>OY821744.1:18516966-21044466 GCA_963682055.1 Primula veris
AGAGAGAGATCACTCCTCTCTACAAGAACAGTTTTAAACTGAGATTTTTTACAAGATTTGGTGAAAAAATTCAATTTTTTATCGCTCTTGTTCTCTATATTATGTTTCTAAACCTATATGATAAAAACAAAAAAGTATCAATATTATATGTAAACAATTTAATCATGATTGTGTTGTTGTCTTTCCATGGTTTCGTTAAATATGACATCATGGTCGTAAGGGGTTTTCAGATTTGGGACGTTTCCGTCACAACTGTGTGCTTCACAGACATCATTTACGAATCCAGAAAACAAATTTCATTAAGAAATTGATAGAAAGATCTGTGATAGTGAAAGAGGATAACAAAAATTGCATATAATCGTTCAATCTTTGTTGATAAATCCAAATGCAACACTCTTGAGAAAAAGGCCCCAAAGACCCTCGTATAGTTCAGCCAAACTATGGCCACTAACGGAGGAAAAAAATAAGTATACACACGTACACCCTACACGTGTGTCTCACACTCAAAAAATGGTCCATTGTTATTAGGACTTGGCAAAAAAAACGCAAATCTCTTTCGCTACTTCACTCTCACACACACAAACATACATGAAAGGTATTAAAAAAAACTTTTACAACACGGCTATGACCATGTGCACATTCATAATCCGTTAATATCGAACTCGAACGTAAATCTCTTTCGATACTAGTTTATAACCATATGGATCATTCGAAATTCGAACTAGCTATAGAGTGCTTGACTAGTCATGGTATATCAAAACTTCGAAGTTCAATGATTTTGTTCTTGCTTTTCCAGCCCATGCCATTGATATTTTTGCTCCCTTTTAACCCTTAACGCTCCCCAAGACCCCACAAAAACTTCAGTTTCAGTGAACAACTCTATGGCCCCTTTGAATATGTTAAATTTCCACTCCATTTCACTACCCCAAATGACTCCACCATCAATCAAAACTTTTGTTTTCCTACTCTCCACTTTCTCACACTTCAATTATTCTATGTACCAATCCCCTTCCCTTGGGAATCTGCAAAGCCCAGTACTCATTCATGGCTGTGCCCACCAAAAAGAATTTGAAAAATACTCCATATCATGTAGCTAGTATAGATATTTACTAGTATTCTACACCACTCAAGACTAAGTAGTTATTGTTTTCTTTGTTTGTACCCCCTCGAACCCCTCTAGAAAAATAGTGAGGATTATTGAGCAAACATCAACCACCTTTATCTTTTTTATTTTTTAAGAGTTGTTTTCTTCTTATTCGTACTTAATCAACGTACTCTTTGTCATCATATACCCACAAGGTGTTGTTTAGTTTTCTTCTTTTGCAAGGTGATGATGTGGACGATGATGACAATGAGTCACCCGACCCGGATATCGCCCGACTCATCACTTCCATTTGTGGTCGGACCCTTTGACGACCTTTTGTTCCATCAGTATGATCAATTTCTTGCATCAGCTCGTAGCAGCCTATGATTTTCTCCTGTACAGAAAATACTAGTAAATGATTAACACTATATATAACTTGCCAGATATTCTTTTCTGGGAGCATGCAAGCAACTTTTATGCTATCACTATTCGTACTTACTTTGCTGAGTCCTTCACACCAAGATTCCGCATTATCCGGCTTGAAGGGAGAAAAGATCGGAACATCTTGAGATGCGAATATAATAGCCGACACAGCGATGCAAGATGGCCAATACTCGAGAAAAGTAGCCTCTGTTAACATTAAAAATAATTCAGTTGTGAACAGTTAGTTACATCAATAACAACAACAATTTTTTGAAGATTGACACCAATAATTGGTAATTGCTAGCAAATGGGAATTAATTAAATTATGATAACTCATACCTTGAATGCTAGACAGGATTATCCGTGTAGCCCTTAAAATCAGAATATCAGTGTAAGCTCCCGTTGGGTCTAACTTGGACGCAAAATAACTCATGTAACTAAAAGGTGTGATGGATCTTAGTCGCCAATCAAGAACACTGAGCACAAGAACTTCCATCCTGCGAATTGTTCTTGGTTCAAATATATATTTTGCGCCTTCAACCTGTTAAATAACATGTAAAAAAAGTTATTAATGAAGTGATTAGGCATACGTGAATTATCCGAAATTCAAACGTGATGATTTAATAATTATACATCATTGAACTATAAATTACCTGAAGATTCAAAAGAGAAGGAACAAGCTGTTCCTCCATCTTAGCAGCTAGTGATAGGCATGCAACAGACAGGAGTTGCATTGGCCAACCGTCTGTTTCCTGGTTTATTAAGAAAGTAAATAATTTAGTTACAGTTATACAAATCTCCTAGTGACAAAAATAAAAAAAAGTGGCATCCATGTTTTTTGTAAAAATGATATAAGTTGGTTAATAATAATGTGACTAGAGCTAAAACAGAAAAATGGATCCCGGCCGAAGCTATTATTAACATGCATGCTAATTACAACATTATGCACCATAAGGTCGACATGAGCAATTAAGTACTCCCCCCTCTCTAACTCTCTCTCTACCTTTCAAACCCTATATCCAGCCCGCCGTTGCCAACTGCGTGGCGTGGGGGAGGAGGCAGCGACGCATCCCCTGCCCCTAGGCTATGTACCCATCTTAAAGCTCCTCTCTTTTGCCATCTCATCCCCTTCTCCGTCACTTTTATTCACCCCGTCTCCGCCTCCCTCTTTGTCTCCTCCGTAAACCTTCCGATCTATCTCTTTCCATTCGCCTTTTTCGCACCTTACACCTATCTTTTTCTCTCCATACTCCACATCCGTCCCGATCTCTTTTCTCATCTCCACCCTCTTCGAAATCTCAACCCATTTTTTATACCCTTTCAGTTACCATCTTATAGATTTGTTTGGGGCTAAATTGTACGGATCGGGGTGACTTTCGACGATCGGAGTGTAACATAGAAATATTATGACTATCTTATACTTCAGGCCTTGGATTGGGATGTTGGTATATTGGGCATCGCACCTCCGTAGGCCTACTTAGATCTGTTTTTAATAGTGTGTTAGCACCCTGATTATTACTACAGCGTTGAAAAGCGATGGTTGCTCTGATAACTTTCGGCCCTCTCTTAACATGTGGTATGATATATTGGCGTTTTTATCCCTGTGACTCTGCTTGTAGATATTTTCTATCTAAGCAAGGATTTTGACGTGTCAAACATTTTTGGGTAGTAATTTACTTTTTACACCTTTTAGTCTTATTTTATGATACGATTTTGTCTCGGTTGTATATTATGAGTATTGACGGAACTTGTCTAGATCGCAATCGTATGGTGTATTTTGTCTGATTGATCTATTCGTGCTTTTGTAAAAATCTTTTGCATATGGGGGTTGCTCGTATGGTCATTTGTTGTGATTGGTGTGATTAGATCTGGTTATTTGTGTGTTGACGCTCTAATGGTCTTTTTCTTGAACTAGTCTTTGTTAGAACCCTTTTGAACCCTTCAATTCGCTTTTTGTTGGCACGACACCTGTAGACGTTTTCCACTTTCGAAAACTTGATTGGCGTGTTTGATAAGATTTCAATCCTTTTTGGCTTTTATTTTGATAGCTGAGACTTTTTCTGTTTGTAATTTTTGTTTTTCTGGTTTTTTTGTTTTTGACTACCCGGATGGAAGGATTTGAAAAGGGTCGTGTTTTGTATTTTCGTTTTTCTTAGCATTTTGGAGTTTGTTCCATATGCAGTGATCTGTGTATAAGCTTGTTATTTTAATTAATAATAAGCACGTTACTTTGCTGATTAAAAAAAATAAGCAACTAAGTACTAGCTAGATTAATATGTTGCTTTGTAATCTAGATTAATAACTCAGCTAGATTAATATCATTTTAATTAATGATAAGCACGTTACTTTGCTGATTAAAACAAAGGAAATGATAAGCACGTTATTGAATTATTGTTTAACTCAGGAAAATATATAATATGTTAAACAATAAAGCTGAGTTATTGAATTATGTTCATTTCCTTTGTTTTCTTTGCTTTTTTGAATAGAGAAAAAAAAGGAAAATCTATTAATATTAATTAATGACCTAGAGTTTGGCAGTATTGTGAAAAGACGGGAACATAATACTCCATATACTTTTGAATGTTATGGAGTTCGCACTTAATTGATCATTTGTTTGGCATTTTATTACTACTATAAAATTACGACATATACCTAACTCAACTAAAAAAAATACTAGTACTATATATCAAAGTATCAAACGCATACGCGTCCAACTCTATAACCTAAGTCCAAAAGTAAACAAATAAAATATAGCTTTTGGTATTATCACTACAGTTGCCTTTTATTTTTGAAATGGACTCTTGTCCCTTAATAAAAGTAAACAAGATATGTCACAGTTTCATAGTAAAAGATCATACTTAATAGATCAAGTGTAGGAACAAATAGTACAATTGTCAAATAAGTGAAACCACCCTTTCATATCTGTAACTTGTTAGGTGTGTAAAGTCAAAAAGATTTTTAAAATCTTTTTCACTACATGTATAGTTTGTGTAGAATGTAGAGATATTATTTACACTAACTAATTTTCTTCTTGTACCTTACACAAACTAACTAATATTGCAATTTATTATGATTTTCTGATATGGAGCAGTTACGGAATAATATCAATAAAGGCCAACATTTTAAAATGAAAAGATGAAATGTACGAGGGATAGAAAATGAGATTAATTATCATTGATGATTAAATAGAAAATGACAATTAAAGGAAAATTGTAGGAAAACAAAACCTTGCATATGTATTATAAGAGTAAAAACACTCTGATTATTTGAAATTTTGAAGCACTTGAATTATTGTATTTGCTTGCCAACTATAAATATCATGTGCATACAAACATTGATTTAGAATGGGATATAATAAATGATATTCATATTAGTTTGCACAAATAGTTCTCTAGCTAGACAAACATAATCACTATAAAAAAAAAATGTCAGTTTATTATCAGAGCGTTTGTTGCTAAACAGATGGTAAAATGGGTGTTGTTATATTTAGCAACAGTTTAGCAACATTTTTTGTTGCTAAATTTAACGACACTCACTTTATTAACAGTTTTCAAAAAATAAATTATTGATAATTTAACCTTTTTTATTGTAGTGAATTATGTAGGCAAAACCATACGCTCCTTCCCACTAAAACATGGCCTGACGGAACATAAAAAGAATTTTCTTTATATCTTTTCTTTATTCTTTATTCTTTATTCTTTATACCCATCTTCCAAGAATATTATCCAGTTATGTAATCCTGAGATGTAATTTGATTAGATAATTACCGGCAAACGATGCAAATACAAGAAGCGGTCAAGGTAATTAACGGAGAGATACGCCGTTAACGGGTTGAATCCATAGTAAGCTTGCACCTACATAAGACAAGATAAAACGAAAATCTATAATCCAACCGTCACCGCCTCCTAACGTACGTTAATTAGCGTATCCCCTTGGTATTATAAGGACTTTCTTATTATTGTTCTTTTAAAAAAAACATACACTCCATATACAGAACATAGTTGTTAAGATACCAACAGCATGCATTATTAAAAAATGTCATGATACCATCACACATGTTGCTAAAACGATGGTTACGTGAGTATCTTTAAATTTAGAAGCAATTAGTTTAGCATCAATTTAGCAATATGACAATTTCTTTTAGTGGTGCCGGCATAAGTTAGCCTTTGCAAGGATACTAAAAAGCAATAAGTTATTCTACATACCTTGAGAATCCATTCTACAGACTCTGCACGAGCCAATGAGTCGAAAGACTGAGATTGAAGGTTCTCGACATAGTCGATTCCTGGCACATAGTTTCTTTCTCCTGAAATAAACTCGGTTATCAAGTCATGTGTCTGCGACTCGTCCGAATGGACAGACAAGTCGATATCTAGTGAAAAGGATTCTGATATTATGCCAGAATCCTCCTCGTAACATAGCAGGTCGGATAAGCAATCTGAGCATGCGACAGACATAGTCTGGGCTCCTCTCATATTCTATACATATCTTAATATCCCGAGATTTTGGATAGTGTGATGATGTGAGAGACTGTGTTTTGTTTTGTGTATGAGTTTGAGTTGGAAGTTCATATCTCTTCTCCCTTTGGATGTATATATATATATAGAGTTTATTCAGATATTCTGTTTTCATTTAAATCAATATTTTCTATGGTGAAATAACTAAAATAAAGAAAAATGAGTCATAGTCCCGTTTAAGTGGTTACGTTAACTGTCTGATGGTTTGAATGATAGTGGCAGGAGTATAGATTAATATGGACTTGTGGACCTTTCCACGACTTATTACAAAAGGTTACTGAAAAATGGGGAGAAGATAATATCAAGAATAGTTTTTAAAATAGAAATTGTAGAGATAATACCAAGAAGAAATATCAACTTAATTTAGTGCACTTTGGTTCTTCTTACAATAATAGTTATAAGGCTAAGGGGAAAAACACATAATTGAAACTTGAAGTATGAATAATAGTGGTCCGATACGAAAAGAAATCGAGGATATAGAAACGCTGTACTCCTAGACCCGGGTATGATCAAACTAACTTCACTTAATCAGGTGTCAACAGTTACCAAAAAAAAGTTATATATTTCCATTACTTCACAAATTTACCACGTTTGAAAATGAAAACTTTATGAAGGAAAAAGAAACAAAATAGGAAATTTCAACGGGTGATTTAAAGTTTAAACCTCTTATGATCAATATACTCCTTGAATACTCACGCACTTATGTACGTAAAAAAGTAACCAGAAAAGTAAATATATTTTACTGTGTACTGAAATTTGGCCATAACCCAATGTTCCAGTCAGGCAGTCCTTCATTACCTTCTTTTTTTTTTAAACTGACGCATATAAATATATAAAAGAGGCCGAGGCCGCTCAATAATACAACGATAAGAAACAACCCATAAAAACGCCTGGGGCATACCGATCAGCTGGACCAACCAATAGGTCCAAGCAAGTCGGTGGGAGCTTTTTCCCACCATGCCAGGTTAATACTGACCGGTCAGTCTTAAGCCCACCGACCAGTCGAATTTGTCTCGTAACAAACTAGCAAAACTCCGACCCGTCACCGACAAATTCAGGACTACTCTCCATAACAGCTTAATACATCTATTTCTAGGATTGTGTTCTCCTCACTTTACAAACCTTTTTTATACTATTTCTACATAAAATTCAACAAGTTTGAAAACTTTTCCCGGATTCTAAGCTATCACCCCATAGAGCCGGGAATTCCTTTACTCCAAAACAGAATAAATTGTTGTTGCAAGTAAACATTTTCCTAAAAGACCGAAAATAGAATTACCCTTAAACACGTCAGTGCCCCAAGAGATTCAATTCGACCAAGTTGAACATGACGGAAGAAACACCGAACGCAAACACACAGTCTTCCAAACCCGAATTGAAAATTCACATTGAAAGAAAAAATGGTATACACTCTCTGAATTATTCAAACAAATGGAGCGTCCATTAGCACCGGTTAAATTCAATTTTTTTTATAACCGAGGGTAGGTAGCCTATTTAGAATAGCTAGCCAAAGGATGAAACCACACCTTGGAGAAGTGCATCGCACCCAAAAAACGCAAGTCTAAGGCAAAGTCACATACATCTCTTCCATCGATTAATTTCCAAGAGGACCTACACATGAAGCCGGAGATAGGATCCGGTCTTCAACGGATAATCGGGGTCGGGGCCAAAACAGGTGTATAGGGCCTGGAGGAAGGGATATACACATAAATATGTATATGTGTATATATATGTGTGTGTGTGTGTGTGTGTTTGTAATTAACGAAAACAGAATTTCACGAAATGAACAATATTATGATCAATTGTCTCGTTCGATAAATGAATACGATATTATTGTTGTTATCATTTCATTACTAACACGAGCCGAGCTTTAACCGAAATGAACACAAAAATTTCGCGCTTCGTTATTGACCCCTAGTCACAAATGGTCATAATCAAACACCATTTCAGTTTCGTGGTCAAACATTAACTAATCAGAAGAACCTAAAAGTGACAAAATTGGCCCAAACCACCAAAACCCCTAACCGTGAACCGGAGATAGGATCCAGTCTCCAACGGATAATCGGGACCGAAAGAGGATATGTAGGGCTGGGAGGAAGGGAGGGAGCGCGCATACACAATTTTATCCCTAAACATATAAATATATATTAGAAATCGTGTACACACGTTGTGTGTGCGACGTGTATTGCTATGAATAGATAAAATAAAAGTTGATAGTACTTAATAGATTTTTTGGTGTTTGAAGAGCGAGAAAATGTGTCATTAAATCATGTCAATATGGTAATAATAAGAAATGATAAGTGTGTTTCTAATATTTAGCTCTGGTCGGCTTACACACACGTAAATATGGATATATGTGTGTATACGTGTATTTATTTATAATTAAACGAAATCGATATTTCACAAAAAGAACAAGGTTATGATTACGCTCGTCTCGTTTGATAAACGAATGCGATAATATTGGTTGTTATCGTTTCATCTACTAACAAACGAACACAGTCCGACTTTTCACCAAACGAACACGAAAATTTCGCGTTTCGTTATCATCCCCAGTTACAAAGGGTCATACGAAACACCAATTCAGTTTCGGGATCAAACATTAACTAATCACATGAACCTAAAAAGTGATAGAATTAGACCAAAACAACAAAAACCCTGCAAAAATCTCATAGTGGGTTATAATGAGACACCATTTCACTATTCAGGTCAAACATTAACTCTTTTTTATATATAATCTAGGGGTCAAACATTAACTAATAATTAGAAAAACCTAAAAGGGACAAAATTAGCCCAAAATAACAAAAAACCTGCAACAATCTCACAAAGGGTCATAATGAAAAACCATTTCTGTTTCGGGGTCAAACATAAACTAATATAAAACACCTAAAAGTTACATAATTAGCCCAAAACACCAAAAACCCTACAAAAATCTCACAAATGGTTATAATGAGGGGTCAAACATACACTAATCCAAAGAACCTAAAACTGACATTAATAGCCCAAAACACCAAAAATCCTTCAAAAATCTCATAATGGGTCATAATGAAACACCATTTCAATTTCGGGGTCAAACATTAAACTAATCATAAGAATAAAAAAGTGACAGAATTTGGCCAAAACCACCAAAACACCCAAAACCCTGGAAAAATCTCACAGAGAGTCATACAGTATTAAAATGGGAAAAAATACGTTTAGAGTAACTATCAGTGTTTAACGATTTAGGTACTGGGCTACCAATTTTAACAATCGAGGTACAAACTACGAAATTTGTCACAATTGAGGATCTACCGTTAAACAAAATGATGAAATTGCACTCACATTCTCTTGTCTAACACATGATGAGTGCAATTCTATCAACATATGTCAAAAATATATCTAAAATGTGAGATATAGTGACTGCAATCTCGTCGATTTATGTTATTAGTCCCTTAATTGAATAAATTCTCGTATTTCGAGATCTTAATTGTTAAAATTGATAGTTCAAATACCTGAATCGTTAATAACCGGTACAAAACATATTTTTTTCGGGTATTAAAACACCATTTCAGTTTCGGTGTCAAACGTGAATTAATCCAAAGAACCAAAAAGTGACAGAATTAGCCCAAAACCACCAAAACCCCAAAAACCCTGCAAATCACTCTCTCTCTCTCTACAGCCATTGATGAACTCGTTGTTCCGGTTGAGTTGCTCAGTGCTACTCTCCCATTCTCTCACTAAACCCCCCCTCTCTATATCTAATCTCGGCTCTCGATTCACCGCGGTTAAATTAGACCTCAGATTTACCGTCCGTTGTTACAGCTCAGCAAAGAAGAAGAAGAAGACACGTGTCATGTGTGAGAATAATATTAAAAATGAATTCTTTGTTGTGAGAAAAGGGGATTTAATTGGGGTTTATAAAACTCTCACTGATTGTCAATCTCAAGTTGGTTCTTCGGTAACGTTTTTGCTCTACCTTTTGTTTTTAAATCATAGGTTTTGGTTTTGTTTTTGTTTTTGTTTTTTTTTACTTACACCCTTTTATTTGTTAAAGTTACATGTTTGTGCTTCATATTTGTTTTGTTTTGTTTTGTTTTGTTTTGTTTTGAATATAGGGAAATGTATATTTGCAGCTTGTGAGCTCATTCTTTTTGCCCTTTTAAATATAGAGTTGTAATGTATACATTAACATGCTTAAAAGTGAATATTTATCAGTATACACTGAAGAAAATGGAATGTTTAAACCAAAGACTCAAAATGATAAGATATTAGATTATTAGACTCAAAATGGAATCGTTTGCTCTCCCAAAGTGTTACGCAGCCTAGCAGCAGTAGCGAAAGCGTACTAGATAAAAGTTTACCTTCGTTTTAAGGAATTGTTCGATGAAGGCATGTGTCTTAGGAGAACAATAAGGAGAATAAAAGTGTGTTAATTTGTTAATGTTTAGTGGGATTTGGTTGCCGTTTATAACAGTCTTGTGAAATTCAATTCCTATTTTTGGTGCTTAATGTGTCAACCCAGTCAGAATAGGTGAAATTTCTCTATAACAAAAAATTATAAATGCTTAGTCAAAAAAACATCTTGATTGTCGATCAAAATTTGTACTTCAAATTTGTCTTTGAATACCCCTTTATATTTATTTTGGTTTTTGTTGATATATTGTTATAGTAACTTTTGTTAAATTGTCACTGGTTTACCAATAAATTAATAATGTATAAATGTTTAGTTTAGTTTGTTAATTATATTTAAAACATAAATATCACATGAGAATCCAAAATGAATGCCCAAAAATGTAAATTATTGTTTTTCAGCACATACTCGCCTATGGTTAACTAACTGCCAAAACCAGTAAGCTGGTTTACATAACTGATATAATCCCATATTTAAAACCTCTGTTTCTTCACCGGATATTATTAAAGAAAACACATTTGCAGTTTATTAGTCTGTGAGGGTATTTGTTGCTTTAAAGTCTTATTCTTTTTTCTGTTTTTTTTAGATTTGTGACCCTCCTGTTAGTGTCTACAAAGGGAACTCAATGCCTAAAAACACCGAAAAATATATCCTATCTTGTGGGCTAAAAAATGCTCTCTATTCCATAAGAGCTGCTGATTTGAAAGATGATCTTTTTGGCCCACTTATACCATGCCTTTTTCAGGTTAGTTCTTAATCATGTTAGCAGTCATCTAAAATTTGAACTGGCGACTATATTTTGAATATTTATACAATGATGGTTATTTTTTCAGCTACCATCATCTGTGCAAACTGAAATTGATTTGCCACTGAAGAGATCATTTGATGCAATGAACGCAGAAACTATTGTAAGCCTCAGGGCCTTCATAATTAAACTGTTGTAATCATTGGTGTGGCTGTCACATTTTTAATCTTTTGAAAAAAGAATTGCTTTCATTCCTCTGCACCCATAAATGCATATAGAAGCCACAAATTTTAACTACGAGTAGAGATTTGGGTAATACTTTAGACAGTTGCTTTGAGTAGATATCCAATTCTGTAGAACCTAGGAAAATATTTGAACATTTTATTCTTTACTATAACTTTCCATTTCTTCCTCATTCGTTTACGTTTTATTAGAAAAAATTAATCATTCAATTAACTGTTGACTATCTACATGCCCATTATGCTTCATTCTTCAAAGTTACAATATGCTTCTTTGATCTTCAATAGCAGCTCCAGCGTCATGTTAAAGCATGATTTCAGTAGCAAAATCAAGGTTTATGTAGTCAATATTTAAAGTTTTGCTTATATTGATAACATATATTGGAAAAGTAATTATGACCATTTTGGTGATTCGGAACCAGGGGCGGAGATAAATAGCTGCAAAAGGTTGAGGTCACAACCATACATTTAAGGAAAATGTCATTTTTTCCATACGTTTTGTTAGTAACTTTCTATAAATATATTTTAGCGACCCCTTCAATATTATTATTTATTTTTTAGAACCCCAACATACTATTGATGGCTTGGCCGTTGTTTGCAACAACTCTTTCTAGTATTTCTTTCACCTAGGTTTGTTTAACAACTTTGGTGGTGACTTCAAACAATATTTTCTAATCTTTCTTTCAGTATTAGGTTTTCCTATTTAACACGAAGTATAAATTTGACTTTTCTATTTTATTATTTGCTTGTTTTTCTGTCTTGACATTGTCAACTTTCATCTCAACTGATCACTCAAGAATGCCTGTTAAGGTATCTCATAATTGTAGATTTGAATATGTCAGCTTTATTATTTGTAGATGTTTCTTCGTGGAGTGAAATGAAACAGTGCCCTTGACATTCAGTTACAACTGAACAGCCTGAATTGTTTTCTATATAAAAATGTTAGAATTTTGTTCTGGGATTTCATTTCCTTTGTCCGAAGATAAAAATATTGAGTCTGAAAGTATTGCATCTTTCCATTCGTATTTCGTCTGGAAAAAAAATTAGAGCCAGGGAAATCAGTGTTTGAGGTCCCTTTATAAAGTTACCCATGGAAATCATTGTTGGAGATCCCTTCATAGAGTTTCGAATAAATTCTGTGGAATTTGAGGACGGCTGTGTTGTTTTATGTGTCTCCAGCTTTGGAAATTTTTGAAAGTCAGATAAAGTAGTAAACATCTTGATTCTAAACATTTCACGCAGGAAAAGCAACTGAGTAACATGGTATTGGTACATAGTTCTCTTGGAACGTGGTATGTTGAGGATAGACTTAGTCTAATGATATTTGTGGTTGTAGTGTGTTCTGAAATAATAAGCAGTTAATGAATTGGGATTGGTAAAGTCACTTATCTTAGTTACAATATATTTTCGTTGATCATGTAACTTTCGCTCTCCTTTCTAATTAAGTTTGATCATTTTACCTTAGTCCTTTTGTAATTCTTTTGCCTCTGGAAGGGTAATCGAACTTTGTGAAATTGTTGAGGAAACAACAAGATCTTTCTTTTGTTTCTTCAAGGCGATCGGACACTAAAGAAATTTGAATGTATTCAAGATAGTTACGCTTTAGTGCTAGGTCTATAATTTTTCCTATTGGTAAGACGATAAGGTTTTTGAGAATCTGTTAAATTAGGGGATGACTGATAAACATAGTAAATTTGTTCAAGATTATAGGTCTATTGACTTTTGGTTTAGTAACATCTAAAAAAAATTCGGATGATAATTTGCAGAATTTGTGTATTCTTGAGTTTGATGGTGCTTCGAAAGGAAACCCAGGACAAGCTGGTGCAGGTGCTGTGTTACGATCCCATGACGGAACTGTGGTACACAACTTTTCCTTTTCAGTATTTTATAAAATGTGTTAGTTACTACCTCCAGCCCAAAAGATAGTACTCCTTGACTTTTCACCAATATTAAGAAAAGTTTGTTAGAATAATTAATATGCTTATAGTATACTACCTCTTAATAAATGGAAAGTGGACCATAATTTGGGACAGACAAAAAAGGAACTATGACCATCTTTTTGGGATGGAGGGAGTGCTTGTTTTCATACTTCGTGTATATTTAAATATCTTCGCACTACTTGTTTTCTATTTTCTTTGCATACAGGTATCCGTATATCTTCTCAATGTTTAAGTAGTCTTTGATTTTGTCTTCAATCTAGATTTGCAAATTGCGGCAAGGTTTGGGCACTGCAACGAATAATTTTGCTGAATATCGAGCCATGATCTTAGGCTTGAGATATGCTCTTGACAAAGGTTTCAAAAGTATTCGTGTTCTTGGAGACTCAATGCTCGTTTGTATGCAGGTTCTTTTCCATTTTCTTTCAATTGAAATCAAAAGTTCTACTCTTATTTAGCTTCTGGATTTGTTAGTCCAGTCGGAAAACAAATTTTCACATAGTTAGCTGGTGAAATAGGTTTTAAAAAAATTTAAAAATTTAATTGCAATGTTATATGTAACAGATTCAGGGATTATGGAAGGTTAAAGACAAAAACATGTTAAAGTTGCATAAAGAAGCTACGATACTGAAAGAGAAGTTCCTCTCTTTTGAGATAAATCACATCTTACGGGTAATCATAGTTGAATTTTCATTTTATATGCTTATGAAATCTTCCAATTCAAAAGTGACAATATTAACGGTTTTGCCTTGAAACAGGAATCGAATCCCGATGCTGATGCTCAAGCAAATTTGGGTGTTACACTTGCTGGTGAGACATTGCTTAGATGTTTCTGAAGCTGAATTTGTATAAATGGTTAAAGAGAATGTGTTGATGTTGATAATATCTCTTTACTTGTGTAGATGGCGAAATACAGGAGGAGTTTACATAATCAAGTGAAGATACCAGATGTGAATGAATGAATTTGGTGCCTGAGATATGGTGTCGGAAATTTTGTCCCGTTGCTAAATTGCTCGAAATTCTGGAGAAGCTATTAAATGCAAATATTATTATATACAAGATATTTCTATCAGAGATCAAAGAAGGGTTTGATGAATATCTGTGCTGTATTGTTGAGGAATATTGGAATCATTTTTATCCAGATAGGAATTGATTGATTTCACCCCCTTAGATTTTATTAAATCCCTTAAAGCAGAGTGGTTTCAGTTTTCATGAAACATTTGTTACTTTCCATCTACATTTTCTCAATTTTGTGATGAACTGAATTCTTTGATCATCGGGCAAATATGTAAAAGATGTCACTATCCTATGTTTGAACTTGGAATGGATCTAGAGAATTGAACCGGAATACCACTGTTCTGTATGTATACATTATTTAAATGTTATTTCCTCTTCCTTTTTCATCCAATGTGTATGTATACAGTATTTAAATGTTATTTCCTCTTCCTTTTTCATCTAATACGATCAGCAGTTGTACGTATTATCACGAATTTGATTTTGTGATGCCTTTCTGTTTCCTTTGGAACTCTTAGCCCTAGTTTGTGAATGGAACATGAAAAGGGAAAATGAATACTCATATATTTTAGCACCTCCACTAGAATTTCAGTTCAATTGCCTTGCCTAAAGCGAAGTAGTACTATTCACATAACGGGAATTACAGATCATAAAAACATAACCACAACTACATGTTACAGTATAGGTAAAATATGTACTATGCTTCCACAGTCGGATGAATATTGGATGAATATTGAAGTGTTAACTAAAACTCATGTTGACCAACACTCAGAATGCCACCTTTTTATCATACAAATCCCATGTGTTTAAAATCAATGTATTTTCTCTTCAACCCGATGGGAGCTGATCTCTCTTTGAATGAACTTTTCACATCTTTCAAAATCAAGCGTCGTAACAAGTTATTCCAAACACATCTTGCTAATAATGTACATAGTCGCAAGTTGAACTAAATACAATTTCTTCACAAAAATAAATTATAGTGGATGATATTATAATAGCATAAATAAATAAAAACTCTCACATAAAGTTGGACCAAACCTCGAATTGTCACCCGTCCCATTTCAACTGATAAATTGGGGGGCACTAGATGACTATAACTAACCAAAACTTGCTCAATGTATTCATACAATCAATATTAAACAATATAAAAATCACAACAACAAAAACGGCAGTATCATTTCATTTAAAACCCCTAAAGAGACTACCTAACACAAAACTTGCCAGAAGAGCCTGAATCTTCACACAAAAAAGCGATTACCCAACTAAAAATTAAGAGACTCTGGGGAAATAAGGGCTTGTTTGGTTGCAGTTTTACGCAAGTAAGCTTGGTTCTTTTAGGGTTCATGGAAAAGCTAGGTTCATTCACCATAAAGCTTTTAGCGAGTCTAAAAACCAGATAAGATCAGCTTTTAAGCTGGTCAACTAAATGCATTCCAACGTTTAAGTAAAACTGCAAAAGACCGGAGCTTATAAGCAATCAAAGAAGGTCTAAGATGGTGTATCATTGTTTGCTGATCCAATCTTTCCAGTCTTTATCGACATGGTCTTGAGCCCATTTAACAGCTACACGGGCCGCTTGTGGACCCCCAGGCAAACCCCGCTCGTTCAAAATATCTGCCATGTCGATAAATGGTGTCACTAAAAGTGTACCTGGACCCCCGTACTCCGTGTGTAAGAACGTAGTGAATACCTGTCAATTTAAGAGAGAAAGAAATCATTATAGCATCTTCAGCACATCTGATAAAAGTATTAATAATAACATTTTATTTTACCAAAACTAACTGAATTTTGATCGAAGATTTGCTTGACAAGCAGTTTTTATTGATTATCTGAAAACATTAATACTTGTTGTATTTAAACTTAGTGAAAATATGTCAAAAAATGACAGTCAAAAGATTATAAGATTAACACATTTGCTTATATGTGCTTGTTAGGTAGCATTTTAAAGCAAAACGAAACTGGATGAATACATCTTACAGCTTCTAGCCATTTAAGATAATTAGAAAGAAATACTCAGCTTAAGAGCCAAATAGCCAAATGTACCAGCCACTGAACCCAAAAAAACAAAAACCTGAGCTTCAAAAGCTATAGGCAAAAAAAAAAAAAAAATCTGTATAGATTTGGCTTTTAAGTTTTTAACTAAGTCTACTTGGTTTTTGATTCAGATTGTATCTAATAAATGAATCCGTTGGTGTTGTTTCAACAAGCCAGCTGGAGTAGAAGAATCTCACAACATTTAAGCAGTTGTTGTTTGTGGAGAACATGAGCTTAAAAGACGAATGCTAGCCCGCATGCTTCAAACACTCTCCTTTCCTATTGGTCCATTTAGAATATCTTTTATGTTTTATTTTTTTTCTCATATTTTTCTTGATTGGACGACTGAAAGTGTAAGTGTTAGAATGTGTTTTGTAAGTGACTAAGTTCTCTCCACATAAAACTACTCCGGGTACTTATATTGGCAACTTACACAATAGTCTACATCAATTTTATACGTTAAATAGTACTGTTAGTTTTTTTGCTATCACATTGATTATCTGTTAACTAAGCCTATAATGTATAGTCCTTTAATGAGAGTGTATTCTATATGGTATTGAAAATTAGTTATGTGTATCCAGCATATCCTTCTAGCTTAATTTTAAGTCAAGAAACCAAGAAACTCTGTTTTTAAGCTAACAAACCAAATCCACTAAAACTTGTAAGCAAAATAAAATTAAAAATAACCTCAGCACAAGTTTGTAATCCAACAAGAGCCAAGTACTTGAACTTTATCTGTAGCAATTACATAATTTTCTAATATTATAAGTACATGATTTTGGTGTAACTTATGTTCCCAGATATGTAAAATCCTACATATATTATACTCATTGTATCCATCTCGACCTTTTTTTATGTTTAAGTCTCCCAAGTCGTTTAAATCACAAAAAATGATATGAATGAGTTCAATGTCAATGTAATATCAATACATGAACATAGAGGTCTAAGAGATGATTTTCCGCAAGTGACCATTTTACTATCATATTAATTTTACTCCCAATGGGTTTTAACTATCCTTCAACCTACATCGTTCGCAAGTGCCCCTTTAGTATACTTATCAATTAACTACATGGAGTGAAATAAGTAAAAATGTAATGAGGATGTGTTCAACCATTGTTTTAAGCTCTTTTCGTGTTTTGGTTACTAGTCGTACTGCATTCATTGATGCAGTTACTTTCTGCAAGTGAATCCGGTTTTTTTAAGCCATCAATAAGCTTAATTTATTTAATAATGCTTCAACCAATTAAGTGTTAAATGAATAAGGGACAGAGCGTTTCAATCCAAAATAAGGGAGGAAAAAGTGACATAAGGGGAGGTACCTCGGTGCATATTCCAATAACTTCACCAAGTTCATCTCCAAACAAATCTTTCTTTTTTGACAGTTTCTTCAGAAGATGGCCCCTGAACTTCTCAATTTCCTAAACCCAGAATTTAAAACTCAGAAAAGTATAGCAAAAATTTCCTAAAAAGATAAAAGCAAAAGATAGATATGTGGCTTAGTTTGTCTGCACAATTTAAGAAAATAAGTGGACTATTTGAAAATGAGAAAAAAAAAAAAACAGGGGGGGCTCTTCGGTTTAAAACATCTAGCTTCCTCAGATTTAGGGTCCGTTTGGCAACAGATTATTTGGTCAAAAATCAGATTTTAAAAATCTAAACAAAATATATACCATAAAAGCTCAATTCTATGCCAACCAGGATCAACCAAATACGACACAACTATTAGCATCATATATGAATGGTGAAATTAAAATAAAAGGCTTAATTTTGAAGCTGATCAAACAGATGCAACACAACTTTCAGCCAAGAAAGAAATTGTTCAGAACCTACAACCTAACAAATCTCGCTTACAGATTTTTCCATGCTCTAAATATTAAAAGGAATCGGGTTGCTCAAGTTGTTAGTACTTAGGGGGCCTTAGTATTTTGAAGCCGGTGAAACAAAGACAACACAGATATACCGCGCACATGATCAGCATTCGATCCCTACTACCTCCCATTTGAGGGTTATTAATTAGAATGAAAAAAAAGACCAAAAAGCTCAATCGACCAAAACAAAGGTTGCCGGAGATAAACCAAATACAACACAATCCTTAGCCAAATAAAGAAGAGAGAAGAAAAGAAACTGGAACAGTTGAAAACCAGCAAAACCTTGATCTCAGATATTCCAAACCAAGATAGCTCACAATATAAGCCGATCAAAGCACTGTTTTTAAACCTGGTTTCAATCGAAAAAGCTCTATATACAGCTCGATTCAGAACTAGAAATAGCTTGTTTTCCCTCTTTTTACTTTCATACAGCTTACGGTTTTCACGCTTTAAACATAGCTTTTGCAAATATGACTTAGCTATATGTTTTTCATTTTTAAAAACATTGATTTAAAGCCACAACCCGACCAACCCATATACTCCCTCTGTTCCAAAAAGGCACAAAAATAGTACCATTTCATTTTTCACTTGTCCCAAATTATAGTCTCATTTCCATTTACGAGATGCTTTAAGTTCAATAATTACCCATATTAAATGAGCATCAATTACAACTAATATAAAGCATCCATATTATTCAAAGGGTATATTACTAAAAGCATATTAGACATTGTAACTAAAATTTCTTAATATCGGTAAAAATCCAAATGAGACCATCTTTTTGATACGGATGAGTAAATATAATAACCACAGTTACGAACACACGTATAAATATACATAAAAAAAAAAAAAAGTGTGTATCTGATAGCATATATGAACAATGAAATTATAAAAAAAAGGCTTAATTACGTTTTTGTATCAAATGCTAACAAACAGTATTAAATGGTAGTAAAATTGAAAACTCGTAGTTCATGGGCCTAAACGGTAAAACACTTGTAGTTAATGGTATTAAAGCATAACAATCCTGATAAATAGATAGATAGATAGATAGATAGATAGAAAGAAATAAAAAGAGAGGGTAAAAATATAATCTCACAGAGTCGGCGAAATCGGGAATGGGGTCTGGGAATTTGTATTCAGAAGCTGTGCAAATGAATGTTGTATGAGAAGTTAAAAAGATTGAGTGTTGATTATTATTATTGGTGAGAGAACAAAAGTGGTGTTTATAAGAAGGTTTATTATAGATTGTACTAATTCCATTGCTGATGTAAGGATGAACACTGTGTGTAGAAGAAGAAGATAAGTTAAAGAAAGTGAATGGACACATAGATACAGTACTAGCCATCTCTCTCTCTCTCTCTCTGACTCTTTGTGTGTTCTGCTTCTCCAATTATGAAATTAAATTATTACAACTGTTATCCAAATATTAAATGAAATCATTACAACTGTTATCCAATACCCTCGTACTATTCACCTTCAATCTCGCGTTAGAAACTATGTACGATTTTTACAAATTTTCAATTTTTTCAATTTTAATGGTCAATGTAATTTCTTAGACAAGTTTATTTAGTGACAGAGAGTATAATAGTAATAAATTATCATGCGGTCCACATTTTTATGGTTGTAATATTTTTATAATTATTAAAATATAATAAACAAATAAAAAAAATTAATATAGGGTTATTATAAATTAATAAGTAAGCTGCAATTTTATATAATGTAAACGGTTGAGATAGCTGTTGCGGATGTTCTTATTCATCTCACCTCCCAGGTTTTCTTAATTTTTACTTTTTTACTTTTCTAGTTTACTACTTGGGTCACTTTTCATGACTGGACTCGTAAACGCTCAATTCGTATTTCGATTCGATTACTTTTATAACTGGGAAAAATTCCCGATCTCGACCTCCGATAAAAGTCGGTATCCGACTTTTTCGGGACCTGAATTTTTAGGATCCCGTAGGGCGGGATAGGTTGATCCCGAATCTCCTGACATATTTTTTTATTTTACAACGACGTCATTTTTTATTAACAATTTTCATTTGATAAGTCTAAACATGTTATTAATACGAAAAATAATCATAGTTTAAAAATAACATTCCTAATAAATAAATAAAAAAAATTAACATGTTATAGAAAAAATAGAGTGAAACTACAAATAATTGAGTAGATAAAAAAATTGATACGTTTTTTTTATCATATTCTTTTATTATTTAGTTTTATTGACACAATCAACAATTATCATACTAAATGAGATACATTATCAATATAATTTTTATAATCGGAAAATAATAATCATTTATCTTTCTTGAAAATAACAATATAATTTTTTAATTTAAGTATATTTCTTATTTTAATAGTTTCATATATTCAAAACTATAAAATTATAACTAATATATAAAATAAAAAGGATTATAGCTCATATGGTAGAGCAATTATATTGCATGCTAGATGTATAAGTTTTGATTCTCATCACTTGCATTTTATATAAATTAATTTATATTTTTATATAAAATATAAATTAATTAAAAAATCGGGTCGGGATTTCGGGATTTTTTTTCAGCCATATTTTCTACTTAATTAATTATATTATATTTTGTAAGCTATTCACGAATGCTTAACAACTTTAAAATTTATTTTATTGTGGTTTTATTTAAAGATATTTAGTTGACATCATGTTTTGTCAAATGTTATTTGTTTACAAACATCACTTTCACATTTTTTAATAACTTTATTCTAACGTTGAGACTTGTAAATGTTTAGTGTAAATCTTAGAAAATACATGTTTTATTATTAAATATATTTTTATTTTTCGTGACGCATTATATAAATAAAAACTATCTAATATCATTATATATGAGATGAGTAAATAAATTACAATGCGTTCTTATTTAGAAATCAATTAATTATGAGTATTTTTAAGTTTTCATAATGAATTTTTGTTGAGTTTTCATAATGTTTTATCCAGTATTTTTTACGTGCTATTTTATTTTGGTAAAGTATCGTACCATACCATTACCGTACCGAATGTACGGTATACCGAAAGTATGGTATACCGAACATACGGTACGGTAATGTTACGAAGAAAACTCATACCATACATGCGTGGTACTGTAATTATATGATCAAAATACCAACAGTAATGTAACAAGTCCACCCCTAGTTTGTCCTTTCATTTATTTTTTTACCTTAATTTCTTGGTTTTTTTTTTACCATGCTTTCTACTTCTTTTTTTTTACCTTATTTTCTTAATTTTTCTTTTTTTACCATGGCTTTTAGTTTCTTTTCTTTTTCTTTTTACATCGGAATCTTAATTTATTTATTTTTACCAAGATTTTTACTTTATTTTCTTTTTTATACCTTGGTTTCTTAAGTTTTTTTTTTTTTTTTACCATGGCTTTTTTTCTTTTTTGTAACTTAGTTTCTTAATTTTTCTTTTTTTACCAAGGTTTCTACTTTCTTTTCTTTTTTTTTATCTTCATTCCATAATATTTTTTTATCATGGTTTCTACTTTCTTTTCTTTTTTGTACTTTCGATCATTCTTATTCTTTCTTTTTTTTATCATGGTTTCTACTTTCGGTTTTTTTTAGTTTTTTTTTTTCATAATTTTTCTTTTTCTTATAATTGTTTATATTTTTTTCCCCTCTTTTGTCAATTTTCAACTGTCACATACAAAAAGCAAAAGAAAGTATAAACCAAGGTACAAAAGGAAAAAAAAAAAAGTAGAAACCATGATAAAAAAAATAATAATTAACAGACCAAGGTACAAAACGGGAATTTTTTTTTAAAGAAACAAACGTACGAAAAGTGAATTATCCGTAAGAGGACCGAGGACAAAACGCTAAACGACTCGCAAGGACTATATGAAGGATTGTAACAACGGTCTGCAAAATAATTATCCATTTTGTGAACTGACTCAAATTCTAAGTATAAACCGGAGGGCCAAGAACCTTATTAGTCTCATGTGATGGATACGGATACGGTATGAACTAGCGCAAATTCTATTTTTATGAACCGACTCAAAAGGACCGATTGGGCGAGGACATAATTAAGTCTTTTTAAAAAAAAAGAAACGAGAGGTAAATAATTCTCAAGTCACACGGATATTGAAAATTTTGGGGATATGTAGGCACTTAAGATGATTGTGTTGAATTAAACATATTTTTGACATAAAATTTTGTATAATATAACTAAAATGGTACCATTTTAGATAATGTTTTTTATTGATCAATTTTTTGTTTTAGAGTTAATTTTTGAATAATTTATTATCAAGAAATTTGATTATGAAATTTTATACCGGCCAGCACAATTGAAAAAGGACCTAATTTTTCTATATCGGGAACAAAATCTTCAGAGATGGCTCTGTTGTGTTGCATGTCTGCCTACATGAAACTATCAATCTAAACTTATTTTATTCAAATAAGTCGAATGAATAATTGATGGGGCATATAGATATTGGTATCTATATGATCCTTACAATGCTAAATTTCAGACACATTATGTTTTTACATATGGCGGCGGCAATGCTATTTCGTGGCGATCAGTGAAGCAAACATTGATTGCTACTGTAGGTAATATGTTATATACCAAACCGGTTTTGTCCGATTTGGGGGACCGGTCTAAACATGTTAAGCACTACGAAACGGACCATGGTTGGTACCGAATTGAAGTATGTTGTATATGCTTCAAAACGGTACGTGACATATCCAAAACCGATAACCGGTGTGAAAGATGTTGGCCTCCAAAGTGAGGTCATGCACCATTCCGGTTAGAACTCACTTAAGTTCGCTTTTGCAATTGTGGTAGAAACTTTTATCACATATCGATGGGAAAAAACCAATTTTGAATGGTTTATTAACCATCCCCATGAACTAACTGGTTGGAGTTTGGGGCTCCAAACTTTTTGCGCACGATTAGGGTGAGTCTTCCTCCAGTCATGCATTGGGTTTGACCGTTGACCCCGTGTCGCAGGCCGACGAAGCCGACCGCGACCCGCGACATGTGGCACGTGGCCACAACTGTGGTCATGGTAGTGACGCGGTGCGGTACGTTTCGGTGTGGTGTACACGTGAGCACGTGTTCCCGACACACATTATCTTTTTTACTATGCATATGGTGTTCCTGAAACACCATATAATTTTCTCTAACGGTAACAATACCAACAGTTGCGTCTTTTTGCTTTTTGACCCCTCATAGTTTGAAATTGTCCCGATCCAGTCCCCTGTTTCTGAACAGTCACGTCTATTCTGAACAGTCGCGTATTTTCACTTCGCACCCTTTTGTTTGCTATATAAAGACCCCTAACTTTTTGTTTTAATTCATTCCTTTTCTGCATATTCAATATATCAGAATACTCTCTATTTCCGTAATTTATTTCGTTGAACATAAGAAATTCTTACCACGTTCGTTAATAAGAAAGGTGACTCCACTATCTTATTTCAAGAAAGTCGTTTTATCCGGGGAGATCAGCATCCGAATCTCTAGAAGCCAAGACGGTAGGGGACGAATAGATTTTAACGACAGATTGTCTGGCAATCGACTTGACTTGGAATACATTCTGTCCAGCATTGTTCCACGAACAAGAAAGGTACGCACTTTCGTTAACCTTAATTCGTTTATGTTTTAATTATTAGAAGAGCATAAAGGCTTGATTTATGCATCTTTTATACATACACGTTATGCTATAATTTCTGTTAGTAATTATTTATTGAACCACATTGTGTACCATCTGGAACATTTTTTCCTGGTTTGATTTCGATTACATTTAGGCACGAACTCCAACAACTACTTCGTTAAATAATTAAAAAGTCCTTGGTTTTCATGAAGTAAGTCGAGAATGTGTAGTCTCGTTTAAATTCAATGAAATGAGCTCCAACATTCATTTATTATATGAAGATAATGCAACTTGTATCGTCTAAATCAGAGCAAGATACATCAAAGTAGGTAGATCAAACGTCCATCACCAAATTTATTCCATACATATGATCTCCAAATTTGATGACAGAGATGTTCGAAAAATTTATTTAGATCACAACTTAACAGATCTGTTTACAAAATCTCTTTCAACAACAACACTTAACAAGTTTGTATGTAAACATTGGAATGTGACACATCAAAGAACTATTATGATTATACTATCAATCAGGGGGAGAAGTGCATTCCACCCTGGAAGTGGTTGCAGTGGCGGAACCATGATAAGTATATGGGAGGCAGTATTTTAAAAAATCAATATGGAGAGGCTAAATCGCTATTTTTGTTAAAAAAAATTGTACTGTAAAAAAATGTTTTTCAAAAATATGAGGCTGTAGCCCCGTCAGCTTCTCCCCTTAGTGACGGTGTTATAAATTCATCAATAGTGATGCCCCCATGTAAAACCAAAAAGTCACAGGTGAAAACCAAATTCACTTGTAACATGTTCCCGGTGTTGGCTATAAATTGAAGTACTGCTCCATCCATTTCGATGTACCGAAACACAGAAACCTGAGAGTAAATAGTAGTAAGAGGTGAGTTTTGTAACAATTTGTCTAAATTATTGTAAAACTTGTAATCATTTTCATATGGTAAAAGATACTGGCATTTGCTCTGTGGACTAGGATTCATCCCTGAATTGTCGAGAGACGAACCACATATTGTTATGTTCATTTATACTTTCAATATTTACTTCCACGTATATCTTGCATGACTAGTCGGTATTCATCTAATGTTTAAGTGAGTTCTGGTTGCAAATATTAACATTTTAACAGCGGCAACAGTTCTGTGATTTTAAGATCAGAAATATTGCAGTAACGGTGACCAATTGATCCGAAATTATTACCTGAAAAATCTAAATAGCTAAAGATTTAATCACACCACTCAATATCAGGAGTAAGGCAAGAGGGGGTACATTTTTCTCATAATACAAACATATATTTTACACACTTGAAGAAAACAAATAACCTCATCACAACACAGAACCACAAACAGATAATACACAACACTCATTACGTCATAATCACTCATAAAGCATAAAGAATGTGAAAACGTTATACTCCGTTTAGGTCTTATTGGTACGACTTGGTTTTAAGGGCATTTCGTTCTGTTGCCATGGGTGGTCATGTCCTTATAGCACATCCCGCAAAGCTCTCTGTTGCCAGAAGTGCCAGGTGGCACACAGTTACACCTCATACAACAGGTGCCACAGGCACGGGTGCAAATTTTTGGCCTCGAGTGCAATCCACACCTAGTCTTACACAGTCCTTCACAATCTAACAATAAAAGAGGATACATTATATGTGGTTTTGTAACTATGAGTGGAAGTTTTGAACCTTGGAACACTTTCATGTGGTATACATTTTCCAATAAGTTGATGAGAAGCTGTCTAAAAATTTATGAACTATGTTTGGCTGGGACGGGACTACTTATCAATTCTCTACAATTTTTCTACAGATATGATTTAGCCTTGCTAGGTTTCAGCTCTTACGTTCTGTTTATTTATTTGCTTATAAGTTGTTCTGCATTTGAATGTTGAGATGAAAACATGAAGTTGTTTGCTTTTATAACCTGAAAAGGCTAAACAGCATTTCTCAAGGTGAACTAAACATCTCTTAACAGTGTCAAAAAAGCTAACCAATTTACTTAATATCTTTAGGCAAACAAGCCTTCTTAGACTTCCAAATAGAGAACTAATCATCAGGTTACTTGAAGTTTTGTTTTTGTTTTAGTTTATTGGTGTAGTCAAGTAAATATAACAAGCAAGAAGTTTTTTAAACTCTTTTCCAGAAATCTCCGAAGTCCATAACTAGTTTTTGAGAGAGTACCTAGATTTGGCTTCAGAAGTCTTCTGTTGGATCCTCTCAATACCTGATATTACAAGACAACTTAAGTAAAGAACCGCAATTTGGGATGACAATTGTTAAGTAAACATTTTTCTTATGAATATGTAAACTAGTTTTGACGAAACCAGTTTACCTATTTAGAATAAAAAATAGGGAAGGGCTCAAATTTGTATTTCTGTCACTTAACAGTAAACATCACATGACCGTCATTTTGGAATCATTATGTACATAAATGATTACGTATAACCAACATTTCACATTTAAGAGGTGACTGTACTTTCTTTTGACAAAAAATGTAAGGAAAAAGAAGAGGATGTTAACCTGTGTCTGGTGAGCTTCATTTTCTGCATCAGATGATACCTACAATAACATTAAACATCAGCTAACATGGCTTACCAATATACAGAGCTACAAAATATTAGGAGTAAATAGTACTACTGATTACGTATGGGTATGTTTCGTCGAAAATATCATGTTGATGAAGGTACCTGAACCATGAAGAATAACAAAGCCACTGCTAGAATGGACCATCTTGGAACCATATTTTGCTGCGTACCAGTCATTTAGACAGAGTGAGATAGTTGTTTTTTAGGACTGTAGTAGTAAGTGAGTTGATCAAGGACCATGGCCAAGGTTTTGTGTTTGGTTTTCTATTTATAGCCCCTGCAGGCTCCATATGTTTTTTCTTATTCAATAAAAATTATAGTAGTAATAACTAATCTCATGATTACAACAATGCTTTCTTTTTTCTACCACCATTTGGGGTTATTTGGCTGCATGTGTTAAGAAAATGATTTTTATGAATTCAAAACCGAGGAAAGAACCAGGTTATTACGCCCGGCTTAACACAAGGGCGCCTCATGATATTCCATGGTAGAAAAGTGAAAATCTTTAGTTTAAGCTGATCAGTAGAAGACATGGCAATTTCTAGACAAAAAAAGCAATAAAGCTGAGCTTAAATTGCAGCCAAAGAAGATCTGAAGGGAAACCGAGTGGAGCTTTCCTGTAGGATTCTTGAAGGGTCAAATATACTCTTTATGCGATTTAAGGTCTAATGTAATAATTTTTTTTTATTGTTCCTTCAATAGAGTTTAAGAGTTATAGGTGTGAATAAAGCTATGCCTGGCATTAAAAAGAATCCAAATGTTTTCATATGGTCACATACTTCTTGATCAAATGTAGGCAGCTCTGAGTGATCTTAGACAAATAATCTATACTTTTAATTTTATACTGGGAAAAGGTTGATGATAACTCGTTAACAACCAACAATAGTATTTAACTTGTATCATATACTTCTTCCCTTCAAATTGGGATAACCATCGTTTTTTTTTTTTCGGTTTGTACTGTCGTAAAATTTTGAACACAGATTATTCTTCAATTGATAACCCTTTATTCAGGAAATTTATCAAATCTTATTTCCAAATAAGTAAAACACAGAGATGCACTTATTTGGGGAGCCGAATTGAGAATTGAGAGCAAAACGCATCAGTTTACTTACACATTAATTCTATATTTTTAGAGTAATAGTTTAAATTTATACATTTTTCAGTTTTTCAATCAAATTTATTATCATAACTAAATATTTACTATATTTAGAAGTTTTCTCGTATTTAAAGTAAAAAGTACATTTTTACAACTTATAAGAAAACGTTTTGTTTTATACAAATTATCATTTTTTTTTATAAATTTCTTCATCACAACTATACAAGTCATTTTTTTGTTATTTTATTAATTTATATGTGAAAAATACAAATAAAATATAGGGAATAAGAGAAAAGTAAAAGACATAAATTATTATTTTACTTATAAGGGAACATATTGATAACTTATATTTGACAGATATTTGAGTTCAGATATATTTAAGGTAATGGATAAAAAAACTGATGCGTAAACAATTTTAGAACAATCTATTCATATTTAAAGTAAATTTGTGATATAAGGAAATTGATACTGTTGACGAACAACGCATATGCCAGCTATTTAATAGTCGGATGGATTTGATCGGCATTACTACTATGAAAAAGAGAGAACATTCATCATTCAGTCTGGACATACGCTTTTAAAGCTACTCTTTTAAGTCTTGGTATACTATTTCCTAACTAAAGATAAAGTTTTGCAACGGAGTAATTTTTCTCCTACGTACTAACTGGCGAGCCTGATTTTCTTCCCAAGCTCGGCTTACTCAATTCGCGTCGGCTCCGATCTTTCGAGGTATCCGGAGTGATTTACGTCGGCTATGGTGACGAGGTGGCCTTCGTGCCTGCGCAAGAAACAAACAGGGGCCCGGGGTTGGTACCAGGTTTTCCCTCTCCAACGATCAAGTCAGTATCGGTGTTAACTGAAAGTAGGAATATAATTAAGAGTGAGGGACCGGGCCGGTTACGGGTCGTAGTATCGGATGGTACAGGCAGTGTTCTGGGGGTCCGGGTTATTTAAGTTTTATCTCTCTTCTCAGTATTTGTGTCCCCCTCTTAGTGGTATTAGAGGGGGTATTTATAGTGTGATCAGAGGTGTATTAGCCATTGGATCACTGTACTGTAAGATGTTGATCCAACGGCGTTAGGTCATTCATGGCTCTGACAAGGGTACTGTCCTCTTCCGGGGCCCACAGGGAGGTGACATGTGATTGGGCCACGTCGATGAAACGCCAGGAGGGTCCCCCAGGGGAGCAGCAACATTAATTGGTGAAGCGTACTCGATACGCTTCTTTGGGCCGGCCTAGCTTCACCCCGTTTGGTAATGAGCCGGGGTGGTGAGACATCCACTATATAGGGCCCCGGTTTGTTCGTTTCCGTGGTGATATCGGTCCGGACGAGGGGACATTGACATTCCCTCGCCACTAACTAGGACGATTAACGGAATTGCTTCGAGTAGGGTTGCAAATGAGCCAAGCCGAGCTTAGCTGTGCTCAAACTCGGTTCGTTTACTAAACGAGCCATAAAATCTTGCTCAAACTCAGCTCGTTTAAAGACGAGTTGTTCACGAGCCTGTTCATGAGTCTTTTTTTAACATGTTTTATGACAAATTTAATATCGTTTTACTTAAAAAATATTTTTTACTTATTTAAAATAAATATTAAAATAAGTAATAATAAATTTAGTTATTGTGATTTTAGTTTTAATTATATTTAGTTTTACAAAATAAATTTATTACATAAATTGAAGATTAATTACCGACCATCAACATTATATTAAAACATGAATATATATGAAAAATATATATTAAAAATGATTAAACGATGTTTCAAACGAGCCGAATATGTTCACGAGCCTTATTACTATGTTCAAGCTCGACTCATTAGTAAATGAACGAGCACGAGCCGAGTTTTTAACCAGACGAATACAAACATCTCTATGAACGGCTCGGTTCATTAGCAGCCCTAGCTCCGAGTAACATTGAGAAGATATAGACGGGTTTCCTTTCATTCTTTAGGAAGTGTAAAACTGTAAATGTATAAGTATTAAAAAAAACAGAACAGGAAGTCTATAAAAGCACCGGTAATAGCATAAAAATGTACGCGTTATCAGAGTAAGTAGAAGGAAAGCAAGGTTTAATCAAAGATTAATCCAGTTTCTAATCCAGAAACAATGGGATTTTCTAGCTCCGAGTATAACGCCTCTTCATCACAACAGGCTTCTTCCTCCAAAGATATCATATGCAATACTTTGTATGGGTCCGTTTAGACGCAGAAGCCGCGTTATTTCTGATGAAATAACTTACACAGAAAAGGACAAAAGAGTATAGCCTAAGCTGTAACGCAATTATAATCCCTGTCAAAGTGCCAACCCACAAAGTACTCCCAGTCCACATGTAATATTACCAGGACAATGGAAACTGCTGAGCTAAAAAGATCTCAATTGATAACATTGACCCTGTTCGCACGCTTTTAATGTGTGTAATGGTACAATACGTCAAATATAATAACGTAGCACATATTACTTTTAACTCATTACATTCTACAGCCTAAACCAATGAAGCAGAAACAGACTATGACACGTGATATATCAAAGGTCTGGGTTGTATGCAGACTTGTTGTAATTGATTCAGACGCCGGCTGTATTAATAGCAAAGGTTAAAAGTCACGCCACGTAATAAAAACTTAATTTATTAAAAATACAAAAAAAAAAATTAAAAAAATTATTTTTAATTATTATTTAAATTTAGGGTAGAGTTAATTAGGGTTTCAATATATTTATTTGAGTTTTTAGTAGGTTTAATTTTTAGTACGTGACGTGATTTGTACCATTAATGTCGTCTGCTATTCGGTCTGTATAAAGCATAAGCCTATACCAAAGGATTAGTTATGGTTTGGTGACATGTGTTTTGACAAATTTTAGAATTGTTTACCTAACTTTTTACAATCCCGTTTTAGTGATATAAATTTATAGTTTGAATTATTTTACTGACCCGCCGTTATATTTTTTTAGATGAAAACCGTTTTAAAGTTTCAATTTAGCCCATATAGTTTCAAACTTAACGATAAACGCTTAAAAATTGTAAATATTACACTTATATAAGCTCACTTACATTACACACTTATATAAGCTTACTTAAACTACACACTTATATAAAACATGTGTTTAAATGAGTTACACAATTAGCAAATAAAATGAATACAAGTATCAAACAACATATGAACTATATTAGTTGGGATGATATAAATATATATTTATAAAACCATCGAACTGAAAATATACTTACTAACAACTCAATTTCAATGTAAGGGTTATAATCTAATTATAATTAGATTCTTATTTTATTTTAACATAAGATTCTTCGTTCAAAAAATTTGTTAGTTTTTAAAAAGTTTAATAATGAATTTACATAATGCGAAAAAAAAAACGATTTAGCTTTATTAATTAATTTGTAACATGTTATTTTATAGTTTTATATCATTTTTAAATTTGCATTAACAAAAATTGTTTTTTTTTTCAATTTACATGTAGATGTAATTTGCATTTGATAGTTTTATAAGATTTCATATAAGTGTTTTTATGTGTGTAATTTTTGTAAATTTTAAGCGTTTATTGTAAATTTTTACTCTACGAACTAAATTGAAAATTTAAAACGGTTTCCTTCCAAAAAATGTAACGGCGGGTCACTAAAACAACTCAGACTATAAACTTAGGTCAATAAAACGGAATTGTAAAAAATTAAGTCACCAATCCTAAAATTAGCCAAAACACAGATCAGCAAAGCATAATTAACCCTATACCAAATCTATCCAAGGATATGGGATAATACGTATTGCTTAGCAATGACTCAACCTCGCAGAAGCTAGTTCTGGCAATTGTATTTTTGAAATCCAGTTTCTAAAAAAGCGATTCATGTGTATCTGTCTTCATAAATTTTCATATCGAGAAGACTAGGAAAAAAACATGCTTATTGTGTGATTTCTGCACATGTAAGATAATGATTTAAAATGTATCACGCTTTGATGCAACCTGCTTATACACAAAACAAAGCGAAGGTATAATTTAGTATTCAATGCACAACATTTGTGTCACCCCGAGCAAATACTAACCAAAACAGAGCGGCCAACATCTACAAGTTAATGACCAACCACCATGAGAAAGTTGCTTTCTATTGCGAAAAAACAAAAAGAGCAGAAACGCAACAAAATGGGCAGGAAAGTCACGTGTTACAACTTACATCAAGGTTACTTTCATTTCCTCATCCAAATGCATTTACAGTAAAAACTAGCTTTCAATGAGATTAAGATTAAACGAGATTAGAAATCGAAATACTGAGAAGCTGAAATACAGATCGAAACATCATGTAAGTTCTTCGTATTAATATTGATTACAAGAGTTCTGTGAATCTAATATTGAAGCTAACTATGACCTCTGCTAGAAAAATTTTGGTGCTCCCTCAGCCAACTTAGTTTAATCAAAAAGAGTAACTAACTAAAAAACTATTAAGGGCATACTTTCAGAAATTGGCCAATATGAAGGATAAATAGCCTATAATTCGAGCACACTAAGACAAATATATACCACCAGTGAAAGCATTCAGAAAACAATGTCGATTTCCTTCTCGGTCATTTCGTATACATGATCTCTAGCATCGGTTAGGGCACTCTGTATTGAACATAGTTAGAGATATTATTGTCTAAGAAGTCAAATATAAATTTGCAGATATAAATAAACAGAAGGAAAGGAGAACGGTGTAGAGTGGTTGACTGGTTGGTCAACTCAACACCCTCGATCGTATGGGGTCAAATGGAAAACAAAGGAATCCAAGTATTGTAGTTTTAAGCTCACTTTATTCGACATTTCGCTTATAAGCTGCAATGCATTTTGGCTGTTGAGCTTGAAAGCTCGTTTTTTTTTTTTTTTTTTTTTTTTTTTTGGACTTTAAAAGTGCAAATTTTTTAAAGCAAAAATTTCAAAGTTAGGACAGACGAAGTTTCTTTTTATCCTACTTAGATTAGTAATGCTTATTTGCTCAAATCCTGCTGCCAAATATGTCATAAGAGAGAGAAACCAAAAAAAGCTTACAAACAAAATAAGACAAGTTATTACCTGCCCCAACTTGGTGATGAAGTTGTTATGAAGAATGAGTTTCGAGAGTCTTACATCGTCATTCGCTTTCAATGCTTGCGCAAGGGCAAAAGCCCCTTCATCCTGGGTGCAGAACAAAAAGAAGAGTAAACTGAACTTGCAAAGATGAATATAACAATAGGAATTGTTAAATAAATAGAAAATTAGTACAAGAGGCCAAATTTTTTACTCGTATCTCATTGTAAGCCAAGTTAAGTTCAGTCAAAGCTTCATTGACCACTTTCAAGCTCCGAGCTAGGCATTTAACACCCTACAAAGGATGTGAAAAAGATGAACTTACAAAAAGGAGGTTGAAACAGTCAACTTAATATCTGCAAAAATAAACGAAAATGTACCTCGCATCTAAGTCCATTTGCTTGCAAGTCTAGCGTAGATATGGCTGAGTTATAATTCAGAATATCAGCAATATACTCTGCACCCTTTGTACCGATCTGCAGAATGTTCAAATCCTAATCAGAAACACCACCTAAAAACTAAAGTAGGATTGTTTGATTACATCAAGCTTATTTTATTTTATTTTATGCTTATAAGCTGCACTGCAATTTGTTGGCCAGCTTCAAAGCTGAACTTTATTGGTTTCCTGACCTAAAAAGCTATAAGTTTTAGGTAAGCTACATGGACCTATTTTGCAGGCCTTGTTTGGTTACAGAAGCTCCACTTTCTTGTCTTTTGCATAAAATATGGACTGCCCTTGGTTGATCAACTTAATAGCTGAGTTTTCTGGATTTTGACATAAATTTTGGAAAACTTAAGTTGGACAAACCCCGTTGTCTCTTTAAACCCCCTCCAAAGCTTATTTTCTTCCAAAAGATGAAACCAATCAATCCCTTAGTTAGCCTCAAATAAGCCAGTCGACTCGCTTATAAGTTACGGCCAAACAAGGTAGCAATACAAAATCTGAAAAGTTACCTGACACCAACCAAGACCGAGTGTGTTTATACTTCCTTGAAATTTGAGTACTTCAGATAGTGCCTTTGCTCCTTCTGGTCCAATTGGATTATAACTGATTCCCAGCTGCAAAAGAAGGGAGGAAAGAAAGTGGAAACTCGCCATCAATTACCAAACAAAACACAATGAAAAGTATTGGACTAACAGTATAAATAAACTCACATCGGTAATTACAGCATTGTCCTTTAAAATTTGAGCTATTTCAGTGGCGCCTTTGACACGGATATTATTCCCCCCCTATAAAACTCATCACGTAATATATTCAGAAGTTGCCGACAGAGATGATATTCTCCAAATATACATGCTTCAACATATCAGCAATTAAGTTCTCACCAGATTTATATCTTTAATTGTCCGGTTCAGTTTCAAAGCCTCTGCAATATTTTCTGCTCCCTAAAGCAGGTTTAGGGGGAAAAAGGACATAGTTAAGCAGTTAACATTTAAAAGTACGTATTGGTAAATTGAAATCTGATACTATAAAGCAACAATCACGACTTCCAAAAGGGTCCAAAATATTACCCAAAAGATTAGTCAACGAATTTCATTTGCAAGAAAAATTGATTCAGGGAATTAGAGGTACCTCGTCTCCAATATCATTCATATCCAGCCTCAATACTCCTAAGATTTTTGTCCGCTTAATATATTCAGCAATATAAAATGCACCTTTAGCAGTAATATCATTATTTCCAATATCAAGAAGAGTGAGTTGTCCAGACCCTAGAAGAAAAAAGTGTTAATGTCAGATTAACTTACAAGTCTAGAAGCTTTTATATATCAATAAGATCATTACAATATAACAAGAAAAAACAACCTTTAGTTGAAGGAAGACCAGCCATAAGAACTCGAGCTCCTTCATCTCCAATGGAATTTCCATGCAAATAAAGCCCCTGAGGATGTTATCAATAAACCTCATCTCTACGGAATATTAACAGAAGAACAACGGTATCCAGATTTATGTAATGTTGAGTGACGATAAGGAAATATCAAAAGCTCATTATTCGAAGGCCCCATCATTATATGTTTTTAAAAGAAATTATTTTTTCACATCCACTAAAAAGGTATACTTTTAAGATTTAACCAAACAACCGTATTAATACTTCTCAACAGACTCAAAGTAATGGCAAAACTGCATAATAATGAAAATGAAATAGCAATCATCCAGAAAAGATAAAATATAGGGAAAAGTATATATCATAGCATACCCTTAAAGATTTGTTTTTCTCCAGCCCTTTAGCCAGACCATTTACTCCCATTGCACCACCATAATTTCCTCTAGATAAGTAAAAAGATTGCTATCAGTACCTTTAAAAACTGCATTTGGGGCTGTTGAAAGATATACGAGATTAAGTTTTTATGACTTAGGATTATATTGTGGTTTGTATTGATTTGGTTTATTTGATTCTGATTGATAACAGAATCAGAAAGATTTGATATTGTTTCTTTATAATCTCAAAGGAGCCAAACTCTTACTGGAAAAAGATACATAAAAGACAATAATTATCGTAGAAATGTATCTTTCATAGAATAAGTTTTCCCCGACAGTTGCTAAGCATATAGTAAAAATAAACTCAACGAAGAATAAAGCATATACATACATATGTATACATGCATACATACATACGTATACATGCATGCATACATACGTGTACATATTTGTGTATGTGTGTGTGTGTGAATATTGAAACAAAGAAATAACTGGTTCTGTTACTCACCTTAGGTCTAGAATCTCAATAGTATTGTTCTCCAAAAGTGCTCCAGCAAGACTTGTAAACCCCTGACTCCATTTCCAACAGAAATACAAAAATTAGGCTTCCAGCTAAAAGCTTAAAGAACGTAAACTCAAGTTTGTGAAATCAGCTGCATACAGAATAATCTATGACGTTGTTTTGTAGTTCAATGAAGCGCAAAGTCGAATTTTTCTTCAGCATCTTGGCAATGGCCTTGGCTCCCTGCAATAGATGAGATAATTATTCAGAGTCTATAAAGAAATTTTTAATACTTTGGTAGTGTGCGTATAGGTGGTTTTTTTTAATTTCTTTTGAGAGTGTACGCATAGCTTGTTTAGTTAGAGCTCATAAGCACAAATGATTTTCGTATTTATGTGAATAAAAAGTGGATTGCAAGTTTGCACATGGTAAATTTCTTTCAAAAAAAAAAAAACAATAAAGGTTGACTTTATACTTACGTGAAAGGTACAAAATACATGAAAAGACCAACCTCGTCACCTAAGTCGGTGCTGTTCAACTGGAGCTTCTGAATCCCAGTATTCTCCACCAATATATTACAAAGGCACTGTAAAGACGAAAACATTCTTCATTAAGGTAAAGTGATAAAAAATAAATCTCTGTTGAACTTAATATATATTAAAATGAGCTTCTCCTAAATAGCTTAAGCTTTTTTAAGTGAGAAGGTAGGACTTCCTAAAAAAAGTGAATTGGTATTTTTCACTTCAAAATACGCAAGAAGTGAAGGGGCATGTTTTATATTGAAAATAATTAATGCGCTTGGACAGAATAGCTTTAGCTGTTAGCTAAGATGGGGCATATAACATAACAATCTAGAGTAAAAAGTTTATAATTTACCTGAGCTCCCTCATCCCCAATGGGGTTTCGGGATAGATCGAGAGTCTTGAGAATCATGTTAGATTGAAGAACACTATCAAATGCTTGAACTCCTGCTGCTGTAATTCCATTACCTGCAAAATTTACTTCTTCTGCTGTCTGCGAAAAGAAGGTAATAAATATCGATAAAACACTAAAATCACAACCTTATTTTTAAAACGCATGTGAAAAGCTGAACTACGCAACACACATTTCGAAAAGGACACAAACTCACACATATACATGTAAAGTTAATTAGAGCAAGGGGTTTCCATGGCCCATACTTGGGGAGAAATCTCGATTTGATCCCCATAGTTTTAGTTGCAACACTACTGGTCGCCAAAGGTTGAGGAAGTAACAAAAATAGTCCCCATAGTTTCAATTACAACAGTACTAGTCTCCATAGTTCAAGTAAGTCACACCTGCCATCCCTTCCTATGGGGACCATTTGTAAAACCAATTTAAAATGAGGTGAGTTATAATGTAATAAAAACCAATAGTATTCCAATAACTAATGTAATAAAAACCAATAGTATTCCAATAAAAAATGCACACAACCACCTTAATTCTCTCATTTCTAGATTTCATCTCGATAAAAAATGTGATAAATTAGTTTCCAGAACATAACAAAATAGCAGAAAAGAAGAACTATAAAATGAGAGAGAAAAGAACTGACCTGATTGTAAGCCAAGCTCTCGGCAAGGAAGAATAGTCCGTCATCTCCAAAATTACGACCTGAAATTCAATGCAACAAGGGCAAATATCACCTTGTAAATAACCTATCAGCTTGTACATAACCTATCAGGTTTTCACAATTGGGAATTGAAACTATCGAATTTCAGAATTTAGACACCGATCTACACAAACTCAAACAATTATTTCACGAGCCTATCTAAATTATATTTAAAAGCGAATAATTGATCAAGGTCGTGAAAATTGGTGCATAGGACAAGCGTAATCGAATAATTTGTACATAACTTGGTGATTTTAATTGAAATTTTACTGCTGGTGTACTAATTGTTCGATTTTGTGTAAATTGGTGTCTAACATTAATATATAATTGAATGGTTTACTAGTTGTTAAAAGATGAGAAAAAAATGATAGTTTCCCTCACAATAATACCACAAACATGATAGGACGCTACTTATGAGTGGATACAAAGGAATACAAATGGCGAGTCCCTTTTCTTTACCTTCCATGTCAACAACTCTAAACGAGCGTATCTCTTTGGCGAAATCATTGAGCTTTAATCTGGACTCCCTTTCAACCTTAGCATTTGAACCTGGTGATAAATTTGAGCCAGGGGCAAAGGACCAGCTCAGACCTTGGGCAGAAGAAGCCTTGTTTCCGATTGCTGTAGAACTACTCGCTGGTTCTTTCGGAAGCATAAGTTTTGCCACCAACTTCCATATAACTGTCAGCTGAAAACATAACTTAGTGCATCCTTTCACTGGTATATATATAAACATCTTCACCACTCATATAAACCACTTAAATCAATTTCCATCCACAATAGCAGGGAGACAAATAGCATTCCAAATAAGAATAAACAGAAAAGAGAAAATCAATTCCTTTGGCCTCAATCCCTACAACTAAAGGATTTTTCAACACCCTAGCTACTCCAAAAAAATATAAGTATACATTGGACATACACTCATAAAGATATTTCATCCGCTCGTTTCAAAACAAATTTTTTTTTGGAAGGTTTTCAAAATATTATTTATACAACATATAAACAAATAAATTAAGTTCTGGTGGTAATTAACCAATCTAACAACCAGAAATAGCCTTCTGGTCGATGAATAACTAAACATCACTCCAGAGGGGACGGGGGAAGCAGATGACCAGCAAACTGTGGAAGCTTCTAAGAAAATTAAGAAAATTGATTTTATATATATTTTTAAGTAGTTAAATGTTAAAAAACAATGTGATGATTCAATGAGTCAATTTTTAATATTTGGTACTTTCTGCCATGTTTTAAAAGTAGAGGCGAGTATTTTAGAATATAAGGTATTATTTATAAGATTTTAATAGCTTCTAGGTCTTCCGGATATAAGCAAGACTTTAAAACCTAGTTCACAAGTCACCCTGTTTAAAGTTTACACTGCCTCTGCTGATACACCCATAATTGTGTTCTCTTTTCTCTCCCCCCTCGTATCTATCTTCACCCCTCTCTCTTTTTTCTACACCGTCCCAATTTCCTTCCGATATATTCCTTTAAATCTCTATTCGATAAAAGAATATCATCATTGCATCCTTTCTCTAGGCGATCCTAAGCGACAGGAACATAATTCCTACATAGCGGACCCGCTTGTTTGTAAATGTCAGTGGTTATCATGTTTCCTGCAGCGAAGCTTTCCCTCCTAAAACCAATTTCTACACAGCATAAAACTTTGACGTACCCTTAAACCATGTTCTTCCCTTAATCATAAGAATTTCTATTGCAGTTGATGCAATGTAATGGACAACTAAATAAGTTAAAATTAATTATAGATCTCAAACTTATCACCAAAAACTGAAGCAATCTCCCTCAAGAGGTCTATGGATTATGGATCCCCTAGAACTTCTACAATAAGGAGACGTGGAACATCTTCTCTTATGTATGGAGTATCTCATTTGTTTCAAATTTGCCTTTCAAATGCACTATTTAAATAAAACATAAACCTTTGATGCCTGATAAATCCTATCATTATCCCGATTATAAATTTCTAAATCCAGTATAATATAACGAAGAAATAGATACTCATATCCCTATTCCTATCCAGCTATAGCGGATACAATATAATAATTTTGCATGTCAGAGGAAAATATGTTATTAGTTGGTAGAGCAAGGATTATAGGAAGACATGGTTTTGTGTCAATCACGCACTCGTTAGTCATCATTAGGTTATCGTGTAAAGTTTCACTTATTTAGTCATATGACTAAACTACACTGATTCTTTGGATTGTTGAAGTGTATGTTTATTTGTGTCATTTGACTTATCCACTCGCGATATATGAGTTCTGGTAAATATTTTTTATCTCCAAGATATAGCTGTCTTTTTGTCCTAAAAGTTGTACATAGACAAGCACTTATTTCAGTTGGTCTACTTATCTAATCTACCATATCAATAGGGCTTCCCCTTCTTAGTTAGTTTCAAGTTTCATATAGCTCTATCCGGTTTTCATAAGTACATTACATTCCAGAAAATAACTACAAGAACAAACAATGGGACACAAAAGTGATTACTAAAAGTGATCAACATGAAACCTCCACTCGGACCTAAATACCCTTACGTTTGAACCTTAATTCACCCAGTACTATCTTTTTTGCTCAAAAGGTACACCCACAAGCAGTTATGTCAGTTGGACAGGGTTTTCTCTCAATAATTAAATTATTCTATTTAAGTATCCAAGACTACGTGCAACTTTGACTTTGCCAAATCTCACATCTACATTGCCGCAATCAAAGATTTCAGAATCCTATCACAAAATTTAGCATCTAAACTATTTGAATAACTTTTAAAAATTTCCATGTCAGGAATTCAGATACGAGATTTTTGCAAGTCAAAGTTGCATGCAGTTTTGCAGGGCCACTTAACTAGGAACGGAAGGAGTAACGAGTTTCATAGCAATACCCGGTTTTCATTAGAACTTCACTTTTCCAAAAACAATAATAAAAGTAACAATGGGCCACAAAAGTTATTACCAAAAATGATCAACGCAAAGCCTAGTCTCATCTAAACGCTATAAATTTCTTCTTTCCCTGTCTAAAAAAAGCTATCTTTTTGGCATAATTCACACAAACAAGCACTTATTTCAGTTGAGTCATAGTTGCAGTAAGCTTCTAAACTACATACGCTTCGGCCTCGGAAGCTCGCTTCCGTCATCGGAAGGTAGCGAAACTTCCATTTCACGTGTGAAAGGGGAAATAAATACATGGTAATCGCGAGAAGTAAAAAGATAGTGAATGAAAAATTATTTAATCTTATTAACACCCAATTTGTATATACTTGTACCAACATATCCATATCTAACCCAACCCATAAAAGATTATTACGTTTTTGTTTTCGAAATTTTTGAGTATTGGGAAAATTATTATCGTTTTATAATATTTTATTACATATAATTATAAAAAATATATATAATTTCTCCTCGGTGCTTCGGACAACGCTTTCTCACTTCTACAACCATCCGCTTCTTTGCTCCCGCTTCCATGCCCGCTCCCGCTCCGTGCATGAGTTGGAAAAACCAATAATCATCTAATCTCCCCTTTCAAAGAGTTTTGGCTGAATAGTTAATTAATTTTCTCGTAATCGGAGCTCTAATATTCCAAAAATAAGCATAAGAATTAACAATGTATAACAAAAGTGATTACCAAAAGCTGCAGTTGGACTAACCTTGTAAGTTGTTTATTATTATGTCTAAAAAAGCTATAATTTTTCTAAAGCTGCAAACAAACACTTAATTCAGCTGGATTATTTATCTACTTCAATTCCCCTATAAATAGGGTTTTCTAGTAATAAAAACTTTAATACTGTACCAAAACGAACCACAAGAACAAACAATAGGGCACAAAAGTAATTACAAAAATGATCAACACGAAAGCCCCAGTCGGACCTAAATGCGCTACAAGTTTTTTGCTTTAAAGTTTTGCCACCCAAACAAGCACTTGTCTTAGTTGGATAATTTGTCTATCTCCCCTGTCAATAAAGTATGCCTTTAACAATTTTATAGCAATATCCTGTTTTCTGGTAATAAGAACCTTAATTTTCTGAAAGTAACCACAAAAGCTAACAGTTGGTAACAGAAGTGATTACCAAAGAAGATCAACGCAATATATCCAGTCGGACCTAAATACACAATGATTTTTATTTTTTTCCATGTCTGAAAAAAATTATATTTTTAGCTTAAAAGTTGCGCCCTGTAGAAGCCCGTCCATTCCCCACTAAAAGGCCTATTAGTAAGGAAAGAGAGAGGCATATATTAAGACTTGGCTTTGATAATGCTCAAGTGATGTGGGACAATTCCAACACTCCCATTCACTCGTGAGTTGGTCAATTTCCGAGAAGCCTAACGAGTGCAATCAACAAATCGGGTGGAGGTGGCCCATCATACTTATAACTTGGCTGGCCTTTCGATGGCCCGCTCTGATACCATGTAGAAGCCCGTCCATTCCCCACTAAAAGTCCTATTAGTAAGGAAGGAGAGGAGCATATATTAAGACTTGGCTTTAATAATGCTCAAGTGATGTGGGACAATTCCAACACGCCCAAACAAGCACTTATTTCAGTTGGATACAGTTTTTTCGCAATAATAAGAGCTTTAATATCCCAATTACATACAAACTAACGATGGGCCACAAAAAGCAATTACCAAAAGTGATCAACATGAAAGCCCCAGTCGGAGCAAAAGCCATCTTTTCATGTCTGAAAAAAAGCTACCTTCTTTTACTTAAAAGCAGCACACAAGCAAACGCTTATTCCAGCTGAATTATTTATCTTTACCTCACTTCCCCTATGCATATTATTTTCCCTCAATAGTTTGTTATATACTGGTTTCATAGCAATATCCGGTTTTCTAACAACCACCACCTTAACATCCCAAAACCAATACAAACTAACAATGGGCAACAAAAGTGATTACCGAAAGTGTTCAAGAGGAAAGCCTCAGTCAGAACAAAAGCTATCTTTAGATGTCTATGTAGAAAATAAGTTAGAAAGTTAGCGTGGCACCACTAAAGTAGGAGTTTATGTATTGTAGATATTAAAAGATCTGATTTTATTGTTATGAGAGATATTCTAAATATTGGATATCTCTTAAGCATTTAAATTTTAGATTAGCATTATTGTGTGGATCTTGTCAGATCCTTATTCACTTGTATATATACTGATTTATGAATTAAAAGATATCACTTCCCAAATACTTCTACATGGTATCAGAGCATCTCTCTGAAACCTAATCACCTCATCAAACAACTCCAGTATGACAAATCCTGACCAGTCTTCTCCGACTACGGTCATCTCACCCTCTGTCATGCCCTCATCATGCAATTTCAGTTTTTCCGAAAGCAGCCATGTTCAAAAATCTATTCACCAGGCCCATCAATCTGTCAATTCTGAAATTATCGGTACTGGAAATGTGGCTCAACGAAGTAAAATTTCTTTTGCTTTACGTGCAAAGTAAGAACTCGCAGTTTCGTGGATTATCGATTCTGGCGCCTCTGATCACATGACTGGAAACCGGAAGTTATTCTTCTCGTACACCTCGTGCCAGGATTCTCTTACAGTTTGCATAGCTGATGGTTCAAGTTCAAAAGTGGACGGCTTTGGATCTGTTCGATTATCGCATGATCTTGGTCTCAATTCTGTTTTATTTGTGCCTAATCTTGATCGCAATTTACTCTCCGTTAGCAAAATTAACAGTGACCTGAATTGTAGCACTAAGTTGTTTGAAAAATCTTGTGTCTTTCAGGACTTGGACTCGGGGAAGACGATTGGCAATGCTGAGTTTTGTGCAGGCCTCTATCTCCTTAAAATTGAAGATCCACCTGTGAGACAACGTTGCAATTTAGTTAGTGTCATTCCAAAATACCAGTCCTTTAGTAGTTCCTTGTCAAAAGCTAATGCAAATGGAGATAACACAGTCATGATGTGGCACTATCGATTAGGTCATCCGAATTTTATGTATCTCGAACGAATGTTTCCTTCGTTATTTTTAAATAAAAATTCCAAGTTCTTTCACTGTGATGTCTGCCAATTATCCAAACACACTCGGAGTACTTATTCACCTCAACCATACAAAACATCTCATCCTTTCTCTCTCATACACAGTGATATTTGGGGACCGTCAAAAATTCCAAATGTCACTGGGGCTCGATGGTTTTTATTGTTTGTTGATGACCATACCCGCTTGAGTTGGGTATTTTTAAAGAAAGAAAAATCAGAAACCAGTCAATTATTCAAAAACTTCCACGTAATGATCCAAAATCAGTTTCACACTAATGTCCAAGTCTTGAAAACTGATAACGCCATCTACTCGAGGTAGCTCGTTCGTTGTTGTTTACCTCGAATGTTCCAAAAAGATTCTGGGGCGAAGCTGTTCTCACAGCTACATACCTGATCAATAGAATGCTCTCTCGTATTTTGAAATTCAAAACACCAAGTCAGTCACTTCTTGAATTTTATCCTTCAACCCACCTCATTTCAGAAATTCCTCTTAAAATATTCGGGTGCTCAGTCTATCTGCACATCCACTCACAACATCGCGGAAAACTTGATCCTAGAGCCTGAAAATGCATTTTCCTCGGCTCTTCACCAAACAAAAATGGATACAAATGCTACTGTCCTGTTACCAAAAAGTTTTTCCGCACTATGGATGTTACATTTTTCAAAGAACAACCATTCTACCCCAATTCTGCAATTCAGGGGAAGACTAACATGCTCGAATCACAGTACTGGGACTCTTTTATTGACACTACACTGAATAATATCAATTCTCAAAATCAGGCCGTAGTTGAGTCACTTACACCAACTATATTTCCAGCGGAAATTCATTCTGTACCTCCACCAGCAATAGAAATCGAAACTTGTTTACTAAGTCCTAGCCATGTTCCCAAATCTGTATCAAGTCAGCCTGAAATCAACAGCCCTCGTGTTTATTCTAGGAGAAAACATCGACAAGAAGACCATCAGCAGCCTGTACAAACTCAGCATGACCAAGGCTCTTTGCCGGTTCCAATTCCCAATGAAAACACACCTGCTTCACAAGGTAATGAACAGTTTATAGATTTAAATTCACATATCGATAAGACCTATAGCTGTGAGAAAAGGTGTCAGAAGTTGTAGTCAACACCCTATTAGTAACCATGTGTCATATGCAAACTTATCACCAACATTTCGAGCTTATCTGTCAAATTTAGATCACATTCAGGTTCCTCCTTCTGTCCACGAAGCTCTGCACATACCTGAATGGAAAGTGGCTACCCTTGAAGAGATTCAGGCTCTTCAGAAAAATAAAACATGGACCATTACTAGTCTTCCTCAGGGAAAACGTACAGTGGGTTGCAAATGGATATTCTCACTAAAACGTAAGGCTGATGGCAGTGCGGAACGATATAAAGCACGTCTCGTGGCGAAGGGATTCACACAATCATACGGTATCGACTACCAAGAGACGTTCGCACCAATAGCAAAGATCAACACCATACGTGTTCTCTTGTCTATTGCAGTAAATCGGGATTGGCCATTATTTCAACTCGATGTGAAGAACGCCTTTCTAAACGGGGATCTAGAAGAAGAAGTATACATGGATATACCACCGGGATTCGAGAATAACTCCACAGCCAACAAGGTGTGTAAGCTTCAAAAATCACTATATGGCCTCAAACAGTCACCATGAGCATGGTTTGATAGGTTCACAAAAGTCCTTAGACAAGATGGGTATGATCAGTGTTCGACAGATCACACCCTAATTGTAAAACATGCTACTGCAGGAAGAGTAACAATTCTTATTGTGTATGTGGACGATATAGTCCTTACGGGAAATTATGTGGAAGAAATGGACCAACTAAAGCAACTGCTCTCAAAAGAATTTGAAATCAATGATCTCGGACATCTAAAGTATTTTCTCGGGATGGAAGTCACTAGATCAAGTAAAGGTATTTCAGTCTCTCAAAGAAAATATGTCTTGGACCTTCTTAAAGAAACAGGCATGCTAGGGTGTAACCCGGTTGAAACTCCTATGGATCCGAACACCAAGTTAGAAACAAGAAACGATGGTGTAGCAGTAGATAAAGGAAGATACCAGCGTCTGGTAGGGAAATTAATCTACCTGGCACACACACGACCTGACATTGGCTTCACAGTTAGTGTTATAAGCCGATTTATGAACAATCCTTTTGAGGAGCACATGGAGGCGGTGTATAGAGTTTTGAGATACCTCAAGAAGGATCCTGGAAAAGGATTATTTTTCAGAAAGACATTTGACAGGGGAATTGAGGTGTTCACGGATGCGGATTGGGCTGGTTCTCCTACCGACTGAAGATCAACATCCAAATATTGTTCATTTGTATGGGGAAATTTAGTAACATGGCGAAACAAGAAACAATCAGTTGTTGCTCGAAGTAGTGCTGAGTCCGAGTTTCGAGCATTAGCGCATGGAATTTGTGAAGGAATTTGGTTAAAAAGATTGTTGCAGGAACTCAAGGCAGAGCTAAATGGACCTATTAATACGTTGTGTGACAGTCAGTCGGCTATAAGTATAGCAAAGAATCCGGTGCATCATGACAGAACGAAACATGTCGAAATATATCGACACTTCATCAGTGAAAAGATTGAAAGTAAAATTATCAAATTGAGCTATGTTCCTACTCAGCACCAAACGGCAGACATCTTAACAAAGGCTCTTCCTCGTCTGAACTTTCAAGACCTGAGTTCCAAGCTGGGCATGTTCAGTATATACATTCCAGCTTGAGGGGGAGTGTAGAAAATAAGTTAGAAAGTTAGCGTAGCACCACTAAAGTAGGAGTTTATGTATTGTAGATATTAGAAGATTTGATTTTATTGTTATAAGAGAGATTCTAAATATTGGATAACTCTTTAAGCCTTTAAATTTTAGATTAGCATTATTGTGTGGATCTTGTCAGATCCTTATTCACTTGTATATATACTGATTTATGAATTAAAAGATATCACTTCCCAAATACTTCTACAGTCTGAAAAAAAAACTACCTTTTTTGCTTAAAATCTGCACACAAACAAACACTTATTCCAGCTGGATTATTCATCGTGATCTCACTTCCCTATCAATAGCATTTCCCCTCAATAATTAGATTTTGAAATTTTAACAGTACGGGTACGGAGATGGATAATATATTTATACAATCTCCTAATGAAATAGAAAGAGAATAGTATAACCCACTAAGGATAGCCTACTGGGCTAGAACCCGCACTCTCGTCTAGGAGGTGCAGGGTTCGAGTTTTAAGGGGTATGTGTGATAGCATTCGATCCTCTTTAAATAAGACTCAAAAAAAAAAAAAAAAAAGAGAATGATGCACCTAAATTTTCATTAGTCCGCTAGGCTACTTATCATTTTATAAAATGTATTTCAATTAATAAGGATTAGTCTAACTATAGGCTCATTTACAAGCCTACTAGGGCAACCCTAATCTCACTTGCTACTCACATGTGTTCACACACACACACACACACATACGCACACACACACAATATATATGCACACACATATCCTCGGGTATGCCCTCGAGACGGGGACTTCACCCCCTTAAACTAATCTCTCTATCCATCCTATTAGAAACCACCAGGGACCCATCTCCCCATTCATATACATAAATATATATTAACATACAAAGAATAGATGGGCTCAGAACAGAACGCGGAGCTCACGCTCAAGATATATCACCATGTCCATTCGGATGAGCTCCCGCTCATGGAAGGTCGGTTTCATGGTCCTCAATCACGGGCCTGTGCGCCGTTGCCGGCAGAGGGCTCCAGCTCGGTCTCGGTCGTGCTCTTGATTGTCCGGACTCACGTCACGCCGCATCGCGGCTCAGTTTGGCTAAACCTCCTTTTATAAACTATATTACTATTTATATTCACAAGTAAATAAATGTCTTTTAACACCTTTCATCACTCGTTTGGTTAATAGCTTGTAAGTTATAAAGATTACTGATAACTTGATTATTAGTATCATTTATCAGTAAATGAACAATGAAACTACCTGATCAGGCTCGGGACAGACCTAATCGAGCCCTCTTCAAACACTACTTGACTACGCTCGGCCCACTGTAAGGCCAAACCGTTGCTAACTGGCCGAAGCCCATGACTTAATTATCTACTCATTAATACTGAACCGCAACAATAAATAGACCAAACATCAACCTGTGTGATTGTATGTATATCCGTGTATATATGTATCTATATACACGGTTGTGTATGTGTATATCATATGTATATGAGTAAACACATGTGACAGAGTGTTCTTGAGTGGGGATCCTTTTCTCTTAGATATCCTTGCCTTTATTTAGGCAAATGAGATTAGGGTTGCCATAGCGGGATTGTAAATAGGCCTATAGTTTGACTAAGGCCTATTTAATTGAAATACATCTATAATATGGGTTTAAACATACCACACCGACCTATTAACGGGCTCTAAATAGCGCAACGGACCGATGAAAATTTAGGCGCATCAGAGAATAATATAGAAAATGACTCAAGACACTCTAAAAATCCATCGTACATAGCTCATAATATGTAATTAAGTCTCCTAAATCTATAAATAATAATATATCTTAACAATTTTTATGATATTGTTAGATATGTAAGTACAGAAGTACTGGGAACACGTTACGGGCACTTTGCCATTTTCGAAGTACCCGTTCTTCATAGGTTATATACTAGATTCATACCAATATCCAGTTTTCTAGTAACAACAACCTTAATATTCCAAAAACAACCAATAATATGAAATAACAAAGGGCCACACAATTGATTGCCAAAAGTGATCAAGAAGAAAGCCCCAGTTGAAAAAAATAACTACCTTTTTTGCTTAAAAGCTGCACACAAACAAGCACTTATTCCAGCTGGTTTATTCATCTGTATCGACAGCATTTTCCCTCAACAGTTTTATTGCATACAAATATCCGGTTTTCAAGTAACAACAACCTTAAAATCCCAAAAACAACCAATACAAAGTAACAATTGGACACAAAATTAATTACCAAAAGTGATCAACACATTATCTCTAGTCGGGCCTAAATACGATACGAGTTTTCCTTGCTTTCATGCCTGATAATAAGTTGGTTCCTTTTCATGTCTGAAAAAAGCTACTTTTTTACCTCACTTCCCCTATCAACAGCAGTTTCCCTCAATAGTTTGTTACATGCTAGTTTCACACCAATATCCGGTTTTCTAGTAACAACCACCTTAATATTCGAAAAATAACCATAGAAACTAACAATGGGCCATTGTTATTTTTTCTTCTTTTCATGCCTGAAAATAAGTTGGTTCCTTTTCATGTCTGAAAAAAAACTACCATTTTGCTTAAAAGCTGCACCCAAACAAGCATTAATTCCAGCTAAATTATTCATCGTTATCTCGCTTCCCCTATCATTAGCATTTTCCCTCAATAATTTATTACATACTAGTTCCGTACTAATATCACGTTTTCTAGTAACAACACCCTTAAAATTCTAAAAATAACCAATAAAAACCAACAAAAGGGCCACAAAAGTAATTACCGAAAGTGATCAAAAGGAAAGCCCCAATCGGAACAAAAGCTATCTTTTCATGTCTGGAAAAAAAATAGCTACCTTTTTTGCTTAAAAGCTGCACACAAACAAGCACTTATTCCAGCTGGATTATTCATCGTTAATGCACACAAACTAGTTTGTCACATACTATTTCCATACCAATATCCGGTTTTCTAATAACCACCACCTTAACATCCCAAAGATGACCAATACAAACTAACAATGGGACACAAAAGTGATCAACACAATATCTCTAGTCGGACCAAAATACGATACGAGTTTTCCTTGTTTTCATGCCTGAAAAATAAGTTGGTTCCTTTTCATGTCTGAAAAAAGCTACCTATTTTTCTTAAAAGCTACCCACAAACAAACACTTATTGCAATTGAAGTATTCATCTACCTCAATTTCCCTACAAATAAGGCTTTCTAGTCATAAGAACTGCATACTTCCAAAATTGACCATAGAAACTAACAGTGGGGCATAAAATTAATTACTAAAAGTGATCAAGAAGAAATCTCCAGTCGGAAAAAAAGCTACCTTTTTTGCTTAAAAGCTGCACACAAACAAGCACTTATTCCAGCTGGATTATTCATCTTTATCTGACTTCCCCTACCAATAGCATTTTACTTATATACTAATCTCATTCCAATATCCGGCTTTCTAGTAACAACAACATTAATATTCCAAAAACAACCAATACAAACTAACAACAGGCCACTAAAGCGATTACCAAAAGACAGTCTAATACACAAATGGACAATTTATTGCACAGTCTAATGCATATACATTAATGTACAATTTATTGGACAGTCTATTAGTCATTTTAATAGACCTGTTTTCTGGTAATAAGAACTTCACCATTCTAAAAACAACCAATAATACAAACTAACAATTGGTGAAAAAAGAAATTACCGAAAGTGATCAAGAAGAAAGCCCCAGTCGGGACAACGAAGGACACAACCTCGCTCGCAGGCCCCACCAAGAACGGAGCCGAAGCTTGCTCCTCCTTATAAACCCTTCTCGAAGCCCTCACACTTACCCTTCTTCTTCTTCTACTAAACTTAAAAAAACTTTTGGGATTATCAAGTATATGGGATGGTAAGAACAGGACACGTGGCAGCACAGGATGTCCGTCACGTGGGACGGTCTTTGGTCGGATAAAAACCTGAAAAAGACGATAACAGAGAAATAATATGTTATATTTAAAAAAAAAAGAGATAAGGAATATGTTAGGTTAGTGATGATAGTATGTACGTTAGGATGAGAGCAGAGAGAGAGTATGGAGGTGAAGCCCATGGAGGAGAGAGAGAGAGAGAGAGAAGAAGAAGAAGAACGAAAAAGGAGATACAGAAGAGAGATTTTGGGAAATTTCCAGATTGATTTTTGGGTTCTTCATTTTAGAAATTTCAGATTATTTAGCTTCTACAAACTACAAACTGATTACGAGTATTAGCTATAAAAAAAATTAAAGATTTTTAAAACACATTTTTAAAAATTAGTTTTGTACCAAAAACTTTGTTATCAGATCTAGGCTACTTATAAAAAAATATATATATAGGCAAGTTAAATTGATATTTTAGAAATAATCATTTTTAACCGATGTATTGAAGTTTTAACCATGTATGGAAGATATATAAAGATGTTCAATTCGAAAAAAGAATTATAAATGAGCAATTTTATATAATGTTGTTAGAATCATTTGCGGACAACAGATTGTCGGGTCATGCAAAACTATTACAACCACTATTATTTCTTGTAAAATTTGCTAATAAGTGAGCGGATCCATTAGCAAATATCGTGCATCACTCAAAACTCCAATATTTACCACTGTTAAGATCTCTCATGTCATGTATTGAAGCTTCAATTTCACACGGAGGCGTTGCTAACTTGCTCACGCACAAATTGACAATAGTCTGATTGTCGGAATGCTTGTGTGAAATAATACCAGACATCCAAACAAACAAATCTTGCTATGTAAAAAAACAGTGCAGTTTTACGTGCATAAAGTAGATCGAATAACAACACAGATACTTGTTCACTGGAATTTGTCTTCGATCATATGTAAATTAAACTGCTTAAAATCCACACATTGTAGTAATGACCGGCCAGAAATATTCTTATAGTGGAGGAATAGTAATGTAGTATCAATGAAATTGTGGAGAAAAATCTAATTGTGGTGAAAAAAATGACATGGAATATGTAATATGTTCAAAATTCATTTATCTAGGAGATCGATGTGATTCACTTACCCTCCCCTGTGTGTGTGCACGCACGCACGCGCGTGTGCGTGTGTGTGATGAACAGTTTAACAATTACCTCACCATCTTTAGTTTCTTGTAAAATTTCTCATAAACCTATCTGTTTATGGAGAAATTCAATTCTAAGTTCAAAGCTCTCTTATAACAAGTTTCATTTGTATGGGTTTATTGTTGTATAAGTTTTTTGTTGAATTCCATTTACATGCTCATATGTCTAGTCCATTTTTGTTTATTTTCTTCTTCCACCTCTCTGGGCTTCTCCCAGGTAAACCTTCATTTTTTATTTTGTGAATTGATGGGTTGAATTGTTATTCTACCAAACTATGGTGATGTGCTCGTAATTTGTTCATAATTTTTAGGATTGTACACATAAAGTGGGTAATATAAGATTTTTTGAATTTTGCTATCGATTTTCTTCTCACAATTTAAACCGTTTAAAAGAATAGAGAAGAAAGAGAAAAAAATGAAATAAAACAGTTATGTATATTAAAAAACTGCTCAATAATTCGTACACAATGGTCATATTTTATAGTGCTTGAATCCGAAAATTTCATAACCTAATTCACTAAAAACGCTTATCCGAATGAGAAGGGTTTCATTCGGATGAGATGAAGTGGCCCAGTCAGAAGTTGCACGTCACTAAATGACGCGTTCTGGATGATGTGACTCATCCGGATAAGTGTATTTTCATCCGGATGAGTGGCACGGGGTGATTAGATTTTCTTTTGTTTTTGGTCTTTGTTCAAGCTTTCCTCGGATATCCTCTACTTAGTGCCAAATTCTCATAGTATTTATCATTCGTTTTGGTCTTCCAAGCTCTTTCATCATCACTTTGAGTCCCTCTTCTTCCCACCTTCACATTTTATGTCCTAAAAAGGGAAAATACACAAAGATAGATAAAAACGACTCAAAATGAAACGCATAAAACATATATAAAAACAACCATATATGATGGATAAAATTCTTATTTTTTATACCAACATTTTACACGTGTAGTTTAATAAATATATGTGTTTTTGTGTTTATATTGGTTGGGTTTGTTTCCTTTGGTGTATATTGAATTTTCGCAGCTTTGGACAACTGGTTGTTTGTTTAACTCAAATATATTTTTTGTAAGCAATTAGTTGTCTTGTCTTCTTCAAATGTTAGTAACTTGCTCATTTGGACACGAAATCAATTTTCGTTTAAAATGATGGCTTCACAATTGATTCCTCGATTATATTAGACTTGAAACACACATTATCTACCAAAATATAAGAACAAGTATTATATCTTTGAAGTGAAAAATGATTTAACTCTAAGTAAAATCTGTCGGCTCGTAAGCGGCTAAACCTTAGAGGGGTGAATAAGATTTACGTACGATTTTCGCAGAATTAAAATCTAGAGCAAATAACAACTCAACTAGCGTCAAATTAAGAGTAAATGCAAATAGATCTAGCAATAATCGATTAAATTACTTTACGCTAACAATAAGTATTGAAAGCAAATACGTAAATTAAAGAGTAGGGAAAGAAGTTGACACACGATGTATAGAGGTTCGGCAAATGAGTTTATAATTCACTCTACAATTTGAATCGAAAGTGTATCGCTCACACACAAAATACTCTCGAAGTGTTTATAATATTACAATAAGAGTACACTCAAGAATTTATAAAATTACAAGTGATAAATATGTAGTATGAAGCCTTTTCTTGCTTTGATCTTATATTGAATTGTTATAGAGATTGCGTGTGTGATTGGTGCTTTTATGGGATGATTTGGGGGTGTTTTGTAGACTAAAAGTGTCTATTAGATCTCTAATGACCGTTTGGGTGTGGTTAAAGGTTTTATCCAATGGTTAAAGTGACTTTTTGAAAAATCTAAAAAACTATTTTTTGTGATTTGCACTTTGACCCACCGGTGGGTGTCTTCTGACCCATTGGTGGGTGAAATCTTTGTTGGTTCTGGAACATTGACCCACTAGTGGGTAGTACCCTAGAAAATTCTTATTGTTCTGTCCAGTTGACCCACGATTGGGTTCTTGAAGACCCACGGGTTGGTGTTTACACTTGGTCGATTTTGTTTCCGAAAATGAATTTTGACAAGTGAAAAATTCCTTTCAAACAACAGCAGTGGAAAATATATTAGAAACACTTAATGAGAATATTTATTGTTAATTAATTTTGTTTATCATTAAATCAAGATTTTACAAAACACGGTTCAACAATCTCTCGTTTTTGATGATTGACAAACTTGAATTAATTCTACATAAGCTCTTTCAATAATAAAATAATATACATGGTAAAAGAGTATAGATGAGGTACGCATTGCACATACAAGATAAAACCATAAATGCCAGTAAAAAATCGAGCATCAATTCGCTTAAAAATCCATCATTCCCAAAAAAAATAACAAAGCAAAGATACAATGTACAACTCAATAGCAACATGTTTTAAATAGGCAACGGGAATTTTAAGTAAGAACAACACAACGATGCAAGCAAAACCATCTCATAATAGCCATAAACAAAAGAGCTCAAAGTTTGCTTGAATATTACAACCCAAAAGCCAAACACAAACAAATTCTAACCAAGTTTTAAACGAGAGATATCATAAACTAATAACAAAATAAGGTCAAATCTCTCCCTTTGTCAATAACAAAAACAATTAGACCACTACTAGTAAGTGGAGGTGGGAGCATCATTGTCATCTGGACCCTTGCCAAAAAGCTCTTGATAACCTTCCTATCTTCGTCGCTATCTTGATCTAAGGAGTCCGTTTTCGATTGATCAATCTCATAAGTTTCTCCATGTTGAGCACGCTTCATTATCCTATCTTCACGAGGTTTTTTCCGAACCCTTTTGGTAACATGAGTAAGAATGGAAAACAAACCACTCATTTATTTTTTCAAAGAACGAGAGGGAGGAGATTCCGAATGAGGACGAGAACTATTTCTAGAGAATGAGAGAGAGTTTTGGTTCGAGTATGAGAAGCCAAAGAAGAAGATTGATTTTCATTGGGCTTTAATGGGGTGAAATTTGGTCCGAGTACCAAACGGTTGTCCCACAAGTTGGATTTGTTATCTAAGACAATAATACCCATTTTAGTTAAATTTTTCTCACCAATGATTTCAAGATCTAAAGGCGTCAAAGTAGAACTAGTCTTGGGAATACGAACTTTTAGATGTAAAATTATTTTTTTTATCAAAGCTCTGTATGTAAGATAATTCGTTTTTGTTTTCTTAGCATGAGCCATTTTAGTACGGATTATGTGACAAAGATCGAGCTTTATTTTCGAGTTGACACAATAAGTGTAAAAAGCGAGTGATTTGCTCATAGGAGTAAAACTTGAAGCAATGGGTCTAATACACCTTACAAAAACAGATTGAAGTAATTTGCATTCAAATTTAAGAGAATTAGCCAAAGGATTACTAGATAAGCTAGGTGGAATTTTCATAGATAGACCTAGCCATAACTTGTTTGTCTTCAACAACAAGATCATCCGTACAGCTAAACAAAGAAAAAGAAATACCACCCAAAGGAATGTTAAGTACGGTACAAAAAAACATAGATGGAAATTTTAAATTTTCTCCCCGAATGACCGTCTCAACCATATAACCACCCGTATTTTTGTCAAAACTAAATTTAAGATGTGAATAGAATTCTCGGACATAATCAACATAGATCAGAGCTTTCAAATCAAGCAAAAGTTTCCAATCTTGAAAAGTCCATTTTTCAACAACAAACGGAAATTGATCACCAAAGAGCGTCCAATCAACCAAATGATGATGAACTAGACCACGGTTTTTAGTAATATCTAAAATATCATGAAGTTTCAAAGGAGACGAATTACTTACGTTAGTAGGAGGAGGAATTAGAAGAGAGGTGGAAGAAGAGGTGGCACGACCACGTCGACAAGAAATAGGCGGTTCAATAATGACCGATTGTAAATTGGGATTGTAGTCAGTGTTAGCTTCCTTCCTAAACTTTTGACTTTTTTTCGTTTGAGGATTATTGGCGGTGGGTTTCGAAGATCCTTGTCCCTTTGTTCTCTCCATTTGAAATTATAAAGAAAATTGGGTTTATAAAAATTAGGATTTAAAGTGGGTGTGTTGATTTGGGATTATATAGTGGATTTAGATCTAAAATGATGTTAGATAGTTGTTCTAGGATGAAATAAGAGTAGATTTGTAATAGAAATGTTGAATTTGAGTGAAATTTGACAATTTTAGAGTTTGAGAGGAGAGAGAGTCGAAGAAAGTGAGAAATGGGTTTGATTTGTGTTTCTGTATTTGTTTTCAGGAGTACAAGAAAGAGAAAGAAGATCTAAAAAATGCAGACCCACCGGTGGTTGAACGAATACGTTAGAAGTCAGGGGCTTCACAAAAAATAGCCACTGATGGCTGGTGTTAAACCCACCAATGGGTTATTCCGCATAATTTATTTTTTTCAAGTTTTGAAGGGGGAAAATTTTAGGAAAAACAAATAAACAAAAATACATAATAAAAGTAACAAACCACATATATAACTATATGTATTATATATCAAACATTACGAGCTCTCTACGAATATAAAAAAATTATTCTTCATTAAGAGATTTTGTAAAAATATTGGCTAATTGCCTATCGGTGTTAATATATTCTAATAAAATATCCACTTTTTGAACATGATCTCGCAAAAAATAATGGCGAAAATTAATATGTTTTGTATGAGAGTGTTAGATAGAATTTTTAGAAAGATTAATAGCACTAGTATTATCACACAAAATAGGCACTTTATTATACGATAAATCAAAATCATTCGATCGTTGATGCATCCAAAGAATTTGCGCACAACAACTACCCGCGGCGACGTATTCCGACTCCGCCGTAGAAAGTGCAACTGAATTTTGTTTCTTGCCATGCCAAGAAACTAATGCGTTTCCTAAAAATTGACAAGTGCCACTAGTACTTTTTCTATCCAAATGACTACCGGCAAAGTTGGCATCAGAATAGCCTAGCATATCAAACGAAGTATCATGCGGGTAAAATAATCCTAGATTATATCTACCTACAAGATATCTAAAAGTACGTTTAACGGCAACAACATGCGATTCCTTAGGACAAGATTGATATCTAGCACACAAACAAACACTAAACATGATATCGGGTCTACTTGTGGTTAAGTACAAGAGGGATCCAATCATACCTCTGTATAGCTTTGTTACCGGACTCATAGGAGTCCCTAGCGGCTTTGCATCGCTCATGTTGAAGCGTTTGAGCAAGTCTCTTGTGTATTTTGCTTGATTCACAAATATGCCATCTTTTGTTTGTTTGATTTGAAGTCCGAGAAAGTATGTGAGATCACCCATCATGCTCATCTCGAATTCACCTAGCATACACTTAGAAAATTCATCGCACATGCGAGCATTAGTAGCACCGAAAATAATGTGATCAACATAAATTTGAATTAAAAGCATATATTTTCCTTCCTTTTTAATAAAAAGAGTAGTATCTAAAGTACCACGAGAAAAACCTTTTACAATAAAAAATTACCAAGCCTTTCATACCAAGCCCGAGGTGTTTGTTTTAGACCATAAAGTGCTTTTTTAAGTTTGTAAACATGATCGGGAAACTCGTGATTTTCAAAACCGGGTGGTTATTTGACATAAACTTCCTCATTTAGAAAACCATTTAAAAACGCACTTTTAACATCCATTTGAAATAATTTTAAGCATTTAAAAGAAGCATAAGCAAGCAACATCCTAATGGCTTCTAGTTTAGCTACGGGTGAGTAAGTTTCATCGAAATCGATGCCTTCTTATTGGTTATATGCTTGAGCCACCAGTCTAGCCTTATTTATAATAACTAACCCGGATTCATCCATCTTATTACGAAACACCCATTTTGTACCTATAATGGATTTATCATGCGGTCTAGGAACTAAAGTCCACACTTTTATGCTCGAATTGATTTAATTCGTCATGAATAGCTAAAACCCAACTCTCATCTAGTTCTGCTTCATGAATGTTCTTGGGTTCTAATTGAGATAAGAATGCAAAATGATTAAATAAATTTCTCAAACAAGAACGTGTATGCATTCTCTCACCCGGATCTCCAATAATTAATTCTTGCGGGTGGTGGTTTGCAAAATGCCATTCTTGAGGTAAATCATCATGAATTTGCACACTAGTTTCTAAGTCCTATTGAATTCGTTCTATAGTCACTTGCTCGACACTAGGCTCAACTTTTACTCTAGGCGTGTCATGATTAGAAGAAGATGCAATATGGAAAATATAATCAACACTATCATTAACAATTAGAGTTTTATCAAGATTATGTAAAGTCTCATCAAAAGAAACATGTACAGATTCTTCCACCAATAGAGTTCTTTTATTAAAGACTCTATATGTTTTACTTAATATTGCATATCCAAGGAAAATTCCTTTATCGGACTTAACATCGAATTTTTCTAAATTATCCTTATCATTATTATGTACGTAACATTTACAACCAAATACACGTAAATTAGTGTTGAACCATGAGTTCAATAATTGATTTTGATTTTAAATATGATTATAATTTCATGATTTTACAATTCGATGATATAATGCTTGACATTTTCCAAAAATGGAAAATGTATATTTTAGGCTTTAAAATGATAGGTCATTCAATATCGAAGTTAACGGCTCAAACAGAACTCATTTTGGAGTCCGGACGAAGAAGATACAAGAGTTTCAAGAAACCGAATTGCCAGATTTTTAAACACATCAAAAAATATCCGACACGTCAAATTACCTATTGAAAAATAGTTAGACAGATCGAAAAGTATAAAAGTTGGGCAGTGAACTCCCCAGATTTTTCGACAAGTTGAAAAATGGAGTTCGACGGGTCAAAATTCGGTAGTTTAAACAAAACCATTTTTTACTTTATCTAATTGTGGTTTTTGCTCAATGAATATACCAACAACAACTAAAAACGGTAACTTATGGATCAATGGATATTTTGAGTCTACAAAACCCCCCTAATCCATCTCATAAACACAGCAATCACCAACCCTAACCTCCATTGAAGTTAAATTAAAGATTCAAGTAAGAAAATCTTATACTACACAATTCTCACTTGTAATCTTATAAATTCCTGAGTGTACTATTATTGTAATCTTATAAATTCTTGAGTGTACTATTATTGAAATCTTATAAACACTTCGAGAATATTTGTGTGTGAGCGATACACTTTCGATTCAAATTGTAGAGTTAAGTATAAACTCATTTGTGAGCGAGTGATCGTGTAGAGGCTTTGTAAGGGAGTGTTGCTTAAAAGATCTAGGTCTTTTCTTATTGATGCGTTGACGGGTTCACTCATTACTCACGAGATCACCCTTAATAATCACAAGCCAATCTCGAATGGGAAGGAGATAGCTTTCAAAGGAACAACTAGTGACAAAAGTGATGAGCTATCCGATGATGACAAAAATTCAATGCAAATCATTCGAATCATCACGGAAGTACTAAAGCTTAAAGAAAAATGCAAACATAAAGGTAAATCATCAAATAATTCAATTATTTCTAACGATTTTGTTTGTTATGCATGTGGCAAGGAAGGACTCATGGCGAGCGATTATACCAAGAATCGCAAGAGCAAAGGCAAGAAGAAGTTTTTTGCTTCAAGCTCTAGCGATAGCTCCAACCAAGATGAAGACGGTCATCTTGCTTGCTATATGGCTATGAAAGGCAACATGAACAAAATCACTCATGATCAAGAAATAGTGAAACCGATGAGGTAAATGATCTATCCTACGATGATTTACTTCATATGTGTGATGTTTATTCGGAAAGGTTTCCTAAACTTTCGAAAAAATTTGAATCTCTTAAAAGGATAAATTCTTCTCTCAATGAACAAATAAGATCATTGAAAAGAGATGACATTGAACATAAGTTTAGTCCGAAATTGTCATTTTCTTTACATGACGTAGATGCGAAAAGGAAGACTTGAAAGATAAAAGCAATGATATCGTTCTTCAACACGAGTCTTTACAAATCGAGATCAATTTTCTTAAAAATGAAGTCTCTAGACTTGCTAAAATTCTTTCAAAATCCCCTTCTTTAGATTGTGTTTTAGTAGAAAATTTTGAAGAGTTAAAAAATGCTTTTGATAAAGTTACAAGCAAAAACAAATTTTGAGTTCTCATGCTTCTAACTTAAATGACAAACTCAAGATTTTACAAACCGATAATGAAAATTAAAAACAACGGGCTTGTCGTTTCCATTGAAAAACGTGAGTTAACGATCTCAAAGTTTTCTAAAGTTAAAACCGTTTTAGATGACATTTTGAGTTGTCAAAAAGATTTCAATGACAAAAGTGGTATAGGTTATGATTGTATTAGTTATAGTTTAAACAAAAACCACTTCGTCAAAGCCTCTAATATTTTTAAAACTCATATTCCGTTCAAACAAGAGGCTGTTTCTACTAAAGCGAGTACTTCAAAAGTTTTCTGAAAATCTTTTAACGATAGAAAATGGTTGGGGTTTCATAACACGATCGTTCATCATACTCTTAAAAGTTCTTACAAAACTTCGTATAGTTCTCGTTATGCGAAAAAGTTTATGCATTGTATACATTGTAGTAGAAACGAACATATTTCTTCTAGATTTCCTTATTGCTTTCGTGTGACTAGAAATGACTTGAAATGGGTTGTAAAGATCCATGTCACTAACATCGTCGGACCCAAAAGAAATTGGAGATCAAAGGACAAATCTTGTATTCTAGGTATTTCCGTTCAAAAGGAAAAAATCAATAAATGGTTGACAAATGCGGACCAAACCATGGAAGTCAAGAAAAGCGATTCCACTATAAGGAACAAAAATACAATGATTGAGAAGAGTGGAAGGAGAATCAGTAAATGGTACCACATACTCAGATTAGGAAACGTTCATTGCAATTGTCATTAAAGAACGAACTCGATATCACATATTCGGTACATTCAACAATTTTGTTTTAATAATTTTTTTTTTGGTATGTTTGATGTGTGACTATATGTATGTTTTTAGGTAAAATTATTTCCTTGATTTATATTATATGTGTGTATAATTATTTTTGCCAAATCGGTGTCGAAAACTACCAAAATCATCAAATTCAGCCCAGAATTTTCGACATGTGTACTGTAATTTCCAACCTGTCTACTGTATTTTAATAAAATTATTATTATTTTTCGACTGGCTACTATTACATTTCGACCTGTCAATATACCTGTCAAAAGCCACTGGAACTTTTTATGCACTTTTCGACATGTCGAATTTTTTTAGACATCTCGAAGTTTCATTTTCTAGATTTGTTTTCATCTTCTTTTATCGCTTTTGAATAACTAATTTATGTAATTTTTGAATCATTTGTGTTTAGTTGGTGGTAGAAAATGAGTTCTCAAAATCCTCTTTTTATTTAAACTTTTTAAAATTCCCCAACTTGTTTATGACATTTTGATAATGCCAAAGGAGGAGAAAAATTAATTGTTATAAGTTCTTAAAATGGGAAGATAAATTGCTTCGTTATTTTTGTAAAATCATCATTAGTTTGTCATAATCAAAATGTGGGAGATTGTTGAACCATGAGTTCAATAATTGATTTTGATTATAAGTGTGATTATAATTTCATGATTTTACAATTCGACGATATAATGCTTGATATTTTTCAAAAATAGAAAATGTATATTTCAGGCCAGATTTTAAACACATCGGAAAATATCTGACAGGTCAAAGTTCCTATCGAAAAATAGTTAGACAGATCGAAAAGTGCAAAAGTTGGGTAGTGAGCTCCCTAAATTTTCTGACATTTCAAAAAATGGAGTTCGACATGTCGAAATTCGGCAGTTTAAATAAAGCCTTTTTTACTTTATCTAATTATGGGTTTTGCCCAATGAATAAACCGGCAACAACTAAAAACGGTAACTTATGGATCAATGGATATTTTGAGTCTACAACCCCAACCCCCACCCCTACCCCCAATCCATCTCCTAAACACACCAATCATCAACCCTAACCTCCATTGAAGTTAAATCACATATTCAAGCAAGAAAAGCTTATACTACACAATTCTCACGTGTAATCTTATAAATTCTGGAGTGTACTCTAATTGTAATCTTATAAACAATTCGAGAATATTTGTGTGTGAGCGATACATTTTTGATTCAAATTGTAGAGTGAATTATAAACTAATTTGTGAGCGACTGATCGGGTAGAGGCTTTGCAAACGAGTGTTGCTTAAAAGCTCTAGCTTTTTTCATTCGGGATACTCATAGAGTGAGGGGGAGCTTAATCGGTCGATTAGTTTGTTAGGTTGTAATCTTGGGAAGAAGATTATAGTGATAATACACGGTAAAGTTAATTCCGGGGAGAGGACATAGGCGGGTTGTCGAACCTCTATATATCGTATGTCAACTTTCTCTACTATTTACTTTACGCATTCCTTATTATTTCTTATTTGCTTGCTAAATTATAGTATTTCTAGCATTTCATTGACTTTTGTTAAATGCGTAAGGTTAGAATTGCGATAGTTGGGTCGTTAGTTGCACTTATATTTTAATTATTTTAATTAGGTGAAATCCGCTTAAAAGCTTATTCTACTCCCTCTAAGGTTTAGCCGCACGGGCCAACAATGAGCAATATTAGGCTTTCGCTTATTCCATAACTAATAAGGTGTCTTTTTCAATATCGGCCTTATCAAGACTCTGTTTAAAATATAACAGACATAATTTACGGTTTAGGCCCAAAAATACTTTGGCAAATTATTTTCACAAAACATAGTCCGTGTCATTTCCTCTAGGGTTCTATTCGTCCTCCCTACTACCACATTTTGTTGAGGCGTGTGAGGGGCCGAAAAATTATGAACAATACCATTATCATCACAATAAGTTTGAAATGGTGTATTCTCAAATTACTTACCATGATCAGTTCAGATGCTTTTAATCATATAACCCTTTCGTGTTTAGAGTTTTTTACAAAGTATAAAAGATTCTCTAAAAGCTTCATGCTTATGAGATAAAAATAAAACCCATGTAAAATGACTATAATCGTCAACCATGACGAATGCATATGCACGTCCTCCAAGACTAAGGGTCCGGGAAGGACCAACTAAATCCATATGAATAAGCTCCAAACAACGAGTAGTAGAAATAATATTTTTAGACTTAAAAGAAATCTTGATTTGTTTGCCTAATTGACAATCATGACAAATTTTGTCCTTTTTATAAGGAACTTTCGGTAAACCTATTACCAAATCTTTTCTAGAAAGTTTAGCAAGTAAATCAAGACTAGCATGACCAAGTCTTCTATGCCACAACCAACCATTGTTGTTGATAGTAACAAGACACTTGACCTCATTATCCACTGAACTATTCAAATCAATCATATAGACATTATTTTCTCTTGGACCAATGAGAATAGTTTTATTATCGAAAATACAATGAATGATGTAATGCGATTTTTCAAAAATAATTTTATGATCCAAGTAGCAAAGTTGACTAATACTTAGTAAGTTATGTTTAAGACCATCAAAAAGCAACACATTATAAATAATAACATTAGGATTTTTAGAAATACTACCAATACAAATGATTTTACTCTTGCTATTATCCCCAAAGGAAACAAAGGCTCTGTACTTAGGTGCAAGAGTAGTATATTTCGTTTTATCTCCCGTCATATGCCTTGAACATCCACTATTCAAGAACCACTTGCCCTCGTTAATTTTTGACCTCAAGCATACCTACAAAACAAAACGATCATTGGTACCCTAATTCACTTTTGGGTCATTGAGGGTTAGTGTCTCGACCCTTTGAAACCCAAACCAAGTCATCTCTATTCACTTTATATCTATAAGGAGAATAGACATAATCTTCAAATTGATCACAACGGTTGCAAGTAAGACATTTAACATGCACACTTGGTTTAACAAAATGATTATAAACTAAGTCATTTTTATGCAAGTTATTTTTATGAGAGTGACTTGGTTGTCTATTTTCATTTTTAGTCATTGGTTTGGTGAATAGATTTTTATGTTTTGTCGTTAAAAGTGGGTGTAGCCTACACCGGTTTTATCATAAGAGCCATGTTGAGAAGCTAATATATTACTTAACATTTTACTTCCTTTAGCAAACTTAGCAAGACTAAGTTCGGCGCTATCCGCCTTAAGTTTACATGAACTAAGGTCATTTACTAACTTATCATTTTCCATGGCAAGTTCGGCATTTTAAGAGGTGAGTGAATTGTTGTTTAAAGCTAAGTTTTCAAGCTCGTCTTGTAAAGTAATTAACATTTTTCAAAACAATTTGTTTTTACCTATAGTTTTTTCTAAAGAAGTTAACGCATCATCAATATCATTGCAATCATTATAAGATAAAGAAGAGTTAGAGAAGTGAAAGCTTACATCATCGGTTTTGTCGTCTCTAGCCATGAGACAAAGGTTTGCGACTTCATCTTTGTCGCTCCCCCACATAGCCACAAATGCCTTCTTAAATTCTTTCTTCTTTTTGAACTTGTCCTTTTTCTTCAAGGGACATTCGTTTTGCACGTGAACAGGTTTGTGACACTTATAGCAAACGATTTCGCCTTTTTTGTTGGATTTGTCAGATGACACTCTCTTGTATTACTTTTTCCGAAATCGTTGACCACCTTTCTTTTTCCAACTTAGGAACTTGTTGAATCGTTTAGTAAAAAGTGTCATTTCATCATCCTCGCTAGAATAGTCATTATCGCTATCGTCGTTTGTTGTGATTTTGAAAGTGATGCCTTTCTTCTTTTTTGAGTCGTCCTCTTGTTTTCGAGGTTACATGTCTAATTCATGGGTACTTAAGGATCCTATGAGGTTGTCGAAAGAGAGGGTGTTCATGTCCTTTGCTTCTTATATTGCCATCACTTTTGATTCCCATTTTCTCGAAAGGCTCCTTAGAATCTTCATCACCATTTCCTTAATAGAATACACTTTTTCAAGTCTTTTAAGATCGTTAGTAATTTTAGCAAAATGAGTATACATAGAAGCAATAGACTCATCATCATCAACTTTAAAAAGTTCGTAATCACGAATAAGAATGCTAATTTTAGAATCCTTAACTTAATTAGTTGCTTCATGCATAATAGCTAGCTTATCTCACATTTGCTTAGCGGTATCACAACCGGAAATCTTGTCATACTCACTATGTGAGAGTGCACAAGTAATAGAAGTCATAGCTCTACAATTAAGAGAGAAAGCGGTGCGTTCTTCCATATCGAGTTGTTCTATAATTTTATCCATTCTGTTCAACCTAGGCGCTTTATAACATTTGCTAATGCTAACTCATTGGTCTATCTCGTAACCACAAAGCAAATTCTTCATGAGGTCTCTCTAATAAGGGTAGTTAGTTCCGTCAAAGAACGGCAGCCTAGTAATTGACTTAGAGTCTCCATACGTAGACATAACGGATCTTTAAACTCAAAATTCGCTAGATTCTATAAAACAAAAGAGCTAGGCTCTTATACCAATTGTTGGCTCGTAAGTGGCTAAACGGGGAGGGGGGAGGAGAATAAGCATTACGTACGATTTTCACAGAATTAAAATCTAAAGCAAATAACAACCCAACTAGCGTCAAACTAAGAGTAAATACAAATAGAGCTAGTAATAATCGACTAAATTACTTTACGCTAACAATAATAAGTAATGAAAGCAAATACGTAAAGTAAAGAGTAGGGAAAGAAATTGACACACGATGCATAGAGGTTCGGCAAAAACCCGCCTACATCATCTCCTCGGAATTATCTTTACCTGGTATTATCACTATAATCTTCTTTCCAAGATTATAATCTAATGAGCTAATCCACGGATTAAGCTCTTCCTCACTCTATGAGTATCCCGAATGAAAAGATCTAGAGCTTTTAAGCAACACTCGCTTACAAAGCCTCTACTCGACCACTGACTCACAAATGAGTTTATAATTCACTCAAGATTACACACAAATAATCGAAAGTGTATTATCACTATAATCGAAAGTGTACAGCTCACACATAAATATTCTCGAAGTGTTTATAAGATTACAATAAGAGTACACTCAAGAATTTATAAAATTACAAGTGAGAAATATGTAGTAAGAAGTCTTTTCTTGCTTTGATCTTGTATTGAATTACTATAGAGATTGAGTGTGTGATTGGTGTTTTGATGAAATGATTTGGGGGTGTTTTGTAAACCAGAAGTATCTACTGGATCTCTAATGACCGTTTGGGGTGCTTAAAGGTTTTATCCAATGATTAAAATGACTTTTTTAAAATGCTAAAAAGCTGTTTTTTGTGATTTGCACTTTGACCAACCGGTGGGTGTCTTCTGACCCATTGGTGGGTGAAATCTTTGTTGGTTCTGAAACATTGACCCACCAGTGGGTAGTACCTGAGAAAATTCTCCTTGTTCTGTCCACTTGACCCACGTGTGGGTTCTATAAGACCCACGGGTGAGTGTTTAAACTTTGTCGATTTTGCTTCAGAAAATGAATTTTGACAAGTGAAAAATTCCTTTCAAACAATAACACTTGAAAATATATTAGAAACTTTTTATGAGCATATTTAGTGTCAATTCACTTTATTTATCATTTAAATGGAATTTTACAAAACACGGTTCAACAAAATCGTTATAATTTTTATGATCAAAATTATTATTGAACTCATTGTTCAACAATCTCCTCCATTTTGACTATGACAAACTAATTATGATTTTCTATAAACATATCTCCTCCATTTTTAAGATATCACATTTCTCTAAAAAAAACCATTTTTCTTCCTATTTGCCATTATAAAAAAAGGGTTTTTTTTCAGTTTTGTACACCATATTATGCACTTTTTACGATTTTGTACACCTTACTAACATATTATTTAATTAGTACACCAAACTATCCGTTTCATTCGATTTTGTACATTTCCATCCAAATTAACAGGAAATGATGACATCATCTAACTTTTCTCATCCAATTTGAGGGACAAAATAGTCATTTGTAATATTTATCTATTTTTGACCATCAGATCTGATCAAGGGTTGAAATATTTTATAAAGAAAGAACAAAATACTAAATAAATGAATTAATCTACATATATACATTTATACATACAAATACATATCTATATCTGAGCAAAGTGGTTGGTACAAATGGTTGAAATCCGAGTATACCACGCTCACCACCAGTGTTCGATCCATGGCACCTGCGAAATAGGTTACCTCCAAAGAGAGGGTTATATTTATATATAAAATACACACACACACACATATATATATATATATATATATCTCACATACACACACACATATATATGTAAAAATAATATGTGTTGGGTGTAAAAGTGTAATGTGTACAATGTAATAAAAAACAGTAGTAGTATAATGTGTCATTTAGTGTGAGTTGTAAAGTAAATATAATAATAGAAGGTGATGTAGACACCCAAAAAAGTTTTTCATTTATAAAAATTCTCTCTCTATATAAAGTTGGCTTGACAATAAAGATTATCTTTTGTAAGTTCTCTTTCCCATTTAAATTATAAATTTTAATATAATTGTTATTATCTCTAATATACAATATCAAATCCTGAAATGGTATCAGAGCCAATAATAATATGCTAAGTTAATTATGGGTATATATATAATGTAAGTACAATATTATGGGATACATAATCTGTTCATTTTCTTAAGCAAATAGTTACAATATGTTACGACTAAAAAACTAAAACTTATACTTTAAAAGTTTTCCTTTATGAATAATATTAGTGGAACGTCACTAAAGTCGCATCTTATCCGCCTTAATAGGCTGGATTGCCAAATTTATTGCCCAAATTACTGCTTGGTTGGACGGTTTGGGTGTTGGCTATTTGTTGACTGACGTACTAATAATATTCAAATTGGAAGTTAAATTTTTTAGTATAACTTATTCTAATTTTGTCATAACATATTATTACTATACTTAAGATTAAGAATAGATTATAGATCTCATTGTCCAAATTATTGCATTATATATATCATGTATCTCTCTTGGTTTTAAATTGAATTATTTATTTAAGAAAACAGATTTTAAAAATTCTGAGGTCTTAGAATTCCCTAATACTGAAGAAGAGCTAAATCGTTGGACAATTCCAACAGTACTTTCTAAAGAAATATATAAGACTGGCTTATTCTTTAATACATCTAAATTAATAGTAAAAACTGTTGAACAAGCAGTAAATTTAGATGAAGCTGAAGCCACAATTATGCTAGTTGATAATAATGATTTCATAAAACCACTTCAAGATACAGCAAATAAATATCATTGGGTGCATATAGGTCTTGTTAAAATTGCTTTCAAACCTTTAACTTTACAAGGTTTTAGATGCCTGCATATATGCAAATCTAAGAGATGCATGTTGTCTAAATTTTGAAAACGATTCAAGTATGAGGTCGATAGAAACTAGTCTTAGTCATTGACCTCCTTATTTTAACGTATATCCAAACTTAAGTTTAGCTTTGTATGATAGAAAATTATTAGATTCTGTTTCTTTGTATATTCAAACCAAAGAGTATAATTATGCATCTGAATCTAGAGTAATTAATCTGATCTATAGGATTCATTTCAAAATAATGTCAACTTTAGGTCCTCAAGCCAAGCCAAGCCAAGAAAATAGGAACACCAAGACAAACTGTATTAATGGAAACAAGGGGGAATTCTCTATAGATATCTCATAAAAACTTATATTCATCATAAGTACCTCCATAAGTTCACATTCCCCATAGTGACAACTTTTTAATTATTTACTTTATTGACCAAAATGCCATTATACAACCCAGAACATTATACACATATTTTATTTATCTAGAAACCCAAAAAAAATAGTTTTAAATTAAAAAAAAATTCTATAAAAACGAAAAAATCACAAAAAATACAAAAAAAAAATGGAAAAAACAAAACACAAAATTATATATAAAATCAAAAAAATTATAAAAAATCACAAAAAAAAAATCATAAAAAATCACAAAAAACATATAAAATCACAAAAAACTTAAAAAATGAAAAAAATCACAAAAATTATAAAAATCAAACAAAAGAAATGTATTTTTTAAAAAACATCACAGAAAATGAAAAATATCACCAAAAAAAAAGTATTTTATAAAAAAAACACAAAAAACATTTTGTTTCTAAAAAAAATCACAAAAAATGTTTTTTTTTTTGTCAAGATGCTACTTTTTACATTGAAAATACTATTTTTTTTGTCATAAAAAAGCCATCAAAAAGTGATTTTTTTTCCCAAAAAGTGTTTTTTCATGAAAAAATGCATTTTTTTCATCTAAATGAGCTGAAAGTGCGTCTAGTTCAGTCGATAGTACATATAGTTCAGTCGAAAGAACATATAGTTTAATAAAAGCATATATAGTTTAATAAAAGTTCATATAGTACAGTCGAAATTGCATATAGTTAGTCGAAACTGCATATAGTTTAGTCGAAAGTGCATTCAGTTCAGCTGAAAATACATCTAGTTCAGTCGAAAGTACATACAATTCAGTAATATAGTTCAATAAAAGTGCGCATGCATATAGTTCAGGTAAAAGTGCATCTTGTTCAGCTGAAAATACATCTGTTTCAGCTAAAAGTGCATTTAATTTAGTCGAAAGTACATATATTTATGTCAAAAGTGCATATAATCCTGTCGAAAATGAATATAGTTCAGTTGAAAGTGCATATGGTTCAGCCAAAAGTGCATATAGTTCAATAAAAATGAATATAGATCTGTCAAAAGTGCAGCTGGTTCAGGTGAAAGTGCATTTGTTTCAGCCAAAAGTGCATATAGTTAAATAAAAGTGCATCTGGTTCAGCTGAAAGTGCATCTGGTTCAGCTTAAAGTGCATCTTATTCAGCTGAAAGTGCATATAGTTCAGTCGAAAGTGCATATAGTTCAGTCGAAATTGCATAATGTTTAATATAAACACAATATAATTCACAAAACAAAGAGCATATACTTTACTTTGAATTAAAAAAAAAAAAGCAAATTCGAATGGATTCGAACAACCAATCTTTTGAAACCAAATTTGAGTCCAACCGCTCCAACCATTTTGAGCTTACAAATTTAAATAGAAACCAAACAAAGAGAGAATTCGGTAATTGCACCAATAGCTAAACATCAAACTAATTTATTAGATTTTAAGCGATAATACATTTTTTAGGAAAAAAGCAATGACTTATGTCAACAACAAAAAACGAGCACAATTTCAGTCTCAAACAAGCTCTGATTCTGACCAAAGTCGAAGTGCGTTTCAGAACCAAAATGGGTACAGTTTCAGCCCCAAACGGGCTCTTTTTTTGGACCTAAAATAGCCTCCATTTTATCCCTAAAGAGGACTACGTTTTTAGCCCAAAACAGTGACAGTTTCAGCCCAAAAATATCTACATTTTAGTCCCGAAACGAGCTCTGTTTCACTCCGAAATGGGATCCGTTTCAGCCCAAAACTAACTCTGTTTCAGCCCCGAAACTAACTCTGTTATAGCCCAAAAACAACCTCCATTTCAGCCAAAAAAGACTTCATTTACGGGGAAAAAAACCATTGAAAACTCAAACAAGGTGAATAAAAAACTGCATCCAAACAAAACTGACCAGTTCAATTGTCCACTACAATTTAAAGAACTACATATCTAAATAACAAAAAAAATACATTCAAACAATCTAAAACAATCCAACTTTATCTAAAATTTAAAAAATTGCATGAAAGTGAAAAATTACACACATAAACCATTAATAATCGCTATCTTAAGCCTTCAAACGGCCTCCGATTAAGCCCAAACTTCGAAATAAATGCTTTTCAAAAACAGAATAATCTTAAAGACATGAAAGACTCAATAAAAGAATTATATAACATTGTTAAACAAGTTAATTATACTAATACTCGTAGTTGAGATTATATAGTCGTACCTGGCTGTAGAGTGACGATGTACCGCTTCAGTACGAAAAGACTAAATTTTACTCGTTACGATGGTAGTAATATGTTTCCTTCTTATATATGTTTGTGTTGCTTATATAGCTATAGATTTATAGCAGAACTTTGTTGATTGTCTTAGAGGATGTAGCGTTTCGCTACTGAAAAGGGGAGTGTTTTAGGTTCAGGAATCGCTTTCATGTTCCTTTTTATATGGTTATTTATGGTAGTGAGTTATACTTGGAGTTGATATTATATAGCTAAGATCAGTCGCTTACTGCCTTTGCCAAGGTACCAAGTTGCTACCAAAAAGGCAAGACTTAGTCCTTATCGAAGGCAGGAATTGGATTCCTGCTTGTATATGTTGCTTGGTGATTTATAATAATAGTGGTGATCATATAGTTGAACCTGATTGTGGTATGTCCTTTATCGAGTTACTCTCTCGGTAATAGAATGTAAATACAAGATTTACCCTTGATAGAAAATAGGAATTGTTGCTCCCGCTTTATTTTGTTGTTTATGAGTTTAACTATTTCTTTTACTATTTAGAAATTGAATCGCTTATAGGTAACTGGTCTAGCATCCAGACCAAGGCTCAGGATAATTTTCAGAAAACAAATTTAGTAGGTCATATGATGTAATTCCAAATGATGTTTTTGTTACTAATATTGTGTTTACATTAGATTTTCATTGAGTATTATACATGTTTTAACAAATAACTCATGAACAAAGTGGAATAATGAGTAAGTAACCGAGGAGAGGTGTGTTGTTGTTGTAGGTCGTTTGTTGTTGTCGGTCTTTTTATTGGTTTAAGATTCATGTGCCAAATGGGTTCCCGAGAGCCTATTTCTCACAGAAAATATGGCAATAGCCGACGTATGATTTCATTAGGAGTTGACTCCATACGTGGATCTGATGAGTGATTCATGGATCCGAGGAGTGATCTGGCACTTTATATGTGAATCCGACTTTATACAGATTTGAGTCGTTTATCGAGTCATGCCACTTGGTGTAAGTAGTTGATGTAGAGAAGTTTAGCTGAGGAGAAATAAAAAAATGAAACATTGATATAAAATATCAAAATACATATAGTTTGCCTTACTATTTTCACTTTGTTGACGTATATGTAATGAATTTAATTGACTCGCCCTTGTTCTTTCTGTTTCTTGTTTTAATTTTTTGTTATATTATTTTAGACGGAGGCTCATATGTACACGTTTCAAGGGAAGGTTGAGCTTTTGGGTGGGGTTGTAAGTGAACCAGATTTTGGGTTACACGTGCAGCATAGACACTCATGGTATATTCAGTTTGGTGTTGTGTTTTCTAAATGGTGTGCATTACATGTAGTTATGTAAAAAATGCACTGTTACGGTATAATTTTTTGGTAATACATGTTAAAGAATTGTGTTTGGAAAACTGTTTTTCTTTACTTTCTAAATTGAGGTCCCAAAATTTAAGGAAGTCGGGGCTTGACAGCTTGGTATCAGAGCGAACCTAGTTATATAGTCAAGGTGGCCTTGGGTCTGGGTAGGTACACATGAGTTTACGAACACGAATATACATAAGTCAAATTGTTAGATTAATTCGATTGATCTTATTGCTTTGGGTCTGGGTAGGTACACATGTGTTGGAAATAACATGCTAGAGAATTTTAGGATGACGGTAGTATGAGTAAAAGTCAGAAGATGTCACTTTCAAAATAGATACATTTTATTTACTATAACGGTAGGGGTGCATATATATAGTGCATATTCATTTGTTGTATTTTCTTAGACTTTGATGTGAGGTGGAGAGAAAATTTGACTTGTTATAGCTTTTTAGGAACAAATAGTGACGCTTATATGGGTTTAAAAGGCAGAACAAGTGAAATTGTCTTGAAATGGATCATTAGAGTATATTTGACTAGGTGCGAAGTAAGAAGATACATGCAGTGTTAAGCATCATTGATACGTGAGGGGACCCTCAACATTACAAATCCTAACGAGCTAATTAATCGATTTGATCACCCTCTAAAAGAGGATTCAATCTTGATACAAGTATAAGAGTACACATCCACGAGTCAATTAACCATATTGACTCCCCCTCAAACCGAGGAAACAATTGAGCTTATAATCCACTATTTACAACAAATGTTAGAGAAAGTAATTCACTCACTAAACTTGCTTCTCACTTGAGAAATATGAATACAATTGATTGAACTCAAGTATAAGCTAATATACGTGTATGTGTAGTGTATATAAGCTCTTATATTCTTTTCAACTTATCTCTTCTTTAAATCCCTCTTTTGTCTTGATTTATCTCTAATGGAGTTTTAGAGTTTGATGTGTTGAATGAGGTGGAAAGAGTGGTATTTGTATGAGTATTCCTTAGATGTATATTGAATTTTCGTAGGTTTAGAAAACTGGTTTTTATGGTTGTCTTTACACAACTGGTTGTATGTTTAACTAAAATATATTTTTAAGTTGTCTATTGACAACGAGTTAAGTTCTTCAAATGGTAGTAACTTGCTCATTTGGGCATGGAATCGATTTCCGTTTGAAGCGATGGCTTCGGAATTGCTTCCTCCATTATATTAGGGAAAAAAAATACATTTAGTGTATTGTACTACATATTATTAACGATTTAGGTATCAGACTAACAAAGTTAACAATTGACGTACTGAACTATCATAATGTTCACAATTCAGGTACCGCCGTTAAATTAGTTGGATGGAAGTTAGTTTCACTTTTTATTTTGGTCCTATTCTTTGTAACTTGTATAAATCTAACCCTTAATTTTTTGAAATGTCTTATTTTAGTATAAATTCAAAAATATATAATTATATCTTATATATATATATGTATATAATACACACACACACAGAGATATATATATGTGTGTGTGTGTTATATTAATGTATGTATAGAAATATATATAATATAATGCATGTATACATATTATTGCAAATAATGTAAATTCTACATGATGTTTGTGCATAAAAAGAAATTATAAATACTTAAGAAATATATTCTATTTAAAAAATGAATATTTTTTTTAAAAAAATGACAATTTTCTTGCTGTTTTTTCATGAAAGTATTCAAATAGTGATGTGGCCTCAAATAATTTTTCCTCGAATGTCATAAAGATAAAACTTACTTTATTTTCGTTTTTGATAAAGTGTAAAAAAAATTATAATCTTTTTATTTTAGAAAAAAATCAAAGAAAATATAGTCAAATAATATGTTTTTTAAACTGAGATACTTAATTATTATGTATTTATATGCATGTGTTTTAGTAGAAACATTGTAAATTGTAATATTTGGAAAAGACAAGATTAAATTTATACAAATTACAAAGAATAGGACCAAAATGAAAAGTGAAACTAACTTTCATCCAACTAAATTAACGGCAGTACCTGAATTGTGAATATTATGATAGTTCAGTACGTCAATTGTTAACTTTGATAGTCTGTTATCTAAATCGTTAAAAACAGATATTACAGTACAAGAAATGTATTGTTTCCCTTATATTAGACCTGAAAGACGCATTCTCTACCAAAATACAAGATCAAGTATTATATCAAGTGAAAGATCATTAACTCTAAGTAAAATCATTATAATTTTTATGATCAAAATAATTACTGAACATATGGTTTAAAATTATAGATGGAGGAAAAGAAGCAAGTCCGGATGCATCCAATATAGAGCTCGACCTTGAGGGCAGGGTCATTTGCGGAGTGATGGATACCCAATAGGTTATCAAAGCCGGTTCGGTCAGCCCATTTGGTACATACAACCCATTTGGTACATATAGAAGATGTGTTTATTAAATATATTTTAGTTTATTCATTTAGTATGTTATTTGACAATTCCAATTAGGGCCTCAGTTTTTTGTCTAATTGCCAATTGGTTACTTAGTTTTGTATAAGATTTGGCTTATGACTCCATCATTCATTAATAAAAAAATATGGTTAATTATGGTATAGTGACCTAGGTTTTGGACACTTTTAGCATTGGTGACCCAACTTTTACCAAACTTGCTATAGCGACCTAAATTTAAAGTTTCAGTGGTTTTTGTGACCCGTCGTTACACATTTTGGATCAAAATCGTTTTGAAGTTTCATTTTAGTCTATATAGTTTAAAACTTTACGATAAACACTTGAATATTGAAAAAAATACACACTTATATAAAAACAGTCATATTACACACTTATATAAAGCATGTATTTAAGTGAGTTGCACAATTAGCAAATAAAATAAATACATAAATATATCTTTACAAAGCTAATGAATTGAAAATATAATTACTATTTACTAATAATTCAATTTTAATAATTTACTCTTTTTTTCATTTTATCACATATAATTAAATATATAGACTAAAAGTCAAGACTTGTTAATATCATCCTACATAAATAAATTTAAATCTAATATACCTAATTTCGTATGTGTTCTATCTAATTAGACTTTTTTTTTCTTTTAGCAAAAGACTAATCACTCAACAAAATCATACATATTTAATAAATTTAATAATGAACTTAAATCACAAAAATAAAAAAAATGATTTAACTTATCTTTATTAATTTATAGCCCGATATTTAATACTTTTTTTTTTCAATTTACATGTGAAAATGTAACTATTCCGATTCCGAAAGATTGTAAAGACTTATATCATAAGTTCTAAAAATAATTCATTGAATTATAGAAAAATGGCTGATAAAACAATAACTTTGGTCGGTGGCGTTATGCTTTTCAACGATAATATTATAATCAAAAGATAGTAATTATTGGACACTTCTTGATTCTTTATTATTGCTCGGGTTTACAACTTGCTCGGATTACAATTTCTTATTACACTTGTACTTGATACTACAACTTGCTCTTAATCTTGGTCTTTCTTTGTCTTCGGTAGTCGGTTTTTGATCTTGCTCGGTATGCTTTCTAATGTGATAAGCTTTTACAAATTTCTCTCTTTTATCTTCCTCTCTCTATATTTTGGAAATAGATTTTCGGTCCCCATTTCAGTGAAGGTACTTGGCTATTTATAGGCAATTATGCCTCATAGGATGTTGACAAATGTCTCCATCTCATGGGATTTTCCGACATGGGACCCCTGTTAAGTGGGCTTGGGCTTTTAACAATACTTCCACCCTTATTCTCAAAGAAGGGCATGTTATAACCCAATATCCATTATTTAAGCATTGGATACCCATTAATAATATGTGGGTCGATTCATACCCGAATAGACATTCGGGTCTAATTTTTGTGTTCTATCAAGTGCTCCCTGACTTCTTCGGTGTGGTCTCCACGGCGAAGGAGTCATGATCGGTCTGACGAGGATGGTACTTCGGTCTTGTTGTTCCCAAAGTTTTATCAAGAAACACAATAGATTCATAACTGTTTCCTCGTGGGCATTTAATGTCATTGAGAAGTCCTATAATAATATCTTGCTTCGAGGAAAACTTTTGACTTTCCCAACATTTGTCTATTATAAAAGGGATAGCACCCCCTTTACAAACATTCAATTTAATTAAAATTTTGCTAGTAACGATATGGCCTCTCCCAATGGTTCTACTGGTGACAACTCTCCCAAGTACATTTCTTACTTAGAAAACGAGGTCAAGAAGGCTCGAAATGTGAAGAGGAAGTTGGCTGTTGTGAAAAAAAAGTTGTCTGGCATGGACGCGGCTCATAATATGACGATGGCTGATCGGGATTGGGCCTTCGAACGAATAAAGAGGCTCGAGGCTTCTCTGGAGAAGCATAAGGCGGCAAAAAGGGCTTATAAGCTTGCTTTCAAGGAGCTGCATGCTCGGTACAAGCCGGGGTCGGATGACGTTGAAGCAAGCTCTTCCTCGGGATAATTAGCTGTTGTAATTTCTTTTTTCTGTTGGGTTTCATCACCAAGTTGTAACCGAATTATTGAAATTAATAAAATATTTCCTTATTCTTGTTCTTGTTTGTTTACTTTCCCAATACCTCGTTGGATGCCGTAATTGGACTGAAACTGTTAGTAGGTGGCCATAAATGTTCTTGGGAAGCTTCAAGAGGGTTATCTTATTTCGAGTTGACCTTTGATCTACCCATTATCTATCCTTATAAAAGGGGGCTATATCTGCTTTCTTTGTATAACTCACTTTTTATAACGAATCAATGGCTTCTCCTCACGGAACTAGTGGAGATAACCTTCCTGAGTATGTCGCTCATTTAGAAGAGGAGGTTAGGAAAGCTCGTGTTCTTAGGAGGAGGTTTGCTTCCTTAACGAGGGAAGCTCGTCGGGCTGTTGAATTGGAGGGCAACCTGGCCTCCATGGAAAGCGCTTATCAGAAGGCCTTGATCGATAATATTTGGTCTCTTGCTCGGATTAAAGAGCTCGAGGCCTCTATGGAGAAGCATAAGGCTTCCAAGAGGGGCTACAAACTAGCCCTCAAGGAGGTGTATGCTCGGTCCAAGAAGAGGTCGGACGACGAAACAGACCCTTCTAAATAATTTATTATTGTAATTTCTTTTCTGTTCGACTGTGACCTTGTAATGGACTTTCTGGAATTAATAAAATATCCTTTTATTTTCCTTTGCTTCTTTTAATGTTCCTCATGCAATTTACTTCTGCTGTATTGTTCTTTCCCACGCGTGCGTGGCATTGTTTAATGGGCTTCTTTGAACCGTGTGCATGATCTTATCCACTTTGTTTTCTCGAGCCCTGTGCAAAGAATATATTTAATATTCCTTGAGATTGTTGCACTTCCCCCTAAGTACATGCATGTATCTCCTTTTCCAATATCTATTAAAATAATGGCACAAATCCAAGAGTCTCTTTTGAACAGTCGCGTCTCTTTAATGCGCACGCTTCTTTAAATCTTTTGGCGAACGGTTGCGATTCTTCACCTCATGCCCTTTTACATTTATCTATAAATACCTCCTTTGAAGCTTGTCTTTCTTCATAATCTCCTCATATATTATTTGCTTTATATATTCTTATTCTGTATACTGCTATGGCTTCTCCATTTTCCAGTTCTGCCTTGACTTTGCAAGTGGAGGCTTTTGAAGCCTCTTATGGCAATGCACTGAAGATGTTAAGAGATGCTGAGATGGAGTTGGAAGTAATGCGTGGTCACCATAAGGAGATGGTGAGGGAGTTGATTTGGTTGAGGGCCGAGCTGGATTATTGCAGACGCGCTCATCAATCTTTGATTGATGAGAACAAAGTTCTGAGGAGGAATCCTTCGCTTCAAGATGCTGAAATATCTGCCGGGCCCTCTCATCGATACCGACCTACTTCGCCCTAAGCGTCGGAATAAATTTCTTTATTCTTTTGCGCTCTGTTTTATACTTTGTTCTCTCTATTTGAGCGCTTTTCATTTTTCTTCTTCGTTTTCTTGATTGTTTTATACTTTCTTCTCTCACACTTTTCCTTTTGATGGTGTCCTCTGATGTAATGAATTTCCTTTTGATGTTGTCCTCTGATGTAATGAATTTCCTTTTGATGTTGTCCTATGATATAATGAACGCCTGTGTATCCCATCTTTATCAATGAAATATATATTTGCATCTTCTATTGCTCTTTTTTTTATGTTGCGTTTGTAGTTTGTCATTTTCTGGAATGTTGGATCTTTGAATTATCTTGTTATTTTTATTTCTTGCCGTACTGTAGTCATGTGATATCTGAGGCATGGCAGGTTGGTCAAAGATGCATGTTCCCAAGCATTGTCAGACCATGCCATACTATCTTTGCTCTATAAATACCCTTTCGTCTTTTTTCAAGTTGTATCATTACCTTGTATAAGCTTCTCTCCTCTATTTCTTATCCTTTCTTCCTTCTCTGTTGGTAATAACCTTTTAAGAATGTTTGAGCCAGTGGTGAAATACCATGCTCAAATGAAGGACTTAGATGCTGAAGTGTCTCGGGTCCGTCATCACATGGCTAGACTAGAAAGGGAATATGGGGTTCTGGCTTTCAGTCAGTTTGACTCATATCTCGAGGAGACCCTTAAGTGGACCGAGATCTCAGCCCTGAGTCGCCAGCTCGACCAGTTGTTGTTGCGTAGAAATCATTTGGCTAACTCTTGGTATGAGGCCGAGGAGATTTGGGATCATGCTAAGGAAGAGTTTGACAACGGTCCTCAGGGCCTAGCTAGCATGATGGTTAAGAATGCTCGGCTTAAGGAACATATCACTGCCCTTACTAGGGAGAATGTCGCCCTTTCCTGGGAGAATGAGTGTTTGGTCGTCATGAACGACTCATACCAAGCTCGGTTAGATTGCTCTGCTCGGGTGGCTTTCTCTCGGTCTGGCAGTTCGGTCTTCCCGCCCATTGATCCTTGATTTAATTGGGCCTGTTTTGTGATGTAATTTTCCTACTTTGGAACTTGTATTTTCTTTTATGTATTTGAACTGTTGCACCTTTTCGTTTTTCGTGCCTTTTTTGTATTCTGAACTATTGCAACGCTTTGTATCTCGTGCCTTTGAATATTTGCACTTTCTTTATATTTGAACTGCTGCAACGCCTCGTACTTTGTGCCTTTTCGTATATTGTGCCCTTTAATTCCTTATAAATGCTCCATATTGTTTGTCTTTCATTATTAATCCTTCCTTTCTCTCTCCTGTTTTATAATTTTCGTTTCTTCTAACTTGCTTTTATCTGAGATGACTCCCATTACTAGATCTGCTGCAAAAAAAAAAAAGCCCTTCTTGAAGAGGAGCCTACTTATATGCTACCCCGTCCCCCCGGTTTTGAGGACTTGACTCCTCTTCAGTTGAAAGAAATTGAGATGTCGTGGCTGAAAGCCGATCTTAAGTGTGCTCAGACTGAAGTCAGGAGGTTTAAACAGTATTGGGATGAGGAGGGTTCTGCTCGTTTTGAAGCCGAGCAGAAGTGCAAGTCTCAGTCTTACGCTTTGTAACAAGCTAAGATTGGTATTTCTTGCCTGATCAAGGAAAGGGATCATCTCAAAGAGCTCTTGGCGAAGAGGGATGCCGAGGAAGGTGGTAGTTCTAGGGTTCAAAAATATAGAAGTATTTTATTGTTTCTGTCTTATTGCTACTTTCACGGCAGAACTCCATGGTACGTCCCGCTTAATTAAGGAAAAGCCTAAGGAGGATGCCAATGTGGATGGTTTTTACAGTGATGTTTTTCTTATTTGGTTTAATTGGATCCGTTGTAACTGGTTGTTTTCCCCCTTGTGGATGAATAAAAGTACTTTACTATCAGCTTTCCTTTTATTTTTCTCTGCTTGGCTGTTTCTTCGTTGTGAGACTATGTTATTTACCTCGGTATGGGCACCGTGCTTGTCCCCCTTATCCCCCCGGAGAGCGTTGCTAGACTTGAGGCTGAAGTGCCGTCGAGCTAGGAACGGTCTTCGTTTATCTTGTTCGGTGTTCCTGTGGTAATAAACTGTTTGGCGTCGAGGAACTTATAGGTGTGCATCCTCGGGGGTAATTATTGTTCCACATTGCTTGTATTAATATTGGTAGCGTATGTTGTAAGCTTTTCGTGGTGGGGTCCATTGGTCGTGTATATAGGTGTAATGATGTGAACTGTATGGGTTAGTGGAATAACCTTTTGACATGGCAAAATCTGGGGCGTTGATTTTGAAATATCTGAGGGTGGTTTGACTTTTCTATGGCTGAAAAGAGGGAAACCTCTGTGACACGAAAGGACGGTTAATATTTTATTCTCTTTATTGCGCCTCCACTCTTTTATCTTTCCTAAGTAATTTTTTTTTATCTTACTTTGCTCCCATAATTTCCCCAACTTCTCTCTCTCAAGGGTTTGTCATTCTCTCCAAAAAATATCTTCCACTATCTTCTCTTAAGAGAAAAAACATCTCCAGAGCTGTACTCTCCTTATTACTACTGGAATGGTTGTAAGTGTATTCATGATTACTGGGATCCTTTGTATGTTTTGTTGCTTGTTTTCTTAGTTCATTAGGCTTAGGAAAATCTCGTATTGTTGTGATTGTGGATGTTTATTTTGGTAGGATTTTTCTGTTGAGGTTTGTGGATATGGCTAGGCTGTTTATGGTGATTGGCAATTTGTAGTTTGGTTTTCTGTATTGTATTGGATTTCTGGTGTGGTTTATTTGTGGTACGTCTTTGCTGTATGTTATGTATTAATGGGGTGTTTTTGTTGGTTTCTCATGATTATTTCTCTCAATGCCTGGCCCAACTCGGCCGTTTTAACGAGAAAGAATTTAAAGAGCGAGCAGGAATACCTGACGACGTGCATATGCGTCCTCCGAGGAACGAGGAGGAGGCGCATGGGCATGTGGCTGTAAATGAAGTAGCACTTCGGTCGTCGGCACTGTTGACCGGTGCTAGGGGGCCGTTTATGAGGATGCGGACTTGTTGCTATCCTTCGTCAAGGCATATTGGGCCTGAGGTCGTGCACTAGAGGTGTACGAGTATGTGAAAGGTACGCGTGGTGTTACCCGAGCAGAGCGTATGGTTGATGCTATGGCTGGGGTAACTGAGACCACAGCTGCCTTGAAAAGCTTGGATGCTTCTGTGAAGGATCGTTTGGGGACGCAGATAGTCTCGCTGCGAGACATTCATTTTGCTGACGATGTAGAGACCTCGGCTTCTGTCGAGGGTTTATCTGATTAGCTTAAATTAATAGTAGCTTGTATTGGTTTTTCTCTTGCAACTTATATAAAAGTATCTTTATTTTGATTTCCTGTCTACCCTTTTTGACGAATATTCATGTCTCCTCCCCCTTCTTTTTGGTTTGTTTTATAGGCACCTGCTACCATGTCACACCAGGCTGGTTCTCCGGGCCTTGGTAATCCAGGGCAAGGACCTACTGGTGCTGCCCGGGATGAGGCCTCATCTGGTGTGGCTAGTGAAGTGCGTGCCAATTGGCTTTATATCGATCTGATGGGCAATAATGACAAACTGCATGGTCGGTGTGCCCGACTTAAGGCGAAGGTGAAAACCCAAGCGGCGTCTTTTCGTGATTACGTTCGACGTGCCGAGCATGTGGTTGAAGTGCAGGAGCGCCGGTTAGACCGATATTGGCGTTTGAAGGACAACTACTTTGGCAAGTTAAACTCGTTGGTATCCCGGGCCAATGTTTTAATGAAGTATTTCCATGCTTCTCGGATGAGGTATGACACTTTGGCAGGCATGGTCCTAGTTCGACATCTGCCCTTGGACGATGCGCAGCGTAAGGAAGCTATCTATTGAAGCTCACGAACGTGCGAAGGGGAAGGAATTCTCCATGCGGCTGGAAGTGGTGCAGAGTATCGGTGTTAACATGACCAACTTCGATTCGCTTATTTCCGAGGAGCGTTTTGAGGGTGAGGATACCGATGAGGACACGGCGACGGATGACGAAGAGGTTGTGCTCGGTCAATTACCGTCATGCTCCTCATGTAGTAGCTCTTCTTAAGCTGTTTTCTTTATTAATTCGTCGAACATTGTTTCCTCCGTAATGCGGGCTAGTATCATTTGCTTTATTTTCTTATTCATGTATTGGATATTGTCATTGCCGTGCTGGTAGTTCATTTATTGGATTGATTTTCCTTTGTTTCCTTCGTTTGGTACTTGGTCGCCTCTGTAATGTGGGCTTGAACTATTCTTTTCTCTTTTTTGATCCTTGCTTACTGGATGAATTGGTACCTGCATGTGTGCCTCCGGTTCGTTGGAGGACTTGTGAGGGACTTAAATCCTGTTGCCTCCGATTCGTTGGAGGACTTGAGTATTCCTAGGCACTTTCTTAGACATGCCATGTTGAGAATTAGTAACATGCCTCCGGTTCGTTGGAGGACTTGAGTATTCCTAGGTACTTTTTTAGACATGCCATGTTGGGAATTTCTTATGTGCCTCCGGTACGTTGGAGGACTTGAGTATTCCTAGGCACTTTCTTAGACATGCCATGTTGGGAATTTCTTACATGCCTCCGGTACGTTGGAGGACTTGAGTATTCCTAGGCACTTTCTTAGACATGCCATGTTGGGAATTAGTAACATGCTTCCGGTTTGTTCGAGGACTTGAGTATTCCTAGGCACTTTCTTAGGCATGCCATGTTGGGAATTAGTAACATGCCTCCGGTTCGTTGGAGGACTTGAGTATTCCTAGGCACTTTCTTAGACATGCCATGTTGGGAATTAGTAACATGCCTCCGGTTCGTTGGAGGACTTGAGTATTCTTAGGCACTTTCTTAGACATGTCATGATGGGAATTAGTAACATGCCTCCGGTTCGTTGGAGGACTTGAGTATTCCTAGGCACTTTCTTAGACATGCCATGTTGGGAATTAGTAACATGCCTCTGGTTCGTTGGAGGACTTGAGTATTCCTAGGCACTTTCTTAGACATGCCATGTTGGGAATTAGTAACATGCCTCCGGTTCGTTGGAGTACTTGAGTATTCCAAGGCACTTTGTTAGACATGTCATGTTGGGAATTAGTAACATGCCTCCGGTTCGTTGGAGGACTTGTTTGTTCCTAGGCACTTTCTTAGACATGCCGTTTTGGAATCTTTTGTATGCCTCCGGTATGTTGGAGGACTTGTTAGACAGTATAACAAAACATTTCCTTTATTCAGATGAAATTTTATTACAAAGGAAGAGGTAAAGTATTACCTGTAATGTTAGACTAGTTTACACGTAATACTTCTTGAGATTAGCTACGTTCCAAGAATTTTTCTCTCCTCTACTATTGTCGAACAGAACGCTTTTGATCTTGTAGGTCACCGGGCTTGTTCTTTTGACGATTTCATATGGGCCTTCCTAGGTGAGGCTCAGTTTGCCATGTATCTCATTTCTGGTATAGACCGTGACTCGTCGTAGTACCAGTTCTCCTACCATGAATTCCTTGGACCCTTTGACCCTCTTGTCATAAGTTTGCTTGACGCTTTGTTGGTATTTTGCTAGGGTAAGGGCCGCTATCTCGTGTTTTTCGTCTAACATGTCGAGCTCTTCCCTCATTCTTTGTTCATTGTTGCCCTGCTCGACTAAAGATGTTCGTAGTGTGGGTAAGCCGATTTCTGTTGGTATGACGGCCTCTACACCGTATACTAGGCTGAACGTGGTTTCCTTTATGCCCGTCTTGGGTGTTGTTCGGCAGGACCACAAAATGTTGAGTAGCCTCTCTGGCCATCTCCCATTTGCTTGTTCTAGTGTTGTCTTGATACCATCTAGGATAGTTCGGTTTGACACCTCGGCTTAGCCGTTACCCTGTGGGTATGTTAGAGTCGAATAGAACTTTCGGATACCGAGTTCTTTGTACCAAAGTTGTAGCTTGGCGTCCTTCAACTGGGTGCCATTGTTCGCGACAATGGCGTAGGGTATACCGAACCTAGTGATGATATACTCCCAAATGAACTGTTTAACGTTGCTAGCTTTGATTTCCCGGAGAGGTTTAGCTTCGACCCATTTGGTGAAATAATCCGTCACAATGATCAAATACTCAACGCTGCCGGGTGCTTTGGGAAGCTTCCCGACCAAATCAATTTCCCATTGTGCAAATGGCCATGGTGCCGATACCGGGGGCATCATGGACGATGGAAGCCTAGGTATTTTGATGAACTGTTGGCATTTGTCGCACCGTTAGACATAGATGTCGGCGTCTCTTTTGATATAAGGCCACCAGTATCCCTGTGTAATAGTCTTGTTAGCGAGGGACCTTCCTTTGATGTGTGCTCCGCATGAGCCTTCATGGATTTCTTCCAAGACTTGTTGTTGCTGTTTGGTGTAGACGCAGAGGAGGTGTGGTCCTCGGTAACTTGACTTGTAAAGTTTGTCTTCCATGGATAGCCAGAACCGGGGAGCCTTTCTTGTGATCTTCAGTGCTTTTATCTTGTCTGCCGGGAGCGTCCCTTTTCGCAGATAATGGATCATCTTGTCCATCCATCCTAGCTCGTTTTGTATTGATGTTACTCGGTCTACCCTTCTGATAATGCTTGGTGTTTCCAGAAGTTCTATCGTGATTGACCGAGTGTTTGCTAGGGTTAGTGTTGACGCTAGGGTTGCTAATGCGTCGGCATGTGCATTTTCGGTGCGATTGATTCTGATTAATTCGCACTGTTCGAACGTGGCCATTAAGCTCTGGACTTTCTCTTGGTAGATGATCATTCGGTCGTCCTTGGCTTGGTATTCACCGATGGCCTGATTGACGATCAACATGGAGTCGGAGCTAGCAATTAAGTGGGTGCACCCGAGGGACCATGCAATGAGCATGCCGTTTATCATGGCTTTGTATTCTGCGTCATTGTTAGTAGCTCGGAAGCCCAATTTGATGTTTTTCTCTATGATTGCGCCCTCACTAGACTTGAGGACGATGCCTGCTCCCGATCCGTCTTTGGTTGCTGATCCATCGACATGTATTTCCCAGTGGGACTACGGTGATAAGTTCATTGGCTCGTCATATCCTTCTGTGAACCCTGCTATGAAGTCGGCCAAGACTTGTCCCTTTATGGCTTGTCGGGGGGCGAACTCGATATGAAATTGGGATAGTTTGACCCCCCATGCCGCAACCCGACCGCTTATGTCTGTCTATCGAAGGGACTCCTTGATGTGGAATTTCATGTAAACTTGGACCTGGTGGGCGATGAAGTTATGTGGCAACTTTCTGGTGGCTATGACCAATGCCAAGCACAACTTTTCCAACGGTAAATAGCGTGTTTCGGCTTCAACCAGAGTTTTGCTAACGAAGTAGATTGGGAATTGTTCTCGACCTTCCTCTCTTAGGATGACTGCGCTCATAGCTGTTGTGGAAACTGCTAAGTAACATGCCAGAATATCTCATCTGTTCGGCCTTACTAGCAGTGGCAGCGTCCTTAGATACTCCTTGAGTTTGTTGAATAAAGCTTCGCACGCCGGGTCCCAGACGAATTTTTTATCCTTTTTGAGTGATTCAAAAAATGGTCGTCCCTTGTCGGCGGATCGACTGATGAAGCTGCTCAGTGCGGCCATCATTCCCGTGAGCTCCTGCACCCGCTTCTTGTTTTTGGGTGCTGCTAGGTTTTACAGAGCTGTTATCTGGTCGGGATTGGCTTCTATTTCTCACTGGCTGACCATATGTCCCAGAAACTTTCCTTTGCTAATGCCGAAAGCGCACTTGGTTGCGTTGAGCTTCAGTTTGTGCTCGCCCAATGTGTGGAAAACTTCTTTGATGTCGTGGAGGTGGGATGTAGCCCATTCGCTTTTGACGACCATGTCGTCTATGTATACCTCCATTGTCTTCCCTATATGTTTTTGGCACACATTCGTTATCATCCTCTGGTATGTTGCTCCCGCATTCCGCAGGCCGAACGGCATTACCGTATAGCAATAGTTTCCTAAAGTCAATATGAACGATGTCTTTTCTTGATCCTGATGGGCGAGGGAGATTTGGTGGTACCCCGAGTATGCATCGAGGAAGGTCATCCGTTCTGCTCCCGCTGTTGCATCTACCAATTGATCAATCCTCGGAAGGGGGAATGGGTCCCTCGGGAAAGCTTTGTTCAGGTTGGTGAAGTCGATGCAAACTCTTTCCTTTCCATTCTTCTTGGGGGCGACGACCGGATTAGACAGCCACATCGGGTAAAACACCTCCCTTATAGCCCCTGCTTCCAACAGCTTTCGGACTTCCGCTATTATAGCCACTCTGTGTTGGATCGACATTTTTCTGCTCCTCTGAGCTATTGGCTTATACTCGGCGTTAAAACTTAGGTGGTGGCATGCTGTCTTCGGGTCTAGGCCGGGCATGTCCTTGGGGCTCCAGGCAAATTTATCGATATTAGTGAAAAGGAAGGTTTCCAGTTCCTTGGATTCCTCTTCGGGAAGGTGCTCGCCAATGAGGAAGTAGTGTTCCTCGTCCATACCTGGGATACACACTTTTCGGAGCGTCTATCCTACTTATTCCTCGACAACCCTTTCAGCTCTGGCTATTTGGTTGACCAATTTTTTTGTGATGGTGGGTTGTTCGACGACGACCAGCTGTCTCTTAAGGGTCGCGGTAATGTCCTCGCAGCGTCTTGAATCCTCTTGACAACCTCGGGCTGTCTCGATCTCCCCCTACCATTGAAGTATTTCACTTTCTGGTGGTATGTCGAGGGTATGGCCCGCATGGCATGAAGCCATGGTCGGCCCAAGATCGCATTGTGGCCTGAGTTGTCATTGAGCACCAAGAATTCCACGGGGACTGATACGGATCCTGTTGTGACACTCAGGATGATCTTTCCCAAAGGTTTAGTCGTCTCTGAGATGAACCCTATTAGTGTGACGTCGGTGGGCTGTAGATCTTGCAGCTTGAGCTCCATCTTGTCAAAGAGCTCTTTGTACATGATGTCACAAGAAGCTCCTTGGTCGACGAGCACTCTACTGACTGTGTCGATGCCAATTTGGACGCCGAGGTTAATGGCATCCCCGTGGGGGTATATTACCCCTTCCTCGTCGTGATCCGAGAAAGAAATGGGCGGGTACCGCTACAGCGTGCATTGCCGCTTAGAGGTCGACGCCTGTGACGCCTTGGCTACTTTCCCAAAGTGCGCCAGTTTCCGTTGTTGTGATCGTTCTCCTCCCGTGCTATTGGGTCATGACAGATGCATGACGTTGATTGTTTTGCCTTGTCGGTTGTCGGTTCCCTCGATGGCTAGTTGTTTTCCTTTGTTCCTAGCGCCTTTGATGAATTTGTTGAGGTATCCTGCGTGACCCCACATGTTCATCTTCCACCACATATTTCGGCAGCGGTTGGTGAGGTGGCCATGGTCTTCATGATAGGCCCATAAGAGCTTGGAATCTCTTAGATTAGGGGGGGAAGCGAACGGGTCAGGTCGGGAATACCATCTTTCTCTGCATATATCCTTCAGGATATTTTCGGCAGAACGGTTGAAAGTGTATCGCAGTTCGACCAGTTCGAAGTTCTTTCATCGTTCCCGTTCTTGGAAACAACCTTGGTGAGGCGGCTTGGTTGGCATTGGGTATGTGAGCTGGAGCAGTTTATGCTCGGGTTCTCGGGGTTGCTCTACCCTTTGCTGGACCTCGGGACCTTTATCCCGTCTGGTCGGTTTAACTGCTTCCCCTTGGTTGTTCTTTGCTTTCTTGCGATCCACCTGTGCTTCTCGGGCCGACTCTCTTCTTGGCAGAGTTCGGTTGAGGAGTCGCATTTTCTCATTTTTTTCGGTGAGGATGGTGCAATAGGCAAGAAGAGCGTCAGTGGTCGGGAAGCTTTTGCCGATGAACTTCCTTCTCGCCCAATAGCCATTGGGGATGGAGTTGATAAATTTTTGGATGGCTATTTTGTTGGCGTACTGCGGAATCTGGTTTGCCACGTCGATGAAACGTATGCAGTAGTCATTGAGTCGTTCATTTGGCAACATCGCCATTTTTAGAAGGGTTTCAATGTTGACCTTCTTCTTCCGATGAGCAGCATATCGGGTGGAGTACGCTCGGAGCAGCTCCGTCCAGCTTTCTATGGATCCCCGTGGTAGGTTATGATACCACGATGAACCCTCCTGGCCCAAGCTGTTCTTAAAAATTTTGCACATCAGTGCAATGTCATCGCTCCAAAGCTCCATCCTTGTTTTGTAGTGTCGCAGATGATCGATTGGGCAGCTTCTTCCGTCATAGAGCCTAAATTCGGGGATGATGAACCCCACAGGATTGCGGTACTGTGTGATCTGCTTGGTACATGGAGTTTCTTGGCATACCTCCCAAGCCTCTTGGAACACTTCATCCGGTGCTTGGTATTGGTCGTTGTATCCTCCCCCATAGTGGGGTGGTGGGTAGTATCCTACAACGACCCTGTGGTCGGGGTATCTCCCGTCGTTCGGATTTTTGTCAAGGGCAGGTCCTCGAGAAGCGTCTTGGAGGCCGAACACTGTCGGGGTTGTTCTCGGTATATGCTCCCTTTGCTGGGGAATCCCTATACCCTGTTCTCGGCCTGCCACTTTCAAGGCGGCTCGGTAAGTTGAATCTTCCACTTCTAATCGTGGGTCTTGATTTGCATTGGCGGTTTGGGTCAGCGGTATTATAATGCCTGCTGCTGCCATGGCGGACATGCATGCGGCCAGCTGAGCTTGAAGCTGGGCATTGTAGCCTTGCTCGGTTTGTGCCAATGCGACCGCGTTTCCTGCTTGGGGATCAATGGGTTGTACTTCCACTGTGGATGGTGTAATTATCCGCGGTGGGAGGATGGATGGTTGGACCGTTTGTTCGGGTACACGGTCCTTGGGCATGCCATACTGGCGGTTTTCATTCATTTGAAAACGAACCCGGTGGGAACTGGAGATGACCGAGGCTGCTGGCAGAGGGGCCCTTGAGCTTGGCCCTGCATTGTTGAGGCGGCGGCTGACTAGCAAAGATCTTCTTACACGCCTTGCCGCGGACAGCGCTCGTTCTTCCTCCGAGTCTGTAGGGTTCTCGTCGACGAGGCCATCGATTTGTAGTGGTCGGTCTGCTGGTTGCTCGGTTTGGATATTAGAGATGGTCGGTCTAGGTCCGACCTGGAGTGCCTCGTAGCGGTCTCGGATGTTGAGGAGATTCGCTAGCTCATCTTGGTGGATTGAGACTTCTTGGTTAGTCGTGCCTACTTCTTCGAGTCGGTTTTCTTCATTTGTGTTCGCCATTGTTGCTCGTCTGGTAGAGTATAGGTGTTCGACTTCGAAACTAGTTAGAAACTAGATGAAGATCGGAGATGGCGCCATTTGATAAAGCAATAACTTTGGTCGGTGGCGTTATGCTTTTCAACGATAATATTATAATCAAAAGATTATTGGACACTTCTTGGATCTTTATTATTGCTCGGTTTTACAACTTGCTCGGATTACAATTTCTTATTACACTTGTGCTCGATACTACAACTTGCTCTTAATCTTGGTATTTCTTTGTCTTCGGTAGTCGGTTTTTGATCTTGCTCGGTATGCTTTCTAGTGTGATAAGCTCTGACAAATTTCTCTCTTTTATCTTCCTCTCTCTATATTTTGGAAATAGATTTTCGGTCCCCATTTCAGTGAAGGTACTTGGCTATTTATAGGCAATTATGCCTCATAGGATGTTGACAAATGTCTCCATCTCATGGGATTTTCCGACATGGGACCCCTATTAAGTGGGCTTGGGCTTTTAACAATACTTCCACCCTTATTCTCAAAGAAGGGCATGTTATAACCGAATATCCATTATTTAAGCATTGGATACCCATTAATAATGTGTGGGTCGATTCATACCCGAATAGACATTCGGGTCTAATTTTTGTGTTCTATCAATGGTCCTTACTAAAATAGTCTCAAATCCCATGGGTAAATGAGTTCTCCAACCGGCTCTACTAAATTGTAAGTGTGTAATCTTTAATATTAGCGTGTAATTTAAAATAAGTAATAAGCTTTCATATAAGCGTTTTTATATAAGTGTGTAATTTTCATAATTTTCAAGCGTTTATCGTAAAGTTTTAAACTATACAGATAAAATTGAAACTTCAAAACGGTTTTCATCCAAAAAATGTAATGGCGGGTCACTAAAACAACTCAAACTCTAAATTTAGGTCACTAAAAGGTAAAAGTTAGGTCATCAATTCTAAAAGTGTCCACAACCCAGGTCACTAAACCATAATGAACCCTAAAAAATATTAATAAAAACAAATTATATTCTTTAAAGTTGTGTAAGTTGATCAATAGCTTGTAATGGGTAGCGTGAACCAAGTTAGGCAAAACGTTGTGTTGTGAACGACCTCGATGGTGGACCATATTCAATTACATTTATATAAAGGACGGTTTTTTCGAAGCACTTTTTTTCCAAACACCCCATTAAGTTTTATGTAACGACTCAGTCATCCGACTGGACCGCCACCATCTGCTTCCTACCACCAATAATGTCCGTTTTGGCACAATTTTGTCATCGCTTCTTGGGCCGCACGCATGATTTTAAAATGACTTGATGATGAGAAGGAGGATACTCCTATCTTATATACCATATAGGTACTCACATATCTAATTGATGTGTGATAGCTCACTTCTGTTTACCACGGTATTTCCCTATGGAAATCCAGGTCGTTACACTCTTCCCCCTTCAGGCACGACGTCCTCGTCGAGCACGTCGTCCTTCTGAGTTGCCAGTGCCCACATCGGCTAGATAGCGGCTCTGATACCAATTGTAAATGACACGGTCCTCCGACCGGACCACCACCATCTGCTTTCTATCACTAATATTGTCCGCTTTAGTCCAATTTTGTCCTCACTTCTTGGGCCGCACGACTTTAAAAAGTCTTCATGATAAGAAGGAGAATACTTCTAGCTTATATACCATATAGGTACTCACATATTTAGCTGATGTATGATAGCTCACTTTTTTTTACCACGGTATTTTCTACGGAAATCCGGGTCGTTACAATTTATGTAAGCTCTAAAACATATTTAAGAAACATGTCTTTTTTAGAGAACTAAAATAATTTTATTTTTTTTAATCTAAATTAAAAATTCTATTTGTGGTCATATCTCACAATTTATTCTCTATAGATCTTCGCACCATATTCTTGGTTAGCGATCCGGCGATGAGCCTCTACTGCTATCCCGACCTTAACCGCTACGAATGTCATCATCTCCGGAGACCGACGGCCAAGCCACAACCGATGCCTCCTCTATCTCATACTCTATCTGATTCGCTCTCAGTCTCTCTCATCGGCTTCAGTCGTTGGCGACCCTTCTCTCCATATATCTCTCTTAGTCTGCGACCTCCCTCTCTCCTCCTTCTTTAACCTCAAATCATGCTCGATCTTTGTCACGTCCCTCTCTTTCTCTTTCCCTCTCTTTACTTCATTTCGTAAGAGTTGCTTCAAAGTTCAGTAGTAGAGAAAAACTTGTGTTTTCATTAGGAACTCTTGTATACTCTACACAGGGGTGGAGCCAAAATTTCGGTTGAGCGGGGACACAATATAATGGATATATATCTTATTTTTTTAGATATGATAAGTGTTTTGCAAATAATGTTCTCAATTCTCTAATATTCTCCCATGATTGGTTAAATTGAACGATGACAATAAAAAATCAATTGCATTTTAATAAATTCGGACCATGTACTTTATTTATATTTAGTACAACTAAAAAGATGTACTTATGGTTTTAAATTTCAATATTTATAAATATTTTGAGAAACTGTACAATGTTTATACTATTTATTTTTTTGTAAAAATGAAACACAAAAAAAATGTTCTTATCACAGCATATAATACACAGATAATAGTACCAATGTAATATTTTTACAAAAAGCCAAAATATGATAATTTCTTATGTGCAGATTCGAACCAACAAGCAAGCATCACGTCAAAGATTCTGGTTTTAACATTGTACAATTACGCTACATTAGACTTTGATTAACAAATATATATAAAATAATAGTTTTTTAAATTTCAGCGGAGGTTACACCTTTCACTGGGCGTACATTGGCTCCGCCCCTGACTCTACATACGTTTTCTTGAAATGTTGCATACTCAAGATTATAGATTTTCCCTCAGTAAATGAAATGATTTAAATCATCTACCTTTTTCTTTCTCTGTGTTTTACAAACCAAAATTCCTTTTTTTTTAATTAATAGGTATGTGAGATAGAATATTGAGCGAGTATTTTATCAAAAACTAAAATCAGTATATGTCGGATTAATACAAAGCAAGTTTGCAAATATGGCATTCAAGCTGTTCAAACACAATCTCTAAGTCATGCTTTTCAACTCATCAAACTATATGAATTTCAGCACAGGTCCTTCATTACGCAAATACGTTAATGATGTTACTAGCAAGTAGGCATATGTTGACTTGGACATGATAAAGTTATCTTGTGTCTATCTTAATCATCAACTTTTTGTTCATGTTTTTTCTAGAGTTTAGTATTATAGAGTGAACTACTAGCCAAGGTACATCTAGAGGAGGATTAATGTGACCGCCCGGGCGCCCGAGAGAGATATATATATAGCGTGTGCTAGTCGTTGTAGACGTAATCTCGACAGGCATCATTTTCCGACGATTGGTTATCCACATCACAGCATTACATGTTAAGGTGTAATATTTATCCATGAAATTAATTTTCATTTTATTTTTACATATTTTTTTTTGTCAATAGATTGTATCTTTACTGTTTTACATCCTTTTAGCTATTAGATTTTAGGTTGGATTAGGATCTCTAGAGTTATAAATTATTGTATGTTTCCAAAGCCATGCGTGAGTGGCATGTTTGTATAGTTCTAGTTTGTGTGTGTGTGTGTGTGTGTGTTAGATTTTATCTTTACTGTTTTACATCCTTTTAGCTATTAGGTGTTAGGTTGGATTAGGATCTCAAGAGTTATAAATTATTGTATGTTTCCAAAGCCATGCGTGAGTCGCATGTTTGAATAGTTCTAGTTTGTGTGTGTGGGGGGTGGTGGTGGTTGTGGTGGTTACCGAAATGGTCGAGTAGGTCTTTTCATCAACACCGGCTTTGATGGAGTTTGATGACTTTAGATTGTTCTCCAGTCTCGATCGGGACAGTTCCATTTGGAGATTTTCATGAGACGACGTCATATTATTGTCTTATGATATTGTTCTCACATATTTAATAAATTGATTTGATTTTAATTATTTGACAGATTCAGCTGTATTATGCTAATGATAATTTGCATGTCTCTTTAACAGGGGCGGTCCAGGCCCAAGTCGAGTAATACTTGAGTCTTGGTAAATTGATCCGGAAAAAAAATATTACGGGGAACACCCGACTATATTTTTAATATACTGGATGGTTAAAATAAAAAATATTAAACACCAATTATTTTATAATGTGTTGCAATAGATCAAATGGTATGGTAGTTAGGTATTCAACACAGGAGATCATGTGTTCAAAACTTGTAAGTTACAATTTAATTTTTTTTTTATTTTGATTTGTATTTATCAAGCAAAATAAAATAAAATAAAATCGAGCATTAGGCATTCTGATATACTGGGCCGGCATTGCTCTTTGATATATTTTCCCTATTTGTGTTTCAAACTTATTTACCCCGAGAACCAACATATCATTCTATTATAATAAGTCAATGAAAGAGAAATAAATCTGCCAATTTTTCCAAAAATACTCTTACTCTGTTTTACTAATTATATACCATAAATGCAATTCAAACATATAATTAATAAATATAATATGTGACATATATTTGCATTAACAGAGAGAGAGAAAGAGATAGAGAGATAGATACGACTAGGGTGAAAAGCCCTAGCCGTCGATAAGATGACCGCTATTCAGCCACCTGACCCCAACCAAACCCTCTCCCCGGACCCACCTACATCTAAATCTTTCGCATCCATATTAAAAACCCAAATCGATACATCAAAAGTTCCAGTTAAACAAATCGAATCTTTTGAAGGAGAACCTATGATTGATTATTCAATCGAAGATTTGAAAACTCTTTCAGAACCTTTCAAATATACTCTTGTAGGGAAGTTTTCACATGGTAAGCCTCATATAGATACAATTCGTAAAACGTTTAGTTCAATGGGTTTGAAAGCTAATTATCATATTGGAGTCATCGATTCAAAACATATTCTAATTCAATGTTATTATGAAGAATATTTTCTATGAATTTGGATGAGAAAAATTTGGTATATTGATAATAGCCCTATGAAAACTTTTAAATGGTCTTATGATTTCAGTTCGGAAAAGGAATCTTCGGTAACTCCTGTTTGGATTTCTCTATCTAAATTACCTATTCATCTTTATAATAAAAGCAGTATATTTAGTATTGCCTCAGCTTTTGGAAAACCCCTAAAGGTAGATGATCCAACAGCGAAGCTGACTAGACCTGGTCTAGCCAGAATCTGTGTTGAAATTGACCTAAAGAAAACACTTATAAAAAGAGTAAGAATTAACTATGGAATCAATGAAGGATTTTGGCAGCACTGCATATATGAAGAAGTCCCTAATTACTGCGTTCAATGTTCTAAATTGGGTCATCCTATAGAGGTTTGTAAGTTTAATAATCTAGAGAAAGAAGAGGGCAGTAAAGAAGTAACTATCAGCAAAAAGAAGGTCATTGTTAATGACAAAGAAATAGCTAATGAAGTGAACTGTGAAAAACAAGCTAAACAAAAGATTATAAAGGCCAATTATTACAACAAAAATGAGAAAGTAAGTACAAAAGAATTGGTTACTAAAAGCTTCAACAATGAACCACCAAAGATTGATGAAGGAGTAGCTGCAAAGCCAGCTATAGAAAGCACTGAAAACAGCAATCTTATTGTATTAATGGAAGAAGACAAGAGTGATAAGTGTAATCTTAATACTGATATGGTCCTATTTACTGGTGAAGCAACTGTTCTCAAGTCTTTAAATATTACTTCTATTTATGGTGATAATGTGACAATGAGAAACACAAGTCTAATTGATACTCCAGACATTTCTAAAAATTTAAGAATTGATCTGGGTCTCTCCCCTAGAGAAATTCCTAATATTTTGGAAGAAAGTGAATGGAAAACTCCAAAAAGAAAATTTGAAAAAAAGCCAACTGCTGTTGGTAAAGATGCTATGGTTCTTAGGTCCTCTAATGTAGGGGTTAAAAGAAGTTTTAAATGATTAATACACTTTTTTGGAATATTAGAGGAGTGGGTACCAAATCTACCACTAGACGTATTAATAAGTTATGTAAACTACATCATATTATGTTCTTAGTTTGTATTGAACCAAAGAAAAGTCAAGAAAAAGTGGATTTCTACAAAAGGAAATTTGGTTTTGATGAGGTCCTGGTTCATGAAGAGAATAAAATTTGGATTTTCTATATGCAAGAAATTCATATTACTATTCTTAATCAAATGAATCAAGCTGTATCTATGGCAGTTTCTATTGACTATTTGGGTTTCCAGCTTCAGATTACAGTAGTCTATGCCAAATGTACAGCAGTGGAAAGGAAATCTCTTTGGAGTTATTTAGAAAGTTCTTATACTATTAACCCTCGGTTGATTGGAGGGGATTTTAATACTGTGTCATCTGAAGATGATAAAATTGGGGGTTTGTCTATTAATATTGCCAATGATTATTTATCTTGTATTAACAATATACCTAGATCTAAATTTATTTATCTTGAAAGAATAGATAAGATCCGATTTAATCAAGAGTTTGCCAATTTATTTTGCAACATCTATCTTGACCATTTAAGCAAGGCTACTTCAGATCACAGTCCTTTATTGTTAAAGTTACAGTTGGGTCAAGTCAACAGTCCAAGAAGGTTCATATTTCAAAATTTCTGGACAGATCATGTAGATTTTCTTAAAATAGTGAAAGCTGTCTGGGTTCCTAGTTCTAATTCTAATGCTTTGGAAAATCTTGCTACCAATCTAAAAGCAGTTAGAAAGAAACTTAAAGAGTGGAATTATAATACCTTTGGGAATATTTTCCAAGAAATTATAAAAGCTGAAGACAAGATGTTGAGAGCAGAACAACAGTTTGAAGTGGATCCAACACCTGTCAATAGGATTGAGCTCAATAAGAAAGAAGCTATTCTAAAAGCTAAACTCAGTATAGAAGAAAAATATTGGGCACAAAAAGCTAATTTGAAATAGGCTTTACAAGGGGATGCTAATACAAAATTCTATCACAGCATTGTAAAGAAAAGAAGAATTAAGTGTGTTATTGGTGAAATAGAGAAAGAAGATGGTACTAGTGTAAAGAACCAGAGGATATTAAAAGGGAAGCCATTGATTATTTTCAAAACCTATTGGCAGCTGATCAAAATCTAATTGCTATGTTTATAATAGTTTAGACAAAATTACTAAGGTAATTACTGAAGAGATGAATTATCTATTGGACAAAGACCCTTCTAGGGAAGAGGTAAAACAAGCTGTTTTTGAACTTAGTAATTCTAGTGCACCTGACATTGATGGTTTTACAGGTCAATTCTTTGTCTCTTGTTGGGATATTATTGGTAAAGATGTCATCAAAGCTATTGATCTTTTCTTCATGGGAAATCTATTACCTAGATCTCTCTCTACTACTATTATTGCTCTTATACCAAAGAAGATCAAGCCCAAGAAGTTTGCTGAATTCAGACCTATTAGCTTATGTACTTTCTGCAGTAAAGTTATTTCAAAAATAATGTCTACTAGATTTTCTAATATACTGCCTATTATTATTTCTGAGAATCAAAGTGGATTTGTTAAATCCAGAGACATAGTGTACAATATTCTTCTTGCTCAAGAATTTATTTCAACTCTTAATAAAAAATCAAGTGGGAAGAATATAGCTGTAAAGCTAGATATGAAAAAAGCTTATGATAGAATATCATGGCATTTCCTTATTTCAACTTTAAGAAAATTGGGTTTCTCTGAGAAGGTTATTGACATAGTATGGAGGATTATTTCTGGAAATGAAACCTCTATTTTGGTGAATGGTAGTCCTACTGATCTATTTACTCCTAGAAATGGGCTTAGACAGGGGGATCCTCTATCTTCTAGCCTATTTATTATATGTTCTGAAGTATTAAGCAGGAATTTAAATTACTTGATTAACACCAAAAGATGGTCAGCTTTTAAAGCTCCTATTGGAAGTCCTATTATAACTCACCTTGCATTTGCTGATGACCTGATAATCTTCAGTTCTGCAGATATTCATTCTATCAGAAGGATTAGCAATACCCTGCAATGTTATAATAGAGATTCTAGTCAAGAAATTAGTTTAGAAAAAAGCTCAGTCTATTTCTCAAAAAGTGTCAGTGTCAATCAAAAAGAAATTATCTACAAAGAGCTCAATATTACAAGTAAGAAACCTCCTTTTTCCTATCTTGATTGCAAGCTTTATTCTGGGCATAAAAAGTGTATACTTTTTCATGAACTTATTCTAAAAGTTAGAAGTAAACTGGCTAATTGGAAGGGCAATTGGCTAAATCTTGGTAGTAAATTAATATTGATTAGGCATGTCCTTCAATCTATACCTATTTTTACATTGGCAGCCATGAATCCCCCTTTACAAGTTATTAAAAGAATAGATCAATTACTGTCAAACTTTTTCTGGGGTAATATAAATGGTAAAAATAAGTATCATTGGGTTAGATGGAGCAAAATTTGTACTACTGTGAAAGAAGGAGGCTTGAATATTAAAAGTTTTCATGACATTTCAAAAGCCTTTGCAATGAAACTATGGTGGAAGTTCATAACAAAAGACTCTTTGTGGTCCAACTTCATGAAAGCTAAATATTGTAGAAACAAGAAAGCAGAAGACATTTCTATTATAAGAGCTACTAATACTTGGTGCAGAATGCTTCAAGCTAGAGAACTGACTGAGAGTAATACTACTAGAGTTGATAATGGGTTAAAACCTATTTGGAAACCTACTACTCTTGGGAATTTTACTATAAACTCAGCTTGGAATATTGTTAGAAAAGTAGGTACTGTAAACTGAATAAGTATATTTATATGGAATAGAATGGTACCTTTAAAGGTCTCTTGCTTTATGTGGAAATTATTTAACCAAGTTGTTTCCTTGGATTGCAACCTGCATAAATTTGGTATTAGTATAGCCTCTATGTGTGGATGTTGCAAAAACTCAGAAGAAACATTTGATCATGTTTTTAGTAATGGTATAATTGCAAATGAGGTTTAGAACTTCTTTGAAATTAAATGGGGTATTATTATTCAGAACAATTCTTTGTTTGGAAGAATTAACAGCTGGTGGTCTTATATCATTAAGAAAAAGAGTTTCTCTGAAAGGAAAATTTGTCAGGTTCTTCCTTCTATCATTATTTGGGTTATTTGGAAATCCAGATGTTCAAGCAAATTTGAGAATATCAAAATGAAGTCTGGCAATATTATTCAAAATTCTGAAGAGCTGATTATTCAGTCTGGTTATAGGAAGAAAGATTTCTCTTATTCTAATTACAGTGGAAAGAGGATTATTAAAAAAGCAACCATTATTAAGTGGCTTCATCCACCAACTGGGTATTTGAAACTAAACATAGATGGCTGTTTTAAAAAAAACTGAGGCTTTTAATGGAATTGGTGGTCTAATTAGAGATGAAAAGGGTTATTTTATCAAAGGGTTTCTAGGGCTATCACCAGTACTTCAGCTCTTTATTCTGAGTTTATAGCTCTATATTATGGTCTACAAATTTCACCAAAAAGACTTCTAATAATTGAGAGTGATTCCTTACAGTTAATTAATATCATCGAAGGTAAACAAAAATGCCCTTGGCTAATTTTTGATCTATTTAAATGTATTAAAGATCAAATAAAAGAAGGAGGGTACATGTTTAAGTATGTGGCACGAGAGGGTAATAAAACTGCTGATCTACTTGCGAATTGGGATGGTATCACCATTTCTTCTTGTCTGGATGATTTTCCACAGGTTTTGAAAGGGATAATATCTACTGAATCTAAAGGATTTCCTAATCTAAGATTTAGATGAAGATGAAGTTGGAAACATAGCATATTTATCTATAATTTTATTAAAGATGAAGAAGAAGATGAAGACTGCTGAAGAAATGAGAAATCTTCTCTCTCTTAGATCATTTCTCAGAGAGAAATGAAGAGGTGCGAGTTGACAGGTGTTATTACACCTATTCTCAGTCCCAGTCCATTAAGTTTCAAGCGTCATACTATTGAATCCAAATTTATTTATTTTTAGATATTAAGTTTCAGTTATTTCAATTGGCTGTAATAGTTTGCTTTAATTTCTTTTAGGTCTCTTAAATAGAGATCCTCTCTGTAATTACTCTTGATTTCTATCTGTGGGGTTTTTCCTCTGCAGCTCGTTTTAATAAATTGTGGGTATTCCCACTAATAATTTAAAAAAAAAAATATATGTGACATATGTTAGGTCCTAGTTTCTATATCATAAGAACCTCACATTATTGCCATTGTATTGGGAAAATAAATCTTGACATTCTTTATATTTACAGTGTTTATTGAGATAATAAGAGTTTGTTAGTGAGTTGTTAATCAATGCAGGTTGCTAAAGTTTTAGTTGTAACTGAGAATTGCGTCTGAAAGGGATAAGATTTTGTCGGATCTAATTCTTTTAATGTATATTTTGTATCTTTAGATCTTATTTGTACATATATAATGGGTAAGAAATATGGACGTGTTATGACAAGAAAGATACTGAAAAATATATTACACAAATGTCAAATCAAAACCAAGAAGAATAAGGAAAAAAAGAAAATAAGTATAATGTTGATCTTGACTTTGATTAACAAGCATAATGGAAGATCTTTCAAAATTGACAAAGAACGGAATTGAAAATTAAAAAGAAGATATTATTAAGTTATATTTTTATTATTTGATTAGAGATAAATCTGTTATGGGAATACAAATTTTATGGACGTGTATATATGTAGCTACATATTCCTTGTAATATGTGTGTAATATATTGAAGAAAAAAAATACATAGAGATACACACATATATACACAAGGTCTTAAAAATAAAATACTCTGGTGAAAGAATACCAATGGTAGAATGTCATTAGATAACGGCGGGATGCCATTAGATTTGTGAGTGATAGTTGAGCGGTATGAGCAGTGCGATATGTGCATATATGTGAGTGGATCATGATATTGTAAGTTTTAATTCAAACATTGTAAGCTTACTCAATATCATTAATCTGAGGAAGGGTTCCGGAGAGATAAACTCAGTCGAACTCCGTCATCAAACATCTTGTGTTTATCTTTACGTTTTATTTATTAACTCCTCCAGAAACTTTCAATTACAACTGAAACTATGTAAGACCACTCAGATCTCCGGATAAACGTTTTCTCAACCTAGATAATACAAATTACAACAAAAAATGCATGTACTAATAACATACCATGCATGCACATATGAATTGTTCTGGCAACAAGTTTAAAGAAGATGAAATTAGTTACATAATTTCATGGCGTAAATATCCCTTTTTGCATTTCACCAAACATAAAGTGATTTATGAGACTGGTTTGTCGACCAAGCATGCATATTAGACCGGGACTGATCGTGTGATCTACCACCCCAACGAGCGCATGTCACATTGGTGATTGGTTTTGAGTATTGACTATACTGTCCTTGGTCATGAAAAGGAGAAGGTTGCTTAAGAAAGAAGCTTATATTTATATCCCGCTGTTCGAATTCATGTTTAAGCCTAATTGAAGATCCAATGGTTTCCGCTTTTTGTTTGGATTTACGGAATTCGGGTTAAAAGCCAAATGTTTGTTTTCTCCAAAGTTGCCCAAGTGTGTAACCGTGAACCAATTCGATACTCGGGGTCTGCTCATGTACGTGGCTTGATCAAATTGACAAAAGCTAATTTGAGATCCCTCATGGTTAGAAAAATCATTAGAGGAGTAGAATTGAAAATTCGGGTTTGTTTGGAAAGGCTGAAAATAGCAGTTTATGCTTGCCTTTCTTGCTTGTAGTTGTAACCTCTTTTTCTTCATCCTTTCCTTTTTATGAGCATTTTGATGACCCCCTAATGCTTGAGAATTAGCAAAAACTTTTGAACAATATTGGCAGATGAATTTCTTGACCTCTATCTCACTTGTTGAAAGAGTTATGCCCTCAGGTTGTTCGCTCTGAGAGGAAATTGTGGTTGAGGAATTTACACTTTCATCACCTTCAACATTCGGCTTAAATGAGATCAGATCATTACTTCTGAGGGGGTCTAGCTCAAAACCAAATAATTTTATTTTTTTCTCAACATGAGATTTAGAAGATGACTCAGATTCCCATGTTTGTTGAGAAGAAAGATGAGAGGAATGTTTTACCATCTCGATAGAATTAAGAAAGGGAAAATTCTCAATGGTGTTAAAACAATATCTTGCCTGATATCCTTATATAATCACTGATAGGATCTTTGGAAGAAAATAATAATATTATAGGTGGTCATAGAAGTCAAAATTGAGAAGCTATATCTCTTGCTATGTTGGTGGAAAGGCTGGCCCCTCTATATATTGTAGAAGATACACTTCTAACTTTTCATTTCGAGAGATGATTTGACGTGTTTTATTAGAAAAAGGGGAGCCACCCCCTTAAGTACTCAGACTTTTTTTTATCAACAATTGATTCAATTCATTTTTAATAAAGTAGAAAAATTTTGATATAATTTTTTTTTTTTTAGAACAAACCTCCAAAGAGGAGGTGAGGCAAATACCCCTACATGTATAAAAATGAATGCGCAAGTACAGTTGGGTGGGGGTAATCAACCAAGCCCTCCGAACAAATAAGGGAAAACATCAAGTCTACGACAGAGAAAAATACATGGCAAAAGAAATAACCAATAAACGAGACAAAACTATACATCAGATCCTAATATGTGAAGTCCCTAACCTATCTAATGTCAATATACCGCCAATGCCATATGGTAAACACCGTCTGTGAGAGAAAGTTTGTGAAGCCCGTTGAGCGCACGCCCAATTGGCCATAAAGTCAACTGCCTGATTCGCCTCTCTAAAAACGTGTCGAACCAAGATATCGTGTGATGAGCAAAACCAACGAATATGCGAGATAGTGTAGCTATGCTCCCAAGGACCAAGAGTCATCGAAGAAACCCAAAATGATACTATCGCCGCATTTGTCTCAACCTCTATATGCTGAAAGCCCAAAAAGATTGCCAGTTGAATGCCTAGTAGGACTACCTGAAACTCTGCATAGATGATCGGTCTCTGGCCTAAGAACTCACCGAAGGCCCCCAAAATAATTCCCTCATGGTCTCGTAGAATACCTCTTGCCGCAGAAACCCCCATGTTTCTCTTTAAGCACCCATCAACGTTTAGTTTAAACCTTCCCGGCATGGGTCGGATCCAAGAAACTAAACGAATGAGAAGAGTTCTACGAGAAATGACCCGGAGGGTGGACACGAAACTAATATCCGTGTCTCCTCTTACCTGTCGAGGACGAAAACCGACCGCGATGCCTACAAACTGAAGGTCGGAGATGATCCTCGACACTACTAACTCATGTCGATACTCATCTCCGGCCTTGTTGTCGAATCTGTCGGCTTTGAACACCTTCCAAATGTGCCACATAATGTAGCACGCTGTCAGAACTCGCACATGACCGATGGAAGAGCCCTCATGATGCCACTGACAAAATATCCCGATAATTGAATAGACCTGCTGCTAAGGACCTGAAGTGCTGCCAAACGCGAGACGTCAATGGGAAATCTATGAAGAAATGTCTAAGGATCTCGCAAGATCGGGGACAAATGCAGCGCGAAGCAAACTGGATGTGTACATGTCTTCTATGAAGCGCGTCACCCGTAGCCAATAAGCCTTGAAGCAAACGACAAAGGAAGAATGAAACCTGTCGAGGAATGGGACGCTGCCATATATACGAATAAACCCTATTGACCTCCCCTCGCTGACGAAAAATACCCCATGCTGATAGCATCGAAAACTCCCCATCAATCGGCGAACTCCACCGCATCCTATCTGAACCAACCTCAATCAATGGGCACCTGAATGATCTGATCGACTATCTCGGCAGGCAACATGAGGGATGCGAGGAGATCCCGATCCCACTGTCGCCCCCTCCAAAAAGAAGCGACTGTCACATTATCAGGAACCCCATGATTATAGACAGCAAGTAGACTATCACTCATCCAGCGGTCATACCAAAAGCTCACCTCTCCCGAACGAATATGCCAACGAATAAACGGCTTAGCAGAATTCCTAATCTGACCCATGCGAATCCAGAGAGGTGAAGCAAGGTATCTAAAAACAACTAGAGTTGGATGAGTAGCACTGCAATACTTTTCCCTCATATACTGAGCCCAAAGTGACTCCTGCTCATAAAATCTCCACCATATCTTTGCCTCACAGGCTGAGACAAATCAGATAGAAAACGGATACCCAATCTGCCTTTCTCAGCAGGAAAGCAAACTGCAGCCCATCTGCACCCCATAAGAAACGAGTAAACATCCTCTCAATCTGGGCCAGCACTGCCTTCGGCACTCTACGAACGTGAAACATGTGGATAGGCATAGACTCGATAACATGCCTAATAAGGGTAAGCTTCCTGCCAAGATTGAGGAGGCGGTTTGCCCAACCCGATATACAGTCTCGAATCCTACTAATAAGCTCATCGAAATATACTATCCTACAAGGTCCAAGAAAAATTGGACAGCTAAGGTAAATAAACAGAAGCTCGCCTCTATGAAAACCCGTCAGTCTCCACTATGACCGCCCGTGACTTCAACGAAGATCGATCAAGATAAAACCTACTCTTGGCCTGACTAATAAGCTGGCCAGACACCAACTCATAATGATGAAGAAAATCAGAGATCTTCCCCAGACTCAGTGCACTAGCATTGGCAAAGATGATAGTGTCATCTGCAAAGCTCAAATAAGAAATAACCATATGGACCCCATCCATGTAACACAGCAAAGGATACTCCAGGTACAAACGATCTAACCCACTCGAAAGATACTCAACAAATATAATAAAGAGGGTATGAGAGAGGGGATCCCCATGTCGAAGACCTCCATGAGTTGGGAAAAACCCATGAACCTCTTTGTTCACCATAACAGAAAACCAAGAACCGGAAATCACTCTCTCAATCAATGAAATCCACTTCTCTGAAAAGCCAAAAGCACGAAGCATCCTCAAAACAAGTGACCTAGACATGCGGTCATAAGATTTCGACATATCAAGCTTCATGACCACATTCCTACCTCTAACATCATGGTTCAAGCTATGAACCAACTCTTGGGCCAGTAAGACACCATCATGGATCACCTGATCAGGAACAAAACCACTCTGAGAAGGAAAAATAATGCAGGGTAAAATAGTCAACAACCGACTAACAAGAAACTTGTAGAGAATCTTATTGCTCACGTTGCAAAGACTGATAGGTCTAAAGTCTGCCCAAGAAGAAGAGGAGTCCTTCTTGGGAAGTAAAACCACATGAGTACTGATGAAATCCATCGGCATACGACTACCACAAAAATACTCCAAAACCACCTCGAATAAATCACTCGCTATAATATCCCAACAAACTCGATAGAACTGACTACAAAATCCGTCTGGACCTGGTGCACTATCGGAATCGATCGAAAAAACAGCCTCGCGAACCTCCTCCAAAGTTGGCTCTATACATAGTGGCCCATCATCCACCTCAGAGATCTCCTTCGGAATACTACTGAAATCTCCTATGGCCGCTTGGCCCTGTCCTGAAGAAAACAACTCCTCAAAATATCGGACCGCAGACTCCCCTAACCCCTCTGGTGAGGTGATCCAGTCATTTGAATCTCCATTTCTAATACGATGAACTGTCAACATGTGGCGTCGCTTCCGAACGATAGCATGAAAGTAGCACGTGTTGGCATCCCCCTCGCGGAGCGAACGAACCATAGACTGTTGCCGCATAAAACTCTCCTCCGTCACGAGAGGAGAGTTTATTTTGATGTATGGTAATATTACACCATATCTTTTCCTTCCCTCAATCCTTTTAATTTTCCTAATTTTGGTAGTACTATATTTCCCTCAATAAAATAAGACATATATTACTGCCCAACACAATAATCAATTTCTCATTAAACAAGAATTGAAAATATTTGATAAAAAATTAAATCTTGTTTTTTTTTATTTTAATTAATAACTAAATTTAGGATAATATCAATTAGAGTTCTTCATTTTTATATGAGTTTTATTAGAGAAAGTTTAGTTTTATGGGGGTTTTTTCATAAAATATTTGACGAAAAAATTAGCACTTTTTTTAATTAATTAATTAAATTTAGGTTATTATCAACTAGGCTTCTTCATTTTTATTTGGGTTTTTATGGGTTTGGAAGGTTAGCTTTATTTTTATTTTTATTTTTTTATTAAAAAAGAGGCTGTTTTATACAAAAAATTTAACCCATTGAATGTCATTAATTAAATTTAATTACTCTTAGATAGGAGTCTGACTACTCTCCCTTTGTACTAGGAGTCTGGTGCTCCATGTCCGTTTTATTAACTAGGAAATTCATGTTGTGGAATACTTTACTAATAACACGGAATTAGGTTACCACTTGTGCACTAAAATGCAAAAAGTTGAATTGCAGTAACTTAGAAATTGTTGTTATGGTGATTGCTATGATAAAAGTCAAAATAAAAGATGTACAACTTTGCAACAAGTCTACCACACGGTACTTTAATTGCTAATAAGAAAGTTTGGATCGTTTGACCAACTAATTAGTGGATGCATGCATTAGAATTTCTCTCGTTTCTTATCACATTCGCTTATATTTGAATAAGCGATGCATTATGAATTAAGAGACACAAATGAAAACATATAAATGTTGGGTTAACTATGCATAAAGAGGAATTCTGATTAAAGCATTGGTTAATCGATTGCAGTTTTAAGTTTAGCTTATTGTTCTTCTTTTTCCTACTCTTTTCTTTTTTTAATTTAGAGTTTACTCTTTTAGTTGTTTGTATTGTTTATTTGGGGTTTTTGGTTGCTGATTTTGACTGAGTTTTAATACTTTTGGCTCTGGGATTTTGGTTCTCAAATCACTCACTTTTGATCATCTTGATCTTATTGCCATAACGGGAGTGATAAGTATGGAGGTATAAGGAGAAAAAAGGGTACTTGAGTCCATTTTTCACTTGTCTAAAGGTTTTAAACTTGTGTTTTAATTGACAATTTTTTTCCCTTTAAGCAACTATAGGGCTCTCACTATGTATTTTTCCTGGATTATTTTTTATGTATTATGTCACTGTGAGGACTTTGTCTCACTGAGCTATTCTATTTCAATACAATGGAGCTCTTTTTCACCATCAAAAAAAAAAAAATCTGTTAGCCAGGTTAAAATTTGATAAATTGCTAAAGTCAAACAAGAGTAAAGTTACAAGGATATTATTGTAATTTTTGAAGACCCTCTTATAACATATCCCTTTTATATGAAGTACCCTATAATTCATTTACAAAACATGAATTAGTTTTACAATTCGCATCGGAATTCTTACCAAGGCTAAAAATCAACCTTACTGATGCATCAAGAAATAATTCAACAAAGGACATTAATATAATGCGATATCTTATTGGTGTAATCCTTTTCCATCTAGTAAGAGGCTACAAGGAACAAAATAATCTCAGTAACGTAAATGTGTAGTACGTAGATAAATGCGCTTACAGAGTAGAGTAATTCCTATAAATCTATCATATTCTCATTTTTTTTAATTATATATAGTATGATGGAATAAATGTTAAATTATATATATGTAAATGATATGCACACAACTCTTACCCTACCTGCTACACTATTTGTAAAATAAGTGAAAATAAAATCATCAAATTTGTCTTTCATTTCTCTCATATATAAAAAGTGATCAAGTAGTATAGTCATGATTATGGACGATTATAATCACTCATCTTATCTTCTACAGTTTTGGAATAAACAAAAAAAGTTGGTTTTACTCTAGAAACATGATTATTCATCGCTTGAAAAAATATTGCGGTTACCATATCACGAAAATATGATTAAAATATTAGTTGAATTGGATGTTTATCTTGACCATGTTGTAAGTTTAATAATATTATATTAGGAAGAGTAGTTGCTAAACGAAGGAATATGAAAAGTTGGTAGTGATGTAAGTATATAAAATCATAAAGGTCTTCAATGAGATCTAAGCATATCTAGGAAAACTCATTATAAATATCAAAAGCATAATTTTATGTCATAGAAGTCATTAGCTAATATCAATCAAAGCACTTAATTTTGGACATATGTCTTCAATGGATCCCACTTTGGCAACTTTGAGGGACATATTTAGGAACTAAGTATAAGATAGTGTTTGTCATTCCATTGTCAAGATACTCCATTGGTGGACTGGTTGCACCAATAGATTTTAAATCTCAACAATTCCCATTGCTTTTTCCCTTCTTCTTTTATATCCCTGTTTACATTGCTTTTTATAGCAAATGTACAAAAAAGAATCCTAATTAAAAAAAAAACATGCTGAGGTCTGCAGGCAATTTTTCTATCCAAAGATATGGAAAAATAATTGAATAACATGAAGACAATCTTTACTTTATTTTGGCCGGTGCGGAAAAAAATGTGGCCCTTCTATTAGGAAATTCTAATTTTGTAACAAAACAAGAAACAATACACTCTATCTATTATTCCCATTTATGAAAAAAAAAACTCATATATACACGGTGATAAGTACATCAAATTTTCAAGTCATGTTAATTGTATACCAAAAGAAATGGTCAATTCTCACTTTTTATAAATCACTAAATTAATCATTTTCCATTTTGCTATTTGTTTTAGACCTAAGATAATACAAGATAATTTTTCTATTAACACAAATAAATAATTTTTTATATTAAGTTTTTGAACGTTGCAATTAACTATCTTTTGGATTTACTTATGTTAGAAAGGACAAAACAACGACCAAAGTCGTTACTTATTCTACTTTAAATACTCTATATGCCGCATTTTATCATTTACAGAACAAATAGAACTAATATCGAACTTTGGAAACCATTGATGTAGTAATGCTTTAAATAGCCTAAAAGGATAAAAAAAAAAAAAAAAAAAAACCTTGGTTACCGAATCGAACCAGAAATCTAATACTATAGGCAAAACCTTTTCCATCTCGCCAACCAAGGGATGCTCTAGTAAATGCAATACAAAAATCTTAAATTATAACATTATATATACAGTTACTTTACACCTCTCTAAATATGTTGAGCCCCGATAAATTTTGAGGCTCAGTGTCTCCGCACGTACTGCACATGCTCAGGGCCGCCTCTGTTTCATGATAGAATTCTTTGGAAGGATAGAGAAATCAGAAGCTAATCATATATGCTTAAATTGATGTACATTCCAAAGGCACTTATTGTTGCTCATTCTTTGAACGATAAAGTGATAAACTTGAGGAGTATCGTACGTATTATAGAGTAAGTAGTCATTACAAGAATTAGAGACCGAGCTTTAGTTAATCAATGTCTAAATAACAGAATTAGGGATCAAACTATTCTTTTAATTCTAAAATTCCATATTTGGAGACTAAAGTAATTCTTTTGTCCCGTTTCTTAGGTATTTAGGGACGAAAACACAAAAAATATTGGTTGATAATTAAATTTAGAGGCAAATCCACAAAAGTTCTAATTATCAAACTACATTACCAAAAAATACTACCGCAGCCTTTCCTTCTGAAGAGTGCAATTTTTTCACTTCTCATATCAAAATAATCATAATCTACCCCAACTCTTCTCTATCCCTACTCAATTTCAAATCAGATTAGAGTTTGCCCACTTACTCCCATCCACCACTTACCCATTGGTTGACGAGGGTGGCCGTGGTCTGTCAGAGTTAACAAGTGTGTGGTGTTTTCACGATTAAGTATGTAGTTTACGATGATGTATTTACTTTCTACGATTGTGTATGCACCTTCCATGATTGTGTATACCCTTTTCACGATTATGTGCCGCACTTTCCATGGTTACATATGCAATTCATGATTATGTATGCAATTTGCATGATTGTGTATGCAGTTCATGAATGTGTGTACACTTTTCACGATTGTCATGTATTTTGTCAGAGATCTGACAACCTCGTTGGAGTCGACGATCTATCTTGGTGACCAAAGAGAACATAGGGTATGCATTTAAGAAGGAGGTTCCAGTTTTCAGGAATGTTTATGCATTTTAGCAATGTGTATGCACTTCGCGGGATGTATTTTTTTTGAGCTCCGACGACCTTATCGGAGGTTTGTCGGAGCACCAACGACCTCCGTAGGGGACTAAATATGAGAAATGGTATGCATTTAAGAAAGAGCTTGCAATTTTCACGAATGTGTCTGTATTTTACCAATGTGTGTGTACTTTTCCGGAGCTCCGACAACCTCGTCGGAGCTCTCACGGACCATGACCACTGACGTCAACTCATGGACACGTGGTGGGGGGTAGGGGGACAAACTAAGATGTATGTATTTTACAATTGTATATGCGCTTTGCTAGAGCTCTGACGACCTTGTCAGAGCTCTTACGGACCACCACTACCGCCACTAACCCATGAGAAAGTGATGGGTGGAGGTAAGGGGCAAACTCCAATGTAAATCCTATGATACAAATCGCATGACACAAATGATTAACGGATGAAATACTTATAGGCATCGTTTGGTTACGGGACTAGTAGTTCCGGAATTACATGCACCGTTGGGATTATGGTGATAACAAATTATGAACCGACTACTAGTCCAAGGTGATAATCATATCATGTATTTGTTTGCATAACTCATGGCATTGGACTATTTAATGTACTCTACATATTTTCTCATCTTGATTCAAAAATAAAAACTCTTATGTCAATTAAAAAAATATTTAGTAAATTCTTTATAATATGCTTATGATTGGCCTTTGGGTAGACATTATGTAAAGTAGTAATGTAAAAACTTTAGTCTATAAATAAATAAATAAAATTACATGTTTGACTTTGATAATATGAAAAATAAGAATGTAAAGGGTGACACATAGCTAGAAAAAAGCATAAACCATGAGATAAAGTTTCAGATGTAAAATACTAAACATAAAATGTAATAAAAGGACAAAAAAATATAGAACCTAATTCAATGAAAGATTCAAATGCATATTGATAAGAGGGTGTATCTGTCTTTTCTAAATTTACTCTCACCTTAGCTTTTCTAATACAACCATAATAAGATATAGTAAAATCTCTATACTCTCGTATTATTGGCACCATGAAAAAATATTAATATAAGGAGGTTATTCATAAATAGAGGTTACATATAAAAATTAAAAATATTTGCATAATATAAGATACATGTGTATCTTGTATTTCATTGATATCGGACTTCCGATATCAATGAAATACAAGATACACATAAAATTAGTGAAAAGAATCAAATATTAGTTACACAACTTATTAATCATCACACAACTTTACTACAATAACAGAATGAATATGAATGTTTTTTCTCAATTATCCAAATTTGGTGGAAGAAAATATATATTTTTTACAATAAAATATTATTTATTATTATAGGTAGTTAATTGATTTGGACCACGAAAAATCACCAAATATGATAATAGAGAGTTTGTACTTATTAATAACTGAATCAAGTTGGAAACGGAATTTTTTATGATTATTGAGAGTTTATTTATATAAAAAGTATTATTATAAAGAGATTTTACTGTATTACAAATGATGGACTTCATCATTTCTAGTCCAACTTTTCCTAACAATCAATCATAATTCATCTAACCCAAATAAGGTATTTGTGGGGTCATCATCTTTTACAATCCAATCTCATTGCAAAGTAATTGAAACAAACAGGCCATAAGGTCTGAGATTTTGGTCACTAATCTTGAATTTTTTAACCATTTTCATTGTCGCTGATAAATTTTTTGCTGACCATTTTTTTTTCAAATGCGTTACTAAATAACCATTCTTTTGTTTGGTTAATAGACGATCTGAAATTATTGATACATATACTTTATTCATAGTTTGTCAAAATGATGCAACCATAAATTAATTAGTAATTAATAATTATGGGTGTTTGTTGGTTTGGTCTGTGGGGATTTGCTAATGATCTTACAATGTTTGAATACTAATTTTTCATACTATTTTGTAATCATTTTAAAAAATTCTTAAAATGAGATATTGTATACTCAAGGAAAGTCAGCAACTAGAGTTTTATGATCAACATTGGGGTAAAGCTTAGTTTTCTTAATAATGACTAGATTAAGTATTTGCTTCCAGCCCAGAGCAGACAAGCATTTCTTAAGATTAAGTATTTATTATGAATTTAATGGTAATTCTTGCCGAGTGGTTTTTTGGATTTTATATTTTAAAAATATGTGAGTGTTTGGCAAGACAGATTATTCAGATTCTGAAAATCTGATTTTTATGTTGAAAAATCTAAAAAATTCAGATTTTTAAATTTTGATTTTGGACCAAAAAATTTGTTATCAAACATAGCCAAATAAGTATCACTATCTCGGTGCTTTTGGTTGGTTTTGGGTAATTTGAACTTTTGTTATGTGGTGATTTTGCTTTGCTTCTTTTCATACTATTTCAAATCACATGTACACTGACTGTATATTCTTTCGTTACGTAGTTTTTCCCTCCGTATTAAAAGGTCTTGCAGGAGCACGAGAATAGCAATAGTATTTTTCTTTGAAATTTACCAAGGTTATCATCCTTGGAATCGTGTGCTGGTTGGCCTCGATAGTTTTACGGGAGTTGACTAATTTGGTGTCAATTAATTAGTAACACGTTAGCGGTTGGGTTGTCAATCCAACGGCTCGTTCCTCAAGGGTTTAAAACAACTTAAAATCAGATTATTAAAGGCTTTTTCAGATTATTAACAAGAAACGTTCATTAACATGCGAAGTTAATTAATCAATAACTAGCTTTTACGACGTTACCGATTTGTTTTAACTAGTTTTGCATGCAAGCAATACTAGATTAATACTAAACAACATGTAAACAGCAAGTAAACATGCAAAAAAAAAAAGCAAAAGAGATACTAAAAACAATGTAGAAAGTAAGAACAAATAGTGATTTTACAATAAAATGTTGATGAAACGAGAAATCCATGCACAAATTCACAAATTTTGAGTTTTTCTCTCTAAAAACGAATTTCTAATGATAAATCTGATAATAATAAGTTGTCTTCTTTTATTTTCGGAATAGAAGAGTATTTATCAAGACTTAACAAACCCTATCTTATCCAAATTTTAAATTATAACTGAACCTGACCGGTCAAGTTGGGTTTCTAGATCCTTCTTTGCTCTATCTTGATTTGATTCTGTTTTGCAACTTTCTTATGGTTATTTTGGGGTTCTTTGTGTTCTTAAATCTTCTCTTTTAGTCCTTCCTTTGGTGTTCATGCTTTCTTGTCTTGTTTTTGTGTTAAATCCATGTTTTTTCCTACAAAAATGCAAACAAATGCAAGTAGACCGGAAAAATACAAAACATGGCTAAAAAAACCCTAAATGTCAACAAAACTATGCTAGTAAGTACCAAATTAACACCCAAAAATTAGCATTTTGTGGTCTAATCATACACCTTATAGAAATTTCAAGATTCTTGATCACTATTTCTAGTTAAAAAAAAAACATAAAGTTGCGAAATTGGGGTGGTCGTTGATCAAGTTTTGCGCTCTCGGCCTGGAGAATCATTACTCAACTAAGTAAAGTATACTATTTGGATTTTACATTGCAGAAATTGGCATCATTTGGTTAATGTTTCGTTTTATTAACAATGACGTGATTGAGGGATTAAACATTTCTCAATATATATGTGATTGAGGGATTAAATATTTCTCAATATATATGTAAGTTTTGTTGCTCATTTGTCTGTTAGTTGATTCCATGATAATATCATTTAGTATTGCTATTAGTTCACTTGGATTATGTTAGGATAATGAGTTAATGATTTCCAAATATTTTAAGACTAGCGGGGATTTGCGATAATCAGTTACATTGTAACTATCAAATTTACATGTTTAATTTAATTCTTTATTAATGTAATCTTGATTTAAACTTGAGATTAAAATGGGAAAACTTTTCTTCAAAATGTATTTGTTTCATTTTGACATGGATAGTATTAAGTATAATATATTGTCTACGGGACTATTTTGTCACAATATATAAGTTAGTAACCTTTTCTGTAACTATTCATATTCAGTGCACTTAGTTAATGATAGTTTTATAACTCACATAACTGATTAGAAACTTTGTAACATCTATATATATATTTTTCTGTATTTACAAGGTAACTAATTCATTAATAAAAATCTATTTTTCTCACTGTTTTCTCTCTTTACCACTACAAAAAAATACTCAAATAGCGACGGGATTAGTGACGGTATTTTTTGTTACGAGCTTATTAACGACGGTTTTTGTGACGGCTTTGTGACAGTTTAGTTAATTTGCGACAGATTTGTGACAATTTTTTAAATTAGCGACAGTCTTGTGACAGCTTTTGACTCTCACTAAATTAAACATTATTTTGTAGTGTACCCTCTCTCTATATATCATCATCTGATCGTCTCCGATCATGTATTAAATCCACCAAAACATGGATTACGTCATTCTACATGGTATCAGAGTTCTAAAAAGGTTCTTCCGGTGTGATCTTTCACAAAATTGGGGTTTCTTTTTCACACGGATCTGAGTTTTATTTGGAGAATAAGGGTAATCCGAAATAATTTGGGTTTTCTTTGGGTTTGTTTCCTAGTATTCGTCTCTCCAACTGTTAATTTTTGTATTACTCTTCTTTGTTATCAATTCATTAGTTAATTGATAATTCTTGGTGGATTTACAAATTAGGGTTTATTTGAATAAAATTTGGGGATTTTGTGATATTCGTGGTTAATCAGTTAATTGGTTAGGGTTTATCCGAGGTTGTGGTTTTCGTGGCTTATTCAGAATAATATTCCATCCGATCTTGTTTTTCTCAGTTTCTTTAAATCAAGATAATGTCTGGGATTGATGAGAATGATGATACTCAACCTATGGTTTATATTCCTACTCTTATAACTACCATGAGCCCCTATTATATATAAGCCAATGAAAATACTAGTACTAGTCTAGTTAATCATCTGTTAACTGGTTCTAATTTCTATTATTGGAGAAGGGCTATGAAGATTTTAATTGAGGCAAAATCAAAATTAGGGTTTGTGACAGTTACCCTACCTTGTCCACCAGAAACAAGTACCATATCAATGGAACTTGATAGTTATGTATTGGATTATCAATTCAGTTAGTAGTTATATTGCACAGTCTATTCTATACGTGGATACAACAACTAAGATGTGAAGAGAGTTAACAAAAAGGTTTGCTAAAGGGAATGAGGCTAGGATTTATGAAATTCACCAGGATATTGATACTATTGTTCAAGATTCTCTAAGTGTTTTAGGGTATTATACTAAAATTGAGACTTTGTGGAATCAGTTTAGTGTTTTAAGTCCTCTTCCTAGGTGTACATATGTAGTCATTGGTGGGTGTTCTTGCAAATTTATGAGTGTTGTAGTAGCAAGGGAACAACGGATCTTTAAGATAATTTTCTTGATGGGACTTAATGAAAGATTTTCTCATATTAGGAGTCAGATTCTTTTAATAAGACCTCTTCCTTCTTTGAATGATATGTATCAATTGGTGACTCAAGAGGATAAACAGTAAGGTGCGGGGGTTCATAGTGTAATTTCTGACAATAATATGGCACATGCTTTTCAACATATTAGGCCTCAGAATAGTCAAGGGATTAGGCCTCATTTTAATCAAAATTTTAGGCATGTTGTTGTTAATAACAATGGTTTTAGACGTTACATGCCTTTTAATAATATGGGAAGGGGAATAGTAATGAAATGCTCTCATTGTGGGTCAAATATGCATACAAAAGATAAGTGTTACAAGTTGCATGGTTACCCACCTGGATGAACACCAAGGCCAAGAGGTTTTAGTCCTAGTTATATTAGAAATGACATTGCACATTTGGTCACTTATCAAGGTAGTGATGTTTTTGGTGGTAATATGCAGCAACAACATCAGTTGTCATCAAATAATGTGTACACCTCAGCACCTATGAGGCAAAAAGAAAAGGTTGGGGAAGTTGGTATACATCGGCAATAGGGTAATCATCAAGCTAGTTCTGGTGCTACACCTCTCTCTAAAATGGTTTATACTGGCATGTCAGGTATACAAGTTTCTTGTTCTTCTGTACATTCTAGTGTTTGTCAAAATAGAAGCATGATAAATACTAATTTGTGGATAACTAATGGTGGAGCTAATGAACATACGGTTAATTCTTTATATCACTTTAGTAATTTTGAAAAAGTTGACTCACGTGTTAATTTACCTAATAATCAAAATGTTATAGTTACTCATGTAGGAACTGTAGTTTTCAGAAATAATATTGCTCTATGCAATGTCCTATGTGTACCTTCCTTTGGTTTTGATTTTGTAGCTGTCAGTAAATTAGCTAAAAATTCTGGTTTATTAGTAATTTTTTATTCCAAGTGTTGTTACATTCAGGACCAGGCCTCTTTGAGGATGATTGGTAGTACAAAGGTAAAGAATGGCTTGTATTTTTTCCAAAGAGAGGTAGTTTCTACGTATTCCAGTTGTAATAGTTCTGTTTCCAATAATAAGCTACATATTTGGCATTCTAGATTACGACACCCTTCTCTTACTGTTCTAAATTTGCTTTCTGATGATATAAGTACCAAGTTTAATGTTTTGAATTTTGTTCCTTGTGATATTTGTCATTTAGCTAAGCACCATAGGCTTGGTTTTCCTGTAAAAATTTCTAATAAAACTCATACTTTTGAGCTTATTCATTGTGATCTTTGGAGATCTTATTCGACTCCTACTTATAATGTTGTTCATTAATTTTTTACTATAATTAATGATTTTAGAAGTTCTACTTTGATCTTTTTATTAAAGAATAAATCTGATACAACAATTATTTTTCCTCGGTTTCATTAAATGGTAGAAACTCAGTTTAGTTCTAAAATTAAAATAGTAAGAAGTGATAATTGTACTGAATTTAATATGTTAGATTTTTATTCTAAAAATGGTATTATTTATCAAACAAGTTGTGTTGATACTCCATAACAAAATGGTATTGTAGAAAGAAAACAACAACATTTATTTAATGTGGCTAGGGCCATCAGATTTCAGTCAAATTTACCTTTAAAATTATGGGATGAGTGTGTTTTAACTGCTACTTATTTAATTAATAGAACTCATACCCCTCTTTTTTCTAATAAAAGTCCTTATCAGATGTTGTATGGATATAAACCTGCTTATAATCATCTTAGAGTTATTGGATGTTTATGTTATACTAGTACCTTAAGTAGAAATAGAACTAAATTTGATGCAAGGGGTAAGAAATGTGTTTTGCTTGGTTATGGTGCTAGTACTAAAATTACAGATTACTTTATCTCTTCTTACTAATGGTGTTTTTCTTTCAAGAGATGTTATTTTGTATGAAGAGTTTTTTCCTTTCCAGCAAAAAGAAAAGTCTTGTATTTCACATGAATTAACTATTCTTTCTCTCTGTGATGAAAATTGTATATCTAATCTTGATAATACTTATATTCATGAAAAAAAGAAAGATACTACATGTTGTCCTTCTACTAATGATCTTCTTGTAGGAAATCTACTAATGATCTTCTTGTAGGAAATCTACAAGAATTTCTAAAGCTCCTAGATATTTACATGGTTTTCATTATTCTAACACTAATAATGTTATGTTATCCATTAATCATGTTCAACTTGTTCATGGTTTGTCTTCTTCTCTTACTTATGATAATATTTTTGAGTCTTATAAATCTTTTTGTATGTAGTTTCTTCTATCACTGAACCAAGATTTTATAAAGAGTCTGGTAATGACCCACTTTGCATAGATGCTATGATAACTTAAATAAAAGTTTAAGAAGTTAATAATACTTGGGACATACTAAACAGCCAATAAGCTGTAAAATGGTTCATAAAATCAAGCACAAGACAGATGGCTCTATAGAAAGATACAAAGATAGGTTAGTAATAAAAGGTTACACCCAATTAGAATGTATAGATTATGAAGCCACTTTTTCAGCTGTAGAAAAAATTACCACAGTTAGATGTTTTTTTTAGCTATTGCAGCTTCTCAAAAATGGTTGTTCGCTCAAATTGATGTTAATAATGCATTTTTACATGGAGAATTAGATGACAAAGTATACATGACACCTCCATCAGGTTTTTTACAAAAAAGATGATACCTTAGTTTGTAATTTACAAAATTCTTTGTATGGTTTAAAACAAGCTTTCAGACAATGGTTTTTCAAATTAAGTAATGCTTTAATAATGTTTGGTTTTATTCAATCGATTGCTGATTATTTAGCTCTTTTAGTTTATGTAGATGACATCATTTTAGGAAGTACATGTTCAGACTTAATAAATGAAATTAAAGTGTTTCTTAATAATCAATTTCAGTTAAACGATTTAGGGCCTTTGAGGTTTTTCTTAGGACTTGAGCTAGCTAGAAATGAAAGTGGTGTTCATGTTTGTCAAAGAAAATATGCATTAGAAGTTTTGGCAGGTACATGCCTTTTAGCATCAAACCCATCTAGTTTTCCTATGGATAGAAAACAAAAATTTACAAGTTCTGATAATGATTCTTTTGAAGATATCACTTTATATAGAAGATTTATTGGTAAGTTGTTATATTTGACAATTACAAGACCAGATATTTTTTATTTTATACATGTTTTGAGCCAATTTTTAGCTAATTCAAGTAAAAAGTACTATGCAACAGCTCTAAGGATTCTGAGGTATATTAAAAAGTTACCAACACAAGTTATATTTTTCTCCTCTTCTTCTTATTTATTTTTAAAGGCTTTTAGTGATTCTGATTGGGCAGTATGTGTTGATTCTAACAGATCAATTACTGGTTTTAGTGTTTTTTTAAGTGATTCATTGATTTGCTTGAAAAATAAGAAACAAAATGTTGTTTATATGAGTAGTGCTGAAGCTAAATATAGAGCAATTGAAGTTACCATTTGTGAAATTATATGGTTAATTCATTTGCTTAAAGATTTAGGTATAATCCATGATAAAGCAGTGGCTTTGTTTACATATAGTTAAAGTACACTTGCATTGGCTTATAATCTTGTTAATCATGAAAAGGCTAAACATATAGAAGTTGATTGTCGTTTTATCAGAGATTTGGTACTTAAAAATGTTGTTTATTTGTTGCATGTTCGTACTAATAGTAATGGTGCAGATCTTTTTACAAAGGCATTAGGAGCATCTCAATTTCTGCACTTAATTGCCAAGATGGGAGTGTTATCGCTTCACTCGCCATCTTGAGGGGGGCATATTAAGTCTAATATATTGTACACAGGACTATTTTGTCAAAATATATAAGTTAGTAACATTTTCTGTAACTATTCATATTCAGTGTACTTAATTGATATTTTATGCAAATGACTCTTAGTGATAGTTTTGTAATTCACAGGACTGGTTAGAAACTTTGTAACAGATATATATATTTTCCCTGTAATTACGAGATAATTAATTTATTAATAATAATCTATTTTTCTCACTGTTTTATCTCTCCTCTCTCTCTCTCTATATCGTCATCTGATCATCTCCGATCATGTATTAAATCCACCCGAACGTGGATTACGTAATTCTACAGATAGTAATCAATTATTTTGAAACACAATCACATACTTCTACGGTATTGTTTCATCTATTTTCTCTCCGGTTTTCAATTCGGTTTTAATACTTGGTGGATATTTGTTTGATAGTAATGTTTTTTTTTGTGTTAGTAGTTTTTCTTAGAAATTTTTAGTTAGCTATGTAGTTTTGAAATGTTAACACCCGAATTGGATTATTGCAGTATTTCTGCATGGTTCTTGATGTTGTATGGATAATGGTTGTCATTCTCGAAGTATGGCACAACAATCTGTCGAAAACACAAAGCGGGAGCACGTCGAAGCATGAATTGACCTAGCGACGTTAACCTTGGATGAGGTGCACTAGCGAGCGACTTCCTTCTCCGCTATCATGCGCGAAGCAATGCTTGATAGGAGCAGAATATAACAAACTCGACGTCACAAAACCAGGGATAGATCGCTTAGATTATTTGTCATGTCCTTCACTTAGAAAGAAAAGTCCATTTTTCAGTACAGATTAAAAGCAAAAGGGTTTAAATTGTAATGTCTCGGATAATTATTGGGGTCCATTTTTTCCAGTCAACTTTTTCTAAATCCAGTCCAAAGTCGGACGTTCGAGTCACAAGTAACTCTGATTTCCGACTTTGACTGCGTTGACTTTTTCATTTTACCTTTTTTCAAAAACTTTAAACAAATTCAAAATAATAATTAAAAAAATTGTAAAACAGTAAAACTTGGTTATAAAAGTTAGAAACATGATATAAAATTTACAAATTCAATTTATTGTATATTCTTTTTGAAAAAATAGACAATTGTTAAAAAAAAAAACATTTTTAAATCACAGAAGGAGTGCTTTATATTCCTTTTGAGCCACTGTTTCATTTATTTGATTTTAATTATAAGTGTTGTAATGATTTCTATTATAAGTGTTCTAATGAAAAACATTATCTTGGCCTTAAATACATAGCACTCATTCTCTCCCAATCTCACCGACAAGAACCCTACCCACTATTCCTATACCAAATCAAGAAAATCAAGTTCAATGGCTATACTTCATATATTTTATCTTTCTAACTATATTCTTGAGTGTATTATCATATAAACATCAAGAAAAGAGTTAGTTTGTGAGTGATTCATTTTCATACATTATTTGTAATAGAAAAATTATAATCTCATTTATGAGTGAGTGTTTTGCTAGAATCTTTTAGGCTCCAGGGGCGAAGCCAGGATGTGTAAATGGGGGGTGCCAAAATATATGTACAAGTAACATATTTTTATGGGGGTGCCAAATCTACACCTAAAAAGAAATTGTACTAAAAAAAATTGCGTCACTTGGGATTTCTAAAATTATGGGGGGTGCCGTGGCACCCGATCGTTCTCACTTAGCTTCCCCCCTGCTTTTAGCACAAAGTGTAGTTGAAATTCCTAGGTTAAACACGTGGGTACTCATAGAATTGAGAGAGACTCGCTGACTCGTAGACGTACACGCTTGCATATCAATAGTATAAACTCGGGTTGAGGGGAGTAAATCAATTGATGAATCTCTGTTATGTTTGTAACCTATGGGTGGAAAATTATAGTGATAATAACCGGTAAAGTAAATTTCGGAGAAAGTACTAGACATGTTGTCGAACATCTATACATCGTGGTGTTATCTCTTTTCCCTACTCTTTACTTTTCATTTGCTTATTTATTGCTTATTTAATTGTTAGCGTAAAGTATCATTAGATATTTATTGTCTTTTACGAATTGCTTAAGTCTACTTGACATTTAGTTGAGTTGTGTAATATTCTCTTTACTTTTAATTATGTGAAAATCGTATATAAATCTTATTCACCCCTCTAAGTTTTAGCCGCTTAGAGACCAACAATTCCAAAATTGAGTTTTACAAATAAACAAATTAGTTTTATAAATTATGATTATTTTTTCAACATTTTCTTCTCTTTTTTTTTATAAAAGAAGTCCTTAAAAAGGTTTTACAAAGGGCGAAAATACCAAAAATAGTCAAAACCTAAATTTTTTATTTTAAAATTTTACTTTGTAACTTTACAAACTCATTTTCATATTTTTTTTGTTGTTGTTTTTTTGAGTTTTTAGATAAAAGTAAAAAAATAATAAAAAATTGGCTGTGTAAAATTTAAAACCTATTTATAACCTTAATAACCAGATTCTATAATTTTACAAGTATATTTTTTGATTTTTCTTTGGTTTTTTTTGAAAAAAAGGTAAGAAAAAGTCACACACAAAAGTAACTCCGTCAAAGTCGGAAATCTGAGTTACGACTTGTAAATCAAAATTCTGACTTTGGAATGGATTTAGAAATAGTATTGGAAAGAAACGCACCATTATTATTAACCCAACACTTTAGATACGAGTCGAAAATTCATCATGGGTGGACTCCCACGAGTTACGGGCACTCAACCTATCAGTCGAAGACCTAAAGGCGTTAAAGTCTCCCAAAACGTGCCACAGTTTACTTACGAGGGGGAAGATATTGGCCTTAATGCAATGCCATAATATATGCCTTTCCTCCGCTAAGTTTCCAATCATACACAAAATTAATATTCTTTTAACGTTGGTGTAGCAATAGACCTAATAAGACAAGAGATGCTTTGACTACTTTCCGGAAAAATTATGAGATCCCAAGCATTCGTATGTCACCCAACTAACACGCGGCTTGTAGGAGTTAGCACAAAACTATCGACAAAACACCAATATAGAGCTAAAAAAAATAGCAAATTATATCCCTATTAACAATATAAAGGTCGGTTTCAAGCAAGCCTATACACGAAATTCTATTAACAACAATTAATTTTTCCAGCTCAACTTGTTTTTCGGTTTCGTTAAGACCCTAAATATTCTAACAAGCTTAATTAATCCAAAAAGCTACATAGGGACCCTTTCTGCCCTTTGCTCCTTTCATCGAGAAATCCCATGCGTAATTATGTATTTTTTGGAACCGTTTGATCCGGACCGTGTACCCCAACAGGTTCCACACGGTTCGCATCAAAGCTATATCCTCCACATGGTTCTCGAACACTACTATTACACGAGAAGAGGCTATATCGAAACCCAAAAAATCAACACAGAATTCACAAAAGTGCAACGGTAGAGAAAGGGGGAGATTTTTTTTTCTTACCAAAAGAGTCTAGAATGTCAAAGCGGTTTACGCAGAGTATGAGGCGTGATGGGGGGTTGGGGATACGAAGGGAACTATGAAGAGCATTATCCATTTGTTTGAGGGAGTGGAAGGAACAAGACTGAGCATTGGCGGGATTCCGGAGGGTTCAAGAGATGATGATAATAGGTGGTTGTCAAGAGATAGGGCTATAAATGAGGCAAAAATTTCGTGAAAAATCTTGTGTTCGTTTCGTTAAGAGCTCGTCTCATTTTCGTTCATTACTAATTGAAATGATAATTACATAAATTATATATTACGTTTAGCAAACGAGATGATAATAATCGTAGTAATATATACGTGTGTGTGTGTTTGAATCAATAAAGGTATAGTAAAGATATTAGTAATATAAATCTAAAACTTATTATATAAAAATATATAAGCTGAGCTGTAAATAGGATTACGTGTAAGTTGTAATATACTGGTTCACGTAATAAATTTAAAGTTACAGCTTATCAAAAGAAAAGAAATTTAGAGTGCCTAAATTACTTAAACGATAACGAAACGATAAAGAAAAACTCAAAAACTCAACGAAAACGAAATTGACCGTTTTCGTCTCGTTTGGCTTCATTATTAGCCCTATCTAGAGGTGTAAGCAAGGAAGGGATATCGAATGGATACTTTTGAGGGAGGAAATCCCGCCATTACGATTAGGGATTTTGGGGAAGGCATCGAGGGTGTCAGATTTGGTGAGGGTAGGGATAATAACGTGGCTTAGAGGGCTCCACTGAAGTGTTTTGTTTAGAACAACTTTTGGACTTACACATTTTTTACAACTCTTTAGGTGTACAGTTTTAATCAGTACATTAACAACAAAGTATAACCGAATTCATTTTTCACGACTATTTCATTAGAAAAAGCACTATCAATACTAACCTCTGCACAAAACCTAGCATGTTATATTATATTTAACTTAGTAGTTTGTTCATCAACATACAATGAAAACTCAATTTTACTAGCTACGTACCTGGCTAGATCCAATCTCATTCTATAAACTCAAAAGGTAAAACCATACAGACAAAACGCAGATTGGGACAATGTTGAAGCTATCCTTGAGGAAATCTTTATCATTACCAAAATTTATTGATCTTTGTTGCCGAATTGATTGTCACCGAGGGTGGAGCCAGTATTGCTATTATCGAGTTGCAAATTATACAAATCTTATTTGTTAGGGGATGCAAAACACAATATTATTGAAATATTTTGAAAATTCTCTATCTGAACAATAATATTTTCGCAATTTGTGGAGCAACCCCTTGTCCTCCTATAACTCCATACATGATTGTCGCTAAATTTTAGCAATAATTTAGTAACAGAATCAGTTGCTATCCTGTTATTAAAATTTAGAGACGATCAATTTAACAACTAAAATCAATAAAGTGTCTGAACTATCCCTTTTTTTCCTCTAGTTGAGCGAAATCAGAAATATCGGAATGGAAAAATCCGCTGAAGGTTTAATTCTATGAATAATTGAATAAGTTATTTGTTAACCGCATCTGGTCCAGTGGGCGGTTCGAGGGGAAGACATACGTGACAACCATCTAGATCACAACTTGTGTGACACGCGGGAAAAAGTTTCCGGTTGCGGAAACATAAAGTAACTTTTATGTTTGGTATACATATTATATATTGCACCAATATAACAATTAATGGTCTGGTAGGTTGCTTAGTAAGTTAGTTTTTATAAACCGCAAGTGAGAGGTATAGGGTTTGAATCCTCCTCACACCTAATTTCGTTCTATTTTCTTTTGATTAAGAAATAGCAGGAAAAAAAAGGGAAAACTAAGGCCAAGTTTCGTACACAACACCTTTTGTCTGGCAAAGTGACCCGCTACCATTTTATTAGTTTGTATATTTAGTATATACATTTTTAGAACTATATTTCCATGTTCTCTTTATTTGAACACAATATAGTAAAAGAGTGTACTTTTATTTTTTTTAAATGAATTGACGAGGGCAGGTTAATAGGGCTGCCACTGCAGTATGTATATAGATTTATATCCCTAAAGATTTAAGCTTAACTTCAATCAGAGAGGTAAAAGAGGTAAGAGCATTAATAACGGATAAGGCTCCGCAGAGGACGACCCGCGCAAGGAGAAAGAATGAGAGAATAACGGACGGTGAAGGGGTGGAATACGTCCGCGCAAGAAGAGAAGAGGAGAGATGGGTGTTTACAGTCACGTGGCGGAGGGGAGAGAAGAGAAGAGAAGAGAAGGGGCCCATGCGATACGAATATATAAAATAGATCCTCTCTTCCTCCTCTCCTTTCCACCAAATAAAACCTCAAACCCTACGTCTCCATCCGCTGTCATTCGGGGAGAGCGACAGCGACGCCGATCTCCCATCCTTGGGCATTTGCAATCATCTCTTCTTCATCCCCTTCTCATCGTCTCCCTCTTTTCTTACGCTACCCCAACCATCCACTCCCTTTCCCGATCTTGTCAGCTCCGTTCTCGACGGTAGTGGAGATCCAACCTCCCCTCTTCTCCTTTCTCTTCTCTCACCCCTCCCTCCTTTCTTTTCTCTCACCCGTTACCTCTCATTCTAGATGCTCACTCGTATAGTATATAGCCTTCCAATAACCACTCTCGACGTTTGATTTTGGTCCTTTTGCTTTACGTGGGTTTTCTAATATTTTGTGATTCTTAGGTTTTGATTGGGGCCGAACTTTTGTGCGGGTATTGATTTTCGGAGGTATTTTTGGGGGTGTTTTGCTATTATAGGCCTCTTTAGATCGGGTATCACTAGTGTGTTGGCACCCCGACGATACTTCACGAGCCAGACGAATTCGTACGTAAGTATCCTTATAAATCCTTACTAGTGTGTTGTAAGTTGTAGGTGCCCTAGTCTTTACTAATAGATTGCAATTTGATTTTAAATGCTTAGTTTATGCTATTTGGTGGATCAAACCGACATGTTATGTACTCTTATATTTTTTCCGCTTAGCTGTAAGTTTGTTTGATCTCGATGTTGATTTGCGTTGGAGCTTGTCATGTGTGTAGCTGACTTGAATGTTAGTTGTTTAGTTATCTGTGATAGGCCTTTTTTATATGTGTAGTTCTTAGTATTGTGCGATTATTGCCACTACATTTTGGACTATGGCTTCCATTTTGATTTAGGAGAGAGTGTTTGCAGGTGTTGGATTGGCTTTTTGGGTCATGTCTCAGTTGTCTTATTCTTTGATCGGGTTTATTAGTGTGCTGACACCGCGATGGTAATTTATTGTGATATACTTAGTAGATTTTAGGCCTTTTGTATACACTTTTGTGCTCTTTTCTGCGATTACCGGTTAACCTACTCCTGTATCTCCTGTTTGTGTTGCCTTACACGACAATATTTCACTTTTCATTAATTTAGAGTATGTTTTGTATTAACGACTTTTTGGATTACGTTTTAACTTTTCTGTGTGCAATGATTTATAGAGACTTTTAGTTATACCGGTCATTATGTGCTATGTAATATTTAATTTTTCTTAGTCATTGGAGCATGTTCCAAAGGTAATGATTCTTGTACTACTTGCGTACATTATTTCTGATAATAATGAGCATGCAATTTTGATTATAAAAAAAAGGGCTCATGCCCTTTTCTTTTACAATGTGGTCCATGCAAAATTGCAAGGTTGTTCCATGTAAAATTTGGTTGTTAAAAAATCATACCATTAGGAATTACAAAAGTGGTCCATGAACATTTCTATTTACTTTATTAAGTAGTAATGACTCGCTTTCTTTTTTTAAAGTCCCTGCAATTTAAAAAATTACAAATTACCCCAATAACGGCTAGAATGTGATTATTATTTTTGTCTTTTTAATTCATTAAAATTAAATAACGGCTAGTTTTGGTCCCCAAAAGTTTTAAAAATTATAAATCGATCCTAATTACTCCCTATATATACTCTCCTCCATTATCATATAAATCACATCATCAATTTCATACTTCTAACTTCATTTACATTTATTAAAAAATCCCAAACTCCAAAATGATCTATGATGACCCAATATCATCATCATCATCTGACTCCTACAATGCTAATGTCGAATTTTTTACGGACTATTTTCTTCAATCCTCTTCCATTATCCCTATTGTTCCTATTAATCCTCGAGGAAGCCGAAAATTCTCAAAAATCAAGTAAGAAAAGAATTGTAAGACCTCATTTAATCGAAGAAGGTGCTGCAAGACTCCAAATAGATTTCTTTGATGCGGTACCGGTGTATCCAGATAGAGAGTTTATGATGCGTTTCGAAATGCATAGAGCTCCTTTTTGTAAGGACAACGGAGAAGATAATCGGAAAATGTTGTTTTTACGCCAAAAATTGATGTTGCCATCACGTTGGGATAAACTCTTAATAAAAATAACTAATAAAAATAACTGTTACCATGCGGCTTATGGCGTATGATGTCTTTGTTGACTCTCTCGAAGAGTATTTATGAATATTTGCAAGTACATCAATTCATTGCTTGAACAAATTTTCTCGTGCAATCATTAACATTTTTAATGGGGTATATCTTAGGGAAACAAATGAGGACAACGTCATAAACTAAATAATGTCAATACTAGTAGGTTTTTCCGGGAATGATCGGATGTGTAGTAGTCTGAGGTTTGGATTTGTCGAATGATGTTTTTGACGTTTTTTGAACCATCTTTGTTTGACATATGAATATGTTCGACAAAATATGGTAAAGGCTTGATTTTAGTGAATTGAGCTACATAGGAAGGATGCAACACATTCATCCTTTTATCGTAAAAGATTTTGAATGGTTTCTTATAGATTTTTTTTTTGGGTTTATAGAGAGGTATGTATTCAGAGGCTTTCTTCTTTCTAGCTTGAGCAAAATTATAAAACTTCTTTCCTTCGCTTGGGAGAATCATCGTTGCTCGGTTTTGCGGTAATAACTATTCTCCTTTTCTTGAGTTGGTTAAATAGCCAGGGATCAGGGCGGATGTAGATAGGGGCATGGGGTCTCATGCTCCCCAAATGCACTTAAAATTTATATTAATTTATAATATCTCTATTTTTTGATATATATACTATATTTATATTTAACTTTTATTCATTTGGTAAGATGGCTTTTTTTTCTACAAGGTTACAACAATACTCGTATTCTAAACAAGAATTTTCGTACAAATTTACAACAATACTAGTATTATTAACAAAAAATAAGGGAATAAATTCATCTAATCTCAAAGGCATTGAAGGTTTTTCCAGAACAAATTAATTTATTTATTAAAAATGAATTTGATGATATACCCCGGAACATACTTATAACTGAGATATAACTTAGATGTACTTGAATCGTGAACTGAACTGCTTAACGTTTATTCATTTGATATGATGGCTTAAAGGCATTGAAGTTTTTTTCTAAACAAATTAATCTGTTTATTCTACAGTTTGATAAGATTTTAGAGTTTGTTTTGTTTTTTACTTTCTATTATATCGTGACGGTTTTGATTGTACTCTTATAACATTCAATGTTCGTTATATCTATTTTGTTTGTAAGCAAATCGACCAAACTGGACAAATCAAACAACAAACGTCGAATGAATTATTAATTAGTTTGTTTTTTGGGGAAACCAGCTATGTAAACGAATTACATTAGTTTTGTTTTCAATTTAAATCAAACCAAATCGATTCTTTTAATTTATATACAAATATTATATGCATATATATATATATATATATATTGATTTTAAAGAGTCTCCCGAACTTACTTATTCAAATGTTAAAACACATGATTCTAGCTTCACATGAGCTTATAAATTTTTCGATACTAGTTACCGTTATTATTATAAAAAATTGTGTCCCCGAATATAAAATACTAGATCCACCCCCGCAAGGGACTAGAGGTATTGGTTTGATAGGAAACAATTAAAAATGAAATAGTATATATTAAGTTTTTAAATATAGATTTGTTGAATCAAAGTTTCCTTTAAAAAATCAGCCTCTAGAGTTTGTGTCCCCAGAATTATAATCGGTTGGTTAGATTTCTAACCGATTGCTTTTTATTGATTAATTAATTTGTTGGTTTGAATTCAACTAATTAATTGCTGATTTGGAAAATAGTTTGAAACAACATAACATAGTTTCAATATATATATAACATTTCATTCACACAATTATTTACTAAAATAAATATCATACATAAATTTAGAATACATTAAATTGGCTAAGGTTTGGCGAATGTACGGTAGTGGGATTTTCGAGATGTCGATTTTCTTGATTTCTTCGATATCTATTTACTTGATATTCTCGACACTCTTTATCAAGTATTACCTTGTTATCAAGAATAGCTTTTCTTTCGCTATTTGATCTTGGTGTTTGATTTTTCTTGATTACCCAAACAAGATCATTTCGATTTAAATTGTGTCGAAATGGGCATGTGCAAGACGGATGCCCTAATCGACTACAATTAACGCATTTGGATTCTTTGTAATGCATTGTTGTCTTCGAAGACGCACTACAATAATTACATTTCTCTTGATCTTTCAGAATCGTATTATCCTTGATTTAGAGTTGATGATATTCTTAGATTGGTAACTTCTTCTAACAGTCTTTCATTTTCAAAAGTTGTCTTTCGTAACTTGGAGTTTATATCATCAATTTCTTCATATAATTCACCATTTTCTAAACTTAAAACTTTATTCTTCTTAAGAAGTTCATCGTGTCCCTTCTTATGTAAGTCGAGCTCTTCTAGAGTTTTGCTTAGTCTATGACTTTGGGATTTATATAATCAAAGTTATACTTATGAAAACAATAATATAGGTAGCAGAAATATATATATTGTATAAGTATATGACTTAATAGAGTTTGTACAACCAATCAAAACTACCACAGTTTAATTCAACTCACACCCATATAAGTTATCAACTATTATTGACGCTAAATGCTTTATAACATGTCCAGCTATCGACAACTGAATGTATAAAATCAAGGGTTTAATTCACCTTGTTTTCTTTGACTATCCAACTATCGACAAACAGATCTTGTCATCGAGAGTTCGATCTAGTTTGTTTGCTTTGGATATTAATTAGTCAGCACTTTAGTCAATATGAAATTCTAAGCATGTCGATAATGGCTACTCTAATTACCAAGTTGTTTGAATGATATAACAATTATAATAAACTTGATAAATAAAGTAAAGGGATAGAAAGTAATTGACACAACGATTTATCTTGGTTAGCCTCGATGTGAGACTACGTCCAGTTCCCAAGTCTAAACGGGACCTTGAGCTTTTTATATTAGTGCACGTACTTCTTTTAGGACAGTGTACACTTTACAACACTCTTCATTTAGGACAGAGCTACCCTTTACAATACTCTTCCTTAGGGAAAAAGCTACTCACGATCTCGCTTCTCCTTAATGGCCAAAGCTACCCAAAACTATATTTTTGCTTGACGAACAAAGCGATCTAAAACTTTAGTCTAAAGTGAGACTATGGACTTAATATGTAGCAGAAGTATATATATTGTATAAGTATATGACTTAATAGAGTTTGTACAACCAATCAAAACTATCACAGTTTAATTCAACTAACACCCATATAAGTTATCAACTATTATTGACGTTAAATGCTTTATAACGTGTCCAGCTATCGACAACTGAATGTATAAAATCAAGGGTTTAATTCACCTTGTTTTCTTTAGACTATCCAACTATCGACAAACAGATCTTGTCATCGAGAGTTCAATCTAGTTTGTTTGCTTTGGATATTAATCAGCACTTTAGTCAATATGAAATTCTAAGCATGCCGATAACGACTACTCTAATGACCAAGTTGTTCGAATGATATAACAATTATAATAAACTTGATAAATAAAGTAAAGGGATAGAAAGTAATTGACACAACGATTTATCTTGGTTAGCCTCGATGTGAGACTACGTCCAGTCTCCAAGTCCAAACAGGACCTTGAGCTTTTTATATTAGTGCACGTACTTCCTTTAGGGCGGTGTACACTTTACAACACTCTTCATTTAGGACAGAGCTACCATTTACACTACTCTTTCTTAAGGGAAGAGCTACCCACGATCTCGCTTCTCCTTAATGGCCAAAGCTACCCAAAACTATCATTTTTCCTTGACGAACAAAGCGATCTAAAACTTTACTCCAAAGTGAGACTATGGATCTAATATCCAAACAAGTTTCCTAACTTGAAGTAGTACACAATTTGTACAATCAACAAGATAAAAAACAACCTCTTTTAAAACCGATCTATCGATGTGATCGATGGTTAAAACAGGTTATATCACACACACTCTAAACAAGAATATTGTTTACAAATTAATCTCGCAAACTAAGAACTCTCTTCTCACAAGAATATATGATTAGGTTACTGATCTTTGGGAGTTGTGAGGCTTAGTTGAATGATTAACATTTTCGTTGAGTATACAAACAGGCAAGGTTTCGCTGTCGATTGAAATGTGGTACCAAGACCTTTGTATTTGAGTTTGTGGCAGTTTGTGGCAGTATTGAAGTTTTGAGATCTATGTATAATGTTGGAGTGAGATATAGCCGTTGTATAATATCTTCCATTTGCATTTCAAAATTAGGTGTAATCCAATCGGTTGGGTTGTGTAGATTCGGTCCAATGGACAGTCATTTTGAAATCCAAATATCTCGCGTGATATTGTTTCTTAATGCGAATTATCACCACTTAAATGCTGCTCTGATCCTCTAGTATATCTCCAACATTCCTTTCAATATTTGGAAATTATTTGAATACATTTTCAAGACCTTCAAAAATATATCTGGACTTTCTATAACATTGTATCCAATCGGTTGGAATTGTCTTTACAAAAACTATGCAGTATCATACAAGTGTTGTTAATTTTCCAAATTAACTTCTTAGTCCATGATTAACTTTCTTCTATAGTTACAGTCCATTTCTTTGGTTTTACTTATTTTGCAATGTGGTCTAATTACCTGTAGTTATCTGAAATATACTCCTTGAAACTATTAGTTCTGCGACACTTTGTTGTGTATCTAAAATTCCTATTTTGTTATCATCAAAATATAATTCAATATCGTAGAATTGAAGATTGGTTCAACAGTGAGGGTAGTCGTTGTATTTCTCGGGTACTCTACCCAAATTATCGTCCAAGGAACCGTGTGGTTGACTGAAGTCTTCTCTATTTCTACGCATTTACTATTAAAAATATATTAACTAAAATTAATGAGGAGAGCGTTAGTGGTTGGGTTGTCAATCTAACAGCGTCGTTCCTCTATATTTAAAACTAAAAACTCACTTTATAAGGTTATATTAGGGTGATTATTACGTGTCTAACTTGTTTTAATACAAGATCTACGATCAATAACTAGTGTTTAATATGTTATTAATGCGTTTTAAGTGATTAACATGCAAATAAATAAGATCAAAGTTAAAAAGGCTTGTAAACTGAAGTGAACAAGTGATTAAAACAATGAAGATTGAGATTAACAATGATATATTGCAAGTAATACGAGAAAACTTACAAAACACGATAAAAAAGCAAGGTTTTGTGCACCAAATCTTGGATTTCTCTCTCTTGATATTTTGAGTTATACAATAAAAAAGATGCTGAATAATGAGGGTTGTGTTATGAAAGACGGAATAAAATGTATTTATATCAAACCCTAACAAAATTAATCTTTCCAACATTTTAAATCTGTCTATGTGTAACCGGTCATGCTAACCGTTCAGAGCCTAACCGGATAGACTGACCGGTCAGGTCTGCTTCGAGAACCTTCTTTCAAATGGGCTTCACTTGGTCTTCGGGCTTCACTTGGGTCCGTTTTTTTACTTCAATTGGGGTTGATTTTAAGACCCTTGATCTTCTGGTTTCTTCCATTTGGTATTTCCTTGACTCTTCTTTTATCCTTGTCTCGTTTTTGTATTAATTTCATGCGTTTTCCTGTAAAAATATAAAATAGTGCATGTAAACCGGGGAAATGCGGAAAAACAGCTGTAATAACAACAAAACAATGCTAATTAATATCATTTTAACTCATAAAAATAATCATTTCGTGGTCTAATCAGATAATATATCATACTAGTTTGTATAGTGGGAAAAATACGTTTAGTGTATTGTACTATCAGTGGTTAATAATTTATGTACGTACCACTTTTAATAATTTATGTACTCATCTACCAATTTTCGCCCATTTAAGGACCTAACAGTATAAATTGATAAAATTACGGTCATTATATCTCACATTTCAGGATCTATTTTTGACGGATTTTTACATAATTACGCTCACAATGTGATAAGTAAGCGTAGGGGTGGGCAAAAAATCCGCAAACCCGCCCCGTAACCCAATCCGCACGGATTGGGGCGGATTGGGGCGGGTTGAGTGTCAAAAAAAGTTAAATCCGCCCCGCCCCAATCCGTAAAAAAATTCATGGGTTGGGTTAGGGTTGGGGTTTCCAAACCGCGGGTTAATCCACCTCAACCCGTTTCAATCCGCATATATATATATAAATATAAATTTTCTCAAGATCTTTTTTAATAAGAGTTTCTATATTATAATAGTATTGATTTAAGAAAAATTATATATATAGACAAAAAATCTTTGGATTGTCCAAATTTAAGCTTAATGATTTGATTGATATATTGTCTTATAAATTCAATGTATTATCTCGTACTTACAAAAAGAAAGAATTTTTAATCTGGGTCTAGGTAGTATGAGTGGTTAATTTATTTTTAAAAACTTTATTTGTAATTGAAATATAGTCAAATATGAAGTTATATAAAGTTATTACGAAATCTGTAGCTATTGAACTTGTGGATTCAATTAGCTATTGAACTTTATTTTGATTATGTTGATGAATAACAATTTGTTTTGTTTTGTTTTGTTTTAGTTTTGTTATTTGTTCCGAACATTCTAAACGTATTTTGGTTGGCTTTTAGTTTATATTTCTATTTGAATTTTTTTTTTTAAATATTTAGGTAAATTATGCGAAATAATGAAAAATTAATGACTAAAATGAAAATTCAAGAAACAACCCGCACCCAATCCGCCCCGCTTGATAATGGGTTGGGTTGGGTTGGGTTGGGGTTTTAATTATAATGGGTTGGGTTGGGTTGGGTTGGGATTTGAATTTCACTAATCCGTCCCAATCCGTCCCGCCATTTATTTTACGGGGTGGGTTAGGATTGAGAACAATCCGCCCCAATCCGCCCCGTGCCCACCCCTAAGTAAGCGAACATGGGTGTAATTCCGTCATTTTATTTAACATCGGGTCTTCAATTATGACAAAACCTATATATGAGTATCTAAATTATAAAAAGTGGTAGTCCGGTACCTAAATTATTAACAATTGCTAATACAGTGTACTGAACGTATTTTTCCTCTTGTACAGTAATACATAACATGATTGTGGAAGAATATGAGACTGAAAAAGAATTGGTGTTTACGAATTTTCTAATGGCGGGCTTTGATAATCCACCACCGCTAATTTCGTCCCTTCCAAGTCCCACTCTAAATCCATTTTAAAGTACGCCCAGATCGTTCGGAAAAAATATATGCAAAAGATATCATAAAGCACATTTGACAACTTTACGATTCCAACTAAGTTTAGGATGAAGTTTTTTGAATGATTATTTTATTTTATAGATGTACTTTTTAAAAATTATGTGATTTTTCTTAATAAAATGTAATTTGAATTAATAAATTTTTTATTATGTTTGCAATTATAAGTGTTTAATTTGTGCTAGAGTGTTATTTCAAGTATTTGAATAAAAAACTAGTTTACTCATTAATTATTCTCTATTCTTTTAGCTTTGATATTGACCCCGTTTTGTTCTCATAAAACAAACGTGTTCCCTCTTTAAAAGAAACTTGTTCCACTGCTCTTTCGTTAATATTGATGCTCTAAAACTGCAAGACTGGTTTATAATAGGGAAACGATTATTATTAACAATATAATGTACTCGTATATCTATTACTACCGGTATTTGTTTACATCAATCAAATAATATGATCAACAAATCATAATGAGAAGTAAATTAGTACAACGGCCAACAGCACTCTCAGATCCCATAAACTACTCATTACATATGACTTGCTACCATTTGTATCTCTCTCCCGGGTCGGTGTCATACTCGTCCCATTATAATTCGGGTTCGACCCGTACAACTGCTGCACCCCTTCTATATCATCACTCTCTAGCTCAACCCTTCGTGTGCCCGCCGATATAGTCGGGAACATAATTGCCCCCTCAACCGACGAATGGCCTAAACCGAGCAAATGTCCAATCTCGTGAACAGCGACGGACTCCATATCGACTGCCGATGAGGAGGATAACAAGGACTGAGTTTCTGACGTGGCAACCACCCAGTTCTCGTCGCTGTCCAGATGGAACCTTCCACTGGGTGGGGAGAAGGCGTGCGCTAGCGTCCCAAGGACGCCATCAAACGCCTCTCCATCCCCATGATCCCCACTAAAAAACGCGATATTTATGTCCGCATTTGAGTAAGAGGATATCTCCGTAAAGCTCATAGGTATGACGGTAGCCCACCTGTCAGAAGCGCGTAAGAATTTAACAACCAGTACATACTAATTAGGTACTGAACTCACCATTATACCAAAATGTATTAAATATTATGTTGAGTGACCCTCGAAAGTCTTCATGTTTTTTGTTTTTTTTTGCAAAGGTAAAAAAATTCATTACCAACCAAGAATGTCCACAATTACAGCTCAAAATACAAAGGAGAAAACTTTACATCAAGATTTAAAAACACTGCTAGAAAATAAAATCAGAACTAGCTTCCATAACAAAATAAACAAACATAAATCGAAAGACTTCGTGTTGCATCCTATATTTTTATAATGAAAAAAAATATAAACTAAATTACCTGTCGAAAGCACGCGCAAACACTGATTTGACCGAATCAGTCAACTGATTTCCGGGAAGGAAAGCATATGTCAGGGAAGTCTTCCCTGATGGCCAGCGTGGCTCACCAGGAAAGTAAGAATAGTGGGAAACCGTATGCATGTGCGACACTTTCTTGCCAGAGTTCATTGAGCTAGAGCCATTGATTACGTCGGCTACACCACATCTAGGCTGCACAATCTGGCTCATGGTAGGACCATCGAGCCATCCGGTGACGTTCAAGTTGAAGTTGACTTGATAAGCTTTGATAGCGGACTCTAAAGAGTCATCGAAATCATCCGTGAAGTCGGTTGAGTTGCCGTTGATGTACCCGAAGTTACGGAAGTAATTTTTCAATTTAGCTAATCCGTCAAGACGTTGGCCCGAGTGGCAGCCGGAGAAGTTTCGAAAGGCGTCCCAGACGCCATCTGTCGCGTTGGGGAGGAATGATGGTGGTATCGAAGATACATTTGGGAAAAAATGAGGTAAACCGGAAATCAGAACAAGAAAACTAGAAGGAATTATTAAGGTAACGAGTAAAAGAATTTGGAAGTTCATTTCTCTCTGTTTGGCCTAATTTTGTGTTTGGTTGACAACAAACTCAGGTCTTAAAGATTTTGGGGAAAGGTCTAATGAGTTGAAAACTTGGAAACGGTCAGGTGATGGCTAATACTAAACCAATAAAATAAGTAAGGGTAGATAAGGGGCCGGCATGGGGTTCTAAATACATTGATGTTGAAAATTATGTTTGTATTGATATTGTGGCCGTGTTGAAAACGTTAGTATCATAACGTGTTGAAAAGTATGTACATCTGGAAAATGGAATCATTTCTATTAAGAAAAATTATGTATTCTTTATTTTAAATTTGCGATGATTACATATTACAACTTGCTTAGCAGGCGTAATTGCTAGTTTTACTTGCCTGGCGCAACATAATTGAGAACTTTCATCTTAAAGTAACTATAAAATATAGATGCGCTTTTAATAGAAATTATATTCTCGGTCATGCTAATCTAGATCGACGAAACACCCATAATTTTATACTCTGATATTTGTATATAATACTTATTTCGACCGTATGTTGTGAAGAATAAGAGATAACTTCCATATTATCGTTTTCTTCATAAACAACATATTATATCTGAATGTAATGTATTTGGTCTTCCTGGTCTTCCTGTAGTTTATTCATTATTAAATCCTTTCACAACAATATCGTGTGGATCTTCCTTTAAAAGCTCCAATTTTTGAAAGTTCGGATAAATATGCGTGTGATTAAAATGATAGTTAAATGTTGAATTAGTGATTAGAGCTAGCATAATCATAGTCATTCTAGACAGAGACTTTTAGGTTTCTCCCCTTCATAGAAACAAAAAAATTGATACTCGAATAGTCGAATTTCCTCTCCCAGGAATTGGGTCGAACTCTTCTTTGGTGTCAAGGTAATTAAAGAATCCATCTCTGACAATGGATACATGCCAAAGAAATCAGAACTTGGTCATTTAGAGTAATGAAATCCAGCGACTGAAATAGAAAGATATAGCCACCAATTATGAATTAATGGAATTCTTAATACTAGAATAATACAGTAGTTGTTTTTCGAGCTTTTGCTTTGTTGCAACTTGAAGCAAATATTTCTTATTGAGCCCCAAAAGAAAATAGATTACATTGAACTTAAAATATTTAATTTTATAGAAGCAATAAAAAGAAATCTCAGAAGCAAACTAGTCTTGAAATCTAGTCATCATGTCTATGAAAAAGCAGTTTTATAGTCGACCTATACTGTTATAGTTGTGAATTTCTCTAAGGTAGATATATATACTTTTTCTTTGCTCAATTTCTTAGCTTTGGACAAGGATATGCCGAAAATTAAGACCAACAAATATCAACGTTTAGGCTTGAATGTGTAATTCGGGAGTGCTGAGTTTACATAAAATTAAATACGAATAACGTTAAGTGAAAAGATATTATAAGTGGTGTTTAATCAATATTTTTAACAAAAATAAAATACATAGCAAAACTAAAACTTCACAATTACGGAGGTGTAGCTTCACCGTTAACGTGATAACGAAAGTATTTTTTTTTTCTCTGGCATTGCTTTTGGTATCACAATGTTTTATGGCTGATGGATAGAAACAATATTTAAGAATATTTCTCCAAATTTTCATTTTAGAGTTTATGACTAAAATTCAAAAAGTTGTTAACCAGATTCTTCTTTTTGCCTATTAACCAGATTAAACTTTGATTGGTCGGCTGAAAATCTTAAAACTTAACAACTTTCTGACATAAAAAAAATTTAAGCACTATTAAGCTCTAAGTTGGTTGCTTAATTTGATGAGGCAACGTATTTGTATTTAGATTGCAGTAAAGTAAACGCTTCAACAACTCCCAAAATAAAAGGCAATATTGCGACATGTGTATTACAGATAGTCATATAAGCTAATTCGATGCCTAGTCTTTCCAAGCCAATCTATAAGATACAGAATTCGGTTACCAACTCAATCTATCTAAGACGATGATATTTATATGGAGTATGTTGGAAATATATTTAGCATCTAACCGGCTAAAGAATATTCAATGTGTAACGAATACTTTGTCGTTGATAATTTCAGAGACCGGCTTAAAGAAATGAAAATGTGCCAAGAGTCTATGCAGGTGTCCACGACAATTTCTAAGGTGTATATTTAACATAAAAATTAAAAACTCGCCACTCATAGATATAATAATTACCTACAGATATTGAACGATTCAGTATACTAATTGAATTAATCACGTAAATCAATTAACATAAAATCTAGTTCACACTTTCAGTTATCCAAATATACAATGAATTGCAGCAATTTGTGTTCGTTCAATAGCCAAAAGGAAAAAAGCAGCATACACGGTGGCTAGGGGTGGCAGTGACCACACCACCACAACGGCGATTTTCAATTTTTTTTTTTAAAAAAATTATATGTATAATTTAAATTTTTCTAAAATATATGCATTGATGGTCCCCCTAATTAAATATAAAGTGTAGTGGTAAATTTGGTTTTAATGTAGTGAAAGGTTAAAACTTCAAATCATGTTCTTCTTTTTTAAAATTTTATATTTTTTATCTTGAAATTACCAATTTCGTAAATGACCATTGTATTTTCCTAAACAAACAAGATTACTAAAAAAAATATTTTATTGCTCAATACCCTTTGGCTTAACTTCATATTTATTTTATGCTATGTTAAACATAAAAAAAAATCTTTATTTTTATATTAGACCCTATTTATTTTATTTTCTATTCGACATATGTTTTACACAACGTCCCCTCCCAAAAATCATCCAACTTCCGCCGCTGAGAGTACAAAGTTACATCATTTTGTGTTAAATAGCCAAAAAAAAAACAAGTGGGTACTATTATGATTTTTCGTTATGATATGCTTTGGTGTTTTTCAACAAATCAGATCAAACTTTCCCAACACTACAGTGCATTTGTACTTTTCAACAGATCACAACGAACTTTCTAATACTAAAATGAAATGCACGCCCAAACCGCTTTGAACCGAGCTTTTTCGGAATATTGCCCAAGACAAATAATGGTACCAGAGAAAAGTTCCCCTCAATTACCAAAGCAAAAGCCGGATTCGTAATCACATAAAAGCCATCCCCACCATCTCTAATAACATAAATTAACAACCCAGCCATAACAAAATGAGTTTTCTTACACTCTTCTCAAACAAAAACATGTTTTCCAAATTCAATTCCCAAGTGAAGAAAATGGAACCAAACAAGAGTAACGAAACCTCATGGGCTGATCAATGGGACTACAATGATGTTGAACATAACAAAACCAGTTCTAAGGGATCTGAAAACAAACTTTCAACCAAAACTAAAGTTGTGGCAACAAATGGGGTGAAGAAAGTCAAGGAAAGTGCTTGTGTTGGAATTCAATGGATTAAAGTCAAGTGCGAAAAGACCAACACAAACAACTAAGTGAAGGAAGATATAGGGATAATTTTCCCAATTTCCTTAATTAGTTCTTTTATAGTGTCCTATGGATTCCCTATTTTTTCACTTAATTTTTTTTTCCATATTTGTATTGATTGGCTGAGCCTTTTACAAAAATTTCATTATTTTATTAGTTAATCACATAACTGATCTGCGTTGTTTCAATTTCAACACAAAAATTGTAAAAATGTAGGGACATGAAAGCCTTTCCTAATGACCAGAATATACCAGTTGAACCATTTCGGTTCTTAAAATGTATAGATTCTTTTTATAGTGCATTTTAATCAACTATAATCGTGATAGACGTTTTTAAAATCCAAAAAACACAATGAAAGGAATTAAAGTTTCTTCCAATTTTGGGCCAAATCGGTCGCTTTTCGAGATTATGGATGGTTAGTGCTTCTGTTATAAAGTTATAAGGGCGTAATTTGCATAATTTTCCAACTCGTCCGGCCATGCTATCTTTTTACACGCGGATTTAATTATGATCACGAGAATTTATAGCTAGTTTGGTAGTCGAAAATCCAAAAAATTGAGTGGGGATGCAAAAATTCCATAAATCTCAACTTTTAAGCTAACTAACCAAGGGAAGTATAACTTTTGCCAAAGCTGAATTTAAAAGCGCAATTAAACATTTCTCAACTCCTCTTCTCAATATCATCATACCTGAAGATGGGTGAATTTTTCAACTAGGCGATGGAAAATATATAACAGCTGCTACCAAATAACAGCTCTTCAAAATGGCCCCTGCAGTAATATTCTTCCAGATAAATCACTTCACAAGCCGAAGAGAAAACAATTTGAGTAGCAAGGAAGGTACAAGGCGCTATCTTCTACTTCCATTGGTTGCCTAAATGGATTTAGTTGAATCTGCAATTTTTTACAAATTAACTTCAGTTAATAAACAGAAGAAGCTTTCTTTGCTCATTAGTCTGAACACTAGTCGGCCTGTTTGCTGTAGATTTTAAAGATGCAAACCGGCTTGTTTGAGGCTAAAAAAGGTACTTTTCATTCAAAGATTTCATTTTTAAGCCCAAGAAGTTTTTATTACAAAAAGGCAATTAAGAAAAAGGAAATAGAATAGGAATTAAAACTACTAGCGAAAAAGTTAAACTTAAAAGTCGTGAACAAAACAACCTGACTAAGAACTTGCTTGTAAAAATTGAAAAATTTCTTACTAACTTTGGAGGGAAAACATACCGGGATTGAAAGAGGAAAACCAGTTGCATTGCTTATGCAACAAGCAGCTAGGTTAGAAGCTTCTTCGCAGTAATCTGAGAAAACTGCAGGGACGTTCATCTTTTTTATTAACTCCTGAACGAAACACAAGCTGAAATTAATAAGCCAAGGAAAACATGTAAATAAAATCGGAAAGAGCGAGAGAGAGAGAATGAGAGCTTGTATTGACAATTATTTAAGCTAAACACTTGCTTATTATTTTAGCTTCTAAGTTGGAAAGCATTTGGGAGTTCAGATTTTGAGCTCAGGTTCTTTGCTTCTTGTCTTTTGAAAAGCTAGCATGTTTTTCTTTGTCTTAAAAACGCTTGAATTTTCTAGTTTTGCCATGTATCTTTCTGCTTGTCACCATGCAGGTTTTAAGATTGGCTTTTTTAATTATTTTTTTCCCTTATAAGCTGCAGTAAAATTGGCTAATTGCCTTTAGTTTGTTGGTTTTCTTGCATGAAAAAGCTAGAACTTTGAAGCTGGATGAGCAATGCTTTCTCTTTTTCGAATAACCATAGCTTCTTCCTAGCCTCGAATAAGCCAGTGTACTTGCTTGGAGTCCAGGCTAAATAATCCCTATAGATTTAGGATTTTACTGGTGAAAAAATGTAAACAAACCAAAACCCAAGGGAGAGAGTTAGAGCGTACTATAGTAGGTAACCAACTCTTGAAAGCAGCAATGCCAGCATTTGGGCCAACAATTATATGAGGAAGAGAATTCTGTTCAAGAAATATGAATCTTATTATAACAACACAAAGAAAAAAAAACTATTGATCTACTATAACTTCTCAAGGTGAGAATATATAAATGTGGACAATCAACCTTCGCTATATCTCTATAACGGTCATGATAGTAGCCTTTGTGTATCCCTAATGTCACTGGTGGCCTTCTATTGTTTGGATCATTGCTTACGTTCTTGTTTAAATTTTTACAACTGCAGTTTGTCTCAGTGCAATGTGCATAATCATATAGATCGACTTTCTCACCATCTCTACCGGAAAAAGATGTAGAAATAACATCAGCTAGAAAACCACTATATGTCCTTTCCCGTAGAAGCCGTGTTAGCAATACCAACTGAGAAATGTTCAATGACATACCGAAATTTTGGAATTGCAGGTCCAACAAGCTCTACGTGTATTTGCACTCGGGGGAAAAGAGCATGCAACTCACCAAATACAGCAAGTTGAGAAAGCTCCATATCAGCACCTTTATTTCCAAAACATTTTTAGATTTTATCTGAGTATGAAGCACACACCAATTTCTCATCTTTGATAATATAGTATTGCAAAAACTGATAAAAAGCATTTTGAAAAAGGAAAGGTTCAAGTACAGCATTCCAGAAATTAGAGATTGCAAAAAATAGCTTTCCAGAAAAGAAACAAATATTCAAACCGCCAAAAGTTTGTAGTCAAAGATAACTAAATAGAAAAACATACCAAGGTAGTGTATGTTTAGCTCAGTAGTGATATCAGGTACCAAGTTCCTTGTTGCTGCAATTCGGTAGGCTTGATATATGGTAAGAGGCTGAGATACGAGAACGGTTTTACAGATAGAGGGTGCTTCACTAATTAACTAGATATACGAAAGTGACAAAAAATATTGTAAAATACAAAATCATATTTCAACCAAGGATTTGTTTGGCTGCAAATTCTAAACTCAAAATCTTTTATTGCTTTTTGGCCAGAAAAAACTTAAGTTTAATCTGAATGAACCCAGCAAATTCTAAATATACAGTTAAACAATGGTAAAGGTGATGAAGTACACAGAAAAAGTTCATCATTTAACATTATCATAAGAGCCACCATCTTTCAAATCAAACTCTGTTTTATAAGCAATAACGTTACTTATAACTCATTACCCAGTGGAGAAGTATGGCAACAGGAGAATCTAGAGGAATGCACCTCCATTCATAGTAGTCCTTCCAACTATTTAACTGTTCTGGTAAAGGCGATGAAGGGCCTGCATGTGAATCCTCCTATGAATTTTTTTTTTTGAAAAATGAGGTTTTACACAAATAAAGCAAGGTTCTTGTCAACAAATGAAAATACCTCGGCAAGGGCACAAACAAGTGGTAAGACTCCATCCTTCAACAAACCTACAAAATAATTAGGCATATTGTTGGATGAGTGTTATGAGTTCTATATTTGTCTTACATACATACAGTCATACATTTTCTAAACCTAGTTTTATTCTCACCACTTAATGGTAGTAGGGGTAGTAGGGAAAAAGGCTTTTCCAATGTTAGATAGTTGAAACTCATGTGCATAAGTATCGTACAGGAAAACAATATGTAACAATATATCTTTTAAACTTTCAAGAAAGAAACATACTGAAATCAAGATGACAAGAACGCACCTTGAATGATTTGTAGCTACGGATGTCCCACAAGAACACTCATACATCCACATTCCTGCTTGATGGATACCCCTTTTCATCAAAAAAGAACACCGGGACTCTTTCTTTTCACACACCTGATAAAAGTAATTGAAAAACAACAATCAATTCAAGTATAAGAAGTACAAGTTCATGACAAACAAAAGGTCAGCACATACCATGAAAATTAACTAACCTGTATTGTAGCTTCTAGAGAAAATGTAAAAGGAAAATCATTCAAAGAATCAGCTTGTTCCATTTGCTGCTGTAATCTTTCACACTCTACCTTGTGAACAATCCAATGTGAAATCTAGTGATACGAAACAATTAAAGAAAAACAAAGAACAAAGTTTGGTTAACTACTTCAATATCAGGTTTTCAGGTCACGAATATTATATTGATTGGTATTTGCAGCAGCAGTCTAACTATCAAGAAATAAGGGCAAAGCCAGTGCTAAAGCTCCCGCTATGCGCGGGGTCCGGGGAGGGTCGGGCCACATTGGGCCTAATGTAAACAGCATTCTCTTGCATTTCTGCAAGAGGCTGCTTCCACGACCTGAACTCGTGACCTCCAGGTCACAAGACAGCAACTATACCGTTGCGCCAAGGCTCGTCCTCATTCTAACTATCAAGTCTTTCCACAAAATGGAACGGATGCCCAAATATTCGGAAAGGCGACATTCTAAAGGTTTGTTTTATACTTTATTCATGTATTTAAGTTGTGGTTCCAATCTTGATAAAGTTTGGAATTTATACAATTTTGGACATGTTTACACATATATCTCTAATATTTTCCTAACATAATAGCACCAACCTAGGGGAGGGGGGGGGGGGGGGGGGGGGGGGGGGGGGGGGGGGGACCCACGGCGTTATCTATCTATTAATCACTCTATAATTACCCGTTTGAGTAACTTACTGTTCACGTTTATTCAGTGACACAGTGCATCAGTCGTGAATTAACATTTATGTGTAGTATATTTTAGTATGTCAAGCCAATAATCGACGATATGGGAAACTCTTGCGAGGCCCTCCTTAAAATTAAAACAAAGAAACCATACTGGGTTGGTGACTTGGTGTACTAGATGTTGTTGTCTACCCATGTTCATCAATCATGTGACATTTAAGAGATCTTTTATATAAAAGGGATGTTTTAGTTTTTATGTTTATCAAGTTTTTTTTTCCTTAGCTTTTTCTAGCTTTCTGCTTGAAATAAGCTACAATTATTTAGCTTTTAAAAGCTAGTTTTTGGGTCAAAAAGCTAAAAAAGCTTAAAAGCACAAAAGATAGGCATTTGATGAACTGATCTAGCTTTTTTTCGGAAAATATTATCAAAAATATAAGTAATCCTATAAAAATTATTTGTATGGTTACAAGTCACTTATAAGTTGAAATAAGTAAAAAATCACTCCCATGTAAAAATAAGTTATTAGTCACTTAAAAGTAAACGAGGTGTTAAAGTAATTCCACAAAATCAGCAACCATATTTTCTACATGGTATCGGACTAGGTCCACGTTCCTTACCTCTTTCTTTTCCGAGTTTTATTTCCCCCCTTTCCCTACTGTTAATCCTCTTCTTCTCTGTTAATCCTTTTCCTACTGAAAATTTTTAAAAGTTGATCACGCACGGGTTTAATCCCCGTCGTTCGCCCATCAATAAATGGACCATTTGTTACGGAGTTCAAATGCTAAATTTTATGATTAGATTTTAAAAAAATTTATTTCGACAATTTTGATACAAGTTATAAACCAGTCAAAATTGCACGTAGTTTCGTCGTAGACAATTAAATAAGAACGGACGGAGTAATACTTAAGTTTGGGATAGTCTCAACTAAGGTTGTATAATTTTATTTGTGTTTTTATTGTGTTGTAAAGTTAATTTTTAATTTACAAAATCATATTTGTATTTTATATATGAAAATAAAATTACAAAACTCATGCCTAAATCTATACCATTGGTTTGAGTTTATTTCATCCGTTAGATTGAACTTTAACGGATGTGGGTGCATTAATCCGCTATAGCACCTCATATTGAGAAAACTCTTTAAGTTTTTCCAAATAAGTTGCTCAAAAGTTGACGGTTACAAAAAAATTGACTTTGAACACCCCACAATTACAAAAAATTGACAAAAAAAAAAAAAGATAAACATACCCATCCACCTGCAAATTCCTCTATTACTGATGCTCCATAATGAGAAGGTTACAGTTACACTACCGGTATTATCCGGGGTGGTTTTATTATTATAGTAAAATATAGATAGATAGATAGATAGATAGATAGATAGATAAAGTGATGTATGTATGTTATGTGTGTAATTTTACCTGATGAGAGAAAGAGCAGTAGGAAACGGCTTTGCAACGTAGGCAGATTCTGGTTGTGGTGGGGCCCACGCACTGGCTTCCTATCCCCTTTCCGGCGCACTCCATTTTCGACCCCATCAAATAATTCTCACTTACTACTACATATATTAGTCTCACAATCCGCATCTCCACAGTCAAACCATATTTTTTCGTAAATTTAAAGATTAGATTATAAAAAGTGACATCCAACCTATAAATTTACTAAATTATAAAACACAAAATTCTGATTTACTAAATTAATAGTCAAACAAATATCTCGTTTTAACCGATAATTTTTTTATATTTAAATTATCAAAAAAAATTATTTTAAAAGTTAATCAAGTAGTTTAGAGTTATAACTATATAATGAAATTTTCAATTTTTTTATTTTGGTAATTTTGATATGAAAATTTTGACGGTAAAAGCATGTATTTTCGTATGATATATTTGTTTAGGCACGAATGAGTAAATAGCAATAAACTATCATGGGTCCATATTTTTGTTGTTGTAATATTGTTATGATTATTAAAATATAATAAACAAATAAAAAAAATTAATATATGATTATTATAAGAAAATTAATAAAAAAACTGAAATTTATATAAAAGTAACGGTTCATTAACATGTATAAAATATATTAGATTTAAAAAAAATGGTTGAAGTAACCGTTACATATACTATTATTTACTGACTAGGTAAATCATTCTTCAAATTTAATAACCAAAACTGATGTCATCAATTTTATTCCCCAATATACCCCCCTACCGTTATTAATGATAAAATACAATGTTACTTTTGTTTCTTTTGTTTGCCTCACATATTATCTGTATACCGGTAACAACGCTCTTATCTTATCGTGTTAGGTACATAATTCAATCAAAATATAGAAAATAGTTATAGTTATTTATTATATAAATATGTGTATAATATACAAAAAAACATACTGTAAGATTTAAAAGACTGTTTAGTTGTTAAAAAAGCGATAAATAGTTTTATTAGTTTTTAATTTTTATATTTTTATGAGAGTATGGTATTATTGTAATTAATATAAAGATATAAATGTATTTTTGGAAAAAAAAATGGCTAAATTGGCAGACTTATTTGACTTAGGTTGACTTAATATAATAGAATGATATATATATATATATAGTCAGAAGTATAAAGAGATAAAATGTGTATAACAATAAAATGTGACAATATTGTTGATTTATCGACCATAACCATATATATTTATGCTTCCTATAATGGTTGTATAAAATCCACAAATATCTTTTTCATCTTTTTGTAGGATCTTTACACATGTGTTGGCCCGTGTGGCTAAACCTTAGAGGGGGGTGAATAAGATTTCTAGGCGTTTTTGTTCAAATTAAACTTAAGTGTAACTAACCACCAAACTATCGCAAGTTTAAGCTTATTGCGTGTTAACAAGGAATAATGAAATGCTAGAATTACTAAACGCAAACAATAAACTAAGCAATAATATATTTGCGGAAAGTAAAAGTAAGGAAAGAAAATGACACCGTGATTTTATAGAGGTTCGGCAAACGGACTACGTCCTCTCTTCGGTACTACCGAGTATTTCACTAAAAAATCTTCTTGCGGATATTACAATCCTATCGAGCTAATCAACCGATTAAGCTCCCCCTCACTTTATGAGTGTCCCGAAATGAAAAGACCTAGAGCTTTTAAGCAACTCGCTTACAAAGCATCTACCCGATCACTCGCTCACAAATGAGTTTATAAAATACTCGTTACAATTTTGTTACAATAATGTAACTACACTCACTATTTTATTGCTTCTAAATAAGCTAATTGGTGAGATTGATGATGTTTGAGCTTGACTCTCTTTTTCTTCAATTTTCCCTCTTTTTGAATATATGCACCAAAATGGTGATATTTAGGGTTTTGTATGTAGGGATTGAAGGATGATAATAGGTGTATTGATTGGTGTTTATGAAAGAGAGATTGGGTTGGTTTATATAGACCAAAAGTCTGTTTTTCTGTATTCTGACCGTTAGAAGTGGTTGAGGCTGTTTTAAGCTATTTTCCAGAAAAAGCTGAAAAGCTATTTTCGAAATCTGTAGAAAACGATCGGTCGTTTTCTACAGTCGATCGGTCGATTTTCACCAGTCGATCGGTCGTTTCTGAAAAACGATCGGTCGTTTTTCTTGTGAACTCTCTAGAAGAAATTGGTACAAAAACGATCGGTCGTTTTTGTCCAGTCGATCGGTCGATGTTGTCCTGGTCTCGCAAACCTTCAAAAGCTTGTAGCTTCTTCGTTTTAGCTCCGATTTTGGTTCCGCTTGAACCTATGGCTTCGTTATCGAATGCTCTATCATCTAAAGACCTAAAATATACGTTTTCTATTTTTGGACAAGACAAGCATTATATCATCGAAATCGTAAAATCATTAAACGCATAATCAAAGTTATAATCAAAATCATTATTGAACTCTAAGTTCAACAATCTCCCCCATTTTGATTATGACAAACTAATGATGATTTTACAATAAAAATATCTCCTCCATTTTAACAAAACGCATTATCTCTAAATATATCATTTTTCTCCCCCTTTGGCATTATCAAAATGTAATCAAGAAAAAAATATGGGGTTATGTGAAGGATTTTTAAAGAAAAACCAAAACATGAAAAATGTTATCATTATGCATATATCCGACCCAACTAACCACATATATGTAAAATACTAAGGATTAGAGTATACCAAATATGTGATGTGAGGTCGAGTCCGCTTGCTAATGGCATTTGCATTGAGCGTTTCCGAGTCCAAATAGGTGGTACCATTTGTTGGTATGCCTTCCACCTTTGTCGATTAATGGCACTTCATTCTTGACGGTGGAGTCGATCTTCTTGACTTCCACGACTTTTGAGGGCGTTGCCAACCATTTGTTGATTTTCTCCTTTTGGATGGAGATACCTACAACACAATTTTTGTCCTTTGGTACCCAATTTCTTTTGGGTCCGACATTGTTAGTGGCCGTGTCTTTACTACCCATTTCAAATCGCTTCTACTAACTTGAAAGCGATTTGGGCATTTAGAAGAATTATGCTCACTTCTACTACAATGTATGCAATGCCTAGACTTTTTAGTATAACGAGAGTTATACGAAGTTTTGGAAAGGTTTTTCGGAGTATCCAATTTGGTTTTAAAACCTATACCTTTCCTATCATTAAAAGATTTTTGAAAACTCTTGGACGTACTCCTTTTAGGAAAAACAACCTCTTGTTTAGGTGGAATAGGAGTTGTAGAAATAATAGAGGTTTTAACGAAGCGGGTTTTGTTTGAAGTAGAACCAATGCAATCAAAACCTATACCGCTTTTATCCTTGAAATCTTTTTGACAACTCAAGATGTTATCTAAAACGGTTTTACCCTTAGAAAACTTTGAAATTGTTAAATTAAGTTTTTCAATGGAAATGACAAGATCGTTGTTTTTAGTTTTCAACGATTCATTCTCGGTTTCTAAAACCTTGACCTTGTCATTTAAGTTAAAAGCATGAGAACTCAAAACCTTGTTTTTGCTTTTAACTTTATCGAAAGCATCCTTTAACTCTTCAAAATTTTCTAATAAATCACAATCTAAAGAAGATGGTTTTGAAAGAGTTTTAGTAAGTCTAGAGACTTCACATTTAAGAAAATTGATCTCGGTTTGTAAAGACTTATTATGAATGACGAGATCATTGTTTTTATCTTTTAAGTCTTCCTTTTCGTCATCTACATCATGTAAGGAAAATGACGATGTTGGAATAGACTCATTTTCATTTTTATCTCTTTTCAAGGATCTTATTTCTTCATTGAGAGAAGAATTTATCCTTTTAAGAGATTCAAGCTTATCCGAAAGTTTAGGAAATTTTTTAGAATAAACATCGCACATATGAAGTAATTCATCATAAGAAAGATCATTTACCTCATCGGCTTCGCTTTCGCTTTCGCTTGAAGATGATTGGTTAGGCTCATTGTTGTCTTCCAAGGCCACATAGCAACCAAGGTGAGCGACTTCATCTTGGTCGGAGCTATCGCTAGAGCATGAAGCGGATATCTTCTTCTTTCCTTTGCTCTTGCGATTCATGACGCAATCTCTCGCCATGTGTCCTTCATTACCACAAGTGTAGCAAACAAAATCGTTAGAATAAATTGAATTATTTGATGATTTACCTTTATGTTTGCGGTGGTCTTTTAGCTTGAGTATTTCCTTGATGATTCGAATGATTTGCATTGAATTTTCGTCGTCATTGGATAGCTCATTCCTTTCGTCACAAGTTGTTCCTTTGAAAGTTATCTCCCTCTTTTTCGAGATTGGCTTGTGACTATTGAGGGTGATTTCGTGAGTGAGGAGGGAACCCGTCAACGCATCAAGGGTGTAGGTGTTCATATCATGTGCCTCTTGAATTGCGGTGACCTTCGGTTCCCATTTCTTTGGCAAGCTCCGAATCACCTTTGAAACCATTTCCTTACAAGATAAATGCTTACCAAGAGATGCTAATCCATTAGTAATAGTAGTAAATCTAGCAAGCATATCGGAAATAGTTTCACCCTCGCTCATTTTAAAAAGCTCGTAGTCATGAACTAATAGTTGGAGTTTGCAATCCTTAACTTGGTTAGTCCCTTCATGCATTACTACTAGCTTATCCCACATACCCTTAGCGGTTTTACAAGCGGAAATTTTGTTGTACTCGTTAGGAGAAACGGCACAAACAATAGCATATATCGCTTTGGCGTTTGTAGAGTAGGCTTCTAGTTGAGCGCTATCTAAGTCCTCTACGGGGATTGGGTTCTCGCTATTCTCGGATGTAGGTGCGGAATATCCTACTTTTATGGTCATGCAAAGTCTAACATTATGACTTTGTAAAAACATGCTCATCCTATCCTTCCAATATGAAAAATTTATTCCATCAAAGTATGGTGGTGTATTGGGAGATGAAGCTATGCCGGATGCGAAATTAAGTATATTAGCCATCGGGATCTTAACTCTAGAATCGTTAGATTCCTATATGCAAGAGCCTCGACTCTGATACCAATTGTTGGCCCGTGTGGCTAAACCTTAGAGGGGGGTGGGGGGGGGGGGGGGGGGGGGGGGGGGGGGGGAATAAGGTTTCTAGGCGTTTTTGTCCAAATTAAACTTAAGTGTAACTAACCACCCAACTATCGCAAGTTTAAGCTTATTGCGTGTTAACAAGGAATAATGAAATGCTAGAATTACTAAACGCAAGCAATAAACTAAGCAATAATATATTTGCGGAAAGTAAAAGCAAGGAAAGAAAATGATACCGTGATTTTATAGAGGTTCGGCAAACGGCCTACGTCCTCTCCTCGGTACTACCGAGTATTTCACTAAAAAATCTTCTTGCGGATATTACAATCCTATCGAGCTAATCAACCGATTAAGCTCCCCCTCACTTTATGAGTGTCCCGAAATGAAAAGACCTAGAGCTTTTAAGCAACTCGCTTACAAAGCATCTACCCGATCACTCGCTCACAAATGAGTTTATAAAATACTCGTTACAATTTTGTTACAATAATGTAACTACACTCACTATTTTATTGCTTCTAAATAAGCTAATTGGTGAGATTGATGATGTTTGAGCTTGACTCTCTTTTTCTTCAATTTTCCCTCTTTTTGAATATATGCACCAAAATGGTGATATTTAGGGTTTTGTATGTAGGGATTGAAGGATGATAATATGTGTATTGATTGGTGTTTATGGAAGAGAGATTGGGTTGGTTTATATAGACCAAAAGTCTGTTTTTCTGTATTCTGACCGTTAGAAGTGGTTGAGGCTGTTTTAAGCTATTTTCCAGAAAAAGCTAAAAAGCTGTTTTCGAAATCTGTAGAAAACGATCGGTCGTTTTCTACAGTCGATCGGTCGATTTTCACCAGTCGATCGGTCGTTTCTGAAAAACAATCGGTCATTTTTCTTGTGAACTCTCTGGAAGAAATTGGTACAAAAACGATCGGTCGTTTTTGTCCAGTCGATCGGTCGATGTTGTCCTGGTCTCGCAAACCTTCAAAAGCTTGTAGCTTCTTCGTTTTAGCTCCGATTTTGGTTCCGCTTGAACCTATGGCTTCGTTATCGAATGCTCTATCATCTAAAGACCTAAAATATACGTTTTCTATTTTTGGACAAGACAAGCATTATATCATCGAAATCGTAAAATCATTAAACGCATAATCAAAGTTATAATCAAAATCATTATTGAACTCTAAGTTCAACAATCTCCCCCATTTTGATTATGACAAACTAATGATGATTTTACAATAAAAATATCTCCTCCATTTTAACAAAACGCATTATCTCTAAATATATCATTTTTCTCCCCCTTTGGCATTATCAAAATGTAATCAAGAAAAAAATATGGGGTTATGTGAAGGATTTTTAAAGAAAAACCAAAACATGAAAAATGTTATCATTATGCATATATCCGACCCAACTAACCACATATATGTAAAATACTAAGGATTAGAGTATACCAAATATGTGATGTGAGGTCGAGTCCGCTTGCTAATGGCATTTGCATTGAGCGTTTCCGAGTCCAAATAGGTGGTACCATTTGTTGGTATGCCTTCCACCTTTGTCGATTAATGGCACTTCATTCTTGACGGTGGAGTCGATCTTCTTGACTTCCACGACTTTTGAGGGCGTTGCCAACCATTTGTTGATTTTCTCCTTTTGGATGGAGATACCTACAACACAATTTTTGTCCTTTGGTACCCAATTTCTTTTGGGTCCGACATTGTTAGTGGCCGTGTCTTTACTACCCATTTCAAATCGCTTCTACTAACTTGAAAGCGATTTGGGCATTTAGAAGAATTATGCTCACTTCTACTACAATGTATGCAATGCCTAGACTTTTTAGTATAACGAGAGTTATACGAAGTTTTGGAAAGGTTTTTCGGAGTATCCAATTTGGTTTTAAAACCTATACCTTTCCTATCATTAAAAGATTTTTGAAAACTCTTGGACGTACTCCTTTTAGGAAAAACAACCTCTTGTTTAGGTGGAATAGGAGTTGTAGAAATAATAGAGGTTTTAACGAAGCGGGTTTTGTTTGAAGTAGAACCAATGCAATCAAAACCTATACCGCTTTTATCCTTGAAATCTTTTTGACAACTCAAGATGTTATCTAAAACGGTTTTACCCTTAGAAAACTTTGAAATTGTTAAATTAAGTTTTTCAATGGAAATGACAAGATCGTTGTTTTTAGTTTTCAACGATTCATTCTCGGTTTCTAAAACCTTGACCTTGTCATTTAAGTTAAAAGCATGAGAACTCAAAACCTTGTTTTTGCTTTTAACTTTATCGAAAGCATCCTTTAACTCTTCAAAATTTTCTAATAAATCACAATCTAAAGAAGATGGTTTTGAAAGAGTTTTAGTAAGTCTAGAGACTTCACATTTAAGAAAATTGATCTCGGTTTGTAAAGACTTATTATGAATGACGAGATCATTGTTTTTATCTTTTAAGTCTTCCTTTTCGTCATCTACATCATGTAAGGAAAATGACGATGTTGGAATAGACTCATTTTCATTTTTATCTCTTTTCAAGGATCTTATTTCTTCATTGAGAGAAGAATTTATCCTTTTAAGAGATTCAAGCTTATCCGAAAGTTTAGGAAATTTTTTAGAATAAACATCGCACATATGAAGTAATTCATCATAAGAAAGATCATTTACCTCATCGGCTTCGCTTTCGCTTTCGCTTGAAGATGATTGGTTAGGCTCATTGTTGTCTTCCAAGGCCACATAGCAACCAAGGTGAGCGACTTCATCTTGGTCGGAGCTATCGCTAGAGCATGAAGCGGATATCTTCTTCTTTCCTTTGCTCTTGCGATTCATGACGCAATCTCTCGCCATGTGTCCTTCATTACCACAAGTGTAGCAAACAAAATCGTTAGAATAAATTGAATTATTTGATGATTTACCTTTATGTTTGCGGTGGTCTTTTAGCTTGAGTATTTCCTTGATGATTCGAATGATTTGCATTGAATTTTCGTCGTCATTGGATAGCTCATTCCTTTCGTCACAAGTTGTTCCTTTGAAAGTTATCTCCCTCTTTTTCGAGATTGGCTTGTGACTATTGAGGGTGATTTCGTGAGTGAGGAGGGAACCCGTCAACGCATCAAGGGTGTAGGTGTTCATATCATGTGCCTCTTGAATTGCGGTGACCTTCGGTTCCCATTCCTTTGGCAAGCTCCGAATCACCTTTGAAACCATTTCCTTACAAGATAAATGCTTACCAAGAGATGCTAATCCATTAGTAATAGTAGTAAATCTAGCAAGCATATCGGAAATAGTTTCACCCTCGCTCATTTTAAAAAGCTCGTAGTCATGAACTAATAGTTGGAGTTTGCAATCCTTAACTTGGTTAGTCCCTTCATGCATTACTACTAGCTTATCCCACATACCCTTAGCGGTTTTACAAGCGGAAATTTTGTTGTACTCGTTAGGAGAAACGGCACAAACAATAGCATATATCGCTTTGGCGTTCGTAGAGTAGGCTTCTAGTTGAGCGCTATCTAAGTCCTATACGGGGATTGGGTTCTCGCTATTCTCGGATGTAGGTGCGGAATATCCTACTTTTACCGTACTCCTGATATTTTGGGAAGGCCGATAGAACAAACTTCAATTTTTGGCCGTATGTTTATAACCTAATCCTTAAACGTATACCCTTTTCGAATTTTTATTACTCAATATTCGTTTGTTTACCCAAAATCTCCAAGCAAATAACCTAATCTCTGCGAGCGATAATTCAATCTTCACGAGCAAAGTGTCGTAACGTGTTTTGTGACATATTAAATAAGTATATTAATATGCAAACTGAAGTATATAGAGATACAAGAGAAGTATTTTATTGATAAAATAAGACATACACAATGGACCACTAGCTCTCTTTACTATATAGTATATAGTAGGGGCTAGGATGTTTACATGTACTGCTATTTAGGGCCCAAGTCATTGACTTGAGTAGGGAAGAAAACACAATAACATGACCTAGAACAACTTCAATGTTCTGCTCCCATGTATATTGGTAATAATTATAAGGGCTAATTTCATATAATTACCTCATAGCAACTTATATTTTTCTAGATATATTGATAAGTTCACATTTCTCATAGGTAACACTTTTTAATTATTTAGTTTATTTACTAAATTGTCATACAAACCAAAATATAATAGACATATTTTATCTTTTTACAAACCCCAAAAAATAGTTCTAAATTACAACAAAATAAAAAAAAAACACAAAAAAATTATAAAAATCACAAAAAAAAAAATCACAAAAAATTATTAAAAAAATACAAAAATCACAAAAAAATTATAAAAATTATAAAAAATTTAAAAAATCACAAAAAAAATGAAAAAAATCATAAACTTTTTAAAAAAATTACAAAAAAAATATATAATTTTTTTTGTCAATATAACACTTTTTATACCGAAAAATCAAAAAAAAAATATAAAAAATCACAAAAACTTATAAAAAATCACAAAAAATTATAAAAAATTATAAAAAACGAAAAAATTATATTAAAAATGAAAAAAAATGAAAAAAAAAATCACAAAAATCACAAAAAAATCATAAAACATTATAAAAAAAAATAACAAAAATCACAAAAAAGTATAAAAATTATAAAAAATTAAAAAAATCACAAAAAAAAGAATTATAAAAAAATAAAAAAAATCATAAACTTTTTAAAAAATTACAAAAAATATACAATTCAGTCGAAAGTAAATATAGTTCAATAAAAGTGAGTATGCTTATAGTTCTACTAAAACTGCATCTGGTTCAGCTGAAAGTGCATCTGGTTCAGCTTAAAGTGCATCTAATTTAGTGGAAAGTACATATAGTTAAGTCAAAAGTGCATATAGTCTAGTCGAAAATGAATATAGTATAGTCGAAAGTGCATATAGTTCTATTAAAAATGCATCTGATTCAACTAAAAGTGTTTCTGGTTCAGCTGAAAGTGCATATGGTTCAGCTGAAAGTGCATATGGTTCAGCTAAAAGTGTATCTGGTTCAGCTGAAAGTGCATATGGTCCAGACAAAAGTGCATCTAGTTCAATAAAAGTGCATATCGTTCTGTAAAACCAGCATCTGGTTCAACTAAAAGTGCATCTGGTTCAGCTGAAAGTACATATAGTTCAGCCAAAAGTGCATCTGGTTCAGTCGAAAGTGCATCTAGTACAGTCGAAAGTGCATAAAGTTCAATAAAAGTGATTTTTTTTGTGATTTTTTCATTTTTTTTTTATAATTTTGTGATTTTTTCAATTTTTTTCATTTTTTTAATAATTTTTTGTGATTTTTTTCATTTTTTATAAATTTTTTATTTTTTTTATATTTTTATAATTTTTTATTTTATTTTTTGTGATTTTTTTTCATTTATTTTGAGATTTTTTGCATTTTATATAATTTTATGTGTTTTTTTCCCCTTTTTATGAAATATGTATATGGCGTTTTGATAAATAAATTAAATAATTAAAAAGTAGTACCTATAGAGAGTATGAACTTATGGAGGTAGATAGTAGTAATATAAGTTAAAAAGTGCTACCTATTAGGCATTATTTGTAATTATAATACATATATCACACATCTTCTTCACTCCCCATTCATGCTAATTCTAACGTATGCTGCCCATTTTTCTTTTAGATTCTACTGTTATGTTTCTTAACAGTACTAAGTTCTATTTACAATCTTTTTTTAAAATTTATAGTTTTTTTATTATTTTAATTGATATTTAATTTTATGGTAGTCTCAATATTTTTGGTTTTTATTTTGTTATAAAGTTAGTTTTTAATTTATCAAATTATAATTTGTTTCGTTTTGTATTTTAGTCCTGGTTCGTCTTGTATTCGTTCAATTGAGAAAAAAAACACATTTCTTAATTGTCTACAATGCTTATACTGTTTTTATTTTGATTTCTTCTACATTATATTTCGTTTTTCTACCTTTCTTATTTGTTTTATTAAATATATATATCAAGCACGAAGATCTGTTTTGTTTTTTCATTTCCTTACATATGATCATACTAGCGAAACACGCAACGCGATGCCTGTGCGATCTCGTACAGCCTGACATAAAAGTTAAATTATTTAACACATATAATTGTTTACCCACAAATCTAACCAAAAAAATGTTTGCAAAGAAAATAAGTATTTCGTAGATTTGGTACTTGCCAAAAAACGTGGAGAGGGAGACCTAGAGAAAAAAAATTAAATGCTTTTTGATGATAAATCAGATAATTTTCAGTAGACACCAAAAAGATAATTTTCAGATAATATAGGTGTAGTGGGTGGGTTTAAATTTCACGGCAGTTTTCAATTTCAAAAAGATAAAGTCAAAATTTAATTTACACAAAAAGCATGGTAACTATTTGTCAAATGAAGGAAAAGATGATATGTGTGTATTGTAACTTCTATTTTTTCATTTGAGCATGACAAGGGTTGTTATCTCTATTTTTATATAAAAATATTAGCTATGTTGTGTAACATATTATCTCACATATATATGTATATAGATAAAGAGAAAGAATATAGAGAGACAACAAAGGGTTTTTATTAGGGGCGGGCACGGGGCGGATTGGGGCGGATTGGTCTCAATCCTAACCCGCCCCGTAAAATAAATGGCGGGACGGATTGGGGCGGATTAGTGAAATTCAAATATCAACCCAACTCAATCCAACCCATTATAATTAAAACCCCAACCCAACCCAACCCAACCCATTATCAAGCGGGGCGGTTTGGGTGCAGGTTGTTTCTTGAATTTTCATTTTAGTCATTAATTTTTCATTATTTCGCATAATTTACCTAAATATTTAAAAAAAAAAATCTTTCAAATAGAAATATAAACTAAAAGCCAACCAAAATACGTTTAGAATGTTCGGAACAAGTAACAAAGCTAAAACAAAACAAAACAAAACAAAACAAAACAAATTGTTCTTCATCAACATAATCAAAATCAGAAAACTACATAACAATTGAAATCAAAATTAATAATCCACTGAGTATGACCATCAACCGGGATTATTTAGGCAGTGTCGACCAATTGTTTAAGCCTTAAGGCTTGAGAGTAGTGATATTTTTGAACTGCAAAAATTTACAATGAAATGTTGAATTGATATGTGACAACATATTGAAATTCCATTAAAAGTTTACATCAATTTTATTACCTTTTGCATCTCGTTTTGTTATCTTCTAAGAAAGTTTGTTTGTACAACTCTCCACAGATGATATTTCTACATTTAATGACAAACAAATAGTTACTATATAAAATAAGAATTTTGGTAGACCAAATTTAAAGATGAAATTCGTTCTACCTTCTTCATATTGCTCGTAAAACGTGTATGATTCGATGGATGGTTCATCTTTTATATATGTTGTGATATGGTCGCCATTGATCCAGTCTTTAAGACATAACAATGCCTCGACTGATTTATATTTATATTTATATTTTGATATATATATATATATATATATATATATATGCGGATTGAAACGGGTTGGTGTGGATTAACCCGCGGTTTGGAAACCCCAACCCTAACCCAACCCACGAATTTTTTTACGGATTGGGGCGGGGCGGATTTAATTTTTTTTGACACCCAACCCGCCCCAATCCGCCCCAATCCGCACGGATTGGGTTACGGGGCGGGTTTACGGATTTTTTGCCCACCCCTAGTTTTTATTAATCAGAATATATAAATAAAAGGTGACCCTAACTTTCTTTATATAGAAGAGGTTAGGGTTATACAAGCTAGAAAACTCAACTTAAACCCATTATGAATAAGGCCAAATAGTCCAATAATATCCTACAACACTCCTCCTTTGGACGTCTTGAATTATTCGTCTTCATGCAGTCGATCTGAGTCGAGTTCATTCGCAGTGATAAACACATAAAAACCTTAGGACCGGAAAATCCAGTGTGGGACAAAATCGGTACCTATGAGAAATTGTATAGCCGAATGATATAGGTCGAAATTCCATGTAATTAACTAACCACAAAACAGTGTGTCTCATCAAAACCTTGCCGGAGCAAACCCAATAGGAAAATCTCTGATCGAAGGAAAAAGAGTGCAACAGTGGTAGTAATAGGAGATAAACCACAAAACAGGTGCCTTATCAAAACCTTGCTAGAATAAACCTAATGGGAAAAACCTCTAGTTGAAGGACAAAAGAATACACAGTGGTAATAAGTATACAACAGAATACTCCCCCTAATTTCGGCAATCTTAAGTGAGATAAGATGGGAACGTATCTCGCTAAAAATCTTGCCAAGGAAAACCCAGTGGAAAAAATCTTGGTCTAAGGACAAAAAGAGTACACGAGTATGCGACTGGATGCTCCCCCTCACTTGCACACGACAGGGTGCAGGAATTTCGACTAAGTAGTAATTAGTGCGATAAGCATTCACATGGATGCTCCCCCTCACTTGCACACGACAGGGTGCAAAGATTTCATATTTCAATAAAGAGTACGAGCATTCGACTGGATGCTTCATTTACTTGCACACGACTGGATGCAAGAAAATCTAACGTGGAATAGAACGAGCATTCAACCGGATCCTCTTAAATTTCAAATGTAAAGATTTATTTCGGCGAAAAGTGCTAAATAGTATAATCTAGTCATGTCTCTCTTGATCGATAACAACAAGTTGTCCTCAAATAAGACAAGTGTTTTATCTGGATCGTGAGACAGAGCATATGTAATTCAAATATGGCTAATACTAGCTCGAATCCATATACACTCTCTAATCGTCTCATAGAGCACGAGCAGATCATAGTGATTCATTTGGAGTCATTCCAAGACCTCCAATATATCGCCTTATTCCTAATTGTAAAGACATACCATGTTAGGAATATCCCTTATGCGGGTCTGATAAGTAACCAACATCGGTATAACTGAAAAAGGGTTGCGTTAATTCGAGTATCGAATGGGGTAGGTACACTCGATGACGCAAAATGGGATAAGACAAGCCCTCATCTGCAGTTACCTTAAGGTAATGGGAAAATGTCTTTTATGTCATTTCGATGGCAGCGTGTTAGCGCGATGCTGTGTCGAGCTATACCATTCACAGTAGACGAGATGTTCCTCCTAGCACATTAAACCAAGTATAATAATGCGCTTATTGTTCTTATATCAATATCTCTTCATCGTCACATCAGGGACGGACTGGGTCTATATCAATGTCTAGTGATCGAACGATCATGAGAGAATTTGATGACTTAGCGTCATGGTGACTAAAACGTCATAATACCTTCTGGGTGTAGTCTGAATCATGGGCTTAGATTCAATATTTACGGGACTCGATCATCAGGCCGAGTCACTGCCGTGTATTTCCAAGATCATTCATCTCGAAGGCAAATCCAAAATTGGATCGCATAATAAAACACGCAAGGGCATAATACTTGTTCAAGTATCCCAAGCTGATCAAGTACTCACTTAGACGGGTATACCACATCCGCTCGGATTATATTAATCCATATAGTGAACGTCTTATTTAATTGAGATCGTGTTCCATGGTCAGGAACTACTTGATTAAAGCGTATGAAGTCATACAGGGACCTTCATTTATAACTCAGCAAGGTACGGCATGACCTAAATGAGTATGTCCTCATATTTGACAAATCAATTTGGTTTTATCAAAGATTTCGATTTTGGAACGACATGACCAGAATCGTTGTCACTGAGTACTCTTTTAGGCAAGTAGTTGGTGAAATTATGTGATACATTGTTACCCACTATTTTCAAAAAACCAACTACATACAAGTATTGCTTAAATTTTCATAAATTAAAGTTTGGTCACATTTGTCCAAAGGAATTTGCTCAAAACGCTTTAAATTATATCGAGAAATTTCGTAAACAGGCAAACCATAATCCAAAAGTATGTGCAAATGGAAAAATCATAATATAAAACGAAAAACATAATCCAAATGAGCAAAAAAAATGGCTCAATAATTTATCAAAATCAATAAAGAAATGTACCAAACTTATTTGAGCCACAAAACTGGGGGTCTCAAAAGTTTCCTTTCAGTTATTTTTAACCACATTAGCATCGGGTTTTTTTCTCCTTTATAATAGTTTTGAACTATTTAAGAAGTAACCGTGCATGACCTTTATCTTTATAACATAGAGTTGCCTCCTTGAGCATTATCTCTTGCTTTGTGATAACGGGCCATATTGTTCCTTTCAATTACTGTTTTGGAGCCACAGGTTTTTGATTTTGACGACTGTCTAAAATCTCTCTTGGCTAAGCGATTCATCGGGATCACGACAGTTCGAGACAAATAACACTTGTCTCGGTTCTCGATTCATGGGAAAAAATATACACGAAGAGCATTAATGTCGGGCAAACAATTCGCCATTGACCCAATAACAGATGGGAGATAAAGTAACATGGTAAATATAAATTCACGATACTGGTTATGAATACAATTTCCAAGTTAGTATTTTTGGTGAATGATTGCTCCAACATGTCCATTTTAGACATTTTTTCACCATAGACGTCATCACGTCTCAAATGTGGCGGCGGAATAAAATCAACGCCTTAACATTCATCCTGATGGTAACAACAAACTGGTGTTTTACTCATCAAAGATGGCATCCAAAAAAAATTATGGGCATCACATTTTCACACATCAGGGTGAGTAACATGTGGTGACAGATTAAAATCAATGTTTAAACAGTCATTTCGCAAGTATGTTTTTACGATTTTTCTCATCATAGATGGCATCCAACATGTGTTAGTAGTTCTGGATTATTTATCATATAAAATGACTGGTTTATATGTTTATGGTTTGCACAAGCATAAACTTTATTTCGAAACGACATGTTCGAAAAATAGTTTTGCTTTTAATTTGAATAGGTTCTCATTGATAGAACGACAGGTCGATACAGAGACACCAATTCGGCGAAACATACATCACTATATAAACACACTCGGGGAAATTATTATTTAGTCAACCCCTTTCGGTAGCTCTACTTGAAAAACGACCAGGAAAGACGGTAAGGGTGGAGGGCACGAATGCCACTTAAAACCCGACCTCATTAGGATATCGACTTCCGCCTATATCTTTCCTAGACATCGTATCCAAATAGGTGAGCCTATTTCGGAAAGGTTCATAATTTTTCCAACTTAAATGTGAAAATATATGATTTTACAAATTAACATATTTTAAACAAGTGTACATGGCAGTAAATAAATACATAGATCGTATCTATCTAGATTAACCACATATATATAAAAACAGGCAGTAAATATATTTTCAGGATTTATCTGATCATGCAATAAATTTGGTGTTATAAACAAATCAATTCATAAAAATTCTAACATACCAAATCAAATCAATTAGATCTAATCTAATAATTAACTGACATATGTGATATTTATATATATGGTAATAACAAAAGATAGGATTATGCTAACAAGATATCAATCAATTATTTACTGTTTATTGTCATATGAATAATTCTATACATGGTAATTTTAACATTTAAGCAAGCAATATATTATTAATTAACAATCAATTCTATATATGGTAATTTTTTTTTATATAACATGCAAATAGGTTAAATTTACATGGAAATATATCAATTTATACAATTAACATGCAATTTTTATTCACTTGCCTTTTAATAAAAAAAATTATATGCATGTGTGCGTATATTGACCGAATATCATATTTTATCAATCATATGTACTGTTTTCGTATAAGTATTATACTACATGACCATGTGTGTAATTTCAGCAAACTATATATCTATTTACAGCATTATTACATGTACAGTTGTAAACGATTAAACATGCAGATAATACAATAACACTATCATAACACTACCATATCTATATTTTATATATAAATCATGGTGGTTCAATTTTATGTAGTACCAAATCCAATTACACATGCAATTTTCTACCATCACAGTGATAAAAAAAATTATACCTTCCTTCTGTTATTTTGGTGAAGGCCGATTGAATTAAACAATTCAAAATTTCGTCGTATGTAAGTTGCGGAAAGTAAATAGTAAGGGAAAGAAAATGACACCGCGATTTATAGAGGTTCGGCAAACGCGCCTACGTCCTCTCCTCGGTACTACCGAGTATTTCACTAAAAAACTTCTTTTGGATATTACAATCCTATCGAGCTAATCAACCGATTAAGCTCCCCCTCACTTTATGAGTGTCCCGAAATGAAAAGACCTAGAGCTTTTAAGCAACTCGCTTACAAAGCCTCTACCCGATCACTCGCTCACAAATGAGTTTATAAATTACTCGTTACAATTTTGTTACAATAATGTAACTACACTCACTATTTTATTGCTTCTAAATAAGCTAATTGGTGAGATTGATGATGTTTGAGCTTTACTCTCTTTTTCTTCAATTTTCCCTCTTTTGAGTATATACACCAAAATGGTGATATTTTGGGTTTTGTATATAGGGATTGAAGGATGATAATTAGTGTGATGATTGGTGAGTTTGGAGAGAGATTTGAGGTGGTATATATAACAGCAAAATCTGTTTTTCTGGGTTATGACCGTTGAAGATATAACAGCTCTTTTCCAGAATAAGCTGAAAAGCTGTTTTCGAAAACTGCAGAAAACGATCGGTCGTTTTCTACAGTCGATCGGTCGTTTTACAGAAAACGATCGGTCGTTTTCTGAAAACGATCGGTCGTTTTTATACTGGACTCACTGGAAGAAATTTGACCAAAAACGATCGGTCGTTTTTGTCCAGTCGATCGGTCGACTGTAATCCTGGTCCCGTAAATCTTCGAATGCTCATAACTCCTTCGTTTTAGCTCCGATTTTGGTTCCGCTTGAACCTATGGCTTCGTTATCGAATGCTCTATCATTTAAAGACCTGAAATATATGTTTCCTATTTTTGGACAAGACAAGAGTTATATCATCGAAATCGTAAAATCATTAAACGCATAATCGAAGTAATAATCAAAATCATTATTGAACTCTATGTTCAACAATAACAATCTTTTTAATTGTTCTTACTTGATGACATGGCAAAAAATTCTAACTCACACCCACAATTAACTGCTATTTCTCACGCATATTTTTTCTATCTCTACCATACCGCTATTTATTTTCTCACAGCACCTATCCATATTACTATATTTTAAATAATTAATTTTTAATTAAAATAGATAATATTTTTAAAGTTAAAACTAATGTGAGTGTTTAACTTAATATTTCTATGTGTCATTTAATAGTTTTTTAAATGATGATGTGTCACTATTTAAAAATAAAAAAGTTAACAAAACTATTATTTATGCTCTTAGTATTGATATAAGAAAAAGTGAGAAAACAAAACGATAACATGATGATATTGAGGAGAAATTCAAAAATGAAAGGAGACACCTTAGGCAGAAAATTAGGAGAGAAATAAAAAAAAAAAAAAGCAAACTGCTTTTACTCACACATTTTTATACTTAAAAACTCTATCCGCTTAAGTGTTATGCACATATGACATGTTCGGTCACTAATCAACATAAACTCTTAATATACATGTATATATATTAGTAATACTATATTTAACAAATTTTCTTATTTTTAATTAATATTTAAATTTAGGGTATACTCATATATGGTTTTAATATATTTTTATTCGACTTTTTAGTAGTTTGGGTTTTTATATTTAACAATTTCTCTTATTTTTAATTAATATTTAAATTTAGTATAGTATTAACTAGGGTTCTATTATATTTTTATTTGAGTTTTTAATAGTTTGTGTTTTCATTATGTTGGATATTTATATTTGACTTTATCAAATTATATATTGTATTTTATATATAGTTGGAGTGATAAATATGTATTTTATTTGCCTATGAATTGTGTGAGTTGTGTGCAATTTGTATGTATAACATTACTCGGTTAGTAATTGTTACCTTAGTCAGAGAATGACTAACTTGTTTGTCATTAATATTGTAGTTTATTGATCTTAATATTGATATAAAGTTGTGCTTTTAATCGATTAAGTTGAGTGTATTTCACAGATTATTATTATCTCAGTTACAACTCAACTTTCGACTCAGCTGGTGAAGGAGATTACAGTTTTAATTATAACTGGGTTTATGGCGAATTTACTGAAAAAGATTATGTCGACTTATATTTTTCTCGAATCTTGATGATTAAATATTTGGACTTGGTCTACAAGTAGTTGAATGTTTAAATCAGAAGATATTCTTTATAATATAAAATTCAAATCAATTTAGAATAAATAAGGAAAGAGAAAAAAGGAAATAGATATGAAAATAAATAATGAAAGATCTTGAAGACATGTAAAACAAAGATACTGATGAATTTTGAAATAAAAAAGATCAGTAATTGATTGATAACAAGATCAACAAAGGAAAGAAACCAAATTAATTACAAGATTGAAGATTGAAGATCGAAGAAAGAAGATTTGATTAAAATTTTATTTAGTCTTGTAACCATATTATATAAACGGAATAGAGTTATACTTTTTACTCAGCATTCATAAAAAGATTAGGCACATTATTAGATAAGAGAGAAAAACATATGAGTGATTATTGAGAAAAAATCATAAACTTAGTTTTAGAGAGATTGATAGTTTTTAAGTTGTGAGGTATAAATTTAGGCATATACGATTGAGTGTTGTAAGTCTCAAAACTCGTTACTGTACTTGACATATCAATAAATCACTGGATGAGGGCCTCTGAGACGTAGATCTAGCACTAGATCGAAGTCCGTCATCAACGTTGTGTGTTCAGTTCATTTATTACTCCAGACGAGTTCAGTTATAACTAGAGTTAGAACTGAGTTATAACTGAAAGCGTAACACCATCTTACAGTAATGTTGAAAAAAAAAATAGCAACAAATATTTTTAAAAGACCGAGTTGATTGATATGTTATTAAATAAAGAAAATTGAATGAATAATTAAAGAATTTGGTAACTAATTAAATATTGTTGTAATAGTCGTCCATTTTTCTCTTTTATTATTTTAATTTTTTTAAATTAATGAGATAATAATATTAATTAGGCTAAGTTGGACAAGTTTGATAATTTAGGTTGATTTTAAAGATCGTAATAATATCACTCATAAGAAAAACTTGATATAATGGCCTCGTTTGGCAGTCATGGAAAAGTATGTTTTTCCATGCTTTTCCATGCTTTTACTTTTCCAAAAGTAAAAACCGTTTGGCAGTCATTGGCTTTACTTTTACTTTTACTTTTATTTGGTTTGTTTGGATGTTATCTCATAAGTATACTTTTGGTGAAAAGTAAATGTCTATAAGTAAACTTTTTAAAAGTAAGTTTGATGATACTTTTTAAAAGTAAGTTTGATAATACTTTTATTTTTGATGATACTTTTAAGTAGGTTTTAATCTGAATGTGTTTTTAAAGTACAGTTCAAACCTAGTTCCTATCATCGTTATATTTTCCTAATTTTGTATTTTTTAATCTTTAAATAATAAAATCTTTAATCACAAAAAATATAAAAAAAAATAACAAAAATAACAAAAAATTATAAAAAAAAAATCACAAAAAATCATAAAAAATTATAAAAATCACAAAAAATAAAAATAAAAAATTTGTAATTTTTTTTAAAATTTTGTGATTTTTTGTGATTTTTTCATTTTTTATATTTTTTTTTCATTTTTTTTTTCATTTTTTTTTCATTTTTGTGATTTTTGTGATTTTTTATATTTTTTTTTTTTTTTTTTTTTTTTGTGATTTTTTTCATTTTTTATAATTTTTTTGTGATTTTTTTTCATTTATTTTGGGTTTTTTATTTTATTTTATATAATTTTATGTGTTTTTTTTCCATTTTTTATGAAATATGTATATGGCGTTTTGGTAAATAAATATAAAATTAAAAAGTGGTAGCTATAGGGAATATGAACTTATGGAGGTACCTAGGAGTAATATAAGTTCAAAAGTGATACCTATTGTGCATTATTTGAATAAACAATTCATTTTCACTCAAAAAGTAAAAGTAAACATATTTTACCAAACAACATTTTTAATGAAAAATATACTTTTACGGTGTTCACCAAACAGCATTTACTTACTAAAAAGTAAACATAAAAAGTATACTTTTCAACCCATTTACAAAAAGTATACTTTTAAACATAAAAGACGTGAACAAACGAGGCCAATATACTCCACGGTAACAAGGTTACTTTGGTCCTTGTGTATCAAGAGAGCACTTATTTTGAAGGATGTTTTATGCATGGGACCATCTGACGATTTAACAATCAAATTGAAGGATGTTTTATGCATGGACCATCTGACGATTTAACAATCAAATCAGTACTGAAATTAAAATTTTCTAATTTTATATTAGTCCCTGTAAAGACTCAAATTTAATATGGTAACTAGTCAGCGACTCAGCAGGCGTGACAATGAAACAAATAGTTGGGAGTAACACTATATTTGATGGGGACTCATTCTCTGCACTAATTGAGTTAGAATGTATAATTTTTTAGTGATTTTTATAACCATAATATTAAAAAATGCAGAGAATAAGTTTTCAATAACTAATTTAATTTTTTAATTTTTATTATATATTAGACAAATTATTATTTAATAAATTAAAAATAAATTTTACAACACAATAAAAATATATAACCCTAGTAAATATTACCCTAAATTTAATTATTAATTAAAATTTAAAAAAAAATAACAATTGAATATTTATTTTTGAAAAAGTGAGTTTTTACCGTTCAATTGATTGACTATACAAAAGAAAAACTCATATTTGATTATCATCTGAACTATGCATTAAAAAACTATGTCTCAAACACTGCACAATATTTAAATTTATTTAAACGATCGGACATAGTAAAATGGTAATTATTTAAATTTAGAGTTAATTAAGGATTGATCTTCAAATATAAAAGTATTTAAGAATTGATCTCTCTATTAAATTTATTTAATGATCGGTATCTTTTTTACAAAACTAATTAAGAATTGATCAATTACTCATTAAATATAAAGGGATATTTCAATCTAATTTGATTTATTTTTTACAATCACTTTCTCTCTAAAACTCACCACTAAATCTAACTATCTACAATTTTACTATTACCATCGCTCCGTCGTCGCTGCTCTGACGATTGCACCACCGCTCCTCACCATCACCACAACGACCATCATCTCCGTCGAGATTTCAGTATCGATATATTAAAATATATATATATATACATATATATATATATATATATATATATATATATATATATATATATATATCAGACAGTCTTCTCTCTCTGGTGGTGGTGGAGGTGGTGCGGCGGAGTGTGGTGGTGGCGGCCGTTCTCCTCTCTCTCCCCCCTCTCTCTATATATATTAGCTAGTAACCGCGACCCACAAGTCTTGCGTGCGTGAAAAAAAGCGCTAAAATAACCTTTAAAATTACTCATATTACTTAAAATGTTTTTAAAATTACTCAAACTATTTTTACAATGATTTAGACTGTTTTAAAAATTAACCAACTGTTTTTTTAAGCCTTTTTGGAATTTTATTTTATTTTTTTCAGATTTTTTGAATTTTGTTTTTTGATTTTCTGAATTTTTCCTAGTTTTTCTTATTTTTATTTTATTTTGGAGATTTAATGTATCAAAATTGCGAATTATATAGTCTTTTATAATTAGATTTGAACTGCAGAGACTGGAATGATAATCTTTAAAACTTTTGGGCAACGCTGTAATTTTAGGAAAAATGAGGGTGCAATACAGTGCATCGCGCGCACCGCGACTGTACACGTGTCCCTTTGTGATTTTGCGTCGCTGAAATGAATTAATGCTTAATTAGTTTTATTTTTATGAAGTAATAATTAATTAGGTTGTAGATAAGCTAACATTCCAAAATTTATCCGGTGTCATACGGGAATGAAACACTATAATAAAAAGTTTATTTAGTCTTACACAATTTCTTAAATTATGTTGGTAAATTAGGTGTGATTAAAATTTAACAATAGAAGAGCAATCAATTGTACTTCTGAAATTTTGCAAAAATTTAGGTACATAACTCAAAAAGTTTAGTATACTTAATGAATTTTTTTGTTTTACTGAAATCATCAAACTATATTCTATATCCCGAGACTTGAGGCATAAAATAATTAAAAATATGTTTATATGTGTTTATATATATCTAGTTGACAATAACAATTAAAATTAGAAATATATTTTGAACTTTTTCAATTCCAAGTACATGGGAATTGAAACGTCGTGAAATAGAGTGTCGAACTCGTGTCCGTGTCAAACAACACTTTTACATTTTTTTGGAGTGCCCTTGCATCATCGTGTAAAATAATAAAAACTCTAACACATTTTGTCCCCGGCGTTATGCTATTGTGCTCAATGTTTGTGAAAGTTTTCATGAAATGAGTCTGCTAATTTTCCAAATAGAAAAGACAATCATTGACCAAATATATGTTCAACTCCGTTCGTTTCATTTAGTTAACACATGATAAATAAGATAAATTTGGATACATATGATATATTTTTGGGAAAACCGAACTGTTGGATTCTTTTTTTAAAATTTCAACATGTCAAAACCGAATGGTTCACAATTTTATAAATTAAACCAAAACCAAAAAACCGGATCTACATTTCCTTTACAATTTATAAAATGTCATTACACTTATATTTTGCTTGTCATACATACTTATTTTTTTTTTATTTTTTTGCAACATATTTTGTGATGTACTGTGTTCTTTTTTGTTTTATTTTTATTTTGTTGTACAGTTTTCCTTATACGTAGATCAAATTGATCTTAATACAAATATTTTGATAGGTCTGTCATTTTTAGCGTGTTTTTTTTTTTTTAAATTAAACCGACCGAGTATATTAAGAATGAGGCGAATACCTCTGTCTAAGAAGGCAAACGAGCTACATGAAAGTGAATAAGAAAAAATAAAACATAAAGATTAGTCACAAACAAATTTAGGAATTAATCTCCATGAACGAATCAAAAATCTATCTCTACTTAAATTAGTAAATTTTTCATACCTATTCAAACAATTTCTGACAAAAAGCACAACTAATCTAAACACTTGGCCAGGACTGAAATTTTCCCTTCAAACACTCGATAGTTTCTTTCTCTCCATAACCAATAAATTGTCGATGCAAATAATATTTTTCCTAAACTAGCGGACGGCGAGTCTCCTTTAAAGATTTCCATTTGCTCATTCTAACCATTATGGACATGAATAACACGACCCAATAAAACCGGACTTCGCTCGACATATAGTCAAACTCTACTTGAAAACTTGCATTCAAAAATCAAGTGATTAATATTTTCACATTTTTGAGACAAAGTGGAAAATCATTAACGTCATAAAGCTCATCTTTTGTAGCATGTGCATTGTCAGTAACCGATTCAATATCGACCCTTGTGGGAAGTGTATTGAGAATTTATCATTGTGAATGTAATACTTAAACAAGTAACCAAAGATCATTCACTCACATGACTTTCCCAATCTATCATTGCTACTATTAAGGATGCATAAAACAATCGCGATCATGTGAATTCTGACGGATCCGTTGGGTTGGTCTATATGACTGTCGTAAAATAATTGTAAAATAATTATTTATTGTTTAAAAAGTACCCGAGGGATGTCATTCCACTCTTATAAACCAACTTCTTAATCATTGTTGTGGATGAGCTTTTGTAAATAGATCTGATAAACTATGACAGACTCTTTGGAACGGATTGGTTTTGCCTGACTTGAATTTTTCAGAGCAGTTTGTCATGTTTTTTTAACAAGTAAATTTTTATAATGTTTTTTAACATATGTTATGTTTTTAGTATATTTTTTAGTTTTAATTTTTAATTAATTTTAGGACATATATTTTTGAATTCATTAATAAGTGTCAGTTTTTTAGTATGTGACACATCCTAAATAAAAATGGACTAAATTCACGGTAGTGTTAATCGTTCGGTTTTCATTCCAAAATGCACTATTGTTGAGGATGTGTCAACCAATAGTATTTTTTAGTTTTAATTTTGAATTAATTTTAGGGTATATATTTTTGGGTTCATTAACATGTGTTAACTTTTTACTATTTTTTAGTTTTAATTTTGAATTAATTTTAATATAGATATTTTTTGTTTTATTAATATGTGTTACTTTTTTAGTATATGATACATATGTGTTAGGGTAGGGGGTATTTGGCTACTTTGGAACCCTAACCAAGTGAGAGTTCAGATTATAAGCCATTTTAATCAAGATATTCATGCTTGTGTAAGTAAGAACAATTATGAGGATTGGCTCATGTCTGCTATTTATGCGAGTCCTCAAGCTTACATACGAAAAGATTTATGGGAAAGGATTCATAGTATGTCGAATAATGTCATATCCCCATGGTTGCTAGTAGGTGATTTCAATGATATTATAAATGTTGCAGAAAACCGTAGCTTTCGTGATCGTCCCCCTGTCAATCGTATGCGAGATTTCAATGAAAGTATTAACGCGTGTGGCCTTATAGAAATGAACTCATCAGGGCATGTCTAATGTTATACGGAAGTTGGATCGTGGTCTGTGCAACTCTACATGGCAAACCGCGTTTCCTGACAGCACTTTACATGTCCTACCTTGCACCTACTCCGACCATTCCCCTCTCGTTATGGATATTGAAGGTACACAGCCTTATTTTAATTCTAATAAAGTCTTTCGGTTTCAAGCTGCTTGGCTAGATCATAATTCTTTTAAAAAAGATGTCAATGATCACTTATCTAATACGCATCACGACATTATCAGTAAACTCTCTTCTACGACAAATTTTCTTGATGATTGGAATAAAGATTTTTTGGTAACATTTTTAGAAAAAAGAGACATATTTTAGCTTAGGCTAAACGGCATTCAAATTAGCCATAGTAAAAAGTACTCTCATAACCTTTATCTTCTTAAAAAACAACTCAAAAAAGATTTCAACGACATTCTAAATCGTGAAGAGATTTTTTGGTTCCAAAAATCTACGCTTAACTGGTTTTCTAAAGGTGATAAGAATACTAAATTCTTTCATATTTCAACCCTTAATCGAAGGAGAATAAACAAGATTAATGCCCTAAAAGATAATGATGGTAAGTGGATCTATCTTGGTGACGAAATAAAATCTTTGATTCAAAGTTATTTTATAAACATATATGATCATGAAAGAGATAGTGTTCCGCATAATTATAATGAGAAAATTGGTGGGTTTTCCACTGATGATAATATTACTCTCATGTGTCCTATTGAAAAAAGTGAGGTCTTTGCAGCGACTAAAAACATTAAAGGCCTTAAAGCCCCGAGACCTGATGGGTACCAAGCTATTTTCTTTCACACTTTCTGGAACAAGGTTGGCCATAGTGTGCTTGATTTTCTTAAACATAGTTTTCTTAATGCTTGGTTTCCAAAAGAAATAAACAAAACTTTTATAACCCTTCTTCCAAAAATTCCTAGCCCTGAAATGGTTGATCACTTCCGACCAATCGGATTGTGCAATGTTCTTTATAAAATCCTATCGAAAGTTTTGATAAACCGCATTCGCCCTTTTCTTGATAAAGTCGTCAGCCCTTATCAATGTAGCTTTATTCCTGGACGAGGGACTACGGACAATATTATTATTTCTCAGGAAATGTTGCATTCTTTTAAACATAGACGTAAAGGTAAAAAAGTCGACATGATTTTTAAAATTGATCTTGAAAAAACATATGATCGTGTGTCTTGGAGTTTTTTGAAAGATACGTTAATCAGTCTTAATTTAAATAGTAATTGGGTTGATCTCATTATGTACTGTGTCTCCTCTGTCGAGTTCTCTATTTTATGGAACGGTGAACCTCTCCCCCCCTTTTCACCCCAAACGAGGACTTCGACAAGGAGACCCTCTTTCACCTTACCTATTTGTTTTGTGTATGCAGCGTCTCTCCCGTATGATTTGTGCCAAAACTGAGGTTGGAAGTTAGGTAGGTTCAAAGGCTTCTAGAGGTGGCCCTATAATCTCTCACATTTTTTTTACCGATGATCTCTTACTTTTTTCTAAAGCGGGCCATAAAAATTGTTCAGATATTATGGATACTATAAATTGTTTTTGCAATGACTCTGGTTTGAGAGTCAATCTTAACAAATCTAAGCTTTTTGTTTCGCCCGACATCAGAAAGCAGAGGGCGAAAGGTTTTAGTTTTTAGTATGGTATTCCTTTAACCGAAGATCTTGGTAAATACTTAGGAGTCTACATGTTTCACTCTCGGGTTACCAAAAACCATTTTCAAAACATAATTGATAATATGACCTCAAAACTTGCCGGTTGGAAAACTAATTTCTTATCTTTTGCTGGAAGACTTACTCTCATTAAGTCGGTTACTTCGGCTATCCCGTCTTATAGCATTCAAACCGCTCTTCTTCCGAAAGACGTTCTCAACTCTATAGATAAGCTGAACAGAAAGTTTCTTTGGGGTACTACACCAGAAAAAAAAGAAAATTCATCTTGTTTTTTAGAATAAAATCTGTCGACCCAAAGAGTTTGGAGGTCTTGGTATCCGTCCCGCTACTAATCACAATGCTGCACTCATCTCTAAATTAGGATGGCAAATTTTTTCCGATGAAAATAAACTTTGGGTTAAGATTTTAAAAGCTAAGTATCTTAATGACCATTCCTTTTGGAGCTGGCCTACTTCTCGACCAGCTTCTCATACTTGGAGAATTATTGTGTCGTAAAGAAGTTTACTTAGAAATAATAAGCATTGGCATGTTACAAATGGTAAACGTATCAACCTTTGGGATGATATTTGGTGCGTAACGACCCCCCTCCGTAACAGACTTAATGTTTCAAACGATGTCAATAACTATAATGTATCCGTTTTAATAAAAGAAGGATGTTGGGATAGGTCTAAAATCGTCGATATTTTAAGTGAACACATGATGAGCTCCGTACTTTCTGTACCGATAAAAAATATTTTCGGTAATGATATACCTAGGTGGGTGAATCATTCAAATGGTATGTATGCTAATAAATCTGTTTATTCTATTATTTCTAGCCCTGATCTCAGTTCTACTAACAAAATTAGTTGGGTTTGGATTTGGAAATTAAAAATTCCTTCAAAGTTAATTTTGTTTCTTTGGCTCGTTTGTCAGGAAAAATTACTCACTAACAAAGTGAGAGCCAAGATAGGGCTTTCCGAGAATGACCTTTGCTCTCAATGTAACATGGTTACTGAAGATAAATCATTTATTTCGGGAATGCTCTTTTTCTATTCGGTTTTGGACAGCTTTAAAAGGAGCAAATTGGCTCACTCAAAATATGCATTTTGAATTTATAACTTGGCTTAAAATAAATCTGCATTGTAAGAATACTTTCAATGGTATTCCTTGATGCTTTGTTTTTATTGCAGGATTGTGGAATGTTTGGAAATTTTGATGTAAAAAAGTTTTTGAAAATATGGATTACAATACTTTACACACGATTCACATAATGATGGACTTTGAAGATGTTATAGAGCATGCTGGTAGAAAATCCCATCCGTATGTGGACCAAAATATTTGTGCCAAAACCATTAGTTGGGTCCGTCCTTCTCCAGGTCGAATTAAGCTCAATGTCGACAGTAGCGTTCTGGGAAATGCAGCCGATATAGGTGGGTTATTCCGTGATGAAAACGGAGCATGACTATTGGGATTTACCGGTAGATTAGAGCATCGCTTACCGCTAGAGACAGAGTTATGAGCCACATATCGAGGTCTGACGATCGTCCTGACCAAAAGTTTTGCTAGATTTGATGTGGAATCGGACGCAACATCTGCTGTAAAGCTCATCGCCGAAAAGACGTCCATAAATTGCTTATTCTTTGGACTAGTCGTGGACATAAAATTTATACTAAGCAAATGTGATGCTATCATTACATATTGCTCTCGTGAGGGGAACATGTGTGCGGATCACTTGGCCAAAAGCGGAAGAGTCATTACCGAAGAAATTCGAATATACGAAGAGACTCCTATAAGTTTGACATATTTGTTGTTGGAAGACACGGGTAATAACGCTCCACAAATGTTTTGTTAATTTTTTTAATTTCCGTTATAAAAAAAAAAAATATATATATATATATATGACACATCCTAAATAATAATGGACTAGATTCATAGTAATATTAATCGTTTCATTTTCATTTCAAAATATTAAAACCAAAATCAAATGCTTATAAACAAAATTTAGCTGTAAAAACAATTAACGCAGGCTGGCTTCAAAAATTGAAGTAACCAAAAATGTATGCCTTTCAAACATATATAGCAATCAACTGAGTGACAAGTCATGAGCCATTTACTTTGTCAACTGACTACGAGGGATTGATGTTCATAACAAAAGAAATGAATCAACTTTGGAAAAATAAATTTGAAAAGCATGACTGACAACGATATTACCTTCCCATTCATATGATTTTGCAAGATTTGGTTTTGTAGTACCAAAATGATTTTCAAAATAAGTCCAAATCGAGAAACAATTAATATGGTCCCACTACAAGATTTAACAAATCGCCCTTTCTCCTATCTGTCTGTATCATGGGCCTATGCCTATGTTTAGTGGAGTACGTGAATGTTATTATTTTCTTATTTTATTTTCAACTATATTAAGATCCCTTTTGTGTCGTAACTTAGTATTGGAAAAATTACAGGAAAATAAAACATTCCCCAAAAGGAAACATAAACAATAGAAATATGTACTTTTTTTTATTAATTTTTCTGGTCATGTTTTTACCAAAGAAATGCAGTTGCCTAAATGACTATGGAATATGAAAAATGTTTGGGTACGGTATTGATCCGCATTAGCTCTAATAGAAAATATATATGTTGTTCTGTACATTCAACCGAAATAAGAACAAAACTTAATTTCTTAGAAAGTGATACAGTATCCCGAAATTTAAGAAAAATGACATTTTTTGGTCCTTGAATTTTGAAGAAAATCAGCACATGTCATGTGGTCAGTGGTCCTAGATTTTACAAAGTATGACACGTCTTTCATTATTCTCTCTTTAAAAAGACAAATTTTTCCCAATTAACTTATTAGAGCATCCGCATCTCATATATCAAAATATACATTTTATTAAAATTTGATGATTATACTATAAAAAATGTCATGCGTCAGAAGCCCTATAAATTAATTAAATTTGAATGAACACAAAATTCACCTTATATATGAGAAATATATACGATTTCTTTGATGAATATAATAGTAATAAACTATCATGCGGTTCACATTTTTATGGTTAGAATATTTTTATGATTATTAAATGATAATAAACAAATAAAAATAAATAATGTAAGGTTATTATAAGAAAATTAATAAACAAGCTGGAATTTTGTGTAAATGTAAACGATTTATTAAAATATATAAAATATGTTAGATTTAAGAAAATGCTTAAGCTTGCTGATGTGATTACTCTTACGGACTTTGTAGTTGAGTTTGTAAAATGCTTTTCTATTTTATAGTTTCAAACCATTTTTATATGTTTTACATCTTTTCTAAACACGGGTGTGCACATCAGATTTTCTAAAATACAAATTCAGTTTACAGATTTTTCTCTTCATCAAATTTTCTATATTACAAATTTTCTAAGATAAATTTCTTTTTTAATATATTTTTAAAACTATATTTTATTATGTACATTAATTTTTTATAATATTTTTCGATAAGTTATGAAAAGTAATGGAGGAAAAAAAAATTAAAATTTACCAAACGGATAATAAATTTAAAAAACTCAGCTTCAATTATAAAGTAATGAGGCCGATTTAGTTAAAAATCTAGTTCCACAAACTAAAGGCTTATGAAAATCAATGGTATATAAATCATCTCAACTCTCGTTAAGATACAAGAATAACATTTCTATGGCTTTGGATTTATTAATATTTTTGCAGATTCAGGTTATACAGGGGGGAAAGTACATTTAATGTATTTTACTATATGTTGTTAACGATTTATCTATCAGACTACCAAAATTAACAATTGACGTACTGAACTATCATAATGTTCACAATTCAGATACCGCCGTAAAATTAGTTAGATGGAATTTAGTTTCAGTTTTTATTTTGGTCATATTGTTTGTAACTTGTATAAATCTAACCCTTAATTTTCTGAAATGTTTCATTTTAGTATAAATTCCAATATATATAATTATATCATATATATATATATATATATATATATATATATATATATATATATATATAATACACACATGTATATATGTTGTATTAATGTATGTATAAAAATATATATAATGTAATGCATGTATAGCTATTATTGCAAATAATGTAAATTATAGATGATATTTGTGTATAAAAAAATTATAAATACTTAACAAATATATTCTATTTACAAAAAATGAATATTTTTTTGAAAAAAAATAACAATTTTCTTACCCTTTTTTCATGAAAGTATTCAAATAGTAATGTAGACTCAAATATTTTTTGCTCGAATGTCATAAATCTAAACTTACTTTATATTCGTTTTAGATAAACTGTAAAAAAAAATTATAATTTTTTTATTTTAGAAAAAAAATCAAAAAAAATCAAGTCAAATAATATGTTTTTTAAACTGAGATACTTATTATATATGTATACGTATGTGTTTTAGTAGAAAAATTGTAAATTGTAATGTTTCGAAAAGACATGATTAAATTTATACAAATAAAAACATTATGACCAAAATAAAAGGTGAAACTAACTTTCATCCAACTAAATTAACGGCAGTATCTGAATTGTGAATATTATGATAGTTAAGTATGTCAATTGTTAATTTTGATAGTATGGTATATAAATCGTTAAAAACAGATATTACAGTAAAACAGATATTACAATACAATAAACGTATTTTTATCGGTTACATAGTTTCTACAACTATGAATTAATTTGGAGGGTGGAGTTAACAGGAGGGTGAAGTTAATAGGAGAGGTGATAGCGTATATCCCTTTACAAAATGCTACAGTATCTTTCAAAGGTTCCAAGTTACTGTAGCTATATTTGCTATATCTACCAAAATTTGTAAAATAGCAATCTTTTACAAAATCGTACTTATCGTGAATACATGATCCTGTCTTTGTAAGAGCATATTACTCGTTTTTATTTATTAAGTGGTGACACATAAGCAACAAAGTGTATTTTAACTTACATCATCACATGTTAAATTTATCTTAATTTTTGACATCACAATGTACATCTTAACTTTATTTATAAAAACTATATAAATAAATAAAATACGAGTTATAAAAGTAATATACATTGAATAATACAACCATTTAAATTATTCAATATCTCATAACCCACATAGCAATTGCTAACTTGATTGCGGGTACATATAATATTAACTTGATTGCTACCTATTTCATAAAACTTATAGAGAGTATACAAAATTGACATATCATCTTGGCTAATGTAATCAATGTAGAGGTAAAAGTTACATTTTACTAACTTATGACACTAAAATTATTTCTAATATATTGGAGGAGATGCTCTAGGAATGTTAAACCGAAAACTTCCTTGCAATATAGTAGCCCTATCATTAATTTACCTTGCCTTGTTTGAGCAATGGTACCTTGTCACAGTTGTTGATCTCCTCGTTGGAGCAGCATCGTTAAACAAATTTCACATAAATTAATTTAACACTAAAAAAAATATCAAAATAGCTACCAAACTAGTTACGATATTTTTTTATAGTGAGTTTACTAGCTACAGTTTTTGAGACGGTTTTATGACAGTTTAGTCATTTTGTGAAAGGTTTGTGATCGATTTTTTAATTAGTGACAGACTTATGATAAATTTTGACTCTTACTAAATTAATATTATTTTACTGGATATCTGAAATTCAACTATGGGTGCTAAGATCGATACAAAATCAAACCGGCGACAGAAAGATTGACACAGAAATGAGGGATTTATGTAATGTCATTCGTTGATATACGATAATATGATATATTTGTTGCAAATATCAATTTTCACATAATACAAATCTTCTACCACTATTCTTTATTTTTTTTGTGTCCATTTACTTATTTTCATTCAAATTTTAAAATTTCACAACTTATACCGCAAGTTTATAAACTTTTATATTATATTGTATTCAAATTTTAAAACATTTGAACATAATATTGTTTTAGATAATTTTTTTAATATTCAATGTTTAATTTACACTAATTTATATATTTATTTCAAAATAAATTTTGTGTGGATTTTCTTTTAAAAATAATTATTGAAATGTATGTATTGATACGTGTATTATAGTAATTGTACAATTTTTTTCAAGGCTTTTAAAAAAAAATTTAAATAAAATAAATAAAGAAGCACAGAAGATAATAAAGAAACGGGATAAAAAATTTGAAATGCTTCCCACAACAAATCCCATTCATCCATGATTTAACCTTCTTTTTAGTGTCCATGACATCGTTACCAAAAGCAAGAAGACTCTTGCATTCATTCAGCGCCGGCCTACAGGAGAGTCAAGTCAGACGACACGTCAGTAGAGGCGCATCTCATTTTTTTATTTTATTTTTAATAATTAAAATATAAATTTATTAAAATTTTAAACTAAATGAAGATGATGAGAATCAAACCGTTACTTTTCACTTGAAAAGTGTGTGCTCCATCATATGAGATACAACACTTGGTTGTTACAAAATATTAGTCTTATTTATATAAATACAATTCATATTGGGTTATGGAACCATTAAAAAAAATAAAGAATACGGATATTACTTATAATTGAAGTTTTTGTTTCATAAAAACGCAAGAATATACCATTTCCGATGATTATTTTTCTTTGCATTAAGTTTGAATTTTATTTTATTTTAAGTTTAGAGGGTTTTTTGTTGTAAGACGGAAAAAAAAATTAAGACAAGAAAAATAAGTTCTGCTGAGACGCTCATAGATTTAGGACCGACCCTGCATCGATCATCGCATCGACAATACTAAACTTACCGTTGATTTTAGTGGGACAAGATAGTCAAACAGAAATTGTAATGGACTTTGGTTTTAGTGTTACTGTTGTCAATTAGTTGTGACATCAAAAAAATAAAAATAAAATCAACGGTTCTAATGAACGTTATTTGTGGTCGCCGTTACAGAACCGTGTCAAGGTTTACTTAATGGTCAAGTCTTTTTTTTACCCCAACTACCACTAACATTACATTCATAGACATAAACTTGATTTTAATGGATAATTAATAGACACCTATCCGTTTAACAAGACTCGAATCATATATCTAACTTATTATTAGCGGGTTCTAACTCACTAGACTACTCCAAATGAGTTTCCATTTACAATCATTTCAAGAGAAAATGAAAAAATAAAATAAATACCGTTAAGCGTTTGTTTGTTTGTTTAGATTAAGATTAAGATAGGTGAGATTATAAATATCACTGCGTTCATAAGTTTTGTGCTTGGTATACAAAATGAAGACTAGACTATTACGTTCCCAACTATAATGATGAATAAATTAGTTATTTGTAATAGATAGGGGTGAGATATTAGTTTTTAGTCCCATTTTTGTGTAACCAAATACCTAAATTACTCATGGTTATCTACCCTTTAATTTTATTTCTATTCACGTTCCATTTTTGAAATGTAATATTTTTGTTTATTTTTCTCATTTTTTTCTGTTTTCATTTTATATTTCTTCATTTCACATCCATTTCTTCAATTATAAATTTATTTTTGGTTTTATTTAACATATCAATAAAGAAAAAAAAGGACTAGCTATCATCTTTTGCGAGTTAATATATTCGTATTGTTAATATAGTTTTTTTTTTCAACAATACAAATCCATGAGGTTGGTTTAAATTCTTTTTATAGTATATGACCGTAAATTATACAAAACACACCATTTTTTTTTTATCATAATGTAAACAAATGATACATTGGATTAACTCATTCTAATACTAACCCTATCATATTTTCTTATCTCGCTCTTATCATGATAAACTCGTAATCCCGGAATTTGTAATCCGGCAACTAAACGAGACCATAAGTATTTAACATATCGGATTTGCTCTGTATGGTTTTTATTACAACAAAAGAATACAAAACCAATCCATTAATAATCGATTAAAATTAAAAAAAAAAAAACTGTTTAATTATAATCCGAACAAATATAAACCAAACTTAAACCTTGATGTGAATGGGTAACGAATAGGGATATCTTTCCCTTTACATTCATTTCAAGAGAAAATGAAATAAAAATACATAGGCTTTGTTTGTTTAGATTGGGATTAAGGTTTAGATTGGGAACAGGTAAGATAAGATTAAAAATATCATCGGATACACAAGTTTCTTATTTGGTATCCAAACTGAAGAGGAGACTATTAGTGGCTTTAATTTTCAAATGATAGAGGCACACGGCGTGTTTGTTTAGGACACCATAGGAGTAGGATTGCACTGCAAAATGCAATAGCCCATTAATATCTTGTTTGTTTGGATTTTTAACCCTAGTCAGGTTGGATTTCAAAATGATACTGAATGCCTCATTTGACTTACAACGACACATCTGGTGCTATTAGAAATAGTGAAATACTATCAAAAATTTAATCCCACCTTATTTGTAGTAAAATACTTATTCCACGTTATTTCTTCTAATCTCATGAAAAATACTAGTGCAACCAAACGAGACCATAGGGGCAGGGAAGAAACTAGGTGAAGGAAGTCCGGTTGAGCTTTAAAATATATTATTTTTGTTTATTTTTCTCATTATTTTATATTTTCTTTTATCTTCTTCATTCTCACATCCATTTCTTCAATTATTGATTTATTTTAACATATCGATAAAAAGGAGTAGCTATCATCTCATACGAGTTAATATATTGGTATTGCTAATATATATTTTTCTCAACAACACAAATTCATGACGTTTTTTTTTTAGGGTATATGACCATAAATTATACAAAACACTTCAAATTTTTTATCCTAATGTAAACAAACGATGTATTGGATTAACTCACTGTCATAATAACCCTATCATATTTTCTTATCCTGTTCTTATCATGATACTCATAGTCCCATGATTTATAATCCGGCAACCAAACGAGACCCCAAGGATTTAACCGATCGAAGTTGTTATGTATGTTTTTTTATTACAACTAAAGAAAACTAAACCAATCCATTATGAACCCATTAAAATTTTAAATACTTAAACAAACCGTTTAATTGTAATCCTAACCATCTCAAACCAAAATCACCGGATGTTCGAATTTACGGAACAACGGATTTGACATAAACACCTATACAAAACTATACTATATCATTGATTTGAAGATACGACTTCTTGGGGTTAATTATGGTTTGTTGACATGTGTTTTAACCACTTTTAGGATTGATGACCAAACTTTTAACAATCCCGTTTTAGTGAAATAAATTTATAGTTTGTGTTGATTTAGTTACCCTCTATTATATTTTTTGGATGAAAACTGTTTTGATGTTTCAATTTAGTCCGTATATAGTTACATTTTCATATGTAAATTGATAAATAAATAAATAAAAACAAGTTTTGTAAATATAAATTTAAAGATAATATAAAACTATCAAAAAACGTGATACAAATGAATAAATATGAGCTAAATTGTTCTTTTTTTCTGCTATATAAGTTAATTATTAAAATTATTAAATACATATGAATTTTTTGAGTAATTAGTCTCATGCTAAAATAAAATAAAAGTCTAATTAGATTCTAACTAATAGATATTTGGATATTAACAACTTTTGACTTTATTTTATATTTTTAATTATAAGAAATGAATTATTATTTTTTGATAAATTATTGAAATTGAGTTGTTAATAAGTATCATTTCGATTCATTAGATTTGTAAATATATATTTAGAGTGCCTATTTGGAACAATCATCTTAACCACCGTTAGATTGGAAAATAGAGGGTTAGATGATATTTTACAATAACTAACTTATTTTTTTCTATTTTCAACAAATTAGAATATGATAAATTAAAAACAAATTGTACAACACAATAAAAGGCCAAATAAAAATATAGAATCCTAGGAGGCCTAGCATAAACTTAAATATTAATTAAAATTATTTATTTATTTGATTTTTTTTTTTTATATAAACAGGTTATGAACTAGTCATATAGGATGACTGTTCTTTAGTAATTTCCTATATTTATATCATATCAACTAATAGAGTTTATATGGTGTTCTATAATTGCATTTATTTTATTTGCTAATTGTGCAACTCATTTAAACATATGATTTATATTAGTGTAATTTTTATAATTTTTAAGCGTTTATTGTTAAATTCTTAACTATACAGATTAAATTAAAACTTAAAAACGGTTTGTTTCCAACTAAAAAATGTAACGTAACTAAAATAACAGATCAACAAATCATAATTAACCGGGTATGACATTCATTTAAATAAAAAAATGGGTATGTCATTACATTTAAATAAATAAAATAAAATAATTAACTGGTACTTATTGCTATAAAATGCATAACAACAAGTACTACATAAAGTTATTAAATATGTGGAGGCGGCAAAAATAAAAATAAAATTTTAAAACCTTTGGCTTGATATGAAGTCAAAATCACAATCTCATCGTATTCCTTAGAAAAAGAAGGAAACAATAAAGTAGAGAGATTTCCCCAGATTTTCTGAGCGTTGAAAAGATTTCCTCCACTTCCCTAAGAGCCAGAGAGAGAAAGAGACGTATCTTATACTTGAACCCATCAATATATATATATATATATATATATATATATATGTATCTCTACATTTATCAATACAATACACATTATATAAATTTAACTAGGACTATATATAACTGACCTATATAGCCACAACATTACAGAAGAACTTGTTTTTTTTTTTTTTCTCTAAACTATTTATTTTATTAAAGTGAACAAAAAAAAGGGTCATGCAAATGGCAAGTAATAATTAACTAAAACTACCCAATAGCCTCAACATTACAGAGAAATTTTGATTTTGCTTTTGCTTTCCATCACCCTCTGTTTTTTTTCTAAGCTATTTATTTTAAAAAGTGTAACAAAAAAAAGGGCCATGCAAATGGCAAGTAATAACGGTAGTGTTTTGTGCCGGCGAAAGAGAATAGATGGGTTTGGTGATGACGTGGCACCTGTGCATGTTCTTGCTGTTGATGATAGCTTTGTTGATAGGAAAGTTATTGAGCGTTTGCTCAAGATTTCTTCTTGTACAGGTACATTATTTTTTTTTTCATTTTTATTTAATTCCTATATTTACTACTTCGAATTCACAAACTATGCTGTTTCATAGCTCTACCGTCGGTTTGGACTGAAAATTTTATTTGCTCATGAGCTCATCATAGCCTACTATAATACTCGAAGTTTTAATAATCCCCAAAGTTTTGAAATAATAAGTGATAGATTTGGTTTCGCGATACTCTAATGCTAAATTGTAGCTAAAATTTATCGATACTTAATTTACTAGTGTTTTAAAATGTGTAAATGCGTCTGTTGATAACTTGACATTTCATTTTCTTGTAGTGTGGATTTTTCATAGTTCAAAATTTTCATCACGGTCACAGTAGAAGAACCAACATACAGATTAACAAAAAAATTCATACTCAATTTAGTGATACTAATGTGTAATGTTTTAAGAAAAGGACCATAGAAAGGCCATTTGATATGGACCATACGGTTATAATCATTAGCAACCAATATTTATTAAGACTTGATGGGTATAAGTATCAGTGTTTTAAAAAGCGAAATCTTAGATAAAGAGTTTTTCTAAAAGACAGGTTAAAACCGTAAAAAAGTGTAAGCTTTTAGCGGCCTAAAAAGCAAGATTTTTAAGCTTATTTGCTTTGAATCGAGTTTTTTCATTAGGAAACGCGCTTTTTAAAACAGCTATTAGTATTACTATTTACTGTTGCAGTGGAAAGTATAGGGAACATATAGATTTTAGTTCTCGGGGATTATGGCTGTTATTCTTTTAAGTTTTCTGAAAGGAAATGTTTTCTTAGCAATTTATGTACTCAGTGTTTGCTTAATTTAGTACAGTCACAGCTGTGGATAGTGGGAGAAGAGCTCTACAGTATTTGGGCTTGGATGAAGAAAAAAGCCCTCTTAATTTTGATGTAAGATTTAATCAACCTCTAGTAATTGATTTGGTACTAAATTTACGATGGTTTGTTAATCTTTATGGATTTAAAATTGGTTTTCAGGGTTTGAAGGTAGATATGATAATCACAGATTATTGCATGCCTGGAATGACTGGCTATGAGTTGCTAAAAAAAGTCAAGGTTGGTATATCTTTTTACTTTTCCCTTTTAATTCTTTTAAATATTTTCAAAATGAATCTCTCATATTGTGTTGTATATTTTTTTTGTTAATCAGGGTTCTGCTAATCTTAAAGAAATACCAGTTGTGATTATGTCTTCGGAGAATGTTTTGGCACGTATCGACAGGTAATTTATGCCACTATTGACTTCACCGTAATAGAATTTCTTCTTAAATTTTGAATTTGAGATCAAGTTGATTAATCTGTAAATCAAATAATAGGTGTTTGGAGGAAGGAGCAGAGGACTTTATAGTGAAGCCTGTGAAATTATCAGATGTCAAAAGGCTGAAAGATCACATGTTAGGAGAAGAAAATAAAGATATTAACAAGCGAAAAGAGCAGGAACCATCGGATTTGCGTTTTCCATCACAACCCTCCATTGTCTCTTCATGCTCATCGACTTGCTCATTTACTCTTGACACATCATCACAATCGTCTTCGTCGCCCTTATCGCCGGAATCATCTCCACTGCTATCACCGTCACCCATCTCTGATTATCAACAAAGCGATTCAGAGAGTGATCAGTTGTGAATAATTTTATTGAATTAACATCAGTACTAATTAACAAATATAAATAAAAAAAAATTACTTGAAATGGTCCGTTTTGTTGTTGGCTTAAATATATTGATCTGTTGATAAGCACAATGTGGTATAGTTACAAAACCTTAATTATTTTTTAAAAAAGACACTTCAAAAAGTGCATACTTTTTAAAATATATATTTAATTTTAAAAAATATTAAAAAAAAGTTAGTTGTTTTTATAAAACGTTATATTTATATATATATTTATAAATTGTGTTTTTTTTTATATTTGTTTGCATTTTATATATACTTATGAGCATGTATATATATGTCACTATTTGTTAATGGGCATATTAAAAATGTAAATTTATAAAATCTTCTGATTAAATTCATGTGTTTTATAAAATTTAAAACTGAAATGAAATGTAAACTTAACTAAATTGACGAAGGTCCTAATTTAGAAAAATATATATATAGTTCGTTATCTCAATAGCTGATGTTATTATTAATTTGGTTCATATTTTATTAATGTACACCAGCTAGTTGAAGTTATTAAAACTATTTTTTTTCCCCAAATTATCCCAATAGTGCATTGTATTACTATTAGTGCTTATTCTTTACTAGGTTTGATTTACCAACGAATTCTAATTCCATCGAAGATAATAGTAAGTAAACAAAAGGGGATACTCGCATCTAAATTTAAATTAGAAGCACGCTTTGGGGGGAAAAAAACAATCCCATTCTTTTGTGTGGATGTCATGCGTGGATAATGAGTATATATATAGTTAGACGAAACTTGACCTTAATTGAGTTTTCATGTCCATATTATTGCATAATATATTAAATTCTATGTTCTAGACATGATCGAGTAGTGTCCTCTAAAAGTTATACAAATTTGTAAAATCTCCTAAACTCCATAGAGTTGTAAAAATTATCAGTACCTAGTTGAGTCGGTTATAAATAAGAATTCTCATCTTTCATTTTTCTAGGTCTCATCTTATGAAATATATCTCATTTTAATAATAAATGGCATTACACTCCAAAAATATATCTCACTAAATTCAGTTTAAATGATGTAAGAGATTTATCTAAATGTGCTTGCCATTACTTGTTTTTTTTTTCCACCACATATTCCTACATAAATCCAAAACATTTCTGACTTTGTCAAGCCTACATAAAGCTTCTTGACGATAAAATATCTTGAACTTACCTCTTAATTTTCGATAAAAAAAAAAATAAAAAAAAATCATGACACAAAACCTTTTATAATTAAATAAAGTCTTATATATTCATATGTTTGTTTAAATAAAATTTTATACATATCTTATTTTATATACTTATATAACATCTGTTTTGACATAATCTTTTTATAATAATATTTTTTGTAATTAGTTTCAGTCATATAATTGTGTATAAATATTATAGCATCTTGAAAGTGTCAAGTTTATTAAGAAAATTGTAGGAACCCACACTCATTTCTAATCATTTAGAAATAGAAAAAATCAAATACTCCATTCGTTTCTAATTAAAATTTAGCTACAGAAATATGTGTAACTTTGACTTCTAAAATATATATTTCGTATCAATATTTAAACAATTTGATGAAATTTTAAAAGAAATTATTTCGACAAATTTGAGATTACATTTTTACGAGTCAAAGCTGATGTATAGTTTAGTACTTAATTATTAAGGAGCAAATAGAGTATATAAGAAAAAAATAAATGTTTTCATGTATTCTTCTAGGTACGTTTCTCAATCTTGAGAGATTCCAAAACTAATACATAACGCACACAGTTGGACGCGCTAGGTGCTGCGGAACCAAATGAAATAAATTTAATAGATCAAGGAGGAAAACGAAAGAATCAATAAAAACAAATCTTAGAGGTGTAAAAAAATTATGGTATGAAAATGGTTGGAACATGTGGTTGGAACGAGTTATGGGTAAGGTCAAAATTGTGATACGCTAGCTTGGGATACCGTGGGAATAAAATACTTATGCTTGTCTAGTTGTAGAAACAACTAATGGAGGTGATTATCTTGATTTTCAATAGAAACATGTTTTTTTTATACATATTTGGGATTTTGTTTGAGCTGTTCTACTCGTTTGCCTGCATTTTTTTATTTTTTTATTTGACAATTTCCTGCATATATGTTGTTTGAGGACAATTACTTCTGTCCCCGTTATTATACAAATGACAGAATTTTTTTACTCTTTTTACTAGACCTAATATTTTACAAAGAGGGAAAGCAGGACCCGTAAGTAAAAAATAATAGGACCAACAAGAAATAAGAAAGAAAAATAAGCAAGCTAGTGAAATTTTGATAAGATGTGTCATGGACTCATTTGTCAGTAACAGCAACAACAACAAAAAAAGGTAAACAATAGACGGAAATTTTAATGGGAAAAGAATTCAAATATTGAAGCTATGAGAATATTTTTTTAAAAATGATAACCGCGAGGCGAGCAGTGAAAAAAAATTGATTGTTTTGTTGTAAAATGGGGGTAAATAAACATTTACGGATAAAATAGATTTTTCGGGTGATTGGTTTAACGTAAAACTTGTAAACGGTTTACGGAGTCTCTCTCTATATTCTTTATTATAACTATTATTAATTATAGGTCTATTCTTTCAAAATTATTTAATAATTAGTCCAATTCTATCTACTAACCAATAAAAAAAAGGAAAAAACACGAAAAATTCTAAAAAATAACAAAAATGGAAAAAAAAAATATAAATAAAATCTGACAAATCTAAAAAACCCAAGCAAATTTTAAAAAGCTAAAATCTAATTAACCAATAAAAATATAAATAAATAGGAAAAAATCTAAAAAATAACAAAAAAATGGAAAAAATAAAACAAAAAATTCCGAAAAATCTAAAAAACCCAAGAAAATTTGAAAAAGCTAAAATCTAATTAACCAATAAAAATATAAATAAATAGAAAAAAATCTAAAAAATAACAAAAAAATGGAAAAAATAAAACAAAAAATTCCGAAAAATCTAAAAAACCCAAGAAAATTTGAAAAACCTAAAATCTAATTAACCAATAAAAATATAAATAAATAGGAAAAAATCTAAAAAATAACAAAAAAATGGAAAAAATAAAACAAAAAATTCCGGAACATCTAAAAAAACCCAATAAAATTTGAAAAAGCTAAAAAAAAGTCAATAATATCTTCTATACTTATAATTTATGAGTTTATATGTTGAAAAATTATAAGTTATTATAAGTGACGTATATGAAATAAAATATGTGTTTAGATTAAGTTTCATATACATGTTGACGAAGTTCCTTTTAGAAAAGTAGACGAACTTTTAGCTTTTTTCCCGTCAAAATAATTATGATTTTAATCACTAATGTTTTTAAACTTTCACGAACTTATTCATTTTTGTGACTTTTAGTTAATTTTTGATATTTTTCATCTTAAAATATTTTGTTTAAAGTATGAACAATATTTATTTATTTATGCATCGAATTTGTCTAATTTAAATAACTAATAAATTTTTGAATTTCAATAGAATTTCCATGGAAAACCTTTGTCAAAAGGCTCTGTTTGTTTCGTAGTAAAATATTTACGGAGGGAAAATATTTTTCGGGTAAAGTTTTACGGTGCAAACTTTTGTTAGCATTTTATTTACGGGTGTTTGGTGCGTCAAAGGTTTTCCATGTGAATTCTATTAAAATTCAAAAATCTATTAGTTATTTAAATTAGATAAATTCGATGCATAAATAAATAACATTATTCATACTTTAAACAAAATATTTTAAGATGAAAAACATAAAAAATTAACTAAAAGTCACAAAAATTAACTAAAAGTCACAAAAATGAATAAGTTCGTGAAAGTTTAAAAATATTAGTGATTAAAATCACAATTATTTTGACGGGAAAAAAGCTAAAAGTTCGTCTACTTTTATGAAAGGAACTTCGTCAACATGTACAGGAAACTTAACCTAAACACATATTTTATTTCATATACGCCACTTATAATAACTTATAATTTTTCAACATATAAACTCATAAAATTATAAGTATAAAAGATATTACTGACTTTTTTTAGCTTTTTCAAATTTTCTTGGGTTTTTTAGATTTTTCGGAATTTTTTGTTTTATTTTTTTCCCTTTTTTTGTTATTTTTTAGAATTTTTTCCTATTTATTTATATTTTTATTGGTTAATTAGATTTTAGCTTTTTTAAATTTTCTTGGGTTTTTTAGATTTTTCGGAATTTTTTGTTTTATTTTTTCCATTTTTTTGTTATTTTTTTAGATTTTTTCCTATTTATTTATATTTTTATTGGTTAATTAGATTTTAGCTTTTTCAAATTTTCATGGATTTTTTAGATTTTTCGGAATTTTTTGTTTTATTTTTTCCTTTTTTTGTTATTTTTTAGATTTTTTCCTATTTATTTATATTTTTATTGGTTAATTAGGTTTCAGCTTTTTTAAATTTTCTTGGGTTTTTTAGATTTTTCGGATTTTTTTTATTTTTTAGAATTTTTCGTGTTTTTTTATTTTTTTTATTGGTTAGTAGATAGAATTGGACTAATTATTAAATAATTTTGAAAGAATAGATCTATAATTAATAATAGTTATAATACTAGTATTAGAAAGAATATAGAGAGAGACTCCGTAAACCGTTTACAATTTTATTTGCGGGGTAATCGTTTCCCCCAATTTTACTGGATATGTGGGAAAAGTTTTCCAAAAAAAAATGTTTTACGTTAAACCAATCACCCGGAAAATCTATTTTACCCGTAAATGTTTGTTTACCCCCATTTTACAACAAAACAAACAGAGCCAATGCAAACAAAAGTTTGCACCGTAAAACTTTACCCGAAAAATATTTTTCCCCCGTAAATATTTTACTACGAAACAAACAGAACCTAAATACATGAAATTAGCAGGAAAAAAAAAAGTGTGACAATAATAATGATTTTACCTATAAATAGAAGGGGATTAGCAGCAAGAAAAAGGATCCACATGCGATCATATTCACATTTGAAGCAAATTAACTTATCAGTTTCTTTAATTTTTAAGTTTTATGAGTAATTTGAAGCGGTTAGAAGTGCGGTTTGTTACAATTGTGATCATACATTTCGAGTTAACACTGCTATGACTCGGTACACTATTATTTATCATAAATTATGGTCGTTCAAGAGTACTCCTTCAACCCATGTTATAACCACACATTCAGTGAATCCCACAATCTTACATAATAAAATATATTAAGTGTGTGGTTATAAGATGGGTTGAATTAGTCCTCTTGGAGGACTAAATAATTTCTCATTATTTAGGATGTACCATCAATTAAAAATTTAACACTTATTAATAAAGAGGTGCTCTCAATACACTACAATATTTCTGAAAAAACGCTGAGACCGTAGATTTAATCTACGGTCTACAGTGGTTCACTGTAAACCGTAGATTAAATCTACGGTCTCTGTGTGTTTTTCAGAAAAATTGCTTTAAAAATTAAAAAAAAAAATGAAATAATTTAAATTAAAATACTGAATAATTTTTTCAAATTAAATATGATTTTTTTTTAATAAAAAAACTAAATGCCTTATTTTTAAAATTTTACATAAAATAAAGTACCAATATTCTAACAAACTCTCAAAATAAACACAAAATTTACACAAATTTACACAAAAAAAGTTGATTTGATAAATTTTATATTTTTGGGTCATGTTATATTTTTGTCAATTGTATAAGTTGATATTTATTGAATGATTAACTAAATCGTCAATTTTTGAGAAGTTTTGGTGTCAATAATCAGTTTTTTATTTTTAATTTTATGTAAATTACTCTTTTTACATAAATTAAAATTCTACTAATTAAAATTAAAATACTGAATATTTGTTTCAAATTAAACATGATTTGTTTTTTAATAAAAAAACTAAATACCTTTTTTTTAAATTATACATAAAATAAATTACTAATATTCTAACAATCTCTCAATTTTTGTGAAGTACATTTGGTTTGTTTTTAACACTTGTATAACGCAATATGAAACATTAACTAAGTCGTCAATTTGGTGTCAATCGTCAATTTTATTGAATGAAACAATCATAAATTATATAAATTTCATAAAATAAATTAACTCAATATGCAAACATGAATATCAACTTATAAATTTCATAAAACAAATTTATTAAACAAAATTTACAACAAAATTTACAACAAAATTAAACAAAATTTACAACAAAATTTCATAGAACTAAATTTCATAAAACAAATTTATTAAACATTTGTTTACATCATATAAATTTACAACAAATTGGAAAAAATAGTAATCTACATAAAATTAAAAATAAAAAACCGATTATGGACTTAGGTCTATAGGTTCTTCATTTGCTTTTTTCTTTCCCGATTGCTTTTCCAGCGCCATATATAATTTGAAATTTAGTCGAAAAAGTTCCTTCCATGGCGCAGCTGCCTCAGTGCGTGTTTGTTCCCACCTTGCTATAATTCCTGGCATTGGGAAGATCCCTTCTTTAGGAATAACCTGAGCATAGTGACAACTGTTTACGAACACCATTACAGTCGGGATGTAATATGTCGTTCCCTGAGGCGGACCAGTATAAAGCGGTAAAAACGTAGAGTTCCACAGGTTTACCCCTCCATTTTGATTTTCCCATAAGGACAACAATACAATTGGCATATTGTAATGAGAAGCAATTAAAAACCCATAAGACGGAAATCTCATCCATTTGTCAATAGGTGCGGGATTTGTAGGATGATAAAAATTTAAACTTGATAAAATGTAATCATACCGGTAAGCTTCAAAGTCAAGATTCTCAAACAGCTCATAATAAACACCTTTCATTTGCTGCAGCTCTTGAAACAACTCACATCTTATCGCGTACCAATCATCTTCCCCATTCTGTTTACCCGTCGCATTTGCAAGTACCCGGAACCCACAGTTACCATCCCCACGCACATCATAAACCGTTTCGATGTAACTATGTAACATGACCCATATTTGGTCACTGTACAGGAAGGTTGGCCTATTGGGGGTGGGTTTAGGGTTCTGGTTTCGCGGCCTCCTAGTTGGGTTTACCCTTACCTCCGGTGTTTCATCCGCCTTGCCTTTACCCTTGTCCCTACTAGCACCAGCACTCTGTTCCTCCACATACTCCCATCCCGACTTATCCCTCTTACTAGATTTGTCGCCTTTTCTAGGTCTCCCCCTATTTGCTCTCACTTCGGGGTCACTGACGGATGTTCTGGCTGGTACGGTTATCTCTCGGAGTTGTGTTTTCATACGCCGTTTTTCAACATTCGTTTTGCTAGCATAAACACTTTTAAACTCTTCTAGATCACCCTCTACCCCATAATCATCGGTGTTCCCATTATCATCAATTACGTCTAATTTTTTCCAGAATGGATGAATATATTCTAGAGGAAGAGGCTTCCCGAATAAAATATGTTCACTCATAATATGATGACAAGGTAAACCGTGAGACAATTTAAAACCGCAAGAACAATTCTCATCAGCCTGGCCACTACATTTTCTGTGTTCTTGGAATAATAAATCAAAGGCATAGTGTGTGATATACGACCTAAGATTTATAAATAGAGGCGTTTTTTCAGAATGTGGAAAATAAGACTTGCATTTATCCAACTTCGTCTTAATATCCTCAAACTGTTTTTCTAGAATTCTATTCACCTCTACCCAAACAGTTTCAAGCGTGCCAGTATTTGTGGAAAGGGATCTTTTCAGCTTAGCATGTTGTTGTTCGGCTCGATTGCTAGTTCTGTTACCTAGATGTGTTGTGTGGTTGGTATAGCATGCAACAAACTTTTCAGCATAATCATTTAAAAGCTTGTCTACATACTTAATCACAGCAGGGTACGATTTGTAAGAGGTATTGAAATTAGTTCGGTTATAATTGTACTCCTCTATCGACTCAGAATCAACCAATAAACCTCAATCATCTAGAAACGTTTGTCACTCCTCGTCAGGGATCTTTTTACGGCAGTTTTTCAAAACATTTTTTGCAATATGAAAAGTGCACAAAATATGATGAGAGTCGGGAAAAACAACGGATAAAGCATTTGATAAGGCCATTTCCCTGTCGGTTACAAACACCCTAGGTAGTATACACCCCTCCAATGTAACTTTAAATTTTTCCAATGCCCATATATAACTTTCTTGTGTCTCGTCACTCATGAAAACAAAACCTAAACAATATGTTTGGTTCGTTGATGTCATTCCTACGACTTCTAGAAATGACATATTAAAACGGTTTGTCCTATATGTACAATCCATTAACAAGACATCAGGAAAAGCTTTGAACATCCTTATAGAATCGGGGTGTGCAAAAAACAAGTTCTCAAGGCAATGGGTTGATGGGTTCATATTATAGTAGAATGTGTAGCGATGTCTATCCAACAAATTAAAAAGTTCCTGTGTCGGGTTTCTACCATCTCGTTCTTTAAATTTCAGTCCGGCCAAAAAATTATGTATCGTTTTAGTGTTTGATACATTGTCAGGATTTCTATTTTTAATGGCCTCTAATATTGCACCAACTTTAAAACTACTTTGCCTTAAAGTTTTAACAATTTCTTTTTCATCTTGGGTTAAACGAGCACGTCGTGCTTGACCTTGGAGGTAAGTTGGGGGTGGGTGGTTATGTTGTCCATTTTCTACGTGACACATCCATTCACCATTAACTACGTAACCTTTAATGAAAAATGGACAGTCTTTTTTCTTTGTACCTGATTTTACGGAAGATGGTTTCTTTTTTTCGTAAACCCCCGATTTATCACACACAATATCAACATACGGTGTTCTGCTCCCATCACCCCCTCCAGACCTACGAATCGTAAGGATGAAACCCCAATTTCCAGCCACATCAGCAAGATCAGCAAGCATTTCATCCCTTGTTTCCCAAGTCAATTCATCAACTTCAAAGTGCTCCGAATAATCAGTTAGCTCATCGTTTGAGCCACTGGATGAATTCGCATTGTTGTTGTTATTCCATTGGTTGTTGTCATAACCATAGTTGTAATTCATTTTCGAAAAAGTGTTTGTTTGTATATTTTATTGGGGAGAAATGAGGATTTTTTTAGAGATTTCCGAAATGTGTTTGTGTTTGATTTTATGGTTTGTTAGAATTGGCAAAATTGAGTCATATTTATAGGGTAAGTTTACACTACAAACCGTAGATTACTTTTACGGTTTGTAGTGAATTTTTGGTGTAGTCATTTCGAAACTTTAATAATGCATTGAGTAGTCATTTTCGGATAGGCTTGTCAAATCATAATAATTCAAAAGTGATTAGGTGTTGTCGGAATTATTTTGATAGATATGGTATCCAATGTAATTTACACTACAAACCGTAGATTACTTTTACGGTTTGTAGTGTTTTTTTTGGAGTAGTCATTTCGAAACTTTAATAATGCATTGAGTAGTCATTTTCGGATAGGGTTGTCAAGTCATAATAATTCAAAAGTGATAATGTGTTGTCGGAATTATTTTGATAGATATGGTATCCAATGTAATTTACACTACAAACCGTATATTACTTTTACGGTTTGTAGTTTATTTTTTTTTTACGTTATTAACGGTGATTCCGTGTAAAAAGTACATTCGTAAAACGTCGCTGCTAAAATCAGGGGTGCAAACCGTACATTACTTTTACGGTTTGCACATAAAACAAGCAAACCGTACATTTAATGTACGGTTTGTATGAAATCTGTATAAACCGTACATTAAATGTACGGTTTGTATGTATATTTCAGAATATTTAGTTTTTAGGGGTTTAGGGTTTAGGGTTTAGGGTTTAGGGTTTGTAATTTAGGGGTTAAGGGTTAGGGTTTGTAATTTAGGGTTTAGGGTTTAGATTTTAGGGTTTAGGGTTTATGGTTTGTAATTTAGGGTTTAGGGTTTAGGGGTTAGGGTTTGTAAATTAGGGTTTATGGTTTAGGGGTTAGGGGTTAGGGTTTGTAAATTAGGGTTTAGGGTTTAGATTTTAGGGTTTAGGGTAAGTGGTTTGTAATTTAGGGTTTAGGGTTTAGGGGTTAGGGTTTGTAATTTAGGGTTTAGGTTTTAGTGTTTAGAATTTAGGGTTTAGGGTTTAGGGTTTGTAATTTAGGGTTTAGGGTTTAGGGTTTGTAATTTAGGGTTTAGGGTTTAGGGTTTAGGGTTTGTAAAAATTCAATATTGGTCCTATCAATTAAAATACAGAATATTTTTTACCCTAAAACATACAAATCAAACATACGAATCAAATTAAACTTACAAATTTATAACGTACAAATCAAACATAGAAATCAAATTAAACCTACGAATTTATAATATTCCAACCCTAGCTAATAATAAAACTGACAAATCAAACATAGAAATCAAATACAAAAACAGTGCATTTATTTTTTTTTGTAACGACTAAATGTTTTAAAGTTGGACATAGGGAGCATCTTTCCCGCCGATGTTAATCTATCGGATGACGGCTCAGCAGACTCTTCGATTTCGTTTAGCTCCGTACGCCGTCTTTGTCGCTGCTGCGATTCTGGATGCGGCGCACGCTCGTGGGATGTAACTGTCAACCCTCGACTCCAACTGTCGGTTGACTGATGACTAGGATGATGCTCGAACGGGACATCATCCTGAACGTAGCCCGACCCAGCAAAAGAAGCACGACGACCATGACCGCTTGAACTCGGACCCGGACCCTGATCTGTAGTCGGGGGTCGACCTCCACTGGTTCTTCTACCGCCGCTACTAGATTCGCCTTCCCCTCTGCCTCTTTCGTCGGGACGCCGACAACTTGCCGACCTAGTGTAATTTCTTGGGTCATAACGTAGGTCGTCATCACCATCGTCGTCGTCGTCGTCGTCGTCGTCGTCATCCCCCTCCGACTGTTCATCAGCTGACCCATACGGATTCATACCCATTTCAGCGAACTCCTTACGTAGTAAGTCCACGTCCGTTTTCATTTTCGCCCGTTTGAACGATTTGAAACTGCGGCGCAACATCGCTTTCTGTAAAAAAAAAACAATAAAAAACGATTTATTAGTATTGAAATATACATAAAAAGAAGTAACGATTTATTAGTAAAAAACGATTTAGTAGTTACCATTTTATTGAAGACACCCGTATTCTCCCGGAAACCGTGAGGGGGCGGGGCAAGTTCAGGTGGGTTTATGAAGATGCGGGTCCGCTCTCTATACCATTTCATGTAACCCGGTGACGTCCCCGTGCCATATTCGCCGTTAATAAGACGGGTGTGGCGGTCATTCCACACGGCTATAAATTCTCCGGTTAGTAAAGGCCAGTCGTGTTTTTGCCCAACCCCATATCTTCTATCCTTGCCGTGACCCTGTCTTGGTTTCCAAATATATGTAGGGACCCGCTGCACAAAACCGAACTGCCTCATGAACCTGTCCGCGGGGTGGTACTCAATCTTCTCATTACAAATGAGAGGCACAGAACAATGCCACATATACCGGCCCCGCATGCAGTATTCCGGATACTGATTAAGATCCCCGTAAGGTTGCCACACTATCTGTAATCATCAAATTAGAATATATAAACAATGGTTTAAAAATAGACGAGTAATAAATTCTGCGAAGATAAGACCAATGTAAACATATACAACATATAATACGTAAGTTACATATAATACGAAAATTATAATTTACCTGTTCAGGCGACATATTGTCAAGCTGGTCACGTATGTGGACCACATTATGTCCGTAGACATATGGCGTAAGGTTGGTTTGCCGCCACATCTTCCATCTGTAATATACAAACAAAAACCGATAAACAATAAATATAACCGGCAGCTAAGTAAATGATAGATGACATAATAATATAAAAAAGCAAATCCAATTCAAAAACTAAATAAATATCATACCTGTAACCGAGGGGGAACCTAGGCAAGCCCTCCGATGGCTCGACATCTTCCGGCAGCTCTTCACACGGTCTAACCGGCAGTAGTCTGGTAATCGCCCACATATCCAGAAACATCACCGCCCCGCTTACTCCGGTTGTCTTACAACGTACCACCCTGCATAGATTAGCCTCTAACCAGGCCAGAAGAGCTGATCCCCAACTATACTCAGCACATGTGTCAAAATCCTCCAGAAATGGCAGAGGCCAGAGTGGAATCTGATCACTGCTCTTATCCGAAAACACATGTGCAGCCAGTAATAATAGCATGGCAGCCCTAGACTGATATAGTAAACGCTCCTCACTAGGGTTGGGGGGGTAATTCACTGAAGGTCTGTAACATCCAATCAAGTCTAACTGTCAGACAGTTTTGATCGACTTGATTTTCAGCCGGCCTAACACCCAACAAACTCTCCATCATAGCCAACCTGCTCGCCTTCGTGTCATTCCGCTCCGACCGGGTCACAGCAAGACCATCCACCCTCAGACCAAGCATAATCTCTACATCCTGTAAAGATATCCCCAACTCTCCCCCGACAAAATGGAACGTGTGCGACTCATCACGCCACCTATCAACTAAGGCTGTAATCAACCCTCGGTCTACGGTATAATTACCTATACTGTAAATACCGTAAAAACCAGCCCTAATGATATTTTGAACTACCCTTTCAGGCGTCGGTATCTGCCAACTATAATTATAAACCCTAATCTTATTGGCATCTCCTCTACCCGCTTCTCTGCCAGCATTCCAAGTCTGATTAGAAATGTGACCAGTCTGTCGTAAAATACCCAACCTCCCTTTAATATGTGGACCTGGGTCTGCCATCCTAACTATGATAACCAAATATAACTCAATTAATGATAACCAAAAAATGATAACATAACCAATTAATGATAACCAAACAATGATAACTCAATGATAACCAATTAATGATAACCAAACAATGATAACTCAATTATAACCAATTAATGATAACAAAACAATGATAACTCAATTATAACCAATTAATGATAACAAAACAATGATAACCAAACACACATTTTTTCATAAACCAAACAATAATAATTCACTTTTTTAATGATAACCAAACACACATTTTTTCATAAACCAAACAATAATAATTCAATTTTTTAATGATAACCAAACACACATTTTTTCATAAACCAAACAATAATAATTCAATTTTTTAATCATAACCAAACACACATTTAATCATAAACCAAATAATAATAATTCAATTTTTTAATGATAACCAAACACACATTTTTTCATAAACCAAACAATAATAATTCAATTTTTTAATCATAACCAAACACACATTTTTTCATAAACCAAACAATAATAATTCAATTTTTTAATCATAACCAAACACACATTTTTTCATAAACCAAACAATAATAATTCAATTTTTTAATCATAACCAAACACACATTTTTTCATAAACCAAACAATAATAATTCAATTTTTTAATCATAACCAAACACACATTTAATCATAAACCAAACAATAATAATTCAATTTTTTAATGATAACCAAACACACATTTTTTCATAAACCAAACAATAATAATTCAATTTTTTAATCATAACCAAACACACATTTTTTCATAAACCAAACAATAATAATTCACTTTTTTAATCATAACCAAACACACATTTTTTCATAAACCAAACAATAATAATTCAATTTTTTAATGATAACCAAACACACATTTTTTCATAAACCAAACAATAATAATTCAATTTTTTAATCATAACCAAACACACATTTTTTCATAAACCAAACAATAATAATTCACTTTTTTAATCATAACCAAACACACATTTTTTCATAAACCAAACAATAATAATTCACTTTTTTAATCATAACCAAACACACATTTTTTCATAAACCAAACAATAATAATTCAATTTTTTAATCATAACCAAACACACATTTTTTCATAAACCAAACAATAATAATTCAATTTTTTAATCATAACCAAACACACATTTAATCATAAACCAAACAATAATAATTCAATTTTTTAATCATAACCAAACACATTTAATCATAACCAAACACATTTAATCATAAACCAAACAATAATAACTCAATTTTTTAATTATAACCAAACACATTATCAACAATTCAAATTAACCAAACAAAATAAAGAAACATGCAAAAATGGGACAAATATCAACAATTATTAAAATTTCTATAATTAATATAAACAAACAACAAACAATTATATATAGCTAAGTGAATAATCAATTTGCATATTTTATATATTTTTTTCTATTTTACAAATTGAAATTACACAATATAAATAATAAATTAGAGAATAAAAGATATACCCTTGAATTATGGATAAATTTGATTGATGATTTGGGGTTTTTTTGTTAATTAATTTGATAGGTAATGTGTTTGATTGATTTGGGTGGTTTTTTGGGATGAAAATTGGGGGTTTTTGAGAGAAAGAGAGAGAATGTAGTATAAAAAATGTTTTTTTTTTAAAAAAAACGTAAGTTTCTGTTTTTCAGGGACCTTCTGTGTAATTTTGGCGCAGGGACTGACTGTGTAATTCTGAAAATCAGGGACTGACTGTGTAATTTACAGACATTTGCTGCAAACCGTAGATTAAATCTACGGTCTGCATTGATTCAATGCAAACCGTAGATTTAATCTACGGTTTGCAGCAAATGTCTGTAAACCGTAGATTAAATCTACGGTCTGTGTTGAATCAATACAGACCGTAGATTTAATCTACGGTCTGAGAGTATTTTCAGACTTTTTGAAGTTTAAAAAGTCAGCCTCATTAATAAACTCAAATATAATTATATTAAAATTAATTCAAATTTAAAACTAAAAAATCATATTGATTGACACATATTAAATAATAGTGAATCAGATTCATATAATTGTTTTTCATACATTTCAGATTAATTAATTTTTCTATCAATTATGATATAATTATAGAGAAGTCATTAATTAGAGCATTTTCACTAGAGTAATACTACCGTGGAACCGGTTCACTATTATTTAGTTTGTGACATTCATTAAAAATCTAATATCTATTAATGAACTCAAATGTAACTACACTAAAATTAATTAAAAATAAAAACTAAAAAATTATATTGATTAAGACACACTAAGTAATAGTGTACTAAGTTCATATAATTGTTTTTCATTTCATTGAATTGAATTCACACTACGTGAGTAACGCTGGATTTGATAGTTATATGTTCGTAATTAATTTCCATACCAGTAACATTTTTTTATGCTAGAACCTATAATCCGGATGTCAGGACTAAATGAAAAGAAAAATAACCACCCAGAAGAAAATGAAATTCGAGAGTATTCTGATAGTAAAACATCAACAGGAAAGATACACAAATAGATAGTGGGTGTCGCAACTATTAAAAACCCAACATATATGTAAAAATTTAAAAATAACTATCTTAAATTTAATTTAAATTAAATTATTTTATTGGTTACTGGTACCACACACTTAAAAATATAGACCATTTTGATATAAGCGTTGCTAAGGTTTTGAATTGTTTAATGGATAAAATCCATTCATCAGAATCCTGGATTAAAAATTTGGCTTGCAGAGGCCATTGATTAAAAAAGAAGTAAGAAGTGAAAATTAAAATACACAAAAAGTTACAAACACTTGATGGCCCTACAAGTTCAAATTTTGATGCCATTCGAGTTGAATATTATATTTTTTATTCACAATTTATGGTTATCTATACTCTCTTCTTTCTATTTAATTATTTATTACGAAGCTTCTATTTAATTATTTATTATGAAACTACGTGTAATTTTGACCAATTAATAACTTATATCAAAATTGTCGGAATAAATTTTTAAAAAAATTAGTCATATAGTTTAAATGTTAAATTTAAAAAAAAATTATTTCGATAATTTTGATACAAGTTATAAATCGATTAAAATTATATGTAATTTTGTAATTAATAAACGGATGTATTATTATATATGCCCTCCGGATACAGTATGTTGAAAATTGTTTTAGTCAACTTTAAAAGCTCGTAACCAAGTGCATAAATATTCCTTTTTCTTACACTTTTAACTATAACAATGGTAAATTTGTTCTAATTAATTAACGAGTTTGATGTTAAAAACATTACGTAAAAAAAAACACTAGTTGAAGTCTCTACAAATTCGAAATTAAAAAGAACTTATAAACAAGACCCAATTCTCCAGAAAAAACAATGAAAAAAGTACCATTTATAGGTAGTAAATTTTGCATAAATGATGACTAGAGAAAAATAAATGAAAACTAGGATTTAGAATCGTCCGTTAAATATGCTTATAAAAATTATTCTTTGAATAAAGATTTAATATTAACTATTTTCCAGTAGTAAACTAATCTAGAAAGACAATATGGAACTATATTTTCAAGTCTTTTGGTTTTTTAATTCAGTTTAGTTATTTTTCGGTTTCAAAGATGTAAATGGAAACCAAACCGAAATCTAATTCAGTTTTAGTTCAAGTTTCTGATTCCCTTTTTTACTTTGAAAACGGAACAGGACACCTTGGTTTTGCTTTGGTTCTTGCTTTTGTTTGGTTTTTTGGGGAATAATCACAATCCAAGTTTTATAGCAAAGTTTATTTGGGGCCAAAATATAGGTTCCAATATGGGCTAATTTCAGGCCTTCATGCATCTTCCATTGTGTTCTATATGTATTCTCATGACTCGAATAGATTAAGATGACGAATCTTAAAGCCACAACTTTAGAGTTGACAATCTGCAGATGTAATGAATAATTATGTATGCTTGTTTTCATGGGTGACATTATTACGTGTGAATGTGTATTGACTACATAGTTTACATTATAAAGTGATGTCTGAGACTCTGAGTTAGTTCAAGGCAGAAAATTATAATGAAAAATTCATAAAGCAACATGATCTTGAAAATCTGTACAAGAATTTGCGTAGAAGTACCCAAATTTCTACATCTTGAATTTGAAGTCTCTTGCTTTCATTGGAGTCAAATTGATGAAAGATTTTTATTAATATAGTGTGAAAACGCCTCACACGTGGCTTTTACAAAAACGTTATGTTAGATGTACAATTGGAGTTACAAAAATTCTCCAAAAACATAAAATTACATACTCCTAGTTGGAGTAGCTTACAAAACATGTGTGTGTATGTTTTGTATTTTGGAGGGATGATGTGGCAAAAGAACCGTATTTTGGTACAGTTTTGAAAGAGCTATAGTTTCGTAAATAGTTTATACAATAGCTATAGTTTGGCAAAAATCCCTGCAAAACAAAATAAAAACAAAATCTAATTCTATTAAAAAGCCTGCAAAAAAAAGAAAATTGTATGTATATGTTATATGTATAGCGAAATAAGCTGATATCAAATACCCAATCAAAGAAAAACACGGCCAAACGGATAAAAAGAAAAACCAGAAAACCAAAAGAAACAAAATCCGGTCAAAGATTTGTTTTATGTGAACAGTGTTACGATCAAACTCTGGCAATGTATAAGACAGATGCTTTTGTATCTATGTTCATTATCGTAGGAGCATCCATAAGTACTGTGATTAGTTTTTAGTAAATTGTCATGAAGAAACACTATAATGAGAAAATATGATTGAAACAGACCTAACGTAATTTCTGTAAATTAAAAAGTCCAATAGGGAGAATAAAACTCAACCACTGCATATTAACGAGTTAGGCATGTACTTAAATAAAGTGAGCATTTCACAAATCACAAACATAAACTTCAAAGCTAGTTTCAACCACTTTATATTCATGATGGGTGTATTTGTGGTGCATTAGTTAATCTTTGTTGACAATTAAAGAACTTAGGTAAGCGACTGACTTACTTTGTTTGCAAACATAGAATCGCTTTCTTTTGTCTTTAGTTAATTTAATTGTATCATTATACGTATGAAATCCTTTTTTAAACAGACTAGTACGAACGAGCCTGTTCGAATGTACTAGTATTCTATTAATTGAAGATACAATGTTTGATGTAATTTCTCAACCGATTAATCTTTGATATATGACAAAATATTTCAGTCAATTAATTAAACTCAAACGACCAATCTAGTAAATTTATTTTACAAGTGAAAAAAAAAAAAAAAACCAGCGATTAGTATGGCGACAAATAAGCTTCGGTGATACTACTGAAATGAGCAATTTGTGCCCAGCCACCTTTTCAAACTTGTACTAAGCTCAAATCTCGTCTCAAACTTTATAAGTTTTAAGTGTAAAAAAACATATTATTTTCACTATGTTTTTTTTAACTTTATAATTCAACAAAATAGTAATATATCACAACTTTTGATATAAACTCAGACAAATACGTACATATACACTTGAAAAAACACCAAACAAAGCCGAAAAATTATATGTTTTTTCATTTTAATATGTTAACACATAATTTTTAATATATTTTTTATGATACTTAAAAATCAAAACCAAATATATCATATCATACTATATATATATAAGGCAACCCAAGAAAAAGTGAGGTCGCCAAATTTTGATCATTTTTTTTAAAAATGGTCTCACTCTTTTTTACTAATTACTCATTTACATTTATTCAATTCAAAATATAAAAAACACACAAAAATCATGATCTTTTCAAAACAATTATAATGTTATACCAAACAAAATCGTTTTACGTGTATTTTGTATAACAAAAACGTTATATTACTCACGATTTTTAATTTAATATATTTATTCAATGAATATACATTTTAAAAATTTATTTATCCGGATCATATATATCACGCGTCACACACACAACGTGTCGCACAAGCTCCTATTTGAGAGTGTGGGTGATTTTTCATTTAAAAGGGCAATATAATGTGAACGATAGTTGAACGCCCGTCTTTTATTGTTATATTTTTGTTTTTAAAGTTTTTATTTGATATGTCATGATTTCATATGAAAATATTAGCACTTGTCATACTTTAAATAATTAGTGCTTATTTTTTACTTAAAGTCATTCTAGATAGTAAAAGGAAAATAAATCATATCAAGTGGTCGATTTATTACTTGTAAACTGAATAGTTTTCTAAAGCAAAAACTTATGTTATGTCTATATTGTTATCGGCTTCAAGAACTTAAAAGATAGAGTAGAAAACTTGTCACTTTTTAAAAAGTCGTAGGACAAAATCTATAATTTTATACACATGGAGGCAAAAAACCGTCAAGATAATTAAACTTTTAACTCCACATAAACCTTACATTAATCTATGAGGATCATCCATGTAATTTAACTGGTAATTCACTCATGTTCTCGCTTTTCCCATCATCTCTAAACCCCAAGACGCTCTTGCAACCTCTCTATAACCCAAACACTAACAACGCCGATTCCAATCCCTCCTACATCCGGATTTTTTCACCCCCGTAAAACACGAATTTATTCATACAATTGACAACATAAAACTCGATTAATTTAAAAACATTTCTGGGAGTCCGAACAAATCCCTTCATACACCCTCAAATTTCTTTATCTCCAAATCCAATATACCGTTGAGGCGAATAACGTTCTAACTAGACAAGCGGAGGCCTTCTTCCCTTTAAAAAGCTCTGATGCCCACTTAATCCACTCATTCCACGAATTGCAAGACCCTATGAAACCCGACTTAGCACGACCCAAAGCCCATACTCTTCTTGAGAACTCACACACAAATAACAAGTGATCGATGTTCTTCGTATTTTTAAAACAAAGCGGACAACCATTTACACCTGTAATATTGAACTTTTGAAGTCTATCCATCGTCGCCAACCGGTTCAAGATGGCTAACCACAAAATAAAACTACACTTTGGAGGAATGGGAGTTCTCCAAACGATTCGATTCCAAGTAGTTTTTACCGATTTTGATCTTATCGAATTCCGAGCCGAGCTAACGGAGTATTCCGCAGAGGAATCCGGAGTCCAAGAGACCGAAGGAGACTCAACGGGATCCGCAAATATACGAATTGAAGGTTGGAGGGAAGAGGTAGGAGATGTGGTAAAGGAGTAGGAAGTAGAAGGGTTGTTTGGGGGTGATTAGGGTGGAGATTGAGTTACGGGGAGCTCGTTGGGTTCGGTGTTCGGAATAGGGTCCGGAGGTACAGGTGGAATGGAAAAAGGATGATGGACGTGGCAGAAAATTAGACAATTGGAAAAACCATGCCGACCAGTCGGCCACAGATAGTTTTCAGGGCTGAAAGGCCGACTGGTCGGGGATTGGAGACCAGTGGGGGTGTAATTTTGAAAGAAAAAAATGCTCTTAAATCGAACCTTTTTACAATAGCACCAGACTTTTTCTTCTTTAACAAAACGCTCTAGAATTACCACCAAATGACATTTGTAAAACTTTACATACTTTGCGAATTGAGAGAGGGAAGCAGGATTTGCAACCCCTCTTATATTCCAGATAACGCAACTCATTTAAACTTTTTGCATTTTCCCCTTCTTAGCAACTATGCTAGGTGGAGAGAAAAGTTTAGTTTTCTTTCTTGATCTTTTTATACTTTTCTTAGACCCTTCATTAGCATCTGAGAAGCTTTTCTAGTTTTTCCTCTTCAGATTCATAGTCAATAGAAATATAGAAATCTATATGCAGCCTGTTTACTAACTGAACAATAGAGTTTTTAATAATCACTTCTTTCTCCTTATCAATCTCCACTCGATTTTCTTCTTCGTCCTCTATTCCAGATAAAGCTTCAAACATATTGGAGGAGACACTCTTTTTTGCAGTCATATACTACATAATCCTTTTATCATTATCACTATATATGGGACCAGTGCTATAACATGCAAAAAGAGGCTTAGGGCAATCAGAGAACCACCCAAGAGTACCATTATCATTCTCAATTTTCTTCATATAAGCAGTTTTCAGGCCTTATGGCAGGATTAACATATGAACTATAGCACAATTAGAGCCAATCACAGTAACCTTGAATTTTCTCTGAGATCCTATGCCATTTTCAGAGTTAGTGTGATAATAAGTTTCTTATTTATTTTAATTCCATAGAGAGAAATTAAGCAAAAAACATAGCGGGAAATTAAGAAATTTATTTTAATTCCACCCTGAGATTCTTTTGCTATTTGCTTAATTTCTTATTTATTTTTATATTTTGATTTTTTCTTCGGAAAGTCACAAGATTTGTTCAATATATATATATATAATACAAAAATCTCAGAAAAAGTTTATGCCCCCTTCCCCGGTGGGGCTCGGGGTCGTCGTTCTTTCTGCCCCTAGCCAGAGCTGCATCTGCAACGAGGTCGTCAGCTCCGACAAATTGCATACACAATCATGAAAAATGAATACATAATCGTGAATTGCATAAAGAGTATTAAAATTTTCTTCACTTTTAAAAAATATTTCAACAAAATTCGACAAATACTATGACAAACTAAACATTCAAAAAATTATTAGAACCTGAAATATATTCAATTCCTTTTACATATTCCTGCGCAAAAGCTAACATCACCTAGAACTTATGAATTAGGTAAAGTCTAAACTTTTTGGCTAATGATGTAAGTCTTCATTTGACTTTTTATTTATCTTTGCTTTAAAAGTGTTAGACTTATAATCATCGTTCAATCATATTCCAACATCTACTTTGTCTATTTTTCTTGACAATTTCTTGATGTGAAAGATAGTGTAAACAGACTAAAAAAATTGCCGTGTGGATTTAGTACAGATAGGGGACAAAGTTTACTAATCATGCCAAGTTTACTAATCATGCCAAGTTTACCTAGTCAACAGATATTTTTAATGCTCATAATATAAGAACATCCAAAGAATTGTGATTTTACCAAAACACCCTTACATTATGGTAGAAAATATTTCATTCGATGATTCCCTGAACACAAGATTAATTTGTTCCTCATTTTTTAATAAGTTTCATTGGTGGTATCCAAGTTAGCTGAATGTTAGTCTTTTAGTAGGGCAACTTTGGCTTTCATCTACATCCCATTTCATCCTATTTCAGAAGGTTAGATACTGGTACAATTGTTTCCATTGTTTGAAAAATTGTACTTTCTTCCTAATTACAACAAAATCAAACCACCCCTTGAGGTTAGGAGGAAATTAAAATGCACCCAACAATTCGATTTTAATCAAAGACCCTTCAAATTTTAAACATATTGAGATCACAACCATCAACTTAACTTATCATTCAGTTTTAAGGAATATTTTACAATTGACAATAGATAAATAAAACTGAAGGAGAAAGGGTGAAAAGAACTTACCGCATAGTTATCCGATCCTCTTTACCATTTTATCACTTAGCCTCATTGTCTTTTGACTTTTGAGAAATTATGCTTTTAACTTGATTGAAATTCAAGAAAACAAATAAATATAATTTACTGGAACTTAATTGTGAGATAGTTTGATAGAAAAGAAACCTTTATAGCAAGGCAAACTACTTATGTCATTGTTTAACCCAATATTATATAATAACGAACTAATCTTCTTTGATATATAAACAAGTTAAAATGACATATTATAAAAAAGACAGGTATGAATGTTTTCTAATCTCGAAATTAGCAATAAGTTTAATTTAAAGGGTGTCATTGTGTCAATGATGGTTTTTATATTATGACGTGGTGTGTTTAATTTAAATTAAACTCTACGTAAGAGGAGTTTTTGGTTTTTCGTCAAATCTAATAGTTTGAATGTAAACATTATTTTACCTCCAAAATTTAAGCATGTTTTCTATTTGATTTAGATATTTTTAAAGAAATTGCTTTGCTTTTCCTACTCTGACAAAAATAAAAAGATAGCCTGCAAGTAAAAAAGCTTTTCCACCGGTAATTAAAAGATGTTATTCATCCAATTTAGGGGATCAAATGTATATGTTACTTATTGAAGACCAAGCAAGCTACAAATAAAATATTGGGGGACAAATTCATTTTTTGCCTCCATATACAGGGTATTATGGTCAATTCTCACATTACCCCATTGAAATTTTCAGCCACCAACCCCCAAACAAACCAACTACGGAAAATAGTTTTTGAATGCCCAAACCATTTCAAAACAGAGTCATTTATTTCCATCTCAATCCTCTCAAAATTTGTTTCCAAAATATTATCATGGAAAGAGTAACACATCCCTCTGTAGCTTTCTCCATAATTTTCCTTTCTATCTCAGTTTTCCCTTATTCTTATTCTCAATCTTCACAAAACATTCAAACTTTCTATCCCTTCAAACTACCACCTATTGGAAGGCACCCAACTAATGGAACACCGCCACCTCAGCTGCGTCCGTCGCCACCGTCGCAAGAAAAAAAATCATCAAACAAAAAGGCCGTTGCAACTGCTGTGGTGGCAACCGCGGTAAGCACTCTACTACTATCCGCGCTTTTGTTTTTCTTCATTCAAAAGCGAACACGAAAGCAAATAGAGAGGAAAAACAGGCCTAACCCTTTTAGTAGAGACAATAGGACAGTTCCTACCGAATTTGCTCGGTTTAATAAAATTATTAAAGGGGTGGTTGTCGACGAGGATGGACTAGATGTTGTATACTGGAAGAACCTCAACGGAGAAAAGTCCAGAAACAAGTTTAGTAAACAAGTCTTGAAAATTAATAGCATGAAAAAGATGGAAGACAAGAGGGTGATAAGTGGGAGCGAAAGAAGGCGAAAAGACGCCGATGCCTCTTCACATGAGAGGCCTTTTCTGCGGGACAAATCTTCAAGTTCTCACCAAATTTGGCAAGACAAGAATAACGAAGCTCTAGTAGAAAACCCTCCCAATATAGTTGACGAGAAACAAAGATTATCTAGTGTGTCGATCAAGAGGGTGACTAGTGGGAGCCAACGAAGGCAACAAGAGCCTGATCCCCTCTCACAAGAAACGCCTCTTATTCTTGAGAAAGCTTCGAGTTCTCATCAAATTTGGCAAAACCGTGAGACCGGTTCGCTTGTTCAAAATTCTTCTCCAACTATGGTTGAGGAAAAACAAAGTTTTTCTATTAACTCAGCGACTATTTCAAGTCCTCCTCCTCCGCCACCTAAGCCACCATCTCGGTCGCCTCTGCCACCACCTCCACCACCAATATTGGCCAAATCCGGTCCTAAACCGCCACCTCCACCACCACCCAAGGTGTCTAGTTCATCTATACCACCAAAGCCACCTCAAGTGGCTAAGGGAGAGGCTTCATCTAAACAAGATGTAAAAGAGGATGAAAAGGGTCAAGTTAAGCTTAAGCCTCTCCATTGGGATAAGGTGAATCCTAATGTTGAACACTCAATGGTGTGGCATAAACTTGAAGGTGGTTCATTCAAGTAAGTACTTTTAGTGATCACCCCTTGAAAACTTTAGTTTCTCATCTATTTAAACGAATTATGTCACGTCTCACTTTAGCCCTTCAATTAAAAAGCTTCATACTTTACTCCTGTTGCTGGTCGAAAACGCGTTTAGGTTATAAAACTTCCCTGATAACCAATATACTTCAAATAAATGTTACATATCGCTTGTAATTATGTTGTTATTTGATGGTCGATATGCGAATTGTTGCATTCTGCTACTTAGGAGAGAAAAATGACTTTAAATTGATAGAATTGTTAAAAGTATTATGTTTAGCGTCGCTTCTTCATTAGACTAACCAAGTGTTATGAACTTCATAATTTCTGAAACAGGTTTGATGATGATTTAATGGAAGCACTTTTCGGTTCTGTTGCAACAAACCGAAAATCCCCTAAAAGTCAACCTAGTCCAAGTGGCGAAAAGTCAAACAGTCCACCTACTCAAATAATGATCCTTGATCCTCGAAAATCACAGAACACCGCGATTGTTCTTCGATCCTTAGCCATTTCTCGAGCCGAAATCATTGATGCCTTGAATGATGGGCGTGGCCTAAACGTCGATACGTTGGAAAAACTTTCTAAAATCGCCCCTACGAAGGACGAAGAGTTACAAATTCTCGCGTATGATGGGGAGCCCACTAGACTAGCGGACGCTGACTCATTTTTATTCCATTTACTTAGATCTGTCCCATCGGCTTTTCCTCGTTTCGATACAATGCTTTTTAGATCAACTTATGACTTAGAGATTCTACACTTGAGGGAGTGTTTGGAAACACTCGAAACGGCGTGTAAAGAGCTTAAAACTCGTGGGTTGTTTTTGAAACTTTTGGAAGCTATTTTGAAAGCAGGGAATCGTATGAATGCTGGTACTTCGAGAGGAGATGCTCAAGCTTTTAACTTGACGGCCCTCAGAAAATTATCGGATGTGAAAAGCACTGATGGAAAAACGACTCTTTTACATTTTGTAGTTGAAGAAGTTATTAGAGCAGAGGGTAAACGGTGTGTTTTAAATGCAAATCGAAGCTTAAATCGAAGTAACAGCAAGACTGGAAATAGCAGTAACCCAGGCGATTCTCAAAATAACGAAGATAAAGAAAGGGAATATGTAAAGCTTGGATTACCGGTTGTGGGTGGCCTTAGTAACGAGTTCTCCAACGTTAAAAAAGCTGCTTCTTTCGACTATGATACAATTTCTAACACGTGTTCGGTTCTTTTGTCTCGTGTAAATGAGATTCGACAAAATCTGAAACAATGGGGAAATGCCGACAAAGGGGCTTTCATTACTGAGATGAATCGTTTTGTGGAAATAGCGGAAATGGAATTGAATGTTATAAAAGAAGAGCAAACAAGGATTATGGAGATGGTTATAAAAACTACAGAATATTATCAAGCAGGGTCATCTAAGGATAAAGAAAAACACCCTCTACAATTATTTGTTATAGTAAAGGATTTTCTAGGAATGGTCGATAAGGTATGTATCGACGTGGCTAGAAATTCGCAGAAAAAGAGAAGTGTAACGACTAATGTCGAGTCGTTATCGAGATCATCAGATACGAAGAATTCTGTGAGATTTCCGATATTGCCTGCCAATTTTATGTCGAGTGGAAGCTCGAGTGATTCGGATGACGAGGCTAGAAGGAGATTAAAAATAGGGGAGTTGTAAAGGGGTAGTTTACATAAATTGTATGATTAGTTAGGCTTGTTAATTCTTTTGAAAATGTGAGTATATTTTCCAATAGTTGTATGTGAAGTTGATTTTGTTCACATTAGCTTTTTCTTGAAAACAAACGATTTGTTTTTGAAATGACATCCACTTTCTTTTTTGGAATTGTAAGATATTTCTCCATGAACTTATAATTGTCAACGGTGCTCTGCAATTGATTTCCCATTTTTACGAACCTAGTTTGGATAATAATTTGCCAAGAAAACTGTCGAAATTGTTTCGTTGCAGCTTTGAAGGGGAGGAAAAAGTCGATTTTGCAAACGGAGGAGGAAAGTTAGTTCAATGCGGCTTAAACCTTCTAGCGTCTGAAACCAAAAATGGCCTTAAAAAGTTACAGGCAAACAAACCATTAGTGTCTGAAACTGATATTATCCATTACTGTGTTCAAAAGGAAAAACTAAATGTTCGGGCGAAAGTGGAATCCTAACAAATGGTATAAGGAGAATAATGTATTTCTAAACTCTTTATACAAACTAGTTTGTTGTTGTTTTTCTTTTAAGATATAGCTGATCAAGTCAAAATGACAAGATAAATGTAGTTTCTGCTAGCTGAATTTGTCTAATGGCTATCCAATTGGAGTATCTTATTTTCTAGCTTATAAACAAATTGAACAAACTATCAACAATTTCGTTGGAAGTAATTTGATTTTACTATCACAAATTCACAACTAAGGCTGTTATGCTGTTTATGCTTATTGAAAAGCAAATACTGAAAAGGTCATAGTGAGTGAATAAAATTCAGTAATGCAAAACAAAAATGACAAAAGGAAGATTCAACAGTTCCAGCTAGAAACTTTGTCCAACATTAGCTGTATTAATTATTGTTAGTTGTTACATAATAATAATACATGTCTAACATATTAGCATATATTTAAAAACCCAATCAGCAAAAAACAAGATTTTCAGGGTCCAAAGTTTTACAACGACAAATAGTATTTCGTAATGCTCGTTTGTCTTGTAGCCATTATCCCAAATTTAAGATGGCGGTTATGCTTATAGTTGCAAGAAAGGAAGAAAGACAAGACACTTTTACAGTAGCATTAATATGTTCTTACAAAAAGATGGACAAGACTGAGGCGCGAAAACTGCATATAGGTTAAGTTCTAAAATGTTTGTTAGGCAACTGCATAGGTGTCAAAACTCATAGGTGTAAATGAAAATTGATCTATAGCTTATCCGACATGCTCCTGACCTGGTTTGACCTCGATAAAACTTCACATAAGTGTGTCTTTTTAAGTTGGGGGGATCGTCAAAGCTAAAAAAATTATCAGCTTCCTTCTCTTGATGATGCGAAGAACAATAAATTTATATCAAATTTCATTTTACATTAAACATACCCCAACTTTTGGCGAATATTCATTTGCATTGAAAAGCTTTTTAGTAGATGGATCTTCTTTTCCTTTTTCTGGTGCCATTGTAAGATCATGTCTATGATCAACTCATTTCGGCTTAGTAAGATACGTTAGATGAAATAGGCCTTAAAGCCCTACAGTGTTTACTCCCATTCCGACAGTTCTAGTGAAAGGAAACTTCTATACGAGTATAATATAATGATGAAGTTCAGTATATTATACTACGGAACCCTTAGTTTACGATGAAGTTCAGTATATTATACTACGGCGCTCTTAGTTTCCAAATTCCCATTTTCAATTTTCTAAATTTTCAATTTGAATAAACCTACCCTTAAATGTTTGCCTTGCTTATTAATTATCGTCTGCAATGTTTTTTAAGTTACTCTACCACCCTCCAAAAGTGGATAATACACTTCTCTTCAAGTTGTGTAATATATATTTTGTTAATTTTAGATTACTGAGAAACCACCAAACATGGAAATCATTTCTTTGTTAACAATTCATTTTCTTACCATCCTTATAATTCAATCACAGTTTATTAGATCCGACCCTGACTCACTTCAAGACTACTGCATAGCCGATACAAAAAAACCGCAATCATTGTTCCTGAATGGCGTACCATGCATTAATCCGGCGGAAGTACTCCCTTCCCATTTCACCACGTCGGCACTATCCAAACCCCCCAGCACTATAAACCTGTTTGGATTCGCTGTTACTAGGACCAATACCGAAAATATTCCAGGTATAAACACCCAGGGTTTATCAATGTCCCGGGTCGACATAGCTGTCAATGGGATTGTGCCACCTCATTCGCACCCAAGGGCAACGGAGGTTACAACGTGTCTTAAGGGTTTGATTCTTGTTGGTTTTATTAATACTTCGAACGCTTTGTTTTCGAAAATATTACATCCTGGTGATTCGTTTGTGTTTCCTAAAGGTTTGGTTCATTATTTGTATAATATCGACAAAAAAGGGCCAGCCTTAACTCTGGGTGGGTTCAATAGTCAGAACCCCGGAACACAAATCACATCGATGGCCATGTTTGCGTCAACACCATCAGTTCCAACGGAAGTATTGAAAAAGGCCTATCAAATTTCTAATGAAGATGTTTCAAGAATTCATAAGAGCCTTGGAGGGTGATTTATTAATTTTTCATGAAGCACTTGCTACTTTCTTAGCTATATATACGAACACGTTATTTTTTACATATTGGCTCTAGTCACAAAAATGATATACTCATAAATAATAGGAGTATTATTTTTCAATGAGTGGACCTACACGATCATATGCATATATATAGAATAATGAAAATCCTACAAGTTTAAGACATTTTAGAAATGTTTCTTTTTGTTCGACCGAATCAATGATTGTAAACCAACTAGATCTAATATATTGTCCACATGATTTGTTATATTTCTGATTCAAATTCATGCTTTAGTAAATCATGACTATGTTAATATAGTCACCCCACTTTTATAAAAAAAAATTATTCAGTGATTCAATTTGGAATAGTGCATCGACTTGCAGTATTTATATCTTATGGAAAGTCAAGATATTAGCAAGACTTCTAATTATATGTAAAAAATAACATAAAATATATAATGTGTTGTAGTATATTATTGGACTCTTGGTCTTGTACTTTATGGGCCCAAGTGGGCTTATAACCCTACCCCTCTATCTATATAAAGAGAGTTAGGGGTCTTGTATTTCACATTCATTCATACATTCTGATTAATAAAGTCTCTCTTATTGTTGTCTCTCATACCTCTCTCTATATCTATACATATATCTATATATATCTATAACGAGCTAATATGTCACACAACACGTTATCGACACTTTGCTCGCAGAGAATAGGATATACGCTCGCGGATATTGGAGATTTTTGGTAAACGCTCGGATATTGGGTATTTATAAACCTTGAGGTTTATCCGGGTTTTTAGGGTTTTGCTATATCGACCTTCACCAACATACCGTGCGTAAGGTACCGAATTCAAAACTTAATAATGATCCGTGAACATTGGAAAATCTTCATGCATGTTGACTGCCCTTTGTTGATAACATGTACATACTAATATTGCATGATAATCTTGATTCGTATGATTAAAATCTGGTAAATAAAAATGAATTGACATGTATGTATACTGAATACGTAACCTAGAATTATTTTATCTAGTACTAAGAATCCTTAAGAGTATTTGCAACATGCTACTGTAGGTTCCAAATAAGAAATATGGGATTATGTTATATGATATGATGTATGTAAGCAAGTCAGCAATTACATGTATAAAAAACAAATTGATTACATACAGTACTCTAAATATGTTGTATATTTAAAAGAACCGTACTTAGTAAATCTGTTAGACTAAACAGTAAATTACAGAAACGGTAAGGATCAAATTGCAACTTGCTACAGTTAATAGACTGATTTGTTAGAACCTAAAGACCGAGATGTAACTTGCCATAAAATTTTGTACTCCCTAAACCTAATTGAGATTAGTTTATTGGTATAACTGTTTGGCAAATTAATTCGTAAATAGCATGTATTTACTGCCATGTTCACCTTACCTTATTATGGCCTATGGTATTGTAATATTAGATTCTTACCATATAATAAATTGACTTACTTGCATGTATAATGTATAATGATAATTAAAATTTGTCTTCCCTGCATGTGATATGGTAAAATAATAATTAAATATACTACTCCCATGCATGTCGTAATTACCATGAATAAATTTAAGATTGATGAATTGTATTAGATATTGCTAAGTGTGATTTAGAATATCTTGTTATAATATATACTACAAGTAGGTACAAATCTAATAATTATTTATTTACTGCCATGTGTAAAATATGTTAATTTGCGAAATCATATATTTTCACATTTAAGTTGGAAAAATTATGAACCTTCCCTAAATAGGCTCACCTATTTGGATACGATGTCTAGGAAAGATATAGGCGGAAGTCGATATCCTAACGAGGTCGGGTTTTAAGTGGCATTCGTGCCCTCCACCCTCACCGTCTTTCCTGGTCGTGTTCAATTAAAGCTACTGAAAGGGGTTGACTAAATAATAATTTCTCCGAGTGTGTTTATATAGTGATGTATGTTTCGCTGAATTGGTGTTTCAGTATCGACCCATAGTTCGATCAATGAGAACCGATTCACATGAGAAGCAAAACTAATGTTTTCGAACCTGTCGTTTCGAAAGAAAGTTTGTGCTTGTGCAAACCATAAACATATAAACCAGTCGTTTTATATGATAAATAATCCAGAACTCCCAACACATGTTGGATGCCATCTATGATGAGAAAAATCGTAAAACATACTTGCGAAATGACTGTTTAAATGTTGATTTTAATCCGTCACCACATGTTACTCACCCTGATGTGTGAAAATGTGATGCCCAAATTTTTTTTTGGATGCCATCTTTGATGAGTCAAACACGAGTTTGTTGTTACCCTCGAGATGAATGCTAAGGCGCTGATTTTATTCCGTCGCCACATTTGAGACGTGATGACGTCTATGGTGAACAAATGTCTAAAATTGACATATTGGAGCAATGTTTCACCAAAATACTAGCTTGGAAATTGTATTCCATAAGCAGTATCGTGAATTTATATTCACTATGTTCCTTTATCACCCATCTGTTATTGGATAAGAAAATTACCCCGATGAGTAGTTTTAATCCTATTGGGTCAATGGCGAATTGTTTGCCTGATATTAATGCTCTTCATGTACATTTTTTTTCCACGAATCGAGAACCGAGACAAGTGTTATTTGTCTCGAACTGTCGCGATCCCGATGAATCGCCTAGCCAAGCGAGATTTTAGATAATCGTCAAAATCGAAAACCTGTGGCTCCAAGACAGTAATTGAAAGGAACAATATGAGCCATTGTTACAAAGCAAGAGATAATGCTCAAGGAGCCAACTCTATGCTATAAAGACAAATGTCATACACGGTTACTCCTTAAATAGTTCACAACTATTATAAAGGTGGAAAAACCGATGCTAATGTGGTTAAAGCTAACTGAAAGGAAACTCTTGAGACCCCCGATTTTGTGGCTCAAATAAGTTTGTTACCTTTCTTTATTGATTTTGATAAATCATTGAGCCATTTTTTCGGTCATCTGGATTATGTTTTTCCATTTGGATTATTATTTTTCCATTTGGACCATACTTTTGAATTATGGTTTGTCTGTTTACGAAATTTCTAGAAATAATTTAAAGTAATTTGAGCAAATTCCTTTGACAAATGTGACCAAACTTTAAATTATGAAATTTTAGACAATACTTGTGGGGTAGTTGATTTTTTTGGAAATAGTGGGTAACAGTGTACCATATAATTTCACCAACTACTTGCCTAAAAGTGTACTCAGTGACAACGATTCTGGACCTGTCGTTCCAAATCGAAATCTTTGGTAAAGCCAAATTGATTTGTCAAATATGAGGCGTTATACTCCTATAGGTCCTGTCGTATCTTGTTGAGTTATAAAATATTCGAGAAAACCAGTGTTACCTGGTAATAGCTCATGAAAGAATTAAAATTTCTTTACATATCCTCCATTCAATACGACCAAAAGCGTATTTTAGAGGAGTTGAAATGTCTTTCAAGTGGTTGCTACCACATTCTTTAAAGCATTTAAAGTTACCTTATCATTTCGCCTGTCGTCGAAATGATAAATGATTTAGATGCTAAGACATGATTGTATATACTATCATTCGCCCGTCGTCGATTGATAAGAGCATTTTGATATTGTGGCATTGACAGGATGAGATATTCCCGGGTCAAAAGACGATGCTTGATTTATAATCGCATCGTATTTGGATTCTCTTTGAGGATATATTTCGTGATTAATCCGAAATTCATGCCACTAATGCTCATTTTGAAAGACTAGTATGTGTAAAGATCACGAAATGAACTCGTAGAATTCTTTGAAAGAATTGAAGGAGTTATTGTGGACTTATCCAACCATAAGACGGACCATAAATATAAATGGTTATGGTTGATGCATCGACAATATGGTCACATTTTAATGTTGTCCACATAAATGCAGCACTTTCCAAACTTTTAGCCCTATCATTAAGTTGATGGCTCATGATCTGGATTATCCTGAAAAGTCTAGTCGACTTGATAATTCCGAAGAGTAAGAATCGAAATTTCGATTTAAATTACTTGAGTTTGGAAATTGAACATCCTGTCGATTATGTTCAGACCCAAATGAACTCACGGAAAGTTTGATGATGCGACTGCAAATGATTGCACGCACTTCTTGGTCTTGCGTACCAAGATTTATATTTCCGTGTGGGGTTATGCTATTTTTGCTGCATTGGTCCATTATGAGGCCCATAGACACTCAGACACCATATGCGTACTAGCTGGTTACTGGTTATGAGCCAGAAGTCTCATATTAACGCGTGTTTGGAGTGCTTAATTAATATTTTGATTGAGCCGCTATAGCGTTCAAAATATGGACCTCTGAATGGGACATAAGTCGATTATGAATCCCATGCATATCATTAGATAGAGTAACCTTGGCAAGCGATCTCTTTACCGCATGATATGCGAAAGTGACATCGCTAAGACTGTTCTCCCCGTCGCTAGGGGGAGATTTGCACGTTACCGTTGATAAGGAACGACGTGAAGTAACGTGGCATAACCCACTCAGTCTTAGTTTGATCCCCAAAACTGCACTTAGTGATAAGTAAGTGCATAGACTCCCTCAAGTCTAACTAAATGCCAAACGCATTTAATGACTTTATGAGATGTCACGAGATCATTTATACCTGCTGCAAAATGCTTGCAAGGATAGACGTCCCTGTCGGATGCCGTGTTCCTATCGTAACACGTTGCTTTGGCCGAACCCGCCAAGCAAAGGACGCTGTGTCGGCCGTCAGTCTGTCGTCCTTCCCAAGATACGAGGAAGTTGACCGGTTCCAAATTCGTTCAGCCCCAGAGGTGGTGAACTGAAACTCATTTGTCGCACGAGATTATAAAGTATCAAGGAGATGTGTGATTTCCTCCTCATCCTAAGAATCTCAAAATATCTGTCGATCATGATATCTTAGACGATATTGAAGCGAAACGAGACTGTCATTGATTACTTGTTCATATATTCGGTGACGACTGATAATATGAACAAATTATGACAGGGAACCATGTACCGTTGCCTGAAGTCAACGGAGAATAGACTGTACTAATGGAAACTTGCAATCCAAGTAGACTCCTTAGCGAAAGTGTGTTCGGACCTGTAGCTCCAACACCACCAATGTTAAACGAGTTTGTTTATTTGGTTATTCGTAAGGAAAAGTGATGAGAATAATGAGATTGTAGAATGCTCGCCTAGTAGCGCAAGGCTTCTCTCACACCTTGAAATTGATTACGAGATGGTTGATTTCCTCGTAATGGACGTTATAACGGTCCCCTACTTTATCAGTTTAGTAGTTTCCGAAAACTGATTATGCAGCATGTGATTGTGGTCACTATTTTATCTCTATGAGAATTTAGACAAAGAGATACAGATGAAGGTCCCTGTGTGACTTCATATGCTTTAATCAAGTAGTTCCTGACCACGGAACACGATCTCATTTAAATGAGACGTTCACTATATGGATTAATATAATCCGAGCGGATGTGGTATACCGCCTAAGTGAATACTTGATTAGCTTGGGATACTTGAACAGGTATTATGCCCTTGCGTGTTTTATTACGCAATCCATTTTTGGATTTGCCTTTGAGATGAATGATCTTGGGAAGAAACGGTAGTGACTCGGCCTGATGATCGAGTCCCGTAAATATTGAATGTAAGTCCATGATTCAGACTACACCCAGAAGGTGTTATGACGTTTTAGTCATCATGACGCTAAGTCGTCAGATTCTCCCATGATCGTTCGATCACTAGACATTGATATTGACCCAGTCCGTCCCTGATGAGACGATGAAGAGATATTGAACCATGATGTTCATATCTAAGTACAATAAGCGCATTATTGTACTTGGTCTAATGTGCTAGGACGAACATCTCGTTTGCTGTGAATGGTATAGCTCGACACAGCATCGCGCTAACACGCTGCCATCGAAATGGCATAAAAGACATTTTTCCATTACCTTAAGGTAACTGTGGATGAGGGCTTGTCTTATCCCATTTGCGTCATCAAGTATACCTACCCCCCTTCGGTACTCGAATTAATGCAACCCTTTTTCGGTTATACCGATGCTGGTTACTTATCAGACCCGCATAAGGGATATTCCTAACATGGTATGTCTTTACCATTAGGAATAAGGCGATATCTTGGAGGTCTTCGAATGACTCCAAGTGAATCACTCTGATCTATTCGTGCTCTATGAGACGACTAGATAGTGTATATGGTTTCGAGCTAGTATTAGTCATATTTGAATTACATATGCTCTGTCTCACGATCCAGATAAAACACTTGTCATAGAAGACAACTTGTTGTTATTGATCAAGAGAGACATGACTACATTATGCTATTTAGCATTTCTCGCCGAAATTACTCTTCACAAATGAAGTTTAAGAGCATCCAGTTGAATGCTCGTTCTATTCTACGTTAGATTTTCTTGCATCCAGTCGTATGTAAGTAAATGAAGCATCCAGTCGAATGCTCGTACTCTTTCTTGAAATATGAAATCATTGCACCCCGTCGTGTGCAAGTGAGGGGGAGCATCCAGGTGAATGCTTATTGCACTAATTACTACTTAGTCGAAATCCTCGCACCCTGTCATGTGCAAGTGAGGGGGAGCATCCAGTCGCATGCTCGTGTACCCTTTTTGTCCTTAGACCAAGGTTTTTTTTCCCACTGGGTTTTCCTTGACAAGGTTTTTTAGCGAGACACGTTCCCATCTTATCTCACTTAAGATTGCCGAAATTAGGGGGAGTATCCTGTTGTGTACTTCTTACCACTGTGTACTCTTTTGTCCTTCGACTAGAGATTTTTTCCCACTGGGTTTACTCTAGCAAGGTTTTGATGAGGCACTTGTTTTGTGGTTGATCCCTACTACTATCATTGTTGCACTCTTCTTCCTTCGATCAGAGATTTTCCCATTGGGTTTGCTCTGACAAGGTTTTGATGAGGCACACTGTTTTGTGGTTAGTTACTTACATGATATTTCGGCCTATATCATTCAGCTACACAGTTTCTCCTAGGTTCCGGTTTTGTCCCACACTAGGTTTTCCGTCCCTAAGGTTTTTATGTGTTTAGCACTGCGAATGAACTCGACTCAGATCGACTGCATGAAAACGAAGAATTCAAGACGTCCAAAGGGGGAGTGTTGTAGGATATTATTGGACTCTTGGGCTTGTACTTTATGGGTCCAAGTGGGCTTATAACCCTACCACTCTATCTATATAAAGAGGGTTAGGGGTCTTGTATTTCACATTCATTCATACATTCTGATTAATAAAATCTCTCTTATTGTTGTCTCTCATACCTCTTTCTATATCTATACATATCTCTATATATATCTATAACGACCTAATATGTCACACAACATAATGTATTTATTAGTAAACTAGAATGACAATTAAAGGCACTTTTGATAGGAAATTATTGTTAATTAAAAAAAAATCACTAGTCAATTAGCTTACATTGTGATTTTGTGACAAATATTCAGGTATGAATTATAAAAAAAAATATGTAAGCAAATTTAAGTTGCACCGATACGAGTACGATTATCTAACACCCTATGATACTGGTATGACGGTAGCCAAAAGTTAAAATAGTTGGGTACGAGTACGACAACAACAATATTACATATATAAAATGTTGGAGTTCGTGCCTTGACGTAATGAAAAAAACCAAATCGGAAAATGTTTCGGACGCTAAAACGAAATAAGTTTCAATAAATAATTACTAACGAAATGTAATTACTGAACTTGTGTTAATAAATGATATATAAATGAAACATATATGATGTTCTAACAATTAAACAAACGCGAGTAAAGGGTTAACAAATAAGCGTACATTTCTTACTTGATGAATTAACGTGATCAGAATGTATTTACAATTCGAAGTCGATTGTTCAACAATATGTCCTTAAAATCTATTCGTGCCCTACCATCTTGACTTCTACGATACGGACGTTGACCTCTAAGGATAAAACGACTTTCGGGAAATAAGAAAGTGGGAAAACACTTCTTATTTACGAACCAGAAAATGACAAGAATTTTTTGTAAACGGAATGAATTACGGACAGAGAGAGAAATGACATTCTGATATATGAATATGCAGAATGGAGTAAAGAAAAACAAAGGAATAGAAGTCTTTAAATAAGAAACGAACCGGTACGAAGTGAAAAGACGCGAGTTTTCAGAACAGGGGGACTGAATCGGGACATTTTCAAACTGCATGGGTCAAATTGTGAAAAGCCGTAACTGTTGGTATTGTTACCGTTAGAGATAATTATATAGTCTTTCAGGAACATCATATGTTTAGTAAAAAAGATTATGTGTGTCGGGAACACGTGCTCGCGTATACACTACACCACACCACACCATACCACACCGCATCGCGCCGTGCCACGACCACATGCCACGTGTCACGGGTCGCGGGACACGGGCCGCAGATCATGGGACACCGGGTCATACGACACAGGGTCAGGCTATATTCAAGGTACAATATACGTCCCTACATTAGCAAAATTACCGATTTTGTTGTACAATTTAATACATGGGGGTATGATTGGCATACATCAGTTAGTTTGATAAATTTTATCTGGGAAAGAAATATATAATTTGCTAAATGTATCATTTATTAGTAAGGATTCTTCATCTACCATATAGGATATTTAAAATGTCGTACCATACCCGATTACTCAGAGAAAACTGAAGTTCCAATGGTGGAAATTTACTAAATTATTGCGTGTTTGACTGAGTTCTTTACCTATGGCATTATAATGAGAGTATTTTGCATGTTGAATATTCGTTTATAGCGAATAAACCATGCTCAAGTTAAGTTGACCTTCCAACGGCTAGAAACTAATATAATTGTCGTAATCAAAGCTAATTAAATTTTGACATATATTTTATTTTGTTCGACTAACTATGTAAGCTCGTGTTTATTTGAAGAGTTCAGACAACATAAACAAATTATATACTGTATAGACTTCAAAGAAAAGGGCCAACGAGAAATGAACTAGATAGAGACATTTGGGGGCTAGTCTCTACCATTTTGAAAGTTTTTGATGAAAAAATAGATTTTTCCTATTTATTTTGATAAAAAAAACTTCAAATTTTAGTGTTTAAGCTCTCCAATTCCGTAAAATAACTCCATATAAGGTATAATTTTTTATTATAGAAAATCAGCCTCCATTTAATAATTCTGGTTCCGTCACTGATGCCCAATAACACAAGATTACTCTATCATCCAGACGAATTATTATAGTTTTTTAGTTATAAAGAGCGTGAAAAGAGCCTTCCCAAAAGATGAGTTTAACAGATCCATAATTCGTATAATAATGAGTTTGGCACATTTTTAAAGACTTGATCTATCTTGTGCATGTACATAACCAAATGGGTCTTACGAGAGTGTGTGTCAAATATTCTCTAAGTAAATTAACACCTCCTAATAAATAATAAAGCTTAACAATTTGACCCTCTCCAAGTTACTTTCTATCAAAATATACCATGACTAACTAGTTCTTTTCCAGCATGATTTGCAAATTTTCTATATTCATTTATTTCTACACTTCAAGTTGAAATGTATACACTTCAAATTTTCTACACTTCAAGTTGAAACGTATAAGTATTTGTGAATTCTATATACATTTCAGCTTGAATTGTATACACACTTAAAATGTATACATATATCTATATGAAGTTTAACTTCAAGTGTAGACACGTAAATATGTGAAATTTATACACAAATATATGTCATGAGTATATATATTCAAACTTGACGTCTATACACAAGTGTAAGTAAAGTCTCTCATTTTAACTTGAAGTATTAACATATCTAACTACATACGTCAAGAGGTCTCGCATGGGCAAGAGAGTACGTAGTTGCGTAAGATGGCAGAGATCAATTCCAATTTAAGAGCTTTTAAAAAACTTTAAGGTATTGGACAACATTTTCAATTTTAACTTTGTCAATCTTAAGCATGGAACTACATATGAAGTTGTGGAGAATTTAACAAACAAGTAACTAAGGTGATCAAGCCTAACATGCAATATTAATTCGTTTAATTCGGAGTTTTGGTTTAATGATTACTTCTTCTTTTTTACTAAAACCAACTAAGTTACCAAACTAAAAACAACTAGTTAGGAAATTGAAGAGTATTTATTGATATTGTACTACTAAACAATGGATTTAAGAAAACTATAATGCTGTCAGGAATTTGATGAAAGTCCTATCATTTATTTATAAAAGTTAAGAGGTTAATGCATGAGCATGCTCCCATGCTAGCAAGTTCGATAAAAATCCGATCTAAAATACTATATAGCCATATTAGAACACAAATAACAAACCTCAAATGACTACCATTATGATCAGAGGACAAAAACAGAACTGATAATTTACTGAGAAATACATTGAGTTTGACACACACAAAATTGCGCATATCATTCTCCTCTCCTTATACCCCCTAACCCCTTACCACTCCTGATCAGAGTGATCAAATTGACTTGATAGCAACAACAACGCATTTATGGAACTCGTAAATCCAGTAAAACCATCAGTACTTAAAAACCTCTAATCATAATATACAAAATGTCTAGCATTTAGTATAGAACTACAGCATAATGAACTGCTAAAATGATACTTCAATATATCGTAAACTTTGAGACAAACAACTCTTTAGGCAGTTGATCTGTTATATTTCAAAAATATAGTCACACAACCTCATATTGCTCCAATTGAACTTAACTCGTCAAAATATTGCAGCAAACTTGCATTTTTTAACCAACTCATTTCACCAATAAAAAAAAAAACATAGTCCTGAATAATTGAAATAAACTAGTTAGTAAGAAAAAACAGTTTCAGATAGAAATCATCATAAGGCTTATGTAAATATTTCATGCTCCAAAAGAGCTATTTCCTTCTAATAACTGACCAACAGTGAATTATGTACTGTAGAAACATGCTTCAGAATAAATTCATCATTAGCCCCTTCGAAAACTTACCAATACCATAAAATAAATTAAACACAAAAAAATTTATCCCTAAAACACGGTGTTTCTTTTTGGTCTAAAATATATATGGTTTTGCAAAAATTAGGCATTCTGTGAGGATCTAATGTTGTGAAATTAGCAGCCTTAGCACCGTTTTTAGCCATCCAATCAACAATTGATTTTTCTCTCTAAAAACATAATTAAAACTGCTGCACACCCAAGTCATAAGATAACAGATATCATTCTACATATTAGCAAATTTTGGTCCAGGAGAGACACCTTTTTTCCACCAGTTAACCAACAATTCTGAGTCTGATTCAATTATAATATCAAAAAATCTCAAAGCAAAACAAATGTTCAGACCATTTAAAATTGCCATAATTTCTGCAAAATTGATAGAATTTTTACCATGATTTAGTGAGAAAGCCATGATAAAATTACCATTATCATCTCAAGACTCCACCACTAACAGCTTTAGAACCACTAATGGCTGAACTATCAATGTAAATTTTGGTCCATGAGGGACACCTCTATGAATCTATAACGCTATTATCAAGAGAAAAACGATTCAAAAACAAGTAAAGAAAAATAACTCACTTCACCGATTAACATCATAGTTTTCAAAGTTTAAGAACGAACTCGTACTTCCTCTCCCTTTTTTCTCTAAAAACAAAAATATGTTATAAATAATGAAAATACTGCGGCTAGTTCGAAATATATAGGTACATACTTGTGACAACTCTGTCTATGGAAGTATTAAAATTTAATTTTTGTTTACATAACCGGTCAGGTTAACAGGTTAAGTTGCTGCTTTTAGAAGGTTTTTGCTTCATCGGCCTTTATTGGGTCCAAAGCAGATTAGCGTCCAAAGGCATGATTTTGCCATTCAAAAATGCTTTTTTCTTCAAAATGGTCCATCGGTAGACTAGAGCATCGCTCACCGCTAGAGACGGAGTTATGGACCGTATACCGAGGTCTGACGATCGCCCTGACCAAATGTTTCGCTAGATTTGATCTGTAATCGGACGCAACATCTGCGGTAAAGCTCATCGCCAAGAAGACGTCCGTAAATTGCCTATTCTTTGAATTAGTTGTTGACATAAAAATTATGCTAAGTAAATATGATGCTCTCATTACATATTGCTCTCATGAGTAGAACATGTGTGCGGACCACTTGGCCAAAAACGGAAGAGTTATGGCCGAAAAAATTCGAGTATACGAAGAGTCCACTAAGAGTTTGACAGATTTGTTGTTGGAATATACGGAAGATAACGCTTCACACACGTTTTGTTATTTTTTTTTTAATTTCCGTTGTATAAAAAAATAGTTTGAAATTTGCATCGTAAGGTATTTCAAACTTTAAACAGTGGATTGTAATGTCATTTCATCCATGTGTTTATCAAGGATGGGTTAGTTATAGATTGGTCATGTCAGACAAGATTATATGTATTCATTTTATGAATAATACAAATGTATTGTATAATCAACTTTTTTGCTGGTTTTTGTTGACAACGTAATTGAGGATTAATCCAGTCCAAAACCGTAACTTAGAGTTATAAGTCTTAGCTCTAGGTTACGACTTTGACTATGGTTTTGAAAAGTCAAATTGTAACTCTGAGTTACGACTTGTAGCTCGGAGGTACAATTTTGGACTAGATTCCAAATTTGTGAACCGGAAAAAGATGCTCCATAGTCATAGACTTGCGTCACCAGAAATACCACCAGTTTGTACCACATTCATCGGACTTTTAGAAACCGAATGCGAACACAATAATTTTTGTGTATAAATTACTACGACAAGTGGAAGTTCGGTAGTTGTCCTTTGGTATTATTAATATGCTTAATCTGCGAATATCTAGTACTAAAAGAACTCAATCCTCAAGACTGCATGTGGGCATAACACAGTTTGAGGGAATCAAACAAGTTTGTATGATATATTACTTATGACAAGACTACAAATTATTTCGAGTACAAGTATTGTGCTCATTGTTCTTTTGGGAATCCAATCATGAGCTGCTAAGAAGGAATTATCATATGAACATGTTGATATAATATTACAGTTATTAACCAAATAGCATTTTCGATACTCATCAAATTGTTATTCATTTTCCTCACTATTATAATAAAAAAAATAACCATGGTTAGAGCAAAATTATTGTAATTATTATGAAGTCGTATGGGCAGGACCAAACAGTATAATATGTCAAACTATACTACCAAAAACTATAAGGTCCTAACTTTTCTTCCACAACAATAACCCATCCGTATGCACACCATTCCCACCTCCGGAAACCACCACTACTACTGACCATCTACTCTCTGCCACCCGCCACCGCAAAGCTCTGGTGGAGCTCTGACAAAGCTCCATCGGGTGCCCAGAACTTTGACGAGCTTACGAGCACAAGCATCAACAAAGCTCAATTAGGCTGTCTAGAGCTTTATATAGTACTTCGCTAACACGACAACTTTTTTAAAAGAAATAAAAAATGGGCTTCAATTTACAATGATCTTCCGAAACTTTGGCAAAGCTAAAAATCGCATCACAATCGTGAGATAACTCGGTAATTCTTAACTGCATACCTATTGGTATGTATTATAAATTACATATATATTGGTATGAACTTTAGAGAGTAGTGTTTTGGTATTTTTAATAAGTGCAAATCATTTTGTGACACTAAATAAACATAGTTATGCATTTCAATGTGCTCTAGATGGCATATTAAAGAAATGGAGAATTATCACACATAAAATAACAAATTTATCATAGAAAAAGGAGAGGGGGAGAGAAAGTGTTGCCGCTACGCAGGGCCGACTCAAGCATTCAGGTTGCCTTATCAAAAAAACAAAAAAAAAAATCTATTAACCGAGCCAAAAGATATAATAGAGGGTAATCGGACCATTAATGTTATAATTGAAACTAAATAGTATTACTGACATATTTTTAAAACCATAGGGAGAAACAAATTTATTTAATATTTAATGCCTGCAAAATTGTTAAGGCAACTAGGCAAGTATGCACGATCATACTTAAATATTTGAATATAGAAGCATTGTATTTTACCACTTAAGAAAGCGATCCTTTTATTTGTTTGCATTTGCAACAATAGTATACACACCATAAATAATTTTGTTGACATCAAAATTATTGCCCAACGGAGTGAGATCCATTTCAATGGGACTATCCGCATCATCAAAAAGCCAGACCTCGATTACACACTTTTGAGAGAATACTAGCTATGACGTACGTAATAGGAAGAAGGGTTAATTTTTATTGTATTTTTTTTATTTTAAGATTGTAAATTTTTACTTTTTACTGATTTTTCCTCCAATTGTAATCTCATCGGCTTGGTAAGAAATGATTTAAAAAGAAATGATTTTTCCTGATAAACTTGTTATTTTGATTAATGATAACAAGCTTATGATTATGAAAAAAGAGTAGCTTATGAAGAAAAAAAATTATTCAGTTGCATGCCTAATAATTGCTTCACAATTACGTTTAAATATTCTATCACAATTCATCCCAACGTAAAATATTTTTCTAGTCGATTTAATTGATTCAAAGGCTTCATATTTTGTTAGTAGCGTCTTTATACAGTCGCTCAAGCCTTAATACAGTCCGAGATTAGTAATTTTAAAAACAAATTCGTAATTTTGAAATCAATGATTTTTTTTTTTTTCCAATTTTAATGTTTGTTTGTGAATAAAATTAAAATATAAATATAATGAATTGTATCTAGTTAAGATCAATCTTACGAGACAGTGGATTATTTTAGAAATTTGTCATTTTAAAATCAGGTTATAAAACTATTTGTCATCATTGGCTATTGCAAAAAAAAAGCTCCATTAATAATCCATACCTTCACACTAAATCAATCACACACACACACTCACTCTCTCTCTCTGTATTGCATTTACACTGTTTGATAGATACAATGGATCGAGGCAACTTTGAGAGGAGAAAAGAAAAAATAAGTTTTTAATAGCCTAAAAGATATTAAATCTTCTAACTCCATACCTACATAATGTTGTTATTAACCTCTCCACAAAGCTCTATACCAAAAACTTACATAAAGACTGAATTAAACCTATAATGAAAAAAAGTCATTAAAATGAAAAAGTCAAGATTTGTACTTGTGAAGTTAGCAATTTGTTTTCATAATAACGAGGCTACCTATTTTATTTCATATATAAACAAACAAAACAATTTTGCAGCTATTTGAACAAAAACATCCAAATAAAACAGTGAAACTAGCCAAGTAGCCATCCAGGTGTAAATGCACAAGAAAGTGCCCATAATTATAACTATCTACATCTCATTTCAAATATGCATATAAAAATAGTTAAATATAATAATATATGCTACACCTATACCATATTAAAGAAATTTCTTAAAGACAGGTATTAGGTGTTGGTAAAGTGATTGACAACTACTTAAAAACTAAGGAACAAAACATAGAGAGGACCCAATGAGCTGTAACAACCCCACACTTTCCTCTATTGAAATCTTCACTTATATTTGTTCTTTGTTTTGAATCATTGTTATGCCGTCCATTCAATTATTATCTTTAGCAGAGTATGCTCCATTATATGAACACAACATTATTTCCCAATATATAAAGCCGTAAAAATATATTACACCATTCTTATATTTTTGAGAAAGTTCTTTCAAAGACTCAAACCTGATAGCTTGTAAACTTTTTCGTACCGTATAATTGTGTCATGATGGGCCAAATGTTTGTAATTTCATGACAGATGGCCTTTTTTGTTTGAAAATTTTAAGCTACTACTAATATTTACTCTTATCCCGTTCCGTTGATGAGCTTAAATCTTTCTTTTTTTTTTGGTGTCAAGTCTAAAAAAGGATGAAAAAAAACTCGGGATCAATTAATTTTTTTTTGCCAAAATATAATAGAGAATGAATTACATTAATAACACACAAAACGAATTAACAGATTGAAGGGAAACAAATAAAAACACTAGTTAAAGGATATCACATGCAATGTATACCAACAATAAAAGGCATTTAAATGACAAATAGCCAAATAGGAAATGATTCTTTAATAGAATAACTGAATGTTATTCATTTCACTTATTCTCTTCCAATACATCCACACCCCCAAAAGTTGTAACAATTTACACGAAACCCCTAATCACAACTCAGTTTATAACAAATGAACCCAAAAAATTGAATTCTGTACAACACCTATCAAAGAATTTGTATAAACTCCCAATACTCAATACCACCAAAACAAATTAAACACCCACCCAAAACCAAATGAAAAATAAAATCACATAAAATAATTTGAGTATCCAACCAAACCCTTTAAACCATACCGAACCGGACTATTATGCTTGTACAAATCGTATGGCTGCCACAAATAGTCCAACGGACACGGGCTCTTGTTATCCAATCGTACCCAAGGCTTCCCTTTTCCGCTCCAATGCAATAAGCTAACAGGACCCGGGTGTAAGCCTCGACAACTCCCACCAATGTTATCGCCACCTAACCCATGTTGGTTCCACCTATGATCAACCGGTTCGACGTCACCACCGAAAACTAGTAAAAAAGGCGGTAACGACCCTAGCTCATAAATCCGCTTATTTCTTTGCACCTCCATCCAATTTTCGATTTGTTTTCGATAGTCACCCGCTCGCCACCTCATCATGTCCATCACCATCACCCCCGTGTTGAAGTAACACGGGGACTTAGACCCGAAAACACTACTAAGAACGTTGTCGGACCAAAAAGTGTCCGTAAAGTAATTAGAAAAATTCGCGTGACAATATTCCGGTGCACCTATGACACGGTTTTTAGTCAACTCTATCGACCATAACTTATAAATGTCGTCTACCAAGACAACATCCGAGTCTAGGTAAATGATGCGTGCAACACTCTTGTCAAGTATCTCGCCTAAGTAGTTACGCGCATAGTTTAACGGATTCTCCAAGGCCGTCCTCACCGACGAAGATATCAAGTTAATGACCGTATCTTCTCGGAAAATATAAACCCTAAACCTCAAAGACGGGAAAGTTGACCGAACTATTCTTGTCAAAACTCTAGGACTAAGGGGATCGAACTCTGCGGAAACAAGATGGAAAAATACATTTTCAGGGCACGAGGCGTGGCGTAGGACGGAATGGACAGCCGAGACCGTGCCACGAAGGTACTCCGAGTCGAGGGTCATTGCCACGTGGATAATGACGGAAGGTGACGTGGAAGGACACGTGTCACCGTTTCGGTACTCGGGTGCCTCAGAGAATTGGGAAGGTGTGAGGCGACGGATAGCTAGTAACGGCGTAACGGAAAGGAAACAGAAGAAAAATAAAATGGCATTAGAGTAAGGGTTTTTTGCCATTTTTGGATATTTGTTATGAATGTATTTTTGAAGAGAGAGTTTTTATTTAATTGTGTTTTTTTTTTATCTCTCTCTTTTTTTTTTCTTTGTACTTGAACAAGGTTTTATACAAGTTTGGAGGTGAGTTCACACGCTGTTGACTCGCGTGAAGGTGTGTGTTTACCGTTGCTGAGCTGGGTTTTTTCATTTTTGTACTGATTTTTTATTTTGACCTAATATCTTTTGTAAATTTACAATTGAGCCCTAAACTTTATACACGCTACAATATACTTTTGTAATGTTACAAATTAGGCTAAATTTTGAATTGGTACCTTATCTATAAATTAATTAAGTATTAGTCTATGAAATTGAAACTAATTAAGCATCGGTTCATTTTTCCTAACAAACCAATAAAAATATAAAATATAATAAAAAATGGAAAATTTCCATAAAATAAAAATGGAAAAATAAAAAAAACCGAAAAAATTAAAATTAAAATCCAAAAAAAACTTAAAAGAGGGAAAATCCCAAAAAAAAGTACGAATAAAATTTTAAAAAACCCAAAAAACAAAAAAAAAATGCCAAAAAATCTAAAATCAACAAAATTCAAAAAACGCAAAAAAAATAGTCGGAGTCGTCTTAATTCATATTAAAAATAGTTTGAGTCATTTTAACTCATTTTAAAAACAGTCTAAGTCGTTTTGAGTAATTTTCAAAACAGTTGTCTTTTTAAGTAATTTTAAAAAACAGTCTGACTCGTTTTAATTAATTTTAAAAACAGTCTGACTCATTTTCGGTCATTTTAAAAATAGTCTGAGTAATTTTCAAAATAGTATGAGTCATTTTAAAAACATTATGAGTAATTTTATAAATAGTCCGAATCATTTTAAAACCAATCTGAGTGATTAAATTATTTTAAAAATAGCCTGACTCATTTTACAAACAATTTGAGTAATTTTAAAAACAGTGTGAGTTGTTTTAAATTATTTTAAAAACAGTCTGAGTAATTTTAAAAACAATTTGAGTCGTTTTAAGTCCTTTTAAAAATAGTATAAGTCATTTTAAATTATTTAAAATCAGTCTGAGTCTTTTTAAGTCATTTTTAAAATAGCTAGAGTCATGTTAAGTCATTTTAAAAAGAGTCTGAGTAATTTTAAAAACATACTGAGTTATTTTAAATCATTTTAAAAACTGTCTAAGTTGTTTTAAAGCATTTTAAAAACAGTTTGAGTCATTTTCAGTCATTTTAAAAATAGTCTGGATAATTTAAAAACATTATGAGTTATTTTGAGTCATTTTAAACAGTCCGAGTCATTTTAAAAACAATCTGAGTCATTTTAAAATCAGTTTTAGTCATTTTAATTCATTTTAAAAACAGTTTGAGTCATTTTAAGTAATTTTAAAAATAGTCTGAGTCATATTTAAGTCATTTGAAAAACAATATGAGTCATTTTCGGTAAGTTTAAAAACAGTTTGAGTAATTTTAAAAAGCAGCTCGAATAATTTTAAAAACAGTCTGAGGCATTTTTAAGTTATTTGAAGTCATTTTGAGTCATTTGAAAACAATTGCAAGTTATTTTAAAGTTTTTAACATTTTTGGGACTTTTCGGCTTTTTTCCGACTTTTTCAAACTTTTTTTCATTATTTTGGATATTTTGATTTTTCTTGATTTTTTTTTTTACTTTATTTTACCATTTTTTGCTTTTTTTTCGGGTTCCCGACTTTTTTGAACGTTTTTTAATTTTTTTGGATTTTTCTTGTTTTTTTTATAATATTTTTACCATTTTTCGGGTGCCCGATTTTTTTGAACGTTTTTTCATTGTTTTGTGATTTTTGATTTTGATTTTGATTTTTATTTTTAGAGGGTTTTTCAAAATGTTTTTAATTTTTTTGGATTTTTTCGGGTTCCCGATCTTTTTGAACTTTTTTTCATTTTTTTTTGTGATTTTAGCTTTTTATTTTTATTTTTCTTGGTATTTTTACTATTTTTTCGGAGTTTTTTCCGGTTCCCGACTTTTTTAAAGGTTTTTTCAGTTTTTTTGGTGTTTTCGTTTTTTTAATCTTTTCTGATATTTTTACTATATATTTTTATTTTTTTTTTCAAAAAAAAAATTCAGTTTTTTTATTGGGTAATTAGGTGGGTGACCAATTCTTAATTAATTTTAGAAATAATTGAGCAATCATTAATTAAATTTTGTAGGATAATCAATACTTAAATATTTTTGTTTTCATGGACCAGTACTTAATTAACCCTACAAATTACTCCTTCCGTCCCAAAATATTGGGGCTCTATGTAACACGTGTAACTTTGATCGGCAAATATCTCGTGCTTAAATTGTTATAATATATATTTTTAAAATTTGTTTATATAATTTAACATTTGAATTATGTGATTAACTTTTGAAAAATTTAATTTCGACAAGTTAAATGAGTTATTTGTTGGTTAAAATTACACGTAAATACTTAGAATTTCAATATTTTGAGACGGATGGAGTGCAATTGACCTATTGAGTGTTTTTCACTTCAAGAAAGAATATACTTTTGCTCATTGAATTTTCAAAACAAAAAATTTAACTATCGACTCGATTGTTATTTGAGGAAGTCATCTCCACAATTTCTAGTCTAGCATGCATGAGAAATAGAAGAACGGAAACATGACAAAATAAAAATAAAAAATGCATGTAGAATAACGGTATTAAATGTGAATCAAGAAACTGCAGACGTGGTTTCGAAATAGAATATGAGTAGAGGTCACTACAAATAAGATGTCCAAATAGTGATATGGTTAGTGACGATATTTTTTGAAAAGCTTACTAGCAACATGTTTGTGATATTTTAGTCAATTTGTGACAGGTTTATGTCATACTTTCGAATTAGTGACAATTTTAGACTTTTACTAAATAAACATTATTTTGTATAGCTCGTTACGCATATATTTTTTTGTAGTGAATGGTCATTCGATAAATCAAGGGGTGAACTCGGATAAATTTGGTTTATAAATACGAAAGTCATACTATATACTAAGCATGATCTGACGTCGGGAAAAGAGTAAAAAATGATTCAACAGCCACTTTGGAATGCTTCAATGCGCAATTTGAGAAAGAATAATGATAAATCTAGTAAAAAGTCGTATCATTTTCGTGTCGTTGTTTTACTGATTTTGATGGGTATACTATGCAATGTTCATGGTAATTCTTATGTAATAATATACTACCACCACTAAAATTTGATATTTCTAATTCCGTGACCAGATGAAATTTTGTGAATATATTTCGAGCATAGTGGTGGTGACAAGAACAACCCTAAAAAGTCAACAATGTATTTATTCCGTGGTCGTTCATAGATGGAATCAGGAAATATTAATTTTTTTTTGTAATATTATTATATGGGATGGCTGAAACGTTTAATTTTAAATATTTTAATTAAAATACACATAAAAATGTTACTTTTCATCATTTTTTATCAAATGTATAATTACTAGTATGGTTATTAAACGTGATCATTTTTTATGCTCTACTGTTTTTATGGTAGCCTGCCCTATATTTTTTATTAGCATTAGATCAAAATAAATCAAATATAATGGTAAAAAAAAAATCAATTCAAGAAAACGTTTAAAAGAATCGAGAAAATCAATAACAATATAATAAATCAGAGATTGAGTCAAAACATGTTAAGAAATATTCTTATTTTTTTTCCAACAAACATGTAGTGCTTTTTCGGTATGATTAAGAAATTTGATATTTATTTTTTTTGTCATACGTACCTTACTTGAAATGATGTATGTATGTATGTGATCCGTATGTTGGAGTAAGGGACGGAACACCCATGTGACCAGGGGTTGCCACGACAACCCCACAATTTCGAAAAATAATTTTTTTTATTTGTGTTTTTAAAAATAATTTATATATAAATTATTTTGGTAAGCACTTAAATATTTTTTTTAGCAACCGCTCTAAAAAATATATATTGTTAGTGCAACATACTATGATTTTGTATATGATCATATATAATATATAAATACTACTTAAAAACTAACATATATGCAAGTGATAATAAAATACACTTTACACCAACTTATCATTTCGACACGTAACATAAATCTTCAAAAAATTGTAAAAAATAATAACAATTAGAACAACAAATAGTGCGGTGAGTGCAAACAAATTTTATAAAAGAACTTTTGGTAGTTTGTATAATTGTATTTGAATTAAGTGAAGTGACTACAATGAAATTGTGTAATATATATTTGATTATTCGTATATATCTAGTATGATTTTTTTATTTTTATTTTACGTCCGTTTCTTAATATTTTTACTCTTGATTTTTAATTTTATCTTTTTGTATCGTTTTGGTTTCTATTTTATTTAATTTTTAGTCAATTTTAAAACGCTGAAACTTTTGAGACGTGACTGCACATGACATTATGTTGTGGGTTTTTTTGGGAGTTTGAAAAAAAAGTTGTAATTGTCAAAATTGAGCGAAAAAAAAAATAGAAATCAAATACATTTTAATTAAGAAAACAAGTTTAAAAAATAAAAAAAGATGGTAAAAAAGGTTTAAAAAAATCCGGGTTCTCCGTGTTTATACTTTGAAAAATATTATGTGCTTCTATTAACTATTTTGGAAACCCCATACATTTGGTTATGGTTCCGCCATTGGTTGGAGTAACACTACCATGAATCCGGTTCACTATTATTTAATGTGTGTGTGCCACCCTAGAAACATTAACACCCATTAATGAATCTTAAAATATTTAATTCAAAATTAATTCAAAATTAAAATTAAAAAAATCATATTGATTGACACATCCTAAATAATAGTGGACCGGTTTGCTATAATTGTTTTTCCGTATATTGAGATAATATAGAAATTTTGTCAAAGTTTTTGTTGACCCTCGGATAAGATTGCATTTGATACAATGTTATTTAAAAATCTAATTGATAAAGCCATAACTTTGGTCGGTTGCGCTAGGCTTTTCAACAATAATATAATAGTAAATCAAATGTATATAATGGACACTTCCTGATCTTTATTATTGCTCGGATTACTATCCTTATTCGGATTATTACACTTGCTCGGATTAGTATCTCTATTTTACAATTGTGCTCGATTTGACTATTTAATCTATCTTCTTGGTCTTTCTCCCCTTTTATTCGGTGCTCGGCTTTATCTCTGCTCGGTTTATTTCTTGGTGTAATAAGCCTTGACTAGTTTCTCTCTTTTCTCAACTTCTCTCTATATTTTTTGGATAGATTTTCTGGTCCTTTTCTAAGAGGGGTAATTGGCTATTTATAGGCAACTATGCCTTCTAGGATGGTGACAAATGTCTTCATCCCAGGGGTTTTTCAGACATGGGTCCCCATTTGAATGGGTTTGGGCTTTTGATAGTAATATCTTATTTCCTATTAAAAGCATAGGATGACCCATTTAGGCGTTGGATACCTATTTATAAAGTGGGTTGATTATTACCCGAATAGAATATTCGGGTCTAATTTTTATGTTCTATCAAGTGCTCCCTGACTTCCTCGGCGTGGTTTCCATGTCGGGGGAGTCATGTTCGGTCTGTCGAGAATGTTACTTCGGTCTTGTCGTTCTCAATCCTTCATCGAGAAACGCAATAGACTCATGACGGTTCCCTGGGGGGCACATTTAATGTTTCCTATCTTAATATCTTTTTTCGAGGGAAACTCCTATAAAGGGGTGTGCCCCCTCCATAATTAGGCATTTTACTACTAATTTGCTCGTGACATAATGGCTTCTTCAGGTTCTACTGGTGAGAGCTCCTTTAATTATATTTCCTATTTAGAAATGGAGATCAAGAAATCTCGTACCGCGAATAAGAAACTTGTGGACAAGGTTTCAAGTTACAAGAAAAGGTTGTCTGACATGGATTCTGATCATCATGTGACGATGGCCGATCGGGATTGGGCTTACGAGCATATAAAGAGGCTCGAGGCTAATCTGGCCAAGCAGAAGGCAGCAAAAAGGGCCTATAAACTTGCCTTCAAGGAGTTGCATGCTCGGTCTAAACCGAGTTCGGATGACGATGAAGAAGGCTCTTCCTCGAAATAATTAGTCTTTTGTAATTTCTGTTGTAATTTCTTTTGAATGGGGAGTCTTCTCCTCAGTTGTAATCGAAGTTTTTGAAATTAATAAAATATTTCCCTATCCTTGTTCTTGTCTGTTCATCTTCTTGATATCTTTTTGGATGACTTTAATTGGACTTGGAACTGTGGTTAATTTGCCGTAAATGCTCTTGGGAAGTTCAAGAGGTTGTATTTCTTCGAGATGACCTTTGATCTACTCCTTGTTTCTTCCTATAAAAGGGGACTATCCCTGTATTCTTTATGCAATTCATTCTTTATTAACGAACAAATGGCTTTTCCTCTTGAAAACTATGGTGACAATCTTCCTGAATATGTTGCTCGTCTTGAAGAGGAAGTTCAAAAGGTGCGTTATCTCGAGAAGAGGGTTGCCCGGCTGTCGGTGGAAGCTCGTCGGGCCGCCGAACTAGACGAGCGATTGGATGCCCTGGAGAAGGAGCACCAGAGGTCTTTGCTCGACAGTATTCGCGCTCGTGCTCGGATCAAAGAGCTCGAGGCCTCCAGAGAGAGGCAACTTGCTTCCAAGAGGGCTTACAAACTTGCTTCCAACTTGCTTCCAAATGACGAAGCGGGCCCTTCCACGAAATGATTTTATCGTTTTTTATTGTATTTCCTTTTATTGCTTCTTCTGTAACGAAGTATCAATTAATCAATAAAGACTTCTTTCTCTTGTTTATATCTGAATTACTTTCCCAATGCAATTTCTTATGACTGCGCACGCTTGTGGCCTCATCAATGCTTTTTCTTGGGCCTAGCGTTTGACCTTATCCATTGGACCTTTTTATTCTTTATATCTGGGGACCAATAGGATTTCTTGAGCCTTGTGCAAAAGATCTTAGATATTTATTTGAACTGCTGCCTTTCCCCAAAAATGATGCGTGTTTCGATGCCATTATTACTTACCCCCTTTAAATATTGGTAAGAATCCAAGCGTTTTGTGAACAAGAGTGGCTTTTAATTACTCACGCTTTTTTAGAACCTTTTGGGAATCCAAACGTTTTTTCTTGAACAGACACATCTTTTAATTGCCGTCGCTTCTTAGTACCCATTGGCGAACGGTTGCGACTCTCAATACCAGCCCTCATCTAATTGATCTATAAATACCTGCTTATAGCATGGTTACATCCACAATCCTCATCATATTATTTTTCCCCATATACAGACCCTCATCTTATAATTTTCCTAAGATGTCTGGTCCTTTCACCTAATCAGCATTAGCTTTGCAAGTGGAGGCTTTTGAAGCCTCCTATAGCCATGTACAAAGGCTGTTGAGGGATGCCGAGGAGGAACTGAAGGTGATGCGTTATCACCATACCGAAATGGTTCGGGAATTAACTTGGCTAAGATCCGAACTGGCTTATTGCCGACGTGCTCGTCAGGCCCTAGTCGAAGAGAATGAGATGCTAAGGGGGAACCCGACACTGAGGGACAGGGATGTCTCTGCCGGGCCCTCTCACCGATACCGATCGACTTCCCCCTAACCTTCCCCCTTCTTTTTTTTATTTTTCTCTGCTTTTCCCCATCTTTTCCCATCTCTTTTTTTTTTCTTCTTTTTATTTCTCAGTTTCCCTCATTTCTTCCTCTTCCTCTTTTTTTTTTTTTTTTTTTATACTCTGTTCTCTCTACTTTTCATTCTTTTCTTTTTCCCTTTCTTTTTTGTTTCATTGACTTCCTTTTTATTTGCCTGTTTCCTTTATTTCTTTATCTTCTTCTTATCTGTTTTTTTTCTGTGGTTCCTCTTTCTTTTTCTTCATCTTCTCTCCCATCACTCTTTTTCTTTTTCTTCTTTTTTGCACCACTATGATGTAACAATCAACCCTGTGATCCTAAGGGTTTTGTGTTACATCTAGGGTTTTTATCATTTTTCTTTTCGACTCTTCTTTCTTATCACTTCTTCTTTTCTTGCACTCTTCTTCTTTTCCTCTTCTTGCTTTTCCTTTCTCTTTCTTCTTACTTTTTCTTTTTGGCGTCTCCTGGTCACTTGGTCAGCTGATATAGTTGATCCTTTGCCTGATCTTCTGTACTAGCTCTTCTCGGATGTAATAGATCTTTATCTCGGATGCAACAGATTTTCTTTTCAGATGTAATAGATTTCCTCTTCGGATGTAATAGATTTCCTTTTCGGATGTAATAGATTTTCTTTTCGGATGTAATAGATTTCCTTTTCGGATGTAATAGATTTTCTTTTCGTATGTAATAGATTTCTTTTCGGATGTAATGAATTTTCTTTTCGGATGTAATAGATTTCTTTTCGGATGTAATGAACAATGATATATCTCATCTTTATTAATGAAAAGTATTTTTGCCCCTTTATTTTTGCACTTCTTTTTATATTGCACCTGTGGTTTGTTGTTTGTCGGGAAGCTAGATCTTTGAATATCTCGTCTTTATTTCCTTCTGTACTGTTGTATCAGATGTCAGTAGATGTCCCCATCATTGTCGAATATAGGTGCATGCTCCCTAGTAGGTCAGGAATACGCATGCTCCCAAGCATGTCAGGAAAGATCGTGCTGCCTTCGCTTTATAAGTACTTCTCTTTTTTTTAGTAGTTTATCATCTCTCATTTTTCTTCTATTGCTTATTTCTCCCTCAGCCCCTCATTTTCTTCCGTACTATAACAATTTCCCAGAATGTCTGGACCTGTGGCGAGATATCATGCTCAGATGAAGGGCTTAGACTCTGAGGTATCTCGGGTCCGCAGTCGGATGGCAAGGCTTAAGAAAGAGTATGGCGTTTTGGCCTTGAGCTTGTTCGGCTCTCATCCCGAAGAGACGGTGAAATGGACCGAGATTTCGGCACTGAGTCGTTAGCTCGATCACTTGTTGTCACAGAGAAATCATATGGCCAACTCCTGGTATGATGCCGAGGAGATTTGGGACCATGCTCAAGATGATTTTGATAACTCTCCTCAAGGCCTTGCTAGCATAATGGTAAAGAATGCTCGGCTTGAGGAATGCGTCAGGGCTCTTACCACGGAGAACAACGAGCTCTCCTTGGAGTATGACAATTTGGTCGCCATGAATGATTCCTACCAAGCTCGGTTGAGTTGTTCTGCTCGTTCTGCCTTCTCTCGGTCTGGCAGTTCGATTTTTCCACCCATTGATCCTTAGATTGGGCTGGTTTTCTTATGTATTTCCCCTTTTGCAATTTGTGTTTTGTTTTCTGTATTTGATGAATCAGTTGTATCTTCTCGTATCTCGTGCCTGTCTCGTGAACCATTGTAACGCTTCGTACTTTGTGCCTTTTGATTCTCTATAAATGCTCCCTATTGCCTGTATCTCATTACCAATTTCTACCTCTCTCTCTTGTTTTATAATTTGTTTCTTCTATCTTACTTTTGTTTGAGATGGCTCCCATCACTAGGTCCGCCTCCAAAAAGAAAGCCCTTATGGAAGAGGAGCCTACTTTTTTGCTACCTCGTCCCCCTGGTTTTGGGAAGGAGGATTTGACTCCTCTTCAACTAAAAGAAATTGAGATGTCATGGCTGAAACATGATCTCATGTGTGCTCGGACTGAAGTGAGGAGGTTTAAACAATATTGGGACGAAGAGGGCACTGCTCGTTTCAAGACCGAGCAAAAATGCGCGTCTCAGTCTTACGCCTTGAAACAGGCTGAGATGGCGATTTCTCGTTTGATTAGGGAGAAGGAGCGTCTGGAGGAACTTTTGGCGAAGAAGGATGTTGATATGGGGGATAGTTCGAAAAAGTAGGATGGGTGTATTTTCTTGTAAAATTTTTCTTTTTCTGTTGTATTGTTTGTGTTTTTCCCCTTTGTGGAAGAATAAAACTTGTCTTGCACTTGATTCTGTCTATTCTATTTTATTTGATGTTTTTCTAGTATATACCGAACAATGTGCCCGGTTATCCCCCCGGAGAGCGTTGTTAGACTTGACGCGTCATGTCGTCAGGCTAGGAACGGTCTTCGTCGACCTTGTTCGGTAGGCCCTTTGGGTAAGAAATGGTTGGGAGTCGAGGAACTTTATCGGGGGACATTCTCGGTGTGATAATATTGGTAGCGTACGTGGGAAGCTTTTCGTGGTAGGGTCCACTGGCCGTTTATTTAGGTGTAATGATGTGAACTGCCTTGGGTAGTGGGATATGCTTTGACGTGGCAAAATCTGGAGCGTTTATATGTCACAAATAGCAGCGGTTGTTGACTTTTGTATGGTTGGAAAAAAGCTAAACCTCTGTCACACGAAAGAACGGTTATTATTTTATTCTTTTTGTAACTCCACTCCTTTTTACTGTGCCAAGTAAGCCCTGTTGTTTGTATCACAAAATTCTCTGAAGAAAATATCTGTCTCTCTCTCTAAAGTATATTCTTCCCGCCAAAAGAAAAAGCGTTCGGCCGCTCGATCTAGGGTTTCGTGGTATTGTTGAAAGACTTGCTGCTGTTCTCGCTTGCTTGCTCATAATGATTACTGTAAGTGATTTTTCGTTCTCCCCCCTTCCCCTTTTTTTTTCCAGGGGTTGTATTTGATTTGTCGTTGTGGTCATAGATGTGGCGTTGGTATATGGTTCAGTTTGTCTATATATGTCTGATGATTCTTATGTATCTAGTTAATGTGAGTGGGGGGGGGGGGTGGTGGTGCTCGTTATATTGATGTGGTTCTTGTTTGTGTATTTGGTTAGTATATTGATGGACTTTTGATGATGTTTGGATAAGAAATTCTGACCCAAAGTGTGGCCCAAGTTGGCACCTTCGTAGAAAAGGATTTTAAGGAGCTTGCCGGAATACCTGACAACATACACATTCGGCTTCCTATTTCTGACGAGGAGGTGCTGGGATTTGTTCCTGCCGGCGAGGTAGCTGTGCGCTCTTCGGCATTCTTCACTGGGGGTCTTCGACTGCCTTTTACAAACTGGGTGGCTTCGTTCTTTGAGGCCGTCCAGATTGCTCCGGCCCAACTGACCCTAAATGGTTACCCTACTCTGAATGGTATCCAAAGGCTATCGGAGTTGTCCGGAATACCGATTGAACTGAAGGACGTCTTTGGAGTCTATAGTTTGAGCTTTGAGCGTCGCAGCTCATATTTGAAGACTCTGCGTGCCTTTGCCGGCTCGTTATCGGTTTGCCGGATACCAACAAAGAGCGTAATCTTGGTATTGTAATTGCTTCCGGTGCATGGGGTTGTGCGGGACACCAGATTCCTGGATCGTCTACCAATGCTCCCACTATGCCAGACCTCGGCGCTCCCAATATAGAGGCTCTGTTAGCTCTTTGGAAATGGTGGGGGCCTGGACCTATGCCGGATCCTGCGAGTCGTACTGCTCCCATGCTGCTCGGTTACCCTATGGGGTCGGTGACCAAGGGGAATCCTGCACCCGAGATCCCCAAAGAGCCCGAGAAGGAATTCTTAAAGGTGGTCCGGGCTCGAAGTGCTGCTCGGCTTGGGAAAAAAGCCGTTCGTTCTAAGCGTCGTGCATCTGACCCTGTCGTTGAAACAACGAAGAGGGCTAGGGGAACCGATACATCGGTTACCGAGGAAGATGCTAACGTTGGCTCGGGCGAGGGGGTGTGTGCTGCTTCCCAAGGGGATACCACCGAGGATGCCTCTGTGCCGGGCGATGTATGTGTATATGTATTTTGATTTTCTTGTCTTTTGGTTGTTGTCGTTTTGTTCTCTAGTGCTTTGTTTTATTAGTCATCTGGTTTCAGCTACTGACTTCTCCATTGGTTACCCTCGCTCTTGCCCGGTCTATGGGCATTATTGTGTTTCAGGGGTCGATCGACGATGTATTCGGACATATGAACCTCTTGACTAACATGGGAGAGGGTACGATGACCTTGCCTGCCATCTCGCCTATCCCTAGCGAGGATCCGATAGATCTGCCCATTTGCTCGCCCATCCGTACTGAGGAAGAGATCGAGCATAGGGCCCCTGAGATTGATCATTTGGAGGAGGACGTGGGGGTGGAAATGGAGGTCGGCAAGGAGAGTGCCGTGGATGTTGTGACGGGTGTCGAGGATGAGGCTCTCGACGGACCCGAGAAGGTGTTGATGGACGAGGTCGCGATGACCCGTTACATTGGTCGGTGTAAGGGGAAATTGCTGGAGCAGCCCCAAGCTTTAAGGATGGAGTATACGGCTCTGAAGCCCCTAGTCTTCAAGGATGCCGAGGAAATTGCTGCTCGTCCGCTATCGTCGTTAATTGAGCAAGCCGGCAGTGATGCGCTCCGGGTAAATTTTTTTTTTTTTTTTCCTCCTAATGTTGCATGTCTATTTTTGTTTTTGATGACATGCTTTCTTGGGTTCCATTGTTCTGAGGGATCAGTGGAAGGCGCTCGAGGCTGAGAAAGAGGAGCTGCTGGCCGAAAAGAAAGCCATAGTCGAGGAGAACGATCAGAAGATAAAGGATCTGCTTGCGGTTTTCGAGGTCGAGAAAGAGAAACTGGTCGCCGAGAATAAAACCCTGGGCGATAATTATGACAAGCTGTCTGCGGACTTTCTGCACGTGACCGAGGATGTTGGTAAATTGATGGCTGAAAAAGAGAGCCTGGTCGTTAAGTATGACCAACTAGAGGAGGAGAACTTGCTGCTGGCGGAGGATGTGGAAGCCGAACAGGCTAAGGTGGCCGTTCTGAAAACGGCACAGGCGGAGGAGCGGACAAGGTTAGGAATGATGGCTAATTTCTCCGTCTATTGCGCTCATGTGCGGGCGCTCAATTTCGCGAATGTTCCTGTGTCGGATAGGGCGTGGTCGGAGTTGGTGTATCCCTGTCCGCAGGGTGCACCGCCGAAACCCTTAGACTGGGCGAATCTTCGCGAAGAGGAGCTTCCCCGGCTACCGGGGCAGACAATTTCAACAGCGCTCCGTCCTAATTTTACGTCGGCCACGTCCACTCCTCAACCTGATGCTACTGTTACTCCCCCACCTGCATCTCCTCAGGTGGAACCTTGACCATTTTTCTGATAGTATATATATATTTTTGTTGTTTTTGTGTAGTCTTTTGGTATTAGAATTATGGGTCTCTTTTGTATCTAGAAACATATTCTTTTGGGGAAGTGATAATATAGGTGCTGTGTTTTCTTTCTGTTGGGCCTTCTCGGATTACTTTCTTTTGAGGGTCGTCATATTTTGAAGGATGTGAAAACAAAATATTGTCAGGTACCAAATAACCCCCTTGCTGTGGTGGTCTGGACCTCGCCTAATCGTAGTGTAGGTGACGTTATAGATAATCTGGAAAGATCTAAGGCTGCCCTAACTGCGGAACTGAATTCTGCTCATCATAAAGTCGAGGATCTGAATATTCATATTTCAAACATGTCGATTCGGTTACGTGATTTGGGAGAGTAATTCAGCAAAAAGACCGCCCATTATACGGCAAATAAGGGTAAAGCGAAGGAACTTCTCGGTGCCCTACGACGATCTCGTGATGAAGCCCGAGGTCGTGTGACGAGCTTGAATTTGGTCCTAGGGGCCGTTTTCGAGGACGCGGACCTGCTGCTATCATTTTCCAAAGCGTATTGGGCCCGAGTTCGCGCTTTAGAGGTGCTGGAGCATGTAAAAGGAATGAGTGGTGTGTCCCGGGCAGAGCGCATGGTTGATGCGACGGCCGGGGTAACCGAGACCACTACTGCCTTGAACCGAGTCGACGCGGTCGTTCGTGAGCGTTGGGGACGCAAATTGCTTCATTGCGATATTCATTTCGCCGATGTAGCAGAGACCTCGGCGTCTGTTGAGGGGTTATCGGATTGATAATCGAGTAGCTTGTTTTGTCGTTTTATTTGTAGCTTGTATGGAAATATTCGTTTTTTTTTCTATTTTCATCTTTTCGTTTCTTACGGTTGTATATTCATCTCGTCTCGTTCTTCCCCATTTTTTTTTGTTTTGTTTTTATAGGCCCGCGCTACTACGTCGCACCAGGCTGGTTCTCCATGCCTAGTTAGCCCGGGGTTAGGTCCTACTGGTGCTGCCCGGGACGAGGTCTCATCTGGTGCGGCTAGCGAGGTGCCTGACAAGTGGCCTTACATCGTTTTGATGGGCAAAAATGTCAAGTTGACCGACCAATGTGCTCGACTTCGGACCGAGCTGAAAACTCAGGCGGCCTCTTTTCGTGAATACGTTCGTCGTGCCGAGCATGCTGTTGAGGTTCAGGAGCGTCGTTTGGATCGATATTGGCGTGCAAATGACAAATACTTCGGCAAATTAAAGCTGTTGGTACCCAAAGCCAACGTGTTGGTGAAGTATTTTCGTTTGTCCCGAACCAGATACGATGCTTCCGCGGCTATGATCGAAGCTCGCCGTAATCTCCCCATCGACGATGATCGCCGTAAAGCGGCCTCAGATGCTCACGAGCTCGCTAAAGAAGCCGAGTTCAACGCGAGGCTTCAGCCGCTGACTTGCGTTGGAGCTCATACGACCAATTTTGATGCCCTAATTTCTGAGGAGCGTTTTGATGGTGATGAGTCCGATGGGGATACGACGACGGATGACGAAGAGATTGAGCTCGGTCAATTACCGTCGTGCTCCTCCTGTAGTAGCTCTTCTTAAATGAGTTTCTTTAGTGTCAATGATCTTCTTATTGCCTCCGTAACGCGGGCGAGGACTATTTGTGTTATTTCCTTATTCCTATTTTGTACCTTTCCATTGTCGTATTGCTATTTGATTGATTGGATCGATTTTTCCTTGCTGATTCATTTGTCATTTCGTTATTCCTGTTTTTGATATGCTTGTTGATATTTCATTGTTTAGTTTGATTCTCCTTCATTGTGTCAGCTATTTTGTATTGTATCGCCGCCGTAATGTGGACCTGAATTATTTCTTGCATTGTACCTGCATATGAATTTCATAGCATTCCTAGGCGTTCCTTTGAGAACACGCCATTTAGGGAATTTCATAACATTCCTAGACACTTCGGCCGTGTTGGGAATTTTCATAGTATTCCTAGACGTTCCTTTGAAAACACGCCATTTAGGGAATTTCATAGCATTCCTAGGCACTTCGGCCATGTTGGGAATTTTCATAGTATTCCTAGACGTTCCTTTGAAAACACGCCATTTACGGAATTTCATAGCATTCCTAGGCACTTCGGCCATGTTGGGAATTTTCATAGTATTCCTAGACGTTCCTTTGAAAACACGCCATTTACGGAATTTCATAGCATTCCTAGGCACTTCGGCCATGTTGGGAATTTTCATTTGCCTTCGCTAGACAGTATGATAATATATTTTATTCATTCAAAAAGACGAAAGATAATGCCATTAAGCAGGAGGGGTAAGGTGGAACCTGTACTCGGAAGATTGTCTATACGTAGTACTTCTTTAGGTTAGCCACATTCCAAGAATTCTTTTCCCCTCGGCTATTGGCGAACAGTACGCTTTTGATTTTGTAAGAGACTATACTCGTTTGCTTGACGATTTCGTATGGGCCTTCCCAGGTAGGGCTTAGTTTGCCATGTATTTCATTGCGGGTATAGACCGTTACTCGTCGCAGCACCAGTTCTCCTACCATGAATTCTTTGGATCCTTTTACTCTCTTGTCATAAATTTGCTTCACGCTTTGTTGGTATTTGGCTAGGGTAAGGGCTGCTATCTCTCGTTTCTCGTCTATCATGTCTAGCTCTTCTCTCATTCTTTGTTCATTGTTTACTTGCTCGACTAAAGTCGTTCGGAGCGTGGGTAGTCCGATTTCTGTCGGTATGATGGCCTTGACTCCGTATGCTAAGCTAAACGGGGTTTCCTTGGTGCCCGTCTTTGGTGTAGTTCGGCACGACCATAAAATGTTGAGTAGGTGCTCGGGCCACCTCCCCTTTGCTTGTTCAAGGGTGGTCTTGATGCCGTCTAATATTGTTCGGTTTGACACTTCGGCTTGCCCGTTTCCTTGTGGGTATGTCGGCGTCGAATAGAATTTTCGGATACCTAGTTCCTCGTACCACAGCTGTAAATTGGCATCTTTGAACTGGGTTCCGTTGTCGGCGACGATAGCGTACGATATACTGAACCTAGTGATGATGTATTCCCAAATGAATTGTTTGACGTTGCTGGCTTTGATTTCTCGGAGGGGTTTAGCTTCGACCCATTTGGTGAAATAATCCGTCGCGACGATCAGATATTCTACACTCCCAGGTGCCCTTAGGAGTTTACCGACTAAATCAATTGCCCATTGAGCGAACGGCCATGGTGCCGATACCGGGGTCATCATAGATGATGGGAGCCATGGTATCTTGGCGAATCGTTGGCACTTGTCGCAACGTTGGACGTATGCGTCGGCGTCTCGCTTGATATAGGGCCACCAATATCCTTGGGTCACTGCCTTGTTTGCAAGGGATCGCCCCTTGATGTGTGCTCCGCAAGATCCTTCGTGGAGTTCCTCCAAGACCGGCAGTTGTAGCTCGGTCGGGACGCACAGTAGATGGGGTCCCCGGTAACTGGATTTGTATAGTTTATCGTCCTCGGATAGCCAGAAATGAGGAGCTTTTCTTGTTATTTTCAGCGCTTTTATCTTGTCGGCCGGAAGCATTCCATTTCGCAGATAACGAGTCATGTCCTCCATCCAACCTAGTTCGTATTGTATTGACGTCACCCGGTCTACCCTTTTAATTATGCTCGGGGTCGGCAGTAGTTCCACTGTGATCGACCGGGTGTCGGTCAATGTTAATGTCGAGGCTAGGGTGGCCAAGGCATCGGCATGTGCATTTTCGGTGCGATTGATTCTTATTAACTCGCACTGTTCGAAGGTTGCCATCAAGCTTTGGACTTTCTCTTGGTAGAGGATCATTCTGTCATCTTTAGCTTGGTACTCGCCGATGGCTTGATTGACGATGAGCATGGAGTCTGAGCTTGCAATTAAGTGGGAGCATCCGAGGGATCGGGCAATGAGCATGCCGTTTATCATGGCCTCGTATTCTGCCTCATTATTGGTAGCTCGGAAGCCCAGTTTTATGCTTTTTTCGATGATTGCTCCCTCTCTAGACTTTAAGACGATCCCTGCTCCTGATCCGTCCTTGGTGGCTGATCCGTCGACATGTATCTGCCAGTGTGATTGTGGAGAGAGTGTCAAAGGCTCATCATAGCCTTCGGTGAACTCTGCGACGAAATCGGCCAGGACTTGTCCCTTTATGGCGTGACGGGGTGCGAACTCGATATGAAATTGAGATAGTTCGACCCCCCAAGCGGCAACTCGACCGCTAATGTCCGTCCGTCGAAGTGACTCTTTGACATGAAATTTCGTGTATACCCGGAGCTGATGAGCTATGAAATAGTGCGGCAACTTCTTGGTGGCGACGACCAATGCCAGACACAGCTTTTCCAATGGTAGGTAACGTGTTTCGGCTTCGACCAGAGTCTTGCTGACGAAGTAGATCGGAAATTGTTCGCGACCTTCTTCTCTTAGGATAACTGCACTAACAGCTGTAGTGGAAACTGCTAGGTAGCATGCCAGAACGTCTCCTTTGTTCGGCCTTACCAGCAGTGGCAGTGCCCTCAAGTACTCTTTGAGATTGTTGAATGAAGCTTCACATTCCGGGTCCCAGACGAATTTTCTATCCTTCTTGAGTGATTCAAAAAATGGTCGTCCCTTGTCTGCGGATCGGCTAATGAACCTGCTCAACGCGGCCATCATTCCCGTGAGCTCTTGTACCTGTTTCTTATTCTTAGGCGCTGCTAGGTTCCGTAGAGCCGTTATTTGATCTGGATTAGCCTCTATTCCTCGTCGGCTAACCATATGCCCCAAGAATTTCCCTTTGTTTATGCCAAATGCACACTTGCTTCCGTTGAGCTTTAGTTTGTGCTCGCCCAACGTTTGGAAGACGTCTTTAATGTCTTGGAGGTGGGACGTGGCATTTTCGCTCTTGACGACCATGTCCTCAATGTATACTTCCATTGTTTTCCCTATATGATCTCGACATACCCGTGTTATCATCTTTTGGTATGTTGCCCCCGCATTGCGTAGACCGAACGGCATTACCGTATAGCAATAATTTCCCAAAGGCGATATAAATGAAGTCTTTTCTTGATCTTCGCGGGCGAGGGGAATTTGATGGTATCCTGAGTACGCGTCAAGGAAGGTCATCCGTTCTGCTCCCGCAGTTGCGTCCACCAGTTGATCGATCCTTGGAAGGGGAAAGTGGTCCCTCGGGCAGGCTTTGTTGAGATTGGTGAAGTCTATACAGACTCTCTCCTTCCCGTTCTTCTTAGGGACGACAACCGGGTTGGACAACCATTTTGGATAGTAAACCTCCCTTATGGCTCCAGCCTCCAATAGCTTTTGTACTTCAGCGATTATAGCTGCTCTGTGCTGTACAGAGACTTTCCTGCTCCTCTGTGCTATTGGCTTGTACTCGGCGTTTACACTTAGGTGGTGGCAAGCTGTATTGGGGTCTAGGCCCGGCATGTCTTTAGGACTCCAGGCGAATTTATCAATGTTGTTGAGAAGGAATGCCTTCAACTCCTCGGATTCCTGTTTTGGAAGGTTATCGCCGAGGAGGAAGTAGTGCTCCTCGTCCATATCAGGAATATACACCTTCCTAAGTGTCTCTCCTACTTGTTCTTCGACCACCCTTTCGGTTTTGGATATTTGGTTGATCAGCTTCTTTGTGCTGGTGGGTTGTTCCACCATGCTTCGTTGTTTTTAGAGAGTCGCGGTGATGTCTTTGCAGCGTCTTGAATCTTCTTGACATCCTCTGGCTGTCTCGATCTCTCCCCTATCATTTGGGTATTTGACCTTTTGGTGATAGGTCGAGGGTATGGCCTTCATGGCATGTAACCAAGGTCGGCCTAATATCGCGTTATGACCGGAGTGGTCGTTGACCACTAAGAATTCCACGGGAACCGACACGGACCCGGTTGTGACACTGAGGACGATCTTACCCAACGGTTTAGTCGTTTCGGAGATGAATCCGATCAGTGTGACATCGGTAGGCTGTAGATCTTGCAGCTTGAGTTCCATCTTGTCAAAAAGCTCCTTGTACATGATATCACAAGAGGCTCCTTGGTCGACAAGTACCCTGCTGACCGTGTCTAGGCCGATTTGAACATGGAGGTTAATGGCGTCTCCGTGGGGGTAAATCACCCCTTCTTCGTCAAGATCCGAGAAAGAAATGGGCGGATGTCGTCGTGGTGTACATTGTCGTTTAGAGGTTGATGCCTGTGATGCCTTGGCTACTTGGCCAAAGTGGGCCAGCTACCGTTGTCGCGATCGTTCCCCGCCTGGGCCCTTGGGTCGTGACATATGAACGACGTTGATCGTTTTGCCTTGCCGGTTTTCGGATCCCTCGATGGCCAATTGCTTGCCTTTATTCCCAGTTCCTTTGATGTACTTGGCTAGGTATCCTGCATCGCCCCACTGGTTCATTCTCCATCGCAGGTTACGGCAATGCTCAGTGAGATGGCCGTGATCCTCGTGATATGCGCAGAAGAGCTTGGAATCTCTCTGATTGGGGGGAGAAATGATCGGTTGTGGTCGGGAGTACCAACTTTCCCTGCATATATCCTTGAGGATATCTTCAGCAGATAGGTTGAAAGTGTATCGCAGCTCGACCGGTCCGGAAGTGTTTCGGTGTTCCCTCTCTTGGGGCCGACCTTGTTGAAACGGCTTGGGTGGCATCGGGTAGGTGAGCTGGAGCGGTTTATGCTCGTTGGTCGGTGTTGGATACGCGATCTGGAGCGGTTTGGGTTCTAGTGCTCGTGGTCGCTCTACCCTGCTATGGACCTCGGGATCTTTTCCCTTTCTGGTCGGTTGGAATGCTTCTCCCTGGTTATTCCTAACTCTTTTGCGACCCACCTGTGCCTCGCGGACTGACTCTCTTCTTGGTAGAGTTCGGTTGAGGAAACGCAGTTCGTCGTTCTTATCGGTGAGGTGGGTACAATAGGCTAGCAGGGAATCAGTGGTTGGGAAGTTTTTGCCTATGAACTTCCTTCTCGCCCAATAGCCATTAGGGATGGAGTTGATAAAGTTCTGGATGGCTATATTATTGGCATATCGTGGAATCTGGTTTGCTACGTCGATAAAACATATGCAGTAATCGTTGAGCCTTTCATTTGGCATCATCATCATTTTAAGAAGGGTTTCGATGCTAACCTTCTTTTTCCGATGTGCAGCGTATCGGGTGGAGTACGCTCTTAGCAGTTCTGCCCAGTCTCTAATGGAGCCCCGTGGTAAGTTGTGATACCATGACGAAGCCTCTTGACCCAAGCTGTTTTTGAAAAATTTACACATCAGTGCATGGTCATCACTCCACAGTTCCATCTTCGTCTTGTAGTGCCTCAGATGGTCGATAGGGCAACTCTTTCCATCATAGAGCCTGAATTCGGGGATGACGAACCCCATAGGATTGCGGTACCGCGTGATCTGTTCGGTACATGGGGTTTCTTGACATACGTTCCAAGCCTATTGGAACGCGTCATCCGTGACTTGGTAGGGGGGAGGGTATCCTCCCTGATGTGGTGGTGGGCCATATCCTTCCCCGATCCTGTATTCGGGATATCTACCGTCCTTCGTGTTTGTGTGGACACGTTCCATATGAGTGTTCGGATGGACGATAGTTATTGGGACATTGCCCCCTTGGTGGGGCACTCTTGTATCGGGTCGTCGACCCGCTGCCTCCAGGACGGCCCTGTAGGCAGAATCTTCCACTTCATGGCGTGGGTCTTTGTCAGTTTGGATAACTGGCACTACGATGCCGGCCGCTGTCATGGCCGTCATGCATGCCGCCAGCTGAGCTTGTAGCTGGGCGTAGTTCCTTTCATCGGCTAACGGAACAACGTGTTGTACCTCCACCGTGGGTGGTGTAATCATCCTCTGAGGATTAGTTGGTATTCGGGGCAACTGTCCGAGTACATAATCCTCGGGCATGCCAAACAGATGAGCTTCGTCCGTTTGTAGATGAGCACCGGAGTTGACCGAGGCTGTAGGCAAAGGGACTCTTGAGCTCGGCCCTGCCTGGGACCTGGGTAAGCGTCTTCGTGCACGCCTTAATACGGGCACGTCTTGTTCGTCCTCCGAGGACGAAGGGTGTTCGTCGACAATCCCTTCAATGAAATGTTGGGGTGGTTCGACCGGTGGTTCTTGGTTGACGTAGGAGGTTGTTGGTTGGTTTCCGGATTGGATAGCTTCATATCTGTCGCGGACGGCGAGTAGATCGTCGAGGTTTTGTTGGCTAATTTGCGCGTTTTGGTTATTGGTTTCTATTATCTCGGGATGTGTTTCCTCTACATTGGTCACCATTGTCGCTCGTCTGGCAGAGTATTGGTATTCGAATTCTAAACTAGTTGGGAACTAGATGATTCCCGGAGACGACGCCATTTGATAAAGCCATAACTTTGGTTGGTTGCGCTAGGCTTTTCAACAATAATATAATAGTAAATCAAATGTATATAATGGACACTTCCTGATCTTTATTATTGCTCGGATTACTATCCTTATTCGGATTATTACACTTGCTCGGATTAGTATCTCTATTTTACAATTGTGCTCGATTTGACTATTTAATCTATCTTCTTGGTCTTTCTCCCCTTTTATTCGGTGCTCGGCTTTATCTCTGCTCGGTTTATTTCTTGGTGTAATAAGCCTTGACTAGTTTCTCTCTTTTCTCAACTTCTCTCTATATTTTTTGTATAGATTTTCTGGTCCTTTTCTAAGAGGGGTAATTGGCTATTTATAGGCAACTATGCCTTCTAGGATGGTGACAAATGTCTTCATCCCAGGGGTTTTTCAGACATGGGTCCCCATTTGAATGTGCTTGGGCTTTTGATAGTAATATCTTATTTCCTATTAAAAGCATATGATGACCCATTTAGGCGTTGGATACCCATTTATAAAGTGGGTTGATTATTAACCGAATAGAATATTCGGGTCTAATTTTTATGTTCTATCACTAATACAGACTACCATAAAAATAATATAGCAGCAAAAATTAGATCAGGTAGATAATCTGGTTTATGTGATTCTTTTTGTCATTTATACAATTTTGTTTGCAGTTAATACTTTCTGAAATATTTGAAGCAGCCAGGAACTGCATGCATAGGACACAGAGAGGTAACAGTTGAAACATTTCAGATGAGATTTGGATTCAATTGAATTAATGATGTATCATGTATGAATATTCTCGGAAAGGAAATTGCCATATATTACAATATTGTTTTTTCCAATTTAGCATTAACTTCTGATTTAGGCACTTGCATGTTCATATGGAACCGTGTTCATAGTAAAATGCTATTTAGTAAATATTTTCGAATTTGTACATTAAGTCAGCCTAAAACTAAATTTCTACGTAAATAAATAGGTCAGGATGTATATTTATTAGGTTACCATGCATGACTTTATATCTGTTGTACTATCTTTTACATTTTTTTTTTATATTTTGTAATTATTCTGTTAAATCATGAACAGCGATTATTTCCATAGTACTGTGAATTTTTTTTGTATAATGAGTTTTTTCTTTCTGTCTTCTTTATTGAGAGATACTCCGTTGTTACCGAGTTGGTATATTTCTAATTTACCTTGTTATATTTCGAAATAACTTCATTTTATATCTAAATTTTACTCGAAGTAAATGTAGGAAAAGAAAAAGAAACTGGTTCGTGATCTCATGATGATAATGGGGCTAGCATAAGATAAACTAATACTGAGTACGTGGTTTTTTTTTTTTTTTGAAGCATCTACAAGTCATATTAAGAAAGGTCATCATTCATCAGTTGTTGCAAAATTTTGAATAAGCATATTGCATACTGTAATTTTAAGCAACATTTAGGTGTCACATCTCAAGGGTAGTACACCATTCTACAATTATTGTATTTTGCACATTTAATATATATTTGGCCAATTTTATGCTTACTTGTCGTTTATGAAATTATAAGAATATGATATAAATAAAGTAGAGGTGATCGGTCACCTCGCCAAAATGGTAGATATTGTGACATGTACTTTATCACCTACCACAGCAGAAAAAAATACGTGAAGAGTCGGATACGGACACGCATGAGTCAGACACGGTTCAACCATAGCAGAACAAATCTAACTTCAAAAATAAGTTAAACTTATTTTTTATATGAAAAGTATATAAAGTGCTCTATAAAAGTGTAAGTTTAATATAAACATGTCAATTGAGTTATTTGATAACTCTTAGATAAATATATATGACAAATTATTGTTTTTTGTTTAAATAGAAAAATATGTCATATATTAAAATATAATAATATACGCTATTAAGTGTCGTGTCCTTGTCAAGTCGTGTTCTAAATTTTTAAAATTTATCGTTTTGTCGTATCAGTGTCGTGTCGTGTCGGACATGCGAAATCGTGTCCGCGCATCATAGTTTATCACTCTTTTATCATATCAGTAATTAAGTCGTTATTAGAAAAGTCATATGAGTGAATGATCTTTGTTTATTTGTTTAATTGATATAGAGATTAAATTTTAGGGTTACACTTCCATTAAAATCGAAATATTTGACTCACGCCCTATAAATTTAACATAGCAATTAATTGACAGTTCATTTAGACATTTAGAGTTTTATCCGTCCCCTGATGACTTATAAATTCGAGATAAGTACGAATATATATTGATAATACACAATCAGTAGTAAATATCACATTATCACTATATGGAAATAGAACACTAAATCTCCATCGATCACGTCTATATGATCAGTTAAGTCATATATCCGCTATCTAAACAAGACGAACAATAGTGCAACATTCGTTCCTCGAACAAGGCGGATATTGTCACGATAAGTGAGTTATGCCCAGAAAGAGGAGTTTCGCCTCCCAAGTCAGCATGGTGGGAGGGACCACGCCTCTCGAGCAGATCTTCTCCCCCTCTGCTGAACAACACCTCACATGCCGATAAGGAAGTAATGCCGGTGGAAGATATAGGGCATATATGGAAGACATATGCATATTAGTATAGATATATCCCATATATTGTAGTCAATATCATAGCGATATATTCCTCAATGAGCAATTTATCGAATATTTCACACTATTATTCCTAACTCTAGCTACTTCAGTATACGCATTTTATAATACAGATAGATTTACCTTTCGTACAGATTACTTACTTAAGAGTTGTTACACGTGAAGATTACACGGAACGATGAGAGCTAGGAAAGCGAAAAAAACAATAGTAAGAATTTTCTTATTGTCACAAGCACCGGGAATTATGCACGTGCTAGACTCAGATTTTCAGATCCATCAATTACATTCACAAAAATATTCTTGACACTTACTAGTAGGACAGATAATGAAACAAAATGAACAAAAGACATTGTTTATGTTCATGTTGATTTTATTTAATTTTATAATCAAATGTTTTATTACAAAAAAGCTGGCCAGATGTCAAACGAAGGGTAAATTGACAAAACGGCACTAGAATACAGAGTAGCCAAAAAATAAAACGAAACAAAAAAATCATCAAAAACGAGATCCAGGTCTTCATTGGCTAGTCTCCCCTCTAAAATCGTTGAGGCGGATCCAGCCCGGTGGCGAGAATACTATTATGAAAATTTGGAAAACTCGTAGAAGCCACCATGACATTTTCTTTTATTATTATAGTAAAACATGTACAAGTTAATCGCACATTTTTCATTAATCATATAAGTCATACACTTGCCAAAGAATGTTGCATGGTTTTGGATGAAGATCTATGATTCGTTATAACACTAGACACATTGGTAGATGTAAAATTAGTTACAGGCTAAAAGGGCTACAACACACCCATTTGAGAAAATTTCGAAATTGTTTCATGTATTGTTCCATGAAATTGCTCATAGTTATATAAAAAAATATAAACATGCAATTTAGTCTCATCCATCTTCAAAGCATAGTTCCGCCAAATGTAAATAGAAAAAAAAAGAAAGTAAGATTAAAGTGATTAATTATAAAACCTTAGGGGGAATATATATATGATGATACCCAAAACTTTTAAAAGACCTTGAGCTACCAGTGGGAAGTAAGGAATCAAATGTGATATCTGAGTTGGAATAATGGACTCATCACTTTTGTTACAAAAGAAAACAAAAGGAAAATTCCCATATTCAAATAATGAGTTGCCAGCTATGCATATTGTAAGCCCAGCTGTGAATGATTTTGACCTCTGCCTCCATCTCTCAGCTGCCACGTGATCACATGCCCCTCCCCTCCCCTCCCCCCGCTCTCCACCTTCATGTATACCTATTTTTTGTATCTTCCCTTCCTAATATACCTACTTATTTGATTACTTTTATAGTTTTATATACTCAAATTCCTTTGTTCGGAATATTACATGCATTTGTACAATTGCATTTAATGTTTCCTTTCATTACACGAAAATTATGATTTATAAACAATTGATTTAAACACAGTCAATAAAAAGTTTCTCTTACTTTTGTGGGACATATTAACTTTTTAAGGGCAAAAATAAAATTTTTTTATCCACAAATCTAATTTATACGGACTAAAATTAGAATAAAAAGAAAATTCCAGACATTATTTTTTCTCAAAATAGATTTGGAGACAAATGTAAAAATTATGATCGAGCACCGCCGTGAGCTATTTCTGTATTATTTTTGTAAAAATTCATATATAATATAATCAGGATTGAAAACCAGTTTTTCAGTGTAAAATCAAACGGATGTTCGACGTTAAATAAGAATGTTGAACCATGAGTTCAATAATTGATTTTAATTATACGTGTGATTCTGTATTAATAATTTTACGATTTCTCTATTCAATGATTTAATACTTTAACATTTTCCAAAAAAAGAGAATGTATATTTCAATATTTAAAATGATAGAGCAATTAATAATGAAGTCAATTCAGAGTCCGAACGAGTAAATTAGTGTTAACCCACCCATGTGTCTTAAAGACCCATCCGTGGGTCAAGTGGACAGAACAAAGAGGATTTTTTCCAAGTAGCATCCACCATTGGTTTATACAGAACCGACCAGTGGGTCAAAATTCCATAACCAAGCAAGATTTCACCCAACAATGGGTCATAAGACACCCACTGGTGGGTCAAAATACAGATCACAAAAAACAGTTTTTTACTTTTTTCTAAAAGTCACTTTAACCATTGTATAAAACTTATAACCACCCCAAACGGTCACCATACATCCATTGGACATTTTGGGTATCTAAAACACCCCCAATTTATCTCAAAAACTCACCAATCACACACCCAATCTCTATAACAATTCAATCTAAGATCAAATCACATAAATGATTTATACTACATATTTCTCACTTATAATCTTATAAATTCTCGAGTATACTTTTATTGTAATCTTATAAACATTTCGAGAATATTTGTGTGTGAGCAAAACATTTTCGATTCAAATTGTAAAGAGCAAGTTATAAGCTTATTTATAAGTGAGTGTTTGGATAGAACCTTTTAAGCCAAACTGTTGGTTAACAGTTATATGTTAAACACTTGGGTACTCATAGATTGAGGGGGAGTCGTTGACTCGTAGACGTGTATGCTTGCACTTGTATCAAGAGTAGTAACATCGGGTAGAGGGTTTGAAAATCGATTGATTAGTTCGGTAGGATTTGTAATCTTTGGAAGGAGATTATACTGAAATACTCGGTAGCATGAATACCGATGAGAGGATTAGGCGGGTTTGCCGAACCTCTATATATTGTGGTGTCAATTTCTTTCCTTACTCTTTAATTTCCGCACTTATATTATTTCTTAATTGATTGATTTCGTAGATTAAATTAGTGTAATATTTGTCGTTGATTCGAGTTAAGTTTATAATCTCGCTATTTGGGTTGGTTTTTGCTCTAATCTTTTATTCCGCGAAAATCGTACGTAAACCTTATTCACCTCCCTCTAAGATTTAGTCGCTTATGAGCCAACAAATTGGTACCAGGGCCGAAACTCTTGCATGTAAAAATCTAGCGATTTTAGAGTTAAGATCCCTATGGCAAACTTGTATAATTCTAACTTGGGTGTAGGACACATGGAAATTCAAAGAATTATCAAAGAAGTGCTCAAGCTTAAAAACCAATGCAAATATAAAGGAAAATCGTCAAATAATTCAATTTATTCTAATGATTTTCCTTGCTATACTTGTGGTAAGGAAGGCCACAATGGCGAGAGATTGCGCCAAATATAAAAAGAGTAAACAAAGGAAGAAAAAGTCAAAAATATTCACTTAAAACTCTAGCAATAGTTCCGACCAAGACGAAGTCGGTCATGTTGCTTGTTATATGACCATGGAAGACAACAATAAACTCAAGAAACCGTCTTCAAGTGAAAGCGAAACCGATGAGTTAAATGATACATTCTATGATGAATTACTTCATATGTGCGATGTTTACTTCAAAACAGTTTTCTAAACTTGTCGAAAAGGTTGACTCTCTTAAAAGGATAAATTTTTCTCTCAATGAAGAAATAAGATTCTTGAAAATAGATGACATTGAGTATAAGTCTAGTTCGAAATCGTCATTTTCTTTACATGATGTAGATGACGAAAAGAAACACTTGAAAGATAAAAACAATGATCTTGTAGTTCAAAACAAATATTTACAAACCGATATCAACTTTCTTAAAAATGAAATCTCTAAACTTGCTAAAACTCTTTTAAAATCACCTTTTTTAGATTGTGATTTTGTAGAAAATTTTGAAAAGTTAAAAAAATGTTTTCGATAAAGTTACGAGTAAAAAGAAGGTTTTGAGTTCTCATGCTTCTAACTTAAATGACAAGCTCAAGATTTTAGAAACCGAGAATGACACTTTGAAAAATAAAAACGACGAGCTTGTCATTTTCATTGAAAAACTTGATTTAACTATCTTAAAGTTTTCTAAAGGTAAAACCGTTTTAGACAAGATTTTGAATTGTCAAAAAAATGTTTAATGACAAAAATGGTTTAGGTTATGATTGCATTAGTTCTATTTCAAACAAAATCCACTTCATCAAAGTCTCTAACATTTCTAAAACTCTTTCTCTGCTTAAACAAGAGGTTGTTTTTACTAAAAGGAGTGCTTACAAGATTTTTCAAAAATCTTTTCATGATAGAAAAGGTTTAGGTTTTCAAAAAAATTTGGACACTCCGAAAAACTTTTCAAAAACTTCGTATATTTCTCGTTATGCAAAAAAATCTATGCATTGTGTATATTGTAGTAGAAATGAGCATATTTCTTCTACATGTCCTTATCCTTTTCGTGTGAATAGAAACAATTTGAAATGGGTAGTAAAGACTCATGTCACTAACAATGTCGGATCCAAAAGATATTGGGGACCAAAGGATAAAACAAGTATTGTAGGTATCTCCGTTTAAAAGGAGAAAATCAATAAATGGTTGATAACACCGGAAAAGGTCGTGGAAGTCAATAAAATTGACTCCACCATAAAAAATAAAGTACCATTGATCGACAAAAGTGGAAGGCATACCAACAAATGGTACCATATACTTGGACTTGGACAGAACAAAAATGATTTTTCAGGTAGCATCCACCAGTGGGTTATATAGAACCCATCAGTGGGTCAAAATTTCAGAATCAAGCAAGATTTCACCCACCAATGGTCAGAAGACACCCACCGGTGGGTCAAATTACAGATTACAAAAAACAGTTTTTTAGCTTTTTCAAAAGTCAATTTAACCATTGTATAAAACTTATAACCACCAAAATGGTCACCATACATCCATTAGACATTTGGAGTCTCTAAAACACCCCCAATTCATCACAAAAACTCACCAATTACACACCCAATCTGTATAGCAATTCAATCCAAGATCGAAGCACATGAAGACTTTATAGTATACATTTCTCACTTGTAATCTTATACATTCTCGAGTGTACTTTTATTGTAATCTTATAAACACTTTGAGAATATTTGTGTGTGAGCAATACATTTTTAATTCAAATTGTAAAAAATAAATTATAAGCTTATTTATTAGCTAGTGTTTGGATAGAAGCTTATAAAGGTTAAACACTTGAGTATTCATAGATTGAGTGGGAGTCGTTGACTCGTAGACGTGTACGCTTGCACTTGTATCAAGAGTAGTAACATCGGGTAGAGGGTGAGCAAATCGATTGATTAGTTCAGTAAGATTTGTAATCTTGTGAAAAAAATTATAATGAAATACTCGGAAGCGTGAATACCGAGGAGAGGACTAGGCGGGTTTGCCGAATCTTTATATATTGTGGTGTCAATTTCTTCCCTTACTTTTTAATTTTCGTACTTATATTATTACTTAATTGATTGATTGTGTAGCTTAAGTTAGCGTAATATTTGTCGTTGATTCGAGTTAAGTTTATAATCTCGCTATTTGGGTTGGTTTTGCTCTAATCTTTTATTCCGTGAAAATCGTACGTAAAACTTATTCACCCCCTCTAAGGTTTAGTCGCTTACTGTCCCACAAAGAAACTTTACATGTAGAAACAACAAAAAAAGGAAAATATCTCCCTAAGAACCTCCTGGATTCCAAGTTTATGTTGGTTAAGATAAGAAATTGTCTATTGTTGTACTAACTTCAACAATATTAATTTGTTTAAGAGCATTTGCATCACAAGCCTCATATCTATCCATTCATTTAAATTTAGGGATTTATTAAGAAAAAACCATCTTATTCCCTTAGTGTTTCTTAAAATTTAGGGTCTTCTAAATATTCCTTTTATTCAAGGAACCATCACCGTTTCCTTAGAAATAAAATCTTATATTCTGATCATTTAATTTCAATTTAAGTTATGCTTAGTTGTGGTCACAGTTCGGTTTTTGATGATACCAAAACCAAAACTTTAATCGGTTTGGTTTTGGTTTTATGTAGAAAAAAAATTATTTCAGTGAAATATTTTTTATTTATTTAAAGAAAACGTTAAAAAATAAAAATTTAAACCTCAGGAATCAAAAATAACATAATAAATCGTTTTTGAGACAAAACATTTTACAAAATATTCACAGCGTAACAATACTAGTCAAGAAAAAATAGTTGCTTATATATATTATGATATTTTCGGGTTTCAGTTTTGATTTAATTTTCATCTTTTCAAATTAAAATTCTGAACCAAATGGTTTGGTTCCGGTTTGGTTTTCCTGATTTATCCTCCATCACACCACTTATGCTAATGGCACTCACATGTAAGTTAGAAAATATATAAATGGAGAATAAATTAATAGTAAATTATATATGATTATTATAAGGAAATTGGTAGAGAAGCTGACAAATTGTATAAAGTTAAATAGTTCTTAAAATTTGTAAAAAAGTGAATTTCACTTTATAAATAAGGAAAATTTTAGAGCACCTGATGCAGTTTCTATATGTGTTCGAACAATTTAGCATTACTTTCAAGGGTTTTAACCAAATAAGACGAGCTTGCATCACGTAAAAGTTCAGATGATCTCGAAACAAAACCCTCAAAAGTGTTACGCGGCGACTTACGTAAACCAATTCCCATTTAATTGTTATTGAAAAAGAAAAAAGAAAAAAGAGGAATGCACCTTTCATTCATATAAAAAGAAGTGATAAATATGTTGGGATAAGATCTGTCATTTTACAACGAGGGGGGTTACTATTGCATTTGTAACAATGAGGACGGAAAATATTTTTCAAAGAGTATGAGGGCCATTTTTCAAATATCAAATCCAAAGGTAAATTACTAAATTCTAAAGATAGCAGACGTTTTATACACACCAAGCATCTAAAGTACAAAGTACTAAAATCTGGAAAAATGAAAATACCCATAATGATAATAAGAGTCGTGTTTATTTAGATCAAACAAGAGGAGTAGCACTAAAGGACAGCATAAACCAAACTCAAATAATACTCTTACAAAATTTAAAAGTTATATTAGGTTGATCAAGTTAAGAACATGACTTGCCAAAAGTAAAAAGTCAAAAATAAGAACAACCACTTTTCTCATCCTTTAGCATAAGGATGCTCAATGCTTATGTATGATTATTTGCACTTTCAGACTATTTTAATAAGTTATTCTTGAGTAGTTATCTGAAAACATAAAGAGTTCAGAGTGATTCATAAGTTTAATTCAATTTTATTGGGAGCTGGTAAGTGGTGAATTATATAAATCGAGATCCTAGGCACAACTTGTAACACTAATTCATTACTAATTTTAGGCATTCAAGGTCTTGTTTGGAGATGCGAACATTGGGCAGGGCAAGCTGTTTAGTTTTTGTAGTTCCAAGATGTTAAACTTTTAAATTATTAGTTTTGCATATTTCATTGAATTAAGTGCATAAAAATGAACCAAGTCGTAGTAGTTATTAAATGCATAAAACTATGTCTTGGCGCCTGTAATATGGCGGTAAAATACAAATAAATTAAATTTTTAATCACTTCATTAGTAAACAGATTAGTCAACTAGACAAATTTGCATATACCCGGGGAAAAGATGTTCTACCAAGTTCCTATAAACGTTTTTGTATCCTTGAAATAGCTAAAAAAAAATAATTGGAGGGTAAAATAGCTAAAATTAACCAACTTGAAAGTAGCAATCCCCTCATCTATTTTAATCTTCCCTTCAGCCGTATGATGAAAATCAACAAATAGTAGGAAATATCAGTCCTTTTGTTATTTCTTATTGGATAAGGAAAAAGAAACAGTAAAAATACTAGCAGCTCTTTTATAACTCAACATAAGTGCGTGATTATCATACTTGCTAGTTGCTAACATGTAATTATACGGAAAATAAAGTTAATTTCATCGTTCTAAACCTAGCTTTCAATTAAATTTAACTAAGTGGTCAATGTATTTATACTTTTGACAGTAATTATGAGTCTAATTATGAAGATTAATAAGAACATGGCGGAGATTCTCTCCAAGATCATAGTTAATTAATTTCTCGAATGTATATACTAGTCTTGAGAAAAAGAATTTTTCCTTTCAAACATGAATTTCATGTCTTTTTGTAAAATTAAACGAAGATCAACCTCTGCCATATGCTAATGATCGAGCGAGTTGTGTAACCGATCTTAACGACATATAAAATTTTACTCTTTTTTTCCTTTTAACTGCTACAATCCGTGCATTTATATAGATTATGCCCACATACTTGTTCCAGATAGCAATTGTAAAATACGGACCAATGTAAACAAAGGCATCCCATTTTTAAACTGGTCGTCCGGTTTGTATGCAAAACTAGTAATTAGTATGAATTATGGTTCGAAATGATTTTGAATCTTATTCAAACGACCTCGAGTACATGTGACTTATTTGCAATTTACTCTAATATTCAAACTTAGTGTGAAGCAACATCACCTTGGCAAAATACGGACCAGTGTAAATAAAAGCATCCCATTTTTAAACTGTCGTCCGATTTGGTGGTTTGTATGCAAAACTAGTAATTAGTATGAATTATTGCATGCCTTTAATAAGCATGCGCTTAGGTTTATTTTGAGGTAATCACTTGTTTAGCAGTGATTTTTATCAACTTTCAAGTTGGTTTTGTTGAAATTTGGCTTAGTTGTATTTTGGTTTGGTTGTAAAAGTGGGTCAGGTCCCTTTCTATTATTACTATAATCTTGTTTGTTTGAAAAAAAATATTATGAATTATGGTTCGAAGCGATTTTGAGTTTAATTCAAACGACCTCGAGTACATGTGACTTATTTGCAATTTACTCTAAAATTCAAAACCTATAAGTACAAAGGTTATTCGAGGTACCAAAAACAATTTGAATTATAAATTATGGTACGGTGGGGATAAATACTACATCAGATTGTTGGGATGAGCTTTGGATTCTCTGAACAAAGTGATAAAAAGCCACACGGGTTTTCTATCCAAAGTACTCCTTCCCCTTGCTGTTTAATTAAATGACTTATGGCTTATAAAAGAAATAAAAATTAAATGACACGAGTATGTATCTAAAAATGTGTAGTAGTACACTAAGAAAAAGGGCACTATTTCATGGTACAACATGTCTGACGGTGCTGTTTGTACTGGTATGTCTTTTTTAATGCTTCCATGTGCTTAATAGAGAGTGCTCTTTTTTGGCAGTACAGTTTTGGTGATGCAGTTGAACAGCCACTTTTATCAGGCAACTCTCGTAATTTAGATGAATGTATTATTTTGTTAGAGTCAAAATCTGTTATAAATTAACTATTTTGTTATAAAACTGTCACAAATCGATTGTTTTGTCATAAATAGGGAGGGCAAATGGATATGAAATGTGAAGTATCCGATCCGATTCAAACCATTTGGATCGGATCCCGGTCCAAAGTTCCGGATCCGGATCGGATCGGATCTTAATATCAACACTCCATTGGTTTGGTCCAGATCCTATCATATGTGTTTTTATGGTTTGAGCTTTAGTTGAGTTTTCTACTATAGTCTATGTTGAGTCCATTTTGAAATAAAATGATATAAAAAAAATGAGCCAAAATTTTATTTATGGTTAATTACAAAAAAAAAAAGTGATTTGATTGTTATTTATAAACCCAATAAAAATGTGACTAATTACCAAAAACATTTGTGTACTATCATTTAATAACCTAATCAAAAAATATTTTTAACTCATGATAAAAAAATATAATTTGATAATTATTAAAAACATATATTGTTATAAAAGTAATTGTCATTACATACAAAATAGTATAATTGAGTGGCGATATTTATGCTTATTTTTCATAGTACTTGCCATATAACTCTAAAATTAACTTGTTCTTCGTATTAACTTTCATATTGTTGTGGATATTATTGGACTATTGGATCTTACTCATAGTAGGCCTAAGTTGGACTTTCTACCTTATATAACCCTAACCTATTCTATATAAAGAAGTTTAGGGTCCCGTTATATTTATACATTCTGATAATAAAAGACTTACTGTTGCTTCTCTGTATGTTCTCTCTATATCTTCTATATAATATATATACTGAGCTAATAAGACTCATAACACGTTATCAGTACGATGCTCGCGGAGAATAATATATACGCTCGAGTATATTGGAGATTTTGGTTAAACACACGGATATTGAGTATCTATAAACCTTGAGGTTTAACCGGGTTTTATCGGATTATTCTTATATCGACCTTCACCAACATACCGTGAGGACGGTACATAAAATCCTATTTTTTTACAATATAAAACTAATACCAGATGCTCTAAATAAATGTTGCATGAAATACAAACACAATTGTGTACCATAATTGTGTGACTATGCCATGTGTGTATAATTTATTGCATATAAATAAATTGCTTGTATCGGTGTATACTTGAATTAAAAAGATTCTGGAATTGGCCCATATATACTGTAATAAAATCAAACTTTGTTTGGAACTTTATGTTTAGTGATTGATACACGTATTAATTAATACAGTGTATGTATACGTATATATATATAATCGTTAGTTTTAGGTTACAAAATATATACCAATTGAAACCAGAATTCATGCTACTAAAACTAACGATTTGTGTATGAAACGACATGATTAATGTAACCTAAATAGTTATATACTATTATTAAACTTGGTTGAATACATATCTCACTGGGTGCATGTTAATGTAATTAATCTACTGCATGTTGAAACCAAAAGTATTTGGAAAATCTTAACTATGGATTATATACATGTAGTAGTGCTAAATTCTGAAACTCGCTTAATAATGTATACTTACATGTTACATTCTGTAAACTTATGGACTGAACATGTAATTACTATGTAGCCCCATATATTATGCTGAATTTACACGTGTGCTCCCTATAGGTTACTCCCATATGCAGAACAATTCATGCGTTTAATTCACCTAAAATTTGATCAAAACATGCAAATTGAAACTTGTTAATGTATTTAAACAATTACCATAAACTATTATTTGTTTACTTGCATGATTGCAGTGTATCTTGTGAATTATCATGTATAAAATTTACACATATAGCAATAGATAATATAATATTGAGTTATATCTTGCTTGTGTATCTAGTTAATCTAGATTGATAATGCTAATTTGATTTCCTTGTTAGTAAATATGTAGCTACCATGTTACTATATATTGCTAGTTAATCATGCAAGCAGATACAACCTAAATATTTAATCACGTGCATGCAATATGTATTTACTGTCATGTGTAAAATATAATAATTTGCGAAATCATATATTTTCACATTTAAGTTGGAAAAATTATGAACCTTCCCCAAATAGGCTCACCTATTTGGATACGATGTCTAGGAAAGATATAGGCGGAAGTCGATATCCTAATGAGGTCGGATTTTAAGTGGTATTGGTGCCCTCCACCCTCACCGTCTTTCTTGATCGTGTTCGATTAGAGTGACCGAAAGGGCTTGACTAAATAATAATTTTCCCGAGTGTGTTTATATAGTGATGTATGTTTCGCCGAATTGGTATTTCAGTATCGACCCGTCGTTCGATCAATGAGAACCTATTCACATGAGAAGCAAAACTAATGCTTTCGAACCTGTCATTTCTAAAAAAAAGTTTGTGCTTGTGCAAACCATAAACATATAAAACAGTCGTTCTATATGAAAAATAATTCAGAACTCCCAACACATGTTGGATGCCATCTATGATAAGAAAAATCGCAAAACATACTTGTGAAATGACTGTTTAGACGTTGATGTTATTCCGTCACCACATGTTAGTCAACCTGATGTGTGAAAATGTGATGCCCATTTTTTTTTGGATGTCATCCTTGATGAGTAAAACACGAGTTTGTTGTTACCATCAGGATGAATGCTAAGGCATTGATTTTATTTTATCGCCACATTTGAGACGTGATGACGTCTATGGTGAATAAAAGTATGAAATTGACATATTGAAGCAATCCTTCACCAAAATACTAGCTTGGAAATTGTATTCCATAAGCAGTCTCGTGAATTTATATTCACCATGTTCCTTTATCGCCCATCTGTTATTGGATAAAAAAATTGCCCCGTTGAGAAATTTTAATCCTATTGGGTCAATGACAAATTGTTTGCCTGATATTAATGCTCTTCGTGTACATTTTTTTCCACGAATCGAGAACCAAGACAGGTGTTATTTGTCTCGAACTGTCGCGATTCCGATGAATCTCTTAGCCAAGTGAGATTTTAGACAATCGTCAAAATCGAAAACCTGTGGCTCCAAGACAGTAATTGAAAGGAACAATATGGCCCATTGTCACAAAGCAATAGATAATGCTCAAGGAGCCAACTCTATGTGGAAAAACCGATGCTAATGTGGTTAAAGTTAATTGAAAGGAAACTCTTGAGACTCCTGATTTTGTGGCTCAAATGAGTTTGATACCTTTCTTTATTGATTTTGATAAATCAATGAGCTGTTTTTTTTTCGCTCATCTGTATTATGTTTTTTTCCATTTGGATTATGTTTTTTTTTTACATTTGGACATACTTTTGTATTATGGTTTGTCTGTTTACGAAATTTCTCGAAATAATTTAAAGTAATTTGAGCAAATTCCTTTGACAAATGTGACCAAACTTTTAATTATGAAATTTTAGGCAATACTTGTCGGCTAGTCGATTTTTTTTGGAAATAGTGGTTAACCGTGTACCACATAATTTCATCAACTAGTTGCCTAAAAGAGTCCTTTGTGACAATGATTATGGACTTGTCGTTCCAAATCGAAATCTTTGGTAAAACCAAATTGATTTGTCAAATATGAGGCCTTATACTCTTGTAGGTCCTGTCGTACCTTATTGAGTTATAAAATATTCGAGAAAACCAGTGTTATCTGGTAATAGCTCATGAAAGAATTAAAATTTCTTTACATAGCCTCAATTCAATACGACCAAAAGCGTATTTTAGAGAAGTTGAAATGTCTTTCAAGTAGTTGCTACCATATTTTTTAAAAGCATTTAAAGTTACCTTATCATTTCGCCTGTCATCGATTGATAAAGGATTTAGAAGCTAAGACATGATTGTCTGTACTATCATTCACCTGTCATTGATTGATAAGAGCATTTTGATATTGTGACATTGACTGGATGAGATATTCCTGGGTCAAATAACGATGCTTGATTTATAATCGCATCGCATTTGGATTCTCTTTGAGGATATATTTCGTGATTAATCCAAAATCCATGCTACTAATGCTCACAAAATGGACTCGTAGAATTCTTGTAAAGAATTGAAGGAGTTATTGTGGAATTATCCAACCATAAATATAAATGGTTATGGTTGATGCATCGACAATATGGTCACATTTTACTGTTGTCCACATAAATGCAGTACTTTCCAAACTTTTAGCCTTATCATTAAGTTGATGGCTCATGATCCGGATTATCCTGAAAAGTCTAGTCGACTTGATAATACCGAAGAGTAAGAATCAAAATTTCGATTTGAATTACTTGAGTTTGGAAATTGAAATTGAACATCCTGTCGATTATGTTCAGACCCAAATGGACTCACGAAAAGTTTGATGATGCAACTGCAAATGATTGCACGCACTTCTTGGTCTTGCGCACCAAGATTTATATTTCCGTGTGGGGTTATGCTATTTTGCTGCATTGGTTCGTCATGAGGCCCATAGACACTAAAATACCATATGCGTACCAGCTGGTTATTGGTTATGAGCCAGAAGACTCATATTAACGCGTGTTTAGAGTGATTAATTAATATTTTTATTGAGCCGTTATAGCATTCAAAATATGGACCTCTGACGGGGACATAAGTCGATTATGAATCTCCTGCCTATCATTTGATAGACTAACATTGACAAGCGATCTCTTTACCGCATGATATGCGAAAGTGACATCGCTAAGACTGTTCTCCCCATAGTTAGGGGGAGATTTTCACGTTAGCATTGATAAGAAACGACGTGAAGTAACGTGGCATAACCCACTCAGTCTTAGCTTGATCCCCAAAATTGCACTTAGTGATAAGTAAGTGCATAGACTCCCTTAAGTCTAACTAAATGCCAAACGCATTTAATGACTTTATGAGATGTCACGAGATCATTTATACCTGCTGCAAAATGCTTGCAAGGATAGACGTCCCTATCAGACGCCGTGTTCCTGTCGTAACACGTTGCTTTGGCCGAACCCGCCAAGCAAAGGATGCTGCCGTCGACCGTCAGTCTGTCGTTCTTCCTAAGATACGAAGAAGTTGACCGGTTTTTAATTCGTTCAGCCCAGAGGTGGTGAACTGAAACTCGTTTATCGCACGAGATTATAAATGATCAAGGAGATGTGTGATTTCCTCCCCATCCTAAGAATCTCGAAAAATCTGTCGATCATGATATCTTAGACGATATTGAAGCAAAACGAGACTGTCATTGATTACTTGTTCATATATTTGGTGACGACTGATAATATGAGCAAATTATGACAGGGAACCATGTACCGTTGCCTGAAGTCAACGTACAATAGACTGGACTAATGGAAACTTGCAATCCAAGTAGAATCCTTAGCGAAAGTGTGTTCGGACATGTAGCTCCAACACCACCAATGTTAACGAGTTCGTTTATTTGGTTATTCGTAAGGAAAAGTGATGAGAATAATGAGATTGTAGAATGCTCACTAGTAGCGCAAGGATTCTCACACATCTTGGAATTGATTATGAGATGGTTGATTTCCTCGTAATGGACGTTATAACGGTCCCCTACTTTACCAGTTTAGTAGTTTCCGGAAAACTGAGAATGCAGCCATGAATGTGGTCACGGTTTTATCTCTATGGGGATTTAGACAAAGAGATATAGATGAAGGTCCATGTGTGACTTTATAATGCTTGAATCAAATAGTTCCTGACCACGGAATATGATCTCAATTAAATGAGACGTTCACTATATGGATTAATATAATCCGAGCGGATGTGGTATACCCTCCTAAGTGAATACTTGATTAGCTTGGGATACTTGAACAAGTATTATGCCCTTGCGTGTTTTATTACGCGATCTATTTTTTGGATTTTTCTTCGAGATGAAGGATCTTGGGAAGACACGGTAGTGACTCGGCCCGATGATAGAGTCCCGTAAAGATTAAATCTAAGTCCATGATTCAGACTACACCCAGAAGGTGTTATGACGTTTTAGTCATCATGACGCTAAGTCGTCAGATTCTCCCATGATCGTTCGATCACTAGACATCGATATAGACCTGGTCCGTCCCTGATGAGACGACAAAGAGATATTGAATCATGATGTTCATATCTAAGTACAATAAGCGCATCATTGTACTTGGTCTAATATACTAGGACGAACATCTTGTCTGTTGTGAATGGTATAGCTCGACACATCATCGCGCTAACACGCTGCCATCGAAATGGCATAAAAGATATTTTCCCATTACCTTAAGGTAACTGTAGATGAGCGCTTTACTTATCCCATTTGCGTCATCGAGTGTACCTACCCCCTTCGGTACTCGAATTAACGCAACCCTTTTTCGATTATACGGATGCCGGTTACTTATCAGACCCGCATAAGGATTATTCCTAACATGGTCTGTCTTTACCATTAGGAATAAGGCAATATCTTGGAGGTCTTGGAATGACTCCAAACGAATCACTCTGATCTACTCGTGCTCTATGAGACGACTAGAGAGTGTACATGACTTCGAGCTCATATTAGCCGTATTTGAATTACATATTCTCTGTCTCACGATCCAGATAAAACACTTGTCTTATTTGAGGACAACTTGTTGTTATCGATCAAGAGATACATGACTAGATTATGCTATTTAACATTTATTGCAGAAATAAATCTTCACATATGAAGTTTAAGAGCATCCTGTCGAATGCTCGTTTTATTCCACGTTATATGCTCGTTTTATTCCAAGTAAATGAGGCATCCAGTCGAATGCTCGTACTCTTTATTCGAATATGAAATCATTGCACTCAGTCGTGTGCAAGTGAGGGGAAACATCCAGGTGAATGTTAATTACTACTTAGTCGAAATCCTCGCACCCTGTTGTGTGAAAGTGAGGGAGAGCATCTAGTCGCATGCTCGTGTACTCTTTTTGTCCTTAGACCAAGGTTTTTTCCCACTGAGTTTTCCTTGGCAGGGCTTTTTGCGAGACACGTTCCCATCTTATCTCACTTAAGATTGCCGAAATTAGGGGGAGTATCCTGTTGTATAATTCTTACCACTGTGTACTCTTTTGTCATTCGACTAGAGATTTTTTCCTACTGGGTTTACTCTAGCAAGGTTTTGATGAGGCACCTATTTTGTGGTTAATCCCTACTACTACCACTGTTGCACTCTTTTTCCTTCGATCAGAGATTTTCCCATTGGGTTTGCTCTGACAAGGTTTTGATGAGGCACACTGTTTTATGGTTAGTTACTTAGATGATATTTCGGCCTATATCATTCAGCTACACAGTTTCTCCTAAGTACCGGTTTTGTCCCACACTGGGTTTTCCGGCACTAAGGTTTTTATGTGTTTAGCACTGCGAATGAACTCGACTCAGATCGACTGCATGAAGATGAAGAATTCAAGACGTCCAAAGGGGGAGTGTTGTAGGATATTATTGGATTATTGGGCATTACTCATAGTAGGCCTAAGTTGGGCTTTCTATCTTGTATAACCCTAATCTCTTATATATAAAGAAGGTTAGGGTCCGCTTATATTAATACATTCGGATAATAAAAGACTTACTGTACCTCTCTATATGTACACATATAACTTTTAAAATTCAATAATCACATATAGTAACTCAATTAACTTTTAATTATCTCACTTATAATAGACTTGCAAAAAAAAACTCACATTTAATATTGTGACTTAATATTTATATAATTATTAATTATTCTTATAAAAACTCTTCTTTCATAATAAATACTAATATCTTTTTATTTACTAATTCCTAAATCCTACCCATCTTTGCAGGCTTTTCAAAAAAAAAAATGGTTTGGGTCAAACTCCGTGTCGGATCATTCGTATCCGGATCAGATCCTCAAAATTTTAGTATGGATCGGATCTTAGTGGATCTAATTCATTTGCCAAGCCTAATTACAAACCCGTCACAAAAACCGTAGTCAGTAGGCTCGTAATAAAAAAAAAAAACCGTCACAATTCTCATATCTATTTGTACATATTTTTTGCAGTGTCATTTATTATACTCCCTCCGTTCCAAAATGTTTGTTTACCACGAAATTACGTTCAATTTTGATCAACAAATAACTCATGTAAATTGTCGAAATGGAAATTTTCAAAAGTTAATCATAAAGTTTAAATGTTAAACTATGCGATTAACTTTTGAAAATTTTAATTTCAACAATTTACATATGAGTTTTTCGACGGTCAAACTTGCATTCAGTTTTGTGACAAACATTTTGGAACGAAATGGATACTTCTTATTAGGGTATAGCCGCTTCGTACAAATTTTAAGATTTAATGGAAAATGAAAAGCATCATCTGGAAAAGTTTCACATTTGAAAAAAAGGGACCAATTGTTAATTTGTTAAAATGGGCTTTAATTAATTAGTTAGAAGTTGGGAGTATTTAAGATGTCTATGTTTTTCACCTAGCTTTTTTTCACCTTTTCTATATAAATGATTATGTTTTATCATATGTATTATTTGGATTAAGACAATTTCATTCGATCTTGTTTATTGTTTGTTCGAGGTGATTCTATATGATCTTGTATATCTCTGTTTTGTACTCTGATGTTGTATTTTCTCATATACGATCTATGTCATTTGGCATTTTTCAATTAGATAAAATTACGCACGATTAGAGAGAATATAATTATTTTCGAAATGAAGAAAAGAAAGGGGATTATTATGTGCGGTCGTGTCTCTTTTATAAAAGCAAAACACAATTTTGTTGTTGTTGTAAAGACAGATTCTATATGATCTTGTCAATGTTCTAGTTTTTTCACATTATTTTGCTTTTTAGAATAAATATTCTGTATGATTTTATGTGTTTTTCTAATATTTTATTTTTACGAAATTGATTCTTTATAATCTTGTTTGTGTTTTCTATTTTTCCATAAGTTTTGACTTGTGAAGATAGAGGATTTATATGTATGATTAGGGGTGGATATTTTGTACCGATTTGTACCAACCGATCGATTTTCGAACCGAACCAAACAAATTGGTACTGAAAGTTCGGTATACCGACTTTTCGGTACGGTACAACCGAACCAAACTTTAAAAGTCGGTTCGGTTTCGGTATCCATTTCATATGTTTGGTACAATACCGAACCGAACCAAACATTAAAATTATAAAATATATAAAAATGTACACATAGTTATAACTTACAAATAAATTGTCTTATAGTTTATTTTAATTTTTCTTACGACTTACTTTCCTATTTACGAAGCCAAATACAATAATTTCGTGTTTCTCCATTTTCTTGTCTAATATTTTAAAAGAATTCTTATTTTATAAGTGTTTACTATTTTAATCAAATTCACAATAAATGTAGCAAATATAAGAATAGTTGTACACATTTTACTTTTTACAATTTTTTTTTGCTATTTTATTGTTATCAAGAATTATCTTTTAATAATAATAATGTTTCGGTATAAAACGGAAAACCGAACCGTAACAACCGAAAAAGTCGGTATACCGAACTTTCGGTATACCGACTTTTTCGGTTCGGTTATGGTATAATTTTTTTCAAACCAAACAAGTTCGGTTCGGTATTGGTATATGGTCAAAAAAGTCGGTACCGTATCAAAGTCACCCCTATGTATGATGGTTTTTTTTTTAGATGAATCTGTTGGAAAAACATGTGAAAACATGGGTGTTTCCGAATGGTCACTAGACCAACTTCGAGTCATTATTTCGTGTAACAGCGCTGAGTTGTTTATACCGTACTCAACGTGGTTGAGTAGCCCGTGTGACGAGCTTCGTAACGGTATATCACATGACCTATTCGGAGAATGGGTGTGAATACAAAGTGGCTTCAAAGTTGGTACCTCGGAAGCTCAAATCTGGAAAAAAAAATCTGGAAAAATGAAATGGTTAATGAGAAAACCATTTAGAATAATCCCATATTGGAAGATTAAGAGTTAATCTTACAATATATATACCATACCAACCCATGTAGTTATTAAACTAACATGTCCACATACACCTAAGAGTATTAGTGTGTACCACACACGCGCGCTCGCTCGTGTCTCGTGTCTCGGGTCTCGGGGCACGGGCACGGGCACGGGCACGGGCACGGGCACGGGCTTGGGATTTGGGGAATGTCTCGGGTCTTGGGTCTTGGGTCCAAACCCGAATAGGGAGTTTTGTATAAAATACAAAAGGAGTCCCTAGAGTTTCCAGCAAGAGAAACGTCAGCAATGAATGAGATTAAATGCTGCGGTTTCAGAATTAAATTGAGCGGATTCTGTGGGTGTAACTCCCGGAATTAATGACCACAATTATGGCTGCGGTTTCTATAGAGCCTATAAAAGGCAGCCCTCCCCCTCTCATTTGTACACACCATCATACACACAACTCACAGCATAAGCATACACTTAGTGAGAGAGAACCGCACCACCAACAGCTCGACCTGTGGTTCGGTGCCGGTTTCCATACGAACCACTCTGAGATAGAAGTTGTACCTTGGGAACAAAGTCCCGAAACCAGAAACCTTTAAAGGTGGTTCGGAAAATATTGTTTAAGGGAAACTGCTCAGCAGTTGCCTCTTCTTTTACTTTCTGTTATTTATTTTTCAGTCTTTTACTTTCTGTCCATTTCATTTCAGTACCGTTTCATTTCTGTAATTTACTTTCCTGTACTGTTTCTTTTCTGTATTTATATTTCAGTACTGTTTACTTTCAGTCTTTCGATTCTGTTATTTACTTTTCAGTTCTGTAATTTCCAGTATTTACAAAAAACAGTCCGGCAGTTTTTTATTTGTTAAAAACCAGTCCGGCAGTTTTTTATGCTTTAAAACCAGTCCAGTTTGTTTTGTTCAAAACCAGTCCGGCAGTTTGTTTAAAACCAGCCCGGCAGTTTGTTAAAACCAGTTCGGCAGTTTGTTTAAAACCAGTCCGGCAGTTTGTTAAAACCAGTCCGGCAGTTTCTTTAAAACAGTCCGGCAGTTTCTTTATTTCAGTCCAGCAGTTTTATTTATTTGTTGAGTCAGGAATTGTAATTCATATTCCAATTGTGAGAAATAAAATTGTTTATTTCCTTTGCGTTCCTGTCTCTTTTATTTATTGTCCTTTCATTATTGTATTCGAAATAGTACCAAAAACAACAGAATCTTTGTGATTCTACCTGGTGCTGAATTCGGTCCGGTCCGGTTTTTGGTAAGACCGAAACCGAAACCGAGCATATTTTTTGGTTCGTTTTTTTTGGGTTTCGGTCTTTTTATTTTTTGGACCGAACCGGACCGGTTTTTTCGTCCGGTTTCGGGTTTTTTCGGTTATTTTTCAGTTTTATTTTTGGTTTTCCGGTCTTTTTCGGTTTTTTTCGGTTTCGGTCTTTTTCGGTTCGGTTTTATTAAAAACCGAAACCGACCCGAAATGTTTCTGTTTTTTTTCGGTTCGGTTCAGTTTTTCCGGTTTTTCGCCCGGACCTAATTCTACCTATTTTACGAGCCGATACTATGTGATCTTGTCTTTGTTATGAGACATTGCAATGTTTTTCTAAATAAATCTCACATTTGTTTTTGTATTTTATGACAATAATTATTTGTGGTATAGTTTGTATATTTCTACTTTTCATATCTTTTTTGCTTTTGTTGACAATGATTTTGATTCATCTGGTATTTTTTTCAAGGCAATTTTGTTTAATATTGTGACTAGAAGAAAGATGATTTCCTAATTTTGCCTCTCTTGTGCAGAACATGTTGTATTCTTTTACTCTTTTTTTTCTTTCTTTTTCTTTTATTGCAATTTATAACGATGTTTCCATCAAATCTTGCAAAACAAATTGTAATCTATATTGAAAGCATGGAAATCACGCTATTCAAATCCTTTTATAGCGGTTTTAAATGTACAAAATGAATTTCAAACGGAATTGGTTTCTAGCGCTTAATCTCTTAGGCTCATAAGTTATGTCTGTCGTCTAATTTTGCCTAGTCAAATAAGAACACTGACAAATAGAAAGGGGAGAGATGGTAGAGAGAGAATGTAAAATGAGGCAGGATGGGAAGGAGAGGATGGGGCACGAATGAGAAATGATAGAAAGATGATTATTTTTAAAAAATTAAGTAGAGTTACGATATATGGAACTTATTAGGAAAACAAAACCACACCAACTTATTTTCATTTTATTGAAACTCTATTAGCTCCGTAAAATAAAAAAAATTCATTTTCTTATATCAATATGCATGAGAGCCCTCACAATTTCTTTTAAGCAATGACCAATACTCTAGTCACAACGACGAATTATCAGGGACGCGCTCTATCACTGACCTAAAAACCCGTCTTTCAAGCCTTGCACTGGGGACCCGCTATGTCAAAATCGAGAGAAACCTCATCTCTCGCTTTCATTTTGTCGCCCCCACACACAGCACCTAGGCTCACCTAGAACTCCTCTCACTCTCTAATGTTTGTCACCCCATCCGTCCACCGTCATGATCAAACGCCACCATCTCTACCCCTTCTATCTGCTATCTTCGGTTACATACTCCGTGACGTTCGATGAAATCTTCACCAACAGATCAAAAAATTGATAATTAAGTAGGAATAGAATGGACAAACGGATTAACATGTTTCATGAACACGTTTTGATTTTTTTAATAGGAGAAAGTTGGGTTTAATTATGAAATATCTTGAGATTGGACAAAATTAAAAAGTTCTCGGTGGTTTTATTGTTCAGGTCTCAATCGGCAGAATAAAGAAACGGCAAGATGGTGAATTTAAGAGTACATCTCTCTAATTTGACAATATACTTTTTTTATATATAATTGCCTTATTATATATTGTTTATAAATGTTTTGGGGTATATATTTTATATAAAAATGTACAGATATATTCCGAATCGGCTAGTGGACAACTGAATTCGACAGTGTATTTGTTTAATTTGAGTTTGATTTGACAATATACTAATGAATAACAAATTATATGTACTAAATTTAACAATACTGACCTAGATGAAAGAAATCTTGAAGAGACTTTGGTTTCCTAATAAGTTACAATAATTATACCTAATTAAATTTTCGAATAGTTTTTGTCTGGGTTCAAGTAGTATATGCATTTACAATTTTTTTAGAATATTTTCCTAAACTTGCAACAAAAAACATAAAAGGGAGAATTTCTTATAAGTCAAACATCAGGCTATTGTTTTCCAGTAAGTTACACGTCTCATAATGATATATTTGCATAGATAGGTATGATAATAAAGCTACATATTCTGCATAGGTGGGAACAAAACAATAAAATTAGGTCTTATTCTAGCTCATATTCTGTACCATTTATCGTACCTCATTGCTTAGTTTATCTAAAAATTTGTTTTGAAAAACATAAAAAAAATTATACAATTAATATAATACATATATCAATACATTGCAATAATTATTTTTAAAATAAAATCTACACGCAATTTATTTTGGAATAAATGTATAAATTTTAGAAAAATTGTCTAAAACAATATTATGTCCAAATGTTTTAAAATTTTAATATAATATAATATAAAAGCTTATAAACTTGCGAAAAAAAGTTGTGAAAATTTAAATTTTGAATGAAAATAAGCAATGGAGGCACGAAAAACGATAGAAAATAGTAATTACAACATTTGGACTCTTAGCCTATCCCTTGTTTTCTGTCTCCATCTCTTTTATGTATTTCTTTATTTTCATAGATTGGTATGATAAAGCTATATTTGCGGGTTTTCTTTGGCTACGGAGTATTTTTCTAAAGATAAGATTTGTTTTTTAGAATTTGGCTGCATTGAGTCAAATTATATATCAACATGGAGGATTTTTACGGATTCTAAGTTGTTTCACGAGGACTATTCAGTCATTTAAGCTTCGAGATCTCGCCCGATCAGGATTTTAGCAGAATGAGACTGGTGAAAGTTGATTTTTGAGAAACGAGATGTGATCTCCACTTCACCACCGACGAATAAATCCTAACTATCTTTCTTTGTATGTTTAATTTTCGCTCTTCAATTGTATACATAACTTGTGAGAGCATATCTATAAATAAATTATGAGAGCGGCGTAAGTTGTAGTTGTGAGTTGTGACGGGGTTTTATACGTATGGTACACCAAACTATGCGCTTTTAACGATTTGGGTACCCACCTTTTAATTTTACCAATTTGGGTACCATACTATAATAAATTGTCCAATTTGGGTACCGGCGTCTAAATTAATAACAGAATTAAGTCATGTGCACCACACGTGCTTGACTACTGGGTGTTTTGTCTATAATACCCTTCTGTTGGCTGTGTGTATATATAGTTTATATATGTATTTATGCATCATTATACATATACAGTGGAAACCCTAAATCGAGCTCAATCTCTCTTTGAATAATGGACCGTTTTTGCAGATGTGGTAAAAGATGTCGTACTCTGACATCTTGGACCTCTACAAATCCAGGCCGAAGATTCCAAAAATGTGATGTTTGTAAATTTTTTGTGTGGGTAGACCCACCAATGTGTGAGAGGGCTCAAGATGTCATTCCGGTTCTCTTGAATAAATCAAACATGCTGAGAGAAGAAAAGGTGGAATTAGAGATGAAGATAAGCTTATTAGAGGAAGAAATAAAGACCATATCTTGTTTGCATCAGAAAATCAGCTTTTTTGAGGAACAAGTACCGGAGGCAAACATCAGCTTATTAGAGGAACAAGTACCTAAATTTGAGCTATTGGAGGCAGAGGCACAAATGCATGAATTTGAGCCCAAGCAAGGAAGAAAATTGGTGTTTATAGTTGTTTTTGTAGTTTTTATTGTTGTGGTTATGTGGGTTGGGGAATAAAAATGGAGGCAATAAAATTTTTGGATTTCAGAGTATGTTGTAATTTGTATGTGTGTTTGATCGAGTGATTTAGTTCGCTTTTATGTTGGTTTGATATAATGACAATGAAATTATGATAAGAATTTTCTGTTTTTAAATGTAATGTTATGTGGTTATTGTTGTGTTTTGTGCATGTTTAGTGAACCGATGATGATGATGCCCTGTTTAGTGAACTGATGATGCCCTGTTTTGTGGTTATTGTTGTGTATTTGAATCTTTGGTCGACGATTATATATTAATCCGTACAAGTTTGCAATCACTTATTGATCTAAGAATTGCAAAAAAAATTACAGCAAATTTTTTACAGCAAAAATACAGCAAGTTTTTTACAGCAAAAATTAAGCAAATTTTTTACAGCAAAAATTACAGCAAGTTTGCAATCAGTTATTGATCTAAGGATAACCGTACAAATACCAAATTTAATACAAATTACAGCAAAAAAATTTAATTTACATGATTAAAATCTAAGAATTGCATAACGTAACCAAAAAAATTGAATCAATAAGAACAACGATTTCAGAACCAATATCAGCTGCAAATACCCAAATTCAAACCAAATCACAGCAAAAATAACAAGAGCAAAATAACAGCATAAAAAATAAGTTAACACCTGCAATATACCAAAACACATTCAAGCATTTCCAAACATCAATTCATAACAGATTCATCATTACATTAGACATTACACTCCATTATCCAAAAGCAAAATAGTAGCCAAAGCGACCATCAATATCCAAAAGGTAACATATTCATCATCATTACATTCCATGATCTTCACCATCAAAATACTATAAAATCTAAAATACTCATAACATAAACTTAACATATTTTTTCTTAAAACATTTAAATCTTCCATTCTCTCTCCTTTTGAAGCTCCTTCTCCTTCTTTTTAAACTCTAAGTCAGATTTGAGTGCGCCATAGGTCTTGTACATCTTGCCATCTTTAAAAATGTGACCTCTTTTAATTATTTTTTTTCTCTTTTGGTGCATTCAAGATGCCAGCATGTGTTGTGGTGTTTGTTTCCTTTGTTAAGTCCATATAATCCACTTGAGTATGGACTTTCTTGGGAGAATTAAGAATTCTGACACTCCTTCGCACCTAAGAAAATTGATAGATAATTTATAAAAATATACTAAACACTAAAGAATTATAAAAAATAATTAACAAAGCATTACTAAACACTTTATGGTACAAGTTAAAAACCTTTTCACTTACTGGTAATTTTGTTGCTTGACTGGAGGACACTTTATTTGGGTTTTTCAATGCTGCATGTGAACTAGTTCCCACTTCCAAATTTCTCTGTAATTTCATAAGTTGGGCATCAAGTGTTCTCAAAAAATCATCATCATCATCATCATCATCCCTTGTCTCTGGAACTAACTTCACTTTGGTAATTTCTTTTCTTTTCTTACTTTGCATCTTCAAGTTGTCTTTCGGAAACACTCTTTTTTTTCTTTGTTACTTGAGTTTGTTTATCATGTTGCAACTCAGTGGCTACCTCAATTGGTAACTCAGTTTGAAAATTAGCCACCTCACTATGGACCTCAATAAGCACCTCATTAAATCTCTCACTCTGAGACTCAATATTTACATCAGTTTGAACTTGCTCACTTGTAATCTCATTTTCGACCTGCTCATCATCCTCACTACTTGAATTTTCATAAATCAAAGCATTTTGTACAAAATTTCTTCTTTTTCTGATACCATTGCCTTCTTTCCTCACTTTTTTAGGCTTTCCACAAGTTCTAGAATTATGACCTGCTATTCCACATTTGGTACACTTCATTTTGATCCCAGTTTTGGATAATTTAGTCTGCTTTGGTTCATTTGGGCCTCTCATTCTCAGTTTTTTTGGCCTACCCCTTCGCACATCAACAACAGAGGGGGGGGGGGGGGGGGGTAGCATGGTGTGTTTATCTGTCTTAGGCCATAGTTCTCTCCCATTTATTGGCTGCAATACATTTCTATAGACTTTGTTGTATGTCTCGATACTGTAACACTCATGCACATAGTCCTCTGGTTCTTTATCTTGGTTGTAGATTGCACTTATACCATGTACGCAGGGGATACCACTGAGTTGCCATGCTCTACACCCACATGTTCTCATGTCAATATTCACCGCAAAACTGTCACCATTACCTGAGACTTCAAAATCGTCAATTCCATTCCATTCTGCACCCCAACCATGTGACCAAGCTTTATATCTATCCAATTTAACCCTTATCTTAGGACACAAAGGCATATTCTTGACTTTTTTCATTGCTTCCCTTTTTCTCATAATCAAATTCATCAAATATCTTCTTATATATTCGAGCATTGTAAGTATTGGCTTGTCTCTAAACAACCTAATAGCAGAATTGAAACTTTCACAAAGATTGTTCAATAAGATTGGACATTTGGTGTGTGTAGAAAAATGTGACCTGCTCCAATTAGTTCCAGGCCTTTTAATCAACCACTCATAAGCTTTCAAGTCAAGTACCTTCATCTCTTCTAATGCCTTTTCAAATTGTGGTACGGTGGTAGCTCTAGCAGCTTTTTCCAACAATTTCTTTAAAGCTTCTCCCTTATGTGTGAGTTTGAAATTGTTGTACAAATGTCTAGAGCAGAATTTGTGCTCTATACCGGGTAAGAGCTTGTTTACTGCCTTTATAAGGCCCTGCAAATTAGATAAATAAGCACATATATTAGATAAACAAAATTTAAAATGAACTAATGACATAATACGTTATTGAGACAATACACAAATAAATATTACATTTTGTTTATAAGAGATTACAGTGTAATTTTCTGCTCTTTCAATGTCCAAATCTATACATAGAAGTTTGATAAATCACTTCCATGTTGAGTATTTTTCACTATCAACCACCGCGTATGCAAATGGATACATACAATTATTAGGATCTATTACAACGGCACTTAATAGAACCCCTTTGAATGGACCACTTAAATGACAACCATCTAGGGCAATGAGTGGTCTACAGCCTTCCAAAAAACCTATCTTTAGTGCTCCCCAACACATATAAAATCCCTTAAAAATAGACTCCCCTTTAGGTCCTTTTTTTTCTGTAGAATCTAGTATCACAGTGCTCCTAGGATTAGTTCTTTTCAAATCTTCCACATACCCCCACAAAGCCATATATTGTTCCCCAGTAGTACCTTGGATTTGTTCTCTAGCAAGTGAGAAAGCTTTATACATTTTAGGTATTTTCACTTGACATTGTAAGTCTTTCACAGCTGTTGTTTGAAAGGCCTTAACATTCCAGTTAGGATTAGTTCTTATATCCTCCACATAGTACTTAGCAAGAAACTTAGGCTTACAGTGACTAATATCTTGTGTCCTAGAGTAAGTGTGGTTATCAATAAGAGTTTTGATTTGTATTGTGGACTGACCCGGAATAACAGAGGCATACATGTAAAACTGGCAATTTTTCTCATTATGGTTACCATTATTGCAATAGCATATCATTTTTTTGGCAGAATTTCTTCTAAATTTCATGTCCTTTCCATTCGGAAAACTATACATTTTCACTGCATCTCTAAACATGTTAGCTGTGGCAAACTTCAAACCTAGCTTGAATTGCACATTTCCCTTGTCGGCAGCCCCAAATTGTTCATCATTCTCATCATCCAACCCTATATTTCTAACTTCATCATCAGAATTCACAAATCCCTCAACCAAAACTACACTCAAAGCTTCTGTATCAATAATCTTAGCAGCCTTACTAACTTTACTCTTCACATGGCTAACAGGAATTTTCCCCCTACTTGATGAGGCAAAATCTGTTTCTAAACTAACAGGAATTTCAGAAAGACCGTCATCTTCTATTCCGTCCTCATCTTCACTACCACTAAACATTTGAAAACCATTCATTTCAACATGTTGATTCTCTTCAACATCATCTTCTTCATCACTATCACTACTTTCAAGGTCTAGACCATTACGAGCCTCCTTACCAATACAATCAATATATATTTCCATTACTTTATTTTTGTCAACAATTTTCCCAAGATTTATAGCATCATTGTCGTATTTAATTTCAAAGAGACCATGTTCAAATGTGGACCCAACTCTCTTAGAGAAAATTTTACTAATTTCTATCCAACCTAAATTTTGAGCCATAGAATGTATAGATAGGATACCCATCTCTTGAGCTTCACAGTAATCAATATAATCCATAAACCCATCAATGTAATTTATAATTTTATTTCCCCTTTTAACAAATTTACCCCCATGATTAATCTTAATTGAAAACAAAGTCATATAATCACTTACAAATTGAAAAAAAAATATAACATTACGCAAGAAAAAACCTAATTTTTTTTTATTGTAATGATCTAAATGATGGAGAGATATAAATGACGTACCATATGTAGGTGTGTCATTCTTGTTTGTCCTCACAACCCACACCATTGAATTGAAGTTGAAAACCCAATTTGCTTCCTTCGATTGTGTAAACCCTAGAATTTGGAAAAGTTGCAGCAAGCCATAGCTCTCTCTACATAATTGTGTAAACTCTCGAATTTTGTTATGAATGGATTGTGTAAATTTTTCTGGGATATATTGTTAATTTGGTGTGAATTACCAAATTAACCTGTAAGCAAACGTCTGTTATGTGATTCTGCAGTCAATTTAGACGGTGGTACCCAAATTGTGCTATTTATTATAGTATGGTACCCAAATTGGTAAAGTTGAAAGGTGGGAACCCAAATCGTTAACCGCCCTATAGTTTGGTGTAGTAAACGTATTTTTTCCCGAGTTGTGACTAATAACAATTATGATCTTCAAATCAATGGAATGAACCATAGCAAATTGGCTTAAAGAGTTTACAAAAATGGATGAAACTTTAAAATAATTACGTATAAACTTCAACTCAAATTACCATTACAACCCAGTAAAGTAAAGGGTAATCCCCGTCATCACCCTCTTCTTTCTATCTCGTTGTCCTCTCTTCACTCTCCCTTTCTCTCTCTCTGTTGAACGTCGTTCTTCGAATCGATTATTTTGATGATAACAATATTTGTAAAACATGATAAAAGCTCATTTTGCGTACTAATCATTTATCGAGTGTGTTAAAGGTTCAAAATGATAGTATACGTAATTACGAAGCCAATGGTTCAAGCGGAACCTCAATCGGATTTGAAACAAATTAGTTACGGGGTTTCGAAGTTGTCTGATATTAATTGCTGGACTTTTTCACCCTACAAAAAGCCCCAAAATCTTCAAGGAAGAATCATCCAAGCAATTCACAACTTTTAAGCAATTCCTACTCAGAAATCCTTCAAGCTTATACTACTTATTTCTCACTTGTAATCAAAAATATTCTCGAGTATATTCTCATTGTAATCTTATAAACATCGAGATAATATTTGTTAGTGAGTGATTCAAAATCAAACTTGTAAAAGAGTATTTTATAAACTCATTAGTGAGCGATTGATCGGGTAGAAGCTTTTCAAGCAAGTGTAGCTTAAAAGTTCTAGGCTTTTCATTCGGGATACTCATTAAGTGAGGGGGAGCTAAATCGGTTGATTAAGCTCTTTAGTTTGTAACCTTGGTCCAAGATATTAGTGAAACACTCGGAAGTGAAACTACCGAGGAGAGGACGTAGGCGCGTTTTGCCGAACTTCTATATATCTTGCATTATTTCTTTTCCCTTAACTCTTACATTTCGCAAGCTATTTATATCTTATATTAATTGCTTACATTGATTAACCTAGCACATATTTATTAACAAAATTGTTTTTAGTTATAAAAACCGCTAATCCGCTTAGTTAATAACACATAGATTTTATTCCGCAAAAAACGTACAAAACCTTATTCACCCCCCCCCCCCCCCCCCCCCCCCCCCCTCTCTCTAAGGTTTAGACACCTACGGACTAACACTCTCAAACAAACAAAAACACAACATAATAAATCGTAAATTATCAAATTATTGATTGATTGGATGCGAAATGAAAGGGGCAGCGAATCAGAGTACGAGTAAAGGGCTAAGCAAAAGGAATTATGTAGTGCGTGTTAAAGGAGTAGAACCTCCAAATTATAGTAAGTCGTATTGATTTAATTTTTATCTATTGGGGTTATTGAGTTAAATCTCATTCGAACCCCACAAAATATGAATTAGGGTTTCTGGTATAAAATCCTCAATTTGACCGTAGTACCCCATAAGAGAAAATTAAGGATTGAACCATGAAAATAAAACTATTTAAGAATTGGTCCGGCTATAAAATTTAATTAAGGATTGGTCAATTATTTCTAAAACTAATTAAGAATTGGTCCATTAATTATTAAATATAAAAGCTCTCTCAATTCTTTCTATTTATCTAATTTATCACTCTCTCTCTCTAAAAAACCTCCCAATAAAAAATCTCCGTATATATATATATATATATATATATATATATATATATATATATCTATTTTGCTGCCGCTTCTCCGTCGTTCCCTCAACCTCCGTCGCTGCCGTCGGAGATTCGCTCCTCCTACCTCTCGTCGTCGCCAGCGGCCTGCTGCTGCACCTCCGCCTGTGTATACTTGTATATATCTATATGTATATATATGTATATCTATATCTATATTTTATTATATATATATATATACACAGATATAGATATAGATATACATATATATACACATAGTTCCAAGTTCGAATATCTCTATGAAGCATCATAAATTGACTTCCAAGTTCTCAATCACTCGTAGGAGCCGATATACCAGCATCCATTAGCTTAGATCTTTGGTATTATAATTTATATTTACTGTATACACAGATATATATACACACACATATATATACACACAGATATATATATACATACATATCTCTTTCTCCAGTGGGAGGAGAGAGAAGAATAGAGTCAGCTTTATTTTTCAGACTGTTTAGTTTTCAGACTGTTTTGGTTCAGACTGTTTTTACTTCAGACTGTTTTTGGTTCAGACTGTTTTATAAATGACTTAAAATAGTTCAGACTGTTTTTGGTTCAGACTGTTTTTAAAAATAATTTAAAATGGTTCAGACTGTTTTTAAAAATGACTTAAAATGGTTCAGACTGTTTTTAAAATAATTTAAAATGATTCAGACTGTTTTTTTTTTTTTTTTTGCGTTTTTGGATTTTTGTTGATTTTAGATTTTTGTTGATTATTTGGGATTTTTTTTTTGATTTTTTGGGATTTTTTATAAAAAAAAAAATCGTGTTTTTTTGGGATTTTGCCTCTTTTATTTTTTTTTGGATTTTTTCATATTTTTTTTATTTTTTCATTTTTGCATTTTTATTTTCTGGAATTTTTTCATTTTTTCTGATTTTTTATATTTTTATTGGTTAGTTAGGAAAAATTGACCAATCCTTAATTAGTTTCAGTTTCATGGACCAATCCTTAAATACTTTTGTTTTCATGGTCCAATTCAAAATTTACCCTAAAAATTTATTAGTAACACAAACACACTAACACTTTATATACATCACATAACATTCTTCCACATGATACAACATAAATGCCATCTTAGCTACACACTTAGCACGCTTAGAACACTTACAATAACATTCTGCCACCTTAGCTAGATACACAAGAACATAGATAACACTTGCAACATAACATGCATACAACAACAGATATTCTTCTCTGCCCCCATTAACAACAACATGCATCAACTTTATTTAGCTAGACACATACATAGTAGTAACACACATACATAAACACACATACATAGCTAGACATTTGGAGGAGATCCACCCCTGAGCTCAGCATTTTTAACACTTATTTGGGAATTTTGGATAATTTTCGATAGGAAATAATTGGAGGCTGATACCACTTTAAGATAATTTTTATCTTTTAGTACCAATTTTCTTTTTAATCGGGATGAGGTACCTTTTCAAAGATTTTTAATTTGCTTTTGATAACACTTACACTACATATATAAAGTACTTCAAATTTATTTGGCCTCATTAACCCACTGCACTTTGTCTCTTTAGAAAACAGTACACATCACTGCCATCACTACTCGACGGAGCTCCACCGATGCCATAGCTCCGATGACGGAGCTGAATGTGTCTCTCTCTCCCTCTCCTCGCCTCTCTCTCCTCTCACCATATATATATATATATATATATATATATATATATATATATATATATATATATATATATATATATATATATATATATATATATATATATATATATATATATTATAATAAGTCAATTCAAGTCAAATGAGTCTGCACAATTTAGCCATTTTTTTCAAAAATACCCCTACATCTTTATATTAATTAAAATAATATCATACTTCCATAAAAATATAAAAAGTAAAAACTAATAAAATTATTTATCCCTCTTTAGCAACCAAATATTATTTTAAATTTTAAACTATGTTTCTTTTTTGTATTATCCGTGTATTTATATCATAAGTATACCTATTTTCTATATTTTTATTGCATTACGCGCCGCACACGCAATACGTGGGGCACGATTACTAGTGTGTGTATATATACACACTAGTAATCAGTTTTATTCGTACACTCGACTTAATCAGTTTTATTCGTCAAGCGCCCTTAGGCCTTACTTAAGCTGGTGTAATGTGTTTCGCTGACTATTTGACTAAGTAATATGGCAGGATCAGTTCAATACAATTATATAACATAATAAAGGGAGGTTTAAAGACAGTCTTGGTAACGCGTTTAACAACGTGGACGAGACAGTTCTTGTGTCGGTCCCTTTGCAGTTGAGTTATAATCCGGGGCTCGTAGTTCGAGCTGTAATCTAGAGTGGAAGTCCTGAAATGTACATAACTTGCAAAGACAAGTGAAACAGCAAGGGAAGGGTATAAATCGATATATTGAACAAGTACATCGGTCCAAGTCGGTAACCAAGGGGATTGGCGTTTTTTATTAGGAATAAGAGTCCGTCGAGACGTGGGAGTAGTCGTGTATCGTAAGTCCGGTGAAGGAGGGACTATGGCGACCCGTCTCGGTGATTGGGCTGACAGTTATTTGAATAAAAACGTTTATCAACGTAGTGTTGTTTCGTTAGTTGTTATATTGTTCGGTTAAATGACGGAAATACAAATATTCCCTCGTCATATACATATACTAGTAATCATGCACCACGCATTGCGTGTGTAGCGCGTAATGCAATAAAAATATCGAAAATATGTATAATTATGATATAAAGATGTGGATAATACAAAAAAAAAAACATAGTTTAAGATTTAAAAGAATATTTGGTTGTTAAGGAGTGATAAATAATTTTATTAGTTTTTACTTTTTATATTTTTATGTGAGTATGATATTATTGTAATTAATATAAAGGTGTAGGGGTCTTTTTGGAAAAAAAAAGTGGCTAAATTGGACAGCCTTATTTGACTTGGGTTGACTTATTATAATAGAATGATATATATACAGATCAATATCTATATTTATATACGATCTACATATATACATATATATATACATATATATATATATATATATATATATATATATATATATATCAAATCTGTAACTATATATATGTGTGTATGTATATATACGATTTATATGTATGTATATATATATATAATAGTAGTCGTAGCCCACGCATTGCGTATGCGATACGTATATAAATATGATCCTGGACAAATGAATTTAAAATTTTCAAAAATAATGAAAAAATGATGGAATGAATATAGTAAATTAATAATCGTATATAAAGAGTAATATGATGTTTTATTGTTATAAAAGTATTATAAATATGATTTAAGACAAATAAATATAAAATTTTCAAAAATAATGAAAAAATGATGGAATGAATATAGTAAATTAATAATCGTATATAATGAGTAATATGATGTTTTATTGTTATAGAAGTATAGTTTGGGAGATGAATTGTTGTGTGGAAAAAAACATATTTATTTAGTTATTTATGTATTTGAATTCTATTATGGTATATTAGTAATTAATAAATTAGAATAGGGGCATTTTTGAAAAAAATTGGTAAAATTTGGCAGCTTCATTTCTCTTGTGTTGACTTATATTAATAGTATGATATATATATCTATATCATGGATCGTGGCGGAGACAGAGACAGCGACGTCTGCAGTGGCGTGTGGCGGCGAGGCTCCGGCAGTGGTCTGTGGTGGCGGCAGCATGAACAATGGTCTGTGGATACCAGGGAGTGAATGAGAAAATTCAGAAACTTTATTTTCAAAATAGTCACCGGGTAATGGACTGGTCTGGTAGTTTTGTTAAGTTCACAAATTGAAATTGAACCCTCGAGTTATTTTGATATTCACATTTAGGATGTGTATTAGACTGTCGGTGTATTCGACTATCGGGCATATTATACTGTCTAAAAAAATGTCTATTAGATGTGCAAGAAAATGTTTATTAAACTGTCTAAAAAAATGCCTATTAAACTGTCAAAAAAAAATTGTATTAGATTGTCAAATTTTTTATATAAAATTGTATTATACTGTCATTTTTGTCTATTGGTCTACGTATTAGACTAATTGCTTATTAGACTGTCGATTAGTCTGTATATTAGTCTGTATATTAAACTGTCTATTAGTCTGTCTATTAGACTATCTATTAGTTTGTCTATTAAACTGTCTATTAGTCTGTGTATTAAACTGTCTATTAGTCTTAATATTAGACTACCTATTAGTCTGTCTATTCATCTGTCTATTAGAGTGTTATAAATATTTTATTTTTTAATAAAAATCTGATTTTTTATGTATATTTTTTTGGAAAATAAGGTATGAAAAAAGGGTATGTCATTTGTGAATTAGGGAATAACTTTAAAAAATAAGGGTATGAACTTTAAATATTGGGTATGAACTTGAAAAAATAAGGATATGAACTTCCAAAATTGGGATATGAACTTGAAAATAAAGGTATTAACTTTAAAATTTGGGGCATGACCTTTGAAAATAAGGGTATAAACTTTAAAAATTGGAATATAAACTTACAAAATAAGGGTATGAACTTTAAATATTGGGATATGAACTTCAAAAATTAAGGGTATGTACTTCAAAATTGGGATATGAACTTAAAAAAGAAAGGTATTAACTTTAAAATTTGGGTATGACTTTTGAAAATAAGAGTATGAACTTTAAAAATTGGTGTATGTACTTGAAAAATAGGGGTATAAACTTGAAAAATAAATATATCAACTTAAAAAATTGGGTATGAACTTGAAAAAGTAAGGGTATAAACTTTAAAAATTGGTATATGAAATTGAAAAATAAGGGTATGAACCATAAAAGTTGGGGTATGAACTTTAAAAATAAGGCTATAAACTATAAAAATTGGGATATAAATTTAAAAAATAAAGTTATGCAATTTAAAAATTGGGGTATGAACTTGAAAAAAATAGTTGTGTAAACTTGAAAAATAAGGGTATAAATTTTAAAAATTGGGGTATGAACTTGAAAATTAAGAGTATGCCATTTGTGAATTAGGGTATGAACTTGAAAGATAAGTGTATGAAATGTAAAAAGTACGATATAAACTTGAAAAATAGGGGTATGAATTTTAAAAATTGAGGTATGAAAAAAATAAGGGTATAATTGTTAAAAATTGGGGTGTGAACTTGAAAAAAAAAAGGTATGAATTTTAACAATTGTTATATAAACTTGAAAAATAAGGGTATAAACTTTAAAGTTTGGGGTATGAACTTTAAAAATAATAATATGAAATTTAAAAATTGGGGTATAAACATTAAAAATAAGGGTATAAACTTTAAAAATTGTGATATGGACTTGAGTAATGAGGGTATGAATTTTAAAAATTGAAATATAAACTTGAAAAATAATGGTATGGACTTTAAATTTTAGGGTATAAACTTTAAAATAAGGGTATGAAATTTAAAAATTGTGATATAAACTTGAAAAATAAGGGTATTAACTTTAAAGTTTTGGGTATAAATTTGAAAAATAAGGCTATGAACTTTAAATATAAGGATATCAAATTAAAAAATAAGGATATGAACTTTAATATAAGGATATCAAATTAAAAATTAAGGATATGAACTTTAAAGTCTGTATATTAGCCTGTCTATTACATTGTTCTATTAGTCTCTCTATTAGTTTGTCTAGGATATTTTAAAAAATCTAATCTTTTGTGTTTTTCGAAAAAAAAATTTGTTTAATTTTATATTTTTCAATTTTTTTAAAAGTATATATATTTTTTTAGTTCGTAACCAATATTTTTAAAGTTCATGCCCTCTCTTTACGAGTTCATACACTTTTCTTCCGGGTTGATACTCTCTTTTCTAGAATTCATACTCTTTTTTTCCGATTTCATGCCATTTTTTGAGTTAATACCCTTTTTTTTGAGTTCATATTTTTTTTTTAAATTCAACTGTTTTTTCGGAGTTTATACCCTTTTATCGAGTTCATATACCCTATTTTTACGAGTTTATATCCTTATTTATTCAATTCAAATTGATACCCCATTTTTTTTCCGATTTTATATCATTTTTTTGAGTTAATACCCTTTTGTCTAAAAGTTCATACTTTTTTTTTTCAATTTCATACCCTATTTTTCTCTTAGTTTACAACTCTATTAATCTGTCCAAAAAATGTCTATTAGTCTGTCCAAATAAAATGCCTATTAGTCTGTCTATTAGTTTGTCTATTAGACTGTTTATTACATTGTCTATTGACTGTCTATTAGACTGTATATATTAGTCTGTCATTTTTTTTATTTTTTTAAGTTTTTGGAAAAAAAAAACTTGTTTTATTTTTCTGGTTTTTAAAAAATAATAAGTTTTTTATAAAAAAAAATCTGTTTTTTTGATTTTTTTTCTGAATTTTTGATTTTTTTTCATTCCGGGCTAACGCCGATGTGGTTAAGACCGTCAGTCAACTTACATGTCCGATGGTCAACGTCAAAGAACGGTTAACGGTTTTGGTCAAACTTTGTTGTTTGATAGGCGTTATATATTGGGCCTATGTGTTTTGTAAGTGATCACAATTTGCAATTATCTTCTTTAAAATGGTATCTTTTCTTAAATAAAAATGTTTAAAGTGATACCGGCCCAAACTTTCCCCTTAGAGAGTGGTTATGTTTTCAGTTGAGATAAAAGTTTTTATAGACAATGTGGTTTATGTTTTCAGGTGGGGAATAAGTATTTATAGGCAATATATATAAGTGGTGACCCTCACCTAACCTCATTAACTCTTAACATTCATAATTCAGTATTCTGTCACAAGCAACATCAGAACACTCATTTTATTTATATCATTAAACCAACTCAAAACATTAACTTTACTTGTTTTACTCAGCAACATTTATTTTAGTTTACTTTTTTACTCAGCAACATTAACTTTAACTCACAAACATTTATTTTGAACCCCTGCATTTAGTTTACTTGTTACAATTACTACAATTTTATATTGAATATCTGTATTTTTGTCTTATTCAGCAAATACCGGTCTCTTCACAATTTTGTTCCATCATGTTGGTAGTATGCTGTTTGGGAAAACAAAACAAAACAATACTTGGATGGTGAGTATAACTATATTGATTGCTGTGATAGAAATGACCTTTCTTATTTAACATTAGTGGGAATTGTTAATAGGTTAGGATGGTTAAATGTAAAGAAAGTGTACCGTAGAAAATGTTGTGAACCTTTTGAAACAAGATCATTTCATATTATATTTGATAGGGATGCAAAACAAGTTATGAACTTAATTAATTATCTTAATGAGCTAAATATTTATTGCGTTGCTGACTCTGAAATAGATTCTGATTTGGGTAGTACTGTATGTAGTAGATGAGAATCAAGTAGAATCTGAATTAGAGCAAAATTTTGGAACTGATGAGAAATGATGATGTTTTTAGTTCCTCCACCAAATAACCAACCTGGTACTATTGCAGGTGAGGAAGAGTGCAAGGATTTTGAATTCTCCAAAAAAAGGACCAATACTTGTTGATTTTGAAGACTTGACAAAATGCAAGGAGGGGAGTGGGAGTAGCAGCATTGCTTGCTGCAATTTTAAAGTGAAGACAAAACCCAAAATTACCAAAGGGGTTATCTTATGAAGGAAAACAAAAGATACATTACCGTTGTTGCTAGGAAAGCTGAAATGGAACACAACAACAAGAAGAAAATAGAATAGTGGTGTTAAGACATTATTTTCAAAATGTAATATGTTGTTAAGTTAATATCTCTTTTGGCTGGTAGTAGTATGCTATGTTAGTAATTTGGCAATGTAAAATAATGACTTTTATGTTAGTATTTTGGTGAACTTCAATGCCACTGTATTGGCTTGTCTTGAATCTCTTATTTTGGATCTTATTATGGGTGATGTAAGAATATGTTTTGTTATGCTATTACATTTTGGATGCCAAAAATGTGTTATTCTCATAATGAGTTCTTTGTTTTTTGTTTCCTGAATGTGTTCTTTCAGAACGTGTTTCTTGATATTTCAGAATGTGTTATTTTTGTTATTTGGTGACACTTGATATCAGAATGTTTTTTTTTTTTACTTTTACAGTCGTACTTGATCTTAGAATTAGTTTATTGGTGACATTTGATATCAGAATGGGGAGAGTTATTTTGGTGACGGTGTTATTATAACTTATGCATACACATTCATGCATGTTTCAGGAACTAAAGATTATTTTATTACATGATGATTGCATACCATTACATCCAATCACTACATCATTTCATTCACTCAATTCTCATTTTCTCCACTGAAATACATTAAAAACACAACAACAAAAAGGGCACCAAAAAACCAGAAAAATATCCAAGTTTTTCCTATTTTCTTAGCCATTTTCTTCTCTTTATCATTAGCTTCACCTTCATATCCAATAATCACAGTCTCCAATTAGCTTGCTTTTTCATAAAGCTCACCTCTTTGAATCTCCATAAACTTGATATTTTCATTCAACATATTGTTTTGTAACTGCAGTTCAGAGAAATGTTTCTCTAGTGCATTTTTTTTTTTCTTTAACAGGTCTGGAAGAACTTGCTTACCATGATCACAAACTGGTGGATCAATCCATTGAAAGTTTCACATTCATTTTGTTTGCATTTTTTGTAAATGCGGCATGGGTTTCTATCGGTCCAGGAAGTTTTTATGATAGGGGCGGGCTTTGCAGCAAAAATACAGCTGAGAATTCATGTTGAAATATGGGTTAGTGATTTTGTAGTGAGAGAGTGTGGGAGAAAAATAGCTTTTTAAGAGGGAAAAAGAGAGTTAGGGTTGATAAATATTTACAATTTCGTATAAATTGACGCCAAGTTAGTGGCAAAAAAAGCAATCTCCCATTTAAATTATCACCTCACTGTTTTCAGCTGTTTGTTGATCGCAGTATTTGAAAATGTCTTTTTTTTTTTGTTAGTTTGTTATGTTTTTTTTTTGAGAAAAACAACTACTTCATTATGCATTTCGTTTTAAATAAAAAGTTTAGTAGAGTAAACATTATTTATCCCTAAAATTTATGAGTCTCTTTTGTAAACTGCTTTTAAAAAACACTACGAAAAAAGTTTGCTTTAAAAAACATTGTAATGGTTGTTTGGTAAAAAATTAAAAAAGCTAACTTTTATGCATATTGATGTTTGCTATTAGCAAATATCTTTTTTCTTTTTCAATCAAAATTGACTTATAAGACTTTTGCTTTGATAAATTTTCAAAATTTCATACCGAAACGAGCAAGCAGTACGCATACAAATAAAACTTTAGTTGAGATAAGATAAATGCTCATTTAAATAACGAAAATGGTGAAAAGAATCAATTAAAATCTCCAAAATATATGGTTTTTTTGCTTTTATCTTTTCTAATTATTTTTCTTAAAAATCTAAAATTTTAAAATCTAAAAAAACCAAAAAACCAAACGCATACGGCCTTTTAAAAACAAAAGACTAAAAAAAAAACTAACAATAAAAATTGATGTCAATTTAATTGTAAAAAAATGCCAAACATACGCATAGTATAGTAATTTTCCATCATTGTCCCTATATTTAAATAAAAACTCAACACATGGGTTAATGAGTGCTTGCTTGACTGAGCTTTTAAGCAAAGGAAAAATAAACTATGTTAGCATATTTAGCCCAAATACGAATCCTCAAGTACACAAAATTTAAAAAGTCAAACAAATCCTAAATACAGAAAATGCTGGACATCACTAATCAATCAACCGGTAAGTAACCAAGTATACAAAGTAAACAAAGTGAGCTGAAAAACTGAAGCCAAAAAAACCCTTAGTTTCTTTAAATCAGAGATGGAAGAGCAAGCAAAGGTTTGGTCGTGATAAAGCAATTGAAAGATGAAAACACAGATACTACTAAAACTGGTGAAACAACAAAAAGACTAATTTAAACATAAACCAAATAAAAGTTCTGGCAAGATAACAACTCATTTGACTCGTAACACCAAGCTCTAAAACCAGAACCGTAACACCAAGTTCGGAAACAATCCTTTTATCATCAAGTGTTCGTTTACTCAAAAACACATACAACGAAATATGGCAACGATCCTAGTTGGAAGCATCCCAATTTCAGAAACCATTTTATAGCTGTTCTTTTTCTCGTTTAAGCTGACAGGAAACATGATGATTTTAGTTCTATGAAGTTTTGAAGCCTTTAAGCAAATAGCTGAAATTTTTACGCTGAGAAGAAACTGAAATATCCAGACGACCAAAATGACTGCTTTAAGCCTAGCCAAATAAATTAAATCTGACTTGTTAACAATAAAGAAAATAAAGCAAAAAAGTTGAGCTTAAAAGCCCTACTTTCATCCTTGTAAGTAACAACAAAAACCAGTGGAAAGAACAACAAAAGCATACAAGTTTTTTTGAAGAAAACAAATTGTTCTGCCCAAAACACCAGCCTTAACTCCTGCATAACCAGACTATTCTTAGTTCAATGTATTAAATGTTGTATCAGGTAAATAGAGCATCACTTACATTCACGACACAGAACTAACCAAACATGATATATAAAAGTCGCTATTGCCATAAAATCAATGGTATTCTTACAATGTACTACACCCACATCACAGCCCAGATACAAGGAAAATACAAACTGTTCACAAACGGAATTTCGAACAAAATAAAGCTCAAGGTATAAATGAAAATTGTGATTTGAAATTCTAAATTATCTATATGAAAATAACTGAATCATGATGATATACCAAAGTTTCCCAAGTCATACTTTCCCCCTCTTTCTTATTTGAAGCGGTCACTGAAATTCACAGCTGCACAAAAGAATTTCTCCAGAGCCTCACCTAAAGCCATCAACAACTATCTGACAGGCTACCTAAAATTAAGTTTAACGCCCATCAAAATTAGAATACCAAAATTTAACAGAAGATGCAGACCATTATACTATATTATACAGTATAAAAGAACCAAGAAAAGTATAAATGAATAAACGGCCAAAAAAAAAACTTTGATAAAGTATGATTTTTTAGAAGGTGAGGAACTATCCGTAAGAGTTCGAGCAGACCAATTCATATAAAAGGTGAGACTCCAATTGCTACAGAATTTAAACCGAGAGGCGAAAGTGTGATTGCGAATAATATCAAGAGCTAAATACGATGTCAAATATCAAGAATCTAAAATATACCTTTTTAAGATGCCTATGGACCGTTAAGCCACAAATTGAATTGTTGACCTCTGGTAAGCTTGTTCAAAGACTTTGCTTGTTTAGGGGAAAAGCCATTTTGTTGTACAGCTCTTCTTTTGTTTTTCGGCCGAAAAAATACATCTTCTGTATCCAATACATACTGCCCCTACAATATACGTAGTTACCGAATTTTAGTAGCATGTAATTAATCTGTGCTAAACATCATGATCGTGCTGATATAAACATATTATCGATATTCAAATCAAAACATTATGTCTCTAATATGATAAACATACTTTGTGTGAAGTAGGTGATATCTTGACCTCGAGACGGTTCACAAAATGGACTTCGTTCATAGCTGCTAAATCTTGATCCTCACCAGCAAATTTGCACTTGTTTCTACAAAGAAAAGCAAACATTCATAAATTAAATGATTAGGATTCATTATTTCCTATCGACTCTCTCCATATCTCATACACGATGATTACAGTATCACTTCTTGTAAAGCAGCGGTTTGCAAGATTGCCAGATACAAAAACGATCCAACAATTACGATTTCCACAAGTTAGGGAATCTTATATATGTACTACGTCGAAGATGATGCACTTATAATCAAGGTTTCAAATGTCCGGAGGACTAAAGGCGGGAGGTGGGGCCTATGCAGAAAAACCTTATTTTAACATTTTTAGGGAGCTCTTTGGATTTTCACTTGACTTATATGTTGTAGACTTAATTAACAACCTAAATTAAGCTTTTATACATCATTAGTTTATCGGTATACTATCAAGAATTCAACAAAAGGTATGTGAATAGTCTATACTATATGTACAGTCGAGCATAAACCAAAATAAATATAAAGATCATATTCGAAGACAAATTTTAAGTGAAAATCTCAATTGATTATAAACATGTATTTTGGACTAAGCATAAATAGGTTTTTCTTTACAAAAAAAATCATAAACTCTGGCCGGATTGACTCGTTTGACCTGGGTTTGACCATATCTAAGCAGAGCAAGGCAGGGACTTTTGAAACAGAGCTTATAATTTTTTTGGCAAAAACAATTTCATTTAAAGAAACATTACCTGTTCAAGAAAACACCAGATGCGAGGCTATGTTCAGGAATAGATGACAAATAATCATCAAATATATAATCTAGAAATTCCGGTTCCAGTGAACCCTTTTCGGGCTTGTCATGGGCATTTTCCAGAAGCTGTATGGACATATGTGTCGGTGTTGAGAACTGAAGAAAAGAAAATCACATCGATCCGGATATTAGTGCTAATGATTAATATTTGAATATTTAAAAAAACAAGGAAAGTTATATGTACACATTACAAGTAGAATGAGGGTATTTGAATCTTACACATTCTATTCTGTATATGTTCTCATTCTGAAGAAGAACACGGACATTTTCAAGATAAGTTGCGTCATCAAACGTCTCGGGTTTTCTTGATTTTTCATACGCATATAGTAGGAAAAGTTTGTGTTCTGGCTCTTCAGTTACAATAGCCTGAAGCTGTAAAAAATAAAATGAATATTAACATGAGAGAGGGAAAGTAGAGACGAAGATATGGCAACGTCAATATTTTAAGCTGGTTACCTGCTTAACGATCTTAAATATCAATTTATCTAAAGTAAAGAGAATGTAGGACTGAGTCCCAATAACGGCTCGGCACTCGTCCTCAAATTTTGTATTATCGTATGAACCATCAAGTAAGTTGTAGAGGGAACTCAAGAATCTGAAAAATGGAAAAAATAATTAAGATTTATTTGTTCTAATTTCTAAAAAAAAATTAACACGAAAATTAGTATGGGACCAACCTTGCATATAGATCAGTTGGGCTTGAATCATCTGAACCTCTCCACCTCCTTTCAGAAATATTAACTTTAGCTGTATGAATTCTGTCATACAGAACCTGATATTTTCAGAGGAAAAAAAATTTAAAAATGGAACTTCGAACGAATATTTTCGATTTTAAATATAAAAAAATCCGATTCAGCGTTGGCACTAAATCTCATTCAATTTTGCTACTTTTTTTACGAGGTTAAACATATAGCATTGTTTTTGGAGATTGCATCATCTATTTTAAGGTACAAAGACAGTAGATTTATGAACTTAAAAAGCATTGTTAGTTTTCATCATAGTTCATATTCTTCTCACACCATGTAAAAAAAGACAACTTTAGCTTACACTTGCATTTCAACTCAGCAGTAAAACTTTATATATACTCAAATGTTTTGAATACTTTATGTATTAGAATAAATATACAAATTATGGCGTCAGTACCAATATTATCTATCATCATCATAAATAAAAGAATGATAAGCACAGCCACATTGCAGCATCGATAAGACAATAGCAAACAACCTGTAAAAGTTACTTGATGAAACCTTAATAAAAATCTATTGTTTCCACATTACAACTGTATGTAAGCTCAAATCAATTTTTTTTTATAGATCATAAGCAATTTAATTCAAATTGAGTAGCCAACATTTCCATATTTAAAAATGACTCTAGAGTCTAAACACAAGCATTCTACTCAATCTTTTGTGTTAGCATTCAAAAAAACGTACCGATTATTGTTTTCCAATGAGATTTTATACTTAGAAAATGATAAACAAAAACGCAGGCAACATCAATACAAACTAAATATACAAGACTAACTTGAAGAAACCTACAAGTAACATAATTAAAAGTTTTCACACTAAAACTGTATGAACACTCAAAACCTTTCCATTTTTACAATTGCAACATAAAAAATGTACCAACTATCCTTTTCCAAAATGATTCTCAACTTTACACAGCTTTAAATAATAGTTATCCAAAAACCCTCTATACACAAACACGTAACAGAACTAAATATCAAACCAACTACAAGACTTACTTGATGAAGCCTAAAAAGCACATAGATCATATCATTCCCATAGAATATCCGAGAATCCTTTTCTCTCTCTTGAATTTTACGCTTCTTGAGAGGCTTTGCAGTTTCAAAATTACAGTTCGAAGATAACATCCCACTGTTCCCTCCGATACCATTTTCTTCCACCACACCCTCAACCTCACCCTCACTCTCAACCTTATTCTCATTCTCATCATTTTCACCATTTTCAATATCGTTAGACTCACTACCCGTACAGTCACAATTCTCACTATCTTCCATGTCAACGTCGTTTTCTCGGCCTGGAACTTGAGATGCCACCACATCACCATTTTCGTAGACGGCAAAATTATCCTCAAAGTCTGCAGTCGGAGATAATTCTCCCTCTTCTCTCTCTAGAAGTCCAACTGAAGCTTCAATAGGCCCGTTAGATTCGGTGGTTACGGAAGTTACAGCATTAATAGATGCAAATGGTCTTCTACCTTCACTGCCCTGTCGCATTTAAGAGAACTTAAATTTAACCGAAATCGCCAAGCAGTTAAAAAACCACAACACCTCTTTGCCAAGTAAATGGGCAGTCAAAAAGGATCTTTTCATTTTGTCTTTTGCCAAGACAACGAGACTATACTCTATACGGCATGTAACAAAAGCAAAAAAAAGAAAAGAGAAAGCAATGCATATTTACTTTATATGCACAGTACAAGCCTGTCAAAGAAAATGCACAAAGAGACAAGAAAACCCTTATTTCGTCTAACAAAATTGAGATCTTATAAGCACAACTGCACAACCACCAGAACTCTAGTATAAATAATGTGATTCAAGAAACGGTTTTAAACCATACGATAATTGGATTAAAGACTCTTATCGATGACATCAGCTATAACCTTGTAAAGTGGAAAACAAATATGCTTATACAATTCAGCTTCCGCCAGGGATACAAATAAGCTGTGCGTACTCCTATTAATTTTATTTATTAGATAAGAAAATTAATCGTAATTATACTAAGCACGCGTACAATCACATCTTTAATTCCTAATCAAAATGTGTATACCTTCCTATTGAGTGAAAACGGTACAAAAAAGAAGTGAAAGAAAAAACAGGGACTAGGTCTACTCAATTGTTAGATATGCTTACTCTTTTTGGTAACGCAGATAATCGTGGTAACAATTTTTTTTTAATGCGTTAAAACAAGGTAAGGAGATTTAACCATAATCTAATTGATTAAAGTTGATGAAGGTGAATATTCATACCTCTGATGAAGGTAAATCTTCTCCATTTAACATCATCGTAAGTCCGACCAGACCACTACCATTGATTTGTCTTGCAGAATTAGCACCTTCCGCTACATAAACAATACTAACAAATAAATAAAACCAGCAAAACTATATTATCATCAAGAGAACAAAAACTAAATTGTAGCTTATCAAAATCACCTGAACTATTTTGACCATTGGCTAAGTTCTCATTCAAGTTATCAGGTCTGCCATTTTCTTCAACTCCATTTTCTCCATTGACCATATCAGCCAAGTTATCTACATTAGAGGCCAAATCGTCTTCGGCAACTTCTATTGCCCGACAAGGAGCACCAATCATAGGTTCCAAAAAAGTAGTCCAAATCTTTACAATTTTGTCCAGCTGCTCACTCGAACATATTTCGCCACATGAATATTTGATTAGTTTGTAGACATCATCGTGTATTTCAAGATCGATATAATCAAAATCCATTTTTGGAATAACGGTTGGTCTGTTTCCGATAGAGATAGCAAGAAACAGGTCCTCGTCCGCCTCGATCTTCTTCTCTCTAAGCTCTATAATCTCTGTTACTAAACCTGTGTTAGAAAAAACTAACATAAGAAACGATCAAAGTATAATCGAAACAGCCATTTTGTGAGAAACGGTATTCCGTTATTAGATATGGAAATTAGATTTATTGGAATGATTTTCCACGAAAAGAGAAAGTCAATAAATGTAAAAGTATTCTACTATGTAGATAGTGGACATAACTCATAAGTACAAGATTATTAACATCTCCCTCATCATAAGAAGCCATGGTAATCTAAAGAATGGTAAACAAATTCCAAAAACCTTATGCAAAACTAAAAATCAAGATAAATGCTTGCAAATGCAGTCTAAATTTGATAACTACACTAAAATTTCCATAAATGCTTTTCTAAGTGTAAATATAAAGAGATTATGGTATAATTTTTTCAAAATATATAAGGCTTCATACTAGGAAAGTCAAATTTAAGATGTGCCTCGATTTACAATACAATCAATGAGAAAAACAAAACAAAAATTCAGAATCATGACATTGCTTGTCTAAATGAAATCCAAATTGTCACATGACCTTATGAATAGCAAACCATTGCAATAGATTCATAGCTCAAGAATCTAGATATGCTAAGAGTTAAAGAGCTACTAAAAAGAATTAATCTTCGTCCTAAAAAAAGATGGTTAAATTCAACATTTTGCTAATTGTTATAGAATTCAAGATTCTATATTCTTATTAACAAATTAACATCCTATGACTTTAATCCTATGAACTTCTGACTATGAATAGTCACAAATTCAGATCTTTTGGACAACAGACGTGATCCGTTCTGTATCGTAGGCAAGTACACTAGAAACGGATAAAAAATAATTAATAAAGTTTACTGTAAAAAAGATCATAAAATTGACGAATGTCACAAACCTTCCATATAACTGAATTACAAGGCCAGACAAATCCTCATCTCAAATAGAACCACATATTAGTGCTTTTGAAATACAAGCTATATAAGACAACAACTTACAATATAAAGGAAATGAGAGAGAAAAACGAAGAGGGGGTTATGGGTGTGGGGTGCTGTGTGTGTTTGTGTTTGTGTTTGAAGGAAAAAAAAAAAGGGGGGGGGGGGGGGGGGGGGGGGGGGGGGGGGGTCATAAGAATATTACAAATCCAACTGTTGAAAAAGATTATTTCATTACTGAAATTAGTAAATTACGATTATACTTTTATAATAACATCACATTTGATTACTCGTAATTTAAGATGCAAATTTTAAACTGTTTAACTGTCAAGGACGTAATTAGTCCAAGCCGGACAACTCTTAGCAGCATAGCAGTATTTACATAATGAGGCATAAATTTACAAGGAAAGGGAAGATAAATCAAGGAACTAGAACAACTACGTAACTGCTTATACACGTTAGCATACTTGTTAAGCTAGCCACTTAAAAGTGTCAGTATCAGATGCTGAACCTTAGGTAGAAAAGAAAGAAAATAAATCACATAAGAAACGTATTGTCATTTAACTTTACTAAATTAAGACAACATTTCTAAACTAATCATATTGACTCTTAACAAAAAAAGACAAAAAAGCACACACCAACCTACTAAATGAACAACCCATATCAAAAAGTAGTCATTTGAAAAGATTTCAGTTATTAAATACTGACCGTAAGCTAGAGAAGACATTACATGGGAAAAGTGTGGTCATCCCACATTACAAAATTACGACACTCATATAAACTAATCATATTGAGAACCCTATTCAATAGTTCTGAAAACGAAATCAGACTTCAACCTAGTGAATAAGCCTTAATTCCTGGTTCTTCCTCTCACTATTTTGAAATTTGTGCAACGAGTCAATAAATCAAGTATGGTTTCTTATTTCTTTTGGTCCTGGAAAGAGGGAACAACTCAAAGGAACTAGAAAGGTATCAAATAAATAGATCAACTGTACAGAAGACTTTGTATATACACGTTCTTGCGTATTCTAAGTAATGTCATTTCAAAAGATTTGTTGTTAGATATCTATGGTCACAAGGGGGCTTTAAACAAGGGACTTCAAAACTTAACTATTTTAAAAGATCCATCATTAGATACCGATGATTAGCTAGGCGATTAAGTAAGAAACAATCTAGTCATTTAACATGAGTGACTTACAGAAGTCCTCCTCAAATGTAACAATATACGTATTTATTCTATAGTTTGTACTATAAGCTGCCAGTACTAAATAATCAACCTAGTGAATTGGCATCATACCGAGTAATTCCTAGCAATAAACCAGCGATTCATACTGGTTAGAAACTCTAAATGAATACTAGGAGAAAGGAGGATACAACTAATTGGACTCGAAGACATACGTAACAAACAGTTCAACCTCAAACAAAACTTTGAATATCTATTGACAACAAATCCTAGCATGGTCTTGAGCTAATCCAAGTAACGGGCATGCACAGGTGCAAGACGATTATTTACGTTTATACATAGACATTCAAATGATTCCTTATCAGATACTGATGATTAACTAGATAGGCGACCAAGTAAATTTGGTTGTTTAAAATTCCGAAACGGGAAAGGAGTCCTTGAATCGAAACATATAACTATTATACGGAAAAACTCATAAACTACCAACCTAGAGAAGTGGCCTAAAGCCGAAAGTTCCTAGAACTATATCAATTTTTAGAAGTATTCAGTTAATAAACCAAATGATACTAGTTTCTCATTCTGCACGTGTATTAGAAAAGAGGAGACAAGTACATGCATATTATATAATGTCTACATTTTACAAGACTCATTATTAGATATTACCATTCTCTTTGTTTGGCGTAACAAATTAGCAGTCTAATACCATATTAACCTCTAATGGATATAAATTTCAGCTACAGTTTCAGCAAAAGTCATGTTCACGCATATCCTACGAAAATCAAATTCAATTACAATAATGTAATCAATACACGGTTCACGGAATGGGATAATTGTAAATGTCATGCCAGTTTCCGCTAGTTCAAACTGTATACCAATTTTTCCATTTCATCAGTTGGTTCTCTAATTATTAAGACTAACAATACCAGTTCACTGAATGCTTAACTTTCTAGGACAAAAGGTACCAATTCACTGGTAGACATTTCGAAAACTCATGCTACTTGCCATCGAAAATGCACGCCTGTAATTCAAATTTCCCTATATAAAAAGTTCTTGGTTTCTTTGTCACCAAATCAATCTAAAATTTAAGCATCATTAATGAAGCGAAAGTTCATTTTTCAGTAAATATATGTCCATTGAGAAAAACAATGATCCACATACACTAAAATCAATTCATTGCACTATATATTATTATATACTATAAGCAAGTCATACCATAAACAAAAATTGACAAGACAATGATCAATCCCTAAATTTCGACAAACAAAATACTACTGCAGACTGCAGTACAAAAATCCTTCATCGTCATCATAAAGAAATGCATATCCATAAATGTGAATTAGTTTACGAAAAGAAAAGATTGCAATGAGTATGTTCTCAAGCATTCACTGATTAAACTATCAGGATTATTGATTATGAACCTAATAAAGTCAATAGCTTGCGATTCATAATAAATGAAAGAAAATGCTTTAGGAATTTTACTTTTTTCTAAGCAACCTATCTGAAGCCTTGCAAAGGTTATGTTGTTCACCTTTTGCACTCAAGCTCTTTGTATCTTGTTGTTTAAAGTAGAAGCTCCGATGATCCAATGATTTATCATGATTTTTCGCATAAACATCCGACCAAACTTTATTAAAATCATTGCGACATTTAGCCCATTCCTCTTCTTTTTGCTTCAACCGAGTTAAAATAACAGGTAGAGCAAGAGGTGTGTTTTTCTTCAATACATCCAATACATCGAGACCATGGTCACCATAAATTCGTTCAACACACCTTAGATTAAGAGCTGCATTAAAAAGAAAAGGATATATGTTTAGCAGTGAATTACAGCAATGGTCCTCATACTTAGAGATAACTTTCCATGGTTTCAGTTGCAACAATATTGGTACCCGTAATTTGAATAAGTTACACCAATGGTCTCCATAGTATACACTGGTCATTCCTTCCTGGGGAGACAATAATATTTTTCATGGGGGATACTGGTGTAAATTACTCAAACTATGGGGACCAATAGTGTTTTGATTGAAACTATGGGGACAAAATAAGAAATCAACCTAGAGTATGTGGGTGACTAGTGTTGCATTTAGAACTATGGAATGAGATAGAAATTTTATTCGAAGAATGGGGACTTGTATATCCCTTATGCTTAGCATGTTAGCACTAAAAATCTTCGCAGCTTAAGTCATACATATAATAATTCACACCTGTCAAATGGTCGCTGATACGGAAAGAACTGTCAACAGTGATTGTATTATCGGTGATTTTGTTCAATAAATCTTCCACACGCTTAGCAGCTGCGCTGACATTTTCTAATAGCATGTCCAGCTCAAACCTGGAAACCATAGGGATAAAATAAACTCATCTGCTTAACCTAACATTTGAGGAAAACACTTCTTCATGTACAGAAAAATATAAAAAACGAAAGTAAGAACCCTTTTACGCCAAGTGATGTAGGCAGACTACAATTTCAAAGTAAATGAGCAATATGGAGAAAGAAAAGGGGTAAAAAGGGGACTACGTGATGTCCTTTCTGTTGAAAGAAAGGTAAAACTGTATAGAGTGATGATAGGGTAGCATAATAATCTACTCATCCACTCATGACGTGCATAATTTTGTTGACAGCTTCTCATCCACTCATTAAATAACAAACAACCATGAAAGTGCATGAAATTTAGAAAACAACCACAGAAAATTACAAAACTGCCATCAGCGCCTCATTATGCATACGTGACAATCATCTCTCAAAAGTATAATATGCTATATAATTATTAATTAATATCTAAAATCTGAGTAAAATAAGAAGACAAACAATAGTATCTGAGAAGTTCAAACAAAAATATACCTGTCATCTTCACAACGAAATAAGCTTTCCTCGTACTGGTTTTTACGCATATGCTTAAAAGAGTAATCCTCGCTACCAGAAGTTACGGAGACCCAAAAATCATTTAATACTGAAGTTCCAATCTCGGTTCTCTGGCTTGCATTAGGTATCGGATACTGCAACAAACACAAATCAAGTCCGCAAAAATAAAATAAAGCTAACAAAAAGAAGCCGAAAAAGTAATTAAAAATGTAAAATGTTTGCATAATAGGCGCTTACATCCTTGGGTAAAAGGCGGTAACTAGGAGTGCATTGCTCAGAGCCAGAGAGGTCAAGTTCTTGAATGGGTTTCCCACTATATTTATCTTTGTTTGTGTACAACGGCATCCTTTGGGTTGATCCATTACTAGTACCAAACAGGGCACCTCTATCGAAACCTCGTTCTCTCTCTTTAAGCCTATCACCTCTCTCTCTATCGGAGTTTCTATCCTTATCCTCTATTTTCAGTGCTCTCGATGATTCTGCTAGATTAAAAATTAATTTTATTTCTATCGGCTTCACAGAAATGACTCGTGTGATTGAAAATTCATAAGTTATAAGGAAACATTTACAAGTTACAAAAGTCATGCCTTATTTTCGTTATTTAGTAGCATTACACCAAACAGAACAAGTCCCTTGCAATGTTAGAACTTACAAAATTGTTTGTTTGAAGCTTTTAAGTAAAGGACTGAACATTTAGTTTCAGAAGAAAAAAAAAGTAGGTTCACACAATAACTCAGAAGTTGCCTGTTAAGCAGGTAATCCAAATGCAGTCCAGCTTTTAAACTCTACAAACAAACAGGGTCACAATTTGAAATACTACACTGGCATAGGATAAGAGCTTACTTTTCTTCAGATCAGCAAGGAAACCATCTGCAAGAATCAGACACCAATAAGCAATTTTTTTCTGAACATATTCAAATACAGTAACAAGATTTAATAATGCATAGTTAGTTAACATCCCTTACCAATGTTCCCAAAGCGAGGAAATGTATCAATGAACCCCTCGACTAAATCCTTATGTCTCCCAAAAAAATTCTTGACCTGGGAAATGAGAGACAGAACACTTACAGTCACATTCATTACGTAACTAATATATTCAAAAAGAATATCGAAATGCTCTTTTTGTTTCAAGCTTTAACCATCACCTAACGCTACAAATTTAGCCTAGCTTAGATGGTGGGTGGTTCAAAGCCCACTGTGTTGCCTAACAGGTTTGCTTTTGGCTGTCATTTCCACATTTTCACATATTCACATTTTTCTTAGACCTTCGTACAATAGACATATTGTAAATAAGATTACCAAGTTAAATTGAACATTTCAAGCCTATTAGCCCATAGTTATACTATTAGAACCCAATAATGTATGATAACGTCATACGAGTCAAGGTTTCATAATGATGTATTGAAAGGGCAAATTTGATCAACATGTATTTTTGAGTAATGTTTTATAAGTTTTTTAATATAAAATTTCACCTATTTTGACCGGGTTGATCCGTTTGACTCGGATCAACCCGGATTTGACTCATATAAAAGTGCCTACTATTAATCGCAGCGGCAGACCAAGGCCTAGCGCCTAGGCGGGGCCTAGGCAGAGCAAAGCGGGGACTTTTGAAACAGTGGAACTGGAACTAAGAGACATAATATTGACTGAGAGAACGTACTGGAATAACAATCGAATAAGCTTCATAAGTAAAAATAATACATCCCAAAAGATGAACAAGGACAGAAATTTATTTACCCGACCTACAGAAATTTACAGATAAGATAATAGCATACCTGGTTTTCATATTCTGATCGAGAGAAATTTTCTCTATTACAAACATCAAGAAATTTCACAAATTCCTCATAGCGATCAGAGTTATCGAATCTCTCCTTCACTTTCTCGCAAAAAGCAAAACCTCGGCTGTAAATACCTGCAGTAACTTCAATATAAATGAATACTATATGACGAAATGAAAATTGGTCGGTGAAAGCACCAAAATTACGACAGAAAAAATGTCTAATGGATCCACAATTTAAAAGGTGAAATAAGTCAATTGGACACTCTTGAGGAGGTAAAAATATCGATGTTATCTCATAACCAACTAAATTTCGCTATTATTTTGTCCGCTTTGCAGCTTTTTCATTTTCATTTTCATTTTTCTCTTCTTAAAACCATGGGTCAGTTGTCGATCAGCTTAAAATCTGAGCATTTTTTATTTTTGGCCTGAAAGAAACTAAAACTTTTAACTGGACATACTCGGCTTTTTCTCAAGCTAGCTTTTTTGGTTAAAATCTACAGCTAAACATGTTAATGTATAACGACTGCACAATGAAAAAAGGTGAAATAAGTAACAACCAGCCACTCTGAAGTATTAACCATTCAAATTGCTGTTAGGTCTTTAGAGTAATTACTCACCATACGAAGATGAACCAATGTGTGTCCCGAAGTTTTCTCCATTTTCTCCACCCTTTGAAGATTTTCGTTTTTGAGAAATAAGCTCACCATTTTCGTCAAATTCCCTATCATCAAGCTCCTGATTAGGATCTCTATCACTTCTTCTCTCTGTATCCGGCCGATCGACGCTTCGGTCGCGTTCAGCATGTGAGAGAATAGGCTTCTAAGAGAATTAAAAGACATACAAACACCGTCAATAAAATAACTAGGCTAGAGGAACACCAAAAATACAAGTACCATGTGCTATGGAGAAGAATTCTAGCTGCCATATGAAAAGGACTGAGAATAAATTACAGCAAATACAATAACAATTTTAAAAAAATTGTTATATCATCTTTTCAGCCCTGTCAGGAAGAATTGTCAACGCGGGTAGTGTGGTTTGGAGTCTGGGAGATGTGAACATCATATCATATCATACCATATATATAAGCCAACCCAAGAAAAATGAGGCTGCCAAATTTTTGCCATTTTTTCCAAAAGGGCCCTCACTCTATTTTACTAATTACTCGTATACATTTATTCAATTTAAAACATAAATAAGAAACAAAAATCATGATCTTTTCAAAACAATTATGTTCATATACCAAAGCAAAATTGTCTTACGTGTATTTTGTATAACAAACTAAACATTATATTACTCACTATTGTTAATTTAATATATTCATTCAATCAATATACTTTTTAAAATATTAACTTTATATTACTCCTTCTTTAACCGCGCATAATTTTTTTATATCTAACCGTGTATTAGTATTTGCTTTATTAATAATTTGTAGAATTAGAGGGGTTTTAGGTAATTATATGTTTCAAGGCCTCATAAGAGGTCTACACATAAACTAATAGTATAGATATAGATATACACACACACATATAATATATACATATATACTGATAAAAAGAAAGGAAAAATGGCAAAAGTACCTTATCAACATGTAAATGCCTATTACCAACCGAGGCCAAATTCCCATTGCGCAATACAGTTCTACCCGAATTAGGATTAGTTGGAGCCGACATTGTTGTATCAGGTAAAAATTGTTTAAATTCCATAAGTAGGTCAGAGTGCCCAGAAAAAAGAGCAGAAACCTATTAAAAATACCAATTGTTACAAACCGGAGATAAAAAAAAAAAAAGTTAATGCTTGAAAACAGTACACACAAACCTCTTGGTAGACTTCAGTAATGGCCTTATTATCTTTTCTATACATATTCAAGATGTCAAGAAAAGATTTATACACCCGATCATCGCCTTGAAACCTCATCTACAAGAAAAGCAGCGTTAGATAAGTACCCTCCGAAGAAAAGCTTCAAAAAACATTTAGTTAAGTACATTCTATTCTCACCTTAATTTTGTTTACAAAATTAATAGCCTCTTCAAACTCGACGGGTTTCTTAACGGGAAGTTCGGTCCGTTCGGGCGGAAGGCTAATGTGAAAACCTTTCGGTAAAAAGGTATTAAAACCTAAAACAAGGTCCCGGTGCCCACTGAATAACTCTTGAACTCTTGCGATGACACCAACTGTTTGAATTCTACAAGACAAAAATAATATAAAGTTCAGTTGAATCGACAAAAACTTCATTTACTTCGTGGCACAAAAGAAGAGAAAAAAATGAGTGATAACCTTTGGGCCTTGAAATCTTTCATAACCTCAAGGAACTCGTCATATTTATGTGTTTTGTCATGAAAGATTTCCTTCACATTCCTTAGATACGACAACGCATCACTTGTAGTTAATTTTTGGGAAGTCGATCCACTAGTCATCTGAGTTGGTGCAGAGTTTCTACATTTCCCATAAAAAGAAACCAAGAAAAATTAGTTGCTTCGGAACTTAATGCCTTTCATTTCCATTAAATATATCACAATACGTATATACTCCAGTTGATCCCACTGAACCTTAAGAATGACAAAATTTACTCTGTCAAGGGAAGTACAAGATATTATTAACTAAGTTACAGAAGATTTGTGAATTATGCTAGCTTCTTCACCGTTCTAACAATGGACATAAACACTACTTTAATTTGCTCATATCATAAAATTCAAACAAACCATTTATATCATGTTGGTACAAGCATTCATTTTGAATCTTAAAATAAGAAAGACAGACTGAAATTCCTGATATAATAACATTAAACCTGGGTTGATTGAATTATTGAGAATAACATGCAATAAAGGCTTAATACAGTAACTAAAACAATTAATGTTCTTCATCGGTAACAATAACACGAATCCCCAAAGGAAATATGATAGGCAGATAGATACATAGAATATAGCCCATCTAAAACTAAATGTCCATGATTTCTATTAGAATACAGATGCAACACCTATAAAATCTCCTGAAACTGAACTGCAACTATAATTTACACTACTAAGAAACTAATATATCATAACATTAAAAACCGGGAAAACTATACTTTGGTACACCAACCTAAGCACTTTTTTTGATTTTGAACCAATGTTTTAAAAATACTGATTTAATGCACAAACGTTGCACTTTTTTTACGATTTCTTACTTTTGCACATAACTGTTTCCGTTAACTTCAAAGCGCAATTTGGAGGCAATTACAGTTTGGTACACCAACCTTTGCAATTTTTATATTATTTCATCACCCATGTTTAATATACGCCTGTAAGTGTATCTTATAAAATTTAATTCCAATGATTTTTAGTTTATCACAATAATTATCTTCTAGATATACAACCTTTTAGCCTCAACACTTTCCAATATAAAGCTTTGAAAATGACTGATTTTAATATAGACTTTAAAAAGTATATTTTAACAAAATATTAAAATGGTATCTTTTTTAAATACACAACCCTGGTGCAATATATTTTAAAAAGATTTGTAAAATATAATTTTTCTAACTTATAATTTAATTTCTTATACTTCTAAAGTTTTACAATTGGAAAGGATTTAATTTTTCTCAGCACTAAATATATAGTTATATATATTTATACGTATCAATCTTTGTAAGAAAAAAGAGTATATGAAGTTTATATATTTGTATGTCTACACCTATGTAGCACAGATACTCCAATGTTTTTTTAAAATTGCCGTATCGGATACGATATTCCCCCGATACTCTGATACCGTATCCGATACTCCAAATGCCGTATCCTTGACTTTTCAAAGGTTTGACCAATCCGATACAAGTATCGGATACTCCAAATGTTGTATCCTAGACTTTTCAAAAGTTTAACATATCCAATATTTCAATGATACTTCACAGATGCTTCACCGATAGGTTTCAAGATACGGTGGGGTTGAAAATTGATACTTATTTATAATTTTAAGTCAAAGTATTATAAGCTCATTAAAGTAACGGGTCATACATGCTATTATATTAGTATAAAGTATATCAATAAGAAAGTACAAATATACATAAGTACTTACATATAGAACACTTTTTGGGAATTATATTTCTAGATAATATTTGATAAGTAAAAATTAATTTGTAGCAGTATATTTTGTAGATATATATATATATATAAAAAATAATTTTAGTATAATTATAGTTGTCGTATCCTAGCCGTATCGTATCCTAAATTTTCAAAAAATCCGTATCCACGTATCCGTATCGTATCGAATACTCTATTTATATTTAGTTAAATTTATAAGTACGCAATTGAAGGTATAAGTAATTATCCATCAATTGCTTTTAATTAATTTGGTACCATTGAAATGTAGATCAAGTGCATTTGCCTAGGAACTATGTGGGCCAGTCATGTAATATATATGACATGTGGAGTAGATGATGACGTGCCACGGTAATTACTCAACATGGGCATGAGGGAACTTCTGTAAAAAACCAATTATCCACCACAGAAATTAACAAATGTGTACTAAAGCATACGAGAAATGTAAAGCCGGTTAAATCGGAAATTTTGAAATGCGGTGTACAAAGTTGAAAAAAAATGCAAATGTTAATGTACCAAATAGTAAATTGCGCTAAAAAACATGAGACATGACAGCGTCAAGTCGTCAACCACCATTCGCGCAGCTGGTGAATCTTAGTTGTGTATATTGCGGGCGAGCACTGAATGGATAGATAACTATTGTTACGTGTCTTATGTTCTACTAACTTTCATTTCTTAGGCCTATCAAGTTTCATGTCTTATGTATATCATCTCAGCTTAAGCATTTCTCATAAACTTGTAATCCAAATGACAAATTCAACTTCTCCAAAATAATGACTTCAAAAAAACTGAACTGAAAGATTTAGACTTTTAGCTCTCCGTCACAAGATTACCCTAGTACCTCCGGAAAACCATGAAAAAGGTTCCGGAATGCCTCCGTAACCACAAGATTAACGAAATAGTCAGAGCAAAACATGCAATTAACTGATTAAGGTGCCTAATACATCATACAACCACATAGATGAAATAACGAAATATTTACGCGATAAAAGAACAAGAAAATATGAAATGACTAAAAAGAAAGGGACACACACACACGCATATATATATATAGATAGATACACAGATAGATATAGAGAGAGGGTGAGAGTTACGGGTCAGGGCGTGAGGGGACGATAGCCCTCCTTAGTTGAGAATCCTCTTCTCTTGACCTTTTCATCTCTTCAAATTTATCACAAAAGCATCCCTTTTTTCACTCCAATTAAATAAATATTCCCTGTAAAAAACAAAAAGATTAAAACTTAGCCTATTCTAACAAAAACTAGCAGTATATAAAAAAAATACCCAGATCCAAATTAACACGAAAAACACCGAATTAGCAAACTATATATACCCCACTAAAGATCACTTTGCAAAAATTATAAAAATCTAATTTCAATAACTTTAAGATAAAGCAAGGTACAAACTACAATTACACAGATAAGAAAACGGTAATCTAATACGAGAAAGGATTAAAAAAAAAAACCTGATGATCTCTGAACTCAGGAGTATATATATATAACTTCCACAGAGAGAGAGAGTTGTGAGATTTGGGGTATAATTAAGATTAATAAAACAGAGGCTTTTGTGAAATGAAAGAGATATAGATACAGAGATATGGGTTTTTTTTTTGTGGGTACATACAATTTTTTTCAAAAAAAATTAAAAAAAAAAAAGCTTATAGAGAGAGAGGGCTCTGTGAATTGTGATATAGAGAAAGAGAGAGAGAGAAACAACTAAAAAGCTTTATTAGTTGATATTAATATGTTTTTATTTTTTTAACTTTTTACCGGGTATTAGAAGTAAAAAATTTATTAATGTGACATTAGGGTAAAGATTAAAAACTAGTGGGGGATTAGGGAAATTTCCCATAGTTTTGCAAAAGAAAATATTATAATTTGGTCCTTAAGGTTTGGGGTATGATATGACATATGGGTGTTGCATCAGCACTCCCTAAAGAAAATATTCAGTAGAACCGATGGACACCAAATTAGTATATCCTATTAATTAGATTACAAATATTCAAATTAATTATCGACCAATAATTGTTTCCTCCATTTATTATAGTTTTTATTGGAGGGGGTATATCAATTTTTTTAAAACACATTCCCTATTAAATAGTTACTTGCACTCCGTATGTTGAGAAAAAAAATATTACACGAACAAAAAACACTCGTTTTATTTCTTATCTTATAGTGTATGAGTGTTAAGTTTTGTGAGTATATTATACATTGACGTTAGACTTACGGTGTATGAGTTGGCATGCAACTTTTGTCTGGTGAGTATATTTCTCATTGTAATACATTTGAGTTGCAAGTATATAAGTACACCAATAAATGTTTTTGTGAGAATATTTCTCATCTTTTACGGTTAGACTTGCAAATCAATTTGTGTTTTTAATATGTAATGTAGTGCATGGAACTTATTTGGTAATAAGGCTTGACAAAGTAGAATATCAAGATGGAGAATACAAAAAAAGTTTAAAATTAAGGCAATTGTTATAATTGAAAAATTAGGAAGACAAACCATTTGTTGAAAGAATATAAAATGATGAGAATTAGGGTGAATTAGTCTTTAGTGACCTGAGTTTTGGCCTATTTTAGGATAAGTGACCTAAGTTTTTTTTATTTCGGTTTTGTGACCTAAGTTTAACTTTGTTAGCATTTAGTGACCTGTCATCCTATTTTTCAAAAAAAAAACATATTTCTTGCTAAAAGGACTAAAATACCCTCAGATTTTGGAGGAAAATTTCAGTTTAATGAGGGTATTTTAGTCTTTTTAGCAAGAAATGTGTTTTTTTTTTTGAAAAATAGGATGGCAGGTCACTAAATGCTAAAAAAGTTAAACTTAGGTCACAAAACCGAAATAAAAAAAACTTAGGTCACTTATCCTAAAATAGGCCAAAACTCAGGTCACTAAAGACTAATTTACCCTGAGAATTATATAGTCTTTCATGAAGTAACTAGATCTCAAAAATTAATAGATTTTGATATATATGATAATTTTGAAATTTGATACATGTCATAAAAAATCAAAATTGTAATCTTTTTATAAACTTGTGAACCAGTTCAATTTCAGTCGAAACTACGGAATATAATATAGGAACAATAGATACAAGAGGGTCAAATAAAATATCATGGCCCATTAGGCTAGTTTACCATATTAGTTTGTTGTAAACGGTAAAAAAATATTAAGATTGTAAGGATGGAGTAGTAATTTTTGGTAGATGTGGACGGTATAGTTGTCAAAATAATGTGGGTATAAAAAGTTATGGACTTCCAATGGAATTTTCCTTTTCAAGATTGAATTAATTTACACTTGTGCAACTTTATTAAATTCCGGTCTTAATACTAATATAATTCAATGTAGTTTTAATATAAAGTACAAATCAAAGTTAAAAGCATATCCTATTTGCTGTGATATATAATCCAATGGCCATTTAATACAATTTTACATTCGGAAATTTTTGATGTTTTAACAATTGTAGTTGTAATTTATGATAAGGCTCTTTTTGGAAAGCAATATAATTTATGATAAGTAGTTACTTGGTTTATTGCAGAAACAATATTAAAACTTTTTAAAATGTATTCTCAAATATATTTTGATTCTCTTTCATTTTTCATATGTTTGCTTATTTATATAGAAAAATATTTATAACCATAAAGATTAGGCACAATTTGACAAGACGAACTATGACACTTGTGTGAAAATGAAGTGTGCATGTAAATTTAGAAAAATTTAATAGAATTTTCTATTTTAAGTTACCACGAATTCATTAAAAGTGGAATTTTTATTTTGGTACATGATATGATTCATTGTTCCCTCGTACTCTAGCATTGGAGCAATTTATGTTTAGTGGTGAGTTGGTTTCATGTCGAAATAGTTTGAAATATTTGAATTGAGAATTAAAGGAACATAAATCAGTGCATGTATGAGAAGATGATAACAATCCAATCTTTAAAGAAAGTGGTCGTTAAGGATGAGCTTGACAAATTACGCCAAAGTGATTAATTATTATTACACCAAATATCGTAATTACAAATTACAGGTAATGTCATCTAAGTGTTACTATTCAAACATTATTCCTAAATACACATATCTAAATCTTTTGCTACACTTAGGTAATCAATAATATATTTTTTTAAAAAGACACGCTTCTCTCTATGCTCTCCTCTTCCCAAATATCTCTCTCTCATCAATCCCCACCTCCGCCGCAATTGATGTTACCCCCACCTCCGCGATCACGTCATCACTCATCAGATCTCACATGCGTCACTCTCTCTCTATCTCTCACAACTTGTCGCCCACACTCCATACATATCTAGATCGATATATCTATACATACATACATATCTATATCTATATATCTAGTCATACATCTTTATTGATTTTGACCCCGTAGCCGTCTGACCTGACCTCCAAAACTCCGTCTGCATCCATCGTTCAGACCACAATATATCAATATATCTAGTCATATATATCTCTCTCCTCTTATGTGATTATATAATATATAGATATATATATATATAGATATATATATATATAGACACATATATATGGATACATAAATATATATATGTGTGTGTATATATATATATATATATATTATAATCACATAAGATGAGAGATATACAAAGGGATGGATATATATATATATATATATATATATATATATATATATATATATATATATATTATTCTATTGGGATGTTTTATGAGCTAATTTTTAGAGAGAGAAAATAATGGTTTATAAACAAAAATAGAATTGGACCCATTTATATATTTTAATGTGGTAGTATCAATATCGAATTAAAATGTTTCAAAAGTTATTTTATGCTAATAAAAATTACAAGTTGTATTCAAATCTAAACATTATATTAAAGTGATACTGAACTCCAATTATTTTCTACATGTAGTATTAAAATCTAATAATTCTTTTAAAAATTATCCCAACCTCCAATTAATTCATTCGTGTGAAGTAGACATTAAGTACGAAACCAGATAGTTTTGACACGTTCGCATCCTTAGATTTCATTACTTTTCCATATGTTTTTAGAATACAATTGTTCGATGTGATAATTACCGCCAAAACTTACAAGCTATGTCTATAATCATTTTTCAGTATTTGTTATTGGGTTTCATCATTTTATCTAACTCTTATTTTAGTTTAGTTGTTACAACTTCTTCCCATTTGTATGCTTTTGGAATTGACCACTCTATAATTGTAAAATTTGAGTTGTACAAAATTTAATCGAAAAAATAACTTTAAATATTTGTTGAAATTTAGGTAAAAAAACACGCACTCTCCAACACAAAATTTTAGGATATTTAAGAACTGAAATTCAACTTGATTAATTACTTAGGGATCGAGGGGGGGGAGCAATTCCTTATAGGTTGTTGCATGCAGCAATATGAAATCTCGACTGTTCATTTGTATCTTATAGATGATATTAAATATAATTTCATTAATAGGAAAACCTGCATAGCACTAGATAACTCTAATTTATTTCTCTGTATTTTCATTTCTCTCTCTCAATATGTCGTCTAAAACTCAGAAAAAAAACCCACATATTTAAACAATCAATCAAGATACCAAAAAAAAAAAACAATCATTCAGACAAATCGACTTAGAAATAGGGTAAAAACTATAGTACAACGTAAAATCATGTTCCAGATAATAGTGAAATTAAATTTGAGACTAAAGGAGTTAATTAAGGTTTATGTCATCTTTACTTAGAACAATTTTCAGAGAATTTTCATAGATCCAACCATGACTGGGTTCGGTCCGGTCCGGTTCGGTTTTTGATAAATCCGAAACCGAAACCAAATATATTTTTCGGTTCGGTTTTTTTCGCTTTCGGTCTTTTTATTTTTTGGACCGAAACAGACCGGTTTTTCCGGTCCAGTTTCGGTTTTTTTCGGTTATTTTTCGGTTTTATTTTTTATTTTCGGTCTTTTTCGGGGTTTTTTTCGATTTTTCGATTTCGGTCTTTTTTGGGGTTTTTTCGATTCGCTTTTTCCGGTTTTTCGTCCAGCCCTAGATCAACGTTTCCGTGGAAGCATGTTTAACTTTCTCTATATATTTAAATATTTATGTAGATTGCTTATCAAAATAACATTTTTTTTTTTATGTAGATTGATCATTTTTGTTGGGTTAAATCGCCATGAATTGATACATGGTTATTCTTACCTTTTAAAAATGGTTTTATACGTTTAATACATCAAACTATCTGTTTTTAACGATTTGGATACCCATCTTTTAAAATTTTTAATTTGGATACCACACTATAATAGTTTTTCAATTTAGGTACGGCCGTCTAAATTAATCACATAATCATGTCACGTGATATTTAACAAACGTTAATTTGAGAGGTTAATTTGACAATTTTGCATGAAAATATGTCATCCTAGAATAATGTTTTCTCCAATTTCAAACATAACAAAAATACTCCCTCCGTCCATTTTTAAGTACCACTCTTGAAAATTGGGACGAGTTAAAAATTTGATATATAAACTAGCTATATTACACTTATTAAAAACATAATTAAATTCATTTATATTTATGGAATATCTTATGAATGGTAATTTTGTCACATTATTATGTTTATTTTCTTTTATATATATATTTTTTTTAATATTATTTAAAGGGTAAAATAGTAAATTTGCTACGTTTTAATTACTAAATTGAGAAACTAACACTTATTTTGGGACAGTCCAATAAGAAAGTATGGATACTTAAAAATGGATGAAGAGAGTATAAATTATGAGAAAAAATATTATTTTATTTTTTGAAGGAAATGTTTGATATACATGTATTTGAGGTGAATAAACAAAGAAAGTTAATTTGAGGTTACAGCTTTTTGTCATAAAAACCAGAACTTGTGGAAAAGTTGATGTTTAAGGATACTGAAGCATAGCGAGCTGCTCAAGTTGTTATTTTACTTAGGCTGCTATGTAAACCATCACAACCTCTCATTTGATTAATAGCCAAGGATATACATGATATGATTAGAACACGAAATGTTAATTTTTATTGGTTTAGAAAGCATTAATTAATTTTGTTTCATTGCTATTTCGGCCTATATTTAGGTCATATTTAGTGTTTTTCCGTTTTTTCCCGGTTTATTTGCGCATTTCTATATTTTTTTAGGAAAATACATTAAATTAGCACAAAAATGAGACAAATACACAAGAAAACCAATTGAAAGACCAAAAGTGAAGAAATCAGAAGTCAAAGGACCACCATGACAAGTCTAGAGTTGATCATAACAGAGATCAAAGAAGATAAACATCAGAAACATTCTGCAAGCAGACCTGACCAGTCACAGTAACTGATCAGGTTACGACTGATTTGTTAAATTAGGTTAAATTTCGAAGGACCAATAAATAGAAAGTTGTAAACTTATAAATACACGTTTTTCATTAGTTTTTTAGCAACTTTTCACATATTTTCGACCTAGAGAGAGAGAAGAGATAAATAAACACAAGTTTTGATGGTTTTGTGCACGAATCCTTCAACATCGACTTCGTTTTGTGAGTTTAATTGAAGCTTTTCATTACGATCTCGTGTTTTTAGTATCTCTAATGTTTTTTTTATGCATGTTTACTATTGTTTGCATTATAATCAACACTAATCGCGCATCTCTTGCATGCAAACTAGTTAAAACAAAAATTAGTTATTATTCGTCTTAACGCCGCATGCACATTAATTTGGGTTGTTATAACTGAAAAATAGTCTTAAATAATCTTAAATAAACTGATATTAAATTACTTTAGTTTGAGAAATCGAGCCGTTGGATTGACAAAACAACTGCTAACCCTCTCCTCGTTAGTTTTTATGTATATAGTATATTAAACGTGTAGGAAAGGACTAGATTTAGCCATCCATACGGTTTTTCGGACGATAACTTGGGTGTCTTATCTAAGAAATACTACTACTAATCTTGTGCTCCTGCAAGACACACGATCGTTACAAGTCTTTAATTGATGATTTATGGTGGCAGTTTTCTCTTTTGGGGCCAAACAACTATTTTGAGAATGATACAAGTCCAATCTTATTTGTTTTCTCAAGTTTTCACTTTTGGGGCCAAACAACTATTTGGAGAATGATACAAGCCTAATCTTTTTTGTTTTCTCAAGGATGATACGAGCCTGATCCTGGTTTTTTTTTTGTCAAGATTTTTTTTAATCTAACAAGCATGTGTTTAGACATCAGATGGGTTTAATTTTTATTTTATTTTTCAAAATCTTGAATTTGTCCAAATTGTTCAAAACAAGCATGTGTTTGAGGTCTTATAGGTTTAATACACCAAACTATCTGCTTTTAATAATTTGGGTACCCACTTTTCAAATTTTCCAATTTGGGTAACATGCTATAATAACTTTCCAATTTAGGTAACACCGTCTAAATAAATCACGGAATCATCTCACATGATATTTGACAAACGTTAATTTGATAGGCTAATTTGACAATTTTACACAAAAATATATTATCATAGAAAAACGTTTTCCCCAATTTCACACATAACCAAAATTTGGATTATGTTTTAATTTTTGTTATCTGTGAAAATGAAGAAAAAGTATTTATAACCAAACACTATTTTCTATTTCTCCGTATATTATGTGATTATATAATAAATTGTTGTGTTATTATTTTATAGGCAGAGAGAGTGGGCGTAAAACACTCTCTTCCACTTCTTCACGTGAACAAATTGGAGACCGGTACCATTTTAAGATTATTATTAGGTTTTAGTAACACTTGTAATTTTTATTAGTATAATATATCTTTTTCAAACATTTTAATTTGGTTTTGGTAGCACCTACATTAAATATAAAAGGTGTACAAATTCTATTTTGAGTCATTGGCTATTACATTTTCTTTCTCTACAGTTCCAGATCTGTTTTGAGCGCTCTCTCATCTCTCACCCTATAACTCTCCGGTGGCGGCGATTGACGGCAAAGGATGGAGGAGACGACGATCTCTGTCGAGCTATAGTCTGACTTCTATTTCTCGTTGGATCCCTCTCTCTGTATGTAATATATATGTATATATATATATATATACATATATATATATGTATCTATATGTATACAAATATTATCTGTAACCCCCATACCTAGCTCTTCTCCCTTCGAATCTCTCTCTGTATATATATATATATATATATGTGTGTGTAAATATATGTGTGTGTGTATATATTCTTCCTTAGTCGCCTCGACCGAGCTCTTCCTCAGTCAGTCACATATGCACGTCGTCGTCGGAGATTCCCTTCGTCAAAAATTGTAGTAGATTGTCAAAAAAATATATTAGATTGTCAAAAAAAATCATTAGATTGTCAAAAAAATGTATTAGATAGATTGTCAATTTTTTTTTTATTAAATTGCCGAAAAAATTAAATTATATTGTTGAAAAATTTGTATTAGATTGTCACAAAAATTACATTAGATTGTCAAAAAAATTATATTAAATTGGCAAACAAAAGTTATTAGATTGGCTAAAAAAAATTATTAGATTGTCAAAAAAATTGTATTACATTGTCACAAAAAAGTTATTACTGTTGTGTGATATATTAGCTCGTTATAGATATATATAGAGATATGTATAGATATAGAGAGAGATATGAGAAACAACAGACGAATTGTTTATTTATGATTGTACATAGAGATACATCAAGAGACCTCTGACCCTCTTTATATAATAGAGGGTAGGGTTACATATGCTAGAAAAGCCCAAGATAGGCCCAATAGAGTAAGGCCAAAAATGGCCAATAATATCCTACAACACTCCCCCTTTAGACGTCTTGATTTCTCTGTCTTCATGCCGTCGATGTGAGTCGAGTTCATTCGCAGTGCTAAACACATAAAAACCTTAGGGACGGAAAACCCAGTGTGGGACAAAACCGGTACCTAGGACAAACTGTGTAGCCGAATGATATAGGCCAAAATTCTATGTAATTAACTAACCACAAAACAGTGTGCCTCATCAAAACCTTGGCAGAGCAAACCTAATGGGAAAATTTCTGATCGAAGGAAAAAGAGTGCAACGGTGGTAATAGTAGGGGATCAACCACAAAACAGGTGCCTCATCAAAACCTTGCTAGAGTAAACCCAGTGGGAAAAACCTCTAGTCGAAGGACAAAAGAGTACACAGTGGTAAGAAGTATACAACATGATACTCCCCCTAATTTCGGCAATCTTAAGTGAGATATAATGGGAACGTGTCTCGCTAAAAACCTTGCCAAGGAAAACCCAGTGGGAAAAAAACCTTGGTCTAAGGACAAAAAGAGTACACGAGCATGCGACTGGATGCTTCCCCTCACTTGCACACGATAGGGTGCGAGGATTTCGACTAACTAGTAATTAGTGAAATAAGCATTCACATGGATGCTCCTCCTCACTTACACACGACTGGGTGCAAAAATTTCATATTCCAAGAAAGAGTACGAGCATTCGACTGAATGCCTCATTTACTTGCACACGACTGTATGCAAGAAAATATAACGTGAAATAAAATGAGCATTCGACAGGATGCTCTTAAACTTCATATGTGAAGATTTATTTCGGCAAGAAATGCTAAATAGCATAATCTAGTCATGTCTCTCTTGATCGATAACAACAAGTTGTCCTCAAATAAGACAAGTGTTTTGTCTGGATCGTGAGACAGAGCATACGTAATTCAAATATGGCTAATACGAGCTCGAAGCCATATACACTCTTTAGTCGTCTCATAGAGCACGGGTAGATCGGAGTGATTCGTTTGGAGTCATTCCAAGACCTCTAAGATATTGCCTTATTCTTAATGGTAAAGAGAGACCATGTTAGGAATATCCCTTATGCGGGTCTGATAAGTAACCGGCATCGGTATAACCGAAAAAGGGTTGCGTTAATTCGAGTACCGAATGGGATAGGTACACTCGATGACGCAAATGGGATAAACTAGCCCACTTCCAAAATTACCATAAGGTAAGGGAATGTGCCTTTAGTGCCATTTCGATGGCAGCATATTAGCGCGATGCTATGTCGAGCTATACCATTCACAGCATACGAGATGTTCGTCCTAGCACATTAGACCAATTTCAATGATGCGCTTATTGTACTTAGATATGAACATGATGGTTCAATATCTCTTCATCGTCACATTAGGGACGGACTGGGTCTATATCAATGTATAGTGATCGAACGATCATGGGAGAATCGGACAACTTAGCGTCATGATGACTACAATGTCATAACACCTTCTGGGTGTAGTCTGAATCATAGACTTAGATTCAATCTTTACGGGACTCGATCATCAGGCCGAGTCACTACCGTGTCTTCCCAAGATCCTTCATCTCGAAGGCAAATCCAAAAATGGATCGCATAATAAAACACGCAAGGGCATAATACTTGTTCAAGTATCCCAAACTGATCAAGTACTCACTTAGGCGGGTATACCACATCCGTTGGGATTATATTAATCCATATAGTGAACGTCTCATTTAATTGAGATCGTGTTCCGTGGTTAGGAACTACTTGATTAAAGCATATGAAGTCACACAGGGAGCTTCATCTATATCTATTTGTCTAAATTCTCATAGAAATAAAACAGTGACCACAATCAAATGCTGCATAATCAGTTTTTTGGAAACTACTAAACTGATAAAGTAGGGGACCGTTATAACGTCCATTACGAGGAAATCAACCATCTCGTAATCAATTCCAAGATGTGAGAGAAGTCTTGCGCTACCAGGCAAGCATTCTACAATCTCATTATTCTCATCACTTTTCCTTACGAATAACCAAATAAACGAACTCGTTTAACATTGGTGGTGTTGGAGCTATAGGTCCGAACACATATTCGCTAAGGAGTCTACTTGGATTGCAAGTTTCCATTAGTCCAGTCTATTCTACGTTGACTTCAGGCAACGGTACATGGTTCTCTGTCATAATTTGTTCATATTATCAGTCGTCACCGAATATATGAATAAGTAATCAATAACAGTCTCGTTTCGCTTCAATATCGTCTAAGATATCATGATCGACAGATATTTCGAGATTTTTAGGATGAGGAAGAAATCACACATCTCCTTGCTCTTTGATAATCTCGTACAACAAACGAGTTTTAGTTCACCACCTCTGGAGCTGAACGAATTTGGAACTGGTCAACTTCCTCGTATCTTCGGAAGGACGACAGACTGACGACCGACAGCAGCGTCCTTTGCTTGGCGGGTTCAACCAAAGCAACGTGTTACGATAGGAACACGGCGTCCGACAGGGACATCTATCCTTGCAAGCATTTTGCAGCAGGTATAAATGATCTCGTGACATCTCATAAAATCATTAAATGCGTCTGGCATTTAGTTAGACTTGAGGGAGTCTATGCACTTACTTATCACTAAGTGCAGTTTTGCGGATCAAGCTAAGACTGAGTGGGTTATGCCACGTTACTTCACGTCGTTACTTATCAACGGTAACGTGCAAATCTCCCCCTAACGACGGGGAGAACAGTCTTAACGATGTCACTTTTTCGCATATCATGCGGTAAAGAGATCGCTTGCCAAGGTTACTCTATCAAATGATAGGCAGGGGATTCATAATCGACTTATGTCCCCATCAGAGGTCCATATTTTGAACGCTATAGCTGCTCAATCAAAATATTAATTAAGCACTCTGAACACGCGTTAATATGAGACTTCTGGCTCATAACTAGTAATTAGCTGGTACGCATATAGTGTTTAAGTGTCTATGGGCCTCATGACGGACCAATGCAGCAAAATAGCATGACCCCACACGGAAATATAAATCTTGGTGCACAAGACCAAGAAGTGAGTGCAACCATTTGCAGTCGCATCATCAAACTTTCCGTGAGTCCATTTGGGTCTGAACATAATCGACATGATGTTCAATTTCAATTTCCAAACTCAAGTAATTCAAATCAAAATTTCGATTCTTACTCTTCGGAATTATCAAGTCTACTAGACTTTTCAGGATAATCCGGATCATGAGCCATCAACTTAATGATAGGGCTAAAAGTTAGGGAAATGCTGTATTTCTGTGGACAACAATAATCATGTGACCTATTGTCGATGCATCAACCATAACCATTTATATTTATGGTCCGTCTTATGGTTGGATAAGTCCACAATAACTCCTTTGTTGTCCCGTGTGCGGCTAAACCTTAGAGGGGGGGTGAATAAGGTTTATGGCGATTTTCGCCTAATTAAAACTTAAGTGCAACTAACACCCCAACTTACGCAATTCTAAGCTTACGCGTTAATAATCGTTAATAAATTCAAACGCAAGCAAGCAAGAATAAATATTTGCGGAAAATAAAAGTTTAAGAGAAGAAGATGACACCGTGATTTATAGAGGTTCGGCAAAACGCGCCTACGTCCTCTCCTCGGTACTACCGAGTATTTCACTAAAAATTATTTTCCCAGAAATTACAATCCTAATGAGCTAATCGACCGATTAAGCTCCCCCTCACTTTATGAGTGTCCCGAAATGAAAGACCTAGGCTTTTAAGCTTCACTTGCTTACAAAGTCTCTACCCGATCACTCGCTCACAAAAATGAGTTTATAAAATACTCGTTACAATTTTGTTACAAAAATGTAACTACACTCACTATTCTATTTGCTTCTAAATAAGCTAATTGGTGAGTTTTTGTTGTTGTTCGAGCTTGAATCGCTTTCTTCTTTATTTCCTCTTTTTCGAATATTTTCACCAAAATGGTGATAATTTGGGTTTTGATTAAGAGAGGTTTTTAGAATAATGGATTGTTGTATTTGAAGAAAGATGTTTGAGGTATATATGGTCACAAAGTCTGTTTTTCTGTGTTATGACCGTTGGAAGTGGTTGATGCTATTTTTCAGAGGTTTTAAGCTGTTTTCCAGAAAAAGCTGAAAAGCTGTTTTCGAAATCTGTAGAAAACGATCGGTCGTTTTCTACAGTCGATCGGTCGTTTTCAGAAAACGATCGGTTGTTTCTGAGAAACGATCGGTCTTTTTTTCGACCTGCTCACTGGAAGAATTTGGACCAAAAACGATCGGTCGTTTTTGTCCAGTCTATCGGTCGACTGTTCTTCTGGTAGTTTTCTTGGTCTTCTCGCTATTCTTCGAAAGCTCATAACTTCTTCGTTTTAGCTCCGATTCTGGTTCCGCTTGAACCTGTAGCTTTGTTTTTCCTGTGCTCTATCTTTCTGGCATTCTGAAATTTTCATTTACTTCTTTTGGAAAAGACAAGCGTTATATCATCGAAAATAGAGAAATCGTAAAATCATTAAAATCATAATCAAAGTTATAATCAAAATCTATTATTGAACTCTAAGTTCAACATCCTTCAATTCTTTATAAGAATTCTACGAGTACTTTTCGTGATCTTTACACATACTAGTCTTTCAAGGTGAGCATTAGTGGCATGAATTTCGGATTAATCACGAAATATATCCTCAAAGAGAATCCAAATGCGATGCGATTATAAATCAAGCATCGTCTTTTGGCCCGGGAATATCTCATCCGGTCAATGCCACAATATCAAAATGCTTTGATCAATCGACGACAGGCGAATGATAGTATAGACAATCATGTCTTAGCATCTAAATAATTTATCATTTCGACGACAGGCGAAATGATAAGGTAACTTTAAATACTTTAAGGAATGTGGTAGCAACCACTTGAAAGACATTTCAACTCCTCTAAAATACGATTTTGGTCGTATTGAATGGAGACTATGTAAAAAAAAAAATTAATTCTTTCATGAGCTATTACCAGATAACACTGGTTTTTTCGAATATTTTATAACTCAACAAGGTACGGCAGGAGCTACATGAGTATAAGACCTCATATTTGACAAATCAATTTGGTTTTACCAAAGATTTTGATTTGGAACGACAAGTCCAGAATCGTTGTCACTGAGTACTCTTTTAGGCAAATAGTTGGTAAAATTATGTGGTACACTATTACCCACTATTTCCAAAAAAAATCAAATACCCCACAAGTATTGCCTAAAATTTCATAATTTAAAGTTTGGTCACATTTGTCAAAGGAATTTGCTCAAAACACTTTAAATTATTTCGAGAAATTTCGTAAACAGGCAAACAACAATCCAAAAGTATGTCCAAATGGAAAAATCATAATCCAAATGGAAAAATATAATCCAGATGAGAGAAAAAATGGCTCAATGATTTATCAAAATCAATAAAGAAATGTATCAAACTCATTTGAGCCACAAAATCGGGGGTCTCAAGAGTTTCCTTTCAATTAACTTTAACCACATTAGCATCGGTTTTTCCACCTTTATAATAGTTGTGAACTATTTAAGGAGTGACCGTGCATGACCTTTGTCTTTATAGCATAGAGTTGTCTCCTTGAGCATTATCTCTTGCTTTGTGACAACGGGCTATATTATTCCTTTCAATTCCTGTCTTGGAGCCACAGGTTTTTGATTTTGACGATTGTCTAAAATCTTGCTTGGCTAGGCGATTCATCGGGATCGCGATAGTTCGAGAAAAATAACACTTGTCTTGGTTCTCGATTCGGGGAAAAAAAATGTATACGGAGAGCATTAATATCAGACAAACAATTCGTCATTGTCCCAATAGGATTAAAACTACTCACCGGGGCAATTTTCTTATCCAATAACAGATGGGCGATAAAGCAACATGGTGAATATAAATTCACGATACTACTTATGGAATACAATTTTCAAGCTAGTATTTTGGTGAAGGATTGCTCCAATATGTCAATTTCAGACATTTGTTCACCATAGACGTCATCACGTCTCAAATGTGGCGGCGGAATAAAATCAACGCCTTAGCATTCATCCTGAGGGTAGCAACAAACTCGTGTTTTACTCATCAAAGATGGCATCCAAAAAAAAAAAATTGGCATCATATTTTCACACATCAGGGTGAGTAACATGTGGTGACGGATTAAAATCAACGTTTAAACAGTTATTTCGCAAGTATGTTTTACGATTTTTCTCATCATAGATGGCATCCAACATGTGTTGGGAGTTCTGGATTATTTATCATATAAAACGACTGGTTTATAGGTTTATGGTTTACACAAGCATAAACTTTATTTCGAAACGACAGGTTCGAAAAATAGTTTTGCTTTTAATGTGAATAGGTTCTCATTGATCGAACGACATGTCGATACAGAGACACCAATTCGGCGAAACATACATCACTATATAAACACACTCGGAGAAATTATTATTTAGTCAACCCCTTTGGATAGCTCTACTTGAAAAACAACCAGGAAAGACGGTGAGGGTGGAGGGCACGAATGCCACTTAAAACCCGACCTCATTAGGATATCGACTTCCGCCTATATCTTTCCTAGACATCGTATCCAAATAAGTGAGTCTATTTAGGGAAGATTCATAATTTTTCCAACTTAAATGTGAATATATATGATTTCGCAAATTACCATATTATACATATGTGTACATGGCAATAAATAAATTAGTACATGATTAACTAATATTTTAGATCGTACCTGTTTGCATGATTAGCATATATATTGCAATATATATTTTCTAATAAGAAAATCAAATTAATCAAGATTATCATCAATATAGAATTTATTAGTAATTACCAATTTACACTAGCAAGATTTAGTCAATATTTTATTATTATATTGCTATATGTGTAAGTTCTATATATGATAACTAAATTATTCATGTACATAATATATTTTATTTACCAATTTACAATATACACGCAATTTCCATGCATGGTAATTTTAACATGCAAGCAAGCCATATATTTTTAATTACCAATTAATTCTATATATGGTAATTTTTTTAACATGCAAATTAGTTAAATTTACATGGAAACATATCAACTTATTCAATTAACATGCAATTTTTTTTTATTCACTTGCCTTTTTAATATATATATATATATATATATATATATATATATATATATATATATATATATATATATATATATATATATATATGCATGTGGGTGAATATTTAGACCGAATATTGACTTTTATAACACATATATACTGTTTTTATTCATGTAATATATTAAAGGGACTATGCGTGTAATTTCAGCAAACTATATATCTATTTACAGCATTATTACAGCTTCAGTCCATAATTTCAGACAAGTTTCAGTTTAGTCTTTTAGTAATTAACATGCACAGTCAATAGTTTCAGCGAATTACAAAACAGTCCTACTGTTTTCAGTTTTTTTTTTACAAATTTAATCCCACAGATTAATACATGTTTTACAATTACATGATTTCCGATTTACAGCCCGATTATGTCTTTTACTGATTTTGTTTGTATAAAAATACAATTTTACAGTACACTATACATATTACATATAAGTTGGTTTTTATAGACATATTGATCATGTTATACAGTAAAAAAAAATCTATCACGCATAGTTTTTTTTTCTTCAACAAATACATGCAATTTGAGTTATTTTGTTACGATCATATATAGTTATCCATACAAGTAACAAAATCTAATATACATGGATTATATACTACGGGATATTTATCATGTTTTAGTTGTCCATAAAATAATACGTGCGATAACATATATGGAATAAATTAAGTTTTGAATTCCGTACCTTACACCCGGTATGTTAGTGAAAGTCGATATAGCAAAACCCTAAAAACCCGAATAAACCTCAAGGTTTATAAATACCAAATATCCGTGCGTTTACCAAAAATCTCCAATATCGGAGAGCGTATATCCTATTCTCTGCGAGCAAAGTGCCGATAACGTGTTGTGTGACATATTAGCTCGTTATAGATATATATAGAGATATGTATAGATATAGAGAGAGATATGAGAAACAACAGACGAAGTGTTTATTTATGATTGTACAGAGAGATACATCAAGAGACCCCTGATGCTCTTTATATAATAGAGGGTATGGTTACATATGCTATGAAAGCCCAAGATAGCCTCAATAGAGTAAGGCTCAAGATGTCCAATAATATTTTACAACAATTACATTGTATTAAATTCTATTACATTGTATTAGATTTTTTTGTTTTTTTCTAATTTTTTATTTTCTTTCCAAATTGTATAAATTTTCTGGATTTTTTAATTTTTTCCGGAATTTTTATACTGTTTTGAGTATTTTTTATTTTTCTGGAATTTTTATAAATTTTGTATTAGATTATTAAAAAAACAATTTTTGTTTTTTGTAAAAAATTAATTTTCTGGATTTTTTAAGAATTTTTTGGATTTTTTTTCCAAATTTTTAATTTTTTTTCCATTTTTTAATTTCTTTTCCACATTTTCTGTTTTTTTACAATTTTTCTGGTTTTTTTTTTTTTCTGGATTTTTTTTCTGAGTTTTTTTTTGTCAACGACGGTCAGTGTTGTTGATCTTGATCAAAGTTTTATTGAGCCAAATGTGTTGGGTTTATGTGTATTAGAAATGAGTAATAATTTGTAATAGATAGTTTGTAAGTGGTACTAATACTTAAATATGCAGTTTCAAATGGTATCCGTAAAAAATTCACTATCTAATACTAATTGCTTTTATCTCTAATTAATTATTTAACTAATAAGTTTAATAAAACGTCATAATTATCCAAATTATTATAATGTCAATAGTAATTTATTTAACATACATGACAATAAAGCATATATATTCTAACATTTATCCCTTCCAAAGTTACAAACAAATGTCCTTTGAGTTGAACTAACAGGAGAGCCTGGGTCTTGACGTAGTCCATCATGAGCGTTGCTCCACCACTTCCATTCATACTATTCAAAACGCATTACCAAAAAATTTCAATCTGGAACGGATTTTATGACAGATTTTTTTCCGAATGCCTTTATTGCAGACGATTCGTGACGGATTTTAAATTTATTGACGGATTTTATTATTTCGTAACAGATTTATAATAGATTTGACCGTTTCTGATTAAACTTATTTTTGTAGCGACCATATCATTGTCATCACCAACACATCCTAATTAGTACTTCTACCAACACCGTCCAATTCTTTCTCATTTTATAACTTGTTCATTTTTATGGTTTAGGGAGCCACTTTGGTATACTAAAAAAAAAAAAAATTCTAAATAGTAACAGAAATTATGACAGTTTAGATTAATACTATGGATGAATTTAACCATTTACAAAAAAATGACTTACATTCAATAAAAATGAGAAAATTTTAGAAAAAAGAAATTAGTTTCACTTACTAGTGACTTATTATTGAAATTTTGGCATAGATATGAGTTATTTCTAATAAAAAGCAACTTATTTTCAATTAAAGAAAAATATTTTTAAAAAAACAACGTATTTCAATAAAAGATACTTAATTTGACCAAAAGTACTTATTTTTAAAAAAAGTTATTTTTTTTTAATGAAAATGTGACTTATATTTAACAAATGTGACATTTTTTTCCAGAAGGATTTATATCAAAAAAATGACTTCCTTAAAAGCGACTTACTTACAGGAAAATTGTCATTTTATTGAAATTTGTCTTTTTTCTTTTTGTTGGTTTATCATAAAATTGTTGTTTATTTGTTATTGAAAGTTTGATTATTTTTATTAAACTAACTTATGAAAAGCAAAATCATCAAGCATTTTTTTTTTAATAATGATTTTGAGAAAGTCAATTTTGAAATAACATTTATACAAACTGCACTTTTTCAAAAACACTTTGTTTCTAAATGCCCCCTTAATGTTTAGCCTTTGGATTGGCTTCTACGGTTTAGATTAATACTATGGATGAATTCAGTTTCCCCTAAATACTGATTTTAAAGGTGCTTATGCTATGTTTTCCTGTTAATATTAACGAAAGTGTACAAAAGTGTGCTTATAGTAAACTAGTTAAATATTGGTTAGTATAGTGTAAATAAAATGGGAAAATAATAATTTAATACATATTTAGAAATTTATTTACAAAAATCCCAGTTATTTTGAATTTAACGATTCTTTTACAAAAAATACATATTTTGTGAACTTATTTACAAATAAGTACATAAAAAAATCCAAAATATCCAAAAAAATAAAAAAATTAATTAAAAAAAAACTAAATTTTTAAAAAATACATTTTTTATACAAAAAATATGTATAATCCTGTATAATCTTGTTCAATTATGTCTAATCCTGTCTAATCATGTCCAATACTATCCAATCATGTCTAATCATATACAATTATGTCTAATTAAGATGTTTGATACTATGTACAAAAAAAATTTAAAATAAATTTGTATTTTTTTCAATTTTTGATTTTTTTTTGGTATTATTTTTGATTTTTTATAACATATGCACATAATTGTAAATAATTATATGTAACTAATTGTAAAAAAGTACAAATATGTGAGTTTTTGTAATTTTATTGATTGATACGTATCTATTTATAAGTCTCCCAAACAAAATATCTCTGAAACAATTAATCTAAACTGATTTCTCATACGTATTCTGTAATATAACGAAGCTTTAAAACCAAAAATATATCCTAATTAGTTTTGGTTTAGCTTTGTATTATTTGTAATATCATTCGAGTAAATGTGTTGAGATACCTCAAAATGTTTGTAAATATAGTTACATATCATTGGACATGCATTAAACAAACCTTTTTAGTTCTCTGTTCTCTATATTTAAAGAGGTCACGTAATCCGGATTTTTGCCGTATTACTTAAAAATTTCTATTTTCCAAAACGGAAACTATGGTACATCCTCCAACAAAATACAAATCGTAGATATAAACTCAATCAGCCCCTCAACTAATGACTTGTAACACAAAAAACTATCCTTGCAGATTCACGATCATTTTCTGAAAGTGTTATGGAATATTAGTAAGAAAAGTAACTCCTGATCACATATCATGTACTGCTTCGACGTAACAAGCAATCCAATTAAAACATTAGCAGGTTTCTATGCCAATCTCTTCAGTTTATTTCGTTATCTTCATAATGTATGAAAATGAAATAACAATAAAATTAGATTGATGTAACTAATATCTAATTAAGAAGTTTTAGTTTCCCTTTTTGGAATGTTCATGTTTACAAAAAAATTGTGTCATATTCCTGGAAGATGGTTTCTCAAACCTCTATATAATGTACAAGAGTCACGAGAAAAAAGGCAACCCCTTGCCAAATATATAGGAAGTCTACGAGAAACATTATTCATGTATTTTTACCTTAAGAAAAGGTTTCTGCTTCCCGAAATTGTTTTCAATACAGTATCACCTTAGACAAGATGGGTAAAAAAAATCCCCTATTGGTGAGCTGATAATTGCTCTTGATGCGACGGTTTCTCGTCAATGATTGGAGATCGACAATTAGGGCATATATGTTTATCAACCAACCAAGGCCTTATACAAGGTGCGTGAAATGTATGGTTACATAAAGGGAGAACTTGGCACAATTCTCCATCCTTCAAATCGTCCAAACAAATAGCACAAACTATGGATTTTGTTGCATCCTCTTCATGGGTTTGGTACTTTATAGGCCGCGGTAAGTTCTTGAAAATCTTATTATTTTTCTTATCTTCCATTCTTTGGAAAATACGGTTAAAGTACTCGAACCTATGCAGAATTTCGACCAATTTCTTCCCGATAGCATATAGGATCAGGAGCGTGAAATGGACTAAATAGACCAATCCACCAACTATTATGAGGAAAACAACCCCATTATAAAGGTAACTCGCAAGGCTATTTAAAACTATGGAAATGTAGCTCTCCTGATGAGGTTCCGAGGGAGGCCCATTCGGAATAGAAGAAGCTTGAGCGGACATCTCTTTTTCATTTTTTCTAAAAAACACACTGTTTAAAAATGGATAGTCAACGAATGTTGCTAAATAAACTGTTTTTTGTAAATTTAGACCTCAAAGGTTGGAGGTCATACTAATTTTGTCAAAAAAATAGAACCTGACAAAACAGCTAACCGATATATATAAGATGTATCTATTAATAGAAAGAAACATTAATTATAGGGGATAAAAATTAACTTAAAGTCTTAACTCGTATTGGTTAAGAATGAATATAATTAGTTTGTTATTACTATTAGCGTGTTTTTGGGCTCGCAAAATGAAAGAAAAAAAGAAAAGAAAAGAAAAAGAAAAAGAAAAGAATAAAAAAAAAAAATACCATGAAATCATTTTCCGCATATATTTTTGGTTCCGCATATGTTTTTGGAAGGGCGGGAAAACAACGAGAAAACAAAAATAAATTTAATGTTTTACTCATTTTTATATTACAAGGTTTTTAGGTCCCCAATTTTAAATTATTTGTCAAGAGAAATGATGGTTAGAAGAAAGACACAAACTAGAAAGAGAAAGAGAGAATCCACGAGAGAAAGATAGGGGATAAAGACATATAGAGTTGAGGAGAGAAAGGAGGGAGGAGAGAGAGAGAGGTGTTGAGAAGAGAGAGATAGGTGTCACCGTGTCGAGAAGATAGATAGAGAGCGGAGAGAAATGGGTATTAAGAATCGCATATCAAAAAGCGAAAGAACATAACTGGAATCAAGTCGATTTTGAATCGGATAACATAACTTTGATAAAATGCCACAAAGAAAATACTAGTGAAATTACATGGAAAATCGAATATGTTGTTAGTGATATTCGTAAACTCGCTTGCGGTAACAATTGGAGGTTTTGTTGGAGCCCGAGATCTATTAATTTTCCAGCAAATTGCTTGGCGAACCATGTTAGAATAGTTTCTGTTAACTCTTGTTTTTTTGATGTATCTAACCATTTATAGTTCTTATTGTACAATGACTTTTACTAAGGAAGGTATCAGTGTTATTCAAAAAAAAAAAAAGAGCGGAGAGAAAGGACGAAAGATAAACTTTTTTCATTTGTTTTTATTTTACTTCTATTTTTGGAAGCAAATTGGTTTCCCCAGTTTAAACACCAAGTTTTCTCCTAATTTCTTTCATTTTTTTTTATTGGTTTCCCTTGCATGAAAAAAAAAATATATTTTATCAAGAAATTATTTTTATTTTCGCATAAGTTTTTCGGGTTTCAAATACACCCTTAATTTATTATGAGATCTGAAGGGATGCATGTGTAAATACATACTTTACTTTTACACAAGCTAATTATATTTGGTAATATAAACATTGGTGCCTATCTCTCACAAATAAATAGTATAAACATTGGTTTCTATATCTCATAACTAAAGATTCATGATGAATAAATATGAATCACTCAAAAATAAGTTAGAAGATCTTCAACATTGCTGTTATCTTGTACGCGTATCAATGGAGGGTGACTTGTTTTCTTGGTGCCGTTTGTAGGGAGAGTGTGTGTTATGCACTTATACATGCCTGATTTTTTAGGGTAAGGCCCAACAGGCATAGACATATCGTCCCAAAAAAAACTTATTTTTTTAGATTTCCTATTTTTATATACGAATTTACTATTATACCCTTCATATTTATTAATAAAAAATAATAAGATTTATAAAAATACATCATACACACCCAAACAAGACTCGTGAATCAACAAATCAAAATTATACAATTTACAAATTACAAATGTAAACAAGAAAGAAAGAAAAAAAAAAAAAAAACCTAGGTCTTCTTCACATAGTCTCTACTTTACAGGTAAATGATCCAAATCATTATTTGTTGTTAGAATCACATGTTTATCACATATTCTCATTGTATTTTCAAGTATATTTTACTTAATTAGAAAACTAATTGCTAAATTTTTTTTTATTTGCCTTGTGACTTGTGTTTTGTTTTTTGAAATAACTTTGTATTCGTTTATTGTTTGATTTGATGCAAATAACCAAATTATAGGATTGGAAAAACCTGTCTTTCATTGGAATTTTAAGTTTTTATTTGATAATCATACTATTAATATAAGTCAACCCAAACATTTTGAGACTGTCCAATTTTTCCCAAATTTTCCAAAAATACCCTCACTCTAATATTGTAATTACTCTTAAATGCTATCATTCAATTCAAATACATAAATAACTTAAAAAATATTATTTTTCATACATATATATTCCAAACAAAATCGTTGTGTATTTTTTATAAGAGTAAAACATTATGTTACTCTTTATATACGATTGTTAATTAATTATATTTAATCATTCGATATTTAAATTTTAAAAAAAATATTAAGTTTATTTTTCGGAATCATATCTATGTCACTACGTATCGCACCCGCAATGCGTGGACAACGATTACTAGTATTAATTGATGCAAATAACCAAATTGTAGAATTGGAAAAAACTCTCTTTCATTGGAATTGCAAGTTTTTATTTGATAATATTAATTCGATAGATAAAAAAAGCCTCCAATTTTCTGATGGCCTGCCCCCGTAAGTCTGAAAATGGCCCCTGCACTTGTATAGTTCTAAGTGTTATAAACTGCTCTTTGAAATCTCATAGCGGTTTGGGGTCACTTATTGAGATTAGACATAGATCCACAAATCATGGAAAAGCGGTTTTTTTGAAAATCGTACTTAACTGATCGGTCGGTCATCTTTCAGCATTGGCTAAAAAACCGATCATCGATCTTAACCGACCAATCGGTCGGTCTAGAAATAGGTTTTGTCTATGAGAATTTTCTTTACTTTTTGAAACGCTTGTAACATGGTCGTTCGGACTCCTGATCGACTTCCGTCTGAACCGTTTGACTTTATTGTCAAATGGTCAATCATTTTAAGGCCTGAAATATATATATTTTCCCCTTATTTCAAAAGATCAAGTATTATGTTACAGAATAGAGAAACTGTTTATTCTAAATAAAATCATAAAATTCTTATAATCAAAATCAATTATGGAAACAATGGTTCAACACAACACAACACAACACTCATGAACTATGTTGGGTATATTTGCTTGCAGACGGATGCCGAGAATATCATTGCTCCTCTTTAACCTAAAAAGGACATATAGAAAGAGTCTCATAAGTTGATGTTGGGTCATCATCGCACTCATCAGTCCATTAATTTTGGGAACGACTCTTCCAATTTGGAGGTAGCCTTTGAGACCCCCATAAATCTGGCCATCACTCGACTAGGTCCGGCCGACTCTAAAAAAGGTTGATGCTTCTGGGAGCAAGAAATGGGTTCGCCCCACTTACGAGGAAGGAAAGTTCAAGCTCCCCAGGGAGGTAGTACACTCTACAAGGGCTCATCAATCTTTTTAGAACCAGGGGATCTAAAGGTCCTCCATGGGCTCCAACAAATTTTTTCATGTCTGGGCCCTTCATGAATTTGTATAAACATAAAGAAAAAAATCCAGTGAGAAGCTCTAACTCTCCTTTTTTTTGTTTGAAAGTATGCATATATTGCCAATAGAAACGGGTTACATCCGAGTCTATCAAAGATCACAATTGGTCAGACAATTTAAAAGTATACAAAACATGTGAATAAGTACGAGCATAACGTGCTAGACAGTTAGCAGCTTTGTTTGCTGGTCTCGGGATCCATACGAATCTACATTCCGCATCTTCCTTAAAGAATGGATGTCTCCGATGATAACTTCGTGCTACCTATTACCCTCCTTGTTAAGTCCTATTTCAACTAAGTCCTTTACTTATGCTTCATTCTTTCCTTTATTTCTCACTCATAAGTTAAGTCCTATTGAGGTACTATTTTACAAAAAAAGTCGCAATTCGTCAACTAAATTGGATGCAAGTCAATTTAATTTTTGAGTTTGGTCCTATACTTTGTATTATATGAAAAATTAACCCTGGTTTATCTGAAATGTTAAATTATAGTATTAAAAAATATTAAGTCTGCTTTTAAATGCAGTTGTACGAGCTTTCTGTTTTTTTACCACTACTTTGTACTAGTTAATTGCAACTCAAACATTAATTATTCCAATATACCAACATATACTCTGAATTTTAAAATTTTAAATCAACTGATCTTAGTCATAAATAAAACACGCATTAGCTAGCTTGTGTGAAGATCGCATTGCCAAGTTGTTTTTGTAGTAGTAGATATTCTTTTATTTCGAAAACTCTATAGCTAGGTTGTGAAATTCCTAATTTTGAAACAATTACGGTTAAACCTCGATAAAGAAATATTCATTTAGTGAAAAAAAATCATTTAGTGAGCTTAATATTTATTGATTGATAAATGAAAAATTATTCATTCATCGATAAAAAAATATTTATTATTTTACAGAGAGCTTTTCAAATATAAATATGTACATTGTATGTGATAAAAAAGATTCAAAATACACTATTCAAAGTATTGTTTGAATATAGGGAAATTCAAAAGTTTTAGTGAAACTTAATGTCTATGAAATCTAAGTTCACGTACATAACAAATGAAAAGGTAGGTTTATTCAATCGACAGAGGACAATGAACAATGAATCAAATGATATTAGAGTTGTCGCAAAGTGTCGTCAAAAAAGTCATTTCAATCAATAGTTACATTAAGCAACTACTTACTACAACACAAGCAAAATATTACAGAAGTTGTGTATGCTCTACAAAAAGTTAATTAAGGATGAGATTTATTTTGGTTTGGTTTAGGTGGGAAAAAAAAAACAATACTATAAATGCATATTTTTAAAAGAAATGATTATTGTACGGGTATTGTTGATTGAAAGATGCTGGTATCATTCTATTATAATAAATCAATCCAAGTCAGATGAGACTGTCCAATTTAGCTATTTTTTCCAAAAAGAATCATACACCTTTATATTAATTACAATAATATCATACTCCCATAAAAATATAAAAAATAAAAACTAATAAAACTATTTATCCATCTTTAACAACCAAACATTATTTTAAATCTTAAAATATGGTTTTTTTGTATTATCCACATATTTATATCATAACTATACATATTTTCTATATTTTTATTGCATTACGAGCAGCACATGCAACGCGTGGGACACGATTACTAGTGTATATATATATATATATATATATATATATATATATATATATATATATTTCTCAATTAAATGCAGTAATTGTTGGCCCCGTGCGGCTAAACCTTAGAGGGGGGTGAATAAGGTTTTTAGCGTTTTTTGCGGAATTAAACTTAATGGCAATTAACAACCCAAATTTTTGCAATTCTAACCTTAAGCGTTTAATAAAGTTAATAAAATGCTAGAAGTCCTAAACGCAAGCAAGAAAATAAGCAATAATATAAGTTGCGGAAAGTAAAAGTTAAGGAAGAAATTGACACCGTGATTTATATAGGTTTGGCAAACGGCATACGTCCTCTCCTCGGTACTACCGAGTATTTCACTAAAAATCTTCTTTCGGATATTACAATCCTATCGAGCTAATCAACCGATTAAGCTCCCCCTCACTCTATGAGTATCCCGAATGAAAAGACCTAGAGCTTTTAAGCAACACTTGCTTACAAAGTCTCTACCCGATCACTCGCTCACAAATGAGTTTATAGATTTACTCTTTACAAAATTTGTTACAACAATGTAACTACACTCACTATTTTAATTGCTTCTAAATAAGCTAATTGGTGAGTTTTTTATGATGATTGAGCTTGAATCGTTTTCTCCTTGATTTCCCTCTTTCTCGAATATTTTCACCAAAATGGTAATTTTTAGGGTTTTGATTGAGAGAGGTTGAAGGATGATAGATTGGTTATGAATGGATGTCTTTGGAGAGAGATTTGGGGTGGTTTATATGGACCAAGATGTCTGTTTTTCTATATATGACCGTTGGTAGTGGTTGAGAGTTTTATCCACAGGTTTTAAGCAATTTTCCAGAATAAGCTGAAAAGCTGTTTTTTGAAAACTACAGAAAACGATCGGTCATTTTCTGCAGTCGATCGGTCGTTTTTCAGAAAACGATCGGTCGTTTCTGAGTTTCGACCGGTCGTTATTCAGATGACTTCTCTGGAAGAATTTGGACCAAAAACGATCGGTCGTTTTTGTCCAGTCGATCGGTCGTTTTTCTTCTGGTCTCGTAAACCTTCGAAAGCTTGTAGCTTCTTCGTTTTAGCTCCGATTTTGGTTCCGCTTGAACCGTTGGCTTCGTAAACGAATGCTCTTTCTCTCTGACATCCTGAAATATACATTTTTCTTTTCTTGGACAAGACAAGCGTTATATCATTGAAATCGTAAAATCATTAAAACATAATCAAAGTTATAATCAAAATCTATTATTGAACTCTAAGTTCAACAATCTCCCCCATTTTGATTATGACAAACTAATGATGATTTTACAAGAAAAATATCTCCTCCATTTTAACAAAACGCATATCCTTTAAATATCATTTTTCTCCCCTTTGGCATTATCAAAATGCAAATAAAAAAATTGGGGTAATGTGGAGAGTTTTCAAAGAAAAAACCAAAACATGAAAAATGTTATATGATGCATATGCCCCCAACTAATCACATATATGTAAATATTATAGAGTAGAGTATACCGAATATGTGATGTTGAGTCCGCTCTCTAATGACATTTGCATTGAGCGTTTCCAAGTCCAAATAGGTGGTACCATTTGTTGGTATGCCTTCCACGTTTGTCGATCAATGGTATTTCATTCTTGATGGTGGAGTCGATCTTCTTGACTTCCACGACTTTTGCCGGTGTTGTCAACCAATTGTTGATTTTCTCCTTTTGAATGGAGATACCTACAACACAAGATTTGTCTTTTTGTCCCCAATTTCTTTTGGGGCCGACATTGTTAGTGACTTGAGTCTTTACTACCCATTTCAAATCGCTTCTACTAACACGAAAGCGATAAGGACATCTAGAAGAAATATGCTCATTTCTACTACAATGTACACAATGCAAGGAATTTTTAGTATAACGAGAGTTATACGAAGTTTTGGAAAGGGTTTTCGGAGTATCCAATTTGGTTTGAAAACCTAACCCTTTTCTATCATTAAAAGATTTTTGAAAAATATTGGAAGTACTCCCTTTTGTAAAAATAACCTCTTGTTTAGGCGGAGTACGAGTTTTAGAAATATTAGAGGATTTGACGAAGCGGGTTTTGTTTGAAGTGGAACTAATGCAATCAAAACCTAAACCACTCTTATCATTGAAATCTTTTTGACAACTCAAAATGTTATCTAAAACGGTTTTACCCTTAGAAAACCTTGAAATTGTTAAATTAAGTTTTTCAATGGAAATGACAAGATCGTTGTTTTTAGTTTTCAAAGTTTCATTCTCGATTTCTAAAAGCTTGACCTTGTCATTTAAGTTAAAAGCATGAGAACTCAAAACCTTGTTTTTGCTTTTAACTTTATCGAAAGCATCCTTTAACTCTTCAAAATTGTCTAATAAGTCGCAATCTAAAGGAGATGGATTTGAAAGAGTTTTAGTAAGTCTAGAGACTTCTTTTTTAAGAAAATTGATCTCGGTTTGTAAAGACTCGTTTTGAATAATGAGATCATTGTTTTTGTCTTTCAAGTCTTCCTTTTCGTCATCTACATCATGTAAAGAAAATGACGATTTCGAAATAGACTCATTTTCAATTTCATCTCTATGAGTATCCCGAATGAAAAGACCTAGAGCTTTTAAGCAACAGTTGCTTACAAAGCCTCTACCCGATCACTCGCTCACAAATGAGTTTATAGATTTACTCTTTACAAAATTTGTTACAACAATGTAACTACACTCACTATTTTAATTGCTTCTAAATAAGCTAATTGGTGAGTTTTTGATGATGATTGAGCTTGAATCGTTTTCTCCTTGATTTCACTCTTTCTCGAATATTTTCATCAAAATGGTGATTTTTAGGGTTTTGATTGAGAGAGGTTGAAGAATGATAAATTGGTTATGAATGGATGTCTTTGGAGAGAGATTTGGGGTGGTTTATATGGACCAAGATGTCTGTTTTTCTGTATATGACCGTTGGTAGTGGTTGAGGGTTTTATCCACAGGTTTTAAGCAATTTTCCAGAATAAGCTGAAAAGCTGTTTTTTGAAAACTGCAGAAAACGATCGGTCGTTTTCTGCAGTCGATCGGTCATTTTTCAGAAAACGATATGTCGTTTTTCAAAAAACGATCGGTCGTTTCTGAGTTTCGACCGGTCGTTATTCAGCTGACTTCTCTGGAAGAATTTGGACCAAAAACGATCAGTCGTTTTTGTCCAGTCGATCGGTCGTTTTTCTTCTGTTCTCGTAAACCTTCGAAAGCTTGTAGCTTCTTCGTTTTAGCTCTGATTTTGGTTCCGCTTGAACCGTTGACTTCGTAAACGAATGCTCTTTCTCTCTGACGTCCTGAAATATACATTTTTCTTTTCTTGGACAAGACAAGCGTTATATCATTGAAATCGTAAAATCATTAAAACATAATCAAAGTTATAATCAAAATCTATTATTGAACTCTAAGTTCAACAATTCAATAGTAATTATTACTTTATATTTTTATTGGGCCCTTAAAGATTCAATTTTTTTTTTTACTACTTAATGCATATTCAACGAGGTTATTACTTTAGTTCATTGATCAGAGTCAGGACATGAAAAAATAATTATATAATAGAGGTTATTAATTTATCGAGGCTTAACTTTATAGGCAATTTGATCCTCTTCAACTTAGAAGTGAGTGAAACTTAATAATTTTGGTCCATACCCTAAATCTGTTGTCACTTATTCGTATCGTGAATAAATATAAATTCTTGTCGCCCTAACAATTTCGCAAACATTTTACCCATAACTTGTTAAATTCTTTGGGTGTTTATTTGGCTAACTAGGGCAGTAATTATATTTTATAAACTCTTATTAATGTATTTATATATGGAAGACACTTTTACTTATTTATAAAACTATTTCATAAATCTGCCTTTTAAAATATATTGTAAATGATGTACTTATATGCATGTTTTCTTTTTTACTTTTTCTATAATTACAAATGTAGCATTTTAGTAAATCAGGATCAAAATTTTATGCAATGCAAAGTGTATGATCAAACCAAAATTCAAACTAACTTATTTCCAATTCAATTGAGGAGATCACCTCATTGTGAATTTATTGTTAGATCGGTACCCGATTGTTAAATTTGGTTGTTCAATACCTAAATGAAACAACATGTAGTCTAGTATAGTAAATATATTTTCTCCTTCAAAAATAAACTTGTCCTTCTCGTCAAATAGACAAACAAACAAAATATATTTTCGTGTAAAAAAACATGGTTTCTACATCACCTTGTTTAGATCTAATTATCAACATTTATTCGAACCATATTTCCTATTTATTCCCATTACAAAACCATGTGTGATTTTGATCAGTCACTGTCAGGAATTTCTATTAAAATTTCCGCAAGAATTTCAAAAGTTCATTTTTTTTAAAAAAAAACATAAATATTAGACTTACACGCGAAAAAAAAATAAAAAAAATCAAGCTTATCATGACTTTTCAACTATTAGCTATGGGAGATAAGTATTTTTATGGATAGAATTTTTAAAGCATAAAAGACAAGCTTATCATGACTTTTCAACATTATGCAAAAAGTTTCAAATAAAAATGGGTTTTATATTATACCCAAGAATCCAAACCGATCGAACATATGGTACATATAATTGGAAAATACTCGGTTTAAATCTTATTGTAAAAAAATTGTGTAGATCATAATATATCCAAACCTTACACTCTCTTGCCAAATACAGTACTAAAAAGGAAAATTGAATCCTAAAAAAAATATCACGAGTCATGATTTGTGAAAACGATTTGTCAAATTATTTTCAGGCCGAAACCTATATATACCGCACATTATGTCATGAGTGGTCATGGACCATGGTTAGGTCTTTATTTAAAAAACACTCCATAAGAATTGTGTAATAATCGTAAAGCCAACATTGTATTGGATAATTTTAAGAACAATATCTGGGCTTACTTATTCCGCTAATTAAAACCACAACTTGTAACGGAAAATCTAATATATATAACATAATTACTTTTTTTTCTCTTCCGAAATTCGACACAATCATATCATTTTGTATTCATTAAGTCAATAATTGTCCGGCTCAAGCGATTTTCCTTGACAAATTCTGAGTAATGGGTTAATATCCGAAGTTTGTGTCATGCGTGTTGAATGTTATTCTTCCGGGCAAGATCTAATTATGGTTATATATAGTATAAGTAGTGGTATGTACCAATAATAAAATTAAAAAATTAATACAAGTAGTGTGGTTTCTTGTTTTAAAAAAAAATCAGACATCAGATTACTAACATTTATCATATATCGACTATCTAGATGATAAGATGGTAACTTGGGATTCGTTTATTAGATATCGTTGGCGTAGTTTAAACGTTAAACCTTTCATTTGGTTTAACCGTCTATAAGTGTAAGTACTCGCCAATAATGATTACATACAATTATTTAAATCCGATCCTTCTTCGAAAAAGTCTTGTACATTTATTTAAGTGCTTGAACTTCAAATGCAAGTCTTAGTTACCATGATAAGACGATTGCATATGGAGGATAATTTTTTTATCTCAGTTCATCTATATACTTACTTTGAAATGAAAAGTTCAAATTGTTTTGTACTTTAATTAGGAAATATCTTATTAACTCGAAAACACTACAAAATATCTCGTACTTTATGTCATAATTATGAAAAATAAAATAAAGAAAGATAATAAGGAAAATTGAAAAAGAAAGGGCTAGTACCAATGTGTGAAGCATGTGGTACAAGGTGTCCTTGGCAACAATCCAAAAACATTTTAGCAACTCTTTGTTACGGCCACCGATACTTTCAAAAAATATACACGCTAACACGCAATAATTCGGCACACACCAAACTTAACCAATTGGGGCAAGAATATTCTTGAGATATTATTATTTTCTTATACTCACATAGATTTGTTCAAATTTCCAGTCAATTTCTAAACGTTCACCATGTATATGTGTGAACAATTATGGGCATATTAGAAAGTAGAAACAATCCATTTGTTCTCTCAATTTTGTCCAGAATTAGAAGAAAGCTGTTTGTTTTGCTGCAAGCTATTTATTTAGTTGAATTCATTTTAACTCTATTAAGCCACACTGAACTAGTATTTTTTAGCCACAAAGTTGTTTTTTAAATAAGTTGCAAACCAGATAAGCCCTAATTAAATACTAAAAACCTGGCTAATTAAATAACAGAACTGACAGATACTTATGGTCGGTCATTGGTCATTATTCATACTTAAACAATAAAATTGCAAGTTGAAGGATTGATTATTCTCCCAAATTAAAATAAACACAGTAGTGTTAACCAAAAGTAAAAGTAACACTATTTTTTAAAATTTTAAATTACCTACAATTGCGCGTGGGTAACAAGCCCCAAACGGCAACTTCTTAGCCTGACAAGAAGGGATATCAATTTTTTTTTTTGTATTGACCTGAGCCCATTTAAACCATAAATAAAAGTGCGACTTTATTTAGATAGGTTTGATCGGATCAATTTGGCTCAAAATGCAATTTTATATAATTTAACATTTTCTCTCTTCTTTCTCCTATACCTTAATTTATCTCTTTATGCTATATTAATAGTATAGCATTACACATACATAGTTTTCGATGGTTTACTAAATAAATCTTATATAATTAATGATATTTATGATAAATATTAATATATTAATTAATGACTAATATATTATTGTCATTATTTTTAGAATAATTTATGTGAACCAAATAATCATATCAATCATATACATTTATATTACATTTTTTTACATATATCAATGTTTTAATTGACGAATTTATTGAGCCAAAAATAATTCAATAAACATGGAAATATCAAATAAGATTAAAAAATTTAAATCACTAAATTAATATGAAAGAGTATTTAATGTCACATTAGTATTTATATATTATCTTTCTAAATCAAATAATTTTTTAGTTTACCATATAACTTTTTAACAAATTTTCTTTTAAATCTTGACATTTATGAGATTTATTTTTCAAATGGTAAAAAATTATTATAAAAAACAGGTCAAATAAGCCGGATCAAGTTGAATCAAATGGATAAATATGCAAATTTATACATGCATATGCATCGGATCGGATTGAGTTTCGAATGACCCGACCAAATTATCATCACCCGTCACAAGTCACACTTAGTCCATTATCCTATACGACTTAAAAAAAATATCTATACAAAACGTGTCATCTTAACCACACGTTGTGTCCATGTGGAAATCATCCAACGGTTGTTATAGTTTTTAACATAGCCGACACTAGTCGGTGTATCCCCACGCGCCACCATTGTTGTGCTAAAAAATGTGACACTATTGTAGCATATTCATTTCTAGCCCTTTTTTTTTTTTTTAGTTTTGATAGATTAGACCTTTGCTTTTCTAACACTTCTAATTTATTATTATTTTTTTGAAACAAACACTTCTAAATTACTCATCATGTTTAAGAATCCTTGGACCCTTGCTTACAGTTCATGTCTTATAGATTCTAGCTATGTAGTTACAAGCTCCCCTTTTTGCTTAAAAAAAGCTATGTATTGGAGCTCGAACTTACAATCTAAATGATATAATTTCTTTGGAATAGAACTATTCCTAGAACTTAAAAATACAACTTATTTTCTCAAAAGATAGAAGCAACCGAACTAGCTTTGAAACCATAGTTCCCAGGATGGGAAAATGGGAGTCGGAAATAAAATAGAAAATTAAAACGTAAAACGCCAGAAAAATAAAATAAAAATCTAAAATTTACACATGACATAGCAGGAAGCGAGAAACGAGAAGCAAAAATCTAGAAACATGATTTTTGGAAGGGGGGACGAGTTTCAATAACCATATTTGAAACGCATTGAAAAGGTCATGAAAGAGTTAAGATATAAAAAGTTAACTTTCATATATTTAAGGGCCTAACATTGTCAATTAGGGATTTGAATCCTCTGCTGTCCAATATAGACGGCAGAGGCAGTGGTCTATTGACAAGTTTTCATATTAGTTCTTAAATCTTTTATTCACTCTTATTTCAATCACTCTTATTTTTTTTCCAAAAAATTCACCTCTGGATATACTCTTAAATTCTTAATATTACTTATACCCAAAAAATAAATATTTGTATTGATTTCCTTGAATCAATTTCATAACAATAAGTACCAAGGTGGGATGATAGATCACATTCAGGTTATGTTTTCAAACCAAATCGATACAAAATAGAAAACTATAAATTAGAAAATTGTATGTAAATATCATATGTGTATGTAAATATCATAGATGTAGTTATAATGCTATTTTCAGTTAAGCAGTAGTTTTAATTTTCAAATTTATGTATTTTAAATTCGTGTCAAATAGAAGAAAATGTTGAGTTTTTTTAGTAAAGAGTAAAATATGAATGAATTTAGACTATATAAGGACTAAAAGTGATATTTCTTAATAGACAGTTGCCTCTGTCGTATATATTGGACAGCAGAACATCCAGACTTCTCCTATAAATATATACATGCGTATAATATATATATATATATATATATATATATGGAAAATGATAAATACACATGTAAAAACATATATTATATTTACACATTTATCATAGCCATCCATTTATTTTATTTTCAATAGTCTGGATTACTTTTAACTATTCACCAAAAATACTCATTTAAAAATAATTGAGATCTAAACTAAATGGATGACTATGATGAATGTGTAAACATAGTGTATTTTTTTATGTGCGTATAGGTCATTCCTCATATATATATATATATATACTAGCGCACCCCGCTCACGCGATGCGTGATGTAACGCGTGGATTAGTGATAACCTTTTTGCACAATAAATGTTTGTTCTACTAGAAAAACTCAAATTACAGTAAATTTTTGATAAAAAAAATACAAATTACTACTAATAAAAATTACCTGTAAATTACTGCCAGAACCAAGTAAGTGTTAGTAAAAGATTAAAAACATGTAAACCCAAATAATATACCTGAAAAAGAAGAGAAGCAGATAAAAAGGTTGGAGAAGAAGAGAAAATACAAATAAAGTGGTTAGTTTAGTATCTGGATAAGAGAGAAGGAGGCTATGTTTTGAATAGAACATGGTGGTAGCAGTTATAGGAGTTAGAAGAAAAAGAACGTGCAGTTAGATGGTAGTTTTCTTTTTTTTCATCAATAGATCCTCTGAATTTTGTGGGTTTTATTTTGTAATTTATGTGAACTTGTAAGATTGTTTGTCAAATAGTTGTTTCAAGGTTTCATAAGAGGTGTTGACATAAAGTAATAGTAAGATATATATACTATTAATTTATGTGAAGAGCACTTATAAAGCATTTAAACAATTATTTATAAAAAAAAATACTATTAATTTACAAAATTACTAAATAGTAACTTTAATCTAATTATTAATTTTTATTTGAAGGGTATCTTGTTATAAATTATCTACTTAGGGGGCTAATTTTTTATTCCTTAGTATTATATATATATCCCCCATGTTTCTGACAGAAACAAAGAAAGTAGAAAGAAAACTCCCCACTACAAGAAAAGCAACCAACCAAAAAAAAAAAAAAACATATCAAAATTTGAACACTAATAAATAAATTAAAATAGTCTTCATCTTCTTCAACCCAATTTCAAGAAAAACCCAGATCCAATTCTCTCTCTCTCTAAACCCCCATCAATGGACTCAGACCAGAGAAGAAAGCGTAAAAGACTAAGACCCACTTTCTCTCTTTCTTCAGTAAGATCCCTTTTACTCTTTTTGACCTTTATTTCTTTCCTTTACTTTCTCTCCCACAACTTCTCTCTCTCCCGGGAGATTTTCCGGCCGGTTTTAGTTGTTTCCAAGCTACCCTTGCTGACGTCACGAACACCTCACCCCGTTCGCCTTTTCTCCGATAGTATCCCAGCCGAGAGGTTGCTGATTCAGGACCGGGTTCTTTTTCCCGATCACCTTTTGTTAATTGTGTCGAAAAAAGGTTTAGTAACACTAAGAAAAAAGTTTTTGAAGTTGGGTTGTGTTTATATTGAGGAAAATGAAAATAATACTAGTTCTAGTAGTAAGCAAGTTGTGAAAAAACTAAGGAAAAAGGTTTTGTCTTTTGATGTTTTTAACGATTATCAGTCTATTGTGAGGTGTTCTGTACCTCCCCAAGGATATTCGCTTTCGGCGAATTTGGAAAGCGAATCGAGGGTTGAGATTCATTTAGGGGTTTTGAATCGTTCGGTTGTGCATTCTTGGGAAAATTTAGCATATACCGCTGTTTTAGACGAGAACACGGTGGTTGTTTTCGTGAAAGGGCTAAATCTTCGGCCTGGTAGAGAATCCGACCCTAACGGATTTTCGTGTCATTTCGGGTTCAAAAACGATGAATATAGGGGTGATAAGTATGTGATCATGACGAGAGCGGTGAGTGCAGCTCAAGAAGTGGTGAGGTGTCAATTGCCACGTAGTGTTGATGTGAACCCAAACAAGGCTAAGGGTATGCGTGTCACCGTTGGATCGGCTAGGGGTTTAGTCCCATCAACGGCCAAGATTTTCGATATTAGGAATGAGATTGTTTTTAAGAAAAAACATGAGCTTTGCGTCTGTACGATGGTGTGGAACCAAGCTTCGGCTCTACGAGAATGGGTCACGTACCATTATTGGCTTGGGGTTGAGAAATGGTTCATTTACGATAATAATAGCGATGATGGGATTGAGAAAGTAGTTAAGGAGCTGGACCTTGAAAACTACAATGTTAGTAGGTATGTTTGGCCGTGGATTAAAACCCAAGAAGCGGGATTTTCTCATTGCGCTTTACGGGCTAAAAGCGAGTGCAATTGGGTAGGTTTTATGGACGTGGACGAGTATTTCTATTTTAATTTCCAAAACCAAGATGTTCCCAATCAGGATTTGAGCCTTTTCCCTGGTAGAAATTCGTTAAGGACCCTAGTTTTGAATTATTCGTCTACAAATATTGCGGAGATTAGAACATCTTGTCATAGTTTTGGCCCATCTGGACTAAGATCTCCACCTTCACAAGGGGTAATGATTGGATACACTTGTCGCCTACAGAGCCCTGAGAGGCACAAATCTATCGTTCGTCCTGAGGCGTTGGATCTAAATCTTATCAACGTTGTTCATCATTTTCGTACCAGAAAAGAGTTTGAGTATGTGAATTTGCCTCAAAGTATAGCGGTGATTAACCACTACAAGTACCAAGTTTGGGAGAGTTTTAGGGCTAAGTTTTATAGGAGAGTGGCTACGTATGTATCGGATTGGAGAGAGAATCAGAACGAGGGGTCGAGAGATAGGGCGCCAGGGTTGGGCACCGAGGCAATTGAGCCTTTGGATTGGCAATTGAGATTTTGCGAAGTTTGGGATACGGGTTTGAGGGATTTTGTTCTTGCGCATCTTGCTGATCCTGTTACCGGTATGGTCCCATGGGAGAAAAATGCACTGTGACATGGAATATAATTGGGTCACTTAAGACTGTACATTGAAAAACAGATACGTAACACAAACATTTCGATTCTTTTGTATTTCTTTTTCTTTGTTTGTTGTTTTTTTTGTAGAATTATAGATTGATATACAGATTTCTGCAGAATTGTAACATTAGTTTGGAGTGAAATGATTCTTTTGTCCATATGCTTATTGAAATGATATGAGGGCGTTCCTTTGATTTTCATATATTTTTGTTTTTCTCTGGAGTTACAGATCGTGTCATATAATTTAAGAAGTTGATACAATACCTGTATGGCTGCAGTTTTTGAGTAAATAAACCGATTTTTTTGAGCCCGAGAATAAAATTGAGTTCATTTAGCTTGTCAACTAATTTTTCTGAAACTAAAATTAAAGCAGAGAAGCTGAAACTTAAAGCTTCAAGCAAACTGAGACAATATAGTAGTCGAACAAGACTACTGTACACTTCTGTCAATATGACATTTAGTACCGGGTTATATGTTCCGTTGATCTCAGATACTTCTTAATTGCTTTATCAGGGCTTGCTTATTTGGTACTTTTAAGCTCATTTATTTGTTTGTTGGTAAACTTTCCTTGATTTCAACAGATTTTGTTACTTTGCGAATCTGAAAAATTCTGACTTATGGTTTTCAAAAGTTGACATAATACTTGTTTGGCTGCAGCTTGTATGTAAAAAAAAAAAAAACATTTCTAAGCGGCTGAGAGAAAAGCTGAGCTCTCTTAGCTTAAAACTTCCAAGTTTTGTAAGCCAGCAACCACAAGTCAACAACACCTTTCAAGTTGAACAACCAAATTCATTGTAATTTTAAGCAGAAAAGAAAAAGATGCATTTTCAAATCTCCAATCAAGCAAAGAATTCAGAGGTTACTGAATATTGTCTATTTTTAGTATCTCAGAAATGGAATAGAATAATTGATAGCGAATACTCTCTTTGTAGGATTTTCATATATATGCATTTGCAAATTCCTCAAAGTTAATGATATACATACTGAATTTGTACATTATGTATTTAAAAGTTTAAACACTTGTCCACTCATTTAGAAAGAAAACGGCCACAAAATGCATAAGCATTGCAAAGACCTTCACTTAATTTACAGAATTTGTTATATGCATATACTATTATTCCGAATATCTAGTATTTTCCTGTAACAGAAGTATTCAACTTTCTCCGATGATATAAATCCATGCCTGTAAACATTTACAGAAAAGGGTTATATGAATGGAATACAACCCATATTTATCATTAACAATTTTCGAGACCAAAAAAGTTGCTCAAATCATGGTCGCTAATCATAACATATAAGCCCCGGTTTTTAATTCACTCTAACTTATCAAAATTAAATTACCTGTGTATTTTGAGGAACCAGTTGCTGGACTTGCTGCTGTGAAGGCATCGGTTGGCCAAATAGCGGTTTTAGGTTGAATTAGTTTTTCTTTTCTTTTCCTTTTATGGTTGCAGCACAACTAGTTAGCCAACTTAAAACTTTATTTGTTTTTTTGGTTTTCTAGCCTGGAAAAGGAAGATGTTTTAAGCAGGATTAACCATTTTCTTTCCGTACCTCAAGTCAACCAACTTATTTGCTTAAATTTTCAGCCAAATAAGCTGACTGTGACACGCTATAAACCCAACAGGATAACTTACATGACCAAGATTTTATTACACTCAGGCAATACTAATGAACCTCAAATCGAGGAGCAATGACTAAAATTCCAGTTCGAATGATATAATTCACTGTTATAGACAATGACTATGCAAATTGTAGCAACTGAAAGATAACCCCATGCCAAGAGCATTAAGAAAATTATACACTGCAATTGACGAGAATCGTTGATTGTTATCTGCTTGCTTATAGACGAGTTAGATGTCGTAATTAGCGAAATTATATTTCTTTTCTCCTTCCTTGACGTCCTCTGCATCGAAATTCACCTATAATAAAGAACACACCTGACTTTGTATACGTGGGCACAATGAAGTATTTTTCGGGTATTGCCCATTATGAATTAAGTATGAGGAGGGCCATTGCACTGACTACTGAGATAGTTTTTGGACAGATCGACAACCACGTCAAACCAGCAAGACTGTGCAGCTTATCAATATCTTAACAAAATACTCTTTTAAGAGGAGTAATTATTTATTTATTAACACTATAATTCAGCAACATATTACTCTTGACGAATACCCTCCAATCGAAACCGTGAAAGTCGCAAAGATGAAAATTCCTCAAATGAAATGTAAGGTCTTAATTGTAGCAATACAGAATATGTACATTTACATATAAAACACACCGATGTTACCATAGCTGAAACTGAAGTTTTGTTTAGAACATTCTACAATAATCAATATATCAATACAAGCTTCATTTCCAATTAGAAGCCGAAATCCCATATGCTCAATACAATCAACATAAAATCATCTCTATTTGGGTTTTTTCCCCTGGAGATGCATATGAAACTTCAATTCACACCAGACAAGAACATGTACAACAGAACTGAGTTCAAACTAAACATCTTTAAGATAAGTAATGACATACTCAACATGATTATTGACTAATCATATACTGGATCTTAGGGGGTGGTGGTGGCAAAATAAATGGCAACTCTTTAGACTCTCTAGCTAATTCTGTCCTATTCTTCTCATGAAACTTCTTGATATAATCCGCACACTTTATGTCTGTGTCGTCAACATCAGAAGTTATACATGAAGAACTCTTTCTCTCTTCTAAATCCATCACGTGTGAGCATGAGATAGAAATCGTCTCTGACTCCTTTGATCTTCGAGTTCTATTAATTTGGGAAATTTTGGGGGTAGCAATAAGCGGGACTTCGTTTCCTTTTCCTTTGCTTTCTCTTGCAAGTTGTGCAGATAATCTATTGTTTGTTGGTCCCCAACTTGTACTTGTAATAGAGAGAGTGGAAAGTTTGATGACACTTACCACCATTTGCATTGATTTCTTACATATAGACGTGTTCTTGTGCTTGGCCTTCTTGGTCATAGAAATGAACTTAATGCTCAAGCTTCAAACTAAGAAGTGTTATTTTTTTTTAGATCAATGATAGGGTATGCGCAACAAATTGTGGAACATGATCATTTTATAAGGACCTGTGTACTTATTCCATGTTGCCCCCTTTATGCCTCTTTGTCACATCATTATTTCGAGTTTTAAAGTTGCTCAGAATTAAGTGTCGACTGTCGAGCATTAAATCCAATTTTCTTTTTTTGTTTAATCTCACTTAATAATCAAGAGGCTAAAAAGCTTAAGCATAACCAACTTTCTCCAGAGTCTAAAAGAAACTAACTTTTCACTTGAAAGCTACAACTAAATAAGATCTATATTCTGTCTGCACATAAAAGGTTCACTTGGAAAGCAAATACATGCACTTGTTCTAAAATTGAATATCATTACAAGGACACTTATATTTTAATTGAATCATTTACGCTTATCATCCCAAATGTAATATTTCCTTCAAGAAAAAAATGGTTCCAACTTCCGATAGAAACAAGTATAAGGTTTATGTGTCAATCTCCCGGATTTTTTAAAGTATTTGATTCCGGATTATTTAAATTGGAGAAGCAGTAATGACACATAGGCCATGTTTGGTTGCAACTTTAAAATACAGCTTCTTCGCTCTTTTACAACAAGCTAGGTTGTTTTTGGTCGACAAGTTGCCAACTTGAAAGTTCTGCTTTGCTGGGTTCTATTTTATAAAGTTAGAAGATGTTAGTTTGTCCAGATTTTTCCCAACTGAAAGTTACAGCTTATTTGTATATTGTATACTGTAGGCTCAGAGAAAACTAGGTAGTACTAATTTTTTTACCTAAAGATATTTAATAAAGTTTAAAAATATTATGGGAGTCCTTTCCCGACCTCGCTACTGCTCTGTGACTGTAAGAATACTTGTCGGTACTAAAGGTTCATCTATTCAAACTTTTCATAGGTTATTAAGTGTTGTACCAACAATCCATGGGGTGGAGAAAGAGCAGGATTTGATGCAATTACATAAAACCAAATCACTAATGAGTATGAGTATAAAAGAAGGATGAAATATATTAAAATAAAACTTAGTGTGGACTGTGGAACAGTTTTTCTGGTTAATTATATTCAATTTCTAGAATTATGCAGAGTTTACATATAAAAAAAACACGTGTGTGTATCTATAAATAACTATCACATCGTGTTAATATAAATAACTTTGTGATTTTCTGGAAAAAAGGCACTCCAATAATGATAAAGAGCATCGATTCTTACAGTTTAAAATGGAAAAGCTTTAACCAAAATTCTTAGCTAATGCCTCTTTAGTCTTTACCTTTGGATTTTTGCTCCAATTATCAAATGTTTTTTTGTTGTGATGTCCTATCTAATGTGACGTTTACTAACTTATTAGTAATGATTAAAGTCCAAGTGAATCTTGTACTCATAGCTGTTAACACGTATCATCATGTGACTCGAAAATGTTTTGACATTTGATGTCATAGTCGATATTAACATTTAATAGTTTTTTTTTCCAATCATAAACAGTTCAATTTTAGAATACCAAGCCTAAATTTTGAATAGAAATTCAACATCTCGAAAATTCTGTTCGGGTTCGATTTTGTACCGAAAACATATTACTCGAGCTAATCAGAACTAATAGGTTAGGGTTGTCCGAGTTTAGGCTACAAAAAGAAATGAATTAGACTAATCACAATCGGTCTATGAAAGTAATCATAAGTTTTGAATACGAGAGTGAACTAATACACAAAGTTAAAAGACCAAAGTTTTGTACAAGTGAATTATTAAATATAGGGAAAATGGGGTTTAGTACGGAGATGACTTGGTTTTAATAGAGATGGTGAAAACTTTTCTGAATACTAAGTTTCACATCAAGAACCATGGTGCTCTAAGATATTTTCTTGGTCTAAAAGTGGTTAAAAATAGTACAGATATCTCTATTTGCCAAAGAAAATACACTCTAAGTTTGCTTGAAGATAGTGGTCTTCTTGGTTGCAAACCTGTTACTTTTCCCATGTACACCAAGTTAAGACTCTCTATTAATGATCCTAGTCCTCCTTGTGATCCACAACTCTATAGAAAGTTAGTGGAAAAACTGTTATATCTTTGGATTACTAGGCCTGACATTTCATATGCAATACACAATTTAAGTCAATTTCTGGCTTCTCCTCATCAATCTCATCTAGATGCAGCTTTAAGGGTATGTGACTGATTTTTGCTTATTTCTTGGTCAATCTTTAATTTCTGGCTTCTCCTCATCAATCAATTTATCCAACAAATACACCTCTTGTTCTGAAAGCTTTTGCTGACTCTGATTAGGGGGCTTGTGTAGATACAAGAAAGTATGTGACTGATTTTTGCTTATTTCTTGGTCAATCTTTAATTTTTTGGAAGAGTAGGAAGCAACAAGTGGTTTCTCACAGTTCTGCAAAAGCAGAATATAGAGCCATTGCATCTGTTACTTGTGAAGTAATTGGTTATTACATGTTCTCAAATATATTGGCATTTCTCATTATCAAGCTGTTTGTGTATTTAGTGATAGCACGTCATCTTTAGCATTGACCTCTAATACAGTGAAACATGAACGCTTTAAGCATATTGAAATTAATTGCCACTTTATCAGAGAGAAATTACAGGCTGGAATTTTCATACCCTTCATGTTTATACTGCAAATCAACTGGATGATCTGTTTACAAAGGCCTTGTGAGCTCGTCGATTTCTGTTTTTAGTATCCAAGTTGGGCATTCATAGCTTGTGTGCTCCAACTTGAGGGGGCATGTTGTAATATGTGTACCTATTGTGTTACTTCTAGTGTTAATCTTACGAGATTGTAATTAGCTAATGTCGCTATTTCTGATTTGAAGGACTAAACTGTAATAAGGAGAAACTATAAGATTAGATGGTTAGCTGAGAGTACACATGTCATTATTGTATTCCTATATAGCTGATATAGTTGTAACAAACTAATTCATTGAATATACGAGACATTTATTTTACTGTGCTCTTTCTCTCTCTATATCTATACTTATATATATCAATATAATGGCGATAATGCCATTTCTACATGAAGAATTTTAATATTGCAACTTTTTTAACGCATCATGAAAATGTAATATGCCAAAATTGGAATCAAGAGAATTTGACAAATCTAACAAAATCTGCGTCAATCACAGATGTTTGGAACTAAACGATAATTTCCTTGGAGAATGTATACTGTTTTAAAAAATCCATATAATTAGTTTATGTATGATTGTATTGTAGCAAATAAATTATGGTATAATATTTATGTATAAAGTTTAAAAATCCATATTACTAGCTTATGTATGTTGTTTAAACTTTTTTGTTGCAGTTTATTAAAATCCGTACAACTAGATTATGTATTATGCTAACGATAATATAGTAACCAGAAAAATCTTTGTATAATTATAATAGCATACAACTATTATATCACTATAATAGTTGCGTAATTATGATGGCATACAACTATTATATCATTAGGAGAATACATAACTAGTTGTACGGAATTTTATAGAACGCTGCAAAAAAAGTTTAAACATCGTACATAAGCTAATAATATGGATTTTTTTTTTATAGTGAATTTGTGGTGGATACCATTTGAAACTAATTATTTAAGAGTTAGTACACTTTCAAACTAGTTATTGCATATTAATACACTCTTTCTAATACACATAAGTTCAATACATTTGGCCCAATAAAATTTGACCAAGACAAATATCATTAACCGATCTCCAGAATTAACTGCCGGTCTACGGCGTTGACTGTCGGATTTCGGCGTTGACCTAAAAATAAAAAAAATAAAAAAAAATAAAAAAAATACAAAAAATAGAAAAAACTCAAAAATAAATTTAAAAAATCCATAAAAAATAAAAAGAAATCCAAACAAATTATAAAATTGTAAAATTTGGAAAATAATGAAAAAATTCCAAAAGAAAACAAAAAATAAAAAAAAAACCAAAATTATTTTTAAAAAAATTAGAAAGTTTGGAAAAAAAACAAAATTTCTATAAAAAAATCCAAAAAAAACTGTTTTTTAGAAAATTTTAAAAAATCCAAAAATTAAATTAAAATTCAATTTTTTTTACAATCTAATACAAATTTTCAACAATGTAATAATTTTTTTTTTGACTATCTAATAGACAATGCAATTGAATTTTTGTGACAATCCAATACAAAAAAATGGAAAAAAATAAGAAAAATAAATCCAAAAAAAAATAATACAATTTTTTTAAAAATCTAATATAAGTTTTGAACAATCTAATAAAAAATTTTGAAAATCTAATAGGCAATCTAATGCAATTTTTGTTTCAATATAATACAAAATTTATGACAACCTAGTATATTTTTTTTACAATCAAATAAATTTTTTTTGAAAATATATTATAATTTATTTCACAAACTAATAGACAATTTTTGACAATATAATTTAATTTTTTCGGTAATTTAATACAAAATAAGTGACAATCTAATATATAAAATTGACAATCTAATACAATATTTTTTGGCAATTTTATACTTTTTTTTTACAATCTAATACAATTTATATTGATAATTTAATATAATTTTTTTTACAGTATAATTCAAGATTTTGGGTAATTTAATATAAAATTTTTGACAATTTAATACGATTTTTTAGACAATATAATAATTTTATTAAAATTTAATAAAAAAATTGACAATATAATACAAAATTTTGACAATATAATGCAATTTTTGTGACAGTTTAATGCAAATTTTTGTGACAATCTAATACAATTTTTTGATAATTTAATACATTTTTTTTTTGTGATTTAATACATTTTTTTTGACAATCTAATATAATTTTTTTGACAATCTAATACTATATTTTTTACAATATAATTCGATTTTTTGGATAATTTAATACAAAATTTTTGACAATCTAATAGAAATTTTTTGACAATTTAATACAATATTTTTAATAATCATACAAAAAATTTGATAATTTGATACAAATTTTCTGACAATTTAGTACAATTATTTTGACAATCTAATAGATAATCTAATGCATTTTTTTTAAAAAAAAATATAATACAAAAAAAATGATATCTTAATATAAATTTATTGGCAATGTAATACAATATTTTTAACAATGTAATACAATTTTTTTTGAAAACAAGTGTGAGAATCTGGTCCACTTATCCAAACATTACAATTTAATATACTAAAATAATAAAGAATCTTTATATGTGGCTCACGTGCTCTGTCTTGCAGATTAAAATGAACACAAATATGCTTCTTGTTTTTTTTTTTTTCCGAAATGTATAATGACAATTGACAAGTTTTGAAAATTATGGTAAAATTTAAAAATTATATCAAAAGCAAATTAAAATGTTTAAATAGGGTATATATTATGCTAATAAAAAATAAAAATGATGATAAAAGCTAATAATTATATTAAAAGGGTACCACTATCCAATTAATTATTTTCTTAAACTGTATGCATAAGTTACTCTGTACCATAATTTATTTGCTATCCTACCATCATACATAAACTAATAATATGGAATTTTTAAGCAGTATACAATTGAGTTGGAAACATCTGTGATTAACGCAGATTTTGTTAGATCTGTCAAATTCTTTAGATACTTGAGTGGTTTAATATTTTCAAAGTTATCTACGTACTTAAATAGACCCCGTCAAGTGAAGAGCATGACTTAGGTACGAAAAACGAGTCCAACAAACCATAAATAAAGTTTTTTTTCAATACTTGAGTGATTTTCTCTCTTGTATTACTTCTCAAAGCCATTAAATCTTCTAATATAGAATATGTTGTCCTTAAGCTATCAATAGTGATCTCAGTAACCCCTCCGATTATCCCAAATATTTTCTTAACATCATACTTTGTAAACTTGATATACGTTCCCCCGAGATAAAATGACTCTTTTGTTTGTTAAGGTTCTCAGAATTTGATGCACAATCTAAGTCACTTCTCATGCAAATATCCTACTGAATTACATTAATCAAAAATCAAATGAGAGTGGGATCCCCAAAACAACAATGATCTCTTAGCAGTGTTTGATGAGCTCCATTTAACTTTAGACCTCGTAAAAACTCAACAACAGTTCGCATATTGGACCGATATTGAACATTGGACACATTATTTCCCCCATTCTTGTTCTCCCCTCAATGATTTTACATAACATGTAGAAAAGCAAAATTCACGTACTGGTGGATTTTGTTTAGTTGATTGTATTTGCGATCAACCTTTCTGTGTATACATATATGTCTATGTATATATATATATATATATATAGAACGTAGGTTTAGAGAGAGAGGGGAAAATAAGCTTTTTATTAAAACAACTTAAAAGCTAATGTTTACAGCTGAGATATATATATATTTGACAAACTTCAAATCAGTCCTAAAAGTTCCAGAACTGTCTCAAACAGTTCTTTACAATCAAGTATACATCTTTACAGAAACTTTAATTTAATCCTAAAAGTTCCAGAATTGTCTCAAACAGTTCTTTACAATCAATTACTCATTATATACATTTTACAAATATACTATAATCAATATGCCCTCCTCAAGATGGAGAGTGAAGTGATAACACTCCCATCTTGACAATCAAATGCTGAAATTGAGCTGATCGTAAAGCTTTTGTGAACAAATCTGCAACATTATCATTAGTACCAACATGTAACAAATGAACAGTATTTTTAAGTACTAAATCTCTTATAAAATGACAATCAACCTCAATATGCTTGCTCCTCTCATGATTAACAGGATTATAGGCTAATGCAAGAGCACTTTTACTGTCTGTGAACAAAGCTACAGGTTTATCATGAGTAATACCTAAGTCTTTGAGTAAATGAATCAACCATATAATCTCACAACTGGTCACTGTAAGTGCCCTATACTTAGCTTCTGCACTACTCCTAGATACAACATTCTGTTTCTTGCTTTTTCAAGAAATCAAAGCATCTCCTAGAAAAATACTAAAACCAGTCACTGATCTCCTAGAATCAATACAAGCTGCCCAGTCAGAATCACTATAGGCTTTCAAAGATAAAGAAGAAGAAGAAGAAGGGAAGAAAATACCTTGTGCTGGTGATTTCTTAATGTACCTTAATACCTTCAATGCTGCTGCATAATGCTTTTTGCTGGGCTTGGCTAAAAACTGACTCAAAACATGAATAGAATAGGCAATATCTGGTCTTGTAATGGTTAGATACAAAAGTTTACCAATTATCCTTCTATACAAAGAAATATCTTCAAAACAATCATCATCAAAACTAGTAAATTTCTGTTTTGTATCCATTGGAAAACAAGAAGGTTTTGATGCTAAGAGACCAGTATCAGCTAAAACTTCTAATGCATATTTTCTTTGACATATATGAATTCCTGTCTTATTTCTAGCAACCTCAAGACCTAAAAAAAACTTCAAAGGCCCTAAATCCTTTAGTTGAAACTGTTTATTAAGAAAAATTTTAACTTCATCAATCAAATCTAGACATGTACTACCTAATATAATGTCATCTACATAAACCAAAAGAGCTAAAAAAAAACCATTCTTAATGACTGTAAACAAAGAATAGTCAGCAACAGATTGTTTAAAACCAAACAGTATTAAAGCACTACTTAACTTTGAAAACCATTGCCTTGAAGCCTGTTTCAAACCATACAAGGATTTTTGTAATTTACAAACCAAAGCAGTATCTTTTTGTATAAAACCTGGTGGTAATGTCATGTAAACCTCCTCATCTAAGTCACCATGTAAAAAAGCATTATTAACATCTATTTGAGCCAGAGACCAATTTTGTGAAGCTGCAAGAGCTAAAAAACATCTTACTGTTGTCATCTTTGCTACAGGTGAAAAGGTAGCTTCATAATCTATACCTTCTAACTGAGTATAACCTTTTGCAACTAACCTACCCTTATACCTTTCTATAGATCCATCAGCCTTACGCTTAATCTTATACACCCATTTACATCCTATAGGTTGTTTACCAGGTGGTAACCTAGTTAATAACCAAGTACTATTAACTTCTAAAGCCTGAATTTCTGTTTCCATAGCTTTTATCCAAAGTGGATCACTACTAGCTTGCTTATAAGTCTTAGGTTCAGAAATAAAGGATACTAACATACAAAAAGACTTATATGAAGAAGAAACATTCTCATAAGTAAGATAGGAAGACAAATCATGAACAGGTGTGCTATGAATCTCAGACAAAACATTATTATTAATAGCAGAACAATGAAAATCATGTAAATATTTAGGAGCTTTAGAAACTCTTATAGATTGCCTATTAGGCAGAGATTCAACAGGTATAGATACATTTTTATTATTATTTGGAATATAAACTAAAGTTTCATTTGAAATTATGGAATCATTAGAAACCAAAGGTTCCGTGGAAACAGATAAATTAGGTTGCTGATGAAAAGGAAAATAATCTTCATAAAAAACAACATCTCTTGTAAGAAAAACCTCATTCGTAATGAAATCTAATAATTTGTACCCCTTAGTACTAGCACCATAGCCAAGTAAAATACACTTTTTACCTCTAGCATCAAACTTAGTTCTATTTCTACTTAAGGTACTAGAATAACACAAACAGCCAATAACCTTTAAATGATGATAATTAGGCTTAGAACCATACAACATTTGATAAGGACTTTTATTAGACAGAAGAGGTGTAGGTGTTCCATTGATCAAATATGCAGCAGTTAAAATACATTCTCCCCAATATTTCAAAGGCAAATTAGACTGGAATCTTATAGCCCTAGCCACATTCAATAAGTGTTGATGTTTTCTTTCTGCAATACCATTTTGTTGTGGAGTCTCAACACAACTGGTTTGATGTAAAATGCCAGTTTTAGAATAAAAATCTAACAAACGAAACTCACTTCCATTATCACTTCTCATAACTTTAATTTTGGAATTAAACTGTGTTGCTACCATTTTATGAAATTGAGGAAAAATAATAGCTGTTTCAGATTTATTTTTGAATAAGAAAATCCAAGTACACCTTGTAAAATCATCAACTATGGTCAAGAAATAACTGTAATCATTATAAGTAGAAACAGAATAAGGACCCCAAAGATCACAATGAACAAGATCAAAAGCTTTATTAGTATGAGAAGTTTTTACAGGGAAACTAAGCCTATGGTGCTTAGCTAAATGACAAACATCACAAGGAACTGATTTCAAATTACTGAACTTGACATTTACATCATTTGAAAGAACATTTAAAACAGAAATAGATGGATGTCCTAACCTAGAATGCCAGATATGTGGCTTATTTTCTGAAATAGAACTATTACAAACAAAAGACTTTTGAAGAAAATCCTTTCTCTGGAAAACATATAAACCATTCTTTGCCTGTGCACTACCAATCATCCTCAAAGAGAGCTGGTCCTGAATATAACAACCTTTTGAATCAAAAACTACTAATAACCCAGAGTCATTAGCCAATTTACTAACAGCAATTAAATTAAACCCAAAAGAAGGTACACATAAAACATTGTACAATCTTATATTATTTTTAAAAATGATAGTCCATATATGAGTAACTACAGCCTTTTGACCATTAGGCAAATTAACATGTGAATCAACCTTTTCAAAACTACTAAAGTGGTGTAAAGAATTGACCATATGCTCATTAGCCCCACTATCAATTATCCATAAATCAGTATCTAGCATGTTTTTATTATGGCAAACATTAGAATAAAAAGAAGAAGAAGAATTTTGTTTACCTGACATGCCAGTAAAAACCATGTTGGAGAGAGGTGTGGCTCCAGCTTTATCAGGCTGCTGCTGCAAATCACCCTCTCTTGAATCTTCCTTTGTATATTGCTGACCTGTAACACTACCAAATACATCTCCATCTTGATAAGTGACAAAATGTGCCATATTATTTCCAGAAAAAGAATTACTAAAACCTCTTGGTCTTAGAGTCCACCCAGGTGGATACCCATGTAATTTATAGCACTTATCTTTTGTGTGTCTATTTGACCCACAATGAGAACACTTCATAGCCATACCCCTTCCCATGTTATATAAAGGTCTAAAAGGCCTAAAACTACTGTTAGGACCAGTGGACCTAAAAGTCTGATTAGATTGAGGTCTAAACCCCTGATTAGCCCCTTGACTATTCTGAGTCTTATTAAACTGGGTAGCAAGTGCCATATTATTTTTAGAAAACCCACCATGAACTCCTACACTCTGTTGTTTCTCTTCTTGAATAATCATTTGATACATATCATTCAAAGGAGGAAGAGGCCTAGTTAAAAGAATCTGACTCCTAACATGAGCAAATCTTTCATTCAAACCCATCAAGAAGATCATCTTAAAAATCCTCTATTCCCTAGCCACAATAGCATTCATGAAATTGCAAGAACAACCCCCTATAACACCACAAGAACACCTAGGGATAGGACTTAAAACACTCAGCTGATTCGATAAAGTCTCAATTTTAGTAAAATAACCAGATACACTAAGTGAATCTTGAACAGTTTTATGCATATCTTGATGTAACTCATAAATCCTAGCCTCATTTCCTTGAGCAAATCTTTCTGTTAACTCCCTCCACATCTTAGAAGCAGAATCAACATATAAAATAGACTGTGCTATATCATTACTAACAGAATTAATGATCCAAGACATAACTATCAGGTTGCACTGCAACCAAGCCCCATTCATTGGATCAGTTTCTAGTGGACAAGGTAGGGTACCTGTCACAAACCCTAATTTGGATTTAGCCCCTATTGAAATCTCCATGGCCCTTCTCCAAGAATAAAAATTAGCCCCAGTCAACACAGGGGTAACTAGGCTAGTGCTAGTATTCTCATTGGAACCTATGTAATATGGACTCATGGTAGTTATAGAGGGAATAACCGTAGGTTGAGCATCATTATTATTACCAAATTCTGACATTTAATAGCCCAATTAAACCAAGAAGAGAAATAAACCCCAATTGAATAAACCCTAATTGAATTAAAACCTAATTAAACCAAGAATTGATAACCAGAAGAGAGAGTATCAAACCCTAATTCTTCAATTAGTAATCAATACAGAGAGAATAGAGAGTAATACAGATATTACCAGTTGTAGAGACAAACTCTATCAAGAACCCCAAATTTTTCCAAACTCTTCAATTAACCCAATAAAGAACCCCAATATACTGTGTAAATCGCAGCGGAGAAGAAGATAAGAGCTCTGATACCATGTAGAAAAGCAAAATCCACGTACTGGTGGATTTTGTTTAGTTGATTGTATTTGCGATCAACCTTTCTGTGTATACATATATGTGTATGTATATATATATATAGAACGTAGGTTTAGAGAGAGAGAGGGGAAAATAAGCTTTTTATTAAAACAACTTAAAAGCTAATGTTTACAGCTGAGATATATATATATACATTTGACAAACTTCAAATCAGTCCTAAAAGTTCCAGAACTGTCTCAAACAGTTCTTTACAATCAAGTATACATCTTTACAGAAACTTCAATTTAATCCTAAAAGTTCCAGAACTGTCTCAAACAGTTCTTTACAATCAATTACTCATTATATACATTTTACAAATATACTATAATCAATATAACAAGCATTGTTTCCGAGAGACACCCATTTTTTGACAGTAGACAACCAATAAATTAACACGAATTTTTTCTAAAACTAAATTACTTTCACAGCATACATGCATAAGCAAATGGTTTTGATTGAGTACAAAATCTATAATAATGTATAAGTCTTTTGACTATTAAAAAATACTCAACGGAAATAAGTTTTTTGTGTAATACTTATTGCTAATTAAGTTACTAGAGTAGCACGAAACCCCAATTTTCCCTTTTTTATATTCCGTTATTTTGCTCTTGTTCAATGTTTAACTCGTTACTATTGAAAAATGGCCAGATTCCATAATTTTTTGTCTGTCGTCTATTTGCCAAATGACAGACAAAAAATCTACAATATATCGAAATTTGTAATGTTTTAGTGGCAAATGACTGAATATACAATATTTGATGAGAGCAAAATTATCTCAAACATTAAATAAAATTTTGATATTAACCGCTTGAAAAGCCATAAAATACAAAGGAATGACTTTTCAAAAAAGAAAAGAAAATTCTCAATCGGACACCTTACTCACTATGTATGATTTTTTAATTTTCGAAAGTGAACTTAAAATGTCACATTTTGTGGATTTAAGTGTGAACTGTTTATTATTATAATTTGGGGTCTAATTTAAAATGCTAACAAGTCATGAATCTAAACTTAAATTATTACTTATAAGTTGTCAACTTTACGAATTTAGTCCCGAGCAAAAACCAAGCTCATAAGTTTTGAAAATTCTAGCAACAGCTGTCATCGCCGGATCAATCCATCATCATTGACACCACCTCACGTCTCATTTGCTCCGTCAATCTTATTATTAGACGGGAGAATAGACGAGAGGAAGGGAGATCGAGAGAGAGAAGGAGAGGGGCGATCGGAGCTCAGCTTAAATGGTCGTGTTTGATCGCAATGGACGGTAAACTATATCATGGCGGTGACAGTGATGATGTTTTGCAACGATGGTTCCGAGTTGGCAGAGACGAGAGACACACAAAGCAGGTGAGCTCCGATCAGCGAGTCTCCATCAGCGATGATGGCGGTTGTGTGATGTAGGGGTGGAGTTACGATTATTGTGATTTATGCTCAAAAAAATATTCTCATTATTCAGAATAATTTATTTTGAAAATTAAGAATTAGTTGTTATGTAAATGTGTTGGGAACATATTACTAATACCATAAAAAATTCCTGGATTATTAATGTGAATTTAAACATTGTATATAAATGTTATATACTAGAGAATAATGTTTAAGAATAATAATTAAAACAAGTTCGTAATAGTTGTTGGTAGTCAACCAACAAATAAATTAAAATTATAGATTCTTTAATTAATATTAAAGATATTGTTCTTTCTCATTAAGAATGAAATGGTCTTATTCTGATCATTGTTGTAGCTTGACATTAATTGAAATTACTATGCATAATGGGATTATGTAGAACTGATACGCGATATAATTTTGTTTCTATTAATTTCCGTTAAAATTGAAACGATTTATTATATCACTATTAATCATATATAAGATAACATTAATATTGAGTTATTAGTAGACTAACTCCTCCTATTCATGAAATTAAATTTTTTAATTTACAGGAAATAATTTGATATTACTAAGTCCAAACTCTCGTATCTTGGGAATATAATAGATTGAGTAGCCATGAATTATAATATTACAAGATGGAATCCACTTTTTCTATAAAAAAAAGCAGATAAATAATTTTTTTTAGTATTGATTTAGAGTATTAACTGTTAGTGCGCACAATCTATGAAATGTTCATATATATATATATATATATATATATTCATTATAAATCAGGTGCTCGAGGATAAAGAAATAATTAGAGAGGTTAACGGATTACACCTATCTCTAATTGTGAATTATTTGTGTAGGGTTAATTTATATGCAATGACTATATCAATAGACCACTTGCAAAGTAAATATATATTATAATATTCAAGAGTGCAATTCTAAATTTATAGTGAAAAAATACTTATAATTAATAAATAGTTATTGTTGTAGGATATTATTGGACTATTGGGCTTGTACTTTATGGGCCCAAGTGGGCTTATAACCCTACCCCTCTATCTATATAAAGAGGGTTAGGGGTCTTGTATTTTATCATTCATTCACATATTCATTCATAATAAAGATTATACTGTTCTCCCCTCTCTCTACTTCTGTCTCCCTAAATACCTAGCTAATAATTGTATTACAACACGTTATCAGCACTGCTCTCGGAGATCGAAGTACGGATTATAGATTCAATAAACCTTGAGGTTTATCCGGGTTTTATTAAATTATTATTATATCGATTTTCACCAACATACCGTGTGAAAGTACAATGGAGGAAAACTATAAACTCTGCTATGGATCCTTTAAACTTGCAAAGTACAAAGGTGCTACCAAGTAGGTAACTTAATATATAGCGTAATTTCATATACTGACCTCATTAGATTTGCTAAGAAAGTAATTTGCTTTGTTTGTCTGCATTGTGCACCGTGTATTTTATTTGTAACATGAGTATGTTGAAATAATTGTCAATAGCAATAATTGTCAATAGCAAGGATTTAAACAAATATTATTGTAAACATATAGTAATCTGTCGGACTGAATATGTTGTATACTGAAAACAGTATTACTGTTTTGTAATTTGCTGAAACTATTGACTGTGCATGTTAATTACTAAAGGACTAAACTGAAACTTGTCTGAAATTCTGGACTGTATATGTAATAATGCTGTAAATAGATATATAATTTGCTGTAATTACACGCATGGTCCTGTAGTATAATACTTATACGAAAACATTACATATGGTTGATAAAGATACAATATTTAGTAAATATACACACATGCATATATTTTTTTTATTAAAAGGCAAACGAATAAAAAAAATGCATATAAATTGATTTGATTTATTAGAATCTTCATGAATTGATTGATAATCCTAAATTGATTTGATTTGATATGTTAGAATTTTCATTGATTGATTGATAATCTTAAATTGATTTGACTTGATATGTTAGAATCTTCATGGATTGATTGATAATCTTAAATTGATTTGACTTGATATGTTAGAATTTTCATGGATTGATTGATAATCTTACATTGATTTGACTTGATGTGTTAGAATCTTTATGGATTAATTGATAATCTTAAATTGATTTGTTTATAACACCAAATCTACTGCATGATTAGATAGATTCTAAAATATATTTACTGCCTGTTTATATATGTGTGGTTAATCTAAATAGATATTCTCTATGCTGTTTAATATTATTGCCATATATAAAATGCGAAAATCGTATATATTCACATTTAAGTTGGAAAAATTATGAATCTTCCCCAAATAGACTCACCTATTTGGATACGATGTCTAGGAAAGATAAAGGCGGAAGTCGTTCTCCTAATGAGGTCGGTTTTTAAGAGGCATTTGTGCCCACCCCCCTCACCGTCTTTCCTGGTCGTGTTCAAATAGAGCTACCGAAAGGGGTTGACTAAATAATAATTTCCCCGAGTGTGTTTATATAGTGATGTATGTTTCGCTGAATTGGTGTTTTAGTATCGACCCGTCGTTCGATCAATGAGAACCGATTCACATGAAAAGCAAAACTAATGTTTTCGAACCTGTCGTTTCGAAAAAACGTTTATGCTTGTGCAAACCATAAACATATAAACCAGTCGTTTTATATGATAAATAATCCAGAACTCCCAACACATGTTAGATGCCATCTATGATGAGAAAAATCGTAAAACATACTTGCGAAATGACTGTATAAACGTTGATTTTAATCCGTCACCACATGTTACTCACCCTGATGTGTGAAAATGTGATGCCCAATTTTTTTTGGATGCCATCTTTGATGAGTAAAACACGAGTTTGTTGTTACCCTCGAGATGAATGCTAAGGCGTTAATTTTATTCCGCCGCCACATTTGAGACGTGATGACGTCTATGGTGAACAAATGTCTGAAATTGACATATTGGAGCAATCCTTCACAAAAATACTAGCTTGGAAATTGCATTCCATAAGCAGTATCGTGAATTTATATTCAGCATGTTCCTTTATCGCCCATCTGTTATTGGATAAGAAAATTACCCCGGTGAGTAGTTTTAATCCTATTGGGTCAATGGCGAATTGTTTGCCTGATATTAATGCTCTTTGTGTATATTTTTTTTCCACGAATCGAGAACCGAGACAAGTGTTATTTGTCTTGAACTGTCGCGATCCCGATGAATCGCCTAGCCAAGCGAGATTTTAGTCAATCGTCAAAATCGAAAACCTGTGGCTCCAAGACAGTAATTGAAAGGAACAATATGGCCCATTGTCACAAAGCAAGAGATAATGCTCAAGAGGCAACTCTATGCTATAAAGACAAAGGTCATGCACGGTTACTCCTTAAATAGTTCACAACTATTATAAAGGTGAAAAAACCGATGCTAATGTGGTTAAAGTTAATTGAAAGAAACTCTTGAGACCCCCGATTTTGTGGCTCAAATGAGTTTGATACCTTTCTTTATTGATTTTGATAAATCATTGAGCCATTTTTTCGCTCATCTGGATTATATTTTTCCATTTGGATTATGATTTTTCTATTTGGACATACTTTTGGATTATGGTTTGCCTGTTTACGAAATTTCTCGAAATAATTTAAAGTGTTTTGAGCAAATTTTTTTGACAAATGTGACCAAACTTTAAATTATGAAATTTTAGGCAATATTTGTGGGGTAGTTGATTTTTTTGGAAATAGTGGGTAACAGTGTACCACATAATTTCATCAACTATTTGCCTAAAAGAGTACTCAGTGACAATGATTCTGGACCTGTCGTTCCAAAATCGAAATATTTGGTAAAACCAAATTGATTTGTCAAATATGAAGTCTTATACTCATGTAGGTCCTGCCGTACCTTGTTGAGTTATAAAATATTCGAGAAAACCAGTGTTATCTGGTAATAGCTCATGAAAGAATTAAAATTTCTTTACATAGCCTCCATTCAATACGACCAAAAGCGTATTTTAGAGGAGTTGAAATGTCTTTCAAGTGGTTGCTACCACATTCTTTAAAGCATTTAAAGTTACCTTATCATTTCGCTTGTCGTCGAAATGATAAATGATTTAAATGCTAAGACATGATTGTCTGTACTATCATTCGCCTGTCGTCGATTGATAAGAGCATTTTGATATTGTGGCATTGACCGGATGAGATATTCCCGGGTCAAAAGACGATGCTTGATTTATAATCACATCGCATTTGGATTCTCTCTGAGAATATATTTCGTGATTAATCCGAAATTCATGCCACTAATGATCACTTTGATAGACTAGTATGTGTAAAGATCACGAAAAGAACTCGTAGAATTCTTGTAAAGAATTGAAGGAGTTATTGTGGACTTATCCAACCATAAGACGGACCATAAATATAAATGGTTATGGTTGATGCATCGACAATAAGGTCACATGATTATTGTTGTCCACAGAAATGCAGCATTTCCTAAACTTCTAGCCCTATCATTAAGTTGATGGCTCATGATCCGGATTATCCTGAAAAGTCTAGTTGACTTGATAATTCCGAAGAGTAAAAAAATTGAAATTTAAATTTGAATTACTTGAGTTTGGAAATTCAAATTGAACATCATGTCGATTATGTTCAGACCCAAATGGACTCACGGAAAGTTTGATGATGCGACTGCAAATGATTGCACGCATTTCTTGGTCTTGCGCACCAAGATTTATATTTCCGTGTGGGGTTATGCTATTTTGCTGCATTGGTCCGTCATGAGGCCCATAGACACTCAAACATCATATGCGTGCCAGCTGGTTACTGGTTATGAGCCAGAAGTCTCATATTAACGCGTGTTTGGAGTGATTAATTAATATTTTGATTGAGCCACCATAGCGTTCAAAATATGGACCTCTGAAGGGGACATAAGTCGATTATGAATCCCCTGCCTATCCTTTGATAGAGTAACCTTGGCAAGCGATCTCTTTATCGCATGATATGCGAAAGTGACATCGCTAAGACTGTTCTCCCCATCGTTAGGGGGAGATTTGCACGTTAGCGTTGATAAGAAACGACGTGAAGTAACGTGGCATAACCCACTCAGTCTTAGCTTGATCCCCAAAACTGCACTTAGTGATAAGTAAGTGCATAGACTCTCTCAAGTCTAACTAAATGCCAGACGCATTTAATGACTTTATGAGATGTCACGAGATCATTTATACCTGCTGCAAAATGCTTGCAAGGATAGACGTCCCTGTCGGATGCCGTGTTCCTGTCGTAACACGTTGCTTTGGCCGAACCCGCCAAGCAAAGGACGCTGCCGTCGGCCGTCAGTCTGTCATCCTTCCCAAGATATGAGGAAGTTGACCGGTTCTTAATTCGTTCAGCCCCAGAGGTGGTGAAATGAAACTCGTTTGTCGCACGAGATTATAAAGGATCAAGGAGATGTGTGATTTCCTCCTCATCCTAGAAAACTCGAAATATTTGTCGATCATGATATCTTAGACGATATTAAAGCGAAACGAGAATGTCAGTGATTACTTGTTCATATAATCGGTGACGACTGATAATATGAGCAAATTATGACAGGGAACCTTGTACCGTTGCCTGAAGTCAACGTAGAATAGACTGGACTAATGGAAACTTGCAATCCAAGTAGACTCCTTAGCGAAAGTGTGTTTGGACATGTAGCTCCAACACCACCAATGTTAAACGAGTTCGTTTATTTGGTTATTCGTAAGGAAAAGTGATGAGAATAATGAGATTGTAGAATGCTCGCCTAGTAGCGCAAGGCTTCTCTCACACCTTGGAATTGATTACGAGATAGTTGATTTCCTCGTAATGGACATTATAACAGTCCCCTACTTTACCAGTTTAGTAGTTTCCGAAAAACTAAGTATGCAGCCATGAATGTGGTCACGGTTTTATCTCTATGGGGATTTAGACAAAGAGATATAGATGAAGGTCCCTGTGTGACTTCATGTGCTTAAATCAAGTAGTTCCTGACCATGGAACACGATCTCAATTGACTGAGACGTTCACTATATGGATTAATATAATCCGAGCGGATGTGGTATACCGCCTAAGTGAGTACTTGATCAGCTTGGGATACTTGAACAAGTATTATGCCCTTGCGTGTTTTATTACGCGATCCATTTTTGGGTTTGCCTTCGAGATGAAAGATCTTGGGAAGACACGGTAGTGACTCGGACCGATGATCGAGTCCCGTAAAGATTGAATCTAAGTCTATGATTCAGACTACACCCAGAAGATGTTATGACGTTTTAGTCATCATGACGCTAAGTCGTCAGATTCTCCCATGATCGTTCGATCACTCGACATTGATATAGACCCAGTCCGTCCCTGATGAGACGATGAAGAGATATTGAACCATCATGTTCATATCTAAGTACAATAAGCGCATCATTGTACTTGGTCTAATGTGCTATGACGAACATCTCGTATGTTGTGAATGGTATAGCTCGACACAACATCGCGCTAACACGCTACCATCGAAATGGCATAAAAGACATTTTCCCATTACCTTAAGGTAACTGTGGATGAGGGCTTGTCTTATCCCATTTGCGTCATCGAGTGTATCTGCCCCCTTCGGTACTCGAATTAACGCAACCCTTTTTCGGTTATACCGATGCTGGTTACTTATCAGACCCGCATAAGGGATATTCCTAACATGGTATGTCTTTGCCATTAGGAATAAGGCGATATCTTGGAGGTCTTGGAATGACTCCAAACGAATCACTCTGATCTCATGCTCTATGAGACGACTAGAGAGTGTGTATATGGTTTCGAGCTAGTAGTAGCCATATTTGAATTACATATGCTCTGTCTCACGATACAGATAAAACACTTGTCTTATTTGAGGACAACTTGTTGTTATCGATCAAGAGAGATATGACTAGATTATGCTATTTAGCATTTCTCGCCGAAATTATTCTTCACATATGAAGTTTAAGAGCATCCAGTTGAATGCTAGTTCTATTCCACGTTAGATTTTCTTGCATCCAGTCGTGTGCAAGTAAATGAGGCATCCAGTCGAATGCTCGTTCTCTTTCTTGGAATATGAAATCTTTGCAACCAGTCGTGTGCAAGTGAGGGGGAGCATCCAGGTGAATGCTTATTGCACTAATTACTACTTAGTCGAAATCCTCGCACCCTGTCGTGTGCAAGTGAGGGGGAGCATCCAGTCGCATGCTCGTGTACCTTTTTTTGTCCTTAGACCAAGGTTTTTTCCCACTGGGTTTTCCTTGGCAAGGTTTTTAGCGAGACACGTTCCCATTATATCTCACTTAAGATTGCCGAAATTAGGGGGAGTATCCTGTTGTATACTTCTTACCACTGTGTACTCTTTTGTCCTTCGACTAGAGATTTTTTCCCACTGGGTTTACTCTAGCAAGGTTTTGATGAGGCACCTGTTTTGTGGTTGATCCCTACTACTACCATTGTTGCACTCTTTTTCCTTCGATCAGAGATTTTCCCATTGGGTTTGCTCTGGCAAGGTTTTGATGAGGCACACTGTTTTGTGGTTAGTTAATTACATAGAATTTCGGCCTATATCATTCGGCTACACAGTTTCTCCTAGGTAGCGGTTTTGTCCCACACTGGGTTTTCCGTCCCTAAGGTTTTTATTTGTTTAGCATTGCGAATGAACTCGACTCAGATCGACTGCATGAAGACGAAGAATTCAAGACGTCCAAAGGGGGAGTGTTGTAGGATATTATTGGACTATTGGGCTTGTACTTTATGGGCCCAAGTGGGCTTATAACCCTACCCCTCTGTTCTCCCCTCTCTCTACTTCTGTCTCCCTAAATACCTAGCTAATAATTGTATTACAACAGTTATTAATTAAAAGAGTTTGATTAGTTGTCTATTTATCGGAGCTTGAAATTATATGTTCACAACTCACATTTGCTATCTTTGAAAATATAATTTTGACAAATAGAAAAGTTGGTGTTTAATAATTAAAAATTATTAAATCAATATCAATTCTCACATATCTATTCTTTTGGAAAAGAAGAGTACCGTATGTTTTGAACCGTGTAAATTATTAATTCTAGTTTGACTAGAATTGTAACATCATATTAGATATGTTTACACGATGATATGTATAAAACAGTTTATAATGTTTTGAAAAAGGAATTGGGATAGGATTCCAATCTCCTAGTTTATCACGAAACTAGGTTGTTACTCTTATAAACAGTAATATTCCTCCTTAGTTTAAAGAACACAAAAACCGGTAACATACATTAAAAAAAAAAATTACTTAAATAACGATGTGATTAATGACGGTATTTTTTGTTATGAGCTTATTAACGACGGTTTTTGTGACGGATTTATGACAGTTTAGTCAATTTGTGACAGATTTGTGACAACTTTTAAATTAATGACAGGCTTGTGATAACTTTTGACTCTCATTAAATCAAATATTATTTTGTAAAGATTACATGCACAAATTCGGCTACTCTATAACAAAAAGAAAAATGTTTATACAGCCGCACCAAAAGGCGAGAAAAGAAATAGCTTCTTTTCCGGGGTAGTTTTCTAGACGTCCACACGCCGTCAAATTAATACGGAGTTTAGCAAGATATTCGGGGTTTCGACGGCAACTATCCAATTTATCATTCCTTCATCCGAAGAGGTATAACTCTTAACTCTTTTACGTTATGTCTAATTAAAAATTATTGTTTAAATACTATCTATAGCTTTGTATAAAGGTTTTAGGATTTTTTTTTGTAGTTTAACGCCCTCCCACTGCGCTAAATGGTTTACGAAACCAACAACAATACCATAGTATTTTTGGTAATAACCATTACCGTACCATATTTAGTGATAGAAGAAAATTTAATTACCATTACCGTACCGTACCGTACCTTCGGTATATATATAGTACCATTAACATACCACAAGTCGGTATGATAATGGTACGGTACGGTACAAAATTACCAACTTTAAAAATAATTCGACATAAACAAATGTTTCGTCAAATATAATGTAAGTGAAAACATTAATGAATAATTAAAGTAGAAAAACAAATTCTCTCAAGTGTTTCAATCAAACCAAAAACTCTTTCATCTTAATCTAAGTATTTTTTTCATAAAAAAGCTTAAAGATAGATTCTTTAGGCTAAAATAAACATTATTTTTCTTTGTCAAAACAGAAACCTTAAATAAAAAAATTAGTTAATTCATACACACATAACTAATAAGTATATAAGTTTGAAAATATTAAATAAATTGGCTTAAACTCTTATTTCTTAATATAAATGATAGAACATAAAAATTGGACACGAATATGTCTATTCTGGTATGAATCGACCCACCCATTATTGAAGGGTACCCAATGCTAAAACCCAAAAACCCATGGTCCAAGAGAGCTTTCCTAAACAGGCCATTATCTAGAAAGGTGCAGCCCAGTAGTAAATGTCCACAATGGAAAAGCCCATGAGCTGGCGCCTAAGATGGTGACATTTGTCAACATCCTAAAAGGCATAATTGCCTATAAATAGCCAAGTACCCTCACTTAAAGAGGACCAGAAAATTTATCCAAAAAATATAGAGAGAAGTAGAGAAAAGAGATAAACTTGTCAGAGCTTAAGACATCAAAAAGCAAACCGAGCAGATAAAGAACCGAGTACCGAAGAAGAAGGAGAAAGACCAAGATAAAAGATTAAATTATTAATTCGAGCACAAGTGTAATAAAGAAATTGTAATCCAAGCAAGTGCAATTGCCGAGCTATAATAAAGATCAGGAAGTGTTCAATATTTACTGTCAATCAATCATTATATTATTGTTGAAAAGCTTAACGTTACCGAACAAAGTTATGGCTTTATCAAATGGTGCCGTCTCCGGGAATCATCTAGTTCCCAACTAGTTTCGAAATCGAACACAAATACTCTATCAGACGAGTAACAATGGCAAATACCAATGAAGAAACCCGCCCAGAGGAAGTAGGAACAACATCTAACCAAGAAGTCTCAATTCGCCGAGACGAGCTAGCATATCTCATCGACATCCAAGACCGCTACGAGGCGCTCCATGCCAGCTATAGACCGACCGTCTATAACGTCCAAACCAACCAACCTCCACCAGTCGACGGGCTCGTCGACGAGAACCCTATAGACTCTGAGGACGAAATAGCGTTGTCCGCGGCAAGGCACGCAGGGGGAACCTTGCCAGACAACTGCCACCTCAACAATGCAGGACCAAGCTCAAGAGCCCCTCGGCCAGCAGCCTCGGTCAATTCCAGCTCCCACCGAGTTCGTCTTCAAACGAACGAAGCCCACCGGTTTGGCATCCCCGAGGACTTTGTACTCGAACAAACGTTCCAACCACCGATACTCCCACCGCAGATAATTACCCCGTCCACGGTGGAAGTACAACCCATTGTTCCCCAAGCAGGGAACGAGGCCGCACTAACACAAGCCGAGCGGGGTCACAATGCCCAGCTTCAAGCTCAGCTGGCCGCATGCATGTCGGCCATGGAGGCAGCAGGTATCGCAATACCGCCCACCCAAACCGCCAATACACATGCCGACCCCCGACACAACGTGGAAGATTCCGCTTACCGAGCAGCTATGGTAGTGGCGGGCCGAACACATGATGCAAGGATACCCCGACAAGGGGAACATATCCCAAAGACGACCCCAACAGTCGTCGATCGCCAAGACGCCCCTCGGGGACCTATCCCCAACAAAAACCCGAACGACGGTAGATATCCCGAGCACAGGGTCATTGTAGGATATTACCCACAACCTCACCATGGGGAGTACCCCCCCTACTACCAAGCTCCGGATGAAGCATTCCAACAGACTTGGGACGTATGCCAAGAAACTCCATGCACCGAGCAGATCACTCGGCACCGCAATCCCGTGGGGTTCATCATCCTCGAATTCAGGCTCTATGACGGAAAGAGCTGCCCAATTGATCATCTATGCCACTACAAAACCAGGATGGAGCTATGGAGTGATGACACTGCACTGATGTGCAAGTTTTTCAAAAACAGCTTGGGCCAAGAGGCTTCGTTGTGGTATCACAACCTTCCACAGGGATCCATAGAAAGTTGGATGGAACTTCTCCGTGCGTACTCCACCCGATATGCAGGTCATCGGAAGAAGAAGGTCAATATCGACACCCTTCTAAAAATGGTGATGCTGTCGAATGAACGACTCAATGATTATTGCATACGTTTCATCGACGTGGAAAACCAGATTCTGCAGTACGCCAATAACATAGCCATCCAAAACTTTATCAACTCCATCCCCAGCGGCTATTGGGCGAGAAGGAAGTTCATAGGCAAAATCTTTCCGACCACTGACACTCTTCTTGCCTATTGCACCCACCTCACCGATAAGAATGAGGAAATGCGACTCCTCAACCGAACTCTGCCGAGAAGAGAGACGGTCCGAGAAGCACAGGTGGACCGCAAGAGAGCTAAGAACAATCTGGGGGAAGAAGTCCCGCAAACCGGGCGAGACAAGCGTCCCGAGATCCAGCGAAGGGTAGAGCAACCCCGAGAGCCCGAGCCTAAATCGCTCCAGATCGCCTACCCAATGCCCCCCAAACCCCTTCAACAAGGTCGGTTCCAAGAGAGGGAACACCGAAAAACTTCGAACCGGTCGAGCTGCGATACACTTTCAACCTGTCTGTCGAAGATATCCTTAATGATATATGCAGAGAAAGTTCGTATTCCCAACCACAACCGTTCGCTACCCCCCCCCCCCCCCCCAATCTAAGAGACTCCAAGCTCTTCTGCGCTTATCATGAGGATCACGGACATCTCACCGAGCACTGTCACAATCTGCGGTGGAAGATGAACACGTGGGGTGACGAGGGATACCTCAACAAGTTCATCAAGGGCGCTGGGAACAAAGGCAAACAGCTAGCCATCGAGGGATCCGACACCGACAAGGCAAAACAATTAACGTCGTTCATATGTCAAGACCCAAGAGCACGGGTGGGGAAAGATCACAACATCGGCAACTGGCGCACTTTGGGCAAGTAGCCAAGGCGTCACAGGCGTCAACTTCTAAGCGACAGTGCATGCCGCAGCGACACCCACCCATTTCTTTCTCGGATATTGACGAAGAAGGGGTGATATACCCCCACGGGGATGTCATTAACCTCCGCGTCCAAATTGGCTTAGGCACGGTCAGCAGAGTGCTTGTCGACCAAGACGCCTCTTATGATATCATGTACAAAGAGCTCTTCGACAAGATGGAGCTCAAGTTGTAAGATCTACAGCCCACCGACGTCACACTGATCGGGTTCATCTCCGAGACGACTAAACCGTTGGGAAAGATCGTCCTAAATGTTACAATAGGATCTGTGTCAGTCCCCGTCGAATTCTTGGTGGTCAACGGCAATTCAGGCCATAATGCAATTTTGGGCCGACCATGGCTACATGCTATGCGGGCCATACCTTCGACATACCACCAGAAGGTAAAGTACCCTAATGCTAGGGGGGAGATCGAGACATCCCGAGGATGTCAAGAAGATTCAAGATGCTGTGAAGACATCACCGCTTCTCTAAAAAGACAGCTGGTTGTTGTTGAACAACCCACAAGCACGAGGAAGTTGCTCGACCAAATAGCCCGGGCTGAGAGGGTTGTTGAGGAACAAGTAGGAGAGACGCTCCGGAAGGTGAAAATCCCTGATATGGACGAGGAACACTACTTCCTCATCGGCGATAGCCTTCCCAAAGAGGAATCCGAGGAGCTAGAAATGTTCCTCTTCAATAACATCGATAAATTCGCCAGGAGCCCCAAAGACATGCCTGGCCGAGACCCGAAAATGGCGTGTCACCACCTAAGTGTCAACGCCAAGTACAAGCCAATAACTCAAAGGAGCAGGAAAGTATCTGTCCAGCACATAGCGGCTATAATTGCAGAAGTCCAAAAGCTGTTGGAAGCCGGAGCTATAAGGGAGGTGTTCTACCCAAAGTGGTTATCCAACCCGGTAGTCATCCCTAAGAAGAACGGGAAGGAAAGAGTTTGTATAGACTTCACCAATCTGAACAAAGCCTGCCTGAGGGATCCATTCCCCCTTCCAATGATTCATCAACTGGTGGACGCGACAGCAGGAGCAGAAAGGATGACCTTCCTCGACGCTTACTCAGGGTATCACCAAATCCCCCTTGCCCATGAGGATCAAGAAAAGACATCGTTCATATCGCCTTTGGGAAACTATTGCTATACGGTAATGCCGTTTGGCCTACGCAATGCGGGAGCAACGTACCAAAGGATGATAACGAGGGTATGCCGAGAGCATATAGGGAAGACAATGGAGGTGTACATAGATGACATGGTCGTCAAAAGCGAAACGGCCACATCCCACCTCCAAGACATTAAAGACGTCTTCCAAACATTGGGCAAGCACAAACTGAAGCTCAACGCAAGCAAGTGCGCGTTCGGCATCAGCAAAGAGAAATTTTTGGGGCATATGGTCAGCCGACGAGGAGTAGAGGCTAATCCCGATCAGATTCCAGCTCTACGGAACCTAGCAGCACCCAAGAATAAGAAGCAGGTACAAGAGCTCACGGGAATGATGTCCGCACTGAGCAGGTTCATCAGCCGATCCGCGGATAAGGGACGACCATTTTTTGCTCAAGAAGGATAGAAAATTCGTGTGGGACCCGGAGTGTGAAGCTTCATTTAACAACCTCAAAGAGTACTTAAGGACGCTGCCACTGCTAGTAAGGCCAAACAAATGAGATATTCTGGCATGCTACCTAGCAGTTTCCACTACAGCTGTGAGCGCGGTCATCCTAAGAGAAGAAGGTCGAGAACAATTCCCGATCTACTTCGTCAGCAAAACTCTGGTCGAAGCCAAAACACGCTACCTACCATTGGAAAAGCTATGCTTGGCATTGGTCATTACGACCAGGAAACTGCCGCACTACTTCATAGCTCACCAGGTCCAAGTCTACACAAAATTCCACATCAAGGAATCTCTTCGACGGACGGACATAAGCGGCCGAGTTGCGGCATGGGGGGTCGAACTCTCCCAATTTCATATCGAGTTCGCACCCCGACATGCCATAAAGGGACAAGTCTTGGCCGATTTCGTCGCGGAGTTCACCGAAGGATATGACGAGCCATTGGCTATGTCCCCACAGTCACACTAGCAAATACATGTCGATGGATTAGCAACCAAGGACGGATCAGGAGCAGGGATCGTCCTCAAGTCTAATGAGGGCGCGATCATAGAGAAGAGCATCAAACTGGGCTTCCGAGCTACCAACAATGAGGCAGAATACGAAGCCATGATAAACGGCATGCTCATTGCCCTGTCCCTCGGATGCTCCCAGTTAACGGCGAGTTCAGACTCCATGCTGATCATCAATCAAGCCATCGGCGAGTACCAGGCCAAAGACGACAGAATGGTCCTCTACCAACAGAAATTCTAGAGCTTAATGGCCACGTTCGAGCAGTGCGAATTAATAAGGATCAATCGCACTGAAAACGCATATACCGACGCCTTGGCAACCTTAGCCTCGACATTAACACTAGCCAACACTCGGTCAATCACAGTGGAACTTCTGGAAACCCCGAGCATCACCAGAAGAATAGACCGAGTAACGTCAATCCAATACGAGCTAGGGTGGATGGACGACATGATTCACTATCTGCGAAACGGGACGCTCCCGGCAGAAAAGATAAAAGCGTTGAAAATCACAAGAAAGGCTCCTCGGTTCTGGCTATCCGAGGACGACAAACTGTACAAGTCCAGTTACCGAGGACCCCACCTTATGTGCGTCCGGCCCGAACTGCAACAACCAGTCTTGGAAGAGATCCACGAAGGATCATACGGAGCACACATCAAAGGAAGGTCCCTCGCTAACAAGACCATCACACATGGATATTGGTGGCCTTATATCAAACGAGATGCCGACGTTTATGTCCAAAAATGCAAAAAGTGCCAACGATTCGCCAAAATACCTCGGCTCCCATCATCTTTGATGGCCCCAGTATCGGCTCCATGGCCATTCACACAATGGGCAATTGATCTAGTTGGGAAGCTTTCCAAGGCACCCGACAGCGTTGAATATTTGATTGTAGCGACGGACTACTTCACCAAGTGGGTGGAAGCTAAACCTCTCCGAGAAATTAAAGCCAGCAATGTCAAACAGTTCATCTGGGAGCATATCATCACTAGGTTTGGTATATCATATGCCATTGTCGCAGACAACGGCACCCAGTTCAAGGACGCCAAGCTGCAGCTTTGGTATAAAGAACTCGGTATCCGAAAGTTCTATTCGACTCCAACATACCCACAGGGTAACGGTCAAGCAGAGGTATCGAACCGAACTGTCCTAGATGGCATAAAGACAACCCTGGAACAAGCAAAGGGGAGATGGCCTGAGTGACTGCTCAACGTCTTATGGTCCTGCCGAACTACACCGAAGACGGGCACAAAGGAAACCCCGTTCAGCTTAGCATACGGCGTGGAGGCCGTCACACCAACGGAAATCGGCCTACCCACCCTCCGAACAATTTTAGTTGAGCAAGGAAACAATGAACAAAGAATGAGAGAAGAGCTCGACATGTTAGACGAAAAACGAGAGATAGCAGCCCTTACCCTAGCTAAGTACCAACAAAGCGTCAAAAAAACCTATGACAAGAGGGTGAAAGGGACCAAAGAATTCATGGTAGGAGAACTGGTGCGACGGCGAGTAACGGTCTATACTAGAAACGAGATACACGGCAAGCTGAGCCTCACCTGGGAAGGCCCATACGAAATCGTTAAAAGAACAAGTCCGGTATCCTACAAGATCAAAAGCGTTCTGTTCGACAATAGCCGAGGAGAAAAGAATTCTTGGAACGTAGCTAATCTTAAGAAGTACTACGTGTAAGCAAGCCTACCATTCCAGGTACTACCTCATCTCTGCTTTGTCATGACGTTATCTTTTGAATAAATGAAATATTTTGTCATGCTGTCTAACGAGTCCTCCAAGGAGGCATGTGAAATTCCCAACATGTCATGTCTAAGAAAGTGTCTAGGAATACTGTGAAATTCCCAACATGACATGTCTAAGAAAGTGCCTAGGAATACTATGAAATTCCCAACATGGCATGTCTAAGAAAGTGCCTATGAATACTGTGAAATTCCCAACATGGCATGTCTAAGAAAGTGCCTAGGAATACTGTGACATTCCCAACATGGCATGTCTAAGAAAGTGCCTAGGAATACTGTGAAATTCCAAACATGGCATGTCTAAGAAAGTGCCTAGGAATACCGTGACATTTCTAACATGGCATGTCTAAGAAAGTGCCTAGGAATACTGTGAAATTTCCAACATGGCATGTCTAAGAAAGTGCCTAGGAATACTGTGAAATTCCCAACATGGCATGTCTAAGAAAGTGCCTAGGAATACTGTGAAATTCCCAACATGGCATGTCTAAGAAAGTGCCTAGGAATACTGTGAAATTCCCAACATGGCATGTCTAAGAAAGTGCCTAGGAATACTGTGAAATTCCCAACATGGCATGTCTAAGAAAGTGCCTAGGAATACTTAATTCCTCCAGTGTACCAGAGGCACTTGCAGGTACCAATAAGCAGAAGTCAAGCAAAAGAAAGCCAAGCAAAGAGGCAAATGTGCAGGTACCAATAAGCAGAAGTCAAGCAAAAGAAAGTCAAGCAAAGAGGGAAATGTGCAGGTACCAATAAGCAGAAGTCAAGCAAAAGAAAGCCAAACAAAGAGGCAAATGTGCAGGTACCAATAAGCAGAAGTCAAGCAAAAGAAAGCCAAGAAAAGAGGCAAATGTGCAGGTACCAATAAGCAGAAGTCAAGCAAAAGAAAGCCAAACAAAGAGGCAAATGTGCAGGTACCAATAAGCAGAAGTCAAGCAAAAGAAAGCCAAGCAAAGAGGCAAATGTGCAGGTACCAATAAGCATAAGTCAAGCAAAAGAAAGCCAAACAAAGAGGCAAATGTGCAGGTACCAATAAGCAGAAGTCAAGCAAAAGAAAGCCAAACAAATAGGCAAATATGCGGATACCAATGAGCAAGAGTCAAACAAGATTGTTGAATAGTTCTAGCCCGTGTTACGGAGGCGACAAAGTACCAAATGACGAAAACAACAATGGAAAATCAATCCAAACAATGAAATATCAGCAAGGCAATGAGAATGTCCAATACACGAATAAAGAAATGAAGCAGATGATAATAGCCCACATGACGGAGGCAATAATGTACGACGAATAAATAAAGAAATCAACTAAGAAGAGCTGCTACATGACGAAAACGATGGTACATGACTCAGCCTAACCTCTTCGTCATCTGTCGCCGTGTCTTCATCGTTCTCTTGACCCTCAAAACGCTCCTCAGAAACAAGGAAATCGAAGTTGGTCGTGTAAACACCCACATGTTGCCCTACCTCGAGCGGGCTGCGAACTCTAACCCCCTCGCGTTCTCATGGGCAACAGACGCACCCTTAAGATGAACTTCGTCCACATGGTGCTGACGAGCTTCGTACAGTTCGGCGGAAGCATCATGCCGACGTATAGACGCACGAAAGAATTTCACCAAGACATTGGCCTGGGATATTAATAGCTTTAACTTACCAAACCACTTATCCTTTAAACGCCAATACCGGTCTAGACGACGCTCTTGCATCTCATAAACATGCTCGGCCCGTCCCATATAAGCCCGGAATGACGCAGATTGAGCTCACAATTTTTTCTTAAGCCGAGCACACTGGACCTGCAGCTTCTCATTCTTTCCCATCAGGATTTGAGGTAAACGGGCACGAGCTTCATCTGCCGCATCAGACGAACCCCCAACCCGGGCAGCACCAGTCAGTCCTTGCCTCGGATTAACAGGGGGCGGAGAACCAGTCTGATGCACCAAAGTAGCAAATACCTATGAAGAAAGGAGGGAAAAATACAGCAACATCAATAAAACTAAAGAACCGACAAAGCAAAATCCAAATAAAGAATAATTTTATACAAGCTTGAGAAAACTCAAAATGCAAGCTACTCTAACTCAGTCAGATAAGCCCTCGATGGAAGCCGAGGTCTCTGCGACGTCAGCAAAATGAATGTCCCGCAGCGAAACTATCTGCGTACCCAAATGGCCTTTTACCGAGGCATCCAAGCGGTTCAACGCAGCCGTCCTTTCGGTAACCCGAGCTATAGCACCAACCATACGCTCCGCTCGGATAACACCATGGGTGTCTTTCACATACTCACACACCTCTAATGCCTAATCACGATCCCAATAGGCTTTGACGAAGGATAGTAACAGGTCTGCGTCTTCGAAAACGGCCCCTAACACCAACTTCAAGCTCGTCACCCGGCCCCGGGCATCATCCCGAGAACGATGAAGTTCACCTAATAGCTCTTTGGCCTTCCCCTTATTCACAGAATAACGGGCGATCTTATTACTGAAATCCTCACCCAAATCGCGTAACCGAGTCGACAAGTTTGAAATATAAATATTCAGATCCTCGATTTCACGACGAGCAGAATTCAATTCAGAATTCAATTCACCATGAGGTTGAGATGTCCGAATATATTATCGAACGACCCCTGAAACACAACAATACCCATTGACCGGGCAAGGGCAAGGGTAATCAATGAAGAGGTCAATAGCTGAAACACGATAACAAATAAAGAGGGGAAAAATGGACTTAAAAGACAATTCACAAAACTAATACACGTACATCACCATGCGCAGAAGCCGCCTCGGTGGAATCACCCTGGGGAGAGGCAACCAACACCACATCCGTGATGACATCAGGAACCTCCTCACTAACCGATGTCTCCGACACCCTAGCCCTCTTCGGGGTCCCAGCAACAGGGTCTGATGCTCGGCGCTTAGGACGAACAGGCTTTCTCCCTCCACGAGAAGCGCTTCGAGCCTTGACGATTTTGAGGAATTCCTCCTCAGGCTCTATGGGAATCTCAGGCGCAGGATTAGCCTTGGTCACTGGCCTCGCCGGATAACCTAACAGCGTGGGAGCATCACGGCTTATCGGATCCTTCGTCGGTCCAGGCCCCCACCACTTCTAAAGGGCTAAGAGAGCTTCGACATTGGGAGCGTCGAGGTCTGGAATATCGGGGGCGGTGGTAGCAAGTCTAGGAATCTGGTGTCCAGCACAACCCCAATTTCCGGAAGCAATCACGATAACAAACCGAGAGAAGGAGCGCAATGTCTTCAAATAAGAGCTACGACGATCAAAACTCAAACTATAGACCCCGAATACATCTTTCAGTTCGACCTTTATCCCCGACAACTCCGACAACCTTGGAATACCGTTCAGGGTACGATAACCATTCAGTGCCAATTGGGCCGGAGCAATCTGGAAGGCCTCAAAGAACAAAGCCATCCACTCAGTAAAAGGAAGTCTAAGACCCCCAGTAAAGAATGCCGAGGAACGAACAACTACCTCGCCGGCAGGTACAACCCCCATGACCTCCTCATCGGAGACAAGCAACCGAATATGTATGTCGGCGGGTATCCCGGCCAGCTTCTTAAAATCCGCTTCCACAAATGGGCCAACTTGAGCCAAGCATTGGGTCAGAATTTCCTATTCAAACGTCATAAAAATTTCATCAATATACTAACCAAAAACAAATCACACGACGAGAGTTCCCCTCAATTACCAGAAAACCTAAGTTTTTCCACCAACCCAACAAACAAAAATCCTATACATGAAGAAAAACCACCAATCACCAACCTAGATAGACATATATAGGCAAACAAGACCATATATCAACGCCACATACATGACCACAACAACAAATCAAATACAGACCCTAAGCACAGAGGTATACAGAAAACCCCACAAAATACGAAAACACTTACAGTCATGTTGAATGGCAAGCAGGAGAGGGCAGCAGCAAATATATCAGCAATCAGGAGAAACCCTAGATAGAGAGGCAGAAAATCTTTTGGCGGGAGGAACAAACCCTAGAGAGAGAAAATAAGAGATCTTTTTTCAGCAAATTATGAGATAAAAACAAAAAGAATTACTTAGCACGGTTAAACGGAGTGGAGCCACAGAAAGAATAAAGTAATAACCGTCCTTTCGTGTGACAGAGGTTTACCTTTTTTCAACCACAGAAAAGTCCACAACCGCTGCTATTTTCAACAAATCAACGCTCCAGATCTTGCCACATCAGATAGTGTATCCCACTAACCAATGCAGTTCACATCATTACACCTATATAAACGGCCAGTGGACCCCACCACGAAAAGCTTACAGCATACGCTAAGGATGCACCCCGAACAAGGCTAGCAACGCTCTCCGGGGGGATACCCACGGTGCACTTTACTTGGTGTCCAATACTGAGATGCATAGTATGGTTTCAACATGAAGTCAAAATAAGCAAAAATAAGTAGTAAACGAATTGCCAAAAGAGAGTAGAATTTTTATTCATCCACAAGGGGGGAAAACAACTAATTACAACGAAGAAAATAAAAACTTTGACCGTGAAGGTAACAACATATCTTTATTTTTGAACCCTAGAACTACCCCTTCCTCGGCGTCCCTCTTTGCCAAGAGCTCTTAGAGATGATCCCTCTCCTTGATCAAGCGAGAAATGCCCATCTCAGCCTGTTGCAAAGCGTACGACTGAGACTTACATTTTTGCTCGGCTTCAAAATGAGCAGTACCCTCCTCGTCCCAGTATTTTTTAAACCTCTTGCCTTCGGTTTGAGCACACTTAAGATTGGCTTTCAGCCACGATATCTCAATTTCTTTTAACTGAAGTGGAGTCAAGACCTCGTCCCCAAAGCCGGGGCGACGGGGTAGCATAAAAGTAGGCTCCTCTTCGAGAAGGGCTTTCTTTTTTGCAGCAGACCTAGTGATGGGAGCCATCTCAGGTAAAGGCAAAGTAGAAGAAGCAAAAATTACAAAACAGAAGAGAGAAAGAAAGAGTTAGTAATGAAATACAAACAATATGGAGCATTTATAAGGAATCAAAGGGCACGAAATACGAAAAGGCATAAGGAACGAGGCGTTACAACAGTTCAAAATATTAAAAGGGGCACGAGTTACAAGGTGTTATAAAGTCCAGCATATTAAAAGGCACGAAATACAAAAAGGTGCAGCTATTCAAGGGCAGAAGAGAAATAAAATACAAATTACGAAATGAGAGATACATCAGAAAACAAGCCCAATTAAATTAAGGATCAATGGGCGGGAAAACCGAACTGCCGGACCGAGAAAGGGCTACCCGAGCAGAACAATTTAACCGAGCTTGGTATGAGTCGTTCATAATGACCAAGCACTCATTCTACCTGGCGAGATAGGCATTCTCACCAATAAGGGCAGTAACTTGTTCGTTAAGCCGAGCATTCTTGACCGTCATGCTAGCTAGGCCTTGAGGAGAGTTGTCAAACTCATCCTGGGCGTGGTCCCAAATCTCCTCGGCCTCATACCAGGAGTTGGTCAAATGATTTCTACATGCCAACAAGCGATCAAGCTGACGACTCAAGGCCGAAAGCTCGATCCATTTAACGGTCTCCTCGGGGTGCGAGTTGAACAAACTCACAGCCAAGGCACCATACTCCTTCTCAAGCCTAGCCATTCGATAACGGACCCGTGATACCTCAGCATCCAAGTCTTTCATCTGGGCATGATATCTCACCACGGGCTCAGACATTTTTGAAAATTATTATAATACAGAAGGAGATGAGAGATGAGGGAGAAGCAAACAAAAGTTTATGAAAAATGATAATATCCTAAAGAAAGGCTGAGTATTTATAGAGCAAAGATGATATGTTCTGACATGCTTGGGAACATGTATCTTTGACTAACCTGCCATGACTCAGATTTCACATGGGTACATTACAACACTATACAAGAAGAAAAGACAAGTACTTGATGATTCTGACAAGGGCAGAAAATGACAAACCACAAAAGCAACATAAAAAGAACAACATAAGATGCAAATAGATATTTCATTACTGAGATACACAGGTGATTCGTTACATCAAAGAACAACACCAAAAGAAGACCTATTACACAGGTATCCGTTACATCAGAGAACTACACCAAAAGAAAACCTATTACACCGGTGTTCATTACAACAGAGGACAACATCAAAAGAAGGTCGGTTACATCAGAGGACAATGTCCAAAGATGATCGACTATATCAACGAGTCGAACGAACAGGAGGCGCGAAGGAAAGAAGCATAAAAAAAGAAGAGGAACATAAAGAAGAAAAGAGAAATACGAAGAAAAGAAACATAAGACAGAAGAAAAAGAAAAAGAAGAAAGCCCACAAAAGTGTGGGGGAAGAAAATATCAAACAAAGTAAGAAAACGAAGAAGTGAAAAGGTGCAAGAAAACAAAGAAGAAAAACTAAGAGTGCTCAAATAGAGAGAACACAAAAGAGAGAAAAAGAAAAAAAAATGTGAGAGAAGAAAGTATAAAACAGAAAAAGAGGAAAAGAAGAAGAGTGCAAGAGAACAAAACGAAAAGAAATTATTGGGAGGAAGATGGTCGGTATTGGTGAGAGGGCCCCGCTGGACTTGCAGCATCTTGGAGCGAAGGATTCCTCCTTAGAACTGTGTCCTCATCAAGCAAGGATTGTTTGGCATGCCTGCAGTAATCTAGTTCGGCCTTCAACCAAGTCAACTCTCTCACCATCTCCTTATGGAGACCATGCATTGTCTCTAACTCCACCTCGGCATCTCTCAAAAGCTTCAAGGCATTGCCATAAGATGCTTTGAAAGCTTTCGCTTGCAAAGTCAAGGAGGGATTGGAAAAGGGGGAAGCCATCGCAATATATAGAGTAAGAATATATGTAGAAAGAAACTGGTATGAAGAGGTTATGAAAAAATACAATCTTCGAAGGGGTATTTATAGATAAATTGACAAAGGCGTAAGGTGAAGAATCGCAACCGTTAGCCAGAAAAGGTTTGAAGAAGCGTGTGCATTAAAAGAGGAGCGACTGTTCAAAAACGACTCTTGGATTTGTGCCATTATTTTATTAGGTATGGGAAAAAGAGATGCACACATGTCCTTAGGGGGAAGTGCAACAATCTCAAGGGACATTGAATATATTCTTTGCACTGGGCTCGAGAAAACCCAGTGGATAAGGTCAAACACGAGACTCGATAAAACCCATTAATGAAGCCACACGCGCGCGCAGTAAAGATAAAGTACTTTGGGAAAATAAATCAGATAAGAACAAGAAAAAGAAGAATTTTCATTGATTAATTGAAACTTCATTACAAGATGATAGTCGACAAAAGGAAAATACAAAAAAGAAACGAAAAGAGAATTATTTTGCAGAAGGGCCTGCTTCGTCATCCGGCCTCTTTTTAGACCTAGCATATACATCCTTGAGGGCCAATTTATAAGCCCTCTTGGACGCAATATGTCTGTCCCTAGAAGCCTCAAGCTCTTTGATCCGAGCACGTGCCCAAATATTGTCGATCAAAGACCTCTGGTATTCACTCTCCAAAGCGTCCAATCGCTCATCCAATTCGACAACACGACGAGCTTCCATGGTCAAAGAGGCAACCCTCCTTTCAAGAATACGAGCTTTCCTCACCTCCTCCTCTAGATGAGCAACGTACTCAGGAAGGTTGTCACCACTAGTTTCACGAGGAAAAGCCATTTGTTCGTTAATAAATAATGAATTGTACAAAAAGACAGGTACAGCCCCCTTTTATAGGAAGAAATGAGGGGTAGATCAAAGGTCATCTTAAAGAAAGACTAACCATCTTGGACTTCCCAAAGACATTTATGGCTAATTAACAACAGTTCAAGTCCAGCTACAGTCATCCAATGAAGTATTAAGAAGATAAACAAACCATAACGAAAATAAGGAAATATTTTATTAATTCCAGTGATTCGATTACAACTTGAGGATGATACCCAATACAAAAGAAATTACAAAAGCTAATTATTTCGAGGAAGAGCTTGCTTCAACATCATCTGACCCCGGTTTGGACCGATCATACAGCTCATTGAAGGCAAGCTTATAGGCTCTTTTTGCTGCCCTTTGCTTACTTAGAGCCGCTTCGAGCCTCTTTATCCGTTTAGAGGCCCAATCCAGATCGGCCATCGTCGAATGATGAGCCGCATCCATATCAGATAACTTTTTGGTCGCAACAGCCAGCTTCCTCTTCACGACACGAGCTTTCTGGACTTCATTCTCCAAATATGCGAGATAATCTGAAGAGTTATCTCCTGTGGAACCCTGGGGAGAAGCCATGGCGTCACAGTAAAAATACTAATAAATTGGATGATTGAGTATGAGGCACTTCCTTTTATAATAGATGAATATTGGGAAAGTCAGGGGTTTTTCTCGAATAAAGATATCAAGATAGGACTTCTTAAATGACCTCAAATGAGCCCCAGGGAACAGTCATAAATCTGTTGCGTTTCTCGATAAAGCATTGGGAATAGCAAGACCGAAGTAACATCCTCGACATACCGATCATGACTCCCTCGGCGTGGGGACCACACCGAGGAAGTCAGGGAGCACTTGATAGAACATAAAAATTGGACCCGAATATGTCTATTCTGGTATGAATCGACCCACCCATTATTAGAGGGTACCCAATACTAAAACCCAAAAACCCATGGTCCAAGAGAGCTTTCCTAAACAGGCCATTATATAGAAAGGTCCAGTCCGGTAGTAAATGTCCACAATGGAAAAGCTCATGAGATGGCGCCTAAGATGGTGACATTTGTCAACATCCTAAAAGGCATAATTGCCTATAAATAGCTAAGTACCCTCACTTAAATAGGACCAGAAAATATATCCAAAAAATATAGAGAGAAGTAGAGAAAAGAGAGAAACTTGTCAGAGATTATCACATCAAAAAGCAAACCGAGCAGATAAAGAACCGAGTACCGAAGAAGAATGAGAAAGATCAAGATAAGAGATTAAATTATTAGTTCGAGCACAAGTGTAATAAAGAGATTGTAATCCGAGCAAGTGCAATTGCCGAGCTATAATAAATATCAGGAAGTGTTCAATATTTACTGTCAATCAATCATTATATTATTGTTGAAAAGCCTAACACTACCGAACAAAGTTATGGCTTTATCAATAAAATATATATTTAATTTTTTATTAATCGGCATATGTGGTAATGGTACAATATCATGGTACTTTAAAAACGAATACCATTACCATATCATTGTGATTGACCGTTACGGTATTAGTGTACCAATTTTACGATGCTAATGGTAATTGTACAAAATGATAATGGTATGAGCGGTAATAGTAATTGGTTGATAAAATACGGTATAAAAATACAGTCACGTGATGGAAGAGAGAAAGTACAAATACATAATGGAGTAGTTCTTTTTTTTTTTTTTTTACCCGTGGGTACTAAAAATCATTTTTAATATTTCAAAAATATACATGAATTGATTTAATATTAAAAGCTAGTGATACTGAAACTTTAAAAAGTATTTAAAGAAATATTGACCCAATTTCTTCCATCAATATGAGTTGATACAGTAGAAAATATATACATAGAAGTTATTCCTAATTAGAGATTAAAAATAAAAAATAAAATTTTAAATATTATAAATATATAAAGATACATGTATATGGTATATATCATCAAACAAATGAAGCATGTTCATTTCAAAAAAAAATCAAACAAACAAACAAATGAAGCATGTCAACAAGCTTCAAGAATGCTTCGCTAAAGTTGTTATGTTTTGATTTAAAAAAAATGTAACATGTATTATATACACATGGTAGAAACGCAAAAATTAAATTATCATAGCAAGCAAGATAACATAAGTATTTTACATCATACTAAATTTAACATAACAACAAACTTATTTCTTAAATGAAATATAATTTATTAATATAAAAAGACGAAGTTTCTTAGTAACGAGACCAAAAATAATAAGAAACATGATAATATATAATTTATTTGTATTTTTTATTTATAACTTACTTGAAAACATAATTTTTATAATTATGTGGAATTTATTATCAGTAGAGTATTATTACGTTATTGAAGTTGATGGAGAAAATGTTACATTTATAATTAAAAAAAAAAGTAGTACTGTTTTGTTTTGTTTTTTGAAAGGATAATAAAAAAGTAGTAATTTTGTTAAAATATTGATTAATCTTCTTCTTGTACTAAGAAGAAAACAAATCTCTCTCTCTCTCTCTCTATAGAATGTTTCGTCTTCTCCTCTCTCTGATCTGCGTATCTTACCCAACCGTATTATCCAAAGACACGTAAGCACATCCACTCTCTCTTATATACATACATATATCACGTATATTTATTTTGTGCACTTATTATCAAACTGTATATGCTTAAATATTGAATCTTTACTTTAAATTTGAGAAGATATGAATGAATTGGCCAAAGGTTTTTTGTGGGTTTGAGAGAAACATCTTCTATACATTTTTACTGTATTTTTAAATTTCATAAAATATAATCTTTAGTACAGTATATTTAAAAAAAAAATTAAAACTTGAAGAGAAATAGATAAAATTGGGAAAATGGGTTCTGATGAGTGTTAAGGGAACTGAATCTTTATATATACTGAATAGCAAACTGTATGCTTAAATATGTAATGTATATTTTGTTTTGTTCACTTAGTATCAAGCTGTATGCTGAAAAAATTGAATCTTTATGATTGAATTAGACACAAAAGGTTCTATTGGGTTTGAGAGAAACACCTTCTTTACATTTTTATTGAATTTTTAAAATACATAAAATCAATTCAATCTATAGTACGGTATATTATCACGTATTGTAATGTGTATTTATTTTTTTGCTTAATATCAAGTTGTATGCATAAATACTGAATCTTTATGTAAAATTTGAGAAGATATGAATGAATTGGACAAAGGGTGTTCTGTTGGGTTTGAGAGAAAGTACAATTTTATTAAATTTTCAAACTACATAATATAAATTTATATCATTTTCTCTAACATTGTGAATTTGAGAAGAAATAGATAAAATTGAGAAAATAAGTTCTCATGAATGTTAAGGGAACTGAATCTTTACATATACTGAATATTAAACTGCATTAGATAATTACAACTTGGTTTTATGTATGTACATACATACATACATACATACATACATATATCATGTACTGGAATGTATATTTATTTTATGCACTTAATATCGAGCTGTATGCTTAAATATTGATTCTTTATGTTGAATTTGGGAAGAAATACACGAATTGGACAAAGGGTTCTGGTGGGTTTGAGAGAAACCACCTTCTGTACATTTTTATTCAATTTTACAATAAGTATATACTATTTTTTTTTAACATTGAATTTGAGGAGAAATAGATAAAGTTGCGAATATGGGTCCTGATGAGTGTTAAGGGAACTGAATCTTTATATATACTGAATATTAAACTGCATTAGATAATCACAACTTGGTTTTATGTATATACATATATACGTATAAACATATATATATCATGTACTGGAAAGTATATTTATTACATGCACTTAATATCAAGCGGTATGCTAAAAGAATAGAATTTTTATGTTGAATTTGAGAAGATATGAATGAATTGTACAAAGGGTTCTGATGGGTTTGAGAGAAACACCTTCTGTACATTTTTATTGAATTTTCAAACTACTGAAAATGAATATATACTATCTTTTTTTTTAACATTGAATTTGAGGAGAAATAGATAAAATTTGAGAAAATAGGTTCTGATGAGTGTTGTGGAACTCAATCTTTATATATACTGAATATTAAACAGCATTACATAATTTAAACTTGGTTTTATTGAAGGATTTATCAGAAATGTAGATTTTAGGGAAAAGGAATCTGATGAGTTCTAAGGGAATAATATGTTTTATGCTACTAAATTGGACTGTTAAAGATCTGTATTATTGTTTAATATAGTCATGAATAGATGATCTAAGAACAAGGTTATGGTAGGTGTTGAAGAATCATTATATGTTTATGTACTATAGGCTGAAAATTGCAGACGTTAAAAAATGTTTTGTTCGTTGAATTTGACCAATAACAGATGTTTTGGGAGGAAGGATTCGGATGATTTATTAGGAAAATACCATCTTTATATTAAACTCCATAAAAATGTTTGAGTTTTATGCTGAATGTCAGTAGAAGTAGATAAATCGTCTAAAGGGTTCTGATGAGTTTTAGGGAAAAATCATTTGTTATGTACTTTATATTAAATTTTATACATAAATATTTTTATTTTATGCGTAATTCGAGCAGAAACTGATGATTCAGGGAAAGTGTTTGGAGGATTATGAAATTATAAAATGAATACATAAGATCCTTTTTTGTATTAGAATTATCAGAAACATACGAGTTGGGAAACAAGGTTCTTATGAGTTTTAATGGAACACCATCTGCATCGGACTAGCTATTATCAAATTATTTAAATGATTTGACTTTTTTGTTAAATTTGACAGAACGAGTGGTATTGGGCAAAGGGTACTAATGAGTTTTAAGGAAACACCATCGGGTAGCAACTTTACCTTCGAGTGCTCCCCCTCCGGACCCTGTGTTGCCTGCCCTTACTCTGAAAAGGTCTCACTCTACCCTCTTCTGCTAATTGTCTTCTTAGCAGATGGACAATTTTCCATGCTTTCAATTGATATGATTCTATCGAGATAATATATGCCTGAATTATTGAGGGGGAACATGGGTCCGTTTGTAAATATATTTAGTATATGGCTAGCTGAGTTAAGAGCATGATGTGTTTAATATGTACTTTACTTCTTTATACAAGTCGCCGTCAATTTTCCTTCGATTTGTTGATCGAAATGGTATACTAATAAGTTTTGTAGGGAATATAACTCCCTAGGAAAACAGGGTACGTTACAAAATATATATATGAAGTTTAATTCTTCCATTTTTCTAATTTGCATGGTCCAAGGAAGTCTCCAAATCAACAACAATATTTCTTTTCTTTATGCGACCCAATCTAATCTGGTGACTGGGTTTTTTTGTGTGACATGTTGGATCGGCGGTCTTGTATATTTAGTAAGTTGTTTATTTAGGTCATGTATTGTATTTACTTAGGCTGCGACAGTTTTAGTTAAATAGGACATATCAGTTTTCACCACCCAAAATGAAAAAAAGGTGGCTCGAGTAATGATAGAGATTAGGTGATATTATTATTCCACTTGTTAAAAGATCTCTTGAGGATAGCCTTTTGTGAATAATGGCCCAACTCGAAGTAGCAGCTCATCCATTGGCACCATTGTTTGAACCTATCGTTGTCTAATCTCCCCTATTGATAGATTCGGGTAGGAGAGTGTGTTGAGCCTCAGTGTTATTATCTGATTTTTTTGTTATAATATTCAAAACAGAAAGGAAGGAGTACCATTGAAATAAAAGTTGGAGTTGAGTTGATTTCTGATGGTAAATATTAATTTATATTAGTTCTTAACTAGTAGATTAGACTTTATGTTGAAGAATTATAGATTTCAAGTTTGTTTTTCCTTTTCTGTTGTTGGGGAACAGTATGGCATCTCAAATACAGTTAAGTCAGCTTTGTTTCACTCAATTATTGTGCTCAGAAGCTGGTCCTCTGTGCTTAGTTTATCAACTTAACTAATTTTCTGAAGTAGTGAATTATTAGCTCATAAGTTATAATAGAAAAACCTTAAAAATATAAGATGTTAAAATCATGTTCGGTAGAGATTAAGCAATATTTAGGTTGTACAAGGAACCAGGGTTCCAAATACAAGCTTGATTTATAAGCATGTTAATGTGTACTAATGCCTGAATAGTCTGACAGAGAAGGTTGTTTGAGTAGACTTAAATTCTTAAACGAAGCTTGGGTATTGAATGTTTCAATTTAAATTCAGATTCATTAAAATATAAGGTTCTTCAACTAATTTGTAGTGATGATTATTGCGGTACTCTTTTTTTTCCCCCTTCCATCCTTCAAATTTGAAATATTTGTTTGTTCTAACTGGTGGTTTTGTTGCTACGACAATGGATAGCTCGATTTCTTGGGGGATTGCATGTTTTTAGATTTTAAGCTTAGTCTTTTGCTATTAAGCTGAGTGAATCCAGCTATCCTCTCAGCCACAAATAAGATATTTGGTCGAATGCGGCATGGGCTTTACTTTTGACTACTTAGTTTGAGTACTTTTTTTTTTGTTTAACACGCGACTGCAGATCTCTTATAATCACTCTAAAAAATCTACTCGTTTGATAAGTGTGACAACATTGTCCTTTTTTGGAAAGTAAGCGTGATTACATTATCCTTTCCTGGAAATTAAGCGTCACAAGAATTGTTAATAAAGAAACGTTTTGCACCAATGGATCAGTGTTCGAAAAAATAATATTACTGCCCTCCAATTTGAGTTTTTGTTTGTTCATGGTGCCATCTATTGTACAAGTGGGTCTTATGGATATTGATACTTTTTAAGGCATTTTACTTAAAGCCCATCTCATGTTGTCTATCATATAGCTGTCAATTATACCAATAATTCGTTTCACTTAATGTGCGACTTGTGTGTTGAAGCTACTTTCTTCAATTTTAAATCCATCTGTTATGCTTTTCTTTTTCTGTCACTTGTTGTTAATCTTGCTTACTTGTATATTTTTCTTGTAGAACGATGACAATTACCGTTGCAGTGAAACTGGTTACCGCATCCCTTTGAAATGTGAGGAAGTCGGCTCTATGAAAAAAGAATTAAAAGAAAAAAAAGAACACAGGAAATTATCCGCTCTTGAAAACTCCAAAACTGAATTAAATAAGGATGCGAGGACAGACAGAAGTTTACTTGCCGATAAATCCACAACAGGCCATAAATCACAAGCTTATATAACTTACAGAAGCTGTGTACCTGCCGTAAATGAGGAGAAGTTGTCAGTACTTGGTTTTGAGGTATTTTCATTAACTTCGTTTCTTTCTGTTGTTATTTTCTCTTTTCATGAATTTATTGAAGTTTTGAACAATATTACACGCCTCTCCCTAACATTTTAAGCTTTTATGTGAGATGGGTAGCACACCACTAAATATGGTATCAATTAGAAAGATATCCTAACTTCAAGGATCACCATTACGCAATTAAAAGTTGATCACTTGTTTCTGAAGAAAAATTTGCCTTCAAATTAAGATTTAAGTAATAACGATAGCATTTCCCTAAACAAATAAGAAGATAGCAGATGAAATGGGATTTGATTTTTGTGCATGCCCTGTTATATCTAAAAATTCAATATAGTATCAGCATATTTAATGAATGGTGACGTTCAAATTCGTTAAGTTGTTCACATCTAACTCTACTTGAGACACAACTGAGTACCTTTTTTTGATAATTATGTCACTATTGGTACTTAAACGCTATACTTTTATTTGCATTGGTGGATGGTGGTTATGGTGGTAAAACTTGACTTGCTTATCCGTTATTAGTTGCCCGGTCAATCTTTTTGTATTAAGTTGGATTGTAAATATTTCGTTGATTTTTTTTTCAAGTAGTTAATAAATGACATATATGTCAACTGTCAACACTTGATTCATTTAAGAACTTGTTTTGATAAACATCTGCAATTTTGCCCTAACTAGTTGTTTGAGGATTTGTGACTGGTGATAAGGAGGAGTAATTATTTACAACTACTTATCAGTAGTTCAGTAGTTGGCTTGTTAATTTAACAATTAAAGTTTTTGGTTCATCATCACATTGTTATTGAGCTGACTTTTGTTTTACAAAGTACTCCAGGTTAGTTGGAAGAAGCTCAGCTTCTGTGTTCACCAACCACATATTACATTTTATTAGCATTAGGTCTTAAAATAAAACTAATAAACAAACTAAGATGATACGTACTTGTTGGGTTTATTAATGTAGTACTGTCAACTATCCACTTTCCCCGTTTCAGTACCATGAACTATGATTATTTGTATTTTGTACCGTCACTTGCTGAAACATTTTCTTCAACCATTGTGTTCATAAAATGGATGAAAAGTGACATGTACATTACACATACCTTTTTCGAGGCTGTTTTACGTTTATACCCATCAACTAACAGAGAATTTACCAGCCTACCATACTCTTCTATTTCAAATATTTAAAATATATATAAATATTAGATCAAATAACTCAAATGCTTTTTTACTCAAAAGGTACTAGAATTTTAATATGAAAACATAGAATATAGGTAAACCTTTATACATAACAAGATTACCATATGCAAATAATTAGTATTAAAATACAAAAATACTACTCCCTCCGTCCCATAAAAATAGTCCATTTGGGTTTTTTCACGTAGTTTAAAAAATTTAGTTAATTTAGTTACAAAGTGTTGTTCTTCCGCCAATTACCCTAATTTAATTTGAGGTAGTTGTGGAGTTGGTCCAAGGATTAGTAAATAACATTAATGTTTTTGACTCCCAAAACAATTAATAAGGGTATAAAAAAAAATAATGGTAAAAAATGAAACCGGACTATTATTTTTAGGACGGAGCCAAGACCCTAACTGGACTATTATTATGGGATGGAGGGAGTATAAAACTTGTGGAATTTTTCCGTATATGTTAATTAAAATGTATAATAAAGATAATAATACATGTAAAGTATTCTTAAATATCAAAATAATGATAAAAAAAGATCAACAAGTTTGATAAATTAGTATTAGATTTATTTAAAAGTATTTAGTAAATAGATATTTAAATACCAATACAAAAATAAATAAATAACCAAAAACTTATTTGCACCCCTTTTCCATTTAGCCACCTGCATGCAAACCCAATACCCTGAAATAGAACCCGAAATCCGTCCTTCACCTAATTTCCTCACCCAAACCGTTACCCCAGCCTCCCCCATCTCAAAGAAGTACATCCGATCCCCTTCTTAATTTCAATCTTTCACCTCTAATCCTATAAGCCGTAGCCGTTCGTCGACACCGGTCCGTTTCACCCCCACCTTCCCTTCATTGTCTCTATAAAGTGCTTGCTATGGTGGCCGGTGCCTGCCGTCTCACCCCAACGTCATTAATCTCAATCTCTTTACTATACGCTGTGTGTATATGTGTGTGTATGATTGAATGTACTAAATCCATGTCTTATTTATTTGTAAAGAAGTGTAGGATCGTTCTGATCCAACAGTTGAAGCTTTTTGTCTACAGTATAACATTAAATTGATATGAATGGATAAAATGTTTGAAATGCCCCTAAAAGTAACGCTTTCACCCACAAACCAACTCCTGTTGACAGAATGACACAAGAAGAAAATGTTTAAGTAGATGACGGTAATAAAACAAAAAAAGTCATAGTTCATGGTACGAAAACAAAAGTGGATAGTTGACAGTATTAAAAGTTAATAAATCCTGTACTTGTTTATGTTTAAACTCTCAATTACATTATACTGATTATTTGTGGAATAAGTTTTGTTCAGGGTGTGGTGTTGATCCTATTATCGATGAGTGGTTCATTTCTATATTTTAGACGAAAGCAAAGCAGCTCTCCGTCAGCAAACGGAGCTGTGAGAGTTCCCACCAGCTCTAGGTTTTAGTTTTTGTCATCTTCCCCTCAGATTATGGGTATTGATTCGTAGTTCATTTCTATATTTTAGACGAAAGCAAAGCAGCTCTCCGTCAGCAAACGGAGCTGTGAGAGTTCCCACCAGCTCTAGGTTTTAGTTTTTGTCATCTTCCCCTCAGATTATGGGTATTGATTCGTAGTTTTATATATTTACACTGTTCATGTGTTCTTGGTTCAAGAATGAACTGTGTTATGTTGAAATACTTGACTCATTCTGACGATAACATCAAGAATACTGCAATTATGTTTGCTTATACATTTAGAAACTGGAGCAATTATATTTGTTTCGTTGCGTTTTGTGTCATCTTTCCATCACTGCATCCAGCGGATCCAGGATTTAATATTTGGGGGCACAATTTCAAGATAAATTAATCACATAGTTAAATCTAGTAAAACAGATGCAATAAAAAAAACAAACTTTATTATGAATTTAAAATAGTTAAATCTAGTAAAACAGACACAATAAAAAAACAAACTTTATTACGAATTTAAAATTAAATGTCTCAACGGCTAGCCCAATTTTTGAAAATGCTCCATGATTATTTCGTTTGATAAGATACGAGAGAGAACATTTCGATATAAACAATTAAACTATTGCTAAGAGCATCTACGTTAGTTTTGTTAACTTTTTGTTGTTAACTGATGGCAATCATCATTTAAAAAGCTATTAAATGACACATGCATATTAAGTTAAACATCTACATTAGTTTTAATTTTAACAATGTTATCTATTTTAATTAAAAATTAAATATTCAAAATACAGTAGTTATATGTTTTTTTCCTGCACCATACATTACCGTCAAATTTCAGCGTCAAATTTCAGAAAACATAGAATTTTAGAAATAGGAAAATAAGTTATTTATTTTCAACATCTCTTTATAAATAAAGGGCTGGATAGCAAATCATGGGTTGAATGATTCTGTAAATATTGCTACATTGGTTTAAAGAGATGTATAGTTAGTATTTGTATTTCTTTCAACATTTTGTTGTTTTTTTGTAATTGATATATCAAACGATTTGGTGATATATTTTCAGATTGAAATTGAAAGTGAATTTCTTTGATTGTAGTCTATCTATGTTATGCACGCCAACTGTTTGATGAAACAATTCATAAAAAATAGCTTCTTATCTGTAAGCTTTTAATTAATAATATGAGAAAGTCTTTGTTGTTCTTATTGCTTGTTTCGTCGGTTTAACAATGAAATTTTTTAAGAATAGTTTTTTAAGGCAATGTTTAGCCAATGACCCAAACAGAGTATATTCATGCTTCAAATTTTTATCCATAAATCCTGGCTTCTGGAGATTAATAGAGATGTTTATGGAGAATAAGAGAAAATAAAGAAGAAGAAAATATGTATGAGAAAATAAATAGAAGGATAGAGTAGGGTAGTGATAGAAAAAATATGTGTGAGAAATATCAGTTAATTAGATGGTGGGTCAGCTTTTTTTGCCATATCATCAAGTAATAACAATTAAAAACATTGTTATCTTTTTAACAATGTTTTTAATATCTATAAAATTAACGCACACTTTAACACATCTAATGTAGAGACAAAATTATATTGTTAGCTAACATTTTTAGTTAACACACATTTTAACACACTTATTGTAGATGTTCTAAGTCAATTATCACTCATTCGGTTAGGAAGTTGAGTCTTTATACCATTGTAATTAAACAAAAAAAATATATTTCGTCATCATAACAACACTAAAGTAAAACAAAATGACCCATGTTTTCTAAAATAAAAGGTTATAAAGTGGTCAAGTTAAAAAGTTTAATTGATGGCTGTTTTTTAATTTTAATTTTGATTAACATAAGAATTGGGTTTAAACCGGTTGACATACCCAAAAAAATGGTGAATCAAATTTATGTGTTACTAGTTAATCACCGAATTTTTATATTAACTTTATATATAAAAATTATAATTAGTTAAATATTAAAATACAACAGCCATACACTGGATCCGCCACTGAGTGCATTTATTGCAATTATGTTTGCTTATGCATCAAAAACATTATTAATGCATGTGAAGTTGTGAACGACCCCCATTATGGTTCAGCAGCAAATTGCTTAATTTTAATTCTATAGAAGTTGCCTTCATATGAAGACAATGGCATTGCGTTAATAGAGGAAAAAATCAAAACGATCAGTAAACCAATTGAAGATCGATGGGTTTGCTTTAGGAAGATGAATATGAAGCGAAGTCGTGAATATTTTTCCAAATTTCAGCAAATAAAAAAGACCACGACCACCATGATATTCATACTACAATAAATCTCACATTCTCAGTATCCATGAACAAACAAAGAAAACCTGAAATAATCTACATGTTTTCTTTTTCTTTTCTGTCAACTGCGGCAAGACTCCCAACATATAAAAATTTATGCTACCATTTGAAGTTCACAGGACCAAAAACTCGTGGAAAGCAGAATTTCACAATGAGTTGACAATATTTAGATTACAAAAAATAATCGGGGGTTTTGCGTGAGGTATCTGGCTCAATTTGTCGAGGAGATGGATCAAACTGAAGGAAGCTTTGCTCCATATTCTCACCAATTTCTAATATGGCAGCCATATTTCCACATCGGTAACAATAATTAGGAGCACTGAATACGGTTACCACATTCTTCTCCTGAAAGAAAATTAGTAAACACGTCAATGTTTTGATGTATACATGTTACATGTATATAATTTAATAGGCATAAGATTGGGCACTGAGTTCAGGATTTGAATTTCAAGCTCCATGACGGAAGTGAGACAATAGCAATGCGATGCGTGTATAGTATAGACAAGTTTAAACCATATCTTAAGCTAGATTCGTTGCAGTTTATAATCAAACAAGTTGGCACAACTTGAGACTGATAAAAAAAAGTTGGCTCTTCACCTCAACTATCAAAGCACTTTTAGGCCAAAACGCAAATATAAAAATAGAGCTGTAATCTGATCAAGCAATTATTTCAACAACAAAAAAGCTGATCTAGCAAATGCAGTGCAACTTACAAGCGAACTTAGAAGCAAAAAAATGAGCTTAAGAAAAAAAGTCAGATTCTTCCATTTTAACCTTTTCACAGCTCAACTATATTGCCTTTCTAAAGCCAAAAATGCAAGAAAATGTCCTATTTAAAATCAAATGAGTACAACTTATAAGCAAAGAACTTAAATCTAAAAGCTGCAAACAGACTAGCGGAAGTACCGAAGTACACGAACCTGAGACCAATTATAGCCTTCCATGACAAGCTGGTGGGCTCTTGAGATGAGAGAGAGACCATTGTTGTGATTAAACTGTGCTGCTATGTCCTGTCCAAAAGTATATCCAGCTCCACGTGGAGATATTCCCCATCCACAACGATCATCTGGATCCGACCATAACAGGTCACACATTGGCCCTTCATGTGGTACCTATACATACAGCCAAGAGACTATTAATACCTGGTTTGGCTGCAGGTTATAAGCAAGTAAGCTGGCTTCTTTGAGATTAACAAGAATTTGGGTTAGTTCAGCTTGAAACTTTTAGCTTTAAAAAAAACCTTTTTAAGCTTGCCAAGTAAATGTAGTACCACTTAGAATCAAAATAAAATCGCTTTGAAGATGCAACAAAACAAACCAAAAATCAGGAACTCCGAGAGTTGATTACATTTTGTGCATTGAACTCATTGGTTACAGCATTTAGGCAGGGGTTAAGCAATGGCTAACTGAAGGTTGTTAGAAGAGGCTAAAAAAAAGCGAAAAGAAAGAAGATTTAAGCTTGGCAAGCAAAAGTGCTACTACTTATAAACAATTGATGCGACCCAACAGACTGTATACTTTTTCACTTTTCCCCATGAACAACTCATTGAAAAAATTCCTGAACAATTACTAAGCTAAACAACGAGTTAAATGCAACCAAACAAGCCATAAAGCAGGGAATCATCTTCAATAAAATCCATAAGAGGAAATGGACGTAACAAGGCATGAAAGGAAAACAGTTTTATTTTTCTAACCCTGAAGTTTTCTGAAGCATTACAAATGCAGGGTTATATGATTACCACTTTGATCTCTCCAATAACAAACCCCCCCGCCTTTTAACTTAATTTAACAAATGGGCAAAATTCTTTCTTTTCAATTTAAGTTGGTGAAAGGACCAAAAGTCCAAAATAAAACTCATCCCAAACCGTGATAACAAGACTGGAAAAAAGTAAATCGGTGCATACTGTATTTTGTTAAAGACGTTAAGCTGCTGTAAAGACTGATCATAGTAGTATAATGTATAGCACTTTAGTTGCTGAAGAGGGTGCTAACACATGATGTTCAAAATACTGTTTTGAGAATGTACTGAAACTCAAGGCAAGATGCACAAATATACCTCTTGTATACGGTCCAAAGCCCGGACGTTATCTAGTGTATCCAAGGATGGTGAAAGTCCTCCATGCAAACAGAAAACCTGTATTGTCAAATAATTTTGACAACTATTACCATGTACTAAATAACACATTTCACAAATTGGGACCGATATATGTAACTTTTCTCCAAATGAGATATTTTATTCAATTTAATTTGACAACTGATGGCCATGCTAGTTTTAAAGGGTTGATTTTGTCATTTGGTACCCCAAGTCCCTAATAGTGTCATCAATCTATTCATGTTTAACAATTTGTACACCCATCTAACAAATGAGTAGCAATATTTTACATTTTTTTTATCATCTTACGAAGATGACCCGATTGTCAAATTAACACGTAGAGCGGTGACCCAATTAGGAATGTTGGTAGAACTGTATAAGTTGTTAAAATCGAATAGCGTGGTGTGCAGTTAACTCAAAGAACATGTTGACAACTCGAACCTGACTTTCTATAAGAGCGGTAAGTGGAAGATAGTCAAAAAGGTCGGTAAAATGCTTCCAGACATTGGCATTTCCATATTTCCTCAAGCATTCATCATAGAACCCATAACTGGAGAGAAATAAACAAGTATTAGACTTGTAAATTGCATGAATACTCACATCGTGTACAAGTTTGCAACATGATAATCATAAGCAAAGACCTTACACTTGAGTAATTTGCCGACTTTCGTGATTCCCTCTAAGGATTGTAATTCTATCCCGATAACGAACTTTTAAAGCTACTAAAAGCGACACGGTCTCTACTGAGTAATAGCCACGATCTGCATTAGTAACAAGGTACAGTATATTAAGACTTGCAAACTGCTATGACTATCACTGAAGGAAACTAACCCAACGACATTGAACTGAATCATATTCAGCAATGAAGATTCTTGTGCTAGTAGTAGCCTTTATAAATTAGTTTTTCAAAAGCTTTCATAATAATGACCAAATTTGTCAGTCACGTCTCTCAACTATAAATTTCTTTGTAATGACCAACTAGAGTGTCACCACATACAATATTGTCTTACGTCCACCGATGCTAGATTCAAGCCTCCAATAACGCTTAAGTTACATTACATATATGTAAAAAAAATTTACACAAAAATTATTAGTGGTTGACACTCGTAACTTATAAAACTGATTTTGTAGAAGTAGCAAGTAGCAACCTAAGTTTATCCAGAATAATCAAACAGAAGCATATATTGAGCACATAAAATGAAACTTATTTACAAACCCCCATGATACAGCACAAGACGTAGGCACCAAGATAACGGATTTCTGATGGGTAGATGACGGATTCGCTCTTCGCGAAAACAAGCTTATCAATTGCATTTCCTCCTATTACAAAAGGCCTTGGTGTATGCATCACATAAAAACTAACAAAGAAATTACCAATACTGGACGTTTGAAACTTATCCTATAAACCAACTAGTAAACTACATCTTTCCAAGTAATAGAGCAATTGAAAAGAATCTTAAGTCTTAACTATAAAATCCAGATCATTAAAATCATACACAGTCACCTCCTAAAAAAAGCAAAAGACCCTCAAACTTGCAACATTGAAAGCCAAAACTGAACTTGCTTATATATACCTCACTGTTGACAGCTCACAGGAAACACACACACAGGATCTCATGGTTGTTTCGAAAAATTTGTTATTTGGTAAAAATTTAAATTAACTTCAAAACCTCGACTTTCCTAAACATGCACCACCAAAAAGTCACAAAACCCATAAAACTTCAATACCACAAGTGGACTTGCTTCTTCTTACATGTTAAAACTAACTGGACCACTTAGAGTAAACCCGAATATGCTATCATGGTTTGAATCCTCATTCATTTTCTGACGACTAACAGCAATTACAAATACGCAACCACAATGTATCCCCCCTATGCTTCCATCAGTAAATTTCCCAAAAACAAGATCATAACACCACCAAATACACTCCCCTACACAAAAATACAGACAATTCCCGAAAGTGCAGCACTATAAGAGCACAGTTGGAAACATACATATTATAAATATAACTTAAATCAACCATGAAGAGGTACTTAGTGTCCGGGGGCTCTCCCTTGATCTGGAACAACTTAAAACATACAACTTACCCAAAAAGTTATTACTGACAACATTTTTCATGCCAAAATTCCTGAAAATGATAACAGTACAAAAATAAAACAACAATAAAAGATAATAAGTAACAATCGCATAATTTCAACCTATTTTCGAACAAATAAAGCAGGCACATTAATTCATATCGTCAGCAATTATACTTAATTGAGCATAACTAAAGTTTTGGAATAGTTAACCTATTTCCCGTTTGAACCAATCGGAGCATTAATATGAGATTACACATTCTCTCCCAACACAACTCACCAAATCCAACATAAGTGGTCTTGGCAGATAATATTGTATACTTAAATAAAAAATTTACCACACAACTGCAGATAACACAATAAAAATCCAAAAAATAAAATGAATGAGCGTAACTACAATATGTAACTCTAACATAATCATCAATATATAGAAGTATTTAGTATAAGCAGCCCATAAGAACTCATTTAGATCACAGATTGTCTTACAATATATAATTCCACATAAACCAACATCATTGAACATCAAATTCCAGTGACAATGATTTTAAAAATCCAATTGATTACCTATTTCAGAAAATCACAGACTAGCATCAAACACATATAATAGGACAGCATATTGCACCATTTAAAAGACCAACTGGACAACATCGAGACAGAAACTCAAAGACATAATTACCCCCCAAAAGAGGTAATTTAAGTCAGGTGAATAACACCCTCAATGTACACATTCAATCAGATCATAGATTTTCAGTTTTTCACGCAAGTTAATATCCGCAAAATTCACAAACATCAAATTTAACTCATTCTATAAAAATTACAGCAAAACATCAGATACACAAAACGGAACATAAAAATGAACTACCCACAAAATTACATCAGAGTTGAAGAAACCAAAGATAGAACATTGAACAAGTCTAACAGACATAATCACATATGAAGAGGTAACTAGTATTCCGCAAATCAACCCCGAACTGAAACAGTTTGATCAAAACACGCATTTTCTCAGAACATATCAGGCAGTGGTGAGCGCCACATCATTAAATCCTGGATAACTCATGGTAATTATACAAAATTGGATATAAAGCATGAACATCCCCCAATTTCAACAGCAGGAAACGAGCAACTAGCAGTGACCAGATAAAATTAAACAAAATCCACCAACATAATCATAGTGAAGAGGTAACAAGTGCACTGAGAATTATCCCCAGTAAGGACGGCCTCACGACATCATATTCTTTTTCAAACAAAGATAAAAGCGTAGTTAGACAAAACCCAGAATGAAATCAAAGAAAACTTACAAACATAATCACCGATAAAGAGAAAAAAAAATGTTAGGCAAATCACTCTGAACAAAAAACAGCTGAATAACATCATAAATAACATAGTTTGACACCAAATATTGAATTCCAGTAACAAACTTTCAAGTCCAAACATTAGTAAATATTCAAAAAGACAAAACCCATATTAAATAAAAGAAAACTGACCAATATAATCACCCACAAAGAGATAAATATAGTCAGGCAAATCACTTCCAATCCAGAACAGCTCAATCACACCATAAATAATACAGTTTACCACTAAACATCAAAATCATTCAATTTTTAAATTCAAACATTAGAAAGAATCTAATTAGACAAATCCCATATCAAATTAAAGAAAACTCAGCAATATGATAACACTGTTTCACATTAAACATCAGAATCACACAAATTTCATATTAAAACATTAGAAAGACTCTAATTAGATAAAGTCCATATAAAATCAAAGAAAACTCACCAATATAATTACCCATGAAAAGGTAATTAGGTAGGTAAATACTCTAATTAAGTAAAACCCAGATATAACCAAAGAGAACACATCAAGAGGTAACTAGTGTCGGGCCAACCTTTCACAACTCATAAGAACCAAAGTTTCACACTGAACATCGAATTCCAGAAACAATTTTCATATCCAAATACTATGAAATACCTGATTAGACAAAACCCAGATTAAAAAAAAAACCCAACATAATTATTCATAAAGAGATAAATATTGCCAGGAAACACAGCTCAATTACAATATAAAGAATACGCATTAAACATCAATATCACACAATTTTCACATCCAAATGTTAGTAAAGACTCTAACAAGACAAAACCAAGAGGAGCAACTAGCAAGCAGTAGGCCAAAAGAGACTACACACTGAGAAAAAATTCGATCTTTTACCATGTATTTTAGAAAAGAGTACCGAATTCAGCCTTTCATCACCTCATAATTACAATAAATGTATTTCCAGTTCAGCCACTGACAAAACCATATAATTTTCGAAGAAAACTGACCAACATAATCACCCATGAAGAAGTAATTAGTGTCGGGCGAATCACACTCATAATCCAAAAGAGCTCAATCAAAAGCAAGCAATATTCATATCCAAACATAAGTAGATACACAAACTAGAGAAAGAAAGAAAGAAATATAATGGGGGAGGAGAAACAGTACAGACTACATGTAAGAAAAAAGCGATCTTTTACCATGTACTTTGGTAAGATTACCGAATTTAGCCTTTCAGCACCACATAATTACGAAAAATAAAATGCTGGTTTCGCAACCGGACAAAACTCATATAATTAAATTAAAAAAAAACTGACCATCACAATCACGCATGAAGAGGTAATTAGTGTTACCGAATCACACTCCCACTCCAAAAGAGCTCAATCAAAAGCAAACAGTATTCAAACTCAAACATTAGTAAATAGTCAAGAAAGAAAAAGAAAGAGGAGAAAAAGGTGGGAGGGGAAAACAGTACAAACCAACATAATCACCCATGAAGATATAAATATTGCCAGGAAAACACAGCGGAATTACAACACAAATAGGAGTAACAAAGTTTCACATTAAACATCAAAATCACACAATTTTCACATCCAAACATTAGTAAAGACTCTAATTAGACAAAACCAAGGAGAGGAACTAGCAACTAGCAACTAGCAGTAGGGCAAAAGAGACTACATATCGAGAGAAAAAAAACAATCTTTTACCATGTATTTAAGTAAAGATCACCGAATTCAGACTATAAGCGCCCCCGTAATTACGGAAAATACAATTCTAGTTAGTTACAGACCAACATAGTCACCCATGAAGAGGTAATTAGTGTCGGGACAAGGACCGCCAATATTAAAAAGCTCGATAAGGTCGTAAAACTGTCCATGAATATCACCGCAAACAGTAACAGGACACCTAACAGGCTGAACTTTCCACTCCTCAACAAGGATAGCCTTAGCTTGTTCACATAGTCTCTTTATCTCACTCTCTGTTAATGCCTTACACTCTTTTAGTTGACAGATCTGTCTCTCGAGATCCCCCTCCAAAGGCATCCCGAAAGTCTATCTCTCTCTCTATATATATGTATATGTTGTCGTCTCCGTTGGGAAAGTCTAGTAAATACACCAAATAGGGAAAGAAAGAAAAAGGGAAAAAACAGAGCAACATAATTACCCATGAAGAGGTAATTATTAAAGACTCTAATTACACAAAACCAAGTGAGGAACTAGTAGCAGGCTAAAAGAGACTACATATTGAGAAAGAAACGATCTTTTACCATGTATTATAGTAAAGATTACCGATTTCAGCCTTTTAGCACCCCCATAATTACGAAAATTACAATTCTAGTAAATACCCAAAACGGAAAAAGAAAGAAAGGGAAAAACAGTACAGACCAATAAAGTCACCCATGGTACTGATTGAGTCTTAACCCGCGAATAACACTCCAAATCCAAAAGAGCTTAATCAAAAGAAAACAATTATCACACCCAAACATTAGTAAATACTCAAAAATAGATAGCGAAAGAGAAGAAAAACGGACAGACCAACATAGTCACCCATGAAGAGGTAATTAGTATCGGGACAAGGACTGCCAATATTAAAAAGTTCGATAAGGTCGTAAAATTGTCCATGAATATCACCGCAAACAGTAACGGGACACCAAACAGGCTGAACATTATACTCCTCGACAAGAATAGCCTTAGCTTGTTCACATAGTCTCTTTACCGCACTCTCTGTTAATGCCTTACACTCTTTTAGTTGACAGATGTCTCTCCAGATCCCCCTCCGAAGGCATCCCGAAAGTCTCTTTCTATATATTAGTAAAGATTCTAATTGGGGGAACTAATAGCAGGCTAAAAGAGACTACATATTGAGAAAGAAACGATCTTTTACCATGTATATTAGTAAAGATTACCGAATCCAGCGTTTCAGCACCCCCATAATTACGAAAAATATTCTAGTAAATACCCAAAACAGAAAAAGCAAAAAAGAAAGGGAAAAACAGTACAGACCAACATAGTCACCCATGGTACTAATTGAATATTAACCCCGCCCCGCACGAATAACACTGCAAATCCAAAAGAGCTAAATGAAAAGCAAACAATATTAAAATCCAAACATTAGTAAATAGTCAAAAGGAAAGAAAACAGACCAACATAGTCACCCATGAAGAGGTAATTAGTGTCGGGACAAGGACCGCCAATATTAAAAAGCTCGATAAGGTCATAAAATTGTCCATGAATATCACCGCAAACAGTAACGGGACACCGAACAGGCTGAACATTATACTCCTCAACAAGAATAGCCTTAGCTTGTTCACATAATCTCTTCACCTCACTCTCAGTTAATGCCTTACACTCTTTTAGTTGACAGATCTGTCTCTCTAGATCCCCCTCTGAAGGCATCCCTATAGTCTCTCTCTCTCTCTCTCTCTATATATATATATATATATATGTATGTATGTGTTTTTATATGTTGTCGTCTCCGTCGGAAAGTCTATCTTTAATAATAGATCGACGACTTGATTATTTGCTGGTCTTCGTAGGTGGCTCAAAAAACAATTCCTAAATGGTGTTTTTATACGGACGCTTAATTTTTTCATTATAAAATTTATTATTTCACCTGCAAACTCTATATTTGACCTATAAAAAGGAAAAAATATATTAAATTAGTGTTCTTTATTACATGTGTTTAACGATTTATGTATTATACTATCACTTTGTTATAATTGAGATACTGAACTATCATAATATTGACAATTCAGGTACCGTCGTTAAATTAATGAGATGGAAATTAATTTCACTTTTCATTTTGATCATATTATTTGTAATTTATATAAATCTAACTCTTAATTTTCTGAAATGTCTCATTTTAGTATAAATTCAAAAAAATCAGATTTAAAAAATAATAATAATAAGCATAACAAAAATACCAAAAAAAATTTGAAAAAACCTTTAAAAAAGTAAGAAATCCGAAAAAATCACGAAAAAAAATGGTAAAATAACCAAAAAAAATCTAAAAAAACAAAAAAAAAAGTTCAAAAAAACCGGAAACCCGAAAAAACCCAAAATCGGTAAAAAAAATAAAAAATAAACCCTAAAATCAAAGAATCAAAAATCACAAAACAAAGAAAAAACGTTCAAAAAAGTCAAAAACCAGTCAATAACCCCGAAAAACAGTAAAAAAATTATTAAAAAATCAAGAAAATTCCAAAAATCCAAAATCACAAAAAAATAAAAAATAAAAATAAAAGTTCGAAAAAGTCGAGAAAAGATGGAAAGTCAAAAAAATGTAAAAAAAACTTTTAAATAACTTGCAATTGTTTTCAAATGAGTAAAAACGACTTCAAATGACTTACAAAATGACTCCAAATGAAATGACTAAAAATGACTCCAAATAACTTAAAAATGACAGTAAACAATTGCAAGTTATTTTTAAAAAAAATTATATATTTTTTACTTTCCGGCTTTTTTTGACTTTTTCGAACTTTTATTTTTTATTTTTTTTGTGATTTTGGATTTTTGGATTTTTCTTGGGTTTTTAATATTTTTTTTTACTGTTTTTCGGGTTTTTTGCGGGTTCCCGTCTTTTTTGAACGTTTTTTTAATTGTTTTGTGATTTTTGATTTTTTAATTTTTAAGGTTTATTTTTTAATTTTTTTTTACCGATTTTGGGGTTTTTTGGGTTCCCGGTTTTTTTAAACTTTTTTTTGTTTTTTAGATTTTTCTTGGTTTTTTTACTATTTTTTTGTGCTTTTTTCGGGTTTCCTACTTTTTAAAGGTTTTTTCAAAAAAAAAATGAGTATTTTTGTTTTTTAAGTTTTTTTTAAAAAAAAATTTCTGATTTTTCTGATTTTATACTAAAATGAGATATTTCCGAAAATTAAGCGTTAGATTTATACAAATTACAAAGAATATGACCAAACTGAAAAATAAAACTAATTTTCATCAAATTAATTTAATGTTGATACATGAATTGTGAATATTATGATAGTTTAGTACCTCAATTGTAACATAATGATAATATGATATCTAAATCGTTAAACACAGGTAGTACAGTACACTAATTGTATTTTTTCCCGATAATGTTAGCATATTGAGTCTCCTGGGTAATATAACTCCAAGGTAAAAGAAGGGTCATCTTATCGAAAGGTGACATGATTGTCGTTGAAAATGACATGATGCGTTTCTTCTCTAAGCACATGACCTCGGTATGTGGCTGACACTTGAAATTACACGAGTCATTTATGAGGTTGAATCTTCCTGCATTTTTTGGGAATACAAGGTCCGAGGATGCTTATGAATGGGGTTTTTCGAATAAAATGCATTTTTGAGATGATGGATGTAACCTCAGAGTAAAATTACTCTCACTATTTTCATGTTAAGAAAAGCGCACGTAATTGGTGGGCAAGTATGAGACAATTAATTCTTGAGGCAAATCCTTGCTTGACGGTCGTCTCTAAGACGCAATTTGAGGTGCCTTTGATAAGCACTATATTTCCATTTCCTATCGTCTTGCTAAGGAGTGAGAAATTCACTAATTTCTCGCAAAACGGTAGATCATTGACGGAATTTGAGAGGACATTTACTTCGCCGTCCTATTTTGCCCTAAAATTGGTGGGAACGGATGAAGCTAAATGTCGTAGGTTTTTTCAAGGGTTGGATCTAACCCTTCGCTTTCGCTTATCATTACTTGACATAACTAGTTACCCCATACTAGTTGATAAAGCCTACACTGCAGATGGTGATGCGAATGAAGGAAGAGAACTCTAGCCGCGAGCAAAATAAGAGGTCGAGATTTGAGTAAAGATCACAACAATATCGCGGAGGCAATGCTTTTAAGTTTCAGAAGAGAAATGTAGGGAGTAACGGTCCTAATCATTGAGAAAGACAATTGGAAATTTGGTTGAAATCAAATAAATCGACTTAGACCATCTGTTTCAAATTACACAAGAAAGGCAGATTTGACTTGCTTCCGTTGTAACGGAATAACAGAAAATGGCATTACGCAAGCAAATGCACTCAAGGACAGCCGGAACGGAGTAATGGATGCCATCTACGTGGCCAACAAGGACAAATTGCTACGTTTTGTACCACATAGAATTAGTCTTTGACACATGGTAGTGGAGATGATAAGGAAGGAATGTTCCTGGAAACATAGTTGTCGGAGCACGTGCACCTTCAAGACGTTCATGCTTCTTCAAATGTAAACCCGAGTTTGGTTTGATTATATAATCATGGTGCATATGTGTTAATCGATCCGTCCACACATTCCTTTATATCCACTACATTACTTTGTTCTTTAAATATCCCCATAAACCCCACTAAACATGAATTAGCGTTTTATTAGTACACCAGCAGAATCTATAGTGTTGACAAACGTAGTTTATAAGAACTCTGTCATACAAATTTCCGGTAGCGAGAAGAAGGTTGACTTGTACCATTGTCTAAATCTGATTTTGATATGATAATGGGTATGTACTTCCTATCATTTTATCGAGCTACCCTATATTGTGTCCGGAAGGAAGTTAAATTCCACCCTTACGACCGTTTGGAATTTATCTTTCATGGTAAAGGCCAAGTTATTCCCATTTCCATCATATCTGCGATTAAGGCGCAACGAATTCTTGACAGGGGATATTATTATTACCTTGATTGATATGGTGGGTTGTTAGATGTCTAAAATATTATATCTACTTGTTGCATGAAAGAAAAAAAGTTTAAAATGCAAAAATAAATCAAAACGTCATGTAGTAAGAAGTTAGGGACTAATTCTGCAGTTCCTCCTATACGCCATGGACCATGACTGTAGTTTCTCCCGAACAGTTTCACTTAAAACGAAGTTACATCACTGGTCCATTGCTTTCTAAAATAAAAATCCTACAATACATAATCTCGATCAGGACAAAGTTTATAAATAACTCAATAGTTCAAAATTTGATCATTTACACTCGGTGTATCTAAATTCGATTATGTGTAAATAAATAATATGAAAAATTGTAGAGTTAATGGTATACAATTTTATAAAATATTAGTGTAAAGGTATATGCGGATCTTATATAACAAAAATGAATACAAAAGTAGAGACTCGTGCTGATAACATCTTATAAAAAGGGACATATAGCTAAATGAATAAGTATTGAAAACATAAAAAATAAACACTAGATATAACGTGATCGTTGTCTAAAAAAATCGGGGGTTGAGCCCTATCACATGGAAAAATATCATTACCTTTTTTTATGTATATGAAAGAGGGATTTAAAAAAATATAACAAAATTTGAGTTTTACACATCCCTCTGACTACTTTTTTCATACAACTTGATTAATGAAAATGTTGTGTTATGGAGGTATTTATAGCCAAACTTTCGGGTTGAGAGTGTATATATTGTTGACACATGCTATTTTGTTTCATTTGTCATTTTGTGTAAGCGACATGAAACAAAAAAATAACATGTGTAATAGTTTGTTATCTATGAATGTACTCCATGTTTAGGATCATGTATTATCATATATACCATAATATTTACAACAAATTTTACTTTTTACTTTGTACTTTTCTTATTTTACTTTTAAGCAGTGATAGCCAGGGAGATACATCAAGAATCTCATAGTTGTTGTTTTTACAGGTTTGAATGGACCAAAGACCAAAACAGTGTCACGGCCCCCGAACCAAAGAAAGGATGAATAAGAGTGGTAAAGACTTAACACAAAGATGCAATGCAAATCAACTTTAATTTCTTTGTCATCTGCAAATGCTGCCATATATGCCCTCCTTTATTGGTGGATTCGCTTTAATTTTGAATACTTGCCACCTTAACACATTTTTTTTCCATTATACTCAACTTTATTTGAGTAATGATATAGGAAGAAAAATACACACCATCACGTAGATACTGCTGACATGGCAAAAATTTAAATAAGCTGTAATATGACTAATCTTTTTTTTACACTGCCTAGTCTCTCTCTCTTCTCCTCACGGCTTTGTATCCTCTCCATCCCCCTCTTATTCACGAGAAACCCGTTAATTCAAAAGAAAAAGCAAAAGAAGTTAATTAATAATCAAATTTTTACAATGAAAAATATTGGTGATCATATCAATCAGTACTAATACATGAAAAAAAAAATCAGAATAAATTGAATTTGGTTTTGTTTGGTTGCATCAATTTGGGTTTTTTTGAGTAAAACCAATTTCTCCTAATTACGAAACAGATTTAGGTTTTTTTTAATCCAAACTAGTAATTTCAAGTAAGTTCGGATTAAAAAACCCTAATTTTGCTTATGAATTGGGGGAAATTGATTTGAAGAATTCATATATTTATTTACACCAATTTAAAGAATTCATATATTTATTTACATAATTCGTAAAGTTTACACTTATTTTTAAATTTCATACATCAATTTAAAGAATTCATATCTTTATTTACATAATTGATATCTATAATTTTTAACTTGATACACTTAATTCACGGAGTTCGTATACTTATTTTTTAATCTTATACACTAGTTAACAAATCTAACATTTTTCCGTCCTCCGATCTCGAAGTAACACGTTGCCGTCGTGGGCCTCTCCTTCGACGACCACATCTAGTCGGCATCTATCTCGAGTTTTTGATCTCGCTCTACATTTTCGCTGCCCACTGCAACGGATGTTTGCGTCTCAATTTCCAAAAAAAAGAGAGATCGGAGGGAGAGAGGAAGGAGGAGAGAAAGATCGAAAAGAGAGTGATGAGAAGAGAGAGATCGAAAAGAGATAAGAAGGATGAGAGATCAGAGAGAGGAAGAAGCAGAAAAAGAGAGAGATCAGAGAGAGGGAGAAGGATGATGAGAGAGAGATCGAAGAGAGAGTTAGAGGAGGAGAGAGAGAAGAAAAAGATCGGGAGGGATGAATGAGTTTTTTTTTTATTTTTATTAATTACTAATTGAAAATATGTTTGTAATAATTTAACTTTTAAGAGTATTTTTTGATAATTTAACTTTTAAAAATATATTTTTGTTAATATAATAGGTGTATGTTATTTTTATTTTAATTTTCTTATGAATAATTGATAGAGTACTTTTGTATTCAGACAAACATACATACTATATGTATGCATGGAGAAGTTCATCATTTTTTTCAATATAGATATTCAGTATATCCAACAAATTTGACAAACATACATACTATATGTATGCATGGAGAAGTTTATCATTTTTTTCAATATACATATTCAGTATATCCAACAAATTTTTCCTTCTATCTCACAAATAAAATAATTGGACATAAGAACAATACAGTGAGATATGCAAAGGCTGTTTAATTCTTTCACATCACATGTGTTAATGTGAGATTAAGCTTCTTTTACTCTGCTCCTCCCTAAATACTTCAGCGCTGCAACAAATTGGTTTTAAACTTAAAAACATAAACTGAAAATATAAACCATATAGGAACACCTCACTGTTTTATTTCTGAATAGTATTCCTCCAGCAATTTTTGTCAATTTTTTTTTGCCGAAAACATCAGTATAAGTTGAAGGCAAGTCTCATCTCATGTTTTGCCTTCGCTTTTTTTTCTTTTTTTAGAATCCTTTGGGAAACTTGTAGTCTAAGCTCGACCAGGTGGCTGTCGAGAGTTCCCAGCTCTCCTGTAAATTCGAAGAAATTTTACAAAAATAATTTAATATTCTTCAATAGTGAAATTGGTAAACAATTACAAATCCAAATAGTTTATTCTTGTTCAGTTGATTTGCTCGTGTATATAATATGTAGTTTAGTTACATCATTGACTACAGATAAATCGACTTTATTAATAACTCTAGTTGAACCAAATCACTTACTACCTTTTGAGATATACACATGATCATTGATGACTTCAAATTAAAATTAACATCTTAACAATTGTTAGATTTTAAGTTTTCTTTTAGAAAGGTAAACAAAAGGTTATAGTGATGCTGATTTCCAAATTCTAGGTTTTACCGCCATTATTATAACATAAGCAACTTTCATTCCAATAGTATTTACACAATAACCGTTTTGGGTATGATAATCAAATTATTGTTAAACTAATGCTACCTTTAGAAGGCATTGGTTCTATACCTATGCTTCTTAGTAGTTAAGGAGACAGCTTGCTAATGACACCTTTAAATATGCATATTTCAAGCATATATACTACATTTTATTGCAACTAAGATGCTTAAAAGATATGGTGTTAAAAGGAGATAAAGATAATGAAATGTAACATCAGAAAAGTTAAATTAAAGCTGTTACAGTAAAGAACCTAATGAAATGTTAAATAACTTTAAGGACATGGTTTATATAAACATGGAATAAAGTGAAGAGACAGCTCTCTCGTTTCCCTTTTCCTTTATATGATTCAAGTTTTATTTCTTAATTTGTAGTCTGAAGGTTAAAACTGTTTAGGATAAAACTTAGTCTGAAGCTTAAACTTAGAATAAAAATGAAAAATTAAGTGTAAAAGTTCAAAATAGTTATTCCTACTCAAAATAGAACTTATGTTTTCGAATTAAGTACAACTGATAAAGGATAGTTTTTAAACTATACGTATATAATACATGAATTTATGAAAGTAAATATCAATATATGTTCACAAGTATATGTATTAAAATACTGATGTATGTAAATAATCGGTTTTGGTCGGATTCAAAACTATAAAACCACAGACCGAATAGATTATATCGGTTTATGGAATTCTAAACCGGACCAAACCAATAGATAATCTTGGTGGTTCGGGGTAAGGTCCGTTTTTTTCTGGTTTGGTCGATTCAGTCAGATAGGTTTGGTTTTTTTCTACCACTAATACCCAAAAAAATTAACGGGAAGTACAATTCTGAATTGAGTGGATATGTGGCCCGTGGGTTATTTATATGGGCTTGTTACTTTAATGAAATAATAACATGTAACAAAACAAAGTGGTCAAAAAAGTTAAAACAAAAAGATGAGCCTAAAAGATAGAAACACACACAAGCAGTGAGAAAATAAGTATTATATATAACGCCACCTTCTTTACGATAACAATAAATTGTCATCTTAGACAACACATTATATGTTTTGTTTTACTCTAATGCTGGTTACTTCATCATTAAGCTTGTACATGCACACATATTTTTTCTTTTGTGTACATGCACACATAGGAATACGTGCTGAAAGGATAATTCGTTTGAATGAAAATATGATAAAATCATGACTTACAAAATAATTTATTTAGATTAGGTGAAATGCAATACTCAGATCTTCTACACTGCCAATAGATAAAGTCTATTCTCATGAAGTAGCAAAGCAATTAATACTTTAATTATATAAAGGGGCATTTGACATAGAATCATTTATTCACTTAAACATTTTCATAGCAACTGAACTTTGTAAAAATATGCTTCAGTATAGATTTCCCCGCACTGCAAGAACGAAAATGGTGTTAGCTAACGGAAAATACTATTTTGTGCGACAAATTCTCACTATTTTGTGTATTATACTCGAGGTTTTGAGAATTTTTATTTGTGGTATGGGTATAAGGTTTCTTTTACAAGTAGGCGTTAAGTGTAAACACTCATGCCCAAATACTATACTACAGTATGAAGCTTTTATACTGACAGTGTACATATGAAAGTGTCCATGCATTTAATAGTAGTGAGCGCATAGCTTGTATATGTAAGGATGAAATTATGAATAGAAATAATAGTGATTGTTGAGTTTCAACTTTTCATCTCCAGAAATAATAGTGATTGTTGTGTTTTTAATAATAATGCAGAAATTTCCAGATTAAAAAGTTCTAACTTGTAAAAATCAGAAGTTTCACGCTGCTGAATTTTGTAGCCTACAAATTAAAGCCAATTTTTTTTTTTTATGTACAGAAACAAGCTGATATTAGTACCTGTTGTGAATAGGATCAGGACCATTTGGAATTCTTCTTTTGCTCATATTGAGAAATCCCACTTGTACTTTATCGCCCTCTTTTATCAAATCGGCTTTAGGCTTCAAGCTCTCCCCTTGCTGCTGTGATATTACCGTCGTGTTTAGTCCCGTTTCCGAAACACCGATCAACATCAACCATAAAAAACCGAACAAGGATAGTACCCCAAACAAGGACTTTAAGAATCCGTCACTAGATCTGCTATTTCTCATACCTCTCCTTTAATACCCCAAGGTTAATATTTCAAAAGAAAATAAAGAGAAAGAGGAAGAATGTATGTGAGAGAAAGGGAAATAGAAAATTAGGATATTTATTCTTTTTTACCTCATGGGCTTAAGGGAGGTTGGCTCTCTTTATAGGTATGAGGGATTCTGTAAACACTTTCACAAAACTCTAGAGAAACAAGGATAAAAGAGGAATATATAAACCAATATTCTTTTCGAAGAAAAGTAATCCCCCTTACAAGACTATATATATATATATATATATGCATCTGCATGGAAATGTGACAAGAACAGTTCATTCAGTTCGAGTGTACAATTTTAGATTGTTTTTATTAACTTATTAAAATGATTGGTTGACAGTTTTTGAACTGAACTATCTGCCCACGTAATTTTGATTGTTCCATTTTGAACTGAGATTGAGGGAATGTGATTTCGCTTTTTCATTTTGTTTTTTGTCTTGTTTTCCTACTAAACAGTTGGATTGAGATTTGAGAAATTAAGAAATCACATTAATTCCCATTTCGTGTACTTTCATATGCTCTTGATTAATTCAAAATAATAAAAAAAAAAAACAGCATAACAATTGTATAGTAACATCTTGTATGTATAATATTATATGAGTTATTGCTGAAATTTAGCAATGGTTGCAAGTGTAGCTGAATTTTTATCAGCATGACGTATAGTAACAAACATTGGTTGCTATCATATTATTATTCCATTCTTTTCTTACGATTTTCATTATTATTATTTTACCTTTTTTCTTAGTTTCCTTTCCGCCAACATATGGATGTATTACAAGCTCCGTAAATTTCTATTTAGTACAATTTAACAATTTTATTTAGTTAAAACACAAATTCTAATATTTTATTCAATTAAATCAATACTACCAAATTAATATAGAACAAAATCCACAAATAAACTGCCATATTTTTTCTCTAATTTGAAACTTACACGTGCCGACACAATGAAAACATATATACAAAGTCATGATATATATATACTAGTAAAAGTTGTCCACGCGTTGCGTGTGAGACGCGTAATGACATAAATCTCGTAATATATTTTATTTTTAACATAATATTCAGATTTTGTATAATTTATTATAGTTACGGAGGTTAAAACGAATTGTTAATTAATTTAGGGTACATCCGTAATTAGTAAAATATATTGAGGACAAATAGTTAATTAATTAGATTATGTATATTGGTAATTATTAAAATAGAGTGAGGGTATTTTTGGAAAAAAAGTGGCTAAATTGAGCAGCTTCAATTTTTCTTGGGTTGGCTTATTATAATAGAATGATACATAAACATCCTAAAAACTACAAAAACAGAACATAAAAAAATACTTCACAATTTTAAAACGACAGTCAACATAAGAGCTTAGTTGTTACTAAATGTGATGGTATGATGGTGCGATTCTCTTGTTATTCACGGCCGTGGTGTCATTGTGGTGAGGTTCGCAGCACTACAAAAAATGTCAAAATAATGATAGAACAATTTTTTTGTTACGAGTTTATTAGCTACAAATTTGTGATAGTGGTAATTTTTTTTAAACAGTAACAACTTTGTGACAGATTTGTGATACTTTTTTTAAAATAGTGACAGTTTTGTGATCGTTTTTTACCCTTACTAAATCAACATTATTTTGTAGTGCGGTAGTCAGGGCTGGAGAAATAATAGGTAGAGGGGGTAATGGTGGCGATGGTTTGGAGAGAGGAGAGAAGCAACGGGAAAAGAGATGGTTTCTCCGTTGGTAATGGTTTGGAAAAGAGATGGGCTCGTCGTCGCCGTGGTGATTTCCGGTCGAAGGTGCATGTGTGTTTGTCCGTACGACAAAGCTAGAGAGGAGGAGAGAGGGGGGGGGGGGGGGGGGTGGGTTTAATAGGTTTAACTACCTTTGAGGGGAAAATATTAAGTTACAAAAAGTAGCGGTTTGGTTAGATTATACTTAATACAAAATATATTAATATATAAATAACATATATATATATGCATTGGATATATATATATATATATGAATATAAAACGATTTAGGATCACACCCAGCCAGACAATAAACAATTAAATCACACGTATTTGATCGCTTAATAGTTGACTTCAGATGCACACTGACTTGTGCACTTATTGACAAATAAATATATCATTTGATTTACACTATCTATCTATTGATGAATAAATCTTATCAGTTAATGATTCGGTCTAAACGTTTGATTCAGATATAATTAGCTTATCAACTCTTATATATATATATAATGTGGCCACACATTGTGTGTGTAATGTGCAGTTATTATAAGAAGAAAGAAATTTTTATTTAAGATTTTTTGTAGGAGTAATTGATAAAACTTAAGAGAAGTTGAGAGTCTAAAATAAAAACAAACAAAATATGAAACACTAGGTAGGGTAATTTGAAAAAAATAATAGAACATGCACTTTATGAAATTTTGGGATTTTTAGCAACTTCACTCAATTTTGGGTTTGCTTATTATACTATAAATCGTGTCTCACGCGTTTTGTGTGCGATGCGTACTACGATAAAAATATAGAAAGTAAATGTAATTATGATACAAATATGTGGAGAATTTAAAAAAGGGGCAATTAACATAAACATACCCTACACCTATTATATTAACAAAAACATACATTCAAAAGTTACATTATCAAAAATATACCTTCAATTAATAATAATAAAAATCTGTAATATTTACTCTCTCTCTCCTCCTCTCACTCAATCTCTTTCTCCTCTCTCTCCTCATCTCACTCACTCTCCGGTCTATCTTCTCCTCCTTCTTTCTCTCTCCGATCTCTCCCTCGCTCCTCCTTCTTTCTCTCTCCCATCTCTCCTTTTTTCTCTCTCTTTCCGATCTCTCTTATTATCTTTATCTATTTTCGATCTTTCTCTCATTCTCCCTCTCTCTCTCGGATCTCTCTTTTCGGTGAACATTGAGACGGAGACATCCGTCGGAGTGGGTGGCGAGGGTGTATAGCGAGGTCAAAAACTCGAGGTCGATGACGATGGAGATGCGGTCGTCGAATGAGAGCCGCACGATGGCGACGTGAAAGTTCGAGATCGGATGACGGGTAAGAGTTAGATTTGTTAACTAGTGTATACGTTTGAAAAATAAGTGTATTGACTTCTTGAATTAAGTGTATGGAGTTGAAAATTATAGATATAAATTTTGTAAATAAGTATATGAGTTTGTAAATAGGGGTATGAACTTTACGAATTAGGGTATTGACTTTTAGAATAAGGGTATAAACTTTTAGAATAAGTGTATTGAAAAATTATATATAAAACTTCATATCATTATTTTGTGCAATTCATACCCTAATTTTTTAAGTTCATACACTAATTATAAAACTTCGTATCCTAATTTTAAAATTTCATATACTAATTTTAAAACTTCATACCCTAATTATAAAACTTCATACCTTAATTTTAAAACTTCATAACCTAATTTTAAAATTTCATACCCTAATTTTAAAACTTCATACCCTAATTTTAAAACTTCATATCCTAATTTTAAAATTTCATGTCCTAATTAACTGCCATGTGTAAACAAGCATATACTACTAATTCATAGAGTTCATATTCTAATTATAAAATTTTATATTCTAATTTTAAAACTTCATACCCTAATTAACTGCAAAACACAAACACTAAGAAAGTGTCTCCTTGCAAGTTTTATTGCTATGTTCTTGCTAATGGCATCGCGAACATGTGGCCCTATGTGAACATGTGAAAATTGTGGTATGAACTTTCGAAATAAGGATATGAATTTTACGAATTAGGGTATGACATCTACAAATTATGGTATGACCTTGAAAATGGGTATGAATTCTGTAAATTGGTAGTAATTCTGTAAATTGGGGTATGAACTTTTGAAATAATGGTATAAACTTCTATTTTTACTTTTTTGGTGGGATATGGAGGCAGAGTAAAGTTTGATGATTCTATTTATATGTATCTATATGTGTGTTATGTATGTATATATATGTATCAATATGTGTGTCGATATTTGTATATAGATATATATATAGATATACCGATATGACGTGAGAGATAGAGAGAGAAACTATGACAATGAGCCGTCGCCGAAGAGGCAACGACCGTTGCCGGAGAGGAGAGAGAAAGATGGGGTTCTATGTATAAAAATGAAAGAGTGTTACATGAAATTAGAATAATACGATGACATCATCAAAGTATGTTTTTGATAGTTAAAAAGTTTAGGGTATGTTTTTGTTAATTTAGTTGTAAAAGTGATATGTTTTGTTAATTTTTCCTTTAAAAAAATATAAGATGAAAATATTTCGAATAATTTTGAGTGGTTAAATAGGGATATATAATGTTATAGCCTTGCCCCACGCGTTGCGTGAGCGCGCGTAGTGCGATTAAAATATATAATATAAGTGTAGTTATATATAAATATGTGTAGAGTAAAAAAAAGATAAAATATAAGATGGAAATTGTTATTACATTTTACTTTTTATATTTTTACGAGAGTATGATATTATTGTCATTAAATAAAAAGTGTAAGGGTATAATATTTGGAAAAAAAATGTAAAATTTGGCAGTATAAAAAATATTGGTTTACGTTATTATTATTATTATTATTATTATTATTATTATTATTATTATTATTATTATTATTATTATTATTATTATTATTATTATTATTATTATTATTATTATTATTATTATATATATATATATATATATATATATATATATATATATATATATATATATATATCATTCTATTATAATAAGCCAATACAAGTCAAATTAGTCTCTCCAATTTAACCATTTTTTTTCAAAAATACCACTATACTTTTATATTAATTATAATAATACCATAATTTTATATTAATTATAATAATACCATAATTCTACAAAATGAATACTAACATTAAGGGGTCTGTCTATCTATAGTACCTTCCAATGATAACATTAGGGGTCTATCTATAGTATCTATAAGTGTTATTTTGGCTCCAAATCCGAATATTAAAATATGCCTTCAATCCAACCGGTTGGAATATAATTAACCGGTTAATTTCTATGAATTTTGCCGAAATTCGAGTTTTCGAATCCTTGATGATCTCCAAAATTTATTAGTTAAATTGCTCCCAATCAATTTTAAATCATTTCCGTTAGTAGATAAATCGATATTTAATTCTTTTGATAATATTCTCATTTATTTGATCTTCATTAAACTTCATATTTAATTATATAAGGATTAATGTTGCAGAGTATATTCTTTGATTATATTAAATAAATAATCCTTTGATTATTTATTCAATTTCATTTTTGCATTAATTTAAGTAACTGGTTGAATGGTTTAATTGGTTAATTCCCAATTAAGCGGTTATATTGTTGTTCTTTAACATCATAACATCTGAGTTTGTTTCTTGATTTTCTTGATATTGTTCTATTTGTATTTATGGATATGAACATGTATTGATCTGAAACAAACTAGTTAAATATATTAGTACATCGATACTTATTGTATAATTAAAATTGTATTTCGTTATCATCAAAACATAATTCAATTGAAACTCAATTGATTATTGGTTTAAGAATCGTTCCCTTTTTTATGATGACAAAAGTATTAAGAATTTTTACATACACAATATCGTTCAGATCAAAATAAATGTTTGAATGTAGATAATTATAAAGTTTTACACAAAAAAACCTTTTGAAAAGAATATAACAATAAAACATAAGAAAACTTTCGAAACAAGCATTATTCAATGCTCCCTGCAGTAATTGTGAGATTCCTATATATGACAATATTTTCTCCCTGTGAGAATATGTTTATTTCTCTTTATTCTTCCCCCATATTATCTCTCTCTCCTAACTGCAGATCCAGAACATCAACTTTAGGCTTCCCAAAAAAAATTTGGCCCTAAATTTACTAATTTTAGTGTGGTTTGGAATTTTTCAGTTTTACAAGAAATAAAAATCACCTAATTATATAAAAATTTCAAAAAAAAATTGTTAGAGCGTCACTCAGCAAGCTATTTTAGCTAGCTAAAGAATTTTAACTTAAGTTGTTTGACAAATTAAATAAAAAGCCACCTAAAAACACAAATTAGTAAAGAGAACAAAATGATTCAAATTTATCTTAATACTCAAATTCCTAAAATATGGAGTAAATAAATTAACAACATTGTTTTTATTTCCTTTTCAAATTTGCTCAAATTGTTAATATTTTTAAGGAATATTTATGAATTTATAATTTATTACGAAATTTCATAATTCATGGACTACATATTGATCAAATTATAGAATTTTTGGGGAAAAATGCTAAAACGTTATCCAACCTATCAGCTTTTAGTGATTTGGTACCAAATCTAACATATTTTTTAATTTGTTACCCAACGTATACATTTTTGCTCCAATTAGGGGACTCAACCAACATCCGATCATTTCAACCTAATTAACTCAAACGTATTAAGTAGTAGCTTCACTTTAATTTTTTTAATAAAAGAGTTGAACCTTTCACATAGATTAATCAATAGTAAATTAGACTTAGTATGTGTTAAAAGTCGATAACTGCAGGCGGATTGAGTCCCCTAATTGGACTGAATATGTATAGCTTGGGTATCAAATTAAAAAATGTGTTTGGTTGGATACCAAATTAGAGCAAAACGGATAGTTTGGGTACCAAATTAGAAAATATGTTAGATTAGGTACCAAATCACTAAAAGCTGATAGTTTGGCTACCATTTTAGCATTTTTCCTGAATTTTTTGATTTATAACTTTATTGTTTTCTCTAAATTTAAATATACATGATTTATTTACATATGATTTTTTTACAATAAATAGAAAAAAAATATTCATTTTGTGAGTTGTTTTGTAATAATGGTAATAATAGTTTGATTAAGTAGATATTAGGACTTAGAATAGGTTACAATAAAAAATGATAGAAGTATCCGGAATTATGTTAAATTAGTGTATGTGACGCTAGTAGTCAATAAGACATTCACAGTTTTTATTGTAACTAAAGTCACTACAATCACTTTTGAATTTTATTTTCTCTTGTTTTCTTTTTATAGTTTGGTATTTTATTTATTTACTTTTTAACCCTTAGAAATATTAATGTTTATGTAGTATCACTACACAATATGTAGGGGTATGCAATTAAAATAACAATATATAATTTTGAGAGGGGTTTTCGGAAATAAAATTGAAGGGATTGCTAAAATGCTTTATTTACAAATTCCTCCGAAAAACACTATAGAAAATGTCAAATTATTGAAAATTCTCCTAGTCATATGTAAGGTACGCCGCTGATCTCTCCCCATTCTACGTAAAATTCTCTAAAGAACTTTCTCCCATTTTTGACATCATCAAAAAGAGGCGGGGTGGGGGTAGGGGTAGAAAGTGTACTTGCAAGCAAGTGATTTCCCAATACCGATGGAATATATCATAAAACAAATAGTATTGGTTCAACAATGGCTCAATAGTTATCATCGCATTTAAAAAAACACAATCATTAACGCATTCATTTCTCGTGCATATGCAATTAATCAGCAACGCCATTCATAAGCCACCACTTAGCATCACAACACATTATGTCTAAACTTTTAAGTTGAAAATGCTCACTGTTAAATTCCATGTCGCGGTAGGAAACAACTACTTGTCTAAAGATGTTGCCTGACTAGACTACATCTACCGCGACCTAATGTTGGCAATCTTGTGGTATCGATGAAAATCCCCACAATGAGTTGTCTCAAAGGACATCTCACAAAAAACAACAATACATATGCGGGAGAAATCCATAATATAAATATGGGAAAATTATTGTTTTGTACACCGACCTATTAGTGGTTAAAATGCATACCATCTACAAACATTGACAATTTGCATACCCACCTATCGTTAATCTTAATAGGTGAGTATGCATTTTTTTGAACAATTCAGCACAAACTCCACATATCGTCCTCAATTCTTTTCGTTTAAAAAAAAGTCTTCTATTATTTAAGAAAAAAATATCTGCAATATAAGTTTTAATACTATATCATTGGTTTGAGAATGATAGAAATCCACAACCAAATGATTCAATTTTGTTAATTAATTGACAACCTCAAATTCGATTACACAATAATCCAGTTAGATTTGCAATTATTTTTTTTTAAAAAAATATCAGTTTTTAAAAATGCAAAAGATTAAACTTTTAAGAAAACAATTCTTCCATTCGCGGCTCGACGCTATCATCACCACCGGATGAATTTCAATCCGAGCATTTGTCTCGTTTGGTGGTGGTTGCTCGTGGTTGCATCCTTACACCCGGATAATCTAAATCTCAGGCGTTAGATTTAAGGGATGAGATTGAATATAGATTTATGTACAACTTTATTTGTATATGAATCATTCCCCATATATATATATGTATATATATATATATCAAATAGATCGATTCGAGTTATTGACGTAAAGATCAAATCAATAGTGAAGTGATCTACATGTTTGCTTCGGTTTTGGAACGCTTTTGCACACATGAAGTCACAAGAAATATACTATACTACTATGTATCGATATACAAAGAAAAATGTGTTAAATAAAAGAAGCAAATAGTTTTCCGATTTCGCCTCAACAAGAGATTACGTCATGTCCCTAAATCCAACCAGGACTTGAGATTTTCATTATCTTTTTCTTCAAGTGCAGAGTACCCGTTACAACTTCTTACAACCACTCTTCCATAGGGGCAAAGTTACCCACAACACAAACACGCTAAATACAAATCCTCTAGATAGCCTATTAAAATAGTATTAGAGAAAATATATTTTCTCTCTTCTCTTTAATTGAACCAGGAATGGTATGAAACAATCAAGAGATTGCAACCACACTAAATATTTCAATGCATGTGTCACGCAGTGCGCAAAACAGTGAGACGTGTGGATTGCAGTGTTCGATCCGGACTAGTTTACTAGTACAGAGCCCGCCACGTGATGCAAAAGGGGATGCCGGGATTGCATGGTATAAGGTTGCAGAGCGTGGTGGATTGTAATGATTATAAGGGTAGTGTAGTGTAAGATACATTATCGCACATCGGCAGTGCAAGCTATATTATCCCTTATTGATAGCGTAAGGTACATTTGTGTTGTTTATAACTCCAAATGCACCCTCTATTAGTTAATCGGTTTTCTAGGGTGAGTACACCTATGGGTTTATTAAATTTGGGGATGAACGGTCGAAGGCTTGTCAATGAAGTTTAAGCTTTGGAATGATCGTTTCAAGGAAATATATGAAAGATAATGATCAAGGCTTGTTTACTCTAGTGTGTGGTAATCAAATGCAATAGGGAGAACTTATATTTATAATATTGGAGGTGAGATAGTCATTGTAGTTTAAAATTCCAAATCTTATTCTGATTAACCAGCTAATTGGTAGTCCAATCACTTAAATGAAGGAGTTCAGACTTGTCGACTTGGCATTTTCTAGAACAAATATATTCATGAATTAATGATCGTTTGAACATGAAGACGCTCGCAAATCAAGTATACATGTATTATAGTTCATTAACAGTCACTTACTTATTTGGAATAATTTTTGAATCATTTTCATAGCTTCAATGATTGAGTGGAGACTGATCTAGTTTCCTAAATAGTGTGTTTGACTAATTCATAATTAACAATGATTGATGGTTCAATCTGTAATAAACAAATAATTTTGATGAATAACAAATAAAACTTAATTTAACTTAATGCTCTTTAGTCCTACTAATACTTAAATTGAGTGTTTCAGATAAACAAATGTATAAAGGGCTAAAAAGAAAGAACGAGAAAAGACAAAGGCTACATTTGAGAATTGTCACAATACAGTTTCAACCTATTAAAAGAAAATTAACCTGTTAATTTTACTCAAAAAATTAACCGGTTTGCAGAAAATTAACAGGTTATGTCTCGTAATTTTGGAAAGCCTGGAACATTGCGGACTCACTTATTGAAGTTTTAGAAATGATTCAAAAATACTTTCAAAAATACCTTTGACCATTTGAACATATCTTACAACACTAACACTTAATTTCTGAAGATTACCAGCGTTGAAAGTGACTTAATTTAAGGAGATAATCGTTCTAGAATATGCCATCTCGATCAGCCGAGAAGAGGAGAGTTAACTGGTTGGAAAGTAATTAATCGGTTTATTTGTTAAATTATTTGAATTTCAATCTATAACAAGTATCTCACATCCAACACTATCAATAGAGGTGTGCCCCACTGTATGTCTGTATTTCAACACAACACACCAGAGCAAACCAACCTTACACTTTCATATTCATACATTTGCTTAGAAGATCAACCCGAAAATAAAATTTCCATTCGACGAGCCTTTGACACTTGATCAACCTCTAAAACACTAGATATAGATGCATAGTTCAGAGAGTAAGTGTGCTTGTAAACTCTTGATTGATTACAACCATTGTGGTTCAATCAATGAGTCGAGAGAAATCAATACTACTATCGTCGTCTAGCTAAATGCTTCGTGTTTATCGTATATTTTAGAGGGTCGCTTTGCCTTTAAATAAGAAGCTTTTGTAAAGGTTATTTTCCCATAAAGGAAGAGAAGTTGTAACTGGCATGCTTCCATTGAAGAAAGAGTTTGTGAAAAACTCAATATCTGTTTGTACTTGGAGACTGGACGTTGTCACTCGTTGAGGCGAACCAGGATAAATACTCACGTTATTTACTTTCTAGTACATTTACATACTTGCACTAATATTATTTCGTTCATATTTCTTAGAACTTGTCGTGTGCAAAAGAGATATGAAATCGAAAAAGAAAACGTACAGATCTTTTCATCCTTGATTTGATCTTTACGTCTATAGCTTGTATCGATCTACTTATTGTTCCAGTAATATCATTAGCGTGTAATTGTACATAGTTTAGAGTAGAAGTTTTCTAAACAATCTAGATGGGTGCTTTTTCGCAAAAGTTTGTATAAACCTATAAATGTAATATAGCATTTACAGTACAGATAATAATATAGTACTAAGTCTCTCTATAATATAACTTAGTATCACACTTTTCATAATTATTTTCCTGTCACATGTTACAAATGTTTTTACAAATAGATCAACAATAATAGTAATGGAGACATAATAAACTAGTATCTCAATATTAAGATGGCATTGCTTGAATATATCATGAGATATATAATTTCTCTTGTACCACGATAATTATTTTTTCTTCATACATTGGGAAATATTGTCTTAATAAAAGAATATCCAATTAGATATATAACAAATCATCGATGTAGTTTTGTTACAAAATATGTTCCGAGTATTTTTCAACCATATTTATGCAATAGTTTATAACTTTATAAATATAAACAATGCAATGTACCACTAAAATTTATTATCCATAATACCAATAATCTATACTATTAAACTAGTATGTTCTACACTAACTGTAAGTCGTGATAGAGCAATTCGACAAATTTTACTATATGACATAATTTCGGAACCAACTATAGCAAATTAAATAAAATGATACCTATAACTATAAAATTTTGGGGTGTTAGATTGTCTGAGTTTAGTTGGGGGGCGATGGGCACCCATGAAAGTAATTAACAAATGGTGAATGCTTTTGACATAAAAAATGCATTCATTTTTAAAATTTTGTATCTTAAAAAAAAGTTTATTATTTATTATCTTTTTCTGCATTTTAAAACCCCCATCATATTTTTATTTCTTTTATATATATATATCTCTCAGTTGAGAGAGTTTTTCCAAAGTTAGTATTCTTAGCAGTTACTTCTTTAGCCACGCATGCTTTAAAGTTTGTTTAGTGTCTTTGTTAGACAGACTTGTTCAGTTGAGAGATGGTCAAGGGGAACGACCCATGGTAGCTTGATATACGATAGGATGATCTAGCTTGATCACTTGGATTTTCCAACATATAGTTGATCCTCAACGCGCATTGCACTATTAAGTGTATTTTATCCAATTACTCCGAGTTTTATGTTCTACGGGAGGTTTTGTGAGATAATAACATATTATTGGATGTTGTGGCCTTACGTGAGTTAATTTAATTGATCAATGTTATTTTGTATGTTGAAATATATAGAAATTTGAGATAAGGTGTAGATTTATGTGTTGATTTAAGTGTTGGTGGATCATTCCCCATATATATGTGTGTGTGTATGTGTGTTAATTAGAATTGCATGAGTTTCATGTTTGCATAATCTTGTATGGGGGAAGTTGTTAAGGCATATTTGTTGGTGGTAGTATACTTGGTTTTTCCTCCTTAATAAGATAAAAAAAAAAAGTATACTTGGTTTAGACATAAGAGAGAGGCTCGAAATTAATTTTTATGTTTGTATTTTCCTTTTCAAATTAATTTTTGTTCATCTTGTATGACTTAGTTGGTTGTAGATCTTATTTGTGAAAACGGCCTCTTATGTATAAAATAAATCAAGGGAAATGAAAATAATTTTCAAAGTTTGTGAGTATCGTCCTGGTAAGACCTCACGAGAGAACGCTCGCCCTTGAACGACACTCAGAGGTATAAAATCTTGTTGCACGAGCCAAGTGCAATCGTAACTCACATGAAATAAATATATATATATATATATATATATATATATATATATATATATTCATGTTTTAGGATATTTATTAACTCATCAATTATCATATCTCATTTATTTATCGCTTGCGATACTAGAGTGCGAGTATATCGAGCTAGTTGGGGGTGTGATTGGACTACAAATGTGTGTATTTCTGGTATACATAAATGATATTTTATCAATCTAAAAGTGCGTATGCGGTTGTTTTTACATATGTTTTACGCATTTTGGCATTTTGAGTTATTTGATCTATTTTTGTGTATTTTTTTACCTTTTTAAGTCATGATATGTTAAGGTGGTGAAGTGACGGACTCAAAGTGACGATGGGGGGACTTGAAGGACCAGAAAAAAGGAATTCAATAAAGAGAATTCGGGCCGAAGTCTTAAATCTAAAGAGGAAGATTGAATAAATTCCAAAAAGTAAAGAAATCTTATCTCCGTCACTCATCCGGATAAGACACGGTCATCTGGATGAGCCACGTCAGTAAAGACTGCATCATTTTAATATGTGGCAGAACCTGACTGGGACATCCTATACTTAAGCTGTAGGAAGGTCTAACTAGATCAGTGTGAATAAGCTCCAAAACACATGTGGTAGTGACCTGATTCTTCGCTTCAAATGAGGTTTTAGTTTGTTTACCTAACTGACATGCATGACAAAGTATTTACTTTTTACAAGTGAGTTTTGGTAGACTAATTACCAAATCTTTTTTCAGAGTTTTCAGATTAAGTCAAAATTAACATGAGCAAGTTGCCTATGTCATATCCAACAATTATCGAGTTGGTAGATATTATATACTTAATCTCTTTGTTCACATCCACATTTAGGTTGACTCGAATGACATTGTTTTCTCGATAACCTATGAGTATATGACCAGGAGCGAAAACAAGATAAAATATGTGTGGTTGTCAAAATTAATAAATGTGCATAATATTTTTCTAAGTATAAGCACAGAAAAACCGGATTTTTTTAACCTTTTTTTATCATATTTTCTTCATTTTTTTACATTGGTTGCTTGATTAAAATGTATTTGATTTCTATTTTTTTCCTTGTCGCTTAATTTTGACTTTATTTTCAAACTCCCAAAAAAAACCCACAACAGTAATGTCACGTGCAGTCATGTGTCGAAAGTTTTAGCTTTTCAAAATTGACTAAAAAATAAATAAAATAGAAACCAAATAATAAAAAAGTTAAATTTAAGAAATCAAGTTATAACAAGTAAAAATATTAAGAGACGGAGGTAAAAAAATATATTAAAAAAACATGAAAAAACAAACGTATATTAAATAATAGATATATACAAACAATTAAATATCTATTACACAATTTCAGTATACTCAATTCAATTAAAATACTAACCACAAAAAATTCTTTTATAAATTTTGTTTGCACTCACCACTATTATAATTATTATTTTTGTTTAATTTTTTTTAAGATGTGTGTTACGTGTCAACATGATAAGATGTTATAAAATGTATTTTATAACCACTTGCCTATGTTAATTTTTTAAGTATTACTTATATATTATCAGCATATACAAAATTATGTTATGTTATTACACTAACAATATATAATTTTGGGAGTGGTTGTAAAAAAAATATTTAAATTGTTACCAGAATAGCTTATATATAAATTATTCTAAAACATAATAATAGAAAATTTATTTTTTGAAATTATGGGGTTGCTGTGGTAATTCCTGTTCACATGGGTGTGCCGCCCCTCAGTATGATTTTATTCGAAGCAATGCTCTATACAATGAAATGCGACATTTTGAAAATGACTCAAGTTTTTGTTACAAAATTGACCGATTTTAATGATTTTAAGAAGACTATGCTGCAAACCATCCACATAAAGCACCTTTTCCAGAGTGAGATTTGGGTATTGGCCATTGTTACCTAAACCAACAATATTATTTTGTGTGCTGTCTCCAATTGTGACATTTCCACTGCTTGGATGAAAAAAGTTGAATATGCTATTATTTCCGGTCATGTGTCTTGAGCTTACAGTGTCTAAATACCATCTTCCATCAGTCTTGTATCTTAAGTCTGCCTACAAAACACACGAGTCATTGCTAACCTTTGAATAATTTGGGTCCTTGTTAGTTTCGCATACCTTTTGTACCCATATTATATCTTTTCTTTAAACTTTAAAGTGATAAGGACATGCAACAGAAAAAATCCCATGACAGTTGCAACACATGCAAGGATGATGTAGCGTTCTACGCTCAGGGAAAAATTTCTTAGTACTATTGTAACCCTTGTACATAGCATGTGGTCTAACATTGAGCGTAGGTCTAGTAGACCTTTGATAGATCTTGGGATTGGGATCTGATGAATGTTTAGTTTGATAGGTATTATATCTAAACGTTTGTTGGTCTAGCATTGGGATCGATTCAACCAATACACAATTATAGTTAATTGCATATTATGTTTTGATGATAACAAACTGAAATTTTAATTATACTACAAGTATCGTTGTAGTAACATTTACAACCAGTTTTTTTCAGATCAATACAGATTCATATCGATATATATATATACAAAAAGAACTTTTTCAAGGAAATCTTGTTTGCTCTAGTGTGTGGTGGTCAAGTGCAGTTGGGGGCATCTCAATTTATAGTCTTAAAGCTGAGATAGACGTTGTAGCTTGAAACTCTAAATCTTTGTCTGATTAACCGGTTAGTTGGTAGTCCAACCGATTAATAGAGTTTGTCCAGCCTTTTCGACTTAGCATCTTTAAGAATGAATATCTTCGTGAATTAATGGTATTTTGAACGTTAAAGACGCACCCTAATCAAGTATAAATGTAGTATAATATTCCTCAACAGTCACTTGCTCAATTGGAATCACTTTTGAATAATTTCCATAGCTTCAAAGATTGAGTCGAGACTGATTCTTGTTTCCATAAGCAATGACGTGACTGGTTAAATAATTTTCAACCGGTTAACCTATTTAACTGGAAAATATTGGATTTAACATGATAATCTTGTGTTGTGCCAATATTCTTGAATTTCCATTTTGCCTTGGTCTTTTCTCGTTCTTCCTTTTTCGTCCTTCGTACTTATATATCTCAAACACTTCATTTAAAATGCTAGGACTGATGAATTTTCATTAAGCTAAGATAGCTTTATTTTGTTATTCGTCAAAACATTATGTATAAATTGGTCCAACATTTTTCTTAATTACCACCCACTACTGACTTGATTGTATAATAACATTGAACTCGACCTCGACACTTCCCTCTTTTAAAACTTCACTTTCATAGATTTACACAAGAGTACTATTTGAAAATTTCAAAATGATCACTTACTGTACTCTCATCAGAGTGAAGTGTGTGCGTGGATACTTTTATAGACGAAGCATTCATGTCGTTTGGGTTATTAACCTACATCAACTGCCAGGAATAGATTTGTTCGATTTCAACAACATAAATGTGATTTATTGATTATTTCTATTTTATTGTAAGAGATCAAAATGATGGCAAAGTAAATCAAACAAATAAATTATTAAACTTTTGCAGCATGATCTTATCGTGTGTTACTAACAACGGAAGCATTGGAGAAGATCAAATTATGTGATTACGTGTAAGATAAACAACATTCAAAATAGCACTATAAGCAGCCAACCTATCGATATACAAGAATATTTTTGACAATCCAATCATAAAATCATAAAAGATTAAATAAGGGCGACAGATTTTCAAAGAAAAGTTAGCTCACATAAAACTGTCAAGCTACTAAAAAAAAAACCTAGGAATAATACTCAAAACGAATTACAAGAAATTTTGAAAAACACATACTAGATAGAAATAGGTTTAAAAGATTTGTTACGTACAATCTATAAAAGAATATTAGAATAAACAAGTAAAGGTGACGAAATAGGGGGTAAGGGGGTTGCAAAGGTTGATGATATATTGCTTGTGGAGTAAAGAGGAGAGAGAAGAGAGGAAGAGGGGGTGTGGCGGGAGATTATTTATTACATATGGTATTTATCAGTATAACAGACGTGGAATTGGCAATCCCACGTCTGCGTGGCATTGCCGCCAATTTAATTTTTTTTTTTTTTTACTTTCTTTATTTTTTTTGCTGTGATTTGTTTTAAAATATCAAAAACTTTTCCAATTTTATCCAAAAACTTTTCCAATTTTATCCAAAAAAAAAATCTAACCATCAAACTCCTTCATATTTCAGATTAATATATTTTTTTATCAAATCAACGTCACTCTACCACTACAATTATCCCCAATTTTACAAAAAAAAAAACCTTCCAATTTACCAAAAAAAAAACATCCACAGTTTTACAAAAAAAAACCCTAACCATCGACCATCAACCATCAAACTCCTTCGTATATGAAATTAATATATTTTTTTCTCAAATCAATATCACTCTACCACTACAATTATCCCAAATTTTACCAAAAAAAAACATATCCCAATTTACCAAAATAAAGCATCCCTCAATTTTACATATCTCAATTTTATAAAATTGGGGAATGTTTTATTTTGGTAAATTGGGATATGTTTTTTTTAGGGTAAAATTGAGGATAAATGTAGTGATAGAGTGATATTGATTTGAGAAAAAAATATATTAATTTGATATACGAAAGAGTTTGATCTTCGATGGTTAGAGTTTTTTTTTGGTAAAATTGGGAAAGTTTTTTTTTGGTAGATTGAGATTTTTTATTTTTATTTTTGGTAAAATTGGGGATAACTGTAGTGGTAAAGTGATGCTGATTTGATAAAAAAATATATTAATTTGATATATGAAGTAGTTTGATCTTCGATGGTTAGAGTTTTTTTTTGGTAAAATTGGAGAAGTTTTTGGATAAAATTGGAAAAGTTTTTGGGTAAAATTAGGGAATTTTTTGATATACGAAAACGAAATCCAAAAAAACAAAATCATAGACAAAAAAGGAAAGAAAAAAAAAATTACAGTGCCACGCAGACGTGGAATTGGAAATCCCGCGTCTGTTATAGTGATAAGTATTTACCATATGTAAAAAAGAATCCCCAGGTGTGGCGGTCATAGTCTATTAAGTAGAAAGAGAAAATGATATATGTTCATTGTTAGTCTTCCATGCGGAGAAGGGAAAACAGAAGAAACAAGATGTGTGCCGCTATATATATATATATTTATATTTAGTCAAGTATCATGTAAAATATTAACTTTCACATCAAAATCCTAACCGTCCATTTTAATTGTTAACATTAAAGTTAAAAATTAATATATAAACTAATTAATGCTCATATAGGAGAGTTAATGCTGACTATATATATTACTATTAATTAATAGCAGAGAGATAGTGTTTCTTTCCATTTCTTTATTTCTCTAACCCGTGTATCAAGATTCAAGAGTAATCTTATAATAGTACATCAGTTACAACTCTTAATTATTGGTAATAATTGGAGTTTTTCAATCATCAAATGTATTTGGTTTTTATAATTAGAGTTTATTATCATAATAAAATTGGATTATAAATGAACTTTTTCTCCCCGAGCCCAATCCACTAGTTTTTGTAAGACCGGGGAGTTTTAAATTTGGTTAATTAAATCGTAAATAGAGTATCCAAATACCTATTGATTTGTTTGTCGGGTGTTAAGGTCCAATTTTTTTTTATTATTTATATATGATCGAGTCAAAGTAAACTTTGAAAAAAGAACTCTAAATGTAACCGGAAGTTAATTAATTTTGCCATATGCTAAACTCAACATTAAAGTTAATAGGGGAGGGGGACGTCTTGTTATTTTTAGAAAGGAAATCTTATGGTTAATTAGAGTGAGATGACATTTGTTAGTTTATATATTAATTTTTAATTTTTAATCATTTTGATGTCAAAGTTGATGTTTAACACAAATATACGTCTTATTTTTTCTTTCGATATCTATAATAACATGTTTTGAAAATTATGGTAAAATTTAAAATTTCAAAACATGTCATTATACATCTCGAAAAAAAACGCATATTTGTATTCTCGTCGTGAAACCGTGAAAATTTGCATTAACCAAATCTTAATTTAGAACGTTTTTGCAAAAAAACGTTCAAGTTGATATTTAACTTGATGTTCATCTAAACTCTCCGCTATATATATATATATATATAGAGAGAGAGAGAGGGGGGGAGTATATACACACATACAAAAAACCACTAAATTTGACATCAAAATATAGACAATCTATTTTAATCTATTTCAAGAGCTATGATTAAATGTTAACTCGTAAAAAAATCCAATATTAATTGGTTAACCACGGTTAATCATACATCAATCTTCCTGTAAATTGGAAAAAATCCCATATTAATTGGTTAACCGGACATCAATCTTCCTGTAAATTGGGAATCTCTCTCAAAGAATATCAATACAGAATAATAAAACTAATAAACTAAGAACAAAAGATATCATTAATAAAATAATAAACTCCGATGGCAATAGTTTTCGTCAGCTTTCATTTTATACCAAATAAAACCTGTTGTGGTATTTCTCAATTCCTAATTGGCAAATCATGTGGGACTTTTGTAATTTCTTTTTAATGATTGAATTAACCAAATTTTAAACTCTATATAGAAAAAACCAATTGGACATATTAACCTCGGAAGAAAAAAAAAACATATTCCAAACCCTTTTTAAGTATGAAAAGAAGCTCCAAATTTTAAATAAAAATTAAATCAAATGAAGAAAAACGTCAACTTCAACTAATTTTAGTATGTAAAAAAACCCATAGTTTAGAAAAGCAGAGAGCGTGAAAGAATTCTATCGGGTTAACCAAGATAACCCGAGCTCCATAAAAACTAAATAAAGAAGAATTGCTAAGCATAACCCGTTTGTAGTCTGAAAATAAACCATAAATCAAAACATAAATTAAGAGAGATAGAGATGTATTGTCAAATTGTCAAAAGGAGAGTATTGTCAAAGAGAGAGAGTATTGTCAAATTATGGGAGCAAAAATTCCAATATTAGTCCAATTGTCAAATGGAAACGCGATGGAGATTGTTACGTCTCAAATCCCATTAAGAGAGAAAAAATATTGATTATGTATAATTAACTGTAACCTTAGCTATGGCTAACTAATGGGTGTTAGCATTAATTCTAATTGTTAACTTTTAATCCTATCCGTTAAAATAAACGGTTGAGAATAGAGTGTTAAATTTAGTGTTTTCATTGATGTATATATATACTTTCCCGTATATATATATTAGTAAAAGTTACCCACACGTTGTGTGTGTGACGCGTAATGACATAAATCTCTTAATATATTTTATTTTGAACATAATATTCAAATTTTGTATCATTTATTATAGTTATGGAAGTTAAAACGAATTGTTAATTAATTTAGGTTATATCCACAATTAGAAAAATATAGTGAGGATAATTTGTTAATTAATTAGATTAATTATATTGGTAATTATTAAAACATAGTGAGGGTATTTTTGAAAAAATTAGACAAAATTAGACAGAATCATTTCTCTTACTCTGTCTTATTGTAACAGAACGATATATATATATATATATATATATATATATATATATATATATATATATATAACTGATTAGAAATTTTGATTGAGGCTAAATTAGTCCATAAAAGGGTATTTAACTCAACTTTCCTTTCTTCTTCTGGTTAAACTTTCCTTTTTTCTTCTGGTTTTATAAACATGGTAATTTATCGACCTATCTTTTTATGTGGCCGGTTATATTAACACTAGTAATCGTGTCACACGCATTGCGTGTGCGGTGCGTAATACAATAAAAATATAGAAAAAATGTATAGTTATTATATAAATATGTGGATAATACAAAAAAATAACTTAATTTAAGATTTAAAATAATTTTTGGTTGTTAAAAAGAGATAAATAGTTTTATTACTTTTTATTTTTTATATTTTTATGAGAGTATGATATTATTGTAATTAATATAAAGGTGTAGGGTATTTTTGAAAAAAAATGGCTAAATTAGACAGACTCATTTGATTTGAGTTAACTTATTATAATACTAGTAATCGTGCCCCACGCTTTGCGTGTGAGACGTGTAATGCGATAAAATTTAGAAAATAAGTGTAGTTATGATACAAATATTTGAAGAATAAAAAAAAATAAGAGTATAAGATGAGAAGACTCAAAATAATTTTGAGAGCTTAAATAGGGATAAAAAGTGTTATTAGTTATTACTTTTTCTCTATTTTTTATGAGAATATGGTATTGTGGTAATTAATAAAAAAATGTAAGGGTATTTTTGAAAAAAGTGGTAAAATTTGGCAGTATCAAAAAAATTTGGGTTGGTTTATTATAATAGTATAGATAACGATAAAGGGTATAGAGTAAACCTTTTAACTATGTTTATCTCGACCGTTTATTTTCATGTATGCCCAAAATTATTTCCAAAATTCATGTTTATATAACGGCGCATCTTTTATTTAATTGACTTTGTAAACATCTGCGGTCAATCTAAATTTACACGTGCCTCACAAATATCTTAGGCGTTTTAGAAAGTAGACATAACGTAATGTTCAAAGGACAAATGTTTTATAGTTTAAGCGAAAACAATGGAAAGTATCAAAAATTGACACACCCCTCCCAAAGAAAATCACAGAGTTTTTTTATTGTAAAATGCAACGGTCATAGCACACATGTCAAACCGTCACTCTCATATTGTAACAATCTCGCTCTCCGGCCTAACTCTCACTGTCCCCTTCTATCAACAATACCTTGCGCTTTTTCCTAATTTCATTCTCGGTTCTTATACCGCACGGGTTTAAAAAGTCTTGTTTATAAGAATAAAGAATGAGGGCTTATAAACTTATATATTATATAATACTCTCGTATCTTGACGATATAGGACTGACGCACATTCACTTTAACATGAAATTTTCCTCAATAAATTAGGGTTATCACATTCTTCGCTTCTACATGCACGACGTCCTTTAGGTGTTCACTCACTTGTCATAGTTCTGACATTTCTTGCCATATAGAGGCTCTAATACCATCTGTAACAATCCGGTTGAACCGCCACCGTTTCCTTCTACCAATAATATTATCAGATTTGGTCTAATTTCATCCTTAATTCTTGGCCCGCTGTATTTAAAAGATCTTGTTGATAAGAATGAGGGTTTCAAATCTTATATACAATATGCTACTCTCATATCTGTGCGATGTAATACTAACGCACATTGGTAAATTGAATGTGCGTCAGTCTCGCATCGCATAGATATGAGAGTACTATATGGTATATAAGATTAGAAAACACTCATTGTTATCAACAAATTATTTTAAAGTCGTGCGGCGTAAAAAAAGACCATGAAATTGTGCCAAATCGTAAACTTTTGTTGGTAGAAGGGGAGGGGACAGTGGCGGTACGGGCGGAGGCCCGGGTGACACATATTAAGAAAACTGTTCATTTGAGTCCACTTACAAGGGTTCACCTATGATGATACTATTCTAACTTAAACACGCTTAACTATATATTGAAATATGTCATGTTTTGTGCCTCACGTGTAATAACTCGGATTTTGTAGATAAATAACGTGGTAAAAAATGAGAGCGCTAGTCCCACATTTCATATATATGTGAGTACATATATGCTATATATGCTAACAAAATCCTCCTTTCTATCCACATGGTCTTTGAAAGTTGTGCATACCAAGAAGTAAAGACGAAATGGCCCACAACGGACAATATTGTTGGTAGAAAGGGACGGTGACGATTCGACCGGAGGGCCGGGTCATTTCAAGTGTTAGCAGAACCGCCGCTATCTGGGCGAATGTCGGGATTAGCACGAGTGAGTGAACACTGAAGGATGACTTGTTTGACGAGAACGTTGTGCGTGAACGGGGAAATAGTGAAAGAAGCTGAATTTCTGTAGAAAAATATTGTGGTAATGAGGGAAAGTACTAGTCCTACATTGCGTTTATATGTGAGTACATGTGTATGCTATACAAGATAAGAAAATTCTCCATCCTATCAACAAGACATTTTAAATTCATGCGATTTAAGAAATGATAACGAGATTAGGGCTAAAAAGACAATATTGTTGTTAGAAGGGGACATAAAGGTTAGTCCAGAAAGCCGGGTAGTTAAAGCATGAAGTTAAGAGGCTTTATTGATAAAAATATGATACCTCTATCTTTATATATAGCATACGGATAGTCAGGTATCTATACGATTTGTTATTGACGCACACTCATTGTACCAGGTAGTCAATCGCATAAATAATGGACTTATGTAAAACCTAAATTGCCTTTTTTTTTTTTGTCATATAGTCATTTAGAGTTCATATTTCGCAATAGGCAAAATCATTACTGATTGGTCAATATCTCAACGGAATGTACCCTACAAAGATAGGGCATATCACAAAATAATGGGTTGCAATAGGTCCATTAACAGACAACTACAGCTCAATAGTCGATGTATAACTGGTTTTCCCATAAAACCGTGTCCACAATTCTTGTTCTTATCACCTTGCATTTTAATATTTTATGGGAGGATGAGTAAATATATAAATAAATTCTTGCGCATTTTTCTTATACTACGGTCCTATGTGATAATGGATCAAAAGATAACATACCAACCATGTTTAAATGCAATCAGATTTTTTTAGAACTCATTTTAATCCATTTCACATATAGTTTAAGAGTTTAAGAGCAATGTACAAGGAATTTACTTATCTATATTCATGATCGATTGTCCAAACTCACATATCATCATGCTATTGTTCTTATTTTTTGTAGTGTTATAAATTATAATGATTTTGAACAACTTTGTATTCGTATTAAAACAACCTGGAGATATGCAACAATATTTAATAATAAAAGATTGCTCTCGCCCTCTTGTTAGCAAAGCCTTTGATTTTTTCATCTTCTAATATGAAAATTGGAAAAGTTTTGATTTCAAGTAAAATAATTCTTTTTTTCAGTTTCAAGTAAATGATTAAGTTAAAAGTGTGCAGCTACAACAACAAATATCAGTAAGGTATAGGGTCGGACTGGCTCAACCAAACTAATTGTCAGACATTCATTTATGTAATTTTTAGAATTCTGTTTACACTCCAACCAAAACAAAAATAAAAGACCAAATATAATACTTATGGAGAACTAGTTGAAACTACCCTAAATTTAAATATTAATTAAAAATATTTAAAAAATTTAATGATTTTAATGATTTTAATATATTTTATTTGATGATTTAACAAAATAAAAACTCAAATATAATATTATATAATCATATTTGAGACTACCCTAAAATTAAATATTAATTAAAAATATTAAATATATGGCCGAATAGCTGATTCTTAAATTTCAGAATGAAAATAAAATTCTAAATTTATATTGAGTACTGGTGTGTTGAGAGTCTGACTGATCTTATCTGGCTTATTAGCATTATCAATCTAAATATAATGATGATGTGTTCCGCTCATGTACCGACACTACAAAATTGCCAATGAAAAGAAACATAAAATTCATCATCAATCCCACTTATAGCTTAGCAATGCATAATTGTATCCTTAGAAATATATTTCAAATGTCTATTTTCTAGGACTTTTGGATTTTGCAGGAACGAAAAATGATTTTATATAGCAACATAATATCAAGGTAATGATGGAAGTTAAGACTCCATAAAATAACAATATATATGCACACACACTGGTTACACTAATTGTGAAAGAAAATTTGTATGAAAACACTATAAAATAAAACTGCAATTTTGTTAATCACTCCCCTCATAAATAATGTATAGACGAGTGTAAACACATGTGTACAAATAATTACTCCCATAAATTGAAAGCATCTTATAATCTACCCGACAAATTGAATATTATACTACTAGAAATTAATAAATATATATTCAATTAATACGAATGTCAATATCATATCATATTGTTATGGTTGTACATATAAACCGAACCAAACCGATCAAACCAATCGAACCAAACCGAACCGATCAGCCGATTAATAATTGGTTTGGTTTGAAATTTAATAAACCGATTTAATCGGTTCGGTTTGCGTTTTTAGTGGTTTTCAAACCGAACCGAACCGATTATTTTTATTCATATATAAAAAATATATAATTATTTATATATATACTTCAATAAGTTGATATATGATGTTTTGTTTATTATTTGTAGTTATCAATAATATATTTTGTTAAATCATTTGTAAGTTTATTTGTTATTCGACTTTTTGTTCAAAGTTTGAAATGAAATATAAGCGAAAATTTTACGAAAACTAGTATAATTTTGAATATTGTATTTTTTATTTGTTTAAGTTCAAACCGACCGAACTAAACCGAACCAAACCGATTATAATTGATTTGGTTTGGTTCGGTTCCGATAATTTTTTGTGTCAAAACCGAGCCGAACCGAACCGATTGTTTTTTATTGATTTGGTTTGCATTTTACTCAAAAACCAAGCCAAGCCGAACCGAATCGTGAACACCCCTACATATCATATCATATTAAGAAATAAGCCACTAAACCATAAATAACTATTAGTCCCTATAATCTCATATATAATTCATCTTAATTTGAATATTCCCATGGCATCATTAATATTCAAATAAAGAGCTGAGAAATGAGTTTGACAATTTCGTTCGTAGTAAATGTAAGGATTTTAGAATATATATATATTTTTTTTTACATATTTGGCTAATTTGAAAACTTTGTAAAGTTTAATGGTTGATAGTTTGTATAATTTTTGTATTTCTATGAGTAAAGAGTATCAATTGTGGTAAAATGAACTAGTTCTAAAACTATGAGGACAACTGCTTTTATTAGCCATTAAGAAACCAGAATAAATAACATGTCATTGTTATTAGCCGAAAATAAAGGGGTTATTTGGTCATTTTATGTTTTCCATCCTACTTCTGTCATTGATTTTAACGGTGATATGCAAATCGATCTATTACCAATAGGTTGGTCGAGAGGGTTCCGGTATTTAAAACAGTAATTAAAACCTATTTTATGAGATCAGCGAACAACATGTCGGATTAGAAATACCTCCGTTTAAGGCTCTGTCATGTCGGTCCAGGCATGTTGGACGCACGTGGCAAGCACACGCCTCTTAGCGTGTGCCTCACACGTGTGAAATGCCCTAATCGTTTGTGTCAAATCACCTTAACCTTTGGCGTCATTTTTGTTGGAAAAACCATGTTTAACATGGTAGTTTCCGAATGGTCACGAGACCATATTTGAGTCAAGATTCTAAGTGACAGTCGTTGCCTTTTGGCACCATACTCAAGACGGTTGAGTAGATGGTATGACAAGGTTCGTAACAGTATGTCACATGACCTATTAGGAGAATGGGAGTGAATGGAAATTGACATCAAAGAATGGGGTTGAGAAAGAGGAAAACTTTTAATGCTGGAAAAGTGTTCCTGCTCGGGAAAAGTGCTCCTGCTCGGGGAAAGTGCTCTCCTGCTCGGGAAAAGTGCTCCTGCTCGGGAAAACGCGTCTGTTCGGAAAAAGCTTCCAGCAAAGTTGTAACTGTTGCAATTAATATGAATTCATTGCAAAATTAATACTGCATTTTCGAATTTCGAAAACTGACAGTAGTAAAGTGACTTTAATGGGTGAGATACTCAGCCAGCCTATAAATAGGCAGACCCCCCACAGGTCAAAAACACAACATTCTGAAATCAAACACAGCAGCATATATCATCTCTCTAAACATAAACATTACATTTTAGTTAGAGAGAGCCACCCACCAACAGCTCGACCTTGACTCGTCGCCAGTTTCCGGCGAGTCATCCGAGACGTTGTACCTTGGGATCGAAGCGCCAAACATAACCAGAAACCTCAAAAGTGGTTAGGCGAATATCGGTTAAGGGCAGACTGTTAAACAGTCACCTCGTCTATTTATTTTTCCTGCATTTTTTATTCCGTCTTTTACATTTCTGCAATTTTATATTATGTACATTTCAATTCTGTAATTTATTTTCCTGTTCTGTAATTTCATTTCAGTCATTTTTCTTTTCTGTAATTTCTATTCTGTTCTGTAATTTACTTTCCAGTCCTATAATTTTATTTAATTCCAGACACAGTCCAGCAGTTTAGTAATTATACTATTCTGTCTGGCAGTTTCTTTTAATTAACAAACAGTCCAGCAGTTTAGTTTTATACTATTCTGTCCGACAGTTTTGTTTAATTACAAACCAGTCCAGCAGTTATATTATTCTGTCTGGAATTTTTATTAATTGCTTTTACATTCTGCAAGTGTCGGAATTTGTAATAGAGTCACATTCCATCATAGAAATAAAATTGTTTATTTCTTTTTAGTTCTTGCACTTTTAATTATTGTTTTTACGTACACCAAAAACCCAACATTTTTTTGTAAGACCAGTGCAGCCCAGTCAGAAGCTAACACGTGTTGTCCGTACTAATGTCAAACCGTTATTCCAGTTTACACCGTTAAATCATAAATGGACCGTACATTGATCCAAAGGTGGTTGTGCATTTAATGACACTATAAATACCCCCCTAATATCTCATTAAGAGGGTTTACATTCTCTGACTAGAAAAGCCAGACTATACTCTTGAACTGATTCAGACCGGACTACCTGATACCCAGACCTATATCCAGACTCATACTTATATATTTATATATAGACCTACCTGCTGCGTCCTATATTAAGCTACCCCATACCTTCGTAGTGTACTGACTTGAGCGTCAGAGGAGGAATGCGCAGGACAACCCCGGGCCCTGTTTGTTTCTCTGTACAGGCCTGGAAGCACACAAGAGGGAAGGAACGAGAAAGAGGAACTGACGGACCTGCTACCTCGGAGTGACCGGCCTAACGAACTAGACTTTATTGTGTAATTTGTAATAAAATCTTGTAACCGAACTGATATTGATTAATGAGAAGGACTGATGTTATAACCTGTGAATGATATTGTTGATTGACTATTTTACTTAAAGCTAGTGTAGATCCTGTCTAATTACGTAAGTCGAGCCTATAAATAAAATTAGGCTCGCCAGTTGGTATTTATATTGTAAATATTGGTATTTCGGTATGCAATTCGCTAATGTAGCTCCAATAGGTTGGTAAAGCAAACAATAGTTAATCCATAATAACTTCAAGGACATAAAAAAAAAAATTACAAACTCGACTATGGTTTAGTTTTTGTATTTTCTAAAAAGTAGCGTTAATACTAGTTTTTTTTAATTTTAAAAATTAACTAGATCAAGTTTTTTGTTTTTGTTTTTAAATTCATTATGGACTAATTTTGATCTTTCAAAATAAAGGGACCAAAGATAAACATATATATATATATATATATATATATATATATATATATATATATATATATATATATATATATAACTATAAAGATATTTTTTGTAATTCTGAAGTAGTCGGGTTCAAATTTTAACGAGCTAATTGACGTTTAGTATATTCAACTACCAACACATTTCATTCTAGTATACTTAGACTATTACTTTTTGAATTAGTATACTGAATTTAAGCTCCTACCCTGAGTAGTATATACTTCCATCCAATTCAATCATTAAATTATCAAAGTACCGTCAAGCTATATTAGTTTCAGTTTAGTATTATACTTTCATACATTTTTTCACATTTGTACACTCCTTCTTCATGCTTATTAAATAGTATGGAGTAAATGAAAATCAATATGGTACTAGTAGTTTTAATTGTACCAAAAACTAAATGAAAATACATATAAGAGAGAACAAAATTCTAAAAATCTATCCAATTCAAAAATAATTACAAAAAGCAAACATATTAAAAACAAAATCAATATCACTTTAGACTAATTTAGAAAACGCACATAACGCTTGTCAATAATTTTTTATTGAATTTTTTTTATCTAACAAAAATATGGTACGATATGTAAAAATTAATATATTGCATAGTAAAATTAGAATACGAGATCCAATCATAAATTATAGCAAAATATTTTTTCTAAGCATAATAATCTCAAACCAATATATTAAATTATTATTTGGGGCAAATTCTGATGAGTAAACTTGAGTCTCAACTTTCAAATGGTTTAAAATTGAATGAAATTGATGAAATTTTGTGTGGTGGATTTTCAAATTGAAAAATCGGTAATTTGTATATAACGATTGGAGAGAACTTTTAAGGAAAAATGATAATTTAATACATATTTAGGAACTTATTTACAAAAAATCCGGTTGTTTTGAACTTGATGACTCTTTTATAAAAAAATACATATTTTGTGAACGTATTTACAAATAGGTACACATGTCATTAAAATATACAAAAAAATTCAAAAAAATATTTAAAATTTAAAATCAAAATTTTAAAAAATATTGTGTGATCCTGTCTGATTTTGTTCAATCATGTATGTCTAATTCTGTTTGATCATGTCTAATGTTGTCCAATCTTGTCAAATACTGTCCAATCTTATATATCTAATCGTGCTTAATCCTATCTAATAATGTTCAATCATGTCTAATCATGTTTGATACTATGCACAATTTTTTTTATTTTTTTCAATTTTTTTTTCAATTTTTTCGAATTTTTTATTTCTTATTTTTATTATTTCTTATTATTATTATTTTATTGTTTTATTGTTTATATATATATATATATATAGAGAGAGAGAGACATATATATCTAATTGTAAATAAATATATGTATCTAATTATAAATAAATATATGTATCTAATTGTAAATAAATACATATAAATAGATTTTTTATAATTAAATTGATTGATATTTAGTTATTTGTAAGTCTCTCAACTTTTAAAGAGAAAGATGTGATGCATTTTTCTCTAAAAAGTTTGTTTGTAAATTACACTCATAGTTTTCAAAGTTTGTTTTCCTCATAGTTTTCAAAGTAATTCATTGGGCATTCATGGTAAAAAATTGGTGCGATTTGGTCCCTACTCTTTCAACTCAAACAGTTTCCATTTCATCATTCGACCGCTATAAAATTGTATAGGTTAGATTGAGATCATTATATATTGCAACTAATTTCATTAATTTTTATTATTGTTGCTTATATTCCAATTTTTCTATCCAATCTATTTTTTCTTTACATATCGTAACATTTTTTTGTAAGATAAAACAAATGAGTAAATAACTATAATTCGCATATGCCATATGTGTTTTGAAAATTTGTCTAACATGATATTATAATTTTTTATGTTGTTAGTTTGTTACTTCAACTATGATATTTAAATTTTCTTCGCTCTTTTAAAGATTAAATTTTTATTTGTTATTTTAGTGACTAGTTATTGTTCATAGTTTTTATTATATATATATATTACTAAATATATTATACTATAATTTTCTTACCTATTTTCTCTCTATTATCTTATGGTTTATTTGAAACCAATAGTACAAGTTTGATTTTGTTTTAAACTTATTGAGTCTAACTATATATGTAATGATTAATAAGTATGAAGTGGGAGTTTAGAAAAGTTCAAAAAAAAAATTGTATACTAAACTGAAACTGACATAAGTTGAAGGGTAATTTGGTAACTTTAATGACTGAATTGGACATAATTATACTACTCGGGGCAAATTTTTTTAGTTTAGTATACTAATTAAAAAAAGTGACTCTCTAGTACACTAAAACAAAATGTGTTAAATGTTAATTGTTAAATATACTAATCATAAAATAGAATTCAAAGCAAGTAAACAATCGCTTATAAAAGTTAAGATTTAAATCAAACTTATGACTTGACTTTAAGTTAACGAAAGCTCGTATCAGTAGACTGTGTTATATACTTTTTTACACAAGATTGTAGGTGGGGACTGGGGTCATCAAATATTGAGCATATATTTTCAGGTCATACCCTAGGTTTCACGATAGTGGGAGATTATGAAAGTCCCCACCGAATAAAGCTGGGTAGATCTATCCTAAGCCGGATACCTAAATGGTCAAATAGAAGTTTGCATGACATCGACTTCCAGATTATACCACACATTTTCTCTATTGATTATTTTGATGTACACTGCATGAAAGGCCATTTCACCTTTTGTCAAATTGGAAAAAAAAAAACATATGAAAAAAGAGAGTATCTCAAGAAAATCAAAAGAAAAAAAACAAACAAACAAACGAGATTAAAAAAAATCTCAAGAGATGAAAAAAGAAAGAGAAAATACCCCATCTCATGGAAGAAAAAAAATACAATGGAATGACTGTTTAAAGGGCCGTTGTTATGTATTTGATTTATTATGCTAAAATTATAAGAGCTTACACTTGGCAAGGATTTCATTATTCCTCATTATTTTATGGATTTAGTACACTTGAGAGTGTGTACACGTCGGGCACACATTATGATCATGATTTTTTTTTCTTTACACATAGTTGATTATCATCTTTTTGAGAGAGTTTATATTTACATATTATTCTGGAGACGACATATTTATCGCGCGACACTTGCTCCGATTGCTTCCAAAAGCAGCCGACGACACTTGATGTGATCTAACAAGTATAGAAGGCTTGATCATTCAGAGTTTAGCAAAAGGATAAGTAGGCTTAACACCCATAGTTACTCCCTGTAAACATCAAAAATCCGAATGAGAGCTTTTGAGTGATTGATTGTGTGGCAGATGTGTATGAAAAAAATAGGAGCATCTCGTGTGATGCTTGTTAGTAGTATACTTGGGTTAGGACATAAGGGCGAGGTTCGGTATTATTTTTTTCCGCCTCTTGGTCAGTTTTTGTTTCTTTTTGTGTGTGCTAGTTGGTTGTAGACATTATTTTAAATAAATATTTTTCATATAATAAAACCAAGAGGGAAGTAAATATAATTTTTGATATTTGTGGGTATTGTTTAAGAGTTGTTTTATAGGACCTATTAAACTCTTTTAGTTGTCATTAATATTGACAAATAATACTTAGTATTTATACTTAATAATAATCATTTACTGCATTAATGGTTCTTGTTTAAGTATATTGTAAACAGATCGAATATCATTTCATTTGTACTCCCAGTTGCAATTGAAATGCACAACTAGGCAATCAGAAAATTCAGTCAAGGAAGATTCTGTAATCGAAATAAGATATTCCTTGGGGCATTCTAAACTGTATTCGTACTAAAAGATAAAAAGTTTATCAAAGGGAGATACAAGTGGTGAAGATAAGGAAATCAATATTGTTGGCATGTGCGACTAAAATTTATATGGTGAGTGAATAATATTTTAGGCGTTTTTTGCGAAATTAAAATTTAATCGCATTTAACAATCCAACTAGATCGATTTCTACTTTAGCAACGATAATATGCGATAATAATCAATGAATAAATTGAAGATTGCGCACAATTAAGTTTTATTTTGTTTGTAATTGATGGAGGTTGAGGGATTATAATTGGTGTATTTTGGAGAAAGATTGTGGTGTATTTGAAGACCCAAAAAGTCTATTGGACCATAGTTGACTGTTTAGAATTGTTGTGGATTTTATTCAATGGGTAAAAACTTGTTTTAGAAAAAAGAAAAAAAGCAGCCTTAAACGGACTGAATCTCGATAGATCGAGAATTCTGGAAAGTTTTATACTTGTACTTGTTTCGATCGATCGACATGTATCTCGATGACTCAAAATTGACTGTAATTTTTTGGACCACTTTCAATCAATCGGACTATGTCTCGATGGATCGAGATTGAACTGTAACTATTTGGACCATTTTTTATCGATCAGACTGTATGTTGATGGGTCGAGATTTCTGCACTCATTTTTTCTACTTTTTAAAACACTCGTAATTTGTTCGTTCGGACTCCGAATCGACTTCCGTTTGAAACGTTAGATTCATTATTGAATGTTCTATCATTTTAATTCCTAAAATATACATTTTCTCTCTTTTGCAAAGATCAAAAATTATATTATCGAATTATAAAATCATTAAATCATAATCATACGTATAATCAAAATCAATTATTGAACTCATGGTTCAACAAATATCAAGATAATTAAACTGATTCGAAGAAATCCTTTAAACTATGAAAGTTGTTAATTTAATTTTAATTGTTAAGATATCATTTTGTAAGCGTGAGATATTAATGCAGATATTAGCAATTGAAAAACTAAGTATTCTTAAACATAAGAAATGTATTTCTACATACTTAGTTTACGATGTTACGTCGAATAGTTGAGAGCTCGAAGCAGTAGTCAAATACTTATTACGTTGTTTAATAAGTCTTGATTTTTACTTTGTTAGCTTTATCAATACCTTAATATGGTCGAGTGTCTTGTAGAGTAGACCCGGTCAAACTTCGTTAATAAATGTTTTGTGTTATTTAAATTAATGTTAATTTGTTAGTTCTTTTGTAATTCATAAATCTAATCTCAGTTGCAACTGAAAACAACATAATATTATAGTTCAGTTGCAACTGAAAATTGCATAACATCTTAGGGTATTTAGGAAAAAAATACATTTAGTGTATTGTACTATCTATTTTTAACGATTTAGGTATCATACTACCAAAATTAACAATTGACGTACTTATCATAATGTTCACAATTCAGGTACCACCGTTAAATTAATTGGATGTAAATTAGTTTCAATTTTCATTTTGATCATATTCTTTGTAAGTTGTATAAATCTAACATTTAATTTTTTAAAATGTCTCATTTTAGTATAAATTCAAAAATATATAATTATATCATATATATATATATGTATATAATACACACACACACACACACACACACATATATATATATATGTTATATTAATGTATGTATAAAAATATATATAATATAATGCATGTATACATATTATTGCAAATAATGTAAATTCTAGATGATGTTTGTGTATAAAAATAAACTATAAATACTTAACAAATATATTCTATTTACAAAAAAATGAATACTTTTTTGAAAAAAATAACAATTTTGTTGCCGTTTTTTTCATGAAATTATTCAAATAATGATGTGGCCTCAAATAATTTTTCCACGAATGTCATAAATCTAAAACTTACTTTATTTTTGTTTAAGAGAAAATATAAAAAAAAATTATAATTTGTTTATTTTAGAAAAAAATCAAAAAAAATCAAAAAAAAACTAGTCAAATAATATGTTTTTTAAACTGACATAATTATTATGTATGTATATGTATGTGTTTTAGTAGAAACATTGTAAATTGTAATGTTTCGAAAGTACATGATTAAATTTATACAAATTACAAAGAATATGACCAAAATAAAAAGTGAAACTAAATTTCATCTAAATAAATTAACGTCAGTACATGAACTGTGAATATTATGATAGTTCAGTACGTCAATTGTTAATTTTGGTAGTCTGTTACCTAAATCGTTAAAAAACAGATAGTGCAGTACACTAAATGTATTTTTTTTTCGGGTATTAATTAAGTCACTTTAATTATTCCGGACACATCCTTGTAAGCACTCACGAGACAAAACTTATCTTTTAAGGTCACTTTAAGGTTTAATGGCTTGTTGCACGAGATAAATGCAATCGTGAATTGCATAAAAGTAAAATATCGTTTTATTCATGATTTAGGATTTAGGATTTATTGCTACAAATATTATCGTGCCTATTTATTTATCGCTTAGCGACACTTGAGTGCAAGTATCGAGCTAGTTGGAGGGTGTGATTAGAACCAATATTGTATCTTTTTGGTGTAAATTATAGCCATTTTATTAATCTCAAAATGCATATTTAGATATTTTTATAATAATTTAATGTATTTTATCATTTTGAGTTATTTATTTATTTCATGTTAATTTGACCTTTTGAAGTCGAGTTATGTAAAGATGGCAAGTTGAGGGTTGATCAATTCACTCTTGATATAATCCTAGCTATCAACTAAAGCATTTCTGTGAATCGAATCCGCCAAGCGTGACTTGTGAGCAACGCTGGGTTTGGCATTATATTTATAAGTTTGTAAATTCCCTAATATCAAACACCTGCAGGTTTGTAAGTTTTATTTTTTCTAATGTATTTTAAATGAGTGCATATCCATAAATCTTGTGTACATTTCTAGAAATGTACAAATAATCACCACCAAACACCCCCTCCCCCAAACTTTGGAAAGTATTGAATCAAAAAATATACTCCTATACGCTTTTGTAGATTATACTACGAAACTTTATACATTGGGGTCAATTTCAATAGTTCACCTTCCAACGTAAAGATGCCTTCTTGCCCTCTTTCTCTCCCCCTATGTATGTTCCAACTTCCAATTGTCAAAAAACTGAAATAACTCATGCTTGAAAGCTCAAATGACTTTCAAAATGTTACTTCTTGTAGAAATTGTGCACATGCCAATTTATCTTCCTGTTTATTCCCCATTCAAAAGTTTACAAATCCCATGTTTTACACGTGCTTTTTACATCTTCTTTTGGAAAGGTGGTCATTGTTATTGCCCAATATATTCACATCTCAGGGTGCACAAAATCGTTTTCAAATAAAGTTTCTTTTATAAGTTACGTTTGTTTGACACATAACTTTCCTTCGGGTTAGTTATTTAGTTACTCATGAATCAAATGTATTTAGACATTAATTAATAGTGTAGGCTCGATTAAAAAAAACTTGGATATGTTAAACCTAATTATGTTACAAAAAGGGGAGACAGACTCCTATAGAAGGAGTACTCTTAACTCCTAATTTATACTACTTTGGAATTTAGATGTTTTGGTAAAGTAACAAAATGTAGTAAATATATCTGGTTTATAAAAGGATTAAAACTATGTTGTCTTGTAATAACTCTCTCCTTCCTTGCCCATGCCTATCGTATCTTCAAAAGATCAATGAATATCTATTTATGTATTCTAATCCAATGATTGATTTAAAAATCTCGGGTTGGTTTACGGAAAATTTTCAATCATCATTATCATTAATTCACAACGTTGGTAATTAGTTTTTTTATCTTAATGCCGAAATTTTGTTTTGTTCATCACACTATCACAGTGTTAGACGAGATTATATCCCGTTTTGATAAAAAAAAATTATAATCAATAGTTTTTTATTATAATTAATATTTAACTTTATAATATACTCAACTAATTTTCTATATATATTTTCATTTGGTTTTTATAGTGTTGGAAAGATAGATTTTAATTTACTAAATCATAATTTATATCGTAAATATTTCTTATACAATCTCATGCATTTGATTTTTTTTTTAAAAATACATCTAATTATGTGAGTCTACAAGACTACACCTGTCTTGGCATCCTAGCTAGGGTAAATGGCTAACCATTATTCAAATTGTATTTATTAATGCTACATATATAATTGATACTATCAAATAAATTTAACATTTTTAAAATTTATCATATATAAATATTAACCACAAACAACAAATCTTCAAAGTCACTGATTTTTGAAAATGTTATTGATAAATTACTTGTAATGCTTATAATATCTGAATTTATGTAATCATTGTCCTTAAATTTTAATCAATGGGCATTAGTTAACATATATTTGTGATTTGCCTCATAATTATAGATTGTCCTAGTGATACATATATTATTTTCTCTTACAGGCCAATAAAAAACTTATAATCTAGATTAAACAAAAAAATGGTTATCATCCAACAACATCATAAAAAGGGTTGCAACTAAAATTGAGAAATCCTAGTTGTCATCATGATTAAAACAAAAACATTAGTTTTATTTTCAAATACAAACATTAGTATTAGCAACCAAATCAACCAACTAAGAAAGTAGTTGCTATTGCTATATGAAGAATTGAGATCCAACTTAAAGTAACATAGAGTATTTCTCACACTTAGTTAAGCAAAGCATAGTTCCATCATTATCTTAAACTAGACTTGTCTAAACTTAGTTATTTCTCACACTAGATAGAGAAAGTTGTTGTGTGCCACCATTTTTTACAGACTCTTATTCAAATTAATTAAATACTAGATAACATTGCTGGGTGCGGTTTGAGGGCGGAAATAAGATTGAATCGGGATAGAGCTGAAATTTGGGAGAATAACATAAAAACATACTTAATTTTCAAAATCCAAAATTATCAAGTATTCTTATTTACTTTATATATGGTACTAATGTAGCATTAGTGAGTATTAAAGTTAAAAACAAATAATAAAAATAATTAACATCACGTAGCCTTCATACTAATCTATGCAATCTTATGTTAGTAATTTAGTATGGCAGACCAAAATGCCGTAAATAAAAGTTTCCCGCCCCATGAAATGGGAAAACATATTTTAGAAATCATATGTAGTTAAATACCCAACATTTAAGAAATATTAATTATTTTTTGAAAAAAAAATACTCATTTTGTTTTGCTGAAACAACTCATAATCATAGCCTTATTTGCCGGGTGAAAACTCGAAAAAACCGAACCGAACCGAACCGAACCGAAAAATACTGAAACCGAAAAACAAAAACTTTTTCGGGTCGGTTTCGGTTTACAATAAAACCGAACCGAAAAAGACCGAAAAACCAAAAATAAAACCGAAAAACCGAAAAAACCAGAAACCGGACCGGAAAAAACCGGTCTGGTTCGGTTCAAAAAATAAAAAAACCAAAACCGAAAAAAACCGAACCGAAAAATCTGTTTGGTTTCGGTTTTGGTCAAAACCAAAACCCGAAACGAACCGGACCGAACCCGGCCCTAGTCTCAATCATAGTTGTCAGAAGATAAAACAGAAATGGAAAACGTTATAAAAATGAAAAATATTTATAATTTATACGTGAAATAATACAAAGTGGGAAACGAGAAGCGAAAAACAGAAAACAAAATTTTTGAAAAAGAAAGGAGTTTCTGTAACTCTGCAATGTGTATGCTTGGATTCGGTTGATTTTGTTAATAAAATACAGTATTTATTTACGAAAATCCCAATTCGAATTCTTTTACACATGATTGCAGACCATAAGATTAAAGTGCATGGTCCACGTTTAACTACTATTCCTATAATGTACCATGTGTTTCTCATCAAAAATCATTTTTTTTCCGAAAAAAATCAATCATTTATAACACAATTAATTAATCAAGGTATAAATATTGTTTGTCAAAAAAATCAATCATAATATTACACAATTATCAAGGTTTAATTGTTTAGATGACTAAAAGTTATTCAGTGCCGATTCGACATGATCAAATGGCCTTAAACGTTACGGAATATAATACTACTCAACTCTGATTTCATGTTTGTCACCCGAATCCGAATGGGCAATAAAATTGCAATCTTGCATTCATCATTGTCATTCTTTTGATTTCAGTGTTCACAATTATAGTGAACTTAATCACAAATTCACAATTAACAATCATTTGATGTGGGGGACTCATGCATTACTGAACATAGTTAACGTATACTCGTATAATTAATTAGTTCCATTTAGTAGAAGTGAGTTTTGTGTATTACACACTTGTACTCGAGAGCCAGTGGCCAGGCATTACATGGGCCTTCTAATTCAATACAAACAACACTATTGTCTCTTAATGCTTGATCTCTTTTCCTACTCGTCAATCCTATTGAAATATCAAAATAATAATTATTTAAATAGACCTCATAATTTAACAAAATATTATATTTGCTGCATGTGATATAAAATATAATGATATAAACCCTTTCCATTGGTGCATTTGTAAATCATATCTTTAGCAGAGTAAGAACAATATAAGATGATCAACAACGCATCTTTTAACTTTATTTTCCCGTATACCGTCCCTTATAACATAACACTTCCACGTATCAGTATTTTTCCTATATGTGGAGCTTGGCCTTTTGCCGAAGTCAATTCTATTTTATTTGAAAAATATTTTTTAAGTATGTTTTGATGTATTTTTTAGTAAGAATGTTTTGATTAATTTATACTCAATCAGATCATTTGATTTTAGCTGACCACAAACTCATAGAATTATAAAGACATAATTTGATCATAAATGAGATCTTTTTATTCGGCATTGAGCTGGTATAATCTAAATTTCTTAAACTATCTCAAACAAATATTAATGCACTACAAGAACATTTTTAGAAAGATGATAGAGGTCATGTAGTTATTTCCATCTTGTTATTGTAACGATGAAATGATCGATTGTCGTTAAATTTAGTAAAACTAGAACAACAAAATTGGTTGTTATTTTGTTGATAAATGTAGCACTCGTATATTTTTTTTACGATAGTAACATCGTCCCAGTGGCGGTAGTAAAACTGTTTTTTTTTGTGAGGTGCTCGAAAGCTAAAATTGATTAAAATGCATGTTAAAAGACCGGATTTTCTTAATATGAGAGGTGCTCGAGCCCTTCTACCCTGCTACTAGTTACTCTGTTGCATAGTCTATTACTATACTTATATTTTTCTATAATTATGTCTATTGTCGTCAGAAAAAAAAAAAACTTTTTACACGTCATTTGTTAAGTGTAGAATGAATTTACTTGATGACCAACCATTAATACTAAAGAGAATTAAGGATTCAATCAACTATAGATTCACTAATATTTGGTTTGCATGCCATTTTAAGCTCTAAATTGTCTGGTCCCATTTTTTATGTTTATCCAAAAAATCATACGACGGGTAAAAAAAAAATACCATAAACATTATAAAAATCCAAAGAATGTTGTACTAAAACAGATTATTGTATTTTAAATTAAAAAATAAATAAATCATCATATAAAATAGGTTTTAATTGTCTTATATTGTGGAAAAAACAACCTCATTGTAAAAAAAAAAAAAAAAAGAATTTATTGAGGGAGCAAATCCGTCACAATTCCGTAACATAGGATATGTAAAGAGTTACTTACAAGTGAAACCATAGGACGAAATAGGGGCCCAGTGGTGTACTGAGATTAAAAAGAGATCTAACGGCTGAGAAAAAGTCCCACCGTACAGAGAAGAGAATAATGATGGAAAATAGAAGCCTCCGATAAAAAGTTCACTCAAAAGTCACTTCACTCAAATCTCTCTCTCTCTCACTATATCTTATATATAAATACATATACATATATAGATATAAAATACAAATAGATACTTAGATATTATTTATGTATGTGTGATGAGTGAGGGGGCAGGGTATATGGCGGAGATCTGGCCGTTCTCAACAAACAGTGGGGATTTCGGGCAGATGTTTGGGCAGAGAAATGCCGGTCAGGAGAGACAGGCTTCGGGCAGCGCTGCTACCAACAAACGCCGAGACGGAGTTGATCAACTCCATGTACTGTTTTCTCTTACTCTTATCGGATTTTACACATAATTATTAATTACACTGATTGTCCCCTTTTTTTCGATTTTTAACAATAATGGTCCTCCCAGGGTTTAGTACGGGCAAAGCCAGAAACCATAAATGGGGGTGCTTAGTGAAATTTTAATTTTTTAGGGGTGTAGAGCCGGACTTAGGATGTGCAAACAGTCCGAGCAGACTGGGCAACCCACCCCAAGGGCAATTAATTTTCGGAAAATAAATAAATTTTATACTACGTTTTTTCTAGATTTTCTTTAAATGGGCAAAAAAAAAATTATACTATGTTTTTTCTAGGTTTTCTTTAAATGGGCAAAATGATTTTTTTCACCTAGGCAACTCATTAAAAAATTATAATTTGGACCGGCTCTGTGGGGGTGCCAAATTATCAAATTTTGACAATTTTAAGTAAAAATACATGATGAAAATTTGAAAAAAAGCATACATTTTGGAGTTATGTCCCTCGATGGTCACCACTTAGCTTCGCCCCTGCTCAAATGGGAGGATGATTTTATATATAACTTCTTTTTTTGAAAAAAAACATAGGAAACTTTTTATCAAAATTGGAGGGAGTAATCTTGACCTAGTTTCTTTTTTACTATTAAATTAAATGAGAGGGCTGAATTTAGTATGGAGTTTTTGTTACTATTATTATGCGGGGTTGATAAGGACAAGAATCTATATTTTTGTACAAATACAAGGCAAAAAAAGCAGTTTTCTTAATATGGGTGATTCTTGTTATCTATGGCAACCATATGAACTGACTCGATTATACGTATATTTTTTCTCCTGGAGTTAACTAGTAACTAATCATATCCTATTTTGATGAAAAAAATGTTATAATCAATAATCTATTTTTTTTAATTATAATTTAATATATAGTTGTCCCAACTAGGATTTCTTTTTTATTTCAGTTTTAATCGAGTTGGAAAATCAGTTTCTAGTATTCTAAATCTTAATTTGCATATTAAATAAGCCACAAAGGAAAAAAAAATTACAGTCAAAAACAATTTAGCCTTCCATTTGATTAAATAATCCAATCTAACGGTTGTGTATAAACGGCACCCCGTACCGTCTAACAGGCATGCACTATGGTTTCATTTTTATTTTGATTTTTTATTAGGTTGAAAATTTGTTTGTGGTATACCAAATTGAAATGCGCCTTTTAAATAAATAGGTCAAAAAGAGCACAAAAAAGTCCTGTCAAAAAAGATTCATCTAATTTAACACTGGTGAATAAACGGAACATGAAGTAACTATATATGCTACTATTTTGAATTTTATATTGTTTCGCATCAAAACCATTTTAGTATGTAGATGAACTAGGAAGAGACTATAGAGTGCCATGCTACCCACTCTAATGATTTTTTTTTAATCTTATGCTTAGAGTATATTTTCTTCAAGATCACGATTTGACACTGCCTATATTCTTTTTTTATTTGGTGTTAGGAGTATTTTTTTAGTTTAATATGGTTAACCCCCACTAACAAATCTAATCATGTAAGAAAGGGAAAAGAAGTAAATTTTCAGAAAAACAAAAAAGTAAGCCCTTATGTCTTTTACCTTCCATTTAGGCCAAACAAATTGGAATTGACCGAATAATCACTCCCTCCGTTCATAAATAAATGTCCACTCTACTTCCACTTTTGATAGTTTAATCATATTAAAATCATCAATTTTCCCTCATATGTTAAAGTAAAAAGACGATGATTAGCAATATACTATGACTTGTTTGGTGTGTATTCATAACTTTGGAATGTGATCAACATACTATCTGCTTTTTTGCTCATAAGTTGTAACTGTATTTGCATGGCAATTCGTTAAACTAAACTAATTTTATGTTATGGCTTCAAAAGGCTAGATTTTACTTAAGCTCTAAGATGAATTTACCTTTTCTTTCAAGCTCAAGATTCACATTATCTGCTAAATTTTGTTCCAAAATTCTATATTTGTGGTTTACTCGTATACTAAGGAACAACTGGAAGCATGGAAAAATTCAATCTCCCTTTTAGGATTTCTTCTAAACAGTACTTCTTTAAGCATCCTTCAAAAAATTTAATTGTATTTTTACTGCCTGTAGAACTCTATTTAACCCTGGGATTATTTTAACTTACAAAGCCTCTTACCTTGATTATTTATGAAAGTCTGACTTTTTCAGGTATTAATTTAAAAAATCTATCTTATATTATTGGCGTTCAATTGAAGTTAACTAGCGTTTCAAGGTTTAAAAATAAAATCAACCTTTTATGTTTAAAAAACTGCAACCAAATAAAACCATAGTCTCCACTTTTTGGGTTTGACAGTTACAGAATTTTATTTATAGAATTTTTCTGTAAACATATAATTTCTTTGTGCATTTTGGGCTATTTTAAAATGTTTATTGTACACCATATACAACCTTCTACTTCATTAGCTTTTTGCAATTCAAAAAATAGGGAATTATTTGCCACTTTCTATTGAATTGACATTGTTCAACAATAAGACCAGGAAACTAGGTTTTTTATCTTAGTTATTGAATCATTCAGCATTTTTCACTCTTTTAGCATGCATCGCCTAGTATATTTTGACAACCCTGTACAGCCAAACCTAAAATGATCATAAGACTTTCCTATAGGCATTTTTTCCATTATAATTTAGTTCCTTAAATGTTTGTTCACACTGTAAATATGTAAATTTGAGATCCTGTAGAACTTTTTATGACCTCAAATAGATTTACAGTTGTTCTGTCCATAGTCCTTGAGTTGTTGCTAGTCTCAGTTTTATTTTTTGTTTCATACTTTTCTTATTAGCATCATTTATTAAAAAGGGGAAAAAGATTACTGTTTTATTTTCTAATCCTATTTCTTGCTATTATTTATCACTAGTCTGGATATGAATTGACTTTAAAGATTACCTTACTGATTAAACATATATTGATTTCAAGATGATGGGGGCAGAGCTTATTTTATATATATATAAAGAAATGTTGTATCTTCGTCACGGTTTGGATGTGCTGAAAAACATAGAGGTTCTATACTGTTTCTGGTGGCTATTCTTTTCCGGACACCAAAAGAATAAGAGTACAAAAACACTAGTTCTCATGGAAAAAAAATAGTTCATTGAATATTTGTTTATATAAAAATTTACATTTGTTTATCTTGGTAGCAAGCTTAATTATGACCTTGTTTGGTTGCAACTTTGAACATCTGCTTTTTTTGCCTTTTCTTGTTAGCCAAACTGCATTGGGTTATTTGGGTTGATCAGCTTCTGAGCTTTTCTGTTATTTTGCCCCAATAATCAACAAGCAATAAGCTGGATGAACCTAGCTTTTTACTGGACTTAAAAAACAGTTTAATAAAACCAACAAAATAAATAAATTAACCTACTTTCATAAAAATTCGCAACCAGACAAGCTCTACTTATTAGTGTCTTAATGAGGATGGACTTTTGACAGAGTGATTCCGATGGTAAGCGATTGAAGACAACAAGATCTAGGGAAGAAAATTTAGATTCAGAAACTGAACCAGAAGCAAACTCAAGCAAGCCAGTGAAGAAGAATACAAAACCAGTGGACCCATCTAAACAAGATTACATACACGTACGAGCCAGAAGGGGCCAAGCTACCGATAGCCACAGTCTCGCAGAAAGAGTAATAGACATTCATTGTTCAATTTAAGACTTGTTTTTTTAGGAAAATGCTATACTCAATTGTCAATTATGAACACGGAAGTGAGTTGGCAGTGGCTCCCGTAAAGTTTCAAATATATTGATTGATGATTAATGCTTTGCAGTGTCCACTGCCCCATCACAAAATTTGTGTACATAAACTTGTCAATAAATAGTTTTCTAATAATGTACTCAGATTCGTCAGGAGACAGTTGCTCCCATCACGATTTATGCACGATTTGTTAATATAGTTTATGTTTCACTGCCACCTCACACACCTGTTTACAGGTCTGGGTAGTGCTCTGTGTCCATAGCATTGTTTTTTTTTTTTTTCCAATGTACAGTGTGGATGATTAGTTCTGTAATCTTCCAAATTGGCACCTTTGAACCAATTTTTCTAATTGAAGTTTTTTGATGAACAGGCTAGAAGAGAGAAGATAAGTGAGCGAATGAGAATTCTGCAAGATCTGGTTCCTGGATGTAATAAGGTTAGAGCGACTACGTTGTCGTTTTCCTCAAATTCTATTACTTTTAAATGACTGAACTTCTGAACTAGTCAAGTAAGGTTATTTCTGGTAAAGAGGTGCAATGCGTTATAAATTTCAAATGCATTCGTATTTCTGAGTGCTTTGCTTAGTGGCTTTTATGAAAATTTCAATTTTTAACCCTGCAATCTCTTATTATAGAAACTGTGAATTTTTTTTTCCTTTTGCCTCAACTTTTGAAGCCTTTCACTAGCCTCAAAGGAGTCCCTTTTGCCAAGACACCGCACTATGTACTAGATTGGTTCTAAAAAAAATCTCCTTAATTCGATTTCAGCCTAAGGCTCAGTAGGCAATGGGCCTATGGCCCCCCAAAAAACCTATTTTTTTAGAGCCCCTATTTTTATATATGAATTTTCTATTATACGTTTCATATTTATTAGTAAAAAATAATAACAGTAATAAAAATACTTCATACACACCACAGACAAGGATCAAATTTGGGTAAATTAAGGATTGATCCATCAAAACAAAATAATTTAAGGATTGATCACCCTATAAAATTTAATTAAGAATTTGTCAATTATTTGTAAAACTAATTAAGGATAGGTCCACCCACCTAATTACCCAATAAAAATAAAAAAAACGAAAATACCAAAAAAACCTGAAAAAACCTTTAAAAAAAGATCAGGAACCCGAAAAAATGTAAAAATACCAAAAAAAATCCAAAAGACCAAAATCACAAAAAAAATGAAAAAAAGTTCAAAAAAACCGAGAACCCGAAAAAACCCAAAATTGGTAAAAAAAAACCCTAAAAATCCAAAATCACAAAATCACAAAACAATGAAAAAACGTTCAAAAAAGTCGGGAACCCGAAAAAACCCGAAAAATGGTAAAAAATACAAAAAAAACTAAGAAAAATCCAAAATCACAAAAAAATTAAAAAACGTTCAAAAGAGTCGGGAACCCGAAATAAATCCGAAAAATGGTAAAAAAAAGATTAAAATAACCAAGAAAAATGAAAAAAAATCTAAAATAAAAAAAAATGAAAAAAAGTTCGAAAAAGTCGGAAAAAGCCGGAAAGTCCAATTCTTGAAACTAGTAGTAGTGCCGTATCGTACCGAAACATTTTACATAGTAATTAAAATTAGTGTCTTATAATACTATTGTTGATGGGCTTTATTTGGATTCAGGTTATAGGTAAGGCTGTGTGCTACATATTTTGCTTTTTATTATTTTTATTTGAGTTTTTATTATATTCGATTGATAAAAAAAGCCCCCAATTTTCTGATAGCCTACAGCCCCTGTAAGTCTGGAAACGGCCCTGACTCGGTACCACCACCTTTCTATAACAATTTACTGAAAATATCTAATTCTGTAAAATTGAATTTGTTTCTGACAAAACGAGTTGTATTTCTATCTTTCAAGATCCCATCTAGAAGAAGCCACTGATAACCCATCGATACGTATGCTTATATTATTATTTCTTTATATAGACTCCTAGAAGCCCTACACTCACTCTTGTAGGAAAGAATGAAAAACATTATACGCTTTGTATTTCCGTTCGGATACGTGGATACTTAAACAATTAAGCTTTAAAATTAGTGTCTTATAATACTATTGTTGATGGGCTTTATTTGGATTCAGGTTATAGGTAAGGCATCCGTCCTTGACGAAATAATTAATTACATACAATCTCTACAGCATCAGGTTGAGGTGAGCTCGCTTCCTTTTTTTTAAGAACATAAGGCAAAAATTGATATGATTTCTTGTTTTTCGTACATATACCCGTTCTTGTTAAACTTGATGTTTAGAGGAGCAAAACTACTTTCTTTTTGTAGTTTTTGTCAATGAAGCTAGAAGCAGTTAATACAAGAATTGAGCCTGGAATTGACGGATTTCCCTCAAAAGATGTAAGTTCTAAGCTACAAATTTTTGTTCTACAGTGATCGATCATATGTTATAAGAAAAATCCTTTAAGTCAAAAACAAAATGTTATGAAACCTCATCTGGGCTCAATGTTTTTTATTGTCAATCATTGCCGACCCCGGATTAGGTGTAAACGTTGCTATCAGAAATCTAGCCTTAATGTTACTCTCATTCTCGAGTCTTGATAAACAGAAATGTCTATTTTTTCTTAAGAAACTGGGTAAAATTTGGAGATGTCAATTTTTGTGTAGTACACATTTCTTCAAAATAGAAGTCAATCGTTAGCTCGGTAATAAGCCAAATTCGTTTTCAAGTTTGTTCAGCAGGCATATGACACCCCTGGAGGGACGTTTGGTTCGCAAGCCACAAGGGAATATGGTACAGATTCACCGCCAGAATGGCTACATATGCAGCTTGGTGGTGGCTATGAAAGAACAGCGTAGTATTTTTTTAATATAATTGGAAATAAGAGGCACCAAGAACGCATGCTTATATTTTTAGCGAGTGGCAGAAAGAAAAGATCATACCCACTATTGTCCACGACGAGCAAAACATCCCACTCATTTTTCTCGTCGGCCTTTTGTGCAAAGATTATGTATGAACATATATACAATCAGATGTTGCGTATTTTACTCTTTTTAAGTCTCATGTTTATAGTATGTATCAGAATTGTTGTATAACTACAATAGCAAACCATAGGGTTATTTTTTACGAGTTACCTGTTTAAAATTTCACGCGTGTGTTAAAGTTTGTCTTAAAGCTCGTGCAATAAAGAAAGTTGCCTCACTTTTTTGTTGAAAGGATTTTTTTCTTTTTTGTTTCTCCCCTAATTTGGGTGTGGCATGCAACAATTAGGATTTGTTCTGCTACAACCTTTTAGGGAATAAGCTGGCTTATTGGGTCTGAGATTTTGTAGTTTCAGCGTTTAAGCCAGCTTAATTTGCTTATAAATTTTGGTTTATTTGGTTTGTCAATTCGATGCGATTAGTTTTGGTTTCTATTTTTAGAAAAGCAACTCGTGTAAAGTAGGGTGAAACTGGCCTCTTTCTTGGCCTCAAGTCCTCAACTAATATCTTGTTTGCTTTACAACGCTGATAAGAAACAGGACATGAGACGTTAAAAAGCATAATTTTTTGAATTAGCTAACAAAGCAGTAAAGCACAATAAACTTGTGTTTTCCGGTTTCAAATTCTCATTGGTTTCTATATAATGTGTAAAAAACTTATTTTAAATTTTTTGAATTGGCTAACAAAGCACAATAAACTTATTTCGATAAACGTGGCGTATACATTTCTTCACAAATTCTTGTTTCCAGCTCGTGAATGGCTCGATTTATATCCATTCATTGGTAAATTAACAGAATAAAGATACAACATTATAGCTCGTTTAATAAAAGAACTGGACTTGGACAAAACTTAGTTCCACACGTCCATGAAATAGGCATAAAAATGCATATGTTTATCCTCGGCTAAATCCACTATCCTAAAACCTCTTTACAGTCATATTATGGGTAGCGTGAAAAAATATTACTCCGCGAAAAAATATTAATATATGGAGGTTATTCCTATATAGAGTTTACATATTAAAAAAATAAAAAATATATGTATTTACATAATATTAGATACATATACATGGTTCATTATAAGTTAAAACAAACAAATGAATCTATCAAAAGTTTAGTTAAACAAATACATGTATTTTGAAAACAAATACATGTATTTTGAAAATTGTAAAGTCAAATACAATCTTTCATATACCTTATTTACATGTATAAATACTAGGTATATTAAACTAAACATCATCATAAATTTATTTTAACTCGATATATATATTTTTGTAATGAAATATATTTTATTCATATAAGGAGGTGGATTTATAACTAACGGGATCATAAAAAATTACGGAATATGGCAACAGAGAGAGTTTATTCCTATTTTGAACTGGTCCGAGTTGGGACTGAGATTTTTTATTACTATATGGAGGTTATTCTTGTATGGAGTATTCTTATAGAGAGATTTTAGTGTATTAATATTTTTATCCATGATAAGTGACGAACTCAACACTTTAAGGGTATTTTTAATTGAATAGCTCTAAAAAAAAATTCCTTTGTATTTTCTTTAAATTATGTGTAGTTGTTCAATAATTAACAAACAGAGGGTTAATTTACATAAGTACACTCTTTCATCTAAGATAGAGTTAACATTTACATAAATTTGTAATTTCTAAAGACATGGAAGAAAATAACAGTACATCTTTTGTCAAATGAAGTTGTAAATAAAAACAAATCGTTTCTAAACGTAGAAGATTGCTTGGCCCGTTAAGCGTTTGGTACTAGTTCATTTTGCGGTTTGAATGTTTTTGAAACCAAACAAAACCGAAGCTCACCGTTTGTGTACAATTATATATACATAAATTTATAAATATATATATATATATATATATAATTTATAAATGACAATATTTTTGTAAGTCATTTTGCTATTGTTTGCATGTTCGTTTCAAGTATAATACCTTTTATTTCTAATGTTGTTTGTACACATTTATTATGTTCCTTTTGTATAATTCTATTAATTGAAGATCATGTTTCTTATTAAAAACAAACTTTGTTTTTTATTATTGATTAAAGTTCAAACCGATTAAGCTGAGTCAAATGAAACCGATTATTAGTTGTTTGGATTCGTTTCATTTGGTTTCGATTAATTTGCTCCGAACTAATCAACTTCTATCGGTTATGTTTCCGTATAAGCAATTAATTACTACCCATAGTCTTGCCAATCAAATAATAATTAAGATGAGTCTAAATCCCCAATCATTACAAGAAAATGTGAGGATAACAAATTTTCAATTGGAGAGTGACTGTGCTAAATATTATCAATTGTTTAACAAAATAATTAGTTATGAAAATTAAATGAAATTTAATTTAACAAGAAAAGATACGTGGGATAATATTAGGAGTTTTTCTTGTACGGAATGAATTAATTTGATGTGGTTGAACAAGATTTGGCCCGAATAAAGAAGACTCTGGTTCGAATATTCCAACCCGGATCCACATATTTATTAATATCCGCCATAATTTTTGAAGAAAAATCAGTTGGAGAGAGAGAGAGAGAGAGAGATGGAGGTGATGAAGCTATCGAAATTCAAGGTACAGCTCCAAGCCCTAGCTACCGAAGTTCGCCACCTCAGAGTCTGCCCTCCCTCTCTCTCTCTCTCTCTCTCTCTCTATTTATATTTATAGTTATACTATCGAAATCCTCCCATGCGTTACGTGTGATTAGTATAAAACTGTGATGTAAAACTAAAACCTTACAAACAAAATGATTTCTTATCATCATATCAAATATACAAATAATTGTGTGTAAAAGAATTGAAATTCAATACCTGATATTAAGCTCGAAATTCACAACTAATGATTTATAAACTGCCTGTGGTATTAATTTTAGGTACGGCAGACATTTTTTAAAAACAAAAATTAAAAATTGAAATTAATGGTAGTCTTGTAATAACTTTGATTAGGAAGGGTATTTTGGGGTTAAAAACATTCCAAGTCTAGACATATACTCCATCCGTCCCTATATAAGTGTCCTCTTTCCTTTTTTTTAGCAAATTTTTATTTTTTTTGAAATATCCCTTTTTCGGTTATTAAATCATATTAAATTTACACTTATAGCCTCATATATCAATTAAGAAATAGTTTTTGTTTAAAAATTGTAATTTTTTTTAATTGAATTTTAAGTGAAATTGTTTAAATCCTTAAATATCACAATTTTCGAAGCATGACACTTGCTTATGGACGGAGGGAGTATGATAGTATAGATATATGTATGTATTTATGTATAGTTTAAGTCTAAATCGTGGTAACAGTAGATTATTGGGATATTCAGGTGAGAGAACACTCGGCACAAGAACAACTCAACCTTTCTGTTCAGGTTTCTTTCTATTTTCCTTTTAATATTTGTTTTGTTTGATATCTGTCAAGTGTTATTGCTGAATAAAATCATCAATTTTGTTGGATTTCTTAGCTCACTCATTTATTTCTGGCTTCTGATTGCACTATATAATAATATATTTATATGCACATTTGATAGCTTTAAAGGGCGTGCTTAAGAAATGAGACTTTTGGTTTTATGGAATGGAATACTTCAAGGCTTGAATGATGAATTGATATATTATGAGATTTGCATTTAAAAAATTATACGACATGCGGTGCCGGAACTAAGAATTCTATATGGGAGACGCCGGTATTCTATATAATTTTTTCATACTCTATGAGTTTTTTTCGCATGTGGGAATGCTAATTTTTGAAGTTTTTGATCAAAATATATAGAAAAAAATTACTATATCATCATTTTTTATCAAAATGGGGGAACCCCAACTGTCTTCACCTATTTCCATCCTCGACGACATGGTGTTTGTTTAGAATGTGGCCATGTTTGTTTGCAGGATAGTTTAACGGGGTATAACTTTGATACAAATTAACTGAGCAAGAACTAACGTTTGCAGAATTAACGAAAGTAAAAAAGAACAAGAACAGAAATCCAAAGAAATATGTCTTCTATTAATTTGAAATTAAGAGAACTACAATAAAGCACTGTCCCTCTCTCTATAATATCTCTCTAGAGCTACACAACTCGTATGCTCTCACTGTTTTATGTTTCTTTAGAACTAACCCCAACCCATCTATTTATAAGGTTGAAAGTAATCCTAAACCCATTAGGAATATATAAACCAATTAGGAGACAAATTCCTAATTCCTTGATCAACAAGAATTCCATTAATGAATTGTTTCCTAACTACTAATCCCTTATTCCTTGGTCAACAAGGAATCCTATTAAGAAACTATTTCCTAAGCTTCTAGAAGGATACACCCGTATCATGGCTCCCCCTCCCCCTTTTAGAAACTTAAACTCTCGTTTAAGTTAAAAACGGAGATTAGGGAACTCGAAAGCTCATTCATCAGTATACTGCAACTTTAACTCCGCAACATCTTCATTCTTGTGCGTTGTTGAAGAATCCAAACTCAATCGACTCGTTAGTCCTTTACGTGGTCGCATCGCCAGCAAGATGAATTTTCCCCAAGCATTGACTAGCCTTTTAGCCTGAGTCGCCGTTACCAAACTTGTCTCTTGTGGAAGAGAAATCGCTCCAATAACAAACTTACGTTCATCCTTTGTGAACGTATACTTTTGAGCTCTTCTATCGTAAATAGCAGATCTATCCCATGAGTAGGGATTACCCAAAATAACTTGTTAAACATCGAGCGGCACCACATCACATGTCACCTCATCGGTATAAGACTCATGAAGAGCAAACTTGAATGTGCATTGGTTGACTACACTTTCAGAATCCACCCCAATGGATATGGCTTTGGATGTCTAACTATCTTGAAACTCGAACCAACACTTCAGATATAAGGTTTTTCTGACTACCTGGATCTATAATGGTATCGACCAAACTTGTCTTCACTTGTAGCTTAACAACAAAGAACTTCTCTCTAGGGTCTTCTTCTTCCTTCACGGACTGGTTCCCGGCCATAAAGTTGAGCTTGGCATTCGGTTCTGTCATCACTGGTACTTTTTTCTGGTTCATGCATGATCAAAGCTAACTTCTTTCTTTCCTCTCTCTCCTTCAACCCTTTCGGTTTCATATGAGGATACTTTTTCCAGCATTTGTCCATAACATGACCTGTCGCTTCGCAGTTACTACAAACCAACCCTTCTTTTCCATCAGACTCACGCATGCCCTTCTTGTGCTCTCCTCTTTCAGAATTACAGCCATTAGACTTACTTCCATGCTTCTTTCCATCTACTTTTGTCTCATCCCCTTTGAGTTTTCCCTCAATGGCCATCGCTTTCACGCTGGCTTCTCCAATAGTCTCCACTGTGAACAATTTCAACTCGTTTCGGATATTTTCATTCAGACCTACCGCATACTTCATGTAAACATGATACTCCTTCAATACAATATCCAAAACCATAGCTCGGTTTTCAAATTCAGTTGTGTAATCCTGTACAGACTGGTTGAATTCTTGGCGCAAGTTGAACCACTTGAACCATCTTTCTTCGAGGAACCCAACTGGATAGAATTGTTTCCTTAACAATTCCTTGAATTTCCTCCAAGATACCGCTTCCCCATCGCCCCCATCGCCATGCTTCCGATATGACTTCCACCAAGTCAAAGCATGAGACGAAAGTTTTGAGGTTGCAAAAATAATCTTCTCTTTTGACGAGTAGCCATAAAGAGTAAAATAAGTCTCTGGACGTTCGATCCAATCGTCTAGTCTTTCTACGTCGACACTCCCGTCATACATAGGGATCTCGACTTTGAAATCGATTTTCAGGTTTTTGAAAGAACCTGATGTCTTGATGGTGTCTTCGATATCTTCGTCCGAATCTGCTTCCTTTCATTCATCCTCAGAATCAGACTTTTTCTTCACCTTTTTCGAAGTCGTCTTTCTTCTCTAGCTTCTGGATGAAGTCAACTAGACTCGTAAGAGTGGTACTCATCGACGCCAACTGCTTCTCGACTGCCTCGAGCCGAGTTTTGTTGTCTGCTCTCGTCATGTTCTTTGTTCTCGTTTTCTTGGATTTTTCCCAAGAAATCAGAACCTTGCCTAGTCTTTTTTTATTGCGATCGAGTAAGGACCATGCACCGCAATCGATACGCTCTGACACCAACTTGATACAAATAAACCGAGCAACAACTAACGTCTGCGGAATTAACGAAAGTAAAGAAGAACAAGAATAGAAATCCGAAGAAATATATCTTCTATTAATATTGAAACAAAAAGAACTACAAGAAAGCACTTTCTCTCTCTCTACAATATCTCTCTAGAGCTACACAACTCGTATGCTCTCAATATTTTCTGTTTCTTTAGAACTAACCCCAACCCATCTATTTATAAGGTTCAAATTAATCCTAAACCCATAAGGAAATACATCCTAAACCAATTAGGAGACAAATTCCTTGATCAACAAGGATTCCATTAATGAATTGTTTCCTAACTACTAATCCCTTATTCCTTGGTCAACAAGGAACCCTATTAAAAAACTATTTCCTAAGCTTCTAGAAGGATACACCCGTATCAAGCTTGTAACTAGGTACTATTAGTGGGATAGGTGGTATTATTTATACCCCTTATTAGCATAAATTTAGTATAATTAGTACTATACCTTATATAATGCCGATGTCATTTGTGTAAACAAACAAGGTATAACGATTATACCACTCTTATACCGTAAACAAACATGGCCTATAGATACGAATATGAGTGTGTTTCGAAATAAGCTACTTTTACTAACAAATTAAATAGTATATTTAATTGCAATTATAAAAAATGAATGTTTCTTATTTTTAGGAGCTAGTACTGAGGTAACTTTTCAAAAGCAAATTTGTACAACTTTTGGATACGCAAAATTTTGTCTCGGAATATATTCCTTAGTAGATGCGTTACACACGTCTAAGATACTTTTATTTAACTCTGAACTAACAACTCAAATTTTTATTTGGTCCCCCATGGTTTTATATGAAATCCAGTAGTCCTAAATTCAACAATTTTAATATAGTGCAGATTGTGGTTCCCAATTTTGAAAAAGGGACAAAGGGTCGGTGCTTATTGTTTCTGAAGATGCAATTTTTTATTTTTAAATACAGAAGCAAAAGCAAGCAGAGGAAGCATTTGTAAGAAGGATAAAGGAATTGCAGGCTGAATTAGCCGATTCTAATGAGAAACGACGGAAACTTGAAAGGAAGGTTTGTTTTTACAGTGTCATTCCCGAATTTGCGGTTAATATTGATCTTTGTTGAAATTGCCATGCTAACTATGCAAAAATTGGCATTTCTTTACAACAATTCCACAAGTATATGATAAATACTAAACAATTATATTTTAATTGGTGCTTCTCTCATCATGAGTTGACATGGTTGTTAACTTGACGGTGTGTAACATATAAACATACAAAGTTGTTTACGGTTACTTTATCAGTGTGTTTATTGAAATTTGTTTATTTAGGTGAGCTCCCTTGAAAATGACAACGCTTTGCTTGAAAACAAGCAAAAGGAACTCAAGGAATCGATAGATAACTTACTTCAGTCAAGGGAAAACTTTGTGAAAGTTTACGAGGTTTGTTGTTTTTACTCTTTTTGTAGTCTTGTTTTTGCTACTGAAGGAATCATCGTAACCATGACTCGTTATTTTAGAGAAAGTACATCTATCTATTTGAAACCCATGTCTGGGTATTTTCATGCACGTTACTCTATTCTCATTATAGTAAAAAGGCTTGTGATGTGGATTATTGAAAAGTACAGCTGTTTATGGTTTCACAGGTTTGTCCAGTGTCGGACAGAAAAACTTGACAAAAGTATTGGAACTTGAAGACCAATGTCGCTACCTGAGATTACGAAAAATTGAGTTGATATAACTTTCATGTATAACTTCCAAGTTCTAAAAGTGCATCACTAAATTTAAAAATGTTTTAACAAATTGTCATTCAGTGGGCACATTGATTGTTGGCGTGTTAAGTTTTACCATTGTAGTTATCTTATGCATTCCTTTCGTTTTAAATTGCAGGACTCAACCTGTAAATTAAAGGAAGCTATTTTGACCAGGGATAAAAAATGTACTGTCTTATCTGAGAAATTAAGATCGCACATGTCGCTATTTGATTCCATATCAAAAGAGACACTCTCTGTCAAACAAGTTTTGGACACAGTGCACTGTCATATTACGGAAAAGGAAGGAATAGGCACGTAGCTCTCTGAACTTACTTCTTCCAGGTTTATTCTTATTTGATTCTAATTGGACATGGAAAAATAAAACTAAGATGTAATAATAGGCATATTATGATGTGGAATTTAAAATATAAAGAATGATTTTATTTCTTGTTAAGAGAGCTGAGTACATAAGAGCCTTATATAGGCTGGTTTAGCTTCTACAGATTTTTTTTAGTAAATGCTACTGCCAACTAACACCAAATTAATACTAATTACTAAGTACTAATTAGAACTAATTACAACTCACAACTACCCACTAACTAATTACTAAAAAATGTCTTCTTCTGAAAATATTATCTCTCTTTTCCAACACTCCTCCTCAAGCTGGTTTGAAGATATCTTCCATATCCAGCTTGCCAATCAAATTATCATATTGCTTTTTTGGCAGTCCTTTGGTGAATACATCAGTAATTTGTTCAGCCGTAGGAACAAAAGGCATACATATCAGTCCGCTTTCCAACTTCTCCTTGATAAAATGTTTATCCACTTCTACGTGCTTTGTTCTATCGTGCAAAACAGGATTGTGGGCAATAGAAATAGCTACTTTGTTATCACTGTAGATATTCATAGGCAAAGGAATAAACACTTTCAGATCTTCTAATAACCGTTTAATCCACAATACTTCACAAATACCATGGGCGAGAGCTCTAAACTCTGCTTCGGCGCTGCTCCTAGCAACGACATTTTGTTTCTTGCTTCGCCAAGTAACAAGATTACCTCCGACGAATGTACAGAGGCTGGAGGTTGATCGTCTGTCGATAATGCTTCCAGCCCAATCTGCGTCGGTGTATGCTTCAACTTTTACATGTCATCTTTTCCTAAATATCAAACCCTTCCCCGGAGTTCCTTTAAGATATCTGAGAATCCTGTAGACAGCATCAAAGTGTTCAAGTCCAGGTGAATGCATAAATTGGCTAACTATACCAAACAGCATATGCTATGTCGGGACGTGTGTGAGACAAATAAATTAGTCTTCCGACTAGTCTTTGATATTGCTCTTTATTTTTTACTTCTTCTGTCTTCGCAGGTTGTAACTTTAAGTTGGGTTCTATTGGAGTTTCGGCCTGTCTGCAACCAAGGAATCCTGTCTCGCTGAGTAAATCAAGAATATATTTTCGTTGATTAACAAATATACCCTTACTGGACCGTGCAAACTCCATTCCGAGAAAATATTTGAGTGTTCCCAAGTCTTTAATTTCAAATATAGCTCCTAGCTTCTTTTTTAGTCTCAGCAGTTCATCAATATCATCACCTGTGATGATTATATCATCTACATAAACTATAAGAATTGCAATCTTGCCTTCCTTCTTGTGTTTATAGAACATAGTATGGTCAGCTTGACTTTGACGGTAGCCACAATATTTCACAACTTTCCCAAAACGGTCAAACCAGGCTTTCGGAGATTGTTTGAGTCCATGCGAGGACTTTTTCAATCTATAAACCTTGTTAGGCTTAACTTTCTTCTTGAATCCAGGTGGTATACACATGTATACTTCTTCTTCAAGATCTCCATTAAGAAAGGCATTTTTCACATCCAACTGGTGTAAAGGCCGGTTAAAGTTTACGGCTAGGGACAAAAGAATTCGGATTGAGTTTATCTTTGCAACAGGTGCAAAGGTTTCTTGGTAACCAATCCCATGTGTTTGTGTAAACCCCTTAGCAACTAGTCTCGCCTTGTATCTCTCTATACTACCGTCGGCTTTGCATTTCACATTGAAAAGCCATTTACACCCAACTGTTTCCTTTAGGTAAATCCGTTATCTCCCAAGTACCATTTTTCTTTAGAGCATTCATCTCTTCCATAACTGCTAATTTCCAGTTTTCATCATTCAAGGCTTCCTGTATATTTCTAGGGACAAACAAGTTCGAAATTTTTGAAGAGTATGCTTTATGGTGGTTTGATAAATTTTTGTAAGATAAATATTTAGCCATAGGATACTTTGTACATGTTCGGGTTCCTTTTCTAAGTGCTACAGGAATGTCTAAGTCAGAGGGTACATCTGAAATGGGAACTGGACTTGGACAAGTGGAATCTAGAATTGAAGTAGAATCTAGAATTGAAGTAGAATCAGAATCAAAAGTATTTGAGACTTTGTGAGTTCCTGTTTTCGGGTCGGGAGACTGATCAGATCTTAAAATCATAGATGAATCTCGACTATTTTGATTAGGTCTCCTCCGAGTATAAACTAAAAGCTAATTATTTTTATCCATTTGATTTTTTTGTATTATTGTTTCTCCCCCTGTTGAAGGTACATCAATGTTTGGCATTTTTTGACAAGGACCTTCAACACTATTATCAAAACATTCTTCACTTTGTTTCTTAAAAATAGTAGAGGCAGGAGTCGGAATAGGATCTAAAATAGTGTTAGGCATAGGAAAATCCAAAAAATTATCATCCACTCCTTTCTTTTCATGTTGAGAAGTTTTGTGAAAATAAGGTTTGTTTTCCAAAAAAGAGATATCCATACTTGCATAAAAAAATTTCGTTTGGTGATTATAACATTTGTATCCTTTTTTATTTGGAGAATACCCAATAAAAACACACTTTTCAGCTCTCTGATCAAGTTTTGATCGAGAGTGACTGGGAACATGTACAAAGACGGTACAACCAAAAATTTTAAGTGGTAAATCCGAGTGAATTCGAGACATTGTGAAAATATTTTTGAAACATTGCAAAGGTGTGTCATATTTTAAAACACGTGTCGGCATCCTATTTATCAAGTACGAAGCTGTAAGAACCGCTTCGCCCCACAAGTATTTTGGTACATTCATAGAAAACATTATAGCACGAGCCACTTCAAGTAAGTGTTTATTTTTTCTTTCTGCGATACCGTTTTGTTGAGGGGTATCCACACATGTAGATTGAAGAAGAATGCCATTTTCTTTTAAAAAATTCCCCAATTGCTCAGTATAATACTCAGTTCCATTATCGGTATGAAGAATATTAATTTTACTTTGGAACTGAGTTTCAATCATTTTATAGAAGTCCTTAAACAACTTTTCCGCTTCGGATTTCTCACTCATAAGATAAATCCAACATAGACGAGTATGATCGTCAATAAACGTCACAAACCATTTTTTTTGAGAAATGGTAGTTATTTTTGAAGGTCCCCAAACATCACTATGGATTAGAAAAAATGGTCTTGAAGGCAAATAAGGTTGTTGCAAATAAGTAGTACGATGACTCTTAGATAAATAACAGCTTTCACATTGAAACATAGAACAATCTAAACCCTTAAACAATTCAGGAAACATGCGCTTAAGATATGGAAAACTAGGATGTCCAAGTCGAAAATGCAAAACCTTATTTGTTCATAAACAGGGATAGAAGTGACACTACTTAAGCCTTGAGTCCTTTTATCGGTAGAGGATACACCATCAAAATAGTAAAGTCCATCTAACATTTTAGCACTGCCAATCTTCTTCCCCGAAATCAGATCCTGAAATTCACAAGAAGAATTAGAGAAAATAATACGACAATTAGAGTCCTGTGTAAGTTTACTAACAGATAAAAGATTGCAGGCTAGTTTCGGAACATGGATAACAGATTTAAGATCAATGTTTTCAGATATTTTTCTTAAACCTTTTCCTGCAATGGGTGAGAAACTACCATCTGCGATTCTAATTTTTCTTTTCCAGAACAAGGTGAGTAGGAGTTGAATAAATTAGTAATATTGGTCATGTGATCGGAAGCCCCAGAGTCGATAATCCATGGAGTAAAGTTTGAACAAGAAAAAGCTATAGGTTCATTACACAGGAATAATAGATGATGAACTGGATTTTAACAGCTTAAGAATATGATCAATCTGCTCCTTTGTAAATGGACTTGTTTCGGCCTCATTGGCAGTGGGTGTTATACGGCTGGTCCGATCCCCAGTCTTACCGCTCTACCAATTCGCCGGCCTACCATGGATTTTCCAACAGTCACAGGGGACGATTGCAGTGATCACACCAAACTCGGGCTTTTCTTCAGCTTTCTTTTGGTAATTTATGGCCTTGTTAGCAACAACATCAGAGGCGATTAATGCGGAAGTCTCTACAGCTCCAGTGGTGTTTTTCTTTCCTAACATTACATTTCTACGACTCTCTTCTTTTCGTACCTCTGCAAATACTTCACCAATTGGAGGGAGAGGTGTTCTGCCAATGATTCTCCCCCTCACTTCGTCAAATTCTACCTTAAGTCCAGCGAGGAATTTGTAGATACGATGAGCCTCTATGGTCTTCCTGTGATGATTTGCGTCCTCAGTAGACTTCCATTTGTAATCATTGAAAAGATCCAAGTCTTCCCACAACCGTTTCAGTGTGTTATAGTACTTGGTCACCGAGTCATCACCTTGTCGGATTTCACCAAGTTCCAGTGTTAACTCATAAATTTGGGACTGATTTCCTAAATCAGAATACATCTGATTTACATTATCCCATAATTCTTTGGCTGTGGTATAACACATATAGTTGGAACTAATATCCTCGTCCATTGAGTTGACTAGCCAGGTCATCACCATCGAATTCTCTGCATCCCACGTCGCATATGTCGGGTCGTCTAGTGCCGGTGCCTTCTTTTCTCCAGTCAAGTAGCCAATTTTTCCTCGCCCTCGAATACACATTCGAACCGATTGGGACCATCATAGGAAGTTGTCACCATTCAAACGAATTGTGGTGATCTGGATGGAATGTGACTCGGTGTGAGGGGCTTGGGTTTGGGCAGTAGCGGGAGAATTAATACAACCGGAAATGGATTCAGACGAAACCTCAGGCATGATGGGCAATAAAATGCAATAAGATATAATTTGGGGTTTTCTGGTTTTGATTTGAGTTAAGGAACAAAGTATAGCTCTGATACCATGTGGAATTTAAAATATAAAGAATGATTTTATTTCTTGTTAAGAGAACCGAGTACATAAGAGCCTTATGTCTGGTTAAGCTTCTACAAATTTTTTTAGTAAATGCTACTGCCAACTAACACCAAATTAATACTAATTACTAAGTACTAATTAGAACTAATTACAACTCACAACTACCCACTAACTAATTACTAAAAAATGTCTTATTCTGAAAATATTATCTCTCTTTTCCAACATATGATACCCATTGTAACCTTGTTTCATCTTCAGTGGCTGGACTACAGTGCACAATGAGTAAGATCTCCTCATTTGAGAAAGTATTCGTTGGTAATTTCATTTTCTCAGCTCTTTTTTGTTGGTAGTTCTTATGTTCTATCACAATTTATTTTACGAAATGGCTCGTCTTCAACAGCTATCATAGGCAGTAGGCCCTTTTAACTGTGTTTTGCAGAAAAAATCTCTAAACTGGAAAATAAACTAAGGGATCATGAAGATGAGCTTCGGAAAAAGGACAAAAAAAATTCAGAGCTGGAAGCCCAGCTGGAGAATGCAATAGTAACTAACAAGTGGCTACCCAAAATAGAAGAAATATCCTAAATAATCACTGGCTGATAAAAAAAATCTTGTCCAGTATAAATATACTACAATTTATTAAATCTAATTTCTTTAACTAGCATTACCTTGAGACAACTTTGTCGATGAAGGATGTGGTCATAGAGAATTTACTGGTAGAGAAAAAGGTTCTTGTTTTAAGATTGCTTGGTTTTATTATCCAATCACTATACTACAGAAAGGAGTGTACATTTTCTTGTTTTTAATTTCCATGTAAATAAATGGTTAGGTGTTGCAATCAGAACTGTGGAGTCTGGGTATCATTTTTGAGAAGGTTCAGGTAGCTATCACAAATATGAATGAAAAGGTACGTGTTAAAAGTAGGCCGGTTTTTCATTTGGATAATTTAGCATAACATCCAGTTAATTTCCGTTATATCTACTATCAACAGGTTATAAGTTCACAAGCTTGTTTAGGATCATGATACTTTGTCAGCTGTATATATCACATTTGCAGCAGCATTTTAATGCGTATAAGTTGATATCCTTTTTCAGGATAAAATAGTATTCACTTCAGTACTCGAAGAACAAGAAAATCGTGTGGAATATAAAGAAAATGAACCAAAATCCGTCCAAAATTGTCTTTTATCATCCACTGAAAAGTTCGTCGAAGTTAAAGAAAATGAAGTCGACAGGTTTCACAATCTTGTTCTGTTATCAGCTTGTTTTTTGAAATTTTAGAGCTATTAAAATTCAAAAGTCACATCTATGTAAGCTTTAGATGCTTGAATTCAATGAGACTAGGAGGACATATATTCCTCGTTTACATAATAAATTTACGAGGGCAGTTTTGTATCAACATTTAGAAAAAATACAGTACTCGTTTCGAGAGGTTTACGTTCATGCAGATCAATCAAGGTCTCTGATAAGATTATTAAAAATAAATGTGATAGCTAGAAGAAGACATGACAAACATAAGTCATATTTTTTTTTTTAATCCAAACATAAGTCATACTAGTTGTACATTCTTTGGACTTTGTCTGTCTGCTTTTTTTGTATCATTTTCACTCATATTCCTTATCTAAAAAACCACAAGATGTCCAATTATTGGAACTAAAAGTACTACGTCTTGCTAGTCTAGAATCTAGATCCTTCTAATAAAGATCTGAAGTTTTTTATTCTCCATTTCAAAATTTCTTGCTGAAGTCATGTTTTCGGTTATACTTATTTGGTACAGTTCATATTCTTAGTATCCATTGTGCCTTGAGTGTTTTTTTTTATCAGGACCAAGGACATGAATCAAAACATCAGCGAAAGTTCCACTAGTAAGGGTTGTGAGAACAACACTGAAGCAAGAACAGGTTTTTTCTTTTAATTTTAGCTTTGAATTACACACATTATGGGTGTATAATGCAGTCAGTGAGTTCAATGCATCACTATAATTATCTTTACCATTTTCTTTATGAGATTTGTCTCGAGGTTTCCGTTGATAAATTGGATAATTATGTCCTGACGAAACTGCATTTCAAAAGAATGTTTTTTTTCTTTTGCATTTCATGCATAAAGTTGGATAAGTAACTTGGTTGCAGATTTGATTTGCCGGGAGCATGATGTATTAGACAAAAGTTCGCAAGTAAACAACTTATTCGACTCTTCTATCCCAGTGACAAGTGGACTTTGACACTTTTAATAATATCAAACATATACAGATTTTCTTTTTTGGTGGAGTAACAACTCCTTTTTTTATTTCTAGGCCAGAAGCCCAAAATTAGTTGACCTTCAAAGTAGCCCAGTAGCTCAAGAGGAGAGAGCGGAAGATCCAAATTTAAAGCACTCAGGTACTGTATCTTATCCCTTCACATTCTTAATATACAGTACTGTATATCTGTTAGTTGATGGTTTGTATTGTCGCCTTGTCTCTGCTGAATATCCCAGACTTATTAATGGTATCTGCAGAACGTCTTGAAAGTTTTACTTCTTATGTGTCATTTGGCCAGTTCTATTAAAATATACCCATTTTGGATACAGCTAAACAATTAGTAGCAAGTTTCTTTCTTCATATGGAGGGTCGTCTCTGCTTACTCTCAGTTGTAGACTTAAAACTGACAATAAAACAACCTACAACCAAAAATTGAAATTCTAAACTGAAAACTACAGATCATTTGTGGTTTTTAAGACTGGAAACTGCTTAATCATTGTTAACGTATACGGCTTTCCTTGCTTTTGCAGGCCAATAGGAATCGTATGAGAGTTTGAGGTATTAGACACTTGGGCAGTCGAATTTACATACTAAACCTGTTTTGGGGATCTTCTGTATGGTATGCATGGAGAAATGTTCTGATATTGTGAAGCCTGGAAGTGTGGTATTGTATTCCATTTCCTCGTGTTTCTTGGTGTGAGTTCGATAAAGTACTTGTAGCTGTATTTTAGGAGTTTCGCTACTTTAGGCTGGGTCCCTTTTAAGTGTATATACTTGGCATTACTCTGAGATGTCTCAACTTGAATACCTTCTCAATGTTATGGTGTACACCTTACTTGTCTATGTCTTCTTAGTTCCTATCGTATACTAATGTGTTTCGTAGGACCTGAGAGGATTTGTTGTTACAGTTCCTAACAAGACGTTTTGATAATTATTATTATTTAGGAATATGACCAGAGGAGAGGGTTCTGAACTTTCCAATGCATCTTATATTTCGTTCAGTTAATTGTATTTCTAAGTATATATGCAGCTGGGGGCTGCCAAATCATGTTTAGTTTTCTCCTTAATACTGTACTTCCAGTTTCGCTTTACCACAGAACCAATGGCCCATGTATTTTATTCTTTGAAGGTGAAAATGTCTCTGCCAGTTACATCTTAATATCTTATATGTAGCTATAAAGTATCTATCGCAGTCGAATGCTGTTCTTTTTAGGCCATTGGTGAAGTGTCTGTTGGCATGTCTTTATAATATGCTTTTCTATTGTTTCTCTTCGTTCAGTAATTATCATTCCCCATACCAAACAAATAAGGGAGAGAACGATTATTCATCTCATAGGGAGAGAACGATTCGCCAAACGCTTCGCGTTTGTCCATTAACGATTCTCCCAATGTAGATCTAAGCCCTTAGAAATATTTAAATCCCTGGAAAACACAATTTAATTCTAGCCTAATCTATCCATGTATCGATAACTTGGGTATCTTACCTGTTATTTACTGCAACTATTGTCGTACTCTTGCGACACTTATGCAAAAAAAAAAAAAACGTTTGAAGGGCAGTCAATTAGTCTTATTACATGAAGGCTCATCCCAAGTGAAGAAATCAAGATCAACATGCTTGATTATGAAATGTTTCGCAACAAAGATGGCGAAAGTATTTTTGATATGATAGGCCGCTTCACTAAGATCATAAATTCCTTAAGATCACTTGGAAAAGTTTTCAATGATAAAGAAATGATCATGAAAATCTTGAGAAGCTTATCTCGAGATTGAGAATCCAAATTGATTGATGTCCTAGATAGTAAAGACTTGGGTAAGTATACTTTGAACGAACTTTAAGGATCTCTGTCAACTCATGAGTTGATGATCTTGAATGGTCGTAAGATTAACGATGATGTTAAAGTCAAGAAAAGTCTTGCTTTTTCTAGTCAAACGAAAGAAGATCTCCTCGATGATGAGGATGTTGCTTTATTCGCAAAATGTTGTAATAAAACAATGCAACATTGGAAAAATAAAGGCCAATACAATTCAAAAAAAAAAACCTAAAGTTGTCAATAAGGACAACTTGAAGGACAACTCGAAGAGCGGAAAGGAATCCAATGCGATCATATGCTACAAGTGTGACGAAACTCGTCACATGCGCAACGAATGCCCAATCTACAAAAAGAAGATGAAAGGAAAAGGAGTAAAACTCTTTCAAGCCTTTGGCGCATGGGACGAAGAAAGCGACGATAAAAAGGACGAGACCGCCTTTATCGAAATCGACAATTTATTGCAATACGATGTCAGTAACAGTTCATTTAATGTTGAAAAATTTGATTTAATAGATTAACATAATAAGTTGCTTGAATCATTTAAAAGACTTGCATATAAATAAAAGAAATTAAATGTAGAAACTAAAATGCTTAGATTAGAAGCCAACTACAATCCCAACATAAGTGGAACGAAGTTTCAAGATTCGTTGATAGTTCATATGCTGATGATGAGTGTAGGCTTGCCTATGAAACACTCTATAAAGACCATGAAAAGTTCAAGACTATCAAACACGATCTAAAATTAAGTTGCAATATATGCTTAAGGAAAATACTAAACTTAGATATAGAAACGAGTAACTTGTTTTTCGAAACGCATCTCTTGACTTAGATGTTAAGAAGAGTAACGATAGACTTGCACAATTACATTGTGTTAAGAAAACATGTTTGTTAGATGATCATATAATTAATGAGATACTTCAATCTCAACGACACCATAACGATAGAAGTGGACTGGGATTCAATCTTAATCACAAATACAATGGTAAGACAGACTTTGTCAAACCAAGAACGTCCATCTAAGCCCAAGATAGTTGTTGAACAAAGAAAAGTACAACAACATGCGCCTAGAACAAATACTTATCACGCAAGGTGTACATGTACCAACCCCCAAAACTATCCAAGGTACGCTAGACAAAAACCTATGCCTAAGGGTAGAATGCAAAACCGTACACATAATGTCGTTAAGAAAAAAACAAATTTTATAACATTACATCCATGCATGCACTGTAATCGAAATGAACATTATTCAATTGCATGTCCATACCGCTTCAAGGCCGATAGAAAGAATCTAATATGGGTATCTAAAGTACGCAAAACTAACATGGAAGACCTAAAATCGACAAAGGGTATCAATGACTTTATTTTGTTTTGTAGGTGTGTGATTAGACCATGAAATGGTCATTTTTATGTGTAAAAACGATTTGTATTAGCGTTGTTTCGTTTACATTTCGGCTTGTTTATGCCATGTTTTGTGTTTTTATATATTTTCCCGGTTTATTTGCATTGTCTTGCATTTTTGCATAAAAAATCATGGAATTAGCACAAAAACGAGACAAGCACGCAAGAAAACCAAAGAAAGGACCAAAAGAGAAGAAAGCAGAAGTTGAAAGAACTCAAAATCAACCCCAATAAGTTACAAAACGGAACCAAGTCAAGATAGAGCCAAATGAACATTCTAGAAGCTCACCTGACCGGTCAGGTCAGTTTAGAATTTAAATTTTAAATAGATAAGTTTGTTGGTTTTTGGATATATATATATCCCCTATATTCCGAAATTGATAGACAATTATGTATTTTATTTTTCCCAAGCGCATTTGAGTCTCTTAATACTCCTCTCTCTCTCTCAAATATTCTTCCTTTTATATATTTTGGGATACATTGTCGAATTCAATAACTACCGCTTGCAAGATAAGTTCTTTTTATGAACTTTGTTATCATATTTACTTCTTGTTGTTGATTTTTATTATCTATTTGACTATTGTTTTAGTTAGTACTTGTTTATATTCATCTGCATATTTAGGAATTGACGACTCTTAAATTGCATGTTATAAATTATAGGAAAACTCCCTTAATCGAAAACATAGCCGTGATTTGCTAGATTATATATGTTAGGATTGACAAACCTTGCATGTTATTTAGCTTAATTGGTTTAGTTAGTAGAAATATATTGGTGGATTATTTGAGAAAAGGAGATTAAAAAAAACCCAAAATTGCAAGAATTATATTGCAATTGCACTCCTACTCTTGTGAGACCCATTTGTGTGTAAAAATTATGACTGCCCCATATCATTTTTACACATAAAAATGACCATTTCGTGGTCTAATCATACCCCCCAACTAGCTCAATGCTCGTCTCGAGCGTTGGAAGTGAAAACAAAGAAGACAAGTTTGTTTAGGGCAGTGTACCCTTTACAACCACTCTTCCTTTAGGGAAAAGCTACCATTTACACCACTATTCCTTAGGGGCATAGCTACCCACTAACGTTTCTAATAAATGGGCAAAGCTATCCAAAACAGTTTACTTTTCCTCGACGGACAAAGTAACGAAAACTTTAATCTCAAGGTGAGATCTTGGATCTACAATCCAAACAAGTTTTCTACCTTGATGTTGTACCAAAAATGTACAAACAACAAGATCTAAACAATCTGGTTTAAAACCGATCTATCAAAGCGATTAATGCTTAAACAGGCTGATTCACACACACTCAATATAATATAATTGCTTACAAAGTATTCTCACAAACTATAAACTCTCTTGTCACTGATATATGTGTATGATCTACTGATCTTGGAGAGTTGTGAGGCTTGGTTGAATGATCGACGTCGTCGTTTGAGTAGATAAACTGGCAGGGTTTCGCGGTCGACTGAAATTAGGTACCAAGACCTTAGTTTATGAGTTTGTGGTAGTGTGGTGTATATTCTCTGAGTTTTTGAGGTCTATTCATAGTGTTGAAGTAGGTCATAGCCGTTGTAGAAGATTTCCCATTTGAATTTCAATTTCAATGAAATCTAACCGCCTGGATTTCAATCTAATTGGTTAGATTGTGTAGATTTGGTCCAACGGACTAGCATTTTGAAATCCCAATATCTTGCATTTAAAGGCTCCTAAATGCGAATTATCTTCTCTTGAATGTTCCTCTGATCCTATAGAATATCTCCAACGTCATTCTTCGAATATGGAAATCATTAGAATATGTTTCCACGACCTTCAAAAACGTATCTTGACTTTCCATTTACATTGTACCTAACCGGTTAGGTTACAACCTAATTGGTTGGAATTGTTTATTCAGACTTGAGACAATTTCGTACAAGTGTAGTTAATTTTGCAAATTAACTTATTGATCCTTGTTGATCTTTAGTTGATAGTTTTAGTCCATTTGTTTAGTTATACTTCATTTGTAGAGTAGTCTAAATACCTGTTAATATCTGAAATGCACTCATTGAAAATATTAGTATTACGACTTTGTTGTGCATCTAAAACTCCTATTTTTGTTATCATCAAAACACAATTCAATATCGTAGAATAGAGGATTGGTTCAATAGTTTTCCATCACGCTCGGGACGACAAGATGATCAGCTTAAAATTTCGTTACGACTCTTGCATCCTTTTGCGAGGTGAAAATGCATATTTTAGGTGCATCTGCTTTAGCCTCTTTTCTTTCATCACAAGAAAGGTAACCCACGGTTCCCGACTTTCAGTCATTTGCTCTAACCAGCTGAGTTACCTGAACCACTTTCCTAAAGTCGAATAAGGATGGAGGACTTTTCGATTCTTGAGATTCCCAGGCCCCTTAGCTCCTTATTGTTAAAAGGGGAGCTTATTAAACTCTTTAGTATTTTTCTAATAGTTTACACTTATATTTTATATAAGTGTTTAGATAAGCTTGCAATGCCAATTGTGAAGATTTGATATTCTCTTTGTTTGTTTTTCTCTGCATAGTATTATATGAGGCTAAAAATCTTAATTTATAAATACTATAGTCAAAACGTGTAGAAAAGCTACTTTTCTGTCATATTTTTTTCAAAATCAAAGGTATATTTTCCTGTTGCCTCCACCTAATTCATTTCGTATGAGTATCGGAAGATAGAGAAGCTTAGTATTGACCATCATCACTTCCGAATGTAAATCATTTACTTTTGTTGTATTTTTACTATCAAAAGCGAATGATACATCTCACAATTTCATCTACACTAGTATTTTTTTTTCATGCAAATCGAAGACCTCAAATTATGTAGGTAAGTGAAATGATGATATGTTGGACTAGGGAATGTTTGATGAGCTAGATCGATAGTTTGAAACAAAGGGGTTTAGTCACTTGCTAGTTAGGTCGACTTAGGCAAGGCTAGTGGTATTTCTGAATTTAAGTCCTATTTTAGGAGATACTTCTTTGATGATGAAAAGATAAATGAAGTTCCATTGTGTAATTAGACCGCATATGAGAGAATGGAAAGGACGGCCATCCATAATAAGTATGCAAGTCCCATCCAGCTCTGCCTTTCAACTTTTTGATCTACTCCTTTGCCTCATCGGCTGCATACATGTGTTATGCTTGACCCACCTCACCACTTTCTCATATGCGCTCTTATATATATAACGGATCTCCATCTATCTGTTCATCATCACTCAAGTAACTCCTACTATAGGATTCAAATTCGAAAACACTGATAGCCTTGATCAATCCGACCTGACAGTGGGACTCACTTCATCCCTCTGTTTTGACGTATTGAGCTAGCTCATCAAGCGTCCATGAGTGCAACATGTCATCGTTTCGTTTACCTACAAAAGTTTTAGGTGTTCATTTTACATAAAAGAAATTACTAGTGTAGACTAAATTATGCATGGTGTCATTTTACTTTTGATAGTAAAAATACAACACAAAAGTAAAAAATTATATTCACGAATGATAATGGTCACTACTCATCTTTTCTACCTTCTGAGGTTGACAAGAACCGAAATAGGTGGAAGAAGACAAAAGGTGTACCTCTCATTTTGAAAAAAAATATGATGCTTTTTTTAATTTCCCGACATGTTTTGATAACAATTTTTATAGATTAGCCTTTTAGCCTCCTATAATATTATGAACAAAAAGAAACAAAGAGAATATCAACCCTACGAATCTGTCAGTCACAGTGTGCTTACCTAACCTCTTGTCTAAAACATGCATTTCCACGTCGAGCCAAAAGAAGCAACAATCATAACTCTAAGTTGATCATCCAGTCGGCTCGGGTATGATGGAAAACATTAGACTCGTACCAGTACAAGTGGAGTTGCAATATAAAATAAAGGAAGTACGTGGTCGATCCATGAGTAATTAACCAAGTTCGATATTTGGTCTCCAAGTTCTTAGAATTCGAGTTAATGAATGCCCTTTCTCTTTTATCTAGTATTCAACCAATATATCTTCTACTAACTAAAAATATTTGCTTACTAGTCGTACTTAAACGTGTTTCAAGATAAAATCATTTTAACCTAGCAAGAGTACTAGGGGTTGATCGTAGTATTTATGTAGTTAGTAAGATTCGTTCAATGGCGATTATGTAAAATAACAATATTATATTTAAACACAAGTTTTTCTAATTTTTTTATAACGATTAAGCTCGAGCTGTTGTCCTTTAATCTAAAGTAATAAAACATGAACAAGAATAACACATCAACAAGGGTTATCAATCCCTATTTTTAGTTATTCCACGAGTAAAATAAATCCTGACTAAATAATAAACAAAAGCAATAAATAAAGATTAACATGTAAAAATAAATAAGGAGAAGGATAAAGATTACCATGTAGGCGAAAACACCATTAGAATATTAGTAAAAGGAAGAAGCAATATGCTAATAAGGGTGATGCTACATTTATGGTTTTCATCTGAATTATCATCCTTTAAATTTTGGTCTAACATATTTCTACATTCAACGAGGATATTCAGTTTTCTATTTTGATGTTAGTATGTGTTTTAACTATTCATGGTGGTGTGCCAAACTATAATTTTTTTTTTTATAGTTAGGCTAACAGTACCTTGTTTTTTTGATAAATCATTGATTTAATTTTTAATTTTTAAATAATCACTAATTCAACTTATTTATAACTTGAAACCAAAAAACGAAGAAAATACACATATACATATATTTTGAATTATATCTCTTGAAAATGTCAAATAAATAATTCAATCTCCAAAGTGTTATAAAAACATGAAAATTAAATTTTTTTTTAAGTAATTATTAGCTAAATGACAAAATCATTGAATTTATTAAAATATCTAGAATTTTGTAACATTTTTTTTAATGAAAACAAGGTATAGTTATTAACAGTGTTCTAAAAGTCATGTATAAGCGTAAATTAGACGGCGCATAAACGGTAGGCAGAGCTTAGAAACCTACTCTCTCCGTCCCATTTTATTAGGGCACTATGAGAAGTAACAAATATTAAATGAACACCATGATTACATTGATTTTTGGTTTAAATTAACTTCTTTGCCCTTATTTATTGTTTCTTTCTTTTTATTTTATGTTTGCAAAAATGGTAAAAGGTATAAAGTAACAAAAAATTAGTTTATATTTTGAGAAAGTACCCAAATAAATCGGGACAGCCAAAAAAGTAATAATGGCACAATAAATTGGGACGAATGGAGTAACAGATTAGGCGAGATTAGACGGTGATTAAGAAAAAATATACGTGATTAGACGCTAAGAGGCCAACTTACACCTAAATTCTGCAAATCAAAACATTGGTTATTAATTAGTGTGAATGTAACCATATATATATATATATATATATATATATATATATATATATATATATATATATATATATATATATATATATATATATATATATACTAGTTTAGATTCCCCACTTAATTTTAATTATTATATTTATTGGTATGAAAGTTCATCAGACAACGCCCATCGAACCAAGTACATCAAACAACGTCCATCGGACCAAGTCCATCATACCAAGGGATTACGTGTAATATCAAAGTCAGACATGAGAAATATGTACTTAGTAGTAGGGGGGTTTATTGTTTGGATTACCCGCCACCGCCACAAAAATCCCTTGTATATAGTACTTGTATATGTGGCTGGATTTTTCCAATGCAATTTATCTCCGTAATTTTTTTTTACGAACAGAAAGTTAAATTTACGGTTCGTAAGTTAGATTTACGGTTTTTGACTGTAAAATTACCAAATTCCCACTGCGTTGAAAATTTGAAAATTTTCCAGAGGGCTTGGCCGGATCGATTGGCCAAACCTTCTGGAATTTTTTTTTTTCCAGGGGCCTGAATAGTGTAAATTTGCCCACTTAACTCAAAAAAATATTTACGGACAATATTCGTGACTTACGATTTAATAAAAAGTCAATAAGTTAATTTGTTTCGAGTAACATGATAAAAGTTCGTTTCGAGTGTAATCATTTAAAAAAATTGTTAATTTGTTTAAAATGATAGTCGATTCAATAACGAACATAACGGTTGAAACGGAACTAAATTTGTAATGAGTTCGAACGAATAAGTTATAGTTTCACAATATACGATATCGAAAAAACAATATGAATAAATTAAACTGTAAATCACGATTACGGTCTGTAAATAATTTTTTAAAATTAATTAGCCAAATTTTCAATACTCGTGTTTTTTTTTTTAAAATTTCCTAATTTTAAGGTCCCAACCGTAATGCTTGACCAATAAGTCAAAACCGTAAATATCACGTTCCTAACAAAATAAAATAAAATAAAGTATTTGACGTGAAAACACGTAAATTGCATCCGGCCTATATGTATCTATGTTTATTTCAACATTGTAAGAGAGAGAGAGATGAGGAAAGTAGACAAATGGGGATACGAAGTGATGACATCATCCGCTGATTGTATCTCTCTCATCAACCACTATTACCACCAGGTACACTTCTATATATATATATATATATATATATATTTATATATACACACTCCAGATAAATTAACAAAATGTACTAATTTTAAAACTAAATTAACAAAAAAAACATACCCAAAATTTTTTAATTAACAAAAATATATCTAAAATTTCGTACCATAATTTTGTATATTCACTTCTTTCAAAATTTCATACTCTATTTTGAATATTTTCATGCCCTCGTTTCAAAAGTTTGTATATTTTCGTACCCTTATTTTAAAAGTATATTTTCAAACCGTTATTTCAAAAGTTCATACCCGTATTTCAAAATTTCATACACTTATTTGTATATTTTCATACATTTATTTTAAAGGTTCGTAACCTAATTTTCAAAGGTTCATATGCTAATATGCTAATTCTTAATTTAATTTACAGAATTTATATCTTACTTACATAATTCATATACATAATTTTCAACTCTATCTTACTATTAGTTTATGTGAAGACCCGTTATGAAGCCTTGATATTTGCAAAATGGTATTGATAGTTTAAAAAATTACAAATAAAAAAACTGATGCTAAAATAAAAAAACTGATAATTAACTGCTAAAATAAAAATAACTGTTGTTTCAGGTTTCTCTCTTCCTTATTATCTCTCTACCTTTCTCTCTCTCTATTATCTCTCTCTCTGTATATATATATATATACTATTATCTTTCTATTATCAAACCCCCCTACCTACCATAATTGTCCCTCCGTTCATCAAAAATTTTATAACGGATTACAGATTTTTTCTTTGATTCACACCCATCGGGTGGGCAGGTCCGCTAGTGTCCTTAATTCACGGAATTCATATATATTTTTTTCAAATTTATATACTAGTTAACAAATCCAACTCTTACACGTCCTTCGATCGAATTAACACGTCGTCGTCGTGGGCCTCTCATTCGATATCAATCTCGAGTTTTCGATCCCACTTTACACACTCGCCGTCCATTGAGGGAAGAAGGAGAAAAAGATCGAAAAGATAGAGGGAGAATGAGGAGAGAGATCAAAAAATAGAGAGAAAGGATGAGAGATCGGAGAGAGTGAGAATGAGGAGAAGAGAGATCGGAAAGAAAGAGGAAAGATGAAAGATCGGAGAGAGAGAAGCAGGAGAAGAGAGATCGGAGGGAGAAGCAGAGAAGAGAGATCGGAGGGAGAAGGAGGAGGAGAGAGATCACAGGGAGGGAGAACGAGGAAAGAGAGAGAGGAGAAATAGATTGGCAGACATGAATGGATTTTTTATTATTTATTAATTATTAATTGAAAATATGTTTTTGATAGTGTAATTTTTGAAGCTATGTTTTTGTTAATATAATAGGTATGTTTATGTTAATTCTCCCTTAAATATAATTATATGAATGCAATTATGCATCATTTGTTTCTTTACTGATTGAACTTGCCTTTTACAAAAAAATAAATACTCAACTGAAGGAACTTACACCCTTATATTTGTGATATTAACTTAACTTTTTAATTTACTGATTAAAAAAAGGGAGTTTTCATAGACCATAGTATAGTAGTTTCTGAGCTAGAAAGCTATAACAACTTATTTATTATTTAGTTGATCAATGGAGGATTTTGGATGCTTGATTTTTAATACTATATATATACATTATACACACACACATGCATTCATATAAATGCATCATTTTTTCGTAACCGATTGAACTTGCGTTTTACAAAAAAAAAAACCCCAATAGTGATGGAACCAGAAATTCAAGATGGTAGGGGCCGATATTCTATATAAAATTTTCTCATATCCTATGAGTTTTTTCGTAATATGGGGGGCTAATCGTTAATTTTTGAAGATTTTGATTAAAATTAAATACATAGAAAAATAATAATTAAATTTTCACTGATTTTTATCAAAATGGAGGGGGCCTGACTACGACTGTCTCCACTGGTTACTTCCGTGCAAAACACTGAATACTCAATTAAAGGTTCTTACTATGTGATATTAACTTAACTTTTTAATTTACTGATATGGATTTTTTGATTATGAAAGGGAGTTTTCATACTAGTTTCCGAGCCAGCTAGAAAGATATAACTACTTATTATTTAGTTGATCAAATGGAGGGTTTTGGATGCTTTAATTTTAATAGATTATTAGCTGTCTCTCTATAGACACACGCACACACACACATGTATTCATATGAATGCATCATTTGTTTCTTAACCGATTGAACTTGCGTTTTTACATAAAAAAAAGTAAAAAATTGAATACTTAATTAAAGGGGGTTTTAGCATTTTAACATTTCTGTACCCTGAATTCTTGTTGTTTTCGCGATTAGTTTCATGAATTCTCAATTTTCTTACTGAATTGAATTTTTTTAATTTTTTATTTTGAACTATTCCGTTCAATTTAGTACCCTGAATTTTAAATTATTGTCTTACTTATTATGTGTGTATATATATATATATATATATACTTTTTTTTAATACACACATAGTCATGTATTCATATGAATGCATCATTTGTTTCTTAACCGATTAAACTTGCGTTTTACAAAAAAAACTGAATAATGGGTTTTACCATTTTAGCATTTTGTACCATGAATTGTTGTTGTTTTCGTGATTAGTATCATGAATTCTCAATTCTATTACTGAATTTAATTATTTATTTCATTTTGAACTATTCCGTTCAATTCGGTAGCCTGAATTTTCAACTATTTTGTTAATTAGTACCATGAATTCTCAATTATATTCTTAATTAGTACCCTGAATTCAATTATTCATGTGCCACTTGTCACGTAGTAGGACGGAATACTTTAAAATAAAATAAAAAATTGAATTCAGGGTACTAATTGAGAAAACAGAAACAATTCAAGGTACAAAAACCATAAATGCCCCAATTAAATGTTTTTACTTATTATATGTGATATTGTTTGGGAATTTTGATTAAATTAGGGGTTTTGATAGTTCTTAGTTATGTATCTTTATTTTCTTTTCAACTGATTATGATTTTTGCCCCCATAATTTTATGTATGTAACATTGTAACTTAACTTTTTAATTTACTAATTTGGAAAAAAAAAATTAAATAAAAAAAGGAGTTCCATAGTAGTTTCCGATCTAGAAAGGTATTCTTATTATATTGCTAATTATTAATGCATCATTATTTTCTTAACCGATTGAACTTGCGTTTTACAATAAACTGGACACTCGTTTAAAGGTTCTTACTTCTATTTGTGATGTTGTTTTGAAATTTTTATTAAATTAGGGGTTTTGGGAGTTCTGAGTTATCTCTCTTTATTTTCTTTTGAACTGATTAATTTTTTTGCTCCCACAAATTTTATGGATTCTGATAGCTAGGGGAAAGCCAAGTGCTGACCACCGGTTTTTTTTTTAATAGATTTTGGCATGCATTTTTACTATATTTTGTTAAAATTAATCATTTGGCACCCCGCATACATTAATTACTTTGACTTCCTGGCTTCTTCATAGTAAGTTTCGAGCTAGAAAGATATACTTACATAATTGTTTAGCTAATCAAATAGAGGATTTTGGATACTTGAATTTTAATAGATTATTAGCTGTCCTTGTTGGGGGGAAATTTGGTATTGGTCAAGTTATGGGGTTAAAAAAAACTGTGTTTCCATATTTGTTTTTGTATTAATAGAGTTATGTGTTTTGAAAAATCATCATTTTGTAATTGAAGGTTCCGAAATATGAACGTACAACTGTTTTTGAATTGATTAAATTTTGAGTTTAAGAAACTGGATACAAATACGAAAGTTCTCAGCTAAATATGTAAAATTGTTATCAAATTGATTCAATTGGGGTTTACTAGATATTGGACATATGTTTGAAAGTTCTGATGAATTTATATACAATATTGATTAAATTGTTTAAGTTCGTCGGGGGGTTTATTGGATTCTTGCTTGAAGGTTCCGAGCTATGTGAAAATACTTGATAATAAACTTGTTGCAGTCATCACTTTTACAAAAGAAGATTGACTTTTTATTGTTGGTTCTCCGAAGTTTGGATGATAATTGATGGTTTTGATATGTATATAAGACTCTTTGTTTTCTTTTGCATTAGAGCGAAACCCAAGCAAGACTCTTCATAAATTTTCTTGTTTTGCTGATTAAATTTTGGTTTATAAAATTTTGTTTTTAATCGAAGGTTCTGAGCTATGGAAGGGAACGGTCCAAAATTATGCAAGCGCTAATCCACGACCCGAATTGCTGTTTGGCGAATGTTCTAGCCGCCCATTACATCTGTTTCGTCAACCCGTCGCTTGCCAAGGCTCATATTGAGACTGCCAGATCCCTACTGGTATACTGCTATCCTTCTGTTTTTATATATTAATAGTCTATTATCTATATATGTACAGCATGAATATTTTCTCATTGTTAATTATTGGTGCAGGAATATGCGACTCAATATGAGAAGGCCGTTTTCGAGGCCGTGAGTTATTTACTTTCAGAGAAGGCGGATGATGATGTAGCATTTGAGTTGCATTCCAAGGTGAAATGTCTCATTTGAATTAACAAAAACAAATATGCGTCTTTCTTCACTTACTTACAATTATGTAGATGGTAATGGTCTAATGTTCCAACTTCTGCGGGTTTCATGTTGGCCTAAATCACTTTCATGCGATCGCTCTTAAAGTTCACATGTAACACCTTCCAAAGGTTTGGATTACTAAGATAGAGGATTAAATTGTTCAAATGTGATGCAGATTCCTTTCCTTTTGCTTCTCTAATAAAATTCTTTTCGCTGAAGCTTCAATTTCTACTTTTTTTAATTCTATTTGCAGCTGCTAAGTGAATTCCCTAACGATCTGGTATCTCTGAAGAGGGCACAGATACTATGTTTCTATATGGGTCGACCAGATCTTTCTTTACGACTTGTAAAACAGGTTTTATTTTAAGAAGATTGTCATCTTAACATTTATCGAATTTCAAAAAGAGTTAGAAGAAATCAATATATAACTTCTATAAAGTCCTAGGACTTAACTGTTAACTTTTACCACTACTGACCACAAAACTATCACTTTGATAGGTTCTCCCGGAAAATCAAGAAGAAAATTACGTTTATGGAATGCTAGCCTTTCCTTTATTGGAGCTCGGGGATATGCCTGAGGCAGAAAAAGCTGCAAATAAGGGACTTGAGATCAATGAGGAAGACAGTTGGTCACAGCACGCTGTGAGTACCAAATTAAAATGATTAATGATTCAATTACATACACTTTCACGAGAGATGACAAAATTAAAACTAAAAGACACAGTTAGTTTGTTTTAATATGTGTCCTAAGTTGTCTGTATTTACAGTGTGATATTCAAAGTGTGAGCGGTAAAGGTTAATAACATAATAGTTCAAAGATGCAATATTATTAATCTTCCTCATGAACCTGAAGTCATTATATAAAAGATATATATTTATAGCAAAGGACTCGTGTCTAATTTGTGAAGTAATTAGTTTCTTAAAATCAGCTATGTATACTATTTGAGAAAAATCGCAATTCTTTTTTAAATTAGGGATCAGATACGCCATTTTTTTTATATAGAAGATGCGGACTATTACTATTGCAAGATAAAATTTAGAATGACCAGTGGGAATTTATCCACTATAGGGAGAACTACGGTGGCAATATAAAATAGAGTGACCAAATGCCGTTATCAGTTATATGTGTTATTGAATAAGATGCATTTGAGTTACCCGTTTTTCGATGCAGCTTTGCCATGTTCTTACATATGAGCGTCATTTCAAAAAAGCAGTAGAGTTCATGGAGAAGTGCTCGGAAACATGGAGACCTTTATCATCCTTCATGTATGTATAAACTCTTTTTAATAAGATTTCTTCTATCCTCATAGCTTTTACCACATGGTTACGATTTTCTTAGTGAAGAACCCACTATATTTAGGTACACACATAATTGGTGGCATGTAGCTCTTTGTTACTTAGAAGGCCACGGTCCAGTCTCGAAAATACTAGAGATTTATGATAATCATATTATGGGAGAGTTGGATAGAAGTGATGCTGTGCCAGTAGAGGTATGATTTTCATTACTATCTACAAACTGGGGTTTATGTCGAAGCATTGAATATGCTTTTTTGTTCTTGTAGGTGTACTTAAATGCTGTTGGTTTACTTTTACGGCTGCATGTTTTGGGTAAAATGGACGCTTTTCAGGATCGCCTAAAGACTTTAGCAGGTTATATATCAAATCAGGCAAGTTGGAAATTTGTGTATTCTTTCTTTGTTTTTTCTGAGATGCAGGAACGACATAGGAGACGATAAGAACTAAAGCTTAATTTGAAATGCTGATAGAAGTTGAATGTGATAATTTCCCTAAAAATGCCATGTTATGCTGAAATACGTTTCCACTTATGGCAGCTAATAAGGAATGTGACCTAGAAGGTGCTTTCTATATAAATTAACGTGTTAGAGCGCTGGCATGACATATGAAGTAGGAAATTAGCTTGTTGCATAGAGGTATATGGTAATTGCGTAATAAATTAATGACTGAGTGATATTGCATCGTTGTCCTGAACCAAGGACTAGTAAAATGGAATTGAAATTTGAGCAGATTTTTTAGGGTAAAAAATATTGTTGCCCCTGTAACTTTAGCACAAATTCGCTTTCATATGTCAACTTCCGTTTCCATGGACTGTAAAACTGAAATGAATTTTGAGCCAGATCTTTTTTAGGGTAAACATTATCTTTGCTTCTTTGAAAAAAGAAAACTTTTTTATAACTAAAATTTAACCTAAAAAAATCTTTAACTTAATTCAAGAAAACTTACATAACCATATTAATCTGACTTACAAGTTTATCGTTGCACATTCAATCTAATTTATACAGCCAATTACAAAGTAGATTTTCCAAGTTGTTATATAGTTTAAATCTCAAAGCTTTTCTAGATATTTTTACTAGTGGAAAATACCGATCTTAATAAGTTTATTATTATTATATAGTTCAATTCCACGTCATGTGTAAACTGCCACGTCATTGCTTTGTCACTAGCAATGTTTAATTAACTTTGATGAAAAGCCAAAGTGCGAAGATGACAATTGACAAAAGTCAAGTGGATAAAATGATGCAAACCAAAGTTGAGGGATCAAAGTGACGGTTTGTACCAAAGTTTGAGGGACAAAATACTTTGTTTATTTTTTTATTTTTTTTTGACACCTCAAAATTGTTTGCAAGTCATATCCACTGATTTAGTGGTATGAGACAAAAAACTATGAAAGTTACCCTCATATCTCTTTGACATCCTTCATGGTTTCAAGTTGCCAAAATTGTATGCAGTGCCATAACTTTTTATTTGTTATTAGGACTTTTGGTGTTTGGAATGGCATTTTGACGTGTTGATACTATGGGCTTTGGCTGCAACTGGTGAACTTTCTAAAGGAGAAGACCTGGTCAAGGCCTTGAAATTAAAGTCGGCATAAACAACCCCCCCCCCCCCCCCCCCCTTTCTTCTCTCTCTCTCTCACCTCACGCACAAACTTTGTATATCACTCTCATTCTGTTTTTGCTGTTGGTGTAGATTTTCTAAGATGAGCACAATAAAACAGCAAGTAATGCAAAGACCATTATTGGTTCGTTTCATTTCCTCTCCATTATCTCATTTCACTCAGTCCTTTAACCATAAGCATATGATCGTTACACTTTCAGTTATAGAATTATTGATGGACGGTGCAATTTCTATTGGTATGGGTGTGAGCAATAATTAAGGGTTCCAAAACTCAAATTAACTAGTATTTGTTTTTGTTAAAGTTTCCATGTCCACCATGCTTGGACTTTTCCTACAGAAAATAGTTTTTTCGTTATTTTTTGAAATGTTCCGAAATTAATAATGTTTTTTTGTGTTTATTTGGTGCCTTGCCTCAGCTTGCAGAAGCCTTATATGAGTATGGCAAAGGCAATTACATGGCGGCATCAGAACTTCTTGGCACCAATTTTAATGCGAAAGATTATAAGGTAAAAACATTACAATATCAATTTGATTCATAATTTATCTGTTACCAACTTTGAAATGGAACTTTCTTATCTATGCTAGACAATTGGAGCATCTGATGAGCAAGTTGATATCTTCAATGATGTTTGGTATATAATTATGTTGAAAACTGGACAAGCCGAAAATGGTACAATCTCTGTACTTGCTCTGGTTGGTTATCCGTCTCTTTTAGTTTTGCGATTACTATTTATTAACTATCTTGCCTGATATATTTAATGTATAGCAATCGAAGTCATTTCCAAACGGATCAGCGAGAGGGAATGTATTCCATACATGTGGCGTTTGCTGGTATAACTCTTCTTTAATTTTTTCAAAATGAGATTGTTGGGTTAGGGAGTGGTAATATAGTTGGTTTTGACTTGTAAGCTCAGGATTTGGTTAGAAGCTGGATAGCTTTTGGTTGGCCATCTTAAAGACTGAGAATTGTTGGTTTTTTGGCCTAGATATGTTAGAAGCTTAAGCTGATATGAACGGTGTTTTTTTTTTCTTAACCTGAAAATTCCAGCTTATTTGCATAAAAGCTGCAACCAAACAGGCATGAAGAGTATCAAAAAAAAAACAGGCCTGAAGTGTTTTTGATATTACCACCAAATGTGCATGTAGGGATTTTTTCCCACTTCAGAAAGACAATATTCCCACTACCAAAAGCATCTTATTAAGTGCTCGTATATTTTGCATCGTGCACTATTTCGTTCTATTTCAAAAAATCACTATCAAGATTCTGCTTCTATATAGAGTATTATTATATATGTACCACAATATGTTGATGTTGTAGGAAAGAGGCTTTTCCGAGGTAGGGAGGTTTGATGATGCTAGTTTAGCAGGGCAAAAGGCAAGCGCTCTAGAGGATCTTTACTTTTAATGACGAAGCTTGGCAAAACTAGTGAACGCTTTCATAGACAGAAGCTGATCTTTAAAGTTGTGTATTTAAATGTGTTGTTGCTGTTGTCTAAGAAATGCATCTATGTTCTCAAGTAAAACGGTAGCAAGTCAGCGTAGTATTTTCCGTAGAACTTTACCAGTTACCATGCTGACTTCGTTTTAAATTTCAGAGTTACTTTCTCATTATAAGATCAGAAGCAAAACCTGCGAGGTCCTCGGTTGTATTCTTTGCTTTAATCTGAGGATTGCAATAGTATTAGCACGAAATTGTTAAATGTATATTTGAAATGGTATTTTGTAGCCTGGGGTGTACACCTCGGTTCAAAATTGTGGTACTACTCAATTATAGGGAGAATACAACCTTAAAATCTATAAATCTATATGGTTCCACTAACAGTTCAGATATGAGATTAGGTATGCTACATATTCCACATCGCTAATCAAAACTGTTGATGGCCCTGTACATTAACCGGAAAATTAGACTATTTTTATGTGGGTCATGAAACAGCTTTATTACTTCTGTTTGTTTACTGTTATTTTGGAAATCTTGTAATTACTTAAATAAAATGTTGGACGAGTGGGTGAATTCGACAAACCCCACCAACCCTTACTGTATTGAGCTTTGGCTTTGTTGTCGAGTTAAGCATATGCCTTCCTCTTCATACTTTACCAAACACCAATACTTCTCTACTGAAATAGAAAGCTTTAGCGATAACGGATACCAAGTCAGTAGTTCCTTGATCGAAAAGTGAAACCGATTTAATCACAGGTCAGAACATTGTTCGCAAATTTAGAAAACTCAACCTTCACCATAGTTGGCTTCCATTTCGTTGCCCCATACTCCCATTGAAATTTTAACTCCATCATCTCCACCGGCCTATCATCCATCATAGTAACCGAAATTCTCGTGTAACTAGGTCATAACCATAAATAACTGTTCCCTATCATCAAAGAAAACCCCATTCAAAATGTCTAACTCTCGATTACTCATCAGACAATTTTGGTGCGAACCTCCCCAAGGTAGTGAACTGATCAACGTACCACAAAAGAATTTATTTACTCAAGTCTTATGAACTCTTATTTTTACTACCTTTGAAATTATAAGGAAAGTAAGTGATACGAGATCCACCGTGATAGATCTATCTAATCAGGTTTATAACGATCAAACTAAAGACCGCAACCCTGCACATGTAAAGAGGTGAGAACCTTGGTATGATTAGCTGATATTCCAATACTAAAAACCGTGACCCGTCATCTATAAAAAGATGGGAATCTTGGTATGATTAGTTTGGAATGGAACTGGAACCCGTCACCTATAAAGAGGTGGGAACCTTGGTATGTGAAGACGTCACAAACGGTTATGGACTACCAAATGATAAGTCGGGGTGAACGCCACAAGGTAAAACCTTGATAAGTTCGAAAAGTTTAATGAAGAAGCAAAGAGAAAACTCTGAATATATTTAATCCAAATCTGTTTACAATGCCACGAAATGGCTCTTATTTATACTTGGAACAAACCTCCAATTATGTGAAAAATCTTAGAAAAGATTAAATAAACATAGGTTCAATGTATGATTGACTTATGCCCTTCTAACTTATTCAACTACTAAAAATCAGCAACACAAAAGTAAATATAATGCATTTGAGTTATACAACTCAAGAATGAGTTTAAAACATTAATTAATTCGTGCCCCTTGAGTTCTAGTCTTGAAACCCACGCAAATGCATTGAATAATCAGCTACCTTGCATCAATATCTTCAAAATTCAGCCATGATTAAGCATTAAAACCAACGAAATTGTCATTCAAACAAGTGTCTTGAATAACTCCAATCAGATTTACCAAGTGTTGGACATTAAATGTACTCATATTCAGCTTGAACTTCGTCTTAGAATTCACCTTGACCGTGATCGTCTTATAATCTGTCCAAATATCTTGTCTAAATCCTTCACACGCACACTTAAAGTCCTTAGCTATTGTAATTATAATTAGCGAAGTAAGAACATGTGAATAACACTTCGTTAGCGGGATCAAGATCACATCAGACTCCCTCTCTTGAAAAAGAATTGTCCTCAAATCGGAACCTGCAATAGAACAAGATAAGTTAGAAACATCAAAAGATTCACTAACATCATGCTTACCTTGGTAATTCGTCTTGTCTTCGATCTCTTCAAGCATTAAAATTTTTCTTTCTTTTACCAGGTGCAACCTGGGATTCCTTGGAATATACCATCCCTTCATCAAATTCCTATCTCCTGGCTCAAACACAACATTCTTAAACTCATTGTCAAATTACCCAAATGCGAAATGTCTAGTTTTTTGTCAAAGTTCTTTCGAGCCCTCTTATTAATCTGCTTAAGAAATTCAATATTCATTTTGACAAGTAAGCTATTATAATGAACCTTAAAAAGTATAGTTAACTCGAATGGATCTAAAGAATACAAATAACACATGAACTCAAGTGGTGAAAATTTAGTTGCAGAACTCTTATATCTATCAAATGAGAGTTTAACCTACTGCAAACACATTTCTCACGTACTCAAATTATATTTTGTTATAGCACATGATAAGCTTGATAAAGTTACATATATCAAATATGTTGGACCATCAGTTTGGGTGTGACAAGTATCATAAAACAATGGATTACATCCGAACTTGAACAACAATCTACTACATAAGTAGCTTACTAACTTCATGTTTTCTTTCAAAGCAATATTCGTAGACATGTCGTGCATTTTTAAAACTTCTTTGAAGAATATATTAGCAACATATGTGCCGTTTTAAGATATGCAATCAGCTAGATGCATAGCAACCACCACAAGAGCAACTTTCACATGGCATGGATTAAACTCAATTTTACTTTTACACTGGGATAACTCTAGCACGTGATCCACACAAATAACAATCAAGGATTTTAGCAAAGGATTTTCAACATGAAGTTTATGTTTAAGCTTTGAAAGCTTATTGGTATTAATTTCCCAACCAACTTCATCCAAGATAATTCCTTTAATATGCTAGAGTAAAATCATCTTATAGCCGCAATAAGTATACTTCTTGAGATAAGGACACCAATTTTCAATTCTCAACAAATCTAAATTCATATTTGAATGATCGACATCAGATTTTAAGCGTTTGTTATAGACCAGATTATTATAAGGATATGTATACACAGCTATGCTCGTAACTTTGTTCAACACCAGATTATTATAAGGTGTGTTGGTTAACTTGGATGGCTTAGCTAAGATATCCACATGCAAATTCTCTTGAGTTTTAACAACACCAAAGTGCCCCATCAAATCACAATCATGAGCTAATCTAACAAGCAAATAAGATAATAAACAATTAGGCTCATAAAACTCATGCTTTTTGAACAACAATGAATCATTCCTAGAAAGTTCTATATCAACTACTTTGTCAAAAGCAATGAATACACTTCCAAAATAAGAATTATCAATATAAACATCTTTAGTGTATTCAAAACAAAGTAGTTTTGCATCTAAAGTTAAACGCAATGTATACCTTTTCAAGAGCGCATCAGCAACCACATTCATCTTACCTTTGTTGTACTTGATTACAAAAGGAAATTTACCGATGAACTCCACCCATTTAGCATATATTTTATTTAGCTTGTGTTAACCTCTTAGTTTCTTCAAGGATTCATCATCGCTCTGAGTCACGAACTTCTTCGGTCAAAGGTAGTGTAGCCAAGTCTCCAACAGCCTCGCCAATCTATATAACTCGTCGTATGTTGGATAGTTTAGAGCTGCCATGGTTAGATTTTCACTAAAATATGAAAAGGGACATCCTACTCGTATTAGAACAGTTCCAACACCTTTTCCTGTAGCATCACACTCAATTTTGAAAGTTTTGGTTAAGTAGGATAGTGTAAGCAAAAGAGTGTTAATCAGTTTATCCTTAATTAAGTTAAATGCCTTTTCTTGTTCATTCTCCCATTTAAATTCAACATTCTTTTTATTCAGTTTATTTATAGGTGCGACTAAGCTACAAACATGTTTTACATACTCACCACGCAATATAGGACGTAAAATATACCTTCTTGTAAGTGTATCAACTACCACATATGTTTTACCTTTCTCGTAGGTTCCACCAGTATCAATGAAATACTTCAAATGGATATGCATCTTACCTTCATTGCGTTGATGTCTGAATTCCGATTCTTTCTTCCGTCTTAACAAGGTGTTTGATTCTCTTATATAGTTGCAGCCCATTAGTTGTTTCATGGGGATTCAAATCTTCACCACCCTGTAATGGATGTAGAAAAACACTAGGAAAACAAATTTCATTTGCGTTAGCGTTTAAACAAGGCTCACTTGATCTCACGTAAATGCTCACTTTTTTCTCTCTTTTTTTTTCCTCTCCGAGCATCTCTTCTTTTTCTTTCGCCTTTCTGTCTCCTTTTCTCTCAGATTTTTTTATGCTCTCATCCTCATTTTTTCCACTCTCGTTTTTCTTTTCACTCTCATTTTTTATTTTACTCTTTTGTTTCTTTTTACTCTCCTTTTTCTTTCCACACTCATATTTCTTTTAATTTTCTTTTAACCATACTCGATCTTCATACACTTGATTTGGGTTAAAGGAACATGGGTAATTTGTTTTTCATTGAATACGAATGAGTATTTATTGGTTGAATCGTCATGTTTCACCCTTCAATCAAACAGCCATGGTTTTTCCAAGAGAATATGCGCCGCTTTCATGGGAACCATATAAAATAAACGTCATCCTTATATCTCCCTATTAAAAACGACACCAAGATTTGTTTATTGATCATAATGCGTTCACAATCTTTTAACCATTCTAACTTGTAAGTTTTAGGGTGTGTCGATGTTAGTAAATTCAGTTTTTCAACTATAACACTACTAGCCACATTAATACAACTCTCACATTCGATTAACATGCTACAAACCTCTTCATTAACATAACATCTAGTGTGAAAGGTGCTTTCAACTTGTAATTCCAGATTTCTTTTAATCACTCCATCTAGCTCGTTGGTTATAACATTAATCTCCCCCTCAACCACATTATCTTCAACATCCTTAACAATCTCATGACCAGATTCACTTTTAGTAACAACATCATTATTTTGGCATATAATATTATCGAGATTTCTTCCAAAATCTTCAAAACATTCATCATATATTTTTTCATAATCTCGAGTTTTAGTTTTACATTCGTTCGAAGTGACTCGCTCTGTTTCGTACTTTGAGATCTGAGCCTTAGGCTTCGAATTATGTTTATGAAACCCTTCATTTTTATTTTCTCCTTTCTTTGGTTGGACTATTCGCCTTTCATGCATGTTAGGGACCTTTAGTCGCTGTTTCGTAGGTGCGTTTCGTAGACCATCAATTCGTTTGTTTAATCGCTCGAAATCAGTCCTAATCATTCTCCCCATCTCACCCATCATGACCCCCATTTGTAATTTCATTTCAGCCCCTTCCGAATCCATTCGAACTTGTTTTCCCTGTAAAAATATGTTAGAATAAAAATTAAATGGACCTCACACACTTCCTCATGTGTTTACACTCAATAATGTGCACTCGTCACTCGGGATTTTTTTGTGATGGATATGATAATGACTCAAAATTACAAACTAACAAACAATTCTCTCTCTTTTATATTTTTTTTTGTTGGCACTTCTATTTTTTTGTGTGCTCTTTTGGGATCTGATTTTTTTTTCCTTCTTCTTTTTTATTCTTCTTCTATTTTTTTTTTGTATCTTTTTTTTCAATGACGAAAACAGGACTCAACAACGAATTATAAATGACTTTTTTTTTTGTAGACAACTTATTAGAACTCAAAAAAGCAGATTTTTTTTAATTCTTTTTTCAATAAAAATAATAAAAATGATAGATAAAAGCTGAATATGGCCAAAGCTCTGATACCAAATGATACGAGATCGACTGTGGTGAATCTATCTAATCAAGTTTATAACGATCAAACTAAAAACCGCGACCCTTCACCTGTAAAGAGGTGGGAACCTTAGTATAATTAGCTGATATTCCATTACTAAAGACCGCGACCCGTCACCTATAAAAAGATGGGAATCTTGGTATGATTAGTTTGGTATGTAACCGCAACCCGTCACCTATAAAGAGGTGGGAACATTGGTATGTGAAGACGCTACAAATGGTTATGGACTACCGAATGATAAGTCGAGGTGAACGCCACAAGGTAGAACCTTGATAAGTTCGAAAAGTTCAATGTAGAACCAAAGAGAAAACTCTCAATATATTTAATCCAAATCTGTTTACAATACCACAAAATGGCTCTTATTTATACTTGGAACAATCCTCCAATTATGTCAAAAATCTTTGAAAACATTAAATAAACATATGTTCAATGTAGGATTGACTTATGACCTTCTAACTTATTCAACTACTAAAAACCAGCAATACAAAAGTAAATACAATGCATTTGAGTTATACAACTCAAGAATGAGTTTAAAGCATTAATTAATTCGTGCCCCTTGAGTTCTAGTCTTAAAACTCATGCAAATACATTGAATAATCAGCCACCTTGCATCAATATCTTCAAAATTCAGCCCTTCCATGATTAAGTATTAAAACCAACGAAATTGTCATTCAAACAAGTGTCTTGAATAATTCCAATCAAATTCACCAAGTCTTGGACATTAAATGTACTCATATTCAGCTTGAACTTCGTCTTAGAATTCGCCTTGACCGTGATCGTCTTATAATCTGTTCAAATATCTTGTCTAAATCCTTCAAACGTACCCTTAAAGTCTTTAACTCTTGTATTTATAATTAGCGATGTAAGAACATGTGAATAACAATTCGTTAGCGAGATCAAGATCACATCAGTAACGATTAAGAACACAACATATTTGCTCCATCTTCCAACTAGAACACAACATATCTAACATGTGTTGGATCATCGTTGATTATTATAGCGTAACACACCTTCCCCATTTGTCATATCCAACTGTTGCCACCATAGGTTCAGTTTCACCACGTAACACTTGTGAATTAACATCACAGAACTCGTCAAAGGTAACTCGGTCACGTCCACAACCTCAATTAGCTCTTTCAGCCACACTGGAGATTTCTACAAATTGCAATTTTGAACTAACCCGAATCGACAATTAATACAAAGAATGAATCATGTAAATTAACTACTTAATAGAGAAGTCTACCCCACTTAAGTTTCATTAACCAAATGCTCTAATACCACGTTGTCACACCCAGGGTTTAATAAAAACAAAAGATTTAACTTATGATGATAATTTAGTAATAATATTAATTAAATCAACACATGTTTAAATATAAACAGAGCTCTAAACGTTGTTGTTTTTTCTTACAAACATATACACAACTTAGCCCAACTTCCAACCTAACATGTACAACATTAACATCTCGAAACCAAACTGTACCAAATATATACAGGAAACTTCTGACAACTAAGTGTACCCCTAACCCAACTCCCAAAGCCTCTAGAAGGGTCTCGATGGCTCTATGCTAGGTCCCACCTTGTCATATGTTGATTGTAAGGGTGAGAAATTATGTCTAATAGCCAAGAAATCAACTTGCTTAATATTAAAGCCACAAATAAACGTGTATGCATATTAATTAAATACTCGAAAAATATCCTGACAAGTTCGATATACACACGAAATCGGTATACCTCCAACCTACACGTTAACACAGTATAGAGCAATATTGTAAACAACTCTTCAAAAAGTTTAGAGTAAAATCGCGATGTAATTTTCAAACAACGCGTGTCGGTGAAGGGAGGCTACACGATCAATTTTTACTTAGTTTAACATATAAGTGAGTTGTAAATTTACAAACATATTTTATTTGAATATTTCTATTTTTGATCATGTTTATGTGAAAAAGGTTAAGAAAATCCAAACAAATTTCTACCTTATCTGCTTTTGAGCCTTTTGACTTAAAAGTTATATTTTTAAAAGTTAAAGAGCTAACAAACCAAACACCCTTAGCTTTCAAAGAAATATGATAAAAAAGCTGCGAAAAAAATTTGTTTCCAAACAGGCAAAATATTATTAGTCTTTAATTACAATGATTTGGAAATAATACTCTCCTTTTGCGGTTTGTTGTTTTTTGTTAGCGTTAATAAGGTCGTTTGCTCACCTTAAGTTCCCTCCAGCCTTAATTTCTAGTCAAATTATTTTAGTTCAGAAAACTATATTTGGTGTTGGAAATTAGTTAAAAGTAATGTATTTTAGGCCAAAATAATGGAAGTTAACTTTGGATTATTGTTTGGAAAAAATAATTTGATAGAATTTGGATTAATTGTTACTATATTTCTGAAGGGGATTAAATGTTGAAATTATGTATTTTTGTTAAATAAGATACCCAAATTGTATCTAGAGCTATTTTCACTTTTCAAAATGTAAATTTAATTGTGAATTCAAACATCGGTCAAAGAGTAAATGGCTAATATTTACTGTATATATGTAGAGGGTGGAGAGGGACATGTGTGATTTTATAGGTAGACGCGCAAACACAAGATTATAAGTCTTAGATTAGTAGTTCTAAGGTCGTTTGAACTTAGATTGATTGTACATTTGTATTTAGACTGTATCACATATTTTCTAGTTTTATAATTAGAGAATTTGCAGTACGAAAACAAGAATCATGAAACTTGGCCTTAAAAATAAAGAGGAAATGCGTAGATATTGTTTTGAAAGATTGAATAAATTATGATATGATTCTACCTGAAATTTAGTAATAGAAAGAATGTTTAGCTTTGTACAATGATGTTTATTATACTTTTCACAAAGCGTTATTTTGTGATAGATAAATAGTATTTACAAAAAAAAAGTAAAAACATGATTTGTTCGTTACATTTGCAAATTTACTATAATAAGGCAAGTTTTTAGAAGCAACTACTTTGTCGAGCTTCAAAGTCGGTAAGTTTGAACGGGATCTGAGGAATTGAGTTCATATAATTTGAGAGAGCATTTTGTAACTTATTTACTTTTAACTTATTTATTCCCCAAGTTTAGGGATACTAGTTGTTCTCCCGGTCTTGGTATACAACCTCTCCATTATATTAAGAGGTGGGTTTGCATTGTATAACGATCCGATTATATGAATAAGAGCTCTCATCTTTATAATTCTGCTATATTTATGATTAGCTAATATGTCACACAATAGTTTGTTCGTTAATAATTTTTGATAATTGACCCATTAATTTATAAAATTAATTTATAACAAAAAAATTAAACCTCTAAACAACTACCAACATATTAAAGTCGGATTTGTCAAAAGTATACCGTTTTCATATGTTATTCTCAAATAATTTGGCATATAATATATTTTTTTAATGTTTTTGCATATTTCTTCCCTTTTTATTGCGTTTAGATTTTTAAATGGTTTTATTCTCAAACTTTATACTTCTAGACTTTCTATAATTTGATTCTGTAACTTTTTGCTCCGGTTAATGCATTATTATAATATTTTTTAAACTTTGTAAAAAAAGGTTATGGGACATTTTAGAATACATTTTTAATGATTGTGAATTTTTAAAACAGATTATGAATGAGTAAACTTTCTTTTTTGGCAATATAATCTCTTGTAGTTTTACTTGAGGTTTGTACCTCTTACTCATTTATATACGGTTTGTTTACCCTTAAAAAAAACGTTACTTTTAATAGGTAGATGAGAATCAATGATTTAAAAATAAAAAATATAAATATATTAATTAGCAGATAAAAAGTGAGAGAGTTTGACCAAGTTATTGATAGTTGGTTATAACAGTATAACCGACTCGCCACTAAGATTAAAAACCATAGCGGTTTTTCAAAATTCTAAAAAGTATGATATTTGTACAATTGTACTCATTATTTGCACTTGAACAAATGAAAAATGAATTTTACATACTTGTCACTAAACTTTATAATCAATTGCATAGATCATCATCTACTCTACTTAACCATTAATAATTGCTACATCATAAAATTCAAATAGTGATTTTAATGAGTGCAATAATCATTTATCAATTCCAAAATAATGGGTATCCAGAAAGGAAAAAAAGGAAATATGCTACTTTTTTCAAATACACTTTGTTAATTGTTTACATGTAATATACATTTAGCTTTACAATAATATGGTCTTATTCATTCACCCGCACCTCCATAAATTGACCCTAAAAATGGAAATAAATTAAATTATGGTGCATTTTGAAGCTTCTTTTCTTTTTTTATTCAGTGGCCAACATTATACATAATGCACCATAATTCCAAAGATACTCCGACAAGATACGTATGTACTTGTAACCGTGTTCCAAAAGCCTTTCTAGTTAGGCTAACATTCAAATAACCCCTTTAAACTATGGATACTTTTCAAATAACACGTATGAACTATCTTTCAATTAAACCTATAAACTATCAAACTATTGCAAATAACCTCATATGCCATCTTTTAAATGATATTTCCTCCGTCCCACAAAAATAGTCCACTTAGGTTTTTTACAAATATTAAGAAAAGTTGGTTATAATTAGTTGGAGTAATAAATATGGATACCAATTATCAAATTTACCCTCAATATGGTAATGATTTTCGCGATTTGTAAAAAACAATGTTCATTAATTAGGGGCATTTGAGGAAACTATTTATTAAAAAGTCAAACTAGACTACTATTTTGGGACAGAGTCAAAAACCTAACTGAATTATTATTATGGGACGTAAGGAGTATAACTTTATGCCCAATGATCCGTTTTGGTTGATTTTTCATTAACTATAATCAGTTGTTTGGATATTCATTTATGTCAAGTGATTTTTTTTACGGAAAGACAAAAACTAATATTTTTGACTTTTTTTTAATAAGGCCTATTTTAAAGACTTTTTTTTTATGATAATTATATCTTATTTCGTTTCAATGACGAAATACACATATTAGAAAAATGATTTTGTAAAGCGGACAAATTAATAAAAAGTTATGTCATTTTAAAGATGAACTTGAGGTTAATTGTAAAAGTGTTATAGTTAATGGTGGTTAATTGAAAATATTGATAGTTATTGGTGCTATTTGCAAGTGGCCTATAGTTCTAGGGGGTTATTTGCATTTTAGCCTTCCAGTTAAGAACACACACACACACTCTCTCTCTCTCTCTCTCTCTCTATATATATATATATATATATAATATTTTTCTCTCTCTAAAATATAAACGACTTAACTGAGGGCCTCTCTTATCGCTAACCAGGTGAATATGCAATAATAATATTAAAATTCAATTGTATGCTTATTTAAGTGCTAATTAACTTGTGTGTATACATATTATTTTGAATGATTATTTATTCAATGTTCAAATCATTGATTTGGTTTTAATTTGTTGACAGTCTTCAATTATATGTAAAACACAATTATTTTACTAAACAATGAAGTTTAATGAAATGTAAAACACAATTATCTGTGAATTTGGATGAGTATGCATATTTTTGTGAATGAGTATTTATGCAATTCAAATGTAATTGCTGTTTAATTGGGTTAAAAAAACTCCCAAATTAATTGGTTAAGTTTACATTGGATTTGTTGTACACAGTGCTTCAATTCGATTTCATGGTAAGTTCAAAATTTAATTCTGATCAAGTTAGCGTGTCCGGTAATTTTGTTAATTTTTCATTTAGAAATAAGCACTTGCGGATAAATTAGCTGGAGCTTTTCCGAAATAAATATTAAAAAAAAAAGATCGTATTGTTAGAAGATGATGTTTGATCGAGCGGTAAGAGTGCCCTTCATCAAAATCTAAGTCCCGAGTTCAAACCCTGCGTTTTCATTTGAAGACGTTCGGAAAAAAACAAAAAAAATAGCAGTATTTTTTTTTTTTTGGCCAAGACTTGATGTTGCTGACTGATTCAGGATGATTTACTAGGAGTGTTTAATATAGTCCATTTTTTCAATTTTTTTTTGCAAATAAAGGAAATCATAAACCAAATTAATGGTTTATCAAATAAAGATCTAAACAGAAATTATAGAAACAAGCTCCCATATCTTTTTAAATTAAGTATAAATCTAAAAGCTATAACTTTGCCCGGCTTTGATTACATAAGCTTCCTAGCTTTAGCAAAATATATAAACTCGAAAAATAAGTAGTCAATCAACGTTCTCCAACAGCATATCAACTGCTTTAGCAAAATATTTTGAAACTCGAAAAATAAGTAATCAATGTTCTCCAACAGCATATCAAGTGCTTTAGCAAAATATTTAAACTTGAAAAATGAGTAATCAACGTACTCCACCAGCCTATCAACTGCTTTAGCAAAATATTTAAACTCGAAAAATAAGTAATCAACGTACTCCAACAGCATATTATATTTTATAGAGTTGATACCAAAAACTAATAAGTATCAGCATTACTAGTCTCAATTTGTCTATAAGAAAACCTCCAATTTTACCCCTCTCGCCATGTATTTAAGAAAGATTTTGCTCTCCTTATAAAACCTTAATATTATATTTTGTACTTCATTACTTCCTTCTCTCTCCTTTTCTTTTTGTAGATACCTGTAAAAAGACAATATTAAAGTTATGAAGTTATGAAAGAATATGATAAAAGGACAAATATAAGGAGAATGATAGAGAAAAATGAAGTATTGTATAATTGAGTAATGGGTAAATTGAAGTGTAAGAAAGAAAATTTCATTTGAAACATGTTATTTTAGGCTGTGTAATATGGAAGCTGATGTGGACTGCCCAGATAAGTCTTATAGTAAAGGAACTTTCAATACCATCAAAAGAAGTAAAAGAAAGAAGAAGAAAGAAAAAAAAAACTTGTAAAGAACAAAGTTGTACCTTGGAAGTGAAGGCTTTCTTTAAACCAGGTTTGACAACCTAACTATGAACATTTTGCCTCGTATATGATCCTAGTCTGCGCCAACTTAGAAACCTAATTTTCTTTTGGTTCTTTGAAGTTGTAGCTGCCATTCTTATGTAAGTTTTTTCATAGCACTTATATATTGTTTTGATCACTTATAGTATAGGACCACTAAGATTCCAATGACCAAACTGTAGATAAACCTGTGTCATTTCAAACGCAATAAAAGTCAATTTCCTAGGTTATGATCTTACCTTCAATATGAGTTTTCATAATAATAACTTTAAAATCCATAGGGAGTGATTTATTCTTATTTAATCCTTCATCACTTCTTTAGCTGGACAAAAGCTTTCACCAATCTGTCTATGCATGAACAAATGCAAATCCGTTTTCTTCAGTAAAGCCAGCTATCAGCATCTTCAATCAATATGCAATGAGATTTGTTATGCATTTACACAATGTGTTATAACAAGATATAGGCATGCAGTTTTTAACACTAGGAGGATTTGCATATTCGAGAATGAGAGCTATGAGTCTATGACTGTAGTATTGACTATAATAAACATTTGTTTGAATACATTTAAATAAACATTGGATTCGATTTAAATAACCAGCTTGAATAAATGACTATTAATTCAAAGATCAATCGTCTTTTAATCTTATCTACTATCTTTGTAAAATTTTCTGGTGTAAATATTGACTTTATGTTTTTAGATTTCATAGTTGATTTAACTATTTCCAAATTAATATAGTCCAGAATATCGTACACTTAAAACTTTGTTAACATGTTTTGTCAACATTGTCAGTGTTCTGATAGGCCCAGACTTTCTCAAAGAGAATTTTACTTCATTAGAATCTGCAAGACTCAACCAACTGTAATTCTTTGAGAATCGTTCGCTTTTTCAGAGTCCCCCTAGGATCCTCCTTCTCTAAACCACATTTGCACCAAATATCTAGAAAATTACGAAAATTATGTCTACAGACCGGAAAATATATTAATAGAGTAATTTTATTCTTTTTCGAATCCGTATATATTGGGAAGTAAATTTATAGAAACTGCAAAGTGAAATACATTAAATTTTTTTTACAAATAAAAGCTTTTCCTTAAAGTGACTAGTGTATTTTTTGACATCGTAAGTATAATAAAACGCGTGATTAATTTTGTAGTATCTTTATGTTTATAGTTATGTCTTTTTCTGTGATAGTAATCCCTTCTATAACACATATCCCAACTTAATGCAACTTAATTATGAATTTATGACCAAACTGTCACTATAAACCACATCCTTACATCACCGGGCCCTTGAAGACTTACACGTGTCGTCTATTGATTCGATCACAAATGATACCTACTTCTAGAACCTCCTATATATATGTATTTATAGACTCCTTCAGAGATTTCCTACAAATAATTTTTAAATACGCCGTAATTTTCTGAGTTCTAGAGGGAGAGTGTGTGTTGTGTATGATGGTATAGGTTTCTTTTACATTTGTAGCAATTTTGTTATTTCGAGTTGATTTTCTTTTTCATTTCTAGCAACTTTCTTGTTCTTTATAACAGGCCAATAACCGAAGAAGGCAGCAGGCTGCGCAACAAAGGGTGCGACGGCGGGCTGCGCTAGAACACATGCGCATAATGGGCTTTAAAGATGAAGTCGTTTCTGCCAAACTCACTGGTCTTCTTGAGGTAGATTTCCTCTCTATATATATTCTTTTCTTTTTTGTTTTGTTTATAAAAGGAAATTGTCATTTTATTTTTGTATGTTTGCAACTCTTTTGTTTAATTGCTCCTGCTTGTCTAAAACGTTCTTAAGCGAGTTTGTTTCGTGGAATTACAAATGTAACACTTAAATCTTCTTTGACGGTTTCTTCAGATATTAAGATCCGTTTTAATGTATGTATTCTGTTGGAGTTATTAGTTCATATTTCATTCTATATTTGTTTATTTTAACAAGGCTCTGGTACCAAGTTAATAGATTGAAAATAGTGGCGTGTAACTTAATGTTAAAAATTACAGTTCTATCAAAGTAATAACCAAATTCCATCTCTAGTGTGCATAATTATCAAAGAACAACCAAAAGGCAATATAGAATGAAATATAAACTAATAACTCCAACATATTCGATTATGATATTATTTTTATCGTGTAACAATGTGGATGGGATTATTTTCTGAAGACTTATGGAAATGATGGGTGGGTGTTCATCGAGAGCGATTCTTACAAGGTGCTCGTAGAGGCGATTCTTGAAGAACAACAGGGTGAACCTAAGGTAAGATAATTACATAATATTTTTCCTGCTTTTAGAAATCATTATTAAAATGTCCCACTTTATTCAGTTTTTATACAATTGCATACGCACGTTTCCTTGATCTTTTGCTCGAACCGGAAAACTGGTATTGCTGCATATGCATCAATTAGTAGAAATAGATCATGATGTTACAGTTAGACAAAAAGAGATGTGGATGTGTTATTCGATCTTTAATTTTATAGATTTGAGGAATGATTGCAATCAAAATCTTTATAGAACTTTAAGCACTCGGTTGCTAATATATGTATTAAATGAGCAGGCTAGGTGTTCTTTTAGAAGCTAATGCTTTCTTACTTGACTTAAACATTTTTTTACTGTGTTCTACACTAACTTATCACCAAATTTGATCTTGGATAATAACCTTTTGTTTATTATGATCGTATCTGAAGTAGATAGATCAATCAAGGTACTTCCGTCTTAATCAAGAGAGGTTTTTTGTATAAGTAATGATATTCACACATTGCGTGCACTTCATGTGATACAAACTTTTTAGTTTATTTAAAAAAAATACTGTTACAACCATTCGTGCACGAATTGTGAAAAAGTTGTGTGTTAAGCATTATTCTTTTCGTAATCATTTTTGCATACTAACGTTTTGGTAATTATCACTCACGTATGCTATACTATTTATCAACTATCACTTTTATAAACTAATTTTTATGTAAAATTAACCGGAGTGAATGATTTAGCAACAAGTGTTAGGTTCGCTTATAAATCACAACACGCCGTAGGTTGGTGTACAGAGTCAGAAACATCTGATAGATTGGTGGATAAAACTTTAGACAACCCCATTTCTTAATACTGAAAAGAAGTTTACTTTCGTTTAGGAACCTGCTTCAGAAGCTAACAATGAAGGAGGAGCTGGCTCATCCACCGAAGTCTCGCTTGTTGCTGTTTCAACACATCAAGAAATGGGTATAAGTTTTCTCCTATTATTGATTTTTTAGCTTCGTAGGAGTATAACACTGCAACAAAATAATTGGAGTTGTTATAATAGAAATGTCGTTAAGATCTATAAAAGTTCACCAATACTATTCAATACCTGAAGTTCAGAAAAAGGTTTTCATTTTAGCAATCAATTCAATGAACCATTTCAAGTTTCGGATTACCATTTTAACCTTAACTTAAATTGAAATTACCTATCTGTATAAAATTTGTGAAGTATACATTATTTATAAGTAATGATTAAATTTAGAGGAACCCCTAAGGAAACCTAAACAAAGGCTGCCAAAACAAATAAAAGATCATCAAACGCAAGGAATGATAACAAAACTTATTGGTTGAGATAAGCATACGACAAAATGCATCATTGAGAAATTTAATTGTCCTAATTAATTTTGGAATATTCTAATTTACCACTAATATACCAAACTTCATCATCGACCAAAGTTATACTCAAGAAAGCTACATATACCAAACTTTGAACTGTATTATAATTTGTGAAATTGAATAAAAGATATCAGAGCATCATTAACTCTAATGGGCTTTTCTCCGAATCCGTCCATAAGTCCATATTATATTATCTAAAATTCCTGTTTTCTTAGTTTTCTTAGTGCATTCATAAGACATTGAATGAATGAATACTGTCCATGCACGTGGTTTGTGTTGTTTTGCTTGTTAAATATTATTTTCAGTAGTTTATGTTTTTGATGTATTCTACCCTTTTGTGGCCAGATGAAGAAGATGTAAGAGAACCGAATAACATAGATTTGAGTGAAATGCCTGATACCGAAGAAATGGATAGTGGCCATGAGGCCCATGACTACTATTGCCCGGTAAGTATAAGTATCTATAGGAATAATTCCAGTTAAGTAGAATTCTCTAAAATCATTTTTGCAATAATCTGACATAAAGGGCAAACCCGGTGCTAAAGCTCCCGCTATGCGCGGGGTCTGGGGAGGGGTCGGGCCACTTTGGGCCTAATGTAGACAGCCTTTCCTTGCACTTCTGCAAGAGGCTGATTCCACGATTCGAACCCGTGACCTCCAGGTCACAAGACAGCAACTTTACCGTTGCGCCAAGGCTCGCCCTTTGCAATAATCTGATATATAGCGTTAAATTGATATACTCTGAAATTAAAATTGTGGTGGAGGGGGATCTCGAAGACTCTGCGTTTTATAAATGAGTTTCACTTTTAATTTATTTATTTTCAATAGAAAAGTCTCAATTTCTAGTGTTTACAAAGAAATATATATAATTACTCTCCACTTTTTAACAACTCAAAAAGGACCCAAATAAAAAACTGGGCAAACGCAGGCTGCGCCTAGGCGCAATTAGGCGGTATGCGGTTCCTTACCACCTACCGCTGTGTGCTTAACAAGCTTGTCCCAATTAGAAACCACCTCTGATAAAGTATTGTCCTGTAACCATTAGTGTATCACTGATTGAAATTTGTCTTCATTTTAGTTAGTTCAAATTTTATTTCTCGATGGTCTATTAGGAAAGGCGAAAGCGATGTTAGGTTTTCCAAAGTGTTCTGAAAATGGGGTAGGAAATATATAACACTCTTGGATGATATCTTTTTCTATGACTTGACAAACAATTTTCATCGGGTATAGTGGTTTGGTAAAAGATTAAAAAAATATGACCTATTTACGAAGACAGATGACTACAATGAGACATGATATTGACATAAGATGGTGGAACGGGATTGTAGTGTTTATTATCATTAAAGTATGTTGTATGTTAGAAATTGGAATGTTTTATGGATCCATTTGCTAACATATTATCTTGATGATGTAGTAGGCCAAGCCATTCCAAACAAGATATGTGTAGGGCAGTACGACCACCTAGTCTAAGGTTGTCTCCACATTTCATCATTTTACACATGTCTTGTTTTGTATGGCTTGACTTGTTAGTTGTTACGTTATAAAGATTACATGGTAGTCCCCTCTTTACAATATTGTTCAAAATCTATTTTTGCAAAATTATGTCTACATAGACTACATTACTCTAATACATACCTGATATTTATATATTAATATATCAGTGCTACTGAGCCTTTGGTTAAGTTATTTTTTGAAGTTGAAAACACAGTGAGCCAAACCTAAACCGACTAACGTGATATGACTCAACTGCTTTTGTGTTCAAACGGAAACTCAGCAGAAAAACTCAAATATATAACTGCAGTAGTTTATACTTTTTAAAAAAAATATTTTTTTTGCAATTTTTTGTAACAATAGCTCATCTAGTTGTGTTCCCTGCCCACAAGTCTCTCAACCTTAAACCCATATATACAAACCTTTTTAGTAGTTTTGTCTTTCCTTTCTGCCCATGAAGAACCTTAAAAGAGCTTATTTGTCACGCCCCGGATTCTGAAGAACCCGAGTCGAGTTGTGAATATAAATGAGTTTTAAATAAAATGTAATAACAGAGATTTCAATCATTTTAATTTATAATTATTCAGCCAGATAGTAAAACAAGGTATGCCGATTATCACATTTGGTAGATCTATTGGCCTAATGGTAGCCAATGATTTCCATATGTGATAATAGAAACAAAAGAGCTCAAACGAAAACTATAAAATTCGGCATGACTTTTGCGTTTCTATTTGTTTTCATAAAAATAAACGTGCTTATAAAACTATCCAACTACAAGCGTTGCCACCGTGATTTCAGAAAACAAGACAAAAGTAAAAACATCATTATTACATAGCTTGCAATTCACCAGATACAAATACAATATAAATGATTATTTTAAAACGAGACGTGTCTAAAATAAATAATCTAATGTACTCGCGGTTAAGGGTGTATACATTTTAAACCAATATCGCAAGCAGACAACTCTAAACGTTTTCATGACTGGACCAACACCTATATGTCGATAAGGAACAAAATGTACAGAAAAAGTAAAGGAGGTAAGAAAACAATTTTTGGTTTAAACAAATGGGCACACACACAACCTAGAAGCTACATCTCAACCAATATAATAAACACATGTTATAACCAAATACAGACAATTTCTTAAGCCGACAAGCAAACAATAAAATCACTTAAATGACCGAATCAGTACAATAATAAATACAATCATTAATCACATCTCAAAGGCATCACAACTCATTCACAAGACTAACACATAAGATATTTAAAACACAACACACTTCAGACGGAGCTCCGCGTCACAGGACCTCTTTGTGCAATGAGACCCTCATCCACTTAGACTGAGCACCACGCCTAATTGGGGCCGGTTTCAGAGGGAGCTAACCTCAAGATACCGATATTCCTCTTGCGCAAGATACATGTATAAGAACCTCATGTATAGCCCGATGTAGGAACCTCATCTACATGTCACCGTAGGAACCCCATCTACAGTACACACACATCTCATCGTAGGAAACTCATCTACGATACACACACATTCTTACTTTATTAAAAAAAAATTAGATAAATGTAAATAAATTAATCACAACATAACACTTCCATATCAACACATCCAAGTTAACAGCTTATATTTCCAATCCAATTCAACAACGAATATAGTTACAGACCAACACGTAATCAACAAAACAAACGGTCACAATCACAATAAGATACATTCGTTACACAAGCACAATAATAATACACTTTTGAAGATCAAATCAATTTTATTAAATAACACAATCGCTAAAACAACTTGTCATCAAACATTCAACACATAACATATTAGTGGTACTAATTTAGTCGAGCAATTTAAATATTAGAGGAATAATCACACAAGTCAAACAATCAAAACAATTAAACCACTTAAAGTTTAGATTTGTTTCTTTCCCCTTACCGAAACAAACGAGAGCTCCTTTGTAAAAATATGCCAAACTCGAGCCGAAAACCCACCGATCCATCAGAACCAGATCTGGACAGCCTAATAACAGTCCTTAAACAGCTCCTAAACGTAATTAAAATGAGCTACCGATTAATAAAACTAATATAAATTCGGATTATTATTAAAATACTAAAACTGGGTTTTTATAAAAGTGAAAATTAAAGGAGCAGGCTTACACAGGTAGATAGATCTCGACGAGTAGGTTAAGAAAATATATTTGATTGCGAAAATCGGACTCCGAACGAACCCCAAAACACCCAAAACGTCGCTGCTTGAAAAAAACCCGAAAAACCACCACGATCACTGTGGTTTCCAAACAGAGCAGACCAGGTCGTTGGGCTGGTCGCCAGACTGGTCAACGCAAGTCAACTCTCTCTCTCTCCCCCAGCTGACTCTCTTTCTAAATAAATATATATATGTATATGTATATGTATGTGGCGGCTGTGTGTATGTATATAATATGCATATGTGATGCGAGATCGACCAAGGTGACACAAGATCGACCAAGGGGTGGACCTATCTATCAGGTTTCTTGAACAAATGCGGAATAAAATCAATGATAAAAAATAACAATAAATAAAAGCCAAACTAAAGACCGCGACCCGTCACCTATAAAGAGGTGGGAACCTTGGTATGATTAGCTGGTATGGAACCGCGACCCGTCACCTATAAAGAGGTGAGAACCTTGGTATGTGAAGACGCCACAAACGGTTGTGGGATACCGATTGATAAGTCAGTTTTGAACGCCACAAGGTAACCCCTTGATAAGTTCGGAAAGTTCAATGAAGAAACAAAGAGAAAACTCTCAAATATATTAATCAAAACTTAGTTTTTACAATCTGATTTGACCCCTATTTATGCTTGGAACAAGCCTCCAAGAATTGGAAAAGTCTAAAGAAAACATTAATTAAACATAGGTTCAATGTAGAATAGACCTATGACCTTCTAACTACTAGATAACTTCAAAATTAATTAAATTACAACAAATTCAGAAATGTATCATACAAATGAGTGCTTAGACTTCTCCAATACGTTCCCCTTGAGTTGTAGCATTTAATGGCTTCAAATGCATTGAATAATCAGCCCCCATGTATTTAAATCTTCTAGAATTAGCCCCCTTTTGGTTCATGCATGTAAACCCACGAAATTATCCTTTAATGTGGTGTCTTGAATAGCTCCAATCAGGTTCACAAAGTAATAAGCTTCTATCAACCTCGTTTATTCTACGCGCGAGTGCGTTCTTTCCCTCGTCATCGCGCATATCTTGCAACAGCCCGTTAAGCGCTTCCTTGAACCTTTTAGCTCTAGCTCTCGTAACTGGTCAGATTGGAACTTGCAATGCGTCTCTTGGTGTAGCGGTCATGATCACATCATCTCCTCCCTCTTGAAAAGGATTTGTCCTCAAATCGTCACCTACATCAAAAGGAGATAGTTAGAAACATTAAAACTAGCGCTTACACTATACTCACCAGGAAGATCTAATTTATAAGCATTATCATTGATCCTTTCGACCACTTGGAGTGGTCCGTCTCCCCTAGGAAGTAACTTCGATTTCCTTTGAACGGGAAACCTCTCCTTCCTCATATGAACCCAAACCCAATCACCTGGTTCGAACACAACTTTCTTACGACCCTTGTTGGCCTGGATAGCATATTGTTCGGTCCTCCTCTCAATATTTTGCTTTGCTTTTTCATGAATTTGCTTGACAAACTCAGCCTTCTTTTTTCCATCTAAATTAGTACGCTCACCCATAGGTAATGGAGTCAAATCCAAAGGTGTTAAAGGATTAAAACCATAAACAATTTCAAAAGATGAAAATTTAGTAGCTGAATGTACACTTCGATTATAAGCAAACTCAACATGTGGCAAACATTCTTCCCAAGTTTTTAAAATTTTTTGAATTATGGTACGCAACAGAGTTGATAAGGTTTGATTAACTACTTCGGTTTGACCATCTGTTTGGGGGTGACAAGTAGTTGAAAATAAAAGGTTAGTTCCTAACTTACATCACAAAGTTTTTCAAAAGTAGCTTAAGAATTTGGTATCCCTATCAGAAACAATAGTACTTGGCATGCCATGCAAACGTACAATTTCTTTAAAGAATAAATCAGCAATTCGTGAAGCATCGTTTGTTTTATTACAAGGAATAAAATGTGCCATTTTAGAAAATCTATCAACGACAACAAAGACAGAATCCATGCCTCTTTTAGATCTCGGTAAACCTAGCACAAAGTCCATAGAAATGTCAATCCAAGGCTCACTAGGTATAGGCAATGGCGTATACAAACCATGAGGTTTAACTTTAGATTTAGGTTGTTTACAAGTTATACATCTTTCGCAAATTCGTTCGACATCTCGTTTTATATGAGGCCAAAAGAAATGTTCTTGTAAAACATCAAGAGTTTTAGTTATACCAAAATGCCCCATTAAACCCCCACCATGTGCTTCTTTAACAAGTAATTCTCTTAAAGAACAATTAGGCACACATAGGCTATTTCCTCGAAACAAAAATCCATTATGCCTATAAAACTTTTCAAACCCAGTTTTCTCACATGCTTCAAAAACATTTTTGAAATCAGAATCATCAACATATAAATCCTTAATGTACTCAAAACCAAGTAATTTCGAATTTAGAGTTGAGAGCAATGTATACCTTCTCGAAAGCGCATCAGCCACAACATTCTCCTTACCTTTCTTGTACTTGATTACAAAAGAAAATGTTTCGATGAACTCTACCCACTTGGCATGTCTCTTGTTCAGCTTATGTTGGCTCCTCAAGTGTTTCAACGATTCATGATCGGTGTGAATCACAAATTCCTTCGGCCAAAGATAATGTTGCCAAGTTTCCAACGCGCGCACTAATGCGTAAAGCTCCTTGTCGTAAGTTGGATAGTTAAGGGTTGTCCCACTTAGTTTCTTGCTAAAATATGCCACGGGACGTCCTCCTTGTGTAAGAACAGCTCCAATACCTATTCCTGAGGCATCACACTCAATTTCGAAAGTTTTAGTAAAGTCGGGGAGAGTTAGCAAATGTGCGTTAATAAGTTTATCCTTTATTAAATTGAAAGCTGTTTCTTGTTCATCTCCCCATTTAAAACCAACATTCTTTTTAATAACTTCGGTCATAGGTGCGGCTAAGCTACTGAAATCTTTAACAAACCTCCTATAAAAACTAGCCAAGCCATGAAAACTTCTCACTTTAAACACACTTTTAGGAACAGGCCAATCTTTAATTGCCTTAGTCTTTTCTTTGTCTAATTCGATTCCTTTAGCACTAACAATATATCCAAGAAATACAAGTTTTTCCGTACAGAATTCGCATTTAGACATATTAGCAAATAACTTTTCTTTTCTTAAGACACTTAAAAACAATTTTCAAATGCTCAACATGGTCATCTAAGTTTTTGCTATAGATTAGAATATCGTCGAAGTAAACCACTACAAACCTGCCAATAAACATTCTTAAGACGTGATTCATTAGTCTCATGAAAGTACTAGGTGCTTTTGTTAAACCAAACGGCATAACTAACCACTCGTATAAGCCATACTTAGTTTTAAGGGCTGTTTTCCATTCGTCTCCTTCTTTCATCCTAATTTGATGGTATCCACTTTTAAGATCAATTTTACTAAAAATAGAGGAACCATGCAACTCATCAAGCATATCATCTAATCTAGGTATAGGATGGCGATACTTTACAGTGATGTTATTGATCGTGCGACAATCTACGCACATTCGCCAAGTCCCATCCTTCTTTGGAACAAGTAACACCGGTACCGCACACGGACTCATCCTCTCTCGCACGTACCCCTTTTCCATAAGCTCTCCCACCTGCTTTTGTAGCTCTTTAGTCTCTTCGGAATTGCTTCGATAGGCTGGTCGGTTTGGAATTGATGCTCCCGGCACGAAGTCGATTTGATGTTCAATTCCCCTTATTGGTGGTAAGCCATTCGGTACCTCCTCGGAAAATATGTCCTTGAAATCCTGTAAAAGAGATTGAAAAACAATAGGCAAAGTAGTTTTGTTAGCGTTTAAACAAGCCTCCTTGTACAAGAGTACTTGAAACAAAGCATTTTTAACCTCGCTTTCTCTCGCATATATACACTTTTTTTCTCTCCTTTACATCTGATTTTTTTGAACTCTCATTCTTTTCACTCCTTTTCTTTTCATTCTCTTTCTTTTCACTCTCATATTTTTTTTTCACTCTCTTTCATTCTCACTTGGTCGTCATACACCTGCCTTGGAGTTAATGGAACGAGTGTAATCGGTTTTGCATTGAATACAAAAGAGTATCGATTCATATAGCCATCGTGTGTTACTCTCCTATTAAATTGCCATGGCCTTCCTAACAGAATATGCCCCGCTTGCATAGGAACTACGTCACACAACACTTCATCCTTATACCTCCCTATTGAGAATGAAACTAACACATGTTTTAGAACCCTAACCTCGCCACAATCGTTCAACCATTGTAATTTGTAAGGTTTCGGATGTTTTTAAATTCAGTCTCTCCACCATAATGCTACTAGCAACATTGACACAACTCCCACCGTCAATAATCATACTACACACCTTATCGCTAACGTGACATCTAGTATGAAAGATGTTCTCGTGTTGTATCTCCTCGTTGTCTTCCCTAATCTGAACACTTAACGCCTTCTTAGCAACTAATACCACCCCATCGACCGGATGTTCTTGCTCGTTATCGTCTTCGTCTTTGCTATGTTCAGATTCGCCTTCCGATTCAATCTCACCATCTTCCCTCATAATCATAGCCCTTCGGTTTGGACAATCACTAGCATAATGTCCCCTTACATTTAGAACATTGTATATCTCGATTTCTAGAAGCTTTCGGTTCAGATTTACCTTGACTCGATGTAGCTTTATCCTTCGTATCCTTTGGCGTTTCGGTTTTAGGTTTCGAATAGGTCCTTTCCTCCTTTTTACTCCAGTTTTGGTTCCATGAAGTTGAACCAGATTTTTGTCCTGTTCGTGTGGAACTCTTCGCCTTCAATTGTCTCTCTACTTTGATAGCCATATGTACCATATCTTCTAACTCCACATAGTGTTGTAACTCTACTACGTTAGCAATCTCCTTGTTTAAACCATTTAGAAAACAAGCCATAGTAGCCTCCCTATCTTCATCGATATCAGCCCGAATCATCGCTATCTCCATTTCTTTATGATAATCATCAACACTTTTAGATCCTTGGGTGATTCCTTATAACCGTCGATATAATTCCCTATAGTAATGACTAGGAACGAACCGTTTCTTAATTATAGCTTTCATCTCAGCCCACGTTTCGATCGGTCTCTCTCTATTCCTCATTCGACTAGTAACCAATTGATCCCACCAAACGATAGCGTAATCGGTGAACTCAACAGCTGCTATCCTTACTTTCTTTAGTTCTGAATAGTTATGACATTCGAACACCATCTCCATCTTCTTTTCCCACTCCAAATATAACTCCGGATCGTTTTTCCCTTGGAAACATTGGGATTTTCATTTTAATACTACTCATGTTGTCATCAACCCTATCTCCATTTCTACCTCGCCGATTTCCATGTCGATTATCAGCCCTAGGCAAAGTATCGTCCGACGCCCAATCATCTTCTTCCGCCTCTTCTCCATCGCTGCCATTGTGATTATTTCGCGGATGCTCGTTATGGTTATTTTGTATTTCGTCGATTCGTTCGTTTATTCGCTCGAACTCAGCCGCAAACAACCTTCGCATTTCTCCCATCATCGCCTCCATTTGTAACTTTGTGTCGCCTGCTCCCGAACCCATTCGAGATGAACGTCGCTGCAAATAAAGTATTAGAACCAAAAATTTAAATTCTCACGCACTCCCTCACGTGTATCGCTCGTAATTGTTCACTCGTCACTCGTGTATCACTCGATTGGCTTTTACCTTCTATTAATCTCACACACTGCCTTTTTCCACTCAAATATGTTCTCACTCGCTCAACCTTACCCACTCGTCGTTTCCTCTATAGGTTCTCTATGAACTTAATAAACCACAAGACGTTTACTTGTAGCGTTTAAGAGTTGGTAATACGAACAAACATTTTATAGAATGAAGTGACACACCTAAAAAAAATCAGAATTTTAACAATAGACACAAGTACTCGAAATGACAATTAGACAATCCTCTTTCGTTGGCACTTATATATATATATATATTTTTTGTACTCTTTTTGGATCCCTTTAAATTTTATTTTATTTTTGTTTGGCAGTTTTTTTGTGCTCTTTTTGATTCTTCTTCTTTTTTTTATTTTATTTTATTTATATTAACGAGGATAACAAGACTCAACAAGAAATAGAAATGACTCCCTTTTTTTTTTACAACCTTTCAATAGAAACTTAACAAATCAGTTTTTTTTTTTTTAAACAATTTTCTTTTTTTAAACAATTTTCTTTTTTAATGAAAACAAAAATAACAACACTTAAAACCTTGATAGAGCCTAAGCTCTGATACCAAATGATGCGAGATCGACCAAGGTGACACAAGATCGACCAAGGGGTGGACCTATCTATCAGGTTTCTTGAACAAATGTGGAATAAAATCAATGATAAAAAATAACAATAAATAAAAGCCAAACTAAAGACTGCGACCCGTCACCTATAAAGAGGTGGGAATCTTGGTATGATTAGCTGGTATGGAATCGCGACCCGTCACCTATAATGAGAACCTTGGTATGTGAAGACGCCACAAACGGTTGCGGGATACCGATTGATAAGTCAGTTTTGAACGCCACAAGGTAACCCCTTGATAAGTTCGGAAAGTTCAATGAAGAACCAAAGAGAAAACTCTCAAATATATTAATCAAAACTTAGTTTTTACAATCTGATTTGACCCCTATTTATGCTTGGAACAAGCCTCCAAGAATTGGAAAAGTCTAAAGAAAACATTAATTAAACATAGGTTCAATCTAGAATAGACCTATGACCTTCTAACTACTAGATAACTTCAAAATTAATTAAATTACAATAAATTCAGAAATGTATCATAAAAATGAGTGCTTAGACTTCTCCAATACGTTCCCCTTGAGTTGTAGCATTTAATGGCTTCAAATGCATTGAATAATCAGTCCCCATGTATTTAAATCTTCTAGAATCACCCCTCTTTTGGTTCATGCATGTAAACCCACGAAATTATCCTTTAATGTGGTGTCTTGAATAGCTCCAATAAGGTTCACAAAGTAATGAGCTTCGTTTGGACTTGTCACGACCGTGTTTAAGCTTCTATCAACCTCGTTTATTCTACGCGCGAGCGCGTTCTTTCCCTCGTCATCGCGCATACCTTGCAACAACCCGTTAAGCGCTTCCTTGAACCTTTTAGCTCTAGCTCTTGTAACTGGTCTGATTGGAACTTGCAATGCGTCTCTCGGTGTAGCGGTCATGATCACATCAATATGTAACCGTAACATATGTATACTTTAGGATAAATTTTAGGTTTAGATTTTAAGTAAATTACTAGTTTAGTTCACATGGTTGTCATTAGTTACTTAAACACACAACTATTATACACTTGCTATTTAATATTACATATATTTCACATAAAAATAAATGCACGCACTAAATTGATATCACTATTTAATTAATAAAACCAATAATAAACCCCGAAATTCCGAGCTGTTACATTCTTAAATTAAGAATTTTAACCGTCTCTTTTTCCAAAGCATATCTCATATGTGGTGCCTCATCCTTTTCCCTCTCTCTCTCTTTCTCGATATTTATATGTTGTATAACAGTATAAGTAATATATTTGCTTTTTATGCCAAGGGCAGTTAGCTTGTTTAATATGGTGGAACGGACAACAAACTCAAAGAAGTACTTGGAAGTGGGAATAGGATGATAGCACAATGTACAACTAGTTTGGTATTCACATTGCATTGACCATAATGTTTCTAATGAGTGTTTATCTTTGGTGGTGACACAGGGGTATGAAGATGATGGAGAGTTAAAACAGCCAAATACAAACGGTAAATTTCTTTGGGATTTTCTTCTTTCCCTATATAGCTAGCTCAAACAGTAAGTTAATAATTTTCTCCGTATTACCCTATTAAAAAAAATCAATTGTTTCTCAGTTTCGCCATATGGAGAAAATTATTAACTTACAGTTCGCCATATGAAACTTGCCAATTATAAAGTTAAACTATGGCCACAAGTAACTACAAATTGTTTATTTTCCTCTTTTATAAGCAAGCAACTCACATTAGGGCCGTCATGTTATGCACTCTGATGTATCGGAAGACACCTATGGCAAAACCACTTACTATATTGAGAAACTAATTTTGAAAGCCCTATCGCATTTTGGACTACCAGAGTATCCCCCTGTAAAAAAATAGCATTGAACTCTATCACTGAAGCCGAATATTTTTAAACACACGAATCTAAACCTAACCCTTGCATTGCTATTATTATTCTAAATTTAGGATGATTTGGCCAGGATATCAATATTAATTATATTTATTCTGTGTATGAATTGTTAATTTAATCGAAAGTGTAAATTTTAACTTAAAATTCATGCCTCAGCCTTAGTCCATAATAGGTGGGTTAGAGGCAGTGAGATGGGTTATTGACAGTTCTTATGTGTAATCACATATTCTATTCAATTCATGCAGTTTTTCACTTACTATACAGATAATACTTGATTAGACCCTAGTAAAACTAAGTGTGAACATATTCACATTTCTTAGTTAAAGAATTACAATTTTGTTTGCTCCATATCTAGAATGTAAAATATCAAATTTGGCCCAGCGGTATCATACTGGTGCCGACTGCCGTACCCTTTTCATATCTCAGTGTATCCGGTAGGGCCAAAGACTGGAAACGTCAATGAAACAACATACGCATTTTTATCCACAAATTCCGTATTTTCATATTTGATACTCGTTTTCCTCCCCAAAGTATCTATGCGACATTTGCCAGAAATTATTTTTTTCACGTCAACTTTAGTTTTCTATGGCCATTGTTTTAAGTTTGATTTGTCGTTGTCTGATATATTGGGTCCAGTAGTTCTAGCAACTAATAGTTGATTTTCTACCTTTCTTTGGTATGAGAAGAGGGGCAAGCTGATGGGGAGGCATTGGAACCCCAACCAACAAGGCGTAAGCCATGTTACGGGTGGATCTGTGATGATGGTGATAATGATGAAGAATTCATTATGCTACCTCCAGCTGCAGCTAATTGTTTTTCTGAAGATTAGATTAATGTCATTCGGAGGTCGGAATTCAGATATTGGCAAATGAATTTCATAAATAGACTTGTTTACTATTTACCCAAGACAAATGTTATTTCATAAATTTCCTAGCATGCAAGAGTTAAATTGTTTCCATATTTTGTATGTTTTTGGAAATTGATATGTTTTAAAATCAAGATTTTGAAAGTTGAGATTGAAATTTGATATTACAAATCGATTTTCGACATGAATGCTGTTCTGTCCCTATATTAATACAATCACATCTTAAATTTTCCTTTCTATTTAACATCATTTACTTGTCACTCTTTTTCATCTCCCAGTCTAAGCAACAAAACCCGGAATTCGATTGTTCTCTCTCCTGCTACTTTTGAGTTTGTTTTGTGTTGCGAACTTTCGGTGTTCTCACCTGCTATTGATGTAGTCAATTTAAGTCTTGCTAATGAAGTGAAAGTGTTGTTTGTGCTAATTGCACGTATGAGGCTTTGGGAGGTGAAACAGACATCTCTCAATGTCCTGCTTAACCTTAGCTTTTTATATAGAAGTTTCTTTTGAACTTTGTGGCAATATTGTTGTGAGTTGCATGCTATTTTCTTCTGAATTTTAACTCTTTTAAAGTCGCACACTCACATGTGACTAGCTAAAGTGCTAGTTTAGCTATAAAAAAAAACGAAGTATTAAGAAGAAAAAACATGTTCTAGGATATTTTCACTTTGTACAAGTTTAACTAATACAGTTTGGCTAGCTATTTCTGCATAGGTGAAAATTAAAAAGTGGGCAACTAGGTTTCTTATCCCCTCTCATTCATGAAAACACTATTTCACTTACTACTGCTTTTAAATGATCGAAAGTAATAAATTTTATATTATTAGCGAGCGTGATAGATAACTTGAATAATTGTTTAAATGTAAAATGAATAGCTAAATCTGATTACAAATTGTATTTTTTATGTTAAATATAGAGATGATGATATTGATAGTGACGCGGTTGCTTAATTTTGTAGCTTGGAGTTAAATTTCTTCTAAAGGCTAGAACTGCATGATCGGTTGGTATAGTTTGGGTAAACATTTTGACTATTTCACTTCTTGCTCCGGATTCTTTTCAGTTTAGTTTCTTCTTACTTGGTTTGATTAATTATGAGTTGTCAATTTGGTTGCCAACCTGAGTTCTTTTATTTCTCAGGCTGAAAAGCTACTGTAGTTTATTTTCCTTGGGATAATTACCAATAACCTCATTGGAATTTTCACGGTTTAAACCTTGGTGACCGGGTACACTAATATCCTTAACTGGGGGGGCAATCCACCTCAGCTGAAAATCTTGTCTAAGCTTGATGAGTTTAGTCTTTTTCTCAGTTTCAAATAAATTTCTTAAATTCTTAATGCTTACAAAAAGATGGTCTAATCCTCACCTGTGTCATAGTCTCAGAGATCAGTTACATGACTAGATGAAGAACAAAGGATTGGCTATTGCTGCACAATTTTTGCGCTAATTTAATACTAATATCAACGCTTTCATAGCAGAAAGATGGGTCACCTCTCAACGATATCTAGTTGAATTTGTCCGTCGTTAATCTCAGTGGTCTTTTACAAGTGATATTGAAACAAATTGTCACCAGTTATCCTTACAAGAGCATGAACCTTTTTCAAAGTGATGAAATCGAACACGATCCCTAACAATAATTTCTCTCTCAAATATACAAGAAATTAGTTTTGTTACATTGTGACAGTCGGCACAAACTCGGAGATTCTTAAATATACGTATAGGCACACCCGGCTTTGTATTCAGAAGCCCAAAAGCAATGGCTATCCTCTCACTATGCAGCATCAGAGTGCACCCTTTTACCTGATTTAACTCATCAACTAAAGGCGCTTGAGAAAAATCGGGCTTATAACCAATCAACTTAATCCTCTCTCCCATAACGCTTAAAAATTCATATATTTCTTTCGTTTGAGGATGAGTTGTGTCTCCGGCAAAGAATTCATGGTTAACACCATCTATCTCTATTGAACTACAACCTGGCTCTTTATTTATACCCTTCTCACTCATCAATTTTCTAACTGATCCGACATTGTTCCACTTGTTTGCGTATGCATACACCCTGGACAAAAGCACGTAAGCACCGCTACAATTATCCCTCTCAGACTCAAATATTTGCTTCGCCATTTCCTCACTTAACTCGATGCCTGCGTTCTTTTTACGACAAGCGTCGAGAAGACTTCGCCATATGACCGCGTCGGGTTTCATAGGCATGTCAGATACAAGGTCTAACGCTTCTTTAATAAGGCCAGCACGAGCAAACAGATCGACTAAGCAACCATAGTGCTCTAAAACAGGTTCAATTTTGTAATCTTTAGTCATTACATCAAAATACCTTTTACCCTCCTCAACCATACCTTTATGGTTACAAGCACTTAAAACACCGACGAACGTGACCGAATTAGGCACAATTCCTTCTCCAATCATATTCACGAAACACTCTATCGCCGCCTCCGCCTGACCGTGCATACCCAATCCCAAAATCATCGAATTCCACGTATTCACATCACGTTTAACCATCCCCCGAAACACCTGTTTGGCCTTACCCAACGACCCGCACTTGCAATACATATCAATCAAAGAAGAGCTCATCAACATATCATCTGCCACATCACAATCAAACTTCCTGAAAATGTACACGTGCACCCACATACCCAATCCCAATGCCCTTAAACCAGCACACGCCATCACCAAACTCTGGAAAGTATACCGGTTGGGTTCAAACTCAGACAAACGCTGCATCTCAACAAACAATCTCAGTGCGTCTTGAAACTGACCCGCCACCACAAACCCATCGATCATCGAGTTCCATGACACCAAGCTCCTCTCTCCCATCCCATAAAACACCTTCTTTGCTAAATCCAACCTCCCACAAGACCCGTAAAAATGCACCAAACCGTTGTTCACGTAAACATCCTCACCGAACCCAAGTTTCCAAACCTGGGCATGTGCCTGCTCCCCCTCGGACAGCGCAAAGAGGTAAGCGCATGCCTTGAACAAAAACGGGAAAGTGTGCTTATCGGGAAGCACATTCCCGTCGTTTAGCATCTTTACATACATAAAGATTGCATCTTTTTTGGAATTCTTGGACCAGGCGCATGCCCGGATGAGGGTGTTGTATGAAAATGAGTTGGGTGTTTTTATTTGAGCAAATAAACGGAAGGCATAATTGAGGTCAAGGGGAGCAGAGGCGTGGAGAATGCGGGTGAAGAGGAAGAGGGTGGAAGGGTGGTCGGGTACGGTTGTTTTAAGGGCTTGAGCATGGATTTGCTTGAGTTGAGAAATTGTGGTGCATTTGTTGTTTAAGTGGTGAAGAAGAGATAGAGGAGGAGAGGCTGTTGAGGTTGGAGTGATGATGGGGAGCATTTTTTATTTTTTTTTTTATTTTAATTTTAACTTGGCCTCTGTTTGTTGCAGTGTAAAATATCTTTTTGGTGGGAAAAAAATACCCTAAAAGTTTTCATTAATAAGAAACATTTCATGTAATCTTTAAAAAAAAATGTTTCATGTAAATCAAATTTTTTTTTAAATTCTACTAATATCAAAAATACATTCTACTAAAACTTTACACTCCTAGATATAATTATTTTAATTAAGTAGAAAAAAATGCATTACAACATGTTGAAATCAAGCTACTAAATAGAATATATAATAATTAAATAAATTATATGTTTAATTTTTTAAAATTTAGCTATATATCTCAATAAATACTATAAATTGAGAATATTTTTGACATGATTATTGTGGAATTCGTAAATTCATATAGTTTTTTTTTAAAGTTTCATATTTATTTTATTCTAAGTTTGTAACTATAGGGCATTTCACGTTTCACATTAATTATACGCTACTTTTTCCGTTTCCATTTCTTCTACCGCATCCGTTTTTCTTTTCCAAAATTGAAAGTTGGTATATATGTTTGAGAGGTTGGAACTTGATTGGACACAATATTGAATACATTTGGTGTTAATTATAATCATTTAAAAATTTAAAAATGCGTATTTACGTATTTTTATATATGTTTTTACGTATTTTATCATTTTGAGTCATTTTATCTGTTTCTATGTTAGTTTGGTCTTTATAGGCCGAGTTATGTGAAGATGGTGATTTGACAGACTCAAAGTGATGATTGCGAGCACTACAAAAAAATACTCAAATAACGACGGGATTAGTGACGATATTTTTTGTTACGAGCTTATTAGCGATGGTTTTTATGACGGCTTTGTGACAGTTTAGTCAATTTGCGACAGATTTGTGACAGCTTTTTAAATTAGTGATAGGTTTGTGACAGCTTTTAACTCTCACTAAATCAAACATTATTTTGTAGTGGAGACTTGATGAAAGACCGGAATGAAGAGAAGAATATATCCCGTCATAAGTTAAGAGGCCAAAGAGGAAAGAGACAATACCAAACATGAAAGAAAATACGATCCCGCCAGTTATCCGGATCATTCATGTGTACGAGACCGTGAAATTTAATGACGTGGCGAATTTTAATTCGTGGAACCTTGTGATCCAGATGAGTAAATTTAGGGTTTTAGATCATGAAATTTTTGTGAACAGACTTGTATATATAGTAGAATAATTAATGTATCAATTATAAAGATCGTTTTTAATATACATACGCATTTTTCATTCGTTTTTCTCTTTTTCCTTTACCTTCTTTTTTTCTTGCCTTCATAGGTGAGAAATGCTGATACTTTTTCTTCAACATATTGCCTTCTCATACTTCCTTAGTTCCTTACATCTTCTTATATTATTGCAAGAACAACATGATAAAACGTTAGTTTTAATTATTGCTTTAGTCTAGTTTTTTTTTTTTTTTTTTATATATATAATCTAGTCTAGCTTTGCATATACTTGTGGAATTCTGAAGATTGACAACTTTCACCTTTGCGTTGTTCATATTTGCATGATAAAATAGGTGAACAACAAACTCAAAACTTGAAGGCACGAGCCCGATCTCACAAAATGTAAAATTAGTCTAAGCTTAATTTTAAGGGTAACCCAATTAGTAGCTTGTACTACCAATTTTTAACGATCGTTGCCCTATACTTTTAAAATTACCAAATACTGTCATGTACTATTGAAATTTGACCCAATTTAGTTTTTTCCGTCCGAATATTTGACGCCGTCACTGCCACCACATATGTTTCCGCTAAAGATAAAGGTATTTTGGTCCTTTCATAATAAAAAATTGAAAAAAAGCAACAAAAAATATTGTAAAAACTTAATTGTTCTCTTTTTTTTTTTTTCTTTCTTTGATAATATATATACATACATAAATATGCATATATATACATATAACACCGTATATATATACATACATACATGAATATATATACATAAATATACGTACATATATGAATATACATACATGAATATATATACATAAATATACGTACATACATGAATATATATACATAAATATATATACATAAATATATATATATATATATATATATATAAAGGGTACTAATTGGGTAATAACCCTAATTTTAATGAATTATAATCTTATTTTTATAGACGAATCGGTATTCTTACTGATATAAATTTATTACTATGATCGACTCTAGTACTTTTGGTAGTTAAAAAACTATCAAGGGATTTAAAAACGACACACTTTTATCCCGACTACAAATATTAAGATGTAGTAAGAGATTAGAAAATAGGAGGAATTTAAGTCTAATACGGAACTATAGTGTTAAAACATGTGTTTCTTGTTTAATGGCATACCAAAATGCACTTCCCTAATTCTCTCTTTTAAGTTAATCTTCTTTTTCTATGTTTTATGATAATCGAACTCTGAGCCAATTTGGTCCTCATCACTGTAACGGTGTTCGTTCTTTGGAGGAGATCACCTCAACGCAGAGTTGTTTGTCCTATAATAGGTTTTTGGTTCACTGATTTATGTATTAGCAACCATGGCTCTCAATATGAATATGATTGGTTTCAATTTCAAATAATAGTTCTACTGACCGAAGGCGCACATTTTTCATGCTGTAGATTTTCTTTAACTACTCGTTTAATTAACTCGATTGTTCAGTTTCATATTTGACTATTTGTTACAGTGAGTAAATATGTGGTTTTCAGTTTCATATTACTAACTATAGTAGTAAGCTATATTTTAGTTTCATTTTTTTGGTTCATCTATTATTCGTAACATGTCATATTTAGAAATTTCGGTTAATCAACATACGCAAAATCCTTAACTCACTCAAAACTGTATAATGAAGAAAACTGATTGGAAGATCAATGAAACATTGATATGCCATAGTACAAATTTAAGGCCTGCACGGATAATTCTTTTTTCTTTTATTACATGAAGACAAACTCTCAAACACGACCTCAAGCCGACAAATATTTAACACGACAAAATCTGCAAAACAATCATCAAACCGTGCGCACGTGCATAAGCAATCACTTTATTAAGAACGTGATTACAAGAACCTTATAAAAGATTAGAAAGGGGATGCAATGATAGCGAATTAGTGTCGATGGTTCAATCATCGTGTTGTTTAATGGTGAGCCGTTCTATTGATGACAATAGTGCATATATGCCCTATGTTTCTCAATCTTCTTTTGCAGCTCTTCAATTTTAACTCCTGTGATTTTATCAACCACATTCCCTTTCTTTATCAATATCGATGTTGGTAACGTTTGCACCCCAAATGCACTAGACAATGTTGGAAATTTGGTATACCAAGCCGGCTTTGTCCGTTTTGAAGACCGTTTTAAACGCGTTAATGTACCACAACATAGTTCATGGATAGTACCAAATGATAGTACTTCGCAAGGGATTCGTAACGGTATATCACACGTACAAAACTGATAATCGGTGTAAAAGATATTGGCCTCCAAAGTGGAGGTCTTTAACCATTTCGGAAAATATACCAAATCAACTTGGTTTTCATTTGAGGAAAAAAAAACCTTTATCCCACATCGAAGAGGATAGCCGATTTTGAATGGTTTATATACCATCCTCATAAACTAAGTGGTTGGGACTTAGGGCTCCAAGCTTTTCGTGTGTGATTTGGATGAGTATTGTTGAAGTCTCGTCTCGGGCCAACTGAGACCCGTGGCACGATATTAATGTTTTTAGCTTTGCATAGGCGTGTTTCGGTGTTAATCCAACAGTCGCGTTGTTTCGCGAAAAGGTTTCTTGGAGTTTGACAATATCCAGATTCACTCCCCATTTTCGGATTAGTCGCGTCTGTTGTGAACAGTCGCGACTCTTCAGTTCGCTCCCTTTCATTTACTATAAATAAATCCCTACCCCTACTGTCACAGGGTTAATTTTTCGTTTTCGAAACCAACCAAGTGATGGCACAAACCAGGGTTAAAACCCACGTTAACCGCCTGTTTGTTCAGCCCAATAATGAACTCACTCGTTCGCTCGTGTTTGCCTCTCGTTTACTCGTGTTTGCCTCTCGTTCACTCGTGTTTGCCTCGCAATTCACTCGGGTTTCACTCAAGGGATCACACTCAATACACAGCGATGATAATCACAATTAAGACAAGTATATGGACAGAATAAACGTATGTATATGTAAACGAACACACCCACGTACGGCCGCAGCCAACCTTCGTTTTATTACCGTAAATAATACAAATGATCCGTTATACACATTTACATAATCTGAACCTTGAAAACGAGATTACATAATGAATACAATCTGTCATAGCACTTATAATTTCATGCATAGGCAGTTACATGGCAGAATAATAGGGAAAATAACCGCCGTGGCGGTTACAAGTAACTCTAGAGGGGCTGTCCACTATTTGCAACTGTTCCCGCCTTTTCTTTAACACTCCAGCACCTCGATAATGTGTTATACAGCAGCTACGAACATCCAAACAATCAGCCCGCATGATTCTCCCGATCATACTCGTTGTCGTCTAAACCGACCAGTATTAGAACCATATCTAACCCGCTGAAACGACTCAAATCCAGCCACCCGTCTAAACCAATCAGCTACGTTATTTTACTCCCAAATCTGTTCACAAGCTTGAACCATATCAAACTTACTCATTGACGCTCCTACACATCAATCTCATGCCAACGGATCATACAAACGGACCAACATCGAAACCGTATCCAATGTTTCATGACCAGCCACGTTTCCTCAAACCAACTTAGCCTTCAAGTCCAATCCGCTAACAAGTCTGAACCATATCAAACTCAGCTCTTTGGCGATCCAACACGCCAATAACTTGCCAATGTCGTTCACAAACCAACCATATGAAGAGCAAACTCACTGACCAAGTCACCCGAACACCAAGTTCGCCAATAAATTGTTTATTTGATTGTTTAGAAAAAAAAATTTCTTTTACAAACCCAATTTTAGTTTTGGTGTTTTGTTAAATGAGAATTTATTTGTACACGTATCTCATACGTTTATTGTGTTGTCGTTTCAGATGACAAACACCTCGCCTATTGAGTTGCCTATCGGAAGTGAGCATGACCCAGTGGTTGGTGGAAATGTCCATAACACTGGGAGCGATGCGAATGTGGGGGCTAACGTCGATGACGTAGCTGCAGCGGCTGAGGCTGCCGCGGCTATGGCAGATGCTACGGCCAAAGCTGAGGCTGCGACCGAAGCAGCGGCTACGGCCAAGGCCGCGACCAAGGCTGTGGTTAGAGCCAAGGCTGCGGCCAAGGACAAGGCATCGATGTATTCGGCTGTGCCTACTTTGCCGACTTCTCATCTGGAGAAACCGAAAAAATTCAGGGGAGACAACTTCAAACGTTGGCAGCAAAATATGCTGTTTTATCTCACCACATTGAATCTGACCAGGTTTCTCAAGGAGACTGCTCCCGTCCTAAGCGAGGACGATCTGGACGAGCAGTCATTCTCTGTGGTTGAGGCATGGAGACATGCCGACTACCTATGCAAGAACTATATCATATGTGCTCTAGATGACACGATGTTCAGTATTTTCGAGCCCAAAGCTACTGAAAAGGAGCTATGGGAAACGCTCGAAAACAAGTACAAAGTGAATAACGCTGGCACAAAGAGATTTGTTGTCACGGACTTTCTTGAATACAGTATGACTGACAGCAGGGGTGTCATGGAGCAAGTTGAGGAGCTCCAACTCATTTACCATCGCCTTAAGGCTGAGGGGCTAGTGATTAATGAGCCTTTCCAAGTGGCACTCATGATTGAGAAATTGCCACCTTCTTGGAAAGACTTTCAAAACTACCTGAAGCACAAGCGGAAGGAAATGAGGCTGGAGGGGCTCATTGAGAAGCTCAATATCGAGGTGAGCAACTGTCGCTCCGTAAGGAGAGCCGGTGGTGCTAACATCCCGATGGCAAAGGCCAATGTGGTCAAAAGCTCCAACGTCAAATGGAAACGTTTTGACAACGGAGGCAGTGCTGTTGTCGTAAAGAAATTTGCGGGAACCTGCTTTGTGTGTAACAGGACCGACCATCGTGCTGCGGACTGTTATGACAATAAAGGCACTGTTAAGCCCAAGCCCCCCCCCCCCCCCCCCCCCCCCCCCCCCCCCCCAAGGAACTTCAAGGGTAAGGGGAAGAGGAAAGCTCCAGCTCAGGCATATCTGGCCGAGGGAGAACGAGATGATGACCACTTTACTGATGTGGTCTCTGAGGTGAATCTCGTGGGGAGCAACCCCAAAGAGTGGTGGCTGGATACCGACGCCACAATCCACATCTACTCTAACCGGTGGATGTTTAAGACCTACGAGGCGGTAGAGGGAGAAAGCTGCTTCATGGGAAATTCTGCTACTTCCAAGGTGGAAGGAAAAGGAACGGTGGTGATGAACATGACCTCGGAAAAAGAGCTGAGGTTGACAGGGGTGCTCCATGTTCCGAATATCCGTAAGAATCTGGTATCTGGATCAGTGATGGTGAAGAACGGGTTCAAGCTGGTTTTTGAATCTGATAAAATTGTAATCACCAAAAATGGTGTCTATGTAGGCCGTGGCTATATGACCAACGGTATGTTTAAGTTAAATGTAGGGACACCTGCTCCCAATAAGGGTGCTAAAGCTGAGGCTAGCACTAGCAATGTAATGACAGTTGCCCAAGAGGCCAATAATAAGAATTATACTTTTGCTTATTTATTTGAGTCATTTCATTTCTGGCATGGTCGATTAGGTCATGTGAATTATAATTCTTTAAAGAAATTAATATCATTAAAACTAATACCAAATTTCGTCTTTAATAAGCAACACAAATGTGAGATTTGTGTAAAGGAAAAATTAACGGAATCACCGTTTCAACATGTTGAACGAGAAAGTGAACCTCTCGGTCTAATACACACGGATGTATGTGAATTAAAGTTTATACAAACACAAGGAGGAAAAAAGTACTTTATCACATTTATAGATGATTGTACTAAATACTGCTATGTTTACTTAATGAGAAGTAAATACGAAAAAGTAGAGAAATTCGCTCTTTATAAGACCGAAGTTGAAAATCAACTCAATAGAAAAATTAAAACATTGAGAATTGATAGAGGCGGTGAATTTGAATAACCGTTTGAACAAATATGCGCTGAAAGCGGCATTATACATCAAACCACAGCTCCATACACTCCCGAGCAAAATGGGGTTGCTGAGCGTAAAAATAGAACGCTAAAGGAAATGATGAATGCTATGCTAATCAGTTATGGGTTACCCCAAAACATGTGGGGGGAAGCCATACTTTCCGCTAACTATGTTTTAAACAAGTTATTACATAAGAAGCGAGATAAGACTCCATATGAATTATGGAAAGGTCATCAACCCAGTTATAAGAACCTACGGGTTTGGGGTTGTCTGACAAAGGTCCTAGTTCCCACTCCTAAGAGGATGAGAATTGGTCCTAAGATGGTGGACTGTGTGTTCATCGGATATGCTTATAATAGTAGTTTATATCGGTTTATCATACACAAGTCGGACAATCCCGATGTGCACATAGATACGTATATGAAAAGCTGAGAGACCTCTTTCTTTGAAGATATATTTCTCCGTAAATTACCTACATCTGTAGCAACTCAAGAGTTGAACAGTGAAGGAAATGTGGGGGCAAGTGATCCGACAGAGGAAGAGCCTCGGCGTAGCAAAAGGGCAAGGAAGGAAACTTCCTTTGGACCTGTTTTCTTAACCTTCATGGTTGAAGGCGAACCGGTGACATATAAACAAGCTATGTCAACACCGGATTCCCAATATTGGGAAGAAACTATCCAAAATAAGATAGAATCAATCATGCAAAACCACATTTGGGAACTAGTGGATCTTCCGCCAGGATGTAAGCCCCTAGGTCACAAGTGGATCTTCAAGAGGAAGTTAAGGGTTGACGGCACGATTGAGAAATGCAAGGCGAGACTTGTAGTAAAAGGCTTCAGGCAAACTGAAGATGTCGATTATTTTACATGTATGCTCCTGTCTCCAGGAAAACGTCTATCCGAATCGTCATTGCTCTCGCAGCTTTGTTTGATATGGAAATACATCAAATGGATGTAAAGACGGTGTTTCTAAATGGAGAACTGGAAGAAGAAATTTACATGGAACAACCGGAAGGATTTGTAGTTCCTGGTAAAGAGCACCAAGTGTGCAAACTTGTAAAGTCTCTATATGGACTCAAACAAGCGCCAAAGCAATGGCACGAGAAGTTTGATAGAATTATGCTATCAAACGGTTTTCGCATTAATGAGTGCGATAAATGTGTCTACTCTAAAGGAAGTGGAAGAGACTGTGTCGTAGTCTGTCTCTATGTGGATGACATGATTATAATTGGGGGTAATGATAAAATCAACTCCACAAAGAAAATGTTGTCACAACACTTCGATATGAAGGATCTGGGTATAGCTGATGTAATACTTGGTATGAGGATTACCAAAACATCAGAAGGGTATGCCTTGTGACAAAGTCACTATGTTAAACAAGTACTAGACAAGTTTGACAAGGGCAGTAAGGCGATGTCTAGAACCCCAATTGAGTTCAACTGTAACTTGAAAAAGAATTTCGGTGAATCAATTGGAGTTCTCTCGAGTCATAGGCAGTCTCATGTATATAATGAATTGCACTAGACCAGACATAGCTAACTCAGTGAGTAGACTGAGCAGGTACACCAGCAATCCGAATGAGGAACACTGAAAGGCCATAATGAAACTTCTCAGATATATGAGGTTTTCAGCCGATTACGGGCTGCACTATACTAGATATCCAGCGGTACTGAAAGGGTACTCAGATACCAACTGGATATCAGACTCCAATAGCACAAGGTCCACGAGTGGATATGTGTTTATAATGGGAGGAGCTGCTGTGTCTTGGAGATCCTCCAAACAGACGTGTATTGTAAGGTCAACTATAGAATCTGAATTCATAGCGTTAGACTTAGCAACCGAAGAGGCAGACTGGCTGAGAAGTATTTTGGAAGGAATTACAATGTGGCCAAAACCTGTTCCCGCAATAAGCATGCATTGTGATAGTCAATCAGCTATTGCGTGGGCTCAAGATCATATGTATAATGGAAAGTCTCGACATATTCGTCAGAGACATAAATCCGTAAGGAAATTGTTATCCAATGGTGTGGTATCCTTAGATTTTGTGAGATCAAAGGAAAACATAGCGGATCCATTAACAAAAGGCTTGACTCAAGTAGGAGTCGAGGCGTCATCGAACGGAATGGGATTAAAGCCTATTAAATTGGTCCCCCCCCCCATAGGCAACCCAACCTAAACGGAATATTTTCTGATAGGTTCAAAGGGAAACTGAACTGTGAGGGCAACCGAACAAAGCACTCGGGAACCTGTAGTTCCCAGCCCATTTCTGCGATGACAGAGTGATAGACCTGTACCATTGTAAGGGTGAGCTTGAGGCTCTTAATGATCCAAGTAACTCGACGGTCGAGTAAGGTGAGTCAGGACACCTTCGACCTGGAATCACCTATAACGAGTGTGTAAGGCCGGTACCATGTGATGAGCTTGGGCTAATTCACTAGAGCACTCAGTTGAAGTTGCCAAGGCAGTCCAGGCCAAATATGAACAACAACTAAAGGGCCTAGTACGTGGGTAGAAAGGGCACTGTGCGGGTATCATGCTGGGATAAACAAAGCTAAAGGGTTCAAAGCATTTATGCTACCTAATAGCAGTATTCCGGATGTAACTACGCTACGGCAGGTTCAAGGCGCGCGCTACCTGACCTTAGGCAGTGAACTTTTGCGGTTCTCTTGATTTGCATTTAGGACATGGGCTTCCGAGCTAATTGCATTCATGTGGGGGATTGTTGGAAAACATGTTTTATAACATGGTTGTTCCGAGTGGTCAGGGACCATCTTTGAGTCAATATTCGATGCGACAACTCAGAATTTCTGAAGCCGTACTCAAAGCGTTTGAGTAGCTCGTGCGACGATCTTCATAGCGGTATATCACATGACCTATTCGGAGAATGGGTGTGAATGATAATTGGACTCGAAGGTTGGTACTCAAAAGAGGTAATAAAGCCAATGCTGGAAAATGGAAAACAAAATGGGATTTAAACCATGAGGGTTATCCCACATTGTAAAATCATGAGTGATTTTTACAATATAAATACAAGTCCATCCCATGTAGTTGTTAAACTATCAAGTCCACATACCCATGAGTGTGTTAGTGTGTAGCACACACGAGCGCGCTCGCTTGGGTCTCGGGAATCGGGCCTCGGGTCATGGGACGCGGGCCTTGGGTTTTGGGCCTTGGGATTTGGGATTTGGGATTTGGGATTTGGGGAATGTCTCGGGTCTTGGGTCTTGGGTCTTGTACTAAACTGAAAAAGGGACTTTTGTATATTTACAAGAGCAGTCCCTAGAGTTCCAGCAAGTTTGAAACTCCTGCAGTAATGGAGGCGGATTCTGGGAATGTAACTCCCAGATTTAAATGACCACAATAATGGATGCGGTTTCAGAATTCTCTATATGAGGCAGCCTTCCCCTCACATTCAAACACACGAAAATCATCTCTCTAAACAACATACATTTTTTCCATAGCATATTAGAAACCAGAGAGAACCACCCACCAACAGCTCGACCTTGACTCATCGCCAGTTTTCGGTGAGTCATCCGAGACGTTGTACCTTGGGATCGAAGCGCCAACGCAACCAGAAACATCAAGGTGGTTGGGCGAATATCGGTTAAGGACAGACTGTTTACAATCGCCTCGTCTTTTAATTCTGTCCTTTTTAATTACGCATTTCAATTCTGTAATTTATAATTTTGTCTTTTCAATTCTGTAATTTTATTTCAGTATTTTAATTTGCTGTCCTTAGCTGTAGCTTTTCAATTCTGTCTTTACCTTTCTGTAATTTCTTTAAAGTACTGTTTTATTCTGTAATTTAATTCAGTAATTAGAATAGTTTCAATTCACTCATGTTATTTCAATTTCAATCAGAACAGTCCGGCTGTTAAGTTTATACTTTCCAGTCCGGCAGTTTCTATTTATTGCAATTCAGTACATCAGATTATTAATTAATAATAATTTGAATAACGTTTGCTTTAATTTCTATTCAGTACCTACATGTTGTAATCTGTAATTTCAATTCCAATTCGAAATTAATAAAGATTACACTGGTTTTATTTATTTCTTTTTAGTCTTTTAATTATTGTTTAATTGTTATTTCGTACACGCAAACCAACAATAATTAATGACATCAAGGTTGCCTAATATTGTACTCCATTTTATGTGTATGATAAACTTATTTAACCTATGCATTAATATGAGTAATGGTTGTTCCCGTAATTATATTTCATATCATTCTATTATAATAAGCCAACCCAAATCAAACGAGTCTGCTCAATTTAGTAATTTTTTTTCCAAAAATACCATTACACCTTTATATTAATTACAATAATACCATATTCACATAAAAATATAAAAAGTAAAAACTAATATAACTATCTATCTCTCTTTAAGGACCAAACATTCTTTTAAATTTTAAACTAAGTTTTTTTTTTTGTATTATCCACATTTATATCATAACTATACCTATTTTATATATTTTTATTGCATTACACGCCACACACGCAACGCGTGAGACACGATTACTAGTATATATATGCATATATATATATATATACATATATGAGGAATGATATATCATTCTATTATAATAAGCGAACACAAATCAAATGAGTCTGCCCAATTTTTTTTCCAAAAATACCCCTATATCTTTATATTAATTACAATAATACCATACTTCCATAAAAATATAAAAAGTCAAAACTAATAAAACTATTTATCCCTTTTTAACAACCAAACATTCTTTTAAATTTTAAATTATGTTTTTTTTTATTATCCACATATTTATATCATAACTATAACTATTTTCTATATTTTTATTGTATTACGTGCCACACACGCAATACGGAAAATAAGTCGCATGATAGAGAACGAACCAAGCTAATTTGGCTGAATCCAGTTCTCTATGTCAAAAGGTTGATGAACTGAACCTAGCAGCAACGGTGTCTATGGTTCATTTGATTGAGGCTAACATCATTGATGGCCGTCTAAAAGAATGGTGGATAGACACTTGGGCTACTCAACATGTCTGTTCCGATAGAATCATGTTTAACACCTACCAAGCACTTGAGAACGAACTGTGCTACATGGGTAACGCATCCACCTCTAAGATAGAAGGAAAAGGGACCGTGGTACTCAAACTGATCACTTCAGGAAAATAACTTACATTGACCAACGTACTCCATGTTCCAGAAATACGTAAGAATCTTGTATCTGGATCCATATTAAGCAAGAAAGGATTCCGGATGGTGTTCAACTCCGATACAGTGGTACTCATGAAAGGAGGAATATATGTAGGGAAGGATTATGTAACCAACGACATGTTCAATCTTAACGTTGTTCCCACAGGGAATGGTGATAACTAGTTTACCTATTCATTTCTTAGAATATAACACATAATTTATATACAGTGTTTCTATTTTCGGTTTAATAAAGATAGGCTTTTTCGTCTAAATGCTTGATCATTTACCGGGTGTTCATAATCTTTGTCTGCGTTTAATTTTTTAAGTATATCTCTGCTTGGTCTTTTACAAGATTGGAGGTCACATAACTAGGCCTGGTATATTAAATGAATGTCGACTCAAAGTATACACACATAAGAGGAGATAGAAGGAATCTCATTAAATTTACCAAATAAGATAATAGATCATTTATGTCATTATTTCATAAGAAATAAAGACTAAAGAATTGCTATACTGTACTTGGTAAAAGGATAAGACAAGACATAGCTATGGTTGCCCTATGTAATAAAAGGAACTAATAAGAACTTGTTTAGAGTATAGCTATATATCTAGAATGGATAATAATAAAGTAAGTCTTACTGTTATGCTATAATTGCTTAAACAAGTGAAGAATGCTATTATGGGGGGTAAGCTTGGCTTATCACACAATAAACTAATAAATAATAAATTCCTAACAAGGGAAATAATGGTGTAGACATGAGATCCTCTTATGTTTTCTTATAAAAGAAGTTTGGTAGCCTAAATAAAGCAAGATAGCTCAAAGGATCAAGTTTCAGACTTGATTGTGTTGTATGCAAATTGTTAAAAGTCACGTTGTGTAACTAAATGATCCAAGAAAAGAACATTGGCAAAGGAAAAAGATTTGATCAAGTAAGGTTGACTAACGAGTTGGGCATTAATAATGCAGTTAATATGATTGTTAGAGATGATGGAAATCGCCAAAATAAGTCTTAATGTCAAAATGGCTACCTACATAATTCAAGTAGTATTATAGGTCAAGATATTCTTTTAAGAATATGATCATATAATTATATTGAATATTAAAGACAAAATTGTGACTAATAATTAAAGTGTCGTGTGCATACATTATGTAAGTAAGTGAAACTCACTAGTAATCCTAGAAAGGAATTAGTAAATACTATAGTCAAATTATTTAAATGTTCTCGTATTTGACTATAACTTGCACTACAACAACATATTGAAGTCGTGCATAATGGTACACTAATGAAAACTTAATATTTGAGAAACTTTAAATACAAAACGTAATGTGATAGTGCAATGTGATGTCATTGAAATTCTCAAAGATAGGGTTAAAGTCTACTATGGACTCGCAACCCATAGTTAGATAGAAAAGATCCAAACAGGAAGCATACGTGTTTCGATTAGCTTGAGAAAGTTCAAAACATGATATGCGTTATACATTGGACATGGTGTCATTGTATAAGCAACATAGGATCAGGCGATTGCTCTCAAACTCGTATGTTTGAAAGGCTTAATCAAGTCACGTAATTAAATACGTGGATCCACATAGGAGCAGTGCTGCCATCATTGCTAAGGGAATGAGCCTTCTACGAGCCTTCTAAAGGAATACCGCCTTAATGGTAACTCTACCTAGTTGACTGTAGGTTCCAAGATCTAGGTTCAAAAAGACAACGAAGTTATGGGGTTTCCGACCGAAATCACTAGAGATCTAATCCCTGCTCAATTTCTATGGTGATATAGTGATAAACCTATACTAATAATAGTATAATAATTGATTTTAATGATCCTTAGACTTGATTCTAACAAGTGGGTAATGCAGGTTACCCTCATAAGAGATCACCTATACCGAATGAGATGTTTGGCCGCATCCGTGAAAACAAATCAGGCAAATTCTCTAAAAGCACTCGAAAAATAACAAGGTAGGTCCAGGGCCATAACGGACACAAGTTTTTGGAATCAAAATAAATGGCATAAGAAATGAGTTGTGTGAGTATCGTTGTCTAGGTATACACCTCAAGCCGAACAGTTCAAGACATCGCGTTCACTTATTGGCAAGTATATCTGATGGTATTTCACTACGGGTGGTTCAATATTCGAAAGACAACTTTTCCAGATGAAACAAGTTTCTGCTAGTTTTCCCTTTTTGTACATAGACTATAGGATTCCATGCCATATCATTCATGTGGGGGATTATTGGAAATGGTATATATACGGAATATACCAAGCCGGTTTTGTCTGTTTTGAGGACCGGTTTAAATGTGAGAATGTACCACAACTTGGTTCATAGATAGTACCAAATTATAGTACATCGCAAGTGCTTTGTAACGGTATATCACATGCACAAAACCGATAATCAGTGTGAAAGATATTGGCCTCCAAAGTGGAGGTCTAACACCATTTCGGAAAATATACCAAATCAACTTGGTTTTCATTTGAGAAAAAAATTCCTTTTATCCCACATCGATGAGGATATTAGATTTTGAATGGTTTATATACCATCCTCATCAACTAAGTGGTTGGGGCTTGTAGATCCAAGCTTTTCGTGGGCGATTGGGGTGAGTATTGCTCAAGTCTCGTCTCGGGTTTTGACCCATCACCCCATGTCGCCGAAGACGACCGTGACCTGTGGCATGTGGCCGAGGCGAGGCGAGGCGAGGCGAGGCGAGGTGCGGTGTGCACACACGTGCATGTTCCTAAATCATCTAATCTTTTTGTGTTGACTTTTTAATATATTTAGTATCCCATAATATTAGGGACTTTGTCAGAGATGGCAATTCATTAGTCACATATCTAAAAGATATGATTAGTGATACTGATTATATTCCCCCTTAATGTTTGGGATTGTATACTTGTAGGATGTGTATATAAAGGTTGTAAAGATGTACTAATGAAATAAAACTCTGATTTATATTTATTCACTTGGTAACAGAGCCTTGCGAAAAATAATACAAAAAAAAATGGGTGAGACAATTACCGCCTCTGAACAATCCGAAAAAATTCAATCCGAAAAAGTTTTTGCACCTGAGATTGTTCAATTAGATAACTCCAGTTTTAATATTGGAGTATTGTTGGACGAATCCCATTACGATTTATGGGCACCTCTTTTTGAGATGCATGTGGCTGGGAGAAAGAAGATGGGATATCTCCGTGGTTCGATTAAGGCTCCATGCGAAGACGATCCCAAATATGATGATTAGTTTTGTGATGACCAAAGAATTAAGAGCTGGCTTCTATCCTCTACAAAGTTAGAGTTTATGAAGCATTATATACGCTTACCGACTACATCAGCAATATGGAAAGCTTTGAAAACTGCTTTCTTGGATGAAAACAAAGAGGTTGAGATTTATATCCTAAGCCAGAGAGCGTCTCGTCTCTGACAGAATGGGAGACATGTCAGTGTGTACTTTGGTGAACTCTCTCACACTTTTCAAGAGTTAGATCACTTTAGTAAAGTGGCTATGAGTTGTGAAAAAGACCTTAAAATCTTCCAAGAATCACAAGAGCGAAAAAGAGTCTACCTATTCTTAGGCAGACTCGACGATTAGTTCGAACAAGTTCGTGATGAGATCCTTCGAAAAGATTCGCAGTTAGATTTAAAGCAATCATAAGCCTATGTTCGGCGCCAGTGTGACAAGAAAGATGCGATGAAGACAGAATGGATGACCGTCGAAGCCATGGTAGCTTTTAATCGCTCTTCTCTGATTCGGTCCGGATTTAGTCACTCTTCTAACTTCTCAGCAAATCAATTTGGAGAAGATCGATTATCTCATGAGTGTACACATTGTGGCCTTGCATGCCACTCTAAACAAAAATGTTACGAGCTGATCGGTTATCCAGAAGGATGGAACAAAAATCGAGATCCTTGTTACACTAAACAACGCACCTCCATCGCTGAGACAAAAGATGAGCCTAAATTGATCACTGAACGAGTCAAAGCCTTGATCACTACAGAAGGTAACAAGGGTAAGGCATTAAATTTTTTTGAATCTGTATTGTTAATGAACTAAGAAAATCACCTCAAACTGATGTGATTACAGCGAATGGCAGTACCACACCCATCATTGGAGAAGGTACTATCACTCTCTGTGATGACTTTAACCTGGATACGGTTCTTGTTGTTCATTCCCTTGATTATAACCTTTTTTTCGTAGGTCAACTTACCAATACTTTGAACTGTATTGTTGCTTTTTGCCCTTATGGTTGCATCTTTAAGGATATTCAAACTCGGAAGACGATTGGTTATGGAACTAGAAAGGGGAAGTTATACTACTTGAACTTGACATCAGAGAATACATCCCAATTAAATCAAGATTTTGCTGCTGAAAGTACTTAGAAGAAGTCGAAAAATGTTTCTGAAATTTGGTTATGTCATCGTCGATTAGGACATGCCTCGTTTGGTTATTTAAAAAAGCTATATCCTAGTTTGTTTGCATATTGTGAAATTTCAGATTTTAAGTGTGAAGTTTGTGAACTGGCACATAGCCATCGTGTTCCGTTTTCTATTAATTTAAATAAAAGTCCAATTCCTTTTATGGTTATTCATTAGGATGTTTGGGGTCCTTTTAAAATCCATACTTTAGGTGAATCTCGATGGTTTATAACTTTCATTGATGACTGTACACGTAGGACATAGGTGAAAGTGAAGTGTACTCAGTTTTTCAAAAATTTCACAACATGGTTTCAATTCAATACAAAACACAAATTCGGTTTCTCCGAAGCGATAATGATCAAGAATACGTGAATTCTGACCTATGATCTTTTTTAGAAAGACACGGTATTGTTCATCAAACCACATGCACAGACACACCTTAGCAGAACGGTGTTGTTGAATGCAAAATTTCATCATCGTTTGAATGTTGTTAGAGCCTCTTTTATCAAGGCGTACACCCCTTATTTATACCGGGGCTAAGCTCTAATTGTACAGTCCCCATGTACCCAGGCGATACTCGGAGGGTTTCCTAGCAACCTCCCCCCGGAGTGCGGACTCCATCGAGGGGTAGTAACCTCCTCACAGTGTGTATTCTTTGCTATTTTACACTCGGCACTGCTTGTAGCATAGACAAAAAGTCAATGATTTTGTTTTTATTGATAACTTTTCCTTTTAAAAGTAATACTTTCTAAGATTTTTTGCGCTCCAGGGATTGTCTTCTCTCCTTCCAACCTTGGGCAGGATGCTCTCGAGTTTGTAAGTTGCATGCCTCACCTTTTTGACAACAATGTATGGTCCTTTCCAGTTGGGTTTTATTTTTCCCTGATGTTGTTTCTTTGCATAAGTGGTTACATGGCGGAGCACTAGCTCTCCGTCCTTGAATTCTCTGGCCTTTTTTACCTTTCTATCGTATGCTAGTTTTGACGTTTTCTAGAATTCTGCCATAGTGAGAGCCGCTTAGATCCTCCCTGCTTCAGCCATGGTGAGTTCCTCTTGATCCTCCGATCGTTTTCTTCTGAAGTGTCCAACTGGGCCCTTAATGTTGGGATCCTCACTTCGGTGAGGATAACCGCATGCATGATGTATGCCAGGATGAAGGGTGTTTTCTTTATACTTTTCCTAGGTGTCGTTCGATATGACCACATCATCGAGGGTAGCTCTTTGGGACACTTTCCTTTTCTAGCTCAGAGCTTTTTCTTTAGTCCATCCAGTATGGTTTTATTGGACACTTCGGTTTAGCCGTTACTTTGGGGATGCACTGGAGTCGAGAAGTACTGCCTTATTACGTAATTCTGACAGAATTCTCGAACTATTTGATCACGAAACTTGGGGCCATTGTATGCGATAAGCAGTATGGTACTCCAAATCATGTTATGACGTTTTCCCAAAATAACTTCTTGACATCTAGCCCTATTATGTGAGCGAGGGGGATGGCCTCCATCCACCTGGTGAAATAATCGGTGGCTACCAGTAGGTATTCCACTTGGCATGCGGCCTTCGAAAGCTTCCCCAATATATCCAATCCCCATTTGGTGAAGGGCCAGGGGAATGTAATTGCCAGAATGTACTCTGCTGGTATCTTTGATATGGTTGCATATCTTTGGCACTTATCACATTTTTTTGTGTAGACTTCAAGGTCTCTTTGTATGTAGGGCCACCAATATCTTTGGGTGAGCGCCATATGAGCGAGGGAGCACCCCGCCACGTGACTCCCGCATGATCCTTCATGCAGTTCTTCTAGGTGGTCCCTGATCGCCTCAGGGGAGACGCATTGTAGGTGGGTTCCCATATAAGATTCCTTGTACAGATGTTCCTTCCTCGGACATCCAGAATCCGGAAGCTCTCCTCCGAATGGCGATTACCTTCGCCTTGCCATCAGGGAGTATCCCACCGTGGATGTACGATAGCAGCAGAGTCATCAATGACTTTTCATACCTGGCCATAGTCAGAATTTTGGCCTTTTTATTTTTATGGTTGGTTCGGGCACTCTCCCCCCCCCCCCCCCCCCCCCCCCCCCCCCCGAGACTTCATCGAGGAGGCCAAGGTGGCAAGGGTGTCTACGTATGCGTTTTGCTTCCTTGGTATCCATAGGAGATTGAAATCATGGAATTCGGATATGAGTTTGATGACCATTTGCTGGTAAAGAATCATTCTTTCGTCTTTCCATTGGAAATCCCCAAGGACTTGGCTGACAACGAGTTGAGAATCGGAGTGGGCGGTCGACGACGAGGGGCACGGGAATTGAGTTGAAGTTGTACAGCGACTCCCCAACTTCTTTGAAATCTTCGCTGGTGTATCCGAGACATAGGAAGTAGTCTCAATACATAATGTTGACCATGCTTCCTTGGTCGATCAACGCGGGTCCGACATCCAGTGAGTCAATTGACGCTTCAATATACAATGGAAGGTTATGCGGGGCGGGGAGGCCTATCAAATCTTCGGGACCGAAACTTGGCGGGCTTGCTATTTTCTCTGTTTTTCCTTCCGTTGCACTGGTTTTGCTACGTCATTGTTTCTTTGCTGGTCCATCCTTGCGCATTCTTGCTTCTTTGGGTGGGTTACTACCTGTTTGACTTGGTGTCTTTCCGACAATCTGAGGAAAGATTAGTAAGTCGATGATTCACTTTTTTTGAATCGGTCGTGTTTAACTTCTTTAGCAGAGCGAATCCAAGATTTTAGTTGTGGATATTTCCCACAGACGGTGCCATTTGATAGACCTTGAATTTTAAGTCTAGTTCATGAATTGCACTCACAGGCTGTGAGCCTATGAGAAAGCTCCTTTCTAGGGCTTGACCCGAACTTCCTGGTAGCTTTTTATGACCTGCGCATAAATAGCTAAGATCAAGGGGGACTTGATGGTTTGACCACCGTTTAACCTCCTTCGCCTACTGGAGAAGTGAGAAGGTTAAATCTCTTAGGGTTTTGATAGTGAATGTCAATATGTATTGAATGTAAGTAGGGTTAGTAATACCCGATAATTAAGTGTATTTCTGAGTTCGTATGGGTTCAGATGATCTTCTTCTTGGTTATGTGCCCCTTATATAGCTAGTGGAAGCGATCTATGGAGTATCTTTCATGATTAGTATAATCTTACCAATTATATCTTCGTTATAACTTTCGTTTCCCTAATGTCATGCTGAGATATATCCTGCCATATCTCCTGTATCTTTCCACCGACTTGGCTAGCCCAAAAGGGCCACATCGCTTCTCCTCGCTGGCGAGGGGAGCTCTTTCGAGAGACCATGTCTCTTTCGTTAGTCTTCGAATGCATTAATTTTATAGCTTCATCCCTTCGGATAGTTGAATATCTCTCGGCGAGGAGGCCCTAGCATGGGCTCCTCGCCTATCTTTTAGTCTTGCTGTCGGATATGCTTTCCTTAATACTCAAGGAATGTATCTTTAAAGGTTTGACCTTATCCTTATGAGATATGTCTGTATAAATTTGGTGTCTTCTTTCCTTCCTGGAATATCTGATTGATTATCTTAAATACATGAGTATCTTTCAGAGGTTATCTTGCTGATAAGCTCCTCTGCGAGGGAAGCCAGTTCAGAACCCTATCTGCTCCCCTCGATGGGGCCATTAAATGCTTATTAACTTCGTCTTTATTGATAGGTTTTAGGCCGCGTGTATTACAATTGCTGCAAGGTCCTAATTTTTAACCTTCATCACATAGCTAGTTCCAAAGCCTTGCTCCACTTTAGGAACCCCTAGTGCTAAAACTATGGTTTCTTCTTTCATATCCCTCTCTACCTCCATTTGAGCCATTTTCACTCCAAAGTTTGATTTTCAAACCTCTTATGTTCTTGTAAAGTCATATCTAGCTAATCACTAGTCAAGGCTGAGTGATTTTGCAAAGACTCATGACTCTACCTTAGATTATAAAGTTCTTGAGAGACTCTAGACAACAGTCCTCTCCGCTCATTCTCTTTAATCTCATGTCAAAACACTGTACTCTCCAACCATCTCGTGTATCAGACATTTTGTGCATGGTACTTCCAAGTAAAAGCTCTTATTTATATTAAAAGAAAAAGGAGTTGCACAAGTTTGTGTGACAAATGACTATTCTCCAGGCAAATCTCCAAAGTTCACTTTCTGAAAAGAAGACACTCTGCAATATTTTGTTCAGCATAGCAAGCAACCTTTAGGGTGTTTTGGAACCCAAAAAACTTAGGTGAAAATGAAAATGATTTTTCGAGAAAAAAAATATTTGTTTGCCTCAATAAGAAAACTAGTGGAAAAGAAAACAAAATAAAGTGTGAGAAAAATTTGTTTGTAAAATGAGAGAAACCATTTTTCTACCAAAAGTGGGAAGAAAAGGGAAACAAATGAGAAAAGTGAGACTAGTTCCCTCCCTCTTTTTTTTCTAGTGATTTTTCAACTTTTCAAACACATGACCGAAAAATGATTTCAACTTGATTTTTCTTTATTTTACTTTATTTTCCTTGGTTTTTTATTTTTATTTTGCGTGACATTTTCCGACTTTCAAACACACCCTTAGAGTCCTCAACAATATAATGATTTTTTCCATTCCCATTTTGTGCATGCTTTCTTAACTATTTTATTAAGAGAGCCTTGTGGTCTCCGGTAGAGCTTTCTTAACTCTTTTATAAAAATCTGTAATTACATAAAAAAACTACTTAGCATAGGCTTTTGTCTTAAATTCTCTATTTTATAAAGCGCGATTTGTAGTGAAAAAGATCGATTCAAATCTTTAAAAAAGCTTAAAAGCTTGCTTTTTTCCTTTTTAGGCCACTAAAAGTTTACGTTTTTAGCATATCTCTTACGAAAACGATTTAGCTAAAGTGCGCTTTTTAAAACACTTCTAGAGTTAGAATATTGTACTAAGCAAGGTTTCTCTCGTTTAATAATATGGTGACTACTTAACTTCCAAAAAAAAATGCAGCTAGATAATAGTCATTGCTTCAAATCCCATTTTTAACTCGATCATACAAATTATATAGAAAACATCATTTAGCTCGAGTTGTTTTGCTGACCTCTCTTATTAATAATTGGGTTCCTATCAACACATTTCATATCTTAAAATAACTTCTATTTAGGTAAAATTAAGCACTATCATCAGAGAAATATAAAGTATGATTTACAAGCCATTTAGTTGTTTAATATGTCCCTCATATATATTTGCATCAAAGCAAAAAGGTTAAAACAATCAAAACACATGCATCTATGTATTTTCTTAGAACACAAGCATATCTTTATGGTGGGGTCTAAGAAGACATATCCACCCCTATGTGTCGCTTTACACCATTTAATACATAAAAAGGAGGGGATCATATATAAAACAAAAGCTTTATAATTGAAAGCAAAAACTACATGAAAATTATAATATACTAAACATAAATTATCTCTTTTCTCCATGCAAGTAAAGCTTGTTTGATCTAATAGGCAATGTGTGTGACCGATTTGGCACCACATGGCACGATAGTAGAATTTCGTAACACTTTACGATTTTATATAATTCCAAATTATATTCATTTAATTCAAACTCTTTGGAATTAGACAGTTTACTCAATCAACCTATTGAAGTGTATCTGCTAGCACAACAGCATGGTTCCCCGTGTGATGAGAATGTAACATCTTTCAAAGTAACATATAGTAACTAGGATCGTGTACAAGCTAGTTCATTCATCGTGTCAATCCAAAATGTCCTACGCTATGATAAAATTTCAGATCATACTAAATAAATCATATGAACCATCATACCTTTAATCAAATGTGACCCTGGCATCATAGAAAATCCTATTTTCATGCCAGACTAATAAGTTTTTTTTTTTTTTTGATAGAAATGTATGATTCATAGGAAGCATCCCTAATATTGTGTGATGGATTCTATCTTGGTCTTTCCATAAACTCTACATGTAAGATCACGTAATCAATAACTACTCAGTCATCCATGTGTAGGGATTTAGGAATAGTATCAAAGTACATGACCCGACAAGCAAGAATATGATATCCTCAAGTCCACGGAACACATGTACTATAGTTAGAAGATAAATTCTCTGTTGCACGTTTCTCTTTTTGTTGAACATCTTTAGGGAAAATGATCGTGTCACCCTTTACTGCTATGTCAAAACTCAAAATCAATTCTAGTAACACCCATGTATATGTATAATGCGTTCACTCTGTCCAAACTTTGTGGTCTTTGGTGCACGTTTCCCTTTATGTTGCTTCCTCATTCGCCGGATATATATTCCATCTAGTGGCACATACACATAATCGTCAAGTAACCAAAAGCTATTGATGCACCCTCTAGACTTTATTTCAGGATCAAAACACCAAATATTCTCCAAAATTTTACTGATTTTTGGATTATCTCAACTGTAAGACCCCGCATTTTATTTATTTACTTAATTAATAATAATTTAAATAGAAGTACTAGTTATTAACTTAGTTTATATTAGGGGGCAAATAACTATTTTAGCAAATAGTAGGAGTAGTGTATAACTATGTAAAATATGAGTCCTTAGTAATTAGTTCTCCTCCTAATTTTATGTATAGGATTAAATAGAAATAAAAGAAAAAAAAAACTGAAAACTTAAATTCTTAAACGTAACTGAGAGTTATAATTGGGTTTTTCAGCTACTTGTCCGTTCTCTTACTTCCCTGTATAAGTTTCAGAAAAGAGAGCAAACACACCAGGAGATTAATAAACACATATCATTAGAAAAGAAAAGACAGAGAGAGAGAGAGATTAAGACCGATTAGTATCTTGTTTTCTCTTCACCAAGGTAACCACTTGATCATAGTTCCTTTATATTTTAGTTGTTATTAAGTATAATATAGTTGATTGGGTAATTGATAACATAATTGTGGATATTCAAATTGAATTACTAGCAGCATGTTTTATAGCTTTCTTTTGTTTAGCATGCAAAGTGTTGATGTTTGGTTGATATAAGGTGCTGAAGTAATTATGGCTTTTTTTTTAGTGGAAAATATTGAAGAACCGGACAGGTTGTAAAATGTATGAACTAGAGTTTGGAACTATAATTGCAGGGGTTTAGTCAGATATTGACATAAGCAATAAGCAGCTTATTATCTAGATAGTAAAGTGGAAAAGTAAGGTAGTAAGTCAAAGAGACGAACTTAAAATAGACTTGTCATGTAGTGTAGTAGATGAATCGCTGCAGGGAGGATTTATTCACATATCAAAGCAGTTTGAAAACGAATGAAACGAGTATAAAAGAATGATTTTATGTTCAGGTCATATATGTTAATTACTAATAAGAGTATTACAATGGTGTGACTATTACGGTGACACCTGTATGTCGAAGGGAAATAGTTAACTTAATTATTAGTATACGAACATGTTACTCAAGTACCTTATTGTAGAACTGAACATAACTATAATATTGGTCGAATTTAGTCATTAGTCAGTACAATTTAAGTATCAGGGAGTTCATCTGTCTTAGTTCTGTTAGTTCATTTTATTTTATTTTGAAAGCTCTTATAAGTTGTGGGAAGTGATGGTCTTGTAGGTTTGTTTATATTTGGATTTGTAATTCTGTTTGATAGTTAGGTTGTTCAAACCCGTCGTTTTGTCGCTTTTTTGGACGGTTTATAAATGGCTAATTCTAGGAGATAAAAGCTATCCATTTGGGTTAATAAACATGAGCTATAACAACTATTTCAAATATTTTTGAATGTTGAGTTGTAAGATAGAATAAACTGATAGATTGAAATGCATTAGCTTGTGTATGCAAAGTATGTAGCGTGATTAGTTACCACCAACTGATTCGGAAAATGGCAGTAGCGGTCGCATTTAGTTGTTGTAGTTAAATTCCAGATTTTTGATAGTTAATCGCATGATGTTTCAGGTGGTAACAAGTGATTCGAGTAACTTATAAGCCGACGATCAGGTGAGTGGGTTTTGTCTTGCTATTATTAAAATCCCATTATATTTTTGGACAGAAAATTCCAGACCTTTGGCATTACTTTAAGTATTATCTATATATGCAAACCTTGGTTTTCATGTCAATTGTAAAAGAGAGAAAAGAGATAACAGAGATTCTGTATATAGTTTTGAATGATATATTGTTTTATGATTTGTATTTGGGACCATTATAAATAAGACCAACAGAGAATCCCCTAATAAGGAGAAGTGGGGTGACGTTGGCAACTAAACGAATGGGTTTAGTTCTCAACGGTTAACTTAACTATTGTACATAGTTCATTAACTGGATCGTTTTAAGGAAGAGACTCAGCCGTCAAGCTGTGATGAACTTAATTACGAAGTGCACGTACATTTTATACACATGAGGAAAAGATGGACGGTAAATGATTGAATGAGTCAATCCAGCTTGGTACCCTAAGATATACATATTCTCATAGAAAGAAAAAGAAGGAATTTTATTTTGTTCTTGCAGACGTTAACATTTTTATTTACTAGTTATATGATGGGAAATTTTATTCAAATTAAAGATCTTGCTTTCAAAAAAGAAAATAAAGAAAGCCTATTTTTGACTCATATTATTATTGTAAGACTTGTCACTCACTAAGCTCGTTTAGGTTACCCCTCGTTTTTATAATGTTTTCAGGTAATCAGGCAGATTTTTAGAGTCGGGCTAGAGTTAATCGGGACCAGTCAACCTCGTAGGAGTTTTATATTATTTCCGCTGCTAATAAGGTTTTAAACCAAGTTACGATTGAGATGTTGCTTTAAATTTCAAGATTTCAGAATAATAAGTTTGAGGTTGAGTTTTGGATTTGATGAGTTGTTATTGAAATACACGGATATTGAATATTATATTTGAAGTTATATTATTCCTCGTTTTCGAATTACATTGTTGGTCCATCCGTTTTTAGATTTTGTTGGCTTTGTCTAGCACGTGTCAAAGCACGTGCTATTCAGCCATGTGACATCATATTTGGGTTTAGGATGTTACATCAACAAACTCCAAACTGCTTTTCAAATTGTCCATCTTTTCTTATGACAATGATTTTCCTTTTTGCGATTGGGAATTGCAAAAGTTGGATCTTTTCCATCAACATTTTCAGAAAGCACTACCTATGTTTTTGCATAATAGACATTCATTTTTAACTCTTCACTTTCGGACTACATTCGAACTTTTCCTACATCAAAAAATAGATTTCTGATCTTTCCATCACGGGAACATAGTTTTCTGGAACAAGGGCTAGAGTTAATGCATTGTATAGATGCTTCTCTTTTTGATAACTGCGGTATTACAAATGACCAGTCTTGACATAGCCTTTCAAAGAGTTTGTTTGTATCATCATAAAACTTTTTCTCTCATCACATGTTTCTTGAATAGTTTCCTGGATTTTTTCTAGTCGTAGATTCCATAATGAAATTGTTTCTTCATCCATAGGATTGATACTTTGGTACCAATTTGTAATGTATTGGATATTTCTAATTCAGTACATTCAAACAAGTAGAAACTTAATCAAAGATTGACATAAAATGAACAATAAAAGTGTTTTACACAAGATTTTTCTCTATCTAAACTAATACTATTACACACACACACACATATATATATAAAACTACACGAACATTTAAATTCAAATTGAGCACTTGATTAACTATCCATATCTCAAATTGTTCCTACTCATTTACTATTGGTACTGTTACATGATGTTTATGGGCGAAAAAGTGGGATAGTTATTAAAAAGAGTAATTGAAAATTAAAAGTGTTATGTGAAAGGACAAAAAGAAAAGTTAGTGTATTTATGTTTGGATTTGGAGATTTATGTTGTTATCACAAAAAATTTATTCTACTTAATAATCTTTTATTGTTTTTGGTGAAATTGTTGTTTAAAGCATAGTTATATCGTGTTATTAAGAGAATTGCTTTTGAGTCCGAATTTGGACAATAAATTTTATTATCTTTACCTATGCGAAAAGGTTCGACTTATTCACATGATAATCGATATTACTCTGGACTTATTTTTTGTGGGGGCGTAACCTCGATAGATAAAGGTTGTTTATATCTTGTGATGATTTTTCGGGCCTAATAAGGTTGTTAATGTTAGCATGGTATACTAAAATACATGATTTATTGTCGGTTTAGTATTTATTAATTAACAACGAACGATTTATTTAAGAATAGTTTTGAGCAATGTTGTACATATTATTTATATGTACATGTGTATTTATTTTGTATGGTAAGTGATTTGGTGTGTAGAATACGACTTATATACGGAAGATCAAATCACTGGTTTTTACAGAATATATTTTATCGTTCACAACTTTACATGAAGTGAACAACCATCTATATAGTTATAGCACAGAGTTTTAGTAGTTCTGTCTTGACTACAGTGAACGGTTGAGTTCCAACTCTTTGTTCTAGTATACTTAGAGTATATTGAACAGTACAAACTGGTATTATTTTATGGTACTGACCGGAATAAAATAATTATACCTAAATAATTATTATGATTACTTATACTTTTAATCCCATGATTATATTTGATACACATATTTATAATGTATACTGTTTTGACTCGCAAATGGTGAGATTATTTGTGCTCAATAAACCCGTACGTTGGGTAGTAATATTATTTATATGGTGTGTGTCTATAATCGACGGAATTCACGTTCTTTAATAAGAATTGATGATATCCTCGCAAGTGGATTTTATATCCGACATAACAAATAAGTTAAGTGGTAAGGTCGAGTAAATAATATGTCAAGTAAATTAATTTTCGATGAATTATTACTCGGTCGATATTTGTAATATTAACGTGATGAGATATTTAATTAATTAATAATGTGCTATTAAATTTTAATTTGAGAAGTAATAAGAGTGCAATTATATTCTATAATGGAAATAAATATAATTTACTGATATATTATAAAAGTATTAAATAGATAATATTATATTAATATTTTTAATTAAGACTACATGATTGCTGCATATGGACAAGATTGACCTATAAATTTGTATGATTATTATGTCTATGTGATATTTTTTTTTTAATGAGGTGGATGTTGGTGCTTTACCTACAAAGCCTGTAACAGTGATTGCAATTGTTTTATCACAGTGCTGTTATATTTATTAACATGAGATATGTATAAGTATGGATTAATGGATTATTTATGAATATATACAAATATGTAAGTATGTATGATTGGGAGATATCTGTCAGTTGGTGAAAACTCGTTCAGGCTGCCCCTATGTCTTATCGGAGCTCGGTTTTAGCCGGAGAAGCACCGGAGTGGGCCAACGGCGGTGGACTAGATGTGGTTTGTGTGGTGGCGGCGGCTATGCGATTAAACCCTAGCTGGCAGCTGATGTAGACTTTATTTGTAAATTTAAACACTAGAGAATTGCCATTGTTATTTGTAGAGGTGGGTTAGGGTTGTGACCCGACCCGTAAACGCTCAACCCGTATCCCGACCCGATTACTTTTGGAAGTGAAAAAAAAATCCTGATCCCAACCCGACATAAGTCGTGACCCGACTTTTCCGGGACCCGAATTTTCGGGATCTCTTAGGGTCGGGATAGGTTTATCCCGAATCTCCCGACATATTTTTTTATTTTACGACGACGTCATATTTTATTAACAATTTTCATTTGAGAAGTCTAAACATGTTATTAACACGAAACATAATTCTAGTTTAAAAATAACATTACTAATAAATAAAAAAAGAAATTAACATGTAGTAGAAAAAATAGTGTGAAACTACAAATAATGGAGTAGATAAAAAAATTGATACGTTTTTTATTAGATTATTTTAGTATTTAGTTTTATTTACACAAGCAACAATTATCATACTAAATGAGATACATTATCATTATAATTTTTATAATCGGAAAATAATAATCATTTATCTTTCTTGAAAATAACAATTTAATTTTTTTAATTTAAGTTTATTTTTTATTTTAATAGTTTCACATATTCAAAACTATAAATGTATATTATACTTATATAATTATAACTGATATATAAAACAAAAATGATTGTAACTCATATGGTAGAATACTTACATTGTATGTTATACGTACAAGGTTCGATTCTCATAACTTGCATTTGATATAAATTAATTTATATTTTTATATAAAATATAAATTAATTTGAAAATCGGGTCGGGTCGGGACACCCGACGAAATCAAAATTGTCACCCGATCCCGAAGTTTGTCGGGTCGGGAAAAAACCCGACATTTTCGGGTCAAGACTATTCTCGGATCGGGAAATTTTGGGTCGGGTTGGGATTTCGGGATTTTTTCCCAGCCCTAGTTATTTGTTTAAGTTTGTTTTTATTTCAAAGTAGTCCCTTTAATTTTCAAAGTTTCCACTAGAACCCTAATGTTTCTGAAAGAAACAATGTTGTTTGAAAATAGTTTCAGAAAATAACAGTTTGACCCACTAGTTACAGATTTGGACATATATAGTATTACAGTTTATATATCTAAAAATCTTCAAGTAATTAATTATTGGAGTATTAACTATTTTGATTTAATTCATTATTGTTATTGATTAATAATAGTTAAGGTTTAATTAATTATAATGTATTTAGATTAAATTGATAATTATAGTTTATCGATTTATAATAGTTTGAATTTGATTAACTGGATTAATTAATATTGTTTAGACTTAATTATATTGTTTGATAATTAATTAATAACAATAAGTTTTAATTAATGGTTAATTGAATTGATTGAAACAAATCATAAGTGATGTCTTTAATTTTCACACGTTGACTATAGTTTCTTCCTCACTATCGGATGATAATAATTACGGATCACTAAGTATAATTTGTATCCTTAAAAGGTATAAATAACTAAGTACCAGAGTGAATTTATTTCGTATAAATTTCTTGGTCTCCATCGCTACTTTATAAATGAAGTGATTATTTTACACTTTCGCTATAGTGCTTTTCTCCCCATCAGATGGAATAATTACGGAAGAATCATGTATAAAGTATAATGTTTTGTTAATATCTAACCATCTCTCCATCTCGGTGATTATATACTGAAACAATGGATTTATAATTGACAATGATATTCACTTAGATATAAATATTATTATCCCTCTTCATCTTAAACTATGTTAATATTTATATAACTAAAGTTAAAACAGATGTTTAATTTTTACTTTGGCATTTTTCTAGACAGTAAAATTAAATGGGTAAACTAGCATATTAAATGTTAAATAATAGAAGTCCTCCCATCGAGGCATATTATTTACGGTTATTAAGCCGGTGGTGGATTAAAGTTTAAATATTGGATTAGGGACCATATTTATTATTAATGCATAGTTATTTTATTTGCTCATTTAATATTATGTTTGTAATAGTTTTTTCATGATAATAAATAGTATTTATGCCACTAGTTATTATATTTAAAATTAAAGTTGTTGATTTGAATTATTACGACCGAATAAAAAAAGAAAAGAAAAACTAGGATGTTTTTATTTGACTAAAAGTAAGCAAAGTTTTGTGTTTTGAGGTATGTCAATTAGCTCCGAGTGAGCGGGTAACTGATTAGTTTACCCAGGCTTAACAGAGGTGGACTGAATAGAATATGATGAGATGTAGCGGTATTACATATTGTCATTCATGTCAAATGTATTGCAACATCAACATCAATATATGTTATATTTCTATGACATCATGATGAATCTAAAACTTATGTTTAAGATTCGGATTGTGATGATAGAAAAAATAACATGTGAAAGCTCTTAACACAATATGACAAATAGACAAAATTTAAGGATCATGTTCATGAACTAGAGATCCTTAAAGGTGAAATCAATGCAGAAAACCAAGTTGATAGTTAAAGCATCAAAAGGTCTCATTAGTCAATTCTTGCTTAGGTTAATGAAAAGGTTTCCGTTTCTAAACCGAAATGTTATAAGAAAAGGAAAAAAGGTCTCACGAACGGGTAGCAAGTCATTTAAATTAATGTTGTCCGGTACATTTAATTTAATATTAAGCTATAATTTATGTCTCTTTCACTTGTTGTTGAAAAATGTTTAGTGATTGTATCTACCGTAAGCTGGTGTGTAGATATTGGAATCACTAATCATTGTTGTAATTTATTCCAAAAGTTCCAGTAAACTAGACATGTTAGTGATGCCGAGATTTTATATTTTTTTGGAGAATGCACAAGGTGCAAGTAGTTGCAGTTAGAAGATATTATAAATGATTAGTATTAATCATATATTGACAATAGTAGAAATTTTAATATAGACCTTTCATTAGAAAGAACCTTAGTTCAATTTCTAAGATAATGGTTGAAAACATTTTGTTTATTTTAATGACTCTCCGGTTATTAGCTAAAATAGACAATTTGTCGGATATGGTAAATAAGTGAATAATCTTTATATTGTTAATTTCTAATTCTACATAACAATTAAAATTTGAATAATATTATTAACAAATCATATTAGAGAAATTAACTTTCAAGGATTGAACTAACATAACTTTTACATATACACCTAGGTTATTTTAATTTAAAAAGGATTTCAAGTCCGGTTTAGAATGGTCCATTTGGATCGTTGAAAGTGGAGCCAATACCAGTTTATTAATCATATTTAGATGGTAAAATGACAAAGTGGTCTTTCACGACCAAATGTATATGAGCTAAAAAAGTGTAAGGATTAGTTCATTCCGAATCTTGTAATCCTACGAAATCCATGATACATGAGTTTTTTAATAGACGGTCACATTTATTTGTGATTATTTAAAGTATATATACATTCATTTGATGCGTCATATGTTTAAATGCTTTGATACTATGCATTTAAGATGAAGACATATAAGCACATTGGAAATGTATAATGATACTTCGATATGATCGAGGTTGCGAGTAACGCTTTAGATAGCTAGTAGACTACTTATCAGATGTAGGGATTATGTCCTAGTTGACTACGCTTAGTATATAATCATCAAACGGTGTAGTAAAAGAAACGTAAAATACTTTTATAAGAATGGTTAGGTTGATAGTGAGTTATTCAGTCAATTTTATTCATTTTTTAAGTAAGGCGTACAAACATAGAGTACATCTTCCACTCGGTTCCATCTTAGCTAGTACCTAGTACTTCCATAGAACTTTATATTTGGTGGAAGCCTGGTATTAGGAAGTTCTGACATGTGGAAGTCCAACACACATGTTGAAGGGGAAATCAAAAGAAGTTTGAATCAAGTATTGATGTTTGTTTCTTGTAGGTTATCCAAAAGAAACGAAAAATGGTTTCTTATATGAATCAGAAGTCATTGTTAGCACACCTTGACCGATTCTTAGAAAATGATTAGATATTACCACATATCCAAAATATGGTTAGGTTAATAGTAGTTAAGAGAAGGAAGAGGGACATTTTATATTTATTATATACCTATAGTTCAAAATGAAATGTCGCATGATGACTCATAGATACGCTTTCTCAATGGGAGAAATCGAGTGATTCATGTAGAGGATGTTGGGGTATAACACTAGTTCAAAAGTTCCTAATGCTTAGTACTTATAGGGAGGTTCGTCGTAGAGGGAGGGTCATTAAATGACCTAGACATTTTTTATACTTAGAATAATCTTTTGAGATGATCTTTGATAAGTTGGAAACTGAACCCAGTACTACAATGAATCTTAAGGAGATAAAAATGCAAGTTATTGGAAAATAGCTGTGAAATCTGGTCAAGGAAATTTTCCATAATGGAAGTCTCGTGTAGTACATTTATAGTACAACAATATGTTTTTTAAGCAAAGGTGCCAATAGCACAGGTTGTGCAAGCTTAGAAAGTCTTTAGACTTAAGCAGACATCTAGGTCTTAGTTTATCCATTTTTGATCATGCTATAAAGTTTTATGACTTTAATCAATGGTCGGATAAGTAGTATAATTACTGGAAGCATGATGGGTACGTTTTGATATTTTTGCTACTATGTGTAGATTAACTCAGTCATCGGTTGTGATGAGCTATTGATATTTGCAGTAAAGGTATGGTTATCCATATAGTTAAATATGAAAGTATTTGAGAAAATATAGTCACATCTATTGATGTTGGGCTTCTCACAAACCAAGATATATCGGTTCTAATTCTAACCGAATTTAGCATACTAGTTTTCAAGATTGAATGACTCCTTTTGGATTTGGAATGTTATATAGATGGTTCCATATGTGTTGACAATTGGAAGTCTCATGTATGTTATAAAATTTGTTAGATATTATATTTATTTTGCATTTGGCATTGTTAGTAGATATAAATCTATCTCATGGCGAGATTGTTTAACTATAGTAAATATTTAATAAATTATTAAGGATTAAATGTAGTTTTACAAAAAAAGTTAGGCTTTAATCATTTTGATTAGTATACTTAGATTTTTAGTCGCCTAATAATTCTAGAAAATACACATAGAGTTAAAAGTGAACATGATTACATACTAACTTTCTAGTAGAGGTTCTATTAAGACTTTTTTGGTAAATGTTTTTAGATAAATAGAGGGGATGAGAGTTTGATGTAGGGCATCATAGTTTTAAGTATAAGTGGGAGATTGTTAGAATGGTATACTAAAAAAACATGATTTATTGTCGGTTTTAGTTCTATTAATTAACAACGAATGATTTATTTAAGAATTGCTTTGAGCACTGTTGTACATATTATTTATATGTACATGTGCCTCTATTTTGTATAGTAAGTGATTTGGTGTGTAGAGTACGGCTTACACACGGAAGATCAAATCACTGGTTCTTACATAATATATTTTATCGTTCACAACTTTACATGGAGTGGACAGCCATCGGTATAGTTGTAACACAGAGTTTTAGTATGTCTATCTTGACTACATGGAACGGTTGAGTTCCAACTCTTTGTTCTAGTATACTTAGAGTATATTGAATAGTACAAACTGGTATTATTTTATGGTATTGATCGGAATAAAATAATTATACCTAAGTAATTATTATGATTACTTATACTTTTAATCCCAAGATTATATTCGATACACATATTTATAATGTATATTGTTTTGACTCGCAAAAGGTGATATTATTTGTGCTCAATAAACCCTTACATTGGGTATTAACATTATTTATATGGTGTGTATCTATAATCGACGGAATTCACGTTCTTTAATAAGAATTGATGATATGCCCTCGAGAAGTTTATAAGTTTTGTTTGTGTCAAATCTTGCAAGTGGATTTTATGTCCGACATAACAAATAAGTTAAGTGGTAAGGTTGAATAAATAATATGTCAAGTAAATTAATTGTCAGTGAATTATTTACTCGGTCCATATCTGTAATATTGGCGTGATGAGATATTTAATTAATTAATAATGTGCTCTCAAATATTAATTTGAGAAGTAATAAGAGTGCAATTATATTCTATAATGGAAATGAATATAATTTACTGATAGATTATCCTATGATTATAAAAGTATTAATTAGATAATATTATATTTGTAACATCCCATATTTTTTATAAGTGTTTCTAATTAGGAATTAATTTATCCAAAAACGTTTTATTCAAATTTTACCAAAAACCGGTCACTCGACTAATTTTTAGCCAAAAACCGAAACTCTTCCAAAAAGCTTTATTTTAAAAATCTGTTACTAATTTTACTAATAAAAATGACCCAATAGATTTATTTCTATAGTTTTGTTATTTTTGAGTAGTAAAACAATATTTTTGGATTAAGAGTTAACTTTTAGAACTTTGGGGACCAAATAGTTCGTTACCACAAACTATCTCAAAACAGTTTTTCTAAACATTTTTCAGCCACTTTCAAAACCTAAAAACAGTAAAAACAAGTAAGAAGAGAGATACCGAGAGAAAAAGAAAGAAGAAGAAGAAGAAGAGGAAGACTACAAAATAATGTTTGATTTAGTGAGAGTCAAAAGTTGTCACAAGCCTGTCGCTAATTTAAAAAGTTGTCACAAATCTGTCGCAAATTGACTAAACCGTCACAAAACCATCACAAAAACCGTCGTTAATAAGCTCGTAACAAAAAATACCGTCACTAATCCCGTCGCTATTTGAGTATTTTTTTGTAGTACCATTAGCGGGTTCTTACCGGAAGCATCTCCTCTACGCTCTAAGGTAACGGGGGTTATCCATTGCGACTAGACGAGGGTGTATGTTGGGATTAAGTTTTACGTTTATTATAAATTGGGGGTTTTTTCCTTTTATATTAATTATGTTCTTAAATTGTTAATTGGGGTTTAGTTGTTATATCTTTAATTCCATTATTTGAATTGTAGAAGTTGAGGGGTTTGACATATTAATTTCGAATTAATGAGAATATTGATGGGTTTGCGTGTTTTATGCGTTAATTATATGTTATTATGGTTGTTGATAGAATTTGGTAAATTATTGTTGAATAGAGATGGGTTTTAGATTGTGCATACAAGGTGTTTGTTAAAATGCCCGAATGGAATTTTACGTTATTGCAGTTGTTTGGCTAGTTGTGAATTTAGTACATATGGTTATGTGTTATGTTGATTGACGTTAAAATGTCGTTTGAGAATGTTGGTATTTTGAGATGTGATAATTGAATGGTTTTATATTATTGGCCGAGGCCTTGTGATTTAGCTGTAGTGGCAATGGTCTCTTTCTCTCTCTAATTTCGGGGGACAGAAGATGGCCGAGGGGATAGGTAATGACTCGTGTTACGGACTGGGGCGAGTGGCGTGAGAGGTCCCAGTGTGCACTATATTTACTTTATTGTTAGCAATGGTCTATGTCTCTCCCTAATTCCGGGGACATAAGACGGCCGAAGGGATAGGAAATGACTCGTCTTACGGACTGGGACGAGTGGCGTGAGAGGTCCAAGTGCGCACTATAAATCTATTTTTATGTTAGCAATGGTCTATGTCTCTCCCTAATTCCGGGAACATAAGACGGCCGAAGGGATAGGGAATGACCTACCTTACGGACTGGGGTAGGTGGCGTGAGAGGTCCATGTATGCTTTAGATGTGTGTTGTAGTTATTTAATTTATTTCGTTGTACGATGTTATTATATTTCTTTTTATACGTTGATTATCGTAGTTGTTGTTTGTGAGTTCTTGCATTTATGGGATGGAGTGACGGTATTTTGCAGTGCCGTCCCGTCTATGTATGTGCGTGGGACTCACCGTTACAATTCTGTCTTTCAGGTACAAATTAGGTTGAGGCGTTGGCTAAGAGCATTAGCGGTGTATCGCATGGGCTCGGGGATTCTTTCAGTTGCATTATTTTAGTTAGACTATTTTCGAGGTTGTAGCCTACGGGCAAATTTATTCGTTTGGTATTTTTTTCCTATAAATCTGTTAAACCATTTTGTCTTGTAGCCGCGTTTGGCAAATATTTCTATTTAGTTGTTTAATTGTTCCATTAGTCGCAAGTTTTTTTCTTTTTAAATTTTAAATTTTGCACCAACAGGTTCTTTTTCCTTTTGTTTAAAAAGGTCATGCCTCGATATCTGTGTTTTCTGGATTTTGGGGCGTGACAATATTAGGCTTTTTAATTAAGACTATATAATATTTATTAATTAAGTTATAATCTAAGTAGGGTTAAAGATTTACGTTAAGTAGAAATCCTATTCTTTTTGTGCACTAGGTCCCTACCGTAGCCTATAAATACACTCCTATACCTTGAAAAAGAATGACAATCTCATAAAAAAGTTTTATAGTGTTCCTAAGTAGTTTGAGAGCTTATCTCTCTAATAAGTAACGAGTATTATAGGAATACGGAAGAAGATCAGGTGTGATCGAGCACTGCCTTATGAGATATTTCTGTATCGTTTTTATATAATCCATATACAATATAATCATAATCCAATACCAGTTTTCTGTTGCAAAATCAAACTTGTTTCCAACAGTTACTTTTAAAGTTGAGCAAATTTCTTATTTTACTTATTTTGTTGTTTCATCGACCCACACGAAAACTGAATTTTGGTATATCAAATGGGGTCGAATGGATAAAATGTGTAGTGGGGAGATAAAAGGGATATTGGTGTACATTCTCCACTTCGATTCGAGTTATTGACTTATGCGAATAGTTATTTATGGATTTTGGAAACTATTTTTGTGCAGTTTTTTATATTTTCCGGAACTAACAAACTGTAGAGAAATTGCATTTTTATATAGAATTTTTTATTTTTTTTTAGAACATGGAGGGGTTGTATAACTATATTCTGCAATTTGAATCAACCAATTTGGACGAGGAGATAACGAGTTATGATATTTCAAAGTTTACCAAATCTGCTTGTTTGTGATTTTTTCGCTACCCATTTAAGCTGTACGGAATTTAATCTTTACCATAGCAAGCATTTTCCGATGCAAAATCTGTTTTATGGGGATACAAAAGGGACGTGTAGGTACATTATGAAATTTTTTGAATCGCTCAATTCGAACATACGGTCAATGAGTTTTGATTTTGTAAAGACAACGCTATATTTCAAGTTCTTTCTTATAACAGATTTGGTACCTCGGGTGTTATGTATTTCCGTATAGCAAATATTTTCCTAGGCTATTGATGATTTACAGGGGTATTGTTGATAAGTCTGAGAAGATTTTCCACCTTGAATCGCTTTATTTGGAGATATGGGCAATTAGTTGTGTGTGTGCCCATATTTTTCTATGCTATTGATTATTTTCAGGGGTATTGTCGATTAGTCTGAGAAGACTTTCCATCTTGAATCGCAGGAGCACGATGGCAGTTACCGTAAATAAATGAAAAGGTACCTGAGATTGAATCCGGAAAACACAGTTGTTATGTTAAAACTGTTAGAATGGTATACTAAAAAACATGATTTATGGTTGGTTTTTAGTTTTATTTATTAACAATGAATAATTTATTTGAGAATATATGTGAGAAATGTTGGACATATTATTTATATGTACATGTGTATTTAATTTTGTATAGTAAGTGATTTGGTGTGTAGAGTACGGCTGACACACGTGAGATCAAATCATCGGTAGAGTTGTAGCACAGAATATATTTTATCGTTCACAACTATAGATGGACCAGACAACTATCGGTAGAATTGTAGTACAGAGTTTTAGTAGATTTGTCTCGACTACAGAGAACGGTTGAGTTCCGACTCTTTGTGCTGCTATACTTGGAGTATATTGACATGATAAAATGGTATTATTTTATGATACTGACCATAATAAAATAATTATACCTAAAGAATTATTATGATTAATTATACTATTAATACCTAGATTATTTTCAATACACATATTTATAATGTATACTGTTTTGACTTGCAAATGGTGAGATTATTGGTGGTCAATAAACTCGTACGTTGGGCAGTAATATTATTTATATGGTGTGAGTCTATAATCAAAGGAATTCACGTCACTTGAACAAGAATTGATGATATTGAGAAGTTTATAAGTTTTATTCGTGCCAAATCTTGCAAGTGGATGTTATGTCCGACATAACAAATAAGTTAAGTGGTAAGGTTGAATAAATAATATGTCAAGTAAATTAATTGTCAGTGAATTATTTACTCGGTCGATATCTGTAATATTAACGTGATTAGATATTTAATTATTTAATAATGTGTTCTCAAATATTATTTTGAGAATGAATTAGAGTGCATTTATATTCTCTAGTGGAAATAAATATAATTTACTGATAGAATATTCTAATATTGGTAAATTATTAATTAGATAATATTATATTAATCTGATTAATAAGATTATATAATATTTATTAATTAAGTACTAAGTTAAGTAGAATTAGAGTTATATATTAAGTAGTAGTTTATTTCTTGTTGTGCACTAGGCACATGTAGTAGTCTATGTATACTGCCCTATGCTAAGAAAAACAATCATTTTCTCATAACTCAAATATTAGAGTTAGACTTTCCTAGCAGTTTGAGAGTCCACCTCTCTAACGAGCAAGACGTATAATATGAATACGGTAGAAGGTGAAGTATGATTGTTGAAATGTGACACGTGTCATTCAAATCAAATAGCAATTAGTTACTAATTTCTCAGTCTCATAATAGATTTTTTATTAGTAATTTAAAATCAGAAAAAGGAAATATATTTTATCATTTCATAAAATTTAGGATGATAATTTATATAAAATAAATGACTTTGTTATTTTAAAAAACCATTAAATGTGTTACAAACAATGAGTTACTCAAACTATAGTACTTATTTGTAATGTTTCAAACACAAATGAGGGAAAAATACATCTCTTTTTAAACCATGGGTCAAAAACAATAATGAGCCTAAAATTGAGGAGGTGGACTTGCAAATATAAGCCCACCCCAAAAGCTATAAATAAATGGTGCCCCATATTTCTCACAATAAAAAAGCCTTCAAGACTAGAGTGAGAAGCTACTCAACATATTGAAGTCTTCAAACAAGCTAGAGAGAGAAGCTCTTCCACAGCCGCTAGGAATCAGCTCCGCTCCTCCACAGCCGCCAGGGAATCAGCTCATATGGAGAAGCTCTGCACACCCCGGCCTCAATGAATGACTTCAAAGTCTACAACAAATCTGCAATAAACTTGTCATTCGATCTTCAATAACATCTAAAAACAGCAAGCAATGTGTTTCTACAAGCAATAAATGAGATGTTTCTGCAAATCAAAGTCTTCAAAGTTCTTCACCAAATTTGAAGAACTCCACCCAAGAAATCTACAACAAACCGGCATTCGATCTTCATAAACGACCACACAAAGGAAAAAACACGTTTTTTTATATCAAAATCTCCAAGTTCTTCACAAAATCTGAAGAGCATCAAGATCATCAACAAAAATGCAAATCTCTTCATCAAATCTAAAAAATTCTACTCAAGTTCAGTAAACTCAACAAAATTCATCAAAGAGTCGATAACAGCATTTCGAGCCATCACAAATTGTTCGATGAGGAGAATCAAAGGACTCTCATTTCTATATTTTATTTTATAAATTATCAGAGATTGTACCTGCAAAATAATTGATAAATAAAATTTATTTTGTTTCGCATTCATTTTCCTGTCTTTAGCACTTAATGAAAATTTGTGTGAAACAAATGTTGGCATGCCCAGTGGGACATCTCTGCCTTTCATCTCTCCTCTTCATCAAATCAAATTCAGCAACAATTTGATTGTTTTAAAGAAAGACTCTATCAAAGAAGTTGAAGACTCTTCCTTACTTGATGAGAAGAGAACGACTTCAAAATTCATGACTCGAAGCAAGTCTACTAGCACTCAGTCATCAAATCAACCAATGAAAAATCCAACTCCTGCAGAAGACATCAAACTTGGGGGCAACTCAAACCCAACAGAGGATCTACATATACGACCTCAAGAAGCTCTCCTTCGTGATGGTAAATCTACTAGGAGGATCATATATTAACAACTAAACAAAGGTGAACAAGAAGATGGTGAGAAAGATGGTACCACTGCTTTAAACTCAGAGTCTCCACTTGACAGTCCGCGATTCACTGACTCAACTATCATGCCCGCCATGACTAGAAACACTTTAGCATTGGAAGAACAAATTTCCATCTTAACAAAGACTCTAGAAGATCTAATAAAGGAAAAAGCATAGCAAGACACCTAGTTCACCATCCTAATGAACAAGGTAGAACTTCTGGCATAGGCTAGTGAAACCGTTGTAGACGAAGAAAAACTCTCAGAAGTTGAAGGAACTTCAAGCAAAGATAAATGGAAGAGGAAAAACATAGAGGTTCTTCCCGATGGTTCGATCCCCGTTGACCAGCTGAAGGATTTCATACTTGGCACCATTAAGGGATGCTACGAAGAAGTGTCACACTCATCCTTAAGTTATGTTAAGCCTTACAGTAGGAGAATAGAGCGTCTCAAAATGCCTACTGGATATCAGCCCCCCATATTTCAATAATTTGATGGTAAAGGAAATCCAAAGCAGCATGTAGCAATGTTGGAACTTAAGGAGACCTCATTATAAAGCAATCCGTCCATACATTGAAGGACAACGCATTTGATTGGTATTGTGACTTAGCACCAGGATCAATTGACAGATGGGAACAACTCGAAGATGAATTTCTCAACCGCTTCTACAGCACCCGTCGTACAGTAAGCATGATCGAGCTGACCAACACTCACCAATGGAACGATGAGTCCATCACCGATTACATCAACAGATGGAGGGGATTGAGTCTAAAGTGCAAAGATAGGTTGTGTGAATCGTCTAGCATCGAAATGTGTATCCAAGGCATGCATTGAGGTTTGAGATACATCTTTCAAGAAATAAATCCAAAGACCTTCGGAGAACTAGCAAGTCAAGATCATGACATGGAGTTTAATATTTCAACATACGACAATGAATATTTGTCGATTCAACCAAGTCCAAAGGTCGAAAGTAAAGAAGAAGACACTGCAAGTGACAACTCATATACAAGCAAAAATGATATGAAGCGCGACTCAATCCACGAAGAGTTCTTGAAGGATTACTATCCCTGAAAAAGAATTGAATACACCCATGATGCATGAGTATAAATTGCATGTTACTTACCGCCCACATGAGTAGCAAATTGTTCAAGGTAGCAAATTGAACTACGTTTGATTTGATCTCTCGTGGGTACGTAGGCATCTTGATATTAAATTTCAAGATCAGTTATACAAAAAAAACATTTCACATGTTCAAGAATAACTCCAGAAGACAAAGAAGCATAAAGAGAAATTGCAAAAAGAAAAAATGCGAAACATTTCTTATTAAGTCAAGAATTCTTCAAGTACAAGCGAATACTCGAATCACAAAATTTGGAAAAGTAAAAATAAAACTCAACATTTAATCCATGATAATTGGATCATAGTCTTCAGCTCTTGAAGTCCCATCTTTAGTACGTCAAAATGATTCTTCAAGTTTCCATCTTTTTCATTTTTCGGTCTTCGAGTTCTGGTACAACATAGTGTAAGATCGCAAGAATCTCCATCACGATACCCGGTGATAATAGTGTCTGGTATAGTGGTTCTCGTGTCAATAAAGGGGCAGAGATTCATCAATATTAACTACAAAATCAGCAAGTCTATCACATAGAGCTTCTTAATGTCTTCACCACTTCGGTTGTCTCTCCATTTAAGTACATGCGGCGAGTTTCAGTAGAATAACTTTAAGTTATTTTCCCGTCAAGAATAATAACTTTTTCCACACCTGACCGTCTTTAGCTACAAGTACTCCTAGTATTACGTAAGTCGAAAGATACACGACTGTATGGCAAAAAAAAAAATTGTAAATCAAATACAATTCCTTATCAAGTGGAGGGGATATTCATAATAAGCACGAGGAGTTATTGAGGAAATAAAATCCTTTCTTTATCCATATGTTCATGGGCATGATTAATTCTCTCCTATCTTGACACGTCAATATATTTAATCAAGAGTTTCAAAAAGTCAAAACTCATCTACGAAAATTGGAACGAAGCCACAAAGATAATGAAGTCTAATCCATTACAACAAGATTCAAAAATCCGACTCTCGAAACGAAGCTACAAAATTTAAAAATTGCAATGGAGCTACAAAAATTAGAATGAAGCTATGAAATTTGGAAATGTAGTCCATTCTTTGACAAAAAATATTCGGAAAAAAATTTGACACTCGTTCTTCTCGAAAAAATTCAAGCAAACAAGTATCGAATGGTGCATATGTTAACACGCAAATTTTACGTCCACTAAAAATGTGACACGTGTTATTCAAATCAAATAGCAATTAGTTACTAATTTCTTAGTCTAAGAATAGACTTTTTATTACTAATTTAAAATCAGAAAAAGAAAATATATTTTATCATTTCATAAAATTTAGGATGATAATTTATATAAAATAAATGTATTTCTTTTTCTAAAAACCGTGAAATGTGTTACAAACAATGAGTTACTCAAATTATAGTAATTATTTGTAATGTTTCAAACACAAAAGAGGGATAAATACATCTCTTTTTAAACCATGTGTCAAAAACAATAATGGGCCTAAAATTGAGGAGGTGGCCTTGCAAATATGAGCTCACCCCAAAAGCTATAAATAGAGGGATGGGGATGTCATATTTCTCACAATCAAAAAGACTTCAAGACTAGAGTGAGAAACTCCTCAACATTTTGAAACAAGCTAGAGAGAGAAGCTATTACACAAACACCAGGAATCAACTCCGCCCATTCACAACCGCCAGGGAATCAACTTTTCTCTTCCACAACCTCCAGGGAATCATCTCCTATAGAGAAGCTCTGCACACTCCGGTCTCAACGAATGCTTTCAAAGTCTGCAACAAATCTGCAATAAATTTGGCATTCGATCTTCAAGAACGTATAAAAGCAGCAAGCAATGCGTCTCTACGGGTCAAAATCTTCAAGTTATTCACCAAATCTGAAGAACTTCTGCAACAAATCTGCCTTTGATTTTCATGAACGGCTACAATCAATAAGCAAGACGTTTCTGCAAATCAAATTTTTCAAAGTTTTCATCAAATCTGAAGAACTTCACCCAAGAAATCTACAACAAACCGGCATTCGATCTTCAGGTACGACCACACAAAGGCAAAAATACGTTTCTCTAGATCAAAATCTCCAAGTTCTTCACCAAATCTCAAGAACGTCAAAATCATCAGCGAAATCAACAAAACTGCAAATTTATTCATCAAATCCGAGAATCTACTCAAGTTCAGCAAACTCAACAAAATTCATCAAAGAGTCTACAACAGCATTTCGTGCCATCACAAATTGTTCGAATAGGGGAATCAAATGACTTTCATTTCTATATTTTCTTTTAGAAATTATCAGAGATTGGACCCGCAAAATAACTGATAAATAAAATTTAGTTTGCTTTGCATTCATTTTTCCTGTTTTCAGCATTTAGTGAAAATTTGTGTGAACCAGTAATTAAGCACTAACCAAAAGGTATTTGTGTATCGTTTTTGTTAAAATTCATATACACTATAATCAGGATCCAATGTCAGTTTTTCGCTGAAAAATCAAATGTGTTTCCAACATAAACGTCTTAATAGGTATTTTCTTTTGTAGAATTAACTACGACCACGAAAGCTAACAGTCGAGGTATCAATCCAACCGCTATGCTAACGTGATTTAATTTTAAACTTAACTACTACGTTTAACAATTAATCTTTGTGTTAGACATGCAAAGGTGGTATGATTATATCAATTTACTCGTTAACTTAATATCTTTCAATTGAACACAAAAGAGAATGTAAATTTAACGTTAAAGTTGTTAGTTAACGGATTCAGTCGTTTTTCACAAAAACCTAAAGACCCCTCTATCCTGCCACTTCAGCACCTTGTGATCTTTGAGAAGAGAATCATTGGTTTGACTGACGGACTACATGGTAAATACGAGATCTAGGCAAGCCGCTACATGTTCTCCCCTTGCCCTTGAACGATAGAAGAACTACAACTTTTCTCTTAGATAGCGGTCGATCGGTTCGCATCTATGGTCAATCAATAGGCCCGCGTATCTATTCTTCTATACGATAAATCGCCATTTCGTAGCACCACCACGACACCGATTCTCCGACAAAACCCCCGATTTCCCGACAGTTAGATAGCCGATAGTAGTAGAAGCTCTGCAGTAAAAGTACATAAATAACGAATAGCATGCAAGAATAATATTAAATTCGCATAAACTCGTCGAAAAGTCGACCTTTTTTGCTCAAACGAAGGTATTTGTCGCTTTCGCTCTCAAAAACGTAAAAGCTCTCTTTGATACGACATCTAAATGAGTTCCGAGTGATATGTACGCTGGTATTTAATCCAACTTCGAAAGAAACTCTATCTAATCTAATTTTACAATTAAATTGTCTCTCACCGATCAAGCTAATCGATTAGAGTGATCGGTCAAGTTGACAAATCAAAAGACAGCTTATAGAACATCTGTTTCACGATTTTGGTCTCTTGGCTCGTTGGCTTCATTTGGGTTTGTCTAGACTTCGTGTGAAGGGTCCTTGGGCTTCCTTGACTTTCTTTAACCCTGTTTGACTTTCCCAATTTAGCTCGAGTTATGTTTTTTCTCGTTTTGTTGTGAAATCGTCATGTTTACTTGAAAACCATAAAGAATTAAACGCCAATAATCTGAAAAACTTAAAATTAACATAAAAACGCATAAATACGTCTTAATTAGATCTAAAACTCGTCTAATAACAACGTTTTTAGCCCAGATAATATACAATCACGTGGTCTAATCATGTACCATTAGTTGTCTCTCAGAAGTGTAACAAACATAGGAATGGGTTCTGATCGAGGTTAAAAATTAGGGCTGCACATCTAGTAAATTCTAAATTAATGACCCGGATGATTTAACCTTGCTATTAATTATCATTTAATACTTCTTACGAGGGGGTAGTTAGGGTTTAGCCCTTCCCCTGTTTATGCACTCGAGGAGATATGCCTCTAAGGTAAGGTCTCGCAAGAGCAAGACAATGGCGGTGGAGCAATGGGTCCTATCCATATATATACATATTAGCATGATTATATTTTCTGATATGGATACAATTGCCAGTCAGATATATTATGTGAAATTTGATTAGATATGATTGACAGTGACATATCTAATAAGATTTACCCTACTCCATCCCTATATAAAAGATGCATTCGTCATAAGATATCACTCCCTCCAATCAAACACTAGATACAGGTATTCCTAACCCTACTCTCATATTAAATACACTTAAAGAGGTCATCCATTCGGACAACTCTTTCGGACGACGGAGGGTGAACGGTAGTAAAACCACTAACTCCCAATTTTATCTTAGCTATTTAGTATATTTAGTGTGCAGTATTAGCAGCTATAGCGAAGAAGACGGGCGAGCCCTAAGAGAGAATTTTATCATTGGTTCCAAACACCGGAAATCACGCACGCTTTGAACCTATGATTTGAAGTCCATAGGTTCTATGACAGCGTTTGGTCTTTGGAAGAGATCTCAACGCAGAGTTGTCTGTGCTATAATAGGTTTTTGGTTCACTGAGTTATGTATCAGCAACCATGGCTCTGAATATAAATATGATTAGTTTCCATTTCAAATTGTAGTTTTACTAACTGAAGGCGCACATTTTTTATGCTGTACATTTTGTTTAGCTACTTCCTTCATGGGCGGATCCAATGTAACCAATGGGAGGTCACATGCTCCCCAAATTTTTTGCATTTGAGAAATTACCAAAATACCCTTGGGATATTTTAATATATATAATTAATTATATATTTATATATACAATTAATAAAAAAAAAATCAATGATTAATGAGTCACACTTACATAAATTTGGTTCACCATTTTTAAAGCTATTCCAACGGTTAAAACTCAATTCTTAAATTAATAAAAAATGATAGAACGTCGTTTATTTTGTTTTACTTCAATGTTGTTGTGGTCATAAAATAGATTTTGTTTTGTTTAATTACATTGGTTTATAGACTGAACTTGGCAATCAAGTGAGTGATAATTGACTTAATAATACTTTAATTTTTTTATATCGAAAAAGATCTCTCACGTATTTTAGCAAACGATAAAATCATGAAGCGTTTTTAAAAATTGGGTAGCCGTCGAGGCAATTATTTAATTTCTGAATTCGTAATAAAGTCCTTATTGCTAGGGTAAGGCTCGGCCTCCGAACAATACGTGACACGAGTTCCTGTCTCATACATCTCGGGCCGATTTCTACTGAAATTGTGCCCCCAAATAGAAGATCCTGAATCCACCGCTGCCTTATTAACACGATTGTTCAGTTTGATATTCGACTATTTTGTATGGTGAGGAAATATATGGTTTTCAGTTTTGGACATTAGTAAGCTATATTTTAGTTTTCAATATTTAGTTCATTTATTTTTTCCGTAACATGTCATATTTAAACAGTTTGGTTGGTTGCCAAATTTATAACAATCAACGTACGAAAATCCTCAACACACTCAAAACTGCCAGATAAGAATGTTATATTGCTAACCAATCCATGTAGGATTGGGGTCAACACACTCAAAACTGTTTATTGAAGATCGATCAATGGAATTATTGATATGTCATAGTACCAATTTAAAGTCTTGTACGAATAATTCTTAATTCTTTTATTAGACACTCTCAAAAACGATCTCAAGCCGATAAATATTTAACACGACAATATCTCCAAAACAACCATCATACCACACGCATGTGCATAAGCAAGCACTTTATTAAGAACGTAATAACAAAAACCTTATAAAAGATTATAAGGGGGCTGCAATAATAACGAATTAGTGTCGATGGTTCGATCATTGTGTTTCTTCAAGGCTCAGCCCTTCTATTGATGACAATAGTAGCCATAAGCTCTATATTTCTCAATCTTCTTTTGCAGCTCTTCAATTTTAACTCCTGTAATTTTATCAACAACGTTCCCTTTCTTTATCAATATCGATGTTGGTAACGTCTGCACCCCAAATGCGCTAGACACGCCCTGTAATTTAGTTATAGAAAACAAGTTCTTGAATAAGTATTATCACAATTCTAAATTCTGAATGCTACACAAATGTAGGCTTTTGTGGCTGTAAATTTAGCAACATAAAAAAAAGGGGCTTATTTGAGCCTGAGAGGGAAAATTTGTGTTCATCCAGCTTAGAATTTCAATTTGTTTCAGGCAAGATACAGTAGATGCTCAACTTTTGAGCTGATTATTCTGTGAATTACAGATTAGAAGCAAATGAGCAAGTTAAGCTTGAAAGGTACAAAAACTAGCATAACTGAGAGAGCGTGACCAATACCAAAAGTTCATCCACATCTATCTTGACAAACTCAACATCTGTGTACTTAGTTGCAAACTCATTCATGACCTTGTCCATGTAGCGACAAGGCACACACCATGAAGCAGTGAACTCGATTACCATCTTCATCGGAAGAAAAAATGAAAAAATTAATAAGAAATTTTAATATTAATGACACTGAAAAAAGGATTAATTTGAAAGGAAATTTTGTTTGCTTTAGCACTGACCAACTTGTTAGTTAACTTGGATGCTTCGAAGTGAGTCTTCCATTTGGTTGAAGAACGGAAAACCAGAACTTGAGAAGTTTTTTTCTGAAAATTTTTGTCTGAATTTTGGCCGTTGGCGTAAAAATCAGGTCCTGATGTTCTCCAGGCCCTCGGAGATATTAAATTGAGCCTTGAACTTAGCATTTTTTGTCTTTGTACTTGATATTTTTCAAAACTTATACTTCGGATGGAACTTAAATGATTGGTAGAGGAGGGGTTATATAGGGTTGGTTTGGCCTGTACAACTTTCAATAATAAATAAAAACACTATCAAAAGTTTTGAAATATGTCGTGGGAATATGATTCCTAGCTTTTAAAATGGACCATTTTTTCTCTGAACCATTGAGTAAATAAACAGATGTAGTACCAAGTACTAATACTTTTACGTTGCAAGGCTAGCTATAACTAGAAAATTGTCTATTCTATTTTCTTGTTTACTCTGCTATTCATGCGCCTAAGATTGCAAAAGATTATTTGATAAGCTTATTTCATGATCCGAGCAATGCGAACATGATGAGAACAAATTCTTAAGGCAAGTTTTTCACTCGAAACGAAATAAAAACGTGAAGATTTGAACCTCAAATAATGAAGAAAAGATTTCAGAAAATAACTCTTGACGAGCATTTTCACAACATCGTTGTCATGTTCTTAGAATAGTGTAGTCCTAATAAACAAATAGATAGATACGACAGTACTCTTTCGCCGACGCGTGATTCTTTTACTATGTGCTCATAAAATTGCGGCTATAAAAAAAGCTGTATGCCACTTTTAAATACTCCCACCACTTTCAAAAGGAAGAATCTTGGTTCTGAAATGTTAATTCCTTCTTACTCATCATAATTTTCATAGCACTGTAAAAGAAAACCAGTTAAGTCAACAAAAAATTCCAGAATATTAAACTACAATTATTATGGATGTCAGAAGTGTAAAATTTGCATAAAATTGAAGTCAAAAATATTTTTGTTGTTACCCATGTTTCGTCCTAAGTAGTATGAATCGATGTAACAATGTAAGTTATTTTTATTAATCTGGCTGTAGTTATAATCACATGCACATTCTTAACATGAATAAAAATGGTACATTTAATAGTACGACAATACAAATATACAATAATTGTCTAATTGAGCATGTGAATTGCCTAACTTCACGAAGTTTATTCTCAGAAAACTCACTTTCATAATCATGAGAATTGCAAGAAGAATAGAATTTATATTTTATTTAGTTGTCCTTTTTGGCCTTTTATTTTATTCGACTCACGTGAATAACATGTGCATTTATGCTCTAGGGAAACTGGGTGTTCAGAAATCAAAAGGAATGACTCATCTTTAAGCTAGCTAGCCTTGAATATGTCGAGTTGTTACCCTTCTTTTTACACTTTTTATAAGAAAAATGAAGATAAAATTACAGTTTTGTGCTATAACGTTTTTTCATCATCAATGTTCTCACAAGAGATGTAACGATAAGTGTAAGAAGAATAAAATATGTCAAATATACACTGGCTTCTTATAATGTAGGTTTGGTGTTCCAGCGTACGTCATGGTTGAGAACGCTGAAAGCTCGATGATGGCATGTCAACATCAAGGGATTCGACTGCAACAAGTCAATAAATATGTTAAAATAATTAGAGAAAGACACAAAAGTAGCACATCAAGAAATATTAACAAAGAGGGTGACTTTTTAAACTTTAAATTTTCTTTAAAAACGCATAGACCGTAGATTTAATCTACGGTCTACAGTGTTTCACTGTAAACCGTAGATTAAATCTACGGTTTACACAGACATTATACAGACCGTAGATTTAATCTACGGTTTACAGTGTTTCACTGTAAACTGTAGATTAAATCTACGGTCTGTATCATTTCTGTGTAAATTACACAGTCAGTTCCTACTTTTCAGAAATTACACAGTCAGTCCCTGCGCAAAAATTACACAGCAGGGCCCTGAAAAACAGAAACTTACGTTTTAAAAAAAAAAAAAACACTTTTTATACTACATTCTCTCTCTTTCTCTCAAAAACCCCCAATTTTCATCCAAAAAAACCATCCAAATCAATCAACCACAATAACTATCAAATTTCTTAACAAAAAACCCCAAATCATCAATCAAATTTATCCATAATTCAAGTTATATCTTTTATTCTCTAATTTATTATTTATTTATGTAATTTCAATTTGTAAAATAGGAAAAAATATATAAAATATGCAAATTGATTATTCACTTAGCTATATATAATTGTTTGTTGTTTGTTTATATTAATTATAGAAATTATAATAATTGTTGATATTTGTCCCATTTTTGCATTTTTTTTTTTTTTTTGTAATTTCAATTTGTAAAATAGGAAAAAATATATAAAATATGCAAATCCATAATTCACTTAGCTATATATAGTTGTTTGTTGTTTGTTTATATTAATTATATAAATTATAATAATTGTTGATATTTGTCCCATTTAATAAAAAAATTATGGTTTTTATTGAAATTTGTTTATTTAGATATTTATTACTAATGGTTTGGTTATGATGTTACATGTTTATGATGGTTATTTATTTTGATTGAGAAAAATAAAAATTGTTACGCTTTATTAATATTTACCCGTTTTGAAAATTAGGGGTTTTTATAAAATTATGTTTTTTAATTAGGTTGTTTGCCCAAACACCAATAAAAATTGGGGTTGTTGATATTTTATCCGTTTTATAAAAAAAATTGAGTTATCATTGTTTGGTGATCATTAAATGTGTTTGGTTATGATTAAAAAATTGAGTTATTATTGTTTGGTTATGATTAAAAAATTGAGTTATCATTGTTTGCTTATAATTGAGTTATCATTGTTTTGGTTATTATTAATTGGTTATCATTGAGTTATCATTATTTGATTATCATTAATTGGTTATCATTGAGTTATCATTGTTTGGTTATAATTGAGTTATCATTGTTTGGTTATCATTAATTGATTATCATTGAGTTATCATTGTTTGGTTATCATTAATTGGTTATTAATTGGTTATTTTATCATTGTTTGATTATCATTAATTGAGTTATATTTGGTTATCATAGTTAGAATGGCAGAGCCAGGTCCACATATTAAAGGCAGGTTGGGTATTTTACGACAGACCGGTCACATTTCTAATCAGACTTGGGATGCTGGAAGAGAAGCGGGTAGAGGAGATGCCAATAAGATTAGGGTTTATAATTATAGTTGGCAGATACCGACGCCTGAAAGGGTAGTTCAAAATATGATTAGGGCTGGTTTTTACGGTATTCACACTATAGGTAATTATACCGTAGACCGAGACTTGCTTACAGCCTTAGTTGATAGGTGGCGCGATGAGACGCACTCGTTCCATTTTGTCGGTGGAGAGTTGGGGATATCTTTATAGGATGTAGAGATTATGCTTGGTCTCAGGGTGGATGGCCTTGCTGTTACCCGATCGGAGCGGAATGATAACAGGGCGAGCAGGTTGGATATGATAGAGAGTTTGTTGGGTGTTAGACCGGCTGACAATCAAGTGGATACAAACTGTTTGACAGTTAGACTTGATTGGATGTTACACACCTTTGGTGAATTACCCCCAACCCTAGTGAGGAGCGTTTGCTATATCAGTCTAGGGCTGCCATGTTATTATTACTGGGGACACATGTGTTTTCGGATAAGAGCAGTGATCAGATTCCACTCTGGCCTCTGCCATTTCTAGAGGATTTTGATACATGTGCTGAATATAGTTGGGGATCAGCTCTTCTGGCCTTGTTAGAGGCTAATCTATGCAAGTTGGTACGTTGTAAGGCAAACGGAGTAAGCGGGGCGGTGATGTTTCTCGATATGTGGGCGATTACCAGACTACTGCCGGTTAGACCATGTGAAGAGCTGCCGGAAGATATCGAGCCACCTGAGGGCTGTCCTAGGTTCCCCTCGGTTACAGATATGATATTATTTAGTTTTTGTATTGGATTTGTGTTTTTTTTATTGTGTCATCTATCATTTACTTAGTTGCCGGTTATATTTATTGTTTATCGGGGTTTGTTTGTATATTACAGATGGAAGATTTGGAGGCAAACTAACCTTAAGCCATATGTCTACGGACATAATGTGGTCCACATACGTGACCAGTTTGACAATATGTTGCCTGAACAGGTAAATTTTAACTTTCTTATTTCCTACATGCAACTTACGTATTATATGTTGTATATGTTTGCATTGGTCTTATGTTCGCAGAATTTATTACTAGTATTTTTAAACCATTGTTTACATATTCTAATAATAATTTTGCTGATTACAGATAGTCTGGCAACCTTACGGGAATCTCGATGACTATCCGGAATACTGCACGCATGGCCGTGATATGTGGCATTGTTCTGTGCCTCTCATTTGTAATGAGAAGATTGAGTTCCACCCTACGGACAGGTTCATGAGACAGTTCGGTTTTTTTCAGCGGGTCCCTACATATATTTGGAAACCCAGACAGGGTCACGGCAAGGATAGAAGATTTGGGATTGGGCAAAAACACGATTGGCCTCTACTTTTTGCAGAGTTTATAACCGTGTGGAATGATCGCCACAACCGGCTTGTTAACGGCGAATTTGATACGGGGACGTCACCGGATTACATGAGATGGTATAGAGAGAGGACCCGCATCTTTATAAACCCACCTGAACTTGCCCGGCCATCTCACGGTTTCCGGGAGCATACGGGTGTGCTCAATAAAATGGTAACAACTAGTTAAAGTTCATTAATATTTGTTTGTTATTTTTTTGGTTGTATATTTCAATACTAATAAATCGTTTTTTATTGTTTTTTTTTTAGAAAGCGATGTTGCGCCGCAGTTTCAAATCGTTCAAACGGGCGAAAATGAAAACGGACGTGGACTTACTACGGTCGGAGTTCGCTGAAATGGGAATGAATCCGTATGGGTCAGCTGATGAACAGTCGGATGAGGAGGATGACGATGACGACGACGACGATGGTGATGACGACCTACGTTACGACCCAAGAACTTACACTAGGGCTTCAAGTTGTCGGCGTCCCGACGAAAGAGGCAGAGGGGAAGGCGAATCTAGTAGCGGCGGGCATAGCGGGGGTAGAAGATCGACTGGAGGTCGACCCCCAACTACAGATCAGGGTCCGGGTCCGAGTTCAAGCGGTCATCGTCGTCGTGCTTCTTTTGCTGGGTCGGACTACGTTCAGGACGATGTTCCGTTCGATCATCATAGACAATCATTTGGGTCGTACGAGCATCATCCTAGTTAGCAGTCAACCGACAGTTGGAGTCGAGGATTGACACTTACATCCCACGAGCGTGCTCCGCATCCAGAATCGCAGCATCGACAGAGACGGCATACGGAGCTAAACGAAATTGAAGAGTCTACTGAGCCGTCATCGGATAGATTAACATCGGCGGAAAAGATGCTCCCTACGTCCAACTTTAAATCATTTAGTCGTTACAAAAAAAAATGCATATTTGTGTTTTTTGTATTTGATTTCTATGTTTAATTTGTAAGTTTTATTCGTAGCTGAGTTGGAATATTATAAATTCGTAAGTTTAATTTGATTTGTATGTTTGATTTGGAATATCATATGGGTCATGTTACATAGTTACATCGAAACGGTTTATGATGTGCGTGGGGATGGTAACTGTGGGTTCCGGGTACTTGCAAATGTTACGGGTAAACAGCATGGGGAAGATGATTGGTACGCGGTAAGATGTGAGTTGTTTCAAGAGCTGCAGCAAATGAAAGGTGTTTATTATGAGCTGTTTGAGAATCTTGACTTTGAAGCTTACCGGTATGATTATATTTTATCAAGTTTAAATTTTTATCATGCTACAAATCCCGCACCTTCTAACAAATGGATGAGATTTCCGGCTTATGGGTTTTTAATTGCTTCTCATTATAATATGTCAATTGTATTGTTGCCCTTATGGCAAAATAAAAATGGAGTGGTAAACGTGTGGAACGCCACATTTTTACCTCTTTATACTGGTCCGCCTCAGGGAACGACATATTACATCCCGACTGTAATAGTGTTCGTCAACAGTTGTCACTATGCTCAGGTTATTCCGAAAGAAGGGATCTTCCCAATGCCAGGAATTATAGCACGGTGGGAACAAACACGCACTGAGGCAGCTGCGTCATGGAAGGAACTTTTTCGACCAAATTTCAAGTTATATATGACGCTGGAAAAGCAATCGGGAAAGCAAAAAGCAAATGAAGAACAAGCTATAGACCTAAGTCCATAATCAGTTTTTTATTTTTAATTTTATGTAAATTACTATTTTTTCCAAGTTGTTGTAAATTTATATGATGTAAACAAATGTTTAATAAATTTGTTTTATGAAATTTAGTTCATGTTTGCATATTGAGTTAATTTCTTTTATGAAATTTATATAATTTATAATTGTTTCATTCAAGAAAATTGTCGATTGACACCAAATTGACGACTTAGTTAATGTTTCATATTACGTTATACAAATGTTAAAAACAAACAAAAAAACTTCACAAAAATTGACGATTTAGTTAATCATTCAATAAATATCAACTTATACACTTGACAAAAATATAACATGAACCAAAAACATAAAATTTATCAAATCAACTTTTTTTGTGTAAATTTGTGTAAATTTTGTGTTTATTTTGAGAGATTGTTAGAATATTGGTAATTTATTTTATGTAAAATTTTAAAAATAAGGCATTTAGTTTTTTTATTAAAAAAATCATGTTTAATTAAAAAAAATATTCAGTATTTTAATTTTAATTATTATAATTTTAATTTTAATTTTTAATTTCAAAATTTCTGTGAAAACACACAGACCGTAGATTAAATCTACGGTCTGTGTGTTTCACTATAAACCGTAGATTTAATGTACAGTTTGGAGTGAAACATTATAGACCGTAGATTAAATCTACGGTCTGTGTGTTTAAACAGAATTTTTAAAGTTTAAAAAGTCACCCTCAAATCATCACAAACATGATGCGCCAACCAAATTATTATTAGAGGTATGGTTGTAGTCTTGTAGATACTTCTAACGGAACATTAGAATAGTAAGAAGCATTTAACTTTGAAAAAAAACTTCATTCCTCCACTAGTTAAAGTTATTATTAAAGTATGCAAGAAAGATAGCAATGTTATAAGTGGATTATGGACAATGTAATTTATCAAGTACTTTCATTCGTTTTAAAGTTATATTTGATATCAAAAGTTTTAGCATCTGGGCGATGAACATATTTTCTAAGTAAAATAATCTAAAATTTGGTTGACACGAGGGTGTCAATTTTAGCCGACCCGACTAACGTTTTTTGGTATTCGGGTAACGGTTTTAGCGGTTCTCTCATCATCTACGGGTCGGGTCGGGTCGGGTCTATATATATAATTTTTTTCTTATTTTACCCGACCCATACCCGTATTTGTAATGGATAAAACAGTTCTCGGTGCGGGTATTTACCCAAAATTCGTAAAATTTATTCTATTTTTCTAGATTTTCTTTTCTAAATGCTATTTTTACATAATGAATATATTTTTTCAACTTACTTGTTAATAAACAAAATAATGAGTTACTATCAATTTTTTTGCTTCATATTGGTCAACAATGTGTTCGGTGATTACTGAATCACGTAAACATTACACAGCCAATTAAACATTACAAACTAATGGTTCCATTTTTTATTTTCTTAATTATCCATTTGATTGTTAATGATTTCCCTAAATTATTAAGAAATATAGACTGAATTAAAAATAAATAGTAAAACTTGAAATCAAAACAAACATTAACCACTATTTTTTTATTAAATGGTGGGAAAAACCCATATTTTTACATTATTAATGATAAAGATATAAAAATATAGGAAAAAAAACCCCACAAGACATAAAATAAAAAAAGTAAATGAGCGTCAACTAATAAAAAATAATAATATTTAAGTGGTATCGGTCTCCAATTTGTTCTGATTAGACATGCAAGATTAGACATGATTGGACAGGATCAAACAGGATTAGACATACATGATTGAACAAGGTTAGAAAGGATCAGGATCACACATATTTTGGTATAAAAAATATATTTATTAAAATTTAGGTTTTTTTAATTTTGGTTTTTAATTTTTAAATATTTTTTTTGGTTTTTTTGGATTTTTTTAATGACATATATATGTACCTGTTTGTAAATAAGTTCACAAAATATTTATTTTTTTAAAATAGTCATTAAGTTAAAAAACAACCGGGTATTTTATAAATAAATTTCTAAATATTTACTGAATTCTCATTTTTCCAAAACTTAAATGTACATGATAGAAGGTAACTAGATGCAGGTAGAGTTCGATATATGGGTGGAGTTTAAATAGTAGTTACTTTTTGTGTACATGTCACCCTAAAACTAATTAAACTAAGAAAAGTTATCATGATTTTACAAAAATTCCTAATAGCTTCAACTTTTTAAATTTTATCTTCAAAAAGTCGATCATATACAAATCTTTTATTTTCAAAAGACTACAACTTTTCAAATCTTGTGCTCAACTACCGTAAAACCTTTATAAATTAATAAAGTTTGGACCATGAAATTTTATTAATTTAGAGGGGTATTAATTAATTAACCGATAAATTAATAATTATTATTTTAGAGAGTTTTTATTGATTCAATAAATATACTTGTTCATAACACAAATTAGCCAATTATAAATTACTAATAATGCACGTTAAACTCTTAGTAAAGGCAAATACACTATTTGAATTACTAATATAAGTATAAATTTTATTATATCTTAAACCGTATAGCAAACTAATAATAGGTATTAGATACGTTAAATATGTCTGATCAATTTTATGCACATTGAGCACCACTACATAAAGTAGTACAACTTGGGTTTTCCCTTTGTACAGTCAATCAATTGAACGACACAAATTTTATTTTATTTCAAATAAATATTTTATTTTATTTTTTTTCAAATTTTGATTAATAATTAAATTTAGGATAATATCCACTATGGTTATATATTTTTATTTTGGTTTTTATTATGTTGTAAAATTTGTTTTTAATTTATTAAATCCTAATTTGTCTAATATATAATAAAAATTGAAAATTTAAAGTAGTTATTGAAAATGTATCATCTAACCCTCCATTTTTTAATGTAATAGTTATAAAGTTGACTGGACATTGTACAGTTTAACTCAATCACTGCACAAAATGGGAACACGTACAACACATTATTTAATCGCGTATAGAACTTTATAATTTTTTATGCAGCAAACACAACACAAGAGCTTTTTGACACAATAAGAAAACTTAGAGATAAAATCTAAGTATATTAAAATTTTAAGAAAAATCAAACGACTATAGACTTTAAAATCATATTTCAGTAAATCGTTCTAGTACTGTTTGTCATTTTAAAGAATTTCTAATTTATGATTTTGTTGGAACCAAATATTTATATAAGAATCTTTCAAAAATTTATTATTTTATCAAAATTGATAATTTTTTTACTGACTCGGGTTGGGACTAGAGAGTAATATTATTTTAGAAACTTTATTAATTTACCCAGTACTATTTACATAAATTCTACTGTACAATTTATTTTTTCATGTCACTTTCTCTATCTCACTCTTTCCATCTTTCCTCGTTTTCAGTCTTTCTCTTTGTTTTTATCTCCATAAATAGTGATGAATATGATATAACTTTATCCTTTTCTTTTTGAGAAATTTTCGGAATTCTTTCTTCATATTGTTGATTTTTAAAGAAATGGTTTTGTTTTTAAAATTTTAACCAATTAGGTCGAATTTTATATGAAAATGGAGGTTTGAGGGGTGTATGAGCTGATTGGTGAGGTTGGTTAGGTCATTTGAGTTCAACATCTTGCCAAATTGGAGTTGCACCTAAATTAGGTTCTAAAACTCGATTATCGACTTGGAAAAGCGTCATATGCTTAAAAAAACGATTTGAGGGTTTTGTCACTAGTTCTTATATGAATAAAAGACATTTGTGCTTTATTTTTTCATTTCGGTAAAATGGTAGAGTTATTTTATGGTTTTTTAGTTTTGGGAAAACATTTGGGAATTAATATTTTGATTTGAAAAAGTCGATAAATATTAGTGTTTCGAGCATATTTCATAGATGCTGCGAGTTTTTTTTATTTCATTTTCGATTCATGTATTTTATCTAATTTCTTTTATTTAAAAGAATAAGTATTTATTAAAGTTGGGTAATATGGAAGAAATGAGTCTAGTTTCTTAACAAAAAAGTAGTTTTTTCAAGTTAATATAAATTTGTACACTTATTTCAAAGTATGTAACAATAAATCTTTGCATTTTGAAGTACACTTTCTAGAGTGCGTACTTGAGTTATTACTTATTAGCCTTAATATGGTATAAATTGTTGGTTGTTGAACCAACTTGGCTTCTTGTAGTGCATAACAATAGGCGTAAATGTATTTACGTGTACAAACAAGTTGGTATGAACTTTTTAGATCCCGCATTATCGCATACCCATAGTTATGCATTTCAAAATAATAATGAAAATGCAACATTTTACTTGACAATTTGAGACTTGAAACATTTTAGCGTGCATACCACCATGTACTCACTTTCTGGAGTGCATAGCAATTTGTATGTTCTACATACTAACATGGATGTGCAGTTTTTTATATACATTTTAATTGATATATGCTTTCGAATTTGCATCCAATTTAAAAATATGTTATTATGCTAAATATGTTATGTATTGTGTGTACTCTGTGAATTGTATACTTGTATTTACGGTCACAGCCGGATCCACATGGGTCTATTGGGGGCACATGCCCCCGTTGAATATTTTTATTTAGTATATTACATATTCGTGAGTTTCTAAGTTCGATTCTCACTCCAGCTCTATATAGATATGGAGAAATAAGTATAGAGAGATAAAACATTAGTCTTTTATTGATAGATTGAGCCATATACAATGGACCGCTAACCCTCTTTATATAGTAGAGGATAAGAGATTTATATCTAAAGAACTCCTACTTATGGCCCAAGTCATTGACTTGGAGTACGGAACAAGACACCACAATATTGACCTACAACACTCCCCCTTGGTCGTCTTTATTTCTTCGTCTTCGTATTCATGCATCGCGATGAGCAGCTGAGTTGAGTCGAAACATATATTCATTCGCTAATAACAACACATAAAAACCATAAGTTCGGAAAAATCAATGTGAGACAAACACCGACACTTAGGATAAAAAATGGTGTTGTCGAATGATAAAGGCCGAAAGATTCTACAATATAATTGTGCATGTAAACTGACAAGCGAAGTTGTGTCGCGTTAAAACCTTACCAAAGAAAACTCAGTGAGAAAAAAACTTTGGTCGGAAGGAAAAAGACGACACTCAGTACAGTAGCAAGTGAACTAACCATATAAGAAGTGCTTCATCAAAACCTTGTCAAAGTAAACCAAGTGGAAAAAACCTCTGATCGAATGACAAAAGACTGCACGATGGTTATAAGTATACAACTGAATACTTTCCCATGATTTCGGCAATTATTAGTGAGAACGAGATTACAATTGTGTCTCATTAAAAACCTTGTCAAGCTAAACTCGGTGGGACAAACCCTTGAATTAAGGACAAAAGGAGTACACAAGCATTTGTCAGGATGCTCCCCCTTACATGCACACAATAGAGTGCCGGAATTTCGACTAGCTAGGAACTAAGCATACATCGGGAGGCTCTCCCATACCTCCACATAACAGGGTGTAGGGATAATAACTTGTAAAAACTAAGCATTTGTTAGGATTCTCTTTCTCAATTACATGCAACATGGTGCCAAGCATACGTCAGGATGGTAAGGATATATCATGATGTTCTACTTGCACACATCATGGTGTTAAGCATACCTGAGTATACACACAACAGAGTGTTAAGCATACGTCGGGATGCTCCCCCTCACTTGCACCCAACAAGGTGTGAGAATTCATCTTGAACATAAAATGTCTCAAGATAATTTAGACAGGCTACGATAGTTGTGATTGATTGTGTCTCGTTAAAATCCGACCAAGGTAAACCCAGTTGGACAAACCCTTGGTCTAAGGACAAAATAGTACACTCACAAGTGTTAATAAACACGAGCATTCATCGGGATGCTTCATATCACTTGCATACGACTGGATGCAATGATTTCAGCTAAATAGTCATAAGCATTCTTCTGGATGTTCTCCCTAACTTGCACACAACATGGTGCAAGACTTTCAAATCCCAAAAACCAAATAACTATGAGAATTCGTCGGGATGCTTCATTTTACTTGCACACAACGGGGTGCAATAAAATTTAAGCATGGGATAAGAACGGGTATTCTACGGGATGTTCTTGTACTTCATATATGAAGATTTGTTTCGGTGAGATATGCTCAAATGGCATAATTTAGCCATGCCTCGCTTGATCGATACTAGCAACTTGTTCTCAAATATGACAATTGTTTCATCTAGATCGTGAGACAGGTTCATAATTTTTCCAATTTAAATGTGAAAATATATGATTTCGTAAATTATCATATTATATACACATGTTTACATGGCAGTAAATAAATAGTACATTGCTGTGATTAAATATTATCTACTTGCATGATTAACTAATATATCAGTACATATTTTCTAATAATGAAATCATATTAATGTTACCAATCTAGATTATTATATATCAATTTTACACTAGCAATATCCAATTCAATATTTTTATTATTCTATTGTTTTATGTGTAAATATTATTCATGGTAATGTACTAATTATACCATATCATGAAGCAAATATTTAAATTACATATAGCATACACGCATGCTAGTCGGTTTTGATAATGTAATAGACTTGCAACATAGTTTCATATATCGGTTTTAAATTCTAAACATGCACAGTACAATTGCTATCAAAACACTACTATAATTTTACTATATATGTTCGGGCAGCCCGGTTGAGCTTTGGTGGAGCTCGTCGAAGCTTGCATGAACTCTTTAGGGGCTTCGTTGAATAACCAACGTCGGCGGGTGAGCAGTGGTGGTAGCAACAGGTTGTGGTGAGAATGGTGTTATTATGCAGTTATACCATTTTGGTAACAAAACTTTGTTGCTATAATTTTCGGGAAAATTGTTAAAATGGTACCCAACCTATTAATTTTTAGTGATTTGGTACCCAATCTAACACACTTTCTAATTTGGTACTCAACCTATACATTTTGCTATAATTTGGTACCCAACTTACAATTTTTCTAATTTGCTACCCAACCTAACATTTTTTTTCTAATTTGTTACCCAACCTATGCGTTAAAAACTGATGATCGAAGACAGATTGAGTCCCTTAATTGGACTGTATACGTATAAGTTGGGTACCAAATTAGAGCGAAACGTATAGATTGGGTACCGAATTGAAAAAAGTGTTAGGTTGGGTGCTAAATTAGAAAGTCTGTTAGGTTGAGTACCAAATTACTAAAAACTGATAAGTTAGGTACCATTTTAACATTTTTCCCATAGTTTTCTGTGATTTAGTTTGATCCATTGTACTTTTATGATCACAATCCTTAAATATTTTTGTTTTTATGGTGCAAATTTACCCTTAAGCTTAATCTTAATCATATGCCGCTAACTATACCTTGAGTAGGAATTAACAAAAACAAAGGATAAGTAACAACCAACAGTAACAAGATAGTATAATACAGTAATACTCGGTCGATAACTGTGTATTTATATTATTTTACAGTTCTAACATTAACTATGCAAGTTTTTATAGTCTAATGACATAATTCTCATTGAATCGGACATGGAATTTGCCCCGTCCATGGTCAATTTTCTTTTTTCATCCGTCCCAAGTAGATAATTTTCCGATTCATTTTTTTTTAACTAGAGTGGTGAAGATTTGAGTACACCTTTAGCTCAATCAAATATATACGTGACCAAGCTAGATTCGAAATCTCATCTAGCAATCCAACTTCAAGATACTAATTACTAAAATATACACAGTATTAAACCAAAACCATCATAGGATATATACCACTTTGGCACTTTTGGTGATTCATAGCAAAAATATGCATATATAAGAAACAATTAAATTTCTGTTACCCACAAAAAGGAGGTCCTACAAGGGGTGTGCATTCGCAAAACACATCCAAACCGAGTTCCATAACAGCAAAAACACTTGAAGAAAAACACTCTCCCAAAGGAGGACCAGTGTCATAACTCATGAGAGGGTATCTTATAAGCAAATCATTTTTTGGTTATGAATCAGCTGGTACATGGCCTGATACTTGAGCTTTTGGAACATAATTTTGGTAGTTTCTTACACCACCTCTACCACCCCTTTCCCTGTTGTATCGATAATTCTGCTGAAAATTATCACTGGGCTGGTCATAATAACCTCCGTTCTGGTAGGGACCACCTCCTCGGCCGCCACCTCTCCGGCTATTAGGGTAACCCCTACGGCCATTACCACCAGTGTAGGCGCCACTTCTCTGGTTCTGATAGTTCCTTCGAGGTGCAACAGGTTGCTCTCTTTTCTCTACAACCGTATGGTTTTGGTCTTCTTTTGGTTGTGGTTCTTCGAGCTCCTTATTGGACGCAACTTCTATAGAGGTTTCTGACCCAAATTCCGCCTGCAAAGAAGAGAGCATTACTTCATCGCTACTGAGTATAGTTCATACAGAATATCAGCTAATAGCCCTCTGCCTCAAGAACAGTAAATCTGAATAGATTACTCTTCACTCTGCAGATACTTGGTTACAGACTCACTTATCAGATGACATGTGAGCTAATTTCTATATTTTCTCGTTCAAAATATAATTTCTTTGAGAATGGTATAGCCAGGAAAATATAACACAGTAATAAGTTCAAAGTGATTGTTATGCAGAGTAAGACAGAAGTGATTGTTATAGAATATTTTCCAATGTATCATAAAAATGATGGTTAAAAGGAACAAGGTTTAAATCCAGATACAAACACAGATAGTGTTTACAGGTTCTTCAGAAACCCGACGAACAGACGTCACCTAGGCCTGATGTGAGCAGGGGTTTATCGATTCGAATAAATTACAGTATTAAACTGTTCCAATTTCCCCCAGTTTGATTACATACTTGCATATTAAAAGGGCAACTCATCCCAACTTTCTCAGATTAAAAATATGATATACACGGGAAAAAATTAGGTTGTTTATAGTACCCTAACCAAACATTTCTATGTTTAGTACCCTAACTTTAAAGTAAAGGAATTAATTAACAAACTTCCGTCTAACTTAATGGGAAAATATGACATTATATCATAAGTTTTTATCCATCACCAGGGGTAAATTGTTCTTTCTGCAATTATATTGATATCACCATTAGATTCAATTTAAAGGTAAGGAATTAAATAATGATTTCAACCCATACATAATATCCAAAAGGTTAGGAATAACAATAAATAAGTGAAATTTCTATATATATAATTACAATAAGATACAAATATTTCATGACATAACATATATACAGTACATATACGTGGTGGAACGAGCCGGAGGCGGTGGTGTTGTGGGTAAAACCGAAACCTTGAAGTTTCTAGAGGGTTAATGTATTGGAGGGATCCGAGGCCATGATTCTGTAGTCCTGAAACTTTTGTGGTGATGAGGTTAGGTGTGAGGAGGATTTGCAGTGTATTCGGCGGGTTGGGGGATGGAGACCAGTTTACAGAGACATGTATGTTAGTAAATATTATAATAATATAAAAAGTAATTTTGTAATATATAATTGGTATTAATCAATTCAGTGATTTAACTTTACATTAAGGGCATTTTTAGTGAAATTCTATTTCGCATCCAAACAACTATGTAGCACGGACACTCCAAACAAATAAATTCTGGAGAGTCGAACACGAGACATGGGTGGGACACAGAAAAAAAATTACTACGAAAAGATCCATTAAATTTGAAGTTTACGCTTTGACCCCAAAATTTAAACTTGTTCAGAAAACAAGCTAACTGACTTATATTAGTGTAGTTCAATTAAGATATTTATAATTTACTATATATAATAGTATGTAAATTTTAATGGGCGAGGCCTTGCCGTGTTATGTCCTGTACTTTCAAAATTTATGAAATTACCATGTCGTGCTCGTAATGTGTGTCTGATACCTATATCCGTATCCGTGCTACATAGCAAAAAACTAAAGGAGATATCCTAATAATTTGTTTACTTCAAGTTAGGGCCACTGGGTACTAAACTAAGAAAATGTTACGTGGGTACAAAATGGAGGAAAGTTGATAGGTTAGGACCAAGGGTAGAAATGTGCAAAAGACCAGGAAATATTATATCACAATCTATTTTTTGCAGTAATGAGTTCACATTCGATTAGCCGATCTAGATTTACGAATTCTTATTGTCTGGGTGCTAAAAGGATGAAATATCATATCCAGCTACATAAATTTAGAAGTGTATATGCAAACCTTCTGTGGTTCTTCAGCAGGAATAGCCAAATTCTCATATGATTCAGCTCTGTGAAAATTTGCTGTATCTACCTCCTGCAGAGTATATGTCAAGCATGAGGTCACATGAAAAAAGATTTAAACTGGTTAATATCCCAAAAAAAAGTAACATTTGAATTCCATAAAAAATTACAACCCCCTCCTCTCTTTGTTCCTCTCCTACTAAGGTAAGGGCGTCACGAACTACCATAGAAAAATAATTAAGAGCATCAGACGGTCAGGAAAAGAATTATGCCAATTTTAAAATCTACACTGCCAGTGATTAAGTTGCATTTCCATTCAAACGGACTACCCACTAGAAAGGATGTAAAAAACTATACACGCTAAGAAAAAAGACTATGTTAACTAAAAAAAGTATGGTTATGTTATTTCGGTTGTTTCCAAAGTATGAAATTTATTAAACTAAGAAGCATGTGACGATTCCCAAAGATGTAAAGCAGTTGCTGCCACATTTAAAAAGAATTAAAGACAACCCCCTTTAATAGAATGAAGATTACATCTAAAGAATCTAGTCATACAATCAGCAAAAGCTTTGTGTAATCCGAGTAGATGGTGAATTCTATTACATTTTTGTCCTATTTTTGGATTTTGATTTAATGAAGACATTAGAAATATAAATTCCAAGGTAAATTGTGCACGTAGAAGGCTATAAAACTATACTTATTTGAGCACACTTAAATGAAAGATTCAAAACATCTGCATAACATAATTCAACATCATCTTTAAGTTGTTCCTCTACATTAGTTATTTGTACCCGGATTCCGGATTCACATGCTTTTTAATTATTATGTGATATGAGCTTATCGAGTGCATTTAGTCTTATTTAGCTTTGATTAGCTCAAATTGCTTGGCACAACTCCACCCGACAAAATAATAATCAGGGCGGACAGTATACCTAACATCCAGGCTTGACACCTAGGCAGCATAAGGGTGCCTGGCTCAAGGGGTGGATTTCTAGAACACTGATTTAGTATGAAAGTTGCTTTTTCCTAATTCTACAAAACAATACAGGTAATAAAAGCCCAGTGTTCAAATTACTATATGGAGACATGTATAAAGAACAACAGGAGAAGAAATTTATGCATTTAAACTCCAAATGCTCTTTATTTCACCAGTCATTTTCATTTACTTCACATAATGAATTGATTGAATACAATTGAGCTTTGTTCAATATAAAATCATTCTCAAACTGTTATCCTAGAAGAAATAATCAAGCCAGAAGTACTCATATTTAAGGGATGAGTCAGTATCTGATTCTGAACACCATATGCTAAAGATGTCTCAATACTCCCCACCTCATGTCACGCAAGTTTACCAACTATATTATACTGACTCAATACAAGATCCAACATTGTTGGTGACTTTGTGAAGGGAAAAAAGCATAGATTTAAATTCCATAGTATTAAAACTTCGGAGTATCTTTTCTACTCACTATATACTTGATACAAGAGTGCAACTATTTTAAAGATTCAACAAATCACTGACGCTCACGCTCACAACCACTAGAAAGGAACATATCATAAAGTAAGATCCAAAAACTCTTATTAACATCCTTAGGCCTTAGCCACTTAGTCCTCAAAAAATATAAAGCATTAATGCTTGTTTATCAAAATGAATGAAATTTTTACCAACTAAACATCATTCTAGGCGTAACATTGTCTAAACAATCATCGAAATAAATTCAAGGTTTCAAAATGCACTAGGTGGAATCGGGGCGGACAGGCGCCTGGGGGCCTTGCAGAAAACCGACATGTAAGCTTTTACTTGTTTTTTCTCGGATACGCATACAATAGACATGTTGTAAATATGATTACCATGTTAAAGTAAGCACTTCAAGTCTATTAGCTTGTAGATTTATGATTAAAACTTAATAAAATCTCTGATAACACAATACGAGCAATACAACATAAGCAAAAATTGTCATGAATATGTTTCAAATACACATTCAAAATGCAAATTGCAAATCCATTCCAAAATTACCAAGACATTAAAATCACCAGATTCTCTATTTTTAATTGTATACTTGTTAAATGCTAACCCACAACCATTAAATATTACACCAGACTCGTATATATACATAGATACACGCAGAGAAACTCCTAAGAAACAAAAAATTAAAATTAAAATAAAGATGAAAGAGAAGGCACTTAATAACTCTAACGAGAATTGCAACAGATGGGAGGCATTTGAATAGAGTGATAGATGGGGGATGAGAGACGATAGAGATGAGGACTGAGTTAACACACCTGAGAGGATGAGAGAGAAGATAAAGTCAATCGTTGGAGAGGTTGAGCACGTTGATTCATGAGAGAGTTTGTTTCGGTTCTAAAAGTAAGTTTTTATTTTACTATGGTTTTGTTTTTATTTTGAACCAATTTAAACAGAGTTGGCCCACTAGATACGGGTCGACCCGAATTTAACCCTAAATACAAACGCCTGCTACAATACGAGGCAGCCAGGTGGCGCCGCCTAGGCGGCCGTCTGGACCGCCTTTTGAAACCTTAAAAAAATTAGAGGTCAATCAATCATGAAGCATCCCAATAACACCATCCACATCCATCAAAACAATAGATGCATAGTACTTTAAAGTTAGTATAAGCAAAGATAGATTTGCGCTCAGATATCTGGAAAATGTTATTTGTTACCTGATAATGATCCTCTGAACCTTCTGTGTGGACCACAGAATGTTGTTCTGGTTCTTGAAAAGATCCGTAATTTCCAGCCGCCGCCGCCATTTCAACAGTTGCTTTCATTTTCGGTGTTACGGTGAAATAATTCAAAGCCATTATCTTGTTCAGCTTAGCTTTCAATCCAGCATCTAATCAACATCGAAACAAATTAATAAGCATTCAACCACAACACAAAACCAAACAAAAAAACAAACCCAAAATATATGGAAAAATTATCACTATGACGCACCAAGCTAAGCTATAAGTTTTTCCAAATAAGTACACCGCAAGGTTTCAAAAAGCGCTAGGCGGGGATGAGGCGGAGAGATGTCGCCTAGGCAGGAAAATGACTTTTGAATGTGTTTACATGTTTTTCTTGAATTTTCATGCAACATACACGACGTAAATAGTATTATCATGTTAAATCAAGTATTTAAAGTCTATTAGCTTAACGATATACCATAGGAAAGCAATAAATATTATGATAATAATGTTCGAGCAGTTTAACATAAGCAAAAAAATGTCATTAAAGTGTCTCAAACACCAACTTAAAAAGAAAATGCAAATATAATCCAAAATCAACAAGAAATCAAAACAAAATATTGATATTAATTTAGAAGCCTATGCAGAGGCTGCAATAAAAAAAAATAGGTTTAAGATATGTTTTACTTTATTTTATTGCTCTATATATATTTTTTCTAACCTATTTTAACCTATTCTAACCTTTTGACCCATTAGAATTTGGGTTGACCCAATTTAAGAATTATTTAAAAACGCCTAGCAAAGGTCGGGGCGGCGAGGCACCGCCTAGCGCCTAGGCGGCTGCCTAAGCCGATTTTTAAAACAGTGGTACACCGTACTATTAACATTCACAATTTAGATATCAGTCTACAGAATATCATACATTGTAATACCAACTTTTCGAAATTTATAATTTACACACCAATAAACACAAAACCGCACAGTTAGCGAACCAGCTAACAAATTTCACCAGTGATAAAAAGACAACATTTGATATTGATGTATTAGATGCTCAGTTTGTGAAGATTGGTGCTTGATACACCAACACAGTCGAACATTCAGTAGTACAGCTTTCCGGTTTAGATATTACATGTGGCATACTAATTATCCGATTATGTGTAGATTGGTTCCTAAATTGAAATTGAAAGTATGGTGCACTAATAGTTAAAGGCTGAGACTATGATTATATCATCCCCACATATGTACAACTTACACGTAATATTAGCATCTGGACTGATTGGATGGTCTGAATTTGCGAGCCACTGCTTTGCATGTTCGATGCACAGCTGGAGCGCATTTTTGTGAGAGAGGCTCGAATTCACTGGACGCGATATTAACAAACCTCCTAACTGTGAGATCAAATCCAAATCTCCTCTACTGAGCATATCAGTATCTTCCTCGGTGACGTAGTCGTAGCTCAAGCAGCTTTCTCTCTCATGGTTCTTCGTCAGCATTAAGGAAGAGAAGTCTTCCTGGTTCCTCACATCGAACATGCTACTGAAGTAGAGCAGGTCGAGAAGACCTTCAACAGAATCGCATTGATCTTCTTCTTTTACCTGAGAGAGGTTAGTCAGGCATAATCAAGTGACAGAGAAATCAAACATTGCCATAAGGAGAGAAAATATCAGAAATTTCAGTTTTTTTTTCAGAACATTGGTAGAAATGAAACTTATGGGGATTGATTGAACTGAAATCCTACTATACGCTTTTTTAGGAAAGAGGGTAAAGTATACGCAACTTAAAGTCGTACATAAAAGCTAGCTTGGCGTTTTGGCTACTTATATACTTTTGAGTAAACAAGTCAAAGTAATTTCTTTGTTCTCATAGAATCTCCCCTAATATTTGAGAAGACCCGTGCACAGTCATTTTAATGTAAATTTGTAATGAAATTGCAACCTTCTATTGAGCAGAGCCACCATGATATGAAATCAGTGATCCTAGAGGGGCAACTAATTCTGTTGTTAAATAGATTGTTCACTAAAATTGTAATATTTCCCAAATCTTTATTATTGGGTATCAATTTTAAGTCCTAGGAGAAATTCAGACCCCTTAAGGAAGCTAATATTACACAGGACTCGTCAAAAACTTACAACTCACAGTATTGTTACAAATAAGTTTGCTCAAGAACAAAATACTACTTCTTGTCTTTTTAGCAAATAGGGATGGAACTCTGGGTAATTGTTGATCAACGGAATTACTGTTTATTCGATAAGTAATATAGATCTGTTGATGCATCAAAATAGCATGTACAGTAATAGTATACCAGAAGTATCGGACACAAATGAAATCTTAATATATAGCAGAAAACTCAATAACACCTCCATAGAAGCCTAAATATCATGTTATATGTATTATTCAAGTCTCATGTCATATTAATCATGTTATATAGCAGAAAACCATAAATTGCTCTGACCCAATTAATCTAACTACATTTATCTATATTGGGCATAGCATCATATGTTCATCAGCAGATAGGATATAATTACAAGATCACTTTTTCCATACCACATACCCTATGCTTTTCAAAACCGCTATGCAAGGGTGAACGATAAATATTGATGCAGAATAAAAAACAGACCCTGCATCCCTTTTTATATTAAAATTAAATTAAGCAATACAAATACTTTCAACTGAAATCCTAGCTTTATACCTTTACAGGAAGCTGCACACTTTATATATTTTCCCTGCTTCTCATTTCTGGGAATGATTTTAAAACCGGGAACTAGGGTCTGAAGGTACAGCCCACAAAAATCTAAGCAGAAATGAAACCTTAAATTGCTCCTCAACTTTTGACCTTTCAAATCTAAGTTTATTCAACTCATTCACCTTTGAGTCTTTGACTAATACAGTTTACTTTAAAATATTTTTCACTCTAAAGTTTTCAATGTCGCGTTTCACATTTTTGTTTCTGTGTTGTAGTCAATGCATCTACAACCAATATATCAAAGTGAACATCAAAAGTCTTAAATCCAAAAAATACCCTAAAATACTACTTAACTGTTAAACTTAGCAACTTTATCCTAATAAAAGGGTTATTTTTTATGTACCTTAGGGTGGAGCACCCAGGTTATATATATTTTCATTCAGTCTCATTTGTTTAAAGTTGAATTTCCATTTCTCATTTCTGCAATCCATGTTCTAGTAACCCTATATCCAAACCAAACCCTATATTGCTCCATAACTAAACTTTGCAATTAATTCAAATAAAAGGCTTATTTTAACTGAATTTTAATTCAATGCAATTTTTTTCCTAATTCTCATTTGCGTAATCTATGTTTTAGTAACCCTAAAATGAAGAACCGAAATTGCTCCTTAACTACCAAAGTTTTGCAATTTATACAAAAAAAAAGGCTTATATTTATCTTAGCTTTCAAGTTCAAGTTTCGATTTCTCACTTCTGCAATTGTAGGAACCCTGAATCCAAAACAACCCTAAGTTGCTCCAGAAACTAATGTTTGCACTTTATTCAAATAAAAAAGCTTATCTTTATGCATATACATCAAGTATACACATAAAAACCACCCTACACTGCTCAATCTAACTTCACTAGATCAAGTTTCCATTTCTTATTTCTGTAATAAAAACAACCCAATATTGCTCAATTTTAACTTCACTAATTCAAGTTTCCGATTCTCGTTTATGTAATATAAGTTCTAGTAACCCTAATTCCAGACCAATCCCTGAATTGCTCCTTAACTATTAACCTTTGCGATTTATTCAAATTAAATAGGCTTATTCCTATACATTCTAATTCACTATACAACTGTTTCTCATTTCTGTTATCCATGTTCTCGTATCCCTAACTCCAAAACAACCATAAATTGCTCCTTTAACTGTTAACCTTACACAATTTATTCAAATAGAAGGCTTTTGTCTACCTTTGGGTGCAGCACCCGTGTTTTATGTACTTGCATTCAGTATAAATTTGTTTTCATTTCTCATTTCTGTAATCTATGTTTTAATAAACCTAAAGATCGAAAACAAACCCTGCCCAAAAGACGAGTTTTTTAATACATAACTTGGGCGGGGAAGCGGCGGGTCGGATCACATTTCTGTAAACTATTCAAACAAAAGGCTAAATTTTATGCATTTTAATTCAATATAAAACTGTTAATCATTTCTGTAATCAAGTTTTAATAACCCTAAATCCTAAACAACTTGTTTTAAAGCTGTTCTCATTGTAATAAATGTTATAAAAAACCTAAATTCCAAACCAGACCCAAAATAGCTCCCAAATAAAGGCTTATTATACACACATAAAACCCTAAACTGTTACCCAACTAATTCTAAACAAAAAGAACGTGCTTATTATATACATATATACATATACATGTATATACATGAATAAACCCAACTTGTTTAAAACCTAGATTCCAAATCAAACACTAAATAGCTCCCAAATAACGGCTCATTTGTATCTTTATTCATTCTGAGTATATAAAAATGTTTTCAAGTTCCCGTTTCTGTAATCTATGTTCTAATGAAAACCCTAAACTGTTACCCAACTTATCCCAAACAAAAAGCATATACATACATACATATATATGTATATACCTCAGGGGGCGTCGCGAGTCGGATCTCGTGTGCAACAGCAACAGCGAGGGGTGCACGGAGCTTCTCGAGCTCATTTCTCCTTCCTGTAGTCTTGAGGTTTTTATTATTGGGGCAATTCTTTATTTAGTGAAAAAAAAGGTTAAGAAAATCAGGATCCCAGAAAAAAAAAAACCCTAAGAATTGATTAAAAAAACAAGAAAAATCCGAAAAAAATCCAAAATCACAAAAAAAAAATGAAGAATAAAAAAAGTACAAAAGAGGCCGGAAAGACCCAAAAAAACGTTCAAAAAAACTTTAAAAAACCCAAAAGCATACATACAAACATACAAGTTCCCATTTCTCCTTCCTGTAATCTATGCTCTAACCAAAACCCAAAACTGTAATCCAACTAATCCTAAACAAAAAAACACGGGCTTATTATATCCATACACACACACATATATATAAATCATAAACTGTTACCTAACTAATGCCAAACAAAAAGCACGTGCTTATTACATACATACATAAAAATACATACTTAAATATAAATATATATATATACCTCAGGGGGCGTTGCGAGTCGGATCTCCTCTACAACAGCAACAGTGAGGGGGGCACGAAGCTTCTCGAGCTCGTCGATAGAAGCAACAACAGAAGGTTTAGACCTAAAAACCTCTTCCTGCTCCTTATTCAAGGGCTTTCCTTTAGAAACAGTTTCCTCCATCTGCGTTATCCGATTCAGCTTCTTCTTTAACGCTCTTATTCTCTTGCTTATTAGGCTTAATACCGGTCCTTCCTCCACCACCTCGGTCGTCTCCGCCGTCACTGTCTCTGCTACTGCCTCTGTCGCCGCCGTCGATGCCATAGAGATAGAGGAGTTGTATATAGAGATATATATGTGTGTATGTATTTAGAGAGAGAGAGAGAGGGTTTGATTTGGAGCGGACTGGATAGTCTGAGGTTTTTATTATTTCTACCAAATGCTACCATAATTTTGTGGGGTTTTTTTTACTCTTTTATACACCCTAATATCTTATTAACTTTTTGCTATTTTTTATATCATTATTAACATATTACTTAATTAGTACACACCGTACTATAATTTTTCAGTTATTTTATAAACTTCTATCCGATAAGAATTAGTAGAAATAAAATAGTTTATCATTTCATTTGTCAAAAATTCAACCTAAACTTGAAAAGTTAAACTGGTTTGTACATAATTACTAAGTGCATGATAAGTTTGAGATTAGTAAACCTAAATGAATTAAGTTATGCAACTGAGATTAAGGAAAATAAATGTGAGTGTAATAGGTGGTAGTCGAATGAGCGGAACTTATTGGACGAAAGATTATAAAATTACCGAGAAGTGGTAGTATACTAATTGAATAATTTTGTAGTAAGTAAAGAGTATGGTTTACAAAAATGCGAAAACCTCATAGTTTTGGCGTTTTATACCAAATGCACCAATTGGTCCATGCTTGCTCTTGCGGCAGAACCACAATGGTCAAGAGTCCGATTCAAAAGAAATTATATATGTTTTATCTTAGGCTATGTTTGGTTCCAGGATTTGTAATCCTAATATTAACCTCGAAAGTGCAAATAACACTTTACTTTTTAATACACCCTCGTGACATTTTAAATACACCCCATTAATATCCGAAGTGGACAAATAGAGACAAAATATGTTACCAAACGCATTATTGGTGAAGTCCACATTATTTCTAATTGTGTCACACCCTACAATATTCCGACCAAACAAGGCCTAAATGTTAGAATTGGGAGTGGACTATGTGCATTGTTAGGGACTTTATTAGTCCAATTTAAGGATAAATTATTTATACTACAAATACCATTTTTTTTTTTTTTATTAAAAGTTGACCAACTTTGGTTTATTTGGACATAGTGGTAGCAGAAGCGAGGTTGATATCATGCTAGCTGAATTTATGTGTTTTTTTTATTGGGTGTTAAAGTGTTAAAATCGACAATCAAATGTGTGGCCTACTTTGGATTCCGGCAAAGCGCATTCACTATTGTTTAACACACTTTCGTAGAAAGTGCATGCAAAATCTTAAAAAGAATAACTTTCTTGTCTTCGATAATTGGCGGAGGTTGTCGGAGGTCTGACGAACCTCAGGCAAGGTCGAAGGAGGTCCGACAAGCATCCAACGAAACGCATAACTAATTATTGACATTCATGAAAAGTGCATATACAATCGTAGAAACTGACACATTTTAAAAAGAAAAGTTTGGAGGTATCACTTTTTCGTACTTCAGATTGACACTTTATTAAAACAGTTTGCTACTTCACACCTTTTGGTAATTGCCCCAATAGTTATTTAAATTTGTTATAGGCAATGACTTATACCACAATTTTCAACTTGCCCATATATAAATATATAATAGCTTGTATGCAAAGACAATTTTACGGTCAAAAAAGTTCATGTGTTGTTTGTGTTTACTTCTTAATTGTACCTTTGTATTATGCATAAACATTAATGATCAAGCTATGAACTTTTCGATGTTACCTCTGTTCAGGCATAACCTCCGTAGAGTAAGTATTTCTTTTGTCTAACATTAGGACTTTTTAATTTTTCATTAAGAGTTCCAATTCTTTCTAAAATTACGCTATTTGTTTTTTCATACTCTCTCTTTTTTTACACAGAAAAGTAGTGAATGTACAACAGACTTGATCACCTCACTTCAAGAACAATCAAACAAAACAGAATTGCATAACAATGTAAAATCAAACTGGTTAATTTTCTTTAGTAGTTTCTAATTTTAGCATTTTCATTATACACGGTAGTGTATTTAACTTCAACATATGATTTGTCAATAAAGAGAGAACAATAATTTTCTAGCTTACTTAAAATTTGTCAATTATCACGTGATACAAAGCCTGTGAGTTGCTATAAAAGATAAGGTCGTATGAGTCGGCTTAAAGAAATTGAACATTATCAAGAGCTTCAATCACAAATTTACTAACCAAAGCTGGAGATGTATCAGAGCACTACAAAAATGCCCGCTTTCGGCTAGAAGGGGTCAAACAGGTGACATTAACGGATGAATATCCACTCAGACTTGGTAAAGGCAATACTTAAAGTTCTAAAAAACTTGCACTATGAAGGAGCCAAAAATGAATTAAAAAACAAATTTCTTGACCCTATCTATTTTTTCCAATTTAAATGCTCCTCTCTTGCTCAAAATTCTATTTCTTCAGGAAACCTGGCTTTTCCTGAATAGACATACTGCATTTCTTCTTTCCATGTCTGTATGCAAAGTTTCGACAGGTGGTTATTCCAAATATCAGAAAAAGCGGAAAGAAAGTTTATACAACAAAAAACTACAAAAATAATTCCCCAATTTTCCATGGTATAGTAAGCCATAAAATAAGCTACATCCGGATATTAACATTCAATAAGAAGACAATGCCGTTTTTGTTATTATTCTTCTCAAATCTTATTTTTATATAAAGATATGTTACATAACCAAAGCCCTTACCTCATGCCGGAAGGAAATTCTCAAATCTGGTACATTTGTCTTGTGAATGTCATTACCTTCAGGACCTCTCTTGAAGTATTTGCCACCAAGCCAGTGCAACTAAATATTAAGAGATAATCAGATGAAAAATAATTCAGAATAAGAATGGCATGTAGAGTATAAAATAATCAAATAAATATAAGACATGAAAAGATATAAGATATACAGCAAGTGCATCTCCTTCGTAAGAGCCCAAATATCACAAAAACTTAGTAGAAAATGCGAAACATATATAACTATTAATTATCCAAGCAATAAGATTGAACACGGTACTACCTGAAGTTGGAATCAAGAAAAAATTAGCATTTCCTTAGTTAGTGTGTGTGTTTAAATTTAACAATTGCCAGAATCATATACTACATAATATTTACTAGTGACAGTAAATGATTTAAAGCTACCAAACCAAATGTCTGCCTCATCATTTGTAGCATTAACCAGATAGTACAGAAGTTTTTTAGCGCAGTCATGAAATAGTCCAGGAAAATATTTTTGCATAATTTAAAAGAGTAATAAAGGCATAAAAGTCATTGTAATAAAAAATTCTAAACGGAGGCCAACTTATCATATGATTGTTTCAACGGATAAAATGAGGAAAGAGAAGCTACAAGTTGCACATTAACTTCAAACATTCTCACCTTGGCAGCATGTGAGAATCCAGATTGATAGACAGAGTTTCTTGCTATCTCACAAAGGTCACAAGAAGTGAGCTTCCACACCTGATATAGGTCAAAAAAAAATTAAAATCCACATTTATAAATAATGCCAATAGCCAAGATTGTGAGCAAACCTTTGCTGCAACACTATACTCCTCAACCAGGGGTTCTTTGGTTAAATGTATTTGAAGAGGATCATCACTTGAAAGAGAAACATTCAAGCCGCGTTGAAAGAACATGGGGAGCGGGTTACGGTGATAATCCAGGAAGAGTGAATTGTTGCTCAGAGGTGACATTGCCAATCCAATCTACATAACAAGAAAAGAGAATATATAAACTGACTAAAAGTCATTTATATATATTAACAACTTATTCTTAAACTAGTAGATTTGTTGGCATCATCTAACTAGGAACTATACATTTAACCAGTTCACCTGAGCAAGGGAATATAGGTGAACAAGAAAAGAGAGATAGACATAGATTGACTAAAGGTGATTTCTATATGTTCACAACTAGTTTGAATACTAGCAGAATATTTGTTGATTTAATGCAACTACCAAGTACCCAATCAGCCAGTTTACCTGAGCAAGGTAATATAAATACTGCAGTACAGGAGATTTCCGCAAGTTGATTCCGTGAGATATATTATGGCACAAAAGAAAAGCCGCAGCTAGATGGTCAATATCACCAGCCTGTGCAAATTGTTTATCATTTTTAGATGAGACTTGAGATGCTAAATAGAAGATATATAACTATATAAGAGAAAGCTGACAACCACCTCTCCACAGTGAGGCCTTAATCTGATTGGGGGCAATCCTTTTGATTCACGAAGCTGTAGAGGATATTAGACACAAATCATATCTTAACCGTGATAAGAAATTTGAAACAAGATATTTTTTTGTGGAGTAAGGGATTGGGAAGGGGGGTAGAAGAATTTTTACCTTATTGAGAGTATACAAATTGGCATAGCAGTAGTAAGCATAGTAAGAATATGCAGGATTAAACTCGTTAGTCCATTCAGCCGGCTTCGGCATGTGTTTGGTAGGCCGTCTTTCAGGTTTGCTTTCATCATCCACAAGATCGAAACCCACAACCTGTAGTTGCATACATGTGTAATTTAGCCCACAAAATGTGAAAAAAAACTTAAGCACAACAATTCTTTTCCGGATAAGATAACTAGAACATGAATTCCAAATTTCATAATTACAGTAATTGGTCTGAAATTAAAGTGTACATGTATTTACCAATGCATTGTATAGTGTATAGTTACCAGAAAATACGTTGACAAGAAAAACGCGTTTCTCTGGAAACTCGTTTTGTTGTGCAAACTTTGCATTTCCGCAACTTGTACAAGAAATTTTTAATTTGAAAGTTTTTCTTTAACTACTTTGTAACTCAGGAAAAACAATATTGGCATTTTGAAATACATTTTCACAATTGAAACAAAACATACTTATTTCTATTATTCTATCTTATGTAAAGTAATGTGTTTTATGCGGACTATTTTTTATCAGTCACGTCGTTCCTGCTTTCCATATAATTTTACCATGTCTCATCCAATTCCCATACATACCCCTTTCTGTTTCCTATACTGGCAATTTTCGCTATATAGTTGCCTAGTACATAAAAGAACTCCGAATTATGCAAAGTTATTAGAAGCTCATGGAGAAAAAAATGGTTAAGTTGTAGAAAAAGTAAGATTCCTAAAATGGCCGGTGCTATCAATTGAAACCACCAGCATTCCCTACACAGTATTCTTTATCAATCACATCATATCCTGCTTCCCTACAGCCACCGGCTTCTGTTTTTTAAACTGGCATTTATCACTACATTAATTAAAATTACCGGCATTTGCTATATCAGGTGTAGAATAAAAGTAGTATGAGCTAATCAACATATTTTGAGCAGGTAATCATTCCAATCGATGATATAATTCAATGGCTTAGCAAATCTGCACGTCTGCTCTAGAGAGAGAACGATTATGAAAGACAAAATAGAGATATTACCTGCATCAGAAACAGATGTAGGTGAGGATGAGAATTTGGGTCGACTGTAACTTCAAAAAGTGGAATGAACACATTATCCAAAATATTTTGGAAAGATGTAACAGTTCCCATGTTCTTGTACACATTATATAGCCGTGGGAGCTGCATGTAAGGTCAAATGCAATTCAATCAGATCTATTCTTAGAAACCATATTGAACTGGAAATAAGGAGTAAACAAATAACAAGGACTTCTTGATAACTAAAAGAATATCTATTTTTTACACAGGTAAATGCTGATAATGTAGCTACATTAGCAAAGACATTAAATTACCTGGATTAACCATACAGCGTTATCACTATAAAGTGAATTGTTAACATACCAACTTGCTAGCTGATCCCATTCACTTTGCTTCCTCCCATATATGGAAACCCTGTACTCTGCCAGCTGAAATCAGAGAATTCGATTTAGAAGCTTTCATCCATTTGTTTATTATTCTTCAAACAATGCATAGCATCGGGACTCCTAATCTCTTATCTAATATCTCCAATGGTTTTTTCTTCTCTTCTCTTAAGAAAACAAGATGTTAATTTTCATAAATAGGTTTCATATTTTTAAAAGAGGAATAAAGGATAATTAGGTAGAACATCTCTTTGAATTGCCCAAGAGAAATGGCAAAAAGGAGACAAGTAAAGGAGTTTTAGTTACTGAAATTACCAAAAGCATCAACTTGATCAATAATTTCAATGTAGAAAATGATAAAATATTAAGACTTCAAAACAAAGTAGTCAGTAACCTGATATTTGCTAACTTCAAGATCTGTTAAAACCTCCTTCGTCACCTCTGCTAGAAAACGTCCTGAAATATTAAAAATACAAATCTGTGTCAAAGAAAAAAAGAAAAATCATTTTCTATTACAAAGATAATATCAATACGAGAGTATGCATGTATATTATGATATTGAGTAATAGTACAAAAATGGATGTTTCTTTCTAATGAGTGGACTTGTGAACAAGGCTGTGCACCGATGCACATACATTACTACTCTGCAATTGCCTAAAACTACTCTTGTGATCAATGCAGGAAAAAAAATTCCTATTGATGATCTACTTCCTTAACCTCCAATCTTAGAAGAAACACTACGTACCAAAGTTAGGATCTTTACAAAGTACAAACACAGTCACTCAGATCCTATCATAGAAGAATGACCCCAATGGTATAATTTAATACTGAGCCTTGCTTTCAGTCTCTATGAGAATTAACAGAGTCGAAATTGTCTAATACCAAAGTTAACTTTCGTTGTCCCTTACCTTGGATGAGGTTGTCCTGTTTCAGAAATATCTCTCTTAGTCTGCTCTGTCCACAAGGATTATACTTCAGATTGAACTTGTCAAAACGATGAAAGGTACTTTTATCGGCGTGCACATCTAGAAGATCAACATTAAGATCGTAACTGCAACAAAGTTTAACAAGGCTTAGAGCAATAAATATACCCTTATATATATAGTATATATATATATATATATATTCTTCCAAAGTCAAAGAACAATAAAAAGACTCAAACTAACACCAACCCTGTTAATTGAAGACTCTCAAAGACTTCCTTAAGAGTGAGATATATTCCATCCCGAAATATGACTACCTGTCAACCAAAAAACCGCATTTTGAAAATTGGTTACAACAAATCAATCACTGGAATGCAAAGCCTAAACATGTTGGAACTGTCCCACATCGTTTAGGCATTGATAAAGCCAAGGATTAATATATGCCCCTCTCCTTCCTTACTAATAGGCCTTTTAGTGGGGAATGGACGGGCTTCTACATGGTATCAGAGCCAAAGGCTAGCCAGTTTGTATGATGGACCACCTCCACCCACTTTGTCGATCGCATTCGTTGGGCTTATCGGAAATTGACCAACCCACGAGTGAGGGGGAGTGTTGGAATTGTCTCACATCGTTTAGGCATTGATAAAGCCAATGATTAATATATGCCCCTCTCCTTCCTTACTAATAGGCCTTTTAGTGGGGATTGGACGGGCTTCTACAAAACAAAAATAGGTAATTACCAAAAAGATAGAAATTACACCTCATCTGGCTCTTTCCTCAATTTTGACTTGATAAACCGCAAAAGATGCTTCTGATTCATGCAAGCAGAATGGTGCACATGTGTATCAACTTTTCTAATGTTGTAGAAATCACGATGAGGCGCACCTTTTTGAGCAAGAAACTCCCTATCTGCATTTACCAACAAATGAAGGCGAAATTTCTGTAGGGTGGTCAAAATTAAGGGGGGGTAAGCACAATTATGCAAAGTACAAGACAAGGACCTACAATTTAAGTACCTCTTCAAGAAATCGCAACCGAAGATGGCATGTTGAACGGACATCCCCAATGGACACAACTTTTAGTAGATGATGCAAGTCAGTGAAAAATTCAGTCGAACTTGCTACAGGAAAAAGATCTGTGGGATCTGAGAAAGAAAGAGAGTGAGAGTGAGAGTGAGAGTAAGAGTAAGAGATACTTAAAACTCTCAGACAGAAATTATATACTCAAAAAGACTCACCATTTTCACTACCATAAACGCGAATAACTCCGTCTTCCATCCTAAAACTATGCTGCATATGAGATGTTCAAGACATCAGTAAACAATAAGTTCCTTTGAGAAAAGAATTTATTTCGAATCATGCTTCTTAGAAAACAACCATACAAGCAAAAAATTCTATACAGCTTTGTATTTATAATATATTAAAACCTGGGGTAGCTTACCGCAGTTTTCTCAGCAGGCACAAAGCAAAGTGGATCGTTGTTTTTAAGGGATGCATGAGATTCTTCCTCAGTGGCTTTCACCCAAGGAGCAGCACTTTCACGAAAAACGTATTTCTCCCTTAATTCCAAACATTCACGTATCATTTTCCATACTTCCTCCTCTTCTTTGTGAACAGACTCTAGTTAGTTTGACCAAAAAAAAAAGAAAAGCAATCTAGTTATACATAATAACTTGGCTAAATTACAATATCTTAGTGTTTCGATAACAATGAATGGTAAAACAATTTATGCCTTGTTTGGCTGCAGATTTTAAGGTCGTTTTCTGTCCTCTGCCTTTAAAAGTTGATGGACTTCAATACTGAAATTTTCTGGTTCTTTGGCTTGGTAAAAGCTAAAAAATCTTTGAGTTGGATGAACACAGCTTTTTACTAAACCTTAAGAAATCGAAGCTAATTTGCTTAAGTAGCGGCAACCAAACAAGCCCTTAAGCAGGCAATCATCATTCGTGCCCTTACTCAATACAGATAAGGAATTGACAAAAAAAAACTCACACTTACCATGCATTGTAGGCCTCAAAAGCAAACTTTTAAGATCATTAGCCACGAGTCCCACTGAAGTTGCACCTGTATCTCCATATTGAATAACACTAGCTTTTGATTCATTAGATTTACATTCTCCTCTAGCTTTCTCATCCTGAACACCGCTCCTGTCTTGAGCTTTGTAAGTTGGAGCAGATACACTTTGAATGTTCAAGTTGCTATCCTGCTATCATGATTAATGAAAAACTGAAATAAACTAAAAATATATGTCCAGGGATAAAAGTTTTGAAAATATACTCCTAACATTATTCTTCTGTTAGTAAATTTCGAATTTCTCCCAAAAAATAATCTAAAATCCAGAATGATTTATGCAGGTAACGGTTGACAAGGAGATGGATCAGATGAGATTTTGTTTCGTAAGGAACCATCTCCACTGTAGAAGCCCGTCCATTCCCCACTAAAAGGCCTATTAGTAGGGAAGGAGAGGAGCTTATATTAATGCTTGGTTTTAGCAATGCCTAAACGATGTGGGACAATTCCAACACTCCCCCTCACTCGTGGGTTGGTCAATTACCGATAAGCCCAACGAGTGCAATCAACAAATTGGGTGGAGGTGACCCATCATACAAACCAGCTTAGCCTTGGCTCTGATATCCGTCCATTCCCCACTAAAAGGCCTATTAGTAGGAAAGGAGAGGAGCTTATATTAATGCTTGGCTTTAACAATGCCTAAACGATGTGGGACAATTCCAACATCCACTGACAAAAGTGGGAGGAGGGGGGTTAGGTGAAATAGGAGCACTAGATACAGGGTCACGCGTGATCAATTAGGAACCTAGGAGTTGGTGCTAATTATGTTAACTTAAGGGGTCCTTTTACAGTTTCTGAAGATACTTAGATACTCGTTAACATGAGCAGTATAAACAGGCAGGTTATCAGTTTCTGATATTGTATCATGCATGAAGACGAATATGCACATTCCTGTCGTAGCTGTAGAAGTCTATTCATGTTAAGCTTAATCAATTATCCCCCTACCCCCCCCCCCCCCAAAAAAAAAAAGAATAAAGAGTACTATTTCATTGAGATTGAACTGTGGAATCGTTGTCACTAAAAAAGTGTCTCACATTAATGATAAAATTGTAACCCGCACAGGTGCAAAAGTAATTCCGAATACCAGATATGAACTTCTACATACATTTAAATTCATATAACTAGCTGAAGAGTCAATATCCTCATAGTCAAAGCCTGCGTCTTCTTCAATTGCAATTTCTGATTCTTCATCCTCCGAGTTTCTTGCACTTCCAACAGCATAACCTCCTGAGGATCTAGGTGTCATTAACTTACCATAAGATCCCACTCGGAATTTAGAGCCCAAACTGTTTATAGGCTGATCGTGTCCTGGAAAATCAAAAGCTAAATACATTAGCCATGGGACATAAAACTGTACAACAAAAGGAAATATGGAAAATGGATAACAGGAAGAATGTTAACCTATTTTACTTAAGATCCAACTCAATAAAACATCTTATATACTCAATGGAGACATGCAGGACAGCTGCAATTTTATTTTAAACAATTATCAATGTCGGAGACGATAAGTAAATATAATGCATAATCGCATATCTACCTAACAGGTCACGCTTCTTGAGATGGTAGCATAATATGGTATCAGTCCACTTGAGGAAGAGGTTCTAGGATTAAATTTCACCACAACGGCACAACCCATACAATATATGATTGCAATATTTTGCCTAGCAAAGCAGTACACAAGTGAGGGTGCAATGGAGGGGAAAAAAGGGTTAAAGCTCTACAAGAGATTGTTGCATTAATCTACACAGCTCATCAAGTAATGTAATGTAACTCTTTTAAAGAAGGAATGTAAATCCTTCAAACCATGGATCAGTGTATCAATTAGGACAATTAACGAACTCTACCATCATCCCTTACTTGTGGACTGGCCCATCCAAGGCCCATTAAGTTCATCAATTAAACTTAACTAACGAGCAGATGATATAATCCTATACCAATAGCTGTTAGATACATGTCGAGGGACCATATACATTTTTGAGATGACCTATTAAAGCAAGAAAAAGTTACTCTTATGTCCATTCTATCTCAAAACGATACCCAAGTACCAATGGAATTAGCTAGAAATATGAGAAATGTGAGTGATCACATTGGACAATGTGTTTTAGGCCACTGGAAGTTTTTTTCTTCTTTCTTCCCATCTCCAAAAAATAAAAAAATAAAGACTACTGGCCAGAGGATTCGACGATTCGTAAAATACTTACTAAACACGTGCTAGATCACTATAAGCCATGTAGAGATAATTAAAAACTCTACAGATAGTATATAACTCAAAACATTATTTCCCCATCAAGTTGTTTCTAACAGACACAATAATAGCAACTGGCAGCTAAAGCTATTTTAGCAGCAGAAAAATCAGATAGAGATGCTACCAAACAGTTTTAAGGTCTTCTTAAACAAAAAGCAGATGATCTGAATTAAAGCCTCAAGCCAAGTGTCAATTTCTCAACTGCAGAAAGCTCGCTTCTGCACTTCCATCATCGGAAGCTCACAGAAACTTCCATATCACGGTGTAAAAGGGGAAATAGATACATGATAATCGCGAGAAGTAGAAATACAGGGAATGGAAAATTATCTAGCCTTGTTAACACTCAATTTGTATTTGCCGATATCAAACAAATCCATATCTAACTCAACCTACCAGATCGGCTCATATACCTATACTAACCCATAAAAGAGTATTACAATTTTGTTTTTTATTTTGAAGTATTGGAAGAATTATTATCGTTTAATAGTATTTTATTACATAAAACTATAAAAATAGAGAAAACAAATCTCCTAGACGCTTCCTCACTCTTACTATCATCTGATTCCTCGCTCCCGCTTCATGCAACTATGGTCCATATCAGCAGAAGAACTAGTAACACGGTCAAAGCCTCTACGTTTAATATTTTTAATTTTAACTCGTATTTTAACCTAAAAATTTTCAATTAGAGCATCTCAGCCCGCCCAGGGGTGGATCCTTTCATGTGCAAGGGGGGTCAAGTGCCCCCCCTTAGTCCGGAACAAGGGAAAAAAAACGATTTTTTCAAGTATATATTATATAAACTGCTTAGATATATAATATTTAATGTAAATATATTCTAACTTATGCCACTAGCCTAGTGGATAAGTGTTTGTTTTAAGTGCTAGAGGTCCCGAGTTCAAATCTTTTTAACTACCGTTTATTTTCTTTCAAACCATTATATTGCTAATACAAAATTATACTCTTACTCTGTCAATTTTTTTACTATCTGTGTTCGGTTGGATTTTAGTACACATAAAAAATCTCGGAAATTTGTATAATTCTTCCCCTCCTTCGTTTGGACTCAGGTTCCGTCCCTGAGCCCGTCTCAATAAAAACAAAGCAAAACTGAATTTCATCCAATCTCTGCTCCTCCCCAAACGAATCATGGTTCCAACATCCAGCTTTGATTCTTGAAAAGCAGAATCTATGCGTAAATGAGAGGACTTTGTCTATCAATTCCTGAAGGAAACTTCTAGCTATACAAAACTACATGTGTACATAGCAACACTAGACCTTTAAAAAACATCTATGCAATAGCTTTATCTGTCACATGCAGTAGATTAACCACCATTTGTTCGGACATGTCACATGGGAATAATTTCACGCATTTTGTTGTTTTGTTAGATGTCATAGTGAGAAGACTGAAATATAGAGAGAGAAAAAACATGATAAAAGTTTGAGTTTTTGCTCAAAGTGGGACTCTGCTCTTATCACCAACTCCCTGTTTCAAAAGTCCACGCCTAGCTCCCCTTAATCCCCGCCTAGGCCCCAAGCCTTGGCCTGGCGTCCCAACTAATACCAGGCAGTTTGATATGGTCAAAACCGGATCAAAGGGGCTAATCCGGTCAAAATAGGTGGATTATTTTATTAAAAAAAACTTAAAAATGCTTAATCTAGAAAATACGTTAATAATCAATCAAGATTTGCACTAAAAAATTGTCTTTGACAACATCTTTATAATTTACTTTGGTTTATGTTCGACATACATATACCATTTACATAACTTTTGTTGAATATTTGATAGCATATATATAAATTAGTTATGTATAAATGCTTAATTTAGGTGGTTAATCGAATTTACAACATATATATCAAATGAATTTCCAAATGCCCCCCAACGTGTTAAAATATGGTTTTCCCGCCTAGGCCCCGCTTATTCACCTAGGCCTCCAGGTCCCACCTACCGGCTTTAATCCGCCTAGCGACTTTTGAAACCTTGCACTGATTAGTTCTAGTTCGTTCCATATTGAGTTACATACTGGTTAATCGCATCCAAAAGAATGTGCCCTTGTCAACGACTAGTTCAATTCCTTCCATGTGGAGTTACGAACTAAGCGACTCGTTAATCCCATTTAAGAACAAATTTACCATTTGCACAATTTGTATGTGGAAGACCAGAGGGGATAAAGCAAGCTTCTGTTCACACTGTATGTATCCATTTCCGAAATAAATTGCTACTACTAAATAAAAGAGAAGATTGCAAAAAAGAATGTGCTTAGACCTTATATTTCAAATTCTGCATAAGGCCACTCTTCTTTCGAAAGAAGTGTCTGGGTATGCTACTCGATCTAACGTATACTTTTTAGTTATGCTGCAGCATGTGTGAGTAGTATACTCATTATCTCTGAATAGAATATCCATAAACGGATAAAACATTGATCCTAAGTACAGTAGCATATATAAATAACTCCTTCAGTTTCCACTTTTTACGTCCACTGTGGAAAAATGGTCCAGTTTGGAATGCCAATTTTAATACCAATTTCCAAAACGACCCTTTTAAAAAAAAAAAAAAACTTTTTGCAGTGAACATCTAAAGTGGAATGAACGAGATATATATTAGTAGCATACCTGGAAATTTCTCTTCTGAAAATAGACTGTTCACATATAATGAGGGGACATTACCAGAAAGCTCAAATGAAGCATATTCTATATGATTTTTTTTCATAGCATGGGAGAGCTGAAACACTATTTTTTTAGAGATAATATCAAAGATTATATAGAAAAAAGTTATGTTTTCGTCCATTTCTAACAAAACTTCGTTGGCTACATATAATTTAAAATACCAAAAACATGCACCTAATCCAAATTGACCCTCACATAAAATCAATGCCGTACACAGAGATTGTATATAAGAAAATAACATATCTTTCTAGTCCACAGCTTAATCCTTTAGATGAGACAGCATTTAAAACACTAATAACAGATGCTAAATTGTCACAAGAAGAACATATAAAATTGAACCTAAATAAAATCAAATACGTAAGCAAAGATTCTATACCTAAAAATAACATATCATACTAGACCAAAGTTTAATCCATTAGATAAGAGCATTTAATATACTAAATATAAATGCTAAATTGTCACAAGAAGAACACATAGACTTGACACGCTAAAATAAATAAAATACGTCAACAGAGATCTTATATCAAAAAATAACATATCCCATTACTCCATAGCTTAATCCATTATACGAGAGAACAATTATAACACCAATAATAGATGCTGAAGTGTAATAAAATTAACTCTGAATAAAAAAAAATAAGGACACAGATTATAAAATCACATATCCTACTATTCCATAGCTTAATTCAATAGTTAAGAGAACAATTAAAAATCTAATACTATATTACTATATCCTAAAATTGTACCGTCTACACTAATAATAGTTGCTCTTTTCAAAAGAAAAAAAATTAAAAAAGAAGTTTATTTTCCACTTCTTGGCTGCATATTTCAAAATGTAAGACCCAAAGCACACACTTAATCAAATTTGACCCTTACATATACATAGACTGTATTCCGAAAACTAACATGTACTATTATATAGCTTAATCCGAACGATAAGGGAATATTTAAAACACTAACAGTAGATGCAAAAATTGTACAGTTTATACAGGCCATATGAAGAGGGAGAAGACCTGAGGGAAAATCCAATAATATATAATAAAAAAAAACAATTTGACTCCAAAAATTAACTAATTTTTTATTATAGAAAAAACACGTAATTATGACTACTATGTGTGTGTTTCTTTAATATAATTGAAATTTACAAATAAAAAATGATAAAGATGTAAACTAAATTGGTTGTGCCTTATATGACCCAAGTTAGTTCTATTCCCGTGTCTCACTCGTATACACACATAGTCGTGTCCGCGTTAAATAGAATATATTATTCCATAGCTTAATCCATTAGATAAGAGAACAATAATTTGACCCCCAAAATTGAAAATAAAAATAAAAAAACAATAAAAAAGAAGAAGAATAAATGATGACTACCATTCGTAAGTTTCGCTAATATATGAAATTTACATGATATAGGTAGAGATTTTTTGGCAAAACGTCCATTGATCACCATCACCATACATTGACCAAATAAATGTTATTCATCATATATATATATCATAAGTGGGTGTCGAAAACTCTCTACCTAGTACCTATATATATCATTACCCAAATTTAAAACATATTGCATGTCTTACATTTTCCAAATCAGTTCTATCCCTTGACCAAATTCATGTAGATTGTATTACTTTTGTCTTAATAATAAAAGTAGTAGTAAACTATTAGTAATAATAACAAAAATAAGTAAGAGATAGATAATAGCAAAATAAGTACCGTCAAGACGAGCAGTATGACGAGGGCGAAGACCAGAGAGGATAAAGTCGACCGGTGCAGTACAAAATGGTGTATAGTTGATATCAAAATGCTAACAAATTGTACAGTTGATGGTATTAAAAGGAAAACCCGTAATTCATGATACTAAACGATAAACCGTTGATAGTTAATAGTATTAAAGCATAATAATCCTGATAGAATAGATACTAGTAAAGATATGTAGCATCCTCTCTTTTTATCTTCTATATCTTTTATCCAACTACACATCGCAACAACACGCATCGCATGGCCACAATTACTAGTATATATATATATCATTACCCAAATGTTTAACATATTTGTTATGTCTTACATTTTCCAAATTAGTTATATCCCTTGTCCCACCCGTAGCGAGTACCATACTCGTGTCCGTGTCATAAAAATAACAATTAAAACAGAAACAATAATGATAATAATAATAGATAATAAGTAACAAAATAAGTACCGTCAGTACGAGCCGTATGAAGAGGAGGAAGACCCGAGGGAATAAAATCCAGCGCCCTTCCGTCCACCGACTCCGACACGTCATCGTCGTCCTCCTCCTCGTCAGAGTCGTCGTCGGCGGGGAATTTGAGGCGGCGGAGGGAGATGAGGTGGCGGAGGACGTGGTCGACGGTGCGACGGTGGATGAAGAACGCCGATACAGCGACGATCGACGCTCCGAACAGGGCGGCGACGGCCAGGTCTATCGCCGGTGATGACGTAGACATGTGGGAACGAATTTGTTTAGGGTTTATTTATTTATTTATAAATAATCTGTTGTGGTACTATTAGTGATTTTAGTGAGAGAGTGATAAATAAGTGATATTTAGGACTGTTGCAAAAACGGCGGCTTCTATAGTACTTTTACTCGGTACAGCCGGCTCAACTTATATTACTGGATTTAACATATTTTATATTTATACAAATCTAAAAAAATAGCTTTAAATTATAATAAAATAAAATAAAAAACATAATAAAATTATAAAAATTATAAAAATCGTAAAAAAATATAAAAAATAACAAATAATTATAAAAAAAATATAAAAAATATAAAAAATCATAAAAATTTTATAAAAAATCAACAAAAATTATAAAAAATCACCAAAAATGACAAAAAATTATTAAAAAAATACAAAAATCACAAAAAATTTAAAAATGAAAAAAATCACAAACTTTTTAAAAAATTACAAAAAATATATATAATTTTTTTTGTCAATATAACACTTTTTATACCGAAAAATAAAAAAATATAAAAAATGACAAAAACTTATAAAAAATCACAAAAAATTATTAAAAAAATGAAAAAAAATGAAAAAAAAAATAACAAAAATCACAAAACATTATAAAAAAATAACAAAAATCAGAAAAAAGTATAAAAATTATTAAAAAAATGAAAAAAATCACAAAAAAAAGAATTATAAAAAAATGAAAAAATCATAAACTTTTTAAAAAATTAAAAAAAATATACAATTCAGTCGAAAGTAAATATAGTTTAATAAAAGTGAATATACATATAGTTCAGCTAAAAGTGCATCTGGTTCAGATGAAAGTACATCTGGTTCAGATGAAAGTACATCTGGTTCAGATGAAAGTACATCTGGTTCAGCTTAAAATGCATCTAATTTAGTGGAAAGTATATATAGTTAAGTCAAAAGTGCATATAGTCTAGTCGAAAATGAATATATTACAGTCGAAAGTGCATATAGTTCTGTTAAAAATGCATCTGATTCAACTAAAAGTGCATCTGGTTCAAATGAAAGTGCATATGGTTCAGCTGAAAGTGCATATGGTTCAGCTAAAAGTGTATCTGGTTCAGCTGAAAGTGCATATGGTTCAGATAAAAGTGCATCTAGTTCAATAAAAGTGCATATCGTTCTGTAAAACCTGCATCTGGTTCAACTGAAAGTGCATCTGGTTCTGCTGAAAGTGAATATAGTTCGGCTAAAAGTGCATCTGGTTCAGCCTAAAGTGCATCTAGTACAGTCGAAAGTGCATAAAGTTCAATAAAAGTGATTTTTTTGTGATTTTTTCATTTTTTTTTTATAATTTTGTGATTTTTTTTTTCATTTTTTTTCATTTTTTGTGATTTTTATAATTTTTTATAATTTTTTATATTTTTTATATTTTTTTAATATTTTTATAATATTTTGTGATTTTTTTTTCATTTTTTATAATTTTATGTTTTTTTTCATTTTTTATAATTTTTTTTTGTAATTTTTTAAAAATTTTGTGATTTTTTTTTATTTTTTATTTTTTATAATTTTTTTTTGATTTTTTTTTTCTTTGTGATTTTTTTTTTTTTCATTTTTTGTGATTTTTTATGATTTTTTTATAAAAATACATTTTTTTTTAATTTTTACAATTTTTTTGTGATTTTTTTCATTTATTTTGAGATTTTTTGCATTTTATATAATTTTATGTGTTTTTTTTTTCATTTTTTATGAAATATGTGTATAACGTTTTGATAAATAAAGTAAATAACTAAAAAGTGGTACTTATAGAGAATATAAACTTATGGATGTAGCTAGGAGTAATATAAGTTCAAAAGTGATACCTATCGACCATTATTTGTATTTACTATACGTACTATTATAGGTTAGACTCTCCGTGTTTCTATATAAAATTGTCAATTACTAATATAATATACGTTTTTAACTAACTTCACGTTGTTAACATTTTTTTTTATATTTAACAACAAATTTAATATTATTAACATGATAATGTAGTTAGCTAACTCATAGTTAAAGCAAAAATAACATATTCTCTTTTTATTTTTTATTTGTAATAATATTATTTTTTATCCGAAATTAATTATTTATTATAAATTAATAGATAACGTTGAAAAATGCACTAATATGAGACTTATATACTTGTTAAACTTAACAAATATACGTGACATTTAACCTACACATGTGTCACTATTTAACGAGAAAAATTTAACACAACTATTGTAGATATTTTAAGGCAAATGCAACTATGTAAAAAAATGTCAATTAGATACGTTTCTCGGAAAAAAAATCCTCAATTTAGTTTTAAGTTTTTAACCTTTCTCGGATTATGTTATGTTAGAGCAAAACAGCCACACGAGACCCCAATATTTTTTTCGGTTCACTTTTAGACTTTTATCAAAGTTTAACGTTAACTCGTTTATATTAAAATACCCCGTGTTTAAGTATTTCGTATTTGATTTATTCAGATGCTTGTATGGTGATCCGTTCAATTCAATTTATCTCAACAAAGCTTCAAAATAAAACAATTCTAGGTAAATCTCATGCTATTTTGCTTAACTTATTTTTTTTATAGATTAACTAGGATATATTAGATGATGAGATGGTTCTCAATTTGGCTATGTCTATCTTTACTTGAAGATGTATTATGGAATAGGGAATTACCCCTTAGATTTTATGAGCTTCTTCATTTTTTTTAGTTTCATATGCGATTAATTGTTCTTAATTTGGTTATGAAAAATAATCTACCGATTATGTTTGTAGGGTTTTCATGTCTAATAATTTCTCATCAATATTTTTTTGGTCTTTTTCTTATAGGAAAAGTATAGAAATAATGTGGGCACTACTTATTATGTTTATGGTTGATGGATTTCAAGTTTGCTTGTTTTTATCTCTTGTAAAACTTTTCAACCTTGTGGAAATACAACATGGTTTTGAAGCATCTTTTGCACATGTTTAAGGATATGGACTAGATATGAGCAACGAATTCTTCACACCCCCTATTTAAGTTAAAAATGTTGATAATATTTTTGGGATGACTACTCCTTGTATATCTGAAGAAGGAAATGATCGGCAATCTCAAAGTGTAATAGGTGATTCCAGTTGAAAATCTCGAGGTGATAATTTCAATCACGAGCAAGCCATTATATTGATTAGTGGGTAACTTAGTACGAGATTAGATGCAATCGTTAGCAATGATAAAAAATATCCAATGTGCTTTGAATAGGCCCCGTCTATACTATTATGAGTGCAAGAACTCTTTTAACTTTTCAATAAGAAGCAGACATTCATTTCGAAATGTTGGTCAACAATTCGACCTTCTATCAACAAGTTTACCAGTTTACCAGGTGCTTGGCGTGAAATTTTATAGTCATGTCTAAGTGGTTATTCAGAGACTGATATGGTACATATATGACTTCAGAGAAAACATGTTTAGAGTAATTGCTTAATAGATTCTTAATAAGGACTTGAAATAGTTAGTTTTGATAAATACTTCCATGTTTAATAAAACTCTATTACTTTTGTCTTACTATCTATACTAATCAAGTTTGTTTGGGTGATTGTTAAAACTTGACTTGATATCATTTTGGACAGATGGAAAGTTGACTTATAGGTGAATGTTTTTACGAGTAAGTTTATTAATATCCCCAACTCAGTTCTTATTTTCACCCTTGAAAACATCACGAGGCCTGGTCTTCTTTACACTACGGATTTTTTTTTTGCTCTGTTCTTCCTCTACTTGAATTGTTTCCTTGTGTTTTTTTTTGGGTGAAATTAATGTGATTCCTTGTCTTTTTAACCTTAATAAAGCCCGTTCCTTATGTGCCTGGTTTAGGTTCATCGTTCTTTGAATTTCCATTAATCATATATCAAACCAAATCCAGTTGACTCCCCCCACCTCCAAAATGGATAAATATCAGTTTGAAATCGGAAATATCCTTCGTGCTGGCCTTTTATCTCAAATATACTCCCCTGACCAACTCTTTAGATTAGGTGCCAACACTGTCAAGTGGTCGATAGATAAAAAAAAATTAAAAATTTTTTTAGGTAAGAGAATAGGTGACGAAAATTTAACGGAGTTAATGTGATAAAATAATAGAGCCGCCACTAATTTACATCCTAAAAGAGTGAAAAGGAACACATAGCTACTTGTATGCACAATGCACGTAAATAAATTTCTAAAAGATTGAGAAACATGAACAATCATGAAATAGTCTACACTAGATCCAACTCTCAAGGACACTGAATTATGATTAATAAAAAGCCCCAGATTTATCCCATCGTGAAACACATGTCAAAAGCAACTAGGTAGCTAAATGTTTGCGACATTAATATATTGTTGCAACGATATTTGAACAATCTTGCAAAATAAACACAATTGGCTTATTACAAATACACATTCGGTATATTTCTCGATTGCTATATTATTGTCTTATTTATATCGGATAGGCAATAGCTCTATACACACAATCCTATATAGCTATTTCGCAAACATTTGATTCATTTTTTAACGACATCAAGCTCAACATCAACATGAGCTTTGTCCTCCTTTATTCCAACACTACCCTTGTAATCATATTTATTAGAGACTCTAAGAAAATAAACGAAATTAAACACTCCCATCCCTGCTATTACATAATAATAATAATCGATTCGCCCTTCATTTATATTGTTCGTCAACCAGTCGGGTCTGCCATCCCGACGTGTTCCTTTATGTATGATAATTACCAATAAAGTGCTCAAATAGTTGGCTCCCGAGACAGTGACGCTGAAGAGAGAATTCGCAAGACTGCTCATACTTTCTGGAAATTCTTTGTTATAAAACTCAATCTGCCCGATAATATTGAATGCCTCTGCAAACCCCATTAGGACAAGTTGTGGTGCTAGCCAAAGTACCGACAATGGTGCCAACCCATCTTCTCTACCGTGTGATATAGCCGATGCCCTTCTCTTTTCCTCAACCAAGCTCGCGACTATCATTGAAAGTATCGAGAAAATCATTCCAATTCCCATCCTCTGAAGGACTGTGATCCCAGAATCATTTTTGGTTATTTTTCGGAGGGCAGGTACTAAGACCCTGTCATATAATGGGACCCAAATACCGACCGTGATCATGGAAATGGTCATGAGAGAGCCCGGTGGGATTTGGAACTTTGGGCCAAGATGGCGGTCCATTTTTCGGGCTTGGGAAATTGTGAATGTTCCTTGTTGCGCCATTGCGGTGAAACAAATGATACCCGATGCCCAAACTGGGATCACATTTAGTAGGCATTTTACTTCTTCTATGGTTTGGATGCTACATAATCTCCAAGGATTTGAAGGGATGCCATTTGGATTTAGTTCTCCTTCTAAGATTATAGCAGCTTTGTTTAAGAACCTGCATCATAATTCATAAATTTAACCGTCAATAATACATTTTTCAAATGAAAGTTGATCTCTCAAAGTCATCAAGGTTAGATTTTAAATGAGATATCTCTGAACTAAAAAAAATAAAATGGACAAACCTTGTAGAACATGAAACTCAGAAAAACAAAAGAAAAATCAGTTCTTAAGCTGACCTTGCTTAGTAGAAAGTTGAGCTTATAACTTGCAACCATATTATTATCTACCTGAATTTATTTGTGAGAGGAAGTTTCATGACCCGAGTACCCTTCAAAGGCGGATCATAAAAAGTATCACTACCCGCATCTTCACCCTCCGTCGAAAGTTTGAGGTGTCGCTTCTTATAAGCCGCCACAACTGCTTGCGCTATACCAGAAAACACACTCCCCTCCGGATTTACATACACGTACAACCTAGTCCCCACAAAGAACAAAAAGATAGAACCCACCATGCAAAGTGTGGGTATACCAAATCCAAGAACCCAACTCACATTTTCTTGAATATAGACAACTACAGTCAAGGCCAAGATTAGGACCACAGTGAAACTTGTATAGTACCAATTGAAGAAGCTATTGATACCTTTTCTCCCAGCATCTGTTGTTGGGTCAAATTGGTCTACACCAAAGGGGATGCTACAAGGCCTTACCCCACTTGAGCCTATAGATAAAAGCCCAAGGGCTAGGATTAAAAAGCCCATTTGAGATTGGGTTGGGCCTATACATTGGTGGTGGTTTAGTTGTTGTTCTGTGCATTGTGGGGGGTGGAGCTGCGGCATCCAAGCTATGAGGGTTAGTGTCACCATTCCCTGTCGAAAAGTAGACAAATTGTGAACATGCTTTCTTATTATCTGTAAAAAGAAATTGATCTTCAACTATAGCGCACAACTTTGTGTTTCATAAATAAGAGACCGGAGTGGCAAACCAAAAAAATTTAGTCACTAACACAAGTTGTAATTCTGTCGTTGCGTGGCTAAATTAGTAACAGAAATATCAACATAAATTGATGCTAATATAGCCATATTCCAATAGCGTCACGAATAGTAATCGAGCGTTTGTAAGTATCCTAACATTTTCTTGTAATGGATACGAAAATGAAAATGACAAAACTGACTACAAAATTGGTCCAGGGAGGGATTATGACATGAGAGTAAATAAACAATTTACAGTTGTTGAAAAATAGTAAAATGGTGTGGTAAAGTACTGGTAACTAAAATATGACAACTATGGAAATCTGATATATATTTCTGAATGTAAAAATAATATATACATTATTTGCGAATATGCAGTAAAAAATTATAAGCAAGTTTTGCAAGTCTTGTTTGAAAGTAAACATATAAAAAATGAGTTCTGAGTACATGTTCTCATTTTTTAAATTAATTTCATGTAAATATATCTTTACTAATTTTCACATTATAGATCACAGTCTATATGTTATGAATCTTAGGTGGTAGTGCTGACAAATATAGCAATCTAAGTTTGTTGAACCATACATTGAATAATTGATATTGATTACAAATATTTTAATGATTTTACTTTAAACGATTTCGCTATTCGATAATATAATTTGATTTTTTTCAAAAAGATAAAAATGTATATTTCAGGCCTTAAATGATAACATCTCAGTATCCCGTAATAATTTTCAACCCAAGATTAACAATCCCAAACCAGCTTAACCAATCGATTGAGCTCCCCCTAAACATGAAGTTACTATCTCGATACAAGTGCAACCATACACGTATCATACTCTTTCTTAAAGTGCATACAAATTCGGAAAAAGTACATACTCTTTCTTAAAGTGCACACACTTTCTCATCACAGAAGTCGACGGACATCCGACAAAGTGCATATGCATTCGTGTACTGCATACCCATTGCGTTTTTTTTAAAGTGCACACCTATTCGTCATAAACTGCATACCCAATTCGTTACTTCGATGATGAACCTGTAGTAAGGTCAACATAAGGCCGACAAAAATACGTTGACCTTAATGTTGATTAACAACTAATGAATATTCACTTTTGGAAATATGTATGCATTTTTTAAAAGTTATATACAGTTCATGAATGAGTATGCACTTTTGAGAATGAGTATGAACTTTGTCGTACTTTGGAAATTCTTGTCAGTGGTTTCTCCAACCTCCGTCGACCTAGAGTTATCAATACTTTTATCTTTTCTTATCTTAGACTCTTTGTATAGACAATAAATAAGAAAGCAATATTAGGTATTGGCATATCCTCCTAACTTTCTCATATAGCGGACTTGAACTATGGTAAACTCTTTGGCCTTGTTTGGTTGGGTTAGATTAAGGTAGGATTAGATTTCAAATGCAGTGGGTCCCACAAATAACATGTTTGGGTGGCTAAATATGGTCGGAATTATTAGTGAAACGGGATTACAAATGATTCCGAAATGGATTATTTACAATACCATTTGGGGGGGGGGGGGGGGGGTTATTAGAAGTACCGGGACTACATATAAATAGTTATTCGTAATCCAGTTTGAACTTATAGTACAGACACTACGAATAACACAACCAAACGAGACATTTATGTATAAACAATACATGAGAAATCAATATTAGGTATCAACCTATCCTCTCAAATATTCTGATACAGTGGACCATATGTTTCACCAGATGATTTGCATGGATAATACAACTATATTACAAGCAATTACTTCACTAAATTTGACTAGTTAACTATTGTTAAATAAAAAAAAAACACTTATTAGCTTACATTTATACAAGATAATTTTAACTTTCATTTTTGTATGTATATTAGACTAACTAGTTTTAGCTAATAATAGTATATTTTATTAATATATTGGTACTAGTTAATGGGATAAGTGAGACATATGATTATTAAACAATTTAAAATATAATGAAATGTTAAATTGATTGTCACTTCACATATTAGCGTGTTTGCTAACTTTTAGCACAAAAGTTAACAAATGATTGCCAACATGATATTTTATAAGTGTGTTATCAAGTACAATTTGAAAAAAATATCATTATCTTGCTAACACTAAATGGTGAGATATCATATTCAGAAGATTTGTTTGTGTTTCACGAATTCCTCTAGAAGCAACAACCTCAATTCAAAGATTGTCCAACTTTTAGTTTAGTTTATACTAATAATTTACATATTGGACAACCACATTTCTTTCCAAGAATTTTGTATTGTAATCTTTAGGTGATACTTTCGTGTTTTTATGTTCTATTCTATTTGATTGACCAACTAAGAAGCCTGGGTGAAACTGTCTTCCTTGAAAAAGAACTGACAATTTAAATTTTGTTATAAATCGTAGAGAAGACTTTTTAAAAAAAAAAGGAAGGTTGAAGACTTGAGCTATATATTAATTTTGTTGATTTCCCAAACTTCTATTACAGTAATGGGTTTATCGTTTACCGTTTACCAACAACCAACAACCAAAAAAAGTATATTAAAAATGAATATCCTTATTTTGTCACTAACAACCAACAGAGCACGCACTAAATTAAGGTCGTCCAAACTAATCAATTTAAAGACTTGGCTGTGATCAAATACTAATGGAAAAGCAAATGAAATATAGGATTTACTTGTTTAAATTAATCTGGGAAGTAATTCCCTCATTTCCATAGAGATAGATTACCTTTTTAGAGATTTGCGATTGTGCCCTTGAACTTGTTAGTGGCTAATCATTTATTGACCCTAACATGTATTTTTCTAGCCCTTTTGGGAGAGGCTTTGCCTCGTTTTAATTAAGTTGGTCCGTTTAATATTAAAATAAATAAATAAGCTAATGAAGTGGAGTCTTATAGCCTACTCACTTGTAATATCCTCGTAATTTTGTGAAAGTTTAAAAATAGAGGTGAGGGTAGCCGCAGTAAATAGTAATATTTCTATTACTGCCCTCATTTGGCTTTTTAGCCATAAAATTTTAATTAATTATAGAAAATAAATAAAAACCAAAATCAAAATTTTCTGCTTTGTTTCACACAAAACCAGAAATTTTAGTGCGGCTACCCCCTTTCCAAATAGAGTACCTTAGAAATCATTGACATTTGATTTAATTTATGATGTTTTAGTGGCAGGTACAAGTCTCCATTTTCATATTTCATATTTACATATATTCAACAGACACCAGTCACACCACAGTTATATAAAATAGAATGAGACTATATGAGTAAGAGAAAATCATGAAACCAAACCCGGTTCATGGAAAGAACACTTAAGATTACTCAGAACAACATCCAAATTACTCTTTCTTAAAATACATATATGTGAAAACATGCATGAAAATAGATAAGGAGGGCTTATCTAATACTCTCATGTGACGGAAATTATTCTGACTTGATTATAAACACAGAATTTAGAACATAGGTTGTTCCGCCTAAATTTTTACTCGGTCTTTTGGGGTTACTTAAACCTCGTTATTTGGACCCTACTGTTATATATTAAAACCCAACCTTAATTTCCTTTGTATGTATAAAGGCAAGTGGAGCTCTAAGAAAAAGGATCTCCTCTCTCCCACTCGATAACAATTGTTACTGAATCTCACTACTTCTTATTAATATTTACATACATAAAATACATATAAAATATAGGAGAAACTTGACCGACCACAGCATACAAAAAACACATACTATATACATCCGAACTAAATACATAAAAAAAAAAAAAAAAAAAAGATATCTAGCTTCCAAAGAAGAATTCGTGACAGCCCTGCAGTCTTTTACGAAAACGGCTCGTACGAAAGTTTCAACCGTTAGAGTGGTGCTATTAGACTATTAGTTATCTCGAGACTAAAAATGAATGGTTATTTGAACTCTTGAGTTGAACTCATTTGTACTCATAATCCCGGTACTACTAATACCGCATCCAAATGAGGCTTAATGCTATGTTTGGTTGAGGGATTAGAACAATGAGATTGGATTAATAATAACGTGAGTCCCACAAATATAATGTTTGTTATGTAATTTTACCATAAGAATTATAATCCGGTGGTTAGTCCAAATCCTACCAATGACCATCATTTTTAATTTAATTGATGGAAAGAGTGGAGTGAGGACTAATTATTAAAAGACTAAACAGACCTCGATTGAAGCAACTAATATGTCTATTTATTTTTGGAACTTTAATTGTAATTGTAATTATCTATGTAAAATCTATTTTACAAGATGAGTATTATGTATGCATACATGATACCCGGGTGATTTCAAAAAATATATATACATTACTAATCGTTACCTACGCATTGCGTATGCGATACGTAATAACATGGATATGATCCCGACAAATAAACTTAATATTTTTTTTTAAAATTTAAATATTGGATAATTAGATATAATTAATTAACAATCGTATATAAAGAGTAACATAATGTTTTACTGTTATAAAAAATACACGTCGATTTTGTGTGGAATATAAATGTGTGGAAAATAACATTTTTTAAATTATTTATGTATTTGAATTGAGTGATGACATTTTAGAAAATTTGGGTAAAATTTGACAGCCTAAAAATGTTTGGGTTGACTTATATTAATAGTATGATATTTTGTTAATTTATTGGTCCCGACTATGATGGATAAAATTGTAAATTAAAAAATCTAGTCCGGGATTCCGGATGCAATACCGATGCAAACAAACAATACACTAGACTAGCTATCAGAATTATTGTATAATCTTAATGGTATTTGTAATACATAAACAAATTCATTGAATACCTTGCACTTGGGAATTGTGCCGGTACCAACAATGATAAAGTGATCTCAAAAAAAAGATTTGAATGGCTTTTATATTAAAAACTTGAAAGAGTGGGCGTTGGTCATATTGTTTATAAAATAATACAACCGAATTAAATACGAGAATACTCATACTTATAAGAAACCAAATGCATAGTATAATACTGAAGAAAAATATTTATACTCAAACTGTTGACGTAAGTTGGAGGTTGTCCAGAAAATTTCTTTGACTAGGACTAGGAGAATCCTATTTTTGGTTTTATTGATGTCACTGTTTTCAGTTAACTAAAGATCAAATACTAGAGCTTATTTGTAAACTTTAGTTACAAATATTTCAAATTTATGCAAACTTTACAAACATGACTAGTTATTTGCTTAAATCCTCGGTTCTTCTACTAGTATTTTACACTATAAAAACAATTCCAATCAGGTACGGTCAAATATGTTAGAAATCTGTTACGAAACGACAAAAAATGTCACTAAAATTAATTCATTGTCTTTCCGTTTTGACAAGGGTATTAAAAAAAAAAATCTGTCATAATTTTCGTGAATGATCGAACATTTTTGTTGTAGTGTTATAAACATGGATTTAGAATTAGTTTTGTAAAGTGTAACAATGATAGAAGACAAAAGGGAAATAAAAATTGGCAAAAACAAAAGGAAACAAAAACAAAGTAGTAGTAGCAGTAGTAGTAGTAATAACAGAACAGGCGATAAGATTGATGAAATTAATGTGATAGGTTGTGGACAAGAGAGAATATTTGGACGTACTAGAAAGGAAAAGAAGGAGGCAAATCCAATGGTCCAGAATCTACCAACGTAAGCATCAGAAATAAAAGCACCAATCAAGGGTCCAAAATTAGTGACAGCAGACCATACGTTGAGGAAGTTAGCAGCAGATGCCTGCTCCATATGGTATTGTGTCAGCAAAAATATCATGAAGTTTGCCATTAACCCAACTGATGCTAATCTCTCAAATGTCTCGTTTCCTGCACATTCATTTTTATTACTTTTTAACATTACATATATTTAAAATAATTACCCCAGTAACTCACATATACTTCGTCCTTTCCGAAATAAATATCCGTGTTTTTCATTTTACAACGTTATAAAATAAGTGTCCACTTGTATTTTTTAGTAATTTTTTTTTTAAAATATCTATTTTTGGTAGTAAAATCATATCAAATTTATAGTTATTTCTCATATTATAAGAAATAGGCTTTATTTGAAAATTTTAATTTTTTGATACTTATTTGTCGAATTTTAAGTTAAATTGGTTTAAATATTTAAATATCATAGTTTTCAAATTATGGCACTTATTTCGGGATGGAATGAGTAGTACACATGCACTTTCTATTTTCTTAAAACATGTTTCATGGCATCATATAAGTACAGAAGTAACTTTTTTTAGAGTTGAAAAATTATACTTATCAATGTACGTATCGGTGTAAGTTGGTTTAGTAAAGTTTAAAAAATATATCGGGAGAGATGAAACAAAGTAGATAGTAGTGTATTATTGTTGAAAAATATAATTATTTGGAAATAATATATATGAAACTTTTCACTTAAAATTAAGTATATTTTTCTATTTCGAAAACAAAAATCAATATACTTTTCTGATATCGACCAAACAACAGTTTTACTTTTTGTACTTATAAGTGAAAAATAAAATTAAGTAGGAAACACCAAACAAACAACGTATACACTTGTTTTTGTAATTAATGAGCATAGATCATAGATAATCATAACCATAATTTAACATCTGATTACTCTTTATGATCATATGGATTATAAGGTGAGTAACATGCTTGGTCCAAATAATTGATACCCCTGATAAACCGTGCTCGTCAGCAGAGTTCGATCTATTGAATCCACAAATTGGGTTATATTTATAGAGAGGGTTACTGGTTATATTAGAAATATAGAGTATAAAGTACCAAATTTCCATTCCGAATTTTTGTTCTTGTTTTTAATGTTCCATTTCATTAGTTGTTTTTTTTAGTATATGCTGGTAATTTACACCCCTACCTTTAATGTCTCAAAAACTTTAGGAAAAGTATAATATAATACAACACAAAGCACAAATATAATCATTTGTTGACCTTGGAAATGGTTTTTAACTATATCAATTTAATCCAAACAGTTTAAAACCTCAGTTGTCTTGGGTGCTTATGCTCCCCGTTCCCTTAATAGTTCATTTAGTGGTTTATAATGATTTTGAAATTATGCATGATTGCGATTCTTTCAGTCAGTTAAACTTACGTGTTAAGAAACGTTTCATTATGTATAAGTATAGTAAAAATGTATCAAGCTATCTTACTGTTGTTGAAAAGATCAATCTATCTTACTTTTTTTTTAAAAAGAATCTATCTTACTTATTGGTAACAATATGAAATAGAAATTGCATTGAATTTAGTGTTGAATATGGTAGGTTATCTGTCTTATTATGCATCGAAAATTAAGACCATAAAACGTGAATGTAACTTGTAAGGGCCAGGGGGTGTAAATAGAGGGAGTCACAGGCCAATCCGTAATTGGGAGTCGCTAAAAGTCCGAGTTTATGATGACGAAAATACAAGCCGAACCAAATAAAAATAATCGGTTCGGTCATGGACTAAATAAATAAACCAAATTAAACAAAGCCAAACCAATTATAATTCGGCTTAGATGTCGGTTTGGTTCGGTCGATAATGTTACCAGAACAATAAAATTCTGAATAAATTTAAATAGATGTATTAAATACAAAAAACGAAAGACCAAGTTTTGTACAAGTAGAATAGTACATAAGTTAACCATTTGGAATTTAAAATTATGCCTATATATAAAAATTATAGTTTATGTATACATAAGAGAATATTTGTTAATATATATGTAACTGGTTCCCTACGGCTTATTTCAGTTTCAAAACCAATAAAACTGCAAACCAAACTATTTATGTCGGTCTTTGACATTTGTAGTAATATTTTGTTTTCCAAAAGTAAATGTAAATACATCATTTGAAAGTGAGTGAGATTTTGGGCGGAAGGCATGGTCTTCTAGTCTAATAAAGAATAAAGAAAATGTAATAAGAACGTAGCATAAGAATTTTATTATTATAGAATTCAATAAGCTACCAAATCCAAGTTAAGCCAACCAAATGAGCATAAAGTTTGGCCTAACGCATCCAAAGATTTGAGATTTTTTTTGTCAAAACTGTCAAAATAAATACAGGAGTGTTTATTTGAAATCAATTTCGTATCCAAAAGAGAACGTTGGGTACATTGCGTCAAAATATTACTAAAATTTAGAAAAACTTTTGTTATGCAACTTAACAAAATTGATATCCATGCACCTTTCTTACCCGTCAAGGACGGCCCTGTTTTATTGGCAAAAGTTTTTCTAAATTTATTAAAAATATGAAATATATGCATTCGTTCGAACAAAATCTAAATACAGTCATTTCAGAGAGAGAGAAACCAACCTAGGACAAACGGCATCGCCTTCCATCCTCCGGGTTTTCTTACGGTAGCATTTGAGTTACTAGAGATAATAGGCAAAACCATATTTTTTTGTTTCTCCGATGAATTATCAGTGGGTGTTGATGAAGTGATAGGAAAACAACAATTTGTAGTACAAGAAGCTACTAGCCAAGAGCAAGACCTCATACTGTGTTTGTTTGTGTTACCACTAGTACTTGTATCCATTTTCTTCTTTTAGTTATACCTAATATAAATATTGAATGTACCCACCCACATGCTAAGATTATTTATAGGTTGGAGAAAGAAAGTGTCATGATTGAGTATGGTAACGGGTTTTAGAAATATGATATTTTTAGATTTCTACAATCATAGTATCTCTCATTATTACTAATTAATACTACGTGAGTAAATGAAAAAAATGCTGCTACTCCAAAAAGATGGTCTCGTCAATATTACTCTACTCCTTTGACTAATAAAAGTTAGTTGGATAATTAATAAGGGAGATTGTATAAATACATCACACATACTTATATTACTTCTAAATAACTTGATAAGTTCACATTCTACATACTAGCATTTTTTTAATTTTTTAGTTTATTTACCAAAATACAATCATACAACCCAAAATATAATACACATATTTTATCTTTCTACAAAAAAAAAAGTTTTAAATTAAAAGAAAATTCTATAAAACCGAAAAAATAAAAAAAAATTGGAAAAAAACAAAAAAAATTCTATAAAATGAAAAAAAAATCACAATAATTATTTAAAAAAAATCACAAAAAACACATTTTTTTTCCTAAAAAAATCACAAAAAATGGAAAAAATCACAAACTTTTTTAAAAATTACAAAAAAAATATAAAAAACGTTTTTTTGTCAATATACCACTTTTTACACCAAAAAAGATGTTTTTCATTAAAAATGGATTTTTTTTCATGAAAAAGTGACTTTTTTTAATCTAAATGAGCTGAAAGTGCATCTAATTCATTCGAAATAACATATAGTGCAGTTGAAAGTACATATAGTTTAGTAAAAAAAAATCACAGAAAATAAAAAAAATCACAAAGATGTATTTTTCTAAAAAAAATCATAAAAATTATTTAAAAAGGAAAAAATAACAAAAAACACAAAAAAACATTTTTTTTTTAAAAAAATAAATCACAAAAACGTAATTTTCTAAAAAAAATCACCAAACATAATAAAAATGAACAAAATCACAAAAAAAAATATTATAAAAATGAAAAAAAATACAAAAATTGGTTAAAAAAAAATTCACTAAAAAATGAATTCGATGCATTTTCATGTGAATTAGATGCAATTTAAGCTAAAGTACATGCATTATATGCCTCTTTTGACTGAACAATATGCTCTTTTGACTTAACTAGATACACTTTCAACTTAACTAGATACACTTTCAATTGAACTATATGCACTTTTATTGAAATAGATACATTTTTATTACTTTAAAGTAAAAAAAAAATCTGGAGTGATTCAAACCACCAACCTGTTGAACCTCGGTGTTGGTGCAAACATTCTTACCAATTTGAGCTTACGGATCTAAAATTAGTGAGTAAAAATGAAATAAATAGCCAAAGTACAAAAATTAATTGTACAAAAGGTAGGTATGCATTCGCCTTAAAATAATGCATTTTTATAGGATTTCTAAAGATTTATCCAAACTCAACCAAATAAGCACTAAACTCAAGCCATACAAACTGGAAAAGTAATTCAACAGCAAAACGGGCTTGTTTTCTGCCCTGAAACAGGGCTCGATTCAACACCAAAACAGACCCCAATTCAGCATCAAAACGGGTCCGTTTCAGCCCGGAAACTGGTCCTGATTCAGCCCCAAAACAAACACCGTTTCATACCCAATACCAGCCTTAATTCAACACCAAAACGGACCTCAATTGATCACCAAAACGGGATCGTTTCAGTCCCAAAATAGTATCCGATTCAACCCCAAAATAGAGCAAGTTAGCACATAACTCTTAATCACTACAAATGATCTTATGACCAAATAATCAATTATAACCAAGTCGTATAGACCTATATTGACAACAAACAACACTTGCAACTACAAAATTTACTTCATCAAGCTACACTAATTGTTATATGTACTAAAAAAAACAACTCAATTTCAACCCCAAATGAAGCTTAACTTCAGTCCCAAATGGAGATTAATTTTAACTCCAAACGGAGCTCCCTTCCAGCCACAAACGGGTTCCAATTTTAGCTCGAATCGAGGTCTATTTCAACCCCAAAAGTATCTTAATTTCAGTCCGCAATTCTTAATTTTTATATGACTAAAATAAGACAAAAAAATTCTTAATTTTTCCAGATGTTAACACATGCTAAGTGTTTAATAGCCTGCTAAGTGCTTAACAAGATGTATATAAAGACCATCTCAATACAAAAACAAACGTTCATTATCCTGGTTTATTCACCATCCTAGTTCATTCACTAGATAATTACATATCAACTAGAAACAAGCCCTAATTTATCCAACAAACCAAATACAAATATATATGTGTATTATATGTAAATATGTAAATTAAACAGGCATTACCGAAAGCGTGGCTACGGTGCTGTGATCCTCGACTACCATCGCCTCCAATCCCCTCACAACAAACCTCCGTCACGAGCCTCCTCCGCCAGTCTTCGGAGTTCCGATCGTTTTCAGATCTGTCCGCCGCCAACACATACGGAGAGAGAGAGAGAGAGTATCACAACGGATCAAGGTCATCGGAGGAGGAGAAAGGTCGTCATTGGAGGAGCAAGGTCATCGAAGAAGAAAAGATCATCGCCGCTACCGCCATATATGGAGAGAAAGAGAAGGGAATAGAGAAAGACGATTAGTTTAAAATAAGAAAATTAAGAGTTTATATAGTATAAAAAAGTTGTAGGTACATGGAATACAAATTATGATCGGTATCTCGTGAGAATATAAATTCAAAAGTGTTACTTATTAGGCAATAATATTAATTAATATGTTTAAGATTTTACTAATTTATCATTTGACTAATAATAATTTTTAATATTTTTTGTCATCAATGCTCAACTAATATAGGTATATTTAGAAATTTAATAATAAATAACACCTCGTAAATGGAAACGATGCCATAATTTTGATTGAATCGAAAATCAAACGGAACAATCTTTTTGGAACGGAGGAAGTGATAAATTTTGTACCGGTAGTTTTGGACTATCATCACTCACAAAGAACAAATGAAATTATGTGAATATCAATTGGGTACACTAAAAAAAGGCAAAACCAAACCTATACAATTATCATAAAATATAGAAATATTCCAAAATATAGTTCTAAGAACATTTTCCCACTATTTATGCGTAGCCCAACTAAATCAAGTAGATCATTAGGGTTATTTAAATGGAATTTCATTAGAATTAAGTTAAGGGATAATTACTGTTACATATACAAACTACCTGCTTATAACAAATTTATACCCAATTATGTGTTTTCTCAAAAAACATACTTAACTCTTCAAAACAGATCATTCTACGTACCGATGTCAGCTAAGAGGCAAAAAAGGGGTAAATTCGTCTTTTACATGAAAACACAGTGCTACAACTAATTAAAATTACAATATAGCCCTCCCACAATTTAAATTTACAAACACTTGGTTCAATTGAATAATTATATATACACACTAGGGCTGGCAATTTTGACCACCCACCCACCGAAGATAAAACCTTTCGGTTTTCGGTCGGGCAGATTTCGGTTATCTTCGGGTCTTAGAAAATCTCTGGTCGGGTTCGGTCGGGTTTTTTAAGAAAAAACTAGGTAGAATAACCGCCTGATACCCAAATATGTGACTGGTCAAGCGGTTTTCGGTATTGAATATATAAATAATCAAAATTATTTATTTTCGACCATCACACTTGGGTTAATTTTGACCATCACTCAATACTTATTTATTTTTTATGGTCCAAATTAACCCAAAAGAAAATAAAACACCCTTCTCCCCATGGGCGGAACCAGGATGGTTTTTTTGGGGGGGTCGTGGTGTAAAAAATATGTCGAATAGAGGATAAAATAAATAAGATCTAATACAAAAATAAAGAATTTTTTCTATATTTAACATAGCATAAAATAAATATGAAGTTAAGACAAAAGGTATTGGACAATAAAATAATTTTTTTAGTAATCTTTGTTTGGAAAAATACAATTGTCATTTAGAAAATTTGGTAATTTTAAGTTAAAAAACAGGATTTTTTAGAAAAAAACAACTAACATGCCAAATTTACCACTACACCAACAACTATTTTGTTTAATTAGGAGGGGTCATCAATATATATATATATATATATATATATTAAAAAAATTTAAATTACACATAACAAAAATAAAATAAAATTGAAAATCGCAGCCGAGGTGGCCACAACCACCCCCTGGGTCCGCCCCTGCTTCTCCCTCTGACTCAATTCGGACCTCCTCGTCCTCTATCTCACGTTTATGTAGTATGTTCACAAAGACTAATACCTTCAAGGATAAATTAACAAAACATACTACTTTTTAAACTAAATTAACAAAAACATACCCAAAAACTTTTCATTATCAAAAACATACCAAACAAATTTAATGTTGTTTATTCTCTTCTTTCTCTCTCTCATCTTACTCCCTCTCTCCTCCATTCTTCTCTATCTCACCAATTCTTCTCTGTATCTCTCTCTGATCTTACTCTCCATCTCCTCCATTCTTCTCTGTATGTTTCTTTCATATCTCACTTTATCTCTCTCCGCTCCTCCACCACGAAAACCTGTCACCGACTACCGAACACCATCCAGATTATATAGATATCCATATACATATAAATACAGATATATAGATAAGTAATACACAAATATTACACTGGTTGATACCCCGTAATATATGAAAAATATATGAAATTGGTGAGATTGTTTTCTATTTATTGAGGTTTGAGACTATTGTAAACCTTGTGGGTCTCAAGTTGAAAGAGGAGAATTCATATATACAGTATTGAGAGAAATCCATGTGTAGGGTATGAAGTTTTAAAATTAGGGTATGAAGTTTTGAAATTAGGGTATGAAGTTTTAAAATTAGGGTATGAAGTTTTGAAATTAGGGTATGAACTCTTTTTTAGATATTTGATTGTGATTCAGAACATTTAGTGTATGAAATTTTAAAATTATGGTATGACGTTTTATAATTAGCATATTGTTGTAGGATATTATTGGTCATCTTGGGCCTTACTCTATTGAGTCTATCTTGGGCTTTCCTTGCATATGTAACTCTATCCTCTATTATATAAAGAGGGTCAGGGGTCTCTTGATATATCTCACTGTACAATCATATTAATGAATAAATACTTCGTCTTTTGTTTCTCATATCTCTCTCTATATCTATACATATCTCTATTATATCTATAACGAGCTAATATGTCACACAACACGTTATCGGCACTTTGCTCGTGAAGAATAGGATATACGCTCGCGGATATTGGAGATTTTGGGTAAACGCAAGGATATTGAGTATTTATAAACCTTGAGGTTTATCCGGTTTTTATTGGGTTCGTTTCGACCTTCTCCAAAATACCAGGCGTACGGTACACCCAATTTATTTTAATAAACTATTAACGAAAAAAAAATCGCATGTCTACGTAGCAATTAATCCGTGTGTATGCTACTAATCTATGCATGATTGACATGATTGTAATAGTCTGCTAGATGTTTAAACGATTGTGATTATGCATGACCATAGAAATAAAAATTAGTCCAAACAATGATGATACACATATTATATGCACGGTAGATTTGCATCCTGCTGGAAATAAAGTGAAACACATGCTTCAACTCTAAACAATAAAACTATATTTGGTCACCATCATGTTGTCTGCTTGTATGTTAGAAAAGCCAAAAGGCAGTATATATATGCATGTAAAATTTCTTTCCTTGCATGTTGTGGTGTAATTTAAAATTACCTTCTAGGGAACTTGTATGTATATTGTTAATTATTAATTAATAAATAGTACTTACATGCATGATTTATTTACTATGTACATGCCTTACACATATAGCAATAGATTTGTAAAATATTTATTTAGATCTTGCTAGTGTAATTGGTAAATTGGATTTAAAAATTACCATATATAAAACTTGCATGTATAATGTATAATGTATAATGATAATTAAAATTTGTCTTCCCTGCATGTGATATGGTAAAATAATAATTAAATATACTACTCCCATGCATGTCGAAATTACCATGAGTTAATATTTGATTTCTTTCATGATATAATGAATCTTGTGAATTACCATGTATGTAACTTGCATGTATATTGTAAATTGGTATATAAAATATATTACGTACATTAATGATTTAGTTACCATGTATAGAACTTACACATATAGCAATATAATAATTAAATATTGACTAAATCTTACTAGTGTAAATTGGTAATTACTAATAAATTATAGATTGATGATAATCTTGATTAATTTGATTTTCTTATTAGCAAATATATATTGCAATATATATGCTAATCATGCAAACAGGTACAATCTAAAATATTAGTTAATCATGTACTAATTTATTTATTGCCATGTACACATATGTATAATATGGTAATTTACGAAATCATATATATTCAAATTTAAGTTGGAAAAATTATGAATCTTCCCTAAATAGGCTCATCGATTTGGATACGATGTCTAGGAAAGATATAGGCGGAAGTCGATATTCTAATGAGGTCGGGTTTTAAGTGGCATTCATGCCCTCCACCCTCACCGTCTTTCCTGGTCGTTTTTCAAGTAGAGCTACCGAAAAGGGTTGACTAAATAATAATTTCTCCGAGTGTGTTTATATAGTGATGTATGTTTCGCCGAATTGGTGTCTCTGTATCGACCTGTCGTTCGATCAATGAGAACCTATTCACATTAAAAGCAAAACTATTTTTCGAACCTGTAGTTTCGAAATAAAGTTTATGCTTGTGTAAACCATAAACATATAAACCAGTCGTTTTATATGATAAATAATCCAGAACTCCCAACACATGTTGGATGCCATCTATGATGAGAAAAAAATCGTAAAACATACTTGCGAAATGACTGTTTAAACGTTGATTTTAATCCGTCCCCACATGTTACTCACCCTGATGTGTGAAAATGTGATGCCCAAATTTTTTTTTGGATGCCATCTTTGATGAGTAAAACACGAGTTTGTTGTTACACTCAGGATGAATGCTAAGGCATTGATTTTATTCCGCCGCCACATTTGAGACGTAATGACGTCTATGGTGAACAAATGTCTGAAATTGACATATTGGAGCAATCCTTCACCAAAATACTAGCTTGGAAATTGTATTCCATAAGCAGTATCGTGAATTTATATTCACCATGTTCCTTTATCACCCATCTGTTATTGGATAAGAAAATTACCCCGGTGAGTAGTTTTAATCCTATTGGGTCAATGGCGAATTGTTTGCCTGATATTAATGCTCTTCGTGTACATTTTTTTCCACGAATCGAGAACCGAGACAAGTGTTATTGTCTCGAACTGTCGCGATCCCGATGAATCGCCTAGCCAAGCGAGATTTTAGACAATCGTCAAAATCGAAAGCTTGTGGCTCCAAGACAGTAATTGAAAGGAACAATATGGCCCGTTGTCACAAAGCAAGAGATAATGCTCAAAGAGGCAACTCTATGCTATAAAGACAAAGGTCATGCACGGTTACTCCTTAAATAGTTCAAAACTATTATAAAGGTAAAAAAACCGATGCTAATGTGGTTAAAGATAACTGAAAGGAAACTCTTGAGACCCCTGGTTTTGTGGCTCAAATAAGTTTGATACCTTTCTTTATTGATTTTGATAAATCATTGAGCCATTTTTTCGCTCATCTGGATTATGTTTTCCATTTGGATTATGATTTTTCCATTTGGAGATACTTTTGGATTATGGTTTGTCTGTTTACGAAATTTCTCGAAATAATTTAAAGTGTTTTGATCAAATTCATTTGACAAATGTGACCAAACTTTAAATTATGAAATTTTAGTCAATACTTGTGGGGTAGTTGATTTTTTTGAAAATAGTGGGTAATATTGTACAACATAATTTCACCAACTATTTGCCTAAAAGAGTACTCAGTGACAACGATTCTGGACCTGTCGTTCCAAATCGAAATCTTCGGTAAAGCCAAATTGATTTGTCAAATATGAGGCGTTATACTCCTATAGGTCCTGTCGTACCTTGTTGAGTTATAAAATATTCGAGAAAACCAGTGTTATCTGGTAATAGCTCATAAAAGAATTGAAATTTCTTTACATAGCCTCCATTCAATACGACCAAAAACGTATTTTAAAGGAGTTGAAATGTCTTTCAAGTGGTTGCTACCACATTCCTTAAAGCATTTAAAGTTACCTTATCATTTCGCATGTCGTCGAAATGATAAATGATTTAGATGCTAAGACATGATTGTCTGTACTATCATTCGTCTCTCGTCGATTGATAAGAGCATTTTGATATTGTGGCATTGACCGGATGAGATATTCCCGGGTCAAAAGACGATGCTTGATTTATAATCGCATCGCATTTGGATTCTCTTTGAGAATATATTTCGTGATTAATCCGAAATTCATGCTACTAATGCTCACTTTGAAAGACTAATATGTGTAAAGATCACGACAAGTACTCGTAAAATTCTTATAAAGAATTGAAGGAGTTATTGCGGACTTATCCAACCATAAGACGGACCAAAAATATAAATGGTTATGGTTGATGTATCGACAATAAGGTCACATGATTATTGTTGTCCACAGAAATACAGCATTTCCCAAACTTTTAGCCCTATCATTATGTTGATGGCTCATGATCCAGATTATCCTAAAAAGTCTAGTCGACTTGATAATTCCGAAGGGTAAGAATCGAAATTTCGATTTGAATTACTTGAGTTTGGAAATTGAAATTGAACATCATGTCGATTATGTTTAGACCCAAATGGACTCACGGAAAGTTTGATGATGCGACTGCAAATGGTTGCACGCACTTCTTGGTCTTGCGTACCAAAATTTATATTTTCATGTGGGGTCATGTTATTTTGCTGCATTGGTCTGTCTGAGCCCATAGTCATTCAAAACAATAAATGCGTACAAGTTGGTTACTGGTTATGAGCCAGACGCCTCATATGAACGCGTGTTTGAGTGCTTAATATTTTGATTGAGCCGCTATAGCGTTCAAAATATGGAACTCTAAATGGGATATAAGTCGATTATGAATCCCCTGCCTATCATTTGATAGAGTAACCTTGGAAAGCGATCTCTTTACCGCATGATATGCGAAAAAGTGACATCACTAAGTCTGTTCTCCCCATCGTTAGGGGGAGATTTGCACGTTACCGTTGATAAGGAACAACGTGAAGTAACGTGGCATAACCCACTCAGTCTTAGCTTGATCCCCAAAACTGCACTTAGTGATAAGTAAGTGCATAGACTCCCTCAAGTCTAACTAAATGCCAGACGCATTTAATTACTTTATGAGATGTCACAAGATCATTTATACCTGCTGCAAAATGCTTGTAAGGATAGACATCCCTGTCGGACGCCGTGTTCCTGTCGTAACACGTTGCTTTTGCCGAACCCGCCAAGCAAAAGACGCTACCGTTGGCCGTCAGTCTGCCGTCCTTCCCAAGATGTGAGGAAGTTGACCGGTTCTTAAATTCGTTCAGCCCCAGAGGTGGTGAACTGAAACTCGTTTGTCGCACGAGATCATAAAGGATCAAGGAGATGTGTGATTTCCTCCTCATCCTAAGAATCTCGAAATATCTGTCGATCATGATATCTTAGACGATATTAAAGCGAAACGAGAATGTCATTGATTACTTGTTCATATATTCAGTGACGACTGATAATATGAGCAAATTATGACATGGAACCATGTAACGTTGCCTGAAGTCAACGTAGAATAGACTGGCCTAATGGAAACTTTCAATCCAAGTAGACTCCTTAGCGAAAGTGTGTTCGGACCTGTAGCTCCAACACCACCAATGTTAAACGAGTTCGTTTATTTGGTTAATCGTAAGGAAAAGTGATGAGAATAATGAGATTGTTGAATGCTCGCCTAGTAGCGCAAGGCTTCTCTCACACCTTGGAATTGATTACGAGATGGTTGATTTTTTCGTAATGGACGTTATAACGGTCCCCTACTTTATCAGTTTAGTAGTTTCCGGAAAACTGATTATGCAGCATGTGATTGTGGTCACTGTTTTATCTCTATGAGAATTTAGACAAAGAGATATAGATGAAGGTCCCTGTGTGACTTCATATGCTTTAATCAAGTAGTTCCTGACCACGGAACACGATCTCAATTAAATAAGACGTTCACTATATGGATTAATATAATCCGAGCAGATGTGGTATACCCGCCTAAGTGAGTACTTGATTAGCTTGGGATACTTTAACAAGTATTATGCCCTTGCGTGTTTTATTACGCGATCCATTTTTGGATTTGCCTTCGAGATGAAGGATCTTGGGAAGACACGGTAGTGACTCGGCCTGATGATCGAGTCCCGTAAAGATTGAATCTAAGTCCATGATTCAGACTACACCCAGAAGGTGTTATGAAGTTTTAGTTATCATGACGCTAAGTCGTCAGATTCTCCCATGATCGTTCGATCACTAGACATTGATATAGAACCAGTCCGTCCCTGATGAGACGATGAAGAGATATTGAACCATCATGTTCATATCTAAGTACAATAAGCGCATCATTGTACTTGGTCTAATGTGCTAGGACGAACATCTCGTATGATGTGAATGGTATAGCTCGACACAACATCGCACTAACACGCTGCCATCGAAATGGCACTAAAGACACATTCCCTTACCTTATGGTAATTTTGGAAGTGGGCTAGTTTATCCCATTTGCGTCATCGAGTGTATCTACCCCCTTCGGTACTCGAATTAACGCAACCCTTTTTGGGTTATACCGATGCTGGTTACTTATCAGACCCGCATAAGGGATATTCCTAACATGGTATGTCTTTGCCATTAGGAATAAGGCGATATCTTGGAGGTCTTGAAATGACTCCAAACGAATCACTCTGATCTATTCGTGCTCTATGAGACGACTAGAGAGTGTATATGGCTTCGAGCTAGTATTAGCCATATTTGAATTACATATGCTCTGTCTCATGATCTAGATAAAACACTTGTCATAGAAGACAACTTGTTGTTATCGATCAAGAGAGACATGACTAAATTATGCTATTTAGCATTTCTCATCGAAATTAATCTTCACATATGAAGTTTAAGAGCATCCTATCGAATGCTCGTTTTATTACACGTTATATTTTCTTGCATACAGTCGTGTGCAAGTAAATGAGGCATCCAGTCGAATGCTCGTACTCTTTATTCGAATATGAAATCATTGCACCCAGTCGTGTGCAAGTGAGGGGAAGCATACAGGTGAATGCTTATTGCACTAATTACTACTTAGTCGAAATCCTCGCACTCTGTCGTGTGCAAGTGAGGGGGAGCATCCAGCTGCATGCTCGTGTACTCTTTTTGTCCTTAGACCAAGGTTTTTTCCCACTGGGTTTTCCTTGACAAGATTTTTAGCGAGACACGTTCCCATTATATCTCACTTAAGATTGCCGAAATTAGGGAGAGTATCCTGTTGTATACTTCTTACCACCGTGTACTCTTTTATCCTTCGACTAGAGGCTTTTCCCACTGGGTTTACTCTAGCAAGGTTTTGATGAGGCACATGTTTTGTGATTGATCCCCTACGACTACCACTGTTGCACTCTTTTTCCTTCGATAAGAGATTTTCCCATTGGATTTGCTCTGCCAAGGTTTTGATGAGGCACACTGTTTTGTGGTTAGTTAATTACATAGAATTTCGGACTATATCATTCGGCTACACAATTTCTCCTAGGTACCGGTTTTGTCCCACACTGGGTTTTTCTGTCCCTAAAGTTTTTATGTGTTTAGCACTGCGAATGAACTCGACTCACATCGATAGCAGGAAGACGAAGAAATCAAGACGTCCAAAGAGGGAGTGTTATAGGATATTATTGGTCATCTTGGACCTTACTCTATTGGGCCTATCTTGGGCTTTTCTAACATATGTAACCCTACCATCTATTATATAAAGAGGGTCAGGGGTCTCTTGATATATCTCTCTGTACAATCATATTAATGAATAAACACTTCGTCTCTTGTTTCTCATACCTCTCTCTATATCTATACATATCTCTATATATATCTATAACGAGCTAATATGTCACACAACACATATGAATATTTTGTGAGTTTGTAGTCATTTTTAAAGAGAGATGAGTGATTAGCACGTGTTAAAAAGAGCTGCGATTATCGTATGTTAGAGAGAGAGAGGTGATTAGAGAGAGAGTTGCGGTTAGAGACAGAGGGGTTAGATTAGAGAGAGGTTAGATTATGGTCTGATCAGAATTAGAGAAATAATAAGTGTGTATATATATATGTATGTTTTTGATAATTTAAATTATTATGGTATGTTTTTGTTAATATAATAGGGGTAGATTATGTTTTTGTTAATTGTCATCTATTTTCAAATTAGTAATACAATGTTTCAGTTATTTGTATCCCGTTATATATATAATTTGTGAGAAAATACAGTTAAAAGCGAAGTTAATAATTAGATGTCAGTTACTATTTTGTAATTTTATAAATTAACAGTATTTTTTTGTAAATAATTGTTTAAAGCCTTCATAAGGTCTCCTCACATAAAGTCAAATAAATCTGCCCAATTTAACTATTTTTTTCTAAAAATACCCCTACATATTTATATTAATTACAATAATAGGATACTCAAATTAAAATATAAAAAGTAAAACCTAATAAACTGTTTATCCCTCTTTAACAAAAAAAAAATCTTATAAATTTTAAAGTATATTTTATTTTATTATCCACATATTTAATCATATCATAACTATATATTTTTTTTATATTTTTATTGTGTTACACGCCACACATGTAACGCGTGAGACACGATTACTAGTTATATAATAAGTCAACCCAAGTCAAATGAGTCTGCACAATTTACCCATTTTTTTTTCCAAAAATACACCTACACCTTTATATTAATTACAATAATATAATACTCCCATAACAATATAAAAAGTAAAAACTAATAAAACTATTTATCACTGGTTAACAACCAAACATTATTTTAAATTTTAAACTATATTTTTTTTTTATTATCCACATATTTATATGATAATTATATCTATTTTTAATATATTTATTTTATTATGTGTCGCACACGCAACGTATAGAGCCCGATTAGAGGTTAAAAAAATACATGTTTACAACTATCCATATTCATTATTTTTCAACGGCTAACATCTATTCAATTAAATAAAAGTATTAAACTGTCTTTACCTATTCTTTACGTTAAACCCAAAACTTATGTTCACCCAAATCTCCTCCTCTGTCTGTCACGTCTTTATACATAAATTGTAAATTTCTGAAAGCAAAACACTTTGGAAACCAATTTGTCAAATTGTCAACTGGGTTTCTACTAATTTGTCTTTTTTGCCTTTATGTTAATTTAAATATAAAAAAGGATTCTTTTGTAAAATTGAGTTTTTGATCACAAAGAGCTTTTTGAGATATTTTGAGGGTAATTTTTAATAGCACTACTTAGAAGTTAAATCTGAAAAATAATTATTTTTGTAAATTGAGGCTCTGATAATCACACAAAGATCGAGCTTTTTGAGATGTTTTGAGGGTAATGTTTTATAGTTTGAGTGTGACGTTTAGCCTTTGTTCATACTTTCGATCATAACGATTATTAGTCTTGATCAAGTTTTATATTAAACTTGTTGATTATACGAATTGTGTATAACGTCAAGTGATTTATTTGTTTGGATCGTGTGATCCATTTTCTCATTGTTAGTGACATTTTTGGGTAACTATGTCCATTAAGGAATAGTAGATATGTGGGTAGCTTTACTCCGAATGAGGAGTGTTCGTAGTGGGTTGCTCTGTTCATAAGGAGGACATTTGTAAAGGATACTCTGCCCTAAATAAGATTTGGATTTAATATAAAAGGCTCAATATGCAGTTTGAACTTTGTGACAGGGCGTACTTGCAACTTGAGGCGAATATGGATAAATAACCGTGTCAAGTACTACTCTCCTACCCTACTTCTTACATTGAAGTCTTAAGCATAATTATAATATATTTATACGACTTGTTTAATATAATATTGCTTGACTCGGTGCTGACTTATATCCAAAATTTGAGTCTTTATTGACGAGATCTCTTTATTGATAGCTGCATAATCCGAAGCAAACGTTTGGATCAACACTTTGTTGATTAGATCCACTCGTTGATAGCTGAACAAATGAGTGTGCATATGAAGTTATACAAATGTGCGTACTTAAATATTATGTGTGTGATTGTTTGATTGCTGGCTAGGTGTGACCCTGATTGATATAATTATGTATGTATATATATATATATATATATATACACACATATGTATGTGTGTAGATTTAAGTGTAGATTTAATGGTGGATCCTTCCCCAATATATATATATATATAAGAATATATATTTATATATATTATCCGGTGTTTACAATTCTTTAAATGTATATATTGTTATATATTGTATTTTATATAACCAACCCATCTTGCTACTTTATTAAACTGAAGAAAAATTCGAAAAGTAGTCAAACTTATTCACACAGCTCCCTAGTTTTGCCATTAGGTTAAACAATTTTAATTTGTAAAACTAGACATAGTAACTAAGAGGAATCGAGTCGTTGGTCTGACAACCCAGACGATAATGCCCCCTTGGTCGTAGTAATTAAATTAGCTATTTTAAATCATACAAAAACGAACGTTTGTCCGTAAACCCGATTTTATTTGATTTGATAATCCGAGTATCTTTCCGTTTATTTATTGCAACTGCTCTCGTGTTCCTGCGAGTACTCTTGACGTGGAAAAAAATACATTTAGATGGCAGTCAAATCACTCAAATGAAAAGGACTAGAAGGAGATGTCACTATTCATAGCCATGAAGCATAAGTTTCAGACTTATTCATTTTCACTTTTGATGTTATCTTTCATCGTTCCCCGTGTCTAGCATCGCTTTATACTTTATTTTTTTACCTTCTTTCCAAAATCACATTCACCCGTTCTTGTTCCAAAGTGTAAATTTTAGAATCTTTTGAAGAGTTTTATCCATGTCGTCATCTTTGCTTCAAGTTTCATCATTATCCTCATCGTGGATATATTGCGATAAGCCTCTTGTTGTTTGATTCCTCCACCACTATTTGATTGTTGAGGTTGAGCTCGTGAGTGGAGAGTGTGAAAGTTATAACAACGGAAAAACATGCTCAGAACTGATATTTGTGTGTCCAATAATAGTAAAATTATCTAGTTTTACCATATACGTTTAGAAGTTTAAAGTATGGAGAAGGAGAACAATAGAGGGTTGAAGAATCCGATCTGAACTTGTTCACCAAATCTTCTACCCTATTTCCTTCTTGCACCTTTCTCTTGAATAAATGAGTTGACTATCTTATCTAGGCACATCCGAATTCTTTCTCTCTATAGATTGATTGAGAAGTCTCTCTGAATTATGATGATTAATTATGTCAATAATGTGTGCTTAAATATGGTAGGGTATTAGGGTAGAGACCATTAAGAATAAGACGGAGCTTCCTATATTGATTTGGTTCTATCTTTTGTCAACTAAATATTTGATCTCATCAACCGAGATCATTATTAATCCATATAAGTCATAATTTATTCCATTTAAATATTATGACTGATCTATCCATACATATCACGAAATATTTCGTTTCCAATATCAAACCTGTCTATTATCTCCCCACGTTAAGATTAACATATACACGTTTCTTAAATTAGATTGTTGACGATCTTTTGTTTAATAAACAAATTATATTCCTAATAAATATTGCTTAAGTTATTTGGCATATCAGATTATTAATGAACATGCAGAGTTTAATACAATCAAAACTTATAATCTTTTAAGGGGTATAATCAATCCCATAAAATGGTACGTGGATTCCTTCGACTAATAGCATACACCGTATAAATAATATTTCCATCTAACCCACTGGGTTAATGGACTTATAAGTAGTCTCACTCTTTTATGAATCAAACAACAAACATTGAATAAACATATCACATTAATAATATTCAAATTAAGAGAATAAACACTTCCATGATCACAATGTATCAATAACCCTTTCTATTCAACACAAGAATTATTAACTTGATGTAGTCCTGTTATACACACAAAGTGTAAAAGTATAAAAACTTGGAATATTACATTCTTTATAGTCAAGACAAATCTACTAAAATTATAAATTACAACTCTACCGATAGTGTGTTCATTTCCATTTAAAGATGTAAACAATATACCTATATTATATAAGAACTGATAGTCTAATCTTACACGTATAATCCATACTCTACACACTAGTGTCTCCAAAATATAATACTAGACAATTATTGGTGCATTAATAAATAAACCAAATAACATATTGCTAATATAAAATCTCATAAAAATGTAACAAAGTCCAATAAGGAAAATACTAAACTACAACAACATGTCTTGTAAGTACATTTCCTAACCGTGTGAGCCTATAAGATCTTCAAGTGTGAGTGTACCTATGTATTTGGCTTCTTTGATAGCCGTCATCTTTGATTCCCATTTCATAAGAAACTTTCATAATAAGGTCTAGTTTTTTTTTTTTTTTTAAGTAGAAGGGAGTCTTAGTTACCTACTTAGATTATCAATAGCTAGTTAGCAACAATGTTAACTCAAAAAAATTCTAGATTTTAGAAAACTAATAAACTTGACTATGATACCAATTGTTGGTCATAGATCTCAGAGGGTTAAAAAAGGTTTTGAACGTTTTTTGCCTACTTAAAATATATTCGTGTTTTTAACTCAATTAACTCGATTTACACTTAAGAAAATGTTAATTATGAATTTTAAGCAATCAACATTTACAATATGTAAGTACAAAAAGTAAAGAGTTTGCGAATAGAAATGACATCATGATGTATGAACTCGCCTAGTCCTATCCCTGAAATTTACTCTATTGGGTAGTGTTACCACAATATTGAACCCAAGATTACAACATCTAATAAGAAAAATCACTCAATTTTGCCCTGCACAACCCAGGTTCCTAGATTCAAAGGACAACGTATACATGTACGATTCAATTAATCAACTTCTCCCCAATCTATAAGTAGCCAAGTGTTTAACCTAGAATTTTTTGTGACAATTAGCTTAAAATCGTATATCTAATCACTCACTCACAAATGGGTTGATAAATTTGGTCTTATAAATAGTCTATCACTCACAAACTAACTCTTTCTTGATCTTTGTAAGATTACAATGATAGTACACTAAATGTGACCCAAATGGAGAAACCTGAAAGAGAGAGGAGGGTGGTGGTGGTGGTGGTGGTGGTGGTGGTGGTGGTGGTGGGGAGGGGGGGTTTGAATAGATTTATCAAAAAAAATTATTTTTTTACGAAAAACCCCACACTATATATTATCAAATAGATCTTAACCAGCTATCGACACAAATATCAAATCTACAAAGAAGTGATCTAGACATTTGCTTCGGTTAGAGATCTGTTTTGCACAGAGACAAGTCACAGATATATATGTATTGATAAAGACAATAAGTACAATATATATAAATGGACAAGTATGTAGGGCTACTAGCGTAAAGTATAGGACACACCAGATTTATCCAGGTTCGTCTCAAACGAAATTACGTCATGTCCCCAAATCACAACGGATCTTGAAATTTATTAATTTTCCTTCAAGGGCAACGTACCCTACAACTTCTCTTCCTTTAAGTGCAGATATACCATTTACAAAAGTTTTCCTTAAAGGGCAGAGCAACCCTCATGCTAAACACAAAGACCTTATCAAGGTGATTACATAAGATTTACAATCTATGAAATCTCACAACTCGTTGATTGAACCACAAAGGTTATGAATCAATCAAGAGCTTTACAACCACTCAAACTCTCTGTAAAATATGTATATTAAGTATATGGAGAGGTTGGATCAATCGTCGAAGGCTTTATGAATAGATTTTTGGCTTTAGAAGGATTAAATATTAGCAAATAATGAAAGATAAAGGTCGAGCTTGTTTTGCTCTGGAGTGGTGTAATAAAATGTGAAGGGGAATGTCTCTATTTATAGTGTTAGAGTGAATATGCTCGTTGTACTTTGAAATTCAAAATTTCATAGCAATCCAATCTGTTGGATTACTTTCTAATCAATTGGATTGTGTAAATTAGGTCTAATTGTTGGCTGTTTTGAATCTCGAATATCTCACGCCTTGATGGTCCAAATATTGCATAATCTTCACCATCAAACTCCTCTGATCCTTGAGATCAATCTCCAACGTTTCAGAATTTTCTTTGAATTTAATTTTGTTCTCAATCAAGAGTTTTACAACCACTCAAACTCTCTGTAAAATATGTTTTATTTCTCAATAAAGATATGGAGAAATTGCTACATTTCTCAATAAAATATTGTGCAATTTATGTCTTATTGCTCAATATAAGATTGGAGCAATTTTATGACATAAGTGATTGAATGTATTATCACATGTATCATCAAGAAAAGTTATATAATTCTTTGAGTGCAAAACTCATAATAATAGTTGCAAATTAATTTCAGGACTTAGATTATGTCGAGCTTATAACTAAGTTGCTGAAAATGAATGTTTGCAATTATTCTTGATAACTAGCATTCAAATGGTGTTGAGTTCACATAATGTAAATGCTAAGTTTTTGAGACTAATTTTAGAAACAATACTATCAATAAACACATAATGATCGTATATACCTTAACGATTTCTACACAAGACAATTAAGATTTTGTTAACATCACGTGTATTGATTGTAGATAATTATATGGTATTACATAATGTTGTTGTTTATTTGATAGGTAGAGATCTCATTTCTTATTGTTTCTATTGTTCATGTTGTCCTATTAAGTACCTACAAAAATGAAAGTTATGGACCTTTAATGGAACTGTCTTTTCTTAAGACATTATTTGGACCATTACGATAACTCACATTAAAGGCTTAGCTAGATAAGTTGTTGGTATAGTAGTGCATGGAAGGAACCATACGCTTGATGTGGTATGGAACCGCCATGACTCTTGTTGACAATTTGTTTGGTAAAGTATCTCATAATTTAATTGCGCACTTATGATTGCTTATGATATGTTCAATGGACCAAGTGAGAGAATGTAAGAATTAATCTCCACTTTCAAGAGTTAAAACACAATAATTGTTGGTCATTAGTGTGGTCCCTTAACATTCATAAGTTATAAGGTTTTATGATTTAGTGATAATAAATTATGAGTTAAGAAACTCTATGTATTTCTACCTTAACGAACGGTTTAGATTGATCCTATCTTGATGGACGGTAGAGATCGAAAGTATATCAAGAGTCTCGGGTCGTCCTCCTCCTACCTATATAAAGGACACAATACCATCATAATTTGTGTCAAATACACACACACATAAACAACATATAAAGTAGTGTAGTGATAGGTTAAGGAGGAGAAACTCAAGTCTCCACCCCGACGATCTACCTCCGCCATACGAACCCAATTCTCAAGTACCGTCGTTTTAAATTACAGAGCTTACCGCCCTTCCGCATGACTCAAGGTATGTGTTTCGAGACACTCATTACAGTTTATATTGTAGGATCATCATGTAGAAAAAGATCCTGATTAATTATGTTAATAACGTGTATAACATAATAATATATAAGTTGTAATTAACTGTCGTACCCTATACAATAATTTATGCATAGGAGACACTCACCTATATACTCATGTGCTCTCACTATAATAATTTATGAATATGAAACAAAAAGATAGGACGTGCCGGATGGATACGTATCTAAAACATCTCGGTCAAAACTCCCGATTATCCAATCTACCTATGTAAGTTGGGAATCTTACTAATGGATGTGAGTGCAAAAAACAATATTTGGAAATAAAATAGCTTTAAATAGAATGTAAACAAATTTCATCACTAAACGATACAAAATATCCCATATTTTTGCTTTTAGTTCAAACAAAACCAATCGGGCTAGCCGCATTAAAACATTAACTAAATGAGAGTTACAACGTTATCGACCAATAGTGTAAATCAACAACTCACAATTCCAGTAGGAGAAATAGCTTTAATTTGGGAAACTTCAATGCATTTAACAAATTACAAGGTAGAATTAAGTTAGTGATGTTTCATCTATGATTTCATCAGATCGAGACCACATGTTTGAAATGATATTTTACATCGATAAAATTTGAGATCTGCAGGAAGTCAGCATAATCACATATTTCCTATTTTCTTGACCAGATAGCAATCTAGGTTGGATTTGGGACCATTGTTGGGCATGCAAATTGCTTTTGATCACTAACCAAAGCATTTCTTTTAGTCAGTGTATTTTAGTCGGTGTATTTTAGTCAGTGTATATATATGCCTTGATGATGGTGCCAACTCGGAGTTTGTCATCTTTGTTACTCCAACTTTATAATGGGAAACAAAAAACCGACTTCTCTTGCATATGCATATTGAAACACTAGTAAAAGTTACCAACGCATTGCGTGTGAGACACGTAATGACATAAATCTCGTAATATATTTTATTTTGAACATCATATCCAAATTTGGTATCATTTATTGTAATTATGCAGGTCAAAACGAATTTTTAATTAATTTAGCCTACATCTGTAATTAGTAAAATAGAGTGAGCACAAATTGTTAATTAATTAAATCAGATACATTGGTAATTATTAAAATAGAGTGAGAGTATTTTTAAAAAATTTGGATAAAATCTTGAGTTTAGTTATATTAATAGTTTGATAGTCATATATGTATGTATATGATCAATCCACGCAAATTGGTCATCAATCGATCATGAATTTTATTTTATTTTCGATAAAGATCACGCATCACGCGTGTCAATATACATTATGAGCAAGATAGGGGTTTAAAAAGGATGATACACCATTTTGGCATTTCAATCAAGAAACTCTATATCTATTTCACTTTCAACTCTGGAAGGTTATCCAGCTTTCGAATTCATAATGAATTATTGCATTCTTATTCTGATAAAAACAAATAGAAATTTAATTTGTACTTTGTATATTTTTAACTTTCATATTAGAGTCTTGTTATCATTAAGAAACCATTATTCTACTTGGAGAAACAATATTGGTTTGCCGAGACTAAGCTCTAACGTAATTTAAAACTCGAAACGAAACAAACTTGTTCCTGTTACCAATCCGACCTTAAGTAAACGGGCCAAATCACACGAAATCATAACTGATTCATGATATATGCATAGTGTCCATCCGGCCTGGCTTATGTTTTACTCTTTCTATCTAATCTGGTCTGGTTGTGGTTAATTGTAGATAAAGAAATGTTTAAGCTAAAGTTTATATAAAATATATATTAATACTTTGTAAAATCTGCAATCTACATTTATGTTTAGTCTGAATGAATTCGACTGGGTTCAACAAATCACAAAGGATTCATGTCCAGTGACATTGATTGGTTTCATTGACGGGATCGATTTGGTTCAGGTCAAATGTGAAATAGTTAATTCGGAAACCTAACCCTTGAGCAAACTTCCATGCTTTAAATTTGAAACGGAACCATTCACTCTCAAAACGGAACTCATTTGAGCTATGCAATTCGGTCCTGGTTCAAGATTTTGTCCTACCACTCTACTTTCACTATTATTCAAAATGGTTAAAATTACGTACATCTATTGTCCCATTTCGGAGAAATATTTTATTTCAATTTTAATTTACACCTCCACATCACCTAGCTACATCAACTGTAAATTCAAATTTGTAAGAAAAATAATTAAAAAGGAAATCTGCAGATATCGAGTCCCGACAGAGGTTATTTGAAGGCCATCATATAATATTTAATTGGAGCATGTTTACAACAATTTTTCTTTTCTCCGTATCTGTGTTTTAAAATGCGTATATATGCAAAATTCACGATCTCATTGGTCCCGGTGGTCCAGATAAATTATAAAAGAAAAGATGACTACTGGCTTATACTGTTATACATGATCATGATTTATCAAGTAATCAAGATCACGGTTTTGGAAATATAATTACCATACGTTCGAAGTGGTCGTCTTTAAACTGTCACACCTATCATTTCCTTCACTTCTCTAGGGAATCTTGCAACTTAACTAGCTAGCTAGTTGTTTTCCTACCATGCAGTTGTGCACGCGGAAGTTTGACAAGAAATAAAAATGAATAAACATGCACCATACGTACAAAACTTGCAAAAGCTTGAAAGAACGAGAAATTAAGTATACAAAGATTGAACTCGGTCTCGAAGAAATACGTGCTGTAGGGAAGGAAAATGATGTATTATAATATGTGTGTGAGACTACTGTCACGTTAATTATTATCAAGAACTGTCTGACCTCTCTGGTGTATAATCTCTAGTCTCTCGGCTCTCCTTCCAAAATAATACTACATAAAGTCATCTTTTAAATCATGAATTGCTAAACTTTGAGTTCTCAAAATTGACTATTACCTTTGTTCTAGTAAATCGGCATCTAGTTTTACCAATTTAGTTGTCTTCACCAGGGTCATGAAATGTGAACGAATTGCCGAAGCTTTCTGATTTTTTGGAGTTCCAAGAAACTGATATTATCATTACCAAAAATAGATTGCGACCCCTACGAGCAAAAGGTAGCTGTTTTAGAAGTTGTTATGTCATATTTTCTAGGTCATAAGTACCTCACCTTATTGTCATTGCATTGGCAAAATAAACATTATGTTGTGTGACATATTAGCTCGTTATAGATATATATAGAGATATGTATAGATATAGAGAGAAGTATGAGAGACAACAATAAGATAGACTTTATTTATTCATATGTGTATAGAGATATATCAAGAGACCCGCTAACTAGAGGTGACATCGGTTCGGTACCGAACGTTTTGACTATATACCGATACCGTACCAAACTAGTTTGATTTGAGAATTTTTATACCATTACCGAACCAAAAAATTCGGTATACCGACCTTTCGGTATACCAAACTATTCGGTTGGTTCGGTTCAGTTTCATTTTTATACCAAACTTTAGGGTTTACAAGTAGTGATAGAAAAATTGTGCGTATTGGAAAAAAAACATAGTAAAAAGTTTTAAAAGTAGTAGATTAAAAATATATATTTATTTATATTATTGTTACATTTCTTATTTGTTTGCATAAAAGAGTAAACAATACTAGACATTTCTAGTAAATGTTATAAGTATTCACTAGAAAAAGTAATATAAGTATATTATAACAATATAAATAATTAAGTGTATATATGTCTTTTAGTTTATTAGTCTATATAGTATATTTTAATATTTCGTTTTAAATCGGTACCATACCGAACTCCCTAAACGAATACCGAAACCGAACCGACTTTCAAATATCGGTTCGGTTGTACCGTACCGTAATGTCGGTATACCAAACTTTTGGTACCGAATTGATTGGTTCGGTTCGAAAAGCGGTCGGTTGGTACAAATCGGTATAAAAAGGTCACCCCTACCGCTAACCCCATTTATATAATAGAGGGTATGGTTATATATGCTAGCAAAGCCCAAGATAGGCCCAATAGAGTAAGGCTCAAGATGGCCAATAATATCTTACAACACTCCCTATTTGGACGTCTTGATTTCTTCGTCTCCATGCAGTCGATATTCATTCGCGGTGCTAAACACATAAAACATTAGGGTCGAAAAACCCAGTGTGGGACAAAACTGATACCTAGGAGAAAATATGTAGCAGAATGATATAGGCCGAAATTCCATGTAATTAACTAACCACAAAATAGTGTGCCTCATCATCAAAACCTTGTCAGAACAAACCCAATGGGAAAATCTCTGATCGAAGGAAAAATAGTGCAACAATAGTAGTAGTAGGGGATCAACCACAAAATAGGTGCTTCATCAAAACCTTGCTAGAGTAAACCCAGTAGGAAAAACCTCCAGTCGAAGGACAAAAGAGTACAGAGTGTTAAGAAGTATACAACATGATACTCCCCTAATTTCGGTAATCTTAAGTGAGATATGATGGGAACGTGTCTCGATAAAAACATTGCCGAGAAAAACCCAGTGGGAAAAAACATTGGTCTAAGAACAAAAAGAGTATACGAACATGCGACTAGATGCTCCCCCTCACTTGCACACGATAGGGTGTGAGGATTTCGACTAAGTAGTAATTAGTGCAATAAGCATTCACCTGGATGCTCTCCCTCACTTGCACACGACAGGATGCAAGGATTTCAACTAAGTAGTAATTAGTGCAATAAGCATTCACCTGGATGCTCCCACTCACTTGCACACGACTGGGTGCGAGGATTTCATATTTCAAGAAAGAGTACGAGCATTCGACTGGATGCTTCATTTGCACACGACTGAATGCAAGAAAATCTAACGTGGAATAGAACGAGCATTCAACTGGATGCTCTTAAACTTCATATGTGAAGATCTATTTCAGCGAGAAATGATAAATAGCATGATCTAGTCATGTCTCTCTTGATCGATAACAACAAGTTGTCCTCAAATAAGACAAGTGTTTTATCTGGATCGTGAGATAGAGTATATGTAATTCAAATATGGCTATTATTAGCTCGAAACTATATACACTCTCTAGTCATCTCATAGAGCAGGAGTAGATCAGAGTAATTCGTTTGGAGTCATTCCAATGCCTCAAAGATATCTCCTTATTCCTAATGGTAAAGACAGACCATGTTAGGAATATCCCTTATGCGGGTATGATAAGTAACCACCATCGGTATAACCGAAAAAGAATTGCATTAATTCGAGTACCGAAGGGGGTATGTACACTCGATGACGCAAATGGGATAAACTAGCCCACTTCCAAAATTACCATAAGGTAAGGGAATGTGTCTTTAGTGCCATTTCGGTGGCAGCATGTTAGCGCGATGCTGTGTTGAGTTATACCATTCACAGCAGACGAGATGTTCGTCCTAGCATATTAGACCAAGTACAATAATGCGCTTATTGTACTTAAATATGAAGATCATGGTTCAATATCTCTTCATCATCTCATCAGGGACGGACCGGGTCTATATCAATGTCTAGTGATCGAACGATCATGAGAGAATTTGATGACTTAGCGTCATAATGACTAAAGCGTCATAACACCTTCTGGGTGTAGTCTGAATCATGAACTTAAATTCAATATTTATGGGACTCGATTATCAGGCTGAGTCACTACCGTGTCTTCCAAAGATCCTTCATCTCGAACGCAAATCCAAAAGTAGATCGCATAATAAAACACGCAAGGGCATAATACTTGTTCAAGTATCCTAAGCTGATCAAGTACTCACTTAGGCGGGTATACTACATCTGCTCGGATTATATTAATCCATATAGTGAACGTCTCAATCAAATGAGATCGTGTTCCATGGTCAGAAACTACTTGATTCAAGCACATGAAGTCACACAAAAACCTTCATCTACATCTCTTTGTCTAAATCCCCATAGAGATAAAACCGTGACCACAATCACATGTTGCATACTCAGTTTTTCGGAAACTACTAAACTGATAAAGTAGGGGACCGTTATAACGTCCATTATGAGGAAATAAACCATATTGTAATCAATTCCAAGGCATGAGAGAAGTATTGCGCTACTAGGCGAGCACTGATACAGTCTCATTATTCTCATCACTATTCCTTACGAATAACCAAATACACAAACTCGTTTAACATTGGTGGTGTTGGAGCTACAGGTCCGAACACACTTTCGCTAAGGAGTCTACTTGGATTGCAAGTTTCCATTAGGCCAGTCTATTCTACATTGACTTCAGGCAACAGTACATGGTTTCCGGTTATAATTTGCTTATATTATCAGTCGTCATCGAATATATAAACAAGTAATCAATGCCAGTTTCGCTTCAATATCGTCTAAGATATCATGATCGACATATATTTCAAGATTCTCAGGATGAGGAGGAAATCACACATCTCCTTGATCCTTTATAATCTCATGCGACAAACGAGTTTCAATTCACCACCTCTGGAGCTGAACGAATTAAGAACCGGTCAACTTCCTCGTATCTTGGGAAGGACGACAGACTGATGGCCGACGGCAGCGTCTTTTCCTTGACGGGTTCGGCCAAAGCAACGTGTTATGATAGAAACACGGCGTCCGACATGGACGTCTATCCTTGCAAACATTTTGCAGCAGGTATAAATGATTTTGTGATATCTCATAAAGTCATTAAATGCATCTGGCATTTAGTTAGAATTGATGGGGTCTATGCATTTACTTATCACTAAGTGCAGTTTTGGGGATCAAACTAAGACTGAGTGGGTTATGCCACGTTACTTGACGTCGTTCTTTATCAACGGTAACATGCAAATCTTCCCCTAACAACGGGGTGAACAGGCTTAGCTATGTCACTTTCGCATATCACACGGTAAATAGATCGCTTACCAAGGTTGCTCTATGAAATGATAGGCCGGGTATTCATAATCGACTTATGTCCCCTTTAGAGGTCCATATTTTGAACGCTATAGCGGCTCAATCAAAATATTAATTAAGCACTCCAAACACGCGTTAATATGACACTTCTGCTCATAACCAGTAACCAGCTGGTACGTATATAGTGTTTAAGTGTCTATGGGCCTCATAACGGAACAATGCAGCAAAATACCATAACCCCATATGGAAATATAAATCTCGGTGCACAAGAACAAGAAGTGCGTGCAATCATTTGCGCTCGCATCATCAAACTTTTCGTGAATCGATTTGGGTATGAACAAAATCGACAGGATGTTCAATTTCAATTCCCAAACTCAAGTAATTCAAATCAAAATTTTGATTCTTACTCTTCGGCATTATCAAGTTGACTAGACTTTTCAGGATAATCCGGATCATGAGCCATCAACTTAATGATAGGGCTACACATTTAGAAAATACTGCATTTCTGTGGACAACAATAATCATGTGACAATATTGTCGATGCATCAACCATGACCATAAATTTTTAATGGTCCGTCTTATGGTTGGATAAGTCCACAACAACTCCTTCAATTCTTTACAAGAATTCTACGAGTCCATTTCGTGATCTTTACACATACTAGTCTTCCAAAGAGAGCATTAGTGGAATGAATTTCGGATTAATCACGAAATATATCCTCAAAGAGAATCCACATGCGATGCGATTATAAATCAAGCATCATCTTTTGACCCGGTAATATCTCATCCAGTCAATGCCACAATATCAAAATGCTCTTATCAATCGACGACAGGCGAATGATAGTACAGACAATCATGTCTTAGCATCTAAATCATTTATCAATCGACGGCAGGCGAAATGATAAGGCAACTTTAAATGCTTTAAAAAATATGGTAGCAACCACTTGAAAGACATTTCAACTCCTCTAAAATACGTTTTTGGTCTTATTGAGTGGAGGCTATGTAAAGAAATTTAAATTATTTCATGAGCTATTAACAGATAACACTGGTTTTCTTGAATATTTTATAACTCAACAAGGTACGACAGGACTTAAAGGAGTATAAGACCTCATATTTGACAAATCAATTTGGTTTTACCAAAGATTTCGATTTGGAACGACATGTCCAGAATCGTTGTCACTGAGTACTCTTTTAGGCAAGTAGTTGGTGAAATTATGTGCTACACTGTTACCCACTATTTCCAGAAAATCAACTACCCCACAAGTATTGCCTAAAATTTCATAATTTAAAGTTTGGTCACATATGTCAAAGGAATTTGCTCAAAACACTTTTAAATTTTTCGAGAAATTTCGTAAACAGGCAAACCATAATCCAAAAGTATGTCCAAATGGAAAAAAACATAATCCAGATGAGCGAAAATATGACTCAATGATTTATCAAAATCAATAAAGAAAGGTACCAAACTCAGTTGGCTCCATGAGAATTATCTTTTGCTTTGGGATAACGGGCCATATTATTCATTTCAAAGACTGTCTTGGAGCCATATATCTTCGATTTTGACTATTGTTTAAAACCTTGCTTGGCTAGGCAATCTTCAGAATCGCGACAGTTCGAGACAAATAACACTTGTCTCGGTTCTTGATTCATGAAAAAAAATATTCACGAAGAGCATAAATATCAGGCAAACGATTCGTCATTGACCCAATAGGATTAAAACTGCTCGTCAGGGCATTTTCTCATCCATAAACATATGGGTGATGAAGGAACATGATGAATATAAATTCACAATACTACTTATGAAATACAATTTCCAAGCTAGTATTTTGTTGAAGGATCGCTCCAATATGTCAATTTCAGACATTTGTTCACCATAGACGTCATCACGTCTCAAATGTGGCGACGGAATAAAATCGATGCATTAGCCTTCATCTCATGAGTAACAACAAACTCATATTTTACTCATCAAAGATGGCATCCAAAAAAAAAATTGGACATCACATTTTCACGCATCAGGGTGACTAACATGTGGTGACGGAATAACATTCACGTCTAACAGTCATTTCGCAAGTATGCTTTGCGATTTTAATCATCATAGATGGCATCCAACATTTGTTGGGAGTTCTGGATTAGTTATCATATAAAACGACCGGTTTATATGTTTATGGTTTGCACAAGCACAAATTTTGTTTCGAAACGACAGGTTCGAAAATTCTAGTTTTGTTTCTCATGTGAATTGGTTCTCATTGATCGAACGACGGGTCGATACTGAGACACCAATTCGGCAAAACATAGATCACTATATAAACACACTCGGAAAAATTATTATTTAGTCAACCCCTTTCGGTAGCTCTAATTGAACACGACCAGGAAAGAGGGTGAGGATGGAGGGCACGAATGCCACTTAAAATCCGACCTCATTAGGATATCGAATTCCGCCTATATCTTTCCTAGACATCGTATCCAAATAGGTGAGCCTAGTTGGGGAAGATTCATAATTTTTCCAACTTAAATGTGGAAATATATAATTTCGCAAATTATCACATTATACATATGTGTACATGGCAGTAAATAAAATATATAGATGTTGCTATTTCTGAGATTTACTAATTATTATCAATCAGTACATAATATATCATAATTTATACTAGCAAAATCTAATTATTATTATTAAACTGCCATATGTGAAGATTTTATTCATGGTAATTACAAACATGCAATATGATGGACTAAATTTATATGAAAACACATCAATTTGTTCAGTTGACATATAATTTTTATTCACTTGTCTTTCAATAATATAATTTATATGCATGTGTGTGCATTGACCGAATATTGCATTGTATCAACCATGTGTACTGCTTTTCGTATAAGTATTATACTACAGGACCACACGTGTAATTTTAGCATATTATATATCTATTTTCAGCATTATTACGTGGTCAGTCCATAATTTCAGACAAGTTTCAGTTTGGTCCTTTGTAAATTACAAAACATTCCTACTGTTTTCAGTATATAACATATTCAGTCCGGCAGATTACTATATGTTTTTTTATTACCACCAATCTAATCCATGCTATGAAATACTTATAATAAATCATACAAGTTACTATTTCTTATAGCATTGGACATATACAGATTCTTTCATCATAGGTAAGCATGCAATATATATGTTTTACCCATATAAATAAGTAACTCATACTGCCAATAATATGCTCGGGTTATATAGCATAGTACTATACAATATCTACATATATATCAAACATATTATCAGGTTTCAAACATATTATCACATGCAATATGGAAGTAGCATATACAAGGTTTTAACAATATATTTTACTACACATGCAATTGCTATTTTAATTTGTAAAATATTTTACTGTACGCCTCATATTTTTGGGAAAGCTGATCGAATACAAAAAAAAACTTCAAAGTTTGGCTGCATGTTTATAAACCCTAGTCTTCGAATAAATACCTCAATCTCCTTGCTTTTATTTCAATCTTCGCGAGCAAAGTGGTGATAATGTGTTGTGTGACATATTAGCTCGTTATAGATATATATAGAGATATGTATAGATATAGAAAGAGGTATGAGAGACAACAATAAGGGAGGCTTAGTTTATTCATATGTGTACATAGATACATCAAGAGACCCCCTAACCCTCTTTATATAATAGAGGGTAGGGTTACATATGCTAGAAAAGACCAAGATAGGCCTAATAGAGTAAGTCCCAAGATGACCAATAATATCTTACAACACATTCTTTATACTTAAAATGTTTATTGAGCTAATGAGAGTTTGTTATTGAGTTGTTGGACAATGCAGGTTGCTGGGAGAATAAGTTAACGAATCAGATTTTGTTGAAGTTGATTTTGGTAATATATATTTTGTATTTTTAGATCTTATTTGTTCAGATTTGATTGGCATGGAATAAGGACGGGATATAAGAAGAAAGATACTGAAAAAGATATTGCACAAAGGTCAAATCAAGACAAAAAAGAATAAGCAAAGAAAAACAATCAAGTTAAACAAGAAAAAGGAAACAAGTATAATGATGATCTTGAAAAAATATTGAAAGATGTTACTTGATTGAAAAGGAACGAAATTGAAGACTAAAAAGAAGATATTATTCAGTTATATTTTTATTATGTGGTTAAAGATAATCTGTTATGTGAATACAGATATTATGAACGTGTATATATGTTGGTACATGTTCATTGTAATGGGTGTGTGAATTATATTGAAAGAAAAAACAGAGAGATACACACATGGTCTGAAAAATACAATATTTATGAGAGAATATCAATGGTGGGATGTCATTAGATTTATGATTGATAGTTGAGAGCTAGGGGTAGTGAAAGATAGTTATATACGCTTGAGTATTGTAAGTTCTGAGTCGAACATTGTAAATTTTCTCAATATCATTAATCTGAGCAAGAGCTCCGGAGAGTAGACTCGGTCGAACTCCATCATCAAACGTCTTGTGTCCATCTTTACGTTTTATTTATCAAATCCGCCATATACTTTCAGTCACAACTAAAACATATTTCAGTTATAATTGCAATTGCGTAACAGCACTCGATACTACAGATTAAATGTTTTTTCAATTGGTATCAGAGCTTCACATCAGATATAATTGGTGTGGATCATGTGTTCTGAGATAGAATGTAGTTAATAAGGCAAAGAGGATATTTTCGCCATCCGAATCGAATTAAAGGTGGATATTAGTATGCGTATTGGCAAGTCAAGAAGATGGTTAAAAGTGGAGATGAAGCTGAATCTCATCTAAGGAAGGAGAACTCAAAAATAAAGACTGAACTTACAAAAAAGATGAATGAATTCCAACGACAAATCAAGTTTCTCAACTTAGGTGCTACTGACAGATTGGATCAAGTACTCTCCTCTCAAAGGCATGCAAAAGGACAATATTGGTATGCGATATGATGCCTATTCAGGTAATGGAAAAACTATATTTGTGAAGGCATCATCACAAGTAAAGATGGAATCCAATGTAAGTTTCAAAAATATCTCAATTGCAACTGAAAACAAAACTAATAATTTTTTCAGATCACTAGTTGTAACTGAACGTGTTATTAAGGATAATTTTTCAAAAACGCCATCTAAAACTACTACTAAAGTATGTCATTATTGCAAAAAAACCTAGACACTTCGAAAGAAATTGTTTTAAAAGGATTTTTGAAATTAAAAAAGGTTTTAATGGGTTTCATAGACCGGTTTCTAATTGGATTTGGGTTGCGAAAAAGAAGACTGATATAATTACTTGTAAAAGAGCTACTATTAATTCTTCAAAAACTGTCTCATCTAATTCTGATAATGGTTGTCCCAGACAACCACTAGTATTTTATTCAAGCTAAAACTAGTATTTTATCAAAACTCAGTTGTAACCGATCTGATACGAACGAGGCTGAAATTCTGCATAAAAAACTAGGTCATATGAAATTTAAAACTATTTCTAAACTTGTCGAACATAATATTGTTAGAGGTTTACCTGAACTGAATATTAATCTTCCAATCAATTGTGGTAATTATATACAAGCAAAGAGTTTTCGTAAAAAATCTAGTCAAACTAAAACCACTTACGCTCATGAACTTTTACACGTAGCTATTATTGGTCCTACAAAAACTGAAAGTATTGAATGAAATAGATATATGTTTGTGATTGTGGATGATTATTCAAGATTCTCGTGGGTTAATTTCCTAAGAAAAATATCTCAAACTTTTGAAGCCTTTCAAAATATGTGTTTACGATTAATGTCTAAGAAAGGAGGCTATGTAGGAAAGATTGTTAGTTCACGTGTAACAGAATTCCAGAAATCAAAGTTTGCTGATTTTTACAATACAGAAGGTATATGTCATGTGTTTTTTTCCCCCAAAAATTCACCACAAAATTGCTTAATTAAAAGAAGAATGGATCTTATACAAAAAGTGGGTAAAAATATGCTAGATTCGACAAGTTTGCCTAAGAATTTATGGGCTGAGTCTCTTAACACGACTTGTCACGTTGTGAATAAGGTTTATATCATTAAAGGAACCAATACAATGCCTTATGAATTTGGTAAGGTTAGAAGCCTAATTTGAAGTTTTTTTATGTGTTTGGATGGGTATGTTATATATTTAAAAAGAAAGAACACATAGGAAAGTTTGGTTTATGTGATAAAGGGATAGGTATCTTCTTGGGTAATTCTCACAAGGTTAGAACCTATAAAGTCTTTAACTTGACAACACATGAATTCATTGAATCACATTATGTCATGTTTGATGACTCTAAAGATACTTATAAGTGTGCAGATGATGATGATGACATGATTGGTCATATGAAAAGCTCTATTAAAAGACAAGAAGCTGCAGAATCAGTTTTAGTTGTAACTGAAGAAAATAGTGCAGTGATGGAGAATACTCCAGTTACAACTGAAATCCAAACTCAGTGCGAAAATGAAAATGATGAGAATGATAAGTATCTGGACTCAACTATTGAGAGAGAATCTGCAACGAGAGGAATTCAGATTCCAAAAAGGAAGATGAGTTACACAAGGACTCAAAAGAACCATCCCTTGGACAACATCATTAGAGAGCTAACTAAAGGTGTTAAAACTAGAAGTCAAAAAACAACATGTAGTGAATCTTTGCATTCTCTAACTCATAGTTGATTATCCTATGCAACTCTCTTAAGCTGAACATCTTGATTTGAAACATTTTTTTTAATCTAATTCTAGACATATTACAAGTGAGAAACAATTGACGGGTTGTTATTTTTTAAAAAGTCTTTGGATGTGAAAGAAAAATTTCCTTTATTCTATGATAACAAAAGTGCAATTGACCTTGCTAATAATCTTGTTCAGCATTCTAAAACTAAGTATATTGATTTGAGACATCACTTTATAAGAGAATTGATTGAAAAGCAGAGTTTGACTCTTAACCATGTTATAGCTGAAAAACAACTTGCAGATATATTTACTAAACTTTTGAATGTAAAAAGGTTTGAAACCCTAAGAAGTGATTTAGAGATACGTGTCTTTGAATCTTCATGAACTAATTTCTTATGAATAAATCAGATTACTGAAGCTTACAAAGATTTGAGTAAAACTGAATGAGCTGCATAAAAATAACTCTGAAATTGAGAGAATGGTTTGCTTAATAAAAAGAGCCATTGACCCTAATAATATGTTTAATAATTATGTTGAATATGCTGTAAAATGATGACTCTGGACCCATGTCTCTCACTTCTTGCATAGAGATATTTTTTTATCCTTTTTTTCCCATTGGTTGGACAATTTAGAACTGAACACGCAGTCGAATGGCAGCATAACGAGTTAAAGCTCAGTTAAAACTGTAGCTGGTATTATGGGTTGACTGATAATAAAAAGTTGTCATGGATTAATGTCCAGTTAATTAATGATAAAAGAACAAAACTGATCAATGTTTGTTGGAAGAGAATTGTTTATGCTCAAAAGCTCCTCTATACAGTATCAAAACTCAGTTGTAACTTAACTATGGATGTGATTTATTAATAAGTTGAGTTATGGGTGGTTTAATTATTGTTTTTGGATGTACTAAAATGTGAAATCTGCAATATGTTATTCGTTTAATGTAATATTAATTGTTCAATATGTGTTTCCATATTTTTAGGATCTGAAAGCTTAAATTATGGCAAGTTTCAGAATGCTATATGGGATTATTGTGATATGGATCAATTTGTTTTAAAAGATACAAAAGTTTTGGACTTAAAATAAAGGATAAATTATCAAAATATAATACTTTTTAAACTAAATTAAAAAAAAACATATCCAAAAACTTTTCATTATCAAAAACATACCAAACAAATTTAATGCTGTTTATTCTCTTCTTTCTTTCTCTCTCTCTCATCTTACTCTCTCTCTACTCCATTCTTCTCTCTCTCCTCCATTCTTCTCTCTCTTACAAATTCTTCTATGTATCTCTCTCTGATCTTACTCTCTCTCTCCTCCATTTTTCTCTGTATATTTCTTTCATATCTCACTCTATCTCTCTCCACTCATCCACCACGAAAACCCGTCACTGACTACCGAACACCATCTAGATTATATAAAAATCCATATACATATAAATACAGATATATACATACGTAATACACAAATATTACACTGGTTGATACCCCGTAATATATGAAAAATATATGAAATTTGTGAGATTGTTTTCTATTTATTGAGGTTTGAGACTATTGTAAACCTTATGGGTTTCAAGTTGAAAGAGGAGAATCCATATGTACAGTATTGAGAGAAATCCATATGTAGGGTTTAAAGTTTTAAAATTAGGGTATGAAGTTTTGAAATTAGGGTATGAACTTTTGAAATTAGGTTATGAAGTTTTGAAATTAGGGTATGAAATTTTAAAATTAGGGTATGAAAATTTAAAATTGGGGTATGAAGTTTTAAAATTAGGTATGAACTCTTTTTTAGATATTTGATTGTGATCAAGAACATTTAGAGTATGAAATTTTAAAATTAGGATATAACGTTTTATAATTAGCATATGAATATTTTGTGATTTTTTAGTCATTTTTAGAGAGAGATTGGTGATTAGCACGTATTAGAAAGATGTGTGATTATCGTATGTTAGAGAGAGATGTGCGATTAGAGAGGCAGAGTTGTGGTTAGAGAGAAAGAGGGGTTAGATTTTGGTTTGATTAGAATTAGAGAAATAATAAGTATATATATGTATGTTTTTGATAATTTAAATTATTATGGTATGTTCTTGTTAATATAATAGGGGTATGGTATGTTTTTGTTAATTGCCCCTAAAATAAAATATAGAATCTGTCTTGTGTTTCTTTTAACAAAATGCACTAGATTATGATTGGAATGCTCAACTTTTTCTATTTCAAATTTGCATTGATTAGCTTCGGAATGTTACATTGATACACTCTTGTCATGTTTATGTAAAAAGGAGAAGAAGTGAGTAGATTGAGGGATAGTTTTATACTTATCTGATTATTTGTTCTCTGTTGATGAAATCCATGATGCTATGATTGAGGGAGAGTCTTGTCGAAACTCTTTTGTTTAAACTCTAAATCTGCTACCCAAAATTTTTGCCAAAACAATGACAAAGGGGGAGATTGTTAGGTCCTAGTTTCTAAGTCATAAGAACCTCACCTTATTGTCATTGTATTGACAAAATAAACCTTGACATTCTTTATACTTAAAGTGTTTATTGAGCTGATGAAAGTTTGTTATTGAGTTGTTGGACAATGCAGGTTGCTGGGAGATTCAGTTATAAATGAGAAGTGCGACTGCAACGAATCAGATTTTGTTGGAGTTGATTTTGCTAATATATATTTCGTATATTTAGATCTTATTTGTTCAGATTTGATGGGCATAGAATAAAGACGGGCTATAAGGAGAAAGATACTGAAAATGATATTGCACAAAGGTCAAAGCAAGATAAAAAAGAATAAGGAAAGAAAAGCAATCAAGTTAAAGAAGAAAAAGGAAACAAGTATAATGCTAATGTTGAAAATATACTGAAAGATATTACTTGATTGACAAGTAACGAAATTGAAGACTAAAAAGAAGATATTATTCAATTATATTTTTATTATATGGTTAAAGATAATCTATTATGGGAATACATATATTATGAACGTGTATATATGTTGGTACATGTTCATTGTAATGGGTGTGTGAATTATATTGAAAGACAAAATAGAGACATACACACATGGTCTGTAAATTACAATATTGGTGACAGAATATCAATGGTGGGATGTCATTAGATTTATGGGCAATTAACATAAACATATTCTACCGCTATTATATTAACAAAAACATAAGTTAAATTATCAAAAAACATACTTTCAATTAATAATTAATAAAAAACAAAAAAAACTAATTCATCCCTCCCAATCTCTTACTCTCTCTCTTCCTTTCACTTTCACCTCCTCTCACCCTCTCTCCGATCTCTCTCCCCTCCTTCTCTCTCTCCGATCTATCTTCTCCTCCTTCTCACTCTCTCCGATCTCTCATCTTTTCTCTCTCTTTCTGATCTCTCTCATCATCCTCCCTTTATTTTTCCGATCTTTTTATTTTACTCCATCTCTTTTCGATCTTTCTCTTTTGTTGGTATAGAGCGAGGTCGAAAACTCGAGGTTGATTTCGACGGAGATGCGGTCGTCGAAGCAGAGGCCCACGACGGTGCCGTGGTAGTTCGAGATCGGAGCACAGGTAAGATTTGGATTTGTTAATTAATATATAATGTTGAAAAATAAGTGTATAAATTACGTGAATTAAGGGTATAGAGTTAAAAATTATGTATATGAATTATGTAAGTAATGATATGAATTATGTAAATTGGGGTATGAATTTTGAAAATAAGGGTGAACTCTACGAATCAGGATATAAACTTTTGAAATGAGGGTATGAACTTTTGAAATAAGAGTATGAAAATACAAATTAGGGTATAAACTTTTGAAATAATGTTATGTACTTTTGGAATAAGGATATGAAAAATACAAATTAGGGTATGAACTTTTGAAATAAGGGTATGAACTTTTGAAATAAAGTTATGAATTTGAATTTTTGAAATAAGAGTATGAAATATACAAATTAAGGTATGAACTTTTAGGTATGTTTTTGTTAATTAGAATTTTTTTGTTAATTTAGTTTCAAAAGTATTATGTTTTGTTAATTTATCCTTGGTTGATAATTGAGAGGCAGGAGCAGTGAGAGATACGCATATACGCTTGAGTATTGTAAGTCTTGAGTCGAATATTGTAATCTTTCTTAATATCATTAATCTGAGCCAGAGATCTGGAGAGTAGACTCGGTCGAACTCCGTCATCAAACGTATGATGTTTATCTTTACGTTTTATTTATCAAGTCTGCCATATACTTTCAGTCACAATTTAAACATATTTCAGTTATAACTTATATTACGTAACAACACTCGGATATACGGATTAAACGTTTTTTCAGAAGGAAAAGGGATACTTGCAACTATACAAAACAGTTTCTGTTCAAATAAGGATACCCTTATTTTCAAACACAAAAGAACCATAAGCTTCTTTTTCTGCGTCCATCTGCTTGTCTCGGTCTCATTTACCTTATCTTTACAGTGACGAAAGAAAGAAGATAGACCAGAAGCAAAAGAAGTTACTTCGTACTACTAGAGTTTTGTTTGGTCTAATACAGATTCTGAAGTTCTTGTTGGATTTTTTGACGGATGGATCACAAAGGTATGATATCATTTTATTAACTTCGGTCAAGTAATTAGTATGGTTTATTATTGTCCTAAAAAAATAAGCTCATAAGTTTTTTATATCTGATTGCACCAACCAATTCCTTGGAACGTTTTACAAGTTGGTTGTGTTTTGTCTATCAGAGGAAAATGGTGAAATCAAGTTGTGGCATTTTTTCTATAGATTTGAAGTTTGGTAAATATGAGGTATGCCAGTATCACCGACTTGGCGACGTGTCGCTTGTTTACAGATGTGCACACAGTTTTAGAATCTCATTCTTTCTATTCTAACTGAACATCATCTCTGCAGATCAAGTTTATAGTAAATGGTGTATGGAAGGTCAATCCACAACGGTCAATCGTGAAGAATGTTGGAGTACAAAAAGACACTTCTTATTGTAACTTAGCAGAAGAATATATTAAGGATAAACGATCTCAAAGAGGCTAGTGAACTTTAGGATCTAGGAATTTTGATTCTCCTTCTCAATCTTCAATTAATTATTGTATAAACATTTTTCAACCTGTAGAGATGGTGTTGGACAATCTACTTGTAGAAATACCCATAGACATTCTCATTATTGTCAGTCTGTCAGACTTTATTATCTCTAAAGTGTCACACATATACGAGTCTCTATTACCTTTGCTATATTCTGCATATGTAATTAGAAGACAATTTTTTTTTGGAAAGATTTACATGAATATGCATTATTGATTGGAAGTTGACATAAGTTAATGTGGCCTAAAAATCTGGATTCAAATTCTCTAGATTTTATAATGCACTCAAATCATTAGAGAATATGAGTGTACTATAAACTCTAGAGAATTTGAATCCTGAAAATCTTGTCACATATCAAAAAAGAGAATATTACATCCGGTTTATATGTCGACAATACTTTTCAAGCAAAAAACTAAATATCTATGCAAACCTAACCTTGACCAGTATCTCGTTAAAGATGGTCTGTCACTTCTACACGTATGGTTTGATGTCAATTCATTGACAAGTTTCTAATGTTCTTTCCTCATTAAAGCTAAACCAAATTTTCCAGCATTACGCTACTCTGCAATTATAATATATTGGTTGTTTGGCTACAGCATTTAATCAATCAAATAAACTGGCTCAGAAGACCAGGAAAGTTTAAACTTCTACTTTCTTAATCTTAGGAAAGGGAAAAAAAAAGTTCTACTGTGTGGTCTCAACAATCAAGTTATTTGTGCACCCACCAATAACTTATCAATTACTGGTGGTATATGAGGGGCAGGCTATTGGAATCCATGAACGTTATGTACTGAACACACAAACGCAAAAGTTTTAACAATGTCACCGAAGCCCATATAATATTAATCAACCAATGTCATAAATCTACATGGTAATCATTGCTAACTCAAAAGTCTCTATACAGATGTATGAATAATATTTTCTAATGAACACAGGCGAGTGTGATCAACATTCTTTTAGCTCTAAGTAACCACCATTAGCGAGTAACGGCAGTATTCTTCTCTCGACTAATTAAAATTACAGAGGGGGGCTCTCTATACACGATTATTAAGAGAGTTTTCTTAGCGCAAATGTGAATCCACTCCCACAAAATACTTCAGTTCTACAAAACGTGCTTTTGAGTTTGTTATTGAGTAGCACAATCTGTGGACAAGTTTGATCTTCTGTGGTACCTAATCCTAGCTGGCCGTGCTCACCCCAACCCCATGTCATTACCAAACCATTCTCTGCACAATCAAAAAACCAATTACTTTTGCGCAAAATTGAAGAAGTGTACTGAAATAGCACAAATGCCAAGTTGCTAACTCCCCCAAGTATTTGCTTTTTGAAAAGGAAATCCTAGAATTTTGCTATTTTAGAATTTCTTTTTTTAAGCTATATAGATGTTTTACCATCTTATCATATGTTTGTTTCTACATATATGATTACTTGACAAGACAAAAGCTTACGCGTAGTAAGAGCAGAGTGTTCAGCCCCTGTTGAAATTTGGAGTACTTTGATCCCATCCAGACTGTCAACTTTACTTGGAAAAACTACCACGGAATTTTCTGTAAACATCATACATTTGGTATCCAGCTTAGATTTAACAATTTACTTCCAGTTACAAGGTTATACCATGAGCTCTTCAATGTCTAGTTTAAAGAATCAAAAGTCAGATATTAATTTCTTAGATTCAGTTTCCTTCTCATGGCAGATAAATATGAGTCGATAAAAAAAATGGAAAGACAATTTGATGTAGGATACGGATACTTTAAAGCATTTAGTAATTAAATCCCTGAATTTTAAATAAATGGATCTAGAACCTTGACCCTTAAATGAAAAAGGGATCTTTTACATACCAAAACGAAAATGTTAAGACTGTCAAACTTGCCCGAATGATCTCCCCAAATCAAACTGATTTTTGTGTAACAACAATGTTCTTTTTAGACTAATCTAAGGAAAACAACGTTTGGTGTCCTAAAAAACACGACCTTTGGAAAACATACTAAAAGACAACACCATTAAAAAGAAAATACACAAGCATAGATGACTCTTTAAAATATAAAAATAACATCAAATACTACTAATTTGCATCACGTTTGAATGTTTCATAATAATTTTATTACCAGACACATGCTTCACTTGGTTCTTTATCTGAGACTTACCAAGCACCCCATGGTGCTTACCACCAAGCATATAAACTATTCCATCACCTATTTAAAAAAAACATCAGCAAGCAATTTAACAAGCATGCATATGCCATATAATTAAAAAGAACAAGAAATGGATAGGCTATTTCAAACCTGTAAGAAGTAAAGCATGGTTCCATCCGAGAGTTATTTGGGTGAACAATAAAGACGTACTAACACGTTGTGGAATATATGCATCTGAACTGGTGTTAAAACCTCTGCCCCAGGTGAACATGCATCCATCAGCTTATGGAGAACCAATCCACAATGGAAGACAAAAAATTAGCTCCGGTGTTTTGGAAAACAATACTAATCCAGATTTATATGTTCGAAATTATTTTTATGGGTGGCTAGTCGTAGGGCATGTTTGGTTATGTAGTGATTCATGCGTATACTTCTTTTATACTATAAACATACTTATATTTCCAAGGAAAATTATTATACTTGATATAAGTATCTTTGTCTATACTGTTTTTCATGCAAGTATAATTTTCATATAGATTGCCATATTATCGACTGTTCTTCATTACTTTCGATGCAAAAAATAATATATACTTCGTACTTTTACCAAACACACCTATAAACGTACCTAAAAGTATACTTTTGAACCTTAAAAAAAGAAATGTACACTTTCATTGTAATTAGATATAACCAAACAAGGCCTCACTAAAATATCACCTGATAACGCTGCACTATGGTCTCCGTTTGCATGGAGACTCTTAATCTCGATATTTTCCAATCTTACGCTCATTTGAGGAATACATTCCGATCTAATTATCTCCATGGAAACACCTAGCTGACCACGCTTACCAGATCCAAATCCATAGACTCCTCCAGTATGACCTACACAAAATTCATATGAATATCAACAGTTACCATTTTGGTTGATCATCGGACAGATTGGTATATAATAGGAAACAAATGATCTCATGTATCATTTCATCTTACAGATTCACACAGTATCTCAACTCAAGGTATAGACCTCCTTATTTCTTCTTCTGTGAATTTAGATCTTTTTATAAGGTACGAGGGTAGAGCAGGCAAGCACAATGGGTCAGAGAATTCTCTTTTATGGGAATGAATCCCTGATAACATCTGTTTGGTTGTAGCTTTCAAGTAAAGAAGCTAAATTTATTGAGGTTGGGGGAAAAGCAGGTTCATCCACATAAAAGTTTCCAGCATTGACACCAGGAAACTTTAGGTATTAAGCTGATCAACCAAATGCAATCAACCTTTTGACCAAAAGAACAAGAAAGTTGAGCTTAACAGCTGCAACCAAACAAGGCTGGCCATAAGCTCATACTATTTGAAAATTTCGTCTTGTTTCAAAAAGTTATTTGAAACTTAGTTTATAAAATGAAACAATGGCAACGGGAGTAGAACAATAAAATATTTAAGAACACAATAAACCCAATTCAACATTATATAATTATGGTGTAATTCCTCAAAAGATACATTAACAAAAATCGTGACTGACCGTTCAACAACACCAATGTATGGCGCATCCCACAAGCAATTTGTTTAACGGGCTTTGAAGCAAAGTATGAAAGCATTGCCGGAATTTTATGAGACTCGTAATCACCATGCCCAAGTTGGCCAAATGAGCCGTCACCACATGTGAAAACACATCCAATATCTACACGAAATTAATTGGAGGATACAAAAACGCAGGTGAGTATGAACGTAAGCATGCTTTGCAGCTAGTAAAAGATATTGAATAATCATGATATATGTAAAGCTTGTTTGCCAAAAACCATGAGTCTACCTTTGTAAATTTATTACTTTAAGTAATGAGTGTTTCACGAACTGCGAAGAAACCTAGTAGAAGTTAATTATACTTTCGAGACAGAAAAGTATACCTTTCAAAAGTATCACAATCCATACTTTTTTTTGGTAGAAAGATACTTACTTAAACCAATGTTTTAAATAGCGTTATCGCTACCATAGCGTTTTTTCGAGAGAAACGCTAAAAGCGCAAATAGCGTAGCAACGTAGCGCTTTGCGGTGTATTTTTTTTTTGCCTAAATATATAACAATATAGCACTATAGTCATACAATTTATACTAATTATGTTAACAAAATTAAAAGTTAAAAGAATTAGTTGTGGTTTTTTGGGGAAAGAAAGAGAGAGACATGTTTGGTTAAAAAAATCTACGTTTTTTTAAGTATTTGAGGAAAAATGTGTTTTTTTTATATATTAATTATTATATGGAGGAATTTGTGACATGTTATTTACTATAAAAGCGAATATGTGACATGTTATTAAGTATAAGGGGCTAATTGTGATATGTTATAAACTATAGGGGTCAGCCCAGTATTTACACTACCAGTCCCTGTATTCTGTTTTAAAAACTCGCTATTTACGCTATCAGTCCAGCAATTTCGCGCTTTTAGTCCCAATAGCGCGAATTTAGCGCTTTTCCATCCAAATAGCGTTTTTTTGATGCGTTTTTTCCCAAAAAAACGCTATTTCGCGCAACATAGTGTGTTTTTTAAAACATGGATTTAAACTACTATCAACTTTTTATCACTACTCCCAGTGTGAACTTTTAAAGTACCTAGAATTATACTTTTCACCTCCACTAAAAAGGTACAATTTTGTACTTATGACATAAAACTAAGCAAGGCTGTAACTAGATTGTCTAAGTGATTAGTACAAGTAGAACGCCCTAACCACATAATGTAATTTTATACAAGAAGTAGAGTTTGTCTATTATTTCTTCTCATTACAGTTTAGGGGCAAATAACACAAGTAAATTTTGTAATTACTTATCAACCTGAGACGAAACCAGAATGATTCCATCCAGCTGAAACATGAGTGACAATGAAGTTTTGCAATGCTTTCACAGGCATAGGTTGTAAGCTATTCGTTATCTCCCCATGCCCTAACTGTCCAGATGTTCCTCTCCCCCATGTTAATACTTTCCCCCCTACAAATATCAAATAAAATTTAAAGATGGGCAAAGGGTAAAGAAACAGGCTCAATTGAGATTAGCTCATAAAGGTGCTGAGCACTTGGTCCAAGGGCTCATCGTCTAAATAAGCTTTGTAAACCTCACACATTTACGAGCTAACATAGTTATAGTTTACAACTCCACTCAAGTATTTAATTTGATACCACATAATAGCATAGAGGTGATCAGGTCTAAGAGCTCCGCTTGTTACATTAGATAAAACACACTCAAAACTAACAATATAAGGAGAATATAAACATAGAAAGTAATTGGCGAAATTGCAACTTTGATTAATAATCAAATAACCGTTACAATCTCTAACTGCTAAACTTTAATCAACCTTAAAGTTTAACGAGACAACTTTATGTTTTGTTGGCTGCTATCTAACTTAGGGAATGCCTAAGCTATTTATAGGCTATAACTAATCCTATAACAAATAGGATTATGACAGAACTTATTTCTAGTTCAATAAGGATTAAGACCAGATTACCAGAATAACTCCTGGTTCAATAAGGAGTCTGAATACTCTCCAATACTAATACCAACTAGACTTGATTCTAACAGTCATACTCATCCTAATACTAAGGGGTATCCTCCTGGATCACGGCTCCCCCTCAAGAGCGATGAGCTCCTGCTCAAGCTAGAAGAGAATAATCGGAAACGCCGCGACGGCCATCTCCCTGATTCTCAACTGTTTTCGATTCGGGCTTCCAACTATTCCATGTACCCCTACCAATACTCGCCATAAACCTTTAAGCCTTCTCAACCTCCCTTATGTATTTCCATTCAACATATCCGTTTGCAACCGGAAATATCAAATAACAGTGACCTAGAGGCAAATATCCGAGACATACCTCAAATGGCGACTTCATCGTAGAATCATGAAAAGCCCTATTGGAGTAAAAGTAAACCCCAAAACAGGTCTCCAACAATCAAGCCAATTATCAAGCATAATTGCATCGATCGAGCCATAATAGACAGGAATCCACATTAAAGTAAACATGCAAATTGCATAAAGGATCACGAGTACTAATCTGCCTAGCACCCTCAATTACCCCTGCGTCCTCCCCATCTCCGCAAAAATCAAGCCGCTTCACCGCGTCGACCAACTCTGGAGTCTTCTTCGGAAATCCAAAAACGGGTGCCTCACTTAACTTCGCTAGGATTGCAACAAGCATGGATTGCATACCCGTGAAACCTGGACAATTCTTCATACTCAGGTCGTCTCCCATCGTTAATCTGTTTTGCTTGTATAAACTCCGGTACTTTTCTAACCCAGTAATAAGTTTTACTCCAAATTGCACAACTAAATTGCACGTACAGACCATACACCACACACACCCGAAGATCGAACTTGAATCTGATACCACTTGATCAGGTCTAAGAGCTCCGCTTGTTACGTTAGATAAAACACACTCAAAACAGAACAATATAAGGAAACTATAAACAGAGAGTAATTAACGAAATTGCAACTTTGATTAATAATCAAATAACCGTTACAATCTCTAACTGCTAAACTTTAATCAACCTTAAAGTTTAACGAGACAGCCTTATGTTTTGCTGGCTGCTATCTAACTTAGGGAATGCCTTACCTATTTATAGGCTATAACTAATCCTATAACAAATAGGATTATGACAGAACTTATTTCTAGTTCAACAAGGATTAAGACCAGATTACCAGAATAACTCCTAGTTCAATAAGGAGTCTGAATAATCTCCAATCCTAATACCAACTAGACTTGATTCTAACAGTCATACTCATCCTAATACTAAGGGGTATCCTCCTGGATCAAGAGGTAATCTGTTTATCATCGTGGATGGAAATTGAAATGTTGCACCTCATTTACACATTGACCATGCAAGTCCTTGTCATAATGACCCTATTGCAATGATATTTACTCTTTATCAAGGCCAAGGGCATAAAATGTAAGAGGTGGTAAGAAAAAAAGGGATTTCTAAGGCCTTTCTTGCACAAGGTACCCTGTAGTGTTAGTAAATACAAATTATATCCAAAAGGAAACATTTCTTGCAGTAACAAGGATTCCCAAGATTGTTAAGCTATAATTATGCAAACATTGAGAATAACGGAAAGAAAGGCCAAAAAACTGTAAGATACATATATATTGTTTATACATAAAGAGCAGCCAATCGTACCGCTATAAATTATAATTTAGAATGGAAATGAAAGTGATAATAAGTTTTGGCATTCAAAATATTGTATGTACTAAACTAATTAGCAAACACTCATCCACTCTTCCAAGAAAATAACAACACTCCAACAAAAATCCCAACTTCGATGTGCCTAAAACGAACATCTTTCAAACAAAATTGTGACTCCACTCATGTAGAAAAAACCACCAATATCTGACTCAAAGCTGCAAACAAAGAACAAAGTTACAGAAGTGCCATCGGCATTCATTTAGGGAACATATTTTTTATGATATGACTCGAAACTTGTATATTTTACGACTCCAAATTATTAGCTGTCATTTCCATTCATTTCGAAAAAATTTAAAAATTAATTATCATTGAAAGTTAAAGTATCGCCATGCCACTGAGTTAGAGATAACTCCATGACATGCTTCAAAATTTCAAAATTGTTTCTCAATTAAAATAAATTGTAGAACCACCATCTTAAAAGCCGCTAAGGTTAAATCCAGGGCCGGTCAAAGAATTCCAGACCCCCTTTGCAAATCTAATAACGGGTACTCTTATTACTAGTGAAAAATAATCAATAGCAAATTTATAGTAGCATTATCAGAGGGAAAATACACAAGTTATGTTTGATTCCTTATCGTTTCAACTGTAGTATATCTAGTTCTCATCATTTCAAATGGCCCAACTTTGATATCCCATAGTTTAATGTTACTAATATAATAAATCAACCAACTTTAAAAAATTAATAATAATAAAAACTCGATTTAGCACCACTCTCAATTTGGTAACCCGTGAGTGGGGTCTCCTCTGAAGACATATTAAAGTTGCAAACTACCACTGTAATCTATGAAGTACGGGAAATCTATAAATAATTTTTAGAGTCTTGGACATGGATGGGACACGGGAAACAAAAATTATACTAATAAAAGGCTATTAAATTTCAAGATTTATTTTTTATTTCAAAAAATAATCTCAAAAAATAATCTAAAAAAAATAGTATTTGTTACTACAATTTGTGTCTCCAAAAATATAATATCTACATATGTAAAATAGTATGTATATCAAAATTTAGTAGGCGTGTCATTGTCCTTGCTATATTTTCAAAATTATTCGCATCACCGTGTTCAGCACCGATACCTGTGTCCATATTACATCAACGCTTACCAGAACTGCAATTGTAACTCGCATTGGAATTGTATATATTAAAAAAAACAGTATGTACCTAAAAACACCCAACTGAAAAGGAAAAGAAACTACAAAACTATTAGCAACAGTCGTATGTGTTAATTGATATTGTATATAATGATGATTGATATTGTAATATTCTAATTATGGCAGTGGCAATCTCCAAGATATGTCACATGCTTATTACACACTACTATATAAAGAGATGGAGACAACCCTAATGGGTATGTACTCAGTTTATACCCGTACACGTAGGCTCAACCTTCTCCGCGTACTTTTACTGCTTTCATTTATATTTACATGTTATCAAGAGCGGGTTAATTAACCTAACCATCACTATAATAAAACCTTAGCTGCCGCTATACACAAACCCTAGCCGTCGCTATACACTTAACCTAAATTACAAAAAAAAAATCTCTCCTTCCGAGTACAATTGCCCATCTCTTTTCAGAGTTTACGCAAACTGTTACCTGCGTATTTTCGTCTATTTATCGTCACCTCGACTTTTTTCGACACGTATTTGTTGTCGCTGCTCCCTTTTTTAGCTCAAACCAGGTTATATTGTTTCAGATCTGTGTTCAATTGATATTTGGTATTTGGTTTTATTTATTTTGTCTTCGGTAAAATCTGTTCGTTGGCTGTTCGATTTGCTATTCGTCTTTTTTCTGGGTTTGTTAAGTGTTTTCGCTGAGCTTTGCTCATTGGTTATAATAATATGGAAAAGTCTCATATGCCTATGCAACTCACTACTATTGAATTAAATGGTGATAACTATCAACAATGGGCTAGAGCTATTAAAATGTCTTTAACCGGTCAAGGAAAAGAAAATCATCTAACCGAAAACAGTTCAAAAGAGGATAAAAAATGGAGTAAAAATGAAGCTTGGATTGTTAGTTTAATGTGGAATTCTATGGAGCCTAATATCTTAGATATGTGCAGCCATGTTGAAACTTGTAGTGAACTGTAGACTTATATCACTGAGTTATTTTCGAGTAATTTGTCGCGTATATATGATCTATCTAGCGAGTATTTCGAGTTACAGCAAGGTGAAAAATCTGTTAGAGATTATTATGCAGGGGTTAAACGATTACATGAAGAACTTAATGTTGTTCTTCCCGTCTCTGGTGATGTTAAAAAAATGAATAAGCAAAGAGAGCAGATGTCTGTTCTGTGGTTGAAAATTGTAGTGAACTGTGGACTTATATCACTGAGTTATTTTCGAGTAATTTGTCGCGTATGTATGATCTATCTAGCGAGTATTTCGAGTTACAGCAAGGTGAAAAATCTGTTAGAGATTATTATGCAGGGGTTAAACGATTACATGAAGAACTTAATGTTGTTCTTCCCGCTCTGGTGATGTTAAAAAAATGAATAAGTAAAGAGAGCAGATGTTTGTTCTGAAATTTCTTGCAGGGTTAAAACCAGAATTTGAGCCAATAAAAGCGCAGATTCTAAGTGGAGCTGAATTATCATCTCTAGGTGAAACTTATGCTCGGGTGTCACGGGCTGTATGTCAAAAGCCGGCAATTAATATAACTTCCGATCGATCCGCTTTGGCGACTCAATTACCACAATCGTCCTTTGCTCCTAGTCATAATCGAAGTTTGAATGGAAATCGCATCGAAAGTCGTAACTTGTATGGGAATCGTTTCGATAATCGGGGTAACAGTCGTACAAATCACCGGAATGATAATCGCGGTACTTGCACTAGTGACGGGGGACACGCTCCGAAAAAATGTATGCATTGCGGAAAACTATACCATACAACAGATCAGTGCTGGGATTTACATGGTAAACCAGCCTATGTAGCTAACAATGCTGTCAATGAACAATTCGGTATATATGAACATGCTTCTGGGACATCGAAATTAGTCAATATCTCACCCGAGGATTATTTAAAGTACCAAAAGTACCAAGCTGATCAGCAGGTTTCTCTTCCTATTGCTGCGTACCCTCATAAAGGTAATCCAGTGGCATGCTTTTCTTCCAATTCCTCTCTACCATCTCTTTGGGTCATTGATTCCGGTGCTACGGATCATATGTCTGATAAGATTGATCTTTTTAGTACTATTCGTCATTCAAAAAATCTTTCTAACGTTACATTGGCAAATGGAGCTACCACCGGTGTTGATGGTATTGGTATTGGTATTGCTCATCCTAGTTTTTGTGTCAAATTATCCTCAGTCTTATATATACCATCTTTTCCTTTCAATTTGATGTCCGTTAGCAAATTAACTAAAGACTTAAACTATTCAGTGATATTCTCTTCTCATTCTGTCACCATTCAGGATTTGAAGACAGATGACGATTGGCTTAGGGCGCGAAGAGGGAGGTCTTTATCGATTTGGCGAGCATTCGCTTCCTTCAGTTGATTGTCACATTGCAGCCTCTCCATTAGAGATTCATTTTCGTTTGGGACATCCATCATTCGGTAAGTTGAAACAGTCAGTTCCTCGTTTGAGTCATGTCAAATCTTTAAATTGTGAGTCATGTCAGTTAGGGAAGCATCATCGCGTTTCTTTTCCACCCCGGATCAATAAAAGGGTAGATGCTCCATTCATGATAGTACACTCTGATGTTTGGGGTCCGAGTCGTGTCATTTCGAATTTGGGATTTCGTTACTTCGTTACATTTGTTGATGATTTCTCTAGAACCGCTTGGCTTTATTTAATGAAAAATCGTTCCCGAGTTGTTTTCTATTTTTTGTTCGTTTTGTGCTGAAATAAAAACTCAATTTAATTTATCTGTTGGCATACTTCGTAGTGACAATGCAAAAGAGTATTTTACTGCAGAGTTTATGACCAATTCTGGTATTATTCACCAATCTTCATGCTCTTATACTCTTCAACAAAATGGAGTTGCCGAAAGAAAAAATCAACACTTAATTGAAACAGCTCGATGTCTAATGTTTCAAATGAATGTCCCTAAACATTTTTGGAGTGACGATGTCCTCACCTCGTGCCATTTAATTAACTGTATGCCATCTTCTGTCCTTAGTCAAACCCCACAATCTATATTATTTCCTCACATTTCACGGTTTCCTCTACCTCTTCGCATTTTTGGCTGTACATGTTTTGTTCATCAACTTTCACATTGAATTGACAAATTATACCCTCGTGCTATTAAGTGTGTATTTATTGGTTATTCACGAACTCAAAAAGGCTATCGGTGTAACAGTCCCACTTTATGTAAGTTTTTTACTTCATCTGATGTCACTTTTTTCGAGTCAACCCCATATTTCAGTGAGAGTTACACTTCCACCACTCTTAATGATTTTCTTCCGCTTCCAGTAATACCGCTGATGCCATTATCTCGATCTATCTCCGAAAATATTCCCGAATCATCACTTTCCCATCCTTCAGGCCCTTCGAGTCGTGTATGGCCCACAGACGTAAAAATGTATGACCGCGTCCAAATTGTTCAATAAGTTAACCTCTTTCTAATGATGCAAGCCCTTCGCCCTCGTCCTCGACGTCTCCAGATCCTGCCACATGCGATACTCTTCCAATTGCTATTCGTAAAGGTAAACGTGCATGTACCTCACATCCGATTTCTAATTTTGTCACTTATGATCATTTATCGACTGTTCATGCTTCTTTCATCACATCCCTATCATCGGTTTCTATTCCTAAATCTGTTTTTGAAGCATTGTCACATGCTGGATGGCGAGCAGCAATGGAAGACGAAATGTCTGCTATTCATGAAAATAGTACTTCGATGCTTGTTCCTCTTCTTGAAGGGAAAACGACATCAGATGTCGATAGATATATACGGTAAAAGTCCATTTTGACGGTACGATTGATCACTTAAAAGCTCGACCGGTAGCTAAACGATATACTCATATTTATGGCTTGGATTACATGGAGACTTTTTCCCCAGTTGCTAAACTAACATCGGTTCGTCTTATCTCGTTAGCTGCATCTTGCTCATGGCCATTGCATCAACTGGATATTAAGAATGCATTCCTTCATGGTGATTTACAAGAAGAGGTATATATGGAGCAACCACTCGGGTTTGTTGCTCAGGGGGAGTATGGCTTGGTTTGTCGTTTAAAGAAGGCATTATATAGTTTAAAACAGTCTCCGCGTGCATGGTTTCAGAGGTTTAGTGAGGCAGTTATGCAATTCGGTTTGCAACGATGTGGAGTTGATCACTCTGTCTTCTATCACCACTCTCCGGCCGGTAAAATTGTGTTATTGGTATATGTAGACGGTATTGTCCTTACATGTGATGATTCGAAAGGTATTGAAAGATTAAAATTGTTCTTAAACCGTCAATTCCACACAAAAGATCTCGGTGCATTGAAGTATTTTCTTGGTATCGAAGTTGCAAGATCTCGCTCGGGGATATCGCTTTCACAAAGAAAGTATGTATTGGATCTATTATCTGAGATAGGATTATTGGGAGCTAAACCACTTGACTCTCCTATGGATCCTAACACTAAGCTTATGCCAGACCAAGGCGACCTGTTAAATAATCCAGAAAATTATCGAAGGCTAGTTGGTAAACTAAACTACTTAACGATAACAAGACCCAATATTTCTTATGCTACTAGTGTTGTCAGTCAATTTATGTCGTCTCCCAGGCCAATTGATTTGGGATGCCGTCTTTCGTATATTAAGATATCTTAAGGGAGCACCGGGAAAAGGACTGTTATACCAGAATCATGACAATACCCATGTTAGGGGATTTACATATGCTGATTGGGGTGGGTGTCCTTTTGATCGAATGTCGACTACAGGATATTTGTGTATTTGTTGGTGGAAATCTTGTATCATGGAAAAGCAAGAAGCAAAATGTTGTTGCCAGGTCAAGTGCAGAATCAGAATATAGAGCAATGACTCACACCTCTTGCGAGTTGGTATGGTTAAAGTATATTTTAGAGGAACTTGGTTTTAAATCTGCGAGACCTATGGATCTGGTTTGTGATAATCAAGCTGCCATCCATATTGCTAACAATCCAGTATTTCACGAGGGGACTAAACACAGAGAAGTTGATTGTCATTTTGTTCGAGAAAAGATTATGGGTTATATCGTCAAGACTAGTCATGTGAAGACAGAAGACCAACTGGCAGATCTATTTACAAAAGCACTGAGTGGAGCCCGGGTTAAATGCATTTGTAACAAGCTTGGAACATATATGATATATATGCTCCGGCTTGAGGGGGAGTGTTAATTGATATTGTATATAATGATGATTGATATTTTAATATTCTAATTATGGCAGTGGCAATCTCCAAGATAAGTCACATGCTTATTACACACTACTATATAAAGAGATGGAGACAACCCTAATGGGTATGTACTCAGTTTATACCCGTGCACGTAGGCTCAGCCGAAGCACGTTAAATCTCCGTGTCCTTTTACTGCTTTCATTTATATTTACAGTATGCATCCATCCTATATCACAAAACTACAAAACCCATCACTCAAAAGTACATCATTAACCTACCGACATTTCTAATCGCATTCAATACAACTCTATTCATACTAGTACTTACTTAACTGCAATATTCACTCACATTGGAAAAGAAAAAAAACTAGTAGATACCTCAAAATAGCAAACTGAAAAATATTACAAAACAATCACTAACAGTGAAAACCCATCACTCAAAAACACAAAACTAACATAACCCACAATTCTATTTGCATAAAAAATACAGCTTTATAGACATAAAAGTCGGGTAACTATAGGTACCACTGGAAACCCACCATCATAAAGTCCATAATTGCATAAATCTCTTAACCTATAGACGCTTCGGCCATGGGAGCTCGCTTCCACCCCTCCAATGACGGAAGCTCGCGGAAACTTCCATATCACGTGTAAAAGGGGAAAGAGATACATGCGAATAGCGAGAAGTAGAAAGATAAGGATGGGAAAATTATATATCCTTATCAACACCCAAATTTGTATTTGACTACACCAACCACATCATATCTAACTCAATCCTACCAGATCAACCTGTATAAACCACATAAAGAATATTATGTTTTTCTATTCTGTATTTAAAGTAATAGGGAAAATTGTTATCTTTTAATAGTATTTAATTACGTAAAATTAAAAAAATATATATACACATAATCTTGCCTAGGCACTTCAGACAGCGTTTCTTTGCTTCTACCACCATCAGTTTTCCCGCTCCTGTACCCACTCCCGCTTCGTGCAATTATATCAAAAACACATAACCCAGATTTCTATTTGCACAAATAATACAACTTTATAAATATAAGAGTCAAGTAACTATTGCCAACACCGGACCCATCATCATAAACACAAAACTAAACATAACCCACATGGCCAAATTACTAGTTGCATAAATTTAGTACATCTGAATACATTTAGAGGTCACGTAACTATCAGTAACACTGAACTCATCATCAAAAACATAAAACTAATACAATCCACATTTCTATTTGCCTAAGATATACAACTCTATATATTTAAAAGCCAGGTAACTATCAGTAACACTGCATACCCATCATAAAAAACACAAAACTAACATAACCCACATTTCTTGGTCGTGGTCGTGGTCGTGGTCTGGATCTCTAAGTTATGATCGGCCAGACCTTCGTACGACTAGGGCCTTATTGTGTCCCACTTGCTTTTCGCCAGGTGTGGCCTCGCATGTAGGTCCAATGGTCCGATCCTAACACATGAGGGGACCGCCCTTGGTTATGGGTTCATTCGGGTGGGTTAGACCACATAATACATTAAAATTAAGTTAAGGTACAATCTATTAGACTTATTTAGCAAAAACAAAGATCTTTCACTTAGGTTAATACTACCAAATTCGAGAAAAAATACTACCAAATTCAACAAAAAATAATATAGCAGCATCGGAAAATGATATAGTAGTACGGAAATTAATATAGTAGTATCAAAAAATATTATAGTAAAAATAAATAATTTAGTAAGTAGTATTTTAACTGAATTTGGTAGTATTTTTTTGTGTTTGATAGTATTAACCTAAGTGAAAGAAAGATTGAAGTACCTTTGTTTTTGCTAAATAAGTTCGCCAAATTGTACCTATGCGTGCAAACCCATCACTCAAAAACACAAAACTGGCATAACCCACGTTTCTATTTAACATACTTCAGAATAGTACAATTATACATAGGTACAATTTATAAAAAGACCTGTGAATTAATAAATCCCACCATAATCTCACCACAAAACAAACATAGTATTGCTAGTACCATTATAATATTTTAGTCCGGGGGTATTTGTAATTCGTTATTTACCCTATGACACTCCTAATTCCATTGAAATTATTCCGGTAACCAAACGAGGTTTAGGTTCATCAGGTAACTAACTAACTATCAGTAGGAACAGTGCAAACCCATCACTCAAAAACACAAAACTGACATAACCCACATTTCTATTCTACATACATACTAGTACAAGTTTTCTATTATACATATATAATAGTAATGGGTTCATCCGGGTGCGCTAGACAACATAATACATTAGGTTCATCAAGTCACTACGGGCTTTATGGTTTTTGTACCTGAATTGTTGTTGTTTACTCGATTAGTACCCGGAATTCAAATTTTTTGTTATTTATTCTAAACTATTCCGCCCAATTATTTGACCGGTGGCACAAGAATAATTGACTTCAGTGTACTAATTAAGAAAATAATTGAGAATTCATGGTGCCAAATTGAACCGAATAGTTGAAAATCGGAAAATAATAATTGAATTCATGGTACTAAATAAGAAAATTGAGAAATCAATATACTAATCGAGAAAACAGCAATAATCCAGGGTACAAAAATGCCAAAAAAAAACGGTAACTAGCTATCATTAACAACAGTGCAAACCCATCAGTCAAAAACACAAAACTAACAAAACTGATAACCCACATTTCTATTTGCTAGAGCCCATATACATTACCATTTTAATAGTAAGGATGGTAACTCTTTATCAGGGCCAGTTTTGGCATAAGCCAAGCAAGCCAGATAACTTAGGCGCCGGTCCCTGAAAAGGCGCAATTTTTTTTAAAAAAATGTTTTTATTTTAGTTTTTTTTTAAATATTTTTTATAGAATGAGGTCGTTTTTACCCGGTGATACATTACACAAAGAACCAACATTATTTGATGGTCTATTTCGTGTAATGTAAAAGGCAATACATTGTTTTTATTACAAAATAGTTCAGATTTTGTAATTTTTCTGGGATATTTTATTAAAGCATAATATGAATTTTTTCGGACAAAGTTAAAAAAAAAAAGTGCCTAAATTTTGTTAAGGCTTAGGTGGTAAAAAGGTGGTGGACCGATAAACCAATTTCTAGTGGATGTGGTATAATAAAATGTAAAACTATTATAGATACAAACATAATAATGGTAGTACAATTAAACATATAAATATAAATGAGTTAGGGTACAGGAAGTGAGGGCGATGACGTGGGCACCACCGCAAGAGAGATTAGAAAGAGAGAGAGAGGGAGAGACGCTGACTCCGAATACTGAACGGGGTAAAAGCTCATCACGAAGATGCCCAGTAGCCAGCTGTCCCTCTGTTCCTGCTCCCCAACTCCATATCTCCTCCTCTTCCTCTTCTCTCTCTTCTTCTTCTTCTTCCATTTTTCTTTATTTGCTACACACTCAAAAACTCTTTCTCACTTTTTCCTTTTTTTATTTAAACCACTTCACCCAATTTATTATGTTTTTCTTTCAGACCCGTATATGTTTATCACTTTTTTAAATTTTCGTACCGAACACCCAACCTTCTTTCCTCCGGCACATTTGGTTTAAATAATAGATTTTTTTTAAAATTAATATTATTTTTAAAGTGTTTGTTCAAAAAAAAATCTGTAAAATTTAATTTTTTATATTTATTGTTTGTTTTAACAATTTATAAGTAGTAATAATAATAAATAACCAAAAATATATAAAAAGTCTAACTTTACATATTTTTTTAACAAACATTTTACAAATAAAATAAAACATTGATTTTATAAATAAAAAAAATTGATTTTTTTTTACAAATACATATGAAAAAAGCGATATACAAAACATGACCTTGCAAACATACCAAATGTGCACCCCTTCTTCCCGCTCCCCTCTCTCTCTCTCTGTTTTAATTTCCTCTTACTATTCAGGATTAAATTACAATTTTTGTTGGGTGCTTGTATATAAACTCCGCAATAAACCTGGATTAACAGAATATAAACACTTTTTATATTTTTATTTATTTAAACCACTGTCCAATCTCCTACCTTCTTGTGAATTTATTTATGTTTACTCCGTATGGTGTCGTATTTTTATCACTTTTTTAAACTTTGGTACAGAAAACTAACACTCAAACTCCTTTCCCCTCCTCTCTTTCTTTGTTTTAGTTGTAGCTTAGGAGTAAGATACAAGATACATTTTTGTTGGATGCGTTGTATATGTAAAAGTCTGCAATAAACCTGGATTAACCAGGATATTGTCAAGTAAGAAATTGAAGTTTTATTTCTGAAACTGGACTGATATGTAATAAAATAAAATAAAACTATTGGACTATAATGTAATAAACTGAAATTATAAGGCACAAATGCAATTATCTAAAACTATTGGACTGTAGTTAAATTAACTTAAACTTCAGGACTGGGCTGTAATTATATTAATTGGGGGGCTGTACTTTAATTATTATCTTTAATTATATAGAACTATAGGACTAAAACGTATTAATTAAAAGCAATATAGAGGACTGGAATTCAAACACTGAGATTGATTAGGTGAATATAATTATCCCAAAGGAGACCACATTTTACCGGTATTCCTTAAACTCAAATTGTCCATCACATGAAACGTCTGTTCTTGAACGGCGATGATCAGTTTCCAAGATACAGCGTCTGTTCGCTACGACTCAAAGGCACCATCTATCGAGACATCTGGTCGAGTATTTTCTGAGGGCATTCACTTCTTAAAACTCATGCACTTATTAGAGCACTAGTATCAGGCTTTGTATGACGCTATTTATATTTAACAAAAACTAGTTACTTTTTTTTAACTTTAGCTAACATACACCATTTCCCACGCTAGCTGTAATTCTTGTTCTCTCTTTAAAATATAAACATATATAGATAGAAAGATGATAAATGGAAAGGATGTAGTATAAGAGGTGAGCCCAAAAAGTAGTCATCTCTGGCTCTTGTGATAGGCAAATATAAACCAGGGGGTGTACATAGTATTAAGTTTAACTAGCGCATGGCTAGCCTGCTTGCTATCTCATGTTCTTTTGGCTAAGTTTCACATATTTTATCTATAAGAGATGTTTGCAAAAGTACGGCTTCTGATTATAAAAAAAAAAAAATTGTTTGCAAAGCCAGGTGTTGCTGCTCATGAATGCATGGTATTTAAGCATTGATTCTTTTCTACTCCCTCCGTTCCCATTGATTGTCCACTACGAAACCACGTGCAATTTTAATCGGCTTATAACTTGTATCAAAATATAAAAGATGCATTAAATCTTTTACATTTTTTGTTTTGAGAAGATAAGACTAAACAGAGGAACCTCTTTTTTCTAGATTGATTTGGGTTCCAAAATTTTGGAGACAACATCCACAAGGATAGCGACACCCGAGATCAACAAGAAACTTAAGATCGTTTCTTAGTTAGATTTATTATAAAATCAAGCTAAACACTGTGACCCAGTACCTATAAAGAGAGAGAAATCTTTATATTGATAGTTAAAAAGCAATATAAAAATAATTAAAACTACCCAACAACATATTAACCTTCTTCTTTTTTCTGAAAGGCAACAATACATTTACTTATGCTACACATCTGCAGGTAGAGTTGAGTTTGAAATGGTACATCATATTTTTGTGGAGTACATTAATCGGTTGCAAAAATAAATGTACATATATACAAAGAGTTGTTTCTATGACTTGGAAGTACTAGCCATGGCCATCGACAAACTCCTCACAGCAACCTTAACTGCACCGACAATGCTACGTTGCCTTATCTCAGGGCTCAATCCATTTTCCTCTTCGTTTCGAGAGCTTTCATCTATTTGGGCTTCCACATAATATACTATCTGCAGTAATATACAGAACTAAATTTGCAATCCCTTGAAGATAGAAGAGAAAAGCAAAATTCACATGCCCTTCCTGTTAATTGGGGGTAAGTCTTGCACTTGCTTAAACTGGATTAATTTACATTTACTTAAAATAGTTACATCCGAAATGGAGCACTTTTTTTTTATATACAATTAAGAACCCACTTTGTGGGCACCAAGTTTCGAATCCTGGTGATGAGCAGTATATATATTTGAAATATGGCAAAAGAATAATTCCTTTTGAAAACAAATTTCCATTTAACATAGGAACTGTATTTGGGGCATATTATAAAACAGCTAGAAGACTTTTCACGTTAAAATCTCAGAGACTAAAAAAAGAATGTTGTTTCAAAGGTGTAAAGAGAAATAACATGAAAAGAAACGAATTTAGAAAAAATAGTAATTTCCGTGTGAGTGTCACAGGTCGCCACTCATCCAATGACACTAAACCACTGAAGATGAGAGAACACGAAAATTAACTGAAATAAGAAGAGCAAAGTGACAACCAAAAAAAAAAAAAGTAAAAAAAAAGGGCAAATCGTGGATGTCAAAATATATACCCTGGTTCTAAGCAAAAATGGGTGATTCATAGGATTATTTGCGTACATCGTATACACTCGTCTTTTATTATTTGGTTTGTTTAACTGGACAGGCATTATGCCAGGATGAAAACTAAATGATCTTTTTTCTGATATTTTTTAGAAAAGAAAGAAATAGAAGTTTCGGGAGAAGTAAAACCAGCTTTCCTGGCTCTAAAGCTGCAGCCAAGAATCAGAGTTTTTCACAACCATCCACTCTAGAGACTCAGCCCTAATGAAAATTTCAGCTATTCAATCTCAAGAACAAATGGCAACAATGAGAAGGAAATAAAAGTACCTTGCCAGAAGCACTCCGAACAGGTGAAAGGTGAAGGAAGTTCCAGAACGAGCTATTATCCTTCCTGGCCAAAGGGACAAAATATTTCCCTTATTGTTTGTAAGGTCCAAAGTGTATGTGACAAAATAGTTATAGAAATTTGGTATCAAACCTGTAATTCAAGATGCGTACTGTACATGGTTGCTCGTTTCTAATGCAATCTTTTATCTGCATACCAACAGCCAACAGATGCTTTAAAAAATAGAAGGAAAAAACAGTTCATATTTTTTATTCCTTATAACTTTTCAGTCCCGTCTACTGGAACTAAATTGACAGGCCATCTCAGAATGACAAAATGGAAATGATAGCTTAAATGAGGAATTGACCTGTAGTATGGACGACAAATCGGTATCGACCCCATTCAAGAATCTACTACCGCGACCAAGAACTTCATGTCTAGCATAACCTACAAACGGAAAAAATATATACATATGATACGAATACTCCGATTCGGTGTTTTGAAAATTTAGGAATACGATACGGCTAGGATACGTTCACTACTTTTTATATTAACTATTTTTTTTATAAATGCTAAGATTTACTTAACATATCAAAAATATATAAGAAAAACTAATGAAGTCTAATCCCTGCATTAATCATAACTCATATGTGTTGAGCCGGTGGTCATGAAAATAGACTCTCGATCAAGCCTTTTGTGTGGTCACCTTCGACCAATTTGTATTTTATTCAACTTTATATCAAACTTATCAAAATTAATCACTTCTTATAATGTTAAACCATAATTAGACCCATCATGAAACTAGATAACGATTAACGACATATTCACTTTTCAAAATTATACATTATATAATTGAAATAAAATAAAATTTGGCCCAACGCATCGGATACCCGGTCGGTCAAAGACATAAAAAGTCAACAATACTCTAAATCACGTACCGGATACCGTATCCAGGCATCTGTTGCGTATCCGTATCCGATACTCATTCCGTGCTACATAGCATACACCAGATCTTGGGGTAGACATCAAATAAGATGAACTAGGTAGGGCCAGACTAATATTATTATAGGATTTAAGAATGATTCCAACCTAGTTTCCTCCTAAATGTGGTTTCTATCCTTCTTATTTTTAAATTTTGAATCACCAAATAAAAGTTAAGTTCTAATCTCTGCCAAGACTGCTCAAGACCTGCACTTATATTTAAATTATAGTTTTGAACACTAACATATCATCATATTTCGTTTTTGTACACCAACCTACACTATTTAGCATCAAGTACAGCAACCTAACAACTTTTTTCAATCTTGTACATTACATAAACAAAAATTATAGATCAGGAATCAAAATAGAAAAAAAAAACGTGATGGGTTAGAGTACAAATTCAGAAAACATGATAGATTAGTGATTAAATATATTGGGTTCCGTAGCTAACTAATACCACAATATAATGTCTGGCTTCTGTCAGTAATTATTACCACAATCAAAAAGAAATTCAATCTGGTACACCAAGTGTACTAAATCGTTGAGAGACGTAAACTTTGAGTACTAATTGTTAATGTTTGAAGGTTGGCGACCTGGCGTACAAGTTGAAATCTGAGACAAAAATGCAAGAAACCTTTAAGTTTTGACAAATCAATAAACAATCACCTGTTAGTTTTAGAAAAGCTTCACTAGCGTAAACGATGGGCACACCAGGTAATTGTGGATTAGTCCTGGAGATAAAGACAGGTGGATTTTGAACGCAATTAGTATCGGAATGCATACTACAATACCACAATAAAAATGAGGAAATTTTAAACAACTTACAAGATAAAGCTTTGTTTGATTCTACCGAGAGGTATGTTTAGTGACGAACTAAGCAGGATAATCGAGGCTGAGCAGCCTCTCTTTGCACAAACTAGTCTCCCTGTTAGCTCACTGTAGTGGCTTAGTACTGACAATATGTTGTTAACTGCATTTGTTGCCTTTTGTTTTTCTAAATCATTTGCCTCACAATTGTTGTCGATGTTGAACTCTGTATAGTCATTTTCGCTGCATCAGAATCACAAACAAAAACTGTTTCTGTACAAAACTTACAGGGATAATTCTGATTATTGTATCTAACGTAATTAAGGCCTGTAAAAGTGCAGTTTCATTTACGAAGACTAGGTACCCAGCAAAAATATTTAAAAATTGTAAACCAACATTTAACATACAAGCTAAACAACTACAAAAATGAATTGGATTTTAATTGTTAATTCTGTAAAATGTTTATCTTAAAAACAGAAACTCACTGCTATGAGCGAAATCTGATATGCCTGCAACATTAAACCCAAATGCACATGCATATAAAAAACAAAAATTGGACCCAAAATCAACTTTTATTTAGTAGCAAATTTCAAAAAGGAACCATGGTGAGCAACTCACAACGATGCTGAGAAACAGTTTCACATAGGACCATTCAACATATGCATGTGTCTGTCCTTTTTTCTTAGTTCCATTTGGTTTCAAATCCAGCTTTTGGGACATATAATAAAGAGCCCAACTAGAGTATTGAAAGGACTCAAGGAGTACTTTCATTGGTCTTAGGAAATCATCTCATAAAATTGCAAATACGTGAAATAACAATGAAAGAGTAACAATAAACTATAAAAACACAACCAATCTACTCACAACTAGGGTATGCACGTGCGAGTTTGTGCCAGCGTCTATGTGGGTGGGTGTGCATGCGTTTGTGTGTATGTGTGTGTGTGTGGCGTGCACGAAATAATAAGGGCACCTATTTTACGGTTCACCTGGCACATTTACAAGCCCTTCGTTAAACCATCCTATAACTAGAATTGACATGAGCCTAATTGTAAGCTCATACAACTATTAAACTCTAAGATACTCCCCTATAAAAATACTACACCCCACACCCCATAAAAGTTTCTCGCTCTCTAATCCGTATTAACATAATATACAAACTATAATATAGATATATAATAACATACACATCACAAATGGATGGGAGTTCGGTAAAGGCACAAACTCATCTAAATAAGACTACATCATCCAATACTTTATACTAAATATACTTACAAAAGTAGTTTCGAAAAAATTTAGCAGTGGCAGAAAATGACAAGTACTTATAGACAGCAATTAAGTGCCAATTCAAGGTGCCTACCAATTCATATACATAGAGTTGTTTGTTTCACAGAACTATCCTGGAATGGACTAAACTTTCTAGTTTAGTTGCTAATTCGTTACATCTTTTTTCCAAAACAATGTTGATGAACAAATTGTACCTTTGGTCTAACCAAATAAGAGATCAATTTGCACGAGGGGAGGACTGTTAGTCTATAGTTTAATCTCATTCCTATGGATGATAATATTAAAACAAATATTTTATAAAGTTAGCCCTAGAGCGATAGCCTGAGTGCTGATATTTAGGAGACTAAAATCCAGGCGTACGAATTTAGGCTGGCTAAACAAAATTCTTAGTATATGGCAACCAATTAAATTATAAAAAAAAATATGAATTATTCACCAAACCAGATTTTGAATTGATAACAAAAGTAACACAAACATAACCATAAATTTTAAAATAAAGCCAAACCTCTAACGTTGGATGTCGACACCAAATCCAAAGCCAACACACGATCCAACTCCGCAACAGAATCGGCACAAACTTCCCAACGACAAGACCCCAAAGAAGCCAAACGAACACTCGTATCATCTTCACAAAAACGATACTCATTCCTTCTTAATCCACCGGTCGACCGTTTATTTTTCCTCAAAATGGGAATATTAACTCCAAGGAAATGAGTCACCCTTCCATCGTCTCTACCGAAAATCGGACACGCGTGAAACAACATCCAAAAAGGTGTCCCGTCTTTTCGATAATTGAGTATACTAACTTCAACATCCCTCTCTTGCCTTATAGCCTCTCTAATCTCCATAACCGACCGCCTATTTGTTTTAGGCCCTTGAAACATCCTACCATTCTTCCCAATCACCTCCTCTATCGAATAACCCGACATTTTCAAGAACCCTTTGGAGGCAAAAACTATAGGGTGATCTTCGATCAAAGGGTCGGTTATGGTAAAACTCTCAGGCATTTCATCAAGAACCTCGCGTACCCAATTCGAGTACCTTACATCAAACGATTGCTCGAATAAATTCGTACCCGATTGGGATTGTGATTCCATAGTTGTAATCTCAGCTGTTGTACTCCAAAGATTTTACCTTTATGTGTACAAATTGAGTTTAAGCCCATGTGGCAAGCTAAACACTTGCACTTGAATGGAAAAAAAAAATCACTAAATGCAAAACAAATTACTTTTTCATGTTGAGAGAAAAGATGGTTCAGTCCAAGATAAACCCATGAACTTATTTAAGAGGAAAAACATCAAAATCCGAGGATAAAATGAACAAAAGCTTAGTTGGTATACACATTAGCTTAGCACATATGAGTTGAAAACTTGAAATAGAACATGGTATTATATAAAGGTAAGAACTTTATTAACAAAATATGTAGGAAATGACAAAATATCTAATTTATGGAATCTAGAGATGATAGATACAAGATTATATGGAGGACCATAAATAGTGTAAAAATGATAATATCTTGATTAGAGCCTTGGGTTTTAATTGAACAAAAGGGTTTTGCAAATACCCATCAAATGATTTTGATACATCAATTGGGGAAAAGGGTTCCGTACAAGGTTGGTTGTTCACAATCACAAAATTTGATTATTTTAGTGATTTTTTGTTTTGTTATTGTTTTGTATTTGGGTTTTTGAGCTGTGGCTGAGGAGCTTTTTCAAGTTTTGGTAAGCAACTGGTGAAGTTGTATTATGACTATGATATACTTTTGTGGTCAGACTTGTGTGAGTTAGTTTATTATTATTATTATTATTATTATTATTATTATTATTATAGGGACTAGTTTTTTCCATACCTTAATACTAATTTATTTTGAAACTTTCTATATAATATTGATCAATTTTCTCTTATAATAAATATAAATCTACTTTAAATTATCATTTTACTCTTTACCTATCACACACAACTATGATACAATTGTAATGTAACATATTTTGTATTTTTATGAATATAATTGTAAGACCATTCTAAACTATGATATAAAAACATATACTATCTTAGTTATTAATAAAAAAATTAAAAAAAATACACTCAACCGTTTGTCCTAGGACCGGGAAAAAATCCCGAAATCCCGACCCGACCCGTGTTCCGACCTGCACCCGATCCGAAATTTTTCGATCCGAGAAAAGTCCCGACCCGAAAACGTCGGAGTTTGTCCCGACCCGATCCCAATCCCAAACTTGTAATAATTGTTTCTTGTGTGACTAAAACTAAATATTAAAATAATCTGATAAAAAACGTATCAATTTTTTTATCTACTCCATTATTTGTAATTTCACACTATTTTTTCTATTAAATGTTAATTTATTTTTTCATTTATTAGGAATGTTATTTTTAAACTAGGATTATGTTTCGGTTTAATAACATGTTTAGACTTCTCAAATGAAAATTGTTAATAAAAAATGACGTTGTCATAAAATAAAAAAATATGTCGGGAGATTCGGGATAAAATTATCCCGACCCTACGAGATCCCAAAAATTTGGGTCCCGAAAAAGTCGGGTCCGACTTTTGTCGGGTCGTGGTCGGGATTTTTTTTTCACTTTCAAAAGTAATCGGGTCGGGATACTGTTTGAGTGTTTACGGGTCGGTTTTCAATCCTAACCTGCCACTAGTTTGTCGTGTGAGTGATATAAGGTAGCACATATGCCCAAGTTTGGACATATATGAAAATTATGTTTACATATTTTATGGATATGTGCACAAATTTTTTAATGAATTAAATAATTAATAAAAACCTCTAACCATTCATTTTCATTCACTTGCTATCATTTCCCTTTTTCTCTAAAATAATAGTATTATTTATATTAATAGCATCGTAATCAAGTTAGACTGTTATGTAAACTTGACAATTTGTTTAATTTTTATAATTGTTAGGGAAAAAAAATGAACGGAATTTTTATAAGATCGGACGGGAATGCTCTACTTTCATTCAATAATAATATTCACACGCCTCTAACTTTCACATTATCCCAGACATATAATTGAGGAACGGATGGGGAAGGATGTGGTGGGGGCTATAATATTTTTTTTTTTATCTCAAGCTAAAATGAAACATTCAAGTTTAACATGACCCATAATTATAATTCATGGCCCTTGGATTGCACCTATAGTCAAGTTTAAACCTTCCAAAATTAGAATCAGTACTTCGTTCGTCCCAGACTCCCAAACAAGTGTGCACCTTAGAAAATTATGATATTTAAGAATTTCAATAAATTTTATTTAAAATTCGATAAAAAGGTATTACAAAATTAAAATTTTCATACATAACTATTTTTTACTTATAATGGAGTTTGAAATTATAGTCGTAAATTTGATACGATTTTACTATCAAAAATTGATATGTCAAAAAATAAAATTAAGAAAATTTACTAAAAAATAAAAGTATAAACTTATTTTAATACGTCTGAAAATGGTAAGCATGACACTATTTCAAGACGGAGGGATTATATTTTATTCAAATTTGTCTGAACATGAAAACTTGGAGTAATAATTATACGAACATAGTAAGAGTTGTTGTGAGTCTTATTAGCTCGGTATGTATATATATATATATAGGGGGATGATCCATACACACATAAAAAAACACATTATCTTTACACATCAATCACAACCCTCCATTTACTAACTTTTAATGGTCAAGATTATGTGTTTATTCTTGTTATTAGATGAACTAATCTTAACCATTAAAAGTTAGTAAATTGAGGGTTGTGATTGATGTGTAAAGATAATGTGTTTTTTTATGTGTGTATAGATCCTCCCCATATATATATATATATATATATATATATATATATATATATATATATATAATATAGAGAGATACAACAAGACGTTTCTTTATTCATTAAGTGAGATATGCATCAAGAGACCTCTAACACTCTTTATATAATAAAGGGTATATTTACAAGCCCAACTTAGAACTCAAGCAGGATCCTTAAAATTAAGAAGAAGTCCATGTAGAATGTTTTACAACAATTCTCCTAGCACGTCTTGAGTTCTTCGTCTTCATGCAGTTGATCTGAGTCGAGCTCATTCGCATTGCTAAACACATATAAACTTTAGGACCGAAAAACACAGTGTTGAATAAAACTTGTAGCTAGGAGAAACTATGTAGCTGAATAATATAGGCCGAAATTCCATGTAAATAACTAACCACAAAACAGTGTGTCTCATCAAAATATTGTCAGAGCAAACTCAATGGAAAGATCACATGATTGTATGTACTATCATTCACTTGTCGTCGATTGATAAGAGCATTTTGATATTATGGCATTGACCAGATGAGATATTTTCGGGTCAAAACACGATACTTGATTTATAATCACATCGCATTTGAATTATCTTTGAGAATATATTTCGTGATTAATCCGAAATTCATGTCACAAATGCTCTCTTCGGAAGTGTACACATATATGTTTAAAACACCATACTTGTTTATATACCAACATGCAACAAGTTTTATACTATATCGTCATAGCAGTTTCAAATTTATTGCAAGCAAAAATTTATGTACCGTAATCTATGTATGTTGAGGTAGGTCGGTAAGACAAAAAAAATTCAAAGTTTTCCCGTATGTTTATAGCCGAATCTTCGAACGTATACCGTGTTTACCCAAAATGTACAAGCAAATAATTCAATATCCGCAAGAAAAAGTGTTGATAACGTTTTGCGAGTTTTATTAGTTTGATATATATATATATATATATATATATATATGAGATATAGAGAGAATATAGATAACGTGTTGTGAGTTTTATTAGTTTGGTATATATATATATAGGAGATATAAAGAGAATATAGAGAGAGACAAAAAGACGGTTATTTATTCATTAAGTGATAGAGTTATACATCAAGATCCTCTAATTCTCTTTATATAATACAGGGTATGATTACAAATTCAACTGGCCCAAACATGATCCATAGAACTAAGTATAAGTCCATGTAGAATGTTTTACAACAAGAGTAAACTTTTTTTTTTTTAATATTTACAAGAAATTTGTCCTATTTGAGAAACACTTAACTATATGTAACATTTCGTGGTGAACAGTTTTTCACCTTTCAAAAAAAGAAAATGAAAAATTAGTGTCTCTAATTTATTTATTTTGTATGGTGAAATAGGAAATTTGCTGGGCTTTGGTCACTTAGTTTTTTGGTTTTATAATGTTTATGAGAGGTAATAGATTATTTTATTGGCCTTGTGCTTTTAAGCGATCTTAATTTTGATCTGAGCTGGAATAGTCCACTTACGTTTTCTCTGTTTGGTAAACGTGCAAACCAACCTGATTGGTGATTTGTGATTTGTTATAAGATACCTCTGCATAGGCAAGTTAAATCTTAATAAAACTCGATTATCCGCATTCGTTTTGTTTATTTAAACATGATAAGAGGTGAGGATAGTACGAAGAAGTCTTTTTCAAAATAAAGTTTATTTTAAAACACAGTTTTATAATTGGGTTGATTACCGGCTTCCGGTTGTATTTTATCGCTTTCCAAAGTATTGTAATACTTTTAATTTCTAATAAAAGTTGGTAAAAAAAAAAATAAAAAAAAAAAGGGATAGTTTTTGTTGGTACTCATGAAAAAGATTTTCTATAATTTTGTGGGTTTATTGAATGGATCAAGATACTCTGTCATTTAAATAAGAATGACAGATGCATCAGTTGTAACTTAATTTTATTTTGCTTTTTTAAGTTACATAGTTATCTCTGTTTTACTCCTTTACGTTTGTTAACACATTTTCATCCTCTTTTTCTTCCACTGCACTTTTTTTTTTTCTTGTCATTTTCTCAAGTCTCAAAGTAGTACGAACATCAAATCAGTAAGTTTCATTTATCTGGATCCGGAACATACACTTAAAATGCACATGAAGTTTAGATGGTAGAAACAGTTTAGGATGTCATGTGTACAGACATTAAATAATACAGATATTAATCGCATGTCAGACATGCGGTTTATCTCTGTACTAAATATCTGTATTAAATTTTGTGTCAGTCTTGTTGGAGAATTTTTTTTAAGTGAAACCATGTATATATCTAAAAATTCTATCCAATAACATGAAACAATCCTAGTCACTTTTTTTGAACACGTGTCAAAAAAATTATATTACTACTAAAAAAAGACCCATCTCATTCTCAACAATAGTTAATATATTAATTATTCTAGTTATTCATTTATACATATCGTTTATTTGTGTTCCTATTAAAAAACTTGTGGTCAAATTTTGACATTAACGTTTAAATAAAAAAAAATTATGACATAACAGTACATGTCACGCCACGTAATAAAAAATATAGAAAATAAATATAGTTATGATATAAATATGTGGATAATATAAAAAAAAAACATAGTTTAATATTTAAAAGGATGTTTGGTTGTTAAAAAGTGATAAATAGTTTTATTAGTTTTTACTTTTTATATTTTTATGCGAGTATGGCATTATTGTAATTAATATAAAGGTATACGAGTATTTTTGGAAAAAAAATGACTAAATTGGACAGACTTATTTGACTTGAGTTGAATTATTATAATAGAATGATACCCACATACTCTTCAAGTCGTGAAACCGTGAGTATCTATTAATTAAGTTTTGATTTGGAACGTTTTTCATGAAACTGTCAAAAATGGTGTCAAAAATGAGTGGCACTTGAAAGGGGTGGTTCAAGTGACACCCATTTTGACACCATTTTTGACACTCGTATACAAAAATGTATCAAATTAATATTTGATTAATACAGAGCTTTACGGTTTCACGGCGATAATAGTTAAAAATTTGGGTCATTTGAACCACCCCCTTATATATATATATATATATATATATATAGTAACACTACCGTAAACCCGGTCAACTATAATTTAGGGTGCGTTATCCAATAAAAACCCAACACATATTAGTGAACTCAAAAATAACTAATCTAAAGTTAATTCAAAACTAAATTTTTTTTTATTGATTGTCACACCCTTAATTATAGTACACCGGGTTCATAGTAGTGTTTCTCTCTATATATATATGTACCAGTAATCGTGCCTCACGCGTTGCGTGTGCGGCGGGTAATGCAATAAAAATATAGAAAATGTATATAGTTATGAAATAAATATGTGGATAATAAAAAAATATAGTTTAAGATTTAAAAGAATGTTTGGTTGTTAAAAAATGATAAATAGTTTTATTAGTTTTTATTTTTTTATATTTTTATGAGAGTATGATATTATTGTAATTAATATAAAGGTGTAGGGTATTTTTGAAAAAAAAATGGCTAAATTGGACAGACTCATTTGACTTGTTTTGATTTATTATAATATAACGATGTATATGTATTCACATATATTTCTAATTCTACGCATAAAATATACATGCATATAAATATACACAAACATATACCACTGCCACAAATCCCACTATAGTTTAGTTTTGAGGTGCACTTATTGTACTACAGTTTTTCTGTTTTTACGCAGAGACCGTAGATTTAATCTACGGTCTGTATCATTTAATCCAAACCGTAGATTTAATCTACGGTTTGGATTAAATGATACAGACCGTAGATTAAATCTACGGTCTGTGTAATTTTTTTCAAAATTACACAGTCAGTCCCTGCTTTTCAAAATTACACAGTCAGTCCCTGCGCGAAAATTACACAGACAGTCCCTGGAAAAAACATAAACTTTCGTTTTTTTTTTTAAAAATAAAATTTTATTCTACACTCTCTCTCTTTCTCTCAAAAACCCCTAATTTTCAACCCAAAAAAGCACCCAAATCAATCAACCACATTAACTATCAAATTTATTAACAAAAAACCCCAAATCATCAATAAAACTTATCCATAATTGAAGGTATATCTTTTATTCTCTAATTTATTATGTATTTTGTGTAATTTAAATTTGTAAAATAGGAAAAAATATATAAAATATGCAAATCCATAATTCACTTAGCTATATATAATTGTTTGTTGTTTGTTTATATTAATTATAGAAATTTTAATAATTGTTGATATTTGTCCCATTTTTGCATGTTTTTTTATTTTGTTTGGTTAATTTGAATTGTTGATAATGTGTTTGGTTATGATTAAAAAATTGAGTTATTATTGTTTGGTTTATGATTAAATGTGTTTGGTTATGATTAAAAAATTGAATTATTATTGTTTGGTTTATGATTAAATGTGTGTTTGGTTATGATTAAAAAATTGAATTATTATTGTTTGGTTTATGAAAAAATGTGTGTTTGGTTATGATTAAAAAATTGAATTATTATTGTTTGGTTTATGAAAAAATGTATGTTTGGTTATGATTAAAAAATTGAATTATTATTGTTTGGTTTATGAAAAAATGTGTGTTTGGTTATGATTAAAAAATTGAATTATTATTGTTTGGTTTATGAAAAAATGTGTGTTTGGTTATGATTAAAAAATTGAATTATTATTGTTTGGTTTATGAAAAAATGTGTGTTTGGTTATGATTAAAAAATTGAATTATTATTGTTTGGTTTATGATTAAATGTGTGTTTGGTTATGATTAAAAAATTGAATTATTATTGTTTGGTTTATGAAAAAATGTGTGTTTGGTTATGATTAAAAATTGAATTATTATTGTTTGGTTTATGATTAAATGTGTGTTTGGTTATGATTAAAAAATTGAATTATTATTGTTTGGTTTATGAAAAAATGTGTGTTTGGTTATGATTAAAAAATTGAATTATTATTGTTTGGTTTATGATTAAATGTGTGTTTGGTTATGATTAAAAAATTGAATTATTATTGTTTGGTTTATGAAAAAATGTGTGTTTGGTTATGATTAAAAAATTGAATTATTATTGTTTGGTTTATGAAAAAATGTGTGTTTGGTTATGATTAAAAAATTGAATTATTATTGTTTGGTTTATGAAAAAATGTGTGTTTGGTTATGATTAAAAAATTGAATTATTATTGTTTGGTTTATGATTAAATGATTGTTTGGTTATCATTGTTTTGTTATCATTAATTGGTTATAATTGAGTTATCATTGTTTGGTTATTATTAATTGGTTATCATTGAGTTATCATTGTTTGGTTATCATTAATTGGTTATCATTGAGTTATCATTGTTTGGTTATCATTAATTGGTTATGTTATCATTTTTTGGTTATCATTAATTGAGTTATATTTGGTTATCATAGTTAGGATGGCAGACCCAGATCCACATATTAAAGGGAGGTTGGGTATTTTACGACAGACTGGTCACATTTCTAATCAGACTTGGGATGCTGGCAGAGAAGCGGGTAGAGGAGATGCCAATAAGATTAGGGTTTATAATTATAGTTGGCAGATACCGACGCCTGAAAGGGTAGTTCAAAATATCATTAGGGCTGGTTTTTACGGTATTTACAGTATAGGTAATTATACCGTAGACCGAGGGTTGATTACAGCCTTAGTTGATAGGTGGCGTGATGAGTCGCACACGTTCCATTTTGTCGGGGGAGAGTTGGGGATATCTTTACAGGATGTAGAGATTATGCTTGGTCTGAGGGTGGATGGTCTTGCTGTGACCCGGTCGGAGCGGAATGACACGAAGGCGAGCAGGTTGGCTATGATGGAGAGTTTGTTGGGTGTTAGGCCGGTTGACAATCAAGTCGATCTAAACTGTCTGACAGTTAGACTTGATTGGATGTTACAGACCTTCGGTGAATTACCCCCCAACCCTAGTGAGGAGCGTTTACTATATCAGTCTAGGGCTGCCATGCTATTATTACTGGCTGCACATGTGTTTTCGGATAAGAGCAGTGATCAGATTCCACTATGGCCTCTGCCATTTCTGGAGGATTTTGACACATGTGCTGAGTATAGTTGGGGATCAACTCTTCTGGCCTGGTTAGAGGCTAATCTATGCAGGGTGGTACGTTGTAAGACAACCGGAGTAAGCGGGGCGGTGATGTTTCTGGATATGTGGGCGATTACCAGACTACTGCCGGTTAGACCGTGTGAAGAGCTGCCGGAAGATGTCGAGCCACCGGAGGGCTTGCCTAGGTTCCCCCTCGGTTACAGGTATGATATTTATTTAGTTTTTGAATTGGATTTGCTTTTTTATATTATTGTGTCATCTATCATTTACTTAGCTGCCGGTTATATTTATTGTTTATCGTTTTTGTTTGTATATTACAGATGGAAGATGTGGAGGCAAACTAACGTTACGCCATATGTGTACGGACATAATGTGGTCCACATACGTGACCAGTTTGACAATATGTCGCTTGAACAGGTAAATTTTAACTTTCGTATTATATGTAACTTACGTATTATATGTTGTATATGTTTGCATTGGTCTTATGTTCGCACAATTTATTACTAGTATTTTTAAACAATTGTTTTTATATTCTACTTTTGCTGATAACAGATAGTGTGGCAACCTTACGGGGATCTCAATCAGTATCCGGAATACTGCACGCGGGGTCGTCATATGTGGCATTGTTCTGTGCCTCTCATTTGTAATGAGAAGATTGAGTACCACCCCGCGGACAGGTTCATGAGACAGTTCGGTTTTGTGCAGCGGGTCCCTACATATATTTGGAAACCCAGACATGGTCACGGCAAGGATAGAAGATATGGGATTGGGCAAAAACACGACTGGCCTTTACTAACCGGAGAATTTATAGCCGTGTGGAATGACCGCCACACCCGTCTTATTAACGGCGAATATGGCACGGGGACGTCACCGGATTACATGAAATGGTATAGAGAGCGGACCCGCATCTTCATAAACCCACCTGAACTTTCCCCGCCATCTCACGGTTTCCGGGAGCATACAGGGTTGTTCAGTAAAATGGTAACAACTAATTAAAGTTCATTAATATTTGATTGTTATTTTTCTGTTTGTATATTTCAATACTTATAAAATCGTTTTTGATTGGTTTTTTTTTTTTCAGAAAGCGGTATTGCGCCGAAATTTCAAATCATTCAAACAGCATAAATTGAAAACGGAAGTGGACTTACTACGAAAGGACTTCGCTGAAATGGGATTGAATCCGTACGGGTCAGCTGATGAACAGTCGGATGGGGAGGATGACGATGACGACGACGACGACGACGATGGTGATGACGACCTACGTTACGACCCAAGAAATTACACTAGGTCGGCAAGTTGTCGGCGTCCCGACGAAAGAGGCAGAGGGGAAGGCGAATCTAGTAGCGGCGGTAGAAGAACCAGTGGAGGTCGACCCCCGACTACAGATCAGGGTCCGGGTCCGAGTTCAAGCGGTCATGGTCGTCGTGCTTCTTTTGCTGGGTCGGGCTACGTTCAGGATGATGTCCCGTTCGATCATCATAGACAATCATTTGGGTCGTACGAGCATCATCCTAGTCATCAGTCAACCGACAATTGGAGTCGAGGGTTGACAGTTACATCCCACGAGCGTGCGCCGCATCCAGAATCGCAGCAGCGACAAAGACGGCGTACGGAGCTAAACGAAATCGAAGAGTTTGCTGAGCCGTCATCCGATAGATTAACATCGGCGGGAAAGATGCTCCCTATGTCCAACTTTAAAACATTTAGTCGTTACAAAAAAAAATAAATGCACTGTTTTTGTATTTGATTTCTATGTTTGATTTGTCAGTTTTATTCTTAGCTAGGGTTGGAATATTATAAATTCGTAGGTTTAATTTGATTTCTATGTTTGATTTGTACGTTATAATTTCGTAAGTTTAATTTGATTCGTATGTTTGATTTGTATGTTTTAGGGTAAAAAATATTCTGTATTTTAATTGATAGGACCAATATTGAGTTTTTACAAAACCTAAACCCTAAACCTTAAACCCTAAATTCTAAACCCTAAACCCTAAATTACAAACCCTAACCCCTAAACCTTAAACACTAAACCCTAAATTACAAACCCTAAACCCTAAACTCTAAACCCTAAATTACAAACCCTAAACCCTAAACCCTAAATTCTAAACCCTAAACCCTAAATTACAAACCCTAACCCTAAAACCCTAAACCCTAAATTACAAACCCTAAACCCTAAACCCTAAATTCTAAACCTTAAACCCTAAACCCTAATTTACAAACCCTAACCCCTAAACCCTAAACCCTAAATTACAAACCATAAACCCTAAACCCTAAACCCTAAAATCTAAACCCTAAACCCTAAACCCTAAATTACAAACCCTAACCCCTAAACCCTAAATTACAAACCCTAAACCCTAAACCCTAAACCCTAAACCCTAAACCCCTAAAAACTAAATATTCTGAAATATACATACAAACCGTACATTTAATGTACGGTTTGCATGTTTTATGTGCAAACCGTAAAAGTAATATACGGTTTGCACCCCTGATTTGAGCAGCGACGTTTTACGAATGTACTTTTTACACGGAATCACCGTTAATAACGTAAAAAAAAAATAAACTACAAACCGTAAAAGTAATATACGCTTTGTAGTGTAAATTACATTGGATACCATATCTATCAAAATAATTCCGACAACACATTATCACTTTTGAATTATTATGACTTGACAACCCTATCCGAAAATGACTACTCAATGCATTATTAAAGTTTCGAAATGACTACACCAAAAAAAACACTACAACCCGTAAAAGTAATATACGGTTTGTAGTGTAAATTACATTGGATACCATATCTATCAAAATAATTCCGACAACACCTTATCACTTTTGAATTATTATGATTTGACAACCCTATCCGAAAATGACTACTCAATGCATTATTAAAGTTTCGAAATGACTACACCAAAAATTCACTACAAACCGTAAAAGTAATCTACGGTTTGTAGTGTAAACTTACCCTATAAATATGACTCAATTTTGCCAATTCTAACAAACCATAAAATCAAACACAAACACATTTCGGAAATCTCTAAAAAAATCCTCATTTCTCCCCAATAAAATATACAAACAAACACTTTTCGAAAATGAATTACAACTATGGTTATGACAACAACCAATGGAATAACAACAACAATGCGAATTCATCCAGTGGCTCAAACGATGAGCTAACTGATTATTCGGAGCACTTTGAAGTTGATGAATTGACTTGGGAAACAAGGGATGAAATGCTTGCTGATCTTGCTGATGTGGCTGGAAATTGGGGTTTCATTCTTACGATTCGTAGGTCTGGAGGGGGTGATGGGAGCAGAACACCGTATGTTGATATTGTGTGTGATAAATCGGGGGTTTACGAAAAAAAGAAACCATCTTCCGTAAAATCAGGTACAAAGAAAAAAGACTGTCCATTTTTCATTAAAGGTTACGTAGTTAATGGTGAATGGATGTGTCACGTAGAAAATGGACAACATAACCACCCACCTCCAACTTACCTCCAAGGGCAAGCACGACGTGTTCGTTTAACCCAAGATGAAAAAGAAATTGTTAAAACTTTAAGGCAAAGTAGTTTTAAAGTTGGTGCTATATTAGAGGCCATTAAAAATCGAAATCCTGACAATGTATCAAACACTAAAACGATACATAATTTTTTGGCCGGACTGAAATTTAAAGAACGAGATGGTAGAAACCCGACACAGGAACTTTTTAATTTGTTGGATAGACATCGCTACACATTCTACTATAATATGAACCCATCAACCCATTGCCTTGAGAACTTGTTTTTTGCACACCCCGATTCTATAAGGATGTTCAAAGCTTTTCCTGATGTCTTGTTAATGGATTGTACATATAGGACAAACCGTTTTAATATGTCATTTCTAGAAGTCGTAGGAATGACATCTACGAACCAAACATATTGTTTAGGTTTTGTTTTCATGAGTGACGAGACACAAGAAAGTTATATATGGGCATTTGAAAATTTTAAAGTTACATTGGAGGGGTGTATACTACCTAGGGTGTTTGTAACCGACAGGGAAATGGCCTTATCAAATGCTTTATCCGTTGTTTTTCCCGATTCTCATCATATTTTGTGCACTTTTCATATTGCAAAAAATGTTTTGAAAAACTGCCGTAAAAAGATCCCTGACGAGGAGTGGCAAACGTTTCTAGATGATTGGGGTTTATTGGTTGATTCTGAGTCGATAGAGGAGTACAATTATAACCGAACTAATTTCAATTCCTCTTACAAATCGTACCCTGCTGTGATTAAGTATGTAGACAAGCTTTTAAATGATTATGCTGAAAAGTTTGTTGCATGCTATATCAACCACACAACACATCTAGGTAACAGAACTAGCAATCGAGCCGAACAACAACATGCTAAGCTGAAAAGATCCCTTTCCACAAATACTGGCACGCTTGAAACTGTTTGGGTAGAGGTGAATAGAATTCTAGAAAAACAGTTTGAGGATATTAAGACGAAGTTGGATAAATGCAAGTCTTATTTTCCACATTCTGAAAAAACGCCTCTATTTATAAATCTTAGGTCGTATATCACACACTATGCCTTTGATTTATTATTCCAAGAACACAAAAAATGTAGTGGCCAGGCTGATGAGAATTGTTCTTGCGGTTTTAAATTGTCTCACGGTTTACCTTGTCATCATATTATGAGTGAACATATTTTATTCGGGAAGCCTCTTCCTCTAGAATATATTCATCCATTCTGGAAAAAATTAGACGTAATTGATGATAATGGGAACACCGATGATTATGGGGTAGAGGGTGATCTAGAAGAGTTTAAAAGTGTTTATGCTAGCAAAACGAATGTTGAAAAACGGCGTATGAAAACACAACTCCGAGAGATAACCGTACCAGCCAGAACATCCGTCAGTGACCCCGAAGTGAGAGCAAATAGGGGGAGACCTAGAAAAGGCGACAAATCTAGTAAGAGGGATAAGTCGGGATGGGAGTATGTGGAGGAACAGAGTGCTGGTGCTAGTAGGGAGAAGGGTAAAGGCAAGGCGGATGAAACACCGGAGGTAAGGGTAAACCCAACTAGGAGGCCGCGAAACCAGAACCCTAAACCCACCCCCAATAGGCCAACCTTCCTGTACAGTGACCAAATATGGGTCATGTTACATAGTTACATCGAAACAGTTTATGATGTGCGTGGGGATGGTAACTGTGGGTTCCGGGTACTTGCAAATACGACGGGTAAACAGAATGGGGAAGATGATTGGTACGCGATAAGATGTGAGTTGTTTCAAGAGCTGCAGCAAATGAAAGATGTTTATTATGAGCTGTTTGAGAATCTTGACTTTGAAGCTTACCGGTATAATTACATTTTATCAAGTTTAAATTTTTATCATCCTACAGATCCCGCACCTATTGACAAATGGATGAGATTTCCGTCTTATGGGTTTTTAATTGCTTCTCATTACAATATGCCAATTGTATTGTTGTCCTTATGGGAAAATCAAAATGGAGGGGTAAACGTGTGGAACAGTACTTTTTTACCGCTTTATACTGGTCCGCCTCAGGGAACGACATATTACATCCCGACTGTAATGGTGTTCGTCAACAGTTGTCACTATGCTCAGGTTATTCCTAAAGAAGAGATCTTCCCAATGCCAGGAATTATAGCACGGTGGGAACAAACACGCACTGAGGCAGCTGCGCCATGGAAGGAACTTTTTCCACCAAATTTCAAATTATATATGGCGCTGGAAAAGCAATCGGGAAAGAAAAAAGCAAATGAAGAACCTATAGACCTAAGTCCATAATCGGTTTTTTATTTTTAATTTTATGTAAATTACTATTTTTTCCAATTTGTTGTAAATTTATATGATGTAAACAAATGTTTAATATATTTGTTTTATGAAATTTAGTTCTATGAAATTTTGTTGTAAATTTTGTTTAATTTTGTTGTAAATTTTGTTTAATAAATTTGTTTTATGAAATTTATAAGTTGATATTCATGTTTGCATATTGACTTAATTTCTTTTATGAATTTTATATAATTTATGATTGTTTCATTCAAGAAAATTGACGATTGACACCAAATTCACGACTTAGTTAATGTTTCATATTACGTTATACAAGTGTTAAAAACAAACCAAATGTACTTCACAAAAATTGACGATTTAGTTAATGATTCAATAAATATCAACTTATAAACTTGACAAAAATATAACATCAACCAAAAACATAAAATTTATCAAATCAACTTTTTTTGTGTAAATTTGTGTAAATTTTGTGTTTATTTTGAGAGATTGTTAGAATATTGGTAATTTATTTTATGTAAAATTTTAAAAATAAGTCATTTTGTTTTTTAATTTGAAAAAAACAAAATGCCTTATTTGAAAAAAATATCAACTTATACACTTGAAAAAAATATCAACTTATACACTTGAAAAAAATATCAAATTATACACTTGAAAAAAATATCAAATTTTAAACATAAGGCATTTTTATGTAAAAAAAAAAAAATCATGTTTAATTTGAAAAAAATATTCAGTATTTTAATTTTAATTATTAGAATTTTAATTTTAATTTTTAATTTCAAAAAATCTGTGAAAACACACAGACCGTAGATTTAATCTACGGTCTACAGTGATTGACTGTAAACCGTAGATTAAATCTACGGTTTACAGTTAATCACTGTAAACCGTAGATTTAATCTACGGTTTACAGTGAATCACTGTAGACCGTAGATTAAATCTACGGTCTGTGCGTTTTTAAAGAAATTATGCAGTGTATTAAGCCCACCTCTTTAGTTTTGTTGTAGTTGATTTGCTGAAAAAATGTATTCTACTTGATTTGCTTATTGTAAATTGAAGAAATAATTAATGATTACTACATTAAAACAAAACTATTTAAGCATTGGTCAATTATTCATAAACTAATTAAGAATTGATTCATTACTCATTAAATATAAAAGATCTATAATTAAAAAATAAAATAAGAAAAATGAAAAAAAACAAGAAAAATGAAAAAAAGTTCAAAAACGTTAGGAATTAAAAAAATCCGAATTTTTTTAAAAAAAATCAGAAAAACCAAAAAAGCTGAAAATAACCTTCAAAAAAGTCGGAAAACCGAAAAAAACTCGAAAGAATGGTAAAAAAAACCAATGAAAATCCAAAAATCCAAAATCACAAAAAAAAAATGAAAAAAAGTTCAAAAAAAGTCACGAACCCGGAAAAACCCAAAAAAGGTAAAAAATACAAAAACACCAAGAAAATTCAAAAAAATCCAAAATCACAAAAAAAAAAAAAAAAAAAAAAGCTCAAAAAATTCGGAAACCCGAAAAAAACACGAAAAATTGAAAAAAAAAAATCAAAAAAACAAAGAAAATTCAAAAAATCCAAAATCACAAAAAAAAATAAAATTTTTTTCGAAGAAGCTAAAAAGTCCAAAAAATGTTAAAAAGTTTAAAATAATTTGCAATTATTTTCAAATGACTTAAAAATGAATCAGACTGTTTTTTAAAATTACTCGTACTGTTTTTTAAAATGACTCGGACTATTTTTAAAATTACTTAATATAACTCAGACTGTTTCCAAATGACTAAAAATAACTCAGACTGTTTCCAAATGACTAAAAATGACTCAGACTGTTTTTAAAATAACTCGGACTGTTTTTAAAATTACTTAAACTAACCCAGACTGTTTTTAAAATGATTCAAAATGGCTCAGACAATTTTTAAAATGACTGAGACTGTTTTTAAAATGACTTAAAATAACTCAGACTGTTTTTAAAATGACTTAACCCGGCTGAGAATGTTTTTAAAACGACTCAGGCTGTTTTTAAAATGACTTAAAACGACTCAAATTATTTTTAAAATGACTTAAAATGAATCAGACTGTTTTTAAAATCGCTTAAAATAACTCATACTGTTTTTAAAATGACTTAAAACGACTCAGACTGCTTTTAAAATCATTTAAAATGATTCATACTGTTTTTTAAAATGACTTAAAACAACTCAGACTGTTTTTAAGATGACTTAAAATGACTCAGAACGTTTTTAAAACGACTCAGACTATTTTTAAAATGACTTAAAACGACTAAAACTGTTTTTAAAATGAATTAAAACGACTCAGACTGTCTTTCAAATGACTTAAAATGGCTCATACTGTTTTTAAAATGACTTAAAACGACTCAGATTGTGTTTAAAATCACTTAAAATGACTCAGATTGTATTTAAAACTACTCGGGCTATTTTTAAAATTACTTAAAACGACTCGGACTATTTTTAAAATAAATTAAACCGACTCGGACTATTTTTAAAATGACTTAAAACGATCCAGACTGTTTTTAAAATGACTTAAAACGATTCAGACTGTTTTGAAAATCACTTAAAACGGCTCAGACTGTTTTTAAAATGACGTAAAATGACTCAGACTGTTTTAAAATCACTCAAAACGACTCAGTCTGTTTTTAAAATTACCCAAACTATTTTTAAAATTACTCAGACTGTTTTTAAAATGACTTAAAACGACACAGACTGTATTTTTTTGTGTTTTTTGTTTTTTGTTGATTTTAAAATTTTTGGGATTTTAAAAATTTTATTTGTGTTTTTTCAGTGTTTTGCATTTTTTTAAGCTTTTCTGGGTTTTTTTTTAGATTTTTCAGATTTTTTAATTTTCCTTTTTCCTTTTTTAATTTTTTTGTAATTTTTATTAGTTAGTTATAAAAAATAGACCAATTGTTAATTAATTTTAGTTTCATGGTTAACCGGCACACTTTAACTGGACCACACTGACAAACAAAGGAAGCTAACCGAAACCGAAAACTTGGATATCCACGTAAGAAAACAGTGTGTGCCCACCAAATTGGCCATGTTGGTGACACGTAGTACTAATTGTTTATAACAAAAATAAATAAATGCTTATTGATCTTGTTGGCCAAGTTCATTTAAATTTGGTAGTTTAGAATTTTTTTTTCTTATAAAAAATTATAGATGGAAAAATTAAATCGGAGAGACTAAAAAAACAAGGAGATAATTAATATTTAGTACTATAATAAACTATACTGGTTTTCGATTTAGTAGACTTGGCTAACATAAATCTTGATTAGTATATTTGACTATAAAACTTTCAATTCGATATATTACTACCCTTAAATTCAATTGACGGAATTAGATCACATGATGGTCACTTAATGAATGAAAAGGGGGAAGGGGTTGTTGTTAAAAATGTATTTTCATAATTTAAATGGGTTAACCTCCCAATTACATGTAACTAGATCAGACAACACTCTCTATCATAAGGCTTATTTCCTCCAAATCAAACATAAAAAATTGAGTGCAATCTGAGTAAATTTCGGGTGCGATTGCGTGGAATCACAGTTTTGATTAGGGTTGGGAAAAAAATTCCAAAATCCCGACTCGAATCGTGTCCAGACCCGCATCCGATCCGAAATTTCCCGATCCGAGAAGAGTCCCGACCCGACAAACTTCGGGATCGGGATCGAGTGACAATTTTGATTTCTATTATATAACATTATTATTTTTATTTCAACACTAAAATATAAATTAATTTATATCAAATTTGAGTGATGATAATCGAATCTTGTACGCCTAACATAAAATGTAATCACTCTAGCATATGAGCTACAGTCCTTTTTGTTTCATATATTATTTATAATTACATAAGTATAATATACATTTATACTTTTGAATATATGAAACTATTAAAATAAAAAATATACTTAAATTAAAAAGTTATATTGTTACTTCAAGAAAGATGAATAATCATTATTTTTCGATTATAAAAATTATAATGATAATTTATCTCATTTAGTATGATAATTGTTGCTTTTGTGAATAAAACTAAATAATAAAAGAATCTGATAAAAAACGTATAAATTTTTTTATCCACTCCATTATACGTAGTTTCACACTATTTTTTTCGACTACATGTTAATTTATTTTTTCATTTATTAGGAATGTTATTTTTAAACTAAGATTATATTTCGTATTAATAACATTTTTAGACTTTTTAAATGAAAATTGTAAATAAAAAATGACGTTGTCGTAAAATAAAAAAATATGTCGGGAAATTCGGGATAAACCTATTCCGACCCTACAGGATCCCGAAAATTCGGGTCCAAAAAAAGTCGGGTCCCGAATTTTGTCGGGTCGGGATCGGGGTTTTTTTTTTTTTTCAAAAGTAATCGGGTCGGGATACGAGCCAATTTTTACGAATCGGATATCGATCATAATCCACACCTAGTTTTGATAGTGGATATGCTCTAATGGCACCTGATAGATTACCTAAACAAAGAGCTATGATCGATAATGGGAGTGCTCCGTAATTGTCATCTTGTTAGACTTAATTTTCCTCGCCACCGTAACTAGAGAAATGTCCAATTACAGTAGAAATTCTATAAATTAATACTCGATAAATTAATAAATTTTCTAAAATAATAATTTTCTCCAGTTCTTTCGACCAGTGTAAAAAATTGCTAATTTCGATAAATTAATAAGATAATTTTTTTTTTAAAGATTTTTATATAAATATTTGGTCACTACAAAATCATAAATTAATATGGAGATTTAGTGAAATATGACTTTATAGTTATTTTCTTATTCTTAAATTTAAAATCTAGTTGGAACTGCTCCATAGTTCAATGTATGTAATGTCTATTCTTAGTTTGTTAGACGGTTTAAGATGTAACAAAATTTACATGCCAGCAACTGAAGTAATGTATTTGGCTTTACTAACGAGTTTAACGAGTATTCTTAGTAATATTGACTTAGTTTTATTTTATTAATGAGTATATTTATTGAGTCGATAAAAAACTTATTTAAAATAATAAACTAAATAATTTATCTATTAATTAATATATTTTCAAATTAATAAATATCTCGTGTCTCAATAATATTAATTTATAAAGGTTTTAGTGTAAATGAATGATTAGAAGAATAGAAAGGCCGATGGTGAGTCATGGAAACTTTGGTCTTTACCAATACAAAGATCAATGACACTTAAGGGCTGTGAATGAGACGGAAATTTCGTAAAAAAATTTGCGTTCGTTTCGTTATATCTCGTTTCGTTTTCATTCATTACTAAATAAAATAAAATATAAATTTCATTTAGTAAACGAGATGATAATGATCATAGTCTTGCTCGTTTCGTTAATTTTTGTTTTCGTCTATTATAACACACACACATATATATATATATATAAATTTATACATATATAAATATATAAGTGTGTGTGTGTTTGTAACTTTGTATCAATAAAGCTACGGTAAAAATATATTAATAATATTAATTTAAAACTCATTATATAAAAATATGTAAGGTGATGTGTAAATAAGATTACGTGTAACATACTGGTTCAGGTAATAAATTTATAATTACTAAGTTACTTAAAAATTAATAGAGAAGTGAATGGGGCGAAATTTTCTTAAAAAATTTCATGTTCATTTCATTTTTGTTTTCTAAACGAAATGAAACGATAACGAAAAACTCAAAAATTAAATAAAAAGAAAACGAAATTGACCATTTTCGTTTCGCTTCATTATCAACCTTAAATTGATACTAAGACTTTAAGATCCCATTTTTACATTGAAATTTGTGCACACATCAAAAGTCCAACTTAAACTAAATTTAGGGGCATTTTTGATAATTATGTATCCTAACTGGTAAGTATCAACTCTACCAAATTTTCATATTTTTTTTTTATTCCCCAACCATCCTATGAAAATGGGACTAAAGAAGAAGTATTATTTATACTAGTAGGAAAAGGGGAAAAAAGTAGAGTGTAACACCAATATATACAACCAAATAAAAACTCGGCGTGTCCAGATTAGGAGCTCTTCTCTCCACTCCATATGCTTCACCTCTCAAATAAACTTCTCTCTCTTGCATTTTCCAAAAAAGCCTGGATTTTTCGATTACAAAAAAAATATTTTCACTTTCAAACCGTAAATCCAAATTACAAACCGTAATTCAGATTTACGGTTTGCCTTTTTCATTTTTTTTTCATTTTTTGTGTAAAAAATCATAAAAAATCTAAAACTAGTTATACTAGTTAGCAAATGAGTAAAAAATATTTAAAGGTTAATTTAAATTTTTTTTACTGATTTTTATTTATTTTTTGGCTTTTATTGCTACTTTTTATAAAAATAATACCACAAAAAATGTACAATTAATATAGAATAGTTGTAAAATTAATATCTAACGTTTACAACCATGTTTTATTAATTTTACAATTTTGATAGTATTTTTTTTGTAAAAAGTAGCAATAAAAAAAAAATTAATAAAAATCAGTAAAAAAAATTAAAATTAACTTTGAAATATTTTTTACTCAATTTTTAAGTAGTATAACTATTTTTAGATTTTTTAATGATTTTAAAAATAATAAAAAAAGAAGTTAAAAACAAATTAAAAAGGCAAACTGTAAATCTAAATTATGTTTTGTAATTTGGATTTACGGTTTGAGAGCGAAAAAATATTTTTTGAAGTCGAAAAATCCAGCTCTTTCAAAAAACAGAAAATCCATTTTTTACCCCCACCTCCATTCTCACCCCCTCTCTCTCTAGGTACTCTCCTTTTCCACTATTTTATTCTCCACACCCTTTTTAAAAAAATAAAAATCTATTGTTTATTGTTTAGTTCCTTCTTGCCATGCATGCACTATTGTTACTCTTAATTTAGTTTCTAATTTTTTTATGCTATTTTCCACTATTTTTATTCTGCACATCATTTTTACTTTTATTTTGTATTTAATCTTATTGTTCATTCCATTAATTGTTACCACCAGTTTATTTCCTTCTTGCATGCATGCAGACTTGCAGTGTTGTTTCTCTTTAGTTTTTATATAATAATATACTGTTTTATTCTGCATATTTATTTTGTATTAATCTATTGTTTATTTCATTAATTGTTACTACTTACTACACAGTTTAGTTCCTTCTTGCTATGCATGCAGTGTTCTTACTCTTTAGTTTTTATACTATTCTATTTTGCATATTCTTTTTTTTTTTTTGTATTTAATTTTATTGTTTATTGCATTAATTGTTACTACACAGTTTAGTTACTTCTTGCGATGCATACAGTGTTGTCACTCTTTAGTTTTTATTTTTTGTACTATTTTATTATAGTAGCTTCATGCATTATCTTTTTACCCATTTAGAAACCTTTAATCTTCCTATTCCAAATCTGTTACGTTAGTTGTATAATGCTTTTTTTAGCATTCAATTGTTTATCTCAAAATGTTACGTTTCTTCATTTTTCTGATAAACTATTTAGGGTTTTAATGGACATTTTTTTATATTTATATAATTTTGAAATTGAGGTATAGTTTTCAACACAGAATAGGGGCTACGTGTGACGTGTCATCTGTCGTTTTTCAATCGCTTCACAATATTAATTGAAAAAATTGACGAGATGTTACTAATTGATCGGAAATTGTGATCGGAGTTTTTGTAGTTCGGTGTCGAAATTATGTAATATTCGAGTGTACTAAAACATAACAAACGTGATGATTGTTAGTATTACACGACAAAGTAAAGTAGGGCTAGTTATGTATATATAATATACTATTATGTATCATTGGGTAACCTTTTTTGTTAAATCCCCTTTTATTTCTCAATTTCTTTGCTATTTGGTTGCTAGCTGCTATAATTTTTCATGTTTCTAAGTTATTTATTTGCAGAAGTAACCGTAAAGTTTGATCATGTGAATGGAGCATATGTTTGATATGCTTTTGTTCTTCTAAGACATCTCTTGTCTATATATGGATGTGTTTCCATTCAATTTCAGAACTTTTATCCCACAAAACTATGGTTCTTGAGAATAGCGAATTTTATTGTAGAGAGTGGATGAGATCTAGATATATTATTAACATGAAGAGAACCTTAATTTTTGGAGCTTTGTGGTTGGTGATATGACATTGTTAAGAATTGGTTGTTATCATGTTCTGTTTTGATTTTCTTTATGAATCTTATCTTGTTTGAACGCAACTTATGTGGCCTGTGATTGTGAAAGTGAAGGTTTAGCATCATATGACTTTCTGGTTTGAGAAGTCTTTGATTAGGAAGTGTTGAAAGTGTCACATTTTGCTTTATTTGCAAATTGAGTTAGTGGAAAAGTAGCATGGTTCAATTTTGCTTTGTTTCCATAAGTCAAGTCATTGTTTTTGTTCAAATATTTTGCTTAGGTGATCCGTTTGATATCTCTCGCGAGGGTTGATCCCATAAAGAACTGTTGCGTAATTTTATAGGTGCACGACGTGTTGCTTTTATTTATGCCTGCATATGGTTGCTTTTGGTAGAGTAAAAAGAATCGGAATGTCTGTACCATTTTTAAGAGAATAAATTCTTGACTTTTATTAAAATGTTTTTTATTATAAATCAGACGTCACTGAGATATCGTTTTACAGCTCCTTTCTTGATACTATTTCACCCCTTCGTTCCTGATCTGATACTAACCTACAGTTGGTGCTTTTTGAATAAATTCTCATTAGGAATATTACTTCAGCATTACCAATGTAATTTATTTTTCATCCCTGGTAATACTATAATGCAATTTAGGATCCCTTCTTCTCACATGACTTGTAAACACATACACAATGTGAAATAAACAAGTCTCTGTTGTTCGATTGCATATTTATTGTTATTTTGAATACACAACGTGTAATTTCAACAATTTTAGAAAGCCATTGGTTAGAATCCATTGTCTTATGTGAGATTCCAATGAGACGAAAAACGGGGTTGATTTCACTGTTGTGGATTGTTGTACAAATTCAATATCTGACGTTACTGTACAATATTGTAATTAAGTCTATGAAAGCGTTGTAGTTATGCTCATAAAGATTTCACATATAAGTTGCTTTAGAAAACTGAGAATTGTGTTATTTTTTCCCGATTCTGAAAGAGGAGACAGATTAGCAATGGGACAAGCTCTTGGCTGCATTCAAGTGGATCAATCGACTGTGGCTATCAGAGAAACTTTTGGGAAGTTCGATCAAGTGCTTGAACCTGGGTGCCACATCATGCCTTGGTGTATCGGTCAGCAAATGGCTGGTCTCCTCTCTCTGCGTGTGCAACAGCTAGATGTTCGTTGCGAAACTAAGACTAAGGTCAGTCTGTCTGATCACCAATTACTTGGCCTTGTTTGGTTGTAGCTTTGTAGCTCTGCTTTTTCCTTAAAGAAGGGGTGTATTTGGTTGGCTAGGTTAAGACACAAGCCTTTCTGATTTTTTCCCTGGATAAAACATTTTCAACGCAGCTTAAAAGCTCAGATCTTCTGCTAATAACTAGGAATCTATTTGGTTGACTAGCTTAGAAGCTGAGGTTTTCTTATTTTTGGCCTGGATAAGGATTTGTTTGGTTGCATGGTTTAAGCCTAGCTTTTTTGCTTAAAGAAAAAGGAATAAATTTGGTTGACCAGCATACTGTCTTGATTTTTCTGCCCTGCAACAAGCTAGAAGCTTTAAACTGGATGGGCCCAACTTTTTTCTCCTAACTCAAAAAATCCATGTTATTTTCTTGAGTGCTGGGCTTTTTCTGAGGTTTTTGCCTAAAAAAGCTAGAAGATTAAGCTGGATAACTTATAAGAAACCTTACTTGCTTAATATCTGCAATGAAACAATCTAAACCTTAAATCTGGAAGAACCTAGCTTTCATTACTTAAATGTAGCAAACCTGTATTGTTTAGCTACGTACATATACGACGAGTATTGATAGTAGCATAGCTTTTGATGTTTATGTTGATTTTAACAGGACAATGTTTTCATCACAGTGGTTGCTTCTGTTCAATATCGAGCTTTGGCAGAAAAGGCTTCTGATGCTTTTTATAAGCTAAGTAACACCAAGGCGCAGATCCAAGCCTATGTTTTTGATGGTATGCATTTAAAATCTTAAAATTTGAATGTCTTAAAAACATTTTATTTTGTTAGGCTTGTTAACTGAAGACTGTCAAACATTACGCTGGTTTGATTGAGGCTGAATTGTTTTTTCATCAATCAAGAACGTCTAGTTTTTTTACGATTTAAAATAATTTCAGGTTTTGTGTTGGCCACCCAAATTCACTGCACCTTATTATAAACTCACAAAAAATAAAAAAGCTATGCTCTGAGCTAAAAAGCTACTGCAAAGAAGCCAAGTTGTTACTCTTAATATAGTTTTCTATGGTATACCTCTGCATGTCTTTATTTTTTTGTTTTGGCATGTTATATCGATAAATCCATCTTGTGATTATAATAATGACATGATGTGGTTCTAATTGGTGTTTCAGTTAACAGGGCAAGTGTGCCATATTGTATATATATTATGTATAAAAGATATATAATATTTTATATGTGGTAATATATTTGTTGGTGTACAAAACGGTTTTGGACAGTTGCTTTCAAACGGTTGAATGCAAAAGAAATACACTGGTGACTTTTGAATAATTATCTCACCGCTTGGGAAAAGTTACAAACCTTTTGGATTGTTATATATTTCCATGTCAGTGAATGGCAAAACTCACGAACAAAAACCAGAAGACAAAAGTCGGTGTATTTTGGTTATATATACAAACAAAACAAAACAAAACACTTTTGTTATTACCTCCTACATTCCCGAAATCAGTATAATTTATAGAGAAATTCTGCGAAATTCCCGAAATCAGTATAATTTATAGAGAAATTCTGGAATTCTTCGAAATTGCTATCCGTCGAATTCCCTAAACTTGGTTGTATTATGGAAACTATTTACTAGTAACCCGTTAGCAAATTCCGCGGAGTGGGAGTAAATATCATTTTAAGGAAAACGACATCCGTGCCTCTAATTCAAAATTGTTTCATTGTTTTCCTTCTATTTTTGTAATATTCCCAACAATCGTAAAACGATACTTACAATGGAAGGAAAATCACCCTACAATATGATGAACCCAGATTTTGTGAAATTGGATCGTTTTGATGGAACCAATTTCACCTGTTGGCAAGATAAGATGGAGTTCTTCTTGACGGTGCTGCAGATTTTTTACGTGTTGGATCCGAACTTGGCGGCGTTTCCTGAATCGAGCGATAAGTATACAAATAAGGTTAAGAAAGAAAGGAAGAAGTGTGAAGATGACGAATTGGTCTGTCGGGGGCACATTCTTAACACCCTTTCTGATCGATTGTATGATCTATTCACGACGACACAATCACCTCGAGAAATTTGGGAAGCTTTGGATGCCAAATACAAAACGGAGAAAGTCGGAACAGATAAGTTTATTATTCTAAAATACTTTGAATTTAAAATGGTTGAAAATAAATCTGTTTTGGACCAAATGCATGAACTTTCCATTATTTTCCATTATGGTGAATCAACTCCGTGATCTCAAAATTGCAATCCCTGAATCATTTCAAGTTGGTGCGGTTATTGCGAAACTGCCACAAAGTTAGAATAATTATAGAAATAAACTTTTACATATGACTGATGATCTCAATTTAGAGCAATTCGGTAAACATTTAGGAATTGAAGAGGAAAGTAGGGTCCGTGAAGGATCTAGTAATAATAACTCTAAAGTGCATGTTAATAATGTTGAGAACGGATTTGGTAAAAGTAATAAGTTGCGAACAAAAAGTGAAAGGGTCTTAAAAGGAAAATTTCTAATAATTATACTAAAGATAAAAGGAACCGAGCTTGTTTCCATTGCGGAAAATCTGGGCATTATATTGCCGAATGCAGGTTTATGAAGAAAAGCAAGAAAGATGAGGCAAGTGGTTCAAAGTCAGCCAATATGGTTGAAAAAATCATTGCAAATTGGCATGTTAACTGATATCCACATGCCTGTTGCGACAAATCAGAAACCTGTTGCGACAAATCTTTCTGATTGATGGTTTGATTCTGGTGCAACTGTGCACGTGTGTAATGACAAGAATCAATTCAAGAATTATGAAGAATCAAACGACGGCCAAGATATCCTAATGGGGAATAGCAATTCTGCCAAAGTTATGGACAAGGGGAACACGTTGAAATTCTATTCACGAGTGGAAAAAAGATTATTTTAACAAATGTTCTTCATGTTTCGGAAATTAAGAAAAATCTTGTGTCGGCAAATCTGCTATGTAAGAAAGGTGTTAAGACTGTTCTAGAAAGTGACAAGTTAAATCTTGTGTAAGAGTGGTGTATTTGTTGGAAAATGATATTCTTGTGATGGCATGTTCAAACTCAAATGTTAATAATAATGTTGTTTCTGATTATTCTTATCTTGTTGATTTTTGTACTTTATGGCATGATAGCACATCTAAATTTTAAGTACTTAAAGGTATATGTCACAAAATGGTTTAATTTCGTACACTAATAGTGATCATGGAAAATATGAAATTTGTATACTATCAAAGAGTACTAAAAAGTCTTTTCCTAAAGTCCAAAGAAACTCACATATATTAAGTTTAGTACATTCTGATATTTGCGAATTAAATGGTGTATTAACTAGAGGTGGAAAAAGATAGTTTATTACTTTTATTGATATTATTCTAGATATACTTATATATATTTGTTACGAACAAAAGATGAAGATTTTGAAATGTTTAAAAGATATAAAAACAAAGTAGAAAATCAAAAGGAAAATAAAATAAAAATACTTAGAAGTTATAGAGGTGAATATTTTCCAAATGAGTTTTTTGAATTTTGCAAATAACATGATATTATACATCAAAGAAGTGCATCGTATACACCCCGACGTCAAAATGTTTTGGCCGAAAGAAAGAATAGAACACTTGTTGACATGGTTAATTATGTAATGATAATAAAATAAAAGTTGCCTTCTAACTTGTGGGGACAAACGATTCTTACCGCCTGTCATGTTCATAATAGAGTGCCTTCATGTGTGATAAAAATGTATTTATGATTATTAAAAGATAATAAAAAATTAAAAAAATTAATGTAGGGTTATCATTCGCACCAGCTACCTCAACCATTTCCTCAAACCTAACACATTTTATACCTTTTAAAGAACTGTTTATATTTACATAAAATTCCAGCTTTCTTATTAATTTTCTTATAATAACCCTAATTTTTTTTTTTTTTATCTTTTAATAATCATAACAATATTACAACCAAACAAATGTGAACCTCATGATAGTTTATTACTATTATACTCCATCCGTCCCTAAACAAATACCCCTTACGAAAATATATGCAACTTTTACCATCAGAATTTTCATATCAAAATTACCGAAATGAAAAAATTGAAAATTTCATCATATACTTCTAACCATAAACTACATGATTAACTTTTGAAATAATTTTTTCCGGCAATCTAAATATGAAAAAATTATCGGTCAAAATTGTACGTATTTTCGTATGAGACATTTGTTTAGGGACGGATGTAGTATTAATCTAGTAAATCATGTGCATTCCTCATATATTGTGAATTTTATGTTTTCTTAAATTTAGGGAATTTATAGAATTTCTGATGCATGTCAATTTTTATACCATAATTATCAAATTTTAGGGAAAACTATATTTTGAGTAACCAGATGTGGATCCTCAAGGAAATTAAGTAAGCTGGAATTTTGTATAGATGTAAACAGTTCATTAAAATGTATAAAATGTGTTAGGTGTAAATAAACAGGTTGATATAGCTGGTTCGGATGCTCTGCTTAGTTTAAATTTACAAATTATATATAGCCCATCCCTGGCTGTATAAACCAACAAATAGGGTTTCATAACTCAAAACCTACGTCACCTCTACATACCATTGGCCTCCGTATGTGGCTTGTCTCTCTAGTGACCACCATTACAACTAAAATTACAGTGATGCTCTTTTTCGTCTCCAAATTAGGGCACAAGCCCACACCCACCTTTTCGTCACTCTCTCCTTCTCCGTCTCTCGGACCCCATTGAGGCTGATTCCCTATATATATATGTGTGTATGTATATGTATAAGCAAATGTGTATAATTATTTCATAAATAAAAAACGAGTCAATGACCTTCATGTCCCAAATAAGAGCACATGTCTTCCACATGTGTAACTTCTATTAGTACAAACTTAACGGCGGTATGGTGATTAAATCACCTACCAATAGTTTGATATCAAAATCATTAAACATGATAGGTGGGTGTGTCAATCCTTAAACAACAATATATAGTTTGGTCATTGGTGCACAAAACAATAATATTCCCTTACATTTAAAAACAAAGCACCCCATGTTACCTGATTTCTCTTCAAGGCAGAGTGTTTCTTGGAAAAATAGAAATTCATCATTTTCATTTTGTATATTTTGTGTTTTTGCGCTTTTGCCTAGCTGCGAGAATGAGGGTGGCTGCAACCGAGAAGGCCGAGGAGGAAAAAATACTGCAAATCAAGCGTGCTGAGGGAGACGCAGTTCAAATACTTGGCTGCTCTCGGTATTGCCAGACAATGCCAGGCGATCGTGGACGGTCTGAGAGACAGCGTCCTCGTGTTCTCATCAAATGTTCCCGGGACATCATCAAAAGATGTTATGGATATGGTCCTCATAACTCAGTATTTCGATACCATGAAAGAGATTGGTGCATCTTCTAAAGCTTCGTCTGTGTTTATCCCACATAGGCCTGGGGCGGTGAAGGATATTGCAGCTCAGATTAGGGATGGTCTCCTCTAGGGTCAGACGAAAAGGGGAGTCCACCACTAATCCACATATGTCGTATACGAAAGTACCAATAATGTTCCTGAATTACTTGATGCCCTTGAATTATAGTAAAATTGTACCAGTTTCTTGTTCCATTTTTCACTGCAAAGATATTAGCTGGTTAGTTGGCTGATTATCGCTTTACAATATTCAAAAATTACAGGTTTGCGTTGTTGTTCTATAAACATTTGCACTTTTCCTACGCTCATCCTTTTTAGAGAGGAGTGAGGACCAAAACTTGCTTTTACTACGAAAAATTGCTCCATGATCGAAATTGAAAATAGGAAAAATTACCAGACCTTATTACCCACAAAGTGATACAAACTTTCTTTCCATCTTTACTTTCAAAAAAAAAAACCCATCCATCTTTCTCTCCTCTGCAACTGCTCTGGTGTTTTTGCGAGACCTCAGTTCATGAAGAAAACACGTCCACAGAGTTGGGCTCCATTTCTATATTTGACGAAAAATTCTAATTCGTTTTAATTTTAACCTAAAAACTTAGATTTTAGAAGTTCGTGTTCTGAAACCTAAATAAATTGCAAAAATTGTATCATTCCCTCGTTCCCCTATAATATAATATATCTCAAATGCATCAGAAGATATTTCTAAGTTTGCTATATAGCAAAATCGCAGGGTTGGAAAACATTATAATTGTGAAATATGAAAAATTTTATTGGAAAAATAGCACTTCGTAAACTGTGATGTTGCAGGCAACTCCAACTCGCATATAGGTTCATCTTTTTGCTCAAACAAAGTTATTGGGGAAAAAAAGACATGTAAAAAGTAAACCCTTTAATGAATTTACATCGGCAAATTCAAAATCAAGGCTTGAATGCTAAAAGCAAATCTTTGCACTCATTTCGATTGCCTAGTATCGACAAACGACAGTGATACAATATTATGTAACGGGAATGCAAGGTATACTTGTTGGTCAAAGCAAGTTAATAAAAATAAAATGCAAATTCATGGAACATAAAGATACTGATCCTTGAAACAAGTAATTTCCGCATTGCAAAAGAGCTTATGCTCAACCAAATCCACTTCAAGAGGGGAAACCAGAAAAGGTGAGAACAATGGTTGTCAATTTATGCTTGAATAGAAAATATGCGTCCAGATATTCAAAGATAAGGCCCTAAGGGTAATGCAAAAAGAAGTTATTGAAAAAAAAACATCCAACAATTATGATTTCTCGAAACCAGAAAAAAAGTAACATTAACCCGTTCTCTTGTCAACTTACTGCTGAAAGAATTTTAATAATTCATCTTCACTTAACCTCTTTTTAACTTCCAAATCAGGGCTTGAAGGCTAAAGCAAAACCGACCTTTGCACTTTTTTCAATTGCCCTGGTGTCGACTTCTCCAGAGATGGTAAAAAGCGACTTTGGACGAAACTGATGTTGAATCAATGCAGTTGCCTTACCATTGTTGTTCACACGAGCCTTAACCATGGTTAGTGGGTCCAAAGCATGTTGGGTTCCAATGTGAAGAGTGTTTTCTTTGGTTGAAAAGCAATGTACTAACTCCGCACCAACAGCTGTGTTTGTCAATGGGCTAACTGTGTGATAGTATGAAGCAGCGACAGTATCTCCTTTGTCGTTCCTGGACACATCAAAAAATAAAACTTGTCAAATATTAGTCCAAATTACCTAAGCTCTGTTTGGTTTTAATTTTTATGCATTAAGCTGGATATTTAACGCCCAGAAAAAGCTAGGTCCACCCAACTTGTTTTTTCAGGACAAAAAAATAAAAAGTCTCAGCTTTTAAGCAAATAATTTTTTAGGTTCAGAAAAAGCTAGGTTCATCCGACTTAAAGTTCAGGCCCAAAAAAAAACAACGCAGCTCAGTTTTTTAAGCTAGTCAACCAAATGCACTCTAAAGTCTAAACTGACCTTAAGCCTAATACATGCTTCCTTGAGTTCATAGGAACCAAACATACTGTATATAAACACATACATGCTTCGATACAGAAAACGAACTAGAGATAGAATCTCCAGGGTCGTGATCATAGGGTTGGAGAATTTTACTTTGGGGTTTTATATTACATACAGTTAATGACTTGGTACCCTGCAATACGGATTCAAAGATCATAGTGAACTTCATGGTACTGCTAATCCAACAAAAAAAGAACCCACGTAAGGAACAGTGAAGGGGGAGACTGAACAAGACATGTAACAATTTTGTTCTGAAAGAGAGGGTAGCTTGATTAGATTTGCACATTGTCTCCACTTGATATATTGGTAGTAGAGTGTTTGTTGTTCGCTTAAGTCACTTTTGTTTAACAAAATCAAATGTAAAGCCAATAATGGGAAAAGATGGCACAATTTAATTCCTGCAGATAATCATATCTACAGCAAAGTACATGCTGCTAAAGTTTATAATTAAACTCTTGTTCAAACTCACAATGAAGGAAGTGAGCAAAATTAGAAAGAGTAATTTATAGGGCACACTCAGTTGCAACATTTAAGCAAATTAGCTGGAATTGAGGTATATAAGAAAGCTCGGTTCATACAGCCTACTCTTCTGGTTAATTCAGGGCAAAAAAACAGAAAATATCTATTTAAAGCAGGTCAGTCAACATGGTCCAGCATTAATTCAGGCCAAAAAAACAGAAAATCTCTACTTTAAAGCTGGTCAATCAAACATGGTCCAGCTTTAAATTTAAAACAGGAAACTGTGCTTATGAGCTGCAAATAAGCTTGGAATTTAGAGATTCAGAAAATATTACGTTTATCCAGCTTAAAGATCTAGCTTATCCACAGAAAAGATCAGCTTTAAAACTTGTCAACCAAATGTAATGAAGCTTTAAGCAAAAAGGTAAAAGAAAAAAGGCTTATAATATGTATTTGGTGCTTACACATTCAGAGAAGCAACGAGGTCAGATGTTGTGATACTAATACCGCCATTATATTTGGTGAAATTTCGAGTAGCAGTGTCATAGGAAAGATCCGTACCAAGGGAGAAAACATTGTTCCCAGCAACTCCTGAGAAGTTGATAACGGGATTAGCAGTAAACCCGATACTGGTACTAATCCCAGCATACTCATGCAGATATTGGACTTCTGCCTGTTACAAGAATAACAAAAAGAGATGTTAATTTTAAAGCATCGTTCTGATTTCAGAGGGAGATTAAAATCATACATAATCAGCTTCATAATGAATCACTAACGTTAGCTTACATAAAGTTTTGCGCACTAGCTTATTATTATACTCCCTGCGTCTCTAATGACTAGGAAATACCAGGAGTAGCAATTTTCAAATCTAAATTTGCTCTCGTGTTTCCAAAGGTACCCTTCAAATTGTCTTCCAAGAAAACAAGCGGACAGACAGCAAACCAATAAGATTTTTTCTTATAATTCCAGGTATATGTTTGAATTGTTAGCGGGAAAGTGTTTTGTTTGTTTCAATCTGACATTAATTTCTTATTTGTTAATGCATGCCATCTGGTCTTTATAGCATTTGTTTTAGACGAAGGGTGAATGAGTAATTCTGTCATTCTCAAGAAGAAAGTTCACTCTTTTGGGGACATTCAAAAAGGAACAATAACCAACTAAATAGGGATGGGAACGGGGTAAACTGCAGCTTTTAAAGACTACAATAAAAGCAAATCCACACCAATAAATCTAGTTATTGTCAGCCTTTGGATGGTTAGAGAAAATAATTTAACATAAGTTGCCTCTTTTCTCTCTCTGCTCCTCCATTGCCTCTTTCATTCCGTCTGCAACTCTTATTCCCTGTGACACTCGATCTATGTTAATGAACCCTTCGACCCTCTTTTTTCAATTGACCTCCTTCTCAGTAATTATTAACCCTTTCCCCTTTCATTTTCTTTATTTATTAGCCACAACTCCAAAATACACACATACAGAGGAAAACAGTGATGTTAAGACCTTAATTTACATCAAAATTCAAAATAGTGATATTGATTATTGTGGAAGTCTTGTTTTTGATCGGAATCTAGTGACATTATTGAGATTGAGAATTAAATAAAATGATCTTTCATAAACCAAGGAAATCGGGTTTGCGGAGTAGCAGTGATGGATTAGTAGAAATGGGGGAGGGGGATCAACGGTGAAAAGAAGAGGCGATAAGAAAGGTTCAGTCAAGGGTAGTTGGGCGATAAACGGGTCGTCCATGCTGGGTTTCTCTCATTGGAGTTTTTGCTGCTTCTTTTGATTTTTTTAATCTAAAGGATGAGAGTAAACTAATCCAATGATAGAGAATCCCCCCTCCCTTATCGGATATTTTACAAAGATGAACCAACGAAATCGACAAGAAATGTAATGTTATTGCACTAACTTGCTAACTTTTAGGTCTGTACAAAATGATATCTGACAATCCATGAGCATACAAAACCGCAATTATCCCTATCGTATATTTAGGAACATAAACCAACTATTCCTAATATTGATCAAAGTACAAAAGAAATAGACAATTTAATGTAATATAATTGACCAATAAGAAAGGTGGACTTACCTTGCCAGATTTTTGATCGGGGAGCATGAGGCTCAAGATTGTCTTGAGTCCTGGTGTAGGTTCATCAACAGTAAAAGTAGCCGAAACCTGCATAATATTCTTTTACTGTCAGCTGAAAACTAACTATCAAATGTATTACCCAAATGCCAAAAGCAATATAATTTTTGGAATTGGCATGAAAATCGACACTTCAATCAGGCATAAGGGTATACAGAAAAAGATAACTGTGAAAATGACGTGCGAAAAATACACACTACACAATTTCCCTGGAAGCCACAATTACTGGAATGATTTTTGATGATTTTTGTTCCAACATAATGAGATCTCTATACTGCAGCTCGAGTCCACTTTGAGTAATTTTTTATTTTATAATATTAATCACTTCAAGAATTTCAATACTCAAGGTTGGGAGAAATGCAAAGGCTTACAACAGAATGTAATCTATATCCTACAGCTTGAGTCCACTTTGAGTTAATTTCGATTCCACATTAATAAGTGATAAATTAATCACTTCAGATAATTTCAATAAATCTGGGAGAATTTGCAAAGGCTAAACATAATAGGCATAATTACCGTTTTGTACACCAACCTACTTGTGTTTAACAAACGACATACCCTCCTACCATGTTTAACGATTCTGATACCAATGTATTGGTAACTGATAATTTGCATACTACCGATAAATTGAGAATGGAAAACTGGATGGAAAATATTAAATGACAAAAAATCCGCCCACTTTTTTGGCTGTTTACGGTACCATGCCATTTTCCCCTCTCTCATTATTTAGTTTCAATAAAGATCATCATAATTTCTGAATAAACTTGATTTAGTTCCTATACTAAAATAAATTAAATTTAGTATTTTTATTTTAAAATGTAGCTAAAATGATCCTTAAAAATTTAAGAGAATTCCAACAAATGAAAAATCAAAATAAAATCCTTTAAATACATTAACATGATTGAAATGATGCACACTCAGGCAATTTTTTTATTTATTTAGTGAAAAGATTAGACAATATAAATCAAAATACTTCATATATGTAAAAGTATATGATGTACTTCTTTTGGTGGTCAGCTCACTGAAATATAAAGAACTTACTAAACTATATACTTGAAAATGTTCACAAAGTATTTGCTTTTCCAAATCTGCGAATAACCAGGACTTGTTTGGGGTTGAGTTTCTGGTAAGTATCGTAATGTTTTGAAATTGTTGAAAAAACTTGCAAAACAGATACCAAACAAGTGGAGTAAATAATATCAGCTTTATTACTCTAGGACCTATTAAAATAAATTACAGAAAAGATCCCTTTCATTTACAAATTAGAGCTGGCAGTTTTATACTAAATTAGACAACTGAGATCCTCCCCCCCTCCTCACGTCACCACCGTGTCTCTCTCTACCACCATGCCCCCTCCTCTCCTCTCCCCATTCATTCCCACCGCCGTAATCCCTCTTCCACCACCTCCGTCTTCCACCAATCCACCCGCACCCACCAGATTGGTTTTTCACCATATGAACCTTGTTTGCCCACCACCGCCTCTACCTATCACCCTCACCATACCATTGTCTACTGTCTACCTATATGTGTATACCGTATGTACGTATTGGATGTACAAGTATTACAAGTATGACTGTGTATGTACTGGATGCATGTGTATGAATGTGTGTATGCATATATGTCGGTTTATACGTATATATATACATATGTAAGGTTTTTAAAAAAAAAAAGAAAAGATAATTGACCTTATTACCCCCAAATAACTGCAGGTGCCTAGCACATGTCAAAGTTTTGTTCAAGTATATTGATGGTGGTAAGTTAATTGATCATTTACCAATAGATTAGTATCAAAATTGGCGTTTATTAAGCACCAATACGTTGGTGTGCAAAACAATAATTATCGCAATTAAATAATGCTTATCATAAAAAAAATGCAAAAGATATCCCTATTATTACTCATATGGACCTACAATAAGACAAATACGTAGTACACAAGAACCGAATGCATTTGATAGAAATCCTAGACCAGTTTAAGATCATACAAGATCCTTTTTTCCTTCCATTAAATTGTACTAATATAGACATGTAAAAATATATTCTATGTTTCAAAATCAGAGCAAAAAGAGTAATGCTCCAACTTACCTTAGAGTTAGTGTCGACTTTGACATCAGCTGTGATGTTCCTGTTCTTCAGCTGGGCTGAAACATCGCTCACCAACGTCTCACCTTTCTTAATTCCCGATGTAGTGATACCCTGCAGAAAAGAGAAACTATTAGATAATATTATATCATGGAATATATATTGATTTCTGTAACGAGTATAATACGTTAAGATAGTATGCTTAAAAATGCGCATCTTGACAAACTTTATGTAATAAGGTCGTCTTTTTACTATTCAGTATTCCCACTCTAGTAGCGCTTATGTTTCTAAACAGGAACCCAAAGATTTTCGTTTAAATTTTTTTCAATATAACCAATGCGCATATGGACGAAATTTTTGTAATAGGGTAAATCATAAGCCAGCATTTTCCCTCCAGTAATGCTTATAACTTTAGGCAAGGATCGTATATATTCACTTGACAAAGTGTTACTGCTGGTTCAATAACATCAAAATATGAATAAACTTCTGAATATATTTCAAAAGCGGCAAAACATGTGAGCATATAAATGATAGTAGGTTTTCATTTATATTACTCTGAACAAACTAACTACAAAGCAAAATATTGACTGTTTCTTAAGATTTCAGATACGTGCGCTGCCAGCTAAAGTTACATGAAAACAATTGGTAAACACCGCCTATTGCCGCTAAACTTTTTTCATTTGCAATGATTTTTAGCTGGTACAGCGAGTCTCACACAAAACTAATCTTAATGAATTAAATTTTAGATGGGATATAAGTTTTAGCTGTAATGAAAATTTAATTTTCTTCCCACTGTTATAACATTTTCGAAGAAAAAAAAATGAGGAAATACAAATTTTCAGCATCTGTTTCTCAAAATAAAACTCAATCTTTACGAATTTACTTCCTAAGAAATGTATGTTATATCTGGAGCAACTACTTGAAATTTCTAAAGAATAATCAAAATAAATCATAAAACAACAGTTATACAGACTCATCTATTAAGTACCGAGTGTTAGCTGGAACAACACTTGCTATCTTTTTATCATACTTAATTAAGATTGTAAGCAATGCCTGTTCTCATAACATATTTTCAACCAAAACGAAAAAGAAATATTTACAAAAAAAAAAAAAAAATCACATGGAATTAAAACTTCAGACAGGAAAACCAAACTTACGTCTTTTACTATTGTCTAAGCAACTCAACAATGCTGGACTAGAAACAGAAACCAATGATCCAACCCTCAATCAGACTTGATCTTAACAGACAAAAAACATGCTTGCCCTTAAAAAGGATACCATAAACATACAATCTAAGGGAAAACTATTGACTCTTAAAAAGTGCACGGAAATTTTAATTGTTAGATTGGCAAAAGATGGATACTACATGGTGTTCAAATAACAAACGCATAGGATATAGTGATAAATTGCAAAATAACTACAGTACACATCATTTCTTTACATTTTACCCTAAAATAAATAGTACAGTTAAAGAAATGTCATCTTTAAAATTCGAGAATATTCAATCAGGAAAGTCAGGTAGTATGCCAATTTAGAAGATCAGATTACAAATACACCTATAGATACATGAAAGCTATCAAGGATTTGTATGAACACAAGCTTTAATAATATATTTTAAGGATTACAAAAAACTGGGTCTTATTTCTAAACTTTGTCAAGCCCAAAACCAAAAAAAAAGAACAACAATTGCAAGCTAACCAACCAAATGCTTTAAACCCAAAAAACAAATGAAAAGTAAACAGGAATAAAAACTTTTTAGTACCATGTATTATTCACTTTGACCATTTTAGTACCCAAACTTAGTTTTGCCAATGTGGGTCCCAACCTACCAATTTTCGTACAACAATAAATCGACGAAATTGTAGTCACTATATATCACCTTCCCGGATCTATTTTGACTTATGTTGACGGATGGTGAGAGCACGTGATTGCAATTCCGTTGTTTTGTTTAAAATGCAATCCGTTATTTTGTTTAAAACGAGTCACCTAATTGGATGAATCATTCTATTATAATAAGCCAACCCAAGTCAAATGAGGCTGCCCAATTTAGGCACTTTTTTCCAAAAATACCCCCATACTTTTTTATTAATTACCATATTAACTAGTTTCATAAAAAATAAAAACTAATTACACTCTTTCTCTCTCTTTAACCGCACAAAATTTCTTATATCCTATATTTTTTTTCTCTAAATATTTGTATCATCATCACAATTTATAGCGTCTCACACGCAACGCGTGGGTATCGTTTACTAGTATTTGTAGATGGCAACCTAAATTAGGAGAACTAAAAGTTGGGTACCAAAACGATAAAATCCAATAGTAGCTTTTATCAAAATAAAAAACAAAGCTTAAAAAACAGAACCAAACAAGCCCTAAACATAATAATCAGAATATAAGATAATACTAGCACTATAAGATACCACTCCATTGGCAGTGTAATTAGGTGTCCGACAGCAATAAATCGACGAAATTCACTAAATCTCACATTTGGGGATCTATTTTTGACGTACATTGACGGATTGTGAGAGCACGTGACTACAATTCCGTATTTTTTTTTAAAAACGAGTCACCTAATTGGATAAATATTTGTAGGAGGCGACCTAAATTAGGAAAAACTAAAGATTGCGTACCAGAATGATAAAAGCCAATTAAACATGCCTTTTTTCCCAAAAACAAAGCTTAAAAATTAGAACCAAACATGCCCTAAGCATAATAATCAGAACCAAAATAAAAGCCAATAGTACAGGTACTAAACATGTTTTTTCCCAGAACAAAACAAAGCTTAAAAAACAGAACCAAAATAAAAGAACTAAACAGGCTCTTTTCCAAAAAAAAAAAAAAAACTAAGCTTAAAAAACAGAACCAAACAAGCCCTAAGCATAATAATAAAAATATAAGATTATTACTAAACAGGCTTTTTTCGAAAAAAACAATAAGCTTAAAAAACAGAACCAGACAAGCCTTAAACATAATAATCAGAATATAAGATAGTTAGTATTGCTAAACAGGTTTTTTTTCCAAAAAAAAAAAAAAAGAAGCTTAAAAAAAAACAGAACCAAACAAGCCCTAAACATAATAATAATGAGAATAAAAGATAATTAGTAATAATTTACCACTCCATTAGCAGTGTAAGTGGTGAGTGAGAATTTGTGGTCACTCTGATAATCCCTATATATAAGATCTGAAACAAAATAATAACAAAAACAAATATAATTAGCCTTTACAAAATGGAAAAATAAAAATAAAAATAGTAAATTAAAGGCAAATAGATTAATTAACCTTTTGCTTTCTTGCCAATGTCGGAGTATAGACCTGGACCTTTCGCCATCTTTTTTATAGTATTAATTTATTATAAATATATACTAATAGAATTATAGTGTGTGTGTGTCAGTGTGTATAAAATTATATATATATATATATATATAGAGAGAGAGAGAGAGAGAGAGAGAGAGGGGGGGGGGGGGGGGGGGGAAGAAATGAGGTGGTGTATTATATTTATATTTGCCTTTTTTATTTCTTGACTAAAAAGCCAAAGCTATTTCTTCACATACACATCACCTCCCCTCCTATTTTACTTTCTTCATTAAAAAGTTAAGTTTTACGGTTATTCCATGACCAAAACTTAGAATGACTATTTTTTCTTTCAAAAATAGTCTTTTTTGTATATTTTACTAGTCTACTGCTTTTTAACGTAAGCTATTCTTGTCATCTTAAACAGGCTTGCATATTTTATCCAAAAACAAATTTTAAAAAACTTAAAAAAAAATTATACAATTACTATAACACATGTATCAATACATCTCAATAATTATTTTAAAAATAAAATTCACACGCAATTTATTTTGGAATAAATGTATTAATTAGTGTAAATTAAACATTAAATCTTAGAAAAATCATCTAAAACAATATTATGTCCAAATGTTTTAAAATTTGAATACAATATAATATAAAACCTTATAAATTTGCGGAACAAGTTGTGAAAATTTAAAATTTGAGTGAAAATAAACAAGAGAATACGGGATAGAGAATAGGGATAGAAGATTTAGACTCAATAAACAAAAACTATACTCCGGTTTTTCTTTTTTGACTACTAAGCAAAAGGTGACTTGAGAATTTTCTTTTTAAAAAAGAGTCTTCTTGTATTTTACTAGTATATATTTTTAACATAAATGACAAGTTTTTTTATTTTTTGAACTCTAATTAAGTCTCCAATAAAGAACGATTATAGTATAAACATCTAGCAAACAAGAAAATGTAAATTTGAAGAAATTAAAATGTCAACATTCAAGTATAAACGAAAAGGATATTTAATACAATCTCTTTGTCCGAGATCTTTGGTTATAGTTTGTTATTTTACGACTTTTTATCGGTATGCTTGCAAGTTATAATAATTTTCTTTTTGATAATTAATAATCATTTCTTATGAGTTAAGCCGTAGACATATAGTGATGAGCAGGAACCACTTGAATCGGACACCGAGTTATAATATTGGTTTTTCTACTCTATACTACCTTAAATAGTTTGGGTTCATTTGAATTTGAGCATTGAAATATGCACTTACATTTCACACTTGAACTTGTTGAATCGAAGCAAGTAATTTTTTTCACAATTGACACTTTTAGTCCCTCAAATATTATAACATTGTTCAAATGTACTTATATCAACCAATGAAAACATGACAGATCATGGTGTGTAACTTTTACGTGCAAGTCGTAAGTGTAAGAAGCATTTTAGTTTGAATTTGAACTTCATTTTCTTTGGCTAACTCTGAATACCCTGCTTATTCATTTAAATATATATATTCTATTAAACGATATCCACGTGTTGTGTGTTACGTTATAAAAAAAAAAATGATATAAATTGTGATGATACAAATATCTAGAGCAAAAAAATATAGGATATAATAAATTTTGTGTGATTAAAGAGGGAGAAATAGTGTAATTAATTTTTTTTTTCTATTTTTTATGAAATTAGTTAATATGATAATTAAGAAAAAAGTATAAGGATATTTTTGAAAAAAAATGGCTAAATTGGACAGACTCAATTTTTGTTGAGTTCCCTTATATTATGGATTATGATGTTCATATAAGTTATGTCATATAACATTTCCCCCCCCCCCCCCCCCACACACACACACATATATATATATATATATATATATATAGGGGCAGGATCAGTAGACACATATAAAAACACATATAGGGGCAGGATCAGTATATATATATATATATCATATTTGGAAATCACGGTAGAATTTTAAAATTTAAAACATGTAATTATATATCTCGAAAAAAAAACAAAGCGCATATTTGTGTTTCCGTTGTGAAACTGCATAGATTTGTATTAATCAAATATTGATTTGAAGCGTTTTTGCAAAAAAAGTGTCTAAGTTGATGTCCATATATGTATTATCTTCTTTATCTCATTTTTTTTAACTGAAAAAAGTTACGGGTGTTTGATATATTAGTTGTTTAACTTTTCAAAAGTTAGCTTTTGTGAAAAAAGAATATAAAAAAATAAGAGAAGTTGTTAATTTGAGAACTTTTTAGCTTTTACATATAAAAGACACCAAAAGTTTAAAAAAATTCAATTAAATTATTTTATAAATTTCCAGGTCACCAATAAGTTAAAATGAGTGAAAAATGACTTATTAACATAACTAAGTTATAAGTTATTTATAGGTACAAAAGCTATAAATGATCCATTCCAAGCACGTTTTTTTCTCATTGTTTTTCAAAAACAACTTATTTTGAGCAAGTTTTTTTCTCATTGTAAAAAAAAAAAATTGACTAAAAAATCCGAAGCCAAACGCGGTCTTAGTCAAGAATTTTTCATGAAAAATCTAATTATTATCAAATATTTAATAAACGAATAGAAGGAAAATAATTTATTAAGTGCATAACTACTTATGCTATACGGTTCAAAAGATGGATTTTATGAAGTGCATAACTATGTGTATGCACTTTATGCATTGCATAACTACATGTATAGCCTTTTTAAAGGGCATGCCTTTCAATATGCAATTCAAAATTATAAGATTACCCTTTAAAAATATAAGGTTTTGATCATATTTGATTTATAATGTGAGTTTTTTGTTTCGATTTCATTTGTGATTTTATAAATTTATCTATTTTAATTTTTTGTTAATAAGAGTAAGAAGTGTTATATTTGTTCAATATTATTGTTTAGACTTTCTTCTATGGTTTATCTGTTTTTTTTTTTTAATAATTTGCATATTATTTTGTATGAACTTATTTATTGGTATGAGTGCCAAAAGATGAGTATTATTTTCTGGCTTGAAATATTAGGGTTCTTGAAGAATATATCAATTGATATGCACATTGTTAACTTGTTTCCAATGGAGTTATCTTGTTTCCTCTTATTCAGAATAATGAACGGAAAGAATTGGGAATTTTGGATTGTTTCATTCTTGACGTAATCTGTTGTGCATTCTTTTGAGTACTACTAAATACTAATTATAATTTATAGTTTCATTTTGTTTGGTAGGCTTATTGCTGTTATGTTTATTGGCTTATTGTGCCATCTTTTTTATAGTATTAATTAATTTGGTTTAGGTTCGGTTTGTTTGCTCAAACGCATATAGGAAATGATATATACACATATAAAGTTAAACATAAATTTACACTTCAATCCCAACGATCCATATTCATCATTTTTCAATGGATGAGATCTATTCAATTAAATAAAAGAGATAACTATATTTAATTTAATTTTTGTTAAACCCAAAACTTCTGTTCACCCAAAAAACTCTTCCCATGTCTCCACGTTTTTATACATGAATTCTCCCTGTCTATTTCTTAAAGCAAAACACTTTGGAAACGAATTTGTCAAATTTGTCAAACACTTTGGTACAATGTGCAGTCAAACACATTGACTGCACAAAATGGAGACCCATAAATTAATGGGGAAGAAGGCACTGTCCTTTTATAAATATATTTTTTTTCTTATAGTTTGATTAGTAGTTCTATTTGACCATAAATGTTATTGTTATGCTCTTTTGGTCTAAAAGGTTTAAGAAAAACAACATTAAGTAACATATTTTTTTTTAATTTTAACAAATTTGGTCTTTTTTTTAGTAACATAAAAGTTCAAGATTATTTTGGGTTTTATTTTTAAAACAAAATAAGTATATGTCATTTGATGCTAATTGTTATTTTTTTTTTTTGTTGCAAAACTTGTCTTGAACATGTTAATGAAATATAATTGTATTTTATCGATTGAAATTTTGGCACGCAAAAAAAAAAGTCTCCGCTGAGGTGCTTGAAGAGCTCGGGCCGCCACTGGTCACTAGGATAGCCATATAATGTTTTTTTAATTCTTTTTATCAATTGTCATCATTAAATAAAGGAAAGACCATGAAAAATCTTACTTGTCCAATACGTGTTTGCCTTTTTCCAAAAAGTTATATAAGTACATACTGCCCAAATGCAACAAGAGAACAAACAACAAAAGTTTCTCATCTTCTCAGATTGACAATGGATACTAATCAAACCATCAATCTTGATGATGGTTATGATGAGATTGAAGGGTCATCGGCACCCCATTAGGGTCGTATGTTACCAGGTTAGAGGATGGCAGCAAAGCCAAAAGGTGGTGGAACGATTAAGTTTATATGCAATTTCAAGTGTCAAACGAAACCTTACACGGGGTCTTATTCACAGGTTCGTACCCATCCAATTATCCTAAATCCCGATGAACATACTAAAGGCATATCATTGTGCTCAAATTTGAACAGTGAAATGAGAACTTTAATTAAACAACAGGAAGAAGATGTAAATAACAAGTTTGGTGGCTATGCTAAAAAAAATTCTTTAAAGTAAAAATAATAGAGCGATATGGTATATGTTAAAAAAAATGTAGTTTATTCCTCTTAAACAAATTAACAAAAATATGGAAATAGAGAGATAAATAATGGACACGCGATATAACGTGGTTGAGCCAAAAATGCCTTCGTCCACCAGATGTTCCAGATGCTTATTATAAGGAAAAAATGTTACAACACTCACAAATACAACTCACAAAAATTGTGCTCAATTTTCTTACATGGTTTGGAAAATTACTTAGCTCTCAAAAGAAAAATTAGAACTCTTTTTTTCTTCCTCTTATGGGCTGTGGTGCCTTTTATCTTCTTTCCAAAACATCTTTATATAAGGAAAATGGGATCATGTGAAAAAGATCAAGATAATTCCAATTTGAAGAAGATGACGATGAACACATTGCAAATATGTAGTTACTATTCGAATAGTGTTTATTGTCTCCTTCATTATAGTTTACTTTCTCTTAACAATATACAAATGTACACCACCGTCCATAACTAACCACTTCTAATAATCTCCTACTTGAAGTGTGTTGACAATCGTGTATCCGCACCCGATCAATGCAGCAACTCTTTCTCGATCTCATATTGCTTGAGACCAAGGTATGTTTAAGAAATTTCAGTTCATCTTCAGTTAACATGTTGGTTAACATATCCGCTAGTTTTTTTTACTTTTACACATTATCTCGAGCGTCGAGTTAACATAAAGATTACCGGTATTTTTAGCACAAGTAATGTCCATTGCTCATTTGATGATTTTCCATTTGCAGTATAAAAAAAGTACTATAATAACATTTTTCATCAAATTTTCCCACCGAGATCACATTACTTTTAAGGATAGCAATGTCTCACTTCTTGCATCTTCCAAAAGTCCGTACATCAAACTTTGACTCGAATGTCTCCTTTCCTACGATCGTCAAGGTTTTATCATCACCCAAATAAAACTTCCTGAAATCAGAACTCATATAATTTTTCCATGATTTTTTTGAATGGGCTAGAGCGGAAAGATGCCTCTGAATTAAAGATCCATGGTTCTTTCGGTTTATTCATGCTTTAAACCAATGCATCACCTTCATCCCTACTCATATTGGCTAATTCGTTTGCGCCATAATTTTTTTTTGCTTGATGATCTTTTTTCATGTGACTTTTTTTGCCACAAATGTAGCAGTTATAATCATTACACTTGGACTTTTTGATTATGTTTCTATCCGAGAGTCTCCCTCTAAAATTTATTTATCTTTGAAATTGAGTTCCATCAAACTAACTAAGTGGTAATCATGTTGAGTTTGTTTAGATGTTGAGCCACTGATGCACTTTCTACCATTTGCAAATTGAATAACCGTATAATCAAGTGAACCTAGTTTGAGTACGATCTCTTTTCACACATACTAGATAGAGATGTCATAAGATTGGTTGTAGTCTTTTCCTTTGCTATGTTAAAAGAATCAGTGCGAGACAACGACAATCGGATAATATCGATAACTTGGATGTTGAAAGTGTACACTTTTCATCTTTTATACTCTTAAACTTTTTTCCCAAAATAGATTAATACATATTTTTCTGATACTCATTATTATCAATTTGCATCTTCCAGAAACCAAAGTCCGCATCATCAAATTTTACGATTCTCGTTTTTCCTTCATTGATTATCTGAATTGATTATTAAATTTGACAGATTTTCCACAATTTATCGAAAAAAACTATTCATGTGAATAATAACCTCGAGAAAAATACATAATTTGCAATTAGAACTCTGATAGCATATGTTAGGAAAAACGTTGGTTATTCCTTTTAATCAGACTAGCATGGATGTCCACATGTCGCATGGGTCTATTTTCCTGTAAAATTCTCACTGGGTTTTCATGCAGATTAGAAACGATTCTCATAAAAATCCACATAAGTTTCTCAAATCGAATTATAATTCTTTTAACAAATTATTTTAACAATTATTTAATCTTGTACACGTTCGCATTGGATCAACAACTACAAAAACACCAAATTACTTGCACAATATTTTCACGACTCTATGAAGCATGTTTGCTCTAGATTTGATTATTAATATGTAAAAGTTAATTAAGTACATCAACATATTCTGCAATATAAAAAATTATTATATCTTTTAAAATCATCAAACATTAAAGACTTGAAATTACTTCTGATATGTTAATTTTTGAAACCCATGCAGACTCCAAAACTACATCAGCTATTCCAATCATTCTGCACCTAGTTTAAAATATAATGTTTATTTCATTCTTATATCATTTCCCTTCAAAGATGCGATCTTGTATAAGTAAAAGAACAAGGCTCGATGTTTTCCCAGATAGCTCGAATAACTTTCTCTTTTTTTTTTTTTTTTTTAAACAGAAGATTTTATAAATAAAAGGTATCTATGGGATAGACCCCCATAGTGGTCATTACATCGAGAACTATTCTGAACATTGGCTACAAAAAAACCATAAAGGAAAATTGCTAGAAAGGTGAAAATATGCCAAACAGCCAGCTAGACCTCTTGTTTCACCGGAAAATGAGCACCAAGAGACAAACGCCTCTCCTTATACCCCCTCCCACCTTGTATCTCCTAGATCAGTCGTGATCTAAAGCGTCTGATTTCTTGGTTTTCAATTTTCCAATTAGCAAAAGGAGCGCTGGATTTTAGCATTCAAAGACCTTCTAGTAATGTACACGAAGAAGCTACCTAATGAAATTGACATCAGTCTTAGTACCAAAAGAGATTAAAAACTCTAGACAAACTTGTGTATACCTGCAATATGTTGTAAAAACTAATTAGCAAACTAAAGCACAACTTCTCTCAGTTTTGGTCCTCATTGTAAAGTTGCCTTTGTAAACCAGAAAACTGCGCAAAAAAGCTTCAGAATAATATCCTCATAAGCTTTAGAAATCTGTTCTTATCCAATGTATTTAAAATCCCAGAAACGCAACATTTTCTCAGACTGAAAGTCTTCATTGATAATTTGCTGTTGGTAATTCATATGACTTCAGATAAATATCATCATTAGTCCAAGGAAAAAACAAAAGTTTCAACCTTTTTCTAAGTCTTAAAATAGCTACCCCTCAGACAGGGAGTGCCTTTTTGATCCAAATAAAAAGCAGCATATACATTCTTTGGTAAATCCATTGCTCTGCTTGTTATGAAATTAGTACCATTTGACCCCATTTTGGCCAAACCATCTGCAGCTTGGTTCTGTTCTCTGAAAACATGTGTTAGTGTGAGGCCAACATAATCCAAAAGGGTGATAATATCCCTCCAAATAGAAGCAAATTTTAAGCCTGGATAAGACTTGGTTCTCCACCAATTAACAAGCAATTCAGAATCAGTTTCCACCAGCACATTTGTTACTCCCATAGTATAGCAAATAAGTAAACCATTTTTAAGAGCCAAAATCTCAGCATACACATTGGACTGTTTTCCCAAATAATTAGAAAAAGCTAATACAAGCATGCCTCTATGATCTCTTAATATGCCACCACAACCACTAGAATTATTACTAAGAGCAGAGCCATCCAAATTAAGTTTTAATCTACCAGTGGGTGGACAATTCCACCAAACCAACTTGGCCTTTTTCTTTTTACAGTGAATGGTTTCCAACTTTAAAGACATGAGTGTTAGAAAATGAAAACTGTTGGCTGGTTTTTTGGGTTTCAATAAAAAATTAAGATCTTGCAGCCACTTAATCACCTTTTTAATAATGTTTTCAGCACACATTTTTTCATTATCAAATCTATTACTGTTCTTACTTAGCCAAATCTCCCACACAACAATGAAAGGGACTAAAACAGCAAGCATACCAGTTTGAGTAGAGTCACATAAGTTGCACCATTTAACCATGTTTTGCTTCCAACAGTTTGTAAGACAAATATTGAAACCAAACACATTTGCAAAATAGCTCCAAACCTGTTTACAAATATCACTAGATCCAAACAGATGAGCAGCTGTGTCAAGAGTATGATCCTTACAACAAGAGCAAATGGTAACTGTGCATATCCCAAATTTCTTAAGGTCCTCATCCACTTTGACAGCATTGTACCAAAGCTTCCACGAGAAAATACTGATTTTAGTAGGTAAAACAGTGTTCCAAATATACTTAGCTACATTAAGAATAGGTTTTTTTTCCCTTATGAAATTATAAGAATTTTTGGCAGTAAATTCCCCATTAAAAGTAAAAGGCCAGTATCTTACATCATCACCTTTTCTTAAAAATAGAGTTTTGCAAGTGACTTTAAGTAAAAGCTCATTCCCCCCCATTTGCCACAGCAAATTAGTGTCCCAGCCATTAGTGGTAATGACCTGATTTAAAAGAACATTAGGAAACATAACATCAAAAGACTGGCAAAGGGGCCCATCACCTGTCCAGTTTTCATACCAGAAACTAATTGAACCTTCATTAATATCCCATAAACTGTTATCAACCAGGATTTTAAAATGAGGATTAATCATTTTCCAAACACATGACTGGTTGGTATTGGCCACATGTTCACCCCAATTAGGGTTGTTATTACAGTATTTTTGAAACATAAAAACAGTCCATGGAGACTCAACTTCCATAAGTCTCCAACACATCTTGGCATGAAGAGCATTCATAAACTCTTTTAGACTTCTCACCCCTATACCACCTTCATTGACAGGGCAAGACATTCCCCCATCTCAACCAGTGATGCTTGTTTTTACCTTCTGTCTCTCCCCAAAAAAAGTTAGCAAATTTAGTTTCTATCTTGTCAATGACTAGATTAGGGGGATTTAACACAGCAAGAATGTACAGTGGCATAGATGATAAAACATGTTTAATAAGAGTTAGCTTAGCCCCAGATGACAGAAAATTTGCTTTCCAACTAGCCACTTTTTTGCCAATTTTATCAACCAAAGGATCATACATAGTAGATGTAATTTTAGAATTGTGGAGAGGTATTCCTAGATATTTAGTAGGTAAAGACCCTTCACTGAAGCCAGTGGTATTGGTTATAATGCTTTTTCTACCATTTTTAGATTTATAAGTTAAGAAAACACTTTTAGCTTTGTTTAGCATTTGACCAGAAGCCTGTTCATACTTATTAATAAAAGACATAAGCACTTCTAGATTGGCTTTACTACCATTAGCAAAAATTAAAACATCATCAGCAAAGAGGATATGAGATACAGGTTCTACATTTAAGCAGGTTTTATAAGGCATTAAAATGCCTTTAATCATTAGCTCCCTCAATCCTCTACTTAAAACCTCTTCAGCTATAATAAAAAGAAGGGGGGATAGAGGGTCCCCCTGTTTTAAACCTTTTCCAGAAGTAAAATAACCAGTTGATACACCATTTAAGCATACAGAGTATCTAGCATTAGCCACACATCTCATAATAATATCTATCCATTTTTTATCAAAACCAAAACAATCAAGCACTTTTATCAGAAAAGACCAGCTCAGCCTATCAAAAGCCTTGGCCATATCAAGTTTGAAAACCACATTACCTCCCCTAACATTCTCACCCAAATGCTTAAACAACTCTTGAGCCAGAAGGATAGCATCAGTAATGAGCCTACCTTCTACAAAACCACTCTGATTATTGGATATAATTTTAGGTAAAAGCTTGGCCAATCTAGCAGTAAGAATTTTGGATATAATTTTGTACAGAACTTGACAGAGACTGATGGGTCTAAATTGAGTAAAATCAGTGGGGTAGTCCACTTTAGGGATAAGTATAATAAGAGAGGAAACAGCAGCCATGGGTAAAGTGTTGCCTTTAAAACTCGAATAACTTTCTCATTTACACAACATTTCCCTCCCGTTTAGATGCAATTTTGTAAATTTAAAAGTATATTCCTCAACTCTTTATCTAATAGCTTATAGAACTTCCTCATTTGCACAACCTTTTCCTTTATTTCTAGATGCGATTTTGTAAAGGTAAAGTAGAAGACTTAATTTTTTCCCACTAGCTCAAAAAACTTTCGGAAGATCATAACACTATGTCTTCTCCTCTGATAATAAAAACCTCCATATGAATTGAAGTTTCTTGAACTAATTAGATTCTCAGTCATTCAATTAAAATGAAATGAAGAAATCCATTAACAAGTTAATATCGTACCATGTTGGCGTGCATAATGCACATCTGGCAAGGTCGTCATCAGGTTGCCACATTTTTGTAGAGACTCGAAATACGGATGAAAACATAGAATTGAACTCACTTGTATTCATAAGGAATACAAATGAAAATCAATTTCAGATCAGGAAACTGTAATTCAAAACAAAAAAGCAAACATATATTTCTCGAGAGCATAAACTCGTGAAACCTAACACCACAGTCACCTATTCAAAAAGTTAAATAAATCCAAAATTAGATGCATTAGAACCAGCTAATTCTCAGTCAGTCTGAAGATGTTAAAAGAAAAAAATGAGCGATTAGTTACCCAATCAATAAATACTGTAAAATTAATTTGAAATTATAAATGTACAAAGTTTCCTTAGCATAAATTTTCATGTTAACTTCGTGAGTACCTGCCCAGGCGTAATTACAAGCAAATAATCATCTTTATAATTCTTTGAAGAAAAAATGGTTCAATAAAAGAATATGAATCTAAAATCACAGATTAATATTTATTAAAAACGGACCTATTTGAAGAAATTACAATTAGAGTTACAAAAGAGATAAAGTATGAGAAATAAATGACCAGCTATAGAGAGAGAAAAATAACCATCTACCAACAGGTTAAAATATATATTTATATAAAAATATCCACACGAGATTGTAAATTGTAACCTATTAGAGCATTTTCAACAATATTTACTAAAAACCTCTATATGTATAACTTTATACAAAAGTTTCAAAAACATTACCCAACAGTCACTCTTTAACTTATCGAGCTCTATAAAATATAGAAAATCTCTCTACATTTAGAGAGAAATTTCAACTTATTATAGAGTATATTTTAAGTGAGGCCCATCCCATAACAAAACTGAACTCATATGATTTCCTCTTTTACTTTCCTATTTTCTATTCTCTCTCTAGATTTTTACACCTCAAATGGCGAATTAGGCTCATCTCTCACCTCTTGAACACTTCATCTCCTCCGCCAATCACCCTCATTCGATTTATCACCTCATTCGTTCTCTTTCTCATCTGGCTGCAACCACCACAATGGTTAAATGTTAAATCGTCTCCTCCATTATTCTCCTTTACCCATGATTGTCTTTTATCCATGTTCTTAGTTTTTATTGTGCTAGAGTCGGATTCACTACAACGGTGAACTATGATGACTCCCTCCGTCAATATCCACCACTCAATGAACAAGCAATATCACAGTAAAAAAATAGGTGCGAAGAGAAAAAATTGTGTTTTGAACAAAATCTAAATTTTACTGTAATATTGCTTGTTCATTGAGTGGTGGATAAATGAAACAAAACTATCATAATCCAGTCTCTCACTTTTTTTTGTCTCAGAAGACCCAATTACTTAATTCTTTGTAGAGGATTTGCAACTCAATTTTCCAAATAATACTTCATCAAATATTCTGAAGTTGTATATGTTTGTATAACAGCACCCTTGAATGACCACACTATTGTACACAAACTAATTTCTACATACAAGAAAGAAAGAAAACACCACTAACGGTAGTTACTAACAAGAATCAAATTTACTTCTTATTACATACGTTCTTAAAATATACAAAAATGCACTACTATGAGTCTATGACGACATAAAATTGATATAATAACACAAGCAAAAAGTCAGAATAAATTATATGGAAATCATTAAGTTCAGCTTGATGTATATCGAGTTCTATTATCATTAAAGTCATTATAAGTGCAACAACCATCTATCGTTAATGATCAAAAAACAAAAGTTGGATGAGAGAATGCAACTCTGCGAAGTCTAGAAATGTATGTAGCTGTATATATTCCTATATCCAATATACAAACTTATCTCTAATACTTCACTTGAATTGAATGATTCAGATCTATAAACTCAATAAAAACAATGTATTACAGTTGTGGCATTTGCTTCCCTTTTCTTCATTATATGACAAAACCATTCATTTCTTTTTGTATAAAGAGTGATCGAAACCAAACAGTTAACACTACACAATTTCTACTTGCCTATGGCAATTTATAGGTATCAAACCAACTGCACAATTCAGTAACTTGAGAAAACAACTACACATAAAAAAGTATAAACAATTAGATAACCGGATATAAATATACATTGAATTGAATAATGAAGAGGAGAATAGAATAAAACGTAAAATCGTAAAAACAAATAAAGTTGAGGAAAATATATATGTAGCTAACTTTGGGTGCAAGTACTCTATTTGAAGTCTTTCTCTATATATCTGAAACTGAAATTTAAGGGAAATTAAAGTGAGTCTCCTTCAACTTTAAAGTATAAAGCAATCGTCTCAAATAAAGTATTAACTATAACAAATAAATTAAATCATTAGTTAAATAATATTTAGTTAGTTTTAGAGGAATATTATTTTAACGGCCTTACCAACAGAGATACGCAAATACACTTCTTTCTGGTCCCTAACAGCATCACCCCTTGCGTATTGTTGAGTAGCATTCACTACAAAAAAATACTCAAATAGCGACGGGATTAGTGACGGTATTTTTTGTTACGAGCTTATTAACGACGGTTTTTGCGACGGTTTTGTGACAGTTTAGTCAATTTGCGACAGATTTGTGACAACTTTTTAAATTAGCGACAGGCTTGTGACAGCTTTTGACTCTCACTAAATCAAATATTATTTTGTAGTGATTGTTAAAGTTAGAAACTTAAAAATGAAAACCTACATTTTTTCCCCTTAATTTTCTGATTAGGTTTTTATTTTCTTGCAAGTTCACCATGTTGTGTATATTTATAGAGTTCAATTTAACTTAAATTAGCCTTTATTTTTATTTTTTATAATTGTGCAGTTCATTCGATAAGTTCAAATAACACTACAAAAAAATACTCAAATAGCGACGGGATTAGTGACGGTATTTTTTGTTACGAGCTTATTAGCGACGGTTTTTGTGACGGTTTTGTGACAGTTTAGTCAATTTTTGACAGATTTGTGACAACTTTTTAAATTAGCGACAGACTTGTGACAGCTTTTGACTCTCACTAAATTAAACATTATTTTGTAGTGTAAAAGATATTTGTAATTATTGGTTGGTTATGTAAAACCTCTACAGCTGCTATTTTTAAACCTTGAAAAGTGTTATTCTCTTAAAATTATTCTCATTTTCTTATTGTCATTGATAAATGCAGTTGTCAAGATTTTTCAACACCAAACGGAAAGCAGTTAATATTGCGGAAGCAACCTTTAATAGGTTTACTCCATTACAAAAAAAATGTATGTCAGTTTGTATTGGGTGTGAAATGTGAAGCCATGATCTCTGCTGTTAGATATACTCCATTACATAACATAAACATGTGCACGTTTTGTTCATATATACTCATCTTTTAAGCCAAAGGTAAAACATTAAAATTGATAACAAAACGACGCTTAAGTTCTTAACTACACTTTTTTGCTTTATGCTACATCCAAACCCTAAACCCTAAATAAGAAATTGAACCCGACAATATAAGCATGAGTAATTCAACATTGTTGATATTAATTCAATATCATTGTTAGCTAATTATAGTTTGGAGAAATTTTGTGCATGATAAAATTTTAGTTCTTAAATAACAATGGAGCTCAATTTGCTAGGTAATTATATGTTCTATGTTATGTTAGATATGAAAGATGCGTGAGAACAATAGAACAAACTGACCAATCAACATATGCAATGACCAAGAAAATAATAAACTGAATAGTGCAAGTTCTTAGTAAGAACCTAGCTACCTCCTCCACCGGATTCGTAGATTTGGAGTGATAGAACTATGAATTGATTTGCATTCAATTGGAGGGAATATATATATAGAGAAGAGGTAAAGATGAAAATATCTTAAGTGATAATATTAATTGGAAAATAGCAAGAGGAGGGGTGGTGGAAAAAATTATTTGAGTTGTCTCTCAATCAACTATTGATCAATTATGTAGTAGAGTCTATTTCTTTATTCTGTTTTTTGTTTACTCTCTTCTCTACAAAATAGATGACACGTATCAGAAGTGGTGACAACTATGAGCAAAACTAAATAATTGGTATTACATCTAACCGCTGAAAATCATTAATTACAAAGTCCATCCAACGGTTGAGTTCAATTTGGTCGTCCCTGCCACCCAACGGTTGTGATTCTTTTGATTGCTCAAGTGACTCTTTTATTATATCTAGATTAATGAAAATGCCAAAACATAGCTATAAATAAAGAAAACGTGATTCCACAAAAAATGTCTACATACACCCGCTTTTCTAAACTCCTTAGTTTTTAAAATAAAAATATAACTCTTAATATTTTTTTTCTCATTCTTGTAGTTCATTTCATCGATTGTTGTCCCTTTTACTTCTGCCTAAAACATTTTTATATAAAGGAAATTAGACCACGTGAAAAAGAGCAAAATAATTCCAATTTGAAGAAGTTGGACGGTGAACACATTGCAAATGTGTAGCTACTATCCTAATAGATTTTATAGTTTCCTCCATTTGACATTGCTTTCTTATAGAAAATGTATACCACTAGTGGCGGAACCAGTATTATGAAATGAGTGGTGTTGGAATCCCGACTAGAGTTGTAACATAATTAAGGGGAGTTGTAACATATCAATAGCAAAGTGATGCAAAATTTCTTATGTCAACTGGCAGTAGCTTTAAATAAATGACAAAGTCGCAAATACATATGGCACTTAATTTTTTTTCAATTTGAGCTACACAAAATTAAGTTTCTAAGTTTCAAAGCAAGTAGGATTATACAAAATATTTTGCTTCCAAGTTCCATAACATAGAGTTGCGGAAGCACAAAAATATATAACATCAATATATGCAACAAAACAAGATAACCCATCTAAGAAAACGGCACGCGGCGATCTTGTGTTTTTTAAAACACATCAATGACAGAGCATGTGCTAATTGTTAAACAAACATCCTTCTCGATGTATACCATTATGGAGGCTGCGAGAAAACCCTCTTCCATTTTGTTGTGAAAACATGTTTGATGAGTTTCATAGCTGAAAACGATCATTGAGCTGTGGCCGTCGAAACAGGAAAGGTTAACACTAGTTCAATAATTTTATAAACAAGTGGGTATGCTTTTGATTTGTTCATCCTTACCAACCATCAATAAAATTTCGAAAGAGTTAACAAATTCTTATAATCAACATGGAAAACTACATTGTTCTTAAAATGTCGAAGTTCCCCCTTCAAGTGAATTACTTCGAGCATGGTGAAGTCTTCAACATAGAACTTTTTTGCAAGTTCAGATATATCGTGAAGTCTTCAACATAGAACTTTTTTGCATGGTGAAGTCTTCAACATAAAAGCAAAAGAGTGATTGCGAGGATTAAAAGCGAGACTTAAACTTAACAATTCTATTGCATGGTCACTAAGCGCCGATTCATTACTAAAAGTTGAGAATCAATTGCAACGAAAAAGATATCGACCTGATATTGATCCTCAACGGTAAAATCATAACGAGTTTTCTCATATCTATTTGTACATTGGGCATCAAAGTTTGACATATCAACATTGCGCGCTTCACAAAATAACTTAACTTGACTAAGTAAGTCATCAAATTCATTGTCGCTTAATCCATGAAGAAGGGTTTCAGTAGATAACACAATTTCTATCACATTTAAAATATCTTGAGTTTTACTTTGCTAACACTGACAAAGTAATTCGGCTATCCCCATCATTGTTTTCATAAGATGAAGTATGAAAACAAAATAAAAAGAAATAAATGCTTCATGAGCTAAGTGCGCATCTCATTTTATTTTAGTTGGCCCGTCTTCGTAAACATTGATCTAAACCTGACATACATCACTATACATATTTATGAAGCTACACAGAGCCTTCAAATGAGAACTTCAACGAGTATCTCCTGGCCGTTGTACGGTGTCAACTTGATTTTTATATTTTTCCGTATTAAGTTTACCAATTGAAATTAAGAAAACAATATCACTTGCATGAGCAGCTTTTATTTCATCATTTCTTTTGCATGATGCAACAACGGTGTTTACAATCCAAATCAATTTGGTAAAAAATTCTTGCACAAGGACATTCTTAGCTAATGCCACAAGTGCTAATTGCAAACTATGTGCAAAATAATGAACATATAATAGGCATACATGCAATCTTTTGAAATTAAAGCTTGTAACCAATTGAACTCACCTCGCATGTTACTTGCGCCATCAAATCCTTGTCCCGAATGTTTCCATTATCAAGATTATGACTAGCAAGTACCGAGTATATACATTCTTTAAGAGTTGTTACCATGGTGTTAGGAACATGGTTAACGCCAAAGAAACGCTCGTATAAAACCTTATTCATTGAAAAATCTCAGAACTATTGTCATTTGCTCCTAATTGGATTCATCTCACCAGTCATCCATAATAATGCAAAACTTGGCATCACCAGTTTCTTTTCTAATAGCTTTCTTAACTTGATTCGAAAAAAGTTGTAAAATATCTTTTTGAATTAACGGCGATGTGTAATTTGCATTTTTTTGGGCTTGGTTAACCGCTTTGTTAACATTTTCGTTATATGATTTTAACAATTCATTTAACTCAAGAAAATAACCACAATTTTTTTATGAAGAACTTTCATCATGTCCCCTAAAAAGTACGACTTGAAAAGTTAGCTTTTATACCAAATCAATGGTTGATTTCAACCTTACATGATTACTTACAATTCGTTCCGTTGAGAAGTTCTCGATAACCGTTTGAATAGTCGGAGACGGTGTAAGGACTTGATTTTGGCGAGGGAATGTCGGTATCCCGTTGTCCAGGACCTTATCACCACCAAAACAGTTTGTCCGGGCCTCTAACAGAGTTGTTGGCGTGCTGTCCCGGACCTTAACAGGCCGAACCGTGCCTACGCCGGCCTAGAGAAGCGTATCGAGCACGCTTGTTCAGTTAATGCGGCTGCTCCTTTGAGGGGCCCTCGGCGTTTCAGCGACGTGGCCCAGTCACAAGCCACCAACTGTAAGCCCTGTTCAAAAACTGTACCCTTGTTAGAGTCTTAAATAGTTCTGACGCCGTTATATTAATATCTAACGGTACAGTGATCCAAGGGCTGATATGGCTTGAATGATACTATAAATACCCCCACCAACACCACATTAAATTGGACAGAAAAAAGAGGAGAAGAGAGAGAGAACCGAAAGAACACGGCATACACAACTGCACCTCGTCAAAACTGATTTCACCATCCGTAACCAGCCCGATCCCCCTCTCTCTTTAGCTACATATTTGTATCAAGCTTTTTGTACCCCCTCCACCGTACTGACTTGACCGTCGGAGAGGGGAATCCTGGGATCAACCTGGGCCTCCTGTTCGTTGCTTGTGCAGGTATGACAGACATCCGTTGCTGAAGCAGACCATATCATCACCGGACCTCCTAACAACCCCGGAGCCGACGTGAGTTATAGATTAAGTCGAGTTTAGGAAGAAAAATAGGATCGCCAGATTTCACATGGCAACAACAATTTGATGTGGAGAGTTAGATATTGTACTTTCATGGGAACGTAAAGCACAATCAGGTCGTTTTACCTTTCTCCAATTATCTAAACCATTAACAACAAATACAAGTGGGCCTTCGGATTTAGGCCTATCAGGCGTATCAAAAAGGAAACATGGGAAGCAGTATACCTTATTCTTGTCTGGTGAATATTCAAGCCAATAGAACATTTTAAACCACCGGACTTGAAATCTCCTAACATGTGTCACGTAGGGTGAGATCGTGTCAGGATATTTTTTCCATTCTTGTCGATGAGGACCAATAATCATTATAGAGGCTCTTCGGACTTCATTACGCTTATTTACATGATAATAAAAAATACTCTTACGCAATCCGTAATCAGGTTCTAACAAACTCATGTCAAATTCAACCCATGTTCGTCAATTTTTGATGTTTTATTGGAGGGATAGGTAGTGTAGGCGCCTCCACAGGTGCATTATTAACGACATATTGTAAAACGATTGGACTATTTCTTTTAAAAAACCAAGTTATTTTAGATGTACTACGCATTTAATATAATATTATGTACAAAAGAAATAAACAAATGAAAACAAATAAGAATCTTGATGTGCGTTAACTCAATAAACTATTTTTGTTAAACCATGGAAGTATGGAACAAGTTATTTACTCCATTAATTAATCTCAAAAGAAGTCAACCTTATAGCTATTAGAAATTCAAGATTTAGAAAATACTTAAATTTAAACTAATCATCTTATTAGATCAAATTTACAAAGTTGAAGGCTTAAAGAACATAATTTCACTTTCCATATGAAAGTAAAGTGGACTGTTGCAACTTGAATATGGGATGGGGGCATGGAGTTTGAGAGAGGAGGACCAGAAACCCTTGGAGGAAAAAAATGTCAAGGGAAGTGCGTCTGTTTGGGGAGAAAGAGTTTTTGTCTTAAGTCAAGTTGCATGCTTGATTTAGTTATAAAAGTGCTTTTCTTTGACGTTTGAGTTTTGTTGTTTTTTTAACCTAAATACTAAGTACTATTATATATATACACACACTACATAGTACTATAAACTGTACTGACAATTGAGTGGTGAGAGAATATGTAACTAGAATTTATATATTTTAGTAGATCAGTTAAAATTTGTTGTAGATGATGTTTATTCTTTTTCCTTATTTTAGGGTGCTAATCTATTGTAATTTAAAATTTACAACTAAATTTTTTTTCCGGTAGGTGGTTTTTTTAAAAAAACATTTAGCCCATACCTAGTTTCTCACTTGGACACCACCGTCCATACCTACCCACTTCTAATAGTATCCGGAATAAACAATGCTCCAAAGGGATATAAATCCCCAAACTATGAGAAATTCAGGACCCAATTGCTTGATAAAGAAACACGTAAAGTTCAACTTACCCTCGACCCTTTGGTAAAAGATTGCAGCAGACCTGGAGTGTCGATTCCTTCGGAACCGGTCATACATAAATAACGATTATTTGATTTATGTCATCGCTTCCACATGTGGTAGAGCTATTTTTGTCAACGGACATGAAGTCTCTGAAATTGTGAAAAATGGCCATAATATCGTTGGATTGGTATTTAAGGCCGTTGAGTTTATTGGGCCGTCGTATGTCACACAAGTGCTTACTGATAAGGCTGCAAATTGTAAGGCGACATGGGATATAATTCACGACAAATATCCACACATTTTTTGGTCATGATGCTTAGCTCATATGTTGAATATGCTTATGAAAGATAAGCTCGGATAAATCTATTTTTTTTATTTTTATTTTAACTTACTAAAAAAAAAAATCTCTATGTTTTTTCAGTCATGACTTATTATATGCCAGAGAAACAGTGAAGTATATAAAAATCATAGCACGTGTAAGTATATTTACCAAACTTTATCTCCTTTACAACTTCTAAAAACCAGCAGAACTAGCTTTAGACATGTTTACATCGTCTTACATCGATTGGTAAAAGTACGGACATCTTTGGTACCCATGGTATTGAGTTGACAGTGGCAGAACTTATGAACAAATTCCTTATATCTCTAAAAGCATGACAATGTTAAGAAAACCGTGTAATATGTGACTTTTTGGAACAACGTTAGAAAAATTCTCAAAATTAAGAAACCCATATATTGGATGCTAAAATTTTGCACAGCGACAAGACAATTATTAGGGAAGATTATGAGCAAATGGATACCATGTTTGGTAAAACTAAAGATATCTTTTTCATGATCAGCTTTTTGTCAAAAGATGGGAAAAGATCAACATTCAGTTGCATTACCTTGCTTATTTTCTCGTTCCTAAACATTATACAGATTCGTGGCTCTCAAGATTTGCTCTGGGTGGTGTGAGAAGGATGAAACTTCGTTTTGACGTGGAAGTGAAGAAATGATATCTTCAGGCAATAGAAAAAAAATGATTTCTGATCCTACTGAAGTTATCAAAATACGACACCAAATTAGTGATCTTGTTAGTGAACGTGGTCCCTTTGCTCAGCCTTAATCAGTTAAAAATCGAGAAACAATGACCGCGCTGTTGTGGCGACATATGTGTGGTGGGGTAACACCGAATTTGTATTCGTTGGCAATAAGAGTGTTGTCTCAAACTGTTCGTGTTGGAGTACATTTTCTTATATTCATAATGTGAACAAGAATATACCGCATTGTGATCGAGCAGAAAAATTGGTATTTGTACCTTATAATCAAAGGCTTCTTTCAAGGTATAGGGCTGACCACGAGTCGTTCGAAGATTGGGACATACATGACAAGAATGTTAATATCCAAAAAGCTATTCCAACTATGGGAGAAAGAAAAAATGTAACATTATCCGATAGTGAAAATGAAGATATTTAAGATATCACTCCGACGACAACCATGGCCTCTGGTAGCATGCCATCTAGTTTTACTTCTACTTCTCCTACTACATCAACTCGTTTCGAAACAACTACTGAACTCCAACTTGAAAATGCACGAAGGAAAGTGCAAAGCAAGTGAAACATGATCTTGTATTGTTGAAAGTCGGTCCAAATTGTTTTTATTAATTTCCTCGATTAGGTTACAGACCCTGTTTTTTATTTAGTTTTTGCTTATATGTAAATTAAGTCATTCCATGGCCTATCTTTTGCTTTGTAAACCACTCCATGAGTTATTTATGTAAGTCAGGTCCCAAACCGTTTGCTTCCATGTAAGTTTCTACTTTTGTATGGCGTTTTATTAAATGTAAACTAGTAACCGTGCCCACGTCTTGCGTGTGCGATGCGATGCGTGTGCCACACGGTGCGAATAATATAAGTGTGATGATGATACAAATATTTAGTAAAAAAAGATATAATATAAGATGATGATAAAAAAAAAATTAGTTGTTAAAGAGAGCGTAAGAGTGTTATTTCAAAAAAAAATTGTTATTTGTTTTTATTTTTCTAGTAGGTAATATATTGTACAGTAATTAATAAAAAGGTGTATGTATATTTTTGGAAAAAAATGGTAAAATTTAACAGATTCAAAAAAGTTAGGTTTATATATAATAATAGTATGATACTAAATATGTGACTATGTTGAATTAGCTTATATATATTTCACCCCAAAGTGATTTTTTGGTGTACATTTCAATATATATTCCTTTCTATATAAGTATTTAACTATATCTAATACATTAAAATATATTAAAACTGATAATATTATACTAGACGCTTCGGAAGGCGTTTCCTCTCTTTCCTCAACACTCGCTTCCTCGCTCCCGCTTCGTGTAACCATGACTTAAAACGCTAAGAGGGAATTCGTCAAACACTTATTTGGATTTTATGAATCTTAATCCGAATGAAGATCCAATAAGTCAATGTACGGAACTCCAAGGACTTAATTGACCATTCCAATGGACTCACAGATCCTCAAACCCTCTATTTTGATATATAATTCGACCTAATTGATCAGGATTTCAAAAACAAAAATTCCCCCACCCCCAAAATCCACCATGAAAAAAAGGCAAGCCCGGTACTTAAGCTCCAGCTATGCGCGAGGTCCAGGGAGGGGGTCGGTCACTTTTGGTCTAATATAGAAAATTTTACCTTATATTTATGTAAGAGTCTACTTTCACGTCTTGAATTCGTAAATTACAGGTCACATGCCAACAATTTTAACGTTGAGACAATGCTCACCCTCCCCCAAAATTCCATCTACGGGGATAAGGAGAGAACCAGAGAGAGAGATGGAGACAAAAAAAGAACATGGGGTTTCCTAATGAGAAGGGTGAAAATAGAAAGAGACCGTGAGACTTTTTTTTTGAGTTCTACTTTCTAGGAACAAATATTTGTAAAATGTTTCATTTTCTTTCATTTAGAGCCATCGCTCCCACTCACATCTGACTCTCAGGATCGTTTCAAAATTTTTACACATTTTCGATAATATATCGAAAAGCACTATTCATGTGAAGAATAACTTCGAGAAAAACACAGAATTTTGAACCAAAGCTCTGATAGCAGTTGTTAGGAAAACGTCGATTATTTCTTTTAATAAGACTAGCGAAAATGCAATAATAGAGTTGTAACGTCTCGGAAATTTTGTACTTTATTATTAATTTTAGTAATAAAATAGTGATATTTAGTTTTGTGGGTGATTACGTATTTGTGTGAAATATACATGTGTGATATGAAATTGGATGTATATAATAGTTATGGGGGGTGAATTGTATCATGTAATAATTAAGTGGACTAATTAGTAAATTAGTTATACTAAAACCTAAATATGTAGATAATACATTTACATATTACATATATACATCTACATAGATATATACATACAGAGAGAGAGACCAGCGGAGTTGACATAGAGAGAGACGAACGCCGGAGAAGGGGTTTAGGTCGCCGGAATGGACCGGTCAGGTCTGATCGGCGAGTTTGGCAGTGGTGCATGGGTTTTTCTCGGGTTTCGGGCATCCGGGGTTTGATTTCATTTCGGGTGCGTTCGGACTCCGTTTTTTCATGACTAAATACATTATTTTGATCTACTCTTCGAGTCCTATCTATATGTGTAAGCCGTTTCATCTGATTTTGGCTTTTATAAAAACCCATTTTTGGGAATATTTACTATAATCCGAATTAGAGATTTTTATATTAATCTGTAGCTCGTTTTAATTACATTTTTAGGGATGTTGAAGGACTGCTACGGCCTATCCAGATCTGTTTCTAACCGTTAGGTGGGTTTCGGCTTGAGTTTGGGGGTATTTGACAAACGAGCTCTCGTTTGCGTAGCTAAGGAGGAGGAATATGGTTTCGCTTTAAAGGCGGTTTTGTGTGTTGTTTGTTGTATGTTAAGCTATGTAAAATGGTTAGTGTGTATTGCATCATGTTATTGTATTTTGTGTGTGTAACAGTTTCGCATCGTTATTTTTATGGTGATTATATTGTGTATGGCGATTTTACTATTTTTATTATAAAATGAATTGTGGAAAAATAAAATGATTTAAATGTGTTATTTAAATATTTTTAAAAACGTGAAAGTGGTGAAAGTGTGACAGTGGTGATATCGTGTATACTCATGTGGTGATACCGTGTATACTTTTATGGTGATGTGTTTATCTAATTACATCAAATATTATAAAGTGTGTTTTATGTTTTATTGTGGAGTTTACTGTTTTCGTGTTTGGTATTCGGAGTATTTTATATTTATTTTAGGGATTGCAGTACCAAGTGTTAAGGTGGACCTGTGTCAGCTTACGGTGAGATCCTGGAAACTTGCGCAAGGATTAGGTATATCGGTACCATAGGGTTAGTCCCCTTAAAATCGGCCCCATATCTTTTGGTCACATATTAGTGTCAGAATATGGGTGAGGGAACCATTGCACTTTGGGTCCTAGAGCAGAGTGACTCTAAAAGTGGGTACATGTGAGGCAATCCCGACTTTGTGTTTCGTTGAGTCTTGTTTTATTTTATTATTAATTCAGTTAAACTTGATTATATGTTCATTTACTTGTGTTTATGAGTTATACTTGTTGATGTGTTTTTCGTACAATTGCCTTTGTTATTATTTGCCAAGATATCATATTTGTCATGTTAGGACTGTGTGTGCGTGCTTAGTAGCACGCGCTGTTTTTAAAGCGAGATTGTTTTCTTACCTTATTTCTTTGTTTTCTGTATATTTTGTTCACGATCGATGTACATGTGCTGACGTAGATGGTGGCGAAGTTTAGAGTGCTTACATGAGGCTCATTATCATATTACACGTGATCGCGCGCACGCTAGACTTGTTTTTTTGTTCATTTTGGTATTATATCGTTTTGAGCCTTGTTGGCCTAGCAAGCGTTTAACGCGAGATTATTTTTCTTTTGGTCGGAGTAACTTATCTCGTGCACTTGTATATTTTAGATTACGCTATTTTATAGAATGTCAGCTGGGTTGGATTTGATTTATTCTTGTTGGATTATTTGGTAATCGCATTACGATTTTGTTATGTGTTGTTTCAGACATGTCTAATTTATTGGAAACAAATAGATACGCGAAGCTCATGCCGAAATTTCTAAAAAAAAAAAATATTGTTTTGTTTGTGTTGTCATATTTGAACACCGTTGGCTACCCTTAGGCCAATTTAGTGAATCAAATGTGATTATCGGCATGGCCTGAAGTATTTATTTGGTTCTATTGATTGGCCTATTATCGAATGGCATTCCGCATGTTTCGTTATTTGAACTTTTCCTATTTTATTTTAATTTATATTCACGACCCGGGTTTATCCAAAATCCGAGGCGTGACAGCTTGGTATCAGAGCTAACCGTGTTCCGATTACCTTGGTTGCCTGTTGGGTAGGATAGGCACACATGGACGGGTCGTGGAATAAGATAGGAATACATTATTTCATGAAAGTTTGCAATTGTTTGTAATTGTGCATACTTCATTTGTAACATTTCTGTTCTATACTTTTACTTGAGTGACTTATAGAGCGTAACATATGTGTGATGACAATGTGTGGTAAAAAAAAAATCTTGTTATTTACGTTTTAGTGGGATAGCTTTTTAATTTCAATTTTCTTTTCGCTATGGTTATGTGTAGTTACTGATGGCTCCTAAGCGAAAACCAACTCGCGGTACGGACGGTAAGATTCTAGGCTCTATACTTACTCGTGCTCGTACTTTTAGGGGTCGGAATGCTGCTCCTAAAGAGGGATCCAGGAGTGGTTGTATGACAAGTTGAAATCGTGGTGGTGGTCGTAGTGGTGGTCGCGGGAGAACCGGTCGTGAGGTTCCACCCGAAGACGTTCGTAATAATGCCCCACCTGAGATTCATAATCTGGAGGATGAAGGGGGCGGAAATCCGAATGGAGATGGGAATGGTAATGTTAACAACCCTATGATGACCCAGTTTATGAGGGTTATGACAGAGACTATGCGACGTATGGGTTCAAGTTCTCAAGGCGGGTTAATTGGTGGGGAAACAGAAGCTTCAGCTGCTCAAAAGCATTTTCAGCGTATGGAACCTCCTATCTTTTATGGAGGTGTCGACCCTGAAGTTGTCGAGACTTGGCTATCGGATGTGGAGAATATTTTTGAGTCGCTTCGAATAACGGAAGATAAATTAAAGGTGGTTTGTGCTGTCCGCTATTTGAGGGGCGATGCGGGAGTGTGGTGGGAGAGTCGAAAGGAGTTGTTTGGTCTGCGAGATATTAGTTGGAAGGGGTTCAAGGAGATGTTTCTCAAGGAGTATTTTCCTCAGCCTATGCGAGATTCGAAGAAAACCGAATTCCTAAAGCTTATTTAGGGAAATATGACTGTGCGTGACTACCAGCTAAAGTTCCAAAGATATCGACGTATTATCCAGAAAGTGTAAGCACTGAGGAGCTTCGTTGTCAGCGATTTGAGCAGGGATTACGTCCTAAGATTCTCAGCAGTCTAGCATCGCATGTGTTTACTTCTTTTGACGTCCTTGTAGAACGCGCGTTGAAAGTCAAGGCGGCGGATGTTGAGGAAAAGCGTATTCTGGTAACTAAGCTACATAAGCCCCCTTTTCCTTCTTCGGATCATGTTTCTAGTTCTCGGTTTCAATCGGGAGGGACTAACCGTAAGTTGGGTAATAGCGGGGGTGATCGTAACAGGCCGAGGGAGGCCGACTATTTTCCTGGTTTTTGAGGACATTCCCATCCTAGGAGTTATTCGAGTACGGGTTCTGTGTCTTCTGTTCCTCAAGCGAATTCTGGATGCTATAATTGTGGATCTCGGGCTCATAGGGTTCGAGACTGTCCTAGGGCCAAGTGTCATAAGTGTGGTGGTTTAGGACATATTCAGAGTCAGTGCATGTCAAGGGGAACTAGTGCTATTTCCTCAGCTCCTATTCGTACTACTCCAACTACTCAGAACTATTCGACTGCACCTTCTTATTCCGGTTCTAAGGCTCATATTCCTCATAATTCTATGGCAACTCGTGGTGGTTTTCAGAGTTCTAGTCGTGGTGGTTATCAATAGCACCAGTCTTCTCAATCTTCTCAGGATACTCAAGCTCGTGTGTTCGTCCTGCCTCAAGTTAATACTGACAGGGGCGAACCTTCAGTTATTCAAGGTACCTTACTCGTTAGCTCTTCTTGGCTTAATGTATTATTTGATACTGGCGCTTCTCGTTCATTTATTTCCACTCGTTTTTCTTTATCTATGTGTTTATTATTAAGTATTCAGGATCCTGCTATTTTGGTTGAAACTCCTATTCATGGCTGTGTTCCTCTTGATCGCATATGTCATGATTGTGTGCTTTATATTTCTGAACACCCTTTTGTGTTCGAATTTCTTGTGCTTGATATGACTAGCTTTGATGTTATTCTTGGTATGGACTGGTTATCTTTCTTCCAGGTCATTATTGATTGTGAGCGTAGACGTGTATCTTTTATTACTCCTTCTGGTGATCGTATTATTTTCTTTGGGGACCGATGTAGTCATTTTTCTCCGTCGTGCAACATTGTTGATGACTTGGGTGGGTTATTAGCTAGCTTATCGGTTAGTGATGAAGCGTCTACCGATGTCGAGCTACCTCCGGTGGTGTGTGAGTTTTCCGAGGTGTTTCCAAATGATCTTGTCGAACTTCCTCCTCAGTGTGAGATGGAGTTTTTTATAGACTTAGCACCAGGAACTGCTCCTGTTGCTATGGCTCTTTATCATTTAGCGCCAGTTGAACTGAAAGAGTTAAAGGAACAGTTGGATGATTTGTTGGGTAAGGGATTTATACGTCCTAGTGTGTCTCCGTGGGTGCGCCAACATTATTTGTCCAGAAGAAGGATGGTAGTATGCGTATGTGTATTGATTATCGTAAGCTGAATCGAGTTACGATAAAGAATAAGTATCCTCTGCCACGAATCGATGACCTCTTCGATTAGCTGAAAGGGTCGAAGTGTTTTTCGAAGATTGATCTTCGCTCAGGGTACCATCAACTTCGAGTTCGTGAGATGGATATTCCTAAGACTGCATTTCGTACTCGGTATGGTCATTATGAGTTTCTAGTGATGCCATTCGGGTTAACGAATGCACCTGCTGCTTTTATGGACTTAATGAACCGTGTTTTTAGAGCCTTTCTGGATAAGTTTGTCGTGGTGTTTGTGGACGATATTCTGGTATACTCTTCATCTGAGGAAGAACATAGGGATCATCTTCGTATTGTGCTTACTCTTTTACGAGAGCTCAAGCTCTATGCTAAGTTTTCCAAGTGCGAGTTTTGGATGTCAGAGGTGAAGTTTCTTGGCCACGTAATGTCTGCAGGTGGAGTATCGGTTGATCCTTGTAAGATCAAGGCGGTAACTAATTGGGTGCAACAAAGAAGTATGTTCGAGATCCGCAGTTTTTTGGGACTTGCGGGCTATTATCGAAGATTCGTACAAGATTTCTCTTGTTTGGCGGGTCCATTAACTTGACTAACGAAGAAAGGCGGTAAATTCGAATGGGATGAAAAGTGTGAGATTTCTTTTCAGGAATTGAAGGGTCGCCTAACTTCTGCCCCTATTCTCATCATCCCATAACGAGTGTGGAGTATAATGTTTATTGTGATGCCTCGAAGGAAGGTCTTGGAGCAGTTTTAATGCAAGATGGCAAGGTTGTTGCTTATGCGTCCCGACAGTTAAAGGTCCATGAGAAGAATTATCCCACTCATGATCTCGAATTGGCTGCAGTGGTGTTTTCTTTGAAGTGTTGGCGGCACTACTTGTTTGGAGATAGATTCAACGTGTTTTCGGATCACAAGAGTCTCAAGTATATTTTCACCCAACGTGACCTAAACTTAAGACAGAGGAGGTGGATGGAGTATCTCGAGCAATATGACTTCGACTTACAATACTATCCCGGTAAAGCAAATATGGTGGCGGACGCCTTGAGTAGCAAGACTAGGTGTTCTTTGGCATGCGTAGCTATTAATGAATGGGGTATGCTAAATGTTCTTAATGAATTCGACTTGGAAGTGGGTGAAGAAGAAAATTCAGCCGTGTTGTTCTCGATGAAGGTGCAACCGTCGTTAGTCTCGAGGGTAATTGAGGCCCAACAAGGGGACGAGGAATTTAGAGACTTATGAGTTAAAGTTTCAAGTGAGTTGGGACTCAACAGATGGAAGATTGGCTAAGATGGCAGAGTGAGATTTATGGATCGTTTGTTTGTACGTATGAGTATGCACATGGAGGTTATTCGAGAATTCCACCATTCTCGATTGGTAGTTCATCCTGGTGGTACCAAGATGTACCACGACCTAGCTCAATAGTTTTATTGTAGTGGAATGAAAAAGGATATGGCGGACTTTGTTAGTAAATGCCTTACCTGTCAGCAGGTGAAGATAGAACATCAGAGGCCGGGAGGGTTGCTTAAACCTTTGCCTATACCCGAGTGGAAGTGGGAACGTATAACTATGGACTTTATAGTGGGGTTGCCGAGATCTAGTAGGGGGAAAGATGCGATATGGGTCGTAGTGGATCGGTTGACGAAATCGGCCCACTTTCTCTCGATGCGTGTTAGCGACAAAGTCGAGCAGCTATGCGAGTTTTATGTCTGTGAGATTGTTCGCTTACATGGCGTCCCAGTTTCTATTGTGTATGATCGTGATCCTCATTTTGTGTCTCGTTTCTGGCAGAGCCTTCAGAAGGCGTTAGGGACGAAACTAGATTTGAATACGACATATCACCCTCAGACCGATGGGCAGTCGGAGAGGACTATCCAAACTTTGGAGGATATGCTTCATGCGTGTGTACTTGATTTTGGTGGGGGTTGGGAGAAACATGTGGCGTTGATTGAGTTCGCTTATAATAATAGTTATGATTCGAGCATTGAGATGGCCCCTTATAAGGCCATATATGGGCGACCTTGTATATTTCCTGTTTGTTGGACGGAGGCCAGTGAATCATCATTATTAGGACCAGATGTGGTTCGAGAGACTACAGAGAAGATTCTTTTGATTAAGCAAAAGCTAGAGACAGCGAGAAGCCGTCAAAAGAGTTACGCGGATAAACGAAGGCGACCGTTGGAGTTTGGGGTGTGTGATCATGTGTTCCTTAAAATATTTCCACGTAAGGGCATTATGCGTTTTGGGAGGCGTGGGAAGTTGTCACCGCGGTTTATTGGACCTCTCTTGATTTTGGAGAGAATTAGTGATGTGGCCTATCAGTTAGTTTTGCCACCGTAATTGGCGAATGTACACCCAGTGTTTCATGTTTCGATGCTCCGGAAGTACGAGCCAGACCCATCTCATATTCTGAATTTTTCTGATCTTCGAGTACATGAGTATGTTTCTTATGTGGTTCGTCCGGTCCGTATACTTGATAGACGTGAGCAGTTACTACGAAGGCGCGTAATTCCTTTGGTGAAAGTATTGTGGAGTCACCATGGGACCGAAGAGGCAACATGGGAACGTGAGCTGGAGATTCATGCTAAGTATTCGGACTTATTTATTAATTCGGGTATGTGTTTAATTTCGGGACGAAATTTTTTTAAGTTGGGAAGAATGTAACGTCTCGGAAATTTTATATTTTATTATTAATTTTAGTAATAAGATAGTGATATTTAGTTTTGTGGGTGATTACGTATTTGTGTGAAATATACATGTGTGATATGAAATTGGATGTATATAATAGTTGTGGGGGTGATTTGTATCATGTAATAAGTAAGTGGATTATTTAATAAATTAGTTATACTAAAACCTAAATATGTAGATAATACATATACATATGACACATATATATCTACATAGATACATACATACGGAGAGAGATAATAGAAGAGAGAGAGACCAGCGGAGTTGGCATAGAGAGAGAGACGAACGCCGAAGAAGGGGTTTAGGTCACCGGAAAGGACTGGTCAGGTCTGATCGGCGAGTTTGGCAGTGCTGCGTTGGTTTTTCTCGGGTTTTGGGCATCCGGGGTTTGATTCCGTTGCGGGTGCGTTCAGACTCTATTTTTCACGTAAATACACTTTTTTGATCTAATCTTCGAGTCCTATCTATCCGTGTAAGCCGTTTCATCTGATTTAGACTTTAATAAACCTATTTTTGGGAATATTTACTATAATCCGAATTAGGGATTTTTATATTAATCTGTAGCTCGTTTTAATTACATTTTTAGGGGTGTTGAAGGACTGCTTTGGCCTGTCCAGATCTGTTTCTAACCGTTAGGTGGGTTTCGGCTTGAGTTTGGGGGTATTTGACAAACGAGCTCTCGTTTGCGTAAGTAAGGGGGAGGAATATAGTTTCGCTTTAAAGGCGGTTTTGTATGTTGTTTGTTATATGCTAAGCTATGTAAAATGGTTAGTGTGTATTGCATCATGTTATTGTATTTTGTGTGTGTAACAGATTCGCATCGTTATTTTTATGGTGATTATATTGTGTATGACGATTTTACTATTTTTATTATAAAATGAATTGTGGAAAAATAAAATGATTTAAATGTGTTATTTAATTAAATATTTTTAAAAATGTGAAAGTGGTGAAAGTGTGACAGTGGTGATATCGTGTATACTCCTGTGGTGATACCGTGTATGCTTTTATGGTGATGTGTTTATCTAATTACATCAAATATTATAAAGTGTGTTTTATGTTTTATTGTGGAGTTTACTGTTTTCGTGTTTGGTATTCGGAGTATTTTATATTTATTTTAGGGATGCAGTACCAAGTGTTAAGGTGGAGCTGTGTCAGCTTACGGTGAGATCCCGGAAACTTGCGCAAGGATTAGGTATATCGGTACCATAGGGTTAGGTCCCTTAAAGCCGGCCCCATATGTTTTGGTCACATATTAGTGTCAGAATATGGGTGAGGGAACCATTGCACTTTGGGTCCTAGAGCAGTGTGGCTTTAAAAGTGGGTACATGTGAGAGAATCCCGACTTTGTGTTTCGTTGAGTCTTGTTTTATTTTATTTTATTTTATTATTAATTCAGTTGATTTTGATTATATGTTCATTTACTTGTGTTTATGAGTTATATTTGTTGATGTGTTTTTTGTGCAATTGCCCTTTGTTATTATTTGCCAAGATATCATATTTGCCATGTTAGGACTGTGTGTGCGTGCTTAGTAGCACGCGCTGTTTTTAAAGCGAGATTGTTTTCTTACCTCATTTCTTTGTTTTCTGTACATTTTGTTCACGATCGATGTACAGGTGCTGACGTAGATGGTGGCGAAGTTTAGAGTGCTTACATGAGGCTCATTATCATATTACACGTGATCGCGCGCACGCTAGACTTGTTTTTTTGTTCATTTTGGTATTATATCGTTTTGAGCCTTGTTGGCCTAGCAAGCGTTTAATGCGAGATTATTTTTCTTTTGGTCGGAGTAACTTATCTCGTGCACTTGTATATTTTAGATTACGCTATTTTATAGAATGTCAGCTGGGTTGGATTTGATTTATCCTTGTTGGATTATTTGGTAATCGCATTGCGATTTTGTTATGTGTTGTTTCAGACATGTCTAATTTATTGGAAACAAATAGATACGCGAAGCTCATGCCGAAATTTCTAGAAAAATAATATTGTTTTATATGTGTTGTCACATTTGAACACCGTTGGTTACCCTTAGGCCAATCTAGTAAATCAAATGTGATTACCGGCATGACCTGAAGTATTTATTTGGTTATATTGATTGACATATTATCGAATGGCATTACGAATGTTTCGTTATTTAAACTTTTTCCTTTTTATTTTAATTTAAATTCACGACCCGGGTTTATGCAAAATTCGGGGCGTGACAAGAGCGATAAATAAAGGATGCACAATATGATGTGGTTCGGTCAAAAAATGCCTATATCCACCGGTTGTTGCGATATTTACTAAAAAAAAAATGTTACGAGTGTTTACATTACTCATACTCACAACTCACAAATACAACTCAAAAAAAGTGTGCTTAATTTTCTCATAGACTTTGCTAAACTGCTTAGTTCTTAATCAAAAGAAAAATATAACTCTTTATATTTTTTTCCTCCCTCTCACTCTTGTATTTTACTCTGTAGCTTGTGGTCCCTTTTACTTTTACCCGATACCTTTTTATATAAGGAGAATGAAACCATGTCAAAAAGAGAAAAAGAAATTCAATTTGAAGAAGTTGGATGGTGAACACATTTCAAATGTGTAGCTACTATTCTGATAGGGGTTTATTATACTTTAGTACCTTTAAAAGTTGAGAATTGAGGATTTTCCGTTTAGTACCGTTCCGTGAACTATTGAAACCTTATTGTTGTGTCACTCCGTCCATTTAATGGATGAAAAATTAACATGTGCAAGTTACATGCCAATTTTAGTGTTGTTTTACTATAATGAAATGACCAAAATTCCCCTTATTTTAACGGATTTCATCCAAAATATAGTTAGGGTTGACGGATTTCCAGTAAAATAAAAAAAAAACCCAAAGTTTATGGTAAAAAAAAAAAAATTATAGTTTGCGCTACTAAACGGGAAATTGTCCATACTTAAATATAGTAAAGTATAATAATCTCATGCTAGTGGTGTATCTTGTCTTTCCATTTGACTTTGTTTTCTCATAGAAAATGAAAACCAGCTACCTACTTCTAACAATATTTATCATAAATAATTGCTTGATAAATAAATGCGTAAAGTTCAACTTGCCCTTGACCCTTTGATGAAATATTGGAACACACCTGGAGTGTCGATTGCTTCAGATGATTAGTCAAACATAACTGAGTTTGGATTTTTATACTACACTTTTTCTGAAAAAATGCACAAACCGTAATTTTTTTTTACAGTTTACAGAAATTACATGCAAACCGTACATTAAATGTACGGTTTGCATGTATTAATGTACGGTTTGCAAAAATACATGCAAACCGTACATTAAATGTACGGTTTGCATATATTTTTGCAAACCGTACATTAAATGTATGATTTGCATGTAATTTTTTTTTTTTTTTGTAATTTCAATTTGTAAAATAGGAAAAATATATAAAATATGCAAATTCATAATTCACTTAGCTATATATAATTGTTTTTTGTTTGTTTATATTAATTATAGAAATTATAATAATTGTTGATATTTGTCCCATTTTTTGCATTATTTTTTTTTTTTTGTAATTTCAATTTGTAAAATAGGAAAAAATATATAAAATATGCAAATCCATAATTCACTTAGCTATATATAATTGTTTGTTGTTTGTTTATATTAATTATAGAAATTATAATAATTGTTGATATTTGTCCCATTTTTGCATTATTTATTTTTTTTGTGTAATTTCAATTTGTAAAATAGGAAAAAATATATAAAATATGCAAATCCATAATTCACTTAGCTATATAATTGTTTGTTGTTTGTTTATATTAATTATAGAAATTATAATAATTGTTGATATTTGTCCCATTTAATAAAAAAATTAGGGTTTTTATTCAAATTTGTGTTATTTAGATATTTATTACTAATGGTTTGGTTATGATGTTACATGTTTATGATGGTTATTTGTTTTGATTGAGAAAAATAAAAATTGGTACGCTTTATTAATATTTACCCGTTTTGAGTTATCATTGTTTGGTTATAATTGAGTTATCATTGTTTGGTTATTATTAATTGGTTATCATTGAGTTATCATTATTTAGTTATCATTAATTGGTTATCATTGAGTTATCATTGTTTGGTTATCATTAATTGGTTATCATTGTTTAATTAGATAATTAAAATAATTGTTTGGTTATCATTAAATGAAATTTAACTAGTTGTTACCATTTTATTGAGCACACCCGTATGATCCCGAAAACCGTGAGATGGCTGCGCAAGTTCAGGTGGGTTTATAAAGATGCGGGTTCTCTCTCTATACCATCTCATGTAATCCAGTGACGTCCCCGTACCAAATTCGCCGTTAACAAGCCGGTTGTGGCGGTCATTCCACACGGTTATAAACTCTGCAAAAAGTGCAGGCCAATCGTGTTTTTGCACAATCCCATATCTTCTATCCTTGTCGTGACCCTGTTTGGGTTTCCAAATATATGTAGGGACCCGCTGAACAAAACCGAACCGTCTCATGAACCTGTACATGGGGTGGAACTCAATCTTCTCATTACAAATTAGAGGCACAGAACAATAACATGGCAGCCCAGAAGAGCTGATCCCCAACTATACTCAGCACATGTGTCAAAATCCTTCAGAAATGGCAGAGGCCAGAGTGGAATCTGATCACTGCTCTTATCTGAAAACACATGTGCCCCCAGTAATAATAACATGACAGCCCTAGACTGATATAGCAAACGGTCCTCACTAGGATTGGGGTGTAATTCACCAAAGGTGTGGAACATCCAATCAAATCTAACTGTCAAACAGTTTGTATCCACTTGATTGTCAGCCGGTCTAACACCCAACAAACTCTCTATCATATCTAACCTGCTCGCCCTGTTATCATTCCGCTCCGATTGGGTAACAGCAAGACCATCCACCCTGAGACCAAGCATAATCTCTACATCCTGTAAAGATATCACCAACTCTCCACCGACAAAATGGAACATGTGCGTCTCATCACACCACCTATCAACTAAGGCTGTAAGCAAGACTCAGTCTACGCTATAATTACTTATAGTGTGAATATCATAAAAAACAGCCCTAATCATATTTTGAACTACTCTGTCAGGCGTCGGTATCTGCCAACTATAATTATATAGCTAAGTGAATTATGGATTTGCATATTTTATATATTTTTTCCTATTTTACAAATTGAAATTACAAAAAAAAAAAAAAAATGCAAAAAATGGGACAAATATCAACAATTATTATAATTTCTATAATTAATATAAACAAACAACAAACAATTATATATAGCTAAGTGAATTATGGATTTGCATATTTTATATATTTTTTCCTATTTTACAAATTGAAATTACAAAAAAAAAAAATAATGCAAAAAATGGGACAAATATCAACAATTATTATAATTTCTATAATTAATATAAACAAACAACAAACAATTATATATAGCTAAGTGAATTATGGATTTGCATATTTTATATATTTTTTCCTATTTTACAAATTGAAATTACACAAAAAAAATAAATAATGCAAAAATGGGACAAATATCAACAATTATTATAATTTCTATAATTAATATAAACAAACAACAAACAATTATATATAGCTAAGTGAATTATGGATTTGCATATTTTATATATTTTTTCCTATTTTACAAATTGAAATTACACAAAAAAAATAAATAATGCAAAAAATGGGACAAATATCAACAATTATTATAATTTCTATAATTAATATAAACAAACAACAAACAATTATATATAGCTAAGTGAATTATGAATTTTCTTATTTTATATATTTTTCCTATTTTACAAATTGAAATTACAAAAAAAAAAAAAAAAAAAAAAAAATTTACATGCAAACCATACATTAAATGTACGGTTTGCAAAAATACATGCAAACCGTACATTAAATTTACGGTTTGCATGTATTTTTGCAAACCGTACATTTAATGTACGGTTTGCATGTAATTTCTGTAAACCGTAAAATTTTTTTACGGTTTGTGCGTTTTTTCAGAAAAAGTGTAGTATAAAAATCCAACCTCTTTGATTAATGTCATTGATTGGCTTAAAAAAGTATTTTATAAAATAAATCATATTTAACTTGTAAGAGTATTAGAACCAATCATAGTAATAATATTTATAAATTGTAGCAAGTATGAGTCCTCTCAAAATATTATGTAAAATAACTAAAATATATTTAAACACAAATTTTTTTATAACTTTTTTATAACAATATGGCTCGCGCCTGTATCGTTTAATCTAAACTAATAAAACAAGAACAACCCATCAATGAGGGATGTCAATCCTCATTTTTCATTATTTTCAAAAGTAAAATCTATGCTAACACATATAATTAAACGCGATAAATAAATAAATAAGAACAATTGAATAAAAATAATAGGAAAGAAGGATATTACCGAGTAGGCGGAATTTAGGAAAAATAAACAACCATTAATAGGGGTGAATTTTTTGTACCGATTTGTACAAACCGACCGATTTTCGAACCGAACCAAACAAGTTGGTATCGAAAGTTCGGTATACCGACTTTCCGGTATGGTACAACCGAACCAAACTTTAAAAGTTGGTTCGGTTTCGGTATCCATTTCGTATGTTTGGTATAATAGCGAAACGAACCAAACATTAAAATTATAAAAAATTACACATAGTCATAACTTACAAATAAATTGTCATACAATAATTTCGTATTTCTCCATTTTCTTGTCTTATGTTTTAAAATAATTCTTATTTTATTAGTGTTTATTATTTTAATCAAATTCAAAATAAATGTAGTAAATATAAGAATAGTTGTACACATTTTATTTTTTATAAACTTTTTTGCTATTTTATTGTTACCAAGAATTGTCTTTTAATAATAGTAATGTTTCGGTATAAAACAGAAAACCGAACCGTACCAACCGAAAAAGTCGGTATACCAAACTTTCGGTATACCGACTTTTTCGGTTCGGTTATGGTATAAATTTTTTCAAACCAAACAAGTTCGGTTTGGCTATAGTATAAATTTTTTCAAACCAAACAAGTTCGGTTCGGTATTGGTATATGGTCAAAAAAATCGGTACCGTACCGAATCCACCCCTAACCATTAATACTTAGTAAAAGGGTAGAAGGATGATGCTATAAGGGAGAACAAACGAAGGAAGGAGGAAATAATAAAAGAAGGATAATATAAATTGAATTAAAAGAGAGAGAAAAGAATTACGGGGTTTTTTCTTGGAAGCAAAGCCTAAAAAATTATAGAGATTAACATGTATTTATAGTGTCTTTCTCATAAAAATTCGTGAACTAATTTCTAAAAAATCTCTGATCTGAATCAGACTCAGATTGCGCCACGTCATCAATTTATGGCGGCGGAAGGTGTCTGATTCGGATAAAAGGTATCTGATTCGAATCACATGGCGGAGAACTGAATTTTATTTCCTTTTTGGCTTGATCTCTTCCTTGTTCCCCAATTCTTGCTACTTTGACCGAATATAACTTTAATATCTTCTTCTTTTAGGTCATTTAGCTTCTCCAACTTGTAACTTGAGTCCTTTCATCTCTAATCTTCACATAAATGCACCTGAAAAGGGCAATTCTCACTCATAATAGATAAATGGTCTCAAAAATACTTAAAAATAGTAAAATGATATAATAACACATATTTACGCAATATAAAGATGGATGTAGTATCCTAAATAATGCCAAAAAATGACATATTCTAGGTCGAATCACACCCCAAACTATTTTTGTCAACGGATATGAAGTCTCTGAAATTGTGTAAAAAGGGCATAATATCGCCTGGTTGCTATTTAAGGCTATTGAGTTTATTGGGCCATCGAATGGCGTGCGGGTGCTTATTGATAACGCTACAAATTGTAAGGCGTCATGAACTATAATTCAAGATTATGGTGTTTTCTTATATTCTTATATGATTATGTTTGGTAACAAATTTTTTGGTTCAGAAAACACTAATATGTATTGTGTTTACTGCAAATCTGTTACCAAACATAGCCATATGGTTGAACATATTAATTTTTAATAGTAATAAAAAAAAAAAGACATAAGACAACACTAGTATGTGACCAAATATAGCTATAATAAAATTAAATAGCAAACGAAATCAAAATTTTAAAACAGTTTACATGATGCTTTCTTATATGTAAATACTAGTATATATGTGACTATGTTAACTTAGTTATATATATTTCAGCCAAAAGTGATTTTTTGTCAATGCATTTCAATAAGTATTCTGTTCTTCTATATAAGTATTAAACTGTATAAAATACATTAAAATATATTAAAAATAATAATATGTGCTTCGGACGGCGCATCACCTCTTTCCTAAACACTTGCTTTCTCGCTTCCGCTTCGTGCAACCATAACTTTAAAACGCTAATACGAAATTTCTCAAACACTTGGTCAATTTTTATGAATCTTAATCCGATTGAAGTTATAATAAGTCAATATACGGAACTCCGATAACTTAATTGATTATTGAAATAGACTCGGATATTCAAAAAACTCCATATTTTAATATATAATTCAACCTAATTTGTCCCGATTTCAAAAACAAAAATTTTCCCCCTCCCAAATTCCTCCATGAAAAAAAAGTAAGCCTTAAACACCAGCTATGCGCAGGGTCTGGGAAGTGGTCGACCACTTTGGGTCTAATCTAAACAATCTTACCTTGTACTTATGCAAAAGTCTGTTTTCACAACTCGAACTCGTAGCATTCAGGTCATATGTCAACAATGTTGAGATGTTTTTGGTACTTAAGTTAGAAAGAGAAGGAGAACGTGAAATGTTTTTTATTTTTCCTAGTTCTACTTCTAGGAACAATTGTTGAAGTAAGGACTTTTTGGTACTTAAATTTGAAAATATGAAAATATTCATGTCTTGCTCGCATTGCCACGTGACTTGTGAGAGAAACTTTTGGGTCAGGCAATGTTACTATTTAAGGCACAAGCATTTTTATTTTAATATTGAAATCATATTTTCATTTAATTCATAATTAATCTATTTAATCCGTCACATCAGCGGATAAGATTTTTTAATAACCTTTTCAAGTGGCTATAGCAATACTCAACATGTAGTACTTGTATTATTTTTTTTCCCTGTTAAATTGACAATACTAGTATATACCAGTGTAATAAAATGGCAACAGAGTAATTTTTTTTTTCAAAGAAGAAAATAAATGATTGGTCATAGTGACACGTGTGTGATAAACTTTTGAATAGATTAAATCAGCAATTAACATAAAAATACTCTATACCTATTATATTAACAAAAACATATCATCAAAATTTAAATTATCAAAAGCATAGGTTTAATTAATAATTAATAAGGAACAAAAAATCTAATTCATCTCTCCAAATCTCTTTCCTCTTTCCACCTCTCTGCTCATCTCACACTCTCTCCAATCTCTTTCTCCTCCTCCTCTCTCCCTCCTCATACTTCTCACTCTCTCCGATCTCTTATTAAGTATGTAAAATATAAATGTGTTATGTTACTTAATTTGTAATATTCTGTAAATAGATTTGTTGTTACTTTTAATTAGTAATGGACTAATTTGTAAAGTCTAGAAACTTGATTATCTAGTATAAATACTTTCTAACAGAGAGTTTGTAAAATTAATAAGATCATTTTAATTCTTTTTCTTTTCTTTCGAATATATCTCTCTCTCTCTCTCTATATATATATATATACATATATATATTTATATATACAAATATCATCAAGATCCGATCAAACATCGGTCAAGCATAGCCGGAATATGTAATTATACATGGTATCAGATGTATTTTGGTCTCTGCTGTTTCTTTTTCCTATGATAAATCAGCTTATTTGACTGGTTTGCTTATTTTTTCTCTGATTACATAAATAGGTTATCTTTTTTTCATTTTGTTGAATAATAGAGAACTATAATCAGTTTATTTTGTTTGCTGGTTTTTTTTTCTTTTTGGGATAGTAATCGATTGATTGGATTCTTGGATATTTTGTTAGGGTTTCTTAATTTGATCTGGGATTTGTTTTAAACCTAGTTGTAATTTCGAGAGATATATTAGATTGTTGATATGTCGATTCCTCAGAACAATGATTTCGAACACCATGTTGACCCACTTAATCAACCTCATGTTGTTAGTACTATGAATCCTTATTATATAGGAACCAATGAAAATACTAGTACTAGTCTTGTTAATCCTGTATTGAATGGCACAAATTTTTATAATTGGAGGAGGGCAATGGAAATTGCCATTGGGGCTAAGTTTAAGCTAGGGTTTGTTACTGGTACTTTGTCATGTCCACATGAGACTGATGTATGGCATGGAGCATGGGCTCAGTGTAATTTGATTGTTATGTCTTGGATTCTTAATTCAGTAAATCAAAAAATAAGGCAATCCATTCTATATGTTGATAATGTTGCTAGGATGTGGAGAGAACTTACTGAGAGGTTTGCTCAAAGCAATGGGGCTAGGATTTATGAGATTCATCAAGAAATACATTCTATTGTTCAAAAAGAATTATCAATTTCAACTTATTTCACTAAGTTAGAAACTTATTGGAATACCCTGTCAGTTTTAAGTCGATGCACCTGTCGTGTTACTGGAGGTTGCACTTGTAATTTTATGGCAGCCATAGTTGCTAGGAAACATAGAATGTTTAAAATGATTTTTCTAATGGGCTTAAATGAACAGTACTCATATGTTAGGAGTCAGATCTTGCTTATGAAACCAATGCCAAGTTTGAATGATATGTATACAATGGTAGTACAAGAAGAAAAGCAAAGAAGTGTGCATAACATGGGTGTAAATCAGATTATGGTTTTGAATCAGAATATGGCTTTTGCCACTAATAGTACTGGTATTTCTAACCAGAATATGGCAAGCAGCAATGTTAATAATGTGGCTAGGTTCAAGAATATACAGAGGGGTGTTATTAAGTGTTCTTTCTGTGGTTTGGATGGTCATGGGAAGGATAAATGTTATAAGATTCATGGGTATCCATCAGGATGGAAAGCTAGACCAAATGTTTATAATGGGTCACAGAGAGGGTATAGTAGTAGTGCACCAAGGGCTCATATGGATTCAATTAATCAAGAGTCAATAGGCCAATGCGGTTTTGGTGGATAAGGGATTTTAAGTCCACACGATTAGATGGGTATGAGCCAGTGGGGTGTGTTGTAGATCAGAATGTCTGTCCTCCACCTGGTTATGCATCAACACCTCTACACTCACCTTTTCAAGTATCTCAGCCAGGTGAAAAGTTAGTGACAATGTTAATGAGCAAGTTTGTAATAACCAATCAACCCAGGGTGTGCCTTGCTCAAATCTTGCTTTCACTGGTATGTCAGGTATACCAATTTCTTGCTCTTCTTTTATCTTGAATAATGTTTTTTCTTCTCCTAATATTTGGATTATTTATAGTGGAGCAAGTTAACATATGGTCAATTCTATTTCTTATTTTTCTAAGTTACACAAAGTTTTTAATTCACATGTTAATTTACCTAATGGACAAACTGCTAGTATAAGTCACATATGTACTATAGTTTTTAATACATGTTTAGTCCTATGTAATGTTCTTTATGTACCTACTTTTAACTTTAACTTAATATCAGTTAGTAAGTTGACTAGGGACTCAGGGTATAGTTTATCTTTCTCGTCTAAGACATGTTTGATTCAGGACCAGGCCTCCTTGAAGATGATTGGTAGAGCAGATGAAAACAATGACCTTTATTTTCTTAATAAAAGTGATGTTAATAATATTGTTTCTTTAAATAGTGTTTCTAGTAATTCAGTTTCTGTAAAAGATCAAGAATTGTGGCATGCTAGGATGGGTCATCCATCACAAGTTGTACTTAAAATTCTTGTAAATAGTTTGAGTTCCAGTAATAAATTTGTTTTTTCAAATGATCCTTGTGATATCTGTCATTTTGCCAAACATAAGAAAAATTCTTGTCCTGTTAGTTTAACCAAAACAACAAATGCTTTTGAGTTAGTACATTGTGATTTATGGGGACCCTATTCTGTTTCTACTATGGATGGTTATAGGTTTTTCCTTACTATTGTGGATGATTTTAGTAGGTGTATTTGAGTTTTTTTTTATGAAACAGAAGTCTGAAACTTTAGTCATTATTCCTACTTTTCATAAAATGGTTTCTACCCAGTTTAGTTCTAAAATAAAAATATTAAGGAGTGATAATGGTACAGAATTTAATTTAGTAAATTTTTACTTATCTAATGGCATAATCCATCAAACAAGCCATGTTGACAGACCACGGCAAAATGGAGTAGTGGAAAGTAAACACCAACATTTGTTAAATGTAGCTAGAGCTTTAAAGTTTCAATCAAACATTCCTATTGATTTTTGGTGTGAATGTGTCTTGACTGCTGCTTATATAATAAATAGAACTCCATCCATTTTGTTGTCTAATAAGTCTCCTTTTGAGTTATTATACTTACAACAACCTGTATATTCACATTTGAAAGTCTTTGAATGTTTATGTTTTGCTAGTTCTTTGGCTAGAAACAGGAGTAAGTTTGATTCTAAAAGTAAAAAGTGTTTTTTTTGGTATAGTGTAAAAGGGTATAAATTACTTGATATCAACAGTAATGAGATTTTTATGTCAAAAAATGTAGTTTTTTATGAGAATGTTTTTCATTTTTCTGATAAAAGAACCAGTATGCTTGATAGTGAAGATGGTTTTTTAATGGATATTAGTTGTTTCAAGAGTAGTACAACACAAGAGTCTGATAATGTGACTAACACTCAAAATAAAAGACCAAAAATAATAATAAAAGCACCTCAGTATTTAAAAGATTTTCATTGCAGTACCGATAATTTTTCTAATGTTTCTTCATGTGTGAACTATCCTTTTATCTTCTTCTGTTTCCTATGAACATGTGTCTCCTACTTATAAGTCTTTCAGTATGAACGTTTCTTCTGTTATAAAGCCTAAAACATATAAGCAAGCTTTTACTGATCCATTATGGATAGAAGCAATGGAAAATTAAATCAAATCTTTAGAAGACAGTAAAACTTGGGTTCTAACTAAGTTACCAATTGATAAACAACCTATAGGGTGTAAGTGGGTGTACAAAATAAAGCACAAATCAGATGGTACTATAGAAAGGTATAAGGCTAAGCTTGTAGCCAAGAGATACACACAACAAGAAGGTATAGATTATGAGAGCACTTTTTCACCTGTAGCAAAAATTATCATTGTTAGGTGTTTATTGGTTGTAGCAGCTTCTAAAGATTGGTTTTTAGCTCAAATAGATGTAAATAATGCCTTTTTACATGGGGAATTAAATGAAGAAGTATATATGTTATTACCACCAAGATTTCATAAAACTGATGATTCAGTTGTATGCAATTTACAAAAGTCACTTTATGGCTTAAAACAAGCTTATAGGCAGTGGTTTTCTAAATTTAGTAATGCTCTTTTAGAATTTGGTTTTGTTAAGTCTTATGCAGACCATTCTTTATTTACATTACAGAGAGGTCAAAATTTTCTTACTTTGTAGTATATGTGGATGATATCATTTTAGGAAGTTCTTCTTCTGTTTTAATTAATACAGTTAAGCATTTTTTGAATGAAAAGTTCAAGTTAAAGGATTTAGGACCATTAAGGTTTTTCTAGGATTAGAGGTGACAAGAAGCCACAAAGGCATTCACATCTGTCAAAGAAAGTATGCACTTGAATTATTAGCTGATGCAGGCCAATTGGCTGCTAAACCTATTTGTTTTCTAATGGACACTAAACAAAAACTTGTTAATGATAAATATAGTGTTATCACTGATATTAAGTCTTATAGACGTTTAATTGGTAGATTATTGTACTTAACAATTACAAGGCCAGATATTACTTTTTCTGTACATGCTCTCAGTCAGTTTTTAGCAGCAGCTACAAAGATACATTTTGATGCTACAATAAGAATTTTGAGATATGTCAAAATGGATCCAGCACAAGGTATTTTTTTTCTCATCCTCTTCTAATTTACAATTAAAAGCTTTTACTGATAGTGACTGGGTTGGATGCACCACTACAAGAAGGTCAGTCACAGGGTTTTGTGTTTTTCTTGGTGAATCAATGGTTAATTGGAAAAGTAAAAAGCAGAATGTGGTTTCTAGGAGTTCTTGTGAAGCTGAGTATAGGGCATTAGCCAATACTAGCTGTGAAGTTGTTTGGTTTTTGCAATTGTTAAAAGACTTTGGTATTTTTTAGAATAGTGTAGTTCCTATTTTTACTGATATTAAATTATCTTTATCATTAGTAGATAACCCAGTAAATCATGAAATGACAAAACATATTGAAATTGACTGTCATTTTATAAGGGAAAAAATTGATGCCGGTATTGTTCATCCATTATTTGTATCTTCTACTAATAATTTACCAGATTTGTTTACCAAATCATTGAGAAATCTAGTATTTTAAGGTTTGTTGTTCAAGATAGGAGTTTTATCCTTGCACTCTCCCTCTTGAGAAGGGTATATTAAGTATGTAAAATATAAATGTGTTCTGTTACTTACTTTGTAATATCCAGTAAATATATTTGCTCTTACTTTTAATTAGTAATGGACTAATTTGTAAAGTTTAGAAACTTTATTTATCTAGTATAAATACTTTCTAACAGAGAGTTTGCAAAATTAATAAGATCATTTTAATTCTTTTTCTTTTCTTTCGAATATCTCTATATCTCTCTCTCTCTCTCTCTATATATATATATATATATACTAGTAATCGTGTCCCACGCGTTGCGTGTGTGACGCGTAATGCAATTAAAATATAAAAAATAAGTGTAGTTATGATACAAATACGTGGATAATACAAAAAAAAATAGTATAAGACATAAAAGAATGTTTGATTGTTAAGAGTGACACATAGTGTTATTAGTTGTTATTTTATTTTTATTTATTTTTATTTTTTTATGTGATGATGGTATTATTGTAATTAATAAAAAAATATAGGGTTATTTTTGGAAAAAAGTGGCTAAATTGGGCAGACTCATTTGACTTGAGTTGGCTTATTATAATAGAATGATACAAATATCATCAAGATCCCGCACCGGTTAAGCATAGCCGGAATATGTAATTCTACATCTCTCATCATTATTCTATTTTTCCGATCTCTCTCCTCATCCTCCCTCTATTTTTCTGATTTTTTTTCTTCTCATCCCTCTCTCCGATCTCTCTCTTCCGTAGAGATTGAACGGACACATATGTCGGAATGGACGACGAGGGTATAGAGCGAGGTCGAAAACTCGAGGTTGATGTCGACGGAGAGTCCCACGACGGCGACATGGTAGTTCGAGATCGGAGGACGGGTAATAGTTGGATTTATTAATTATTGTATAATATTGAAAAATAAGTGTATGAATTACGTGAATTAAGGGTATGAAGTTGAAAATTATGTATATGAATTATGTAAGTAAGGATATCAATTATGTAAATTGGGGTATGGACTTTGAAAATAAGGATGAACTTTACGAATCAGAACTTTTAAAATAAGGGTATGAACTTTTGGAATAATGATATGAAAAATATAAATTAGGGTATCAACTTTTGAAATAAGGGTATGAACTTGGGTATAAACTTTTGGAATAATTGTATGAACGTTTAGAAAAAATGTACGTTTAGATATATACAAATTAGCGTATGAACTTTTAGATATATTTTTATTAATTAGAAATTTTTAGATATATTTTTATTAATTTAATTTAAAATAATGTACGTTTTGTTTATCGTTAGATTAAAAAAAGGTCGGCAATGTGACTATTTTAACGCACAAACAAAGTTGTCAGAATTTGTGTAGAAAATTGGTAAACTTTATATTTTTGTCAAGTAAATAGAAAAGAAAAATATACTGAATTAATGTGCATCACAAAACCACTTGAAAGTATATTCCTAGCACATATCTACATTTAACTCTCTCTCTGTCTCTCTCTGTATATATATATATATAATAAATATATTTAAATAAATAAAATGTCGACGATCACTGTGGAGCCTCTCCTCTACCGGAGTAACAAACATTCTGATTACACAAACGCCCCAACACTTCCACTTTATTACAGAAACGCTCCACCGGTTTCCGTAAGCTACACTTGGAGGACTAAGAGTAGGATTCCTTTTCCTCCTCCTCGCCGTCACTTCTTCAGCTACCAAACGACTCCCGTGAGAGCCTCGGGAGCCGATACTACAGTTGTAGAGAGACCCGATGCTGCTGACGTGGCGTTCACGCAGAGTTTTAAAGTTAAACGGTCAGAAAAGGTTGTCGACTTGAGCTTCACTCATTGTTATTTATTTTTAAGTACTTAATGGTTATTAGTGTGATGAAATCTAACAGGGTGTTAAGATTCTTGTATGAAGTTACAATAATAACCACAAAAAACAAAATGTGTCGGGTCAAAACTTTTTCCATTTGAAATATAGAGAGTAAAATGATAGTGTTGAGAATATTAATTTACTAAAAGAATAGTGATCATTTATTTAGATATGTCTCAAAATAGAATAATATAATAGGGACGGAGGGTATTAATCATTATTATAACTCTGCCCATAAAAATAGTCCGCATAGTTTTTCATGATTTTAAAAAAGATTAATTAGTTAAGAGTAATTAATCTGGTTAGGATCTTAGTAATGTACGTTAATATATGTAATGCTAATTAAATAAGGGTAAAAACTAAAAACTACCACTCTATAATATAAATAGAGATAGAAAATGGACTGTCGTTTTATTGTAAGGAGGATGGATAAGGTTACAGTTTTTTTTAGGAAATTATTAGATTACTTTCTTTTATATGAAGAAAAAGTAATCATTTTTGCTACAGTTGAGTTCATCTGCGTTATAAGTTTCTAGTGCATTTAGCTGGTCTACTTACTATATCTGATTGTGTTCTGAAAATTTTAAGTTTTAAGCAAAATAAGTTGTTTTCTAGACAATCAACATTTCTGCAACAGGAAAGCTCATATCTTGTGTAATGTTATTATCAGTTTCTAGTTCACTTGGTACAGTAACGATTTTTTATATAAAGAAAAAGTAATCTTTTTTGTTACAGTTGAGTTCATTCGTGTTATAAGAATCTAATGAATTTGGCTGGTCTACTTAGTATATCTGATTGTGCTCTGGAAATTTGAAGTTTTAAACAAAATAAGTTGTTGTCTAGACAATCAGCATTTCTGCTATAATAAAGCCCAGATCTTTTGTGATGTAATTTTCAGTTTCTAGTTGATTTGGCTGGTCTACTTAACTTAATATATCGGATTGTGGTTTGAAAATTAGGAACTTTAAGTGGTGTAGGTTCTTTTTGATAAAATTAATCTTTTTTGCTAGAGTTTTACATAATCTTGAAAGAGCATCGCTGACGATAAAAGTATCATGAAAAACGACATTATGCAAAATGCTTGTCTAGGATTAAATGTTATAATTTGAAATACTAGCCTTATACGATTGAGCTTGGGGACAAAACAAAGATTACTATAAATACATTTGTAAAGTTATATGAAACTTATAGAATTGGGAGAAGAGTATTAAGTTTTCTCTTTGGTTTGGATTTGGAAAGTTGCAAGCAAATAACTACTCCATCCGTTCCCATTTAATCTTCTTCTACAAAACTACGTGCAGTTTTGACCGGTCAATAACTTTTTATCAAAATTGCCGAAACGAAACTACAGAGTATAAAAACTAAAATGGGCAAAAGTTTTCATTATTTTATGCTGAGGTTATTAAGAAATGTGATAGTGTGATACCTTTTTAACTTAAAGATCTCGCTTTCTCACTACGCTCATAGCTGTATATGATGTTTTTTTTGTAATATTTGGAAATGAGGATATAAAAAAATGGAAAAACGAGAAGCTAAAAGTTTTGGGTTAGGACTGTTGAGAATAAATGTCTACGGAGCCTTTTTGTTTTCCTTTTGTCTCTACAGTGAATAAAGTTGAAAGTTATTTGATGAGTAAGATTTCCCTTTGTTTGAGATTAAGGTCAGTTATGTAATTGTCATTCTGAACCCAAAGTAAAGTAAAGCAAAGAAGTGGAAAAGGCTCGAAATGTTTTCTTATTAATGCTGTTACCTATGAACTTTAGAGTTTTTGTACTCTAAAGTTGAAAATATTCCTGATTACATGGTAGATCAACAGTATTATACACTTGGAAAACCAGCTCTCAGAAGCACCTTGTAAATTTGTTGATGAAATCATGAATTTTATTGATTTGATATTTGGAATTGATGTTGTCTATCATCTCAAAAACAAAAATCCCATTTAGCAAAGCTCAATTTTGAGATCCTCATCTGGATTTTTTGTTAAGCACCTATTTTTTAAACTTAACTGAGCCGACGGGGTTTTGAGTTTGGTATAAATGTTTATTTTTCCTTAATAAACAGACAGAGGGTAAAATTTCAATAAAATTGGAAAATGAGAAAGAGAAAGGGAGTTGGCAGCTCACCGTGGGATGTAATCTCCCTGGAAAATGGATTCTCCACTGGGGAGTGAATTACATAAATGACCTTCGCAGGTTTGCTCCGCAACAATGTCGACTTTTGAACAATGTACTTCTAGTTTAAGGATCTATATAGACATACTCCAATGTGAGTTTTGCATCTGTGGCTTGTTTTCGGACATATATTTCATGGCTTTTCAAAATTAAAATAAATTTTATATTTGAAAATGATATGTATATCGATTTTGTATCATGTATTTTCATGACATGAGTACTTTGTAGTATTATTGTCATTTTAATGATAAATAATTCATATGTGACGTTCTAAAAAAAAGTGATACCTTGCTATTAGTGCTCTTATATACTCCCTCTGATCCAAAAATAGTAAGTTTTTGAAAATACCTTATTAGTCTAATTATCCCACTTAAGTTACGGAAAATACCCCTCTTAAGTTTTTTGCAAATCCAATTTTTTTTATCCAACCATGTCAAATGTTTTCCAACTCTACAAATCACTTTAAAAAACAGAATTTACTGTGATTTTAATTATTATAGAAAAGTTCCATCTTTCCCAACATGGAATATTGATCAAGTATTTTGAACGATATGAGTAAATAGTATATTTCTTGAATTTATCTATGCCTATATCACTATATCCCTCAAATTTAGTAGAGATATATATGCTGGTTATGCCTGTAGTTGTAATTCTATCCATGCTGGTCCTAAGCGATTGCTTTGAGAACATTATCTATTTGTTAATATTACTGGAATAAAGTGTTTTTATAAGTATGCAAATTCTTGATGTATGGAATTTGCAGTGAATGGGATCAACCTCCAATCGAGATGAGACCTCCTGGATCTGTTCCTATTAAGGTCTCTACTACTTTTTCCTTGGATGTGTATACAACTCCAGCTAGGATTATTCCAACTTCCAAGCATTAGATTGCCTCTATATATTTCATTTTTATATTTATTTTATTTTTTAATAGGATTATGCAATTGATACTCCTATGACAAAATCAATTTCCGTCACTGAGGAAGATGTGTGTTATGAAGTAAAGATTGATGTTACTACTGATAAACACATTGCAGCTATAAACTTTGTTTTGAAGGTTAGTTCTATTACTGCTTAGTCATAGCCGCAATTTCTTTTAACTCTTCATATACTTCTCTTTTTGTTATGAGTGATTTGATGTTTGCAGGATGAAGAAACTGGATCTTGGTATCAGGACAGAGGGAGAGACTTTAAGGTGGCTCTTATTGACCAACTTCAAGAAGATGGCAATATTGTGGCAGGGAATGAAATGGGTTCAAATCCGTTGCCAGGTTCTCATAAAACAAGAGACTTCTGCCTTCTCTTTTCCTCTGAAATTGTTATTTAAATTGAATCAGTGTTGAAATTGCCTATAAGACCTAACAAGTGTCTTAGGCTCTTAGCCGTAATGTTTTTATTGATGTTTAATGGCTTTTGTAATTTCGTAAAAAAGAGCGGTTGCATTTTTTTAGTTCTTATTATGCCCATGTATTTTAAATTAAACAAACACGCCGTCTTGCGCTTCCCGCTTTAATAGTTCTTTTCCATGGTGATAAGATATTCCAAAGAGGAAAATGATCTTAGTATGGTGAGTAATCTGTTCCTTTGTTGTATGTCACATTTTATTTGGTTTTTTCCAAAAAAACAGAAGGAAAACACCAATAAAAAAGAAGTGGTTTCTAGGTTCTCTTGGGAAGCTATCAAGTATGCTTTTGAAATCAGAAAGTGATACCGGCAACTGTAATTTGACAGATCAGCAAAAGAAGCGTTTGGAGGGATTCTGTGAAGAGCAATTTATTGTGAAAAAAGTGCTGAAAGATAGCTTAATTAGTGTTTCTGTCAAGAACTGTCCAGAGACATCAAATTATCATGTTAATATAGATACAGATATACCGGGAGATATCGTAGTACACTGGGGTGTTTGCAAGGATGAGAATAAAGAGTGGGATATTCCAGCTGAGCCCTATCCTGATGAAACAATAGTATTCAAGAAAAACGCATTGAGGACACTACTAAAGGTACCTGAGTTGTTAGCACATATGCAAAATATATATGCATTTATATATGTGTGTGTATTTATTTAAGATTAATTTGGTTAATATCTCCCTCAAAATAAGCTATCAGTTTCCCAAATAAGTTGATACTATAAAAATCTAAGCTATTAGCCCTCTCATTTATCATGAAATAGAGTCAATAGACTCATTTTTAAAGCAACTTTGACTTTTGGATGATATTTTTCGTAATTTCAATTTATGGATTTTTTTTTTCTTGGATTTACCAACAAAGCAATCATTTAATTTGGATTATAAGGAGTACAAGTTGTATAAGTTAGCTCATATTGGTCAAGGGTTATATAAGCTTCTTATGTGAACTCTAGTCTTCATTTATGCATCTATCTTTTTTCTCTTTTGTTTATTTGATTATAGGACTTAATTTTTTAAATCCAAGCATGATCCTATTCTAAGGCCTTTCTTTTGGTCAAATAGAGACTTGTGCTTTCAAGGTCCCCTTATGTTTATTTGTCACTTCATCTCGTTTCTTAATCTTTACACTTTCTGGGTATAACAATCTTCTCTTTTTTTATATACAAAGATGTACGTATAAAAGAACTGCTCCTTAAGCAAATAAAAGTGTTTTATTACTGTTATATTCCACTATATGTTTGCCTTTTCGCGATCATTTACACAAAGTCCACATACATATTTTCATGGATTTTAATTGGTATGCTTTCAGAAAAAAGAAGGTGCGCAAGGCAACTGCAGTTTGTTCACTTTAAATAAAAGATATGCAGGATTTAGTTTTGTGCTCAAGATAAATGAGAACACATGGTTAAATAACAATGGAATAGACTTCTATATTCCGCTTTCAAGTTCCACTAGCTCGCCGATACAACCTGAGAAAAGCGAGGATACTGCATACACTGATGGAATCATAAATGAAATAAGAAATTTGGTGGGTGGTATATCTTCTGTAAAGAGTCGGAAAACAAAAACCAAAGAAGCTCAAGAAATAATTCTTCAAGAAATAGAAAAACTGGCTGCAGAGGCCTACAGCATATTCAGAACCTCAATTCCTACTTTTTCGGAGGATATACTTTTGGAAACCGAGGAACTTAAAACCCCTATAAAGATAACTTCCGGTACAGGTTCGGGTTTTGAAATTATATGCCAAGGATTTAATTGGGAGTCTCACAAATCTGGGAAATGGTATACGGAACTTAATGAAAAAGTTGAGGAATTATCATCCCTTGGTTTTACAGTGGTTTGGCTACCACCACCGACAGATTCTGTGTCACCCGAAGGTTATATGCCGAGAGATTTATACAACTTGAACTCCAGGTATATTATTAGAAGATGCATAAAGAATACCAAACCTCAATAATGCTAATATTTCAATGGAAATGTTGTCCTAGTGTTAATTTTGGGTTTATTACAGTTTTGTAGACTAACATATTACGATTGTGTTCTACCAACAAAAATAATGATCTAGTATGCCGTTTTACATTTCCCGGCGGTTCAGTACACTTCATGTACCAAACAGAAATAGAAAAGATCATAGGCTGGGGTACTGATTGATTAACAAACTAGATACAAAACACTAAGGGCACAGAAGTGCACAAAAATGAAAAAGATATATTGGTTAGTTATTAGTAACTGCTAACTTTTATTCTTGGTATACAATATCGAAATCTGATGGTATGTTAGTGTATACATTCGTAAGTAACCCATTAGATAAATCACCATGGTTTTATTACTTCTGTATGTTACTGCAATGACGGAGGCTGAGTTTGGGTGGTATTTGTTATACTTTATATTTTCAATAGCATCGCCTGGTTTATGAATGCATCATTTGAATTAAAACCATAACTGGCTGTCTGTTTGGTTTCTATTTCTCTTCTTTCATAGATTGGAAAGAAGGTCATTGTGCCTGTGTAGTAACGATTCCTGTTTTGACATATTAATATCAGATATGGGAATATTGATCAGCTGAAGCTGCTTGTGAAGAGATACCATCAAGTTGGTATAAAAGTTTTAGGAGATGTTGTGTTAAATCACCGATGTGCTCAGCACCAGAATAATAATGGTGTATGGAATATTTTTGGTGGTCGTCTAAATTGGGATGATCGAGCAGTTGTTGCAGATGATCCACATTTTCAGGTTATCAATGATCAAGAAACTATGACTATTCTTCTGATATATATGACTAGATGTTGACAAGTGAAAATGCAAAATATTATTACAATTTGATATAAAACATGGTACACGCTTTTGAAGTTCCTCGTTTTTTTTTTTATGCAGGGGAGGGGAAATAAGAGTAGTGGAGATAACTTCCATGCTGCTCCAAATATTGATCATTCGCAGGATTTTGTAAGGAAGGACATAAAAGAATGGCTATGCTGGTTGAGGTTAATAGAATTCAATTATTATGATATCCGCATTTATTCTGTTTAGAATGTATATTAGAATACTTACTCGGTATATGTGCTATAACCTTTCGTTTCCATTGGTTGTTTGGATGAATAAGACGAACAATATTGGGATGTACAAATGGACACGTCTTTAACATTTCCAAGGAATTTCCTCCTTGTGTCTGATAAAGTGTTTGATAAGGCAAAAGCCTAGGCAAAAGATTACTCGCATAGGTTTCCCAAGACACGAGCTTGAAAACATCTCAAGTTTAATCATTATGTATATTTTTTTCCCTCTTTAAGCTTTGAGACGTCAGTACTATCTTCATTCAAAAAACTCTGATGTAACGAACCCGGTAAGAGGAACAAGAAAGGAAAAGAGAGTGTGAACACACAAACAACAAATAACTGGTAATCAAGATATGAACATAGCATACGAAAAACATTGAAATATTTCTCTTTTCAGTTACGAGTAGCTGTAGTTGTTAGCTTATCTCTCGTGAAGACCCCTGACCCTGTGTTCACTACTTGGTGCCTTTTTTTTTTGTTTATCTCCACTCTTTTTCCCTTTATTGTTCCCCTAACTGGGTTCGTTAGGTATGAATATGCATATATTATAGAGTTGGGTTTATTCTGACTTGGCATTGAACTCCAAATTGTTGTTTTTTTGGTATCTATTTACGGTAGGGAAGAAATTGGGTATGACGGATGGAGGCTTGATTTTGCAAGGGGTTTTTGGGGAGGTTACGTAAAAGACTACATGGGTGCAAGTGAGCCTTATTTTGCTGTTGGTGAATATTGGGATTCTCTTAGCTACTCATATGGTGAAATGGATCATAACCAAGATGCACATCGACAAAGAATTGTTGACTGGATCAGTGCCACCAGTGGTTTAGCTGGCGCATTTGACGTGACCACAAAAGGAATACTTCATACTGTAAGCAAAAACTGTTAACGTTATATACAAAGATTCACACAGATCTGTGTGCAGATTGCAGACTTGTGGGATGGCGGTGGACGACACAAAATGTTAACCAATCCATGTTTATATTTTTTTCTGAGACCCAGTGCCAACACACTAACTTGTGTAATTTTTTTAGCATGTTCTGTTCAGTTCGGTCGGTCACATTTGATTTCTTTTACCTTCTTTCACCTGTACTCTCTCTCCTGGACCATGCTAGGTTGATAACTACTAAACTTCCAATCAAACCCCCTCGTCAGCAATCCTAGGTGGCAGAGACTGAACAGAATCTTATCAAATTCAACAATAGTTTGATAGTTTTACAACATTATCATCTCAACCCTGCCATGTAAGATTGATGACCCGGGAAGTGTGGTCGGCCGGCAACTTATCTTTGTTCGTCTTTCCTTGTCAAGTGATGTGCTACTCTCTCACTTGAAGCTTAAGCTGTTAGAAAAAGACACCCGGACACATTATATTAGTATTTCTTATTTTCAACCGGTGCAAATCAATTACTCCCTCCGTTCCTATTTAATTGTCCACTACGAAACTACGTGCAATTTTGACCAGCCAAGAACTTGTATTAAAATTGTTGGAATGAAAATTTTCAAAAGTTGATCATATAGTTCAAATGTTAAATTTTATGATTAGATTTTAAAAAAATTCATTCCGACAATTTTGATACAAGTTATAAGCCGGTCAAAATTGCACGTAGTTTCGTAATGGACAATTAAATGGGAACGGAGGGAGTATTTGATTGCGTAGCAACAGATTTGAAACTTGTACCTTTATATATTCTAGACTTCTAGTACGATATTGATAGCTTTTTTTGACTTTTAAGTTGCAGTTTTCAAGCAAATAAGCTAGTTTTTTTGAAATTTGAGAAAAAAGATAAGTTCATGCAGTTTTAAGCTCGTAGCTTCTTCACACCAAAGTCCCATAACAAATTCAAATTTTGTCAACAAAATACAGTACCATTTTAAAACTAAATTCCATAATAAGTTTAATTGCGGCAAACAAACAAGGCCTTAGTGACACGTTACAGTCTAATTTAAAAGCTTAAACTATAAGGGAGACGTATTACATTCTAAATCATCTTTAATACTATAATGTTCTTTGTAGGCACTAGAAATATGTGAATATTGGCGATTGAGTGATGAGAAGGGGAAACCTCCAGGGGTTGTCGGGTGGTGGCCTTCGCGTGCTGTTACATTTATAGAGAATCATGATACGGGTTCTACTCAGGTACATTTATCTTGGTATTAACGTCTTTATGTTCTGCTGTATACTCACTCATCATCTCTCTTACACTTTATCCCATATCTTTTATTGTAGGGGCATTGGAGATTTCCTGGAGGAAAAGAGATGCAAGGCTATGCTTATATACTCACTCATCCAGGAACACCTGCAGTTTTCTATGATCACGTTTTCTCTCACATGCGATCCGAGATTTCATCTCTCATCTCTCTCAGAAACCGGAACAAGATCCAGTGTCGGAGTATTGTAAGTGTTGTACTAAGAGTTTCTTTGGTTTCAGCTTTTAAGTAGAAAAATTAAGGTTTTTGAAAAAGTAAGGCCTATCCAGCTTAAAGCTTCTAACTTTTTAGGCAAAAAATAACAGAACAAACTTTGCTTCTACGCCGATCAACCAAATAGACTCCAAATTGTAAGCAAAAAAGCAAGAAAAGTGAGCTTAAAAGCTCATCCATACAAGCCTGGTTCTTTTGGCTAAAAAAACGTACCGAAAATTATCTGACTTCTCTCTCTCTCTCTCTCTCTCTCTCAGGTAAATATAACCAAGGCGGAAAGAGATGTCTATGCAGCTGTGATAGATGAGAAAGTGGCTATGAAGATCGGCCCAGGTCACTACGAACCACCGGGTGACTCCCAAAAATGGTCTGTAACACTACAAGGAAATGATTACAAAGTTTGGGAATTAGTAATGTAAAGGGCATATAACATGGTCGATTACAACTTGTAAAAATCTATAGAGATGTGGTGCCAAATGCATATGAACATTTGAAGAAAAAGAACATATGATGAAGGTGACTTCCCATCGTTGAAAATTGAATTACATACATTGAGTATTGCTCTTGAAGATGGCTTTGAAGCGGGTTTTTCTTTTACTACCAAAGCAGATATTAATATACAAAATTGCTTTGGATAAACAGTTATATATACTTGAATATTTGTTGTAAAATATGGATGTTAAAGGGTCTTGTTAGGCCCATGGCGACATGTGTACCAATCAATGTTTTCGATCGTATCAGCTCCAAAATGAGGAATAGGTGAGGTTTTCAAATAAGAAATGTTATCATAGTTAATCAAGACTTGTCTATATCACATGTATTCTGACAGAGTTGAGAATTTACATCAGGAATAAGTGAATTTTTCGAATAAGCAATGTCATTGTCTTGTTTCTTTGCGTTTAATTCTTAATTTGATTTCTCGGTTTGAGGTTTACTATTTTTCATGAGTCTTTCTTTCATTTGCAAAATGTTTCATTTACAAGCTCTTTTTATTTGCAGCTGCAGACTTAATTCTGTAATAAGATTAAAATGAAATCTCTTCATAAACAAAGGTGTCAATGTTGAAATGTACCAGCACTGGTTAATAATTCCGTCCAAGGTTTTGTCTTGTAGATAAAGTTCTCCCCAATTTTCTAGATTGTGTTGGTGACTGTTGTTTGTGTAATAATTCGTAAAATTTGTAAACAAAAGTAAAGCTTAAAAGAGGCCAGAATTAGATTTCCAGAAAGCAAACAATATGGATATGTGAAGTTTTTAGCCGCTTCTATGTGTGTGATGAAAAGTCTTGGTTGGAAACAGACCGGAATTAAAAGAATAAATACTATATTTAAGTGAAATAAAGAGAGAAATCTATATACTGAAACTGAATATGATTGGCCCTTTTCTCAGAAAAACAGTTGGCTCCTATATCGAAGGTTAACCATTATTCCCTCCTCTTTTTCCTTAAGCCAGTGCCTAACCTTCTGTATATAACTGGCTTGCACGTATCTTTTTTGAACTGTAATAAGAACCCCTAATTATACATTGCAGAACCATCTCCTCTTTTAGGGTCTTATTCCCAATTACGCAAGTGAATCAATCGATTCGCTTGTATATACCACAAGGTTGTTCTAACATCGGAAAATTCACAAATGGCGCCCTTTAACCACAAGTCTGTTGTTATATTCATCGTTTCCTTGGTTGTGATGATCCCCGCTTTAAATGCCAATATAGGAAATTTTGATGATTATTGGCAACAAAAGGCCGAAAAAGCTCAGAAAGTTGCGCACGAAACTTATAATCCTCATCCTGAGGAAATTACAGAAGGTTTCACCAAGCAAATCGAGCAGTAAGTGCTGAATAATTACGAAGATGGATTTATATAGTATGCTTGTAAAAGCAGCTAACAACTTTCATAAAATTTACACGTTTGTGTTCACCGAGCAAGCGAGGTGGTGATTCAAATATTCACATAGAAATATTGCAAAAATGATTTTCGATGAATATCAGCACCACTTATATCAGGATGGTAACCCGACAGACCATATGCTTAATTCCCATCATTGTTCTTGCCTCTTGGTGCCTTCTACCATGCCTAGAACCTAGATTTCTACTTCTTCTTTTTCTTTTTCTTTTTGAGTTGCAATTCCTATATAGTTTGATATTCTTGTTAAACAAACATTATTTCATGGTTTGCCACCTTTGATTTATAGGGTTATGACGGGAACCAATGGCACAAGGAGGAGCCTCGGAAAGAAGAGTGGTCCATGCAAAGCCACCAACCCTATCGACCGGTGTTGGCGTTGTCGCCCAGACTGGGAGTCTGACAGGTTCAGACTCGCAGACTGTGTCAAAGGGTTCGGGCACAAGACCACCGGAGGAAAAGGTGGAAAGATTTACATCATCACGGATTCATCTGACGACAGCTTGATCAACCCCAAGCCAGGGACCCTGCGCTATGCGGTCATTCAAAAAGAGCCCCTTTGGATTATCTTTGCTAGGCCCATGGTCATAAGGCTAAGTCAAGAGCTCATGATTAACAGTCATAAAACCATTGATGCTAGGGGAGCAAATGTACATATTGCACATGGGGCAGGGCTTACCATACAATATCAACAAAATGTTATTATACATGGACTTCATATTCATGATATACATGCAGGGTGGGGTGGGTTTATTAGGGACTCAGTTGATCATTTTGGTCTAAGGACTAGAAGTGATGGTGATGGTATATCTATATATGGTTCATCAAATATATGGATTGATCATGTATCTATGCGTAACTGTGAAGATGGACTCATTGATGCTATCATGGGGTCTACTGGGATCACTATCTCCAACAGCCATTTCACTAAACATAATGAGGTATATCCTTTTGGCATGAAATATGTAATTGTAATTAATTTAACCCATGTATTTGTTAGACTAGCATTCAAGGTGGCCATGCATACACCAAGTCAACTAGTATCAATTTCTTTTTATGCTGGTTAAACAAAAAATATTATCTAGGTGTAGATTACGAAAAAATGAAAAAAAAAATATACTATCTAGTGTGAAAGTACAAAATCTATACTTCATAATATAGATATAGTAAGAAATGCCTACTCGATGGCAGAGCAATGTCGGCCTTAGAGCAACCAAAGCTATTGAGCCACAATTTTTTAAAGGACCTCCGAATATTTTGGTAAAACTAAATGTAAATGTGTTATTTAATGCATGCCCAAGCTCTAGGTTTGTAAATAAAATTATTTCCTCCGTCCCACTTTATAAGTTCTATACGAAACCACGTGCAAATTTTATCGGCAAATAACTCGTATCCAAATTGTCGAAATAATTTTTTTTTAAATTCTATCATATAGTTTAACATTTGAACTATCTAGAAAAAATTTGAAATTTTTCGTTTCAGCAATTTAGTTACATGTTCAAAACCGGTCAAAGTTACATGTGATTTCACATAGAACTTATAAAGTGAGACGGAGAAAGTATTATTGTAATAAATATAAAGTGCATATAGTCACGTGGTAGACAAGTATAATGCAAAAAAAATTATAGATTAATAATATAAATTGTATATGTAAAATATTACTTTATGATGGGATTTTCTAAAGAGAAGTTAGTTGAATTCATTTTAACTACTTTGTGCATAAAAGCTTAAAGTAGTTTTTCTTTCATTTTTTATGCCAAAATATTATTTTCTATACTAAATGCACATTTATGCACTTACTCCTTTGTTTTTTGAAAACGGTTATTAAAGTAACTATCTTTCTTTGTAGTAGTAAAATTACATATTGGAATATCCATTTTTTCCAAGTTCAAATTTTTTTTTAAAAAAACTGGATAAAAGCTGGAGACGGCACTGTCGCAAGGGCATACTATATAGTATCAAATACTATGCTCAAACTAATACCCTTTTAGCACATGGAGTGTTAAAATGGATGAGAATAACTCAACATAAGAGTGACATTATAATCACATATTGTATCAAATTATAGTCACATGTTTATTAAATGATAATCACAGATAATATTATATCACTGATTTTAATCAAATAATGTATGCTTAGTTTCCGATGGACCGTTGGTAATTTGGTGGTCATGACTAGTAACTAACTGTTGATTTTTTCCCCTAATTATGTAGGTGATGCTATTTGGTGCAAATGACAAGCACACAGTAGATGAGATTATGCAAATCACAGTAGCTTTTAACCATTTTGGGAAGGGATTGATACAGAGGATGCCAAGGTGTCGATTCGGGTTCGTTCATGTTGTAAACAACGACTATACTCACTGGAGAAAGTACGCCATTGGCGGTAGCAAGCACCCCATCATTATCAGCCAGGGTAACCGCTTCATTGCACCACATGATGACAACCTCAAGGAGGTAAGTATTCACGCTTTACTATAAAACATAATACTCATGTTTCTTATGTCGGCATTTGAAATTTTATTTGTCGGTAACTACTGTTGGTTATAGAAGCGAAACAATTGGGAAAAAACACGGATTCAGTAACCCCGTTTAGTTTCTCACCGACAAAGATTTCCCCACTTTAAGTCTCATTTGCCTGGTACTTAAATGCCGAAACCATAAATGTTAATTTAGGTTAATGATCATAAGCAAATGCCCTTCTATATGGCTTCTGTTCTCTTCATTTTGTTTCTCCAGTGTCGACAAAGCTTTCCGTGGAACGTAGTAATAATGTTTCCGGTTTGGCCTTATTTATTCTTACCAAATATATTGTTACTCACAGATGATTATAAAAACACTTATTGTCCCCGATTCAATATACCGCTACCGCGCTACGAATTCCGCCTGTCCTCCTATGTCATTTCGAAATTATATTCTCTGGTCCAATTAAAATTACTTTTTCTATCCCAGTTTCAATAGCTTTAGTCAAAATTCAAGGTTACGTACAAACTTATCTTTTGTAACTAAGATTCAAACCCTAAATTATATAAGACTTCTCTGTCTTTTCTAAAATAGTTTTCTTGCTGCAATTCAAAATCAATGATAACCATACATGTCTCGTACCTAACCAAGGTTAAGCCTCAATTCATGGCCGTAGTGTGCCTTCTCAACCAATCATTAAGCTTTGGCCAAATTCGTGTACTTTCGCCTAGTTGTAACTTTCTCTGACCATATCGTAGTTTTAAGTCGAGTTTGTTCATCAGTTCACACTTTTCTTTTACTCTATATACTAAACTGAACCCTGCATTATTTTCTTGTGTAGATTACACACAGAGATTATGCAACCGAGGCCGAGTGGAAAACATGGACATGGAGATCAGAGGGAGATTTATACATGAATGGGGCTTTTTTTAGACAAGCTGGAAAACCCCTCTCATCACATAACTACACAAGGTACCAATTTATCAAGGCAAAACCCGGATCATGGGTGACAAGACTCACTCGATATTCGGGTCCCATCAAGTGCAAACCAAACAAGCCATGTTAGTTAGTCAGTTTTACTTTGGTTCAGCCCTGTAGCGCAACTCAGACAACTACCAAATCTAGTAATGTCCTTTTTTCTTTTTTTGTTCGTTTACTCCTCCCACTTGTGACCGTCGATTCTTGCACATCGTCTTTGTCATGTTTATATATTAGTTGAATTGTTCACTGTGTTGAGATTTTTTAGTTCATGTGATGAATGAGAGAATGTCAGAAATATGAAAATATTTACGCGAGCAAAAATCCTTTTATAATACTCTTAAAAATTCAAGGTGTACCTTTTATTACAATAAAAGTGCGCATAATGTTTTTCAAAGTTTACATTGAACCACCAGAGTAGTCAATCTAGTGAGCGAAAAGGTCAAGACTTTTAACTTCATACCATTGCAATCTTTTTTGGGATAGGCTTAAAAAAAGGACCTGGTAACAGAATTGCACAAGATTGCATATTTTCAGAGCTCTTATAAATTCTACTGGACAGATTCATTAACGTATCACAGTTTAGGGCTTACCAAAGTTGTTACATAGATTGAAGCAAACCAAACCAGTCATAACTATAATTCCTCAATAGAGGTCTGTTAAGCTGTTTGAAAAGAAATCCTTATTCTAAATTTTAAGAAATCCAATAAAAATTTGGCATACAGACATTATTTGCAGCTTTCTTTCTACAAGCCTTAAAACTACTTTATGCATGCTGTGCATCACTGATTTATAATTTTATTCATTCTGATTACTCAACTATACTCGAGAGTTCAAAGTTATCCATATTATATCCAAACAGAAACCAGTACATCTTAATACAAGATTACACGGATTATATTTTTTTTTATCTTTTGTGAGAAAAGCTTGTCTTCCTCCAACATCATCTCAGCTGTTTATAGACATAATTTATACAAGTATATACTTGGACGCAATAAAATGGTTTGACGTGTTTCTTAAATGGAAAAAATTAATCTTTCTTTTGTCAGACGGGTATTTTACTAGTTACAAGAGTAACCAAGTCAGTCATTGCCTATTTGGCTTATTACAAGTATACGGAAAGGTCACATTTGGAACCATCTATTCTTATTTACCAAATAATTATTGAGAAAACCACGTCTACTTAAATTAAATTAACACATTCCAACATCTCATTCTTTTATTATTAGTCGTAGCTCTTATTCAAAAGTAATATTATCACATAGAAGACTTCATTGATAGCAAAAGACTAGCAAAACAAACTAAGCCTTTATTAGAAACTAAAACAGGATAAGGATTCGAATGCTAACATAATGAAACCACCAATAGTTTAGTATCAATCTCAACTTACTAATTTAATCATCACAGAATATAAACATTCTTGTCACAATTACAAAATCACTTCGTCTCTTTTAGGACCTATACGAAGGTAGCTGAATCAACAGTCCATTTAGGCAGCTCTGCAAGTACAAAATGAAGATGAAAGACGGATAGAATAGGAGAAAATAGTTCAAAGACAGAAACCAAGTGTTTTAGTTCTTTTGATTCCCTCTACATGTTACCACGTCTAAAAATTCACATGAACGAACAAGGAGTCAAATTGTGAAACGCTTAATGTACTCAACTGATTTCTCATCTATTTAGGTGGATTTTTGTTCTCTTCCTAAGTATTGATATATCGTCAAGTTTAGGTATTTTGAATCCACAACTATATTGGATTTGATCTGGAAGGCTATTCTTATGGCGTGTGGGGACTATATTTACAGAAATGATATGGTAACAGATGAGTTTACATATCCATTGCCAGATTTTACTGTGTGAGATATCCAATCCACCACAAATTATTTATGTGGGTACCTACCTGTCACACTTGTAAAAAATGATTTATACAATATTGCAATTCACTAATCTGTGGATGGATCTGTTGATCCAACAGATCCATCTGTTACTATAGCAAGCCTCGTATATTTATGGTATTCATCTTACATAAATACCTAAAAAATATGCATTTTTGAATTGCGACAAAATTTGATTTCTCAACTTACCTATACACACCGAAGTGTAGTTAGTACTCAGAAGCGAAACAGATAAAAAGCTAAAAGAAGTAAATATTGTATCAGCCTAAGATTGACCCCGAGTCCTTTTAGTCCTGTATTTGTATGCTACTGACTGTCATGTATTGCAACTTGCAAACTATTTTAGATATAGATCTAGGCAGGAAAATAACCAGACGCTATTTTTCACAGAACACAATCCTGAATAAAGAACAAAAAGTATAGACCTCTCGAGGGAGGCTCCGTGATTTATCGATTTGGGTGTGCCATTTGTTATTAGCTTATTTCCATTTTCTGACAATAGAGAATCAGCTAGCTCCTTAAGTCCCTACATAAAAGCAGCAATAAATGGATATCAATGTATATGTGTAGCCCTGTTTCATGAATAAATGCAAACCACTAGCATTTATAACCAGATAGCATATGAATTTAAAATAAATGGGTACACATTTATCCCTCTCCAATCTACTCCTACAAAGGTACAGAACAAGTATTTTTTGCATCTGATGATGAGATGAGAGCATTCACATCTGTCTATATAACCTCCTATACACATAAAATTATACAGCCAAACACAAAATTACTACCCATCAGTTGTCTAAGCAAACATATAGCTTATACATACTACGAAAATATAGTAAACATGTATACAAGTAGACAGGATTTCCAGCCACGTGGGCCCTGTATACCAATTATTATAACATGTTTTTCAAACAAAACTCCAAAATTCCCTTTCATTCTTTCTCACAAATCAAAATGTCATTCTCTCTCTAAATTTGAGAGCCATTCTCTCTGTTCTTTGTACTCAATAGTCTATCTCGTCATCTCATTTAATTATTTCCCTTATCTTACAAATCTTTTGCTACTTCCTCTTCTGTGTATGTAACTTTACACATTTTCATTTTGAATTTTATTTCTATTCACCCATCACAAAAGCCCTAATTCTCCCCCCCCCCCCCCCCCCCCCCAAAAAAAAAAAAGAAGATATTTATTTATCCACACTCAATCGTTGCCACCACATGAGCAACTTCGATTCTATCACTGATCACATCCGGTTTTTGAGGTGAGAAGGGGGCTATAACTGGTTCTATCATGATTCCGTCTATCATGTCCTTGTTTTCAGAGTTCCTATGGCAGGGACTAGCCTAGCCCAGGTCACCGGTGATGTAGAGGATTGGAAGGAAAGCAAGGGGGACTGGGGAAGTTAATTAAAATAATTATATTTAATAAATTATATATATAGTTATAAAGACTGATGTGCATCCTAACTAAATATAGCAATAGTGGGGCTTATATGTTGGTTATATAGAATATTTGTACAGAATTTTTATACCAACAGATGTGAGTGCTAAGATCTGCAACTAATTTGGTCTATGCTTACTCTGGGTCCACCAAATCCCAGAGTAATTTTGAGAGAATAACATGCCCTTTAATACAATAAGGTACTAGTACAATTATCACAAGCTATCACCAACATTGTAAATCTTTATCTTCTAAAAAATAGAAATAAAAAACTAGACTAGAATGGCATAATGAGCTTTCTGATAAAATGGTTCATCCACAAGGGCAAGAAGGAAAAACCTGGCTTGGTATTCCAGAAGATGTAAGTAAACCTCGGGGGGGATTTGACATAAGTTTGAACTGGTCCTGCAGAAAATAAAAGGCATGCCTTAAAATACTATAAATGCCAAATATAATAGTTTGAATCCAGAATTACCATAAAAAAAATTGGAGCTAGAGTAGCTTGTTCACAAGGAAGTGGTCACTTGTACAACTCACATAAAATATATATTGTTAAAAGAATATTCAGGAATTAGATAACACAAAAAATAACATTAGAACCAAACTAAATATAAGAAAGTTTAGGGCAGTCAGGACCTAGTTAGTAAGTTGGACTATATTTTATTTGATAAAGATCTGTCCACTTGTACAAATCATTTGAAATATACATTGCCATTAAACCATTCAGAGATTAGGTAAAAGTCGGACTAGCTTTAATTAACAAAATTGAATCAACTTTCACTTGAGTAAATGAATTTTAAATTGTCGTAAGAAACTCTTGGTGGTCTGCACAAATAAAAAACGATCAAGGCAGGCTCCAATTAAAGAAAATGGAATCCCCTCTAGATCTAGCTATGACCTGGCGGGATCCAATTACCCATAATTGGAAACTCCTCCAGTAAAAAATAGAGAATGACATAGCAATGGTATCAGAGCTCAATAATCAAACCTGCAAAGCATCAGGCATCCTCGTACTTCTGCCATCAACAACATTGCACAAGTGCAACACACCCATATTTGTGAAGTCCTGTGACAACAACCATAAACATACTCTTAAGACATGGGTAAAAAGCAGTATTTTAAAAGGCGGAAACTTAGCTAAAGAGTCTTTGCAAGAGCTATGCTAAAGGCATAAAAGTATAAGCTTTATTAGTATAAAAAGCAGAAAAGCAAGCTTTATTCTGCTTTTTTAGCTTTGAATTGAGCTTTTTCACTTTGAAGTTCGAAGCGAGCTTTTTAAAACAGTGACGGATAGAGAGAGAAATACAAAAGACAATAAGCCTGTGCTCAGTTACAGAACAGGAAGATGAATCACCTGCTTCTGTTCCAGCATACACAATTTTCCATCCTGCAAAAGAAGAAGAAAATTCATGAAAATTGCCACTAATAAGGTCAATGAGTATACATGTCTCGGATGCTTTCAAACACACACAAACAAAATAAATTACTGGAAAAACACGACCTTTTAAGAATAATAAAATGCAATGTAATAATTAGATTTTAGGAAGGTACCGGCTCAAAAATATAGTTGGTGTCGTGTCTTTCAAATGGTCAAACAAAAAAGCAACTAGACTAAAATAAGTAAACTATTTATGGCCGTATGGGTAACAAAACAACAGATACACTAAACTTGATGGTCTAATTGTTTAGCTTGAAGGCAACTAACATGGTAGTGTACTCTCAGTTTGCGGTTCTTTAATAACGATGATTCCCTGAGTTACGGTTTTCGGGAATAAGGCATTCAAGCAAAAACCCTATGGCACTATACCCGGCTTTATCCACACTCTAACTAATAATATAATTTGATCTCCACAATCTTTTGATATAATTTGATATCCACATTTATAACATGATTCAAAAGGAGGACTCACCATGCCAGCAACCATTTTATTAATTGCATCCAAGTCGTAACCTATAGTAGAAAGATCGCCTCGAACTTCTGTAACCTGTTCAACCAGTTCCAATAAAAATAAAATGTGTCACAGAATCAATTCCAATCATAATGACGCACAAATGATAGACAAAAATAAGAAGAGTTCCTTGGAAATTACCTCATTCCTAATCAACCTTGACAACTCCACCTGCTCATCTAACTTGCCATCCAAGCTTTCAATTCGTTGAGTTAAGTGTCGTTTAGCTGCCTAGTGAAGATAAAACAAATAAATGCACAATTCTTTATTGATTTCAATCCATTTCTAAAGAGATAAAAGAATAGAAAGGCTGCAGGTCAATCTAATGTTTCCAAAAGATGTTCTTTCATTTCTAGCTGTGGATATAAGACTTTGTAAGGCAAATAACTTGACCTTCATATTCTTATCGATTCAAATGTATAGAAGCTGAACCCATACAGAGAAAGACAGAAGAGGTCTAGTTATTCAAGGTGAAACTTACAGCTATAACGTCATTCACTTGCTCCAGCTGTTTTGTCAAGTTTGTAACAGCATTTGCCATGTTTTTCTTTGTCACATACATAAGGTCTGAGAAGGAAAGCCCCTGAACAATAAACAAGAAATCCATAAGTAAGAAGGTGAAATGGCTCCACACGAAGGATAAAATATAATTTGAAAGGGAGAAAACAGATAATTTTCCAAAAAAAACTGGTCACTGCTAAAGTCAAGTATTTGAAAACAGAGATGCAACTATAAATAACATTAATCAGAGAAATAGACTAATACACACCTTCCACCACATGTATCCATAACCCACTGCTCCAACAGCAGCAGCAGGCACAATAAGAGACGTCACATTACCTGGATAGAGAGACAAAGGGAACGAGATATGTCAGATCAATAAAGAAACAGCTGATCTCAAAATAAACAGATGCTATAGGTAAATGTAAGTATGAATCAAACGAAGTCATGATGCTTCTGGTGGTTCTGGATAGAAACAGAAGATTTACCAAGTTGGCCAGAACCCCCATTAAGAACTGTGATCTGCCTTGACGAGGCCAATTGTCGAACCTCCATCGCTAACCTCTTCACCTATAAGATGAAAAAAGCACATTTAATTTTTTAAGGCATCCTGAACATGCTCTTTGAAAGCACCCTGTTTAGTACACTTGTTTACAAAGATTAAAATCTTAGAAGATGACACAAAAATATTGTGGAAAGCATTTTCTTCTTTTTTTTAAAAAAAAAAAAATTAGCTAATGTGTTAATGTTATTTTACTGAAGGCAGAGAATGGTTCGCAAAGCAGTTTTATCACAATAATGATATCCCAGACATAAGCTATTGTCGAGGGTTGGAATGCTTTCAGAATACTTCAGAAAATTAAGGGTGCGAAATAAGTCTATAAATAAGAACGGTGTCATGTTTGGCAATGAATTTGTCATGGATAAACTTACCTGAGCAGCAATGGCATCAGAGTAGTCGGTTTCACTTTCTGATGAATTGCCTTTTTTCTCCATACCTTTCACCAAGGACTGTAAAACCAGAATGACAGTTAATAGTCTCCAGATCCAGTAATTATGTACCACTCTCACACAAATAAAATAAACAATCCATTCATCACATAACTTATATTAGTAAAAAAACAAAAACACACCACAATCCAAATGAATAACCTAAGAACCCTTACATAAGTCACCATATGTGCCCTCTTCCTAATTGACTTTTATTAAATGGGGAAAAACGATCTCCTGTCACTTTCTTTTCAAGCAGCCATGATTAGGGAAAAACACTGTATGAACCCGGTTCACCCTAAAATATAGTGTGTCAAACCAATCACATTTCTTAGTTTTAATTTAATAATTTAAGGTGGGCCTGACAATGGTAACTTTGGGGGTCCCCATTTAAGTCTCGGGTTTTTATCGGGTTGGCACACTAAAATATAATGGACCGGATTCACCCAATACATTCTCCATGATTAGAGATTAATTTTACTATGTATTCATCCAGACAGACAAGGAAACTCAATTTGTCTTTCACTTGTAGCCCTTCTTTGGACAACCTCCAATCATCAGATAGTCATCCCAGATTACTATACTGAACAATAAAATATTGCAATTCCTCACACCCACCTTAAATTGAGCTCCTATACAATAAAAAAAACGAGACAAACCCACAAATAAACAGCTAAAATGTACCTGAAGCTCCCCCAATACATCTGATAACTTTCCGTTCTTTATCAGAAACGTGCTAGTATACCCTGTCATAAAAAAGTTCAAGTTATGTACATCTGGTCAGATCACGAGCACCAGAAGAGAAGTCAAGCACGCTAGTACTACAGCTGTCTAGTCTGGTATATGTATGTATGTATGAATGTACGTAACATGTGAACAACCATCGAGTTGTATAGTCAGATTGAAATAAAAAACCGAAGACATCAAAGCTAAGCTAAGTCAACTGGTTCTCCAGCTTTATAAGGTCACATACGTATGTATACCCTGTCACTATCAGAGGGATGAACTAGGAAGGGATAGAAGAAGCCTATATCCCCCGCATATTGAAAAAAATATGAATATTTTCTGAATTTTTACCATGTATTATAGCTAAGATTTGCCGATTCTAACGTTTTAGCACCTCGCATATATACTAAAACGTATATTCACATGAAATCCAGCACTCTCGTCTCCAGGTCTTAGTTCCGCTACTAGTCACTACTATCGATACAGTTATCACAACTTCTACCTTAGCTGGGTTACGAGGTTTGCCACATGAATAAATCAAACCATGCAATATCAATAATAATAAACGAACTATATTTCAACAAGCAATATGGGCCGTTTGGCATCAATTTTTTTGGCTCAAAAAGCTACTTATGAAAAGCAGTGACCAAAAGGCTGCAGTGGAGCGTTTGGCAACAAGTTACAAAAGCTAACTTTTAGTATTAAAACTGTTTTCGAATAACCCTTTTTTACTTTTCGCATTGCTGAATAATAAAAACCCGTATCCACAGCTTTTTTAGTCAAAATCCACACAAAAAATGACTAAAATAGCAACAAAACCCTATCCTTTTTCCTGTTTTAAAGCTTGTTCGCCCTAAAAGCTTGCTTTTCTACAACAAGCTAACAAAAGCTGCCTAGCCAAACACCGCTTGATTTTTCTTAAGAAAAAAACTATAAAAAATACTAGAGACAAAAAGTTGATCCCAAACAAGCCCTAAAAACGAATAAAAGTCAGATGGATTTGGGTCCATTTGGCAACAGATTATTAGGTCAAAAACCATATTCATAAAATCTGTTTTAAAAATCCAACCAAAATCCAGATTTTTTTATTTTTGGTTTTTTTATGCTAAAAATCAGCTTTTCAAAAGATAAATAATCTGGCTGAACAAACACACAGATTTTCAAAATCGAAAATCGAAAAATCAGCAAAAAAACATCCGTTGCCAAACAGACCCAAAAACTATAGAAACAAATAGAAATTAAATTAACTATCCAGTCGAATAAGCTTAAGCTAGATCATATGTACTTATCTCCACATAGTGAGATCAGATCTACTAGTAAGATATAATAACAAATACAAACAATTTGATGAATTTTCCAGTTGGATAAATAAATAAAAAACAAAGACAGATAAAAGCTTGCTTTTTAACAATAAGCTAACAAAACGCTGCCTAGCCAAACACAGACCTAAATACGAAAAAAGCTAAACAAAACTAGAGACAAATAAGTTGATCCCAAACAAACCCTACACAAAAACAAAACTCGGCTGGAGATAGAAACGATAAAAATGAATATTCCAGTTGTATAAGCTACACATAGTGAGATCAGATCTACTTCTTAAATATAATAAGTAATAAATACAAACAATTTGATGGAATTTTGCAGTTAAATAAATAAATAAAAAAACAAAGGCAGGTAAAGTGATAGTGGTATATATAAACTATATGTATGTTTGTATGTACAGGTTAGTTATATAGGTATCAAAATACCTAACAAAACCCTAGATTTTCTTTCCTTTTTCCAGTTTTTAAGCCTTTTCCGCCCAAAAAACTCGCTTTTTTACAATAAGCAAACAAAAACTGCCTAGGCAAACACCGCCCTAAATACGAAAAAAGCTATAAAAAAAAGAACTAAAGACAAAATCTGCCTTAGCCAAACACCACCCTAAATACAAAAAAAAACTATAAAAAAAAACTAGAGACAAAAGCTGCCTAGCCAAACACCACCCTAAATGCGAAAAAAGCTAAAAAAAACTAGAGACACATAAGTTGATCCTAAACAAGCCCTAAAAACAAAGAAAAGTCAAATGGAGATAAAATAAAGAGAAACAAATAGAAATTGAATGAATATTCAAGTTGTATAAACAAGCTAGCTTATAGGTACTTATCTACATTTAGAGTCTGTTTGGCAACAGATTATCTGGTCAAAAAACAGTGTTGAAAATCCACCCAAAATCTGGATTTTTTTAAAGCTTTTTTAGGCTAAAAATCTTTTTTTTAGAAGCTAAATAATCTGAACTGTCCAAACACCCACAGATTTTTATAATCTAAAATCCAAAAATCAGCTAAAAAAATATGTTGATCAGATCTACTTGTTTATATAATAATAAATAGAAACAATATGATGGAATTTTCCAGTTATATAAATAAAGAAAAAAACAAAGGCAGGTAAAGTGATAGTTGTATATATAAACTATATGTATATATGTATGTATAGGTTAGTTATATATGTATAAAATACCTAACAAAACCCTAGTTTTTTTTTCCAGTTTCCTGTTTGTAAGCTTTTTCACCCAAAAAAGTCAAAAAAAAAAGGCTTTTTCACCCAAAAAGCTTGATTTTGAACAATAAGCTAACAAAAGCTGCCTATCCAAACACTGACCTAAATACGAAAAAAGCTAAAAAAAACTAGATACAACTAAGTTGATCCCAAACAAGCCCTACAAAAAAAAAAACTCGGATGGAGATAAAAACAATAGAAACAAATAGAAATTAAATAAATAAGCTCAAAGTAAGTAATCAGATGATCTAGTTAATTAATGGATATAATAATAAATAGAAACAATATAATGAATTTTGCAGTTAAATAAAAAAAAGAAAGGGAGGTAAAGTGATGAAACTATATGTAAACAACATAAATATATATATATATGAAATAATACCTGCACCGACTAAGATGATGATTTTAGAAAGACCCATTCCAGTTTGCAACGCCATCTCTCTCTACAAACCCAAACTCTCCCAATTTACTAAATTCTGTAATATATAATATTACTAATATATTAAATACTACTTTACTACTTTTTTTTTTTAACTTGTTACTCTTTCTCCACGTTTCCCGAATTTGTTACCTTTTGACCACACGTCTTTCTTTTTTTAACTCGTTACTCATAAATATTACATGGAGTGAATTTATTTATTTTAGAAAAAAAATTAAAAATAGTGTATATCATTTTTAACAATTTAGTTAATGATTTATCAGTTTTGTCTCATTTGAGGAATTGAGGACATGATGTTAAATAAAATAATCATTTTGCACTTTCACATATCATATAGTTCTGTCAACGTCCGTTAAAAATAGATTGCGAAATGTGAAATATAATTACTGTAATTTTGTCAATTTATACTGTTAGGTCTTTAATTGGGCGAAAATTAAATTGTTAAAACTGATACTCAAATCCCTAAATTGTTAAAACTGATACTCAAATCACTAAATTGTTAACCATTATTGTTACAATACACTAAACGTATTTTTTTAGTCTCTAACTTTGCTCTTGGTCTTTTTTTTTTTTTTTTAAATGATCCTTTAATAAATAATTTGAGACTTAGTGGTTAAAATCTATTTAAACTTAGTTGCATATGCTTCCTAATAACATTACCTACGTATGATATTACTTCTTAACTATTCGTTTTTTAACTTTAACTTTGATTTCACTGATTTTATGTTGATATATAGCAAATCTTAAATGGATTAATTGACAATGTGTGCTTTTTTCACTATTAAGTGTGTTTTTATTTAGTAATAGCATAAGAGATTCGTCCAATGGACGGGTTCGATTTGCTAAAGTCAATTTAAAACATTTTTTAAAATTTTACTTATTATATAGTCGATATTAAAGGAGAGTTTATTAATTTAACATGTGTTACTACAATTCGTGTTATTTAATTTATCTAACAAATAATAGACCATGCTTTATGAAATTTGTTAGCGAAACAGTTGAGTGTAAAAGATTGTTTTAATATTATGGTCTTAAATTCTATGTAATTACACTACTTGAAGTAAAACAAGATCTATTAAAATTTAATAAACACTAAGTTTTTTATGTCTACGTTCTAATATGTGTTAACTTGTAATGAAATAAACTAAACACGGATATTTTATTGGCGTCATTAATATTTTTTCGAATGTAACTCTTAGTTCTTGTTGACACATGATATACAAATGAATAATTCTATGATAATTTTAGTACAAATATACTTTTTTATTTTTAGAAAAAATAGATCAAGTTGTCATTTCGTATAGATGAGAGACTATTATTGTCGCAAACTACTATATAAGAACCAAGTAATTGTATGAATGAAACTTGAGGATCATAAGCATAATTTACCTATTGACATTGTTTGTCACAAATGTGTTAGATTAGCAAAATTTAAATAGGATAAAAGCATAAGGACCAAAGTGAAAAACAATTTATTTATATCATGCTATTAATATAATCAAACTTAATTTAAATTTTGTCAATTTTTTTTAAAAATAACTCATTCTATTTTAATAATTAACAATGTACATGATCTAATTAATTAATAATTTGTCCTTACTATATTTTAGTAATTACGGATATATCATAAATTAATTAACAATTCGTTTTAACTTGTATAACTATAATAAATGATAGCATATCTGAATATTATGTTCAAAATAAAATATATTACGAGATTTATATCATTTCGCGTCACAGACGCAACGTGTGGGTAAATTTTACTATTATAGATAGAATCAAAGTAAAATACCAAAAAATCACTACTTTTTAAACCTTATTCCAAAAAACACACCATCAAAATTTTCATTCCATTTAGATCATATCTCAACTCTCCTCACCTTCTCATATAAAAACCGGCACACTCCATTTCAACTCTGTATTTACTCGACTAAAATTTATTTATATAATCCGACCCACCACTTGTCCATGGGTTGGTTGCGACAGTGGTGGTCCGTCAAAGATTCAAGGAGGTCGTCGGATCTCCGACGAGCCGCCGCGGCCAACGCCAACCCTCACTCAAAAAAATTCAAAAAAAAACATTTTAAATTTTAAAATTCAAAAAGTTCAAAAAACTCGCTTTGCATTGTGTATGCACTTTTTTGTAATGTGTATGCACTTTTTTTATTATTATTTATGCTCTTTTTTGTATTATTGATGCACTTTTTTTCATTGTTTATGCATTTTTCTGGATATGTATTCACTTTTCTGAATTTTATATGCATTTTTTCTCGATTTGTATATGCATTTTTCTGTATTGTTTATGCATTTTTTTGGATGTGTATGCACTTTTTTAATTGTGTATGCACTTTTTCGATTATGTATGCACTTTCTCGATTGTGTACACTTTTCACAACTGTGTATGCACATTATTTTGGATTGTGTATACATGTTTTTCACGATTGTGTATGCACATTTTTTTGAATTGTGTATACATGTTTTTCATGATTGTGTATGAACATTTTTGGATTGTTTATACACATTTTCGCGATTGTGTATGTACCTTTTTAGTTTGTGCATGCACTTTTCTCGATTTCTTTATTTCGGCTTGTTTTTTGAATTTTTTTGAGTGGAGGTTGGCGGCGACGACGACGGTTCACCGGAAGTCCGACGAGCTTGTTAAGGCTCCGACGGATATCACTATCGTCGTCAACCCATGGACAAGTGATGGGTTGGATTATAGGTACAAAGTCTAGTTGATGAGAAAGAGTGTTGGAGTGGAGTGTGCTGGTTTTTAGATGGAAAGAGTTGTTGAGGAAAGAGAAATTAGTACATAAATGAAACAAAATGTTTAGGGCAGTACTTTTTAGAAATATTTGAACTTATTTGATACTTTTTTGGCATTGGCCCTAGAATATTTGAACTTATTTGATACTTTTTTGGCATTTGCCCTAGAATCATGGACAGAACATGCATATGATTACTGCGGCAACCCCACAATTTTTAATAATTTCATTTTTTATGTATTATTTTTCGAATTAATGTATAAGTATAATATTTCGGCAACACTTAAATTTTATTTCCGGCAACCCCTTTCAAATTTTTTTTTTTTTTTGTATTTACATACTATTACGTACATTTTTATAATGATACTATTTTAAAAAGATTGAATATTACAAATAGTACGAGTAAATAAAAATTCAAATTAGGGACGTAGCGACTTGACTTACAATAACAAATGACATAACTAACAAAAGAATATTTTATTTATTAGTGGCTACTTGTGTCACATACACTAATTTAACACGATTCGGGATGCTTCTATCCTTTTCAATGTACCATATTTTATTATCTGTTATCTAAATTATTCAAACTTTTATTAAAGAAAATTAGAAAAAAAAATCTCAAATTAAGATTAAATATTTTGCTATATATTCCAATGGTTATACACAAAATAAAATCATTCATATATATTTTAATTTAGAGAAAACAATAAAGTTATAAATCTAAAAATTATACATTTTGATTAACATGTTGTCCATAAATTATGAAATTTATCAAGAATAAATGACAAAATTTCATAAAAAAAATAAAATCTTAACAATTTGAGCAAATATTTTGTGAACTTGAGTATTAAATATAAGTTTGATTCTTTATGTTCTCTTTATTAAATTGTGTTTTTAGGTCGTATTTTATCTAGTTTTTTAAAAAACTCAAGTGTATATTTTTTGAATGAGGTAGTTTTAGCTGACAAAACGGCGAGACAATTTGGATGGCGGTTTTAGCTGACAAAATGAGTTTTGAAAATTAAAGTAGGGGTTCACAAACAAATTTATATTTGCTTCCCCGAGTCCGTTCATTTATAATGGAATAGAGAATACGAAAATGAGTCGAATTTGAGCAATAGTATATTCAAATCATTAAGCGTCTCGGCTCGTTTGATCAAATTTATATATATATATATATACTAGTAATCGTGCCTCACGCGTTACATGTGCGGCACGTAATGCAATAAAAATATAGAAAATATGTATAGTTATGATGATATAAATATGTGGATAATAAAAAAAAAACATATTTTAAGATTTAAAAGAATGTTTGGTTGTTAAAGAGTGATAAATAGTTTTTTTTATTTTTATTTTTATTTTTATGAGAGTATGATATTATTGTAATAAATATAAAGTTGTAGGGGTATTTTTTTAAAAAAAATGGATAAATTGGTTAGGCTCATTTGACTTGATTGACTTATTATAATATAATGTTATATATATATATAAATATAAATATATATATATATATGGAAAATGTTATATGAACATCATGAAAAACACCCAACTAGACACTTTTTCGTAAAAACGCTCCAAATCAAGATTTGGTTAATGCAAATCTCAATGGTTTCACGACGGAAACACAAATATGCGTCTTGTTTTTTTTTTCCGAAATGTATAATGATATGTTTTCGAATTTATGGTAAAATTTAAAAATTCAAAACATGTCATTATACATCTCAGAAAAAAAAAACAAGACGCATATTTGTGTTCCCGTCGTGAAACCATTGAGATTTGCATTAACCAAATCTTGATTTTGAGCGTTTTTACGAAAAAGTGTCTAGTTGAGTGTTTTTCATGATGTTCATATATCCTCATCAATGTAGTTAGTAATGTAGATAATATTATGCTATAGATAATGTTCATACTAATGTAGTTAGTAATGTTTGTTTATGTTTATAGTTGTTATAACCAAAAAAAAAACTAACTTTTCCTTTCAATAACCCCAAGCAATCGTGGAATTTTGCATATAAATAGAATGCATCTGGAAGCAAAGAAAAGATCCACAAGCGATCATATTTATCCTTTCAAAAAATTTATATTTACAGTTATTTATTTTCAAGCATTATATGAGTAGTTCATCGTTTCAAAAAAATTACATTTATTTATTTTCAAGCATTATATGAGTAGTTCATATCATTTGTAGATTTGTAGTTAGTGGCAGTGCTGACACGTAAATTTTACTGCCACTAAAAATACGTCACGTGTCTTTTAAAACATAATTAAAATTTGTTAATAATACATTTAAATAGAAAAGAAGTTATTAGTAATTTAAAATAAAATAAATTATAATTTATTATCTTATAAAATTAATATAGTAAATTTAAATAAAATAAAAGTATTTATTTTCCTAAAAACCCACTTAGTATGAAGAAAACAAAGAGTTTTTTTTAATTATATAGCTCATTAAAATATTTTTAAAGCACAAATACTAAATTTAAATCAAATAATAAGTCTTGGTCTTATATGAAAACGGGCCCAAACTTGAGTATGTGACCTTGCAAATAAAAGATCACCTCAAAAGCTATAAATAGAGGAGTGGAGGTGGCATATTTCTCACAATCAAAATCTATAAAATATTTCTCACAATAAAAGCTCACCTCAGCTACGCTCCGCTCCTCCACGTGCGACATGAAATCAGCTCCGCTCCTCCACAGCCGCCAAGTAATCAGCTCTGCTCCTCCACAAATGTCAGGGGATCAACTCATAGGAGAAGCTCTACACACTTCGGCCTCAACGAACGCCTTCAAAGTCTGTAACAAATCTGCTAAAAGCAGCAATTAAGGCGTTTCTATGGATCAAAATCTTCAAGTTCTTCATCAAATCTGAATAACTTCTCCAATAAATTTGTCTTCGATTTTCAGGAACGACTACAAGTAATAAGCAAAACGTTTCTGTAAATCAAACTCTTCAAAATTATTCACCAAATCTGAAGAACTCCACCCAAGAAATCTACAACAAACCGGCATTCGATCTTCATAAACGACTACACAAAGGCAAAAACGCGTTTCTCTATATCAAAATCTCCAAATTATTCACCAAATCTGAAGAGCGTCTAAATCATCAACGAAATCAACTAAACTACAAAGTTTTTCATCAAATCCGAATAATTCTACTCAAGTTCAACAAATTCAACAAAATTTATCAAAGAGTCTAAAACAGCATTTCGAGCCATCACAAATTGTTCGAATATGAGAATCAAATGACTTTCATTTATATATTTTCTTTTAGAAATAATTAGAGATTGTATCCGCAAATTAATTGATAAATAAAATTTAGTTTGTTTCGCATTCATTTTCCTTGTGTTCAGCACATAGTGAAAACATGTGTGAAACATGCAGTTATATAAAATATTTTCACAAGATCAATATAGCGATTTCAGTTATATACTGTTTTGATCATTTGTTCTTGAAAGGGCCGGATTTGGGCTAGGCCCAACAGGCACGGATCTACAGCCCAAAAAACGTATATTTTTAAGGCATTCGTTTGGCAAAATATTAAATATATATATATATATATAATTAATTTACTTTCTCTAATCAATAGTTATTTGTGGCCGAGTGGTTGGTTTTAGGGGTGGCCTTTTTATATCGACTTGTACCAACCGATCGCTTTTCGAGCCGAACCAATCAAGTCGGTACCAAAAGTTTGGTATACCTACATTACGGTACGGTACAACCGAACCGATCTTTGAATGTCGGTTCGGGTTCGGTATTCATGTGGTGAGTTTGGTATGTTACCGATCCAAACGAAATATTAAAATATAATATATAGACAAATAAACTAGAAGACTTATATACACTTATTAACATAGTTATATTTATTTATTTTACTGAATATTTATAACATTTTATTTTATTTATAATTTTTACCAGAAAGGTTTAATAGTGTGTACTCTTTTATGCGAAGAAACAATAAATTTAACAATGATATAAATAAATACAATAAACATTTTTAATCTACTATTTTTAAAACTTTATACTAAGTTTTTTTCCCGATACGTACCATTTTTCTATCATCATTTATAAACTCTAAAGTTTGGTATAAAAACCAAAACCGAACCGAACCGAACCAACCAAACAGTTTGGTATATACCGAAAGTTCGGTATACCGAATTTTTTAGTTCGGTAATGGCATAAAAATTCTCAAATCAAACTAGTTTGGTATGGTATCGGTATATAGTCAAAAAGTTTGGTATCGAACCGATTTCACCACTAGTTGGTTTCATTACTAAAGAGTTTAGTCAACATGTGTTCGAGTCTGTGCGGAGACAATATTATGTTTTTTTATTTAATTATAGAATTTAGTACACTAATGAACCTTTTAATTTTATATAAGTTTCTATGTGGTCTCCTATATTAAAAAAAAAATAGGTAAGGACCTGATTTGTTGAATATATAATAGATTTGGTCTCTCATTTTATTTTTAAAAAAATCATAGTATAATTTAGTTTGAATGCGAATTTTGTAAAAAATTTACTTCGTATCATTGAGTTTTTTGTTAAATGTGCTCAACTTATTACATATAATATTTTCTAACTTAATATTTTACCATTTATTAATCGTATCTTATAAGTTTTATTTAAATACCTTCTCTTTTTTTTACGAAGAAAAAAAAAAACCCATTTTTAAGGTGGTCTAAGGCTCCCAAAACTCTGAAAACGGTATTGATTCTTGATAATTTTAAAGAAGTGCTTAACTAATACATTTCAGTGGATTAAATCCGCTTTGTGGAGTAAAGTTGGGTTTGATAGTTATAAATTTGTAATTTTTTTAGTAACAATGTTTGGCAGTAGAAGTGGTGTTCAAACTATAATTCTACATATAAAGAGTAAACAGAGAGTTAATCACTCAAAAGATAGTGAGATTCCAGAGAACTCTCACATCCGAGACTCGCCGGGACAAAGATGTAACGACCCGGTTCTCCGATCGAACCGCCATCTTTTGCTTCCTACCACTAATATTATAATTTTTGACCCAATTTTGTTATCGCTTCTTAGGCTGCACGACTTTAAAAGGCATTGATGATAAAAAAGATGATACTTCTACCTTATATACTATATATGTACTATATATGTAAGCGATGTGGAATAGCTCACTTATTTTTACCACGGTATTTTTCTATCAAAATCCGAATGATTAGAAAAGCAGTTTAAATGACCTATCAAAAGGTCAAACTGTGAAAAGGTAGAAAAACAATGTGGGCGAAAGCTTAAATCAAAAGCATGATTGAATCAAATGCCAAACTCCAGATAAAGCAAATTGCACATGAATTGTCCAATCCCGAGAGCGATGGAACTAAGAAGTTAAATATTGAAGGAAGTACTGAAATACATGTAGCACAAAGTAGTTTGAAAAAGTCCCATAATTTATGACACATTAAAAGAACGAGAGAAACCTTTGAAGTTGCCATCAAAATACTTGGCTAATAAAAGTGAACAACCTCCCCACAAGGTGATAAACTTTTGATGAACTAATAAAACAAAAGTTCTTTGTATTAACAATAGTACATGAATTGTCATCTAAAAAAAAGTTAATTGGACAGGAGTATTGCAAATGCTATAATACATTTAGGCAGGGGTGGATTTACGGGGTAGGAGAGGCCGTTGCCATCCCAAAAATTTTAAAAATGATTTTTTTTATAAGAAAATTTTCAAAAAATTAGGTTATATATATTAATAGTCCCCCATAAGATATATAACTATGCTTAGCTTATTTGATAATCTTAGCTAAAATTAAACAAGAGATTATTGGTTCGATTATTTACTATCGCAACTTATTTTATTTTTATTTTTTTCCATGTTTATTTAGTTACATGAGCAACACTTCATTGATCATTATTTTCAATAACAACCCTATAGTTGTACGTTTCTTCTTAAAATCGATAAAATATCTTTATAATTTTAAATTTACTGTGTTTTTTATAATTACCAACTCGATTTTTTTTAACACTTTTAAACCCGGTTTTCTATTATTTTAAACGTTGTTTTTCTTAAAATTCTAATAGCAATTTTTTTTCTACGACCCCCAACGATATTATCCTTTCCGCCCCTGTATTAAGGCATGCAATTCGAAATCGTAAGACATTAGAAATAATGTTCAATACCTAATGAATATAGTTTTGTTGCAGTACCGAATTAGACTGAGAAAGAAGCTATGAGGATTTATGTTGATCCATTTTCAAACACGAATGTTAACATGGTGTTAGCCAAAATCCTAATATCATATAGGCTATAGATGACATGGAAGAGGATAGTGATAACCCAAAATGAACGGGTCTGCAGCATTATAACGAAGCCAAAATTGATGAATAAATACAAATGGAAAAAAAACAGGTTATGCCGACTGTTTTGATCAAGAATTTTCAGAACTAAGAGTCAATTATGGCTGTAAAAGAAGCTATATAGGGTAAGCTATTCGCAAGCCAGACCGTGTTTTAACACTATGGGGAGCAGTTGATTTAGAGATTTACGTGGGTGCAAAGTTGATTTTTGAAGTAATCGACCAAGAATTTTTAGACTAAATCTGCACGACCCACAAAATGGTTCGATCACAATTAATTATGGGAATGTGGTTCACTCATTGAAGGTAGATGTTCCACAATTACAAAATTCCTCTAAAAATATTGTTTGTCGATTTATTGAGATTTAATTATTTGTACTATAAATGTTTATGAGAAAGCAAAAGACGAATGTTGTTGATTTAGCCGAATTTCCCCTCCATACATAACAACTAATACGGAGTTCCACAATGTTACTATTTTATAATTGTTGTAAGATATTATTGGACTATTGGGCTTGTATTTTATGGGTCCAAGTGGGCTTGTAACCCTACATCTCTATCTATATAAAGAGGGTTATGGGTCTTCTATTTGAGATTCATTCATATACTTCTGATAAATAAAGACTCTGTTGTTGTCTCTGTCATACCTCTCTCTATATCTATACATATCTCTATATATATCTATAACGAGCTAATATGTCACACAACACGTTATCAGCACGTTGCTCGCTTGCGGATATTGAAGATTTTGGGTAAACGCACGGATATTTGGATATTTGTTCGAAGAGTAGGGTTTAATTTCGAAGATTGGGTTATAAATATACGGCTAAATTTTGAAGTTTTTTTTCTCTATCGACCTACCTCAAAATACGTGGAGTACGGTACATCAATATTTTATTTACTCTCGGAAGTAAAATAGAAAACAATACGATATGATAAATTTTAAACTGCATAAATAGATTGCACGATAGATTTGCATCCTGCTGAAATAAAGTGAAACAGATGCTTCAACTCTAGATAATAAAACTATATTTGGTCACCATCATGTTGTCTACCTGTATGTTAGAAAAGCCAAAAGGCAGTATATATATGTATGTAAAATTTATTTCCTTGCATGTTGTGGTGTAATTTAAAATTATCTTGTAGGGAACTTGTATGTATATTGTTAATTGTTAATTAATAAATAGTACTTACATGCATGATTTATTTAACATGTACATGACTTACACATATAGCAATACAATTGTAAAATATTGAGTAATATCTTGTTTAGTGTAAATTGTTAAATTTAGATTGTGCTAATATGTACTACCATGCTACTGCTATATTATTTAATTATGCAAGCAGGTACGATCTATGTAATTTATTTATTGCCATGTACATATATGTATAATATGGTAATTTGCGAAATCATATATATTCACATTTAAGTTGAAAAAATTATGAATCTTCCCTAAATAGGCTCACCTATTTGGATACGATGTTTAGGAAAGATATAGGCGGAAGTCGATATCCTAATGAGGTCGGGTTTTAAGTGGCATTCGTGCCCTCCACCCTCACCGTCTTTCCTGGTCGTGTTCAATTAGAGCTACCGAAAGGGGTTGACTAAATAATAATTTCCCCGAGTGTGTTTATATAGTGATGTATGTTTCGCCGAATTGGTGTCTCTGTATCGACCTGTCGTTCGATCAATGAGAACCTATTCACATTAAAAGCAAAACTATTTTTCGAACCTGTCGTTTCGAAATAAAGTTTATGTTTGTGCAAACCATAAACATATAAACCAGTCGTTTTATATGATAAATAATCCAGAACTCCCAACACATGTTGGATGCCATCTATGATGAGAAAAATCGTAAAAACATACTTGCGAAATGACTGTTTAAACATCGATTTTAATTCGTCACCACATGTTACTCACCCTGATGTGTGAAAAATGTGATGCCCAATTTTTTTTTGGATGCCATCTTTGATGAGTAAAACACGAGTTTGTTGTTACCATCAGGATGAATGCTAAGGCGTTGATTTTATTCCGCCGCCACATTTGAGACGTGATGACGTCTATGGTGAACAAATGTCTGAAATTGACATATTGGAGCAATCCTTCACCAAAATACTAGCTTGGAAATTGTATTTCATAAGCAGTATCGTGAATTTATATTCACCATGTTCCTTTATCGCCCATCTGTTATTGGATAAGAAAATTACCCCGGTGAGTAATTTTAATCCTATTGGGTCAATGGCGAATTGTTTGCCTGATATTAATGCTCTTCGTGTACATTTTTTTTCACGAATCGAGAACCGAGACAAGTGTTATTTGTCTCGAACTGTCGTGATCCCGATGAATCGCCTACCAAAAGAGATTTTAGACAATCGTCAAAATCGAAAACCTGCGGTTCCAAGACAGTAATTAAAATGAACAATATGGCCCGTTGTCACAAAGCAAGAGATAATGCTCAAGGAGGAAACTCTATGCTATAAAGACAAAGGTCATGCACGGTTACTCCTTAAATAGTTCAAAACTATTATAAAGGTGGAAAAACCGATGCTAATGTGGTTAAAGTTAACTGAAAGGAAACTCTTGAGACCCCCGATTTTGTGACTCAAATGAGTTTGATACCTTTCTTTATTGATTTTGATAAATCATTGAGCCATTTTTTCGCTCATCTGGATTATGTTTTCCATTTGGATTATTATTTTTCCATTTAGACCATACTTTTGGATTATGGTTTGCCTGTTTACAAAATTTCTCGAAATAATTTAAAGTGTTTTGAGCAAATTCCTTTGACAAATGTGACCAAACTTTAAATTATGAAATTTTAGGCAATACTTGTGGGGTAGTTGATTTTTTTTTAGAAATAGTGGGTAACAGTGTACCACATAATTTCACCAACTATTTGCCTAAAATAGTACTCAGTGACAACGATTCTGGACCTGTCGTTCCAAATCAAAATCTTTGGTAAAACCAAATTGATTTGTCAAATATGATACTTTATACTCTTGTAGGTCCTGTCGTACCTTGTTGAGTTATAAAATATTCGAGAAAACCAGTGTTATCTAGTAATAGCTCATGAAAGAATTGAAATTTCTTTACATAGCCTCCATTCAATACGACCAAAAACGTATTTTAGAGGAGTTGAAATGTCTTTCAAGTGGTTGCTACCACATTCTTTAAAGCATTTAAAGTTATCTTATCATTTCGCCTGTCGTCGAAATGATAAATGATTTAGATGCTAAGACATGATTGTCTATACTATCATTCGCCTATCGTCGATTGATTAGAGCATTTTGATATTGTGGCATTGACCGGATGAGATATTCCCGGGTCAAAAGACTATGCTTGATTTATAATCGCATCGCATTTGGATTCTCTCTGAGAATATATTTCGCGATTAATCCGAAATTCATGCCATTAATGCTCACTTTGAAAGACTAGTATGTGTAAAGATCACGAAATGAACTCGTAGAATTCTTGTAAAGAATTGAAGGAGTTATTGTGGACTTATCCAACCATAAGACGGACCATAAATATAAATGGTTATGGTTGATGCATCGATAATATGGTCACATTTGACTGTTGTCCACATAAATACAGCACTTCCCAAACTCTTAGCCTTATCATTAAGTTGATGGCTCATGATCCGGATTATCCTGAAAAGTCTAGTCGACTTGATAATACCGAAGAGTAATAATCGAAATTTCGATTTGAATTACTTGAGTTTGGAAATTGAACATCCTGTCGATTATGTTCAAACCCAAATGGACTCATGGAAAGTTTTGATGATGCGACTGTAAATGATTGCACGCACTTCTTGGTCTTGCGCACCAAGATTTATATTTCCGTGTGGGGTTATGCTATTTTGCTGCATTGGTCTGTCATGAGGCCCATAGACACTCAAACACCATATGCGTACCAGCTGGTTACTGGTTATGAGCCAGAAGTCTCATATTAACGCGTGTTTAGAGTGATTAATTAATATTTTGATTGAGCCGCTATAGCGTTCAAAATATGGACCTCTGAAGGGGACATAAGTCGATTATGAATCCCCTGCCTATCATTTGATAGAGTAACCTTGGCAAGCGATCTCTTTACCGCATGATATGCGAAAGTGACATCGCTAAGACTGTTCTCCCCGTCGTTAGGGGGAGATTTGCACGTTACCGTTGATAAGGAACGATGTAAATTAACGTGGCATAACTCACTCAGTCTTAGCTTGATCCCCAAAACCGCACTTAGTGATAAGTAAGTGCATAGACTCCCTCAAGTCTAACTAAATGCCAAATGCATTTAATGACTTTATGAGATGTCACGAGATCATTTATACCTGCTGCAAAATGCTTGCAAGGATAGACGTCCCTGTCGGACGCCGTGTTCCTGTCGTAACACGTTGCTTTGGCCGAACCCACCAAGCAAAGGACGCTGTCCTCGGCCGTCAGTCTGTCGTCCTTCCCAAGATATGAGTAAGTTGACCGGTTCTTAATTCGTTCAGCCCCAGAGGTGGTGAACTGAAACTCGTTTGTTGCACGAGATTATAAAGGATCAAGGAGATGTGTGATTTCCTCCTCATCCTAAGAATCTCGAAATATCTATCGATCATGATATCTTAGACGATATTGAAGCGAAACGAGACTGTCATTGATTACTTGTTTATATATTCAGTGACGACTGATAATATGAACAAATTATGATAGAGAACCATGTACCGTTGCCTGAAGTCAACGTAGAATAGACTGTACTAATGGAAACTTGCAATCTAAGTAGACTCCTTAGCGAAAGTGTGTTCGGACCTGTAGTTCCAACACCACCAATGTTAAACGAGTTCGTTTATTTGGTTATTCGTAAGGAAAAGTGATGAGAATAATGAGATTGTAGAATGCTCGCCTAGTAGCGCAAGGCTTCTCTCACACCTTGGAATTGATTACGAGATGGTTGATTTCCTCGTAATGGACATTATAACAGTCCCCTACTTTACCAGTTTAGTAGTTTCCGAAAAACTGAGTATGCAGCCATGAATGTGGTCACGGTTTTATCTCTATGGGGATTTAGACAAAAAGATATAGATGAAGGTCCCTGTGTGACTTCATGTGCTTAAATCAAGTAGTTTCTGGCCACGGAACACGATCTCAATTGACTGAGACGTTCACTATATGGATTAATATAATCCGAGCGGATGTGGTATACCGCCTAAGTGAGTACTTGATTAACTTGGGATACTTGAACAAGTATTATGCCCTTGCGTGTTTTATTACGCGATCCATTTTTGGATTTGTCTTCGAGATGAAGGATTTTGGGAAGACACGGTAGTGACTCAACCTGATGATTGAGTCCCATAAAGATTGAATCTAAGTCCATGATTCAGACTACACCCAGAAGGTGTTATGACGTTTTAGTCATCATGACGCTAAGTCGTCATATTCTCCCATGATCGTTCGATCACTAGACATTGATATAGACCCAGTCCGTCCCTGATGTGACGATGAAGAGATATTGAACCATGATGTTCATATCTAAGTACAATAAGCGCATCATTGTACTTGGTCTAATGTGCTAGGACGAACATCTCGTCTGCTGTGAATGGTATAGCTCGACACAGCATCGCGCTAACACGCTGCCATCGAAATGGCACTAAAGACACATTCCCTTACCTTATGGTAATTTTGGAAGTGGGCTAGTTTATCCCATTTGCGTCATCGAGTGTACCCACCCCCTTCGTTACTCGAATTAACGCAACCCTTTTTTCGGTTATACCGATGCTGGTTACTTATCAGACCCGCATAAGGGATATTCCTAACATGGCATGTCTTTACCATTAGGAATAAGGCGATATCTTGGAGGTCTTGGAATGACTCCAAACGAATCACTATGATCTGCTCGTGCTCTATGAGACGACTAGAGAGTGTATATGGCTTCGAGCTAGTATTAGCCATATTTGAATTACATATGTTCTGTCTCACGATCCAGATAAAACACTTGTCATAGAAGACAACTTGTTGTTATCGATCAAGAGAGACATGACTACATTATGCTATTTAGCATTTATCGTCGAAATAAATCTTCACATATGAAGTTTAAGAGCATCATGTCGAATGCTCGTTTTATTCCACGTTATATTTTCTTGCATACATTCGTGTGCAAGTAAATGAGGCATCCAGTCGAATGCTCGTTCTCTTTCTTGGAATATGAAATCTTTGCACCCAGTCGTGTGCAAGTGAGGGGGAGCATCCAGGTGAATGCTTATTGCACTAATTACTACTTAGTCGAAATCCTCGCACCCTGTCGTGTGCAAGTGAGGGGGAGCATCCAGTCGCATGCTCGTGTACTCTTTTTGTCTTTAGACCAAGGTTTTTTCCCACTGGGTTTTCCTTAGCAAGGTTTTTAGCGTGACACGTTCCCATTATATCTCACTTAAGATTGCCGAAATTATGGGGAGTATCCTGTTGTATACTTCTTACCACTGTGTACTCTTTTGTCCTTCGACTATAGGTTTTTTCCACTGGGTTTACTCTAGCAAGGTTTTGATGAGTCACCTGTTTTGTGGTTGATCCCCTACTACTACCACTGCTGCACTCTTTTTCCTTCGATCAGAGATTTTCCCATTGGGTTTGCTCTGTCAAGGTTTTGATGAGGCACACTGTTTTGTGGTTAGTTACTTACATGATATTTCGGCCTATATCATTCGGCTACACAGTTTCTCCTAGGTACCGGTTTTATCCCACACTGGGTTTTCCGGCCCTAACGTTTTTATGTGTTTAGCACTGCGAATGAACTCAACTCAGATCGACTGCATGAAGACGAAGAATTCAAGACGTCCAAAGGGAGAGTGTTGTAAGATATTATTGGACTATTGGGCTTGTATTTTGTGTGCCCAAGTGGGCTTGTAACCCTACCTCTCTATCTATATAAAGAGGGTTAGGGGTCTTTTATTTGAGATTCATTCATATACTTCTGATAAATAAAGACTCTGTTGTTGTCTCTGTCATACCTCTCTCTGTATCTATACATATCTCTATATATATCTATAACGAGTTAATATGTCACACAACAATAATTTTAATAAATTAAAATTAACAATTTGAAACGTTCCATGTCGCTCGAGAAAACACCATATCGCTTAAATAGGTATTGGGGGAGCAGTGCCCCGTGGGTGACATGTCGCCTGGTCCCACGTGCCATCTACACCTTTACCCGCCATGTTCCACCTGCATTCATTCTATATCTGCAACGGATATTCACTATCCCTCCTGTTTAAGGACAATTAATATTATGTGCATTTTTATGATTTCTACCAAATTAATTAGCATTAATTGTCTACCCTTTTGGTCAACACTAACGCCTTGCTTGTTTGCGATTGTAGTAGCAATCAGATTTGCAATACCTTCGTACTATGACGGGATAACAAATAAAGGCCGGATTAACAGTATAGACATGAAATATCAATGAAATGTTTGTTTTATTTTTATTTGAGTTATACTATTTTACAAATTTATATTTATATCAATAATAAATAAATTTGCAAAACACACACACATACATATATATATATATATATGATTTTAATATATGTATACCAGACATCATTTTACTTCAAATAGTTCAATTTCTCATCATTTCTAATCTTATGTTACTAATAGTCTCGCCTGCACTTTTCATACCAAACGCGGTATTTGTGGGTCCGACAATATTTCTAATCTTATCCGTCCTAATTTCATCCTAATACAACCTCAAGAAAACGAGGCCTAACTACGTATCATCGTTACGATTTCATTTATTGTCCCATTAATGCTAAATAGTTTCCAATGCTGAAATTATGAACCTCTTATTTATTGTTCGGTTCATCTAAAAATAAGTAATGAGTTCTTATCATTTATTTATTTTATTTTTTAATTACTTAAAATACAAGTTATAATTTAATAAATTAAAAGCTAATTACTTAATATAATAAAAAATCAAATAAAAATATAAAACTCTATAGTTAAGTCTACCTTAAAATTAAATATAATTAAAATAATTACTAATATATATATATATATATATATATATATATATAACTCAAATAAAAATATAAAACCCTATTTGTGAGTAGCCTGTACTAAATTATTAATTAAAAAATTATTTATATTATTACTAGTATATATATATATATATATATATATATATATATATATATATATATATGAAAGAATCAATCCACGCTTAAATCTACATCCAATCTCAATTATTCATTTTTAAAATATCCAAACTATATGATTTTGTGTAGATTGTATACACGATGAATAATGTGAGGGTTTGTATTCGTTTTAAAAGTAAAAACATTTAAAAAAAAATAAGAATTTATGATAAATTTGATGAGAGGAGACTCTATAGAAGGGTTTATATAAATTGATTCTTCCGGAGGTTTTACGGAAGGTTTTGTGAAATAATAACATATTATTGGATGTTGTGGGCTTATGTGAGTTGATTTAATTGATCAATGTTAGTTTTTATGTTGAAATATATAAAGATTTGAGATTAAGTGTAGATTTAGGTGTGCATTTAAGTTTCGGTGGATACTTCCTCTCATATATATATATATATAATTTATTTATAATAATTTAGGTTTTCAAGGAAATTAATGCATAGTAAGGAATTTAATTATTGTGCTAGTGTTTAGCATTAATTAAGCTCTAATTACTATTATTATCAAGTGATTACACGGCAACCATCATCGATAGAATAATGTTAATGAGATAGATAGACTCATCCAAACTCTCAACACATTAGTGCTTAATGTAAATTTAGAATTTTATTTTCATCCCGAAATTTAAAAGTCTGCTATTCGGCCATATATTTAATATTTTTAATTAATATTTAAGTTTAGGATAGTCTCAAATAGGGTTCTATAATATTATATTTGAGTTTTTATTTTGTTGAATCGTCAAATAAAATATATTAAAATCATTAAAATTTTAAATATTTTTAATTAATATTTAATTTTAGGGTAGTCTCAAATAGGGTTCTATAATATTATATTTGAGTTTTTATTTTGTTGAATCGTCAAATAAAATATATTAAAATCATTAAAATTTTAAATAATTTTAATTAATATTTAATTTTATGATAGTCTCAACTAGAGTTCCATAAATATTATATTTGGGGTTTTATTTTTGTTTTGATTGGTTGTCAAAAAGAATTTTAAAAATTACATAAAAAAACTGTCTAGTAATCAGTCTGGTCAGTCTGGTTCTATTATCAATATCCATTCACCATATGCAACAACCGATATATGTGATCTCGAATCAGTCTGAGAAGTATATTATATATAGGAGGAAACTCAACCAATTTATGAACATATTATATCTAATATTTTTAATAAAAATGACATTAAATATTATTAATGTCTGATGAATCAAGGCTCCATTCTTTAACTCTATTTATTTATTTTCTCTATAGACTCACATGTGACAAATATAAATAATGCTAATTTACAACGGGAGTTGTAATAAATACTGAGAATAGAAGATTGAATATGCATAAAAACTCATGTATTTAACAGTATCAAGTGAAATTACAACAAAATGACAAATAAGGCTTGGTTTGATGATGATGAACTAACAAAAGGATTCCATATCTGAAACTTCCTCTTCATCTTGCTCCAGAATATACACCAAAGCACGTCTTCTCGCAGCAAAAACACAAGCCACTCCTCTCGATGCTGTAGATTAGGATTAAACAACCCTTTACTTCACTTAAGCAAGTGATTAAGACGGGAAAAAAAAGTCTGTTTATACTTTTTTTCTTCCTCAAGAATTCGTCAAGGACTCAAGAATATGAATAAAAAAAAACTTTCACCATTAATTTATTGACAAGAAAATGACTACTTGTGTGATTTGGAAACATGTAAAAAGTGGCGGTTCATTATGGTATCTCATTAAAAATTATTATACGAAAATAAAGTGAGAAGAACTTACTACTCACAGCCAAGGGAACAGTGACAGAATAGGGAATCTTTCGAACCTTTTCGTTTTCCATTTGCAAAGACAATGTCGAGTCCTGCATATAGCAACTTTGTAAGATGCTCCTGCTATTAAGTTTGTAAATTCATAAGATGATTGATTAAAGCAATGCTAGTAATACAATTTATAGCGACTGATGCATAAAATATGACGAGGAGAGGAAAAATCCAACAGAAGTTGCATAAGCAAACACGGCTTTGACTAATATGGTTGCAGCTTTTAAGCACAAAAAAAAATCCTTAGAAGTTATAGTATACTTGGTTGGCCAGCCTTCAAATTCTTAGCTGAATTAACCAAATTATTCTTCTAGCAGCTTAGTAAGCCAATAAAAACGGTGCTTAAAATAAAAAGGCGAATTAAGGCACATATACCTTTAACTCATGAAGGTTCCAGTGGCTAAGACCAGATAATCTAGAGAGAGGTTCAAATGGAAGATCATTCGATTGCACCATCATCATAACCCCACTACCCATATTTTCAGGACTCTGAGTTGATTCATTTAACAGCAAAACAATTTGACTTTCCTGTTTCCAAAAACATACGATTAGCCAACAATCTTAACAGTAGCATAAAAAAATATGCAATACTTGCAAGTCTTAAAAAAAATAAAAATAAAAGTAGGAATAATAAGCTAGAAAAGGCCCTCACTTTATACAGGCACAGATCAGCACAATGGTATTCCTCAGGAAGAGACAATAACACGGCTTCTAGTGAGGTATTCCCTGTCTTTATACTGCACATATCAAGAATAAATCCCTTAATAATGCCTATACAGTTTTGGGTGTTAAATGAATCGCCCGGTATTTTAAAGGAGATGTAGTCGACAAGCTTTTGATCATAGCTTGGATAAGTTGTAACATCTTCAGAATCGTCCTGTAAAGAAAAAAAGGCATCTCTATAAATGGCAATAAAGGTAGACACGTAAAGTTTATCTTGATTATATTGTCAGATTATTTTGATTAAATAAGTCTGCTTATTTGAATCATCCAAACCAATACCTTGAAATCGTGACCGCGATTTTGAAAGGCCCCTTAGTTCTCCCATAAGAAATGCGATAATTTCTGCAGCAGGCTATTAAAAAAGAGAATTGGATAAATCCCCATGAAATATAGAAATACTAAAAAATAACGACAATTGAAATAAAATTTACGCCTTGGTTGGTTGCAGCTTCTAAATCAGTTTTTTTTCCTGAAAAGTTGGACTGCATTTGGTTGACTAGTTTATAACCTGAACTTTTCTAAATTTGTTTGCCTGAACATTTCATAAGTTTTAAGCTGAACTTTCTTCGGACTCTCAAAAAATCCAGCTTATAATCTTAAAGGCTGCAATCAAACAAAAGCCTTAAGAACAATATCAAAAATACAAACTTGTTTTTAACTATAAATAATATATATGCACAGAAAGAAACAAGGAGGATACCTGCAGGTGATCAAGGATAATAAGCTGAAGCTCTTTTCCAGCGCCAGAAACAACCTTTGCAACACGTTTGAGACCCTATTAAATAAAAACTACTCATTTACATTTCATATCAATACAGTAAATTTCTTTCATAAAGTGGATATCGTATTTAAGTGATGGTACTGCTTCATCAAGAGAGTTGACTAAAACCTGATGAATTGGTGGACAAGTTAGTCCGAGCCCCTCCTAATAGGCTTAGGAACTCATCTTGTGGCGTAGATTTTTCAGCCCTGTTCATAAAAAGAAGACAGTATCAGGAACAGATAAATAAAAACACACGTACAAAAATGTGGTTCAATTTTACAGGAAAAAATTGACAGAAACAAATTGCATTACAGAGTATTTAGAATCGTATGTAATGAACTAAGACTTTGTTTACTTGCAGCTTACTGCTTACAAGTTCAGTCTTTTTACTTTTTTTGCTTAAACGATGGACTGCATTTGGCTGACCAGCTTCAAGCTGAAATTTCCTGGTTTTTTGGCCTGGATAAGCTAGAAAATTTAAGCTGGTTGAAGCTAGATTTTTTCTTAGACTCAAAAAACAACTAATTTGCCTAAATATAGACTCTGCGATCATTTTGTTCCATGCAGAGTTAGATTAGCTTTAGGATTGGTTCTAGGTTAGTATTCCTATCCAGAATAGAATTCTATTTGTTGCTTATATATGTAATGCCTAGAGTCTTCATGGTTTTTAACAGAGCAGCAATAAAGAGTTTTCTAAACTTGTCTCACGTGTTTTCAGCATACTTTTGAATCAATGAATTCAGGTTTTTATCTTTTATTGCTGCTATTTTACGTAACAGAATAAAGGAATTTCTAGGCTTTCGCTACATCAGTAAGTTAATAGCTTTGCTTGCAGTTTGTATGCTCACTATCTTTCTTTGATCATATATTATACCGGAATTGGTTTGCCAACTTATAAGATGAACAGTTATGCTTTTCTGACCTGAAAAAGATAAGAAACTCTAGGCCAAATGAATCCCATCACCACCCTCAGATCATTTGGCTTATTTGAATAAAAAATGCAGCCAAGCAAATCCTGTGATATATATATATAGTGTGTATATATATATAAACGATTTTTGCCATGGGTGGAGGCTTGGAGCTAAGTGGGAACTAAGGGTTGCAGCCAAACAATGCAATTTTGTGTAGTATAAGATATTTGTAAATTAATGCATAAATATAGTTATCCGCAAGCCCATAAATTAAAAAATTTATATTTCGCAACCCAAAAGAAAAATGCTAGCTTTGCCGCTGCCACTCCTTCGATCCGAATCACTTACCCGACCCCGAATGAGAAATTAATAATGCTAGCTCCGTCGTTGCCACTTCTTCAATTCGGACCAGTGACTCGGTGAAAATTGTATATCCAATCTTTCTAGCACGTCCGTATCGAGAAAAAACCCTACTCATGCCTTGTTTGGTTGCAGCTTTGAAGCTCAGTTTCTTTTTTGAATATAAACTGAATATTTGTGCCAAATGTGGGAGGATGCTGACCACCTCTACACCTCGTGCAAATGAGTAAAAACGATACAACTGTATATCCGATCTTAACACGTTTTCATCATACAACTTTTCTGTTTCACTTGCTATACATATTGATTTAAGAACCATGCATATGGAGCGTAAAAAGAGCGATACGGTCTAGAATCACCTTTAACTCTTACGTCCGGGCAAATTTATTCTATGCTACCTGTATTGAGCTCAAGCCCGGAAACTTTTTAAATCCTCCTTGATCAATTAATTTTCTCATTTTTTGAGCATCCTCCCACCTTTCTTGACCGAGGTATATATTCGATAAAACAACAAGTGGAGTAGGATTTCCAGGATCTAATTCTATAAGAGCCTTCGCCATTTCCTCACCCATCTTAAAATTAGAGTAGGTAACTGAAGAATTTAGTAAAGAAGCAATAGCTGAAATAGAAGGTTTTTCTATCTCTTGCAACAATTCCCGAGCTTCATTCAACAATCCTGATCGACCCAGAAGATCGATCATACGATTGTAGTGATCAGATGATGGGCATAAACCAAAATCCGAAATCATCATTTTAAATATCTGCCACCCTTTTTCGACCAAACCAGTGTGACTACACATACACAGAATACAATTGAAAGTCGCATTATTTGGTTTTACTTTTTTCTTTATCATCTGATCAAATATTCTAAATGCCAGTTCAATCTCCCCCATTTTACCATACCCGGATATCATCGCGTTGTAAATTGCTGGATCATTGGTCTTTATCTCATAATGATAAAAAATTCTCTGCGCCAAATAACATAGCCCGCATTTCATATACATATCGATAAGAGCTGTGACTATAAATTCATCTTTGTATATATCAGTTCTGAGTGTATGTGCATGAATCTCTTTGCCACACCTCAAGGCTGAGAGAGACGAGCATGCCGGTAAAAGACTCGTTATTGATTTCAAACTCGGGTAAATTCCACACGTCTGCATCTTTTTGAAGAAGATGAAAGCTTCGACCTCTTTTCCTAGTTTTGTAAATCCATCAATCATTGAGTTCCACGTGGCCGAATCTGGCTCTAAACCTTCCTGTTTTAACCTTGCAAAGAGTTCAATTGCATTCTCTACTTGATCATTTAGCATCATTCCCCCGATCATCGAGTTCCACGTCACCAAATTTCTACTAAAATCCATTTCTTCAAATACATCATAAGCCCATTTCCACTGTCGACACTTCGAATACATATCAACCAATGCTGTCCCCACCATCGTCTCAAATCCCACCTCTATTTTCATCGAAAAACAATGAACCTGTCTACCGAACCGAAGATAGAGAAGATCCGAGCAACCAGAGAGAACTAAAACCAATGTAACCGAATTCGGCGACACATGCGAACAACTCAGTATGCCCTTGAAAACATCCAAAACCTTCAAACAAGCCTCGTTCTGCAAAAGCCCTGTTACATAAGCGTTATAACAAATAACACTTTTATCCGAAACCATTTCGAAAACCGTTTTAGCAGAACCCAAATCACCAAATCCTGAATAAAACGTCACAAGCGACGTCCCAACATAAATCTCCGCCTCAACGCCTAATTTCACAGCCCAGCAGTGGCCTTGAAGGCCACATTCTAAACTATCACATAAACTAACCAAACTAGCTAAAGTGACAGAATTAGCCCTTAAACCCTTAAAACTAGCCTGCCTTAAGAAAACCACCGCTTCTTCATGAAGCCTGTTTCTCAACAACCCAGAAAATGTAGCATTCAGCGAGGCAGCGTACGGGACGTGCATTTCATCGAACACTTGGAGGGCATTTTTGACAAAAGAAACCTTCATATACATGTCAATAAGGGCAGTGTTTGTGTATATATCATTACAAGAACCAATTTTTATTAAATGGGTATGTAGCATTTGTCCATAAAAAGGTGACCTAAGGTTGGCACAAGCTTTTAATAGATTTGGGAAAGTGAATTTATTGGGAGAAATTGATGAAGAATGGTGTTTTTGGAAGAGATTAAGAGCTTCTTTGTATAAACCATCACTTGCTAGTTTGGATACTCTTTGTGGCATGGTTTTTTGTTGTTGTAGTTTTTAGTTATTTGCTAATAAGTTTAGTGTCCACAAATATGTTATACGTATATGTTCCAGTAAACTTTTTTATTTGGACTTTTTTAAGTATGAGTCCTAGTCTCCAACTAATCTGCATTCTGTTCCTGGTATCCATCGTTTTTTTATTTTTGGTGCACTTAATCATATGAGAGCACCAATGTGTAAAGCTTTTTTTTTTGAATATAAAGAAATAAAGAATCATTTGCAAAAGCCGGAAACACTAGTAGGGGGTGGGGAAAAAAAGGGAAACCGAACCGATCGGTTCGGTTTTAAATTTACAATGTAGTGAACCGAACCGAAATTGGTATCATAATTTGGTTCGGTTTCGATTCTCTAAAAATAAACTGAAAACTGAACCGAAATCGGAAGTTAAAACCGAACCGGATTTAAAATCGAAACCGAAATATAAAACCGAACCGGATTTAAAACCGATCTTATATTAGTATCTATACACTAGATAATTACTTTAGTTATAATGTTATAAAGTTTTTACCTTATTTAAATTGACAAGAAAATAAAAATACCAAACATAAACCGAACCATTAAACTGAATCAAAACTTTAAACCGAAACACAAGTCTGAACCGAACCGAAACTGTTAACCGGACCGAACGATTTCGGTACGGTTGAGTTTCTATTTCCAAAACAAACCGAACCGACTAAAATTTTGGTTTTGATTTACTCTAAAATCGAATCGTGTCCATCCAAACGCTAGCATGCGCACAAAAATAAAGGAAAAGTTGAAAGCAATTATTATAGAATCTATATTTCAAAAGTCATAGCATAAACAATGGACTCAATAATCCAAAAAATTATTTTGTCTTCTTAGAGTACTCTTCTAACCCACTTTATAATCATACACTTAATGGGTTTTACAGATTTCCATAATAAAATATACTAAGTGTGTGACTATAAAGTGAGTTTGAGTAATTTTCCCATACAATCAAATAATTTCTCCAATAATCCGCTATTTAGTGTCCCTTTAGTGTCAGAACACTCGGAATGGGGTGAATTTTGTATTCCCATTGTACTGGGTAAATAGCTCTGTAAATGCACTAATTAGTTTCACACGCTATATATGTTGCCACAGTCAACAGATACCTTAATGGGTGACGTGGATTATGTACTATTTATTTGTGGACTCTATTTATTCAAAGGTATGTTACTTTATTGGCTGCATCGATTGCATTAATTATTTACTTTAATTTTAGTATTTAAAATGGCAATACTAGGTAGAGTTAAGGATTCCAATGTTTATAAAACTAATAGCTAATGAGTACAATTACTAGTAGTTAAAATGGTCTTTTTTTGTTAATATTGCTAAGCCAAATGACCCCAAATCTAACGACAACAATGTGGATGCTCGAGTCTCCGCTTAATACTCGTCTAGGCGCCAATCAGTCGTGAGCACCCCGATTAATAACACGCGCTTTGATATGATCAAACCCGGATCAAACGCGTCAATCCGATCGGAATACGTGATTTTTACATAATTTTATTGAATTATTGATAGTATACCGATAAAATAAAAACGTATAAATATTTAATTAATTTTGGTTTTAATTAGATTTACAACATATATGTCAAATGAAAATTCAAGAATCCGCCCAAAAATGTTAAAATATGGGTTTACCGCTTAAGCCCCACTTATTCACCTAGGCCCTCAGACCCCACCTACGGCTTTTAGTTCGTCTTGCAACTTTTGAAACATTGTATCGAATGAATACCTCGATTAAAATTACTATTTGTACCTGTGAATATTATATAGTTTCTATTGTTATAAATTATCTTGTAATGATTTTAAATTTTTCATTATAGAACAAAAATTCATATAAATTTGATTATGTTGTGTAACATATTAGCTCATATACATATACATATGTATATAAGAGATATAGACAGAATATAGAGAGAGGCAACAAGACAGTTCTTTATTCATTAAGTGAGTGTATGAAGATTACATCAAGAGACCCCTAACGCTCTTTATATAATAGATGATACAGTTAAATATGGTAGAAAAGCCCAACATATGCTCAAGTAAAGGCCCAAAGAGTAAGTCCCATGTCAATATTATACTACAACAAATTCAGATTACTATTATTATAATTTTGTATTGTAATTAACTAATTATAAAACTACCTTTTAAACTTATAAACTTATGTTCAGTTCCAAGACTTGAAGTTTTAACTTATTTATGTTAATGGTCCTCTCTTTTTATATCTTTCTTTCCAACTTTGAAGTTTTCTTTGCTCCCATGCATGGTACTCCTCCACCACCTACTATTGCCCAACGACTTGTAGCTGGCCGCCGAGCAGATCCGATGAACTTATGTTTGTCGTCGAATCACCTCCCCCAAAGTCAATTTGCTTTATTAATGGAAAAAAAAATACGTTTAGTATACCTCAACTACCATAAATTAACAAAAATGGTATCAAATTATCGACATTAACAATTTAAACACTAAACTACGTACTTTTTTTACAAATAAATCTTTCCAACAAAATTGATCTCAATCTCGTATCAAGTGTCATCATGCGACCAAGTTAAATGTTATTTTACTGTTTTACCCTCATTTTTTTGCTTCAAATTAAAGGGTTAAATCTAATTGTATGTTTCTATCTTTTCTATTTTTGTAGCGAAAAAATGAGGGTGAAAAAGTAAAATTAACTTTAATTTGGTCGTGTGATGACACGCGATACGATTTTGAGATCGATTTTGTCGGAAACATTTGTTTGTAAAAAACTTAGGTAGTTTAGTACTTACATTGTTAATGTTGATATTTTGGTACTCTTTTTGTTAATATTAGTTGGATGTACTAAACGTATTTTTTCCCCTTTATTCATTGACCTGATTGTATCTCTCGCGAGCTATAGGTAACTCATTGTTTCTTCCACTTTTAAACAATATTTAATCAGAAATCAGGTAATAAAAAATTATGGTAAAATTTATATGGGTAAAACTAACAAGTGCGCCCAGACACTATATAAGAAAACTAATTAAAGTAACATATTTAACAAATAGTATAATTATTTAATATTTATAATTATATTTGCAAGTTGGAGGGAATGTATGTAAATCTATAGTGAATAATTTCTTAAGAAAATAAATGTACCAATATTTTATTTCAATATTTCAATTTTAAATAATTTTTAGAGATGATTTTTTTTTAATTTTAGTATAGTTTTAACTATGGTTCAATATTTTTATATGAGCTTTATTGTGTTGAAAAAGTAGTGTTTAATTTTTTTATTTAATTAATATTTAATTTTATGTTAGTTTCAACTACAATTTCATGTTTTTATTTGAGTTTTATTGTGTTAGAAAAATGATTTTTAGTTACTAAATCATAAAATATATCAATTGTAATACTATTATCATAAACTATTAATTGATGGATTAAAGAATCAATAAGATTTTTATTAGTGATAAATGACTAAATGGATTCAAGTTATTGGTAAGCCTTAATGCTAAATGTTATGAGATAAATGATTCCACGTGACTGTTGATTTGACTTTGGAAATTTTGTTGTGTGTTATGATTTAATTAATTTGATATTATATTATTTTCATATATTTACGCTCATATAAATTGAGACTCGATGTAATTGGAATTTTTATGCCATAAATTTATTCTGTTATTGGGTATCATTTGATGTTAAATGATGCCACGTTTAACACATCTAATTCTAAAACAAAAACTAATATTATTTCAAATCAAAAATTACGAACAATATGCATGATCCTTTATATACTTATCGTGTTAATTTTTCTTGAGCAACACGAACCATCTATCTGTTGTCTCGTTAAACTTTTAGTCATTTTTGGACACTTGACATTGTCTGTTTGATGTAAAATAATCGAAAAAGGGCAAAACTTACTCGATGTAAAAAGATCCATTCAGCCGGAATGGATTTATTTGGACAATTTCATTTGTACATGTAGGGGCCTTTGAATAAAACAATTAAAAAAATAAAAATCTCCTAATACTACAAATGTTTAGGTCATTGTCTCATTGACGAATCATTGAATTTAACTGCAAATACCAGAACCAATCCTAGCCGAATGGATTTTTTTTTATTTCCGTCCAATACATTCTTATTGCACTTGGATTTTTTCGTCAAACATATGGCATATGTTTCTTTTCTATAATATTCCAAAATAATTGTTTTAAGTTGATTTCATTACATGATATATGTTTCTTTAGTTAAATTATTAATAAAAATCAAATTACTCTACTCGAAATAAAATTAGTTGCCAAGCATACTCATTGTCGAGCGCGTCATGACGAAAGAACTATGAGTTCCGCATACATTAGCCAGTAACTTCTTCTTATTATCCATGATGGACTTGATCGGACAATTTTGATTCGACTATTTTTCTTTCATTTACATTCCAATTTTGTTGTTTTTATAATTACTTTCTTTTAAATCGTAACAACTCATGAATCCATTGCCATAATAACTAATTATGTAAAAGCATTTACACTCTCGTTAGTAAAGAACTAAATACGTTCAAAACTTTATCCCGGTCGTCATGTTCACTAGCATCATTTTGAAGTTGGAATCATGCGACATACATCACACAAGTAATGTGTATGATAATAAATTCACCATTGTTACTTTTATAATGTGTACTTGATATGACAATATTGGTAAGACTATCTTTCTTTCATTTTTACATTCCGATTTTGTTGCTTTTTATGACTACTTTATTTTTCAAATCGTAACAACACATATATCAGTTACCATAATAATATAAAAGCATTCACACTCTCGTTAGTAATGGACTAGACACGTTCGAATCTCTATCCCAGCCCTAATCGGTAGAATTGTTTCAAACTTGGAGCATCCTACGAACATCAGATAAGTAACGCATATGATGGTAAATTCACCGTTACACGCTGAAAACGATCAAAACCATATGATATATTAATATCAGTCGACTTGGACCCGCCTCACAAATAGCATTTACACTCTCGTTAGTAATAAACTGAATACGTTCAAAAACTTATCCCGGCCGCCCTGCCCAGTAGCGTCATTTCGAAGTTGGCATCAGGCTATAGACATACCACAGGTAACGCGTACGACAAAAATTCATCTTTACATGATGAAAACGATCAAACAGTATGCCATTAACATCAGTCGATCCGAAACCATCTTACAAATAACATTCACACTCTTGTTAGTAAAGATTGAATACGTTCAAAAAAACTTTATCCCGACCGCACCGTTCGATAACATCGTTTTGAAGGTGGGGTCAAGTTACAGACATCCTACAAGTAATGCTTATAACAACAAATTCACCGTTATATGGTGAAAATGACCAAACGATACCAAATTAAAATTAGTCAACTTGGACTCGATTATTTGTCCGATGTACCATATGGAATGCACCCATAATCTTACCCTACCAAATGGGTCAGAAAAAATAGTACGTATCTATATAATAACATGTTCTTGTTTGGTTGCATCATTTGAGTGTTGGGAATGGATATGTAGTCTGATGGAATCCATAAACTCGTGTTTGATTAATAATTTGTATCTGGACTCTATGTACCAACCAACGGTACATCAAATAACCATCAACCAAATATTTACAATAACTTATAGAGATGCCGGTTGTATTAAATTTAGTAACATCCAGAATGGACTAGCAATCCAGGTTTAAACGTTGTCATATTGAAAAGTATTAGATTTAACTTTTTAACTATGAAACCAGCAACCAAAGGAGAAATATGATCATTATATTGTGTATGTAATGTGTATATATGTATGTAAAAGGCAAGTTAGCAGAAACAATACTGCACACCCTTTAGTGAGAGAAAGAAAAGGACCTACACAAATATATATTCTCTCTTTTCTCTTTCTTTTATCTTTCTTTAAATCACTTCATCATTGAAAGAGAATCTCTCTCTCTCTCTCCCTCTCTCTCTCTCTCTCTCGTCTTTTTTATCAACCACCCACAGGTTCTCTCATCTATTCCTTTTTTTTTCTTTTTTTTTCCAAATTTTATCTGCCTTATTTATTTATTTTGATTATAAGCTAAAGAATCAAATAGCCCAGATTCAAAGACAGAGTCTTTAATTGATTGTTGTGCTAGATTAAAGAATAAAATGGCTATTGATAGTAGATCTAGGGTTTTGTGTTCATTTATTTGAATTTGAGGTGAATTAGTATTAGATGTAGCAATCTAATCATGGAAATTAAGCTATTTTTCTTAAACCCAGAGCTCTGTGAATTTTTTTTTTGTATTTTATTTGATCATTTTAGCAAGTTATAATTTTGATATGCTTTGGCAAGTGATTTAATTAAATTTTAGAGATAATAATTACGTGCTTTTTAATTTAGATAATCTTTTTTTTTCAATTTTATCTGCCTTTTTTTAAAAATTTTGATTATAAATGAAAGAATCAAATTGCCCTGATTCAAATATAGAGTCTTTAATTGATTTCTGTGCTAGATTAAAAAATAAAAATGGCTATTTATAGTAGACCTAGGGTTTTGTGTTAATTTATTTGAACTTGAGGGTTATTACTATTAGATATAGCAATGTAATCATGGAAACTAAGATAATTTTTGTTATACCCAGAGCTCAAAACGTTGTGAAAAGTCTGGATTTTTTGTTACTTATTTGATCATTTTGAGAAGTATATAATTTTGATATGCTTTGGCAAGTGATTTAAGTAAATTTTAGCGATAACAATTGAGTGCTTTTTAACTTGGATAATCTTGTTTTCTGAGCTTATTTGGAAAGATCCGATTGATGATGGTAATTTATTTAATAGTTGGTTGATTTGGGAAAAATTGTCTCTTTTTAGTTTATGCCTATTTTGTTGTCTAGCCACATCATCAAATCTTTCTTTTTTGGGTAATTGATGTGAATTTAAAATAATTGAGTACTTGTTTGATTGTCTAGTTTTGAGAATCATGCTAATTTACAGATATCGAAATGATGAATTGTGGTAAATTAGTTTAAGAGCTTGATGATTGGGAAAAGCCAACCTTTTTAAACTTATTTGTTGTCTAATTACAGCATCTTGTAATCGATGTTTTTATCTTTTAGTAAAAGTGTCTTGGTAGATCCAGATGGTAGATTTTTTACTAAGTTTTCTTTTTGTACAAAAGTCTTAGTAAATTCAGATGGTAGATTTTTAATAAGGTTTGTTAGCTTCTTATGTTGTGAGCTACACCCGGAAGAGTTTCGAGGCCTTTTTAGGTGGCACTTGCAATATTTAGGCTCAGTTTTTTGCTTACAAGATATACTTCATTTGGTGGCTATGTTCAGTTTTTGTTTGCTTAAAAGCTTCCTTCTATTAGCTAACTTTATTTTTCGGTTGGATAGAAAATTTATCTTATATGAACCCTAACTTTGTCTTCACCTCAATTAAGCTAGCTTATCTACTTAAAGTTGCAGCCTGACAAGCCCTAAGTGAGCTTTTGCAGTGAGACTGTTATATATTATTTCAATTCTGCTTGCGTTAATAAGATCTTCTTGAACTGATCTAGGTTTTTGTCTTTCTGGTAATTAATGAAATGAATTTTCAGCAGATATCACAATTCAGTGCTTGTTTGTTTGCTTAATCTAGAGAATCAAGCTTATTTGCGATCCAATTTATTAATGGTGGTATAGTAGTTTAGAAGCTAGATTACTGGGGAAAAGATTGCCTTTTTAGTTTATTCCTAACTTGTTGTCTAGCAGCTCTAGCTACACCATCATGTAACCGATCTTTGTGGTTTTTGTGAAAATGTTTTCGTACATCCCACGGATTATTTTTGTATCAAGTTCTATTTACAAAGAAAGGGACTTTTAGGTTGTGCATTACTATTTGGTTGGCCAACTTATAAGTTAAAATTTTCTTTTGTTTATCCTGGCCTGAAAAAGTCAAAATTTTTAAGCTAGGTGAATGGACCCAATATTGTTAAGCGTCAAATGAAATTTAGTTACTTATAATTTGATGCCAAACAAGCAGTACGTCTCGGCTTTGAAGTGTGAACTGATGGTCACTATTGAATTTTGTTTGCGTCAATTATATCTACTTTCTTGCCTGCTTCAGAATTTAGCATAGTACTGTGAAGCCCATTAGGTATCTATGAACTTAGGGATTAAAATTGAAAGAATTTTGCATTAACTAACACTTTTCCTTCTTCCGAAGTATTTCAGAGTCCTCACTGTCCCTTTCACCTCTACTTCCTCATGCTTGTGTTGTAAATATAGGAATGTTAGAAACTGGGTCTGTCCCTTTCCCAGGAAAGGGTTCAGTTCTGTGCATTTCTTATCTTATAAAGCCATCAGCTAACTCAAACAACTTCCCATCCTTAGTATTTATAATTTAGGGACATGAACCAGTAACATGGTCCCATCAGACTTCCCGCTATATCCCTCCTCAAACTTACATAACTCTCCCCCTCTCCTCCCACCCTCTTTAATAAATGGAGCGAAAGAGGCTCTTCAATTTTTTTACTATTTTTTATTTATTTAATCTTTTGTCTCAAAATGTGTTTCTCAAGTTAAAAAATAAATTCTGAGGACAAATTTATAAGAATACAAATCGGAGAGAATGATAAGAGTTTGAAATATGTGTTAATGTAAAACATATGTTGAAGTTAACAGATTGTTATTTTCATGTTAGAATATACTTCAGAGGATAAAGAGGCTGGTTTGATGCTTATTGATTTTTCCCAACTATTTTAAATTTATTGGTTGAAAGTAGACTTGATTTTTGAATTTCCTTTGATGAAACACCAGTCGGTGTCATCAATCAGCACAAGTTATACACATTTTTTCATCCTCTTTCTGTGTTCTCTTGAGTATTTGCTGAATAATAATTAAAATTTTGTAGGCGGTGGTCGGTGAGGATGTCGACTCCGGCAAGAAAGAGATTAATGAGAGACTTTAAGAGGTTGCAGAATGATCCTCCTGCAGGCATTAGTGGTGCTCCTCAAGACAACAATATAATGCTTTGGAATGCTGTCATATTTGGGTTGTTTTACTAATGAATTTTCCCCTTGCAATTTTATTAATTTGAAGGGCTATTTCCTTAATGATTTATACGTATGCTTCAGAATACCTTCTAACATTCTATTATGTTTAATTTGCAGTCCTGATGACACCCCATGGGATGGAGGTATTGCCATATCACTTTAACTGGCTATATTTCTTGTTTTCTTTTCTTTTCCAACAATGGTTATACTTTTATCTCTTGTGAACTGGAAGTTTCTTTAACTTGTAGACTGGTTATTCGTTTAGTGTAGACATTAAAAGGTTTTGCAAAGTTCAATTGCATTTTTCAGATCTAGAGTTTCTATCCTTTCACCGTAATTACTGAAGTTCACTTTGCACTTTTCTTGAGCTTTGTTTACCTATTGTTGTCTGTACTGATTCATTTGAATAAGTAGTAAATTTCAGTGTTAAGGACTTGAGTTGATAGGTTAATTAATTCTCTACTACTAATTAATGTAACCTATTGTATGTTGTCTGCTATTGCGTATCTTTGATGTTCTGTAAAATCAAAGCCGTCCTATGTTGTTCTTTTGGGTGATTCCTTAATTGTTTTTAATTAAACGATGTTTTAATTTTAGCTCTGATCTATATCTTTAGTATGAGGCGATTTAGAGCTTTACCTTTCTGGGTAGATGAAACTTTTTTTTCCGGTAAGATGGGTAGATGAAACTTGAGTGAGCTTGTTTTGGTTCTTTATGCTCCCATTGTATGAGACAGTGATGTGCTAAATTTCTCTGATGTGGAAGTTGGATTGAGAATCAGATTTCCACCACACGTGTTTTCTCTAGCTGTTATCATGAGTATTTAACAACATAAATTGTAGTTACTAGTTAGAGATGGTGTCAGATAGTTGTGTAGTTTCCATAAATTGATTGTATACGTTAGCATTACTAGAAAAACTCCTTTTTATATGCTAGTTCTTGAAGATGGGTCACGAAAATTGGTCAGTAAACTCGATACCGTCTTTTTTGGGTATTAAATGTTCTCTACTGAAGTTCTAATTTCGGAATACAACTTGAGAAAACTTTGTGCTTACATATTTCTACTCTCTCTTGCTTCTTGGTTGGTGAGTAATAGTATGGATGACTATATCTAGGCAATGCATTTTTGGTTTCATTGTAATTTTTTTTGTCACCCTCTGGATGAACACAAAATATTTATTCAAATCTTTACTACTCGATGTGTTCATTTATTATTGGCACCATAGTTCTTATTATAAGTTTTAGTACTTCCTTTTCTTTTCCATCTAACATGGGATACTTGCATTTTGTGGCCGTCAGGTACGTTCAAACTGACTCTTCAATTTTCCGAGGACTATCCAAATAAGCCACCAACAGTGCGTTTCGTTTCTCGGATGTTCCACCCAAACAGTAAGTTGTATACTACAACTCTTTGTTTCTTCAAAATGTTAACTGATCTGTTACTTGAACTTCTCCCCTTTGTGTTGATTTTCACCTCTTGGTAGCCTTACTCCTGTACAAGGTATATAAGTCCGATCTCTTTTACATGTTCCATTTGGTCGAGTCTTATAAGTTGTAAGTATTAAAAGATACTTTTTGAGTGGAGGTGGGACAATATAGTTTTAGAGTTACTTATAAATAGGTTTGGTAAAGAATTAAAAGTATACCACTTTTTGTATTGAGTGAGAAGTAATTGAAAATAGTGTAAAGTGAATAAGACATATTTTTCCGGAAAAAGTTTTTACATACTAAACCTATACTTTTATAAATAACCTGAAAATATAATTTTAGTGGTGCCACCAAACACCAGATTTGGTCTACCAAACTACCCTAATCTGTTTTTCGATTTGGGTGGTCCACCTCTTAGATGGTGCGATGTTCTTAAAACTTGAAAGTCAAGGATGACCGTTTATGCTTTCTTTGAGTTTACCATTTTTAACCTTTTCTTTTAATATAATTGTGGTAGTGCCTTTTTTGTGTAATAATTTTTCACTTTCCTTGTTAATCTTTTGTTTGTGTGACATACTTTAGTTTGACTGATAAACTGTACTAGCATATTTAAGATGGTGTTATTGCTAAATGCTTACTTATTCAAGTGTTGTTCTTGTTCTTACTAGTACTCTTTACTTCTTAATCTGTTGTTAGGGTCTTTTTTTTTACTAGTATGATCAAATTTCCTAGCAAGTTTAGTCAACGCTGAGTCCCCTTTGGTTGCTGCAGTTTATGCAGATGGAAGCATATGCTTGGATATTCTACAAAATCAGTGGAGTCCAATATACGATGTGGCTGCTATACTGACTTCCATTCAGGTATTCTTGCGTTTCATTACCACCCATTACTTTGTGTGTTCAACTTATAGTTAAAATCCCGCGACGCGGGAGCTTTGTACACCGGTTTTGCCCTTTTCCAAGGATGATGAGAAAATATTGACTATTAATTCAGTCAAAAACTCTTTAGTAGATCAAGACAGATGTTTTCACTCCTTTGTCCTACGATGTACGACTTTAACTTTTGCGTGGTTTATTTTCAAATTACAAGCTCAGAGTTTTTTCTACCAACCTTAAAACCTCAGCTTTTCTGGTTTTTTAGCCTGAACAAACTAAAACGTTAAGCTGGATGAACCAAATATTAATCTCAAGAAATTTTGCTTATTTGCATAATTTATGGTATGTTTGCCCATAATTTTCTTTCATCTAGCCTTTCATGTTAATGTATATATCAATCTTACATGATTCTCTCACCTTACTTACCACATCCCAGTTCAGATGTATCCGAAAATGTAAAAGAAATATATCAATCCATGGTACGTTAATTTACCCATTCTTTTCCTTCAGCTAGTCTTTCATCAGTTCATGTCATAGGTCAACTTTACCTGATTCTCCCACCTTACACAACCACGTTCCGGTTCAGACAAACCTGAAAATGTAATTTTTTTAATAAGGTATGAACCTGTCAAGCCTATTGTGTTGCTTAGTTATGCATTGAGTAAAAGAATACCTTCTTTGAAAAACAAAAACTGTTTCAGTCCTGAGCATACCACAACCTAAAATAGCTTTCCAACTAAGCCTACCTCTTGCACCTCGTATCTAGACGACTAGTATTACCACACTAATCGTGATTTATGTAACATTTACATTCAGATTTACATGATTTGTTTTCAATAACTGGCCCTTTGAAAAGGGAAATAGTAAAATTGCTACTCCTGCTTTCCATTTTTATTGTATCCTTTAAGGAGAGGCTGTGTGTTCTGTGAAACTTCGTTGATTTATTTATCAAGGTCATTATGTCGTGGAATCTATTATATGCGAGGTTTAACATGACACCTATCTCTCTGTCTCCCTCTCTCTTTCCCTCTTATTTTCTCTCTCCTATCTGGACAGGACATCTCTATTAATGGCCTGCCAATATGAGAACTGAACTTGGTCCATCCAGCTTTAAACTTTTAACCTTTTCAGGCTACAACCCAGAAAACGCAGTTTTCAAGGTGACCGACCAAATGCATTACAGGCATAAAGCTTACAAGAGACTTATTTTATTTTTAAAAGCTTCAACCAGAAAACCCTTTTGCCAATCTCTTGACATAGTATTCCCCAAATTAAAGACGATTGTAGAATGGAGTCTTTAGGTAATGATCTACTGTTGCTCATTATTCTGTGATCAGGAACGTGTTTTGTGCCAACCAATATGTTTTGTTTCGTACAATATTTGTTTAAATTTTGAATGATTTGACTTCTTATTGCAGTCATTACTTTGTGACCCAAACCCCAACTCTCCGGCTAATTCAGAAGCTGCACGGATGTTCAGCGAGAACAAGCGTGAATACAACAGGAAAGTGAGAGAGATTGTCGAACAGAGTTGGACAGCTGACTAATATTATTTGTGGTAGGGGCTGTTTTAAAAAAATTCATGTTAGTTCAATGGCTTGTTTCATTTATAACATCGAATCCTATAAAAGTATCGTGCTGCAGAAACTTGTACTTTTGGATTGCATAATTTGTTTGCTTGTGTTGAATGGATGGAAAGTTTCCTTGTTTTAATTTATGCTGTTTCCTGTACGGTGAGAACCCTACTTGTAAGCCTCACAACAAACCGTTACGAAAATCTTGTACTATAATAGAGATACTCCGACCTACTGTGTTCTTTGTAATAAAAAAATGTTAATGGAAAATTTGATACAAAAGAGAAGCTTCAGCGTGAGGTGCCACGGTAGAAAACAGTATCTTCAGTCCTGTACTTGGCTGCAAAACTATAACGAGAAAATGAAAATAATTTCAATTCTACATTATACATCATACACTAATCAGTAAACAGTATCTTGAATTCTACACTTAGTTTTCATCTTCTACATGCTCCAGTTATTTTCGATGGCGAAGTAATTCACCTTAGAATCCGATAGTCATTAGTTTTACGCAGGCCATCAATAATGGGTAACATGCACCAACATTGGTGAGAAAATTCTGGGAATTTAAAACAAATGAAGATACTTGACTCGATGTTTAACGTACTATTGGATGAGCAGCAAAACTAGAACGAGAAATGAAAAAGTGCTTCAACTTCACATGCCATAATTGTTGGAAAGATTGGGGAAATCCAAACCACAATTTTCATCTTCCACTTCTCGTTTCTTATTCCATGTGTAAATATAAGATTTTCCCCTCAATCTTTGCACGTTTCACGTTTTGATTGTCCGTTTTACTTCTTGCTTCCGTTCCCTCCCTACCGACTATTATGTTACATAGCCATGTGCTAGTATTGCTTTTATTATTTGTTTGAGCAAGCTTTTTCGGTTTAGAATTACAAGAATTCGTGGAAATTACACTTGTAATCTTGTATGCATGGGCCTTGAAAAAGAAGAAACTTGGAAAAAAGAAAAAGAAACAGTCTATTCCCCGTTCCCAAGCAGTTTTCTTCAAGAATAGGAGATTTAATTTTCATTTATGAAGTAGATGCGTAACATAATATCATTAATAATTTTCACAAACTAATAACTGATTGACGTTTGGTAAACACGCCCTAGAATAACTACAAATTAACATACATAATTGTATAATTACAAATCAACGAAAAGGGATCAAAACGACATACTTAATATGAACTAGAACTTTCCGTTGAGATTTCCACTGCTAGTCCATTCTTCTTGTATCTGAATTGAGTACTGCAAGTGCCAAAGCACATCTTCAATTGTCGGGCGTGAGTCTGGATCTTCAGATAAGCATTTAATCGTTATTTCAACTGTATTTTTTAGTGATTCGTAAGCAAAAGTTCCTCGTATCGATGGGTCTATCACATCCCGTAATCTTGACGGTGACTCTGCCAAGCTTTTCTCAAGCTATTAAACAAAGAAGTTTAATCAGGAGAGTAAATAGAAAGGTGACATATAAGGACGATAGTCTGTCCCATCCCACAATTTTGAGAAAAACTTTCGAAAAGTTTTTAACAAAGAATTCAATTATAGTTCATATATGGGCTATGGTTATGTGGATTTCGGCCCCTGCCACACATAGTTCTTGTCATGCCACTGCTTATCCTCCATTTAGAACACGTATTTAAAGACATATATTCTACAAATTTGAGAAAGTAAACTTACCTCGAGCTGCAATTCCCCTAGGGCACTTTCAGAAGTTATTAGTTTTCCGGTTAGCACTTCTAGAAGAACGACACCAAATTGATAGATGTCACCTTTTTCTGAATTCTCGGTGCTGCATTATCAAAATTTTATGAGTAAAAATAATATGTTTGTTGCAGTAGCGTATAAGGATACAAGCGCCATAAAGTAACGAATGGGTGCAGAGTGGTTTACTTGTTAAAACGCGTTGAAGTGTCTTCTCCGTTTAGAGGGCTCCCCGAACCTACCTGTAAAATTGTATGCGCAAATGGATTAGTAAATGCTTTTTCCCAAGTTCTATTTCGGAATGTTAAAATGTGCAATGAAGTGATTCTGACATCGTCTTTGGCTGCAGCTATATAAAGCAAATGTGTTGTATGCTAAAAAAAGAAAGAAGCTCGATCCATCCAGCTTAAAAAAAACAGGTTTTGAAAATGCATGAGCAACTTTTATGAAAGGAACCCAAAAAAGGTGCAGACAAACTAGCCTATTGTTCACACCTTGGATGGCAATGATATGTTATAGCTACTAATTTTGGCAGTCAAAGTATCATCCAAGCGTATACTATCAATCTTCAAATTATTGCCGTAAATCCCAGGCGATATCCCTGTGTGCAAAAACTGAATCCCTCGAGCAATGCCAATTGTGATCCCCATTCTCTGTGGCCATTTTAAATATTCTCTCCTTTTCCAGTCTGCAAAAACACAAAGAAAGACGGAAAATAATTAAATAATCGAAATCCAAGAAACATTTTTGAAGTTATTGCCATTCTCTGTGGCCATTTTAAATATTCTCTCATTTTCTGTTAACGAATGGGAGTATTAAACCTATACATTACCAAAAAGAAAAAGAAGCAATTTTGTATATGCGGTTTTTTTTGCACATTGGTGGAAAAAATTGATTGTAGTCCTTTATACTGAACAAAAGCGTAATAGAATATGAAGATTAAATGATAAAAATGTGTGGCAGACAGTCCTTGCAAGTATATCTGGTTAATGCATATAATATTTAGTCATATAGATGAATATTGGAAAGAAATTCTAGTTGACAGTTACCATCAAGTTCTGTTAATTAAGGTGTCGGAATAGTAGAATGGTAGGAGTTATACGAGTACTAGTTATAGACCCGTACCATATTTTGACAGAAGGTTGACAATCATATTCCAGGTTTTGGCGTTTTGAGCTATTTACTATCCGGATTCAAGTGAGTGAGTTTTGTCTCGCTATTACTAAATATCCTGTGATTATGTACAAAGTTTATGTACAAAGATTCGATGAATTATTATTTATGATTTGCTTATAATTTGTATTTGACACCATGAAAAATAAGTTCAACGGAGAATCCCCTACTAAGGGGGAAAGGAAAGTGGGATGACGTTGGCAACTAAACGAAATAGTTTAGTTCTCAACGGTTAAATTAGCGATTGTACATAGCTTCGTTAACCGAATCGTGTTAAGAAAGAGACTCAGCCGTTAAGCTGTGGTGACCTTAATTATTAAGCGCACGTACGGTTTATACACCAGAGGAAAAGATAGACGGTAAATGATTGAATAAGTCAATTCAGCTTGTAACATAAGATATACATATTATCATATTTGCTTTTATCATAAAAGGAAATAAATTTTATTATTATTCTGTGATTGTTTAAAATGATTCAATTTTGATGAAAGAAAAAGAAAATAGTTTATTTATCTTGTTATTTCAAATTTATTTAAATTACTGATAAATGCATTGAGAATTTTAATAAGATTTGAAAGAGAAGAAAAAGAGGAAAAATCTTATTTTTGTCCCTTGTATTATAATATAAGTCATTCTTTCTCATTGAGCTCGTTTAACTCACCCCTCCATTTTTAAATGTTTTCAGGTAAGTGATCAATTATTTAGATTTGAAATCGATTAGTTGGGACCAAACAGACCTTATAGAAGTTTAAGTTAGTTTTTCTGCTACGATTTAATTTTGTTTAGCCTATATGATGTAAAATTACCTTGTAAATACCGTAGTTTTAAGATTGTTATTAATAAAAGTATAAATTTTTGAGTATATTTCATTTGTCTACTATATTTGAATGTTTTAAATTAGTCTTTGTTTAACACGTGTCGTCACACGTGTTATTCGGCCATGTGACTCTCAAATTAGTCTACCTAAAAGTTACTCAAGTACTTGATAGTTTCAGGTTGGTGTACGGAACTGAAATCAGATGATTGGTCAGTATGTAAAATTATAATTTTTACGTTCTTTTATTCGTATTTCTTTAGTGTGCTAGCGTTATTATTGCCTAGAAAGCAATGTAAAAAGAAATGAAAGTTTACCTAGAAGGTGATCTCGAAGAGAGCCATTGGAGACATGTTCGAGCACAACAAAAACGGTGCTAGTTGTGGTGGAGGGGTGATCCTGGTACGTTACAATACAGTGTCCTAAGACACTGACCAAATGTCGATGTCGCAGTTTCGAAATCACCTCCATATGTTGCTTCAAGTTTTGGTTTGAATGTTTTTGTTTTAGCTTTAAGCATTTCACTAGGACCATTGATCCTTCCCTGAGCCACCCCTTGTAGAGCTGCATTAAAAAGATATGTACAACATTTATAGGAATTTCTAATGATTCTGAAAATTAATGGTCACATTGTGTGACCACAGTATTCATGTCATGTTCGACAGATTAACGAGTGTTTTAATACATTTCCATAAACACGCAAAAAATAATAGACAGAAATGTATATGTACTTGACAAATGGGTGTTTTACAGTTTTACTTCATGTTGTTTGATTTTGGAATTCGATTGATAGCCAACTAAATTAAGTTGACATTGTTTTCTAACACTACTCTATATGCTCCTCCTATATGAATGGATCAGGCAAGTGCTAGTTATGCAAGTATTATTTAGACAACAATCTTTAAAAAAAAAAGAGTATTATTTAGACAATGTAACGTGGACCCGTGGTTCATGTTTTTTGATGATTAATTAGTATCCACTTAATCAGCTCAGTGGATGTAACTTGTAAGTATAAAATAAGCCATTTTTTGTTCGTTCTAATACCATGCCATATTACAAAGAAAAATTTCATTTACCAAGTAACAATTTACTTTTTGAAAATCGTTGGTAAAATAAATGATACTAAATTTTAGCAACATAATATCAACAAATTATGTTGCTAAACTGTATCCAAATTTAGCGACACTCACTTAACAACAATTTTGAAAAAGTAAACCATTGATATATGGACTTTTTCATGTAATCACTTAACCTAAAAGAGATGATTAATTATGCAGCGATTATTATAACTAATAAGATTCATTATCTTAAGAAAAGTAAAGGATGATAACAAAGTTATGTGATTAGTATATATACCTGTCCTTGAGATCCTTCCCCTACCCGATTTGATGAGTCAAAGTTATTTGTAGCATCTTCCATTTCCTCTAATGTGAAAATATTATATGGTGGGAGTCCAAGTGTTGTATATCTAACACTAGTTGTAACATGTCCTGTCATAAAATGCACATGTATATTTTTCAACATCACGTAAATTACGCGAAGCTTCTATGAACTATCCTATGATTTTCGTGAATTGAATTTAAATCCAGATCTAGCAGCTAAGGGTTGATGTTAATGGCATACTGTAATTTTCTTTTCTTTTCTTCTATCTTAGAAAAAAAGTTTAAATGTGATCGATAAGCAATTAAGTACAAAGTACTGCTTAAAAAAATCTTATAGTCTCTTTTATTTCCAATCAAGTTTCGCCTTTTCGGTATTAAGGAATGCTTAAGAATCACTTACTACTGTTAAACTATAATTTTAATGCTTAAGAATCACTTACTACTGTTAAACTATAATTTTGTTTTGAGCAGATATAATTTTACAAGAGAAACCATAAGATTCAAATATCCTTCAGCTGGAAAGAAAACTACAGGAGATCACGGCGTTCACTCGCAATTTAATTATACAAGGACCGAAAAGTTGTTGAGATGTTTGCTTACATCGCAATTTACAAGATCTATTTTCCGGTTAGTGACATACAAATAGTAAATAAATATGTTCATGTTCATCTGCCAGCTTATGCCACCATAAGTTTGTTAATGAGTCCGGCAAGGAAAAACACAACCCTTAAGCGAAAATTAAAACGCACGACAACTAAACATTACAAAAATAAAGACTACTAATTAGCGAACGATAAACTTCACATTTTTTTTCAAGTTGAATTGACTTACTTCCATCAATGGCAGGGGAACTGCGAATCGATTGTTTGTCGAAAGCAAAGCTCTCGCTCTTTAAACCATTTCTATCCTTCCTAGAACCTTTTCTTAAAATCACCAAAACTAACAACCCAATAGCAATAACACCAACTATTATTCCCAAGATAGTACCAAAAATCAGACCAAGTTTGATATTTGATTTATTCAGCCCCTTTCGATTTTTTACCGGAGGTTGAACAGCTAATGCTTGTTTTTGACAAAACTTATTCGGATGCTGATACTTTGATCCCCCGTTCGATAAACAATTCCATGTACTTAAAACTGACATGTTTTTTGAACTTGATAAGCAATTTGGTAATGATCCGATCAAAAGATTTTTTGATATATCGACGAAACTTAGATTCGAACCACAAGTCGTGTTTATCGAAAGAGCACCACTCAACTGATTACCGGCTAAATTTACAAACGAAACGGAGGGGAGAGAGAACAAGGGAGGTGGGATCGGACCCACGAGTTTATTCGACGATAAATCCAATTTTACTAGAAGTTTGAAACTTTTAATCTCTGAGGGAATATCAGATCTCAAAGAATTATTCTTTAAAATGATCGTAACTAGATTATTACTGAAAGATGGAAACTTTGGCCCGATTTTATTGTTTCCCAAATCAATCACTTGAAGATTTTTTAAGAGTTTAAGATCTGGTACACTGCCATTAAGCAAATTATTTGCTAAAACAAGAAATTTCAAATTCGACACATCCGAAAGAGAACCCGGGATCTCTCCATAAATCGAATTTGAGCTCAAATTTAGAACCTCAAGCGATTTTAGTCGGTTGATTTTGGGTGGTAATGTTCCCCAAATCCCCAAAGAAACAAGTGATAATGTCTTTAAACTTGAGAGCTTAGTGATAACAGTGAAGAAAGAGTCTATAGAGAACTTGGGGGAGAGAGATTCTCCCGGGAGAGTTTTGTTTCCAGAGAGCGAAAACGCGGTTATATGATTGTTTTCACAACTGATTGCCAGACTTTGTGTTTGAGGGAGAAAACAGAAATTTGTCCAATTGTTCCAACTCTTTAAGGCTTCTGGGTATTCAAGAAACTGTTGGATTTGGAATAAAATTCTTGTTTCTGTTTTTGGTAATAGGGATAAAACCGGTGAGAACAGGGGAAAATAAAGGCAAAAACAGAGCATAGCTTTGAATATTTTCATTTCCTTGCTAGAAATGTAGATATTCAAATAAAAACTACATTCATGAAAGGATTTTATAGGGTATCTTAAGAGTGTTCAAATTTATGCAACTGTGAAATTTAAATCTCTTCAAATTTCAAAGCTTAAGAAACAGACAAGATCCTAGAAATTTAGCAACTTCTAGGGAATTTCTTAACTTTCCAGGGTGCAAAAAAGTTCAATTTTATTTTAGAAATGCATTATGAGAAATGGGTAGTGCATAGAATTTGAAATGAAAATAGATTAAGCTAACATTCAGAGAGATATCAAGAGAAGAAGGAAAGGGAAAAACAGAGCATGGAGTAGAAAGATTTCATTTTATGGGAAACAAAAAAAAAAAAATGTATCATTTAATGCATTTTGAGAAATGGGATAGTTAATGATTTTGAGAACGAGTTAAGTGAAGTAGAGCTTCAAATAGTGTGAGAATGAGGTGGCATGGGGTTTTTATCTAGATGTCACATGAAGGTTAGTTTGTTAATTTTTTGGGAATACCAAACAAGTTTGAAAATAAAGAGATAAACAATATTACTCCATCCCTCCCACCATGTAAATCTTATATACTGAACGTAATTTTTACTGATAAATAATTTATATCTAAATTATTGAAATAATTATTTTTAAAATTTTATTATAGAATTTAACATTTAAATTATGTATAAAAATTTTAAAATTTTCATTTCAATAATGTAATTATATGATGATAACCGACTAAATTTGCATATGATTCATACTTATAAATTAGTACGGAGGGAATACCAGTTGCATGTGTTAGTAGTTTCAAGGTGTATACATCAATTGGGTGGTTAGAAAATACATTAATACTGACAATGAGATTTTCAATATTTAATCACTAGTTGACTAGGGGGCACATGAAAATTACAAATTCTTTGTCCTATTGAAACTTGGAGACATGATTAGAATTTAGAACCACTTCATTATCCTAGCAATTAGACTTTCTAATGTTCTGCCAAACATCTTTTTCTTGTTATTGCAACTTTTATACCACATCCATCCTATGTCACTTATTTCTTCAAACTTAACATATTTTATATTTTGTAAGGAACCGTTTACATTTACACAAGCAAAATTTCAGCTTCTTTATTAATTTTCTTATAATAACCCTACATTTTTTTTTATTATCTTTTAATAATCATACAAATATTGAAACCATAAAAATGTGAAACCCATGATATTTTATTACTATTATACTCATTCCGTATTTAAACAAATATCCCCTACGAAAATACATGCAACTTTGACCATCAAAATTTTCATATCAAAATTACCGAAATGAAAAAATTGAAAATTTCATCATATAGTTCTAACCATAAACTACGTGATTAACTTTTAAAATAATTTTTTCCGGCAATCTAAATATGAAAAAATTATCGGTCAAAATTGTACGTATTTTCGTAGGGGATATTTGTTTAGTGACGGATGAAGTATTAATCTAGAAAATCATATGCATTTCTCATATATGAAATGAATTTTGTGTTTACTTAAATTTAGTAAATTTATAAGGTTTCCGATTCATGTCACTTTTAATACTATAATCATCAAATTTTAGAAAAATGCATATTTTGAGGAACCAGATACGGATGCTCTAGTTTCATTTCTTCCCTATTGAAAAATGAAACCTTCAAATAAAAAAGGCAAACTTTACAGCAAGAGAACCCAACTTCTTCTTAAACCCTTAGCTTAAAAGATACAACTAAGGAGCCCTTAAGTGACATTGGGTAATGATATGTTCACAATTGCAACACTAATATATAGGCACATTTCTAGAGTTCGAAACCTAATTAAATTAATCTCGTTAACATTTGAATATGTTTGGTATTTTTTTTTATCCATTTCATATAAGATTGATAATATAACTAGTGTGTTTTCGCCGGTACTAAGAAGTTTGGTTCTAATTTTTAAAGACGAATTAATAACCTCTAATAAGTACATATTTCAAAAATATAAATACAAATGAAGTACTATAAGAACTAATAGCTAGGGAGGGGTTGACTTCTATAAGGTTACTACAATTTTATTTTTAAGAAAGAACAGAAAAGAAATATGTTGCTTGAATTTCAGGCTTTGCCGGGACAAAACTTGTGTTAGTAATAAAGGTACAAGTAGTGTCGCAAAGGTACATTGGTCCACATATGAATTGTACTATTACTACGAGTATTGTCAAATGGTGAAAGCCCCAAATTTGGCTAGTTTTTTTCTACCTAGTTAGATGAAAAAAATTAGGGATGTAAGCTGTAAACAGAGGCCGTGAAACAGATTTGGAATGCATGATTTTGGTCATATTGGTCTGGATTTGAATTTAAACGGATTGAACTCGGACTTGAGAAAATCAAAACAGCCCATAACTTATTGGATTCGGACTCATATCTCAAATCCCATTCAATCCTTACAATCCGGACTGTTTTGAACCTTTGAACCGCCTAACCCATCTTACCCGTATAATTTATATTTTTAAATATAAATGATATAATATAATATAATCTTGTTAAGTTCATGTCATGCGGCCTAGAAGCCACGTGTTCGAGTCGTGGAAGCAACCTATTGCAGAATTGTAAAGGGAGCATGTCTACATTATCCCAAAGTGACCCGACCCCTCCCCAACCCCGCACATACATGAGTTTTAACACCGGATAATATTAACGGTGTGATGTCATTAGATTTACACCGGATAGTTGAGAAGTGGTAGAAATAGTAGGCATAAATAGCGAGTCATTGGTTTTACATTGTAATATTTTCAATACCTTGACCTGGATGAGTGTCCCGGATAGTAGACTTGGTCAAAGCCGCTTAACAAATATTTTGTGTTCATTTAAATTTAAGTTTATTTGTTATTCTTTCTGTAACTCATAGATCTAAACTTAGTTGCAACTGAGATCTACACAACACTATAGTTCAATTACAACTAAAAAACCGCGTAACAACATCTTAGAGTATTTAGACGCTTCAATTATTTCATAAACAATCCCAGATAAAAGTAACTCCATCTTTGTAAACTTTAAAAAAAATATAAAGGATCGGTGGGTTTTATTTTGAAGCTATTTAACTCGCAAGAATACGAGTCTTAGTCATAGTAATAAAATTTATAAGCTGTTAAGACCAGATCGTCGAAAGAGACACAAGGCTCGCATATTTAGTTTGCAAAATTTGTGTCCTAAACTATCATGCAAAACTTAAGTAAAACTCATCATACACAGGTTGTGAATCCGTGTTGATAAGTTGATTATCGGTGTTAAAAATACAGGGGCGACACACTTCTATAATCAGGGATTGCTACGGCAACGCCACAATTTTGAAAAATAATTTTTTTTTATTAATGTTTTTCATAATAATTTATATATACGTTATTCTGTCAATCTTTTAAATATTTCTTTTGACAACCGCTTCCAAAATTATATATTGTTAGTGCAATAACATAACATAATTTTGTATGTACTAATAATATATAAGTAATACTTAAAAAATTAACATATGCAAGTGACTATAAAAGACAGTTTACACCACCTTATCATGTTGACACGTAACACATATCTTTAAAAAAATTAAACAAAATAATAATTAGAGTAGTGGTGAGTGCAAACAAAATTTATAAAATAATTTTTGATGATTTGTATATTAATTGATGTAAATATACTGAAATTGTGTAATAGATATTTAATTGTTCTTATATATCTATTATTTAATATACGTTTGGTTTTTTCAGGTTTTTTTAAATATATTTTTACCTTCGTGTCTTAATGTTTTTACTTGTTATACCTTTATTTCTTAAATTTAACTTTTATATCTTTTGGCTTTCTATTTTATTATTTTTTTATTCAATTTTGAAACGCTGAAACTTTCACCACATGACTGTACGTGACATTACTGTTGTGGTTTTTTTTTAGAGTTTGAAAATAAAGTTGAAATTGAGTGAAATGTAAAACAACAGAAATCAAATACATTTTAATCAGGAAACCAAGTTAAAAAAATGAAGAAAAAATATAAAAAAATCCAGTTTTTCCGTGTTTATACTTTGAAAAATATTATGCGCCTTTATTAATTTTGAGAACCTCACACATTGGTTCTGGTTCCGTTTAAAATAACAATAATAAAAACAATTAATCAACAAGCGTAAGGGATAGAAAAACGCAAGGGAGAGGTGTGTGGTTGATCGGGCAAAGTAGGAAGAAGTACCAAATGATCTTATCAAAGATCGAGGAAAATAGATAAAAAAGCAAAAGAGAAGGAGAAGGATGGAAAATAAGGGAGAGAAAAGAATGAAGGGAAAGATATCTTATTCTGTTTTCAAAAATGACTCACACAATTTTCAAATTATCATAGTCTGTTTAAAATGACCAAGATTGTTTCCAAACGACCATACACTTTTTAAACATGAATATAGACCGTTTTTCAAATGAACATAAACTGTTTAGTTTTGGTCATTGTCTTGTGATTTTGTCGTTTAGCCTGTTTTGAAAAACGGTCTCAATTATTTTTTTAGCATTTTTGGATATTTATTGTAAAAAATTTTGCGGGTTTTTTTTTTTTTTTTGACTTTTCGGGTTTTCCTGCCTTTTATACTCTTTTTACATTTATCTTATTTTTTAGCGATTTTGGATTGTTTTTTTTACCATTTTCTCGGATTCTCGGTTTTTTATATATTTTTTTTGGATTTTTACGATTTTTCCTTTAGATTTCTTTTTTTTTTTTTTTTTTCCTGTTTTTGTTTTTTTTTTTGTTTATTTAGGTAGAATTAGTCTAAATTAAAATAGTTTTAAAATAGTGTTCATTTGAGTCATTTTACTTGGTATATTTTCAAAAGTGATAGGGGATGGAAATATACCCTCATAGATTTGCAGTTGATGATATATTATAGCTTCTCCATTCATAATGTGTAGCACGCGAGAACTTGGAGCCGTAGGGTCCAACCTTAAGCTAATCTTTGAGGTAAAACATTAATGGTCTCACATACTCTCGGTATGTAGTACATCAAATCACACTCTATGTTAATTTCAATTTTATAAATTAAAATAGTTCACCAATTTTAAGAAGTTAGCAGGCTTTCCAAGTGAGGAAAAGTTTATACTAATCGGCCATGAAAGATGCCATCAACATGGGAGTTGTCACAATGACATGTTAGGGCGCCTATTAGCCTTGCTTGTATTGATGCTATTACGGTGTTACATATAGTTCAGAATAGGCTTTACCCAGTGTGAGATGAGATTACTCATGTTGAGACTTCAAAATAGGTAATACCATGAAAGAGGATTGCAATTGCAACACTCCAAAATAATACTTTAGTTCAGAATAGGCTTATACCCAGTGTGAGCTCCCATTTTTACGTACCAGTTTTTTTTTTTTTTTTTACATATTCCAAGCTTTTAATTTGCCGCATAACTATAATAAAAAATTATAATACGTGCAATATCACTTCTTGTATGTATGCATAACTACTTATTACTTCTCCCGAGTATCATGATAGCAACACATTTTTAAATTTTTTGTCGCTAAATTTTAGCACTATGATATAATAATTGCTAAAAACTAGATAGTCACTTTACTAAAAATAAATAAAAAAATGTGTATGTTGCTATGATGTCATTTTATTGTAGGGTTTGGAAATTATACCAATGATTTCAATTGTTGAAGTTAAAATTTAACCACATGTTACAAATTCCAAACAACTTAAATGATATTGACTAAATTGCCGTGTTAGGATGAGATGAGTCAAGCAAGTCTTGAGGATGCGCAAACAGTATGAGTAGACCGGACAAACCATGCCAAGACCAAATAATTTTCGAAAATAAATAAATTTTTTAGTATGTTTTTTCTAGGTTTTTTTCAAATGGGCAAAATGAATTTTTTACCACGGCAAGGTAATTAACCCACTAAAAAAAGAATTTTTGGGCCGGCTCGACCATCCTCCCAATTATGCAGCTGCTAATTAGGAGTAACTAAGTTATTGGTAAGAGACAATGATAGAGCTGCCAATTAGATAGGTTAATACGGTATGTATATTTTTTCTTTGATAAGCAATTAATATCAACAACAAAAAAAAAAAGTTAACGTCGATACACAAAAGTAAGGTGACCACTCATAAATATGGGCTTGTCGGTGATGATATATCAATTATTTGGTACAAAATCTTTTTCAGAATTTTCAACAAACGCGCTTATTGGGGTTTAGAGTTTAGACTATCTAACTTCATTTTCTTTTTATATTTGAGTGGATACGCATTTAACTGAATGAAGTTTTATTCTCTTTGGCTGTTTCTTCTAGGACAAAGCTTTTTTCTCGTTCAAGACAAAAGCAAAGAGGCAAAAAAACAAAACTTTACAACTGTGATGACCATCTCAATGTTGGAAAAGTAATTCATATGCTCATGATTAATAAAGTTTCATTTTTCACAAGCAATCAATTGCAAGTGGAATTCTTATTAGTGCGTGTACATGTAAAATCAAAAATCAATATTTCTTTCAGTATTTATAAACTGCTTCTTATAAATATGTAAAGAGTATTGTTTCTAAGTAGTACGGTTGTGAAAGTTATACTTATATTAGTATATCCCAGAAAAGTTAGGATTATGTTCAAGCACCAAAATTTGATTCTAACATATTACTTGTACTGTGGTTTTGTTTCTTCAATCTTAATGGCCATGTTAGGTTATTAATGTGCTCACGTTACTTTGCGATATATGGTTGTAGTGCTATACAAACACTCGAAAGAAAGAAGTTCAAAAGGCAATAATCATTTGTAATTAAGGACATTTGGAGTACATAATACTAATAGCAAGTTTTCTATCAAAAAAGTTGTATACAGGAGTAAATTAATAAGGTTGTAAAGAACAAGATACGTAACGTGTTAACCTCCTGTGCTAGGTTGGACCGGTTTGCAGTTCTCTTCCATAGTATGATGATAAGCTCAACTATGGACGACTCATCGCATTTCAACAGTTATATTATATACAATTCACTTAAAAGCAGTGGCAGAGCCAAGATATGAAAATAAGTGTGGTGAAATTCCAACAAAATGTAGGGTATTCTAATTGCGAACCCACTATTTTTTTAATAAATATATGTGTATAATATACACTCACCTAGAGTTTTTAGAGTGGTTGTTGGCTGTTGCCGGTAGGGCTGAAAATGAAACGAAACGAGACGAAAATAGTCAATTTCGTTTTCGTTTCGTTTAGGTTTTTCGTTTCATTTTCATGACAAAATGAAAACCTTTTTTCGTTTTCGTTTTCGTTTCGTTAAAGATATGTTTCGTTTCGTTTTCGTTTCATCACATGAACTCGTTTTTTTCTCGTTTCGTACCTTTTCGTATTGCCTCGTCTTGAATAATTTTTATTAAAAAACAACCTTGCATATTTTTTTATAATGGATTTTATTACATGAACCAGCAGTTTACATTTTTTTTATAATGGATTTTAAATTAATATTAATAATATTGTTACTATACATTTATTATATGTATATATTTATTTATTATTAGACGAAAACGAAAATGGCTTTGATTATTATCATCTCGTTACTTTAGTAATGAACGAATACGATACGAGGTTTTAACGAAACGAATATGAAATGTTTCACGAAAATTTCACCTCATTTCCAGCCGTAGTTGCAAGCGCCCGCGCACTCTTAGTTACTCCGCGTGTTTAAAAGTGCAGCAATACATAGTCTCTTACATTAACAATTGTCATGGACATTCTTAACCTTAAAAATCTGATTTAACAGCACCCCTGGATTATTTATATCAGCATATGTGTTCACATACCTATAAGAATTAATGTGTTTCCCGTTATTTTAAGAATTATAAAATTAATTTTAACTCATTATTGTGGTGTATAAACACCCAATATGTTAAAAGATTACTGATAATGATAATAAGTGAGTGAGTTAGAACATTTTAGACATTCTCACATAATGAATGGTTGAGATTGATTCTATCTTGATGAACGGTAGCGATCGAAAGTAAACAAAGAGTCTCGGGTTCTCCTCCTACATATATAAAAGACACAATGTCATCTTATTTGTGTCACATACATAAAATTATATACAACACATAAAGTAGTGTAGTGATAGGCAAATGAAGAGAAACCAAAGTCTTTACCCCGGTGATCTACCTCCGTCATACGAACCCAATTTTCAAATACTGCCGTTTTAAAGTAGAGAGCTTACCGCACTTCCGCATGACTTAAGTTATGTGTTTCGACACAGCCATTACAGTTTATATTATATGATTCTAGTTAATTATGTTAATAACATGTATAACATAATAATTTATAAGCTGTAATTAAACTTACTACCATGAGTCAAACTTAATTTTCTCTTCATGTTCTATATAATCATATTATATGTATTAACTGGGTTCAATGATTTGTTTACTAGAAGATATATAACAGTGATGTATAGAAAAGTTACAGAATTGTTTGTGTGATTATAGTATCATGATTTCCACTTGACATATGGTTATAACTCCATGAATTGAGCTTTACACTCACACACACACAAATATATATATATACCGTATGTATTTGCATGATAACATGAATATCAGGAATTGGTTATGTCTAGTTTAAAATTACATATAAGTATGAGTATATCACTACCCAAAGGAATCACTTTAAATTTCAAGTTTATATACAAGTTTCGACGTGTTATAGTCACATATGATGGTAAATGAAATCTCAAGATTTACAACACTAGCTACATGGTTAACACATAATAAAAGGTTGTTAAATGGTCAAGTGAAAACCCCAGTAACTGGTTTTGTTGGCTAAATGTTATACCACAGTCTATTTACTTTTCTGATTTACTTAGGTCATGTATTTGCTCAAGTTAGTATACCACAAGGCTAATGTACCGTCTGCGCGTTTAAAACTATGTCATGTAGTAACTCATTCTAAATGTTTAACGATGGCCCAAGGTTTATATAAATTGAATTAAGAGAATTGGCTTCATTTCTATTAATGTCGCATAAGAAATTGATAAAGACTTGTGAGTTCGATATAACAATTGAATGAGAATTTAAACAGTTTTGTAACATAAGCATGATATGAATGAATATAGAAGTATATTACGAAACTACATAGAGTATTTTGTAGCATTGAATTATCATCTCTCATTATGAGCATGTTTAGTATGACATTTAATTGAATAACAAATGTTACTAGATATAAATGGCTGATCTCCCTTTGTACTAAATTATAAGGGTTTATTTTTATTGTTTATTCAATTTTAATAAGAATTGTTTGGTTGCCGAATGGTTTTATAAGAAATATTAATTGTTATCATCATACGAGATAACAATATTAAATGGACATAATAAGAAATTCATAATTAGAAGTTAGAAAGTTTGCGAACAAGTTTATACTCACAATAAGTTTGGAAAATTATAAATCTTTTCCAAATAGGCTCACCTAGTATAATGCGATGGCAAGCCAAGACTTCGGTTGATACTTGGTATCTTAATGAGGTCGGTTTTTAAGCAGCTTTTGCTGCACCAACCCTCACCCTCTCTTATCTGATCGTATCGTGTTAGAGCTACCGAAAGGGTTAGAGTATGTAATAGTTTTTTCCGGTTGTGTTTTTGTACTTATGTTCGTCGAATGAGTGTCTTTAAATCGATAAGGTGGATGTTTTTTATCTGAAATTTTTATATTTCAATTTTGTTAGATCAGACACAAAAGATATTAGACTCACCAATTTTAGTTGGTGCTTTTAATGTTGATGAATGCTATAAGTTATATATTGTTAAATAAAATGGATAATACGAATAAAAGAATGATGAACATTTAGCCTATAAAGTATGTATCTTGTTAAAAAGGTTATCAAAAGGCTAATAGTAATAAGATATCATTTACTAATTATTTAGTAACTAATTTTGATCTGAATTCATTTATAATATATAACATATTGTTTCGTGTCCTTCTATGTCTAAAGAAAGTTATGAGTTGCATATAAATTCTAAATGCATATAAGTTCTAAATGTTTAATATATAATTTTAAGATTACATGTCACAATAAGCATTACTGATAACGATGCATGTACATATGAAAAGTTGGATAATGTACATATTATTGTTTGATTAAAAAATGATGCACGTTTTAGTCATTATGCCGTACATATAATTGTCCCTACTATTATTTTTAAGCCAATTTTGATAATATAAAATTAAGTCAATTTATGTTCATACTATATAAGTTTTGGTAATAGATTATAAGCTAACTCATGTATATAACGTTCATATAATGTGAAATTTTGTTTGCCCACAGACACAAAATTTTAACCGATGAATGTTAAATAATCATTGGTGTATGCGTAAGTATCAAGTATAGTTATTGATGCTCTAATGTAAATATTCAGATTACTGTTTGACTAAAACTCAATATAGGTTTTGGTCAAATCTATTGAATATTTAGTTTAAGTAGCTACACCTAATAACACAGAACAGATATTCATATTATTGTTCGATTAAAATTAAATGTATGTTTTAATCTATATTATAATGAGTATTAGTGATAACGAATATTTTGCATCAACATCATATGTGCAGATTTTGGTTGCCCGCAAGTACAAAGTTGTAGAGACGAATGTTTGATGATAAACGTTATGTTTTGCATCATTAGTGACTTAATTATGGTTGTTAAATTATGTTTACGTCTAGTATTGCTATAAGTCGGGATGCATATAAGAACTGATTTTATTTATGTTTGTTTTTGGTTGCCCACAAGTCCTAAATAAAAATAAAAATTATGATACAAATAACTAGTGGATTTTTATCATTGTTTAATTATTTTTTATAACTTGGTTGCCCACAGATCCGGTTATTTTGACTAAGTAAACATTATGAATGATTTATGGTTTAACATTAATATGGAAAATATAGGATGTCCACATATAACATATTTTTCCTAGTTAAACAAATATTATGAACTAATTTAAATTTAACATTAAAAATAAAAATAAAAATATAGCTTAAATAAAGAGGCCATATTTTTATAGTTAAATTTTTAAAATGATCCATTTTATTGACTTATTCCATTAGTTATAAATTGTCTTGCAAAGTGATATGCTTGATTTAAATGTGTTGTTAAAATACAAATTGTTTTATATCTAAAGAAATTGGTCTTGAGTTCTACCAATCTAATATGGTTATTGGTGCGTATTATTACTAAGTTGAGTTTGTATACCCACGGGTAACAAATTTACTTGATGAAAATATATCATCAACTACCTTAATAAATAAAAGTAGAAAGGAATAAAAATGTTATGTAGTGTTACATGATGATTTCTCCGTAAGAAAACAGTGATTGTTTAATATTTTGAAAGGAGAAATATGATAACACTAGTTGAGATATTATTTTAATATGATTAAACTCATTAAATGTTAAGCTCCAAATTTGTGAAATTTTACTAAATTCTTGCCTTATTATTCATATTTTCTTTATAGGTCGTATATTAGTTTGCTAGTAAACGAAAAGTTTTTTAAAACTAATTTTATGGTGTTAGATCTAATAGAAAATTAACGTTTTTCAATCACATTATGTGCATGTAGATCCATACTTTCCAATAATTATAGTTGATGGAATTTTATCGAGATTTTATTAAACAAAAGGAGTTTTAGTTATCGATGAAATTACGGTAACATTAATGGAAGAATTAGATTATTCGGTACACCCACTATTAATGTTTTTACTAACTCTTATTAAAGAATAAATGTATAGTTACATCCATTATCAAGTTATATATTACTTAACATAAGTTTTAGAATAATGGTTAAACATGTGGAAGATAATTACTTGTTTCACTATTAATGTATTATTTAACCATATACTTCTATAGTAAGTATAAGATCCGTGAGAGTAATTAATAATTTTAAAATAAACTCATTGTTGAGATTTTCTTGATCTACCATTTTCTTTGACTTCAAATAAAAACTTTAACTTGTTTTGTATTCATAACCTATTATTTTGACATAACCACTAGTTTAGTGGGAGTAATAGCCATTATCATTTTGTTTTTGTAACCTATTATTTTAATAATGGTCATATTCATGTAGGTGAATTACTAGACTCATAATGAATTGTAAATAAGTTTTTAAATGGTTTTTAAATGATAAAAGATTTTAAAAGAGTTTTACAACTCATTAATAGTATTGCAAACTGGTTTTTATATGTTGGAACTATTAGTTGTAATTGAAACACATATTATTGTATGCAAAGCTCAAATAATAATTATTCATGGTGGATCATTTTTTGCATAATATTAAATATGCGTAATTAATATTTTATTTTTGTAAAAATATAAAGATTTTATACTCATGTATTATTGATGTGATATATAGAAAGAAAATGTGATAACTAAATATTTCACAATGACTCATTACTTATTAAATTATGATTCTTATATATGACGCTAATATATGCTATAATGTGTTATTGCTCAATAAAATCATGGAGAAATTACAAGTTACATTTCTCACTAAAATATTGTGCAATTTATGTTTTATTGCTCAATAAAGGTATAGAGAAATCATAAGCTATATTTCTCAACCAAGTATTGTGCAATTTATGTCTTATTGCTCAATATAAGATTGGAGAAATTTTATAACGTAAGTGACTGAATGTATTACCACATTTTTAATGTATTATCAAGAAAAGTTATATAATGCTTTGAGTACAAAACTCATAATAATAGTTGGAAATTAATTTCAGTACTTAGATTATGTCGAGCTTAAGCTGAGTCGTTGAAAATGAACGTTTGCAATTATTCTTGACAACTAGAATTCAAATGGTGTTGAGTTTACAAGATGTAAATGCTAAGTTTTTGAGACTAATTTCAGAAACAATACTATCAATAAACACATAATGATCGTATATACCTTAACGATATTTACACAAGACAATTAAGATTTTGTTAACATCACGTGTCTTGATTGTAGATAATAATATGGTATTACATAATGATAGTTGTTTATTTGATAATTAGAGATCTCATCAGTTATTGTTTCTATTGTTCCTATTGTCCACTTAAGTACGTACATGAATGACGTTTAATAGAACCGTATTTTCTTAAGACATTATTGGACCATTAAGATTACTCATTTTATAGGCTTTGTTGAATAAGTTGTTTTTGTCATAATAAATGGAAGAAAACATGCTCTCAAGTAGTGTGGAATTGTCATGACTCTCATTAACCATTTGTTTGATAAAACATATCATTAATTTATTGCGCGCTTATGTTTTCTTATGGATTGTTAAATGGACCAAGTTGGAGACTGTGAGAATTAATGTCTTGCCCAATATCTCAAGAGTTATGAAATTAATTTTAACTCATTATTGTGGTCCATACACACTCAATAAGTTAAAAGATTAATGATAATGGTAATAAGTGTGTGAGTTACAAGAATTTAGACATTCTCACATAATGAACGGTTGAGATTGATCTTACCTTGATGGACGATAGAGATCGAAAGTAAAACAAGAATTTCGGGTCATCATCCTACCTATATAAAGGACACAATGACATTTTATTTGTGTTACATACATAAATGTATATACAACACATAAAATAGTGTAGTGATAGGCAAAAGTGGAGAAAGCCAAGTCTTTGCCCGGGGATCTACATCCGTCATACGAACCCAATTCTCAAATACTGCCATTTTAAAGTAGCGACCTTACCGCCCTTCTGCACGATTCAAGGTATGTGTCTCGACACACCCATTACAGTTTATATTGTATGATCATCATGTAAGAAAATATTCTAATTAATTATGTTAATAACATGTATAACATAATAATATATAAGTTGTAATTAAACTTACAATACCAACACCTATTACCACTTTATACAGATTACACGATCGAAAACATCTGTTCATTTAGATAGTACAACCGGCAATGATAATGTGCAAAAGGGAAGTTACCAATACCATTAATTTAGTTGGACATATCAAAATCTACACAGGGCCTCCTTATATCTCTATAATTTGTAGTCTATACCCATAGCATCTCTATACATTATAATAAAATAACATGATAGCAACAATTGGTTTGTTTACGATTTGTTCTAGAAAATTAGTTGCTATAGCAACAGTTGCTAAAATGTTACTTTCTCGTTTTTGTTTATAGTGATAACTGATATATACCAAGAGCCACTTAAATCAGGCACCTTCATGGTTTCCTTATATATCTGCTTCACCTGCTTGTGAATCTCTCTGTAAAAGACGATCCCGGGTTTGAGTGTATGGAGTAGGGCTGTGGCTAGTTACTTCATAAGTTCAATGGTTTTATTGAATATATGTGAAGTATTTTTAGTTTGTATTTTCAGTAATAACAAAAAAATATTCTCACTTTACACTATAGTATGAGTTTTAAAAGGTTGCATAGTCTAATGAGTTTAGGGGGAATTCTCTACAATTATCTCATATCAACTTATTACATCCATAAGTTCACATTGCACGTATATATCACTTTTTAATTATTTAGTTTATTTACCAAAACGTTATTATACAATGCAAAACATAATACACATATTTTATCTCTCTAAAAATACAAAAAAATAGTTTTAAATTACAACAATATTCTATAAAACCGAAAAAATCAACAAAAATAAAAAAAAACACAAAAAATTATAAAATTATAAAATATCACAAAAAATTATAAAAAAATCACAAAAATCACAAAAAAAAATTAGAAAAAATGAAAAAATCACAAAAATTAAAAAAATAAAACAGAAAAAAATGTATTTTTTAAAAAATAAGAGAAAATGAAAAATATCACATCAAAAAATGTATTTTATAAAAAAAACACAATTTTTTAAAAAAATTACAAATTTTTTCTATAAAAAATCACAATTTTTTTAAAAAATTACAAAAAAAACATAACTTTTTTTGTCAATATACCAATTTTTACACCGAAAAATCTATTTTTTCATCAAAAAACACTTTTTTCATCAAAAAGTGAATATTTTTTTTACCAAAAAATGGGTTTTACATGAAAATGTGCCTTTTTTTAATCTAAATGATCTAAAAGTGCATCTATTTCACTCGAAAGTACGTGTACTTTAGTCAAAAGCACATATAATTCAGTCAAAAACGTATATAGTTCATTAAAAGTGCATATAGTTCAGTCAAAAATGCATATAGTTAGTCAAAAATGCATAAAGTTGAGTCGAAAGTGCATTCAATTTAGCTGAAAGTACATCTATTTCCGTCGAAAGTGCATACAATTCAATCGAAAGTAAATATATTTGAATAAAAGTGAGTGCATATAGTTTAGATAAAAGTGCATCTGGTTCAGCTGAAAAAGTACATCTGGTTAAGCTGAAAGTGCATCTAATTTAGTCGAAAGTACATATAGTTAAGTCAAAAGTGCATATAGTACAGTCGAAAATGAATATAGTCTAGTCAAAAATGAATATAATCCAGTCAAAAGTGCATATAGTTCAATAAAAGTGCATATAGTTCTGTCAAAAATGCATCTGATTCAGCTAAAAGTGCATCTGGTTCAGCTGAAAGTGCATCTGGTTCAGCTAAAAGTGCATATGGTTTAGCCAAAAATATATCTAGTTCAATAAAAGTGCATATAGTTCTGTCAAAAGTGCATCTGGTTTAGCTGAAAGTGCGTCTAGTTCAATAAAATTACATATAGTTCAGCACAAAAAGTGTATATACTTTACTTTAAAGTTAAAAAAACCCGGATGGATTCGAACCACCAACCTCTTGAAACTCGGTGTTGGGTGCAAGCGTTCTTACCAATTTGAGTTTACGGATAAAAAATTAGTTACTAAAGTTAGTTTCTAAAAAGTCAATTCAAAGTTTAACAAGTATTGAAATGAGTCAAACGAGACATAAATGCATAAGTAAAAAATCAGCTTAAAGCCACTGCCAAACAAGACCCGAAATTTTTCAAATTAATCAATTTCTACATAATAAAGCTTAAATTCCGAAGAGCCAAACAACCCCTAAAGAACAAAATAAAAACGGAGAAGAAAAGTATTGAAATACATTAGTTCAGAAGAATGATTCACTTTCTTTTACAAATTCCTTTTTCCGAAAACTAAATATATATGAAAAGCAATTAACATGAACTAAATATAAGAAAATACTAACCAGATGACCGAAGCAGCTCTTGCAGAACAAAAAAACAAAAACTATCAACACTTAGTATGTGGTAATCATGAGCTTGGAGGTTAAAAACCCCGTCATATCAATATAATTCAAATTTAAATTAGCTGAGTTCATTCATGAAAATTTGTATTGAAAACACGGAACTAAAACATGTCATTCCCATAAGAACATACTCTATCCACAAAAATAGTGACCTCATAATTATTGGAGTGATATGAAATAAATTATATGATACACCATGTCAAACAAAAAACTGCAACTGGCGAACAATTTTAAATGGTAAGTGTATATGTTATTTTAGATTCCGTTTTGAAGAAATGCACTTTCAAAGTACAGTCTACGAACAGTGGGCATTAGTCCTATAATTTTTTTTTAAATAGAACAAAAAACTAAGAAGAAAGTGAGCTTGGAAAACATATACTTTTCACAATAAACCAACAATTTCTACCAAAAGCTACCGATTCATGGCAGGTCTTGGTGCCTTTTATAAGCTTTGGTTTTTTACGTATAAACTTTATCATCGACTAACCAGCTTAATAGAAATTAAATGTTACTTGGGACTGAAAAGAAACAGAAAGGAGTTGTAACTCAGTAAAAAAAACTAGCTTATTTTCGCCAAAGGGAAGAGAATAAACTACAAACAGGCACTTAAAAAACTAAAAATATTTTTTTTCCAGCTCAAACATATATAGACTCCAAAGCTGAACAAACCCATAATTTTCATAACCTAACTTATTTCTGTAAGAGAATTTAAATAAGGCCTAAGAACCCCTCAATTATGAAAAACAATGCAAAATAAACTAATCCGTATATAAAAAAACAATCTAAAATAAATTAAAAATTACCCATATGATGCAATAAAGCCTAATGACGGGCATAGAGAGAGACCAGTATGTTAGAGTGTAGAGAGCTCAATTTGCTATTCACTGTGAACCCAATTTGCCTAATATGTAGCATCTTAATCGATTAATCTCCATTTCGATATTAAGTATAAACAAAAAGACGAGTTTTTGTCTAGATAGAGAGAGGGTCTATATTGATTATATTGTATTTCTTGATTGATTGTAAAGGACTGTTGGAGACAGTTCTGAAACTCTTAGAACCATATTGTATTTTCTGTAAATTGTAAAGAACTTGATTGTAAAGGACTGTTGGAGACAGTTCTGAAACTATTAGGACCATATTGTATTTTCTGTTAAATGTATAAATACTTCAGCTGTAAACAATGACTTTTAAGTTGTTTTAATAAAAAGCTTATTTTCTCTCTCTCTCTCTCTCTCTCTCTCTCTTTAGCCCTTCTCTCAATATATATATATACAGTAAGGTTGATCGTAATACGATCAACCTATTAAATCCACCAGAACATGGATTATACTCTTCTACATGGTATCAGAGCTTTATAGAGCTTCTATTCCACTGCGATCTTACACAGTTATCTGGGTTTCTTTATTGGTTTAATTGAAGAGTTTTAAATTTGGGGTTCTTGATAAATTTCGTCTCTACAATTGGTAATATCTGTATTACTCTCTCTTTTGGTTATCAATTCTTTGATTGGTTATCAATTTCTTGACTGATTGAAGAATTAGGGTTTATTTGAGTTTTAATTTCCCTTTTCTTCAATTAGGGTTTATTTGGGTTTTAATTTGGCTATTATTCCCTTTTTCTTCTCCTTATTAAAATTAGGTTCTTCTCCTGAAAACAAGAAATGTCAGAATTTGGTAATAATAATGATGTTCAACCTACGGTTATTTCTTCTATAACTACCATGAGCCCATATTACATAGGTTCCAATGAAAATAGTAGCACTAGCCTAGTTACCCATGTGTTAGCTGGGGTTAATTTCCATTCTTGGAGGAGGGCCATGGAAATTTCAATAGGGGCCAAATCCAAATTAGGGTTTATGACAGGTACCCTACCTTGTCCACCAGACACTGATCCAATGAATGGAGCTTGATTGCAGTGCAACCTGATAGTTATGTCTTGGATCATCAATTCAGTTAGTAGTGATATAGCACAATCCATTCTATATGTGGATACTGCTTCTAAGATGTGGAGAGAGTTAACAGAAAGATTTGCTCAAGGAAATGAGGTTAGGATTTATGAATTACATCAAGATATTCATAGTATTGTTCAAGATTCACTTAGTGTATCTGGTTATTTTACTAAAATTGAGACTTTATGGAATCAGCTGAGTGTTTTAAATCCTATCCCTAGGTGTTCTTGTGGTATTATACGAAGCTGTTCTTGCAATTTCATGAGTGCTATTGTGGGTAGGGAACAGAGGATTTTTAAGATGATTTTCTTGATGGGTTTAAATGAAAGATTTGCTCATGTTAGGAGTCAAATTCTTTTAACTAGGCCTCTTCCTCCTTTGAATGATATGTATCAAATGGTTATTCAAGAAGAAAAACAACAGAATGTAGGGGTTCATGGTGGGATTTCTGAGAATAACATGGCACTTGCTACTCAATATATTAAATCTCAGAATAATCAGGGTGCTAGTCAAGGGTTTAGATCTCAATCTAATCAGTTTTTTAGGCTAACTGGTGCTAACAATAATTCTAGGCCTTATAGACCTTTATATAATATAGGAAGAGGGATGGCTATGAAGTGTTCTCATTGTGGGTCAAATAGACACACCAAAGATAGGTGTTATAAGTTGCATGGGTATCCACCTGGGTGGACTCCAAGACCTAGAGGCTTTAGTCCTTCTTTTTCTGGAAATAATATGGCACATTTAGTTACTTATCAAGATGGAGATGTGTTTGGTAATGATACAGGACAACAACATAAAAAGGAAAATTCAAGAGAGGTTGATCTACAGCAGCAGCCTGATAGTCAACAAGCTGGTGCTACACCTCTCTCTAACATGGTTTTTTCTGGCATGTCAGGTAAACAAAGTTCTTGTTCTTCTTTTTATTCTAATGTATGTCATAATGCAAGCATGCTAGATACTGATTTATGGATAATTGATAGTGGGGCTAATGAACATATGGTTAATTCTTTACATCATTTTAGTAGTTTTGAGAAGGTTGATTCACATGTTAATTTACCTAATGGTCAAAAGGCTGTAGTTACTCATGTAGGGACTATTGTTTTTAAAAATAATATAGTATTGTACAATGTCTTATGTGTACCTTCTTTTGGGTTTAATTTAATTGATGTTAGTAAATTGGCTAATGATTCTGGTTTATTAGTAGTTTTTGATTCAAAAGGTTGTTATATTCAGGACCAGGTCTCTTTGAGGATGATTGGTAGTGCACAGGCAAAGAATGATTTGTATGTTTTTCAGAGAAAGGATTTTCTTCAAAAATCATCTGTTTGTAATAGTTCTATTTCTGAGAATAAGCCACATATTTGGCACTCTAGGTTAGGACATCCATCAATTGCTGTTTTAAATATCCTTTCAAACGATGTCAATGTTAAGTTCAGTACTTTGAAATCAGTTCCTTGTGATGTTTGTCATTTAGCTAAGCACCATAGGCTTAGTTTCCCTGTAAAAACTTCTCATACTAATAAAGCTTTTGATCTTGTTCACTGTGATCTTTGGGGTCCTTATTCTATTTCTACTTATAATGAATGATTTTAGTTATTTTTTAACCATAGTTGATGATTTTATAAGATGTACTTGGATTTTCTTACTCAAAAATAAGTCTAACACAGCTATTATTTTTCCACAATTTCATAAAATGGTAGCAACACAGTTTAATTCCAAGATTAAAATTATGAGAAGTGACAATGGAACTGAGTTTAACTTGTTAGATTTTTATTCTAAAACTGGCATTATACATCAAACCAGTTGTGTTGAGACTCCACAACAAAATGGTATTGCAGAAAGAAAACATCAGCACTTGCTGAATGTGGCTAGGGCTATAAGATTCCAGTCTAATTTACCTTTAAAGTTTTGGGGGGAATGCATTTTAACTGCTGCATATTTAATCAATAGAACACATACACCTCTTCTGTCTAATAAAAGTCCTTATCAAATGTTGTATGGTTCTAAACCTAATTATCATCATTTAAGAGTCATTGGTTGTTTGTGTTACTCCAGTACTTTAAGTAGAAATAGAACTAAGTTTGATGCAAGGGGTAAAATGTGTATTTTACTTGGATATGGTGCTAGTACTAAGGGGTACAGATTACTAGATTTCATTACAAATGAGATTTTTATTACAAGAGATGTTGTTTTTTATGAAGATTATTTTCCTTTTCAATAGTAACCTAATTTGGTTATTTCTAAAGAACCTTTGGTTTCTAATGAACCTTTAATTCCAAATGAAACTTTAGTTTGTATTCAAGATAATAATAAAGGTGTATCTACACCTGTTAAAACTCTGCCTAATAGGCAATCTATAAGAGTTTCTAAAGCTCCTAAGTATTTACATGATTTCCATTGTTCTGCTACTAATAATGATATATTGTCTGAAACTCTTAATAAAGCTGTTCATGATTTGTCTTCTTATCTTACTTATGAGAATGTTTCTCCTTCATATAAGTATTTTTGTATGTTAGTTTCTTCTGTTTCTGAACCTAAGACTTATAAGCCGGCTAGTAGTGATCCACTTTGGATAAAGGCTATGGAAACAGAAATTCAAGCTTTAGAAGTTAATAATACTTGGTTCTTGACTAAATTACCACCTGGTAAGCAACCAATAGGATGTAAATGGGTTTATAAGATTAAGCATAAGGCAGATGGATCTATAGAAAGGTATAAAGCTAGGCTAGTTGCAAAAGGTTATACTCAATTAGAGGGAATTGATTATGAAGCTACTTTTTCACCTGTAGCAAAGATGACCACATTAAGATGTTTTTTAGCTCTTGCAGCTTCACAAAATTGGTTTCTAACTCAAATAGATGTTAATAATGTTTTTTTACATGGTGAATTAGATGAGGAGGTTTACATGACATCACCACCAGGTTTTTTACAAAAGGATAGTACTTTGGTTTGTAAATTACAAAAATCTTTGTATGGTTTGAAACAGGCTTCAAGGCAGTGGTTTTCAAAATTAAGTAGTGCTTTAATACTGTTTGGTTTTAAACAGTCTGTTGCTGATTATTCTTTGTTTACAATCACTAAGAATGGTTTTTTTAGCTCTTTTGGTTTATGTAGATGACATTATATTAGGTAGTAAATGTTCAGATTTGATAGATGAAGTTAAATTTTTTCTTAATAAACAGTTTCAGTTAAATGATTTAGGATCTTTGAGGTTTTTTTTAGGTCTTGAGGTAGCTAGAAATAAGACAGGAATTCATATATGTCAAAGAAAGTATGCATTAGAAGTTTTGGCTGATACTGGTCTTTTAGCATCCAAACCTTCTAGTTTTCCAATGGATACAAAACAAAAATTTACTAGTTTTGATGATGATTGTTTTGAAGATATTACTTTGTATAGAAGGATAATTGGTAAACTTTTATATCTAACCATTACAAGACCAGATATTGCTTATTCTATCCATGTTTTGAGTCAGTTTTTAGCTAAGCCCAGCAAGAAGTATTATGCAGCAGCTTTGAAGGTATTAAGATATATTAAGAAATCACCAGCACATGGTATTTTCTTCTCTTCTTCATCTTCTTTATCTTTAAAAGCCTATAGTGACTCAGACTGGGCAGCATGTATTGACTCTAGAAGATCAGTGACTGGTTGTATTTTTTTAGGAGATGCTTTGATTTCTTGAAAAAGTAAGAAACAGAATGTTGTATCTAGGAGTAGTGCAGAAGCTGAATATAGGGCACTTATAGTGACTAGTTGTGAAATTATATGGTTGATTCATTTACTCAAAGACTTAGGTATTAATCATAACAAACCAGTAGCTTTGTTCACAGACAGCAAAAGTGCACTGGCATTAGCTTATAATCCTGTTAATCATGAAAGAAGCAAGCATATAGAGGTTGATTGTCATTTTATAAGAGATTTAGTACTTAAAAATACTGTTCATTTGTTACATGTTGGTACTAATGATAATGTGGCAGATTTATTTACAAAAGCTTTAGGTTTAGCTCAGTTTCAACATTTGATTGTCAAGATGTGAGTGTTATCCCTTCACTCTCCATCTTGAGGAGGGAATATTGATTATATTGTATTTCTTGATTGATTGTAAAGGACTGTTGGAGACAGTTCTGAAACTCTTAGAACCATATTGTATTTTCTGTAAATTGTATTGTAAAGGACTGTTGGAGACAGTTATGAAACTATTAGGACCATATTGTATTTTCTGTTAAATGTATAAATACTTCTGTAAACAATAACTTTTAAGTTGTTTTAATAAAAAGCTTATTTTCTCTCTCTCTCTCTCTAGCCCTTCTCTCAATATATATATATACAGTAAGGTTGATCGTAATACCTATTAAATTTACCATAACGTGGATTATACTCTTCTACAGGGTCTAAAACCTCAAATCAACCGAATGTAGAGAGAGAGAGAAGCAGGGAGTAGATTAAGAAATAAAATTGTTAAGGGTATTTATACTAATATAAAAAATGGTATGTATGAATAATGTAAATTATAATAGGTATATATCTAGAGAGAATATAAATTTAAAAGTGGTAGCTATTAGCATTATTTGATGATTTGATTGAATATCCTTTTAAGTACTTTTAGAATGTATTTTCAGTAATAACAAAACAATATTTCAGTTTAGACTAGAGTAATTAGTATAAAAAGGTTGCATAGTTGATATACAAATTAATGTTTGCCAAATTAAAGATCTAAAAAAGCAATTTTATGGGTAATACTAAACTACAATTTCTTTTCTCTTTAGAAAAATTTATTAGTTTATATTTTCATTAATAACAACACAATCAATTCAATTTTAACAGTAGTAACAATGGCTTTTAAGAGGTGGCATATTGATGTACAAATTAATCTTTGCCAAAATTTTATACATAGTCTCTATTATTCTGAATTGATGAGTAATATTACTAGTTTACAATGTGTTTTTTTCCTAAGAACTTTATGCAAATTCAGTTTGAAGCTAATGTGAAAGAAACTTGCCGCATATGTAAAACTTACTGAAGAGCACATATTACAGATTAAATTCAAAATATAATAATTTAGGCATATACTGCATTTTCTTTTTCGATTCAATTGACTACTATATATCTTTAAGGATAATGAACTATTACATGAATATTATACAAATTATCGTCCCGACCTCAATAAACTAGGTAGAGACACTCAGGGCTGCAGCTCCCCCTATTGAAAAAAATTAATAAAAAAATAGATTTTTTCTATGTATTTTGATCGAAACCTTTAAATTTTAGTGTCTCAGCCTCCTACCAATTCCGTAAAATAACTTCGTATATGGTATAATTTTTTTTATATAGAAAATCAGGCCACGCATTTCACAATTATGGTTCCTCATGTTCATCTTTACGGTGTTTCAAAATTGTTCTCATCATTCTATTATAATAATCCAAGTCAAATCAAATGAGCCTGCCCAATTTAGCCACTTTTTTTAAAAAAATACCCGTACACCTTTATATTAATTACAATAATATCATACTCACATAAAAATATAAAAAGTAAAAACTAATAAAACTATATATCTATCCCTCTTTAACAAATAATTTTTTTTAAATCTTAAACTATATATTTTTTCTATTATTCACATATTTAATTTTATCATAACTATACATATTTTTTTATATTTTTATTACGTTATGCGCCATATACGCAACGCGTGGGCCACGATTAATAGTATATATATAAATTAATAAAGCAAAATAAACGCCTTATTTATTCTAAACACGTGGGCTTATTATTGTTCAAATTGACAAAACTAATACTAGCTAATGTGAAATTCATTTCATGTTGTGTATTATCTTTTTAGAAAACCGCAATCATTTGCAAATTTTCAGATATCTTCATTTCTTATTTTAAGAAAGGGCTTATTATTCTGATTAATATTAAGTTTTGTTTCAATATATAGAAAGTAGCGTCTACATAATATATCCATCTATGTAAACGAGTAAATAAGAGTATATATAAATATTTGGAATGATAATTGCTACTCCGTCTCCGCCTCGCTACCTTCAGTTTTGTAATTAATTTTTTCCATTTTGTTAGTCTTCGTTAAGGCTTTAATTTTACTACTCTTTTTCTCAAGTTGTATAAAATTGATTTTGTAAATGCAACAACTTGTCATACTACCAGTTAATCGACTTTTGACAGATTCCATGTTATATAAATTTTAACATTATTGGTCGTTTTCTTCCAATGTATATGGCTTGATGAAAAATCTTACAATTGAAAATGTAATGTCATCAAGGTGAGATCACATGGAAAGTCTGAGAAACTTTATTATGAATACATAGGATGAATTATGAGAAAAATGATTATGGTTTTACGCTTGTACTATTTATCTATGTATAGATAGCTAGCTACATCAAAGAAAAATTAATAATTTAATTAAAACGCGTTTTAAATACACTATTAAGTTTCAGTCTCTGCCCCTTTTTCGCTTTTCATCAGATTTTTAGAATCAATTCCCTCCATTTTAGTTGATATGACTGCACATCACACGGGATTATTTCTCAGAATATGGTTCACAGCAACCAGAAACGTATTCTTGAACCAGGTCTCAAACAAGCAGATTGTGTCGTATTCACTTTACAGAGGATGTTTTCCATGTAGATATGGATTAAAACGATATTTTCATCATGTAATACGTTCTCTATGGGCTTCTTTGCTCATTTTTTCAAAAAAATTGAATTTCTGTTAACGTTTTTATTTATAAGCGAATTTCTGTCCTTGTTAATTGTTGTTTCTGGAGTAACTGTTAAACTGTCGAGACTTGCTTTTTAAACGGAGTAAGTTTTTTGGTTGATTTCCTACTGAAGAATCTTAGAAACTTGAGGTTCTGAAGTCTCGACTGTTTGTAGAAAAGTACTTGGTAAACCAAGATATAGAACGTGTCTCAAAAAATGTTCTACTTCTAAATTTTAATAATATTTTAATTGTCAGAATCATAATTTCATGCAACCCACGTTTTCAAACGACTGCTTGACATTCACGCCAGAATTAACACGTATGCATATGAGTAGCTAAGCACCACATAAGTTTTAGAAGTTTATGTGAATTCGACTAGTCGATCCATATTCACTACAATACGAAAACGTATTTAATACCTCTCTTCAACTTTATCGAATGATACTTGCACGATTTTTATAGTTACAACCAGACATATCAAGTGTAAAAAGACTTCATTTGCACCATGAGTGTAAAACTTTATTTCCGGAGGCCGTAAACTTTTTCCCAATCCTCAAATTTGTCTGAGAATTAGAATGATTACAAGCAAATCATACAAAACAATTTCAAAAAACTTATAGCATTACAGACATACTACCTGTTTCAAAAAAAATAAAAAATAAACTAAGACATGCATGTTCTGTCTAAACCAAAACTTTCACAACAAATCACAACTTCATACAACATTCCTTGTGTACAACATTATACAAAAACACAACAAAATCCGGGATAAATATATACTACAACACCACCTTGAAAACACAACCTTTTTTTATTGTACACGTGGCGAGTTCCTATAGGCTGGCATAGGCGACTGGTGGTGTCTCATCGGCAACTTTCTCATAGGGCTCTGAACCGCTGGATGATCTTGAACACCCTGTTTGGTTCCATTTTTGCTAATCTGGAGCTGCTCTAAAGAAGCTAAAACTTCCGACATTTGTGGTCGAAGCTTAGGCTCAGTGCTGAGACACTGTAAAGCTAAAGTAGCAGCTGTAAAAGCTGCTTTTTGTGGGTACTGACCCTCTAATTTAGTGTCCATTATCCGGAATAGCCTTCTTTTGTCTCCCAAATAAGGTTTAGCCCAATCGACTAGGTTTTGTTCCACACCGGTTTTTGATTTATCAACAGCTCGACGACCTGTTAATAGCTCGAGCAACACGACCCCAAAGCTGTACACGTCACTTTTTGACGTTAATCGACCTGTCCAAATACGAGAGCTCTTAGTAGACGTCACTATTTTTCTTAAAATTTCAATCCCAAAAAAGAGTCTGCTACAAACCAAGTCCAAGTACCCTAAAGTGCTAAACCATCAAAGAACAAAAATGCCCATCTACGTTTTTGTAACTCAATTGTACAACTTCCATGGACCATCTACTCAACTTTAAAAAGATCTCATTTTAAAAACATCATAGTAAACTTAAAAAATATTCAGAAGGTAAAGATGTGAGCAAACAATGTATTTACAATGGAAACTAATATACTCCCTTCAAAAAAAAAATGGAAACAATTATACCTGTAGCAACATATTCAGGTGCTGCATAACCTTGAGTACCCATCACTTGTGTAGATACATGTGTTCTGTCACCCGTGGGCCCCGCTTTAGCCAATCCAAAATCTGACAGTTTAGCGTTGAAGTCCTATATCATATCAACATGATATAATTAAAAAAACAGAGAACAATTTTCTATATTTTTTTTGTCCTTTACTAGCTCGTTCGATTGCATCTTTAAGCTCAGTTTTGTTTTTCGTTTATATTTCTTCTTTACTATTTTGCTATTTTTGACAAGTACATTCAACTTCGAAAGTTTTCTTTATATATAGTCACTTTGGAGGTATCCTCAATTTGGAGGCGCCGGGAACCGAGCCTTGGTTGTGAGCAGGTTATACTAAGGCCCTAACCACTGGGATAGCCGACCTTACCCTTCTTTGGTTTCTTTTTAAGTTCACTTTTTTTTGTTCTTTTGCTTAAAGGCAGAGCTTCTTGGCTTTTGGCCTGAAAATGTGAGACATTTTGAGCCAGATGGTTAAAACTTTTTCCTCAATCTAAACAATCCAACCAGTTTGCCTATAAGCTGCCGCCAAACAAGCCTTAAGGGATTGTTTGGATGTATATTTCAAGCAAAAAGCTGGGTTTTTTTTAAAGTTTCGAACCAAAATAGGTCCATCCAGCTTAAATCTTCTAGTGTTTTTAATTTTCAGGCCAAAAACAAAAAATAGCTCAGACTTTAAGCTGGTCAAGTAGATTGGTTAGATTTCAAGCAAAAAACCTGAGCTTATAAACTGTAACCAGCATAGCCTTAGAATGAACAACGGGGAAAACAAAAGATGATATCCTCAAATTAGGAATAATACCGCATCTAGTAGAATATTAGACGCCTTAAAATCGCGATAAATGACTTGTTCTTCCGCATTATGGAGAAAAGATAGACCCATAGCTGCACCTATAGCTACTTTTATCCTCAATGCCCATTGAAGAGGCTGTGGACCCCCTATGAAACACGTAGAAAAATTAGTGCATGCTAATCGAAATCATTCTCTACGAAAAAATGTAACTTAGGCAAACTGAATATAAAATTTATTGCAATTTACTTCTAAATAAATGATTTTCCAAGCTTCCTTTGGGGAGAAACTCGTATACCAAAAGGCGGTTATCACCATCTGAGCAGTACCCGATAAGTTTAACCAGATTTTGATGATGAAGTTGGCCTAGATAGTTAACCTCGGTCTGCAAAAATTGTTCAAAGAAAAAGTGATAAGCCAATGGGATAATAACAAGAACATAAATGTACTTGAAGTTGTACTATTTTAAAACACCAAAGTGATCCAGAATGTGCTAGGCCAATATTTACTGTTGTCCACTGTAGTATTTATAATTTTTCCTTATATACATATATACCTTGATTGGTTGCTGCTTTTAATCTCAGGTTTTTGGCTTCTTTCTGAAAAGCTACAACTCATTTGGTTAACCCTGCTGAGCCTTTTTTCTTAGAAAGCTAGAAGCTTTAAGATGGATTACATTTGGTTGACCTAGCTTTGTTCTGATACAAAAATCTAGCTTAATTTCTTACAGTCTCACGACCAAACAAGCCCATAAATATTCGACAGCATTGTTTTATACTTAAAAGTCGGACTGCATTCGGTTGATCAGCTTAACTAATGAGCTTCTAAGGTTTTTAAACTTCAAAACCATACCAGCTTTAAGCTGGTTGAACCTGTTGTTCTTCCACACAATTGAAGCTTATTTTCTTAAAAGCAGCAAGCAAACAATCCCTATATGTAATTTTCACTACAACTGGACCATAGGTTTTAATAACCGTTAAATTAACACAATCAAACTAAATACAAATGTATGTATACACGCCAAACCACATACCAACCACTCTTTGTGACCTTGGTAACCCTCAGGTTTAAGCTTTTTCACAGCAACGACCATACCAGATCCAGGCTTTGCAGCAGTGAGAGTATTTTCGTCAATCCATCCCTTGAAAACATAACCAAAACCTCCTTCACCGAGGAGACTATCAGGACGGAAATTTCTAGTCGCATTCTTTAACTCGTTAAACGAAAAGGCCTTTACATGAGGTGACGATAATATTTCTCCTTCCGTACGAGGAGTTGGAAGACTACCGTTGCTTTTTTCGCTATAAGATGGTAAGGTCAGGCTCGTCCGAGCTGAAGAATTGGTCGTTTTGGTGCTTTTCGATAAACCTTTGGGGGGGAAAAAGAGGTAATAAGTACAACAAAGAATATTAAAATTTTGGATACAGCCGAGTAAGGGTTTTTTGGTGTGGTTATGGACAAAAAAGTAACTATTCACAACGAGGACGAATGCATAACCAGATGTAGTACACTTAGAAGCCACATCACACCCTCTCTCTTAGGTTTAGACACGTTTTTAAAACCTTTTATAAGCAAGAAATGTATTTTGTCCATGACAAAACAGCATAGAAGGCGTATGGAAAATAAGCCTAATATTATAATTTATGTATGAAATAAAGGATAGAACCCGTCTTATGACTTCCTATAGGAATGCTATACTCAAGTAAATTTAGCTATGCTAGTGATGTAACTGGAGCTCTCTTTAGGAAGGCACTTTTCCATATTTGTGAACAAATTGTTGTTTATATCTTATTTAACTATCATTACATGCCTGTTATAGTAATAACAAGAATGTTGAAAATACTTCAAACTACCAGAGAAATTTCCTTACAGAATTAAGTTCCCTAGATCAAGAAGCTACACACGACTCCAGCTTCAAGTTTCCAAAATAGCTTCAGCTAAATTAGTTTAGTTGTAGAATGTAGTTATCATTCTTAGGCAGTGTTTTAAAAATCGGCCTAGGCGCCTAGGCATTAGGTGGATCTAGGCGGGGAAAAATCGATCTAGGCAGGAAAAAGGCGGCCTAGGCGGCCAATTAGGCGCTAGGCGGACCCTTTCCGCCAAGAACCCGCCTAGCGCCTTTTGAAACCTTCTTCCTAGGAAGAATTTCCATAACAGTAACTCTAAATTTCTTACCAATTTAGAACAGAATCTTGTTATGAGGCATTATCACATTAATATAAATTTGTGTAGGCATTTTCAACCAAAGTAGATAAAATAATCAACCCAAATAAGCCACAAAGACAACCAATAATGTGACAGTTGTATTGAGCCATTTAGTCAACCAAAAAGTGTACCAACTAAATAATCAAACCAAGAAGAACACGGTTCACAATACCAGCATCAAAATATTATAGTCCTTCATCAGAAAATGAAAAAGGGGAAACTACTTGAATGTAAACATAAAATCATTCCGATTAAGCGAATCGAATGCCCAAAAAAGTTGTCTTTTTTAGGTTTGTCCGTCTTACAACTTTTAATGAGACCATTAAAGCCAAAAAACAGCCTTTAATCTGAAAAACAAGATAAAAATACTTCTAAGAAGCAACCTGATATTAATAAAGCCCTAAAGTTGGGGGAGAAAAATCTAAAGATAAAGTCAACCAAAACACATAAATAGACAAAATTACAGAGTAAAGATAGGTCAGAGGGGACTTTAATTAAAGTGTAAAGATGCTAAATTAAGCACTAAAAAGTGGTGAAATCATAAAATAATCACCCAAATAAGTCACAAAGACAATCAATAATGTGCAACTGTATTGAGCCATTTAGTCAACCAAGAAATGTACCAACTAAATAGTCAAACCAACAAGAATCATGTTCACAATACCAGCATCAAAAGCTCAAAATATTATAGCACTCCATCAGAAAATGAAAAAGGGGAAACTACTTGAATGTAAACATAAAATCATTCCGATTAAGCGAAACGACTACACAAAAAAGTTGTCTTTTTAGGTTTCTCTATCTTAAAACTTTTAATGAGGCCATTAAACCAAAAACACAGCCTTTAATCTGGACAGCAAAATGAGTTTTAACTAGTAAGATAAAAATACTCCTAAGAACAACCTAATATTAATAAAGCCCTAAAGTTGGGGGAGAAAAATCTAAAGATAAAGTCAACCAAAACACATAAATAGACAAACTTACAGAATAAAGATAGGTCAGGGGGGACTTTAGTTAAAGTGTAAAGATGCTAAATTAAGCACTAAAAAAGTGGTAAAATCATAAATAATCACCCAAATAAGCCACAAAGACAACCAGTACTGTGCAACTGTATCGAGCCATTTGGTCAACCAAGAAATGTACCAACTAACTAAATAGTCAAACCAAGAAGAATCATGTTCACAATACCAGCATCAAAAGCTCCGATATTATGGTACTTCATCAGAAAATGGAAAAGGGGAAACTCAGTGAATATAAACACAAAATCATTCCGATTAAGCTTATCGTCTGCCCAAAAACGATGTCTATTTAGGTTCGTCCTGTCTTAAAACTTCAAATGAGACCATTAACCCAAAAAAATCAGCTTTTAATCAGGACAACAAAATGAGTTTAACTTGTATGATAAAAATAGATAAAAAGCAACCTAATCAATCCCTAAAGTTGGGGAAAAAATCTAAAGATAAGTCAACCAAAGCACATAAATAAACAAACTTACAGAGTAACAGATAATTCAAGTGTAAAGATGCTAAATTAAGCACTAAAAAATCTAATGATAAGTCAACCAAAGCACCTAAATAGACAAAATTACAGAGTAAAGATAGGTCTGGGGAGACTTTAATTGACGTATAAAGATGCTAAATGCACTAAAAAAGTGGAAACTACATGAATATAAACATAAAATCATTCCGATTAAGCGTACCGACTGCTTAAAAATGTTGTCTTTTAAGTTTTGTCCGTCTTAAAACTTTTAATGAGACCATTAAACCAAAAAAGCAGCCTTTAATCTGGACAACAATAATATAAATATAAATAGAAAGCAACCTAACTAATTCCTAAAGCTGGGATAAGAAATCTAAAGATAAGTCAACCAAAGCACATAAACAGACAAATTTACAGAGTAAAAGATAGGTCAGGGGGGACTTTAATTAAAGTGTAAATATGCTAAATTAAGCAATAAAAAAGTGGTAAAAGACAAATCTTACCACCATTTGTTTGAGGGCTCAGAGCAGAATCAACTCTAGCAGAAGAATCTAAACAATTCCCCATCTTTATTACTATTATCTATCACTGAACCAAAAAAAACTGCCCTTTTTTCTTAAAGTAGAAAAAGAGAGAAAAAAAACAACACCTGTGGATTTAAAAGACCCAAAATTTAATGAAGATGGGTTAATAAGGAAAAAGTAAATGAAAAGACGATAAAAAGGGCAGATGATATAGATAGATGGGAAAAAGAAAGATGATGCCTTTTTCACATTTATGATTAATAATAATAAAAAAAGAGAGGAAAGAGAGATGAAATAGCTAAGAAGAAGCACTGGGGGTTCATCTCCTCTTTTCACACATCAACATCATTATAGTATTATTCTATCTATATCTATATGTATGTATGTGTCCAACTTAAACTAATTAAAGGGTTATGTATTGACTTAACTAATGAAATAAAAGGAAATAATATACTAAACATAGTTACCAAAATTAGGGGTGGAATTTACTACCATAATAAGTACAAATCAATCCCAATTATAAATCATATTGTATCACGTTTACCATACTTATGATACTATGTTTATGATACGATATTACCGTACCATCTAATTTAATTATACGGTAATGGTAATTGATTTTGAATAGCATCGTATTATATTATTTGTATCACATTATCATTCTTATATAAAATAATCATATTTATAACAAAATTAATAAAATTGTATTACATGTAAGATACAAATTAAGTAAGTTAAAGTATAATGATGTTTATATTCTTGTATAACTATCTATAAATAAAGTGTTCTTTTTTAATATTTTGTTAATGAGAATATGAGATATTTTTCATATCATTGTGTATTGTTTTTCGAATTTAGTAATATATCATACCATACCATTATGCAATTACGATATACAAAAAATGGTACGATAATGATATTGAAATTTCATGTACCATACATGTGCGGTACGGTAATATTATATCACTTCCATGAAATTTTGGGAAAACGACAAAAATGTAAATTAATACTCTAAAATAGTTTTAAACATTAATACATATGCGACATGATACTAATAGATATGATACATGATGCTACTTATTTTTACTATTTAATTTTAACTTTTTAACTCAGATGCTCATTGATACTACATTATTTGTATCAAATCTTATATAACACTTGAGAATGTGAGTTTTTGAAAATTAAGTATTTTCTTATAAAATTTCAATGATTCTCCCCTATAATGCACGAACTTACACCCAAAAAAATCCGAAGAGCCAGACACGTGTCATACACGAACATGCGTCTAACACGGCAAATGGAGTGTCCAACATGGCTCATCAACGTATTCGTTATGATTTATATTTTAATAAACTTGGATATGCTAATCAGACACGATTCAACCAATTATACGCGCGAATCTGACATGGTTAGCTCAAATAAATGAGCTAAATTTGAGTTTTTTTAGCATACCATCTAAATTGCTCTATAGAAATATAGCTTTAGCAAAATTTTATCAATTGACATATTTGATAACATTTAGATAATAATTGAAATTAATGTTGTTTGGTCAAGTAGAAAAATATGTCTCATATGTGAAAAATATAATTATATACTTTATTAAGGGTCGTGTTGTTGCCGAGTCGTGTCCTAAATTTTACAAAAAATATCGTTTTGGTGTATCTTCATGTTGTGTCCGACACGCAAACTCGTATTCGTGCATCATATATATATATATATATATATATATATATATATATATAGTGGGCGATCAAGTGACATCAACATAGACACTTTATAGACATTTTTATGCAAAAACGCTCCAAATAAAGATTAAATCTCCATGCTTTTACGAGGGAAAGACAAATATGCGTTTTTTTTTTCGAAATGTATAATTACATGCTTTGAAAATTAAGCTAAAATTTAAAATTTCAATATATGCAATTATACATTTTGGAAAACAAACAAGACTCATATTTATCTTCTCGTCGTAAAAGCGTGGAGATTTACATGAATCAAATATTGATTTGGAGGGTTTTTGAATAAAATTGTGTATAAAAGTGTCTATGTTGATGTCCCTTGATCCCCCCACACATAGGCGCGGGTCCAGGATTTTTTGTTTGGTGGGCACAATTACGTTAAACTAAATTAATTTACATAGTTTAGTTTGGACAATGTAATATGTGACTTCTATAACGCGCTCATGTACGCTATGATTTCAAACACTAAACTTTCGATGAACTTGTTTTATCGAGTATAACATAGAAAATTTAGTCCGGACTTGTCTTAGACGCTAGTAAATAGAACAACAGAATATAAGAAAGTTGAATTATTTAACTGAAAACATCAAGGACAAGTAAGTTGTTCATCATTTAGGAGTAATAGAGTATGTTTGTTTTTAATTTCATTTTTCTTTTTAACTTTAAACAAATAATATCAAATTTCAATTGCCTTTTCGTTAGTATCTTAGTTAGTTTTTACTTTTCTGGGGTTAACAAGAACAAGTAAGCTAACTATAAATTACAGTAACAAAACTAGACCATCTTTATGTTACCAGAAAAAGAAAACAACAAAAATGACACCAGAATCATTACATAATTTTAAGTTTATTTTTGTAAAAGTTTATAATGGGAACACCAAACACTCCCACCAAACTTCTAATTATGAATATTCAGAATTTAAAAGACCCGCAAACAAAAATCAAGGGAACAATATATACTTAAATTTAAACAAGCATAATTGAACCCCAATCAACATCAATCTTATCATAAAAAATCAATTCGAACAAGCTTTTGAAAAATATGACAAAAATATATAAAGGGTGAAATAGCCCTAAAATAATCCGAAATGAATAATTAAAACAATTCTAGCAATTTCCAATTGAAAAAGATCATTATGCGTCCTGAGATGAAAGGAGATGCTCTAATATGTGTTGAATTGAGTTGGGCAGATGAGATAGTTAGATTTGGATATGATTTATGTGGTGGTTTTGGGGTAAAACGTGAACAAAAGGGAGAGAAAGTTATAAGCAAATGAATAAATAAATATTAAATTCAGTTAATAAAGACCAAATGTTGTATTGTAATTAATTAAATGGTCCACGAGTATATTGGTAATTTAACTGGGCAAAAATTGGGGGGACGTGCCACCCCATGCCACAGTGTGAAACCGCCCCTTTCCACACATATAATAATAATAAAGATTAAAAAACAAAAAAAAATACTAAAAAATAAATTTCTAAAAAATATTATAAAATATCAAAAAACAAGAAACGGCATAAGGTTAAGTTTAAATTCCATATACTTCAACTGAAATTGGATAATAGTGTATATAGTTAAGTTTAAAGTGCATGCAACTCAACAATAGTGTATGTGGTTAAGGAAGTGCATATGACTCAACAGAAAATGCATATGGTTCAGTTTAAAAGTGTTTTAGCCTCAACAAAAAGTGCATATGATCTAGTTTAAAGTGCATACGGTTCAACAAAAAGTCATATGACTCAGGGTAAAGTGCATACAGTTAAATTAAAACTGTCCATAGGAGCTCATAATCCATGAAGAATGTAATCTGAACTCATACCAACTCATACATACATATTAAATATCAGGTATTATTAAATCCTATTTACATTGAATTCTTTATATTAATTATCATCAAATCCTAAGAGGTTCACACCTCCATACAATTCTGTAAGGCGAACGAGGGTAAACGGTGGTAAAACCACAACTTCGTAAGGCGAAAGAGGATAAACGGTTGTAAAACCACCAAGTCACCCTTAATCTTAAATGTTCGTGCACAGGTTACCCGGCAATAGCGAAGAACACGGGCATAGCCCTAGGAGAAAATTTCCTTATTGGTTTCGAACTTGTGAACTCAGACTTACGCACTAGACATGGTTTTAAGGTCTATCAGAGAAAGACATAAACGGCATAGATAGAAGGGGACGCCGAAAAGTGAAAGAGAGACATGACGGAGATCGGTCAGTCTCCACCGAGACAGGTTTCAGAGAAATAGACAGAGTGATAGTTGGGGAGAGGAGTAGACAGAGGTTGCGACGAAAATCCTTCAGTTTCCGCCGCCATCAGATGTTATGGAGAATTCATGTGAAAAGAATGTTCTCGGTTAACAAAAGGATGAGAGAGAAAAAAATTAAATAACTAATTTTATATGAGGTATATAAAGTGGTGAGTTACATCCAATAAGTCAAAAAAACAAAGGTTTGACAAATGGTATGTATTGAGGGGGGCTATTAAGTATTAATGTTGAAAATGAATATGTTGTACCAGATAACTCCAAACAAATTCTCTCTCTCCTGATTCATTCATCTTACCCAAACCCCTAATTCACCTCGTTTCTCTTTAATCCCTTTTAACTCCTGTTCTCAATTTCTCACACCATTTATCAAAACACGATTTCCTTTATACACCAACAGTTTTGACACAAGAACATTTGGAAGCTAAACATTTTTATATTTATTTGTGTGTTGGTAATTCTGGATCTCGTTTATTTATATGTTAATTATCTAATCAATAATCATAGAGGAAAAATAACCCAATTCACAAATGCTGTTGAAATCAAAAACAAATTATCTTTGGTTGAAGATAACAAAGAAATATAATCCCTATATCTAATTTAAATCTAATTACGAATTTTTTTTTCATTTAATTTGAACGTAAATTTTTTGTTATTGTTTTTTGGAACATAATGAAATGAAATGAAAAGTAGATATTTGGTTAGGGAGGTATTTTGGAATTTTTTAACCTCAAATTTCGTACTGAATCATTGTTGGAACATATGTGAATTTTCCTTTAAAATTACGCCCGGTTAGCTTTTTAGATGACCCGGTAAATAGGATGTCAACAACTAATTCCTTTTTAATAGTTTTTAATAGGAACACTTATCTATTATTGGTTAAATCACCAAGTCAATCTTCACTTTTCTAGCCACTACCCCTCCCCATAGTTAATAAAAATAGAGTTGTTATTACAACCTGAAAAATACTATCCAAAATATTGACACGTGGAGTTGGTATAGACTATAGTAGAGTCACTTTCATCCAAAACTATTGTGTCACATGTTACTTGGTTGTAATTAATTTTCAATAGTAATTAATGTCCAAGAGGATGCAATTGAATGAGAAACAAAAAGTTTTTCGTACTTTCCATAGCAATTAATGCCATAATTTTTTTTTTATGTTACGATAATCCATAAAAATGACCATAGTCATCATTTTATTAAGTCAAAATTTCAAATATTAAAAATAGGAAAGTGTACTATCCCAGACATTAAAGAAAAATTTTGAAAAAATTTTAAATTAATATTTTTGTAATTTATTTATCAAGTAATGGTAGACCCACAACTTGCACATAACTCACACACTGCATACATTAATAAAATACATATTTATCCCTTCAAATATACATAAAATTATATAATTTGATAAATCAAAATATAAATATCCAACATAATAAAAACTCAATCTATTAAAACTCAAATAAAAATATACTAGAACCCTACTTGAGTTTATCATAAATTTAAATATTAATTAAAAAAAATTGTTAAATATAAAATTTAACTCATTAAAAAATCAAATAAAAATATACTGAAACGTTATTTGAGCCTATCTTAAATTTAAAAATTAATTAAAAATAATTTTTTGTTAAACCTAATATTACTAACCATCAAAACCCTTTATGAGGAGGATATACCATGTAATATGGATTGATTTTTTGAATAAGAAAAATGTATGATAAAAAACAGTTAGCTACAAATTAATTCTACCGCTATATTCTTATCTATAAGTACCGAGACTTACTTCGGTTGAAACACATGTAAATACATGGCAAGTTACCTGGTACTTTACATATATTTTAGTTTCCGAGCAGTGTGATTAGGGCGTTAGTATTTGGTTATTTTTAAGTGCAATAAAGTAGCTAAACAAAGGAGATTATGGGTTGTTTTATCTGGGAACAACGGGTGTTTAAACTGTTTGTACAATGTTGGGCAGAGTCGTGAAACGTTTTAAATAGAGCGACATAATCCACAACTCAACCCAAGTGAATTTTGGTAAATTCGTTCCTTATTTTACTTTGTGCACCAACAATCGTTACTAAAAGATACTCCATCCGTTCCCAATTAATTGTTAATTACGAAACTACGTGTAATTTTAACCGGACAATAACTTGTATCAAAATAGTCAGAATAAAAATTTTCAAAAGTTAATCATATAGTTCAAATATTAAATTATATGATTTACTTTTAAAAAAATTTCTTTTCAACAATTTTGATACATGTTATAAACCGGTCAAAATTGCACGTAATTTTATGGATGGATTATACATTTGAAAAAAAAAATTCGTGTTTGGTACACATAAATGAATAAAAGGCGAAGATAGGAATTTGAGGGAAGAGGAGAGACAAAACTAAAAAGTACAATAAATTGGACGTGACTGAAAGACAGGAAACAAATTTCATATCAACGTTTTGTTTGAAATCCCTTTTTTTCCGTATTGGACTAGATTTCATTACGACGGCATTTTCTCCGGAAATCTATCTGCAGCTCATGGTCCCCACCTGCATTCTGCCCATTTAGTCGAGAAAAAGCTCATCTATTTAATAATATCATATACCCCCACACTGCAAGATTTAAAAAAAAGTCTCTATTCTATTTATGCAATCAACTTATTTTGATCACAAATAATCCTCATGATTAGTTTTTCTTTCTTTTATTGTATCAAAATCTGGTTTGAATTCTAAAATTTGATATAGCTGTTTTTTTAACTGTATTGCTAACAAAACAAAAAAAAACCTAAATAGCGACGGATTAATGACGGTATTTTTTGTTACGAGCTTATTAGCGATGGTTTTTATGACGGCTTTGTGACAGTTTAGTCAATTTACGACAGATTTGTGACGGCTTTTTAAATTAGTAACAGACTTGTAACAACTTTTGACTCTCAGTAAATCAAATATTATTTTGCAGTGTGTTTAGCCATTAATATATTGTATTAGTTGGAGTGCAATTAACATACAACTAAATAATTCTTATGCCATTAATGATGTATTTAATACAATTTCGATTGTCTTTTTTTTTATAATTGGAATTAGATTATCTCATTTCACTCAAACATCAAAAGCTTTTATAAAAAATAATAATTGTTATAAAAATGGAACAAAATTTACAAATGCTTTTAAACAAAAAAGTTAAATAAATATGGTATTAGTACCATCTTTTTTAAATTTGAAAAATTTGGTATTCACAAGGCAATCCATTGGGTTTTAGTGATTTAAATTCGCCACAACCTGGTTAGTTAGGATATGACATAAAAAAATTAAATAAAAAAGTAAAATAACAAAATGAACTAGTTATGTATAAATAAAACAATAATTCATTTTTGTCTACAGAACTTGGGGAGTAAATATACAAAAGAAACTTTTAAGCGGTTATGGAAATTGATAGAGTAAATATACAAAAGAAACTTTAAGTGTTTCATGGATATTGATAATTATTTATCAAGATATATGACTTCTTTATATTTTTAAAGCCATCATAACTTAGAAATTTATAAGAAGAATTTTGCTGAAGAATTTATTTTCTTTTGGGAGATGTATGAATTATGATGCATGTGATAAATTTTAGATTCAAATTATCAATTTCTTTTTCCCTTTTAAAAAAAGAAAAAAAAGTGATTAATTTTAGATTTGAGTTAATTTCTTTGTTTATAAACTCTAATTACTACGAATGAATTTTTTTCTTAATGATTCATAGTTAATTCGATTTATTCTGTAATAAAATGTTTGTAGTATTTATTACCAAATAGCAACCTAAATAGAAGTGAACATTTAAAAAAGCAATTTTTGGAGGGTTTTTTCAAGCATTATCATTAATAGTATCATTTAATGACTAGTAATACAGTAGACCTCTATAAATTAATGCTCGATAAATTAATAAACTCTACAAAATAATATATTTTTCCGCTTCCGACTTGACCTAATGTAAAAAATCACTAATTTTAATAAATTAATAAGATAATAAAGTTTCGAAATATCCTTATATAAATATTTGGTTACCACAAAACCATAAATTAATAATTTCTAAAAATGACAAACATTAATATGATGATTTAGAGATATATATGACTCTATACTCATATGGTTATTCATAAAATTTAAATCCACGAAGAGCTCATTCCTAACTTTTTTATTACATCCATAAACTCAGACACATTTAGTTAATGTATCGAATGTCTGTTCTTAGTTTTCTACACCGTTTAATGTATAACAAAGTTTATATCTTAAATAATTAAAGTTGTATATATATTTAACGTTAGTAATTAAAATCTATTTACAATAATAAATTATTAATTTATCTATTAATAAATATCTCTTTAAATTAATAAAAATTCATGGTGTCAACATTATTAATTTATAGAGGTTTTACTGTAATAGACTTAACCGGACTAAACTTGCCTCCTACCGGGGTAGGAGGCTCTTCCCCCTACCCTTTCACTTGCACCAATCATTACTTGACACCTATAAAAGAAACTAAGCAAAAATATATTATTATTTATATTTTCATATCAAAAACAAAGTTTTACGCTTAATACTCATGCCAAAATTATACTATGTGTGCCCTATATGAATCTTTAACTAAAAAATAGAGCATATGAATCTTATTATGCATTTATAATTGAAAAAATCATTTTCTACATCTTATGTATTTTTATTACTAAAAATTAACAATAAGCAAAAACTAAGAGTCGTTGATTAATTGTTTATTTATTTTTAGTCCCATGTACCTTCTCGTTGTACTCAATTAAATTTAGCTCAAATATTAGTTTGCAATCAATTTTTTTATTTGAATATATATCGTCTCGAACGAATTTTAGAAAATAGGTAGAAAATGTATTCAAACTAATGTTTCTACATCATTACTTAATGCTAAATAAATAATTTATACTCAAATATCATTTTAACATATACAAAGCAATAAGTATAAAAACATAAAGTCATATATGCATTTAATCAAACAATTATAATTTGTTATATATATTTTTTTTAAAGGTAAGCATGGGATATCATATAACCGAACCAAACAAACGAGGCTGTCATGTTGAGCAAACCAAACCAGCTACTACCAAAAAGTAGTAGAAAAATTAACTCCTATACCAATGGAGATAAGAGAAAATGGTCACAACTAATGAGTTGAGCTTGGGCGACGTGAGGCAAGCCCTTGCTTACCCAAAAGTTTAACAAGTTCATCGGAAACAACTACTCCCTCTAACGAAATCAAAGACAGAACTTCCCGAGTTAGAGTTTATGAAGTAACTCCATCACGTCGGTAATTCAAAACTCGTCAAACCACATTCCCATGGCTAACAGAAGACAGCTAAAAAGTCTCAAGAGAACAAATCCAACGACACAACCAACACAAAGCCAAAACCCAAACTTATGAAAGCTCGGAGAAGCGGTCACAACAAATAGCTCGGCAAGTGATCACCGACCCAACAGTCAGAACACGAGAACCCCTAATTGCACTCATTTAACCCCATTTCCGCTGCTCAAAAAGAGCCAATTTAACCATCGGACTTATAACTCATGACGCGCCACAGTCTTTAATATTGAAATATCAGCCAATCATAACATTTTCCCCACCTCTTTATAGGTCATGATAGGTCGTGATCTTTAGTTTGATCTTTAGAAACCTGATTTGATAGATACACCCCGATCGATCTCGTATCACAAATGAAATGATCTTTAATTAATAGTGTAAAATTATCACAAATTAATTATAAGTTAGTCATAATCTAAACCATTAACAACATTCTTAATATTTCTCAACCGTTACTCGGACCATTAGAAATTAAGACACGAATAGAGCAGACCAAACCAACCGATTGGTTCATATTCACATTTTTTTTTCCACATTGCAATTGTGTTGGGTAATGTGAAATATATTAGTAGGGGTGTCAAAAATACCAAAAATCCAAAAACTGCAAGAAGCGACCCGTCGCATAACCGTTGTCGGGTCTACCCAACCCGACTCAATCGGTTCTAGGGTCGGGTATGGTTTTCGACTCTATACCGCAAGAAGCGGCCTACAAAACCGTAATATACCCAGGTTTTGAAAAAATATATACACATTATTATTATCATTTAGGTCCATGTATATATAATATATATTTTGAAATAGCTAATCAAGTTATTTGTTTGTCGATATTCGATAATAATATATGAAGTAATTAGTTAAAGAAAATATTTTAAGATTTTTTTTTTTTTTTTTACAAAATTAGGCATGAGATTTGACAAAACTTGTTCTAAAATAAATTAAATAGATCAACAAGTTAGAGTTAATTTCAGTTTAGTGACCTATGTTTTGGACCAAATTTGATTTGGTGACCTGACTTTCAAAAATCTTGACTTAGTTACATGTGTTATACACTTTTAATTTTAAATGATTTAATGACCTGCCGTTAACCTTTTGGATGGAAAACGTTAAACTTAACTTTAGAAGTTTAAAATATTTACAATTCAATCCCCATAGTTTAAAAAGTAACAATTAAGCTAGTAAATTGATGAAAATAACAAAAATAACATGTTTTCAGAGGAAAAAAAATTTATTTGTAGGAAAAGGCACATTTTCAATTAAGCAACTTTTTCTCGAAAAAATGCAATTCTTCAAAGAATTTTTTTTCAAGAAAATGTGAGGTATTTTTTGAAAAAGTTAGTTTATGATTAAAAAAAATTGTACGCAATGTTTTCTATTTTAACAATATGATGTTTACTTAAGCATTTTTGTTTTTGAATTGTTTACTAAAGAAAAAAACGACTTTAAACTTTCTTCTTTAGGAAAAAAAATTCTTTAAATAAACATTTTCTAAGAACTTTATTTATTTTGGAAAGAGATTTATATGTTAAAAAAAATCTGAAGAAAAAAGTATTTATTTAAAATAGTTATTATTTTTTAATTCTCTTTTTTTTTTTGAAAATAATAATAATATTATTTCTTACTTATTATATTTAAAATTTCTCTTTTCTAAAAAGTAGTAGTTTAAAAAAAAAATACAAGAAGTATTTTACCATTTCTGCAATAATAATAAACAAAATACATTTTTGACAAACTTTTGAATCGTATATAAAATTTTTGTTTATTGTGTTACAAAAAATTACGTCGAATTATTATAATTGAACTTTTTTTGAACTAAAATTTGCATATTTTAAAATTTTAAGGTTATATTATAAAGTTTCAAATTATACGAAATAAATTGTTAATTTATAAAATTTTCCATCCAAAAAAGTTGACGGGAGGTCACTAAATCATTAACAATGCAAAATACAGGTTACTAAATCAAGATTTTTGAAAGTTAGGCCACCAAATTAATTTTGATCCAAAAGACAAGTCAGTAAACTAAAATTAACCCAACAAATTATGAATCAACAGTTTCAACCAAACACATTGTTGTTGACAAATCAAAAAAGAAAAAAATCTGAACTAACATCATAACATTGAGATTTATGGTTTATATCAAATCATACAATTTTTAAACATTTTCTAATTTAAACGAGTAGCGGGCATATACTCGTACTAATAACCGTTAGACCACTGTAACAAACTTAAGAATTAGGAACAATTTTTTTTAGAAACAATCAAATTTTGTCTCAAAATGATAATTTTTTGGGACAAAAATAATCTTTTAGACAATAAAATCTAACTTTTAGACACATAATTTGAAAAAAAAAAATTGTCTTTAAAGACAATCAAATACGGACATGACAATTTAATTTCGTTTCAAAAAGAATTTGAAGACAAATTTTAATTGTCTTCTTATGTTCGTATGAGATTGTCTTTATAGACAATTTTTTTTTAAAATTATGTACCTAAAAGTTAGATTTGAGGACAAAAAATTTATTTTTTTGTATAAAATATTATTTTTGCCCCGAAAAGTTATCATTTGGAGACAAAATTTGATTGTCTCTAAAATATTGTTCTTAATTCTTAAGTTTGTTGTAGTGGACCCATTTCATATACCAGTATGAATCGGGTAAAAAAAGCACAAAAAATTATATAAAGTCGACCCGACCCGTATATGGGGAGTACAAATCTTCTACCCCATTTCTCTAACCCTTCCGTGCCCCCTTCCTTATTTTATCCAAGAAATTTTTCTTAAAAACTTGAAAAAAACTCTACAATTACTGTCAAATAATTATTTTTAAAAGAAAATCCACACAAAATTTATTTTGAAATAAATGTATAAATTAATGTAAATTAAACATTGAATATTAAAAAAATTGTCTAAAACAATATTATGTTCAAATGTTTTAAAATTTAAATACAATATAATATAAAAGTTTATAAATTTGTGATATAAATTGTAAAAATTTAAAATTTAAATGAAAATAAGTAACGACGACATACGTGGCATAGAAATGTTAAAACCAGTAACAAAATATCAAAAACCCTTAAATCGGTGAGGTAAAAGCAGATCGGGTAAGATTACACACCGGTATATTAGGTAGTATAATAGTACTAATTCATAATTACGGCCGAAATATTAGGATTTATATCCGTTACACGGAGGCCGTGCCCCTATATATATATACAGATATTCAATACCGAGAGTTTCATTAAACATCTCTCTCTATTTATACTATATTTTTATATATTATATACTATAAATATATATGTTTCATACTATATATTCCGGTTCAGGAACGGCCCCCCCCCCCCCCCCCCCCCCAATATCAGATCTGTTATCATAATTTGGGCGTTAATTTGTTCTCCGATTGTTCCTATTTACACAAAATTAATATAAGACTTTTTAATCCGTTTCGTAAAATTATATGATCTTGTAATTACGTGTTATTTTAATTTTAGGATGATATTTGTATGTTATTTATTCTGTTGTTCCAGGCTTTATGAATTTGTTTATTTTTATTCATCAAATGATATATTTAGGATGGATCTAACTTAGGTTTTGAATATCAAAGTAATAATTTGTTATTTGGGGATGAAATTATTCTCCGATTGTTCCTATTTACACAGAATTAACGAAAGCCTTTTAATCCCTGGTTCGTTAAATCTTTTGATTTTGTAATCAAGTGTTCTTTTGATTATAGGATATTATTTGAGTTTTGAGTTTCTTTTCGCCATTTGTTTGTTATTTATTCTTGTTGTTCCAGGTTTTATGAATTTGTTTAATTTATTCATCAAATAAAGTATTTAGGATGTGATATAGATCTAACTTAGGGTTTAAATATCAAAGTAATAAAATTGTTATTTGGGCGTGAAATCATTCTCTAATTGTTTCTATTTACACAAATTTAATGAAAGCCTTCTAATCTGGTTCATAAAATCCTATGATCTTGTAATTACGTGTTGTTTTGTTTTTAGGATGATATTTGAGTTGAGTTGCTTTTCGCTATTTGTATGTTATTCTTGTTGTTCCAGGTTTTATGAATTTGTTTAATTTTACTCACCATATAAAATATTTAGGATGTGATAGATCTAACTTAGGGTTTTTATATCCAAGTAATAATTTGTTATTTGGGCGTTAATTTGTTCTCCGATTGTTCCTATTTACAGAGAATTAATGAAAGCCTTTTAAGTTTAATCTGGTTAGTAAAATCCTATGATCCTGTAATTACGTATTCTTTTGATTTTACAGTAATAATTGTGTTGAGTTTCTTTTCGCTATTTGTATGATATTTATTCTTGTTGTTCCAGGTCTTATGAATTTGTTTAATTTTATTCACCAAATAAAATATCTAGGATGTGGTATATATCTAACTTAGGGTTTAAATATCAAAGTAATAATTTGTTATTTGTAATTATTCTCCGATTATTACTATTTACACAGATTTAATGAAAGCCTTTTAATCTGGTTAATAAAATCTTATGATCGTGTAATTACGTGTTCTTTTGTTTTCAGGATGATATTTGAGTTGGTTTCTTTTTGCTATTTGTTTGTTATTCTTGTTGTTCTAGGTTTTATGAATTTTTTTAATTTAATTCACCATAGATTAAATTATTCTTCTATTGTTACTATTCATACAGAGTTAAAGAAAGCCTTTAATTAGGCGGATGAGGGAACCTGTTGAGAAATCCTTTGATAGATTTGTTTAATTTAATTTCATCATATATGTTTTATGTTCTGGTTTGAGGGATAGTTTTTGTGTTAACTCCCTTTTCATTTATTCCTATGTTATTCTTTTCCTTCTGGGTTTTAATTTAGATTAATTTAATTATGAATCTTCCCAAATAAAATAAGTTGTATATCTTAGGATGAGGGAACCTGTTGATAAGTTGTGCACTAGCTAGCTCTCTTACTTTTATGATTATACTTTTTTTGTGTGTGTGGAGTTTACTCCTTGTTTATCACTTATGTTTGTTTCCTTCTTCTTTTTCGAGGTCCACAAGAGCATACTCGGTCTTTGAAGGCACTGAGGCAGGAGGAACATAGTAGGATGCCTAGAAGAATACAAATCTAATTTGCACACAATCTGTGCTACTTAGTTTGAGTTTAAGAGCTGTCATGTGTGCTGGATTGTTGTATCCTTTCTCATTTCTTCATTTTAGTCATACATTTTTGTCCTCATTTTTCCTTTGATAATTTTCATTTTTCCTTAGCATATCTTCTTTTCCCCTTAAGATTTCTGTTACTCTTCTAATTCGATCATGTCTGCTCATGGTTAGAAGAGTAACATTTAGTTGTATAATCGCTATTCTGGATTCATAATTTTCTTTTCATTTTTTTTCACGATCTGGCTAACGATACAATTTGAAATCTAGCGTGAATTGAATGATACGAGTGTTCTTGTAAGTTTAGACCATATCTTTTCAAAAATGATGCTTTAAACAAATTTCGAATTTATATTGTAATTTTTACAGGGAAAACTTTTACTTCGTAAAGTTCTTGTACAGTCTATAGCTGGTAGTCTAAATGATCTCTTTATAGGCAACGAACAAATGAGCGAAACAGTTGTTATCTGTTGCTTACTTCTATTGTTATCAGCTAAAGCTGCTTACTTATAGTATATGCTTTGGCACAGAAGCCTTGGTCATTACTCATTATTGTGCCTTATTTATGTCTTCCGTTAGTTACCTTTATTTTAGTCACAAATGATAAAAAGTAGAGATGATTGTGAATCCATTAGTTTTTATTCTGAAACTTGTTTTTGACTGAGATCTGATAAGTTTGTTTCTTTGCTTTTTAGCTATAAAGTTTGGTGCACTTGAATAACAAGCCATCAATTATTAGATTCCAATTTGGTACAGGACCCGATAGTATTTCAGTTGTGGATGTGTAGTTCTCTAGTGTGATTCTTTATTTTCATTTAGAATACAGTTTTTTTAGATTACGTTCTGTATTAATTTCGATGATATTTTGTTAGTAGGAAATATAAATGTTAGTGTTTGCATTGGAGAAGCATTGGTAGGTCATTGCAAGATTATGAACATTAGAGATTATTTGATGAGTTGCCCCTATAATTCTCTTTACATGTCTGAAAGTACTGCTCTTATTGGATTGGCTGCTCTTTTGCCCCTATAATTCTCTTTACATGTCTGAAAGTACTGCTCTTATTGGATTGGCTGCTCTTTTGGGATCGCTCTGATTATCCGGACGTGTGCTCTGCTTATGGTTATTGTTGCTTATTTTAGGTAAGTAATTTGTTTCATCACATCTTGTGTTTGTATGTCTTTGACTTCTCACTTCTCAGTCTCTTCGCCATGTCCCTTTTATAATCTCTTTCAAAATCAATTCAGAGAAGTGAATATATTTTTTCCAGTTATGAGGGGTACGTCAACTAGACCATAAAGATACTATTGAGAGCTTATTATTTTCTTACACTTATAAAGAACAAGCCAAATAGAGCCTCATAACCAACTATTTTTCAAACAGTTAACTTCCTATGCTAATTATATTTCATTCTTTCCCTTACAAACGTTTCTTACTGAAATCAACTTTTTTTCAAATAGTTAACTTCCTATGTTAATTATATTTCATTCTTTCCCTTACAAATGTTTCTTGCTGAAATCTACTTCATATTATTCAAGAGTCTTTAAAGACGGAGCATCCACCTTTCTCCACTATCTTTAGACCGTATATCCTTAGTATTTGACTTTTATTTTGCTAACTCACTTGATACTTTATTTCATCTTATGATGTGGTGGGCAAACAGAAATTAACTTATATTTTCCAACAAGTATTATCTAGTTGCTTTCCTTTTTTCACAAGTTTATTTTAGTTGATACCGTTCAAGAGTTTTTAAGGATGGAGCCATCCTCCTTCCACCGCTATCTCTAAACCGTTTATCTTTCATATTTGAATTCTTTTTGTAAACTCACTTAATATCTTATTTCATGTTTGTATTCTGTGTTTGTAGTCAAAATCATTTCCTTATGTTGCCTTTCTGTTTTTATTATGTGCAGTCAATGATTGGCTAGGGAATCGGCGAAGTAAGTTCATCTTCCTCTCCAGGAAATCATACTTCTTGTAAGGTGAATTTTTTACAACTAGGGCTTGTTTGCCCTTTAGTTTTATTTTTGATTATAGTGGTAGGTCATTGCAAGATTCTAGTGGTAGGTCATTGCAAGATTCTGAACATTAGAGATTATTTGATCAGTTTCCCCTATAATTCTCTTTACATGTCTGAAAGTACTGCTCTTATTTGATTGGCTGCACTTTTGGTTCTATATTCCGGATGCATATTCATCTGGTAGTCGAGTAATTATAATATGCTAGTCAAATTATCACGTGTTTATCTTTTTGTACTTGTGGTCCGTATGTTTTTTATTTACTTATCAGTGACAGGATTGGTGATGGGCTCGCTCTGATTTTCTTTACATGTCTGAAAGTACTCTCTTATTGGATTTGCTGCTCTTTTGGTTTTATATTCCGGATGCAATTTTATCTACTAGTCGAGTAATTATACTATGCTAGTCAAATCATCACGTGTTTTATCTTTTTGTACCTACGGTCCGTATGTTTTTTATTTACTTATTAGTGACAGGATTGGTGATGGGATCGCTTTGATTATCCGGACGTGTGCTCTGCTTATGATTGTTGTTGCTTATTTTAGGTAAGCAATTTGTTTCATCACATCTTGTGTTTGTATGTCTTTGATTTCTCACTTCTCAGTCTTTTCGCCATGTCACCTTTTATAATCTCTTTTAAAATCAATTAAGAGAATTGAGTATTTTTTTCCAGTTATGAGGGGTAGGTCAACTAGACCATAAAGTTATTTTTGAGATGAGCTTATTATTTTCTTACACTTATAAATGACAAGCCAAATAGAGCCTCATAATCAACATTTTTTCAAACAGTTAACTTCCTATGTTAATTATATTTCATTCTTTCCCTTACAAATGTTTCTTGCTGAAATCAACTTTTTTTCAAACAGTTAACTTCCTATGTTAATTATATTTCATTCTTTCCCTTACAAATGTTTCTTGCTGAAATCTACTTCATATTGTTCAAGAGTCTTTAAAGAAGGAGCATCCACCTTTCTCCACTATTTTTAGACAGTGTATCCTTAGTATTTGACTTTTATTTTGTTAACTCACTTGATACTTTATTTAGTCTTATGGTGGGGTGGGCAAACAGAAATTGACTTCTATTTTCCAACAAGTATTACCTAGTTGCTTTCCTTCTATCACCAGTTTATTTTAGTTCTTACAGTTCAAGCGTTTTTATGGAGCCATCCGCCTTCCACCGCTTTCTCTAAACCGTATATCTTTCATATTTGAATTCTTTTTGTAAACTCACTTAATATCTTGTTTCGTGTTCGTATTCTGTGTTGGTAGTCAAATCATTTCCTTATGTTGCCTTTCTGTTTGTATTCTGTGTAGTCAATTTTTGGCTAGGGAATAGGCGAAGTAAGTTCATCTCCCTCTCCAGGAAATCATCCTTCTTGTAAGGTGAATCTTTTACAAATAGGGCGGGCTTGTTCGACTTTAGTCAAGAATCTGAACTTTTAGCATAGGCTGTATCTATAATATTCTACACCTTTTGTGAAGAGTGCTACAGGTCTAATAACGACAAATTTTTCTTGTAATATTTTCCTTCCTTTATGTACTTGTTGCAGATATAGTTTTTCTGAATTGGTTACTATCTTTTGTTTTTCCTCTATCTTTAACTTGATACTTATCTTCTAACTGACCCCAAATTCTTTTTCCTTAATTGTTCTTTATGCCAGACAGAAGAGTGAAAATTACAGTTTTTGTGCTTTTTGCAAGCGATGCAATTGATTGTTGTTTCAGTGGGAAGAAGTTTGTTGCAGGTAAGATGTAAATGTGACCTTTGTTTTCTCTCGTCAAATGTTTTGTTCTAGTTAATTGATTAGGATTTCGGGGTAACCTTGTGCTTGCGGTGTCAATTTTTAGTGTTGTTTGTTTATGTTGAATAAAGGTTTTGGTTGCTGGTTCTGATGAGGTTTAAATTTGAATTTTGGTAGTTTATTCTTGTTAACTTAATACTCACTTAATGGTGGGCAAACAGAAATTGACTTCTATTTTCGAACAAATATTACCTAGTTGCTTTCCTTCTTTTACAAGTTTATTTCAGTTCATACAGTTCAAGAGTTTTTAAGGATGAAACCATCCGCCTTCCACCGCTATCTCTAAACCGTATATCTTTCATATTTGAATTCTTTTTGTAAACTCACTTATATCTTGTTTCGTGTTCGTATTGTTAGGTGAACCACAACTGGATACCTAAGCAATAAATTTGAATTTTGGTCAGTTTATTCTTGTTAATACTCACTTAATGGTGGGCAAACAGAAATTGACTTCTATTTTCGAACAAGTATTACCAAGTTGCTTTCCTTCTTCACAAGTTTATTTCAGTTCATACAGTTGAAGAGTTTTTAAGGATGGAACCATCCGCCTTCCACCGCTATCTCTAAACCGTATATCTTTCATATTTGAATTCTTTTTGTAAACTCACTTAATATATTGTTTCGTGTTCGTATTATGTGTTTGTAGTCAAATCATTTCCTTATGTTGCCTTTCTATTTATATTCTGTGTAGTCAATGATTGGCTAGGGAATCGGCGAAGTAAGTTCATCTCCCTCTCCAGGAAATCATCCTTTTGTAAGGTGAATCTTTTACAACTAGGGCTTGTTTGTCCTTTAGTTTTATTTTTAATTATTTCTTGGTATTAGTATACTTTCAAAATATTTGATGTTCTAATGTCTGTGTTCTAGAACCCATACCTTCATTGAGTCAATAAACCTACATATTTTAGAGTCCCGATTGCATGCAGTATTAACCGAACCTTATCTCAAATATTTATAACCTAATAAGTTATTCTCCTACTTTCATTGGTTATGGTTGGATTTTGTAAGATGTCAAATACTAATAGTCTAGTCAGTCATTGTTTTACTTGTTTTTAAAACGATAATTTTTTCGTACCTGCAGTTGTCTCGTACATGATTTAAATAAATATACTTTCTCATCTCATTCACATGCCTCTTCTTCATATCCCTTCCATCCCTCCATGTTATTTTTTGTTCTGCTTTCATAATCTTCATGTTAGGGTATATAAGAGAATAGGATAGAATAGAATCTATAAAGATAAAAGAGTAAGAATTGAGCAAACGTTTTGTTCTCGTTTTGCTTGCATACCGGTCTTATATAGCTAATGCTTAAATCATTTGCAGGTTACACGGTGCACATCTTTGGTCCATTTACCTCTTAGAAAACTTCCAGCTGTACAAAAGGCTTGTGGGGGTATATAGCGAGTGGGGGTGTAAGAAATGTCCTGCATTGCGATCATAGGGTCAAAAAAAGCGGATAACAGACTCTTTAACTCAACTGAAGAGACAACTAATATTGGTAAGTGCATTTCTTTTTTGTGGTCAACGGAACTCATAATTTCCAGACAGGCAAAGTAGTTCCCCATTGGAGATCTCCCTTTGATATCTAATTTGTAACACTGGTTTGTTTCTGTCACAGGTAGAAGTATCCTATCGTACTACCATTTTATTATCTTGTACCCATCACTTTTTAGTGTTTTGCTTTCTGATATGATTCTAAATGTACGAATTGCTAGTCCAACATTGCTGCATCTGTAGGGTTGCATTTTAAAAGAATTGTCTCTTGCTATATTTGCATGAACAACGGTTTTTTTTTGTCGCTGTTTGTAGAGTAGTTAATGAAGTACATGAAAGCAATAAACATTACGTCTGGTCTTAGTTTCGCTTGGAATATATAGGCAGAAAGATAAGGACCTTTAATTTCTTTCACTAATTTAGTATATGTTACTCAAGCCATGGCGGATTTACCTTTTTTTCACTGTGTGGTTCCATTTTTGTAGTAGTAGATGCCAAATGTAGTATGTAGGTGTTTTTGACTGATGCAGGATCACTTGATTTTTCAGATAGTCATGAATGAAGCAATAAAGCATTATACCAAAGCGCACCATCCTTTTAAGATATAGCTAACATTTGTATCTAAATGGTCTGCAATTTTTAAAACGAGCCTAGAAAAGCAGTTAATTCCATCCTGCGAATTCTGTAGTAGTAGTTTGCTTAAATCTAAAGAAAAAATTTCCATCCTACCATTTGGCATAAGTTTATCTCAAAACTTATACATCGTCTTTCTTCGTCTTTCTTCTAATGTGGAAACCGAAAATAAAAATGTAATCCTCATTCAATATTTTGTCTCTTACCCTTCTCTCTCTCTCTAAAAGCTGTTTTTACAGAAGTTTCTACCTAAATAAAAAGAGCCACTTGGGCAAGACTACCAAATTGATTTGAGGCGTCAAATGGCAATGGCCACCAAATAGATCCCAACCGTTAATTATGCCTCTTATATACGTGTCTGATATTCTATACGTGTAATATATATAACTTTTTTGGGTGAATCTGTCATATATATATATATATAACTTATTCAGAATGAAGGAGAGACATACGACCGAGCTTCCTCACCGCCTTCTCTAACTAATCTTTACTTCTTTATTTTGACCAATTCAATGCTACGGAACTTACTGCCCATCACTCCGGATCTGCCACTCTAGAGGCTTCAGTAATCTACAGTTACACTTCTCCAAAATCAGGTGAGTTTCCCATCGGCCATTCTATTTGTTGATTGCTCGACTTTCACGGTTGTACTTTGGCTGACATGCATAAGGTTTCTTTGTTCAATTAGACATGTTTATATTGCCGGATTCTATTTCTTAAATAGGGGAGTTTGGATGCAGCATAAATCAAATATGTGTTGATATTTTAAGGTCTTTCTTTTTGCTTAAAATTTTATATTTTAAGTCAGTTTTATGTGGAAGACTGAAAAGAGGGAAAAATACATATTTTTATTTCTTTTCCGAAATAAGTAGGTTCTAAATAGATAATTTTGTATAATAATTTAAAAAGTCTCCGTCTAATCCTGTTTGTGATTGTGCTATGTGTATTTTTTTGTTCTTAAGAATTTCTGGTTGTCCGGATGTAGTGTTAGTGAACTTAAGTGTATCTACGAATTTAGGCATCGTCTGGTTGTTAATTTAAAGCTTCTGGCTTCTCCTTAATAATTGATAGTTTTAATCAACTAAGTGTAGCTATGAATTTAGGCATCGTCTGGTTGTTAATTTAAAGCTTCTGGTTTCTGCTTAATAATTTCTTGTTGGCACTAAAATGCTTTTGGTTTAAAAGGGTTATCTTTTTTTTTTTTTTTTTTTAATTAATAGTGGGGGTTGCCCACATTTTTATTTATAAATGAGTTTAATTTGGTCCTCCGACCTTATTACAACAAAAGAAAAACATAAAGATTTAAACTGCAACAAATTTGTGGGGCACAAATGAAATAACAAGATTATACAACAAGCCTCATGTAACTAGTTGGCTTTTATAACTATTTTCTCTCTTCATGTATCTTCGTATTTCTGTTTTATACCACCGCTAACCACGTACCAGATGAACCATCAGCCCAATCTTAGTGAGAGAATACCCCTTTCCTGTATTTTCTCCTTTATTGCTTCATCAATTTGCGTACTGAACTCATCAAAAAACTCAATCAATGGCGATGGGGAACACCTTAAAGCATTTGATCTATGTAACACAGGTAATACCCAATTTTAATATCCCAATATTCGTATAATTATCTGCTTATAGCTCTTAATATAAGAAGTTAAAGATTGTAATCTTCATAGGTATTTACTTGTTTCTAATAATCCAAAGTCTCCTTCTACTGGAATCAAAATTTACCAAATTTCAGTTACTTTTTTATTGATGCAGATCTTTAAAGGGAATACGATCGGTTAAGAGAATGGTCATCTACAACCTCTGTATCTTCAAACTCGGGTAATTCCTGTTACTATTATCCTTTGAGCTCATATAATTCCTTCAGTAGACATAATCTTTGAAAAGCTTATAAGCTGAATCCAACTTTTTATTTTTATTTTATTTTTTACTAGGACATTTACTAACAACTACCATAATCGTAAGGATCATAGTAATTATTAATTGATCTAATCTTGTTTCTAGTGTTATATTTATGCGCTTTGGTTTTACTTTCTTCCCTAGGCAATTTAACTCCCTTCCATTTAGCGATTCTTCTCCTTTTTTCCTCTTTTTCATCTACCTCGGTTTCCCAATTAGATGAATAGATATCCACAGTCAATTCACCTTCTTTTATATTGATATGGTCATTTAGAACTTGTGTGTTATTATTAGCCTCATCATGATCACTTTGACTTTCTAGATGGATAACTTGAAAGACTTTTGGGGTCTTTTATGTTGATTGGTATAGGACATCCTTTACTGTTTATCTCTGATAAGAATTTGAATCTGTTTTGATCTAATACAGCAAGGTCTACTTCCTGACCACGAGGAATTTCTTGTGATTTAGCGAACTCTGCTTGATATGCGAGGAATTCTAGCTCATCTACTGAAGCATCTTCAACACCAGGGGAGTGGAGAATTAAGAGCAAAAACTAAGTTCTCATTACTTTTCCCTTCTTCTAAATATGTACTTTCTTGAGCATCGGTTGGAATTAATGATTTTTCACCTTCTAGGAGACCACTACAGTGATCTTTATCAATGTTAATATTCTCCTTATTTGGTAGCATATTCTCCTTATTAGGCTGAGCTTGATCACCAATAATTTCACTTTCAACCGTACCATTAATCTCTTTTATTGTTTTTCTTACCCACTTTTGAATGATATGATTAACCTTTCTTTTTCTGCTCCTGTTTAGTTCAGCTTTGACTTGAGAAACTGTTTTCTTAGGGGGTAACCTAACTGTGCCAACTTGTCTTTTAGGCTTTTCATCGAGCAGCTTGCATTCGGTCTTATAATGCCTCACCTTTTTACAGTTTTTGCAAAAATCTGGTAGTTGTTCATTGTTACATGTTTGCCAAAAGCCTTCTTCTCTTTGGTCTTCATCACCCTCACCATAGCTAATCCATAACCTATGAATAAGTTCCTTACTCAAGTCTACTTGAATGCAGACTTGTGGTTTTGTACGATTAGCTGTTTCTAAATCCAATTTCAGTGGTGTCCCAAAGACACTTGCAATAGAAAAGAGGCTAGATTTGTCGTATAGGTGCATTGGAAACATAGGAAAATTAGCCCAAATAGGTGTAATTGGTGGTTCAAACCCTGGTTTGAAGTCAAAAGTCCACCTAAAAATTCTCATTGGGAAACTTAGAAGCATCCACTTTTTTCTCAGCCAAACCCTGGTTTAAGTATTTAGAGGAGCTTATGGGATCCATTCTCTTTTGTTGGGTTGCTTGTGGTGTAAGCTTGGTTTCCCTTGTTGAGGTATTGTGTTATTTTTTAAAATCATTTTTTGTCCTTTTTTTCTGGGTAGAGGCTAGAATAAACCAACATCATGGTACACTTTTTTTAATTCCTTTCTTTACAGATAAGGGATTTATTTGTTTCAAATATGGAGCCTCGCCATTTTACACAGTATTGTTGCTATTGGATACTTCCTGCATTAATTTTGCATGGGGAGACTTCCAACTTGAACTGGGTTGCTAAGGTGGGGAAATCATGCATGTTTCTGCGCTTGGAAATAGTTCGTTAAAATTTCTACAAAATGGTCTCGTTTTTCATAGAAATATATTCGGTCAAGAAAAGGTCTATTGTTTTGAAAATGTTAATGATTTAGCTATATGAAAAAAAAATCTCGTTTACCTTACCTACGTATTAAGCAATTGGATGAATATTTATTATACAATGGTGGAGGTTTACATTGTTTTCTTTATCTTGCATCACAGTTTCATTTCTTTGTTCTTATCTAAGAATTTCTAACTGAATAACTGTATTAGGTAACTGACTGTTAATTTCTTTTGGTGGATGTGTACATAACTGCTTATTTGCTTTCAGATGGCTTGTGAAGAGGCATCAGTTCTGGTTAAAGATCATTTTGTATCAATCTTTTTGGTGTGCATGGCGTTGCATTGCAATAAGAACTCTGAGTGGGAAGATAAGACGGCTGTAATCCAGAACACAATTTTGAAATTCGCTGAAGTATCAGAAATCGATATGGTCTTGTTACTCGAGCCAAATATGGGATCCACAAGTGTTCTATTTCTCCTATACAGGCTTCTTTAATCCACTTTATTTGACCGAGGAATGAACATGTTCTAATTCCAGGTTTTATAAATCTTTTGTTTTCCAGGTTGCCATCGTCAGTTGCATTTTATCTTTAGCTTCCTTTGCATCGGACCCTGTGCTTCCTTCCTTTTCCGTAACCACCATCATTCAAGCAATCCAAACAGTTGTTGATGGATTCTTGGCTACGTAACTGCTGTTCTTCACTCTTGAATAAGCATGCTATTGGAATATAGCTACTTTAGTTCTAACTGCATTTCTTTTATAGGAATGAGAGCTCCAAAGTTGGTGTTGTTGACAAAATTAAGATTTTTCGTCCAGACAGAGTTTTCATGGTATAACTTCGAATTACATGCTTCAGAATTATAGGCGTTCTTTTTCTATGGAATTGTTTTGGTCATTAGTTTACTCAATGTGCAGTTATTGTAAAAATGCATTATAAAGTTACATCAGCTGTGTTCATCACAGGCATATAAATGTCACCGTCTCGCTGGAATTAAGGTTCTCATCGATCTTCTTGGCCACAGAGCTGCACTTCCAAGCACTTTTAAGTAAGTTTACTGGTACTGTGCTGCTATTTCTTTGCCTCTTGTCATGTCATTTAGTAAATTTTCCTTGCCTCTTGCTATGTCATTATCAGTTGAAGCAGTTTCTTTGGAAAATTCTGCACTGTGGGATACTCGAGGGAAAACTTTTGGAACGTGGATATGTGCTCTTGTTTATGCTCTTATTGGATACTGCAATGATAATATTTGAGGTCTCTCATTTTTTGATAATTAATTTTAAATGGGTTTTTACTACTACTTGAATGGTATTAACATAGGAGTAGTTTGGATGTTATAATTCTTTGGAGAAGCATTTTTATTAATAGTAACTTGATTTTCCTTAACCATGCTTTCAGATTGTGTCAAGAAATTGTATTGCTGAAACCTGAAGTTGCAGAGTATTTTCTAATGTTGTTGTCAATCTTGCTGGAATGAACAATGGGGATTTTGACCTTTGCAAATTAATATCTCTTCTGGTTTTTGTTCTACAACAGTTTAGTGTTTTGTTGTTATGATGATTGTTCTTTAGTACCACATGTTAATTGCAGCATATATTTCCATATACTAGTAGAAGAAAGTTTATTTTGTTGTTGTGGGTAGAGCTAGTGAATGATGTTTTAGCCCACATTGATACTTTTTCACATGGAATTGCAGGTACAAGAAAATATACTGACGCGATCCAATAAATTAACAAAATCTATCCAGGTCACTTTGGATGCACTTAATGAACTCCGTTTGCGTCATATGTTGGATAAGAATACTTCACCCGAGATCCCTTCAAAGCGTGAAGCTTCTTCGGTTAGTATGGCATGGACTTTCTGACATCTTTTGTATTCTATAAGTCATTACAATAATTATGACATTATGTGCCTTTTTTTTAGTTTTTGTTGGTCCATCCAATCTAACAAAGTATCACTTCTTTATTGTCTTCCAAGAAAACATCACATGCACGATTTTGCATTTATGCAACAATATTTAATTTACCTCCCGCCATTACTCCATTTCATATTCACTGTGTCAGTACGACTTGGAAGGGCATCAGTAATCTCCATATTAGGGTATATAAGAGAATAGGATATAAAGGAATCTGGAAAGATAAGAGTAAGAATTGAGCAAACGTTTTGTTCTACTTTTGCTTGCATACAGGTCTTATATAGCTAATGCTTAAATTAGTTGCGGTTTACACATTGTACATCTTTGGTTCATTCTCTTAGAAAACTTTCAGCTCAACAAAAGGCTCGTGGGGTATATAGAAAGTGGGGGTGTAAGAAATGTCCTGGATTGCGTGAATCTAGGGTGAGCGATCATTGGGGCGAAAAAAGCTGGTAACAGACTCTTTAACTCAACTGAAGAGACAACTAATATTGGTATGTGGATTTCTCTTTCTACATCTCACTTCTCTTATATACAAACATTCCCATTAACTGCCTGAAAATTGTTTCTTAGAGTGGAAACATAAATTTAAGTGATTTAATGTGATGTGTACTTGAATAAGCATTGGATAGAAAAGAAAAGAAATGACAAATCTTTTTATAAGCATTGGATAGAAAAGAAAAGAAAAGAAATATATGAGTAAAGACTTTTTATAATAACTCGGGCCTAAACTTAACTATATCAGAACCGGGATCTCAAGTTCAAACTAATATGAGTTAATTAACCCTTGGACCTCTTTGTTGTGTCACCAAGACGCAGTAAAGACTTAACTCGGATTATCTGCATTGATCCGAGTTCATTTGTTCTCATCTTGATTCTGCATGTTGAGTTTTCAACTCAACATGAGTTCCTATGGAAACAGTAACCTAAGTTGTTCGCAAACCAATAGAACTGATCCCATAGAGCCCCATGCGAGCGAGTGTTTTAGTAAGCTTGTTGAGCTGTTATTGATGGAAAAGAGCTATGTCATGAGACTCCGGAAGCTCTATATGATGTTATCAGAAGGAGATCAAGAGACGATGCTAGACGTGTGAAAAAAAAGATGAACAGAGTTGAGGAGGCTAAAAAGACGAAATTAGGCGAGGAGCATAATAATGAGTCTATTGTTAGAGTGTGTAGTGAAATAGAAAAGGAAGATGAAAGGAATATCGACAATGTTGGTAGGTCTAATGCAAAAATGATGGAGGAAAGTCGAACAGTGAAAGAGGAGCAAAACGTTCTACCCCAATCTCACATTTATCCTTTATCTTTACATAAATTCCGACATACCCATAGTTATCATTCCTTTGATCATAAAGACCTCACCCTTACCTACCAAAACCAACTCCTAAACCGCTATTTAAATTTGATCCAAAGCCACCCTCAACTGTTCTACCTATACAACTGCATCTCCGATCAAAATAGATAGAGCTCAAAGGAGGTGAGTTAATCGAAAACCACGGTCGCTCAAGCTAAAAGGACGGTGAATCCAAGAGACGACTCAATCAAGGAAGAGGATTTCGAAAATGAGTTTGAGAAAAAGATAGTGCTTAGAAAGAAATTCAAGGAAGAACCTTTAGTTAGAATTGTTTACGAGCTCATAGGATTATTTTAGGTGAACGAAGATCCTTTGGTAGGATCCGACGCAAAGAAGGACATTAAGTGGAGCTTGAGGATAAGCCCATAGTTGGAGCTGTGGAGGAGCTCGTTGATTTGAATGAGTATTAGTGTATCATCGAGATACAGTTTGACAAAAGTGACAATGGAAAGGACCCTAAGTCTGATGAGGGATTTTTTGTGCTGCCTTGCCATGAGAGGTTGTTGAGCATTCAAAGTTTCAATCAGAAAGAGTCATTTTGTGTGAAGCTAAGCAAGTGCATTTTTTTAGCCTACGACCTCTGTGAAACCCTCTTATAGGAATAGAGGCAAATCTAGTCGAAGGAGAGGTAATCGTCTAGTAAGGTATAAATGTCATTTGAATGGAAATCTCGACTGCTTTTTGAAAATTGGGTGTGCTAGAAAGAGTGTCGTTTGACCGTCTGAAAAAACCCAAAAGACCTCCCGAGAAAATCGAAATCGAGATCGCAAACCGCTTATGGAGTAAGAAAGTTTCCAAGTTGTTGAAGAAGAAAGGGTGGAGAGCTTTGTTTGGTCATCCGCATGAGCAAGGTAAGCATAAAAGGTGACATTCCTAATCGTTTAATTTTAAAAGAGCCAGCTATTTGTTTTTTGTTTTGTTTTATTTATCTTTTTTATATAATGTGTGGTCATGTGTTTGAGTCTGTAGTTTTTAGTTTTTTTTTGCGTGTTACCAACGTTGATGTTTTAATGATCTCTCTAGACAGCGAGAACACTGTCCGAGCTAGTTGGGGGTTACATCACTGTTTATTGTATGTTAAATGGGGAGAATTTTTCAAAATTTACTTGTCTTTTTCGTGTAAAAAAACCCCATATTTTTGTTTTATTTTCGTTATCTCTCTCAATTGAGCGAGCTTTTAAGGAGTTGACAAAATTATATGGATTTCTTCCGCACATGCGTTTCATTTTTTTGTGAGTTGTTCTTTTAGACAGTTCTTTGGGAGAATCCAATTAAGATGGTAAGAAGTATAGCATTAAATGTATATGAAGAATGAAGATGACGTACCGGTCCGGCGACATTTTCCGAGAAGTAGCTGCTCTTAAAGACGCATGAGGAGTGCCAGTTTTAATACGAGGGAATGATGTAAATTGATCACTTACATTGTCCAACAAATACCCGATCCTCAACGCGCATTGCACACTAAGGTATCATTCTATAACTCATGCCTTTATTATTTTTGTGAATATTTGTCGTGTTTAGTCTATTTTCGTTTAGTTGTAAATATTTGTGTTAGAACTTGCATGTGTCATATTCTGCATGATTAAAATGAAAATACAAAAATAAAATAAAATAGAAAACTTAGAAAATGAAAAAAAGAGAAAGCAATAGCATGTTCTATTAACATAATATATATGTTGTGATTACCTTTTATTTGGTATCAAGAGCCTGAGTTATTTTTCTCATGATGTTCTACATATTTTGAAATGAATGAAAGAATTTTATGTTGTATTGCTAAAACTTAGAACACATAAAAATGAATAATAGCTTGAATTGTAGTACATGTCACTGCATGTTTTGTTTGATTACTTGTGTTCTGTCCTTTTAAGTTGATGATGATGTTCACTAAATATATATAAATGCAATCACCTTGTTTGATATATGCTACATATTTAAATGAACATGAGGAATGATTTCTTTACATTTATGAAAATGAATTACATATATTAAACAATTGTGTATCAGTTATATATCATGACTTATATATGGAGGCCACTTGATTTTCTTTCTTTCTAACCTTTTATATGCATATTTGTAAGGTTTTAGTTACATGACAGTGAATGGAATTTTCGGATTAATAAGCATGTTTTGAGTAATTAAATATAAGGCTTTTCCTTTACTATCTTCTAACTGTCACGGGATATCATGTAAATTGTAAGATTAATTCCTAAGGATAAACCAAATGTGTTATGCACAATATTGCCGGATATGTTCGTGACTGCTTATGAAATTAAAATATTAAAAGTACGCTCCATGAAATAGTACCGTGTGTAATTTAATTGGTACAACTATCATTTATAGTAACTCATTTGTCGATAGTTTGTAAGTTATGTACAAACATGTACGGTTATCAATTATAATATGTAAAGGGTGAGGTTAATTTGATTTTAAAATGGCTATTACGGTATATTAAGTTCTTGCAAATGCATATGTTATAACATTTAACTATAGAATGTAAAAGATTGTATTTATTTAGTTATGCCTATTTTGTAGTTATGATCATTTACACTACATGATATTTTATTTAAGTATATCGGGTTGCTCAAGCAACATTAAAATATGAGATTATGAATATAGAAAGACGCGGTTATGAATATAATCAGTAATGACATTAAGTTTTCATTATTTTATGGTGGTAACCATTGACCACTATATTAAATGAAGGTTATTATTATTTTTAATTGAATGATAAATGTTACTACATATAAATGGTTGATCTCCCCATGTAGTAAATTATAAGGGTTTATTCTTATTGTTTATTCATTGTTAATAAGAATTGTTTGGTTGTTGAATGATTTTATAAGAAATGTTAAATTGTTATCCTCATGCTCGATAACTATATTAAATGGACATGTAAGATAAATTGTTAATACTACAATTATGTAAATGTCGTTGAAAGTTTGCAAACAAGTTTAAACTCACATTAAGGTTGAAAAATTATAAATTTTTTCCGAATAGGCTCACCTAGTATGATGCGATGGCAAGACAAGACTTCGGTTGATACTTGGTATCTTAATGAGGTCGGTTTTTAAGCAGCGTTTGCTGCACCAACCCTCACCCTCTCTTACCTGGTCGTATTATGTTAGAGTATGTAATAGTTTTTCTGGTTGTGTTTCTATACTTATGTTTGTCGAATAGCCATATGTATATCGATATGGCATGTGTTAGATAAAATGAATAATACGAACGAATGAATGATGAACATTTGACCTCTCAATTAATTATATCTATAACTAGCGATGATGCATGCCACTAAGTCGAATAAAATATGTAACTTGTTGAAAGGTTGGCCAAAAAGCTAATAGTAACAAGACATCATTTACTAATTATTTTAGTAACTAATTTTGATATATGACTAAAATTAAGGATTTAAATGTGAATTTTTGAGTTATATATTTTATTTAAGAGTACATTGTAATTGTTCCTGAAATTCAATTATGACATGGGTGAAACTTATATTTGTAGAACTTATTGTTTCGTGTACGTATACGTCTAAAAAAGAAAGTTATGAGTTGGATATAAGTTTTTAAATTTATATTAAAACAAAAGAGCGTTTTAAGATTACATGTTACAATAAACATTAGTGATAAGGATGTATGTACATATGAAAAGTTGGGTGATGTACATATTATTGTTTGATTAAAACACGATGCACGTTTTAGTTATTATGTCGTACATATTATTGTCCATACTATTATTTTTAAGCCAATTTTGACAATATAAAGTTAAGTCAATTTATGTTCATACCATATAAGTTTTGTTAATAGATTATAAGCTAAATCATATATATAACGTTCGAAATTTTGTTTGCCCATAGGCACAAAATTTTAATTGATGAATGTTAAATAATCGTTGGTGTATGCGTAAGTATCAATTATAGTTATTGATGCTCTAATGTCAATATTCAAATTATCGTTTGATTAAAAATCAATATTGGTTTTGATCAAATCTAATGAATATTTAGCTTAACCGCTACACCTAATAATATTGAACTAATAATCATATTATTCGATTAAAATTAAATATATGTTTTAATCTATATTTTTAATGATTATTAGTGCCAGTAAATATTTTGCATCAACATCATATGTCCGGATTTTGGTTGCCCACATGTACAAAGTATTGTAGACGAATGTTTGATGATAAACGTTATGTTTTGCATCCATTAGTGCCTTAATAATGGTTGCTAAATTATGTTTGTGTCCAGTATTGATATGGATCGGGGAGGCATAATAATTGATTTTTATGTATGTTAGCATCAATTCGGGTATGCGGGTCGGTTACGCAAGCCGTTTCTACTGGTTGGTCCGCGATATAGAGTTGAGAACCATACCTGCCCCAAGAACCAACAGGGTCGGGTTGGGTAGACCCAAAAAAGGTTCCGTGATAGGTCGGTTCTTACGGTTTTTGGGTATTTACTGTGCGCTTTTCAGGTATTGAGTATTTTTGACACCCCTACCCACGTGTAACAAATTTACTTGATGAAAGTATGCCATCAATTAACTTAATTAATAAAAGTAGAAAAAAATGAAAATGTTAGTGTTACATAATTATTTCTCCGTAAGAAAACAATAATTGTTGAAGAAGAATTATGGTAACACAAGTTGTGATATTCTTTTTTAATATGATTAAAGTCATTAAATCTCAAAGTTCAAATTCGTGAGCCTTTACTAAATTCTTGCCTTATTATTTATATTTTCTTTATATGTCGCATATTAGTTTGATAGTAAACGAAAAGTTTTTAGTTGAAACTAATTTTATGTTGTTAGATCTAAAAGAAAATTAACGTTTTTTAATCGCATTGCGTGCATGTAGATTGATATTTTTAATAATTATAGTAATGGATTTTTTAAATTTTATTAAATAAAGTAGTTTTCTTATCGATGAAATTGCGGTATCATTAATGGGAGAATTATATTATTTAGTACACCCACTATAAATGTTTTTCTTAACTCCTATTAAAGAATTAATATATAATTATACCTACATCAAGTTATATGTTATTTAGCATAAGGTTTAAAGTAATGGTTAAACAAGTGGCAGATAATTACTCGTTTTACTATTAATGTATTATTTAACCATGTACTATAGTAGGGGTAAAATCAGTGGAAGTAGTTAATAATTTTTAAATAAACTCATTGTTGATATTTACTTAAACTATTATTTTCTTGTACTTCAAATAAAAATGTGTAACTTATTTTGTGTTCATAACCTATTCTTTTGAAATAACCACTAGATTAATGGGAGTAAACGTTTGTTATACCCATTTTTTGTTTTTTGTAACCTATTATTAATGGTCATATTCATGTAAGTGAGTTACTAGACCCATAATGAATTGTAAATAGGTTTTTAAATGTTTTTTGAATGATAAAAAAAAAAAGTAAAAGAGTTTTACGACTCATTAATAGTATTGCAAACTGGTTCTTATGTGTTGGAACTATTAGTTTTAATTGAAACACATATTATTGTAGGCAACGTTCAAATAATCACTATTCATGGTGGAATACTTCTTTCATAATATTAAATATGCCTAATTAATATTTTATGTTTGCAAGAATATAAAGATTTTATACTCACGTATCATTGATGTGATACATAGAAAGAAAATACATGATAACTAAATATTTCAGAATGGATGATTGCTCATTAAATTATGAGTATTATATGATGCTAATATATGCTATAATGGTCAATAAATGCATTGATCAATTTTATGCCTTATTTCTCAATAAAAGTATGGAGAAATTACAAGTTACATTTCTCAATAAATTATTGTGCAATTTATGTTTTATTGCTCAATAAATGTATAGAGAAATCATAAGCTATATTTCTCAATAAAGTATTGTGCAATTTATGTTTTATTGCTCAATAAATGTATAGAGAAATCATAAGCTATATTTCTCAATAAAGTATTGTGCAATTTATGTTTTATTGCTCAATATAAGATTGGAGCAATTTTATAACGTAAGTGATTGAATGTATTATCATATTTTTAATGTATCATTAAGAAAAGTTATATAATGCTTTTGAGTACAAAACTCATAATAATAGTTACAAATTAATTTCAGGACTTAGATTATGTCGAGCTTATAGCTGGGTCGCTGTAAATGAACGTTTGCAATTATTCTTGACAACTAGCATTCAAATGGGGTTGAGTTCACATGATGTAAATGCTAAGTTTTCGAGACTAATTTCAGAAACAATACTATCAATAAACACATAATGATCGTATATACCTTAACGATATCTACACAAGACAATTAAGATTTTGTTAACATCACGTGTCTTGATTGTAGATAACGATAGTTGTTTATTTGATAAGTAGATATCTCATTAATTAATATTTCTATTGTTCCTATTGTCCACTTAAGTACGTAAAATAATGAAAAGTTATGGACTTTTAATGGAACTGTTTTTTCATAAGACATTATCGGACCATTATGATTATACTCGCCTTATAGGCTTTATTGAATAAATTGGTGTCATCGTAGTACATGGAAGGAACCATGCTCTCAAATAGTATGGAACCGCCATGACTCTCATCACCAATTTGTTTAGTAAAGTGTCTCATAAATATAATTGCGCACTAATGATTGATTATGGAATTATGAGATGGACCAAGTGGGAGAATGTAAGAATTATTTATAATTCTTATATACATATTAATTCATTAAATATAGAATAAATATTTCTCATTAAGGTGTTCCATATACATTTCATGAGTTATGTATTTATGAGTTAAACATAAATTTGTGAGTTAAAAAACTCTACATTTTCACCATAATGATCGGTTGAGATTGATGCTACCTTGATGGACGGTAGAGGTCGAAAGTATATCAAAAGTCTCGGGTCCTGCTGCTACTTATATAAATGACACAATACTATCTTAATTTGTGTCAAATACACTAAAAGATATACAACACATAAAGTAGTGGTGATAGACTAAGTAGGAGAAATCCAATTCTCTACCCAGCGATCTACTTTCGTCATCCGAACTCCGTTCTCAAGTACCAAGCTCACCGTCGTTCCGCATAGCTTAAGCTATGCGTTTCGACATACCCTTGACATGTTATAATATGTATGATCATCATATAGAAAAGATGCTAGATAGTTATGTTAATAACGTGTATACAGGGGCGGAACCAGCACCAAATGTATGGGGTTGCCAAAATAATTAATAGAAACACATAATATTTTTTAAAGTATAAACACGGAGAAGCCGGATTTTGTTTTTACCTTTTTTACCGTATTTTCTTCATTTTTTAACCATGGTTTTTTAATTAAAATGTATTTGATTTCTAAAAAAAATTTCTTCTCGCTCAATTTTGACAATTACGACTTTTTTTTTCAAACTCCCAAAAAAAACGACAAACAGTAATGTCACGTGCAGTCACGTATCTAAAGTTTTAGCGTTTCAAAATTGACTAAAAAATAAATAAAATAGAAAGCAAAACGATACAGAAAGATAAAATTAATAATCAAGAGTAAAAAGATTAACGAACGAACATGAAAAAATATAAAAGCTGAAAAACCAAACTTATATTAAATAATATATATATATATATGTATATATATATATATATATATATATATATAGATATATATATAGATATACGAACAATAAAATATCTATTACACAATTTCATTGTACTCACTTCACTTAATTAAAATACAATCACCAAAAAATATTTTATAAATTTTGTTTGCACTCACCACTATCTGTTGTTGTAATTATTATTATTTTTTACATTTTTTTCAAGACGTGTGTTACGTGTCAATACGGTAATTTGGTGTAAAGTGTATTTTATTATCACTTGCCTATATGTTAGTTTTTAAGTAGTAATTATATATTATTATCACCTACAAAATCATAGTATATTATTGCACTAACAATATATATTTTTGAGAGGGTTACCAAAAAAAAAATTAAAGAATTGTCGGAATAACTTATATATAAATTATTTTTAAAAACATTAATAAATAAAATTTATTTTTCGAAATTGTGAGGTTGTCGTGACAACCACCAATCACTTGAATGTTGCGTCCATGCCTGATATAAGTCGTAATTAATTTACATGATATTCAACAAAAAAAAGTTCCATTAAGTTATCCCAATGCTGCAGCAGGCTTTGAAAAAAGGAATTGATGAGGACCGTGAGCTGAGAGAGTACATGATGGATTTATCTTAATAAGCTTGTGTGGTTAGATATTACGATAAAGTCTCCCAATAATGGTTCGACGACCTTGACCTTGATCTTGATCTTGTGTTGTCTCCTAATATCCAGAATTTAAGAGAGACATTGAATATTTAGTGTCTATAATTGGTCTTGCGACTCTGTCAAAGTGTAAAACTTCCAACATGTTTGGGTCTTTAATGCATATTTTCAAAGGTAAGTCTTCTACTTTTTCTTACTCTGTTGTGACTAGTTTTTGCTTTATAAATGACTCTACAAGCTTAGAAGCACGGAATTTTTCTTGATCTAAGTTTCTTTCTTTTTGCACTTGTACATTATAATGTAATTCCAATTCTCTACATGTGGTAATATCAGCCTTTTCTTTTCTGCTCCTCGTGAACCACCATGTTCTGCATTTTTATTTTATTTTTGGATCAAACGACAAGGTATTATTCATATAAAAATTGTATCGAACCACAACAAATACCCAACCATAAATAAGATCGATGAGATACAAAAAGAACAATTATGGAGCAAAAGCTAAGATTGGCCAACAAGAACGTCCTTGTAAGGAGTAGGAGTTGTCGTTGTTGTAGGTGCTGTTGTCGTTGGCATCGTTGTATGTTCTGCATTTTTTATCTTCTCAAAATAGTCTTCTTACTCCAATTCTTGAAACCTGTTAAAAAAAGTTACTTCAGGTCTTGTATCCACCTTATCAAATCTTTTCGCTATCCACTTATGAACTTCGTTTTTGGTCTTGTTAATATTGAGTTTGGATTTGGTCTTGTTCCACACTCCTGCCATCTTGTACATTTCTCTACTTTTTATTTTATTTTCATAAAGTTCTTCCTTGTGACGCATATTATCAAACACTTTGCATTTATTAAGAATTTCCTTAAGTTTTTCTCATTGAGGCAATACAACGAACACCTTACAAGCATGAAGGTCATGCCCCACTTTTCTATACTTAAAACAATACTCTCGCAGATTTTCGTACTCGCAATATTGCCAAAACCCCTGCTCACTCTCATCTTTACCATAGCTGATCCACACCGTATTTGTGAGAGGCTTGCTCAAGTCTAACTCTATACTAACTCTAGCCAAGTTAGGCCGAGATAAATTTAGGGTCGCTGAATTTTATTCCAAGTTTTTCGCGAGATTATGCACCCCTTCTTTCCTAGTTATAAGGCCAAGCCATAAATAAGAAAGAGATGGCTAAAGGCCCATCACCGATATCGAAGTCCGAGCTTAAGTAAGCGCAGGGCTCAACCCTGGACATGCGGTGGAAACTACCTATTCAAGATCACTACAGTTCCTTTTCGGGAGGCTGTAGGACGGACGAAAACTGAAAACTAATAAAAAACAAGGACTGAATGCAACCCTCTTACCATATTTGTACAAATAGAATAGCCCATTTATACATAATGGTAAAAGGGCTCTCTATGATCGATGCTTGAATCAGACTGGACCATTTGTCAAGCTATTGTTGAGGCGAAGATATCAGACTCGTTTTGGTTTTGAGGATGCTTTGACACCCATGCTTTGACACCTATGCTCTATCCCCTAATTGAGGTTACCCAAAATCATAAGCAGAAACAGAGATAATTTAATTTAGAAACGCATATCATGGAGAGAATTAGATTCCCTTTATTTTGAGTTTGGGATTCGAACCCATGATACAATCTTCTTGTATGTCGATTCAACAAACCTATGCGTTAAGCCACTCAGCCATACCTCCAAGTTATCGGAATGGAATTTGATGTGCCGGGAACCTTAAACTTCAACCACATGCACACTGGCTCACTGTCTCGAACTACCTACTTACTTGAGGAAAGTCCGAATCAAGCTTGAGAGGTAAACCAAATGCACTTGCTATAGAATATAAGCTTGATTTATTATAAAGATGCATTGGTAGCATATAAAAACTAATTCACACATGAGTTACAGAGGGTTCACAACTAGGTTTAAAATCAAACGTTCCCTTTAAAACTCTCATTCGACAACCTTGTATATTCCATTCTTCTTTAGCCAAATCCGAAGGTAGTCTTCCTCGTGAAAGAATCTCATAAAGAAGTGTTTTTGATCCAAAATACCAACAGTGAAATCAGCTTTTAAGCCAAAAGAGCCTTATAATTTTTTTTTCCCAATAGATACTAGCCTAGGCTTACCATGTGAAAACTTTCCTGTCAGAGAATACTTAAAAGGTTTAGAAAGAGCTTCAACATCCTCATCAGACAAACTAATGGTTTTTTTCCCTTTGAAGTTGCTTAACTTTTTTATTGGAGTTCCTTTTTGGTCAAAAGAGGACATCCGAGAATGTCGTTGTTGCTGGTGTCTCATGTTCTATAAGTTGAGGATTAAAAGGTGAAGGCTTGGAAGCTTTTTCAGGCAAGGGAGCTGACTGCCCCTCGTACGTGTTTTTTTTTTTTTTTACGTACGAGGGCCTCGCAAGTTATCTTCCAAGGAACTGTGTGGTTATAGCTAATTTTGTGTTTTCTAAAGTGTTTTCCTATTAAACTATTAAATTAAACAATAACGAGTGCAGTAGCGGTTCGATTGTCAATCCAACGGCTCGATTGCTCTAGCTTAAAAAATTTAAAACTCGGTTTATAATATGGTGGTTGTGTTTATAACACGTTACTAACTCGTTTGCATGCAAAATCTAACAATTAATAACTAGTTTTTAATACGCTATTAATGTGTTTTAGGTGATTAATATGCAAGATCACAAGTAATAATGCCTAAATTGAATTAGAACAAGTTAAAACAGCAAGAAAAAGTAGAAAAGATTAAATAAAACGATGATATATTGAAGTAAGATGAACAAACTTACAATAATCAAAGTAAAAGTGGTTTTTTCCCCACCAAAACTCACTTTTTACTCTCTCTCTCTACTAAGGCAAGTGTTTAATGAAAATCTCCTGAATAAGTCTGTAAAAAATGTGTTTATAAAGTGTGAAAAAGATGTATATATATAACCCTAAGAAACCCTATCTTTTCTAAAATTTAAAATCACAAGTTATAATAGCCATTTTATTTAAAAACTATTTTTTGAATTAAGCATTCTAGAATACAATATTAAAATAGTAATGGATGATGGAAGAATAAAAATGATAATGAAAATAATAATTAGTTAGGAAGGTTTGAGTGTTTTCATCTTCATCCATGTTTTCGTTGAGATCCTCACTTGAGTTTTCTTCTCTACTTGTCTCAAGATTAGTTTGTATAAGGTGAATGCTTTTGTCGAAGGATTTGGTAATCCGGGTTAGTAAATAGTATAGTTAAAATATAATAGAAAAGCAAATAGTATACTTTTTAGAATTCAAATTTGATATCAAAGTTTTTAACACTACAAGTTCAACGGATTAAAACAATTTAATTGGTTTATTTAGACTTCAATTTGAACTAATTGAAGCAGTTTTAAACTTGTTAGGTTATTTCCATATTTGAAAACTTAAAGTAACAATCTAAATATATATGTATATAAAATTTAATACAATTTTAACAAAGTGTAATATTAATCAATATGAAACACAATATTAATAAATTATAATATATAAACAAGGTTTAATACATATATATGAAGTATACTCTATATAATACATAAAGATATTTGAAAACAATATACCATCTGTTTAAAACATAATAATATATATACATACATATCTGAAACATAATTTTAAAATTATATATATATTATAAAAACATAAACTTAGTATATATATGGTATACGAGAAAATACGGGTTTGGGTTTAAGGTTAGGTCGAGGGTAGTTGGTTTGTTTTAAAAGGTTTTTTGATATGCCATGATCATTTGTCGTAGTTCCCTTTCCATGATCATTTGTCAAATTTCGTCAAACAATTCTACATTCTCTCTATTTAGTTCTTTATTCTCTTCGAGAAGATTTTTGTGCCCTTGCTTGTGCAGCTTAAGTTCATCTAGACCTAGACTTAAACTCTCTTTTTTGGAATTTAATGATCTCTTTGCACTTCTTCTTCTTCTCCTTTAACATTTGATAGCTTATAAGAAGGTTCTTGAATGCGTTCTTATATTGGTTGTTAGTAACTTCTTCGTTGTCCTCTTCTTCTTCGTTACCCCTCGATTCTTCGTTGTCGAGGGTTTGCCGTTAAAGGCCATGAGACAGTTTTGTGGATTACAAACTTCAAACTTTTTGAATTTTATTTTTTATGCTAGTCTTTTCTCCATCCTCCATACTTCATTCCTCCTAAATCATCCATCAATAAGCATAGTTTAAGATAACATTTAAGCAATACTTTTCTCTTGTGATACTACTTGAGGGTGAGTAACGTTTATCATGGGTTCTCATAATCCTCATTCTTTAGCAACGCACTTTCCTAAATCTTTAGCCAGCTCATCCCATGTTAATAGGGATGAGTCTATAAGTTTAAAGATTTCAGAAGTTGCTTCTTTCCAATATAATTCAAGGCTTTTGATAACTTTTTTGATAAGATCTTTCTAGTAAGATCTTTTATTAAATAATTCCAAATTTCATCAAAGGCTTGAGTATTTTTCTTAGAGTGGTCGTTTTCTTTTGAAAGTTGCCGTTGATTGGCTTGTGAGGTTTTGGGTATGGATTCTCCTACTGGTTTGGGTTTGTCGTATATGTCGATTAATGTCTCCCAAACTTCTTTGGCGGTTTCGCATTTGGAGATTTAGTTAAATATGTTTCGATCTAAGGCGTCGTAGAGTAAGTACATGGCTTTACAGTTAAGAACAAACTGTTCTTTGTTTCTTTGACTTCTATCTACCTTAGTTGAAACTGATATTTCTATTCCCGCTATGACTTCCCATTCGTCGTAGTTGTATGTACACATATACATTCTAAATAATATCATCCATTGTGCAAACAAAGTTCAATCAAAAAAAGGTGGTTTGGGTGTATAGTACATTCCAATACAAGATGGTTCACTAAGGTTTGCCATGCGAATCTTTGGCTCTAAACTGTTAAGTTTAATTAATTAAGGAGCACCCGCTCTTATACCAATTGTTAGACCCAATGGCAAACATACAAGGGGTGAATAGATTTGACTGCTTTTTAAAGTTTTCTTCAGTTTAATAAAACAGCGGCTTGGGTAGGATATAGTTAATATAAAATATAATAATATATATAAACAAAAGTTATATGTGCAATAGATAGTTTATATAAATAATATATATACAAGTATAGGTAGCTAACAGTTACGGGCCACACCCACCTAACAATCACATAATCACAACGCAAGTATATAATCAACAATGGTTGACTATGGATGCACACCAACTTAGTACAACTATCGAAAAATGGATCTAATTAACTAAGAGTTGATCCAAACGTTTGCTTCGGACTATCTCATCACTGCGAGTACGGTCTAATTGTTTGCTTCGGATATGAGTTGGCTCCAAGTCAAACAAATAGACAATATAATATATTATATATGTATATATAAGTATAAATATAATATTATTATACTAGGACTTGAATATAAAGGATAAAGGAAAGAATGTACTTGACACGTGAGATTTAACCTAGCTCGCCTCGATATGAGACTTACTTCTGGCCCCCATGTCTAATCGGATCTTGAGATTTTTATATTCAACTCAAAACTTCCTTAAGGGCAGTATACCCTTTATAGAATCTCCTCTTTTAGGGTACAATAACCATTTACACTACTTCTCCTTAATGGCAGAACTATCCATGTACACGCTTGTCCTTATGGGCAACCATCAGCTTCTTTGTATCACAACACTCATCGTTTATGAAATAAGCGATATAAGCATAAGCGATTTCTTCCGAATTTGAGCTATCTGAGAAAACAACATTCGAGTTCCAATAGTGGATGTCATATTCACCGTTATAACTAATTTTTCTTTTTGACTGTTTACTGCCCTTTAAGTGTGTAGTTTTTTCACATAAAAATTCCTTGCAAGAGTACGAGTGCAGTTGTAATATAATTCTCGTAAGTACGAGTTCGTTCCACGGAGAACTAACCAAGTTTAATATCAGTTATTATAGATCCTAGAATTGGGTTTTATTCTCTTTTTTTCTCAAATAATCCACCAATATATTCTTTACCAACTAAATCAATTTACTACGTCTAATTATGCAAGGGTTGTCAATCCTAACATTTTTAATCTAGCAAATTCCAGTTATATGTTCAATTAAGAGAGTTTTCCTAACAATATAAATCATGCAATTTAGAAATCGTAAATTCCTAATCATGCATTAATTGACTTACTAAAACAAAGATAAAAACAAACAATATAAACCAACAATAAGTACTGAAAACGATAATAAATATCATAAAAAACACTTAGGTTGCAAGTGTTGAAGGTGGAAATCGAGTTTGAACAATCATATCTCAAAAATATATGTAAAAATGGAAATATTTAGAGAGAGAGAGAGGTGTTATGAGCCTAAGGAGGTTATGGAAAAATGAAATACAGAATGATGGCTATGAAATTCGGAGTTTAGGGGTGAATATATATCCGAACCGTAACAAACTCTATCTTATCCAAAATTTAAATTCTAAACTGAATTGATCGGTCAGGTGAGCTTCTAGAATGTCATTTGGCTATATCTTGATTTGGTTCCGTTTTGCAACTTCTTGTGGTTGATTTTGAGGTACTTCATCTTCTAGTTTCTCCTCTTTTGTTCTTTTCTTTAGTCTTCTTGTGTCCTTGTCTCGTTTTTGTACTAATTCCATGTTTTTTTCCTGCAAAAACGCAAATGGGTGCAAATAAACCGGGAAAATATAGAAAAACACAAAACATGTCTTAAACAAGTCGAAATGTCAATGAAACAACGATAATTCATATTATACTAACACCTAAAAATGACCAATTCGTGTTCTAATCATACCCCCCCTGCCCCCCCCCCCCCCCCCCCCCCCCCCCAAAAAAAAAAAAAAAAAAAAAAAAAAAAAAACTAGCTCAATTCCTGTCTCAAACGTTGGAAGTGATAACAAAGAAGAAAAGTTCATTTGCTTTTCTTTAAAAATTCCCTTTTCCTTTTGGGTTTGGTACACTAACTAGCCTAAAACTAATAATATATAGGATAAACCATTGTCATAGGGAGCACGATTGCATTTAGCGTATACAACAAGCAGTTAAACCTTTAAAGTGTAAAAGAACGAGTTTTGTCTCGTGAGGGTTTACTAAATCACACCCACAAACAGTCATGTCTTAATTCCCATCGTTTAAGTTCTCTCATTCTTACGAGACTCTGAAGATGCAAATTTATGGAAACACTTTATATTCCTATTAAAACATCGTAAGACCTCTAAAGATACCTAAGGTTTGTTATAAAAAATGTCCTCGCTCCAAAATAGCTTGGTTTAATACTATGCATAGGTTGTTGGTCCATTTACGTTTTAAGTGTATATTCGTTATTCCGTAGTTCGACAGTTATATACTTTTAGTAAAACATTTACAATTCATTATTTTATTAAACTTGACTATTAAGCTCACTTGCTATAGCAATAACTATACATATCCATACCTCCATGCTAGATCATAACTCATATGTTCATTTTTCATTTTATTCCATTAGGATTTACGATGATTTAATTATTAACACTTTGCCTTCAGCCTTTATTTCTCCTTTCAAACTCCACCGTTCCTCTTTAACTTCGGACATTTTGCCCCATTGGAACATAAATAAATGCCATTTGGCATAAAAAAAACTAGTAGTTGGATAAAGAAATATCGGGTTTCATCGTTTCTATGGTAAATTCGTAGATGGTGAGGTCTTCTCCATACACCGGAGCCTGTAATATTAATAATTTATTTAATTAACCTAATCTCATGAGTAACTTGTATAGTTCACACTCTTTGGCTTGACCCATAAATTAGCCAGTAATAGGTCTTTTACATGGATATCTACCTATACAGTAATTGTATTTAATTATGAAAGTTCGTTGGGTAGCTGACCCTCTTAGTCCGTTCTTGCAAGATTGGAAGTCTAATATTTTTTTTTAATAAGATTGTTCCCGCTTAATGGCTAACCATTTAATACCAATGGGGTATTTTTTTTTCATCTTAAATTAAATTGAGGTCATACAACATCAACTGACTACTCCCTAAACAGAGATTATTAAGCAAGCGTAACCAAGTCAAGTCAGTCGGCGGCCTCCCCTACATCAATAAGTGCAATGTGGTTGCATGAGTCATAAAACATCAACTGACTACTCCCTAAACGGAGATTATTAGGCAAGCATAATCATATTGGTAGGACTAATAGTGTACTCCGCCACGAGTAACAGACCTGACTCCATATATATATATAAATAGGCAAGTACTTAACAGTTTAGGTTTTATAAAACAGTTTTTACAATTTTTAGAGACTGTCGCGTGAAGAGTTATAATCACCAATACACTTTTTAGAATACATTTAGCATGCAACTTATGCAGTATTATTCCTCCCTAAATTGGTTCGAAATGAAATACTTAATAACAAACCAGACGTATCTAAAGATTTAACACCATAAAATAATAGGAGTATTTTTTTTTCAAGGTATTTCAACCTGATTTCGTATCAAAATGGGTTTCCTTAAACAATAAATTAAGACAGTATAAGGGTTTTGTTTCTTTTTTCATTTTCTGTTTTTCTTATGCAATCCTAACACAAATATTTACAATTCAAAACATTTTATCCTAAACACGAACAATATATACAAAGTTAATAAAGATCAGAGTTATAGAGTATATACACCTTTTGTGTGGTACTGTGCGGTGGAAAACAAGTTGATTCCCAAGAAATTGCTACCGTCGAAAACACACTGACTTGATCGCTCATGTCTATAGCTCCTCAGTTTTTGATTAATTCTTTCAAAATCCTTGTGCATGTCTAACAAAAACACTAAAAGAAAATATAAAGCGCAAGTGTGGCATAATACCATATAAAATCCATAACTCCTAAAAACTCTCCTAAATAGGAGATAAAAACAAATACTCAAATATATTTTTTTTTATTTTTTCAGTTTTCTATTTTTTTTGGATTTTTCATATATATAGAAAAAAAACAAATAGGGTTTTTTTAAACTAACAAAGACACGTATCTGCACAATTTTTTTGAAAAATTTCCCCATTTCCGTGAGCAACCAATAACGATGTATGCACTCCCCCCAACTAAAGCTGACAGTGTACTCACTGTTGGGAAAAGTAAATCACATCCTAGTTGGTCAAGCCAAAGAGACTTCATGTGGACTATATGCAAAACAATATGTCCAAAAATAAAAGACGGATATTTACAGATGCAAGTGATGGTGGAATGGTGGTGGAATTAGATGTAAGCAGGAGGACCTTCGTCCTCTTCTGTCTTGTCACTCTTTGTGACTAATGCAAGATCCTCGGGATTCGAGAGATGTTCTTCTATTTTTTTTTTTATTTTTTTTTATTTTCCGGGTGGCTCTTTCTCAGATGCGGCCGAGGTTATAAATATTTTAATTATCTTTATGTCTCCCTCGATGTTTTCCTCTACAACAACACCTCTTACTTCCCTTTCTCCCTGAAAAATTTGTTTTAAGTTCGCTCACTCGCCTTTACTTAGAAGGAATTGATTGGTTGGTTTTAGGAGGTTGTCGCTCAAGAGAAGATGATAAGGGTACTTGGCTAATTCCTATGTTAGGCTTGATAAGTGCTAATTTCCCCTCACCAAAAGATCCGATTCTCTTAGGCGCTATGACCATCACCTCCTCCATTCCATTTTTACCAATATCACATATATTATTTTCATTTAAACTCAATCTAGTTACAACAACTAGTTCATTAGATTCACTTTTCGGTTGTGCGATCATCAGCTCCTCCACTATATGTTTACCAATATCACACACCTTAATTTTAGGTTGTGTGACCATCACCTCCTCCTTAATTCTTTTACCAATGTCACTAACCTCAGTTTTATTACCACCCATCTTATCGTTTAGTTCTATTTTCTTGGATCTTTTATGAGGTGGAGTGTAAGAGATTGTTGATTTATGGAGGGTGGTTGCTCGTGGTTTAGGCTCTAAGTTTTGCTAAGAATTGGGCTTTAACCTAAGTGACGATATCCCATAGGTTACCTCTTCTTCTGTTGAATCCATATCGCTCTCCGGCGACGATTCACTAGTTTCTATGATGACCTTATTAGAGGTACCAATATGATCAGTGAAGAATGCGTTCTTGCAAAATTTGGTTCACCTTGGTTGAGATAAAAGGTTTTTGAAATGTTTTGCGACCCAAGGGATTTCTTCAATGGCTTCTTCTAATGGGATCTGGATAGTCATTTCCTCTACTCTTGTCTTAATTAACTTTTCTTGAGATTGGTTTTTGGGTTTTCCTAAGAGTTGTGGAAAAGGAGGTCGGGCTATTATCCTAGGATTTTGTGCATTAGTATTATCTTCCTCTTTTTCATCCTCAACAGGGTTAGCAATCCTCGTCATTTTAGTTTGTTGACCTTGCGCTCTTTTAGGGGCATGAGTAGACTGATAGGGATTTCTGCCACTTGTTAGATTAACATCAAAGTTTTCACTCAGTTTTCTTTTAATACATTTTTTCTCATTTTTATCTCATCTTTTCTTATGTTTCCTCTTTCTCTTTTTAATAAGTTTAGTATCTATTGTCCCGCAAAACGATCAATATATTATCTCGCAGTTTGAGCAAGTTCTTTCATCCAAGTTTTTATTGAAGTTATTTTCTTTGGATTCATCATTTCCCTTATGGGTTGAATTACTTGGTTCAGAGTTAAGAAGTGAGAAAGAAAATCGATGAATTTTTATGTTTGGGATTTCATGGACTTGACTGATTGGGTCTTTTGGTAGTTCAGGCTCCTTTGGATGTTCCCAATCTAGGCTCATTTGAGCGATTAAGCCTAACTTTTCAATTCATTCCCTTAGACTTAGAGAGGTAAACTGACCTAGGGTGAATGTATCTACCATTTGTTTCCATTCCGGTTAGAGGTATAAAAGATTCTAATCCTTATTGCTAAAGAAATTCCATAGGATGGACAATTTCTAAGGAATTTGTTGAATCTATACCACACTTCGTGGTATGCTTCGAAATGTTTAGGAAGGAAGTTTTGAATTTGTTTATGAGCATCGGCTAGACGAGATGCTGGGTAGAATTACTTAAGAAAACATTATACCATGGCACTCCAAGTTCTAATCGAATTCCTTCGTAGGTTTTTTTACCACTCTAAGGCATTTTCTTTTAAGAAAAAACGGAACAACTTAAGTTGTATCCGATCAAGCGAGATTCGACCGTTACACACCAAGCGGCATGTGTCGGCGAAATCCTCGATATGTGCGTAAGGGCTCACACTATTCAAACCAGAAAAGTTTGGAAGAATTTTTAGAAAGTGAAAGTCGTACAAAACGAATTGCTCCTGGTCGGAGTCGAACACAATGCAAGACAACATGACCGACATAACAAGATTTAAACATTGCTCAATTATTTCTTCGTTTTTGGTTGCACGTCCTGGTTCCATTTAGAACAAGCAGATAGAAGTATTTGGATGGTGTCAGAGTTTTTTTTTTAATTAATTAAAATTAATTAATAATTTTTTTATTTTTAGAACCTGGTTCTTCAAACCAGAAAACAATTTTGGAAATTTCAATTTTTTTATTAGTTAATTAATTAAATTAAATAATTAATAATTAAATTAAATAATTAATAATTAATTTTTTTTTAATAATTAAAATGATTCTTGAAATCAGAAAAAACAATTTTTTGGAATTTTTATTTATTAAATATTAATTAATTTCGAATTATCTATTAATATTAATATTAATTAAAAATCTTTTAATTTCAAAAATTAATTAAATTTTTAATATTCTAAAATCTTTTCTTTTCTTTTAAGATTTGGTTAGTTGGTGAGATAAGATTTGGTCGGATCTTCTTTATCCAATTTAGTTAGAAAAAGATTTGATATATATTTTATCCTTTTTTTTAATAAAGTTTTAACATTAAAGCTTTTATTAATATATTTTTGGATTTTATATTAATAAAATCCATAATTTTCTTTTTTTTACTGATTCTTTAAAATCAGGAATGGATTTTTCTTAAAATATATTATTAATTAATTAGGATTTTAACAAGAATAATTATAGTAAAATTAAAAAATCCTAATTTTATTAGGCTTGGCCGGTTAGGTTGACCGGTCAGGTCCGAGGTTTATTTGAAGGCTTTTGATGGCTTTTTAACCCAATTTCCAGGTTTGTATTAGAAACTAATATCAACCTGAAATTAATTCCCCGGCAGCGGCGCCAAAATATTAACTGCCTTTTAAATGTGTTCAATTAAGAGAGTTGCAATAATTGACAAAGTAGTATTTGCTAAAAAAAAATATCAAAACAAACGATATAAACCAACAATAAGTACTGAAAACGATAATAAATATTAAAAAGCACGTAGCTTGCAAGCGTTGAAGGTGGAAATCGAGTTGGAACAATCATATCTCAAAAATACATGTAAAAGTGGAAATATTTAGAGAGCGAGAGGTGTTATAAGCCTAAGAAGGCTGTGGAAAAATGAAATACAGAATGATGGCTGTGAAATTCGGAGTTTAGGGGTGAATATATATCCGAACCGTAACAAACTCTATCTTATCCAAAATTTAAATTCTAAACTACCTTGACCGGTCATGTTGACCGGTCACGTCAGCTTCTAGAATATTCATTTGGCTCTATCTTGACTTGTTTTCGTTTTGCAACTTGTTGTGGTTGATTTTGAGGTTCTTCAACTTCTGATTTCTCCTCTTTTGGTCCTTTCTTTGGTTTTATTACGTCCTTGTCTTGTTTTTATGCTAATTCCACACTTTTTTCCTGCAAAAGCGTGCAAATAAACCGGAAAAATGCCGAAAAACACAAAATATGGCTTCAACAAGCCAAAATGTCAACGAAGCAACGCTAATTCGTATTATATTAACACCTAAAAATGACATTTTGTGGTCCAATCAACTATCAAATTGTGAAAATTTCGTATTTTTGGAAGGAGTGGATTGTATATTTAATATTATGAATGTTTGTGTTTGTTCGATTGATGGTTAGGATTTACAAGTATTTACCAAATTTATAATCAAATTTTATGAAATCATGTATGTTTAGTCATTTTCAGCTATGTAAAGTCATTTCATGAAAAAGACAAGGGTATGTATGGTCATTACATAAAAAAGACGAGTTTGTGTGTTGTCAATTCAATTTTATTTTATTTTTGCAGAATTTTATAACGGTTCATTGCTTTTTGGCGGATCTTATATTGTTGAAGTGTATATGACATTATAGAAATTATCCAAGATGTGTCCGATGAAGTGTCCATGTGGTCAATACGTCAATGACACAAGAGTTAAAATGTCCAACACGACACTTTTACCTTTTTTGAAGTGTCTATGCATCGTATCTACGCATATAAAAATTTCAAAACATGTAAAGTTATTCATAAAATAAATATTACTCTTATACCGTAGATTTGAGCTATACTTTGGAGAAAGTTATAGTTGAGGAGACTAAATAAAATTTTCATTAGAACTGATAAAAGTATTATTACATAAAAGTCAATAAAATACGTTTTAGTGTCAGTTACACATAAATAGAACTGCTTGACATCACTAACCTTCGTGTCATGTCCCGTGTATTCTACGTTCACGGGGTGCCATATGGATGACAAGGATGCGTGGAATCATACTTGGTGACAAGTTGGCAAAGAGAAAGAGGTTGAGTCCCGGAACTCTCTAGAAGAGTCTAGAAGTGTCCGGGACATTTTCGGGAGTTCTAGAATTCATGGGTGAGTTCTAGTAAATAGTTGTACTACCTAGAGTATAATAGATTATTCTAAAAGTAAGTAGAGTAGTATGAATTTATATAGAATGATCTAGAATGTAGGGAACATGTATGGACTTAAAATGTTTCTAGACCATTATAAAAAGGGAAGGCCCTTCTCATTTGTAACCATCCAACCATTGAGTGAAATAAGAGAAAGAGTTATCTATTTCTCTCTAACTTTCTTACTTGTGTGAGCTTACTTATAGTCATACGCTTCCTACTTGTGAGTTGAGCGAGTCGAATGATGACTTAGCCCCTCAAAGCAAGGTTGAGCGAGCTAAGTGTCGTGCGTGTAGCTTTGGGAATATAAGCCTATGACAACTGGTATCGGAGCGAAGTTTGAAGGGCGGAGATGTCAAGCGTGGATGAGACAAACCGATCAAGGGAGGAAGCCAGAGAGAGGGTTGGAAAGGGGAAAGGGGACAAGTCAAGGGACATCTTGTTCAACATGGAGAAAAGGGTTTCTCGTTTGGAGCTTATCGTTGGAGAAGAAAGAGAGAAGGTTGATGAGCTGTCCAAATCGGAGCGAAGTTTGAAGGGTGGAGATGTCAAGCGTGGATGAGACAAACCGATCGACGGAGGAAGCCGGGGAGAGGGTTGGAAAGGGGAAAGGGGACAAGTCAAGGGACATCTTGTCCAACATGGATAAAAGGGTTGCTCGTTTGGAGCTTATCGTTGGAGAAGAAAGAGAGAAGGTTGATGAGCTGTCCGAAGACATCTAAGGAGTTTTCATTGAGATGGATGAACTTCGAGAGGAGATGCAAGGGGGCCTTAACCAAGTTCTCCATCTATTGAGGGAAGAAATGAAGACTATACAAGAGACTATCTGAGCCGAGGTGGAAATGCTTAAGGAAGAAATGAAGGTGGTCAAAGGAGACCTTGCCTTATGCAAGCTTGCAGTGAGCCAAGGGGTGACAAACGTGCAAGTTTCATCGAGGGTCGATATCTCGCGGCCCAAGAATTATGATGGGTCAAGGAATGCGAGGGAGTTGGAGAACTTCCTTTGGAGTGTGGAACAGTACTTTGACGCAAGCGGTATATCGGATGATGCAATAAAAATTAAGATGGCAACGCTTTACTTTACCGACTCTGCGACCTTGTGGTGGAGGCGAAATCATGTAGACATTGAGAAGGGGATGTGTCGAATCTACACTTGGGAGGAGTTCAAGGGTGATATCAAGAAACAATTTTATCCTCACAATTCGACAAAAGAAGCACGTGCCAAACTTAGAATCCTTACTCATCGTGGGACAATTCGGGAGTACGTCAAGGAATTCACCGAGTTAGTGCTTGAGATTCATAACATGGTCGACGAGGAATCTCTCATCATATTTGTGGATGGACTTCAAACTTGGGCAAAGTTTGAGGTGGAACGGAGGAGACCGCAAGACTTAGCAATGGCAATCGCCATAGTAGAATCCCTGATCGAATTCACTAAAGAAGGGTTTTTCCCTTACGAAATACACAATACCGATGCGGAGAACAGTGGGGGGAGTCTTCCAATAGTGGGAATGGTGAAGGTAGATCGAGGTCACCAAGACGCGATAAAGGGAAAAAGATTGAAGGGAGTTGGAGTGATCAAGAGAAATCCAAGCCGTAGGGGTGTTTTATTTGTGATGAGCCGCATCGAGTTGCAAATTACCCGCAATGGGTAAAATTGGCGGCCCTTCTAAATGAAGATGAGAAGCCAAGCATGTGTGAAAAAATGACGGTGGGATCGGTGAGACTTCTTGGAACCATGCAAGGGAAGACTGAACAACTAAAATCCGTGTAGAAGAGTCGGTTATTAACAAATAGACTAAAGCGTTGCTTGACTCGCGAGCATCACATAACTTTGTAGAGGTAAATAAGGAAAAGAGGCCTGGTCTCAAATACTTTAGTAAGCAAGGGTGGCTCAAAACTGTCAATGCGGGTGCCAAGCCGATTTATGGAGTTGCTCGAGCAGTAGAGTTACGCATCGGGGAAGGGCGAGGCAAAGTGGACTTGAACCATGGTCGTTATGGATGACTACCCAATTGTTCTTGAGATGGAGTTCTTGGACAGGGCTCAAGCTATTCTTATCCCATCTACAAGCTCGTTGAGTATTATGGGAGGTGAAAGAGCTAGCACTGTACCAGTTTGTCGGGAGGCTTTGGGAAAGACAAGGCGTGAAGTGGGAATGCAGATTGTCGACAAGCCAAAGGATGGACAATCAGTACACGTGGTGACAGATGGAGTTTCGAAGGAAAACGAATCGTATGGGTCGTACACTTGCAAGAAGACGCGATGAGGGCATCACCAAAATAGGGGGGATGTCACGTCTTGTTTATTCTACGTTCACGGGGTGCCACGTAGACGACAATGATGCGTCTATGTGGAATCATACTTGGCGACAAGTTGGCAAAGAGAAAGAGGTTGAGTCTCAGAACTCTCTAGAAGAGTCTAGAAGTGTCTGGGACATTCTTGGGAGTTCTAGAATTCATGGGAGAGTTCTAGTATATTGTTGTACTACCTAGAGTATTATATAATATCATTCTATTATAATAAGTCAAAGCAAGTCAAATGAGACTGCCCAATTTAGCCAATTTTTTCCAAAAATACAACTACATCTTTATATTAATTACAATAATATCATACTCACATAAAAATATAAGAAGTAAAAACTAATAAAATTATTTATCACTCTTTAACAACCAAACATTTTTTTAAATCTTAAACTATGTTTTTTTGTATTATCCACATATTTATATCATAATTATACATATTTCTATATTTTTATTGCATTACGCGCCGCACACGCAACGCGTGGGGCACGATTACTGGTTATTTTAAAAGTAAAGTATTATGTAATATTATTTTAGAAGTAAGTAGAGTAGTATGAATTTATATAGAAATATATAGAATGATCTGGAATGTATGGCAAATGTATAGACCTAGAATGTTCCTAAGCCATTATAAAAAGGGAATGACCCTTCTCATTTGTAACCCTTCAACCATCGATTGAAATAAGAGAAAAGATTCTATATCTCTATCTAATTTTCTTACTTCTGTGAGCCTACTTATAATATTACGCTTCCTACTTGTTAGTTGAGCGAGACGAATGTTGACTTAGCCCATCAAAACAAGGTTGAACGAACTAAGTGTCGCGCGGGTAGTTTCGGAAATCTAAGCCCGTGACATTCGCTAGAAATCATTAGTAAAACCGTCACCCGTTTCTTTTTAGATAGTGAAATGAATTTGCTGTCTAAAAGAGGCTAGTGTCTCAGATGTCAACCCTAACCGCTGTCAACTCAATAACGAGTATGTCCAAAATATCATGCGTATGTGCATCAAAACCTATGTCAGAGTCTTAGTTACTCGGAAACTTTGTTTAGGGTACACATCACGTTTTTCCGGAAATGCATTTCGGAGACGGGTATGGTACTTTTTCAAAATTTTAGATACCGAAACGTTTCGGAAACTTAAGTGATTTTTTTTAAAATCTTAAATTATACTTCTCGGAAACCTGAATAAAACATTCAGAAAACTTGTAAGATACTTATTATTTTTGAATAAAATTGAAAAAATGCATTTTAAAAACGATGAAACCAAATTAATGAAAGAGCATCTATAAGTTATTTGATAAATTTTCACTTAAATCATAAGAATATAACTAGTTGTTTACTGTATTATTATATTATTGTATTATTCATAAAACTGTGGCAGTTCATAAATATTTAATCCGTGTTTCCGTTTATTGTATTTTTTTCCGCTTCACCTATGCGTCAAACTATAAAAGAAAAGGTCTATAAGTACAATTGATAACCAATGACCTCACTACTAAGTTGCAATTTTTACAGTATAACTATAATAAACTTAATAACTAAACACGGTACTTCCTCCGTTCTTATTTAATTGTCCACTACGAAACTACGTATAATTTGATCGTTTATAACTTTATCAAAATTGTCGAAATAATTTTTTTTTAAATCTAATCATAAAATTTAACATTTTAACTATATTATCAATTTTTGAAACTTTTTATTCCGACAATTTTGATACCAGTTTTTTGCCGGTCAAGATAGGAACGGAATATACAATTTTGATACAATTTTGATATAAATTACTATTTAATTGTATACAAGTTTCATATCATTCTATAATAATAAACCAACCTAAGTCAAATAAATTTGTCCAATTTATGTTTTTTTTTTCAAAAATACCCATATATTTTTTTATTAATTACAATAATAACATATTCACATAAAAAAATATAAAAAATAAAAAATAGTAATATTATTTAACGACCTAACAAATTTTTTTTAAGTATTATTATGCTATGAAGTTGGATTTTTATACTACACTTTTTCTGAAAAAACGCACAAACCGTAAAAAAAATCTACGGTTTACAGTGTTTTTATGCAAACCGTAAAAAAAATCTACGGTTTGCAAAAATACATGCAAACCGTACATTTAATGTACGGTTTGCATGTATTTTTGCAAACCGTATATTTTTTTTACAGTTTGCATGTATTTTTTTTTTTTTTTTTTTTGTAATTTCAATTTGTAAAATAGTAAAAAATATATAAAATATGCAAATCCATAATTCACTTAGCTATATATAATTGTTTGTTGTTTGTTTATATTAATTATAGAAATTATAATAATTGTTGATATTTGTCCCATTTTTGCATTATTTATTTTTTTTGTGTAATTTCAATTTGTAAAATAGGAAAAAATATATAAAATATGCAAATCCATAATTCATTTAGCTATATATAATTGTTTGTTGTTTGTTTATATTAATTATAGAAATTATAATAATTGTTGATATTTGTCCCATTTTTGCATTATTTATTTTTTCTGTGTAATTTCAATTTGTAAAATAGGAAAAAATATATAAAATATGCAAATCCATAATTCACTTAGCTATATATAATTTTTTTTTGTTTGTTTATATTAATTATAGAAATTATAATAATTGTTGATATTTGTCCCATTTTTTGCATTATTTTTTTTTTTTTTTTTTGTGTAATTTCAATTTGTAAAATAGGAAAATATATATAAAATATGCAAATCCATAATTCATTTAGCTATATATAATTGTTTGTTGTTTGTTTATATTAATTATAGAAATTATAATAATTGTTGATATTTGTCCCATTTTTTGCATTATTTATTTTTTTTGTGTAATTTCAATTTGTAAAATAGGAAAAAATATATAAAATATGCAAATCCATAATTCACTTAGCTATATAATTATAGTTGGCAGATACCGACGCCTGACAGAGTAGTTCAAAATATGATTAGGGCTGGTTTTTATGGTATTCACACTATAGGTAATTATAGCGTAGACCGAGGCTTGCTTACCGCCTTAGTTGATAGATGGCGTGATGAGACGCACACGTTCCATTTTGTCGGTGGAGAGTTGGGAATATCTTTACAGGATATAGAGATTATGCTTGGTCTCAGGGTGGATGGTCTTGCTGTTACCCGAACGGAGCGGAATGATAACAGGGCGAGCAGGTTAGATATGATAGAGAGTTTGTTGGGTGTTAGACCGGCTGACAATCAAGTGGATACAAACTGTTTGACAGTTAGACTTGATTGGATGTTCCACACCTTTGGTGAATTACCCCCAACCCTAGTGAGGACCGTTTGTTATATCAGTCTAGGGCTGCCATGTTATTATTACTGGGGGCACATGTGTTTTCAGATAAGAGCAGTGATCAGATTCCACTCTGGCCTCTGCCATTTCCGGAGGATTTTGACACATGTGCTGAGTATAGTTGGGGATCAGCTCTTCTGGGCTGCCATGTTATTGTTCTGTGCCTCTCATTTGTAATGAGAAGATTGAGTTCCACCCCGCGGACAGGTTCATGAGACAGTTCGGTTTTGTTCAGCGGGTTCCTACATATATTTGGAAACCCAGACAGGGTCACGGCAAGGATAGAAGATATGGGATTGTGCAAAAACACGATTGGCCTGCACTTTTTGCAGAGTTTATAACCGTGTGGAATGATCGCCACAACCGGCTTGTTAACGGCGAATTTGGTACGGGGACGTCACCGGATTACATGAGATGGTATAGAGAGAGGACCCGCATATTTATAAACCAACCTGAACTTGCTCGGCCATCTCATGGTTTCCGGGAGCATACGGGTGTGCTCAATAAAATGATAACAACTAGTTAAAGTTCATTTAATGATAACCAAACAATTATTTTAATTATCTAATTAAACAATGATAACCAATTAATGATAACCAAACAATGATAACTCAATGATAACCAATTAATGATAACTAAATAATGATAACTCAATGATAACCAATTAATAATAACCAAACAATGATAGCTCAATTATAACCAAACAATGATAACTCAAAACGGGTAAATATTAATAAAGCGTAACAATTTTTATTTTTCTCAATCAAAACAAATAATCATCATAAACATGTAACATCATAACCAAACCATTAGTAATAAATATCTAAATAACACAAATTTGAATAAAAAGCCTAATTTTTTTATTAAATGGGACAAATATCAACAATTATTATAATTTCTATAATTAATATAAACAAACAACAAACACTTATATATAGCTAAGTGAATTATGAATTTGCATATTTTATATATTTTTTCCTATTTTACAAATTGAAATTACACAAAAAAAATAAATAATGCAAAAAATGGGACAAATATCAACAATTATTATAATTTCTATAATTAATATAAACAAACAACAAACAATTATATATAACTAAGTGAATTATGGATTTGCATATTTTATATATTTTTTCCTATTTTACAAATTGAAATTACACAAAAAAAATAAATAATGCAAAAAATGGGACAAATATCAACAATTATTATAATTTCTATAATTAATATAAAAAAACAACAAACAATTATATATAGCTAAGTGAATTATGGATTTGCATATTTTATATATTTTTTCCTATTTTACAAATTGAAATTACACAAAAAAAATAAATAATACAAAAATGGGACAAATATCAACAATTATTTTAATTTCTATAATTAATATAAACAAACAAAAAAAAATTATATATAGCTAAGTGAATTATGGATTTGCATATTTTATATATTTTTTCCTATTTTACAAATTGAAATTATACAGAAAAAATAAATAATGCAAAAATGGGACAAATATCAACAATTATTATAATTTCTATAATTAATATAAACAAACAACAAACAATTATATATAGCTAAATGAATTATGAATTTGCATATTTTATATATTTTTTCCTATTTTACAAATTGAAATTACACAAAAAAAATAAATAATGCAAAAATAGGACAAATATCAACAATTATTATAATTTCTATAATTAATATAAACAAACAACAAACAATTATATATAGCTAAGTGAATTATGGATTTGCATATTTTATATATTTTTTACTATTTTACAAATTGAAATTACAAAAAAAAAAAAATACATGCAAACCGTAAAAAAAATATACGGTTTGCAAAAATACATGCAAACCGTACATTAAATGTACGGTTTGCATGTATTTTTGCAAACCGTAGATTTTTTTTACGGTTTGCATAAAAACACTGTAAACCGTAGATTTTTTTTACGGTTTATGCGTTTTTTCAGAAAAAAGTGTAGTATAAAAATACAATCTTTTATGCTATATGCTTTTTTTTTTTTTTTTATTTTTTATTTATTGTATCCTAATTATACTTATTTTATCTATTTTAATTTTAATCCGTCACGCTCACAAATATAACAGAAAGCCTGCCCTCATTCCTAAGACACACCGCACACACTCTCTCTCTATCTCTCTAGCGATGGCGACTCGCCGCCTGCTAAACCTGAGCCGCCGCGTCCCCTTCCGATCGGTATCCACCGCCGTCTCCGCCGCAAACCCCTCTCCTCTTCCTCCCTCGGCAATGATCTACGATCGTCTATCTGAATCCGTCAAATCCAAGATAAAGCGGCTCAAGAATCCGGACCCGAGGTTCCTTAGGTACGGATCGCCACACCCGATCTTAACGGATCACGTGGGTATATTATCTGCCCCAGAGACACGTGTCACCACTTTGGATAATGGCTTACGTGTTGCTACCGAGTCTAATCTTGCTGTTTCCACGGCTACCGTTGGGGTCTGGATCGATGCTGGTAGCAGGTACTGTATTTACTCCTCCTCAGCTTAGTTGTAAGTATTATTGTTTCGGCTTCTGTTTGGTTGCTCCGTGTTTTAAATTTCATCACTTTTGGTCCTTGTGTTGTTAATTTCATCACCTTTGGTCCCCCTTGTGATAAAAAAAAAAAATGATAATTGTTGATCGGCTCTTATCTAAGTGTTTCACCTTCTGTTTTTGTTGTTAATTTCATGGGAAATTTTAGTTTTGGTGCTCAATTCATGTATTATATTTATATATTCATTTGCTCCTCAGGTTAGTTGTAAGTATTATTGTTTCAATTTTTGGTCCTTCAACTTTTTGATATTGATCTTTTCGGTCCTATTTTCGGTCAAATCAATTTTCTTTTTTCTTTGTATTTAATTTGGAGTAATAAGTTAAATCTTAATCACTTTATTTCTTTTTACACTACCTGACAATAAATTTAGTTACAATTTTTTTTTTATCTTTTGTTTTTGAGACTTAACATAAGTAATCCATTTAATTTTTACAAGAACAACTCTACGCATGATTATTTAGTTTCATCACATGCCTTTCTTTTATACTTTAAAAAATCGAGGAACAAACTTTCCATTTTTCTCAATTACTTATAGTAATCTAATACATACATAGAGAAAAAATTGCTACCAGAAAAGTAGACGCGATGAAAAGTATTGGTGTAACCAAAAATAGAAAGACCAAAAAGAATTATACGAGAAGATGTAATGACCAAAAATGGAGAACTGTTGTCTCTTCTGTTGTAAAAGAAACAGCAGATGATTCAAATCCCGCTTTTGCCCCCTTCTTATGGAATCAATTATTTTGGCTTCTGTTTGGTCGTTAATTTCATCACCGTTGGTCCTCCCTTCTTCATAATTGCTGATCATTCCTGTGGTTCTTGTATAACTGTTCCGGCTTCTATTTGGTACTTGTATTGTTAATTTGACCACTTTCTATCCTGATTTCTTTGTGTAAAAAAAATCACTTTTGCGTATGCCATGTAATTACTTTTAAGGAAATGAGTTGTTTTTTTAATCTTATAGCTATTTCAGGCAGATAAAAAAAGAAGCTAAATTATAAGCTATTAAAGGTAAAGCAGCAACCAAATGATCTCAATGTATTGCAAAATAATGTTTCCATCACTTTTGAAATTTTCTTTCTTAATTATTGCACCAATGCCTTGTGTTTCTAAGTTTATAATTAATTGGTCATTGTCTTGTTCCTTGATTTTATGGAGTTTGCTTACTACATTGTAATTATCTGTGTTTGCTGTTATTTTCTTAAGGCACAAACTATCATACCAAAAGCTAAGGAAAAATTAGGTTCTTAATTCTTATAGCTTGAGTTTTTTACACGTGTTAGGCAGATAACTAAAAAGCTGGGTATTATGCAAGACAGGTGTTATATCTTTTCCAGGCATTCTCATTTTGTCAAGTTAAAATAGTTTTAAAATGGAGCATAAAAGCCGCTATCAAACAATTTAATTGGTCATTGTCTTGTGTTTGGGGGTACTATTTGCCAACCGTAGTTACACAAATGATAGTGTCTAAAAGCAAAAAACAAGGTTAAGCGCTACTGCAACAAAGCGATCTCAATGTAATGTAAAATCATGCCTGGGTACTATTTTCCTAAGGATTTTGAGCTTATCTCTAGTTACCCGTGTCTAATTATACAAGCTTCAAATTGGTTCCTCTGATGCTAATTTCTTTAGTGTTTGTTCCTTCTAATACATTACTATGTTCTGCTGTAATATCTCAATTTTGATGCAAAATTTGGTTTTGTTATATATGTTTCCAATCATTTGGAGTTGATCTTACTTACACCAATGCTTGGTGTCTTTTATAATCAAGAATTTGTTTGGTCCCCACATGTTTGTTCTTTTATTGATGTTGTACTCCCATACCTGTGTAATGCGAAATTTCGACTGGGCAGGATTTTCCTAATAGTTAGTAGTTACTAGGTTACGTACCAATAGCTTCTGTCCTCAGGAAAATTCCAGTCATACATAATTACGTATATTAATTATGGTTTGTTGACTGCAGTTTTCTATTTTTTGATGGGCAGCCAACTTCATTATTATTTTTGTATGGATGTTTGTTTCTTTCCAGTCTTGTGGATGAATACTTGGGTGGTTGCCAACTAGATTAACATAAAATGTAGAGTTAATTGTCAATTGCAATTCGCAAGTCCATAAAAATAGTGGCACACTCTCTAGTTACATTACTGCGAAACGAACATTGAGAATCATCAACATGCCATATCATCCCTGATTAATTTCATATTACATCAGTGATTGACAACTAGACATAGTAGATATACATTGTTAAAGAATTCAACAAAGACGTGTCAATTGCAAATCCATAACTTCGAGTGGCAAGTCCTGTTACATACATGCTTAAAATGTGAACAAACAATGAAAAATTGTCAACGTTGGCCCTAATCGGTTTCATATGTACATACGCGGCCACTAAATTTTTTAAATGTTACCTTATAGTATCTTATTACTTTCGTATACACATGGAAAGTTTTAGCTACCCATTTTACTAGAGAAGTGACTAATGTTCTAGTTTTTGAAATTACATTTCTCTCTCTCCTTCATTACGTTTGCAAATTACAATCTTAGTTTCCCAATTAAATTTTGTAAGAAATAATTTGGTGTATATATCATTCCTCTGCGTAAAGTTGTATAAATAATCATTTATAGTCTGCATTTATAATACTGTTTGCACCTGCAGGTTTGAGACTGAAAAGACCAATGGCGTGGCCCATTTCCTTGAGCATATGATATTTAAGGGAACAGAGAAGAGGAATGTGAGAGATCTAGAGGAAGAAATAGAAAATATGGGAGGGCACTTGAATGCATACACTTCCAGGGAACAAACTACTTACTATGCAAAAGTGATGCAATCTAATGTTCCTCAAGCACTCGATATTCTTGCAGACATACTACAGAAGTCGGTTTTCGATACGAAGAGGATTGATCGCGAGCGTGATGTCATTCTTCGGGAGATGGAAGAGGTAATACTGTTAATTTGATTTCATTTTTTTGTAATTTCGGTAGTTGACGCCCATTTGTTTGAAAGTTGTGTTCTTTCTTTTATCTTTCTATTTATCTATCATCTTCATGGTCCTCATTTGAAATTCGAAATTATTTAATTTTATGTGTAGCTTGCAATGTTTTTAAACATAGAATGTTGATTGCTTATCAAAAAAAAACATAGAATGTTGATAAACATATTTATGTGTGTGTGGCGTGCTCTGTTGCGAAGTGATGAGGTACAATGGTCGATTTATCGCAACAACTTGGTGGAATTCTATTTGTGAAATGTGATTTCCTTTTTCGTCAATATCTCTTTAGGAAGCTGTGTTTAGTTACTGTCTTGTTTTTATATTATCTGTATTTACAGTCCTCATTTGATGTTTTAACTTTTGTTTTAGTTAGTCTACAAAATTCATTTTTGGTTGAACCTTATATTGGCCCTCCTTGGGAAGTATATGTCGAATCTAAGCATATGTATGAATGCCCACAACAGGGTCGCTAACTACAAGATGCCAAAATGTCTTTGGAACTTCATGATGGGAGTAGTGAATAAAAACATTTCTCAGTATTCCAAATGTAAAGGAAATTCGCCCTCAGCGATATAGGAGAAAGATTCGTCAAAATGTGGCCTTTTGGAGATGCTTTGGTTATGGAAAGATCATTTTTGACATGGTGAAATGATGGTTGATAGACAATGGTGGTGTCCTGATTGTTTAGGAGCATTTTAGTCATCATCCTCTCTGTCACATATATTTTATGTTCTTTTTAACTGATGTTGGATGGTCACTTTTAAATTAATGTTCATTCGTGGCCAAATTTATAGTTGTTCCACTGTTTCTCGCAGGTAGAAGGGCATGCAGAGGAAGTTGTTTTTGATCATTTACATGCTACTGCATTCCAGTATACTCCGTTGGGTAGAACTATCCTCGGTCCTGCTGAGAATATTAAGAATATAACACAAAAAGATATCCAAGATTATATCTCCACTCATTATGCAGCTCACAGAATGGTATGTCTAAGTTTAGAAGATTTCTGAAATTGCTATACTATAAGATGAGATGTGGCTACTCTTCTGTTACTTTTCTTGCACAAATAAATTAATAGAGATAATAACTATTTCTGTTATTTCATGCGACAATACCATCGTAGTTTTAGTCATGTTTCATGTACAGTATATGATAAAGAGGAGATAATGACACATTCCAGAAATTGATTAAAAATTTGGTTAAGGTTCTTTTTGAGTATTGTCAACCAGGTGTTATCTAACTATTTTAATATCGAAAACCAAATTCGGCAATTCTACAGTAAGAAGCCTGTATTTCTGTTAAAAAGCCAAAATACTTCCAATTTAGAATTTGATCTCTCACGTTGTCTCTCCATCTATCTTAATTTCATTCCTGGCTCACATGGTAACTACTCTGGAACATCAATACCCAAATTTAATGGTATTCACTATTCACACGTTCCTCTATTCTCTCTCTAATCTCTATTACTGGTTAAAGAGATTTCAATGTTTAACTGCCAAAATTATCTCTCTACTCAAACAGGTATCCTTATTCTTACAAAATATTTAATGAAATTATGCACGTATACTTGATTCATGTGGGATTAATGAACTATAGTCAGAATTTTCTTGTTTGCATTTTACATGTGATTGTTTACTTTTTTCAATTTGACATATCATGTTTATACATCGGCCAGTGGAGTCCTAAATTTGAGGTTATCTTCAGGTCATTTCTGCTGCTGGAGCTGTTAGACATGAGGATGTGGTTGAACAAGTGAAAAAACTTTTCTCAGAGTTGTCGTCTAATCCCACTACCACTTCTCAGTTGGTTGCGGATGAACCAGCCATTTTTACTGGTTCTGAGGTATGCTTACGTATCTACAAGCTGTGACATTAAATATTTTGGCTAGTTGTCCCTAACAGTGTTTTGTTATTATTTGTAAAAATCAGGTCCGGATTATAGATGATGACATGCCACTTGCTCAGTTTGCGGTTGCATTCAGTGGAGCGTCATGGACAGATCCAGATTCCACTGCCCTCATGGTTATGCAAACCATGCTAGGATCCTGGAGCAAAAACCTTGGTGGTGGAAAACACACGGGGTTTGTTATTTTCTCTTGATAACTTTTCTTCTTTATCTGCATTGTTTGATTACATTATTAAACTGTAAAGTGCTAGAGATGATGAATTGATGCCTCTGGTTTTGGATTATTTGACATTCGAAATCTTTGCAATTTACATATCTCCCAATTTGTGGAAAAAGAAATACGTTTTGCGAGTGTTTTACTTATTTTGCTGTTGGGTTATTTTAACCTTTATTTTTTCCTTGTTTGACCGGCGTACAGATCGGAGCTTGTTCAGAAGATTGCAATTAATGATATTGCAGAGAGCGTAATGGCTTTTAACACCAACTACAAAGACACGGGCCTATTTGGTGTCTATGCTGTGGCAAAGGTATGGTAGCTCTCATAAAATGTATTATTTGGTTACCAGAGAATACATGCGATTGTGGTTGTTCATATATATATATATATATATATATAAAGTATTCTAAAAGTTGCTTGGATGGTCAGTCGTATATTAGTTGTGGGTCGGACCACAAACGAACTGATAAGTCTAGTCGGAGGCAATTAATTGATATTGAAAGAACCCTAATTTTGGGCTTAATTGGCTCAATTTAGGACATAATATATATGACGTGTTAAAGGGATGAATTGAAGTATGCTGAAATTAATTCATCATCAGAGCAAGAAAAAAAAAACAATATGATATGGGTCTTCAGGAAAAGTTAGGGAAATTTCAAAAAAGAGAGTGAGAATAAGATGATAAAAACAGAGGAATTAAGATTTGCTGCGGATTTGATTCTTGGTGGTTGTAAAAGATTTAGTATTAAAGTTGGTTTGATAAAAGAATTACAAAAAAAGATCCAAAAGTTTTTTTAAAAATTTCAGAAACTTGCGCTGGTTTTAAAAAGTAACATAAAATTTCAGGAATCGTAAAAGAAACCCAATTTTTTTAAATGTTACACTTTTACCCAACCAACTTATTTACCATTGGTCGTGATTAGTCGGAAAAATAGCTGGTTGGGGCCCTTCCGCCTGGTAGCGATGTGCAACTTCTTAAACCTTTTATACATACCTGTGTGTTTTTGTCTAAATGTGTTTTTCTTGCATCTTCATTGTGTCTCGCCTTGTTATGTATTTAAGATTCTGCAATTTCTACTATTTCTAGACCTTTTTTGGTTTTTTGGTGTGGGTATGTGGGTATGTGGGTATGTACCCAGCAACACATTTATCCCATTGACACAGCAACACATTTATCCCATTGACACAGCAACTTACCCGTAGAAATGTGTGTGTTACATGTGTATATATCTGCATTCTGCAGTTTCTACTATTTCTCGACCTCTTTTTGGCATGTGGGTATGTACCCATCAACACATATCCCATTGTGTTACATGTGTATATATCTGCATTCTGCAGTTTCTACTATTTCTCGACCTCTTTTTGGCATGTGGGTATGTACCCATCAACACATATCCCATTGACACAATTTGTGCTTACTCGTAGAAATGTGTGTTACATGCGTATATATTTGCGTTCTATTGTGTAGGCCTCAGTAAGTTCACTCTTTTACTATATCTTTTCATAAAAGAAGACGTCGTTATGTTCTAGTATTTATTTAAGAAATACTCTAGAAGAACAGAGCTGAACGGTGAGTGCTGGTATGAAAGTTGTTCTCTGGCCGCAAGAATTCATTTGAAACACAATTTTGCTGATGTAAGTTGTTTTCTATTGGAACTCTTCCTATTCTCAGCCATTCATATGATTGATTAGTTTGGTGGGTAATAAAATGTATATATCTTATATCGAGTGATATCATGTCTTCTTAACTTACTGAAAATCCTCTCTTTAAGCATACATATAGAATTTCAGCTTTGCTCAAAATTCAACCTTTGATTAACTTATTAGTTTATACTTTCTATCCACACTAATTAGAGTGGCCCCCATCCCCTTCATCCTTGTTTCTTATGTTTGTTTTTTTATCAGTTCACATGATTTTTCTCACACATCAACCACCTAGAGAATGTCTTCTTACTATAGGTGATTGTTTTCAGTTGTTATTCTTTGATCGGTGTATTTTTTAACTTTTTCCTTTCCAGCCTGACTGCTTGGATGATGTGGCTTATTGCATAATGCAAGAGTTTTGTAAGTTATGCTACCGAGTTTCAGAAGATGATGTTACTCGTGCTCGTAATCAGGTATTATTACATTATTCTGATGGCTATTCCAATTTTAACATTTGTCATCTGCGGCCATTTTCATGTCTGAAGAGAACAATCATTTTGCTGTACTTTTTTTAGCAGTTGGTATCGTTTTCTCCTGCGTGAGCCTGTTAATTTGGAATGTGATGACTTATATAAGTTGTTTAGTATTAACTTTAGCCTAATGAGAACATCCATTCTTCTTTTAGCTGTTTAGTTAGTTTCCCTTGATAATTTCCCATAGTTGCTTGTCTTGAAGACAGTTTACCCTCAATCCTTTCAAATTTTATTGTAAAAACATCTATCGTCAATTGATGTTACTACTTACTCTCTCCAACCTATAAAAACAGTCTAATTTGCTTTTTGACTTTCTGAAAATAATAGTCTAATTTGTCTTTTAAAGTTATAGTTCCTCATATACCCCTTAATTGATTAGCATTGTTTTTTTTTTAAATTGCAAATCATGACTATCATTACCATTTTAAGGGTATATTTGGAACTTGAAACACATGTATATTACTCAAACTAACTCTTTAACATTTCTCAGTCTTCGTATAAACTCAAATTGGACTATTTTTATGGGACCAAAGGAGTATTATATACGCTATTTGATGAGTAATGTTATGTCCGCTCCTCTTATCCTTCAGACCACACTCCATTCTCTGTGACAGAATCAAAACGAAATAAAATCAAGCTTGGGAATACTTATGACTTCACTATATTACACTTTCAACCCAAATGATGATGTGTAAAATGTGAGAGGAGTGTAAGAGGAGTTCAAATATTTTACTCCCCTTTGATAGCAACTTTTAGCTCATAAAATGTAGCATATTGCCTCTTACAAAACGAAACAGCCTGAGCTAACTATCTTTTTGTGTTAAAAAATGTCATTCTCTGTGCATAATGTGTTATTTTTGAGTATTTGAGTTCATTCCTTTATATAAATTTGATAGCACTTACTGTACTTTCTGGCTCATAGACCTTTGTACATATTAGGCTATTCCCTCTCACAGTGCTAAAAGGCCAAGATAACTAACTTATATGCGTTTACAGCTGAAGTCTTCTTTGCTTCTACATATAGATGGGACCAGCCCTGTAGCTGAAGATATTGGACGGCAGGTATTTTCTTCTTACTTAATATATATTACCAGTTTAATACTTATTAGCTATGTAGCACGGATACTTGTGAATTTTTTATTTTTTGGAGTATCGGATACGGATACCCCCCTATGGGGATACGGTATCCGATACGGGGATTGGAGTATCGTTGACTATTTTGAGCTTTGACCAGCTGGATACGGCAAGGATAAGGAGTGGATACGTTTTGGATATGGCGGGTTGAAAATGATATTGTTTGAAAATTTTGGAAAAAAACAAAAAGGTAAAACATAAAAGGAATAAACATAATGAGATAAAAGTACTTTTAGATCTACTTTGATTTCACACATCACATAAAAACACGATATATACATACACTAATATAGAAAGAGAATGCAAGAGCTTTTTGTAATGATTTAGCACTATTTAGCTAGTATATGTTGTAATAATGTGACGCTGTTTTGCTAGTATATACTAGTATATTTTGTAATGATCCTAGCGCTAGTTAGTTGATCTTTCAGACAAATGTCTTTTGTAATGATTTGCCTAGCTAACTATATTGGACAAGTGTTATGTTCTGGCTGTAGTTTCGGGCAACTAAATACTAATTTTTGGTTTGAATGTTTGTAGCTACTTTTATTATATATAACATATATATTAATATTTTAATGACTGACGTATCCTAGCCGTATCGTATCCTAAATTTCAAAAAAAAAAAGTATCCACGTATCCGTATCGTATCGGATATGATACTTGTATCCGTATCCGTGCAACATAGCTTATTAGTTATCCTAATATGGTCGATGATGGATCAATCATTTCGGTGTTTGTTTTTACTTTTTTCATCAGTTAGTTTTCTTTCCTAGGACGCACTAAACTTCATGTTCAAGTAAAATTGCTGATGCTACATTACTCTTCAACCAGCTTATTTGGCATCTGAAATTGTTTGCCTTGTTTTGCCTACACTTTTGTGACATCTGTTTTTAAGTTCTATTTTACATACTTGCATGTTATGTTACAGACTAGTTGCTGCTTATATACCCCAAGAAAAGACACAATAGCTTCGAATTTCCATAAATTACTTTTTAGTTTTACCATAACTTTGTGTATCCTTGTACATTTTGGCCAAAAGACAATGACTTCCACACCCTTCCTTTAAGAACTGAACTACAAATGTTCCTTATGAGTGAGATATACTATTTTGCACAGAAACCATCATGGTTGTATAAAAAAAAGTTATGTTAAATATTATTGAGGATAGTAAAAAAGTAATGTAACTGGAAATAATGAATATGATATGATAATTGATGCGTTTTATGTAAATGTAAATTGGTATGCAAAGTTAAAACAGTGGTACTTTTGCCAAAGTTGTTGAGTTTTATAGTTGCGGTATAAGCTTCAACAGAAGAACTCGTGTGTTTCACTGGTTGGATTGTTTTTCTTCATAAGTTCATACTTCATAGTTTTGGGAAGAAGCATTGATAATCTGCTATATGTATTAAGATTCCTCACCGTGATGGGGCCATGTTTGTACGTACATGCATGTCTCTTCACGCATTAAAGGTTTGTTACATACATGTATGTACAGTTTCTACTTTCTGCTATTTGGTTAACAAATAGTGTTTTCTTTGTTCTTGCAGCTGATTACATATGGCCGGCGTATTCCATTTGCTGAATTATTTGCTAGAATAGATGCTGTGGACGCAAGCACAATAAAGCGTGTTGCAAACCGTTTTATATGTGATAGGGTTAGCTCTTCTATACTCTTTTTGGCTCTATTTGGATAACTGTTAAGCAATTATATCTAATTCGTTGATAATCATGGCTTAATAAGTTCATTGTAGTCCACAAAAATGGAATTCCAATTCAGTGTTCACCTTTACTTAATTCTAAGTGCACTCAAATATGAGAAAATCTGCTTGTTTTTAGGTTTTTCAAAATATTTCATTCAATATTTTTAGTGTTTCGTGTTTTCGACCGGGGGCTTTTTGACTCTTAAAAACCAATTAATCGTGTAATGGGGTTTCGGATCTAAAATTACTAAAAATAAAATTAAACATTGTCCCATATGGAGTGTATTGTAACTAAAATTAAATCGTTCATTCTCTTGTTTTGTCTTTATCACAGGACATTGCAATTGCAGCTATGGGTCCGATTCAGGGTTTACCCGACTACAACTGGTTCAGACGGAGAACCTACTGGCTCCGCTATTAAGAAAGCGGTTAAGTTATCATTTTGCGGAATCTACTGGCTCCGCAAGTCTCTTAAAAGATAATACATTACGGCTTTGTTATTCATTTTGTTTTGAAGGTCTCCATTTTTAAGGGCCTGTTAATAGGTTAAGGATACTTGGCCTTTTTTGAGTCCCCAGGGGGAATACGCTTATTATTTCTAGAGGCAATAATGTATGAATTGGTACTATTTTTTACAATGTGATAAATGGCCGAGTGTTTTTTTGAATTAAAATAGTCTTTAATGACGCTGAAGAGTTTCAATATATTTCACAACTCTAATAGTGATAATTAATAAATACGGAGTGCATATAATCATTGATTAATAACTTTAGTCGTCAGGGTTATGGTGTACGGCTTTGGGGTTTATATGAGATTGCTAGCAAAGATTTGGGATGTGTTTATGTCATTTTACCTATGATGATTGGAGGTAGATGGAAGAAAATCCATGAAAATTCGGTATAAAAAAGAGGTGGTTTATGCATGCATTATTGTATTTCGTAAGAAATCCGAAGTTCAATCAAGCATGAAAAGGAGGTGACAAGGAAAATTAGCAGAATAGGAAAGGGGCAAGGGGAGACCAACCAGGGGTTGGAATCGGTTCTGTTTTGAGCTAAACCAAAAACAAAATAGAAACAATAATTGTATGGTTCAGGTTTTGGTCCGGTTCTGATGGTTTTTATTGTGAAACTAAACCAAACCAAAACATTTTGGTTCTATTTCGTTCGAGTTCAGTTTAGTTTTCCCCCCAAAATTAAAAGAAATACAAATTAGGTTTTTTTTCATTAGCAAGACATCCAACCCGATTAAATATATTTTACTCGAAAACACTACAAGAACACTAGTTAATAAGTAGTACTAAAAGTTCAAAATTGCAAAAAAAAAGAATTAAAAATAATAACGAAATTGTCGAGAATTTATAAGAATACTACCGTTCATAGATCGTAATTTTAAAATTAGTGATGACCAAATAATACAAATAAAAACTAGGATTTAAAATAATTCGCTTATAAGAACTAATTTTCGAATAAGAATGTAGTATAAACTAATTTTTGAGCTGGTATGAAGGAAGGACTTACTATATATTCATTCAAACTGGTGAGGTCTGGAGAACAGGACGGATCTACCTGGCTTTGTTTTCGCTCCGCTCGTGTGTGTGCCTCCTTCAACCGCTAGGAACTGCAGTAGCAGACTATTTTAGAAAACCAGTTTATGATTATAAATTCTAGTTTTTCCCTTTTTTGCTTCGGTTTGGCTATTCGTCGGTTACATAAATGTAAACCAAAACCTAATCGAAATCCATTTCGGTTTCGGTTTGCCTTTTTTGTTTTGCTCGGTTTGATTTGGGTTTGGTTTCCGATCCGAGTTGATTTTTTGAAAAAAAAACCCATCCCCAAGCCAAATGCACAGTGGTCACTCGTGTAACTTGAAAATTTCCATTGCTTTTTGTAGTGGTGTTTCCTCATCTATGTAGTACGGATACTTTGAAATTGACATATATGCATAATGCGCACGCAACAGTATTACAGTCTTTTAGTATTTGTTATGTAAACATAAACTAAAATATATCTGTTGTAAACCAAATTTAGGCAACATATGATGGAAGAGGCAAACAACACAAGTAAGAAGAAAAGGTGTAAAGAGATGATAATTTGCTCTTGTATTCAGAGCCGGCTTTAGGCAGAGACTATGTGGCTTGCGTGTTGGGCCAAAAAAAAAAAATTGCAATTATTTAGGCCACAAAATGTTATATAAAATACATATCAATGCAAGGTGTAAGTGTACAACGTCAAGTTACTTTATAAGTAATTTAGTAGCATGTTCTAGTTTATTTGACTTCTCACTTTAGTAGTATCTTATTTTAACAGTGTCATGATTCCTTTATTATTTGTGCACAAAAATTCTAAACGTGCCTAATGATTTTATAGCTATTGACGTATTGTTCAAAATTTCACCCGTGTAACTCGAAATGAAAAACAATTATGTGCCATCACTAGCTAGTTAGAGAGACTTAATGAATAAAAATTGTGATTGTCTACCTATTTAATTGTGTACATATTTGCTTTGTATTAAAAATAATTGTGTACATATTCTAATGATCCGTTTTCATCTTACTATTTAATTGTTTATAAAACTTATGATAATTTTTTAAAACATATATCATTCGTTTATAAATTTCCTTAATATTTAAAGTAATTGCCTTTTTTTCTTTAGTAGTTTATCATGCATACTTGTCCTAACAAGGTCAACAAGAATGACAACAAGTATAAAAAAACAATGATAAAAAACCCTCGAGTATGGATCTTATGTCTGGTATCTTAAACTCTACAGACGGTTCTACTTGTATTCACTTGTATATCAAAATGGGTATTGATGGGCGTTTATCCCAACATATGTGGGTTGACAGAATGTCTCTTTACGTGTGCTCTGATTAGAAATCGATGGGCATTTATCCCATGATTCATTTGTCCAATAAAAGATAGAAAATTTACATGTACAACTTCTAATATGGTAGGAGAAACACCACAATCCAAAATTACAGCGTTACTTGAAGGTGACCTTGCAAGCAGCAACTAGCACCTATAATAAGGTTTGGAATAGGAAGTAATTATATGTACACGGGTGTGCACTCCACTCCAATCACATTAATCCTCTGACGTGACAGGACTGCTCTATAATTAGCAAAAACTCTAGAACTATAGTTGTATTTTATTTAAAAAAAACATAAAATTCATCTCCTTTCTCTCTCTCTATCTGCATATATATTTATCTCGCTATGGGTTGGATACAGGCGGTATTAATTTGATGCATACATTATTAGCATATATGAGCTGCGATTTAACTTTCTTTGGGGGCCAAATCTGTCTTTTTTGTCCCTTTTAATGGGAGAAGTTTTTTTTTTTTTTTTTTGACGTATACACATAGGGATAGGTTAAGCACGGGTTTTGTTTTTTTGTTTGGCCTTTTATGGTTTGGTTTTTGTGGGAAGAGAATATGGGTTTGAGAGTTTTTTGATCCATGTGTTTATAATATATGTATACTTCCTCATATATTTACATAAGCAAATGGCCTTTTCAATTTTTACTACAACACTTCGTAAAATTTATCTTTTTTTAAACATACTCACAATATATTATTTTAAATTACATCAAATTTGTAACATCGCCATTGGGTTCTTTTGTTCTTTTGATCACTTTCTATCACAACAACCGGTAAGCAATTTTATAACTTGTGTTATTGTAATTGAATTTTAGTTTTGATATTTTTTTTTTACAAATAATATTAATGGTTAAGAATTTTTAATATTGCATTTTTTTTGTATTATTTATGCTGTTTAAATTTTTGACCAAAATTATATGATAAAATTAGTATATTCACAAAAGGTTTTATAAACAAAATTTGGTCGCTTAAGTAAATTAAAAAATTTGCTAAATTGCTACTTACAACCCATAAAATAGTGTTATTTATAATTTTATATTTTCTTGATACGCATTTAATTTTATGTTAATTTTAAAAAAAATTAGGTCACTATGGCACATAACCATGAAATAGATGGGGGACCGGGACCCGTTACTGATTCGGTTTTGTATGAACAACATCGACATATCAGCACTAGAATATGAAATGGTGATTTACAACTTGAAATAGAACCTAAGAATGGTAATTATTGTTATGAAGGTTTGCATGATAGGGTCCTAAATAATTTTGAAATGGCTGGTTTCTACGGTTTGTATCAACTTTATTATATACGATTAGACTGTGGATTAATTGGAGCCATAGTAGAAAGGTGGAGACCTGAGACTCACACATTTCATTTTCCTTTTGGAGAGTGCACGATAGCTTTACAGGATGTTGAAATATTATGGGGTGTTCGTGTTGATGGATATCCCGTAATTCGTAATGATTCTCACGAAATAGTTGAAGTTAAACTTTTGTGGGTAGAAAGGTTACTAGGTAAACGTCCGCCACCTTATGCATATAAAACAGGAGGTCTATCTCTTAGTTGGTTACAAACAGAGTTTTCAAGTCTTCATAAGAACGCAACCCCTCTACAAATTTTATAGTATTCTCGAGCGATGGTGTTCTTGATGTTAGGAGGAAGCTTTTTATCTGACAAGTCTGGAGATCATGCTCCTCTTCAATTCTTTCCGTTTCTAGAAAACTTTTTGTTTTGTAGTCAATTAAGTTGGGGTTCGGCTATTCTTTCTCATTTATATACGATGTTGTGTCATGCATCGACAATTAAAAGTAGTAAGAAAATGCATATCACATATATGGCTGGCCCTCTTATTCAAGTATGGGCGTGGACAAAATTCACAAATATTTGTCCTGTTCGAGAACTACCAGATGCACCAATGGATGGACGAGTCTATAAATGTGGATATAGGTAAATACTTCATTTTTATTTTTATCTATTTATTTAAAACTTTTTTTTTATATAAATGTATGAGTTAATATTTATTTTCTATAGGTGGATTGTCGCTGCGAAGCCATATAATTGTGAAACGACGCGTCAAAACCGAAAATGGTTTCGAGACCAGTTTGATGACTTGAAAGATAATCATGTAGTTTTTAGTTTTTGTATAATTATATTGTATTCTTTTTCATATTTTTAATTATATTATAATTATTTTAATAAAACAGATTGTTTGGATGTCGAACAACAATGTGATGAATACTTTGCCCAACATCTGTATAGCTGGACATTTTATTTGGCGCAGTCGTTCGCCTTTGATATACTTTAGCTGTGTAGAGTTTCATTATCCTGACAGGGTACTTTGGCAATTTGGATTCATAAAAAATATGCCTCAGAAACCAATTCGGTATGAATTAAGATATGATTTTGCTCATTGGAAAACTCGCCAAGGTAATTTAAAAATTGATTGGTATGCTAAAAATAATGAATTTGTCAAGTTGTGGGAAGATCGATGCGATTATGTAGTAGATGGGGATGTTGGTAACTTACTTGTAACAAACAATTATATGAAATGGTATAAAAAAATTACTCGGCTACGTATTGGACAAACTGAACTAATACCCTCTGCCTAAGGATTCATGCCAGTAGCAGGATATCATGAACACATGGTAAAAAAAATTAACATATTCGACAATTCTTTTAATGAAACAACATACTTTTATCTTTACATTAAAATGTTTTTTTTGTGTGTAGGTACATGTTATAAATTACTGTTACAGAGCTCTCCGTGACGATCCAACAAACCCTTTCCATGAGTAACTTCTCTGGACTCATTATTTCCAGTGTTGGCGCTACCAATTCCTGACCGTGGAGAATCACCACATGTGCCACCACCACCACAATCTCCCGAATTGCCACCATCACCGACTTATAATCCTTTTTCGTCAACTCCTTTACGTGATCCATATGGCTCACAGTTTCCCATTAATAATGATATGCAACACGATCAACCCATGGGTTTTTATCCAAATTTTGGCCAATCATTCGACATAAACCAGGAGAATCTTTTTTATGAAAATTTTGGCCAACCATATTTTCAAAACATGACAGGGCCATCATACCATGATCCAGGACAGTCTTCGTGTCAAAATCAAGACCCGCCAACCAATACAGATGAAGACATTGGACAATCCACCTCTAATTTCTTATTTCACTGAATTCTTTTTTTTTAATATGTATTTCGTGTGCTTTTTATTTTATTTTTATAAGGTACTCGGGGACCGCATGTTCGTGTGTGCTTTTTCAAAATTTTAATATTGGCATATTGTAGTTTTTAGAGTATTGCAAAATTTATGCGCCACAATCCAAATATATGGTACCATGAGTAATCACTAAATCATATATAAAATAGTAAATTAAAAAGATCCGTGTTACTGTTTTTCTCTGTATATTGATCGAAATTAGGTTGTAAAATATTGGTTTGGGATGGAAAATGGAATATTGGATGGATCTATTATATAAACACCATACATAGCAAAGAGACACTAATGTATCACGAAGAAGAAGAAGTGGTTTCGTAATTATTATAATGGTTTTATTTTGTAATTAAAATAAAACCACTATAGTAATTAAAAATTCTCACAAAGTGTAACTAATAAATAATAGTTGAAGTAAGAAACAAATTTATTTATCAACAAAATTCTTTAAAAAAATACAAAGTTAACCTTAATTTTCATATTGGCTCATAAAGCGTAAATTTATATATCTTTGTAATTGTTGTTGGAGAAGAAATTCCCAAAGATCCGGCTTCGTCGGTTTTCCAACTAATCCATTGGAGGTTTATAGGAGGCAGCGGGGGACTATGACACAGTGGTATGTGAACAAAATGGTTGTCATTCACGTGACCGATACATATTGTTTGTGGGTGCGTGCGCCAAGGAACAAATGTATGTGAATCTCGGAAAAGAATAACAAATACGACATTATATGCGGATGCAACAAGATGACCCATATCTGATAACGTGAACCAATATTTTTGCAAAAAACCGTCAGTTTCCGAAAAAGTTAAAGAATAGTAGTATTTATTAAAAGTATCTTCTCCAAACATTAATCGATACACATCTTGGTATGCGAACAACTCATTACAAAACTATGCTCGTACCTGAAGCCAAGGATTCTTTTATATTTAATGACTTTGATATTGCACAAAAACCACAATGTCCATCAACTTCACTTACGTCGTTTATAAATTTGTCCATTAGTGGGGGAAATTCGGCCAAATAGCCAAGTGGGTTGGGTGAATGAAAAATAATTTCATTTGGATTTTTCTCATGAAATGATTGTCTTTTCTTTCGTGGAACTCGAGGGGTAGCAGGTGTATACGAACTATGTCTGGCTTTAAATACATGTCCATCGATATGTTCAAATGCGGAAGGATCTCTGTGCGTGGAGTCGTGGTTGGGGCTCTACAACCGGTGTTCACGACCTTGTTTTTTTGGTTGAGGCTCTACAACCAGAGTCGTAGAAGGGTCGTATGCCTCTCTCATTTTTCGTAGCATATGTGCCTGATTAAGTTTATTTGTGTTTTGAAATGCAGTCACAAACTTATCTACATCAGGCATACAATTTAAACTATCGTCGAATGAATTTGAATATGAGATATCAAGTTTTGTCCAGAATGCATCGATTATGTCAAGTGGAATAGGAATACCTCTAGAGATATACATATGTAGCTCGTGTGCACAAGGTAGCCCGTGGCTCACTCTCAGTCGACATCCACAATACTCAATGTCATTGGATGCAATATCGTTGCACCAATTCATCTCATCAGCAATATATTGCAATCCAGTTGCTGATACATAGCCTCTTAATTGTCGGAATATGGGATCTTTATGTGCATGTTGCACAAAATTATGACTTTTCTCCAAATTTCGTTTTATTTTTGTAAACTCGGAGTCGATCATTTCGTCAATATATTGGAATATTGTTGCTAGATTTCCCATCGAACTACGAAGATATCTTTTCAGTTTTGAATGTTGTGCTTCAACTCTATTTGTTGTCCTATTTCCGTAATGCATAGATTGATTGGTCCAAAAGGCAACAAATTTTACTTTATAGTTATCAAGCAATTCCCGTATATATTTTAATGCAATAGGATATCTCTTGTACCCAGTAGCCATTAATTGGGTGTTGGTGTGATACTCTTCAAGGGTGTTGGAATCCACAACCAGTTTCCACTGTATCTTGAATGTCTTCCACGCACTTCCAAGTGTACTCTTGAAATTTATTTTAACGTTAATAGATATGTGCCATTTACACAACAACGCATTCGAGTAAGGAAATACAATGGTGACTGCTTGCATAAAAGACAAATCTCTATTTGTCAGAATGACCCGTGGGTAGTCATACCCTTCCAAAGTTTGTCGTAGACAGTTTAAGGCCCATACATAATTATCGATTTTTTCTGACTGCATGAAAACAAATGCAACAGAAAAACTATCCCATGTGGATATAACACAAACAATTTCTAACAACGGGAGTCTGAATCTGTTCAACTTATACGTACAATCCATAAATAATACATAGGGAAATTATTTGAACTCTACCTAACGACTATGCGCAAAGAATAAGTCTTGTAATTCATGTTTCACTATTATTTCTCAAGGTTCATAAATAATATTTTGTTTGAAGAATATGAAGCAATTGTTGGATCTGAGTTCTATCAGCATATTGAGAAACACGAAGTTTACTACGAGCATTATTAATGGTCTTGATAGTAGACTTGTTTTGTAGATTTTTTTTCTTAATAGCAACCAATATTTCAGTAGACTTAATGTTATTAAAAGACAGTTTCCACTATCTTCCACTCACGTTTTGTTAGCATACCAATATAATCATGACCTTCTTCGTAAATTATACTTTAATGGTTGTGAACTCCATTGATAACCTCTATCGTTCAAACATTATTGTGCTTATGACCTTTCAAACGAAATGGACACATAATTTTTTTGGTATATGAATTTTTTATAGAAGTATTTGTAGAATTTTTTGAAGGCATGTATGGACCACCCCTGTCACAATCAAGGTATAATCTTGGCTTAGAACAATTTTCCGAATTGGAGCTTCCAATTGCTAAAATAAACCCTAAATTACGTGCAATTGCTTTCGCATGATCAATCAATTCCTGATGATGTTCGAAAACCTAAAATAATTTACAAAACAAAAATGTTCTTATAACCAACCATAAACATAGTAGTGACATAAAAAAACTAAAATTTTAGTGTTAAAACGTACCAAATTATCTAAAAATGACTAGTATAGTCGAGATAACTATTATCTTCTTCATCCGAAAACCGGACATACGCAAATTTTCGCCCCAAGATTGAAAATTATATTCCATATTAAAAACTAACCTTATAATACAAAAAATAAGAAATGTTTTAAATAATTTTTAGGTAACTATATAAGAGAATACGATCGTGGGTGAGTTTACATTCTCAATCCATCCTCCTTTTATAGGAGATGATTTTGAATGGTCTGTTTATTTAAAATTTTAGAATCACCTATGAATCCGTACCGAATTTAATTACTTTCAATATAAAATCACGGATAATGAACTGTTTTAATATAATATGCAACTGGTTTCATATTTTATTATTTTAATTTTAAAATTAACGATTTAACGTATGAGACGTATAAAAAGTTATGAATATTATATAAATCGGCGATTGCTAATATTGTTTTTCCCGAAAAAGCTACAATTACCAAGAAAAAGCAGGAAAAGGGAGGAGACCTATCAAGAAAAAGCAGGTCAAACCAGCAGTTTTGACCCGCTGGTTTAGTCTGGGCCAAATTTTGGCTGTCTGTAATGAGCATAAGCCTTATCTCTGGTACGTGTGTGTATATATTACGAATCCATGCTCAATTTTAATGCCCGTAATCTCATTTGGTGAGTATATTATTCTTTTCAATCTCTTCAGTGTTTCTGTATGCATCGTAATTCAATTTCTGGTTTTTAAAATTTATATTTCTTATGGTACAAGGTTCTAACTTAGGGTTTTGATTTGTGGTTCTTATAATTTTCAGTTCTTATGATTCGATTTTAACTTAGTTTATCTTTCGTGTTGCGTATAAGCGACTGTTAGAATAATAAAAAATTGACATATTGTTCTTTTTTCTTCCGGGATTTTCATCGAACACTAGTTGTGCATTAAGAAAAATACAACCGAAGAAGACGTTGATCAGGTCTCTTTACTGTTCTGCTTAAAAAACAAATTTTCCGAATTATATAGTGAAAGTTGATCCTTCTTGAGGATTAAGTAAGCTTAAATGAGTTTGAGGCGTTAAGTTATTCAATATAGCCCCAGGCCTTGTTTGCTGTAACTTAAGTCTCGTTTGCTGTAACTTATAAGTAAATATGGTTTAGCTATGTAACTATGTTTAGGTGCAAATTAGGTTTGTAATAACTCTTGTTTGCTGCAGCTTTTAAAGAAGCACGGAGTGATGACAAGTAACAACTATTCGGTGGGGTGAAGCCGAGACCGTGATTATAACAAAAAGGGAGCGATGGAAACTATTTGGTGAAGCGGAGGCCGTGTTTCTATTTCGTTTTTATCTTTCTTTTTGTTTTTGGATCTCGAGAGTACTGAGATTTTGTAATTTTTTCGCTTCTCAACTATTCGGGAAAGTGACAATTTTTAACTGTTAAATACAATTTGCTAGTAAATTCTTACATTTTAGTTCAATTTGTGAACAATATCTTAATTTCTCCAATTCGTAATGTGAACGAAATCATACAATAATCTACAGACTATAAGTAAAATGAAAACAATAAATGTCAGCAAAAAACTCAATTGCATTTATATATCTTATAGAACTACAAAAACATCGCGATAAAACTGAATTCATACAATAAAATTGAATTCTGTAATAACATTGTCAAATAACCTTACAAAGCATTCTCAAATTAATGAGTTCAATATACACTTATTCCATAGATGTTCAACCAAGTCATTTTGAAGCTGTGAATGAACTCCACGATCTCTAGTATCATCGTGTGTTGAAGGAAAGTGGCGAGTGAGAGACTATGAAGTAAACTCAACAGAGTAGTACTCTATTTCCCTGAACCCTTACCAAAAGCCCACCAAAAGCCCCATCGGCTTTTCAGGTACGTACTCTATTTCCACTGGTTCTCTACATCCTATTCAAGAAAAGAAAGCAAAATTAGGACAAAAACATCAAAGTAAATTTATAAAAGAAAAGATGATGGCGTCAATAATGGTAATCTTGCGTTACGGCTGGCAAGAACCCAAGATGGGCTTTTTTGGATTTTAAGAAAGTAATTGTATTGGCTTCAGCTTATAAGCTCGAATTCTCTGTTTTTCTGATTAAAAGTTAGTTTATACAAAGTCAAATTATAAACCAATATCAATCGGATAGGCAAAACAAAATGCAAGAAAATTGTGCACAAATTCAATTTTTTCACTCCATTTTTCTGTTCCGAATACGTGTTCACTATACAGGTCATATAAAGCGGAGCAAGCCACAAACCAAATTCTATCCAAACCAACAACTTATTAGAAACGCTAAGGGCCCTATAACTTCAATGCCAAACACCGAAATCAATGCACTAAATATAAAAACCCTAATGAATAGGTTATGAAGAATAACGCACAACAAGTGTTTGACGAAAATCCTAAGAAAGGAAAAACAATAATATGTCATTTTTTTGTTCTTCTAACAATCGCTTATATGCAACACGAAAGATAAATCAAGAAAAAACTGAATCATAGGAACTCAAAATTATAAGAACCCCAAATCAAAATCTTAAGATAGAAACCCGTACGATAAGAAGTATATTTTCAAAATAATAATTTGAATTTCGATGCATACAGAAATAATGAAGACACTGAAAAGAATAATTCACTCTTCAAATGAGATTACGGATGTAAAAATTGAGCAGAAATTCGTAACATATACACACACACATGCGCCAGAGAGAGATACAAAAAAAGAGAGGGGGAGAGAAACGGGATGGATTTTATGGTTTTTTTTAAAGAAAATACAGCTATAGTTCTAGAGTTTATGGTAATTACAGAGCAGTCGTGTCACGTCAGACAGCTGACTGAATTACTGTGGTCGGGGAGTGCACATCCCATGTGCATATAATTACTTCCTATTCCAAACCTTATCATAGGTGCTACTTGTAAGGTCAGTAGGCCACCTTTAAGTAACGCTGTGATTTTGAATTGTGGTGTTCCCCCTACCATATTAGAAGTTGTACATGTAAATTGTCCATCTTTTATTGGTGTCGAAACCACCCCTTTCACTTCATTGGCTAATTTAAAACATGCTGCTAGGTTTTATTTTTCCAGTCGCACTAGTTACACTGTTTTTCTCTATAATTTAACTTTCTTTTCTGTGCCTCACTTGGGTTCCTATAACTTTTACTTATTGCGAATTTCCCATGATCCGATTTTGCCCACTTTCTCACTAGATTGTTTGTGCTGACCATTCTTGGGTTAAAATTTAAATGGCCAAATATTAGGTCGATTTTCTTCCTCCGTAACTTTTTATGAATATCCATGCTCTCTATTGGCGATATTTAAATTGCCAACGTCATGGTATCTTTACATAACTTATCTTTTCCAAAGTTACTCACCTATAGGATTCCTTTCATGGATATTTTACTCACTTCTTCTCTTACTTGGCCCATAAAATCGAGCTGTTTGAAATGACCCAAAGATACCATGATTTAAACCCTCATACATTTCTAGGTCTTCGTTACTCATCATATTAAAACGTAATCTTGTCCGATAGTATCTTATACTGTCCTACCACTCTGCCATAACAGACCTCGGTTGTCTCACTTCATCGTGGCGTGGCATCTCAAGCACACAAATTCTTCTTTGTAAACCTTCGATTTTCCTTTTAGTAATTCATTTTGATCTCAACTGATATTTTCCTTTCCCTTTTTGGATTTTAGAAATTTCTTTCTCATCATCTTCATAACCTCTGGATGATCTTGGAAAATCTACAATAGCCATGTAAACTTTCAATTTAGAGAATGGGTCGGTGTTTACCCTCTTCTCATTTTTACATGAATTAGCATACCGAAATAAAACTTTGTTAATTTGGGGTCTTGAATCAGACTCCTAAATGTCTTACAATTCTTAATCGAATAATTAAAAGAATTATGGCATTTACAGTATTGTTTTCCAACTCTTTTACTTTCGTGAAAAATCTCATGCTCTTTAGTTAGTGCAAAGAAATTTTGTTTCAGTAATTCATCTCATATACTAATGTAGTAATATCAAACAAATATTGTCTTGAAGGATGGTTCCTCGTGTTAGCAGTATACTTCGAAGGCATGCTAACTTGTATTTCTAATTCTTTTTTTATTTTTAGGCGTTTTTCAGGAGCCAGGCTTGAATTTGATCATTCAGACAGATCATGACACAAATCATGCCCAAACCAACAAAGTGTGCAAGCAAGCCAAGCCCAGACACAACAAAGTCTGGATCGGCTCGGCTGGTTTGCAACCCTAACCACAATGCAATTGATGCAAAAAATACGATCCACGAAAACAAGAAACGCTTTGTAAATAATCCTTTCAAATAAACACAGTGATACACCACAGCTTATTTACCTTTCAAGTAAACACCGAACACACCACAAAACATAATTACCTTTCAAGTAACACTGTATTTGCCAAAAAATTATCTGAGACATGTCCGTTTCATAGTCACCCTTAATGTACACTATCAAAGATTTATGTTGGCATCATTACAGTATTCAACTAGTACATACTTCTAATTGTCAACAATATTTTGAGACTAGAAAACACTTAAAGTCCCTTGGGAGAAAGTTTTTCCCCTAAATACAAAAATAAGTACAAGCAATCCATGCACCAAGTGGTCATAGGTACACCGAACATGTTTAGTAAAAACGGCACTGTTAGAAATACTTGAACTAAAACAAAACTCCCACACATAAACCAACTATGAAATAGGAATGACTGAAATAAGAGCGCATCAGCTTTAGATTCAGCTGATTTAAAGTAGAAAGAGATTGATCCATAAGGTTAAGAGCACATAGCACTGATTCTGTATGGCATGTCTAATCGGTTCTCTATCAAGAGAAGAAGTTACTAACGACCGCAAATATCAAACTAGTACTTTCTTTCAGTTGTAGAACCTTTGACAAAACAAACAGAACAAGAAACACGGAGAATAAAATTACTGAAAGACCGATTTTTTTTTTTTTTTATATTTTTTTAAGCAGTAGCAGTTTTGGCTTCCTCTTCTGCTGCGGCTTCAAAAGTTTCACCTGGCACAAGTTCCGGGACATCATCGTCATCTTCTTGAACCAAAGTGGCACCACCCGCAGCATCACCGCCAGCGACAGGTCCCTGACGGAATTGTGCTGCTAGCTTCTTCAAGTTTTCCAGGTTATCTGGTCCTGTAAAGTAAAAAATAAAGTATATGTAAGCACGCATATACACAGCTTAATTGCTTTTAGAGTTGTATTTGTTAATGTTAAATAATGTATGATCCAATGAATACATATAATGGGTAGAAGGAGATAGCATGGTACACACCCAATTGATTGATGATTCCAGGGAGAATATCTTGCAACTCTGGAAAAGAATGAAGAAAAGCCAAATTAAATAGTAGTATATAAATAGAGAAATATAGTACTAATTTTCTTTTAGGTAGTTTGTAGGCATCAAAAGACTCAAAACGCAACCATAACCCGATACTGGATTAGATTATCAACTTGCAAGTTACACTTAATTTCAACCCAAACTTCATATATGCAAGAAAATAGTTCTTTCCCCATCCAAACTGGATAAAAGTCATTGCTGAAAGCGCACTATTTAAATTACTTCGAAATATAAAAAAAAGAGAGATTTCGCTCAATCAACAAGAAGAGTATAGGAAAAAGGTGTGATTAATTTCTCATATCTTGTGGGTTTACTTTATTTTTCTTTTCTGTCCGTGTGGTTTCCGTGTGTTTGTAGGGGCCATTAAGTGTAAGTTCCTGAAAAAAGTCACAGAACAATGGGAAAAATGAGACGTACTCTTTGTCTGCGGTGTTCCACTTACAACCCAAGTGTTTGCAGGGATAGAGGCTTGAACTGAAAAGAAAATACAAATCTATAAGTTACGTAGAATAGAAGAAAACGGCATAAAGTAAAATAAATACATCTGTGGTAACTAAATTACCTTTGGGATTAGTAAACTGAATCACCACATCGTCCTTGAAAATATTAACTTCCTCGATAGCAGGTATTCCGTTCACACCAAGTCTCTTAAGTGTACTCTGAAGCCTTTTATCGTCAGTTGTGTTTGTCTTGTGGACGGCCTTCTTCTTCCTGTAAGATTATATAAAATTTCAACATGTAATAGAACAGATAAATGTATGTGTACATATAAATATATATATACACACTAGTAAAAGTTACCCACGCGTTGCGTGTGAGACGCGTAATGACATAAATCTCGTAATATATTTTATTTTTAACATAATATTCAGATTTGGTATCATTTATTATAGTTATGGAGGTTAAAACGAATTGTTAATTAATTTATGGTACATCCGTAATTAGGAAAATATAGTGAGGACAAATAGTTAATTAATTAGATTATACATATTGGTAATTATTAAAATAGAGTGAGGGTATTTTTGGAAAAAATGGGCAAAATTGGGCAGCCTCAATTTTTTTTGTGTTTGCTTATATTAATAGTATGATACACACTTAAAAATCTTAAAACTAGACTAATAAAGCAAAAATTCTAAGTATATTAGGGATGAGAATTCGGAAGTTGTGTTGGTTACATATGAGCCAAAATCTGTTCAGAGGATAATTGAAGAGAGAAGAAAATACTAGTACGCAACTGTTTACCCAGCTTTCAAACTTACAAACATGATCATTTCACTTGCTTCAAATAAATAACCATGACACTCTAGAAGCACAAGTGCATAACTAAGATTATGGTGGGTTGTTAACCTCATGATTCATGAACTAATCACCTATCTAATTCTAATTAAACCCGTAATCCTATAATATGGTAAAAAAAGGTTTGAAGTCAAGAATTCCGATCGCAAGTAGATTTGGAACAGAATGTAAAAAAATATACAACTAAGTACTATATCATCTCACTAGAGTAGTTTATCTACATGTCTGCATCTCATGAATCAATAGTCTATCTGATACAAATTAAAATCTAAACTGCAGCTCCCAATTGAATCCTAGTTTAGATGAGTAATTATATGCACACACCTCTTACACTCCTTGTAAGATGAATGAAGACAAAATACAACAGGACAAAACAGTACAGTATCAGATAGAGTTTTTGTCCTCCCTCCTTTAACAAGGAGTATAGCGAGGAGTGAGAGGTGTGTGCACATCATTACTCATAATTAGAATGTAATTTTCTATGAACACATCCCCCAAGGTTTAGTCAGCAGAGCTCATGTGCAAATGATTTGGCAGAGCTCATGTGCAAATGATTTGGCAAAGTTCAGAGAGCAAACTGTAGAGTAGGAAATAGATCTGCCTCTCATAGCCAAACCGAGATAGAAAAACAAGATAGTTTAACTGGTACACAAAGCAATTATAATACTATATAATGAGCGACTCCATTGATTATCTGAATGGCTTAATATATAACACAGGCATGGATAAAATTAATATTTGTAGTCAATAGTCATCATTATACATTCTGATACATAGATACCAAATTTGAAGGAAGCAACTATAGCTGAAAAATAACTCAAGCTTGAGAAACATAAAAAAACGAAGAAATATCAAAAGGCTGAAGCGTGTATCATTTTCTTGCTTGTTTTAAGTTCACTTTGAAATAAACTATTTAATTCTCGTTTAAAAAATTTAGAACAATCCAGCTTCTTTCAATTAAGTATTCCCCAAAAACAAAACAAAGGAGTAACATGCATAAAAGATTAACCTTCTGACGGTACCCTTCCCACCCGTTCGAACCGAACCAGCCATCTTCTTAAGTTTCTCCACATTCATCTGCAATTTTTAATAAAAGGATTTTCAATCAAAAAATTTACCAAATTGGAAGACAATGAAATAGAAAATATCCGCAACAACAATATAGGAACTAGCTAGCTGCAAACAACGCAACCATTTTGTGAATTTGTTAAACGAAAGCTATTTTAATTGAACTTATTTTATGAAAAAATTGCCCAAAAGTGCTATCGTACTATGATTAAATATACTTATGAAGTGAACTTCACTAATATTTCAAGATGAAGAAAACAGATTGCCTATCTTCAATTTTACTGACAAGACTTAGCAAAAAGAAATACTAATTACAAAACGTGCGATTGATATAAAATCTTAAATTAATGATGTAACAAGAAATGGTCAACTCAAATTCAATCTAATAACAAATAGTACTCCATACTAAAATACTTCCAAAAGAACTTTATCTATGCAAATAAATAACCAGAAAATTGCAAAGGAACTATGACTAAATACTTATAGAAATAAACTAAGAGCTGAAGAAGCAGAATGACTATGTCAAATGCTTTTATACAAATAAACAAAATAAATAAATAGTACACACAAATTGATTCAAAAACTCAACCATAAGTTGATTTTTTTTGTCTCTTTGACTTTAATCTGTTGAGCTTTTGGCTGAGCATTTTGTAGTTCTTAACTAAGCATTACGATAAGTTGAATTAACTTATTTTCAGTCTAGAAAAGGAGCAATCTTTTGCTTAAAAGCTCCAACCAAACAGATACGAATCAGTAAACCAAATTTTTACAAAAAAAAACGCTGAGGGCTAGGGATATAAAACTTAACAATAAACTATTTACCCCAATAAAAATAAACCCACAAAAACCCCTAATGAGAAACACAATTGCTAACAGACCAGCAGAAAGAAAAAACTAAATGCAAAACAAAGAAGAAACAAAGAAAAAAATCAACTAATTGAACCAACTTTACTTTCAGTCTAGAAAAGGAGCAATCTTTTGCTTAAAACCCTCAACCAAACAGATAATAGAATCAGTGAACTAAATTTTTATAAAAAAAGTTGATGGTTGGGGATATAAAAGCCAACATTAAAAATTATAATAAATTAGAAATGATAAATTAATGCAAGTAAAAGACGAAAAACGCAAACATAAGAAAGATCAATACTCTAAGAAGTAATCTTTGTAGTAATAAGTAACACAGATTGATAAATAAAGTCTAATTGAGATCACCCTAATGACCAAAAAACTCTTTACCCCAAATTTAAAACAAACCCACAAAAACATAGAAAACACCAAATTGATCAGTGAACCAAATTTTTACAAAAAAAAAAGTTGCTGGTTTGGGATATAAAACCCAACATTAAAAATTAACAAAAATAGAAAAAATAAATTAATGCAAGTAGAAGCTGAAAAAGGCAAACATAAGAAAGAACAATACCAAAAAAGTAATCTTTGTGGTAACAGTTGATAAATAAAGTCTAATATGATAAATAAAGTGTAATTGAGATAACCCTAATGACAAGCAACTCTTTACCCCAATTAAAACAAACCCACAAAATACTAGAAAACTTAAAAAAAAAAAAAAAAAAAAAAAATTGAGAAACCCCTAATGAAAAACACAATTGCTAACAAAAAAAAAGGAAGCAATTAAAACAACTAATGACAAGATTAAAACAAACCCACAAAAACCTAGAAAACACCAATTGATAACATACCAGCAGAAAAAGAAAAAGAAAAAAGGAAATTACGTAATTGATGAGAGAGTAGCACAGTAAGTAAGTAAGTACCTCTGGGATTGGTGAGAAGGGAAGAGAGAGAGAGAGAGATTGAGAGAGAGGGTGACGGTGAAGAAACCCTAAGTGACAAAATTAATATGGATTTTATAGTGTTGATAAAATTAATATTTACTCATTTACTCTATTTCTTTACTGGAACTAATCTTGTGTCAGACGACTGTTGTTACACTAATAAACTCCGTTTGAAGTGTACCGATATCATTTTGATACTATTTGTATTTTACCACTCTACTCAAAAGAATACGGGTCATTCTATTTTATTTGAGAAATTATATAATCACTCCAAAAAAAAAAAAAAAAACTTACTATTTATCACTTAATTGTATCAATCATTTTTATTTTGATAATAAAATTATATTTTTATTTAATACATAATTAGTTTACCTAATCCGTCACGTCAACGGATAAGGCTTTTAGTTAAGTTTTTATATGGTTTTAGCAATTTATCATAATTAATTAAGTATTATTTATCTCATGATCACCAAAAGTAAGTGTTGTATTACGAAAATATGCCCATTACTTTAATGGCAGATAAAAGCTAATGTAAAAAAAGTGAAAATATATTACAATGCCCATTACTATATATCTAACTGAAAATAAAATTATATTTTGAAATACTCCATTGTTAATTGTTAAGTGTAAAAAAGCAGAACCTTTAATTGTTATATAAATTTGCTAATTATGAAGTTTGATGAGAAATTTATTTAAAGAAAATTTGCTAATTATGAAGTTTGATGAGAAATTTATTTAAAGAAAAAAACTTATGTTGATGGTGGAGTGGTGGTAGTTAAACTCGAGATTCTTTGTCACATAAGCAAATCAAGAGACAAAGAGTAACTATACTTTTTTGTGAAGTTAGCGAAATTCTCGTTGGTACGCTAGTAAAAGTTGCTATTTTGTAATTACGTTTTTGAAGTTAGCTTTGTTTGTTCTGATGGGAATTTTTTTTGGAAAACATTTGCCTGAAAAAAGTTATATTTTTTCATATTTTCTAGTTGTTCGAAAACTACATGAAGAAATAAGTGATTTTCGTACAAATATTCTTCATCCTATATTTTTTGGGAAAACAACAGAAGTGATTTCATCTATTTATTAACTTTTACTTTCAATTTTTTTTATAAAATCTGATGTTGTTAAGAACCTATTTTTAATCATTACACTTTTCCAAAATCAATAAGAGGATGGATTTTTAAACTTCAAATAATCTGAAAAAACGCACATACCGTAGATTAAATCTACGGTTTACAGTGATTCACTGTAAACCGTAGATTTAATCTACGGTCTGTGTAATTTCTGCAGAAATTACACAGTCAGTCCCCAGTTTTTAGAAATTACACAGTCAGTCCCTGTGCGAAAATTACGCAGACAGTCCCTTGAAAACAGAATTTCACGTTTTAAAAAAAAAAAAAACTTTTATACTATACTCTATCTCTTTCTCTCAAAAACCCCCAATTTTCATCCATAAAAACCACCCAAATCAATCAACTACAATAACTATCAACTTTCTTAACAAAAAACCCCAAATCATCAATCAAATTTATCCATAATTCAAGGTATTTCTTTTATTTTCTAATTTATTATTTATTTTATGTAATTTCAATTTGTAAAATAGGAAAAAATATATAAAATATGCAAATTGATTATTCACTTAGCTATATATAATTGTTTGTTGTTTGTTTATATTAATTATAGAAATTATAATAATTGTTGATATTTGTCCCATTTTTTTTTCCTGTGTAATTTCAATTTGTAAAATAGGAATAAATATATAAAATATGCAAATTCATAATTCACTTAGCTATATATAATTGTTTGTTGTTTGTTTATATTAATTATAGAAATTATAATAATTGTTGATATTTGTCCAATTTAATAAAAAAATTATGGTTTTTATTGAAATTTGTTTATTTAGATATTTATTACTAATGGTTTTGTTATGATGTTACATGTTTATGATGGTTATTTGTTTTGATTGAGAAAAATAAAAATAGTTACGTTTTATTAATATTTACCCGTTTTGAAAATGAGGGGTTTTTATAAAATTATGTTTTGTAATTAGTTTGTTTGCCCAAATCACCAATAAAAATTGGGGTTGTTGATATTTTATCCGTTTTATAAAAAAATTGAGTTATTATTGTTTGATTATCATTAAATGTGTTTGGTTATGATTAATGTTGGTCCGTAGGTGTCTAAACCTTAGAGGGGGGGGGGTTGTTTTGAATAAGGTTTTGTACGTTTTTCGCGGAATAAAAAACTATGTGTTATTAACTAAGCAAATTAGTGGATTTTATAACTTAAACAAATTCGTTAACAAATATTAACTAATTTAATTTAAGCAAGCAATGAATATAAGCAATAAATAATTTGCAAAAAGTAAAAGTTGAGGGAAAAGAAATAACACAAGATTTATAGAGGTTCGGCAAAACGTGCCTACGTCCTCTCCTCGGATTTCACTTCCGAGTGTTTCACTAAAATATCGTTCCAAGGTTACAACCTAACGAGCTTGATCAACCGATTTAGCTCCCCCTCACTTTATGAGTATCCCGAATGAAAAGCCTAGAACTTTTAAGGCACACTTGCTTGAAAAGCTTGTACCCGATCACTCGCTCACAAATGAGTTTATAAAACACTCTTTTACAAGATTGAATTTGAATGGTTCACTTACTACCAAATAATATCTCGATGTTTATAAGATAACAATAATAATACACTCGAGAATGTTTATAAGTAAGAAAATGAGTAGTATAAGCTTGAAGAATTTTTTTGTAGGAATTGCTTAATTGTTGTATGATGATTAGGTTGCTTCTACAATGGATTTTGGGGCTTTTTGTAGAGCCAAAAAGGTCCAGTAATTAATGCATGACCGTTGGCAGTTGTTGAGTAGATTAGCTACTACTTTGCAGCAGTTCGCCCCATTCTCAGGATAAGCTGAAAAGCTGGAATTTCAAATTCTACATAAACGATCGGTCGTTTCTGAAAAACGATCGGTCGTTTTTCATCTGTGCTCACTGGAGGAATTCATTCATAAAACGATCAGTCGTTTTATGCTGGCGATCGGTCGTTTTTCTTCTTTGCTCACTGGAAGGATTTCTGCCTAAAACGATCGGTCGTTTTAGGGTAGCGATCGGTCGTTGTTAGGTTGTGCTCACTGGAAGATTTAAGCACATAAATGATCGATCGTTTAGCCATGATCAGTCGTTTTTTGTTGTTCTGGGAAAGTTTCGGTTTTCTCGACATACTTTGAAAGCCCGTAATTTGTCTGTTTCAAATCCGATTGAGGTTCCGCTTGAACCGTTGGCTTCGTATTTACGTAAACTATCATTCCAAACCTTTGACATACTCGATAAATGATTAGTATGCAAAACGAGCTTTTTTCATGTTTTACAATTATTGTTATCATCAAAATAATCGATTAGAAGAACAATGTTCAACAATCTCTTCCTTTTTTATGATGACAAAATACTGACTATAACATACTATAAGCTATTTTTGCTAAAACAAGTATAACCGAGATGTGTAGATGACGTTTTACTTGGATAAAAGGTTTTTAGAAAAGAAACAAGTAAATGTCATAACATCCGATTTAAAACGAAGTATAACAAAGCTAAACCGATTAAGGATAACGAAAGATCAAATGCAAGCGAAAAAACGGCCATAGTTTTGCCTAAAAATGGTCAATCGCCACAAATGAAAATAATACAAATAACCCAATCAACTAGCAATTTATGCGAACCAAATGCAATACCATCAAATAAGATAAAAACGCATATATAGAATTGCAATCACACAATGCCATAAAATTTAACAAGAATGATAAATAGCACCATAAACGATTCATAACATAAATATGCTACTTATTACATCAAAAACAAACGTAGTTAAGAAATACAACGTAAAAACAAAAGAGAGGTATTTCTCCCCCTTTGACATCATCAAAAACAATAAAATATCCACCTAGTCGCGGTGGGAGGTCGCATCATCCTCTTCGTCTTCGTTGTCATCATGGGGCCCGACAAGGTCGGGAAAATAGCCGTGGAATTGCGGCCTTTGCTCGGCACTTCGCGATCAAGTTGGTCGAGCTCTTCTTGACCTGGTTGCAAGAATCGAAACATCCGACGAGTCATTTGGGCATTTCGATATTGGTTGATGAAGAGATCCTCGTAGAACTTATCGGAGCGCGGGACACGAGAGGAAGATCCCACTTGAGCTTTTCCTTGACGTCGAGATGAGGTAGGGATATCGGTGGGGGGAAGGGACTCGGAGAAATTATCCGCACGAGCGGCTTGTGGTGTTGGCTTAGGGCCGACGTACTCTTCCTCTTTGGGGGTAAGAGGAGCATAGTCGGGGCCGGATACCCGCTTACCGGACCAAGTTATGGACTTGTCGGTATTATGGAATTTAATGGACATTTGGGAAAGATAGGAAGTGTCCCAAATATGCTTATCCTTGTTTTTGAACAAAGTTCCACCGGGAACGAGATTTAGGTCCTTTAAGATGGCCGAAATCAAGGCACCGTAAGGTAGCCCATTCTTAGACTTCGTTTTGAGCGAGTCCATCTTAAAGAAAATGAGTGTCGCGAAGTCAAGTTTGACTTGGCGATGGATGCACCCGAGAAGGAAGATGTACTCATTTGTGACATCCGTAAAGTTGGAAGTATGAGGGAGGACAATATGAGATAGGATATGATAGGCTAATTTATTGCGAAAAAGAAGGCCGTGGGCCTTGTTGGAGCGATTGTTATAGACGGGATGAAAAATTTCGTTTTTGAGATCGTTGAAGTTATCGATCTCGAGAGTCTCACAAAGGTCATCACTCGACTCATGGACGCCGTCGTTATCTAGGTGTAATAGATTTCGTAAATGGTCTATACCGTAAACGAATGGTTGTCCGTTAAATGATGAACGCAAACGGAGTGCGTCATCATGATCCCTATCAAGAGCTAGGTTGTGATAGAATTCATAAACGTTTTCTTTGTAAAATGGCTCTTTTAGAGTAAGAATAGTATCGAGTTTGTGAAAACTTAAATCTAGCATAAGAGCAGGAAAACGTTCACGGAATAGAGGCATGTCTAGAGTGAAGTTAGACAAGATACCTCGTTTATCCATCGAAGGTGGATAGAGAGGAGGGAGAGAGCCGGAAGAGGCACCGGGGGCGGTGGAGGAGCCGGTTCGGCGAGCGCGAGGAATAGCCGGGCGGCGAGGGGGTGGAGGCACGATCTCGTCCTCATGTTCATCGACGAGGGAGGTTCTCTTAGTACGAACCATTTTCGGATAAAAGTTGGGATTTTTGAAGAATTTGGGGTGAAAGGGGGCGAATTTTGAGTGAGAGAGAGTTAATTTGGTTTGAGAATGAATTGAATTAGGGTTTGAAGAACGTTTTTAAAATAGAGAAACAGAAAAACGATCGGTCGTTTTGTGTTTCGATCGGTCGAATTAAAACCAAAATGTTCCAGTGAGTGCACTTTAAAAACGATCGGTCGTTTTTAAGGAATGATCGGTCGTCTGTAGAAAAACGATCGGTCGTTTTTTCAGACGATCGATCGACTGTAAAAAGGTTACAGAACTGGAATATTTTGCACTGTACGACACTGATTTGGCATAAAAAGTATAAAAATACTTAAATATATGTAAAATCAATCAAATATATATATGTATACAAGTATATTTCACACATCAAACATGCCTAACTCTCGTCGAATAAAACAAAATTGTTCCTCGTTAAGGGGTTTTGTAAAAATATCGGCTAATTGCCTATCGGTACTTATATATTCAAGAGTAATATCCCCTTTTTGAACATGATCCCTTAAAAAATGATGACGTAAATTAATATGTTTAGTGCGAGAGTGTTGGATCGGATTTTTCGAAAGATTTATAGCACTAGTATTATCACATAAAATAGGCACACTATCAAACGATAATTCAAAGTCGTTTAGTTGTTGACGCATCCAAAGGATTTGTGCGCAACAACTACCCGCGGCGACGTATTCCGCCTCCGCCGTAGAAAGCGCAACCGAGTTTTGTTTCTTGCTATGCCAAGAAACTAAGGCGTTTCCTAAGAAATGGCAAGTGCCACTAGTACTCTTTCTATCTAATCGACAACCGGCAAAGTTGGCGTCGGAATAGCCAAGCAATTCAAAAGAAGTATCATGTGGATAAAACAATCCTAAATTGCAAGTACCTACAAGATATCTAAATATGCGCTTAACGGCTATAACATGCGATTCCTTAGGGCAAGATTGATACCTAGCACACAAGCAAACACTAAACATGATATCGGGTCTACTTGCGGTTAAATATAAGAGGGATCCAATCATACCTCTATAGAGCTTTTGGTCCACGCTTTTACCCGATTCATCCTTGTCTAGCTTTGTTGCCGGACTCATTGGAGTTCCTAGTGGCTTTGCATCGCTCATGTTGAACCTTTTGAGCAAGTCCCTTGTGTATTTGACTTGATTGACGAAAATTCCGTCCTTTGTTTGTTTGATTTGCAATCCAAGGAAGTAGGTGAGTTCACCCATCATGCTCATCTCGAATTCACCTTGCATACACTTAGAAAACTCCTCGCACATGCGAGCATTAGTAGCACCGAAAATAATATCATCAACATAAATTTGAATTAAAAGCATGTCTTTACCATCCTTTTTAATAAATAGTGTAGTATCCAAAGTACCACGAGAAAAACCCTTTTTAATCAAAAATTTACTAAGTCTTTCATACCAAGCCCGGGGTGCTTGTTTTAAACCATAAAGTGCTTTTCGAAGTTTGTAAACATGATCGGGAAACTCGTGATTTTCAAAACCGGGTGGTTGTTTTACATAAACTTCCTCATTAATAAAACCGTTTAAAAAAGCACTTTTAACATCCATTTGAAATAATTTAAAACGTTTAAAAGAGGCATAAGAAAGCAACATTCTAATGGCTTCTAGTCTATCTACGGGTGCGTAAGTTTCATCGAAATCGATGCCTACTTCTTGGTTATACCCTTGAGCTACTAGTCTAGCCTTATTTCTAATGACTACCCCGGATTCATCCATCTTATTACAAAATATCCATTTCGTACCTATAATGGTTTTCTCACGCGGTCTAGGTACTAAAGTCCATACGTTACTACGCTCGAATTGATTTAATTCGTCATGCATAGCTAATACCCAACTCTCATCGAGTTCCGCCTCATGAATGTTCTTAGGCTCTAGTTGAGACAAGAATGCAAAATGATTAACTATATTTCTTAATGAAGAACGTGTATGCACTCTTTCTCCCGGGTTACCCAAAATTAAATCTTGCGGGTGGTGATTGGCAAACCGCCATTCTTGAGGCAAATCCTCATGAATGTGTACGCTAGATTCTAAGTCCGTTTGAAGTCTCTCTATAGTGACTTCTTCAACAACGGGTTCAACCTCTATGCTAGGCGTAGACTCTAATCTAGAAGTAACATTATTAGAAGAAGATGATTTATGAAAAATATCATCATTAATACTATGAACAATTAAAGGCTTATCAATCGTCGGTAAATTCTCATCAAACGAAACATGTATCGACTCTTCCACCAATAAAGTTCTTTTATTAAAAATCCTATAAGCTTTACTCGATATAGCATATCCAATGAAAATTCCTTCATCGTCCTAGATTATCCTTACCATTATTATGAACATAGCATTTACAACCAAATGCACGTAAACGAGAAATATTGGGCTTTCGCTCATTCCATAATTCGTAAGGTGTCTTTTTTAATATGGGCCTAATTAAGGCTCTATTTAAAATATAACAAGCGGAATTTACGGCTTCGGCCCAAAAATACTTTGGCAAATTGTTTTCGCAAAGCATGGTCTGTGCCATTTCCTCTAGGGTTCTATTCTTCCTCTCAACTACCCCATTTTGTTGGGGCGTACGAGGGGCCGAAAAATTATGCTCAATACCATTTTCATCACAATAAGTTTGAAATGGAGTGTTCTCAAATTCCTTACCATGATCGGTTTGGATACTTTTGATCATATAACCCTTTCGTGTTTGGAGCTTTTTGCAAATAATAGAGAATTCTCTAAATGCTTCATGCTTATGAGTTAAAAACAATACCCAAATAAAGCGACTAAAATCGTCAACCATGACGAAAGCATATGCACGCCCGCCAAGACTAAGTGTCCGGGAGGGGCCAACTAAGTCCATATGAATGAGCTCCAAACAACGAGTAGTAGATATAATATTTTTAGACTTAAAAGAAATCTTTGTTTGTTTGCCTAATTGGCAAGCATGACAAAGTTTGTCCTTTATATAAGGAGCTTTTGGTAAACCTATTACCAAATCTTTACTAGAAAGTTTAGCAAGTAAATCAAGACTTGCATGACCAAGTCGTCTATGCCACAACCAACCATTGTCGTTGATAGTAACAAGACACTTAACTTCATTATCCACTGAACTATTCAAATCAATCATATAGACATTATTTTGTCTTTGACCCATGAGAATAGTTTTATTATCCAAAATACAATGAATGATGCAATGCGATTTTTCAAAAATGACTTTGTGACCCAAATCACAAAGTTGACTTATACTTAGCAAGTTATGTTTAAGACCATCAACAAACAATACATTATCAATAACAACATTTGATGGTTTAGAGATACTACCAATACCAATGATTTTGCCCTTGCTATTATCCCCGAAGGTCACAAAGCCTCCGTCTTTAGGTGTAAGAGTGGTGAATTTTGTTTTGTCTCCCGTCATATGTCTTGAGCATCCACTATCTAAGAACCACTTGTCCTCGTTGATTTTTGACCTCAAGCATACCTACAAGACAAAACGATCATTGGTACCCTAATCCACTTTTGGGTCCTTGAGGGTTAGTGTCTCGACCCTTTGGAATCCAAACCAAATCATTTCTATTTACTTTATACCTATAAGGGCAATAAACATAATCTTCATAGTGATCACTACGGTTGCAAGTAATACATTTAACATGCATGGTTGGTTTGACAAAACGATTATAAACTAAGTTATTTTTATACGAGTTGTTCTTACGAGAGTAATTTGGTTGTCTATTTTCATTCTTCGCCACTTGTTTGGTGAATAGATTTTTATGCTTTGCCGTTAAGAGTGGGTTGTATCCTACACCGGTTTTATCATATGCGCCTTGTTGAGAAGCTAATATAGTGCTTAGCATTTTACTTCCCTTAGTGAATTTAGTGAGAGTAAGTTCGGCGCTATCCGCCTTAAGTTTACATGAGCTAAGGTCATTAACTAACTTATCATTTTCTATGGTAAGTTCGGTATTTTTAGACGTGAGTGAGTCATTTTTTATAGATAAATTTTCAAGTTCATCTTGTAGAGTAATTAGCATTTTTATAAAGGATTTGTTTTTACCTCTAGCTTTTTCTAACGAGGCTAACACATCATTTATATCAAAATCATCATCACTAGAAATAGAAGAGTTAGAGGAGTGATAGCTTACATCCTCGGTATCGTCGTCTCTAGCCATGAGACATAGATTTGCGACTTCTTCATTGTCGCTATCGGAGCTATCATCATCACTCCCCCATGCGGCCATCAATGCCTTTTTGTGTTCCCTTTTCTTTTCGAACTTGTCCTTTTTCTTCAAGGGACATTCGTTTTGCATATGGCCGGGTTTGTGACATTTGTAGCAAATGATTTTGTCCTTCTTGTTTGATTTGTCGGAAGGCTCTCCCTTATACTCCTTTTTCCGAAATCGTTGTCCGCCCTTCTTTTTCCAACTTAGGAACTTGTTGTAGCGTTTGGCGAAGAGTGCCATTTCATCATCCTCACTAGAGGAATCGTTGTCGTTATCATTATTTGTTGTGCATTTGAAGGCGATGCCTTTCTTCTTTTTCGAGTCATCCTCTTGCTTTCGAGTCGTCATGTCGAGTTCATGAGTGCTTAAGGATCCAATGAGGTTGTCGAGAGAGAGAGTGTTCATGTCCTTGGATTCTTGAATAGCCGTCACTTTAGATTCCCATTTCCTCGGTAGACTCCTTAGGATCTTGGTCACCATCTCCTTGCTAGAATACACTTTTTCCAATCTTTTAAGATCGTTACTAATTTTAGTAAAACGAGTGTACATAGAAGCAATAGACTCGTCATCATCAACCTTAAACAATTCATAATCATGAATAAGCATGCTAATTTTAGAGTCCTTAACTTGACTAGTTCCTTCGTGCATAATAGCCAGCTTATCCCACATTTGCTTAGCGGTGTCACAACCGGAAATCTTATCATATTCACTAGGCGAGAGCGCACAAGTGATAGAGGTCATAGCCCTACAATTTAGGGAGAAGGCGAGGCGTTCATCGGTGTCTAGTTCCTCTACAAGTTTATCTAAGCCCTTTCTCCTAGGCATTTTATAACCTTTACTAATGCTAATCCATTGATCTATTTCGAAACCACAAAGGAAATTTTTTATGAGATCTCTCCAATAGGGATAGTTTGTACCGTCAAAGAACGGGGGCCTAGTTATGGATTTAGAGTCGGCGTACGAAGACATAGCGGATCTTTAAACTATAAAATCGTTAGATTTTTGTAAATATAATAGCTAAGCTCTGATACCAATTGTTGGTCCGTAAGTGTCTAAACCTTAGGGGGGGGGGGGTGAATAAGGTTTTGTACGTTTTTCGCGGAATAAAAAACTATGTGTTATTAACTAAGCAAATTAGTGGATTTTATAACTTAAACAAATTCGTTAACAAATAATAGCTAATTTAATTTAAGCAAGCAATGAATATAAGAAATAAATAATTTGCAAAAAGTAAAAGTTGAGGGAAAAGAAATAACACAAGATTTATAGAGGTTCGGCAAAACGTGCCTACGTCCTCTCCTCAGATTTCACTTCCGAGTGTTTCACTAAAATATCGTTCCAAGGTTACAACCTAACGAGCTTGATCAACCGATTTAGCTCCCCCTCACTTTATGAGTATCCCGAATGAAAAGCCTAGAACTTTTAAGGCACACTTGCTTGAAAAGCTTCTACCCGATCACTCGCTCACAAATGATTTTATGAAACACTCTTTTACAAGATTGAATTTGAATGGTTCACTTACTACCAAATAATATCTCGATGTTTATAAGATAACAATAATAATACACTCGAGAATGTTTATAAGTAAGAAAATGAGTAGTATAAGCTTGAAGAATTTTTTTGTAGGAATTGCTTAATTGTTGTATGATGATTAGGTTGCTTCTACAATGGATTTTGGGGCTTTTTGTAGAGCCAAAAAGGTCCAGTAATTAATGCATGACCGTTGGCAGTTGTTGAGTAGATTAGATACTAGTTTGCAGCAGTTCGCCCCATTCTCAGGATAAGCTGAAAAGCTGGAATTTCAAATTCTACAGAAACGATCGGTCGTTTCTGAAAAACGATCGGTCGTTTTTCATCTGTGGTCACTGGAGGAATTCATTCATAAAACGATCGGTCGTTTTATGCTGGCGATCGGTCGTTTTTCTTCTTTGCTCACTGGAAGGATTTCTGCCTAAAACGATCGGTCGTTTTAGGGTAGCGATCGGTCGTTGTTAGGTTGTGCTCACTGGAAGATTTAAGCACATAAATGATCGATCGTTTAGCCATGATCAGTCGTTTTTTGTTGTTCTGGGAAAGTTTCGGTTTTCTCGACATACTTTGAACGCCCGTAATTTGTATGTTTCAAATCCGATTGAGGTTCCGCTTGAACCGTTGGCTTCGTATTTACGTAAACTATCATTCCAAACCTTTGACATACTCGATAAATGATTAGTACGCAAAACGAGCTTTTTTCATGTTTTACAATTATTGTTATCATCAAAATAATCGATTAGAAGAACAATGTTCAACAATTAAAAAATTGAGTTATCATTGTTTGGTTATAATTAAAAAAATTGAGTTATCATTGTTTGGTTATGATTAAAAAATTGAGTTATCATTGTTTGGTTATAATTGAGTTATCATTGTTTTGGTTATTATTAATTGGTTATCATTGAGTTATCATTATTTGATTATCATTAATTGGTTATCATTGAGTTATCGGTTATAATTAATTGGTTATCATTGAGTTATCATTGTTTGGTTATCATTAATTGGTTATCATTGAGTTATCATTATTTAGTTATCATTAATTGGTTATCATTGAGTTATCATTGCTTGGTTATAATTAATTGGTTATCATTGTTTAATTGGATAATTAAAATAATTCTTTGGTTATCATTAAATGTGTATGTTTCTTATGTTGTTTTTATTGTTAAAAATAAAAATAGTTAGGATGGCAGAGCCAGGTCCACAGATTAAAGGCAGGTTGGGTATTTTACGATAGACTGGTCATATTTCTAATCAGACTTGGGATGCTGGAAGAGAAGCGGGTAGAGGAGATACCAATAAGATTAGGGTTTATAATTATAGTTGGCAGATACCGACGCCTGACAGGGTAGTTCAAAATATGATTAGGGCTGGTTTTTACGGTATTCACACTATAGGTAATTATACCGTAGACCGAGGCTAGCTTACAGCCTTAGTTGATAGGTGGCGTGATGAGACGCACTCGTTCCATTTTGTCGGTGGAGAGTTGGGGATATCTTTACAGGATGTAGAGATTATGTTTGGTCTCAGGGTGGATGGTCTTGCTGTTACCCGATCGGAGCGGAATGATAACAGGGCGAGCAGGTTAGATATGATAGAGAGTTTGTTGGGTGTTAGACTGGCTGACAATCAAGTGGATACAAACTGTTTGACAGTTAGACTTGATTGGATGTTACACATCTTTGGTGAATTACCCCCCAACCCTAATGAGGAGCGTTTGCTATATCAGTCTAGGGCTGCCATGTTATTATTACTGGGGGCACATGTGTTTTTGGATAAGAGCAGTGATCAGATTCCACTCTGGCCTCTGCCATTTCTGGAGGATTTTGACACATGTGCTGAGTATAGTTGGGGATCAGCTCTTCTGGCCTGGTTAGAGGCTAATCTATTCAAGTTGGTACGTCGTAAGACAAACGGAGTAAGCGGGGCGGTGATGTTTCTCGATATGTGGGCGATGACCAGACTACTGCCGGTTAGACCATGTGAAGAGCTACCGGAAGATATCGAGCCACCTGAGGGCTTGCCTAGGTTCCCCCTCGGTTACAGGTATGATATTATTTAGTTTTTATTTTGGATTTCTGTTTTTTTTATTGTGTCATCTATCATTTACTTATCTTATTTATATTTATTGTTTATCGGGTTTTGTTTGTATATTACAGATGGAAGATTTGGAGGCAAACTAACCTTAAGCCATATGTCTACAGACATAATGTGGTCCACATACGTGACCAGTTTGACCATATATCGCATGAACAGGTAAATTTTAACTTTCTTATTTCCTACATGCAACTTACGTATTATATGTTGTATATGTTTGCATTGGTCTTATGTTCGCAGAATTTATTACTAGTATTTTTAAACCCTTGTTTACATATTCTAATAATAATTTTGCTGATTACAGATAGTCTGGCAACCTTACGGGAACCTCGATGACTATCCGGAATACTGCACGCGGGGCCGTTATATGTGGCATTGTTCTGTGCCTCTCATTTGTAATGAGAAGATTGAGTTCCACCCCGCGGACAGGCTCATGAGACAGTTCGGTTTTGTTCAGCGGGTCCCTACATATATTTGGAAACCCAGACAGGGTCACGGCAAGGATAGAAGATATGGGATTGGGCAAAAACACGACTGCCCTTTACTTTTTGCAGAGTTTATAGCCGTGTAGAATGACCGCCACAACCGTCTTATTAACGGCGAATTTGGCACGGGGACGTCACCGGATTACATGAGATGGTATAGAGAGAGGACCCGGATCTTTATAAACCCACCTGAACTTGCCCGGCCATCTCACGGTTTCCGGAAGCATACGGGGTTGTTCAATAAAATGGTAACAACTAATTAAAGTTCATTAATATTTGATTGTTATTTTTTTGTTTGGGTATTTCAATACTTATAAATCGTTTTTTATTGGTTTTTTTTTTTCAGAAAGCGGTATTGCGCCGCAATTTCAAATCGTTCAAACGGCTAAAAGCAAAAACGGAAGTGGACTTACTACGTGCGGACTTCGCTTAAATGGGAATGAATCCGTATGGGTCAGCTGATGAACAGTCGGATGAGGAGGATGACGATGACGACGACGATGGTGATGACGACCTACGTTACGACCCAAGAACTTACACTAGGGCTTCAAGTTGTCGGCGTCCCGACGAAAGAGGCAGAGGGGAAGGCGAATCTAGTAGCGGCGGGCGTAGCGGGGGTAGAAGATCGAGTGGAGGTCGACCCCCGACTACAGATCAGGGTCCGGGTCCGAGTTCAAGCGGTCATGGTCGTCGTGCTTCTTTTGCTGGGTCGGACTACGTTCAGGATGATGTTCCGTTCGATCATCATAGACAATCATTTGGGTCGTACGACAGTTGGAGTCGATGATTGACACTTACATCCCACGAGCGTGCTCCGCATCCAGAATCGCAGCATCGACAGAGACGTCGTACGGAGCTAAACGAAATCGAAGAGTCTACTGAGCCGTCATCGGATAGATTAACATCGGCGGGAAAGATGCTCCCTACGTCCAACTTTAAATCATTTAGTCGTTACAAAAAAAATGCACATTTGTGTTTTTTGTATTTGATTTCTATGTTTGATTTGTAAGTTTTATTCTTAGCTGAGTTGGAATATTATAAATTCGTAAGTTTAATTTGATTTGTATGTTTGATTTGTACGTTATAAATTCGTAAGTTTAATTTGATTCGTATGTTTGATTTGTATGTTTGTAAAAAATATTCTGTATTTTAATTGATAGGACCAATATTGAGTTTTTACAAAAATGCAGGGACTGATTTGCAATTTTCTGAAAATATACATACAAACCGTACATTTAATGTACGGTTTGTACAGATTTCATACAAACCGTAAATTTAATGTACGGTTTGTATGAAATCTGTACAAACCGTACATTAAATGTACGGTTTGTACCCTTTATTTAAGCAGTGTTTATTTTACAAATGTACTTTTTGCACTGAATCACGGTTAATAAAGTAAAAAAAAAAAAACACTACAAACCGTAAAAGTAATCTACGGTTTGTAGTGTAAATGACATTGGATACCATATCCATCAAATGCATCCGACAACACTTTCCCACTTTTGAATTATTATGATATAACAACCCTATCCGAAAATGACTACTCACATTATTATATTTTGAAAATGACTACACAAAAAAAAACACTACAAACCGTAAAAATAATCTACGGTTTGTAGTGTAAATGGCATTGGATACCATATCTATCAAAATAAATCTGACAACACCTTATCACTTTTGAATTATTATGAGTTGACAACCCTATCCGAAAATGACTACTCAATGCATTATTAAAGTTTGGAAATGACACCACCTTGTGGGGTTTCTGAAATTAACACTATAAATATGGCTCATTTTTGCCAATTCTAACAAACCCTAAAATCAAATTTCAATACTTTTCAAAAATCTCATAGAAAATACTCATTTCTCCCCAAAAAAAAAATATAAACAAACACTTTTCGAAAATGAATTACGACTATGGTTATGACAACAACCAATGGAATAACAACAATGCGAATTCATCCAGTGGCTCAAATGATGAGCTAACTGATTATACAGAGCACTTTCAAGTTGATGAATTGACTTGGGATACAAGGGATGAAATGCTTGCTGATCTTGCTGATGTGGCTGGAAATTGGGGTTTTATTCTTACGATTCGTAGGTCTGGAGGGGGTGATGGGAGCAGAACACCGTATGTTGATATTGTGTGTGATAAATCAGGGGTTTACGAAAAAAAGAAACCATCTTCCGTAAATTCAGGTACAAAGAAGAAAGATTGTCCATTTTTTATTAAAGGTTACGTAGTTAATGGTGAATGGATGTGTCAAGTAGAAAATGGACAACATAACCACCCACCTCCAACTTACCTTCAAGGGCAAGCACGATGTGCTCGTTTAACCCAAGATGAAAAATAAATTGTTAAAACTTTAAGGCAAAGTAGTTTTAAAGTTGGTGCAATATTAGAGGCCATCAAAAATAGAAATCCTGACAATGTATCAAACACAAAAACGATACATAATTATTTGGCTGGACTGAAATTTAAAGAACGAGATGGTAGAAACCCGATACATGAACTGTTTCATTTGTTGGATAGACATCGCTACACATTCTACTATAATATAAACCCAACAACCCATTGCCTTGAGAACTTGTTTTTTGCACATCCCGATTCTATAAGGATGTTCAAAGCTTTTCCTGATGTCTTGTTAATGGATTGTACATATAGGACAAACCGTTTTAATATGTCATTTCTAGAAGTCGTAGGAATGACATCAACGAACCAAACATATTGTTTAGTTTTTGTTTTCATGAGTGATGAGACAATGTAAAGTTATATATGTGCATTGGAAAAAGTTAAAGTTACATTGGAGGGTTGTATACTACCTAGGGTGTTTGTAACCGACAGGGAAATGGCCTTATCAAATTGCTTTATCCGTTGTTTTTCCCGATTCTCATCATATTTTGTGCACTTTTCATATTGCAAAAAATATTTTGAAAAACTGCCGTAAAAAGATCCCTGACGAGGAGTGGCAAACGTTTCTAGATTATTGGGGTTTATTGGTTGATTCTGAGTCGATAGAGGAGTACAATCATAACCGAGCTTATTTCAATTCCTCTTACAAATCGTACCCTGCTGTGATTAAATATGTAGACAAGCTTTTAAATGATTATGCTGAAAAGTTTGTTGCATGCTATACCAACCATACAACACATCTAGGTAACAGAACTAGCAATCGAGCCGAACAACAACATGCTAAGCCAAACAGATCTCTTTCCACAAATACTGGCTCGCTTGAAAATGTTTGGGTAGAGGTGAATAGAATTCTAGAAAAACAGTTTGAGGATATTAAGATGAAGTTGGATAAATGCAAGTCTTATTTTCCACATTCTGAACGAATACCTCTATTTATAAATCTTAGGTCGTATATCACACACTATGCCTTTGATTTATTATTTCAAGAACACAAAAAATGTAGTGGCCAGGCTGATGAGAATTGTTCTTGCGGTTTCAAATTGTCTCACGGGTTACCTTGTCATCATATTATGAGTGAACATATTTTATTCGGGAAGCCTCTTCCTCTAGAATATGTTCATCCATTCTGGAAAAAATTAGACGTAATTGATGATAATGGGAACACCGATGATTATGGGGTAGAGGGTGATCTAGAAGAGTTTAAAAGTGTTTATTCTAGCAAAACTAATGTTGAAAAACGGCGTATGAAAACACAATTCCGAGAGATAATCGTACCATCTAGAACATCCATGAATGACCCCGAAGTGAGACAAAATAGGGGGAGACCTAGAAAAGAAGACAAATCTAGTAAGAGAGATAAGTCGGGATGGGAGTATGTGGAGGAACAGAGTGCTGGTGCTAGTAGGGACAAGGGCAAAGGTAAGACGGATGAAACACCGGAGGTAAGGGTAAAACCAACTAGGAGGCCGCGAAACCAGAACCCTAAACTCACCTCCTAATAGGCCAACCTTCCTGTACATTGACCAAATATGGGTCATGTTACATAGTTACATCGAAACGGTTTATGATGTGCGTGAGGATGGTAACTGTGGATTCTGGGTACTTGCAAATGTGACGGGTAAACAGCATGGGGAAGATGATTGGTACGCGGTAAGATGTGAGTTGTTTCAAGAGCTGCAGCAAATGAAATGTGTTTATTATGAGCTGTTTGAGAATCTTGATTTTGACAATTACCGGTATGATTATATTTTATCAAGTTTAAATTTTTATCATGCTACAAATCCCGCACCTTATGACAAATGGATGAGATTTATGTCTTATGGTTTTTTAATTGCTTCTCATTACAATATGCCAATTGTATTGTTGTTCTTATGGCAAAATAAAAATTGAGGGGTACAAGTGTGGAACGCCACTTTTTTACCTCTTTATACCGGTCCGCTTCAGTGAACGACATATTACATCCCGACTGTAATGGTGTTCGTCAACAGTTGTCACTATGCTCAGGTTATTCCTAAAGAAGGGATCTTTCCAATGCCAGGAATTATAGCACGGTGGGAACAAACACGCACTGAGGCAGCTGCGCCATGGAAGGAACTTTTTCGACCAAATTTCAAGTTATATATGGCGCTGGAAAAGCAATCGGAAAAGCAAAAAGCAAATGAAGAAGAACCTATAGACCTAAGTCCATAATCAGTTTTTTATTTTTAATTTTATGTAAATTACTATTTTTTCCAAGTTGTTGTAAATTTATATGATGTAAACAAATGTTTAATAAATTTGTTTTATGAAATTTAGTTCATGTTTGCATATTGAGTTAATTCTTTTATAAAATTTATATAATTTATGATTGTTTCATTCAAGAAAATTGTCGATTGACACCAAATTGACGACTTAGTTAATGTTTCATATTGCGTTATACAAGTGTTAAAAACAAACAAAAAAACTTCACAAAAATTGACGATTTAGTTAATCATTCAATAAATATCAACTTATACAATTGACGAAAATATAACATGAACCAAAAACATAAAATTTATCAAATCAACTTTTTTTGTGTAAATTTGTGTAAATTTTGTGTTTATTTTGAGAGTTTGTTAGCATATTGGTAATTTATTTTATGAAATTTTTTAAAAATAAGGCATTTAGTTTTTTTATTAAAAAAATCATATTTAATTTAAAAAAAATATTCAGTATTTTAATTTTAATTATTAGAATTTTAATTTTAATTTTTAATGTGTAAATTCTGAGAAAATACACAGACCGTAGATTTAATCTACGATGTAAACCGTAGATTAAATCTACGGTCTGTATCTTTCTGTGTAAACCGTAGATTTAATCTACGGTTTACAGTGAAACACTGTAGACCGTAGATTAAATCTACGGTCTGTGCGTTTTTACAGAAATTTTGAAGTTTAAACATCCAACCTCAATCAATAATTATTCATCTATTCACTAACTTTTAATTTCATAAAAAAAAACATGTAAGTTTGATGTTGTTATGAACTCTTGGAATGTACCTTTTTATTTTCATTTGGTCCTAGACAATTGCAATTAAAATATAATAATATCTAAAAAATATATATTTTCTGAAGTGTAACGAGTTGTAACCGGAAACAAATTTTCCAAGTTCGAATGGTGAAGTTTCGTCAGGTTTTCGGGTTTTTTTTTCATATGTATTCTTAAAAAAAATTTGATTTTTTTTAAATCAACGTATTATTTTATTTTTAAAGTGTTTGTTCAAAAAAAACTGTAAAGTTTGACCTCATATATATATATTTTTTATATTAAATTGTTTGTATGACAATTTATAAGGTAGTATAATAATATTAATAAAAAAAAACATATATGTTGTGTGACATATTAGCTCGTTATAGATATATATAGAGATATGTATAGATATAGAGAGAGGTATGAGAGACAACAATAAGGAAAACTTTATTAATCAGAATGTATGAATGAATGTGAAATACAAGACCCCTAACCCTCTTTATATAGATAGAGGGGTAGGGTTACAAGCCCACTTGAGCCCATAAAGTATAAGCCCAAGAGTCCAATAATATCCTACAACACTCCCCCTTTGGACGTCTTGAATTCTTCGTTTTCATGCAGTTGATCTGAGTCGAGTTCATTCGCAGTGCTAAACACATAAAAACCTTAGGGCCGGAAAACCCAGTGTGGGACAAAACCGGTACCTAGGAGAAACTGTGTAGCCGAATGATATAGGCCGAAATTCCATGTAATTAACTAACCACAAAACAGTGTCTCGTCAAAAACTTGGCAGAGCAAACCCAATGGGAAAATCTCTGATCGAAGGAAAAAGAGTGCAACAGTGGTAGTAGTAGGGGATCAACCACAAAACAGGTGCCTCATCAAAACCTTGCTAGAGTAAACCCAGTGGGAAAAACCTCTAGTCGAAGGACAAAAGAGTACACAGTGGTAAGAAGTATACAACAGGATACTCCCCCTAATTTCGGTAATCTTAAGTGAGATATAATGGGAACGTGTCTCGCTAAAAACCTTGCCAAGGAAAATCCAGTGGGAAAAAACCTTGGTCTAAGGACAAAAAGAGTACACGAGCATACGACTGCATGCTCCCCCTCACTTGCACACGACAGGGTGCGAGAATTTCGACTAAGTAGTAATTAGTACAATAAGCATTCACATGGATGCTCTCCCTCACTTGCACACGACTGGGTGCAAGGATTTCATATTTCAAGAAAGAGTACGAGCATTCGACTGGATGCTTCATTTACTTGCACACGGATGGATGCAAGAAAATCTAACGTGGAATAGAACGAGCATTCAACAGGATGTTCTTAAACTTCATATGTGAAGATTTATTTCGGCAAGAAATGCTAAATAGCATAATCTAGTCATCTCTCTCTTAATCGATAACAACAAGTTGTCCTCAAATAAGACAAGTTTTTATCTGGATCGTGAGACAGAGCATATGTAATTCAAATATGACTAATACGAACTCGAAGCCATATACACTCTCTAGTCGTCTCATAGAGCACGAGTAGATCAGAGTGATTCGTTTGGAGTCATTCGAAGACCTCCAAGATATTGCCTTATTCCTAATGGTAAAGACAGACCATGTTAGGAATATCCCTTATGCGGGTTTGATAAGTAACCGGCATCGGTATAACCGAAAAAGGGTTGCGTTAATTCGAGTACCGAAGGGGGTAGGTACACTCGATGACGCAAATGGGATAAACTAGCCCACTTCCAAAATTACCATAAGGTAAGGGAATGTGTCTTTAGTGCCATTTCGATGGCAGCGTGTTAGCGCGATGCTATGTCGAGCTATATCATTCACAGCAGAGAAGATGTTCATCATAGTACATTAGACCAAGTACAATGATGCGCTTATTGTACTTAGATATGAACATCATGGTTCAATATCTCTTTGTCGTCTCATCAGGGACGGACCGGGTCTATATCAATATCTCTTTGCCACTGAGTACTCTTTTAGGCAAGTAGTTGATGAAATTATGTGGTACCGTGTTACCCACTATTTCCAGAAAAATCAACTATCCGATAAGTATTGCCTAAAATATCATAATTTAAAGTTTGGTCACATTTGTCAAAGGAATTTGCTCAAAACACTTTAAATTATTTCGAGAAATTTCGTAAACAGGCAAACCATAATCCAAAAGTATGTCCAAATGGAAAAATCATAATCCAAATGGAAAAACATAATCCAGATGAGCGAAAAAATGGCTCAATGATTTATCAAAATCAATAAAGAAAGGTCCCAAACTCATTTGAGCCACAATACCGGGGGTCTCAAGAGTTTCCTTTCAATTAGCTTTAACCACATTAGCATCGGTTTTTGCACCTTTGTAATAGTTTTGAACTATTTAAGGAGTAACCGTGCATGACATTTGTATTTATAGCATAGAGTTGCCTCATTGAGCATTATCTCTTGTTTTGTGACAACGGGCCATATTGTTCCTTTCAATTACTGTCTTGGAGCCACATGTTTTCGATTTTGACGATTGTCTAAAATCTCACTTGGCTAGGCGATTCATCTGGATCGCGACAGTTCGAGACAAATAACATTTGTCTCGGTTCTCGATTCGTGGAAAAAAATATACACGAAGAGCATTAATATCAGACAAAAAATTCGCCATTGACCCAATAGGATTAAAACTACTCACCGGAGTAATTTCTTATCCAATAATAGATGGGTGATAAAGGAACATGGTGAATATAAATTCACGATACTGCTTATGGAATACAATTTCCAAGCTAGTATTTTGGTGAAGGATTACTCCAATATGTCAATTTCAGACATTTGTTCACCATAGACGTCATCACGTCTCAAATGTGGCGGCGGAATAAAATCAACGCCTTAGCATTCATCCTGATGGTAACAACAAACTCGTGTTTTACTCATCAAAGATGGCATCCAAAAAAATTTTTGGACATCACATTTTCACACATCAGGATGAGTAACATGTGGTGACGGATTAAAATCAACGTTTAAATAGTCATTTCGCAAGTATGTTTTACGATTTTTTCTCATCATAGATGGCATCCAACATGTGTTGGGAGTTCTGAATTATTTATCATATAAAACGACTGGTTTATATGTTTATGGTTTGCACAAGCATAAACTTTATTTCGAAACGACATGTTCGAAAATATTAGTTTTGCTTCTCATGTGAATCGGTTCTCATTGATCGAACGACGGGTCGATACTGAAACACCAATTCAGCGAAACATACATCACTATATAAACACACTCGGGGAAATTATTATTTAGTCAACCCCTTTCGGTAGCTCTATTTGAACACGACCAGGAAAGACGGTGAGGGGGGTGGGCACAAATGCCTCTTAAAAACCGACCTCATTAGGAGAACGACTTCCGCCTTTATCTTTCCTAGACATCGTATCCAAATAGGTGAGCCTATTTGGGGAATATTCATAATTTTTCCAACTTAAATGTGAATATATACGATTTTCGCTTTTTATATATGGCAATAATATTAACAATATAGACAATATCTATCTAGATTAACCACATATATATATAAACAGACAGTAAATATATTTTAGGATCTATCTAATCATGCAGTAGATTTGCTGTTTTAAACAAATCAATTTAATATTATCAATCAATCCATAAAGATTCTAACATATCAAATCAAATCAATTTAAGATTATCAATCAATCCATAAAGATTCTAACATATCAAATCAAATCAATTTAAGATTATCAATTAGATCTAATCCAATAATTTACTGGCATATGTGATATTTATATATATGATAATATCAAAAAGATATGATTATGCTAACAAGATATCAATCAATTATCTATGTTTATCGCCATATTAATAATTCTATACATGGTAGTTTTAACATGCAAGCAAGCAATATATTTTTAATTACCAATCAATTGTATATATGGTAAAAAAAAACATTTTAACATGCAAAGGGGTTAAATTTACATGGAAACATATCAATTTATTCAATTAACATGCAATTTTTATTCGCTTGTCTTTTAATAAAAAAAATATATGCATGTGTGTGTATTTACCAAATATTATATCTTATCAACCATATGTACTGTTTTCGTATAAGTATTATACTACAGGACCATGCGTATAATTACAGCAAACTATATATCTATTTACAGCATTATTACATATACAGTCCAGAATTTCAGACAAGTTTCAGTTTAGTCCTTGAGTAATTTACAGAATAGTTTACAGCTTTCAGAGAATTACAAATCAGTACATACGTTTCAGTTTGTTGCAGATTTAATCCGACAGATTAATACATGTTTTACAATTACATGATTTTCGATTTACAAATCGGTTATACATATAATAAGTACACAACTCATTGATGCTATACAAATCATTTATTGATGTAAATTGTTGATTAACTATGGTCAGTATATACGCATAATATACAATATGTACTGTTATCAATTTGTTATACTTGTTAGTATATGTTTTTTTTTTCATGCTAGTAGTAAATTATGGCAATAGTACTAGTTTTTTTTTTCATGCTAGTAGTAATTTATGGCAATAGTACTAGATACATGGCAACTTGCATATATATATATATATATATATATATACTACAGATACAGATCATCACATACATTCACAATATGTCTTATGATTATTTAATATGCAAACAGCAGTGGTTATGTTAATGTATTATTAACAAGTAGTACTAGTAACATTGTGATTACATAACATGCAATTTACAGCCGTGACTACATGCAAATATATAACGTATGGTTACACTACTGTTACGGTATAAATTGAGTTTTTTTTTTTTTTTTTTATAAAAAATCGGTACCTTTCGCACGGTATGTTGGTGAAGGTCGATATAGCAAAATTCTAAAAAAACCGGATAAAACTCAAGTTTTATTGAACCCAGAATCCGTACTCCAATCTCCGAAAGCAGTGCTGATAACGTGTTGTGTGACATATTAGCTCGTTATAGATATATATAGAGATATGTATAGATATAGGGAGAGGTATGAGAGACAACAATAATGAAGACTTTATTAATCAGAATGTATGATAGAGGGGTAGGGTTACAAGCTCACTTGAGCTCCTAAAGTATAAGGAGGAGTCTAATAATATCTTACAAGAATATATATAATTTACAGATTTTTTTAAATAAACAATTTAAAAATAAAATAGTGATTTGATTTAAAAACAAGAAGTTAGGAAAAACTATAAAAAACCGATGATCTGAAAAAACACGACGATTTCAAAGAAAATAAGCATTTGTTCCCAAACAAACTGCTCTGCTCTATTTAAAAAAAAAAAAAATGTACTCTATATAGTAGATTAGAGAGAGAGAGAGAGAAGAGGGATGGAAGACGAAGAAGATGAAGCACCGATGGCAGTAAAAATGAGCGAATCATTTATTAATAATTCTGATTTAATAATTACTAAAGAAGCTTCTCCTTTAATTCCACCACCCGTTGGTGTTACTCTCATCACTGGCTATCTCGGCTCCGGTAAATCCACTGTATGTTACTTTATTTTATTTATATAACTTTTCTCTCTTTTTCTTCCTTCTTCCCTCTTCATTGTTTGGTTTTATGTTTTTATGCTTTAGCATTGAAACGAGTGAATAATGCTAAATTGGTATCCAGCCTATCGGTTTTAACAATTTAGTACCTAACCTACGTGCTTTTTACTCAAGCTTTGTGCTTAACATCCAATTAAGGCACTCATGTCCAATTAATCTTTATAGATTGGTACCAAACTGGTAAAAGTTGGTAAGTTTTGTTACTAGTTTGGTTACATGTACTGTAGTTTGGCTACCAAATTAGTATAACATCATAGTATAAGGTATTAAATAGTGTTTTTCTAATTAGAAAATAGAGCGACAACAAGTAAGAGTGCAGTGATTGAAGATAAACCATTAAGGTTGTATATTAATTTAGAAAAGTAGGTAAGTTGGGTCCTAAATTGCTAAAAGTTGATAATTTAGGCACCAATTTAGTATTTTTCCCTTGAAATGATTGTAGTTGGTGTATTGTTTACTTTTCATTAGCAATAACTATTAAGTTTAAGAATTACTATACCCTTCTTCTTATCTTTTATTTTTCCCTTTCCATTTTCATTCTTGGATTTTGTTTTTATACTCGACTGAAATTGATTCTTCTTCTTAAGACGTGGATTATTTACTTTCCATTAGCAATAATTGTATGTTTTAAATATACCTTTGAAGTGCACTGTAAGTAAAAAAAAATGTAACCTTTTTCTAATATTTATTTTCTTTTCCATTTTCAATTTTGTGTTTTGTTTTTATACTTCAGCATTGAAATGATGATGGCTTGTTTCTAAGAGGATGGATTATTTTCTTTCCGTTAGCAATTAGTGTAAGTTTTAAAAATACCTTTTGAGTGCAATGAAGGTGAAGGTCCTTTTTGTAGGAAATTGTGGATAAAGTATTTAAATTAGCAAAAAAAAGTATTTAAAATTGTATACATTGCAGTAATATTTTTATTTGAGAATATAGTCAATCTCTGTTTTAGTCTATACTTTAGCATTAATATGAAAGTAGCTCGTTTATTTGATACGTATAAAAATGTACGTCAGTAGTTTTCTTTTTATGAGGGTAGAGAATTTAGTGTTTATTCACAATTCGAAATGTTATTGATACCTTTGGTAAATGTAAAATTGTGAGAGGTTAATAATAGTGCAAAGAAGGTGGCTTTGAAAAGTTAATTTATTTCTTATAGAAACATACTATTGATAAGATATTTAAAACATAAATTATTTTTTATTTGAGAATATAGATTAGCTGATTTACTTAAAACTCATATTCACCCTTTTGCTCAAAAGTGAATAAAATGTAAAATAGGTACACTTCGTTTGACCAAACGAGGTTAATACCGTCTTAGTAAAAACTTTTTGTCAAAAAATACAAAATTTAGATATATATTTGTGTGAGAATGTATGCAATAAATCAGTAATTTGGTCAATTAGAAAAGGTTGAAATAATATTCTTTGGGCTCGCATTAAGGAACGTAATGTATTCATATACCATAAGTTCACATGAATAATAGCATAATTCAAACAGTAGATCTGCGAAAGGGAAAAAGGTTGAATTCTGCATATGTATGCAAGCAGAAATTTATTCTGTTAATCGGGTTGTCAAAACAGTTGAATTGTTTTAATAGATAAAAAGCGCATACTTTTTCAACATCATCACTTCACACCAACATAAGTACAAGTAAAATTTAACAGTTCACTAAACTCGCTTATTGAAAAATTCAGTTTTGCTTTCCAACCTTTTTGGAATGGGGTAAGTTTCTTTGAAAATTACAGAGTCTAAGCTAATTTAGCTGACTGCGTTCCATATCCCGTTCTAGAATTTCACAGTAACCAAAAACTCAATTTTTTTTAAAATTGTTATCCAGTTTTCCCTTTTTGCTTCCTACTGGTATCTTGTAAACAATGTTGTAGTGTATAGAGAAATAATTCTTCTGCAATAGCCAATTTGGACCTTATAGTAGTGCCTGGTATTCGCAAAAATAATCGATTTCTTTTAAAAAAGATTTTTTATTTTGTTTTTATAAGAGAAACTGGAATGACATCTATCAAACCAATCTTTATATTGATTATGCGATTATTGTCCACAAAAAAAGAAGAAAAGAGCAAACGGATTGAGTTCTAAACTTAAAACTTTGTTCATATTCGATTATCAGTATGGTTTGATTTCTGTTTGTGCAAATTTCGAAAAAGTTATATATAAGCTACATACCTAATATAAAATTGTTCATTTACTGATTAAATGTGAAATGGGAGTTCTGATGTTAAACAAAATTTAACATGGGGAGGTGGTGTCTTTTCAGCTGGTCAATTATGTTTTGAACACCCAACATGGAAAGAGAATCGCAGTGATACTAAACGAGTTTGGTGAGGAGATTGGAGTAGAGAAGGCTATGATCAATGAAGGAGAAGGAGGTGCTCTTGTTGAAGAATGGGTTGAGCTTGCAAATGGGTGCATTTGTTGCACAGTTAAACATAGCTTGGTTCAAGCACTGGAGCAACTTGTGCAAAGGAAAGAGAGGTAATCGCTATAACATTTCATGGGTGTATAGCAGACATTGTTTGAGATACACTTCCTTTATGTGTCGCGATTGACATGGGCGATAATATAAGTTATTTGAGTTCAGCTCCGCCTTAATAAAACTAGGCTAAAGTTTAACCGAACCTTTTGTAATGTAGGTTTTGTTTGGTGACTTGGTCGCAGCTTTACTGCAAATTAGCTGGATGGTATTAAGCTGAAAAAAAAGCTGCGGTCATCCACCTTAAAGCTTCTAGCCTAGTTAGGCCAAACAAAACCAGAAAAGCTCAGCTTTCAAGTTCATCAACTGGATGCAGTTCCGCTTTTATGCTAAATAGAAAGGCTAAAGTCTGTCACCAAACAAGGCCCTAGTTAGATAGGATTTTCAGTTTCCGACATCCACTAACTTGTTCACCAAATCTTCACAATTGACTTTGTGTTTCCTGTACGCTTAGCCAAATATTTTTAGATTACTCTTTCTTTGTCTCCCTCTCGAGGTTAGAGAATTTTAAGTTTTTTGACTTTAGCTGGAGTTCTACTCTATGCAAACTGAGCTGAAGTTTGACTCCAAACTTTAGATGCCTAGTTAAAATACAAACTTATGTTTTGTAATCCAATACTTTTCTCACTCAATATACTCAATATCTGTGCCTGGCCGGCTCAATAGAATTTCACATAATTGGCGATGAAACAAATTTGGTCATCTTGTTTATTCATTTCAAAGTTTGGGATAATATTTACTTTGCTTGACGCGGCCCCTAAGCACGCCCTTTTGATAATTTAAATTTCTATTAGTTTTAAAAATTAGCTCTGGAAATTCTGCATTTTCCTTTTAATTCTGCTCAGACGCTCTTGAAAAGTTTCCTCTTCTCTTTCTCTCTTGACATATAAAACTTAAATTTGGACTCAGCGATGTTTGAATTTTCCATATTTTAAAATTTTACTTATGGTAACTTAGTAAAGATTTTACTTAATTTTTGTGAATTTAACCAGATGGTAGTTACTCAGTCCCATGATTGGGTGCTACTGACAGGTCACTTACCAATGAGGCTTTGTGTCTGTGAGCAGAGGGACTAGTACCTAAGTGCTTTCGAAGGAAGAGATCAAACCTTGCAAATTCGGCCAACACCAATCAGCATTTTTTCTCTTTTTCCCTAAACGCTTTTAGAGAAATTAAAAGTTTATCAAACTAATTAGACTGGAACCAGCTCTTAACTCTATTCTTCTGACAATTGGGGACAGAGACGTCGTACTCATGAGAAACTAAAAGTTTGTGAACTTCAACTTTTGGAATAAGTTTATTTACTTTAACTAACTACTAATACTTTGAAGCATGCCAATAGTCTTCCATGTTATCAATTCAGCTTATTAAACCCACTTGAGATTATTCGCTATTGTGTGTTGCTTAATGCACCAGTCTGACCTAACAATTAGTACTTCAATAGTGCTTTTGAGTTCATTATATAATGTTGGTGCCATTAACATTTAATATTGCGTATATTGGTGTCTAAATCGTGAAAATGAATAATATAGTTTCCACATGGGTAAAAACCAGTACCCTGGTAATTATGTTTAGAATATTAGTTGGTTTAAGCACTAAGGTGATTGCAGGCTAGATCATATATTGCTCGAAACCACTGGATTGGCGAATCCTGCTCCTCTTGCATCTATTCTCTGGTTGGATGATCAACTTGAATCTGATGTTAAGCTTGATTCGATTATCACGGTAAGTTTCAGAAATAAAAAAAGTTTTCTTTGGATTCTTTGTTTTGATAAGTAATATTTTATTTCCTTTTTGTGCTGTATTTCCTTTTTAACGTAAAACAAATGATTTAGCTTTGCACGTGTATTTTTTTCTTTGACATTAGCATACTTGTTTCTCTCTTTTCATAGGTTGTAGATGCTAAAAACCTCCGCTACCAGCTCCGAAAACACCACGAGTCATCCTTATTTCCTGAGGCATATTCACAAATAGCATTTGCGGTAATATTCAATACTCATACTCACGATTTTATTTATGGAAAACAGTAATTTACTGTCCAACTTCCATTTTCTTTACATATTTTTCTTATGAAGAGGAGGGTATGAAGGCTGCCAGAGAATTTCACTACACACGCTGGCGATCCCTACAAGAAGTTTCAAATTAACCAACCCCCACCACCCACCCCCAACACAGAAAAAAAAAAAAAAAAATCAGAAAAATGTTATTTTCTCTCCTGCCCTACCCACCCCTTACTTTTCCTTCTAAATTTATATAGAGACATATAAACATGTATTCCCTCCGTCCCAAAAAGATATACCAGTTTCTTAGATCTTGTCCCAAAAAGATTAGTCTACTTTCATGTGCCATTGTATAAGAAATCGGACTATCCTTTTAAACAGGATTTAAACAGGATTAGCCTAGCGACTTTGTATAAGAAATCGGACTATCCTTTTAAACAGGATTAGCCTAGCGACTTTTGGAACCTTGGCCCAAAAAAAGCTGTAATCTCATATTCAATTCTATGAAGTCCAATATAAGCGTTTACTAATTTGATTGTGAAGTTGTAGATTTTGTGGCTATGTTTGAATACGAACTCAGGCTCAATTTCGGGTATAGATGGATCTACTAATATTGAAAAAACTAAGGCATTTTCTATTTGGTGGGGAACTATAAATCATATTTATAATTTGGTAATTTCAAAATTATTGTGACGGCATCGTCTTTGTAGCAGGATAAGCTGGCAGAGTCCATATTATTGTGGTTTTCTTATACTGCTTTGTTGTGGTCTATTGGTTCGCCTTTTTATTGATTAGAAGTATGTAATCATTTATTAAATTTTTTCACTTCTACTTGTAGGATGTTGTAATTCTCAACAAGGTCGACCTGATTTCTTCAGAGGATCCTACTAGTACCATACATGAATTGGAAGAGGAAATCCTTCAAATTAATTCTCTCGCGAATATAATACATTCTGTGAGGTGTCAAGTTGACGTGTCCAAAATACTAAATCGCCAAGCTTATGATGCTTCTGTTAGTAATACTAAATCTCTTACTCTTTTGGTTAACAATTTCGAATTGCTTAAAACATATACTCCTACTCAATGTTTTAAAAATCACGCTATGTTGCGCAATGTTGCGCGAAATAGCTTTTTTGGGACTAAATTCGCTATTTGGATAGAAAAGCGCTAAATTCGCGCTATTGGGACTAAAAGCGCAAAAAACGCGAAATTATTTGACTGGTAGCGTAAATAGCGAGTTTTAAAAAAATAAAAGATTGGACTGGTAGCGTTATTATTAGACTGGTCCCTATGGTAAATAACATGTCACAATTCTCCCATATAGGTAATAACATGTCACATATTCGCCCCTATAGTAAATAACATGTCACAAATTCTCCCCTATAGTAATTAATATATCAATAAAACACATTTATCCCCAAATACTTAAAAAAACATCAGATTCTTTTAACCAAACATGCCTCTCTCTCTTTCTTACAAAAAAAACCACCACTAATTAAAAGTTTTTTCCGATCCCCCATGTATGCAAGATTGATACGGTTCACATGATTAATTATATACAAAATTGGGGTAGCAAACAAAACTATGTTATATTGGATAATTTCGAACGCTAAATATGACTCGTCTTACTATTAGTTTCCACTCTAGTACTTATATTGGATAATATATTTGCGAGATTATAATTTTGTTGTTTTGGATTATGTATTTGCTTAATTAAACGGCTGTTGTTTTTAACTTTTAATTTTGTTAACATAATTAGTATAAATTGCATGATTATAGTGCTATATTGTTATATATTTAGGCAAAAAAAAAGTACACCGCAAAGCGCCACGTAGCTACGCTATTTGCGCTTTTAGCGTTTCTCTCGAAAAAACGTTATGCTAGCGATAACGCTATTTAAAGCATTGCTCCTACTTAGGTTCTATTTAGTTGCACATTTTAGGAAAATAAGCTGGATTTTTTAGGTTTAGCGAAAAGCTGGTCCTTCCGGCTAAAGCTTCTAGCTTTTTAAGCCATATATCCAGAAAGCCCTGCTTTTAAGCTGGTCAACCGAATGCACTCCATTTTTCAAAGAAGAAGCACAAAATATGAGTGTGAAATCTGCAACCAAACAAGGGTCATGTTTCATTTTAAGTAATTTTTCCTTTTCGTTTGAACAGGCTACTCATTTGGAGGCTTTGTTGGAAGAGAATAAATCCCTAACTACAGCTGATCTTCATGATAACGGTGTCCGGACATTATGCTTTAGCGATCCACAGCCAGTTGATGTTGATAAGGTAATTCAGGAAATGGCTAAATAGTCTAGTAATTCTTTTTTGTTGGATTACGCTTTGTCATGGTTTTAGAAAGTTCAGATTTTGTTCTTCTGTCTTTCTCCAGGTTCGACTGTGGCTTGAAGAGATTCTTTGGGATAAGAAATACGATATGGAAGTTTATCGTTGTAAAGGAATTCTAAGTGTCAAAAACTCAGATCAACTTCACACTTTGCAGGTGAGATCTAAACCCATAACTTGCAGGTTTTGTGAAGAACATCTAAGGAATTAAGAGTTTAATTGACTGAGCTGGAACAGATAGAGAAACGGCTTAAATTTTTTAGCTTTTCCATGCCTATAAAAAACCAATAGGGGCATTTAGGCTGACTAAACGAAGTCAAGATAGAAAAAAAGCCACAATGGAACAGGCTTTGTGTGCTCATATGGTCCTTTTGTTAGTTGTTCGTGCAATGTAGCTTAGTTGTCATGGACACATTTCTTGTTAATAATTAGATAGGTATATTTCCGAAGAGATTCTTTTTCATATGCTTTTGACTGTAGATGACTTTTTCTTATGTTATTTCTACTTTAAGTAAGAGTTGGTATCTTGAACAAGAAGTTTGCCCACTATTCAAGCTTTGTATATACTTGGCAGGCCGTTCGAGAGATATACGAGATTGTACCTTCACGTAAATGGAGAAATGGAGAAAATCAGATTAACAAGATAGTATTTATTGGTAACTATACTTTCACCTGAAATTGAATCATTGCTTTTTCTACCTTTTTCTTTCAGTTCTTTTAAAAATGTTCATTTCTGCACTCTGACTTGCAGGTCAATCGCTAAATGAAGAAATACTTCTTGATTCTTTCAGAACATGCGTGTTGGAAACTTATTAAAGACATTTTGATTTTCTTGTAAAAGATAGCAATGAATCTCTAACCGGCAAAAGTTTGTCCCAAGAAACGTGTTATAGTTTGTGATCAGGTTTAGAGATCCGCTTGTTACGTTAGAATAAAAACACCCAGAACAAAAAGAATATAAAGGAAAAGAAATTTGGCAAAACTGTTATTTTGATTAATAATCAACGAACCGTTACAATCTCTAACTGCTAAACTTTAATAAACCTTAAAGTTTAACCTGATAGTTTAAATTTTGACCATCCAACTCAGGGAAAAGCATGAGTATTTATAGGCTATAACTAATCCTATTATCGTTAGGATTATGACCTGCTTCTAGTTCAACAAGGGAATAATTATAATTTAATCCTAATCCAACTAGGTTTAGTCCATAACAGTTATAACCATTCTAATACTAATCACTAAGGGGTATCCTTCTGCATCACGGCTTCCCCTTCACGAGCGTTGAGCTCCTGCTCAAACTAGAAAAGAATGTTAGGAAATGCCGTAACAGCCATTTCCTTGTTGTACCATTTGGCCTTACTGGGAAACTTGGAAACTGGCCAAGTTTCCCAACTCGGTGCGTGTCTCCCTTCCTTGTAGTTTTAGTTTTCATCTCGATGATGCAATCGGACAGCAGCGGGTGTTCTCTCTATATTGCCAAATCATCAACCGACGGCAAAACAACCTGAACTTTCAGGTAAACATCTAATAAAGATGGTTCAAACAGGTTCAAAATTTCAGCATTAACAACGGAATACATCTTCATCCACGGTGGCAGGTCCAGCTCAAAAGCATTGGCTCTAAACTTTCGTAGAATCTTGAACGGACCATAGCGAATAGGCTTCAATTTTTTCCCGACTCCTTTCAGTCTGTACTTACCCAAATGTAACCAAAACAGGTCACCCACCTCAAAAGTGCACTCAACACGATGCTTATCATGACGAGCCTTGTACTTCGCTTGAGTCTTCTTCAATTTCTCTTCAACTATCTCATGTACACTACTGATTCTCGCCATAAACCTTTTCCTTCAACATCTCTGTTTATAACCGAAAATGTCAAATCAAAAAGACCTTAGGGCAGATAACCGAGACATATACCTCAAATGGTGACTTCATCATAGACCCATGAAAAGCCCTATTAAATGCAAATTGAAGATACGACACTCTCACCCAAGTATTAGGATTCTTGGAATGAAAACCCAACAATAAATGAACTAGAGTACGATTCATGACTTCTGTTTGTGGTTGGAACGCGATGCTCATTTTCAACTTAGTATCCATCATTCCCCATAACGACCGCCAAAACCGTCCTAAAAACCGACCGTCTCTAAGAGGGCAACCCAAAATAACTCCAGACGTCTCTGAAGTTCAATTGTGTTGCTCCTTTGCCGGTAATCGTTTTTTGACATGAAATAAGGATAATCATCTTGCTGAACCGATCAACCACAATAAACAAGTAGTCATTCTTCCTCCTCGATATAGGCAGACCACTCATGAAGTCCATCGAAATACTCTCCCACATACGACTTGGAACCAGTAACGGTTGATAAAGCCCTAACTTCCTATTGGAAGGCTTTGATGTATTGCATCGAACGCAACCTCTAACCACTCGATCAACATCTGCCTTCATCTTCAGCCAATAGACATATCTACACAAATTGAGAAGCGTCTTCTCCACCCCGAAGTGACCTGCAAGGCGGAAACAATGAGCCTCCCGAATCCAACATAACTGATCGTTTCCTGCTGCTGGTATACAAAGTAAACCAGAACAGTATATCATACCATCTTTCAATTCGTACTCCATCTTCTTCCCAGTTAACAACTTCTCATACACATCACCCAGTACCGCATCGTTCTTGTAACTAACAACCAGCGAGCCCGGAACAAGTGGCAGAATCTGCATAGCAACCAACTCAGTGGAATTACTCGTTTGTCAGAACCTTTCTTGTACTTGATATGTAAACTGAACTGCTGCAAATACGACATCCACTTCATGTGACGAGCATGTTGAAGCTTAGATTGAGTACTCAAAACCTGTAACGGCTTGTGATCAGTGTGCACGACCATCTCCTTCCCCAAAATTTAACACCGCCAATGCTTCACATCTTGGTGCAACGCAAAGAACTCTTTGTCATAGGTAGGATAGTTTAAAACCGCACCTGAAAACTACTTTTAATAAAAAGCAACCGACCTTTTATTTTGGAGCAATAGCACACCCATAGCGTAATCTGACGCATATGTTTCAATCTCAAAAGGTCGTTGCAGATTTGTTAATGCTAGAACTGGTGCTTTAGTAATCTTGTGTTTCAATAAATCAAACGTTTTATCATGATGTGGTTGCCAAACAAAGGCAACACCCGCCTTGGTTAGACCAAATAATGGACTCGCCAAGATCGAAAAATGACGAATAAACTTCCGTAAATACCGACATACACCTAGGAAACTTCTAACATCCGTAACAGAAGTTGGTTTAGGCCAATCAACAATAGCCTTCACTTTATCTGGATCAACACGTAATTCACCACCTCCGACAATAAAACCCAAGAAACAGAACTCCTTCATACCAAACTCACACTTCTTTTCAATTACAGTAGTTGACCCATCGCCAATGCTTCAAAACCCTACGCACATGCATAAGATGCGCGTCCCAAGTTTTGCTATAAATTAAAATATCGTCAAGATAAACAATGATGAAATCATTAATAAAAGAACGAAGTACCTCATTCATCAATCGCATAAATGTTGTCGGAGCGTTATACAACCCAAAAGGCATCACTGACCACTCGAAAAGACCTTGTTTAGTTTTGAACGCCGTCTTCCAGGTATCATCTTCTCTAATTCGCACTTGATGGTAACCTGATTTAAGATCCAAATTTATGAAATATTTCGAATCTTGCAACACATCTAACAAATCATCAATCTGAGGCAACGGATAACGATTCTTAACTGTTATTTTGTTCACAGCGCGATAATCCACACACATCCTCCAAGACCCATCCTTCTTCGAAACAAGCAAAACCGGTGATCTACAAAGAGTGCTACTTGGATTAATAACTCATTGTTCAAGGAGTTCCTGCACTTGTCTTTTAATCTCCTCCGACTCGGTAATCGACCTACGATACGGAACAATATTAGGTAAAGGTTCCCCACTTACTAAGTCAATATCATGATGTACATCCCTTTTTGGAGGCAGGCCGCCAACACTCACGAACAAGTTTTCAAATTCACCCTTCAAGTTCTCCATGGCGGAGTCCTGCAAATGTGACATCCTAAGACCGACAAAGTTCGAACTCGCACCAACTCTACGGACCGGACCAGTGTAACATACCCACAACCAGACAGAATTAAAAAGGCGGGAACAGTTATGGGCAGTTTCTAAATTAACATTAGTGACAGTTTTCAACTACTTAATTCAAATTTAAATTATTGTTGTGCCTTTATATAAGTAGGTGTATGCGTTAACAGTTTGATATCCAGAAAATTTTATAAGTTGTTATTTATTCTAAACGGTGAGTTTAGAGAGCGAGATTAGACATCTCGAATTGGCCTGTCACGCCCCGATTTTACAGAAAACCCGGAACGCGATTTTAAAAGAAACTAATGAAAAACAAGACTTCTGGTCACCCAATTTTTAACACATATTACATGAAAACAGCTCAGAACATGTACAATATATATACATACAAAACGACACCAACTCGATCTCAAGTATTGTACTACCACGTACACGCCAAACCGTTCCGCCTCAAGTCCCGCTCGACAGCTCAAAAGCTCATCCTGGCCTCCCAATCTGGACCCCCGGCTATAAAAGACAATAAAATAGAAAAGAAAGGAACAGCAAAGCAAAGAGTGAGTCAACTAAACTCGCTACATAAATCTCTATGCTAAAATTATAAAACTATGAAATACAATATTAAAATCTTTAATATAAAAGGTTCATCTTGTTACTTCTACACCACCACGACACTTCTGAATCTCAACTACTAACGCCAAGTGGCGTGACTCAACCCACGACAACCTACGACTCAAATGTGTATAAAGTCGGATTCACAAATAAAGTGCCGGATCACTCCTCAGATCCACATATGGAGTCAACTTCTCATGAAACCATACGCCGGCTATTGCCGTATTTTCCGGAGCACCAGGCTCGCCGGAACCCCCTTTTGGCACGTGAACCCTAAAAGAAATTTAAAAGACCGATGACAACAAATGACTCGCGACAACACCACATCTCTCCTCGATTATTTAGTTTCAATATTTGCAATATCAGGCTACTGAAATCACAATAACAGTAGCATAAACCTTATTTGAATAGCTGCCATATACCGTGATAATTTACCAAAGAAATAAACTGCAATTATTTTGGTCAGTATTGACCTAAGCTTTCATCGAAAAACTCGACAAGTTACCTCGTGATTTAGGTTTTATATAACAACGCATGCAGTTAGTTAAGCCAACAGAGTAAAAGAAGAATTTTAAAACACCACTAGGAGATAAAAATGAATACACAAACCAAACAGAAAACAAATTCTAGTTTTCTGTAACACGTAGAACTCGCTATTTGGTACCAGTATTGTACCTCGACAAAGGCGGTAAATAACCAGGTCCAGCTGCATAATTTCAACTCCAAGTAATCCTTACTACTATAAATAACAATATGTAAAGGGCCAGGACAATGATTCTCCCAACTCTACACATAAAAAATTAGTACCAAAACGGTGTCTCCTCAAAGCCAATCAACTATGTTCAGCTATAAACTGATGTTAGAAGGAAAACTAATATACGACACAAGATAAAATACACAAGAAACAGTATCGTGTTCATATCACGTAATAAACTCTCCTCTTTGAGTACTGAAACGGTACTCGAAAGTCTGTAATGAGCCAATTTGCAACTACATCTACAACAAACACAAATATCGCTACCATAAAAATTGGTACTATAAACAGCGGAAACAAAAGGAAGTAGGGAGGAAATCCCCGTATCGAATCAACGTAAAAGACTCCCATATCCTTACCCAAACGGTAGATCGATTAAGTTACTGCACATCCAAATACAACTATATATTCTCCACTACAAAATATTATCTCTACTATAAATAACAAACACAAAAGACTGCCTTTAAGTACCCAAACTGGTATCTCGATAACTCAGCTATATAATTTCAACCCCAAGTGAAACATACTACCAAAAGTAAACGTATAAAAAGCAACATTGATTCCTGCAAAATACACCTAAAAGACTCCCCCTTTTAAGTACCAAAATGGTACCTGGATCGAAGCTAATAGATTTTACAAATGAGCTGCAACGAACAAGCAACGAGGAGGGCCGAGACTTCTCGCGCATAGCCTCAAAACTCAGCTTAAAATCCACTTGTGATCAACCCATAAAAAAACCCGAAAAGAACCAACTAACAAACCAAGTATTTCAGCTTTTAAAAGGGCTCAGAACAGTCTGGAAAGAGGAAAGAAAATAACAAAAATATAGCTCAATACAGTCTCCCTTGCGATAGCTACTCAACGGAGAAGACGGATTGAAAAACGGATGACTGGTTTGAGAGAAAACGAGGTTTAAAGAGTGTGTTTATATGTTTCTCTATCTCTATTTTCCTCTCTCTCAGAATATCTCCCTGTATATATCTACGTATATTTTTTTTTGTATATGCGGTGTATTGGTGTATGTATATCTGTTAAAAAGTTGAAGAGGTGAACAGATAAAAACAAAGTGGCCCCCCATTTATTTTATTACTACTGAAGATATTCATACATATATAGCCATTTTGTTTCCTTTTTTTGTTATTTATAAATAATAGTTATATAGACATTTATCTATTCAACAATATTATAGTATATATTTATAAATGTAAATTACAGGGGTATTAGAGGCCTATTATTGTATATCATTTGGGAACGGTTTTATCTATAAACCTACTACGGTTGGTCAGTTTTTTGACCAATTTCGTGTTTATGGTTTGTGTGTGATCGGTGTTATTACAAATTGGTACCAGAGTCGTTCGTCCTATGACCCAAACAACATCGCAAAGTCGGGAAAAACAAAATCTGGTCACTTTAAGCCACAAGTTCGAAGAACTTTGTGAACTCGTTCTGAAGAACCTGGAGGAGGAAAACAAAAGATCTGAAAAGATTTGCAGTCTTTTCGAACAGATGCTACATCAACTAGAAAATAAAGTACAACAAAAGGCAGAACCCTAGGCTAGAGAAAAATCTATTTTTTCGACCGAAGGCAATACAATGGTACTCGACTCTACAGTAAAAACTATCCTCGATTCAGATCCTTCAAGTGTTAACGAGGGACATAAGTTCGTTGTTCATCCTACTTACAAGCAAGTTGATGCCTCTTACTACGCTTTCGAAACACAGTTATTGAAGACAAAAGATTAGCTAAATTGATGGATATGTTTTGAAGTCCAAATTTGGTAATATCAAAAATCAGGTTTTTGATCCAGAAAAAAACGAAATGCACTCGGTTATTGAAGACAAAAGTGGAATTCAACATGAGCACTTACATGAACTGAACAAGCATAAATAGAGTAGAGTTGTTAATGTAGCCATCAAGACAAGTGAAGAAAAGTTAGGAAAGCAAGTTAACAGACAAATGATGAGAAAGCAGAACATGGAAAGGCTTGTTAAGTTTTACTTACTGCTAGAGACATGGATGTGTTTATATAAAAACGCTCGCTTTTGTACAGATTTGAAGGAAAGTATAATTGGTACTAAAAAAAATTGTAGTGGGGGAAATATTTTCATACAAGGTATCAAAAGAGAATTGAAGGAGAATTCACTCACAAAGGCGAAAATTATTATGATTCGATTTGGGGTATCTATATGTGGCGTAAGGTTTATTCTGATGGGCATACATAAGCTTGAGGACAAGCTTAATTTAAAGTTGTGGGGATTGTAACATAACCACAAGCAGGCAGAATTAAAAGGGCGGGAACAGTTATGGGCAGTTTCTAAATTAACATTAGTGGTAGTTTTCAACTACTTAATTCAAATTTAAATTATTGTTGTGTCTTTGTATAAGTAGGTGTATGTGTTAACAGTTTGATATCCAGAAAATTGTATAAATTGTTATTTATTCTAAACGGTGGGTTTAGAGAGCGAGATTAGCCATCTCGAATTGGCCTATTATTGTATATTGTTTGGGAACGGTTTCAATCTATAAATCTACTATGGCTGGTCAGTTTTTTGACCAATTTCGTGTTTATAGTTTGTGTGTGATCGGTGTTATTACAACCAGTAACATCATGAATCTAGCACCACTGTTGACCATCCGTTTTACTTGAGTTGTTGTAACTAATGGCTCTTGGTATTTTACTCGCATAAATTGTAAAGTCTTTCAAATCTTTCCGTAACCGGTAATACCGCTCCTTAAGGAACAAAACCGCATCCCGATCCCACAAATCGGGCACTCCGATAATAACGGAACGACCTCACACAATATTGTATCAACAAACTTATTTGTAATAGCATACTTGAAAGTACGTTGCTTGCTAATTTGCAAGCTCGAATCTTCCTTAATCCACCCAAGCCCATAAGGCCTAGGATGCAGTATTGTAACCAATCCCAATCGTTTCACCTCTGCCTCGGAAATTAACTTTTTATGGATTCATGGATCAACAATGACATTAACAACACTGTTTTTCACCCGAATCTTCACATGAAACAACTCCTCCCGCTCATCCACTAGACGTGAGGATGTACCTGTATTGCACATCAAACACAAGTTCGGGTCTGGCTTGTCCACTTGCTCTGGTTTAGTAGCTTTAGCAAATAAAGCTCTTTTCTCCTTCTTATTTCGCAAGTGCTTAGGCACCAACTTCGGATGCAACTTCCAACACCTATCCTTAGTATGACCGTCTTTCTTGCAGTGATCACAAACGACGCCTCTCACGACCTTGGATGGCTTCTCTCCTCGATTCTCAACGGTCTTTGGTTCCAGCTTCCAGCTCTTCTCCCGCGATGTTCATGGACCGTCTTTCACGTTCTTTCCTTCAAGTGCAACGACTTTCACTGTAGCTTGCTCAATTGTCCCCACTTTAAACATAGTTAATTCCTTCCGTAAAGACGCCAACAAGCCACCAGTATATTTCATGAACACGTCTTGTTGATCAACATTCACATCAAGCGCCAAAGCTTGATTGTGAAAACCAGGCGTGTACTTTGAACAGATTGTCCGTGTCTTTGGCGCAAGTGTTGCCACTTGAACCAACGTTCACGCTCATAACCCACTATGTAAAATTGTTTCCGCACCAGCTCCTTGAATTCTTTCCACGTAATCGTCGCCACGTCGAATCTCCTAGAATATGATTTCCACCACGTGAGCGCATGACTCGCAAACTTCAAAGATGCTGCAGAAACCTTATCCTTATTGGAGTAACAGTAAACTCCAAAATAGGTCTCCAAACGATCAAGCCAGTTATCAAGCGTAATTGCATTGATCGAGCCATCATAGACATGGATTTCCACCTTGAAGTCCACACGCAAATTGCGTAAAGGATCACGAGTACCCTTCTTTTAGTCACCCGCAATTACCTCCACGTCCTCCTCGTCTCCGCTAAAATCAAGCTTCTTCACCTCGTCGTCCAACTCTGGAGTCTTTTTTGGATCTCAAGAAACAGATGCTTCGCTCAACATCGCTAGGATCGCATCAAGTGTGCACTGCATATCCGTGAAACCTTTCGTCAACTCTTCGACTTTTCCCTCCAACTCCTTGAAACGCTCCTATGTATTCAGATTGTCCCCCATCAGTAATTTGTTTTGCTGGTATAAACCCCGATGTTTTTCTAACCCAGTAATAAGTTTTGCTCTAGATTGCACAACTGAATTGTGCACATACAGATCATACACCACGTACCCCCACATATCGAACTCGAATCTGATACCACCTGATCAGGTTTAGAGCTCCACTTGTTACGTTAGGATAAAAACACCCAAAACAAAAAGAATATAAAAGAAAAGAAATTTGGCAAAACTGTAATTTTGATTAATAATCAACTAACCGTTAAAATCTCTAACTGCTAAACTTTAATAAACCTTAAAATCTAACTTAATAGCTTAAATTCTGACTATCCAGCTCAAGGAAAAGCCTGAATATTTATAAGCTATAACTAATCCAATTACCATTAGGATTATGACCAGAACTGCTCCTAGTTCAACAAGGAAAAGATTATAATTTAATCCTAATCCAAATAGGTTTAGTTCATAACAATCATAACCACCATAATACTAATTACTAAGGGGTATCCTCCTGGATCAGTTTGTATTGCAACTGGAAATATAAATACAATTTTGTCTCAAATGTTGCAGTTCTATTTTTGAGCTAGCTCGATTAGTCCGAGGAATAATTTTTGCTGATCAGTAAGAGCTTTGAAAAAGTTGTAGAAATTCTCTTTAAACTACCAAAAACACAAAAATGGACGTTTTTTACGACTGATTTCCTCGATAGCAGCGTCAAAATACTGACTGCCTCTAAACATGTTTTTCACACGTCCAGAGGTCTCGTAGGGACACGATAGCACTTGCAGTAAATAATAGGTAAAATACCTGAAATATCGAATCCAAAGAAATCAGGTTTAGGACATTCGTTTTTGTGTGGTTTAATATTGCTAAATTAATTACTACGACAAAGCAGGTTGGTCAATCCAGCGCCTCGATTCCTCTTGGTTACTACGACTGATTTTATGAACTTAAACATTGAAATATTAAAAATAAAACTAGTGTAGCCACCTTTAGTTAGTGGTATCACCTTTCAATTAAGCTAACAATGGACATCAATGATTTAACGTTAAATCTACAAATTAACGCAAACAGATGAACTAAATAAGTGTATAAAGAATTAGAAACGACAATAATCAGAAAGGACCATAACGTGCTTACTATTACACGTCAGAAATTCGCAATTTTGTGCACACAAGTGTTAATTCTCTCTTCTTATTTTGTCTAACAATGAGGTAGTTTTCCCTATAGCTCTAAATGTTGACCTATAGGGGGATTAAACCGAATATAAAGTGTTACAATCAAAATAAACTCTATCGAGATCTTTTTAAAATCAACATTCTATTACATGACCGATCATGTCAATGACTTATAGAAGCTTTTCACGAATTGGGCTTGTTCGGATTCATGGGCTTCTGTTTCGTTTGGATCATACCTTATTCTTTGAGTATTTAGGCTGATGTTGACCCCTTTAGATCTGGTTTTTTCGAAGCACCAACAAGGGCTTGGAGGTAGGAAGTCCAGGTATAATTTTCCATATCCACATTATATGCCTTAAACCACCGAAATCAAACGAATTTCATACCCAAAAATAGTTAAACAATTCATCACTACATAACAATTAATCGAAATCATAAATATTGCCCAAAAATATAATGATTAACAAATTGCCCTAATTTGTATAAGGATCAAAATTAACAAAGAAATTGAGAATAATTACCTTTATTAAGAATTGTAGGGTTGATTTCGGTGAATACGAGCACGTAGGTTTCATTTATAGAGGCCTTATAATTAATGATGAAAAGATTTGGTGAAAAATGGTGTTCTTTTAGAGATAGGGTTTTTATTTTTCTTTCAAAAAAAAAAAAAACTTAGTAGTTACAGTTCGTAACTAATAGCTGCGATTTTGACAAAGAATTAAAAGTCAAAATCGCATTTAGTCTAAAAACACGGATTTTCGAATGAAAATATCGTGTTAAAAAGAGAGAGCGCGTTACTCCCACATTGCCTATATATGTAATTACTTATATGGTATGTAAGTTAAGAGAATTCTCTTTACTAACATCAAGAAGCGATGACGAAATTGGATCAAATCTGACGGTATTGTTGGTAAAAGGAGATCGTGGCCGTTTGGCCGGAAGGTTGGGTCGTTACAATTGGTATTAGAGCCTCTATCTGGCAGACTTTCGGGACTAGCATGAGTGAGTGAACCCGTGAAGGACGGTGTGCCTAACGGGGGAAGAGTATAAGAATCCGAATTTCTGTATGGAAATACTGAGATAAAGTGGAAGAGCGTTGCTTACTATCAACAATGTCTTGTAAAGTCGTGCGATCCAAGAAGGAATGAAAAAATTGGGACAGGGCGGACATTATTGTTGGTAGAAGCAGATGGTGGCGGCTGAAAAGTCGGGTTGTTATACTTATTAGTTACAAACTGTAACTAATAAGCGCAATTTAACACTGGATTCAGATTTATTGCACTTGAAAAAGACTTGCCTTTTTCATTTATATACTTGTAACATGTTGACGATCTGCTTTCTTTGAAGGATCATACAAGTATCTTAGTAGAATCGAAAGATACATTTCTTCACTTAATTCCATCTTAATGTAATACACTAAGGTCTAAAGTATACATAACAAAAATACTAAATCGTCAAGCTTAGGTTATTTGGAAATCAACCGAGCGTATGATCTGTTAATAATAAAATACTAAATCTCTTACTCGGTTGATGAAATATTTAAATTCTTTAAGACACACACTAATATCTTTGTTTAGTTTCACTTTGTAGTCAAATAAGCTAAAAATTCCTAGCTTTTCCATGCATTGTATCTCGAAACTCCCTCCTTTTAAGATGGTTAACAAAATGCCTTCCAATTTAGTTTTTAGAAAATGGACTCCTTTGTTTACATTTAATCAGGATATGAAATAACTCCAACGTTTGTATATTTGTGAAATGAAATATTTTATAATTCAGTATTGTTTCTTTATAATATCTTCGGTTGTGCACATGTGTATCTAGTTTTTAAATCAAATAACTCTCTATTTGGCGACGTGTTTTTAAAATATAGAACACGAATGTGACCTTCAATTTTTTTTTTTATAAAATTGTTGGGAAAACCCACTTTTTATTTATTTAATAAAAAAATGGGGAAAAACCCTACATAAACAAAGTAGCGTAGCAAATTGAAAGAAATAAAACAGTTACAACTTGCTGAAATACATAAGAAAACTTTAGAGACTATTCTTGTAAATAAAACAATAAATGATGCGTTGCCCGTCTCAAGTGAGTCAAACTGCATATCATTCGGAGAAGGGGCCACAGACTATACTTTTATGTATAGTTTGAAAAACTATCACTTTTTTAGCGTTGGATACTTAATAAGAAATAAAGAGTTGTGATTAACTTAGTTTTAAAGCATGAAAAAAAAAATTAACAAATCTCCATATCAGAAAAAAGACAGAGAATTTCCCAAAGAGAAAGAACAGAACAGGGCCACACAAAACTATACCATCGAGCCATCGCCACAACGCATCTCCACATCAGATTTGTGCTTCTCCAACTAAACCCTCAAAGGCACATACAATAGTACCAAAGAAGGCGTAAAAAAACAAAAAGAAAGAGCCAAGAGAGAGGATTTTTAGTTTAATTTTCATTTGTGTTTTCACAATTGATTCATCTACATTTTCTTCTTTGTTCATAGTTTTTGTCTACTGATACAATTTTTTTAGTTATAGTTTACTTCGATGCATTACAAATGTTTGAGGAAATGCAACTATGAACGATTTTTTTTCCTTTTGAGGTTAAGTGGGTTGCTTATTGATAAGCCTTTGTGTTGATGTAGCAACGACTCGTGATCATTCAATTGAAATGCAGTGCTTTATTTTGTATGAAATATTGGACACATCTTACTTTATGTACATTTTGTAAATGACTGTTTTTGGCATTTTATATCGGTTCATCTCGTGAATGAAATCCAAAATTATGAAAAAGATGTGAATGCAAATTTGGAGTTGATTGTGAATGCTCATGATTCAAATTGTGATTGGCTTTATAGGCTCAACTGTTATGAAACTCAACTCAAAAAAGTTGCACTTTACTTAAAACTCAATGAGGTAACAGCGGGAAAACAAATGACAGTGTTTGAGTTAATGCCGCAGCGAGCTACATTTTTAATCTTTAGATGCATACCAAGTGTTCGAGGAAATGCCTCAATGAGCTTCTTTTTTTTCCTTTTTTGAGGCGAATTCCATGAGTTCCTTTTGTAGCTTCCAAATAATCGGCATTTCCTCAAAACAAACTATATTTTACCAAAAAATCAAAACTCAGTGAGCTAGAAAGTCGCAGTTCACTCATGTGACATAGAGGAATAAATCATGTCAGAGTTCAACCTGCTTTTTAACCCAACTGAAATAAAACTCCATCAATATATATGCGACATAGAGGAATAAAATTTTACAGTAACTACATTCAACTATCTGCAATTGCAGATGACATATTTTCCTTACAATCCATTTTCAAATTAAAAGCAAAAGTCACCAAATCTGCTACAAATATAGTTAACAAAAAGATCTTTTAGTTATCCAATCATTTTTCTTCAAAACATATTCAAAATTCTGCAATCACAGTCTTTCTTCAACCACATCTACTCGAGTCCAAGACCTGAAAGAAAATGCAAAATTAGACAAATTTCTTCAAATGAATAATTTTAATTTAGAAAAATAAATTTGTAAATTTGATTTACCTAAACAGTAATCGGATTCTACATTTTTAAATATAGGTCAATTTCGTTATCTTTGTCACGGTTTGCTATTTTTTTCTTCTTAGTGCTACACCCTTTCGATCTTTGCGTACAAACTTTTTCTCGATTCTTTCTACCACATTTGTTACCTTCTATTGGTTTCAAACTGGTCACTTTGTTATCAATAGGCTCATCTACCACACCATCCACATTAATTTCCTGTATCTCATTCTTATCAATGAAATCATCTTCTGCGGTTATAAGTTTCATAAGATTAACATAAACATGCTTTCCTTTAGTCCGATATGCTAGACGGCTAAAATTTGACATCAACATTACAACATTTTCAGCATCCGACTGTTCGGGTACAATGGACTCTATGTTCGTGAATCCACTCCGGCCTAACATTTTTTGTCCATATCTTTTTTATATATCTATCAGGAATCGCACAAATACCGTAAACATCAAATACCCTTAAAATATGTGCACATAAGTATCCATATCTCTCAAACATACAACAATCACATGAAATAGTTACCAATGTAGGATCATAATTAATTTTATATATCCGATTACCGTCGGACGCATTCCTAACATGTGGCTCGTGAACAATGTTCATTTCATCCAAGAAAACATTATGCATCCTATTAAACTACTTACTAAATCGATGAAACAAACGTGGTGTATAAACTTGGGCGGCATATTTTAGTATTTTAGAACTCGCTATTGGTATATGTGGAGAAGATTGCCTACACGTGAAGTCACTTTTCCTTTCTCGCTCTTTAACCCCATCTGAAAAATTGTCAAACCCCTTGAAAAATTTCTTCATAGTTATGTCGGTCCCCAACTCTGTTTTAAGTCTTCCATTCACACTTTCAACTAGCTGAGTGCTACGTACTCTCGCACTAAATATATCCATTCTATATGCAACACTCCAATATTTTTTGATGCCATAAAGCCCAATCAACCATTTATTACCCACCAGAATGTATTTTTTTTATCATGTTTTTCCACATATGCTCAAATTTCTGCACTTCACAACTATCGTACATGCATTCTTTGAGGTCTTTCACAAAAAAAGTCCAGTTTTTTTGCAGCACTCTTTGCAGTTTCTTTGTTGCATTTTGAATTATATACCAACTAAACAAACAATGTCACACATTAGGCATTACCATTTCTAAAACATTTTTCATCGCGGCGTCTAGGTCAGTAACATCAGTGTAGGGCTTTTTCCACCATGACAATCAAGAAATACTTTAAAAGCCCACGTGAATGAAGGTATTTTTTCGCTAAATAATAAACATCCAACAAATACCACACATTGTCTATGGTTATTAAAGCCTGTAAAAATTCCTAAAGGTCGTGATGCCTTATTAGTTCCAAATGTCGTGTCAAACATAACGACATCTCCGAATGTCTGGTAGTTAACAATCATTCAAGCATCGGCCCAAAATATATTAGTAAATTTTCCTTTATTATCGTATTCATAGTCATGAAAAAATGAGGGAAATGTTTTATTTTTCTGTCGAAAATACTCTAAAATGGTAGAGGCTTCTCCCAATCTCAAATTTTTTTTGTCTACACAAATATGATTGAATATCCTTTGAAAGAAAACCGACATTTGTTGATCCACCAGCTAGTATACTCATGCATTTATGTGTAGTTTTGGGACCTAAACCCACAATTACTGCAATATTAATGGCCTTAGCTTGAACATCCTTAATGTGTCGATGTGATTTGAAATATTGCGTTGTACGTCGGTCTTCCATAGCATGATTATGATCCTTAACAAATGTGGTTACTTTAAATTTACCCGTATCTTTGATTAATCTAATCCTCATAATACATAAACATCCACATCTTGTTTCAGAATGCTTTTTGGAAACAATCGTTCGCTCGTCCTTTTGTTTTTTTCCTTCCTTAGTACATGAATAATCTTTGCTATTTATAACTTGAATTTTTCCTTTACTTTTTTGGGTAGAATGCATTTTTGTATCAAATCCCGTAACACCTTCATACTTATTCCAATAAATGTGACTTTCTTCAAGCGAATCAAAACCCATACCAACACGAGGTTCACACAGAATTAGCTTCAGACTTGTCCTCAATCGAGACAGACTCTTTAGTTATGTTACCAATATCATCTATTGTGTGTCCACTATCATTTTCTTGCCTAGTATCATCTCCTATATGATCGTACTCGAGCAATTCATTCAAATACATATAAATCCTGTGAAATCATGTCAAACTTGTGTCAAAATTATGATGATTTGCATTTCATTACAGATACCAACGGGTGACCATATATAATTCATCAAATTTTACATTTGTATTACATTAAAAAAAAACCCTCAAGTTTTAAGCTAAAAAACTTTTAATGATTTAACCAAATAAAAGAAGTTTTAAAATTAATGTCTTTTACAAGGAGGTTATCAACATTTATAAGTTTCCCATAAAAAAATCAATCGATCTAATACTTACTAATTAGACAATTAGGTCAGAGATCAAATAACAATTTGATATCAAAGGCAGCTATTTAATGTCAAATAGATTGTTTAAAACGCAATTAAAATATAAAAACCAATTAAACATTATACATGTATCAAAACGGAAGGTAAATGGATTTAAATTGGTTGTTATCTCTATTATATTTACTTGTCAATTGCACTGATAAAGAAGTTTAGAAGAGCAAATTAATATGCGGAGACATGAAGTAATAGGGATTATGAAACTGAATCGGTTTGGTAAGAAATAGTAAAATAGTGATATGTTTTTACCAATTCCGACCAAAGTGACTATGGCCCTTTTTATTAGAGTTATTTCTTTTTCTTTTTTATTGTTTTAAAACTAAGAGCCATTTATTTAAAATATGGTGTGTGGCCCCTTCTCCCTATCCTGAAGATCCTTCTATCTCTCTTAATCTTCCTTCTCTTCTCTGCCATAGCCAAACTCTTCATCTTCTACCTCTTGAAAACCTTAGATTAGGTATACCTCTTGCTTCTGTGCTGATAAGACCTTGCAACTCTCTTGGGAAATCTCTTGGATCTGTCGAAACAATGGAGTTATCGTTGCACGTCCAATTCGCTAATAGATCTGCCGCTTTATTTGCTTCTCGTTCTACATAAGTGATCAAACAAGTCTTTTCTTTCCACATAAACTTTAATTTATCTGTTATTGCTAGTAAATCCCACCTAGGTCTTAAGTCTCCTTGTATAATTTGCTGTAGCTGACTAGAATCCGTTTCAAATATAATTTTATTATAATCAACTAGCTGCAGAGCAAATACTAAGGCTTTAAGTTCAGATTCCAAACCTGAGTTACTCACTGTACTTGCTGCGAACCCTTTTAAAAGCTCGCCCTTTTCATTCCTGAAAATTCCCCCAATACCACTTTTATCGGTAGAAGATTTGTAACATCCATCGATATTGCATTTTATAAACCCTACAGGAGGTAGAGACCATTTAATAATTTTAACAATTCCGGAATTGGTATGAGTTCCCCAGTTTGATTTTAGAAAATCAAAATTATTGGGAAACTCTTTATCACCTCTAGCTTGAAGATTAACTAGATTGATAACCTCTTTACAAATTTTACCACCATCCATTTTCACTCCTTCAAACTTGCTTGTTGACTGTCTGCCCTTTCGGTACATAGTTTTCCTATACGCACTAAAAGGCCTCGCAGGAGCATGTTAGTAGCAGTAGTATTTTTCTTGGGAAGTACACCAAGATTATCGTCCGCGGAACCATGTCGTTGTTGGTCTTGATAGTTTTAGAGGGGTTTTACTAATTAGGCGTCAATTAATTAGTAAGGAGCAGAGCGTTAGCGGTTGAGCTGTCAGTCCAACGGCTCGTTTCTCAGGTGTTTAAAATACTAAATATCATATTGTTTAGGTTGTTTTAAAGGCTATTTTTCAGTTTATATAAATCTACGTTCGTTGACATGCGGCGTTAATTAATCAATAACCAGTTTATACGACGTTATCGACTTGTTTTAACTAATTTGCATGCGAGAGATAAAATTAATGTTTAAAGCTATGTAAACTTACGTAAACATGCAGTAAAAAACAAAGGAAATGTTAGAAAACACAACAACGTAATGAAAAATAACGAACTAACTCACAAAACGATGTTGGCATCAATGATTCGTGCACAAAACCTTCAATTTATGTATTTTTTTGTCCTCTCTCTCTAGAACGAATTTGGAACTTTAAAACCGATTAAAAGTGAATTGTGATACTGTTTTTCGGAATATGAGAGGTATATATTAACTTATCAAAACCTAACAAAATTTATCTTATTCGAAATTTAAATTCTAACTGAACTTGACCGGTCAACCTGACCGGTCAAGTCGGGCTTCTAGATCATTCTTTGCCCTATCTTGATTTAATTCCGTTTTGCAACTTTGTTGGGGTTCTTTTGAGGTTCTTTATCTTCTGAAATCTTCTCTTTTTGTTCCTCATTTAGTCTTTTTGCGTCCTTATTTTGTTTTTGTGCTAAATTAATGATTTTTGCTACAAAAATGCAAACAAATGCAAGTAGAACGTAAAAATGCCGAAAAACACAAAACATGGATTAAACAAGCCTAAATATGAACAAAACTACGCTAATAAGTATCAAATTAACATCCAAAAATTACCATTTCGTGGTCTAATCACTTTTACACCGAGATTTCCAGATACACCAAAGAATAAAAGATGGTACGTATAACTTTGCCAAGCTTCCGGTGAACTTTGGACTTGGTATTATTAGCTTGAAACAATCATTGCACCAATTTATTAATAATGGAGTCACCTGCATTTAGAATACCCATATATTTCTGAAAAAAGTCCCAAACCTCTTGGGCTATTGGACCATCTCCAAACAGGTGCTTACTTGATTCTTGGTTTTTTTTTACAGCAGCAACAAAATAGAGGCCAATACTACTCCTCTCCTTTGGACAAATATATCAAGAGGGAGAGCTTGATTAATAAGCCTCCACATAAAACTGAAAATCTTCAAAGGTAAGAACTTATCCCAGATAAAAGGATAAATCCATCCTCTTTCATTTTTCCTTCTACTAGTTTCCCAAGCAGACTTAATAGAAAAGTTACCTCGAGGGTTATTCTTCCAAATCACATTATCAGAACCATAAAAATTTATTTTAGCATTTCTGTTAAATAAATTTCTATATTGAATTGGAATAGCCTGGTTGATTTTCCTTTTATCCCATTGCTTGTCTGTCATTAATTCACATAGTCTGAGATTATTAGGTATAGAGCCATCTTTAATAGTGCCAGTGCCAGTGCCAGTCCAGTTATCAAAGTTAACTGATATGTTTCCTTGACCTATCAACCAAACCATAGTTTCTTCAGCAAAATTCCTCTCTTTTATCATTTGAATCCAAGTACTAGAACCTTTATTTTGTGCTACTTCATTAGGATGCTTTTTCTTACAGTATTTAGCTGCCAAGAATTTAGACCTAGGGGAAACTTTTGCTCTAAATTTATGCCAAAGTTTGATGGAAAAAGCCTTCACTATATCTTTAAATTTCCTCAACCCTAGACCTCCTTCCTCATCTGGTCTACAAATTTTCCCCCAATTAATCCAATGACACTTGTTTTTTTCACCATTTTTCTCCCACAAAAAATTAGCAAGAATACGATCAATTTTCCTTATAACCTGAACAGGTGGGCTCATAGCAGCCATAGTAAAAAGTGGAATGTATTGCAGCACATGTTTGATTAAAGTCAATCTACCTCCCATATTTAATTAGCCACTGACTTTTCCAGCTAGAAAGCTTACTAGTAACTTTTGTAATCAATTCATGAAACAAAATACATTTCTTTCTTCCAGAGTAAAGCTTGCACCCCAAATAAGTAAAAGGAGTCTTTTTTTCTTTTATACCCAACAGCTTGGTAATTTTGCTTTTTTGCTCATTTGTAACTTTTTTAGAAAAAGACGCAAAACTTTTGTCCAGACTAATCTCTTGACCGGAGTCTTTATTGTAGGAATTTAGCACTTTATTAATAGCTTTAATGGAGTTCACATTAGCTCCACTAAAATTTATTAGGTCATCTGCAAATGCTAAGTGTGAAATTATAGGAGCCCCTAGAGGAGATTTAAAATGCTTCCACCTTTTATTCAGTATTAAAGCATTTAAATTTCTAGTTAAAAGTTCTGAGCAAATGATAAATATGCTAGAAGAAAGATGATCACCTTGACTTAAGCCATTAGTTGGTTTAAAATAGCTCGAAGAAGCACCATTAACCATAACTGTAACCCAATTGCTTGATATAAGCCTCCAAATTCTATCAATAAAAATCTCAGAGAAACCCATTCTTCTTAATACTAAAACCACAAAGAACCAGGAAACTTTATCATAGGCCTTTTTCATATCAAGTTTGAAAGCTACATTTTGACCACTGTTATTCTTTCACAGAGTTTAAATAAGTTCTTAACCTAACAGAATATTATCCACGATGTCCCTACCTTTAACAAATCCATTTTGATTTTCTGAAATTATTGTAGGTAAATAAAGTGTCAGCCTGGAGGACATGATTTTTTAGATCACTTTGTTACAAAAGGTACACAAGCTTATAGGTCTAAAGTAAACTCAGAGAAAGTTTTAGGGTTTTTTTTTTTTTTTGTGTGTTAGGGCTATAACTGTAGTAGTCATAGCCTTTGTTAACTCAGCACCACTAAAGATGTGAGCAACTGATCTAAATAGATATTCTCCAACAATATCCCAGCTTTTAGTAAAAAAAATAGCCATTAAACCCATCTAGTACAAGAGCACTACTTTTATTTAGTTCCCACACTGCATTTTTGACCTCCTCCCTGCATATAGCTCTATCAAGGTCACCATTAATATCATCAATTATTAATTTAGGTAGAATGTCTAGACTAAGAAGATTAAAGTCTGTAACATGAGGACTTGCCAAAAGTTTTTCAAAAAAATTGACAGCCTCCTTTTGGATATCATTTTGATCATCGAGAATTATCCCATCAGCACTAGCTATAGCTGTAATATAGCTCTTAGATCTTCTTTTTTTCACAATGCCATAAAAGTACTTAGTATTAGCATCTCCTTTTTTAACCCATCTTAGATTAGCCTTTTGTGTCCAAAAGTCACCTTGAACTTTCAATCTGAATTTCAAATTAGCTTCAGCTTTATTTAATTCCACTTTTTTTCCCATTACATGATCATCTATAAACTCACCTTCCAGTCTCAGTACTTCATCTTCAGCTTTTGTAATCTTCTCAAACAGGTTACCAAAGGTAGACTTACTCCAGCTTTTGAGAGCTAACCTTGTATTTTTAAGATTAATCATAAAGTTGGTTAACGGATTTCTAGCTGCGTTACTATTCCAAACTCCTTTAATTACTGAGTCATAGCTATTGTGATTAAACCAGAACTTTTGGAAAATAAAGCTTTTGGGCTTATTATCAAACTGAGAGTTTAGACTAATCAAGAGAGGACTATGATCAGAGTTGGTTTTGCTTAAATGTTCCAGTTTGATACTCTGAAACAAATTATTGCAGCTATAATTAGTTAGGACTTTGTCTATCCTTTGAAAGATTGTACCATCACATTATCTTTTATTCCACCAAGTGTATTTAGACCCAATATATGCTAGCTTATTAACTTGTCTATCATTGATAAGCTCCAAATAATCGTTAGCAGCCCTTTTCATTACGACCCACTTTATCTTCCACACAAGAGATAGTGTTAAAATCCCCTCCAATGAACCCTAACTCACTTGTGAAAGAACGTCTCAAAAAATGCCACAAAGAAAGTATCTTTTGGGCTGTGCATTTGTCATGAACTAAGGATAGTTTAATACTCTTATTAGTTGTGGGTAATTTAATGGATAAATTAATGCACTGACTAACTTGGTTGAGAACGGTGACTTCTATATCCGTCTTGTAGAATACACAAATTTTATTTTCTTCTTGAACTATACCATGTTCAAAACCCATTTTCCTTTTCAACTCTTCCATTTTTAACCCATTTTCCTTTTCAACTCTTCCATTTTTTCCTGAATTTATCATAGGTTCAATACATACCAGAAGATAAATATCCTTCAAAATCAAGCTTTTTAACCTTTTTACTGTAGCCTTATTCCCTACACCCCTCACATTCCAAATAAGAGCGTTAATCATTTAAACACTTTTTTAACCCCTACATTAGAGGATCTCAAGCTTTTTTTTAGTCTTTATCAATATTTTCGAATGAGACTTTTTTCTGAACCTTCTTTTTGTTACTTTTTTTCGAGTTGGTTTCCCACTGCTCTTCTGAAGGCTCCTTTGAAATTGTCATAGGAGACAAGTTTAGTTGTTCAACAACATGATTTCCTAGATTAGGGTGGTCTAAAATAACATCTTTCTCTATAGATTCCTCTTCAATTTCTGTACCAGAAGAAGCTACAACCATGTTCTCTGTACTTTCTTCTAACTTATTACCTTCTTTATTAATAGGTGATGCAGTGGCAGTATAGGAAGTGTCCTCTTCTTCAGGGATATTCTTTTGACTAGTAAAACTCTCCTCACCTTCATTTATATCTTCTCTAATATTGACCATTTCCACAATATTTTCACCACCCTCTTTATCATTCTCTTCAAGTTCTCCTTTCTCAATTTCCTCTTCAATTGGATTTGGAGTTTCAGTATCCTCGACTTCATTCTCATTGTTATTTGGCTTTCCTTCCATATGTTTTTTTAAGAATCTCATTAGCTACTTTCTCTCTGTTCTTATTTTCTGCATGTTGGTGGAAGGTTTTGGTGGCCCATTCTTTAGTACTTTCTTTCTGGGTTTGAGTTTTTTTGTGAGGGAGAGAGTTTATTTTTTATTGTATAAGTTGGTCTTTGCTCCTTTGTTTTTTTGGTGCTCTTGTGTGCTGCCAGTTTCCTTAACTTCTGCATGTTTTTCTTTATTATTCTCCTCTTTTTCTTTCCCCTTCTCTTTGAAGATACAGGTTTTCTTCTTCATGTCCCAATTTGTAGCAGAAATTACAATACTTTGACAGGTCTTCATAGGTGCAATATTGCAAAAATCCTTTGTTTTCTCCATATCCTATTCTTACTCTTTTCACCAATTCACTATTAAGATCGACTTCCAAACGCCTTAGCAATAGAAAAAATACTGGACATGTATAAATGGGTAGGTAACTTAGATAGACTAATCCACACAGGGACAATAGCTGACTCATAATTTGGATCCAAATCATAGGCCCACTTAAAAGTCCGCATAGGAAATTGATTGAAATACCAAATTTTCTTTAACCATATTCTCTGAAAATCCTCTTCACGGAGGCATCTAATTAACACATGTTTATGGTCCCATATTCCTATGTTAACAGTCACTTCTAATTTGTTAAAAAACTTTTTGATGTTGTCAAACTGAGGCCTTCCGTGAGAAAACTTACCGATAACCATATACTTGAACAGTTCTGATAGTTGCTGTACGTCTTCCATGGTGAATTGGATCAATGGTTCACCTTTATAAGATCCTATCTCTTTAAGGGCCAGTTTAGGTTTAGTAGGAGTTGCACTTATAATAGAGGCAAATGATTTAACAGGGGTAGGATCCTATATCATCTGCGCATCTTTTATAATATTTATTCTTTTATCTCTTTCCGGCAACGCGATCATATCAATCATACCTATGGCTGCTATGACCATGATTAGACCATGAAATGGTCATTTGTTTCGTTGACATTTCGGATTGTTTAAGCCATGTTTTGTGTTTTTCTGCATTTTTCCGGTTTATTTGCATTGTTTTGCATTTTTGCTGGAAAAAGTATGGAATTAGCACAAAAACGAGAAAATGACACAAGAGGACCCAATGGAAATGACCAAAAGGAAAGAATTTAGAAGTTGAAGGGTCTGAAATCAGCTCCAAAGAAGTTGAAAAACGGAATCAATTGAAGATAAGAAGAAAAGAATATTTTAGAACATTGACTTGACCGGTCAAGTTGCGCCAGATTTTAAATTTTAAAAAAAAAAGATATATTTTGTTAGGGTTTTTGGGGTCCTATAAATACATACCTATCAGCCCCATATTAATTATTCAGACTTCAAATTTCGTTTTAGAGAGAAAGAAAGAGAGTACTTGTTTTATCATAAAAACAGTGGAAATTCTGCCAATTGACAATTAAGGTTATTCCTTTCTTGTGATATTTGTCGTTTTCGCTTTATCGATTACTTTATTTGTTTATGGATCCGTTGGTTAATAATAACAACATTAAAATAATTCTCTAACTTCATAACTAGTTATTTATTGGTTGGTAGCTTGACTAGCGTAAGACAAAAACTAAACATATTGAATTAAATTGGCTTGTAGTTGTTAGGACTAATTACCCTTCGGACTCGTTAATTCATTCACCACAACCTACACGTAGTTGCATTATTTGGATTAAGGACCCTAAAAGTGAAAATGTTGTATAACCCCCGAAAACAATAATTTAATACTGGCCTAAATCCGTCATTGAATTCGATATTCCGGATACTTTAACCATTATTTACTGCAAATGCTGTCGTGATCCGGCGGCGCTTACAATTGTTGAGGGATAAAAATTTGGGTTACAGTTCCATTAAGTCAGAATAAATGACTTGTGCCCTATCAATTTAACCTAACAAATAATGAGCATTTAATATTCTGTACGAAGGGGATAGTTAGGGGTTTGCCATGCCGTGGGGATCTATAGATTCGAGATAAGCGCGAATAGATACTAATAATATATAATTAGGAAGTAAACATCATTGGATGTAAAGAGGACACAAGTCTGTATCAATCACATCTATTAAGGAGATATGATTAACCAAATCATATCTTCCACATCCGAATTAGGATCCCCCAGCACGGGAGGGGGCGTAGAGCAAGCCTCCCGGATATAAAGGATCCCTATAAGCAAAGTATGCCTGATACAGATGAGCCGTGCCTTCTAACTGCACCTATTTTGAGACCACACCCCTCGAGCAGACCCTTTGACAAATAGGGGAGTCGTCTCACGCTCCGAGGAGCATACAATGTCGGTGGATGTCAAGGACCGTATATGAATGTTCATATACAATTTAGAATAAACATATTTAAGATATGACAGTCAAGAATAATAAAATCTAATGTGAGATCTTACTAGATATGATTAATAATATCAAGAATAACCCTAAATTCTCCATATATATAAAAGAAACATATACAACACTGGTATTTTTAATCCTAATTACTTCCGCACATCGAATATATAATTTTGACCCCTTCGATAGAGATCCTTTACTTAGGCATCGGAGGGTGATCGGTCACCAAACCTACCGGTCCTCCTGACCAAGAGTTGTGACGTGTGCTGATTACAGGGAATAGTGGTTTGCGGAGAAAGCAGATGGAGCCTTATCAAGAGGAATTTTCCTATTGGTTTTTAAGCACCGAGAATCGATCACGCACTGGACCCGGATTTTCAGGTCCGTAAACAATTATCATACTATTAATATAAGGCAACCCAAGAGAAATAAATCAGCCAAATTTTATCCATATTTTTCAAAAATACCTCTATTCTAATTTACTCATATACCATAATTCAATTCAAATACATAAATAACTAAACAAATATGTTACTTCTCACACATACATCTATTACTCCTTATATACGATTATTAATTTATTATATTCATTCCATCATTTTTATATTTTTTTGAAAATTTTAAGTTCATTTGTCTGAAATCATATTTATATATGTATCGTACATGGATGTGATTACTAGTATATATATATATATATATATATATATATGATACTATTATAATAAGTCAAGCCGAGAAATTTGTGTCTGCAAATTTTTGCCCAAAATTTCTAAAATTACCCTCAGTCTATTTTATTAATTACTCATATATACGTTCATTCAATTTAAATACATAAATAACTAAATGTTATTTCACACACATATCCGCTTCTATCTCAAACAAAATAGTTTTATGTTTATTTTTATATAAGAATAAAATGGTATAATACTCTTTACGTATACATGATTGTTAAATTATTATAGTTACTTAGTAAATATTTTGAAATTTCTAAAACTATTAACTTTATTTGTCCGGGGTCATATATTATATGCTACTACGTGTCCCACACATAACGTAACGTATGTGAAACGATTACTAATAAATGATGACGGTAGGTTTGGTGACCCCTTGGATGCAATTTTTTTAAGGGCTATGATTTTGATGTCTATCTTTGTGTTTAACACAATGTCCCTTGATCCTCCCATATAGGTATATATTTAAATAAGTTACATGTGTGTGTATTTTTATATGTAAATCGTAATTTTTTTTAATCGGAATAAACAAATCTTAGTCATATATAATAATATTTATGTTGTAGGATATTATTGGCCATCTTGGACCTTACTCTATTGGGTCTATCTTGGGCTTTTCTAGCATATGTAACCCTATCCTCTATTATATAAAGAGGGTCAGAGATCTCTTAATGTATGTCTCTGTATCATATTAATGAATAAACACTTCGTCTGTTGTTTCTCATACCTCTCTCTATATCTATACATATCTCTATATATATCTATAACGAGCTAATATGTCACACAACACGTTATCAGCACGATGCTCGCGGAGAATAGGATATACGCTTGCGGATATTGGAGATTTTTGGTAAACGCACGGATATTGGGTATTTATAAACCTTGAGGTTTATCCGGGTTTTTAGGGTTTTGCTATATCGACATTCACCAACATACCGTGCGTAAGGTACCGGTTTTGTCCCACACTGGGTTTTCCGTCCCTAAGATTTTTATGTGTTTAGCACTGCGAATGAACTCGACTCACATCGACAGCATGAAGACGAAAAAATCAAGACGTCCAAATGGGAGTGTTGTATGATATTATTGGTCATCTTGGGTCTTACTCTATTAGGCCTATCTTGGGTTTTTCTAGCATATGTAACCATATCCTCTATTATATAAAGAGTGTCAAAGATCTCTTGATGTATGTCTCTGTACAATCATATTAATAAATAAACAATTCGTCTGTTGTTTCTCATAGCTCTCTATATCTATACATATCTCTATATATATATATAACGAGTATGTCACACAACAATTTAGATAATTTACCAATATTTTTTGTATAATTTTGGGATCAAATTGTAAAATTTCTAATTAATGAACTTTTTGTAGTATAAACTATTTTATTTCTCGTGTCCCAGACTCTTCATAATTTATTCTTTATAATTTACTCTTCATATCACTATAAGAAAACTATCAATTTTAGAATGTAAATACTGACACGTAAATTGCAAAAATGCTTGTTTCAAAATTTATTATTATCACATATATATATATATATATATATATATATATATATATATATATACACCGTCTAACCATTTGAGAAAATTAAAACGTTCTAGTTGACAATTCACCTACCAAAACTTTTCTTCAAATATATTGTTTCTCGTGATAGACACTTTGTATGAAAGGGGAAAAATGATGATCGCCTGGATAAACCCCAATTTGGAGTCTTGCCTAAATTAACTTTTGTGAAGGGGAAGAAAATAAAGTGCATAAATGACAGCAATTAATCTGTCTCATACCAACACATTGATGCGACATAAACTGATTAGTGTTTAAATTGTTAATTAGCAATCCAGCTTGACGTACAAGCACTTCTTTGTAAACATTAAACTAATACCAGTTGGCGATTCACCTAATTATTAAACAACCTTTGCCTTTTGCCTTTTGCATTTTGTTTACAAATTACTATCATTTTCAAACTTAATTATATATCGTAGACTATGATACAAGAAAAATTAATAGTATTATATATTGCACAGATAAACCATGATCTTCATGAAAATGAGAAGTAAGGATTGTCTATTAGCACTTACCAAGTTACCCTTAGATTTATGCATGAGTCAGGTTGGCAGTTTGCTGGATTCGGAATATTAGCATCTGCACAAAATAGAGACGTCATTAAAAAAAGATCTCTTAGTTCTTAATTTAAGATGAAATTAAAGTTTTAGTTGTAATATTTTAGTCATTCCTAGAAAAATGATAATCCTTCATATTTGAAATAACAAATGTAACGAACACGCCATTGCACTATTATTCTCTTCGGTAATCCATTCTTTTCCAACTTTGGGAAAAGTATTTTCCCTAATTCCATATTTGTATTTGGCACCTTTATGCTTTTACTATAGACGAATTACTCTGGCGATTCTTTTTCGTAGAAGCAATTAATTTGATTGCACCAATAGTTTCATGGAAATATAATTACTCCCCCACAATCTCGAAAAACAACAAAATATATCATCAAACTTTGAGATAGTAGTTGAACGCTGCTAGTCATCTTGATCGAAATCATGATATAAATAATAACAATTTGAGATATTAAAAAAAAAACCATAATTTCTTGGAGAAACGGCCCTATGGGTATTGGGTAACCTAGTCGTCCTTACTTCACGTTATTAATTTACACAAGTATTTATTCGCGTCTAGATAAATTTGATGTATCCAAACATACATTTTTAGATATGGCTTGTTTGTTTGCATTTATAATTTGATTTATTTTTTACTAATTAACAGGACACATATATATAGGACGGTTCAGTAAATTTAAAAGTTATGATTTTCTTGGTTTGTTACCCTTAAAAAACTTACATAAAAGCCGGATTAGGATATAAGAATCACATCTGTCACATTTAGTGGTGAGAATGAGACGAAATTTTCGTGAAAAATTTCATAATCGTTTCGTTAACAGTTCGGTGTAGTTTCGTTCTTTACTAAATGCAATAATAATAAACGAAAATATAAGAAAATATTACACGGAGATAGAAGCCAAGCGAGCAACAAGCTGTGCCGCTAGTGCTTTCTGAATAACAAAACCAATTTCTAAACACTACATCAATAGATGTAGGAGTCATGACATTAACATGTATGACCCTTTTAACTCTACTAAAAAGTTTCACCGCGACGTCAGGTGCTAAGAACTCAAATGTGTCAAAAGCGAATGGGATAAAAACATGTTGATTATCGGTGCACGCTTTCTCATGCTTAGCTATTTTGGCCGAGGCAGCTTTGAGGGCGATCTGTCCCACAGTAAAAAACTCCGCTCCCAATCTCACCAATGAAGAAACCTCTGTCAGATCCACACATGCATGCTTGCCTCATATCCACCCGTAAACTAAGATATTGGCTGGCATGAGTGTCAAACGACCCTCTTGTGGCTCAGCAAGAAGTTCACATGTGCTTCTTTCTTAGCAAAAATCCCTGCCTGCATACAAATATCGAAAAGAACATCTCTAACAAGATCATGTCTGTACATCTCTAGCAGAAATCCCTTTAAACACGGGAGCTCCCTACAATGATAAATCAATTGTATGTTATATTAGATATATGAATTCATAAAAATACATATACTATAAAAATTATTTCACGAGATAAAACAAGACAAAACGCAATTTTTATATCCTTAACAAAATGAGAACGAAATAAAATTTTATATTTCGTCACGAAAATGAAATGATAACGAAAAACCTCAAAACTAAAAAACAAAAATGACGGTTTTCAACTCGTTTTGCCTCGTTATCGTCCCCAGTCACATTTTAAAATTTCCGAACCTTGAAATACTATTAGAGAAAGTATAGGGATAAAGTAGAACTTTATCGTTAAGCAACGAATTTTTGTCCACAACAAAAAGAAAACATGGGATGTTAGGAGTCATCACCAAATAGATTGGTATGATGACAACAATAGAAGGGACATGTGTCACAATTGCATAAGATGATATGCATGCCATGTGTCAAGATTAAATAGTGAGAAAACCAGTAAGTAAAATTTGTACTATGTAATTTTCCACTTTCATATATATAAAAGTTAACGATCTTTCCCATGTAATATGACTCAACCCCGAAGTGTTGAGACGCTGAACTACGTTATATCTCGTGTTCATTTTATATTTACGTTTTCAATACTTATATTAATGAGTGATTATATAATGAAATAGTCATTTTTGGGTGTTAATATGATATGAATTAGCATACTTTTGTTTACATTTAGGCTTGTTTAAACCATATTTTGGGTTTTTCTGTATTTTCCCGGTTTACTTGCAATTGTTTACATCTTTACAGGAAAAAGTATGGAATTAGCGTAAAAACAAGAAAAGAACGCAAAAACACCAAATGAGTGACCAAATCAGAAGACAAATGACACCAAAATCAACACCAAGAAGCTACAAAACGGAATCAAGTCAAGATAGAGCAAAAAAGCTTCTAGAAACCTGACTTGACCGGTCAGGTTGACCGGTCATGTACCGTTATATTTTAAATTATGGATAAGATAAAGTTTGTTATGTTTGATAAGCTGATATAGGTCTCGCCTTATTCCGAGAATAGAGAGAATTCATTCATTTTTCATCAGTTTTATATCTAAAATTCGTTCTAGAGAGAGAGAACACAGAAAAATACCAAAAACTTGTGAGTTTGTGCACGAATTCCTTGTTTTATCAACGATGTAGCGTAAGTTCTTTAATTGTGCTTACTTTATTTGTTGTTTCTATTATCTCTACTATTTTTGTATGCATGTTTACTTAGGTTTACATCATAATCAACACTAATCTCATGTCTCTCGCATGCAAACTAGTTCAAATAAGTCGATAACATCGTATAAGCTAGTTATTGATTAATTAACGCCGCATGTTAACGAATGTAGATTTATATAAACTGAAAAATAGCTTTGAAAACAACCTAAACAATATGATATTTAGTAGTTTTAAACCTCCGAGGAACGATCCGTTGGATTGACAACCCAACCGCTAACGTTCTCCTCGTTACTAATTAATTGACACCTAATTACTAAAATCCTCTCTAAAACTATCGAGGCCAACAATCACACGGTTCCATGGACGATAACATTGGTGTGCTTCACAAGGAAAATGCTACTGCTACCCTCGTGCTCCTGTGAGGCCTTTTAGTATGTAGCGAAAAACTACGCACCGAAAGGGCAGACAGCCATTTTGGCCCCACTGCCGGGAAACCACGGTTGTTAAATTGATATTTTTAGTATTTTTAATTGTTTTTATTTTTGATTATTAATTAGAATCTGCATATTTGTTCTAATTTGACCAAATCTTGAAAATTTTGCTCAAAAAACCCTAGTTCTTTAAATGTCTGAATCAAACCATTCTGAAAAACCGATCCTGACCAGTCAGGTTAACCGGTCAGATCCGAGCGATCTTAAAAATTTTGAATTCCAGCCCTTGGGTCCTGAAAACCTAAATGATTCCGCCACCAACCTTTCTAATCTTTATGTTGAACGTTAACGTGTAGAAAACCACTTCCGTCTAAGTAAATTTAACTTCGACTCCTATCATAACAACACCTACTTACATACCCTAGACAACTACCGTAGAGGCAACATAAATATCTTTTACACCTCGGCGCCACAACCACTTAAGAACCTCATAGACGAAACTTGGCCTTCTACCTTTCGTGATTCTACTCCCGAAGAGATCTTTTCCCTCATTGACAACATGTCTGCAACCGAAATGGAGTGGGGTGTTCGAATTGAGGAGCAAGTTGACTCCTCACTTTTAGCCAAGAGTTGTAGTGAGGATTGCCTTATCATTCCGGTGGAAACTCGAGAAACCACAGAGGTTATTCCAAACTTTTGTCGCACCCCGGATGTCTCCCACCATCCTTCTCTTGATAGTAGGTTCAATGTTTGTCACCCCGTGATGACATTGTGACATACCTCTTCTAGTGATGCTTCAGGCGATGACTCTTCCCAAGAGTCATCCAACTTGACTACGGCTCATGAATTTTCATTCATGGCCAAAGAACTTAAGAATATGTTTTCTAAGCCCAAACCGGTCGAGGAAACGGTGAAAAAAAGTAGAAAATGAGGAGAACACGTCTGTGTACTCTGATTTTGACTTCATCATTGAAGATATGGATGATTTCACTCCTATTTCTCAAGCCCCCGATCCCGGCGAGCCTGTTCTAAACTTCATAATCCAATATAAGGAAAACCCTGTAGAGTTTGCTACCCATCAGGGGATACTTGATTATGGGGGATGCTAACCTAATGCCTAGTTCCGAGTATAGCGAGGAGTATGGCCCGTTGGAAGTCTCTTCTACACAGTTGTACTTTGATGACGAGTTGTACAAGGATGATATGGGAATGGTTAGGAATGTAGTGATGAGTGTGGGGGACTTCCGTTATTTAGTATAATTCTTGGTTTTAGACTTGTCTAGAAAGAATCAGTCATATAGCGCTCCCATCATCCTAGGATGCTCTTTACTTAATACTGCAAAAGCAACATTAGACTATAGCACCATGACCGCAATCTTTAGGTGTAGGAGTGGAGAGGACTAATTTCCCTTAGAAAAACAGTTAGAGCCGGCCTACTATTCCGATGACTTCGATAGTTATGAGGGCCAGAAGTGTATGTCAATAGGGTTAGGGGACAATGAGAAAGAATGGGGGAGTATTCCTCACCTACCACGGTACACAGTCGATGAGATAGAGGAAAGGGCGGGCATGTAGGAAGAACGTAGGCAACAACTTATTGAGGAAATTTCATCTAGAACCAAGGAAACTGTAGTTGTTTGTGCTAACGATAGGAATTCCCAACCGTTTAAGACACCTCATTTCCCCCCAGGTTAATAATACCTAAAGGTACAAAGATGCGCATTGAATGTGCATTATACTCTCCCAAGTCAAATAATTTTTTTTTTTGAGTTTTAAAAATATTCGCAGCAGTGCCGTCTCCAGATTTTTTAGGTCCAAAGCGAATACAAAAAAATAGGCCTTAAAATATTAAGGTGAACATCATTTATTCAAAGATTGAAAAAACATATGCCACACCCAAATTCAATATATTAAAGGTCATTATGGACTATGAAGTAATAAAGGTAATTAAAATTTTGATGAGAACAACTAATAATTAAAGTTCAAACCTTATCCTTCTTATATGTAACATTTTTTTTTAAGATCACCAACAACTCAGTGAGTTCTCTTGTGACCGTAGATAGTTTTCTTTTTTTAAATAACGAATTTTAGTTCAGGAAAAGTACTACTTTTCCAATTGCTAATGTAATCTAGATAATTCAAATTGATTTGTATCCAAGATATATAATTCATTGTAAGCAGGGAGGACCTAGGGGGATGACAGGGGCCATAGCACCCCCCCCCCCTCTTCTTTATTTTCGAGTTTACAATTTTTGTTTAACAAAAAATAGCGATTTAGCCTCATAGTGATTTTTCTAAAATACAGCATCCACATCTACCGATCTTGACTCTGCCACTGTTGGTACGTAAGTAATCCAAACAATGACTTAAATCTTAGTTATGTTAAATAAAAGTTCTTCAGAGTACAAATCATAAAAAAGCGATGACATTTTTTGTAAAAAATATATAAAAAAATGGGGCCCTTGTAAATTTGGAGGCCCGAATTTTGTGCTTCACAAATTGGGTGCTACAGCCGTTCCTGATTAGCAGTAATGGATATCATATTGAAACTGGTAATGAGGGAAAAGTTGAGTAGCTCTATATTACGAGCTTAGTTGCAAGCGAGAAACTTGTACTTGAAAAACTAAGTACTTATTTTTCAGGATTATACTACACAATAATAAGATGTATTGAAACATACTCTATAGTACACCCAGAGTGTATCAAACCATCGCACCATAAGTGCACTAAAGCGCATCACCTGATGTGCACAACTACGCAGCACCAGAAGTGTAATAGAGAGCAGCACTTGAAGTGCGCCAAAGTTCAAAAGACTCTTTGTGATTCTCGAACTTTTATCCTTTGGCATGATCATTTCGGTCATCCGGGTTCGACTATGATGAACCGATTAATAGAGGATACAAATTGTCATTCATTAAGGAACCTGAAGATTCCATCGCCTAGTGAGTATACATGTGTTTCTTGTTCAAAGGATAATTTACAAAACCATATCTTTAAAAATCGGTGTTGAATCGCCTTTTTTCAATGCATTCAAGGAGATATATGTGGACCAATTCATCCACCATGTGGTCCATTTTGTTATTTTATGGTCTTAATTTATGCGTCGTCTAAATGATCTCATGTTTGCTTACTATCAATGAGAAATGTTGCATTTCCTAAGCTTTTAGCGCAAATCATTTGTTTAAGAGCGCAATTTCCCAATTATCCAATTAAGTCAATACGTCTTAACAATGATGGTGAATTTACTTCTCAAACATTTGACGACTATTGCATGTCTGTATGAATAGATGTTGAACATCCCCTTCCACATACTCATACACAAAATGGCCTAGCAGAATCTTTTATTAAACGGATACAATTAATATCCAGACCATTACTCATGAAATCTCAATTACCAAAGTCAGCGTGGGGGCATGCTGTTTTACCCGCCGCATCTTTAGTTCGTATTCGACCATCTGCCCATCATGATTATTCCCCACTATAGCTAGTATCTGGTCACCAACCAAATATATCTCATTTACGTATTTTTGGGTGTGTAGTGTACGTTCCAATATCACCATCCCAACGTACTAAAATGGGTCCAGAATGACGCCTAGTTATCTATGTTGGTTTGGATTCACCATCTATAATTAGATAACTTAAACCATTAACCGGCGATTTGTTGAAGGCTCATTTCGCAGATTGTCAGTTTGATGAGATTGTTTTCCCACCATTAGGGGGAGTAAACTCTAAAACACATAATAGAACATAGAGTTGAATGTAACGTACTATCACTGTCTCATCTCGACCCTTGTACTAGACAAAGTGAATTAGAAGTTCAGAAAATCATTCACTCACAAAGTATTGCTAATAATTTACTCGATGCATTTACTAATGCACATAAAGTACCAAAGTCACATGTACCTGCATCTAACACTATGACGCGTATTGATGTTCCTATAAGGGAATCAATAATGAATGAATTTAAACCACGCCAAAAGAGTGGAAGGCACGTGGGTGCCAAAGATAAGTTTCCCCAGAAAAGGAGATAACTTAGACTAAGTAATCCTCCACCAGAGGAAATTCTACCTAATAATTCTCTTGAAGAGAAAATACAAGAATCCCCGGAAAGGACTGATGAGCCGAATAAAAGTGCCCCTAAAGAGGTCCCACAAGTAACTTCGTCCTAACCCCCAAAAAAAAATTCCTCGTGAAGAGGTTATATCTTCTGAAGAGATACACGCACCTGAAAATAATTCTGAGATCTCAATATTTTATGGGGAGAGATGGGATCGTAGCAATGTGGTATTCGATGAAATATTTGCGTATGCGATGGTTCTTGAAATTATTAATAATGAGGATCCTTAACCAACTTTCGTCGAAAAATGTCGACGTAGAAGTGATTGGCCAAAACGGAAAAATGCTATAGAGGCTGAATTAAAATCTTTAGAAAAACAGGAAGTATTTGGACCAGTAGTCATGACACCAGAAGATGTCAAGCATGTAAGGTACAAATGGGTATTTGTACAAAAACGTAATGAGCATAACGAAATTGTTAGACATAAAGTACGACTTGTTGCTCAAGGTTTCTCTCAGAGACATGGGATAGATTATGAAGAAACATATTCTCCAGTAATGGATGGGAGTACTTTCGATTCTTGATCGGTTTAACATGTGTCTAATGGACGTAGTCACTACATATTTATATGGATCATTAGACATTGACATTTATATAAAAATCCCTGTAGGTTTTAAATTGCCTGAAGCAAAAGATAGGAGTTTACATTCGATTAAACTCCAAAGATCGTTATACGACTTAAAGCAGTCAGGACGCATGTGGTACAATCGGCTAAGAGATTACCTCCTAAAGGAAAGTTATGTTAATAGTCCGATATGCTCATGCATTTTTATTAAGAAGACGAATTATGGGTTCGCTAGTATCGCTGTGTATGTTGATGATATAAATTAATTGGGACTCCTGAAGAGATCTCAAAAATGGCTAATTACCTTAAAGTTGAATTTGAAATGAAAGATCTTGGGAAAACAAAGTACTGTCTCGGTTTACAAATCGAGCATACATATATGGGTATATTTGTTCATCAGTCTAACTACACTGAAAAGGTACTTTGCCAGTTTTATATGGACAAAGTACACCCGCTAAGTTTTCATATGGTTGTTCGCTCACTCGATATCAAGAAAGATCTCTTTCATCCAAAAGACGAAAAAGAGGGTTTACTAGAGCCTGAATAGCCATATTTAAGTGTAATCGGTGCCTTTATGTACCTTACAAATTGTATTAGACCCGACATTGCAATCTCTGTCAATCTACTTGCAAGATATAATTCAGCACCAACTCGAAGGCATTGGAATGATGTTAAACATATTTTGCGATATTTACGAGGGACCTTCGATTTAGGGTTATTTTACTCGAACGATGGAAATGGAAAATTAGTTGGATATGAAGATATATGTTTTTACATGTGGTGGTACTGCAATCGCTTGGCGTTCTGTAAAACAGACATTAACTACAATTTCTTCTAATCATTCGGAAATACTTGTAATCCATGAAGAAAGTCGAGAATGTGTATGGATAAGATCAATGATGCATTACGTATAAGAACGGTCAGGTTTGACTTCGTCAAAAACTTAGCCAACAATATTGCATGAAGATAATTTAGCATGTATTACGCAGATTCGAGTAGGGTATATCAAAGGGAATCGAACTAAGCATATTTCTCAAAAATTATTGTATACCCACGATCTCCAAAAGAAGGGTGAAATAGACGTTTGCCAACGAATAATTTGGCCGACTTATTTACTAAGGCTCTTCCTGTAACATTGTTTAAGAAATTGGTACACAATATTGAAATGAGAAGTTTGATAGAAGTTTTGAAATAATCACTTTAAGTCATAATCATCAGGGATAGACTTGAAATATGATCATCAAACAATCAATTTGTTGTCATTAAGTGAGAGTGTTATGAGTCATCACCAAATAGATTGGTATAATGACAACACAAGGGACATGTGTCACAATTGCATAAGATAATATGCATGTCATGTGTCTATAAATAGTGCACTTCACTTGCACTTATTGGTCAATCAAACAGGAACGAAAATATTAAGTAGTGAGAAAACCAGTGAGAAAACCAGTGCGTGAAATTTATACTCTGTAATTTTCCACTTTCATATGTATAAAAGGTAACGATCTTGCCCTTGGAATATGGCTCAATGGTCGGCTTAAAAATGTGTTTATAAAAATAATTTTACCTAGCTAGAGCACTATGGCCAATTGTAGTAATAAAATTTATAATTCGTAGCAAGTACGAGTTCCCCCATGATATTATGTAAAACAATCAAATATTTAAACATGAGTTTTTCTAGTTTTTTTATAACGATAAAGCTCGCGCTATTGTCCTTTAATCTAAACTAAATAAACAAGAACAATTTATCAATAAGGGTTGTCAATCCATACTCTTCATTATTCTCAAACATAAAATCTATACTAAAACAATAATAAAAAGCATAAAGATAAATATAAACAATTAAATAAAAAAGGAGAGTATGGATAGAAGGATATTACCGAGTATGCAGAGGTTAGGGAGAATAAACAACCATGATCTCAATAAAAGGAGAAAAAACGGGTTTATTTAACTTATTTAGTTTGAAGTTCAGAATGAGAAATAGCTAAAAAAAAAAATTTGTATTTTAAGAATATTAAAAAGATTAATTAAAAACCAATCAAATAAAATAAAATAAAATATTTTTAAATTTTACTTCCTCTTTTAAAGAAGGAAAACCTGATTCTTGAAATCATGAAAAAGTTTTTTTTTATAATAATTAGCAATAATTATTAAATAAATAAAAAAGATTTTTTTTTCCAACTTGACTTTCAAAAAGTTTTTTTAGAATCTATTTTAATTAAATAATATTAAATAGTTAACTAATAATATAGACAAAAAAAACAAATAATAATTTATTAATAAAATATATATTTTTTTCGTTTGAAAAACTAACTGAGATTCAGTTTGACTTTCAAAACTTTTCTGATTTTTTTTCTATTTGTTATTGATTTTTTTAATTAATAAATAATATTAGTTAATTAATAAATAGTAATTGATAAAATAAAATATTTTTCCCTTTTTCTTTTTAGGATAACTAAGTGATTCTTTTAACCAGGAAAAATATTTTTAAATTTTTGTTTTTATTTTTTTTAATTAATAAAATAATAATTAATTATTAAATAAATAACAAATAATGCCCCATAAGTATAACTTTTTTTGAACTTATATTCACTTTAGATAACTAATATAATTTACGTTCTCCATATTTGACACTTTTTATTAGTAATACCCTTAATCATCTAATTTATTAACCAACTCACTGAGTCTATCTTTCTCTCTCATCACATATAGTCTCTCTCAAAGGTGGTCATATACAAGGCGATGAAGGTAGAGATCGATTCTCCTCCGATCCCGGCAATTGAAGCACAATATCATCGTCTCCGGTGAGGCTATCTTCGCTACAGTGGAAGTCGTCTCCGGCGAGCTCAAACGGCAACGCCAACCTGCTCATCTCCGATGAGCTTCAAGATTATTTTGCTAAGGTCATCTTTGTCCCTCTCCCTATATCTATATATGTATGTATAGATGGAGAAAAATTAGGGCAAACTAACTCAATTATGGATCGATCATACAGTGATTGTCTGAGTATGAGTATAGATCGAGATGGAATGTGAGAAATTAAGGAATATTATGTTAGATTGATGACGAATTAGGGTTTTTGGGGGATTTCGAGTATTGTTCAGATCTATTAACGAAATAGTGCTTTGTGGGGGGTTCAAGAATCAGTTTTGGTCATGTTTTATGAATAATTAGGGTTTTTTATTCTTAATTCTTTGATACTTTTTGAACTTTGTAACAACCAAAGTTAAATAATCTATTGGATTTATTTCGGGTTATTATGGATTCCTTTGTTTTGATTTGAGAATTGTGGAGCATGTCATATCTTTGGTTTTGATGAAATTATATAAAAGCAAATTATAAAATTACTGAATGGTCTTCAATTATGTGCACTTTGAGGCGTTATTTGTTAGCAGCTTTTAAGAGGATCTTTTTATTTTTGCTTTTAAAAATACAAGTGTAAACCTTGACTTCATCCCATTATTACTATTGCTGAAATGAATCCCGTTTCGCTTCTGAAATAGGGACCTTTCAGTACCTGAAACGGGGCCTGCTTTGCTGCTGAAACGGAGCGTGTTTCGCTGCTGAATCAGAGCGTTTTGCTCATTGTATAACCACTTCAATAGCACTCTCAGGTACTGTTTGGCTGCAGCTTTTAAGTGCAATGTCATTTTGTTGTTTTTAAACATAAAAAGTGTAAACCTTGATTCCAGTCCATTATTTAAAGGTGAAGTTCTGCGTGTTCAACCGGATATTGCCAGAGTTGTTTGGCTGCTCCTTTTAGCCTTTTGATATTTATGTCAACTTATATGGTTTTTATTTGTCACAATTCTAAAGTTTCATTCTAGTTCAGTTTGGTTGGTTGTGGTATTACTCTTGTAAAATATTAGAATGGGGAAATAATACTCATCGGTGGAATCTAAGGCTTGCTTGGCTGCTATGTTTATGTCGTGGGCAAACCGAGTCGGATTTTTTAGCATTGTAAGGATCAGGAATTTCTACAGGTGAGTTCGTTGTCCATTTTTATTTTGTCCTTTATGGGTTTTATGGCTCTTCGTAATTTAAGCTTTCTTCATGTAGCAATTGATTAATTTGGAAAATTTCGGGTCTTGATTGGTAGTGGCTTTAAGCTGAATTTTTACTTATGTATTTAGGTCTCGTTTGGCTCATTTCAGTGCCTGTTAAACGTTGAATTGGCTTTTTAGAAACTAATTTTAGATCCGTAAGTTCAAATTGGTAAGAGCGCTTGCACCCAACACCAAGGTTCAAGAGGTTGGTGGTTCGAATCCACCCGGGTTTTTTTTTAACTTTAAAGTAAAGTATATGCACTTTTTGTTCTTAACTATATCCACTTTTATTGAACTATATATATGCACTTTCAGCTGAACCGGATGCACTTTCAGCTGAACCAGATGAACTTTCAGCTGAACCAGATGCACTTTTGACAGAACTATATGCACATTTATTGAACTAGATACACTTTTGGCTGAACCATATGCATTTTCAGCTGAATCATATGCAATTTTAGCTGAACTATATGCATTTTTACCTGAACCAAATGTACTTTTGACAGAACTATATACACTTTTATTGAACTATATGCACTTTTGGCTGAACTATATGCACTTTCGACTGTACTATATTCATTTTCGACTTGACTATATGCATTTTTAACTTAACTATATTTACTTTCGACTAAATAAGATACAATTTCAGCTGAACCAGATGTACTTTCAGCAAAAACAGATACACTTTTAGCTGAACTATATGCATACGCACTTTCAACGAAACTATATTTACTTCTGACTGAATTATATGCACTTTCAACTCAATTTTATGCACTTTCGACTAACTATATGCACTTTCGACAGGATTGTATGTACTTTTATTGAAATATATACGCTTTTGACTAAACTATATGTACTTTCGACTAAACTATATATACTTTCGACTGAACTAGATGCACTTTCAGCTCATTTAGATTAAAAAAATGCACTTTTCATGGAAACACCACTTTTTAGTGAAAAAAATCCACTTTTTGATGGAAAAAGTTTTTTTTAATGAAAATGCAGCTTTTTCGGTGTAAGAAGTGGTATATTGACAAAAGTGGTATATTGTAATTTTTAAAAAAGTTTTGGACTTTTTCCATTTTTTGTGATTTTTTTAATAAAATAATTAATTAAAACTTTTTTTTTGTTTTTTTTTTTAAATCTGATTCTTCAAATGTGAATGATTAGACCACGAAATGGTCATTTTTGGGTGTTAATATGATATGAATTAGCGTGATTTTATGGACATTTAGGCTTCTTTAACCCATGTTTTGTGGTTTTCTGCATGTTTCCGGTCTATTTGCATTTGTTTGCATTTTTGTATTAAAAAACATGAAATTAACGCAAAAATAAGACAAGTATGCAAAAATACCAAATGAAGGACCAAATGAGAAGATTTCAGAAGACAAAAGACCTTAAAGTCAACCCCGAGAAGTTACAAAACGGAATCAAGTCAAGATAGAGCAAAGACGCTTCTAGGATCCGGATTTGACCGGTCAGGTGCCGTTATATTTTAAATTTCGGATAAGATAAAGTTTGTTATGTTTGATAAGTTGATATAGGTCTCTCCCTATTCCGAGATTACACACAATTCATCAATTTTACTTCAGTTTTCATTCATATTTTCGTTCTAGAGAGAGAAAGAAGGGAAAAAATACATAACTTCAACGTTTTGTGCACGAATCCTTGGCAACCGCCATTTTGTGAGTTAATTCGTTATCTTTCATTACGTAGTTGTGTTTTCTAGTATTTTCTTTGTTTTTACTGTATGTTTACATATGTTTGCATGTTTTAGTTCATTAATCTCATATCTCACGCACGCAAACTAGTTAAAACAAGTCGATAGCGTCGTATAAGCTGGTTATTGATTAATTAACGCTGCATGTTAACGAACATAGATTTATGTAAACTAAAAATAGCCTTTAAAACAACCAAACAATCTGATATTTAGTAGTTTTAAGCTCCCAAGGAATGAGCCGTTGGATTGACAAACCAACCGCTAACGCTCTCCTCGTTACTGATTAATTAACGCCTAATTAGTAAAATTCCCTCTATAACTATCGAGGCCAACAACCCCACATCTCGAAGGGAACATCCATGTCAATGAACTAAACCAACCTCCAGTACAACCACCACCACCTTAAAGGGGGGATAGATAGGACCATTCTACATTTCCTCGACCCAATTCATCCAAACAAGCCCACCTGTATTGTCCTACCAGCCAATGGGAGAGACTTTGTCGTCCAATATAGGCCCACATGTATTGTCCTACCAGCCAAACAGGCCAACCTCTACTCTAAAGTGTCTACCGATTGATATGTATGAAATGCTTAAGTTGAAAGGCATCCAACCATTCCGAGCAAACTTGATATTGGCTAACTCCTCCAATGACGAAACTTGTCTATGCATCGTGAAAGACCATGTATGTAGAGTGGGAGACTTCTTACACTCTAGACTTTGTGATAATGAATTGGCCAATTCTTAGAGGAAAGAATGACCAGTCGACAGTACCGTTCTTGTGAACAGCTAAAACTACCATTGATTATGAGAAGATACACTCACTATAAGCGGTGGAGAAAAGACTCTGGCCTTGAAAATGAGCATGAGATCTAAAAACCCAAAGAAAATCGCACCAACCCTGCAAAAGTAGTTCTCATGGAGGTAGACGAGTCTGAAGAGGCACTCATGAATGAGGCAAATGATAGCTTACAAAGAAGAAAAGGCCTTATTGGAGAAGTAATAAGAAAAATGTAGAAAAGGAGCTGGAAACACCTAAGGAAAAAGGGGAGAAGCTCAAATAAGTACCTCAAAAGAAACCTGCAAAAGCTTGGAACGATAGAGATATAAGAATTGTCAAGGACGACAATCCTGTGAGAAGAGCTCTCTTCACAGATGAAAAAGATACGCGACTCCGAACTTATTTGGCAAAGCTCGTATGAGACGAGATGTCAAGTTTGATTGGTAATGCAAAATTCGATAAGCCAACACTCACAGAAATTGAGAAATATGGAGAGGCTTGTTTTGGAGATATTACACTAGAGGCACCATCGTGTTTGCCAGTAGAGCATGTAGTCAAAACTAACGATATGTATAAATTGTTTTCATTCGTAAGAAGACTGACCGATGAAGAACCCATCAAGAGTACTATGACTGGAGAAGTGTTGTAAAGAGACCTTTATTACAGGCATGATGATGTATCATGAGGTGTAAACCCTCATGGATTACCACTCCACCTGCCAAATTATGTAGGAAGGTTTCTCAAGCTGCTAAGCAATCGATCCATAAGAGGAATTGATTACCCAATGGTAACCATGGTCATAGGCGACTTCCCCATGGACAGAGTATTGATAGATACGGGGGCACTTGAAAATGTAATTCCTGATAAGATGTTCTATGGACTTGGCCTCACTAACCTACATTCCTATGACAAAAGGATAATGATGGCCAACGGTCAAAAGTCAAAGAAGTCTCGGTGAATAGCCAATGAATTAAGTTATAGAATTGACAATTTCATATATATCTTAGACTTCATTTTCTACTATATACCCCTTGAAAAATCTCATAACCAACTTAACAAAGTTATATTGGGGGCGCCATTCTTGAAGGCGTCACAAGCCATCATCAACTACAAGGAGCAGGACGTGACTATACATTGTGGAAATAAGTACCTAACTTTTGGGATTTCATCTTTTATGGGAGGAATTCAGTGTTTTCACGACACATCATCCCGGAAGCTGTCAAGGAGTACCGTCGCACTATGCACATCAAACTTCTTCAACATATCAAGCAATGCGAGGAAGTTTCTTTTTCTAGACCCGCCTCTTTCAAGTATGAAACTCAACATGGACGATATTAACGAGGAGGATCCTGAAGAATAGCCCGAGGAGGATCAGACATTAGTCACGAATAGTGACGAGATAGGAGAGGACGAAGGTCCTCCTGCTTCCATCTAATTCCACCACCATTCCACCATCATTTCCATCTGTAAATAACCACCTTTTATTTTTGTAAATATTGTCTTGTATTTAGTCCACATGGAGTCTTTTTGGGTTGTCCAACTCCGATGTTTTTGAATTCTTCCAACAGTGGACACTGTCAGTTTTAGTTGGGGGAAGTGGATAAATCTTCGTTGGTTACTCAGAAAAAATGGTGAGAATTTTTTAAAAATTTTGAATATATGTTTTTCTTAGTCATTTAAAACCACCCATTTGTTTCCTTTTTACTATTGAAAAATTCAAGAAAAAAAATAAAAAATAAAAAATAAAAATAAATAAAAAATGGAAAAACCGAAAAAAAAAATTTGAATCTTTATTTTCATCTCCTGCTTTGAAGAAATTTTAGGAGTTTTTATAGAGATTTTCTGCCACCCTTGTGTTTTATATTTTTTTTCTAGTGTTTTTGTTAGACATCCGCAAGATTTTTGGAAGAATTAAATCAGAATTGAGACCATACAGACCTAGCCGATCAACTTACTGCAGATTTGAATCGGATCTGATTTTCTCGAAATTCAGCCATTCACTCCGCCTCATTACCGCACAAAAGGTGTATCAACTCTATAACTCCGCTTTTTATTAATTTTGTAAATATTTTGCGTGTTTCTAGTTGCATTGTGAATATTTGTGTTAGGATTGCATAAGAAAGAAAATTGAAAAAAAAAACTAAAAAAGATAGTTGGGGGGAATGAAGGCATGTTCATATCTCAAAAGTTTATACGGCTTGACACACTCTCAATAGTTGTTCCTTTTCAAAAGTTTTTTGTATGGGCATTAACCTCTTGGGAAGTGAAGTTGAAAACACAAATTGATACAAGTTAGAATGAAATTTAAAATGAATTCAAAAAACTTGTATAAATGTTAAACTAGGCGCAACTTTATGATTTTAACTTGAAACCGCCAAAGCTAGAATTTCGTAGGGTACACTTTAGGGGTTTCGTACACATGACTGTGGGGGGGGGGAAACACTCAAAATATTACCTAGTTTAGGATTTCCTACCGTGTGATACATCAGGGTAGGGAGAGATTCGAGAGTATCCACTAAATACAGCTGAGCCACCTGGACTAAGCCGGATACCGAAACAGTCAAGTCAGAGTTTGCACGATATCGACATTTATGCATCTTCGATAATTTCTACCCGATCTCGACTTCGACACATTTATTCAATTGGGAGGAGTTCCACGAGACGACATTTCTTTCGAGCTTTCGACACAGATTCATGGAGATTTCACGTGATCATTTTGTTTCTATTTTATTTTTATCGTATTATTGGTATAGACAGTAGTACCATGTTGATTAGACATTGAGGCAAAGGCTCGATACATATTTTTGAGTTGTACACTGATTTATTACGCCATTTCCATCATGTGTCACTTCAAAAAAATATACCAAAAAAATATATATATATAAAAAAAATGAGATGAAAAAATAAAGGGAACGATAACCCATCACAAAAAAAAAAAAAAAAAAAAAAAAAAAAAAAAAAAAGCAAAAGAAAAAGAAAAAAATTAAGTGACTTTAAAAGCCATCAGTATTTGTTAATTTAGGCGAAGTCATTCGTTTAGTATACGTAGCATTTTCTTTTTATCTCACATAGAGATGAGTTGTACACACCGAGCAGTTTTATAAGCTTGAATTCATTTCGTTACACGTGGCTACTTCCATTTCTAGAAAGCTTATTTGGAGCCAACACCGACACCGAATAGATTAGTTCGAGGCATTTTCGAAATCGACATGAGCCACCGCTTGGCTGATTATTCACCGACATAGACAACTTGACCATTAGGAGTTTATCAAACATCTAGGTAGTTCAATAAGCCGTATCAACCCCCGGTGAACATCAAGAAGCCGAAAGAGAGTTTTTGAGCGATTGAGTGGTGTGGCAGATGTGTACGGAATACTAGGAGTACCCTATTTGATTCTAGTCAGTAGTAGTTTTGTTTGACCTTAAGGGCGAGGTCTTGTTGACCTTTATATTTATTTTTCCCGCCTCTATTTCTTTTAGGAGTTGTACTTTTTGTGTTGTATACCTTACTTGTTTAATGTTTTGTTCATACAGGGAAAACCTAGAAATTTAATAACTATTCTGTTTGTGGGTGTGCTTTCGTAAACCTTCACGACACAAAACTCGTCTTTTTACGCTTAAAAGGTTTAACGACTGGTTGCGTACGCTAAATGCAATCGTGTTTTCTACGACAGTGGTTTATCCTTTATTTTTATTGTATTTACTCTAGGCTAGTTAGTGCACAGAAACCAAAGGGACAAAGAATTTTTGAAAGAAAACCGACGAACTTTACTTCTTTGTTATCGCTTTCAACGCTCGAGACAAGCATTGAACTAGTTGGGGGGTATGATTAGACCACGAAATGGTCATTTTTGGGTGTTAATATGATATGAATTAGCATAGTTTTGTTGACATTTAGGCTTGTTTAACCCATGTTTTATGTTTTTCTGTATTTTTCTGGTCTACTTGCATTTGTTTGTATTTTTGTTAGAAAAAGCACAGAATTAGCACAAAAACAAGATAAGGACGCAAAAAGACCAAATGAAGGACCAAATGAGAAGATTTTATAAGACAAAGGACCTCAAAGTTAACCCCAATAAGTTACAAAACATAATCAAGTCAAGATAGAGTAAATAAGCTTCTAGAAGCCTGACTTGACCGGTCAGGTTGACAGGTCAGGTGCCGTTATATTTTAAATTTCGGATAAGATAAAGTTTGTTATGTTTGATAAATAGATATAGGCTCCCTATTCCGAGAATACACACAATTCATCACTTTTATATCAGTTTTCATTTATATTTTCGTTCTAGAGAGAGAGAGGGGAGATAAAAATACATAACTTTAAGGTTTTGCGCATGAATCATCGGCAACCAACACCATTTTGTGAGTTAATTCGTTATCTTTCATTACACAGTTGTGTTTTCTAGTATTTCCTTCATTTTTACTGCATGTTTACGTATGTTCAGTGGCGGGACTTATGACTTATATATGACTAGGGGTTGCCACGGCAACCCCATAATTTTTAATAATTTGATGTTTTCTATGGTGTTTTTCAGAGTAATTTATAAATAAAGTATTTCAGTAACCCCTTAAATTTTATTTCTGTTAGCCCCTTTCAAAATTAAAATTTGTTTACCAAAAATCTGAAAAAGAAGGAGAAAATAAAATTGAAAAGTGATTATAGTGACTTTAAGTACAATAACAACTAACTATGAAGGTCTTATTGACTACTATTAGCATATAAACTAAATTTAACATGATTCCCGATGATTATTTCCTTTAAATTGTAACATGTTCGAAGGATTGATATCTAATTAATCAAAATTTTATTACAAAATTACAAACACAACTCTCAAAATTAAGATTAAATATTTTTCTATTTATTACAAAACATTTATATAAATCATGCATATTTAAATTTAAAGAAAACAATAAAGTTATAAATCTAAAAATTCTATATTTTAATCAATATATTGTCCATAAATTATGAAAGTCCTCAATAATAAATTATAAATTTCATAAATATTTCTTTAAAATTTTAGAAATGAAATAAAAACAATGTTATAAATTTATTTACTCGATATTTTGGAAACTTGAATATAAAAAAAAACTTTTTGTTCTCTACTAAATTGTCATTTTAGGTGTTTTTGTTTGTATTTAATTTATGAAAAAAAAATTATGTCAGATGTCTTTAACTGGCCAAAACAATCGGCTGACCGAGTGACGCTGTAAAAAATTTCTGCCCACACTAAAATGAGGAAATTTAGTGTCAATATTTTTTTTGGCAACCCCAAAGTTAATGTTCTGGCTCCGCCCCTGTGTATATTTGCATGTTTTAATCCGTTAATCTTATATCTCTCGCATGCAAACTAGTTAAAACAAGTCGATAACGTCGTATAAGTTAGTTATTGATTAATTAACGCCACATGTTAACGATTGCAGATTTATATAAACTGAAAATAACCTTTAAAACAACCTAACAATATGATATTTAATAGTTTTAAACCCCAAAGTAACGAGCCGTTGGATTGACAACCCAACCGCTAACGCTCTCCTCGTTACTAATTAATTGACGCATAATTAGTAAAATCCTCTCTAAAACTATCGAGGTCAACAACCATACGGTTCCACAGACGATAACCTTGGTGTGCTTCTTAAGAAAAATAATACTGCTATCCTCGTGCTCCTGCGATGCATTTTAATGCGTAAGGGAAAAATTACGTACCGAAAGGGCAGTCAATTTTCATATATTCTTGACTTAGGCATGAGGATATACTTATAAAATCATCTTTTCTGATCCTTTGTCTTTCCCAGCTTGTATATTGAGTCATTTCATCTCCAATATTCACATAAATGCACCTAAAAAGGGCAATTTTCACACATAATAGATAAATAGTCTCAAAATACATAAAAAAAATAGTAAAATTGATATAAAAATAACTATTTATGCAATATAAAATTGGATTTAACATCATAAAATTGTATGACAAGAGTACTTAGTTTACAATAAAGGAATATGATAGAATATATATATATATATAAGTATTATAAAATATTAATGAACCACTCTCAGCTTAATGTATCGGCGGGTTATGTTAACAAAACCCTCGTTTTTATTAGAGTATATAGAAGAAAAAGAAAGAAAAAAGGGAAATAAATACACACACAGACACACGTAATAAAGAATAATAGTATAATAATAAGTGTGAATCCCAAAAAGCTGCGCCTGTACTCTCTCTGGATGTCAATGGCGAATCCAAACTCAACTTAATTAGCTCACTCAACTGCCTTTTTTTTTACACATACATTCCTTTTTTCTCTATCATCCACTTTATATTTCACTCCAGGTACATTTACACACAACACCTTTTAACTCTTTTTTTTTTTTTTTTTTTTTTCATTTTACTTATTTTTAGAAATTTGTAAAGATTTCTTTCTTTCACTTGATCTGATCTATTCTTAATTATTTTCTAGACTCAACTTTTATTTTAGTAGTAAATTCTCAGTAATTACAGCTTGGTTTGATTTTACAGTTGGTATTTAATATATATACACACTCTAACCTTGTTCATTTTTTATTGAGAATATTACTACATTATCCAAAGTTTTGATACCCAGAAAATGATTCGGAATAAAGATTTCATCTTGTTGAAGTTAATATTTATTCATGTGGTTTTGACTTTTTCCTTAAATCGAAGTATTATTATGAACTCAATAAAAGTTTAGTTCATTTTTTATTACTACATTATCCTAAGTTTTGGTACCCAGAAAAGGATTTGAAATAGAGATTTGCTCTTGTTTTAGTCAATATTTATTCATGTTGTTTTGACTTTTTTTATTTTTTAAATCGAAGTATGAGTTATTTCTATCAGGACTGAAATAAAATTTTAGTTTCTTGGTCTTAGCTTACTCAAACTTCAAAAATGTTGACTGTTAGGCACGTAATTGTGACATTTTTTTTCCTTATTCAGAGTTCTTAATATGATATATGTTTGATATTTATCTATTTTCAGGGGACCCCTTATCACATGGTTGCAAAGGGAAATAACCCTATTGGTTGATTTATCATTAAAGTGGAATTAGTGATAATTAAAGTCATTGGAGAATTTATGTCATGACATCTGTCATTTGTCGATTATGATATACATTGGAGGTTAAGATTATATAGTTTGGTATTGTAAGGTAGTAGAGATTGGACATGAGAAGCTCCTGGTTAAGTAAATTAATTGTCATTTTTGGCCCGAGACCACCCCGCAATTGGTTGCTCCTTTGTCTTATTTGCATACTCGTGTTGATTGCACTATTCGGGTCGTCTTCTTCAAATGCAGTAGTTTCCTCTACAAAATCGGATGTTTATACGAATTATAGGAGATTAAAGAAGCAAGCATCGGGTGATTACTTGGAATTGAGGTCATTATCACTAGATTCTCCTAGACAGAGGGAGTTTAGTCTTTGTGGTAGGGAAAGAGAGAATTATGTACCTTGTTATAATGTGTCCGAAAATTTATTATTTGGGTTGAAAGATGGGGAGGAGTTTGATCGGTATTGTGAATTGTCAAGAGAGAATACTCAGTGTTTGATCCGTCCCCCAAAGGACTATAAGATTCCTTTAAGGTGGCCAAGTGGCAAGCATGTCATATGGAGTGGAAATGTCAAAATTAGCAAAGATCAGTTTCTCTCTTCCGGGAGCATGACAAAAAGGTGACATTTATATTTATGCAACAAATATTTGTACAGGGTCGAAATATTGTCTAGTTTGGTGGGTGACAATGCAACGTAATCAAGTAACTATTCACCACTTTTTATTTAAATCTCTTGTCGGGCAGAATTTCTAGAAAGTGGATATGCTTCATTTCGATATTTAATCTTTTCGTTCCTTGTTAAGTTCTTTCATTTACATTACCATGTTGCAAACTATTTCGTAATAAATTATTCTTATGTTTTCCTTATGAGCTTGAAAATGGAATATGTTGGAATAGTCCCACATCGTTGAGGCATTGATAAAGCCAAGGATTAATATATGCCCCTCTCCTTCCCTACTAATAGGCCTTTTAGTGGGGAATGGACGGGCTTCTACATGTTATCAGAGCCAAAGGCTAGCCCGTTTGTATGATGGGCTACCTCCACCCGATTTGTTTATTTCACTTGTTGGGCTTATCGGAAATTGTCCAACCCACAAGTGAGGGGGAGTGTTGGAATAGTCCCGCATCGTTGAGGCATTGATAAAGCCAATGATTAATATATGCCACTCTCCTTTCCCACTAATAGACCTTTTAGTGGGGAATGGACGGGCTTCTACATGGTATCAGAGCCAAAGGCTAGCCAGTTTGTATGATGGACCAGCTCCACCCGATTTATTGATTGCACTCGTTGGACTTATCGGAAATTGACCAACCCACGAGTGAGGGGGGGTGTTGGAATTGTCCCACATCGTTTAGCCATTGATAAAGCCAAGGATTAATATATGCCCCTCTCTTTCCTTACTAATAGGCCTTTTAGTGGTGGAATGGATGAGTTTCTACAGAATATGATGAAATCACCAATGCAAATTTTCTCTCAGATCCTTTGTCTGATAGTAGTATCTTTGCAAAGTATGAATATGGCTATTCAGTACAATTAGACATCTCTTTATTTTCCTATTTTGATTCCTTACTTGAGCTTCATAGTTAACACTTTCTTTCCATTCCATTATAAGTGCTAAATTTTTCGTAAATAGTGTTAATTGTTCACATGTTTGTTTCTTTTTTTCTATTGCACCTATGAGTAGTCTCCTGTTAACTTAAATTTAGAAATATTGTAGGTTAATGCTTGTAGAAGAGAATCAGATTGCTTTCCGCTCCGAGGATGGATTGATACATGACGATGTCAAAGATTACTCTCAGAAAATTGCAGATATGATAGGCTTAGGAAGGGACTCTGATTTTTCTCAAGCTGGTGTAAGTACATTGCTCCCGTTCTCTCTTAGGGCTTGTTTGGTTGTTCTTACTTTTCAGACTTTCATACTTTTCATTTACAAATGTCAAATACAGTGTTGTTTCATCACTAAGGTTATACCTGTATGTTCTTGGAAAGTAGTAGGACTTTTTAGAAGTATCGTTTTGGTACTGTTTTCACATAAGCAATTTTTTTTAACAAAGGTAAACCTTTTTTCTTTTTTTACAAAAGTAAACTTTTTCTCCGACTAACATTACTATCAAAAGTATCATTTTGGTACTGTTTTTACGTAAGTAATTTTTTGTAACAAAGGTAAAAAAAAATACAAAAGTAAACTTTTTCTCCTACTAACATTACTATCAACTGCTTCTCACTGCTATCAATGCATAATATATATTTTATTCTTTTACCAAACACATTTATAAATAATGCTTAAAAGCATATTCATCCACCTCAACCTAAAAGTACGTTTGTACTTATTAGATGCAACGTAACGGAGGCCTTCATGGCAGGTAGAGAAAAGTATGAAATATGATGCAACAGCATTGTCTTATGTTATGTGTCTTTTCCTTGTATCCTTTGGCAGATTCGGACTGTTTTAGATATTGGCTGTGGGTTTGGTAGCTTTGGAGCTCATTTGCTTTCATTAAAGTTAATGGCTATATGTATGGCAGCTTATGAGCCAGCAGGAAGTCAAGTTCAGTTGGCTCTTGAGAGAGGTTTACCAGCATTTATTGGAAATTTCATTACAAAGCAACTTCCATACCCTTCATTGTCATTCGATATGGTTCATTGTACTCAATGTGGTATATCATGGGACAAAAGAGGTACTGTCTATTTTTTTTTTTTCTATAACCATCTGTGGTTTCTCCATTTTGTCAAGATTTACCGTATGTCTTGTTTTTTAGTTGGTTTACATTATTTCATTCAGCTTTAAATTTTTGAATATCTCCTCTGTAGACTATTGTTTCTGTTGTTATATCAGATCATACAATATATTTTCTGTTAGAATAAGAATTAAGTTGGCAGATCAAATCATTAAAGATTTGATTGAGAAGTTATTGTGTTAGAGCTGTTATGATATTGTGTAGATAATTAGGCTTGATTCTAGGACATTTAATTAGCTCTTTGGCTATACATATATTTTAGCAGATCAGTCTTGTAAATACTGAACAAATAAAATCAACTTTGCTCTCTATATTTTGTAAAGTTCTATATGGTATTTATCTATATTTTTTCATGGCCGAGTCGGCCATGTCTGGAGCTAGCCAAAGTCAGGCCAGAAACTCCGCCATCTCTGTACATGAAGGAGACTTTGGTTCCCTTCATGTCATCGACCACAAACTCGCACATCAGTTTAGCGAGGAACGGAATGGATCATTTGGGTCGCCTTGCACCTCATTTCAGCAAGGAACAAACAGAACATTTGGTTCGCCTTCTCAATCAATTTCATCCAAAATTCTCATCATCACCTAGTATAAATCTAGGGTCATGTTCACATGCCCAATCTGGTAACTTTTGCTCCGCTTTAAACTCGTCATTTATTCAAGAACCTTGGATCATTGATTCAGGCGCCTCCGATCACATGACAGGTTGTCATAATCTCTTTTCTTCATATAATCCGTGTTATAATAAGGCCACTGTTAAGATTGCAGATGGATCGTTGTCTTCTATTATTGGTATAGGAGCAATTAAATTATCTGATAATCTTATTCTTAAATCTGTCCTTCATGTCCCATCACTAAAATGTAATTTAATCTCTGTTAGCAAAATAACTCGCGATAATCAATGTGTTGCGAAATTTCTCTCTTCAGCGTGTCTTTTCCAGGAACTATCATCGGGAAAGACGATTGGCTGTGCTAGGGTTCATGACGGACTGTATCTCTTTGAAGATACAAACAAGGACAAGCAACATGCTCTTATCTCCTGTGTTGCTGCTGATCCCGCTTATAGTTCAAAGGAAATTATGTTGTGGCATTATAGACTTGGCCATTCCAACTTTACCTATCTAAAGTGATTACTACCTTCTCTTTTCGGCAAACAAAATCCAGCTTCTTTCCAATGTGAGATATGTCAGCTTGCGAAACATACACGTACTGTTTTCCCTGCTCCTTTCTCTTTAATCCATAGCGATATATGGGGGCCATCTAAAGTAACAACTTCTAATGGAAAGCGGTGGTTTGTTACGTTCATCGATGATCACACACGAATCACCTGGGTGTACCTGCTCCGAGAAAAATCAAAAACCTGCCAAGTATTCAAAAAATTTAGCACCATGATTAAGACCCAATTTCAGGCCACTATCCGCATACTCAGAACTGATAATGGAAGAGAATATTTTCACTCGATCTTGGCTGACTATCTGCTACAAAACGGAATTATTCATCAAAGCTCTGTGTTGATACTCCACAACAAAATGGAGTAGCAGAAAGAAAAAATCGCCATTTGTTAGAGGTTGCTCATGCCCTTATGTTTACAATGAATGTTCCAAAATACTTATGAGGAGATGCCATTTTAACAGCTACCTACCTCATAAATCGCCTACCCAACCGAACCCTTCAATTTTCCTCTCCTTTGTCCGTTCTTACACAAAAATATCCTCACATATCAAAAAATGACCTGCCATTGAAGACCTTTGGATGTACTACTGCCTTTGTTCACATGCATGCTCACAATCGAAGTAAGCTTGATCCTCGTTCGCTCAAAGCCATTTTTTTGGGTTATTCTCCAACTCAAAAGGGATATCGTTGTTATTGTCCTCAAAATAAGAAGATGTATGTTTCTTGTGATGTTACGTTTTTTGAAAACACCCCGTATTACACTTCAAATTCACTTCAGGGGAAGAACGCCAACCAAGAAGTTCATTACCAGTGGGATACGTTTGACGAACCATCACTCAAAGTTACACACCAAATACCCGCCGTACCTAATATTCCACTTCCCATTCCACCTGAACCGATAGAAGTTGTTCAGAATGTGCCTAATGTTCCAATTTCCTTGCCACATCAACCAATAAAAGTTCCAACCCATATCAGTAATTCACCAAGTCAACAACAAGATGAAATACGAGTAATAGAAACAGGGGGAGAAACAACTATGCCTACTCAAGAAGAAGTGCGTGTCTATTCTAGAAGAAAGGTCTCACAAGAAAATAAAAAAGTCATGAACTCTACTCACAGTCAAGAGGCCGAACCGATGATAAATCCTCAACTTCCAAGTGTGTCAGGTATTTCAGATGACACTCTTAGTCCTATTATTGATCTAAATGCTCCAATAGCAATTAGGAAAGGTGTTAGATCTTGTACTCAACATCCTATTTCTAACTTTATTTCTTATTCTCATTTATCGACTTCATTTCGTACTTTTACCTCCCGTGTATCTAGTATTTCTATTCCTAGGTTAATCGAAGAGGCCTTAAATGTACCACAATGGAAAGATGCTGTACTAGAGGAAATGCGGGCCTTTAAACAAAATGAAACTTGGAGTTTGGTTGAGTTACCGACGAACAAGAAAGTAGGATGCAAATGGGTCTTCACGGTGAAACATAAAGCTGATAGCTCAATTGAACGGTATAAAGCAAGACTCGTGGCCAAAGGTTTTATCCAAACCTATGGGATTGACTATAAAGAAACTTTTTCTTCTGTAGCGAAGCTCAATTCTGTCCGGATCTTACTCTCTCTAGCAGCAAACAATGATTGGCCGTTACATCAACTTGACGTGAAGAATGCGTTTTTAAATGGAAAACTTGAAGAAGAAGTCTACATGATTCAGCCACCAGGTTTTGAGGAAATGTTGGGTAGTCAAACCGTGTGTAAACTTAAAAAGTCACTTTACGGCTTGAAACAGTTTCCACGGGCATGGTTTGATCGTTTTTCGACGGTGATTTAGAATCTTGGATACTTTCAAAGCCAAGCGGATAATACATTATTTGTCAAACACTCAAAAGATGGAAAAATAACTATCTTGATAGTCTATGTTAATGATATCATTGTTACAGGTGATAATTTGTCTGAGATAGATTATATTAAGCAAATGATGGCGAAAGAATTTGAGGTCAAAAAACTTTGACCATTAAAATTCTTTCTTGGAATGGAAGTTGCAAGAAGTAAGAAAGGTATTGTGGTTTCCCAGAGAAAGTATACTTTAGACTTGTTAGAAGAAACTGGTATGTTGGGATGTAAGCCGAGTAAGACTCCTATTGAACTTGGAAATAAAAGAAAGTTATTTGAAGGAGATCCCGTTGACAAAGAAAGTTATCAAAGACTCGTAGGGAAGCTTATCTATCTCTCTCATACGAGACCCGACACCACCTTTGCTGTAAGTTTAGTGAGTCAGTATATGCATGGACCTCGTCGAGGACACCTTAATGCAGTGTATAGAATTTTAAGATACCTAAAGCAAACTCCAGGAAAGGGGCTATTCTTCAAAAAAACCGATGACCGAAGCATGAGAGTCTTCACTGATGCTGATTGGGCTGGTCCAATTGATGATAGAAAGTCTGCCTCCGGGTATTGTACTTTATTATGGGGTAACCTTGTAACTTGGCGCAGCAAGAAGCAGTCCGTAGTTGCACGAACTAGTGCGGAAGCCGAATATAGAGCGATGGCTCACGGGGTATGTGAAGCCATTTGGATAAAAAGATTGAGGGAAGATTTGAAGATCAACTATAAATGACCTATTGATCTATACTGTGATAACAAATCAACTATAAGTATTGCTCATAATCCCGTCCAACATGATAGGACAAAACATGTGGAGGTAGATCGGAATTTTATCAAAGAGAAGCTTAATAATGACATTATCAGCATTCAATATGTTTTTACTACTCAACAACTTGCTGATATTCTTACAAAAGGTCTATCGGAACAAGTGTTCGACTTTCTCATTAACAAGCTTGGACTTATCAACATCTACAGTCAAGTTTGAGGGGGAGTGTTGTTATATCAGATCATCCAATATATTTTTTATTAGAATAAGAATTAAGTTGGCAGATCAAATCATTAAAGATTTGATTGAGAAGTTATTGTGTTAGAGCTGTTATGATATTGTGTAGATAATTAGGCTTGATTCTAGGACATTTAATTAGCTCTTTGGCTATATATATTGTAGCAGATCAGTCTTCTAAATACTGAATAAATAAAATCAACTTTACTCTCTATATTCTGTAAAGTTCTATAGTTTCCATAAAACTCCAAATATTCTTCGACATGCTAAGGTATAGGGTGTCAAGAATGGAGAAAGACTTAACTTAACGAAAATAAGGAACTTAAAGATTTAGATTACAAAAACAAGTTTGCTGGATGATTCGTAGATTAAAAAGAAATAGGGGTTCAAAATGTTGCTTATCAAATTTGACGATACAAATGGACCTGGGTAGAATTTTGGTGCGGTTTGACGTAAGTGCTCGAGTGTATTTATTAAGTAGAAGATAAAGGCTAATATCTGCTGAGCAAGATCAGCGGTTTGTTATATATTTTGTGTCCTTATATTTGCAAATTATACAGTGAAGAATATTTAAAAATGGAGATTTCTGTTTTTGCTTGTTTACATTTGAATACTAACTTTTTTTAAAATTTCTTATAAATCAGAGGGGATATTCCTCATTGAAGTTGACCGGATACTTAAGCCTGGAGGCTATTTTGTATTAACCTCAAGCTTGCAGAAACCAATTGAAGGGTTAATCGAGAAACTATGTTGGAGCCTATTGGCACAACAAGATGACACCTTGATCTGGCAAAAAACAACGGATACTAATTGCTATTCATCGAGGTAGGGATAGTAATATTTATTCTCATTTCTGCATCCATATTAAGATACACGTACAATCTTACTTCTTACTAGTGTCTTTTTGGTACTTTGACAAACCTTATAATATGGGAAACCATTTATTTACACAGATATGCACATATTTTTTATGTGTCAATGGTCCCTATGCTGAATTATAAGCATTTATCGATTAATATATTCATTGCCACATCACAAATCTGTGTGTGGATTTGTGTGAATTGCAATGCTGTATAGTATGACTAATTTTTTGGGTTTATGTTTTTGGGTATAGTAAGAAGAGTGCTCTCCCTCTTTGCAAGGAAGTTGGGACTGCTCAATCTTATTATCAGCCGCTAGTACCTTGTGTTAGTGGACCCGCTAGCAAACGTTGGATTCCCATTCAGAACAAATCTTCAAGTCTCACCACTTTAAGTAGAGCTGATATGGAACTTCATGGTTAGTTTTTTCTCCTAATGGCAACACTTTTAATTGGTGATATTTCCATACGTTAAGGGAACTGATTTCATGTACATGTTGCCTTCGACATCCTTTTAGACCGTGTGAAAGTCGGAAGATGTGCACCAAAAGAAATTTTCTTCTGTTTGGCTATTATATGATTTTCTGTGCGTAATGTTTTTTATTATGGATTTTCCTATATTGCAAGTCGTTTTTAGCTTTTTGGATGTTCTGAGCTTCTGTTATAAAACTTTTCGGTGTCAACTCTTTTAAGCAGTAAAGAAAAATATCTTTTTGTATTCTGTGTTTTCAGAAATTCTTTCATGATAAAATCGATAGCTACAACTTCCATTTATTATTTATGCAACGATTTCATTCTCTCAGAGTAGAGACTGGAGATGTATTGCATTTTCTTGATGATTTCCAAATTGTCCAAAAACAGGGATAAATCCATTTTCTTTCCCTTTCATCTTCTATTCTTTTTATGTCCGAAATCTAACATCAAAACAGGGTATTAGGCAATTAATCCAGCATGATGTCCCTCTTTTATACAGGATAATGTGTTTGTATTAATTTGCTTGTTTACGCCCAGGACTTCATCCGGACGATGTTTGCAGTGACTTGCAGAATTGGAGATCGGTGTTGAGAAATTATTGGTCATTGCTTACACCGTTGATTTTTTCGGACCATCCAAAGAGACCGGGAGATGAAGACCCTTTACCTCCTTATAACATGTTACGTAATGTGATGGATATGAATGCTCGTTATGGAGGTTTAAACACGGCGTTTGTGGAAGATAGGAAATCGGTTTGGGTGATGAATGTTGTGCCAGTTCGGGAACGTAACACACTTTCATTAATACTTGATCAAGGTTTTGCTGGTGTTTTACATAACTGGTTAGTGGACGAATCATAGATTATCACAATTTCTTGAAGGTTAAACGGTGACTCTACAATGATTAAAAAAAAGTGGTTATTACAACTTCTGTACACTACTGCATCATCAGATTTCGATTTTGTACACTCACCTATAAAAGTTAGCAACTGGTACCCTAACTGAACATTCTTTTTCATTGTTGTACTCTATGTAGGGGGAAAAGCCCCATATTTTGGTGGCTAAAATAGATATTTTTTTCATAGACCAGTATACAGAAGCGGAAAAAGAAAGTGGTGAAATAGTCTAAAAAGTTCTTTATTTCCTTATTTTAGTGTTGGTACACTAAATGAGTAAGTGTAATTAATTGCTGATAACTGTGACGTCAGTGTACCAATTATTCTTCTGTAGGTTGGTTTACAAAATAGAAATCAAGTGATATTTTAGTGTACAAGTTTTTACTTTAACCCAAATTAAACCATGTCCATTTCGAGAAATGTAATAGTGGACAGAAGTAAAAGCAATTTTTTTTTGCTATTCGAACACCTGTCTTGTTTTATTAAAAAATATGATGATAACAGACCAGTACCGTGGTCAATGATTTTCCAAAACTAGTACTATACAGGTCATCTTGTTGAGTATTATTATTTGTGGGATCTTTTAGTCGTTATGTTCATTTGAGTATGAAAACTGTTCATTTGTTCTCATTTGACTTAAAATCCTGTTCTTTATAATCTGGCACAGGTGCGAACCCTTTCCTACTTATCCTAGAACTTATGACATGCTTCATGCAAATGGGCTCCTCTCGCATGTTATTTCTGAAAGTTGCAGTCTAATCAACTTGTTTCTAGAGATGGATCGTATACTACGCCCAGAGGTAGTATTTTTTGCCTCGTTCATTTTCTTTGTTTGTTCGTGTCATTTTGTTACTTTCTCCGAAATGTACTATTATTCCCAAATGCATGTAAATATGTGGCTATCATTCTTCATCTAATATTAAAGACTCAATATTTTGCATATGTTTTTTTCTTTTGGCAGGGATGGGTTATAGTTAGCGACAAAGTCGGGTTAATAGAGAGAGCACGTGCAATCGCCTCACAGGTTCGGTGGGAGGCTAGGGTAGTTGACCTTCAAAACGGCAGTGACCAACGTTTACTTGTTTGCCAAAAACCATTTTTGAGGAAATAATTATTTCCCACACTGGGAAGGTCTCCCTCCTTCCTCGAACCTCACCCTTTTAAATCTTCGGTAAATTCTCTATACCTGCTTAAATTTATGCATTTGAAGCAATATTCATTTTTTATGATAATTATGTGGTTTAGCTTGAAAATTCATTTAGTAATATCAGCGATTTTCAGGCTACCTATACCATGATTCAAAAGTTAATTGACAGAAATGATGCAGTTGATCATACATAAATAGTTGAATGGAAGTGTATCAAATTTGAACCACAGCTTGTTCTTTCCAGGACCAACTTCGAGCCAATTTTTTCATTCCTTCGGTGAGTGCTTTTCAAATCGGTGTACAGCCTCTCAGAAGGGCCGGAAATAATTACATCTTTTGTTTTTCCACCTGTATCACTATATTGTTACTATTCATTACAAATCAGTGACATTCGAATATTTTGTTCGGGATGGGGTTATATCTTCACATAATACTTCATTTGTACAGGAACTTTGGTTTCTCATGAGTATTTCTTTTGTCCAGTCAATATTATGGACGGTACCGTACAACTCATTGACGGCACAAAATGGGGACCCATGTCTGTATGGTAAACTTGCTTATAGAGGTTCTTCTTTAAATACAATGCTTAAATCTTTTTTGATTTGTGGCTTCGTGCTATATTTCTGCATTGCAATTTTTTTCTAGCATTACTCCTAAAGGTGTGCATGGATCATGTTACACCAACTGTTTGTCTATTTATGTATACTTTACTAAGCCGTAAAATCGACTGTATGATTGTCGCTTTCGATCGATTTAAACAAATTTCCAACAGAAATTCGGCCGCAATCAAAATTATACTACTATTTTTTATACAGAAAGGGCCGTTCAGAAAAGGTCAAAGCTCTACTCATAACGAGTGTGCTATCTCAGCCGTTCACTGCTAGCTTTACTGAGGGAATATATATTGATGATGCGATTTTCCAAAATTTAGAGACAAGTCTCCCTTGGCTAGGGCAATTTGCCCAGTCAACGGACACATAAGCATAAATAATATTTTTTTATTGTAACACGTTCTAGGCTGGGGAGACTTGCCAGCGTGGCGAACATATCATCAATGACGGAGCAAAACATCAAAGTAAGGGATACTTGCTGACGTGACACACAAACCCTAATTAAAACAATTCACGTTTTTTTCATTTTATAAAATATGTATTATTTTTATAATCATCTAAAACGTAGATAATGTTACACTAAGCTGACGAAAAATTAACTTTTCAATCTAATTAAAGCCGATTTTTTTTTAGAATCCAACTACCCTTAACTAAAATATTATTTAAATTCCAAAAAATATTGATTAACTTGTCGTGTTCGTTAACTTTTTAACCCAATAAAAATTCAATAAATAAATAAAATAAAAAACCCTTGTGGGGACTATCCTAAATTTAAATACTATTAATTAAGATTTAAAAAATATCAATTAAAATGTATTTTTTTTAATCAAAACGGGACATTGTCGTATCCGTTAACTTTTCAAATCAATAACAACCCAACAAATAAATAAAATAAAAACCCTTCCGGAGACTACCCTAAATTTAAATAATAATTAAGATTTTTTTAAAAAATAATCAAATGTGTATGAACAAAACCAAAATTAAACTTAGTAGTACTAGTGTGTGTTGTGGGTGTTTCACACAAATTTTTCTATCTAATATACCGAGACAGAAAATAAATGGAGAAAGCAAAATAATTTTATTTATTTGTATTTTGCGGGTAAAATCTCTGAATATTTTCTAAAATAAAGAAAATATAAATCTTTTGATTAATCTCTTCTCAAATGAGTTCTTATTGGCTCCAATAGTTTGGTGAGGATTGAGTTGTTTATTTGCTTGAGCTTTGAGGTTGATCTTGACTTGTACTTCTTTGTGAGTTTGATCTTGGGAAACACTTGATTTATGGTTTTGAAGTGTTTTTGAGGATCGAATGAGAATGTTATTTGAATTTGTTCATGATCTTGCTTGAAGTTCTTCAGGCTTGATAAATATATTCGAATATTTGGTTTTGAAAAACCCTTGATTTGCGACCTTTTGAGCTTCTTGCGGATCAGATGGTGGATTTGTCTTGGATTTGTTGATGAGATTGCTTGAAGTTCGTCGGGTTTGATGAAGATCTTCGAATGCTTGGTCTTGAAAAACACTTAATTCGCGGCCTTTGGAGCTTCTTGCGGATCAAATGGTGGATTTGTCTTGATTTGGTTGATGAGCTTGCTTGAAGTTCTTCGGGTTTGATGAAGATCTTCGAATGCTTGGTCTTGAAAAACACTTAATTCGCGGCCTTTGGAGCTTCTTGCGGATCAAATGGTGGATTTGTCTTGGATTTGTTGATGAGCTTGCTTGAAGTTGTTCGGGTTTGATGAAGATCTTCGAATGCTTGGTCTTGAAAAACACTTAATTCGCGGCCTTTGGAGCTTCTTGCGGATCAAATGGTGGATTTGTCTTGAATTTGTTGATGAGCTTGCTTGAAGTTCTTCGGGCTTGATGAAGATCTTCGAATGCTTCGGTGGTTGATGGCTTGACTTCGGTAGAGCTTCTCTCTCTCTTGGATTTGGTTTCACCTTTGGCCTTCAACTTGTGTCCCCTTTTTAGGCTTGGGTTGGCCATCTATTTATAGTAGTTGGTGTGGTCTTTATCGCGATATCGCCCCCTCGTAGTTTGTGTTTAGGATCAAAATGGTCTTGTAGTTTGAGTTTAGGATCAAAATGGTCTTTTAGTTTGAGTTTAGTATCAAAATGTTCCATAATTAAATGTAATCATTCTTTGGCCTACCATTTCTTTGTAATTTTAAACAAACAAGTACTAAAATAGAAGTATTTACATTGTTTGCGAGAAAAATTAAAATATAGTCAAAGAAAATGACATTTATCGCTTTTATAATTTAAACCAAAAGATAATATTCATTTGATTTTGAAAATACTAATACATAATTTAGAATATTTTATTTTATAGGAGACACGTGGCATATTTTTATTTGCCGAAAAATTTGCGTGTCTACAAATGCCCCCTTCGAGACTTGTTTATGAGAAATTTTCGTTTGAAATGAACATGTCTCGATTTTTTCCTAGAAATAAATATGATTTAAGGTTTCTTTTAAAGCAAATAAAACTCGCAATTTATATGAACTACAAAATGTAAACCCCGTCCCCCTATTTTTGACTGCAACTTATTAAAAGAAATCCACATGTTGTCAGGTTACATAAGGTCTTTGTAACCTTTGAAAATTTATTCTCCTTTATTAATGGTCAAGAATGTGTAACGTTTGTAAACTCTCACCATCAATTTTTTTTTTGGAATCGGTTAAAATTGAAGATTTGGCTAAGAATTTATAACCTTCAAAATTAATTTAGTACCATAATTATGGTTTTGTAACCTTTGGAATTAAATCCACCATCTAACGTTTCTAATGGCAGTCCCCGTTGCAAAGTAAATTCATCTTCCACTACCATAGTGAAACCAAATGGTTCAAATCGCCAGGAAAATTGGAATGATTTTTTTTTATTTCCCTAAGTTGGCTCACATGTAGTCTGGCATTTCCTTTCTTTTTCCTCATTTTATTTCTCGGAGATGCATCCAGAGGAAAGAATATATAACTGAACTTATTTTACTTATATACCGTAACCACAGATTTTGGAATTTCCAGCCAACGTTTCCTTAAACAAAATTGAATGCAAATTAATTCCAAGATTTTATGCATATAACTGATTGCATCTTTATGATTACTGCACCAATCAAGCTTTTTAAAAATGGAAACTTAGTATCATACATTGCCTATAAAAATAAGGTGCTATCATTACTTTTTTTTTAAACACCAAAGTAATAGTAGCAAAATCAGCGTGTGGTTTCTCTGTCCTTATTCTACTATAACCCTAGTACTCTTAGTAAGCCGTCCTCTCCCCTCTCTATTTTGCTTTCTCTTTTGCCTTTTCTATTCCTTTCTTACTGTTTGTTTGTTTATTTAACAAAATAGACAAAATATGTAGCATGTCTCTGTTTCAATGCTTTTAGGATAGAAAAGACCAACAACCAAAAACCATGTGATCTCCTGACATGCTTGTGTCCCTATTTTTATATATCTATATGTATATATATTTTTTTGTTTCTGATCTCCAGATTATAGCAAGTATTCTAGGTACCATGACTAAAAAGACAATTTGAATGATGACGAAAAGATGATGATGTTTTACTTTGAAGATTTTGTACTACTTAAAAAAGTGAACATATTGCCTTCAGACACTTTGAGAATACAACGTTTTTTTTTTATACTCTTTTTTTAAAAAATCATGTGGTTATCGAAACCTGTGTAGTGTCCCTCTGTTTTTTTTGTTGAACATAATAAAACACTGGCAGACACACATGAGTAATATTTAATAGATAAATATATGTTGCAGAAAGAGAAAAAAAAATAAAAAAATAAAAAAATAAAGGTAACGCCTGCATTTTATTTTATTCTTTAGTTATTTTTGTACTTACCTCCTCTTTTTTTTGAAAAAGAAACGTGAAAGACAGTAAGAAGATAAACGAGATGAATTTTTTTAGTAATCTGGAAAAAAAGTTTTCTTGGCCATGTCAGCAAAATATATCTTAGTTTTTAATTTATATTTAAACGTTTTATGTAAAACTATCGTGTATACTGCCCCCTTTTTTTCTTAGGGAAAGAAAACGAGTTAGGTTGTTTTTTTTTTCTTGTTAGCACGTAGCTAGAATTTCCTTACATTAATTAGAAGAAATTTATCAAAGGACAGCTTGATGTTGGTTCGATCTTTTAGATTGCTTCCAGCGTTGATAAAGCCTGCAATCCGCCAAAAGACTAGACAATTGGCTCGATCTTTTAGATTGTTGCTAGCGTCGATAAAGCCTGCAATCCGCCAAAAGACTTGACAATTGGCTCGATCTTTTAGATTGTTGCTAGCGTCGATAAAGCCTGTAATCCGCCAAAAGACTTGACAATTGGCTCGATCTTTTAGATTGTTGCTAGCGTCGATAAAGCCTGCAATCCGCCAAAAGACTTGACAATTGGCTCGATCTTTTAGATTGTTGCTAGCGTCGATAAAGCCTGCAATCCGCCAAAAGACTTGATAATTGGCTCGATCTTTTAGATTGTTGCTAGCATCGACAAAGCCTACGATCGGCCAAAATACTTGGTGTTTGGCTCGTCTCTTTTAGACTCGTTGCCGGCATTGTAAGACAAAACTCGATTTTACATGATAGTTGCTTGTGCTTGCTCGCTCGTCTCTTTTTTTTGAGTTGTTGCTTGCGTTGTAACTTGAGCTTTATAGAATTGTTGTTGATGTCGGCGGAACTCAAGTGGTCACAACCCTGACATTATTCACTCGACTTTTTTTTTTTTAGAGTTGTTGTCAATATTTTTATCTCTATTTTTGCATGGCCCTTTTTAATTTCCACAACTAAACCATTTTTATTGCAGCATTTAAATCTTCATGGCAAGCTTCGAGCTAGCGGAAAACGGCAACGAAAAGAAATTAATCATCAAGACGGTTGGGAAAACGACATTGCTGACCATCCATCAACCGTTGACCGGTCGTCATGCCCGAGCCTGGCCGGCGCTAGAAAGTATTCCTAGAGTTAAAGCATGGACTCGCGAAGATAAACACGGAGAGATATACCTCGAGTCGCCATTCGAAAAAAAGGATCCCAAAAATCAACCGTACAACACTCTTGGCCGACGTATCATTAATGGAGAGGCAAGGTGGGGCCCAAATCTAAACATACTTGGCAAATTTTCTTATATACCGAAGTATTGGGAGTGGCTGGAAGACGTTCTGGGTCGTGAGTGTTCTATTTTGAGAAATGCTGATTTGTATGATGCCATCTATGCGTCCCTTTTTACATATGAGAAGGAAATCGACGTTCTCCGTGCCTTTTGCGAATCGTGGTGTTCCCAGACCAATTCTCTTCATACTTCGGCGGGGGAGGCATCCATTTCACTTTGGGATCTATATGCCATCGGTGGGCTTCCTGTATTTGGTTCAATTTTTGATGAGGTCATCCCCTACCCCGATGAATTACGGTCCAACGATAATAATCCGAAAACGTTCCGTGCTTGCCGATTTTTGCTTTCGGCTTTTCACCTTCTGACCAAAAAAAGATAAGGTATTTATGGTCGATTGGGTGGATTTTTGGTTCAAGGGTGATCTATGGCACGTCAAACCCACCGTGCAATCACTATCAAAGGAAAAGTGTCCGAAGTATCACGGAAATCCAAGTGGTGTCATAAAAAATGTCAAAGGTTGGTCGTCGTGTGCTAAAGAGACTTTTGCATTGCTGAGTGTCCCAGATCATCTTTTTATGGAGGTATATCTTACAGCGTTCTTGTCTTGTTGGCTATGCGCATTTGTTCTACCCGAGGGAAACAATCTTCATATTCGTCCTACCATATTTAAACCCGCTGCCTCAATGGCCACTGGCACAAAAATTAGTCTCGCCTACCCAGTGTTGGCCTGCATATATAGAGGAATGAATACTATTTCGAACTCACCAACACCAGGCGTGTCAAGAGCTAGCCTTCCTATTCATTATGTTCTTGCGTGGATGGCCTATTACTTCGATACCCACTACATGATACCGCAGCCTCCAGTTAACCCGATGATGGCTAAGTATTCTGGTCAAGGAGGTGCTAAATCCTTAGGTGACAAGCGTGCTCGTGAGTTAATTTATTCTGGTGATACTATTCGTTGGAACGCAACTTCGTTTGTTAAGTGTAGACGACAACCTCTTGCACCTTTTCTTAAAGCAAAACCATTAAGTGTTGACCAGTGGGCGAGATTTGCCGCTATTCGGCCGTGTTTATTAACTCTGCGACGTGGGGATGGTTTTGTATTGGAGCCCTACAATGCTCATCGATTCAGCCGACAATTCGGGTTTAGGCAACTGGTGCCGTCCGAATCGGGGGAAAAAGCTATTCGAGACTCATCACTTGAAGAGGGCTTTAAACATTGGTGCTCAAGTATGAACGATTACAGTGATTCTAAGGCAGTTATTCCACCTCTTGTGTCAGATCTGAGGACGTATAAAAATGGTGCTTTTGTTGATTGGTGGAAGAAAGTGCATGGGAACTACCTTTTTTCGGGACGTCATATTATAATATCTTCTGTAAAGAAAGTAATTTCTGACCTGCCTGTGCCTAAGGAAGTCGAAATTCCTGAAAGCAAAAAGTCAAAGCCTCCAGTCCCTGTCACAAATTTTCGTCCGGAAAAATGTTCTACCCCTCAAGCCGAACCAGAAGATAACTTGAGCGGGAGTGAACTGCATCATCGGAGCAAGAAGATGAAAGCAATCGTTCCTCAGAAAGAAGTTGTTGATCTTGCAGCAGACGGTGCGCCAAAGGGCACACTCTTGAATGGGGTACGTTTGCGAATTTTACTTACGCAAAGTTTTTTTTTTTTTTACCTAAGTGTAACCTTATCATTGTTTTATTTTTGACTATTGCCTTTGCGTCTCATTTTAAGGTGGAGTTTTGTCTCGAGGATGATAATTTCGAGCTTGCTAAGAATTTTATGCGGGACTTGCCTATTGCAGCAAATATGTCGGACTTACTCGGCAATGAAGAAGACAAGGCTCCAAATGCTAGTGAGGGATCTGTCGAAGGTCCAACTTCTCTCGATCTTTTCAACAAGATTAAAAAAAATGACTTATTGGTTGGAGAAGGTAATTCAAATCAACCCCAGACTTTGACAAAGGCCTTAACAGCGAAACCCTTGCATCCACGAGCTTCCCTTGCTGCTTCTATATTTGTCGGTGCTGAAGATATTGTGTCGGAACATGCGAGGAAGTATCTCATCTCTTTGTGGACGGAATTTACCCAAAAACTCTCTAGGTGTTCGGTTGAAGACTTGAGTTTCCTAGACGATGTTGCTACAACGATACTCGATGCGATGGAGCATACAAAGGTCATGGATTTATCGTTACTGAGGAGGAAGGTGTTTGATTTGCTTGCAAGGGCTCGCGAATTTAGTGTACAACTATCATCTTTAGAGGCAGACTCCAGAGATATCCATAAAATGGCCATCGAAGAGAAAAGTAGGCTGACCACGGCTATGGTTGGTGAGCAAGGTAAACACAAGGCCAATGTCGCTGATCAAGAAGAACTACTCGCAAATATAACTACACAAATCGAGAAGTTAGAAGCTGAAAAAGCCATAGTTCGTCGTTAGCGAAGGAGAGGGCTATGGTATCTCAAATACAACGTGACATTGATGTTGTGACCGAGGAAGTTTCGACACTTGAAGCTAAGTGCGCCCAGAGTGAAGATGCTGAGAATGATTTGGGATTTTTATCAAGTTTTCTAGAGAGTTACCGCGACGAACTTGTAGACTTTAAGTTGTTTTCTTAGCTTGCACTTTCTTTTTGTTTCCTTATATTTGAGATTTGCTTCTTTGTTCGTTTGCACCCCCTTTTTTGCGACATTTGATGTAACCAGCACAATCTCTATTCTGAATAAATTTGGTTATTTTTGCCTTTTCCAATATTTGTCTTGCTTGCGTTTCTTACTTTCTTAATTGATTTTATCTTGTGAGATATAATGGATGTGATTTTTTTTGTTATGTTATGACTGAACTTGAGACAAGTCTCAAATTGCCTACGTACCCGTGAAGGATCAAGCCAAACGTAGTTCATTTTTTTTTTTTTTTTTTTTTTTTAGTTATGACTGAACTTGAGACAAGTCTCAAATTTCCTACGTACCCGTGAAGGATCAAGCCAAACGTAGTTCATTTTGTTGCCACACAATTTATGCTCATGTGGGCAACGAGTAACATGCACTTTATACTCTTGCGTCAAGGAGTGTCTTCGATTTCTTCAAGAGTAATAGCGCTTTAGGAACTTTCCGTTGATAGGCCCAATTTCTAATCCATCTTGAGAGCGTAACTTGTATGCACCATTTGAATAAACTTCGATTACCCTGTGCGGACCATCCCATTTGGAGACGAATTTATTTCCCATTCGGCGTGTCATGATGATGGGTCTTCTTACTGCGAGCACCAAGTCTTCTTTTTGGAAGGACCTTCTCTTGACCCTTTTGTTGAATGATTTTGACATACGAGCTTGATAACATTCCAACCTTTGTTGCGCTTCAAGCCTTTTTTCGTCCAGTGATTCGAGTTCTTCGAGACGAAGGCGGGCATTATCTTCTAGCGTTAATCCTTCTTGGAGGGCAATCCTTAGTGATGGAATTTGTATTTCTAGGGGCAAAACAGCTTCCACGCCGTACACCAAAGAATATGGGGTGGCTTGAGTTGATGTTCGATACGTCGTCCGATATGCCCATAGAGCTTCCTTGATTCTCTCGTGCCAATCTCGCTTGGACTTAGCCACGACCTTCTTCAACAGATTCCCAAGTGTCTTATTAAAAGCTTCGGCAAGCCCATTAGCTGGTGCGTTATACATGGAAGAGTTATGTTGCTTGAAGCCGAATTTCTCGCATAGACTTGTTACCAATTTGTTGTAAAAGGGAGTTCCGTTATCGTTAATGATGTAGCGTGGCACTCCATACCTAAAAATGATATTTGATTTGATGAAATCCACCACCGTATCTTTCTTCACAGCTTTCAAAGGCACAGCTTCAGCCCATTTGGAGAAATAATCTGTAGCTGCTAAAATGTAAAGATGACCTCCAGATGACTTTGGCAGAGGCCCTATCGCATCTAATCCCCAAGCTTCAAAAGGCCAAGACGCGACCGTAGGGTGTAAAGGTTCATGTGGTTGGTGGATAAAATTAGCATGAAATTGGCAAGGTTGACACCTTTTGGCAAAATTGATACAATCTTTAACCATGCTGGGCCAGTAGTACCCCATTCTTTTAATTCGAAAATGAAGTTTTGGACCAGTTTGGTGAGCGCCACATACTCCGGAATGTGCTTCTTCCATCGCTTGCTTTGCCTCTTCTCCACTAAGACAGCGTAAGAACACCCCTTCAAAAGATCGTCGATAGAGCGTATTTTTATAATAGACGAACCTTGCAGCGCGTCGTCTCACATCTATCTTCCTGTGTCGATCGTCGGGTAACTTTCCATGTTGTAAGTAATCGATAATTGACTGCCTCCAGTCTTCCTCTTCAATCTCAAGGACCGAAACAGCTGTAACTTCCTCTACGGTCTCATCATTATTTTCTGGAATTATTTCATCTTCTAATTGTGGAGGGATTACCCATCTTTTACATATTGGAACGCTCATGTGTTTGTCCGGCAAGGCAATGTTGGATGCCAATTTTGCCAATGCATCAGCTTGTTTGTTCTCTTTTCTTGGAACATGGTCTAATGTAACATCTCCAAGCCACGAAATGAAATTCGCGGCATAGCCTTGATATGGTATCAATTCTATCTTCTTGACCTCATATTCATTTAGAACTTGATTTATGATCAACTTGGAATCTCCATACACCCTAATATGCTGGTGTTTTGCATTTAGCGCCATCTCCAATCCTAATATGAGAGCTTGATACTCTGCCATATTGTTTGAGCATTTCTGTGTGAGAGTGAAAGCATAGGGAAAAACATCTCCCTCCGGACTTAGGAACACGACCCCTGCACCGGCGCCTTCGCTGTTTGCGGCCCCATCAAAATACATTGACCAGGGCGGCTGAACCTCTATACACATTACATCTTCATCGGGTAGGTCTTTAGATAGCTCCCATTCAGCGGGCATTGGGTGGTCAGCAAGGAAATCTGCAAGAACTTGACCCTTGACGGCCTTTTGAGGAACATAGATTATTTCAAATTCTTGAAAGAGAAGTGCCCACCTGGCTAGGCGGTCTGACCACACTGGTTTAGACATAACGTACTTGACCGGATTTGCTTTAGATATAAGTCGAATTGTATGGGCCTGGAAATAATGCCTTAACTTCTTTATCGCAAAAACCAAGGCCAAACACATTTTTTCGATTGGCGTGTAATTCAATTCGCACGAAGTCATTGTTCTACTAAGATAATACAAAGCATTCTCTTTTCCGACGTCATTTTCTTGGGCTAATAGACCTCCAATGGACCGTTCTTGTGCCGCAAGGTATAGAAGTAAAGGCTTTCCAAGAATTGGAGCTCCTAATACAGGGGGATTTACTAGGTAAGACTTGATTGCGTCAAGAGCATTATCACATGATTCATCCCATTCGAATGGGGTCCCCTTTTTCATGAGTCGACTGAAAGGTTGGCAACGACCTGCCAGGTTTGAGATGAATCGTCGAATATACGCGAGTTTTCCTTGTAGGCTTCTTAGCTCGTGAATATTTCTTGGGGCTTGTACCTTCATGATGGCCTCGATTTTGGATTCGTCGATTTCGATTCCTCGATGGCGAACGATAAATCCAAGGAATTTTCCCGATGTGACCCCGAAGGCACATTTAAGCGGATTCATCTTGAGCTGAAAGCGTCGTAATCGTTTGAAAACCGCCTCTAGGTCTTCGAGGTGTTTATGGTGGTTTTTGGTCTTTACAACAATGTCGTCTACATAGCACTCAATGTTCTTGTGGAGCATGTCATCGAAGATCCTTTGCATTGCTCTTTGGTAAGTCGCGCCAGCATTCTTTAATCCAAATGGCATCACCTTGTAACAGTAGATACCTTTAGGCGTGCGAAAGGCGGCCATCTCTTCATCTCGTGGGTCCATGCGGATTTGATTATACCCAGACGATCCATCCATGAACGACAAAGTTTCATGCCCAGTTGTAGCATCAACCATGAGTTTGGTTATGGGTAGCGGAAACTCATCTTTAGGACATGCATTGTTGAGATCTCGAAAGTCAACGCATACTCGAATCTGGCCATTCTTTTTCTTCACAGGAACTATGCTTGAGATCCATGTCGGATATTTGACTTCTCTTATGAACCCTGCCTCAATGAGCTTGTTAACTTCCAACTCAATTTGCTGAACCAATTCTGCTCGAAATCTCCGTTGAGCTTGCTTAACTGGCCGTGCTCCATGTTTTACCGCTAGGTGGTGGACTGCTATTTTTGGGTCCAGCCCTGGCATTTCTTCATAACTCCAAGCGAAGACATCCTTGAATTCCTTAAGCAACTTGATGTAGCCTTCTTTATCTTTATCGGTTAAAAGCGCACTTAAGTATGTTGGTCGCGGATCATCCATTGTGCCAAGATTTACTTCTTCTAACTCATCCACAGTGGATTGGACGCCCTCTTCAAGTTCTTCTGGTGCCTCTGCTATATCTCTTTCAACTTGTTCCTCGTCATCCATAAGAGTGATGTGGTAGGATTCCGCAATTTCCAATTTCTCTAGTTGCAGGATGTTATTATCCTCTACAGATTTCACTGTTCTTTTACGGCGCATTTGAGCGAACCATGTTTTCCTTTCAGATGCCCCCAGGCGCTTAAAAGCTGATTTTCTCTTTGTTAACCTTTGAAATACTGAAGCTCTTTTGGTCGCGCCTAAACGTTCAAATACCGACCTTCTTCTTCTCAGCAATATTTCGAGTGAAGGTTCTCTTTTGCTTGTCGACTCTATGAGCATTGGGCCTCCCCTTATGGTTAACCTTTCAAAACTTTGGGGTATAGTTCGAGATGAGTGAGGCCGTTGGACAATGGGCTCTCCCACCCATAATTGCCGACGAGGTTCTAAATCATTTGAGCCACAAGATTCACACTTTGGTGTTGAGTCTTCTTCTTCGAACGTGATATAACAGTTGCTTGATTTTCTTACGATTATTTTTGCTGGTTGAGGCGGCTTGTACCCAATCCCTGCACGTAATCCTTTTACTATGTAGCCTTTTTGTTTCAACATGCACTGAGTTTGGTTAAGGCCGTAACATTCTTTCCCCATTACTGTCGGAGTAAGTTTTCCAAGGGGGCTTGATTCCTTAGATGTATAGCCTGCATTTGCGAGCATTTTGTATGCTTTTGGGCTGAAAACTTCTTTTGATGAATCTCCATGCTCAGTTAATGGGCCATGTGTTGGTCTAACAAATCCTTTAAGAACCCCAACTTGCTTGATTGATGTTATAGGAAAAGTTAAGTCGCCACCCTTGTGACTATCAGCACTTAACGACTTAATAGTTTGAGACGAGAGCTTAGTCCCTATTTTGCCTTTTGTAACATCTACTCCAGTCTTCTTTCTTTTGTCGATCTTTTCATTTTCTTTTATAGGACCTAGAGAGGGAGCAGATACAAATGGTTCTACTTCTTTCCCTTTATCCATGTAGAACTTAGCGTCTGCGAAATATGATTCCACTCCGTTGAATGGATTATTATCAGCTATGACCCTCTTCACCACATTGTCCTTACAATATTTGAAACATTGGTGAAGTGTAGACGGGACAACTCCATTTTCGTGAATCCATGGTCGTCCTAAAAGCATATTATAAGAAGTTTTCGCATTAAGGACGTGAAACAACGCACTCAACACCATTTCATCTATCACAAGCTTTAAGTGGATTTTTCCAACGGCCCTTTGTCCTTCTTGATTAAAGCCCTGGATCATGAGACGACTTTGTGATAATTCGTTGGTTGGAATTCCAAGATCGTTTAACGTACGCAGTGGTAGAATATTGACAGCGGACCCCCCATCTAGTAAAATCCTATTTATCTTTTTGTCTTGCATGTATCCGGAAACAAAGAGTGGGCGATTATGAGGTTTTGTGTCAAGCACCAAATCGTCATCAGAGAAGTTAATAGTTGTCACGTCTGCCACTTGATTCACCTCTTCTTTTTGAAATGATGTTCCCGAAATTTCATCCGAACCACATTCGCTTTCTTCCGTGTACTCCTCTATACTTGCGACATTGCATGAATTAGAAAAATAGTAGTCTTCGTCCCCTTCATCTTCGAGGTAACCATCCTCCATGCAACCTTCACACTCGCAAACATCCCAGAAGCAATGACCGTTGTCTTCTTTAAACTTGTAGATCGGCTTGCCTCGATAGTAGTATGCAATAGGCACTCCCGTACTAATATCCGGATTTGATGTTTCTTCAACTACTCTCCCTTGGAGTCGCTGCACATAGTAATCCCCCTCGGATTCTTTTAGCACCCCCACTTGCTTATCGTCGGCCTCATACATATTCTTTAGAAATTGTTGACACTCCAGGCAGAAGTCTTTACACAACCCTAGCGCATGCGAAGGTTGGCCATTGCTTTCGAATTTGAATGTTTCTAAGGAATCTTCAAGTAGATTGGTAGAGTTGAGAGATTGATCGACTTCTTTTGTCTCGTCCTCTCTATGAACATCTTCCCATGTGGGTGGTGTTGATCCTCCCACTTCTTTCTTTTTGGTATATTGGACAAAATAGTCGAACTTTCCTGATGGCTCACCCAACAGGCCAACACTTGGGTCTCTAGCTTCGTATCTTTCCCGTAGTGATTGTTGGGTTGATTTCCTCTTATTTTTATTTTTCTTACTCTTTCCCTTAGCTTCTGCATCGTCTTCAAAGAAGTCATCCCATTGGTCATCCAAGCAATCTTCGCATTCACAGACATCAAAGAAGCAATGGCCGTCTTTCTTGAATTCATAAATAGATTGTCCTTCATAAATGGAGTGAACTGGTACGTTTTGTAATGGTTGTGGGTTATTCGATCTCTCGTCTTCTCTATGAAAATCTTCCCATGTGGGTGGTGTTGATCCTCCCACTTCTTTCTTTTTGGTATATTGGACAAAATAGTCAAACTTTCCTGATGGCTCACCCAACAGGCCAACACTTGGGTCTCTAGCTTCGTATCTTTCCCGTAGTGATTGTTGGGTTGATTTCCTCTTATTTTTCTTTTTCTTACTCTTTCTCTTAGCTTCTTCATCGTCTTCAAAGAAGTCATCCCATTGGTCATCCAAGCAATCTTCGCATTCACAGACATCAAAGAAGCAATGGCCGTCTTTCTTGAATTCATAAATAGGTTGTCCTTCATAAATGGAGTGAACTGGTACGTTTTGTAGTAGTTGTGGGTTATTCGAAGGGTAGTCTTCTCCCTCTTCAAACTCACTCAATTCTTCGCTGGTGGATAATCTTGAACCTCTCGTATGGCTAACATAAGTCCACGAGGTATTGCCTTCAGTGCTCGAGTTTTGCATGATGATTGCAATTGGCGGCAAAGATCCAAATTGGATCATGACTGTCCTTCTCTCGTCCATGCTTTCAAACTCTGGATTTGTAATGATACATGTGTAATTGGCAGTAGTTATCTCTTCATCCTCCAAAGAGATTTTTCCTTGAGCGGCCAATTGTATGATCTTCTCCTTCAAGACGAAGCACTTGTGGGTTGGGTGACTGACGAGACGGTGGAATTTGCAATAATTTGCATCATCAACTTTGTCGGCCTCTTCGGGACGTTTCATTTGTGGAAGATCGATTAGCTTAAGTACGAGGAGTTCCTCTAGCATGCGAGGAACTTCGTTATCAGGAAACGGGTATTCCTTCTCTTGCATCTCTCTTAGCGTGAGTCTTCTTTTTTCGCTTCTTTGATTTACATTGGGTTTGTCATCTTCAACATTCTTCATGCTAGCTTTCACCTTGATGGGAGGAAGGCTTTGAGATGGAGTTGACACGACAAACGATTCTCTTTTATCAGTTATTGCATGAGATTTGATCCATTTCCTTCCATCTTGTTTATTTGGAGTCTTTTGGGTTCCTGGAAGTAGGAGAGCTTGGTCACTGCTAGTCGAGATACTAACTTCCATGTCATGAGCTCTACTTGCCAAATCCTCAAATGTTTTTGGTTTTATTCCTTGGAGAATGTAGGACAATCCCCAATGCATGCCTTGAACACACATCTCTATTGCTGATGTTTCAGACAGTCTATCTTTGCAATTCAAGCTCAATCCCCTCCATCGATGAATATAGTCCTCAACAGGCTCGTCTTTCCATTGGCGGGTATTTGTCAATTCCATCAAGCTCACAGTGCGCCTAGTGCTATAAAAACGATTAAGGAATCCTTGCTCCAATTGTTCCCAAGTGTCTATTGATCCCGGTTGCAAGTCGCAATACCATTCGAAGGCATTTCCTTTTAGTGGGCGGACAAATTGCTTCACCATGAGATCCCCATAAGTCCCTGCATTGTTGCAAGTCTCGATGAAATGTGCAATGTGTTGATTAGGATTTCCCTTGCCATCAAATTGTTGAAACTTGGGTGGCTGATATGCGTAAGGCATCCTCAACTGTTCGATTCTCCGTGTGTAAGGTTTGACATAGCCGAAGGAGGAATGTGCCACTTCTTCATATTTTCCTTTTACTGTACCCAGTATGAACTCTTTCAGCTGCTCTAGAGGGATTACGCCATTCGTTATTTCTAAGGGCCTTTCCTCATTTGAAGAACCTTCACCTCCTTCAGTTCTACGTCGATTATCCCCTTGGCGTGGCTCTGCCAATTGTTGAACTCTGTCAGTCAATATCGCCATCTGAGCGTCTCGTTCATTAAGAGCCTTCATTAAAGTTTCTAGGGTCCCAGCGATTGCATTAACTTGTTCTTCCACCGTAGGAGCGTTTATCACCAGTACTTGCATATTTGTTGAGTTTGTTGAAGTAGCAACAACTGAACGGGGAGTATTTATGGAATCTGAGCTGTCCTCCAAGTGATGGTTTCCAATCAAGCCTTCTTCATCAGAAGAGTCACTTGCCCATGTACCATCTTTGAAATTTGCTTTCACTTCGGAGGTAGCCTCTACCTTTTTGCCCATGACAAGGAATGAGGGTGTTGATAGTTGGACAGCGGACTTGCTTCGGGTCATCATGATGTGACTGTTTTGCGTATTTTTATTTTGAGCCATGAATGGTTGATCGATTGACGAAGAGAAAAGATGAATGGCAGAAATTGTCCCACCGGGTGTGCCAAAATTTGTTTCACACAAATTTTTCTATCTAATATACCGAGACAGAAAATAAATGGAGAAAGCAAAATAATTTTATTTATTTGTATTTTGCGGGTAAAATCTCTGAATATTTTCTAAAATAAAGAAAATATAAATCCTTTGATTAATCTCTTCTCAAATGAGTTCTTATTGGCTCCAATAGTTTGGTGAGGATTGAGTTGTTTATTTGCTTGAGCTTTGAGGTTGATCTTGACTTGTACTTCTTTGTGAGTTTGATCTTGGGAAACACTTGATTTATGGTTTTGAAGTGTTTTTGAGGATCGAATGAGAATGTTATTTGAATTTGTTCATGATCTTGCTTGAAGTTCTTCAGGCTTGATAAATATATTCGAATATTTGGTTTTGAAAAACCCTTGATTTGCGACCTTTTGAGCTTCTTGCGGATCAGATGGTGGATTTGTCTTGGATTTGTTGATGAGATTGCTTGAAGTTCGTCGGGTTTGATGAAGATCTTCGAATGCTTGGTCTTGAAAAACACTTAATTCGCGGCCTTTGGAGCTTCTTGCGGATCAAATGGTGGATTTGTCTTGATTTGGTTGATGAGCTTGCTTGAAGTTCTTCGGGTTTGATGAAGATCTTCGAATGCTTGGTCTTGAAAAACACTTAATTCGCGGCCTTTGGAGCTTCTTGCGGATCAAATGGTGGATTTGTCTTGGATTTGTTGATGAGCTTGCTTGAAGTTGTTCGGGTTTGATGAAGATCTTCGAATGCTTGGTCTTGAAAAACACTTAATTCGCGGCCTTTGGAGCTTCTTGCGGATCAAATGGTGGATTTGTCTTGAATTTGTTGATGAGCTTGCTTGAAGTTCTTCGGGCTTGATGAAGATCTTCGAATGCTTCGGTGGTTGATGGCTTGACTTCGGTAGAGCTTCTCTCTCTCTTGGATTTGGTTTCACCTTTGGCCTTCAACTTGTGTCCCCTTTTTAGGCTTGGGTTGGCCATCTATTTATAGTAGTTGGTGTGGTCTTTATCGCGATATCGCCCCCTCGTAGTTTGTGTTTAGGATCAAAATGGTCTTGTAGTTTGAGTTTAGGATCAAAATGGTCTTTTAGTTTGAGTTTAGTATCAAAATGTTCCATAATTAAATGTAATCATTCTTTGGCCTACCATTTCTTTGTAATTTTAAACAAACAAGTACTAAAATAGAAGTATTTTCATTGTTTGCGAGAAAAATTAAAATATAGTCAAAGAAAATGACATTTATCGCTTTTATAATTTAAACCAAAAGATAATATTCATTTGATTTTGAAAATACTAATACATAATTTAGAATATTTTATTTTATAGGAGACACGTGGCATATTTTTATTTGCCGAAAAATTTGCGTGTCTACAGTGGGTTGCAGTTATTTGGGCTATTGATTTTGTGCTTTCCAAATTAAATACCTATACGTCAGCAAATTTCCTTTACTTAGGCGTTTTGCTTCATCATTAACGATGTGCTCGCTACGTTGGCAAGTCTCTCGAGCCTAGAACGTGTTACAATAAAGAATTATTATTTTTGATTATGCGTCCGCTGACTGGATAAATCGCAACTAAGGGAGACTTGCCTCTAAAATTTGGAAAATCACGTCGCCAATATAGATGCGCCCAGCTTTACTTCCAGGAAATATACAAGAATAAAATGATTAATCTCAAAAACAGTACTTGTTATAATCTTTTTTTTTTTATTATTTTTTTCTGGTTCTTCAGCCTTACTCCATTTAGTTTGACATGTAACTCTCAAATATATCCGCCATATCGAACCTCTCTCATTGAACACCATGTATTGAAGCTAATCGTTTAAGGAAAAGACCAAGTGTCACGGCTTATATGTCACACATCGGTAGCTCAAATAGATGTTTTTTAAACTGCATCTATCCCTTTTTCTCAAATAAAATAGGCTAAAACGCCCTTCTATTAATGTTATGTCATAAGGCGCGGTACTTACACGTCAAATCTTCATCTTCAGGGTTTTAGAAGAACAGTTAACCAAAAAAGCAAATATATCTCCCTTGTTAGTGACTTTAAGTAAGGAAAAATTACTAAAATAATACATAAACTATCAGCTTTTAGTGATTCGGTACTCAACCTATACATTTCGCTCTAATTTGATACCCAACCTAACACTTTTTCTAATTTGGTACTCAACCTATCGCTCTAATTTGGTACCCAACTTATACGTATATATTCCAATTAAGGGACTTAATATGTCTTAGATCATCGGTTTTTAACGCATAGGTTGGGTACCAAATTAGAAAAAAAATATTAGGTTGGGTACCAAATTAGAAAAAAGTGTTAGGTTGGATACCAAATTAGAGCGAAATGTATAGGTTGGGTACCAATTTAGAAAGTATGTTAGGTTGGGTACCAAATCACTAAAAAATTAATAGGTTGGATATTATTTTAACAATTTTTCCCTTTTAAGTAACAAAGTTGGATAAAAATGTCAGTAAATAAAGCATACACTGGTAATAGCATAAAAAAAGAAAGTGTGGAACCAAATAAAAGTATTGGTGAAAATAAGGGGACAGAGTCTTTGAAGTTGTAGAGTTTTGAGACAGATCGGACGGTCCAGATTTGATCATAAAATTCGTTAAAATTGGTAAATTAGTTTGTTTCTCCCGCTCCCATTTCTCACGCAACACCTCTCATTCTCTTACTCTCTTATATGCACTTATATTATATATATATATATAAATATATACTTATAACAGCGAAAAAGAAGCCTAACCCCTTCTTTCTTTTCTTCTTGTTTGTTTTAATAGCTTTTCTTAATAATCTTCTAAGCTCTCTTTTTGTAGACAAGAAAGAAAAAAAATTAGGATTGAAGAATGTCGACCGATAAGGAGAGAGAAACTCAGGTTTATATGGCTAAGCTCGCCGAGCAGGCTGAGCGCTACGATGGTATATTATATTTTCCATTTTATATACATATGTGTGTGTTTCACAAGAATGTGTTTCTTAATGCACATATTTTGTTTAAATAATGATTGTATACGGAGGGTGCAAAACTTTAAATGGAACAAATAAAGCAGGGTTATTCTATTCGTGGGGGTGTGACACATCATTGTTTTTAACAATAACAACGAAAATATATAGCGCAATAATTAGGTTTCTTGTTATTATGAGAATGGGGATTTGAGTTTATGAGGAATAATGATCTTATTTTGTTTATTTGTACTTTCAAAGACACGTATTGATTATCTTCTTAATATAATTTACGACATATTTATCTTTTGCTTAACATTTTCTGAATTTATATCTAGGATTATGTATTTGAAAATTTGAAGATTAATGCGATTAACATGTTTTTGAGTTGAGATTAATTTACAATAACCTCTATTAAAGTAGGATTTTTTTTGTTTGATACTTTGATGCATATGCAAAAATGTCATGTTTAATATCTTTCTGTAATTATTTTGTATTGAGATTAATTTTTATTGATTTTGACATCAGGGGTATACAGTAACAAGATATAAGTCTGACCCTTTTGGAACTCTTATCTTTAATTGTTTTCAAAAATTAAAATATATATGTGTAATCTATTATAATCCTCACATAATGTGAAGAGTTTGTTGTGGTGATGTTTTTTTCAAATTTAAACTTTAGTTTTGTAAGGTTATCATACTGGAATTTTCTTTTTGGGTAAAAATGGTGCTGGATTTGTTGTCACCACATGAATTATGTTTTTCTTTAGACCTTGGTTGGAAATACTTATTATAATTCTTTCTGATTTGAGCATTTGTTTTGGGCCCTTACGATGTTCGTGCCGATGTGCATAACTAACTTAAGAAACTTGTTCTAATATCTGCTGCTACTGTATAATAAACTACAATCATGTTTCATAAGACGTCTCATTTTTTATTTACTTTTATCGTAGAAATGGTTGAAAGTATGAAAAAAGTTGCTCAGCTCGACGTGGAGCTGACGGTGGAGGAGAGAAACCTTCTATCTGTTGGATACAAGAACGTGATAGGTGCTCGAAGAGCCTCGTGGCGTATTATGTCTTCAATTGAGCAAAAAGAAGAATCTAAGGGAAATGAAAACAATGTTAAGCTCATTAAGGACTATCGCAAGAAGGTAGAAGAGGAGCTCTCTAAGATTTGCAATGATATTTTATCAATTATTGACCAGAATCTCATCCCCTCATCCAAGTCGGGAGAAGCAACTGTTTTTTACTACAAAATGTGAGTTGGATTTCCTTACTGGTCTTTTCTCTTGTTTTAGTGCTTTTTTGGTTGGGAATAATCGTGATAGCATTTGAGTTTGGGTTAGGGGTAAAGGGTAAAATGTCTCGTGAGTAGGTTTTTCGTGGATCAATGGTTTTGGGTTGGAGTTTCTAAATCTATATATATATATATATTATTATTACTTGTTTTCATTCTCTTGTTGTGGATTGGTGGTACATGTTTTAATTGGTATTTTGAATTGGGTTAATTTTCTTAAGGGTGACATGTTGTTGGATGAGTTCTTCACGGTGTAATAAGTAATACTAATGTCGAAACCACGTTGGATAACCCCCTTTGCTCTAATGTTTGCTGACAACTTATTCTCCCTTTATGGGCACCGAACTTCTGCCATATAAAACATCACATGACAATCTAACTAACATGTTTAGTTCCAAGCACAGGTTATTATAAAAAGTTATAAGGGCCAAGGCCAAATGAATCTAAATTCTAAAATATGATAACCCTTTGGGTTGATCGAATGCTTCCAAAATGTTTTCCTTTAAGAATGTACTTGATGATTTTCAAGTATCAGATGGAACATATTCTATACGAGCCAAATGTAAGAACGTTTTAGGGCTGTGTTAATTGTAACAGAGACTGGAGAGTTCCAAGTGTTTGATTATTGCCAAGAGGTTTGCACCAGCACACTAATCCTTGTAGCTTTTAGTATGTTTTTCATTCACGTAGTTCCATATTAGTTACCCCATTTGGATTGATGATTTGGAAATGATACCGTGACAATGCCTTTTTTGCTTGTTGTACTTTTATAACTAAGCTTTTTTATTTTATTTTGGTCATAGTGTCTGACTTGAAAGCAAATTCTTTTGGGTTCTGAACAGAAAGAGAGAATTTTCAGATGAATTAACCAAGTTTTTCTCTCAGCCTCAAATAAGCCAACTTATTTCCGTAAAGATGCAGTGAAACATGCCAAATTTGCTTCTTCCTGTTGTTTTTCTTCTTTTGTTTTTCTAATGTAGAAGTTTATCTTACTGCCTAATTTAGGAAAGGTGACTATTTCCGGTATCTGGCTGAGTTTAAGAGCGACCAGGAAAGGAAAGATGCTGCTGAACAATCACTAAAGGGATACGAGGCATGTGCTAAATCTTATAATCAAATAAAGTATAAAGTTTCTTATATAGTTATATACATAGTGGCGAACTGTTCTCATAATATTAGTTTTTTCCGTCCTAAACATGGAAAGATATCATGTTTATAATTTGTAGGCTGCTTCTGCTACTGCAAATACAGATCTCCCTTCAACACACCCAATCCGCCTTGGTCTTGCTTTGAACTTCTCTGTTTTCTACTATGAGATAATGAACTCTCCTGAAAGGTAACCTAATTTTGTCGTGTCATGTAAAAAGATCTCTTTTCGTTCTCTTATATTTTTATGGTTTGATTCAATTTTTTTTCTAAAATACATTCTACATTGATCATGCAGAGCTTGCCACTTGGCTAAACAAGCTTTTGATGAAGCAATTGCTGAGCTAGACACTCTGAGTGAGGAATCATACAAAGACAGCACCCTCATTATGCAACTCTTGAGAGACAACCTCACTCTCTGGACTTCAGATTTGCCAGATGATGCAGGTATATAAGTGTTGAATGAAACAAAAACAGTTCATTATTCATATACAATTTTCTTCACTGTGTTTTTGCTTTGACCATCCAAATTTATCTAGCAACCGGATCCTTATATATGTCATGAATTGAAAATCTGACACAATTCTTGTGTTCAAAGTTTTGTGACTCTAACTGAAGAGAGGGCCGTGTTTTAAAAAGCGCCAATGTTGTACGAAATAGCGCTTAACGGAAAAAAAAAAGCATACACAATAGTGCTATTTCAGGATAAAAAGCGCAAAAAGCGTGACTGAAAGTGTAAAAAGAGAATTTTTTTATTAAAAATAACTATAAAAAACTAAACATCTTGTTTTTTTTACATAAGTATACATAAATAAGAGTTATAATATTCTTACTTATTATATACATAACCAATAGCGGTTATCACTTTACTTTTAATTCCCACTCGAGTACTTGCATAGGAATATATATATTGCGAGATTGTAATTTTTTATTGGAGTATGTATTTGAAAAATTACAACGGATTAGGCGTTTTCTTTTTTATGAATTTTTAAGTGTGTTAACATAATTAGTAGCTAAATTATATGATTATATAGGTAAAAAAAATCAGAGCCGGCTCAAAATAAATACTTTTTATGGGTTGTCTAGGGAGAAATAAATTTTGGTTTGTCAACTCGGATAAAATTTAGAAAAAAATAGTATAAATTTCACTTTTTTGCGTAAATTATTTGCCATTAGTGTAGGATGCCTAGTCCACTCGGACTTTTGGCACCTCACTAGAACCTGCCATGAAAATAATACATCGCAAATCGCTTTATTGTTACACTATTTGCATTTTTAGCATAATTCTCAGAAAAACGTTATGTTAACGATAACGTTTTTTAAAACATTGAATCAGAAAAAACTTTATGTTACGATAACGTTTTTTAAAACATTGAAAAATATTAGTATGTATAGAAATTCTGATCCAAAACTACAGATGCGGTGTGAGTGAATGAAAGAGACATGTGAACATTCTGAATGGTTTATGAAATATAATCTAGATTTAATTAGTTATGAGTACTTATTATTTTACAAGTTCTTTATACTATACGATTAACTTTTTATTATTATGTACACCATACTATCAGTATTTAATTAGTAAATCATACTACAAATTTTCGATAAATTTATATACTTATGTCAAATAATATAACAGACGTTAACAAAATTTTGGTTTTTTTGTAAATACATTTTTCTGACAGGGGTAGAACAGCCAATTCATTTTCATCGTCAAATAAGTCCTAAGTTAGAACCAAACAAACCCAACGCCTGTTTGATTATACAGTATACCCGACGTTGGCCAGGGGCGGCCTACATTTGAGCCATAACAGCCCTTGAGCTTAGGTACCGTTGGATCGGTAGGCACCAAAAAAAATTCGTAATTTTAATTATTTTATAGAATTTCAATAAAAGTTTTATATATATAAACATATTCATTTAATATGGTCAAAACGTGGTCTAATGGTAGAGTTTTATGTATTAAAGTTTTGCATTAAATTTTATGTGCGAAACCAGAAACTTTCTCAATTAATAAATGAATAAAATTCAAACTCGCTTTCTCTAAATAACTAAACTTTTCTATTTGTTCATCTTAGAAATAAGAATTTATTATTAAAATTACTACCTTTTTAATACTCACCAATATATTTTCTTGTCTTCGAATTAAGTGAAAAAAGGCGTCGAATTTTACAATAAACCGAGGTGCCGAATAGTTAGGCCACCCCTGATGTTGGTGGGTATACAGTACACCCATCGTCTCAACCTAAACCCAATTTCAATACAAAAAAGAAGTTGCCAGGGCTGCCCTTACGGTTTGTCTCTCTCAGTTATGGGGTAAATCATTTGTAAAGGTATCGCCGTATCGGGCTACCTGAGTTTGATTACTGTAAGTGTGTGTGTGTGTGTGTGTGTGTGTGTGTGAGAGAGAGAGAGAGAGGAGGGTTTGAACCCCAGCTGTGAAACTCGGTTGAAGTGTCTTTTGTCACGGGATTGTATATATAAATGACAGAATACTTAAATATACATGTAAATATATACTTGCAGCAAGAGCAAAAAGTGAACCATTGATAGAGATATCCAATGTATTATATCCAAAATTTTCAGTTCTTTAAGTGGGTACGTGGTTTAAGTTCTTGTTATTATCAGGACAAAAAAAGAAGTGGGAGAGAGAGATATGTATATGGATATGTATATGGATATGTATGTATATGCAGCTATATCTAAGATTGTTTCAGGTGGGAAAAAGAAAACGGAAAATATTTTGTATTTTTACTTCAAAATCAGGGTTAGAAAGGTAATTACACTGAAAAAATTGGCACATGGAGTCATGTATTTTATTTGACGAAAGTGTAAAAATAATCGAGAAGTGCCAGTATGTTTTACTAATTAATAAGTTGGTAGTATAGTATACAAAATCGTAATAAATTAATAGTATTAAAAATAATCTTCTTATTGAAAGCTCTTTATATGTTAAATTTTGAAATTTTAAATCGTTACCAAAACTAAAACTACAGATTTGAAAACTTTATTGATGAAAATGGTGATGGTTTATATTAAATTTTCAAGTGTTTGTCTACGTTGCATATGCTCAAACATGATAAAGATTTTCAAAATCATTCTTGCAGGTGGTGACGAGAGTGTTAAATGTGAAGAATCCAAAGCAGTTGAACCAAAACCAGCAGTTGAACCAAAACCAGAGGAAAGTAAAGTCACGGAACTAAAAACAGCAGAAGCTGAGGTTTGTGTCCGAAACTCAAACTAGATTTGCAAAATGTAATTAAATACTCTGAAATCCCAATTATAATCTTATTTGCAGATCTAATGACTTGTACTTATCGGCCAATAGGAGAGGCGATTTGAGAATGACTAGCATAAATGGCTTTATCCTTAGCTTCTCGCATGGAGCATTGTATTGCTAGTGAAATGCTGAAGATGACGGTTCTTTATTCGATCTGCTTATTTTGATTCTAATATGTTTAATCTTTTTAATTATTTCCTTGACCTCTCACATTTTTTTCTTATCGAATAATATGTTTATTAAGAACATAAACCATATTTCTCTTTTTTATACTGTTTAGTTGTTTAAGGATTGTGGTTGAGAATATAAGGAATAGTGCAATACTTTTACTTCCTGTTGTTTTTGGTTCCAAATTAAATACAACTTCTTGTATAAAAGGATTATTATCCATATATGCTACCGTTAATTTGAAGAAGCGATGTGATAAGCATGTAAGCATATGCCCTTTCAAAAAAAAAAAACATGTAAGCATATGCTTCTGCTTGCAAGTGCATAAGCAAGAAAACTAATGGGGTCAAACAAACACTCGAGTTCGTCACTGACTCACTGTTATACGAGTCCGGATTCTTTGTCTCCTATTCTGTCCCATTTCGTGTCTGCTTACTTATTTTCGTCTAAATTTTAAACTTACAACTTGTTTCCCACTTTTATAGACTTTTATAAATTGGTCCAAACTTTACAAATTCTTCAGACGACGTTTCATTTAAGGGTAACAGACTAACCGACTAATACAGAACAAGTCTAACCTCATTTTTACCAAGTTTTAGATTCAACGCTTCACCAATGCCCGGGTATTCAGTTTCAGAAAAGTTTGATATTATAAGTACATTTCTAACTTCCAATGACCGAAACTTCAAGCCAAAAATGCAAGAGCCTATTTGCATAAATAAAATTATACGGTATACATTAGCTCCCAACAGTGTGAGGCCAATTCACATCCTTTCGACATCTCATTATTCTTTACAAAATTTCCTACGCAACCAAAAGTTCTGAAATAACCTGATACATAACATAAACTGATAAAGGAGAGAATATGATAGCAGCATTTATTTACTCATTATTCTTCCTTTACAAAGTAACTTTGTGGTAAACAAAACTCTTCTTCAAGACTTGGCATTTCCAAATTTTCGTCATCTGGTTTCTGCAATTTAGATATACAAAAAAGCATTAAGAAACGAATTTAGCAAATTAAACTCCATAGAAAATTAGGACCGCAGCATCTGTGGTAGCGCAAAGCACGGTTGTCAATTTAAAAAAACAGTGTGGAAATTAGAAACTGGAAACTTGTCACTGGAAATATTGGGAATGGAAAACGAGAATAATATAAGATATCGAGTAGTTAATTTACGACCCTACCAGAAAACTACTAATCTATAAACTATTAACGTAGTTTTTTTCTTTTCTTTATATTAATAACCCTTACATGATTGAGTAGCAACCTTCTTGATCCACTACATATTAGTTATAACTACAGTATTTAACTATTTATGAGCAAAATGAAGATAGCCCATCTATTTCTAATGTTAGCAGGTTTTTTAACCAAACTTCACAAAATAAAATTCAAGTACAAGTTTTGGAAGCGAATTGTTTCTGTATCAGTAAGGAGTTTCTCGGTTCCAATAGAGCATCCTGCACACTTTTGACCGCAAAAGTTGTATTTCTTTGGCTGTTAAAGTTACAATTACAATGGCACATAATATTGTTTCCCATACAAAGCATATGCACCATCAAGCTATTTATAAAGTAACTTGAGGAATCATTTTAATTGTCACCAAAATATTTTTATTTGGCTAAAATCACTAGCAACTCCACTCACAAACCCTTTTAATTAATAGTTACCTAAGGCAAAATAAAAACGTCAATGTCTTTTTTTGCATGCATTTGTTATTATGCACAATTCGAAATTTTTCCAATTTCCTTTATGTTCACTTATTTTTACTCCAAACATAGTGCTTACCTAAGAATATTGAAAAGCTAAGTTGAGGGCATAAATATAACCATACCACTGCAGCTAGTGACCAGGTATATATTGGAATGCTCTAAGAAATTAATTTTTTTCCATAAAAATAGCAACAACTCGCTGAAACTCTAAACACATGCAAAGCTATAACATGTGATCGCTATGAATTAAACTTGCTCCACATTAACTGAAAGTAATATCCAGATCATGTCAAAGTACATACCATCATTTCCAAGTCATAGAAGCGATCGAGTAACTGCAGAACATCAGTAGAAGAGAACTGCTTCCCAAAGCTGCAATTGAAGATGATAAATACATGAATATGCAAATACTCTTAACAATTAAATTGATACTTGAGGATCGTTGAGAAAAACACCGGACAAACCTTCTACGCAGATACTCCATTAGCCCATAAAGAACAAAATGTCGATGTATGCCTGCAAGAAGGTATTTACTCAAGCATTGCCTAATAGTACAAATAGCAGTTGGCAAAAAGAGCCATGTGAGATAAACCATGTCGAAGAAGTTTTGTGCCCAACTTAAATGTCAAGTTCATGTACCCTTGCGCCTTGTTTTGCTGCATTTTTATAGTTCTGAGATAAAATCTATCTATCAGATTAACCATCCCGAATGATAATCCAGTCCCATAGTCGTCTGGGTAGGACCGCATTATAGAAGTATTAGACTAATTTGTGAATTTACCATTTTAACCATTCACTAGAATTGCAATACTTCTAAAATAAACTGGAAGGCCACCTAATTTACTTCAATGTCAGCCTAATTTTCATATATGACGCGGTTATTTCATTAAAGTAACTTTATGCCTAGTATATGTGCCTTTTTCCCTTAAAAGTTAGCTTCATTGCTTGCAAGACGAATTTTTGTGGCTTAAATGTCAGCTTAATTGATTCAATGTGAAGTAGTCAATCTAAATGTTCAATACTTTTTTCCGAAGAAGATGCTTTTTTTTTAGCTTAAAAAGTATTTTGGTTGCCTAAAAGATCATTTACTTTTACTTAATAGCCATCTTATCTACTTTACTCACCTATCTGGATTAATTCTGGTATTCAATAGCAGCTAAATTGCTTAATTCTAACATGTTTGCTTTAAAATATCTTATTTTACTTAAAGCCAATTATCTGTTTAAAAAATGAGGATAGTTCATACAATTTTTTGAATCGGCGTGCAATTACAAAACTGAAAACCACATCCCCGTGGCCTATGTTGTACGGATAAGGCTATGGGTATCGTATCCGATACGGATACATTGATAAGGCAAAATTTTCAAAATTTAGGATACGATACGGCTAGGATAAGGAAATCAGTATTGCATATATATAAAAAGAGATGCAAAACAATTGCTCAAGAACCTGAGAGAAGATTGGAGCGAGAAGAACTCTCTTTGGCAATTACATGAGTGTAATATATAATAGGAGTAGGTATATATGTATATGTACTTATGGAGAAAAATATATGAACACTTCATAAGTTTTAAAGTGTTTTCGGCCATTACTTTTAGAAGTTTTTAACATTTTCCCAAGAAATTAAACAAAAAATAATATTTTTAATCTCGTCGTGTCCAGACACGTATCGGAGTCGTATCCAGGAACGTAGCAGACCAGTCAAATCTTTTAAAAGTCAAAAATACTTCATTTTACTTATTCATACGCGTATCCGGTAGCCTCGCATATATGGATTGTATCGGTATCCAATACTCCCCAAAAAATATCTTTTGAAGTATCCGTGTTACAGTGCCCAACTCATGGCTTTCAAAATCACCTAAGTTAGCACCCTTAGTTGTCCAGTGCCATTTAGCCAAACCAAAGACATATAATATGGACCCCATTGCATCATAATACTAACAGTTAGGGTCTCTAAATGTGCAATTAAACGAGGACACTTTTAAAATCACTTTTGACAAGGCTTATAATCACATGTTATTTCTTATAATAACTTCCTTAATCGGGGAAGCTTATTGGTGACCATAAAAACTCTCAACAATCTGTGTTACACAGAATCTCTAAAGCCAAATATCAACCACAGAAGCAATGCCCAAACACTAGAAATGTAATGGAGCAATGTTCATATTTTACTTCGGTTTCAAATTTCATCGAGCGTAATGTTCAAGTTTCTCAATTCATACAACGAGACCAGAAAATATGGAATAGAGCTATATGTGGAACCAGTAAATCAGTTCATACAAAGTTCAATAATGATAAGACACCCTCATTCAATGCTAAAAAGCCAAATGCAGATACACGATAAATGACATCTCCAACTGAAGAAACCATTCATGCATATACGTTATACGTAAGCCATTCATAAACGTATGTTTATAATAATGATGTCGCAATAACAAAGTAATTGTTAATGGTTATGCCATTCATAAGCCTCTGTTTTCAAAGCTCAAAATGCTCAAAACGCTTTGAAGAAAAGCTTGGGACTTTTGCACGAAAGTAGATTACGGTTTTTTCCGCTGTTGGGAAAATGCCTTAGTTTTGTTGAGTTTTCTGTAATATTACATCCATCAGTTAAAATTAATTATTAAAAAAAACAAGAACTTGCCTCGTAATTTGTTAGGAGGATAAATTGCTAAAGCTTCCAGCAATTTGATCTCCAGCTCAACCTCGTATTCCTCCTGAGAAACAAACATTCACGACTAGTCATTTTAACATACATAGTAGTACATAACATCTACTATGTATATCAATTAGGGATGTAAATGAGCCGAGCCGAGCCTAGCTCTGTTCAAGCTCGGCTTGTTTACTCATTGAGCCTTAAAATCTTGTTCAGACTTGGCTCGTTTACAGACGAGCTCGAGCCGAGCCTGTTCACGAGCCCATGTTTTCAGACATGTTTAGCATCGTTTTGCTAAAAAAATCTTTTTTACATAGCTAAGGTCAATGTTAATATAAGCAATAATACATGTAATTATTGTGACTTTCGGTTAGTTAGATTTAGTTTTAAAAAATAAACGCATTACAAATGGAAGAGTATTTATCGACCATAACCATTGTATTTGATAAATTTTACGTATAAAAGGAGGAATATATACGAAGAAAATAATTAAACGAGCCCGAGCCTACTATTTTGTTCAGACTCACCTCATTAGTAAATGAACAAACAAACACACACATAAATACATACATATATATACATATGTATATGTATATAAATATAAAATATATAGAGAGAGAGAGAGAGAAAGAGAGAGAATACTTTGCGGAAAGAAGAATCAGAGGAAGGAGGAGGCTTGCACGGAGAATGTACAGACACGCCATCCCCCATTTTCACTACTTTTATTTTCCTATTCTATTATATATATTTGGGTTCGAATTAAAACAGTAAAATTTAAACGAATTAATCTTTGAACCGAGCAGACGGGGTTAGGGTTTGGAATTTTTGGGGGTTCCAGAGGTGATACATAATCATGATCGTTCTTGGGCTAAATTTGTTATTGGGCTTTTTTTTTTTTTTTTTTACAAGTATCGGTACCTTTTCAAAATAGTTTTAAAATACTTATTACAAATTATTATCACCTGTTAATACAAATAAGTCCAATACATTTGCTCCAACGAAAGTTTGACCATTTACCGGACTCCGGCATAGACTATCGGACCGGCGTTGACTTCCGGACTTCGGCGTTGACTGGTGTTGCCTACCGTTGACCGCGTTGACAAAAAAAATTGGAAAAAAAAAATTGAAAAATTAGAAAATTATTAAAAAATTCTAAGAAAAATTCTAAAAAGTATTATTTTTTTTAGAAAAAATCCAAAAATAATCAAAAATAATTTTTTTGACAATCTAATACAGTTTTTTTTTTACAATTTAATACAAAAAATTGGAGAAATATAATTCAATTTTTTCGACAATCTAATACAAAAAATTTGAAAATCTAATGCAATTTTTTTGACATCTAATCCAACATTTTTAACATCTAATACAACATTTTTGACAATCTAATACAAAAAATTGGACAATCTAATACAATTTTGACCATGACCATTGACCGGACTCCGGCGTTGACTATCGAACTCCAGTGTTGACTTCTGTTGACCAGTGTTGACCCGTTTTGACCGAAAATAAAAAAGTTTGTGGAAAAAACTCAAAAAATTTTAAAATCCAGAAAATTTTGAAAAAAAAAACCAAAAACTTATGTTTTTAGAAAAGTTCAAAACATAAAAAAAATATACAATATTTTTTGACAATCTAATAAAAAAAATTTCTAACAATCTAAAATAAATTTTTGACAATCTAATATAATTTTTTTTGTAAAAAATAAAATATTAAAAAATCTAAAAAAATTCCAGAAACTTAATTTTTCGCAAAAATAAAAAAATCCAAAAAAAATTTAAATACAATTTTTTTTGACAAGCTAATACAAAATTTGACAATCTATTACAAAATTTTGATAACTTAATGCAATTTTTTGGACAATCTAATAGAAATTTTTTGACTATATAATATAATTTTTAAATAATTTTTTGAAAATCTAATAGAAATTTTTTGACTTGGATTGGGCTATGAAAACAAAACTATTTAAGAATTGGTCTATGAAACTGAAACTAATTAAGGATTGGTCCATTTGGTGACATCATTAAAAAAAAAATGCTGACGTCATAAAAAAAAATTGCTGACGTCATCAAAAACAATTAAAAAATAAATTAAATAAAAAACAGTCTGAAAAATAAACAGTGTGAAAAACAGTCTGAAAAATAAAAAATAAAACAGTCTGAAAAATAAAAAGTCTGAAAAACAGTCTGAAAAATAAAAAAATAAACAGTCTGAAAAATAAAAAATAAAACAATTAAATAAAAAACAGTCTGAAAAATAAATTAATTAAAAAACAGTCTGAAAAAAAAACAGTCTGAAAAATAAATTAATTAAAAAACAGTATGAAAAAAAAAACAGTCTGAAAAATTAAAAAAAAACAGTCTGAAAAATTAAAAAAAAAACAGTCTGCAGTCATAGAAAGCAGAAATAGTTTCCAGCAAGTTCGATGTATCCAAAATTCCAAACACGTTTAGTACTATACTACTATTCCATATGCCTTCTGAAATAAGCAATAAATCAAGAAAACAGAAAAAGAAGGATCTGATTCTCAAGCAATTGAGTTTTCATTGTATTTATTAAAACTGGGAATATAAATTTTGGCTATATTCTAACCCAAATGGTGAATGTAGACAGATAAGACGGTGATGTATATATATATATATATATATATATATATATATATATATATATATATATATATATATATATATATATATATATATTATGTGGGTATGTATATATATATATATATATTATGTGGGTATGTATGTACGTGGGTATATATGTAGAGAGAGAGAGATTTGGGGATAAAATGTTTTCTCTGTAAGCTGTTTTTTTTTTTTTAGAGAGAGAATGATTAATTAGATAAATAGATTTGGGAGAGCTTTTATATTGGACCAATTCTTAATTAGTTTCATAAATAATGGACCAATCCTTAAATGAATTTTATAGCCGGACCAATCCTTAAATACTTTTGTTTTCGTGGACCAATCCTTAATTTTCTCTAATATAATTTTTAAATAATTTTTTGAAAATCTAATAGAAATTTATTTGACAATCTAATATAATTTATTTGACGATCTAATTGACAATTTTGGGAAATTTAATACAATTTTTTCGGCAAACTAATACAAAAAATTTGACAATCTAATACGATTTTTTTGAAAATCTAATATAATTTTGTTGAGAATCTATTACAATTTTTTTGACAATCTAATACGTTTTTATTGACGATCTAATAGACAATCTAAATACAATTTTTTTAGGCAATTTAATACAAAATTTTTAACAATCTAATACATTTTTATAAACAATTTAATACAAAGTTTTATTTGACAATCAACCAAACTAATTATACTAGTACTGCTAAATTTCACTACCAGAAGTCGTAAATATGTCATAGGTTTGGTAGTAGATTTTTTGTTCCAAAATCTGATTTTGAAAATATGTTCAAAAAATCCATTAAAAATGTACATTTTAAAAATCTGATTTTTTTAGTCTTTTCAGCCTCAAAATCAGATTTTCAGAAACTAAATAATCTGAGTGTCCAAACACCTACAGATTTTCAAATCAAAAATCCGAAAATCCACTAAAAAATCTGTTGACAAACGGACCCATAGTCTACTAAATTTTTGACAATCTCTATGTATATATGTATCCATAGAAGAATTTGTGTATTTATGTAAAAAAAGAAAAACAAAAAAGTTCTGATATTGCTGTTTTGATAGGTTTTTCATGTTCATTATTTATAATTTTACTTGTTTCGGATGTCTTAAAGTTGGTGGAAGATCAATGAAGAACTATTATGTATCCATAGAAGAGGAAAAAATACATTTAGTTTATTTTATTATACGTTTTTTAACGATTTAGATATCAGACTATCAAAGTTAACAATTGACGTACTGAACTATCATAATATTCACAATTCAGGTACTGGCGTTAATTTAGTTAGATGAAATTTAGTTTCACTTTTCATTTTGGTTATATTTTTTGTAATTTGTATAAATTTAATCATCTCTTTTCGAAGCATTACAATTTATAATGTTTCTACTAAAACGCATACATATACATACATAATAAGTATGTCAGTTTAAAAAACATATTATTTGACTAGATTTTCTTTGATTTTTTTTCTAAAATAAAAAAAATATAATTTTTTTTTACTCTTTCTTTAAAACAAAAATAAAGTAAGTTTTAGATTTATAACATTCGAGCAAAAATTATTTGAGACAAAATCATTATTTGAACACTTTCATGAAAAAACGGCAACAAAATTGTTATTTTTTTCAAAAAAATATTCATTTTTTTTTGTAAATAGAATATATTTGTTAACAATTTATAATTTTTTTTATACATAAACATTATATAGAATTCACATTATTTGCAATAATATGTATACATGCATTATATTATATATTTTTTTATACATACATTAATATAACATATATATATGTGTGTGTGTATTATACACACACACACACACACATATATATATATATATATATATATATATGATATAATTATATATTTTTGAATTTATACTAAAATGTGACATTTCAAAAAATTAAGAATTATATTTATACAACTTATAAACAATATGACTAAAATAAAAATTGAAATTAACTTACATCCAACTAATTTAACGGTGGTACCTGAATTGTGAACATTATGATAGTTCAGTACGTCAATTATTAATTTTGGTAGTATAATAGTTAAATATTAAAAACAGCTAGTACAATGTATTTTTTCCTCATGCAAAACATATCTTAGATACATTGTTTTCCATTCTACCCTTTTAAAATTAAAACAGACGAAAAATAACTGCTACACATCAAATTTAAAATTTGCTTTATAACTGCATATACGTCCAATATGTACTTACATCCATTCCTTTATTTTTAAACTTTGTACACTTCCTAACTATATCTTTGCAATCTCTCTCCCTCTGTCAGGTATAATTCTATTTTTTTTATAATTTCTATTTTTACTTCTATTGTTATTGCATCATAATATAGCAGATAACATTAGGTTGATTCAATTTTTAGTAATATAAATAAAGTGTTGATCGATATTTTTTTATTTTGTAAATGTAAAATTTATTTTGCAGACTTATCGTGTGTCTCTCTACTAGTATATATATACATATACGAAATGGAGTATATATATAGACACACACACATATATATGTATACATATAGAGAGAGACAGCCATGGAGATACAGTGGAGGGGGTTTGTCGTCGTCATCACGGTGCATCATCAGTCGTCGTGGCGGTGGTAGTGGTGCATCGACATATCTGAGATAGATGAGAGAGACAAATATGACGTGTCATGTAAGTGGTTAGAGAGATAAAATGTAATGGGTTAGTGGGCCAAAATAGAATTTGGACCCTTTTTATATTTATTACGGCTGTACCAAAACCAAATTAATTTTAAAAAAAAAGGATAGAGAGACTTAATTTTGGTTTTTAATTTTTAAATATTTTTTTTGATTTTTTTAATGACATATGCACCTATTTATAAATAAGTTCATAAAATATGTATTTTTTTTTTGTAAAAGAGTCGTCAAGTTCAAAACAACCTGGTTTTTATAAATAAGTTTATAAATATATACTAAATTATCATTTTCCCAAAAGATACCCTATCCCGATTAAAAATAAAAATGACACTAAAACTTAATAACTATTTTGAAGTGGGGCAATTTTGTGTGCAGTTCATTTTTTTTTTTTTTTTTATCTTTTATTAAGTCCAAGTTCAAAAAATAGAATTCATTTAACTTCAAGTCCAAAACATAAAAACAAATGAAAATATAAATAGATAAAACATTAAAAAACATAAAAAGTTTAAAACTTCTAAAAATAATAAAGAAAAGTGCATACATAAACGAAAAAGTGCATGCACAATCGAGAAAAAATGCAAATATAATCCAGAAAAGTGCATACACAATACAGAAAAATACATACATAATGCAGAAAATTGAATACACAATTCAAAAATTTGCATACACAATTCATAAAGTGCATACACAATTCATAAATTGCATACACAATAGAGGAAAGTGCATATAAAATCGAGAAAAATGCATACATATTAAAAAATTTGCATACAAATCTAAAAAAAAAAAGTGTATACACATTTAGAAAAATTGTATACACATTTAGAAAAATTGCATACACATCTAGAAATTTGTATTAAAAAAATCAAGAAAGTGCATATAAAATTGCGCAAAGAGTATACATAATACTAAAAAGTGCATACACAAAATTAAGAAAATGAATACACAATATTTTTTGAACTGTATTTCATTTTTTTTTTTGATTAAATTACATTTTTTTAAAAAAAATTTAATTTTGTTTTGAATTTATGAGTTTATTTATTGAGTGAGTTTATTTATTAGACCGGACTGGAACTTAAATAATTTTGACCCTGTATCTAAACTTAAATAAGTCTAGGTTTTTAGATCAATCGACAATTATCTCTTTTATCGGCCCCCAATTAATTCTAATATTAAAGTTGCACAGACCCTAAATTTTTGAGCTATCCAAAGATTTAAGTCCCATTAGCATTATAGCACTATTAGCAGTGTTTGTATAAATGGTATATTTTACATATTTGGCAAATATGTAAAATAAAACCCACTTTAGCAGTCTTTGTATGTATACTTCTATTTTACCAAACTTTGCAAAATATAGCAAATATGTTGCGGTATCTTTATCACACACAAAATTACTGGACACTTTTCTATCCCCCCCACTTTCTTCCAAATATGCTACAGTATCTTTATCATATACAAAATTACTGGACACTTTTTTATCCCCCTCACTTTCTTGCAGGGGCGGAGCTATACATGGACTAGAAGGGTCAGCTGACCCCTGAAATTCTGCCACCAATGACTAAAGTACTCTTTTAGTTTGAAGTTTATATAACAAATAATGAGGTTAAATATGACATTATCAAATAAATGGGTAAACGGTAGAGAAAGAAGACGTATCTGTTTTAATATTTAATTGGTAGTGGAAGTAAACATGGTTATGGATATTATAATTAGGGTAAACATAAAAAAGATTCCCAAATTTTCTATTCCAAATCTATTTGGTCTTTTTAGTTTTAAATTCACATTAATAATCTTCATCATTTTATAAATTTACATTAAACTCATTTCTTATCTTTTTATATCAAACCCCATAATGTTTAAGGTAAGAGATGATCAACATGAATGATAGACGGTTAAATATACCCTAATTATTCTAAAAAAATAAATTAAAAATGACTTTGAGGCCAATTAAATATGTTGATTATTCAAAGATTTGAGTATAAATATTATTTACGTGAATTATTGGAGTGAAAAAGGAAAATGAATAAATAATTAACTCAACGTTTTTCTAATGTTTAGTTTCTTTATGTAGTAAGAAGTTTTTCTCTGAATATATTTGAAAGAAAAAATGCATTTTATGCTGTCTTTAGTTAATTTTAATTTGAAATGTGACCATTTGGCACGATCTCCTAGCTCCGCCATTCTTTTCTTCTCCCTTCTCTCTCTCATTACTCCATGCCATATTACACCACATATGCATACTAATTCAGAACAGTATACAGTTGGGATTTGGGACAAATACTGTTTTCATTATGAAATCTTGTCGACTTTTTTTTTTTATAAAAAACAAAGGTATCCATTTGTTTTCTTAAATTGTCCACAATTAGTTCATAAATATATAATGGGTATATTTTCTATATATAGCAAAGCTCTTGAAGACTTTTTTTTTTATTGAAAACAAAAGTATGCATTTTTTTCTGAAATTGTCTAGAATTAGTTCATAAATATGGCAAAAGTATAGGATGTCATGAATTAGTTCATAGATTTATGTAATATTTCGAATCTTTTAGCTAGTATTTTGTTGTTTAAAATAGTTTGTAAAATGGAATAGACCAATATTTGGTATTTGAAACGAGTTTGTTATTTATTAGTTATTATCTCGTATTTTTGTTGTTTAGCTTTAAAAATGTATGAAAAAAAAAGAAATTAATTTTTAGAAAATCAGTATTTTAGATAATCTGCAGGATATAAAAATTTGTAAATCGATAATGTATTTTAGATGGTCAGCTGCGGGGACAGGTGTTTTAAAAAATCTATAAATATATAAAAGTGGACTAAATCTGTAAAATAGAGACTCATTTTACAAATTCGCTGTGATTACTCTTAGGACATACGTAGGGCGGCACTAGCTACTCGGTCATCCAAGCCAAGAATAAATAATTATTGTTGTCCTGGTTACATCTACACAAATAACTTCCAGAATGGGTAACTTTATAAAATTTGGAACAAACTCCAGTGAAAATATTTAACACTTCTACCAGAATGGGATGCCAATTTTCATGTGGCATAGACTCGTCGAGATAAAAACAAGTTGTTTACTTGAGGTAGCTAAATTCATGGAATAATGATTTCCTTTCTCAACATCTAGCTTGTTTAGCTAGCTTATCAAAACAAATTAACTCACAGTTGCAGAGAGTATGTATTTAAAGAACCTCATTCATTGTAATCTATCACTGTCTTATCTAGGGGTGAGAGAGAAGTAGAAAAAATGTGAAGAGCATATCGGCTTCATAGCCATTATACATACATGCGCATTGGAAATCTTTAAATCTCTCACACACATCATAGTAAGTTCCATGAGACTTGAGCTTGAAATTTTACAATTGTAGTTGGACTGTCATATTTCGGCTAGTTGAAAAAAAAAAACGCATAAACAATTGCGTCATTTCTTGCCAGTTGTGTATTGAATGGGGCGCGAGACTGTTAAACCAATCCTTAGCTTTGTCGGCTAGAGAAAAGGGAAATAGCTTAAGCCGAAATGTGTACATGGTGACATTTCATACAACTTGCAGGTAGCAGATTGATTGGAACTCTGTAATGTGGTTGTACGGGTTTTCGAATTTCATTCCGTAAAATGTAGGATTACCGAATACGCGCAAGCATTTGTGCCTAGACAGAGTTGGCCAAAAGAACTATACACGTCGGTTTCTTTGGACAAATTGGATCTACATATGCTGTATTGCTCGGGAAAGAAACCCCACAATAAAGAAATAAAATTATCCAGATCCAGAAACCCAGCACTAAATCGAAAAGCATCAGAAACATATATATCAAAGGTTAAAAGAAAGTTAATTTATAAATTCCATATGCCTATTATGTGTGTTATGACATAATTTCCTCAAATGACTTGCTCATTTTTTAGACCAATCCTCATTCACTCAAAAACATGGTTTCTAATTAGTGAATATAGAAAATTGAAATACTCAGACATGTTTGTTTGCGGTATAAACGCTGATATATGATTATTAGTAACGTGGAACTCATGTTATAAGTTGTTTGTTTACACGAATTGCATTCTGTATTATATAAGGGATAACACTAATTATACTATAATTTATGCTAATAATGGGTATAACTAATACCACATATATGGTGGTATTATTTATCCCATTAATAGTATCTAATTATAAACTATACATTTTATACTATCATGCAAACAATGGCCAAAACGGTTATTTCGTTCCTTTCTCCATTGTAGTTTTAAAAACCATATAATTCCCACATATATCTACAAGTCCTAAAAAAGAATCTTTGAGGAAAAGCTTACAAAAAAAACCTTCTAGCTGAGCACCTCATAACTACTTGCACATTTCCCCCTCCATTATGGATGGTAACCCAATCATCCTAGTGCAAACCAATAATAGGTTTTGAATAAAGATTTAGAACCACAACTAAATCTGTTTCAGTCTGGGTAAACTTGGTCGAATATATGTGTGTTTAATTTAATGTCAGCATCATGGCCGGATTTTGTGATAAGCCTAAGAGCCTATAACCTAAAAAAAAAAACATATATTTTCAAGGTCTCCGCTTAACAAAATAAATAAATAAATAAATATATATATATATATATATATATATATATAATTCATTTTTTTTCTCTAATCAATAGTTATCTATGGCTGAGTGATTGTTTACTTACTAAATAGTCTAGTCAATCCGTGTTCGACTCTTTGCGGAGACAAGATTTTGTTTTTTTATTTCAGTATAGAATTTAGTACACTAATGAACCATTTAATTTTATGTAAGCTTCTATGTGGTCTCGTATATTAAAAAATTAAGGACCTAATTTGTTAAATCGATAACAGATTTGGTCCCTGATTTTCTTTAAAAAAAATCATAGTATAATTTTAGATTGAATGCGAAGTTTGTAAAAAATTTGCTTCGTATCATTGATTTTTTTATTAAATATGCTTTACTTATTGGATCTAATATTTTCTATCTTAATATTTTACAATTTATTAATCGTATCTTATAAGTTTTATTTAAATATCATATTTTTTTTTTCGGAGAAAAAAATGTCTCATTTTTATGGTGGCCTAAGGCCCCCAAAACTCTATAAACGGCCCTGGACAGGATCCGAGAAGTCATCCTTGTGAGGAAAAAAAAATCTGCTAGAAAAAATGGAATATGGTAAAGTACTTCCGTCGTCTTTTTCGGGTTACTTGGGTGATTCAAATAGAATAATATCAAGTGCAACACCAGTGTTCAATTGCTCTGTAACTAATAGCTCTGCTGTGTCTTCTATATTACCACATGCTTATAAATTTAGCAATGTGTACAAACACTTCGCTGTATCATTTGGTTTTAGGGGCTTTCTCCCCATTTTGCTTCTTATTAATGTAATTTTCTGTATTTTCTTCTCTGCTAACTGCTGTTGTAAAAAGCGTGTTTCCATAGTAATTTTTTTTTAGCAAAGTGTACAAACACTTTGCTGTATCATTTGGTTTTAGGGGCTTTCTCCCTATTCTGTTTCTTATTAATGTAATTTTCTGCATTTTCTTCTCTGCTAACCACTATTGTAAAAAACGTGTTTCCATATTAAAAAAACCTCAATCCAAAACTCGATTCAAAGGTTAAGAAAATCTTTTAAAACTCGCCGCTTTTTAGGCCGCTGAAATCTTACGCTTGTAGTGTAGCTCTTGCAAAAACTCTTTAGATAATTAAGATTTTGCTTTTTAAAACAACATAGTTTCGTATGTCTACTAAGGTTGCCTTTTGCCCACAATCGCTTGTAAACCAATACTAGCCTCTTTTTCTTTACTTCTTTCTACACTGAATTTGTTTGATTTGGATATGCTTGTTTGCCATGTAGCATATCAATATTGTTTACCTATGCAAAAGCACTTTCCTTTATGGGGACGTTATAGGTCTAACTCGCCGTGCTTTTCAAAAACTTATTAGATGTACTTCGGGAATGAAAATATTGAAATATGGTCCATTGTGAATCAACTTTATTTGTTAGTGGCATTGCCTCTTTAAATTTGTTAGTGGCATTGCCTCTTTAAACTATATTTCGAAGCTCATGTTTTTAGCGTCCATGCGTTTGGGCCTATGTTCAGAAAGTAGCATGAGATTTATTTGTTTAAGCAATATAAGAAAGAAAGAAAGATCCACATCAAGACGTAATTAAACCCCTAAAATAACAATGTGAAATTGGTATCTTCCCATCACTGCTTTGACATAAAATTGCTTTAGATTGGTAATATTTCACAGATATTCAGGATACATGATGTACAGATGTGATAGTTTTAATAAGATAAATTTTCTCTTGTCATCACCAAACATATCAAATTTTATTTCAAATTATTATTTTTGTTGTAGAATATTATTACCTATCTTAGGCCTTACTATCTTGGTATTTCCTATTATATGTAATCATAACCTCTATTATATAAGAAGAGTTAGTAAGTCTATTAATGTATCTCTTTACACACATATCAATGAATAAAATACGACTCTTTTATCTTTTTACATTCATCTCTCCATATCTATACCGTAACTAATATGTCACACAACACGTTATCGACAATTTGCTGAGATTGGAGTACTTGCTAGGATTATCTATATACACTATAAACCTTAAGCTTTATCTGGGTTTTATTAGATTATTGTTATATCGACATTCACCAATATAACGTGTGAAAGGTACACAAATTGTAAACCCTATAAACCCTATAAACCCTTGCTAATACTGTCCAATACACATTAATAGTAATAAAAGTAACATACGTAGTTTCACATGTTTTGGATTCAGTGGAACTACGTATGAAAAGAATTGTATGTATATAGATTATGTTTAACTAGCATGAGTTAAATATTCTTTGTATGTTAAATAAAACAGTGCAACCTACCTGAGTTGATCTAGAATAACATAATAGTATACTGGGACTTTGAAATGGTCTTAAAATATTACTGTTAATGATTGTGCAATATATATGTTTGTATAATCATACCATGTAAATAAATAAATCATCATGCATGTACTGTGAATTTGATACTTTTTTTTCTAGCTTCCAATGGGTACCGTACTTAGTATAACCCGTGTATGTTTACTAGTAATAAATTGGATAAAATTACATGATATCACTGTGATTGAATTGATAATATATAAACATGTAGAATCAAACCTATTACCTTCAGAAGTAATAGGCCCGTAATAAAACACGCTTAGAACATTTGGAGTAATACCGTAATAACTCCGTAACTATTGATAGTTCACTGAAATTCCAGACGTAGTCCCTGTAGTATTCCTCTAGATACAGAACAGTATATATGTTTCGAATGTGGTTTAAAAATTGATCAAAACATGCAAACTTGGAACTTGATAATGTAATTAGACAAATTACCATGAGTTAATATTTGATTCTTTGCATGATTGTATTGTATCTTATGAACTACCATGATTAAAAATTACACATAAAAGCAATAGATTTGTATAATACTTATTTATGAATAAATTGGTAAATTATTAATAAATCCTAAATTGGTAACCTTAATTAATTTGATTTCCTTATTAGGAATATGTGCTACAATGTTAGAATTATTGATCATGACAGCATGTACAATCTAGATATTTATTACTACCATATTTACAATATGTTAATTTGGAAAATCATATATTTTCACATTTAAGTTGAAAAAATTATGAATATTCTCCAACTAGGCTCACCTATTTGAATACGATTTCTAGGAAAAATATAGATGGATAGTTGCTATCCTAATGAGGTCGGTGTATAAGTGGCATTCGTGTCCACCACCCTCACCGTCTTACCTGGTCGTGTTCAAGTAGAGCTACCGAAAGGGGTTAACTAAATAATAATTTTTCCGAGTGTGTTTATATAGTGATGTATGTTTCACCGAATTGGTGTCTCGGTATCGACCCATCATTCGATCAATGAGAACCAAAACTAGTATTTTCGAAACAAAATTTGTGCTTGTGCAAACCATAAACATATAAACCGGTCGTTTTATATGATAACTAATCCAGAACTTTTAACACATGTTGGATGCCATCTATGATGAGGAAAATCACAAAACATACTTGCGAAATGACAGAAATGACTGTTTAGACGTTGACGTTATTCCATCACCACATGTTAGCCACCCTGATTTGTGAGCATGTAATGCCCAATTTTCGTTGGATGGCATCTTAGATGAGTAAAATACGAGTTTATTGTTACCCTCGAGATGAAGGCTAAGGTGCCGATTTTATTCCGCCGTCACATTTGAGACGCGATGACGTCTATGGTGAACAAATGTCTGAAATTGACATATTTGAGCGATATTTTACCAAAATACTAGATTAGAAAGCTTATTTCATAAGCAGTGTCGTGAATGTATATTCACCATGTTCCTTTAACTCGTCGCTCATATGTTATTAGACGAGAGATCACTCATCCTACTGGGTTTATGACATTTTTTATGCCTGATGCTAATGCTCTTCGTGGACGTTGTCCTCGAATAGAGAACCGAGACAATGATTATTTGGCTTGAACTATCGCGAGCCTAACGCTTTTCTAGCCAAGCGAGTTTTAGACAATCGTCAAAAACGAACACATATGACTCCAAGGTAGTCCTTGAAATGAACAATATGGCTCGTTATCCCAAATAAAGAGATAATGCTCAGTGAGCCTACTCTATGCTATAAAGGCTAAGTTCATGCACGGTTACTCCTTAAATAGTTCAAAACAATTATAAAAGTGGAAAAGTCGATGCTAATGTGTTTAAATCTAACTGAAAGCAAACTCTTGAGACCTCCGATTTTGTGGCTCAAATGAGTTTTGGTATCTTTCTTTATTAATTTTGATAAATTATTTAGCCGGTTTTTTGCTCATCTGAATTATGTTTTTCTATTTTGATTATGATTTTTCCATTTGAACCATACTTTTGGATTATACTTTGCCTGTTTACGAAATTTCTCGAAATAATTTAAAGTGTTTTGAGCAAATTTCTTTCAAAATGTGACCAAACTTTAAATTATCAATTTTTATGGCAATACTTGTGGGGTATTTGGTTGTTTGGAAATGGTGGGTAAAAGTGTATCACATAATTTCACCAACTACTTACTTAAAGAGCCTTTTTGTGACAATGATCATGGGCATGTCGTTCCAAATCGAAATCTTTGGTAAAACCAAATTGACTTGTCAAATATGAGGCCTTATACTTAGGGGTGACATCGGTTCGGTACCGAACTTTTTGACTACATACCGATATTGTACCAAACTAGTTTGATTTGAGAATTTGCATACCATTACCGAACCAAAAAATTCGGTATACCAAACCGGTATACCAAACTATTCGGTTGATTCGGTTTGGTTTCGGTTTTATACAAAACTTTAGAGTTTACAAGTGATAATAGAAAAATGGTGCGCTTTGAAAAAAAAATATAGTATAAAGTTTTAAAAATAATAGATTAAAAATATATATTTATTTATATTATTGTACATTTCTTTTTTTTTTTTTACATAAAAGAGTAAACACTAGTAGACATTTCTAATAAAATTTATAAATAAATAAAAATATTATAAGTATTCACTAGAAAAAATAATATAAGTATATTATAACAACGTTAATAATTAAGTATATATATAAGTGTTTTATTTTATTTATCTATACAATATATTTTAATATTTCGGTTTGAATCGGTATCATACCGAACTTACCAAACGAATACCGCAACCGAACCGACTTTCAAAGATCGGTTCGGTTGTACCGTACCGTAATGTCGGTATACCAAATTTTTGGTACCGACTTAATTGGTTCGGCTTGAAAGGCAGTCGGTTGGTACAAGTCGGTAAAAAATGCCATCCCTACTTATACTCCTGTAGGTCATGTCGTACCTTGTTGAGTTAAAAAATATTTGAGAAAACCAGTGTTATCTGTTAATAGCTCATGAAATGATTGAAATTTGTTTACATAGTCTCCACTCAATACGATCAAAAACGTATTTTAGAGGAGTTAAAATGTCTTTAAAGCGGTCGCTACCCTCAATACGAACAAAAGCATTTAAAGTATTTTAGAGGAGTAGATTAGTAAAAAGAAACAATAGAATTTCAATCTAAAAATTCTATTTCATTTTTAAAATATCTAAAAAAAATTACATTTGAGGCTTTGCTATTGTCAAGGAGTCTCTTCTGGGAGGCTGAGTCACAAAGGGAAGGCAAATGAAACTCGTGCATCATCCAATCAGTCTTAATCCCCTTTGCGGCTCTACCTTTGTAGAAAACAAGCGACTTTTTCAAGCCAATGAACTTTGAGTATTCGGATGAGAAAATGGGCCGATCAGTGCCCGTTGCTTTCCAAAACCCTGCCCCGGTTACCCTGTTGAGACGGTTGCTGTTCCGATACTTTCTGTCCCTCCGACAATAAAAGTACCATTCTGTCTCTCCTATTGTTGCCAACTCTGTTTAAAAAAACAAAAAAAAAACTTTTGACTTTTGAGAACTTTTCAAATTTCTTCAAAACTAAAATGTGTTTTTAAATCTTTGGTTTCATTTGTTTTGCGGAAGTCCAGAAAACCTTAAAATAAGCGACATTTAAAACAACAACGAGAGGGAGAATCCAAAAATAAAAATGGGTGAAAGTACGTATAACTGACCCATGGTCTTTTTCGTATAGCAGTGGTTCGTAACCTATAACCTCAAAATCCACCTAAAGTTATGTTAAAAAATTTTGTTATGTTGTTATTTGTTTGGCTAAATAGAAGACTTAGTAATTGAGAGGCCTAACCATTATATCATATGATATAATGTAAAAGGGGGAAGATTGATAAAGAACAAAAAAAAAAAAACATCAAAGAGTTGTGAGTACTATGTAATTTACCTTTATATAGTATTTAAGAAGAAAAAAAACTATCTAAGAGTGATAAGTACACTTGGGAGATCCCATGGATCATATTTATATAAATCAATCTGCTTGATGAGCTCAATAGACAGTGGTCTTTGCTGAACTTTCCTCTTTAAGTAAAAACCAACCAACTCTTCATTCGTTGGACGAAACCGAAAGCCGGGCAACATGATTTCATCTATTTTATCCACATTACTAGTCTCTTCCATTTTCTCTCCCTCTCTTAATTATCTTCCTAAACGACACAACCTGGAAATCAATAAGGAGCACAAAATTAATTACAATATATCAGGAAAATTATGCTTATTCTAGATACTTTTGGCAAATAAATATACTAACTTATAAAGACAGAAAATACACATAATATTTCATTCTACGAAGAAACCCTAGAGAGAAGGTGAAAAGAATGACAACAAAAATAAAAACTAGCAATAAGCCCTTTGACAACACAAAAAACTACCAAACTACAAAGAAAAAACGTTTAAGTTGATCATGAAAGTTTCCTGAAAGAACAAAAAAGGGAAAAGAATATAAGCGCTACAAAAATGCTTGCATAAGCTACATTAATAGTAGTACTCTCGAAAATGTTAAAATTTTGTACTAAAAAGCCTGTAAAGATTCAAGGAAAATTTCATTTAAACCTATGAAAAATGAAGCCCTAGAAAGAACTTTAGAATAACACAAAACAAACTACACCAACTCCACTTAATTTGAGGCAATTATATGCTTCCAAAATAAGAGTCACTCTCCTAATTAGAATCAGCCGCCATTTATGGTGATTTTTTTTTTTTTTTTTTATTTTTTTTAGAAGAAAACAATGGTACATTATAAATCAATATTTTTCGATATACTGTATATATATATATATTTTTTACAAGAAAATGTTATTTTTTTATTACAATGAACTGTATACAGTATCGAAATTTACATTTGTACAAGATATAAAAGCCCAAATTTTGAACAAAACTATATATGGATTAGTCCCTATCCTCGTGTGAAATGAGAAAACCTCGAATAACGTGACGCGCCTGACATAGAATGTGAAAGATACTCGCGTGCTTATTTCTTTTTAGATTTATTCGAAGTCATCATCCCAGAGATCCTTCAATGAGTGGTAAGGTCCTTCATCTGTGACTAATTCAATTCCCAAACATCCCTTCTCTTGTGGAATTTGGCTTATCTTCTCTATCTCATCTGAGCTTAAATTCCAATCAAAGATATCAAGGTTCTCTTTCATTCTTTGCTTGTTAAAGCTCATCACAAGAACACTCACTCGTTGCTCAATAACCCATCTCAGACAAACCTGTGCAAGAGATTTTCCTTTGGCTAGGGCGATCTCTTGGAGCGTTTTGCAGTCCATTACACTCCTCATTTCCCAAAAATCTCCGTCCAAAGGAGAGTAAGCTGTGATATCGTAGCTTGTTTTGTTGCCAACACAGGTTCATCTCAATTTGGTTGACAGCTGGAGAGGGATCTTCGCAGTTGCGAGTATCGTTTCAAGCTTCTTGGTCGAGAAATTACTGACTCCAATGGATTTGGTAAGGCCGAGATTTTGGGGCTCCTCCATGGCTTCCCATACTGACAGATAGTCTATGGGGTACGTCTCTCCCTTCTTGAAAGGAAACACATACGTACCATGTTTGGCGCATGCTGGCCAATGAATCAGATACAGATCAAGGTACTCCAATCCGAGGTTTTGGCCAATAGTCCTATAGGCTATAAGTACCAAGGTCTAATAGAAACTGATTCACAGAATTTGTTGCTTCCACAACATTCAAGTATCAGTCACATAAACATTCATTTCGTCATCCGAGTCATCTGCATTTTTATTGGATGATTCTTGATTACATCCTGAAATTTGGCAATCCAGACAGATCAAGCTACTAAATAGAGAAACATTGGATAATGCCTTAAAAACTAGTAGTATCTAGCTAGAAGCCCTAACACTATCAGAAAAAGACTAAACGCTTAGACACGCTGTGTTGTTATTGGTACGCTAATTACTTGTGCCTAATTTGGTGATAGTCGCCAGCTGGGTCAGAACTAGTATGATATCATGGGGAGGGAGGCGTAGAAAAAAAATTGCTACTACAATTTAAAAAAAACAACGTTTAAAATAATTGAAAATTGAGTTTAAAAGTCTATTATGAAGGTTAAAAAAAACGAGTTGATAATTGTAAAAAACACAGTAAATTTAAAATTGTAAATTTTTTTTTGGTTAACATCAAAATGAAGAATTCGAAAATTATTTGTATATTTTAAGAAAAAAGATGAAAATATAGGGATGTTATTAAAAATAATGAGCAATAAAGTGTTGCTCAGGTAACTAAATGAATATGAAAGAAATAAAAAAGAATAAGTTGTGATGTTAAATAATCGAACCAATGATCTATTATTCGATTTTAGATAGCATTACCATGTGAGTTAAGAATGATTATATATTTTATAATGAATTATTGATATATATAACCTAATTTTTTGAAATTTTTCCTATAAAAAAAAATAGTTTTTAAAATTTTCGAAATGACGATGGGAAATGTCGACCTTCACATATTTTACGTTATTTTTTGTTTGAATTAATAGTTGGAAATGTGAACTCGCCCTACTTCCAATCCAAGCTCAAAATCATATTCAACTGTCAACGCTCTATGCAGCTGAAGAATAGTTAAATATATTAAATTAATTCAATTTTACAAGATCCAAAAATTCAGTTTCTATTCCATTCCCTTATGTTTCTATTTCACTGACTGTCAGATTTAAATACCATATTTTGTATCAAAGATTTGACAACATTTAAAGAGATCCTCCAGAGGGACTTTATTCATTCGTGTACTTGGCTTATATTAGGGGAATTAGAGGTTGTCAGCATAAATCTATCTTGTACTCACAACTTTATCTAGAACATAGTTGCTAGAGACTGAAATGGAAGCGGGATGCAAAACGGGTCATAGAAACGTGTAACCGGTTAATATATACTAGCAGTCGTAACTCATGTGTTACGTGTGCGACACTTAATTACATATATATGATCATGTGTACAAATTAATATGAATGAATATAGTAAATTAAAAATCGTATATAAGGAGTAATATAATATTTTTATTGTTATAGGAGTATAAAAATACATGTATGATGATTTGTTTGATAGATTAATTAATATGTGTGGAAAATATCATATTTATGTACTTATTTATTTATTTGAATTGCATTAAGTTATTTGAGTAATTAGCAAATTATAATAGAATATTTTTAAAAAAATTGGATAAAATTTGACAGACTCAAATTTTTTTGATTCCTTTAAATTAATAGTATGATATATGTACGTGTTTTTCTAAACGGGTCACAAGAACGTGTACCGTGATATAATGAAAAATGGGAAACTAGAAGTAGAAAACTGAAAACGTGTTTTTCGAAAGGAAAAGTAATTCTCTTATATTAATAGTATGATATATGTACGTGCTTTTCGAAATATATATATGATTTCTTCTGTAAATAATGATTGCATTCAAGGTCGGCCCAGATCCAAGTCAAGTAAAGTCCGGCCTTAAACGTAAAAAAAAAAAAAAAAAACAATTTTTATGAGCAATTTTTTTCAGCCAAAAAAAGTAAATTTAGGTTCAAGTAGTCAGTTAAACTTTTGTTTAAACTCCAACTGTTTTTGAACTTCAAAAATTATAATTAGGCCTATATGGTATTAATTTTTTTTTCCTTTGATAATAATATGAACAAGGAAACAGTGTGAGCCTAGTTGGGTCAGCACTGATTGCATTGGAGAGATTAAATTTTTAGGTGTTGTAATTTGTTTTATGAAATGTATATAGGATTGTTTGATCTGAGTTGTAGTGTCAATTGTCAAATATCGTGAGGAAGACCTCTAATTAAATTGTTTGAGGTGAGATAACCTTTCTAGCTTTATTTTTAAAATCTCAGTTCCTCCAACCGGTTAATTTGTTTCCAACCGGTTAATTCAGTCTGTTTAGACTTGTCGAGTTGGCATCTTCGAGAATGAATATCTTTGTTAATTTAAGAACTTTTGATCGTTGGTGATCTTCATAATCAAGTACTGATGTTGAAAAATATTTTCATCAACGATCATTTGTATAAATTTGGAAGTAGTTTTTAAACATTTCCAAGCTTCAAATATTAAGTCCGCAACTTTCCAAAAATAGAGATCTTTAACTGATTAACCAGATTTCAACCGGTTAATATATTTAGCAAGTTGATTTTCTTTTGCTGTTCCAAAAATCTCGCAAAATGCTTCCCTTCATTTCCTTTTCATTCTATGTACTTTGATAATTTGAAACACTAAATTTTAAATACAATAATGCTATACGCTCAGACCCTACCCGACTTCCGACCCTATCTCGACCCGACTTGTCCGGACCCGAACCATTCCGACCCAAAAAAAGTCGGGATTACTCCCGACCCGGCTATTTTCCGGACTGGGATCGGGATATGGCTCGATTCCCGTCGAGAATCCCAACCCGACCCGAATTTTTTATTTTTTATTTTTTATAAATAGTTTTTACTCTATACTTAATTAGTATATGTTTAGTTTTCAAGAATATGTAGACGTAGTGTCCGTTTGATATCATCTTTTCAAGTCAAAAAACTGTTTTCAGAAAGCAGTAGAAAAACATCTTACTTTTCAAAATATACATAAGTGTTTGGTAAAAACTTAAAAAAGCTAACTTTTAACATATTGATTTTTGGTATTAGCTAATAACATTTTGCTTTTTCATTCAAAATAACTTTATAAGACATTTTTTTGATAAATTTTCATAATATCATATTTAAACGAGCAAGTAACACGTCAACTATACGAATAAAATTTTAGTTAAAATAAGATCAATATTCATTTAAATTCTTAAAATGATGACGAGAAAGCTATCAAAATCTTTAAAATGTGTGGTTTTTTTGCTTTTATCTTTTCTAGTTATATTCCTCAAAAATTTAGATTTTTAAAAGATAAAAAAAACAGTGATACCAAACGCATGTGACATTTTAAAATAAAAAAGCTAACAAAAAAAAAAGTTGATATCAAAGATACATACACATATTATTTTCTCATCGGCTTTTATAAGTACAGAAGAAACACCAAATCTATAAGAATATAAAGAGTTTTCAACTTATCATATTAAAATAAAATGGGATCGTGAAACTATGGAGAGAGAGACAATTTTGATAGGCTACTAACACATAACAAAAAGTAATTTATTTTGTAAGTTCAAATATCTAATTATTAGAATATTAAAAAGTTATGTAATAAGAATTGTTATTAGTGTTAGTGGTGAAATGGTTAATAATACAATACAAAGTATTATATACTCATTGGTCATAAGTTCAATTCTTCTTATCATTCTTTTTTTTTATTTTTTATATAAAAACATATAATTTGGGACAACTGATTTTGTTTAGTTTCGGACATACTGCACTAATGGCGCGGATAAAACTAATTTGTAGATAAGCAAGAGACGAGATAGAGTTATGCAGTGGCCAGTGGAGATGGAAAACTTGAATAACTAGAGTGAATATTACTTTATTGGTTCTTTTAGTATTTATCATAATGCTCATAGGTATTTATAGTAACAAATATAGCAGTAATCGTTTATGGCTCTAAAAACATACTATCATAATAATGAGTCTCATACCAGGTTCATCAAAACTTATACTAAATGAATTTAATTGTTTTTATAGTTGATGTCAGTTGCAAAGTAATGTATTCATTTCAAAGAAAAGAGTTAGCAATCAATGTAAAAAAAAACTCAATTGGTTTTCCAATGTTGACGACTTGATGCGTTTTGTTTTTTGTTATGCAAAATTGTTTTTTTTTCCGTAGAATTGATAACGTGATTAGTGTGGTTATAAGTGTAAAAATAGTATATGTATCATTATCGATTTAGTCCATGATTGACTTATAATTTGGGACGTATGAAGTTTCATTGAGAAAGATTATGGGTAAAATTGAAAAAATATTGTAAACAAATTGTCATGATTGAGTCCATTTAATATGTGCGACTTATAATTTGGGACGTATGAAGTTTCAACATTTATTGGCAATGGTTTCCATAGTTCGGATTCTAACTTTGAATAGTCAGGACCTGAACCTTTATGGTTCGGAATCGGAATTTTTTTTCCACTCCAAAAAATAATCGGATCGGAATACGGGTTTGGGGTGTTCGGGTCGGGTCCCGACCCTAACCCACCCCTAACGCAAACCCTTGAACATATGAAAACATGGATAGGCCACTATAGTAATTAATTAATTTACATTTATTCAGGAATTTTCAAAAAATATCAGATTCTTTTAAACAAACAAACGGGTATTCATCTGTCTTAAACACAAAATCACCATTAATACTTTCCTCCGATTCATTTCCTCCACGTCCAACCACCAATCACACCTTTTCTGATCTTCACCATGTACAAATCTAAAACAAAGGTGGATAAAAGATGTAATTCATAGAACTTTTATGATATTACAAATTTTCATTCGTGGATAAAAAAATTGAAAAAGATAATGATTGTTAAACAAAATTGGAGGAAGATTTTGTAAGAATTATTTATAATTCTTTTATAAATATTAATTCATTAAAAATAGAATAAATATTTATCATTAAGGTGGTCCATATACATTCCATGAGTTATGTAATTTATGATTTAAACATAAATTTGTGAGTTAAGAAACTCTACATTTCCACCATAATGATCGGTTGAGATTGATCCTACATTGATGGACGGTAGAGATCGAAAGTATATGAAGAGTCTCGGGTCCTCCTCCTACCTATATAAAGGACACAATACCATCTCAATTTGTGTCAAAACATACACACAAAAACAACACAGTAGTGTAATGATAGGCGAAGGAGGAGAAACTCAAGTCTCCAACCCCGACGATCTACCTCCGTCATCTGAACTCAACTATCATGTTCCGTTCCGTTTAAGTACCAAGCCCATCGTCCTTCCGCATAGTTTAAGGTATGTATTTTGGCATACACTCGATATGTTATAATATGCATGATCATCATGTGGAAAAGATCCTAAATAGTTATGTTAATAATGTTTATAACATAACAATAATATAAGTTGTAATTAACTTACATATTTCGTCATAAGCGGTAAGGATATGTTAATTTTCTATTCTACTTCGTTCTAGGGCTAACAACCCAATCTTGAATCTCGATATATAATTATCTTGAAAATTAAAAAGAGATATACGATTGAATTGAATGAATTGAGTTATCGACGAATTATAAGCCCTAGAGATGATGAAGTTTGGTGAAGTTTGAATTGGAGAGGTGTGTGGTGTGAGATGGAGGAGACCGATGGATGGTTTCAATATTTGGTTCTTTTCTCTCTTATTTAGGGTTGAAAAGAAAAAAAGATAACTAATATAAGGGACTAATCTGGGTTTTCATCTGTGTAAGGAGTATGTGCGAATATATTTTAAGAATATTAGTATGACTAATGAGTTTTCATTAACTTAAATTATATTTATTTTGTTATTCATCAAAATATTCATTAATTACATATTGGTCCATCAATATTTATTAATTACGAATTGATTCAACAAACGTGAGATAAAAAAAAAACCTAATAATAATGTCATCGGAAAAAAAAGAATAAGTTTGCTTGGTTACATCTTTTATCTTTACATTATTTTTCTCATTTCTTATGAAAGCGGTATATATATAACTTTCCACTCCGAACTTTATTATTTGAAGTCTAAAATACATTTTTTGTAGTCTTCTCAAAGTTTCTAAAAAAATTAATTTTATGTATCTTATTCAATTATCATTTCATGTTGCACCCCATCAAAGCGCATTTCAATAGACTTATTTGCCATCTCAAATCGGGGTTTATATCTATGTTCAATCTGAAATGAAGACAACGCCATGGAGTAAAAAGAATAGCCTTAGAAACATATATGATAAGACTGGACCATATGCATATATCTAGGCCGATACATATACTAATAGGCCTTGTTTGGTTGCGGGACCCAGAACTATGAGTACAAGCAGGCTATGAATTACCCGTTCATTCAGAGTGCTAGTGTAACATTCCAGACCCAATTTGTAAGTCACACGACCGAATAACACGTGTGGTGACACGTGCTAAACAAAGTCTAACTTGAAACATTTAAATAAAGTAGACTAATGAAATATACTAAAAAAATTTATACCTTTATAAAAACAGGTTTAAACTACGGTTCTTACCAAGTAATTTCACATCAGGTAAGCTAATCAAAATTTAAATTGCAGCGGAAAACTAACTTAAACTTCTATGTGATTTGTCTGGTCCCAACAGACTCGATATCAACTCTAATAAACTGCTCGTAACCTGAAAATATTTTAAAAATAAAAGGAGTGAGCTAAACGAGCTCAATGAGAGAGAATGCCTAACAATATATAACATAAGAGACAAAATTTATCTCAAAATACCAATACAATTCATAAGCGTACCATCAATATAAAACCGTCTTTCTTTCTTTATTTCACTTTCCAACTTTCTTTTTAAAAATTTTTCTTTCTATAAAATCAATATACTAGATAGTATTTTGAAAATAACAGGATACAACAGGATATTTTGTAATAGCAAGATAAAACCCATTCAAGTGAGTCGGGTTGAAAAACCCGAAACAGTTTTATACCAAAACCATTTAAGACCTAGAAATAATACATAGCATACTATAAATAACATGTATTGTGATGAAACGACGCAACGAACTGCTCACATCTCCATGTAGTTTACCAAATACCAAACAAGGGAAAACTAGTTTAAGTACTTATTTGCTTCCCTTCAGCCTATAAAACACCCATTGAAACAACATTAATTAACGCAATTACATATCTACTTACACAAGCTACATGAACTATTTGTTCAACCTTTTATTCATTTATAACCTGATTCCAGTTATAAGCTTGTATCACAATATCAACAAGTGATTCTTAATCTCATATATAAGCTTCGGCACAAACACCTAGATGAATTTATATCCTAAACAAGTGTACCTATTGACCATCCAAATAATAATCTGTCAACAAACTTATTTAAAAGTTTACAACAAAGTTTAACCACAAAGTTTAAAGAAAATGATACAGAACCAAATCTATAACTAGTGTTTATAATCATAACTTTTTATCTGATTTCCGACACTACGACTTTGCTGATTTGGACGCTTATAAGAATCACTTAATTAACCTCAATAAATTACAAATTAGTACACAATTTATTTTATTATTTATAAATAAAAACCTAAACCTCTGTAAAACTTCTATCTCTTATGTTGTCTAACAATGGCTAAATACGAAGAGAAACAATATTATTACCTTGATAAAAAAAAAGTCTTACTCAGATCATGGACGATACTTCTTTCTCCGCTAATTATCTCTCTATCTATATGTGTGTGTGTATATATATATATATAATGTTAAAGCTGTCTTCTTACTATCTGTTGCTCTATCTTTCTCCCTTTAGACAATTATAAATATTGATGATAATAGAAACGACTTTGAGAAATTGATACGCTTTATTTCTCTCCTTGTCCGTTTTAAGAGTAGAGCTGGTGTTTTCAGTTTCTACTCATAAATACACCTAGAAACTACCCCTTCGGTCCTTTACTCTTTAATAATTAAACCCAACTCCTTAAGTTTCTAAAAGTTTTGAAAAACTACACCTACTATTAGTGGCTAATTAAATAAATAAACAAATAAATTACGCGGTTTTACACGTAATAGCATACATCTCATGTTATTATAAATACACCGTTTCATTCATAGTCTCGGGATCATTTGATATCCAAAATGGCCAAATAGTCCGGTCGTAAAATGTGTAAACAAACGCATCATTTATGGAGTACACATCATTTCTAAATCGGCAAATTACATTTTGATACACGCCAACTTTTGTAATTTTTCGATTTTACACACCAACCTTGCAAAAAATTGATTTAGTAAACCAGCGTCATATTTTTTTAATTTTTTTTTTAACATCTATCACGGAAAAACTGTCACGTGGCCTCATATATTACATTATTAAAATATTTATTGTGGTCAAGGCTATTGTGGTCTTTTCATATATTACATTATTAAAATACTTATAAAATAAAAAAGAAAATGTAGGCTATTGTGGTCTTTCCATATATAGCTTTGTAGATTTTCCAATTTAATGCTATAACCTTTTAAAATTTCGATTTAGTACACCAGCGTTACATTTTTGTCATGACAAGTATCAAAAATAAATTCTTAAAACTATAATGTAGTCCTTGAGATTCCAAGAAGTAAAGAAATCAAAGTCGAAACTTAAAAAGATGTCACAATTAAGTTTTGAGTTTTTGAAACTTTCCAATTGTTGAATATTATCCCAAATTGATGGGTTCTCGGTTCTAGCCCATGCTTATATTTGAACTCCTCTCCTTCCTATCACAATGATTTTTGGTGGGAATGGATGGACTCTAATACCAACGTTTTGCAGAACTTGTAGCAATAGTTTCATAAAAGTCCTTTTCAAAAATGTGATAGATACAATATACTTTGGTGTTTATTATAATTAATTCATAAATTTTTATTTATACGGGTTATTCATTTTTTTACTAGTACAATTGTAATTATAAGTTCAAAATTGACATGTTTTTAACCTATGACAATTATTTTAGTTAAAAAATAGTTTTTTGTAATATATTTTTATTGTTGTTGTTTTAAAAGTATTCATGATTATAAGTGGTTCTATTTTTACATATATTTTTTTTCCTTATTTTGGTATATTGAAAATGTAAGTTTAAATTGAATATATTCTAAAACTATATAGGCTAATTATGTGATAAATAATATAGTTGAAGTAGATGATGACAAAAATAAGTTAACGGAGGTCTAGTGCCTCGTGTTGGTGTATTCAATCGAAACTTTGAAACGTTAATGTACTGAAGTGTAATTTGTCCCCTCTAATTCAATCACGCCCTCCAAAACAACCAACCAAACAAGGCCATGGGTACTATCATTTCATGTTGCACCTGCATCAGAGTGCATTTCGATAGACTTATTTGTTGTAGGTTTCTTACTTTCTTATATTATATTTATGGTTCAATTTGAAACGAAAGATAACACCATCAAAATATAGTTTTATAAACATAGGAACCCTACAACATCATAAGACTTGACCACATTACATGTACTAACAGTGCAGTCAATTAGTACAGAAAAGAAAAGTGCAATCAATTATTGACATTCCTAAAGAAATGGAACTTGTAATTTACAAATGGTGTGAGGTTATATCCGTATCTCAAAACAAAAATATTTAGGTGGTAAGTGTAATTTTAACTTTATATCGATCCATCAAGATTTCCGAGAAGATATTAATACTATTATTATTATTATTGTTTATTTGATTAAGAGAGAGAGAGAGAGAAAGAGTCTAAGTTGATAGTACTTCATTTTAAATTTTAATGGTACTAAAGCTATAAAGTGAGTGTATATCACCATCTCAAAAGTAATTGGCCATCAACTTGGTACCCATTATCATTTAAAAAGATCTGTACTTGAATCTGCTAATGTTATGGGTACTTGAATCTGCTAATGTTATGGGTAATGATATCCACCGTCTTATTACCCTTTCTATACTTTTATCATTTCATCAACCTTTTTTTTTGTACTTTCTTTTTCTTGCTTTGCTAAATTTGGCTACAAATTTAGACTTAATCAGTAGTAGTTTGCAATAAGCTTGTATGTTAAAGTTTTGTTCTTTAGGCTTGTTTGGCTATGTAATAAAACAAGCTGAGTTTATTATAAAAAAGAAAAACAGTATAAGTGAGTGTATATCACCATCTCAAAAGTTGTTGAACTTGGTACCCATTATCATTTAAAAGATCTGTGTACTTGAATTTGCTAATGTTATAGGTAATGATATCCACTCTGTCTTACTACCTTTTTTTTTTTTAATACTTTTCTCATTTCATTAACCTTTTTTTTTTGTACTTTCTTTTCCATGCTTTGCTAAATTTGGCTACAAATTAGAATTAATCAGTAGTAGTTTGCAATAAGCTTTATGTTATAAAGTTTGTACTTTTATTGATAAAACTTCTTTTATCACAGCATCATATTAAGTTGTACTACTAGCTTTTAGTATCTCTAATATCTTTTGTTCTTTAGGCTTGTTTGGCTGCACCATGTAATAAAAGAAGCTGAGTTATTTATATGAAAAAAAAAAAAAACAGTATAATATATCACCATCTCAAAAGTTGTTGAACTTGGTACCCATTATCATTTAAAAGATCTGTACTTGAATCTGCTAATGTTATAAGTAATGATATCCACTCTGTCTTATTACCCTTTTTTTATACTTTTCTCATTTCATCAACCTTTTTTTCTTGTACTTTTTTTGCCTGCTTTGCTAAATTTGGCTACAAATTAGACTTAATCAGTAGTTTGCAATAAGCTTTTATGTTAAAGTTTGTACTTTTATTGCAACTTCTTTTATTAGAGCATCATATTAAGGGTTGAGGTATGGTTCTTTCAAAGTTGTACTAGCTTTTAGTATCTTTTGTTCTTTAGGCTTGTTTGGCTGCACCATGTAATAAGACAAGCCGAGTTATTTAAAAAGAAAAAAAAAAAAAACCCAGTAATTATTCACCCATAAGGTTGTACCGTTGTGGCTTATCGAGCAGAAAAATTCATCTTTTAAGCTGGTTAGCAAAATAGACAACTTTTTAGAAGAAAAAAACAACAAAGAAGGGGGTAAATTTGAGTTAATATTGCCAACATGGATTATATGATTTCATATTTAAATGGATCATTCTTTAGCTGAAAACCTCATATATTTCATTTTTTACACATCTTTTTTGATTAGTTTCTTACTCTTTATTTAAAAGGTTTGCACTTGAATCTGGTAGTGTTGTATTCCAAGTAATGATCTCAACTTTATAAGCTCCTTACCTATTTTAGGGTTTTCAATTTTTAGCTACTGATTTGTGAAAATTTTGACTGGAAAAATAATTTTGGATCTGCTTGTGCGTAAATTTTGATCTCTTAAATATACATCTTCGTCTAATTAGAGCATCAAAATCAAGGGTCAAGTTTGATCAGTTTCAGATTTGTACTAGCTTTTTAATATTTTCATTCTTTATCTTTTTTTTTATTTGGGTTAGTCTGGCTGCAACTGTCTAGCAAATAAGTTGCTCTATTGGCTAAATATCAGCTTATACTAATTCAAATTAAAAGTATCTATTTTGAGTTAAAAGAACTCAACCAGTTGCAGCACAGTTTAATTGAAAATGCAAAATATGGGAGGGCTTCAAAGCTGCAATCAAACAATCCTTTAGTATTGTAAAGTACTAAAAATTAGATAAAATGAACTTTGCTTGGGTATTCTTTTGCAATTTAAATTTAGATTGCTACTATGGATAATGGATGGCACGATTTCCTGCAGAATTTTGAAAAAACTTGCTGCAGTTAACTTACCCTTAATCTCTCTGTTTTTCTTTTGTTTGTTTCCATTGTTGAAAAGTTGTAAATTGATGTACCCTATTAAATAGGATGAATGTGGATAAAGTTTAAGTCAACCTCATAAAGTGGTACTCTAACTATGCCATGGTTATACAGTCATGCTACAAATGGGATAGCAAAGATCATAAACCAGTTCTATGATTCAACATTAGAAAGTCTAAATTATTGCTTATTTTAGGGTTCTGGTATAAATAATCATTTAAATTTTTTTCCTGCATCCTTAAAAGACTATCCCTGTCCAAATCATTTGTAGTCTATTTAAAAGTTTCATTCAAATTTCATTGGTACTGTTTCAGGTATAGTGTAATGGCATCAAAATTACATTCTGGAGAAAGCAGAACTAGAGGTTCTGTATCTATATTTATCGTGATTGGATTATGCGGTTTCTTTTACATATTGGGAGCATGGCAAAGAAGTGGCTTTGGAAAGGGAGATGCTATAGCTCTGCAAATGACGAAAACCGTTTCCGATTGCAATATCTTGCAAAATCTCAATTTTGAGACTCATCACAATAGCAAAGCTGGCATATTTGACGAATCTGTATCTATAGGTCAAGTGCATAAGTCATGCTCACCCAAATATACCGATCATACCCCTTGCCAAGATCAAAAGCGTGCAATGACACTCCCTAGAGATAACATGAATTACCGCGAAAGGCATTGTCCTCTTAGGGAAAAGAAGTTAAAGTGTCTTATACCAGCACCTAAAGGGTACGTGACCCCGTTTTTGTGGCCTAAAAGTAGGGATTATGTTCCGTATGCAAATGCGCCGTATAAGAGCTTGACGGTTGAGAAGGCAATTCAGAATTGGGTTCATTTTGATGGTAATATGTTTAGATTCCCAGGTGGGGGGACACAGTTTCCTCAAGGGGCAGATACGTACATTGACCAGCTTGCTTCAATAATACCTATTAAAAACGGTACTGTTAGAACTGCATTGGACACTGGTTGTGGGGTAAGTTTTGTTTTGTTTGTCAGGTATATCATTTTCTTTCTCGCTTATAGATAGTACTATGGGTATATATTTAGTATCTTAAAAATTGTAAATAGATTCTTTTTTGGTCGGCGTTGAAGAAGAACTTTAGATAGAACTTGAGTACGATACAATTCGTAAAAAGTGAAAATGTACTAATTTCGTGTCCGAGCGCTGAGATGTATGTATAATTGTTGGTCAAAGTCGCAAATTTAGTATCTTATATGTAGTAAAAAATGCTATTTTTGTTGGATATGAACCTCTTTTTGTGGCCAAAAGTATTGGCCTTAACTCTCATGGTACGCAAGTCACCACGTGCACACTTTGGTGACTCGTTAATACGAGTTTCTTGGCTTCTTGCTAACTAAACTAAAAGCGGGAAAATTTTGTGCAAATTACAAAAGATGTTAATGAAAAGAAAAAGGAAAATGACACTAACAGAACATTTGAGCCCTTCATCTTATGCAAGTGTAATGCATGAATTACGTTTGGACAATCAGGTTTGTCAGTCGCGCTAATGGCCAATTGCATTTGAATTTTTTTATTGCATATGAAGCACACACAAAAATTCTTCAAAATTAAATATCAAGGTACACATATGATAGTAACTTAAATAAGTCCATTTTCTCCAAGAATGTAACTATTTACGTTGAATGATTTTTATACAGGTCGCAAGTTGGGGTGCTTATCTTTGGAAAAGAAACGTAATAGCAATGTCGTTTGCGCCAAGAGACTCACATGAAGCCCAGGTACAATTTGCTCTAGAAAGAGGAGTGCCAGCTGTCATTGGTGTACTTGGGACTATCAAAATGCCATATCCGTCTTCGGCTTTCGACATGGCTCATTGCTCTCGGTGTCTCATCCCATGGGGTGCCAATGGTGAGAATAATTTGTACACAATAATGCTTACGTGATGATTCCAATGCGCAACTTTGTTGCTGGTAAATTGCTAATTTTAGTAATAAGAAGCATGAATTGGTAATAATAGAGGGACGTAAATCTGGAATTAACAACTATTACATGAAAATGTACCAAAAGTAATCTCTTTTCACTGAATTGTTTAATGAGCATACATGAGGATACACCACTTCTGATGTGAGTCCTACGCAGTGCTGATGTATGTATGACTTTGTATGGTTTTTCCAATGTTTATTTAGACTGTTTAACCTACCAGAAATTGCTAGAGAATAAGAATCAGAAAATTGAAGTAAAAGAAAATGGCATGTACGACGAATGGTTATTTAATTATCTCAACAAAACAATTTTTGCTTTTGTTAGTAGTCTAGTAATTTGATTACAAATGTGATAATGATCATAAGTAAGGGAATTGGGGAAACGATATAAATTCAGATTTGAAAAATTCCCATGCATGAATAATGCATCTGTAATGAAAAACATGGGGTCCACCGGTACGTTATGAGATATGAAACCTATGCAGTCAGATGTATCGTTTTCAAATGTTTTTAATCATTATTTAGGAGTGTTTTGTTTGGGTTGTATTGCCATATTAGAAATAGCAATAAGAGGAGGAAAGGGATATGGAAAATTATGGAATGGAATCATGGAAGTACATGAAAGAACTTTAGATTTAGTAAGATACTACAGATGTTCATGAAAGATAATCAAATACTCATCATACTTCTTTGTTTTCTTTGTTGGTTTGGCGAGTTGCAGGGTCAAATGTTACATTTTAGTATAGTTTTATTGAAGATGTGGATTTATTATGCATCAGTTATATGTAGATGTGTACATGGATAAAGTTGATCAAGGGCTTAGACCAGATGGCTATTGGGTAGTATTACCCCTATCATAAGTAGATAACACTTACTCGATAAGAAGGGAAAAGTGAACTGGAAGATGATGTCATGGATGTACATGAAAGAAGTTATATATTTTGTTGAATATGGTAAATGTTTGTGAAAGGCAGAACATGTAGTTGGACTATTTCCAAAGAGAATGAAAGAGATCTGGCTTAGGCGATAAATAGAAACGAAAGGTTGATGGGACAAGTTATGACCATTTCAGAACCCATGGGAACTTAATGCAAATTATGGAAATACAAGGGCAGTGTTTTGTGTTTCACCAAACGCTAACCAGTTGCAGCTTAGTATAAACAGTCTTGTTAGGAGCTTTTTATGGAAAAGATGTGATGAAACCTCTTTAATATTTTTCAGCTTGATTTCAGTATTTTTATTTCCTTGGAATTAAATTTCAGCTTATAATATTTTATTAAGTTGGATGTAACCAGAAAATTTCCTCAATATTACTTCAAGTATGCTCAATTGTTTTCCTTTCTCCTACTCGCATTCATAATCCTTAAAAAGACTCATCGTAGTTATTTTTTTGGGTTCTCTGTTGTGTAGCAGAGTTGAGGGTTGAAAAATTTATGCTTTAGAATACCTCTAGTGGAAATTGTAGTTGTGAATATTTTTTGTATCTTTTTATGCAGATGGAATGTACATGAAAGAAGTTGATAGAGTCCTCAGACCAGGTGGTTATTGGGTACTATCTGGCCCTCCGATTAACTGGAAACATAACTTCAAAGCATGGCAAAGACCCAAAGGAGATCTCCAAGCGGAACAGAGAAAGATCGAAGAGGTAGCCAAACTTCTCTGTTGGGAAAAAAAGTCAGAAAAAGGTGAGACCGCCATCTGGCAGAAGACAATTATTTCTGAGTCGTGTCGTCGAAAACAAGAAAATTCACAAGCCATGTTTTGCAGAACAACTGACGCCGATGATGTCTGGTACATACCGTAATATTTTATATTTGAGTAATTTTATTCACACAGGTTGCGTATGTGTCAACGGATTCCATACATCATATTTATACATGAGTGGTTGTATATATAATAATTTGTGTGGGACGCGCTAACACATAAGCAACTATGCGAATGGTATGGATCTTTGTATGGATCTGTGTGAATAGATTTACTATTTGTGTTTTTGCTTGAGCTGGTTGATTTGATCTACTACTAATAGTTATGGCATTTCGCTTTTGCTTATGATACCAGCACCTTTTTCTTGTCAGCTAAAAATCTGAGTTCTTTATTTTTAAGTTTCTAAAAAGCTCAAACTTATAAGGCTGAATGGATCAAATTTTCTTTGTCAGACTCGGGTAAGCCTGGATGTTCTTAAAGCTGAAATCAACCAAGCCCTTTGGTAATTAATAGTAGCCATTAGTGCACTTTTCAATGCACTTTGCCTCTTCTTTGTAAGGCTGCAGTAATTACAATTTATGCATTAAAATTATATGGGGTTTGTTTGGTTGCAGCTTCTAATCTCAACTTTTGTTTTGTTTTTTTCTTACAAGTGCAGTACTTTTTCCTGCTAACTGAAAAGCTGTTCTTTTTTTCTTTATATATAATTTTTGCATTTTGGCCTAAAAAGCTAAAAAAAAAAAATATGCTGAATGAACCGTGATTTTTTGTCAGACTCTTATAAGCCTTGATATTTTTCTTAAAAGTTGTGACCAATTAACCTCGTAATACCCCTTTGGTTAATCTATCTGAACTTAACATGTATTTATCAAGCTTTTTACCTATTTTGTGGCTTTCTAGGTACAAAAAAATGGAGGGATGTGTTACACCGCGTTCTGATCCTGAAACAAGTGAAGTTTTACTCAAACCTTTCCCTGATAGGCTTTACACAATTCCTCCAAGAGTGGAAAGTGGTTTCATTATATCAGTTGATACGTATTTAGAGGATAGTAAACAATGGAAAAAACATGTAAGCGTTTATAAGAACATTATAAAAATTATAGATACAGGAAGGTACCGTAATATTATGGATATGAATGCGGGATTGGGAGGTTTTGCTGCAGCTATTCAGTCGCCGAAACTGTGGGTTATGAATGTTTTACCCACTATTGCAGAAAAGAATACTTTGGGGATTGTATACGAGCGTGGCTTGATTGGCATTTATCACGACTGGTATGACTCTTCTTGCGTTACGAGTTACAACTTTGTAAATTGGCAAATCTATTTGAAGATGCTTTTATTAGTTAGAAAGCATTTTTAAGTATTACAGACTGACAATGAAGGACCATGTTAACTCCATCACAGGGATCATAATGCTTCTTAGTGTATGTTGTGAAATACTCCCTCCTTCCCTAAATAATTGATCACTACGAAACTACGTGCAACTTTAACTTGCAAAAATCTCGTATCAATTTTATTAAAAATTTAATCAAGTAGTTTTAATGCTAAAGTATATGAATAAATTTTGAAAATTTTCGTCTCGACAATTAAGGTACGAGATTTTTGTAAGTCAAAATTGCACGTAGTTTCGTATGGATCAACTTAAAGGGACGGAAGGAGTAGTTAAGAATATGTAAAAAGAACTAATTTTCCATTTTATGTCAATTACGGACTTCAAAACATACTGCAAACTGGAAAGTTAGTCTATTGTAATTTACGCAAGGTTTGCTATTGTTATTCCGTAGTTTCTTTTTCTTTTTGCTTTTTCAACATGTATCTTACCGAGGTGCTGAAAGAACTTTACGCATTATAGATAATTACTTTGTTTAAAGAGTTTGAAACACCAGAATATAAACAAGATATTGCTTTCTAGTTTACATCATTTACGGGGTTTGCTATCAGGTTCTTTTGTTAGCCATCTTACGATTCCATCAGTTATGAACAGGGGTGGAGCCAGGATTACTATCATGGGGGTGCTAATTGCTAAATACAAAGGATTAGGTTTATGGATTTGCAAGACTCAGTATATATATTTTTTAAATTTCCTTATTGAAAAAATAGCTTTTTAAAAAAATTGTGGGGATGCGCCCCATCCCTTTGCACCTTATATGCTCCGCCCCTAGTTGCGAAGGATTAGTTTTCGGATGGCTGAAGATTCTAAACCTGCTGTTTTTACTTTAAGTTGTGCATTTGACTATCCAGAATTTGAGCTGCTTTATGGCTTTCTGGCCTGAACATTAAAAAAGCTGTATTGTTTTAACCTCTTTGTCAGTCTTAAAAGAACTATGTTTTTCTCTTTTAAAGCTGGAACCAAACTCTCTCTATGTATATTGAAATATGAATGTATTTAGGTGTGAAGCTTTCTCCACATACCCAAGGACATATGACCTTATTCATGCCAATGGGATCTTCAGTTTATACAAAAACAAGTAAGTGTATCCATTCACTTGAAACTTTCTGAACACAGTTTCGGTATTTCTGACTCCTCTCCTGAGTAAAGAAATCCGTTTTTTCTGTTCCCTGAATTGCTTATTGGTTATTATTAAGTACAAATCCAAAGTAAAATTAAGTTGTTTTACCTACAAGTTGGTGAGAAAGTGCAATTTTCCTGGTAGCTAGTGTATTGCTCTTTTTTGTACGATCTGTGTGTGTGTGTGTATGTGTGTATGTGTGTGCGTAAAATTGTACACTTTAAGCTTCAAAAACAAAATAGTAGTTGAATATGGTATAGTTGCCTCTCTTCTCTACCAAAAAGAACCAACTGAATTTTCCATCTTCTAAAGTGCATATAAGTGACAGTTGAATTATAATTACATTATAGTGTTCGTCTGTAAAAGTAAAACTATCCCCGTTCGTTTTTTTTTTTTGCTTTTTCAAAATGTTATTTGCATGTTAGCCTAGATTAGATTTCACATTTTTTTTGCTAATAGTCTCGTGTATATAGATGCTCTTTCGAGGACATTCTTCTTGAGATGGATCGGATTTTACGACCCGAGGGAACCGTCATAATCCGAGACGAAGTTGACGTGATCGTTAAGGTTAAAATGTTAGTCCCAGGTATGAGATGGAATGCAAAATTAATGGACCACGAGGATGGTCCGCTTGTTCCCGAAAAAATTCTAGTTGCAGTGAAACAATTTTGGGTCATGGGAGATAAAAACTCGACTTCATCAAAATAAGAAAACAGCTTCAGATTTTTAAAATGGGGAAGCACTTGTAAGATTAAACAGCTTCAACCACATCACATGAGCTATTCAAATTATTGTGTCGTGTGAAAGGGCGAGGAGGTTTGCTTAACCAGAATGAGTCTTAAGATCCCTTATCGTCAGCAATTATTTGTTGTAAGATTTGTGCTATTTTTGATTTTTCACTTTTTTTTTCTTTTTAGCTTTTATGAATGTAGCAAAATGTTGTAATTCGGTTGATTCACATTTTAATTTCCTCGAAGTTTTATTAAATGTTTCCTAATTTGACTTTTCTGGTTATTATGGCGTACATTTAACAATGTGTTTATAGTTTAAATTCATCATTCAAAATAACCAGAATTTAGGAAACTTTGATAAATGTACGCCATAATAACCAGAAAGGTCTGTGCATTTATCTCATGGTGTTTGCAACTTTTTATTTTTTGCAAAGGTCTGTGCTATTTATTTTTTTCTGTTCTCTCTTTTAGCTTTTCCGAAAGTAGCAAAATCTTGCAACTCAGTTAAGTCCTCGAACTTCTATATGTTTTATTCAATTGCATTTCTGGCCCATGGCATTCATTTTGTAAGTAGCCCCACAGTAGTTGGAAACATTTGAAAATGTTTTGATATTTATTCATTTGACCAATAACAGTAAGGGATAGAGTATTAATTATTGGGTGGACCACGTCAAATTGATGGTTTACAAAAATGCAATCATCCACTAGCAGTTCTCACTGTGTTATAATTTGTATTATGTATGTATTGCAATGAAGTTATTTTTTGAGGCTTATAGTTGTCGAGCCTAGGCGCACAAGCTAACAAAATTCTGATAACATAGAAGTCAAAGTGGGTCGGGAACTCAACATGACATGTCTCAAAAAGCGGTATCAAATAAAAAAATCGCAAGTTTTTGTCTGAGTTTCATTGATATCTTCTTCTTTCTTGTGTTTTTTTTTTAACTGTGATCCTTCTAGTACTAACTTGCGAAAAGAATGATTTATTGATTAATCCGTTTTGATTTGTATTAAGAGTGGACCAAAAGGGGACGGTTCTAAATGTCAAGTAAAAAAAAAATTGTATGCGGGAACGAGTTATTTGTGAACCTTGAAGTTTAATTTTTTCTTATACCACAAAATATATTCAAATCAACTTTCAAGTATCTCTTCGTCAACAAGTAATTTTAATACTAACAACGACCCAAAGATAAAATCAAAACCTAATTCCAACTTTTGATTTTTCATATGAGTTAACAGAATTTCATTGAATATCTATAGAAATTTAGTTATGATAAAAAGAAAAAGAAAAAACTAGATAGTAGTAGTTGTATATCATTAATCAAAGCGTCTAATAAGTAGCTAGAATATTTTATTAAAAGTTCTCTGGCATTTAGTTTAAGCTAAATCTCAGCCTTGTGCTTGAAAAATAATTACACCCAGTTAAAAACAAGCACTCCAGTAAGTGACTGTCTATGACCGAATAATGTTACCTTGATATCATTTTCTTTCAATCCGTAAAAAGAATATATTTCAAAATAACATAATAGCAACAACTGATATGTTACTATATGACTTGTTACTAAAAATTCGTTAACTGGACGATAGCTAGCACGCCACGTTATCATCACTTAGCAACAGTTTATGCCACTATACCAATGCTATTGCTAAATTTTAGCAACAAGTTGTATAATCATTCAAACCGTTATCAAAATGTTGTTATCCAGTTTTTTTTTTTAAAGCAATTATTGTTACTTCCTTTCCTAAAACATGAGGAATAACTCAGATCTTAAAGGCATTTGTAACTCCTTAAACTATGTCTAAACAATGCACAAACTGGGTAAAACGTGTCCACTTAACAATATCATTGCTAATGTTTCAAACAAAAACGAATATAAATTATACAATAGTAATTTTTTATAACTATAACTACAATTATTCAACAACATAAGTTAAATGTACGATATATCAGATACATTATAAAATTGTAAGACGGATCCTATTCCTTGTGGAGTAGTTTAGGAAACTGACACCCCAAATTCATAATAATTCACAATTTTTATGTCATTGTGCTTGTTTGGTAAGTTGTTGCTTTTACTTATGTTTACTTATAAGTGTAAAAGTAAAAAAGTCTTGTTTGGTTGATGGAAGAAAAGCACACTTTTATAAGGAAATAAGTATACTTATAAAAAATATCAAATTTGATACTTTTATTCCATAAGTATTACTCCACTTCTTTACTACTTCCAACTAGTTTTCACCATTCCCCGTGTACTATTGAACATTTACCAAGCAAACTTACAAATACTTATAAATATATTAATAGGTATTACATTGCAAGCAACATTTCATTAATATACAAAAGTAAAATTGCTCTTAGTAATCTTTGCATTTATTCATTAATCAACAGTAATTTCTCCGAAATCTTTGCATTTATTCATCAATCAACCGTAATTTCTTTAAATTAAAAGAAGTAATGGTATTATTGAACTTAACATACCATTAGCTATAGTTAATTCAAGTCTATAAATTGACTTCTTAATTTTAACTTAATTATGGATTTATCATTACTTTTTATCCTCTAATATCGTTTTTAACTTTAACAATCAAAGAACAACAATTTTAGTCGAAATTAGAGAACAAAATTTATATGCTTCAACTTCTTGAAATTTCACCGTTTGTGGTTACTTACTCCCACTAATTTCACCATTTACTATAAATATTTAATTTACAGTTTCACCAATTCTTAACCAATAACTATGACAAATATATATATATATATATATATATATATATATATATATATATAGACTTTTAGATAACTAGTGATTAAACCACTAGTCGGTCTTAAATCCAAAATTACATTAATGCGGATTACAAATATTTATCTTTACTAGGCAATACAAATACATGTCGGAAATCGTTGTCATTGAGGATTCTTTAGCCAAGTAGTTGGTGAAATTATCATTATCATCGGATAATGTAAGTGATACACTGTTACCCACCATTATATGCAGACAACCAACTACTCGATAGCTGTTGCCACAAAGTTTGATAATTTAAATTTTGGTCACATTTTTAAAGGAATTTGTTCAAAAAATACTTTAAATTATTTCGATAAATTTCATAAACAAGCAAAACATAATCCAAAAGTATGGTCAAAATGCTAAAATCATAATCCGAATGGAAAAATATAATTCAGATGAGCGACAAATTGACTCAATGATTTATCAAAATTTATATGGAAAGGAACCAGACTCTTTTGAGCAACAAAATCAGGGGTCTCAAGAGTTTCCTTTCAATTAGTTTTAACCGCATTATCTTCGGCTTTTCCATCCTTATAATAGTTGTAAACTATTCAAGGAGTAGCTGTGCATGACCTTTGTCATTTATAGCAGAGAATTGGCTCATTGAGCATTGTCTCTTGCTTTGGAACGACTGGTCCAATTGTTTCTATCAAAGGCTGCCTTGGTGCCACAAGTCTTTGGTTCGGACTATTGTCTGAACCTCACTTGTTTAGGCGAGCGTCAGGCTCGCGACAGTTCGAGGCAAATAACCATTGTCTCGGTTCTCGATTCGAAGACAATGTTCACGAAAAACATTAGCATCAGGCATAGAAAAATGTCATAAAGCCAATAGAATTAGAAATTTCTCATCATATGAGCCTATTTTCTCAGCTGATAACAAATGGGAGTCAAATGAACATGGTGAATATAAATTCGCAATACTGCTTATGGTATATGTTTTCCAAGCTAGTATTTTGGTGAATGATTGCTCCAATATGTCAATTTAAGACATTTATTTGACATAGAAGTCATCATATCAAATGTGGAGGCATAATAAAATTGACGCATTAGCCTTCATATCGTGAGTAACAGCAAACTCATGTTATACTCCTCAAAGATGGCATTTAACAAGATGGAAGTTATGGATTAGTTAACATATAAAACGACAGTTTATGCGTTTATGGTTTGCATAAGCACAAAGTTGTTTGAAAATGATAGGTTCAAAAGACTAGTTTGCTTTCCAAGTGAATTAGTTCTCATTGATCGAAATCAACAAGTCGATACTGAGATACTAATTCGGCGAAAAACTTCTACATAAACACACTTAGGAAAATTATTATTTACTTAACCCCTTTCGGTAGCTCTACTTGAACACGACCAGGTAAGACGGTGATGGTAGTAGAAACGAATAACACTTATACACCGACCTCATAGGATAGAAACTATCTGCCTATATTTTTCCTATACATCGTATCCAAATTGATGAGCCTATTTGGGCAAGATTCATAATTTTTCCAAGTTAAATGTGAATATATACGGTTACGCAAATTTGAATATCACATACATAGAAACAATAATAATATTATATGGTAGTGATTATCACATGAGGGTACAATGTATACGTAATTGCTTAATCACATTAACTATGTCTAAGTTTACATGTATAGACCATATATTAACATCGGAACAAACACATGATCCGTTTTGCATAAAATGGATGAACTAGAGGACCTAGAGTGTAATATCAGCAACTACATGTAGTTATAACGTAAATACATAGTCAGTCCTATAGTTTAGACGCATTTACTATCAATCCTTATGTTTCGGAACATAACAGATTAGGTTCCACAGGTTTTATAGACATGCAATACTTCACATAATCGTAACATACCGATAAAGTCTTAAATATTTTGTTTTGGTTTGTGTAATTTCACTTTTACATGCAATTCCAGTTAGTAACATGAGTTTATATTAACCTGATTAATCAAACCAAACCAAAGAATCCATATTATCAGAGGCTATAATCATTAACCGTAAACAAAACCAGCAAGTTTACTTCTATTTTATATAGGTCACATAGGTTTAATAAGTAATTATGACATGCAGTATGCTATTTTCTCAATTACATGCATAGTTTCTTAAATCAACAAACATGTGGTAACATAACCGATAACATACACGTACTATATCATATCTTACCGACATAGTCATTCAAGATACATGGATGTATATATTGTTGGTTTTGGTACTATTTCGAATACAATAATTGAAAGACAATAATGTAAAAGACAAAGGACTGAATGGAAATAACAATTTTATTTCTCACAATTGGAATATAAATTACAATTCCTGACTCAACAAATAAATAAAACTGCTGGACTGTTATAAAGAAACTGCCGGACTGGTTTAACACATAAACTGCCGGACTGGTTTTACATAAACTGCCGGACTGGTTTTAACAAACTGCCGGACTGGTTTTTAAATAAAACTGCCGGATTGGTTTTGAATAAAAGAAACTGCCGGACTGGTTTTAAGAAACTGCCGGACTGTTTTGTAATAAAAGAAACTGCCGGACTGGTTTTAACAAACTGCCGGACTGTTTTGTAACAAATAAAAACTGCCGGACTGGTTTTTAATGAATAAAAAACTGCCGGACTGTTTTTTGTAAAAGCTGGAAATTACAGAACTGAAAAGTAAATTACAGAATCGAAAGACTGAAAGTAAACAGTACTGAAATGTAAATACAGAAAAGAAACAGTACAGAAAAGTAAATTACAGAAATGAAACGGTACTGAAATGAAATGGACAGAAAGTAAATGACTGAAAAATAAATAACAGGAAAAATAAAAGAAGAGGCAACTGCTGAGCAGTTTCCCTTAAACAATATTTCCCGAACCACCTTTAAAGGTTTCTGGTTTCGGGACTTTGTTCCCAAGGTACAACTTCTATCTCAGAGTGGCTCGTATGGAAACCGGCACCGAACCACAGGTCGAGCTGTTGGTGGTGCGGTTCTCTCTCTATATGATGCTTATGTTGTGAGTTGTGTGTTTGATGGTGTGTTGAAATGAGAGGGGGAGGGCTGCCTTTTATAGGCTCTACTGAAACCGCAGCCATAAATATTGGTCATCAATTCTGAGAGTTACACCCCCAGAATCCGCTCACTTTAATTCTGAAACCGCAGCAATCAATTTCATTTATTGCTGGCGTTTCTCTTGCTGGAAACTCTAGGGGACTGCTTTTGTAATTTATACAAAACTCCCTATTCGAGTTTGGACCCAAGACCCAAGACCCGAGACCCGAGACCCGAGACATTCCCCAAATCCCAAATCCCAAAGCCCAAGCCCAAGCCCAAGCCCAAGCCCAAGCCCAAGCCCACACCCGTGCCCGTGCCCGAGCCCGAGACCCGAGACACGAGACACGAGACACGAGACACGAGACACGAGCGAGCGCGCGTGTGTGGTACACACTAATACTCTTAGGTGTATGTGGACATGTTAGTTTAATAACTACATGGGTTGGTATGGTATATATATTGTAAAATTAACTCTTAATCTTCCAATATGGGATTATACTAAATGATTTTCCTTTACCATTTCGGTTTTTTCCAGATTTGAGCTTTCGAGGCACCAACTTTGAAGCCACTTTGTATTCACACCCATTCTCCGAATAGGTCATGTGATATACCGTTAAGAAGCTCGTCACACGGGCTACTCAACCACGTTGAGTACGGTATAAACAACTCAGCGCTGTTACACGAAATAATGACTCGAAGTTGGTCCAGTGACCATTCGGAAACACCCATGCTTTCACATGTTTTTCCAACAATCCCCCACATGAATGCAATTGGCTGAAAATAAAAATGCTCCTAAATGCATACGAGAGAACTGCAAGAGTTCACTGCATAAGGACAGGTAGCGTGCGCCTTGAACCTGCCGTAGTGACGTAAAATCTGATATGCTACTATTGGGTAGCCTTTAAGCCTTGAACCCTTTAGCGTTTGTGCATACCAGGGTAATGCGCACACAGTATCCTCTCTACACCACTTACTAAGCCCTTTGGTTGTTGTCCATATTTGACCGTGGACTGCCTTGGCAAAATTCAACCGAGTGCTCTAGCGATTTAGCCCATGGCTCATCACATAGTATCGGCCATACACACTCGTCATAGGTGATTTCAAGTCAAGGGTGTCCTGACTCACCCCTCTCGACCTTCGAGATACTTATTTTCATTAAGAGCCTCATGCTCACCCTTAAGATGGTCTAGGTCTATCACTCTTTCATCCTAGAAATGGGCTGGGAACTTAAGTTCCCGAGTGCTTTGTTCGGTCACCCCCACAGTTCGGTTTTCCCGTTGAACCCGAGGCTGGAGAATCCAGTTCGGGTTGGGTTGCCTCTGAGGAGGTTTCCAGTTTGATGGGCTTCAATCCCATTCCCCTCGATGAAACTTCAACTCCTACCTGAGTTAAGCCTTTTGTAAATGGATCCGCTATATTGTCTTTAGATCTCACAAAATCTAATGACACCACACCGTTAGCTAACAATTCTCGTACGGATTTATGTCTCCGACGAATATGTCGGGACTTTCCATTATACATATGATCCTGCGCCCGTCCAATAGCCGACTGACTATCGCAGTGCATGCTTATTGCTGGGACAGGTTTCGGCCATATTGGAATTCCTTCCAGAAAGCTTCTCAGCCAATCAGCCTCTTCTGTTGCTAGATCCAACGCTATGAACTCGGATTCCATAGTTGATCTAGCTATGCATGTCTGCTTGGATGATCTCCATGAGACAGCTGCTCCTCCCATCACGAACACATATCCGCTAGTGGATCGTGTACTGTTGGAATCCGAGATCTAGTTTGCATCAGAATACCCTTCCAGTACAGCTGGATATCTGGTATAATGCAACCCTCGGTCTGCTGTGTATCTCATGTATCTGAGAAGTCTCATGATGGCCTTCCAGTGTTCCTCATTGGGATTACTGGTGTACCTACTCAGTCTACTCACTGAGTTGGCTATGTCTGGTCTAGTACAGTTCATGACGTACATCAGACTGCCTATTATTCGAGAATATTCCAATTGTCTCACACTCTCCCCAAAATTTTTTTCAGAGTGGTTGAGATCTCTATCGGAGTTTTGGATGTAGCTCTACTATCTTTATCAAATTTGTCAAGCATCTGCCTGACATAGTGAGTTTGAGATAGCGCATATCCGTCTGATGTCTTGGTAATTTTCATACCAAGTATAACATCAGCGACACCCAAGTCTTTCATCTCGAATTTTTGTGACAACATTTTCTTAGTGGAGTTGATGTTATCAATACTCCCTATTATAATCATGTCATCTACGTAGAGGCAGACTACCACGTAGTCCTTTTCATTACCTTTTACGTAGACGCATTTGTCACATTCATTTATTCGAAAACCGTTTGATAGCATCACTCTATCAAATTTTTCGTGCCATTGTTTAGGTGCTTGTTTAAGTCCATACAAGGACTTCACAAGTTTACACACCTTGTGAGCTTTACCTGGAACCACAAACCCTTCCGGTTGTTCCATGTAAATTTCCTCTTCCAGCTCACCATTCAAGAACGCCGTTTTAACATCCATTTGATGTATTTGCAGATCGAACAATGCTGCGAGAGCAATGACTATCCGGATTGACGTCTTCCTGGAGACAGGAGCATAGGTGTCGAAATAGTCGACACCTTCGGTTTGTCTAAAACCTTTCACTACAAGCCTTGCCTTGTATTTCTCGATCGTTCCATCGAGCTTTCTCTTCCTTTTGAAGATCCACTTGTGTCCTAGTGGCTTACACCCGGGTGGTAAATCCACTAGTTCCCAAGTGTGATTTTGTAATATTGATTCAACCTCATTGTTGATCGCCTCCTCCCAATATTGGGCTTCCGGGGATGACATTGCTTGTTTGAATGTCGCCGGTTCGCCTTCTATCATGAAGGTTACAAAATCTGGACCGAAAGTCGTTTCCTTTCTAGCCCGTTTACTACGTCGAGGCTCTTCTTCTTCTTCCTCCAACGGTTCACTTGCCCCCACATTTTCCTCACTGTTTGACTCCTCAGTCTCTACAGTTATGGAAGACTTGCGGGGAAAGATTTCCTCGAAGAAAGAAGCTTCTCGAGCTTCGATGATAGTATCTACATGCACATCAGGATTATCCGACTTGTGCACGAGAAAGCGATAAGCACTACTGTTTTGTGCATATCCTATGAACACACAGTCTACCGTCTTTGGCCCTATTCTCGTTCTTTTAGGAAGTGAGACAAGGACCTTCGCAAGACAACCCCAAACCCTTAAGAATTTATAGCTCGGCCGATGGCCTTTCCATAGTTCATAAGGTGGTTTATCACGCTTCTTATGCGGTAGCTTGTTCAACACATAGTTAGCGGAAAGCAGCGCTTCCCCCCACATGTTCTGGGATAACCCAAAACTTATAAGCATAGCATTCATCATTTCCTTGAGCGTTCTATTCTTACGCTCAGCAACCCCATTCTGCTCCGGAGAGTATGGGGCTGTGGTTTGATGTATAATACCATTTTCTGCGCATATCTGCGCAAACGGTGCCTCGTATTCACCGCCTCTATCACTCCTCAACATTTTAATCTTTTTATTGAGTTGATTTTCTACTTCGGTCTTATAAAGAGCGAATTTCTCTACCGCTTCGTCTTTACTTCTCATTAAGTAGACATAGCAGTATCTAGTACAGTCATCTATAAACGTGATGAAATACTTTTTTCCTCCTCGCGTTTGTATAAACTTTAAGTCGCATACATCCGTGTGTATTAGACCGAGAGGTTCAGTATTTCGTTCAATATGTTGATACGAAGACTTGGTTAATTTTGCTTCAACACAAACCTCACATTTATGTTGTTTATCAAAAACAAAATTAGGTAGTAGATTCAGTGATATTAATTTCTTCATAGAATTAGAATTCACATGACCTAATCTACCATGCCATAAATTAAATGAATCGCAAGAATAAGCAAAAGAAGTTTTATTAGCCACTTGGGCAACATTAACGATTACATTATTCTTGGTACTGGCCTCAGCCTTAGTACCCACAATAGCAGACTCGGCTTTAGGAGCCGGAGTACCAACATTTAATTTAAACATGCCGTTGGTCATATAGCCACGGTCTACATACATTCCATTAAGGGTGATTACAATTTTAGCAGATTCAAATACAAGTTTAAACCCTTTGTTCACCATCACTGAGCCGGAGACTAGATTCTTGCGAATTTCCAGCACATGGAGCACGCCGTTCAGTGTCAGCTCCTTTCCCGACGTCATCTTCAGCAACACGGTTCCTTTTCCTTCCACCCTGGAAGTAGCCGAGTTCCCATGAAGCAGCTCTCATTGTCCACGGCCGTATAGGTCTTGAACATCCACTTGCTGGCACAGATGTGACTAGTGGCGCCTGTGTCCAGCCACCATTCCTTTGGGTTGCTCCCCACCAGGTTCACCTCCGAGACCACAACACTCAGGTGCATGTAGTCTTGTCCAGCATCATCTCCTCCCTCAGCCACATTTGCCTGAGCAGGTGCCCTCTTCCTCCCTTTCCCTTGGAACTTCCTCTTTGGGGGGGGGGGGGGGGGGGGGGGGGGGGTTGGGCTTGTCGGTGCGCATCTTACAATCCGCGGCACGATGGCCCGGTTTGTTGCACACAAAACAGTCTCCCATGAATTTCTTCTTGAGAGAGGCACCGACTCCGCTGTCAAAGCGTTTCCGCTTAGACACAGCGTCCTCAACCACATGGGCCTTGGCAACCGCGTTGCCTGCTTCGCCACCGCCTTTCCTTCCGGATCGGCGGTTGCTTTGCTCAACATTGAGCCTCTCAATGAGTCCCTCCATGGTCATAGCCTTTCGCTTGTGTTTCAGGTAGTTTTGAAACTCTTTCCAAGAAGGTGGCAGTTTCTCAATCATTAATGCCACTTGGAAAGGTTCGTTAATAACTAGCCCCTCGACCTCAAGCCTATGGTATATGAGTTGGAGTTCCTCAACCTGCTCGATAACACTCTTCCCATCAGTCATCATGTACTCATGAAAGTCCGTGACGATAAATTTCTTTGCGCCAGCGTTATTCACTTTGTACTTTCTTTCGAGAGACTCCCAAAGCTCCTTTGCAGAAGCCTTGGGCTCGAAAACACTGAAGAGAGTGTCATCCAGAGCACACAAGATGTAGTTCCGGCATAGGTAGTCGCCGTGTTTCCACGCTTCCACCGCCGAAACCGTCTGCACGTCCTCATCATCCTCGCTTAGGACGGGTGCAGTCTCCTTGAGAAAATGGGTCAGATTAAGGGCAGTTAAATAAAACAGCATCTTTTGCTGCCAACGTTTGAAGTTGTTGCCCCTAAACTTTTCCGGCTTCTCTAAATGAGAGGTTGGCAACATTGGCATAGACGGCGTTGCCGGAGCCTTGCCCTTTGCCCTGGCCGCAGCCACAAGCGCTGCCTTGGCCGCAGCCTTTGCAGCAGCCTGTGTTACGGCCGCAGCCGCAGCCATCGCATCGGCCTCTGCCGCAGCGGCGTCGACCGCAGCCTTTGCCGCAGCAGCTTCGGCCTCAGCCTCAGCCTGAGCCCCCCCACTCGTAGCGCTCGCATTGTTATGGCTACTGTCAATCACAAGTGCGCCATGCACGTCTCCCGAAGGAACGGTGGGTGTTTGATCCTCATTAGTCATCTGAAATGACAAATTAAAACCGTTTAGTTTCTCGCAAGAAAAATAAATTCTTTATCGTAAATACTAATTATAACTTAATTAGATTGCTTCAAAAGAATAAAAACCAATGAAAGAGATTCTAGCGTGAAAATCAAATCACTTTTGATTTCACTAAGAATTCTTTATAGTATTCTAGAATAAAAAGATTAAAACCAATTCGGATTTATTCTATGTGCAAATTTCAATTTCTAGTAAACTAGCAATGATTTTGCGAGAATAAAAACCGAGACGTCAACAACAATAAAATAAAAAAAAGAAAAGTCCTTTTCTTTTTGAAAATAGTAAAACCAAAAAAGATATTGTTTAAGATTGTTGGTTTTGGTACTATTTCGAATACAATAATTGAAAGACAATAATGTAAAAGACAAAGGACTGAATGGAAATAACAATTTTATTTCTCACAATTGGAATATAAATTACAATTCCTGACTCAACAAATAAATAAAACTGCTGGACTGTTATAAAGAAACTGCCGGACTGGTTTAACACATAAACTGCCGGACTGGTTTTACATAAACTGCCGGACTGGTTTTAACAAACTGCCGGACTGGTTTTTAAATAAAACTGCCGGATTGGTTTTGAATAAAAGAAACTGCCGGACTGGTTTTAAGAAACTGCCGGACTGTTTTGTAATAAAAGAAACTGCCGGACTGGTTTTAACAAACTGCCGGACTGTTTTGTAACAAATAAAAACTGCCGGACTGGTTTTTAATGAATAAAAAACTGCCGGACTGTTTTTTGTAAAAGCTGGAAATTACAGAACTGAAAAGTAAATTACAGAATCGAAAGACTGAAAGTAAACAGTACTGAAATGTAAATACAGAAAAGAAACAGTACAGAAAAGTAAATTACAGAAATGAAACGGTACTGAAATGAAATGGACAGAAAGTAAATGACTGAAAAATAAATAACAGGAAAAATAAAAGAAGAGGCAACTGCTGAGCAGTTTCCCTTAAACAATATTTCCCGAACCACCTTTAAAGGTTTCTGGTTTCGGGACTTTGTTCCCAAGGTACAACTTACAATCCGCGGCACGATGGCCCGGTTTGTTGCACACAAAACAGTCTCCCATGAATTTCTTCTTGAGAGAGGCACCGACTCCGCTGTCAAAGCGTTTCCGCTTAGACACAGCGTCCTCAACCACATGGGCCTTGGCAACCGCGTTGCCTGCTTCGCCACCGCCTTTCCTTCCGGATCGGCGGTTGCTTTGCTCAACATTGAGCCTCTCAATGAGTCCCTCCATGGTCATAGCCTTTCGCTTGTGTTTCAGGTAGTTTTGAAACTCTTTCCAAGAAGGTGGCAGTTTCTCAATCATTAATGCCACTTGGAAAGGTTCGTTAATAACTAGCCCCTCGACCTCAAGCCTATGGTATATGAGTTGGAGTTCCTCAACCTGCTCGATAACACTCTTCCCATCAGTCATCATGTACTCATGAAAGTCCGTGACGATAAATTTCTTTGCGCCAGCGTTATTCACTTTGTACTTTCTTTCGAGAGACTCCCAAAGCTCCTTTGCAGAAGCCTTGGGCTCGAAAACACTGAAGAGAGTGTCATCCAGAGCACACAAGATGTAGTTCCGGCATAGGTAGTCGCCGTGTTTCCACGCTTCCACCGCCGAAACCGTCTGCACGTCCTCATCATCCTCGCTTAGGACGGGTGCAGTCTCCTTGAGAAAATGGGTCAGATTAAGGGCAGTTAAATAAAACAGCATCTTTTGCTGCCAACGTTTGAAGTTGTTGCCCCTAAACTTTTCCGGCTTCTCTAAATGAGAGGTTGGCAACATTGGCATAGACGGCGTTGCCGGAGCCTTGCCCTTTGCCCTGGCCGCAGCCACAAGCGCTGCCTTGGCCGCAGCCTTTGCAGCAGCCTGTGTTACGGCCGCAGCCGCAGCCATCGCATCGGCCTCTGCCGCAGCGGCGTCGACCGCAGCCTTTGCCGCAGCAGCTTCGGCCTCAGCCTCAGCCTGAGCCCCCCCACTCGTAGCGCTCGCATTGTTATGGCTACTGTCAATCACAAGTGCGCCATGCACGTCTCCCGAAGGAACGGTGGGTGTTTGATCCTCATTAGTCATCTGAAATGACAAATTAAAACCGTTTAGTTTCTCGCAAGAAAAATAAATTCTTTATCGTAAATACTAATTATAACTTAATTAGATTGCTTCAAAAGAATAAAAACCAATGAAAGAGATTCTAGCGTGAAAATCAAATCACTTTTGATTTCACTAAGAATTCTTTATAGTATTCTAGAATAAAAAGATTAAAACCAATTCGGATTTATTCTATGTGCAAATTTCAATTTCTAGTAAACTAGCAATGATTTTGCGAGAATAAAAACCGAGACGTCAACAACAATAAAATAAAAAAAAGAAAAGTCCTTTTCTTTTTGAAAATAGTAAAACCAAAAAAGATATTGTTTAAGATTGTTGGTTTTGGTACTATTTCGAATACAATAATTGAAAGACAATAATGTAAAAGACAAAGGACTGAATGGAAATAACAATTTTATTTCTCACAATTGGAATATAAATTACAATTCCTGACTCAACAAATAAATAAAACTGCTGGACTGTTATAAAGAAACTGCCGGACTGGTTTAACACATAAACTGCCGGACTGGTTTTACATAAACTGCCGGACTGGTTTTAACAAACTGCCGGACTGGTTTTTAAATAAAACTGCCGGATTGGTTTTGAATAAAAGAAACTGCCGGACTGGTTTTAAGAAACTGCCGGACTGTTTTGTAATAAAAGAAACTGCCGGACTGGTTTTAACAAACTGCCGGACTGTTTTGTAACAAATAAAAACTGCCGGACTGGTTTTTAATGAATAAAAAACTGCCGGACTGTTTTTTGTAAAAGCTGGAAATTACAGAACTGAAAAGTAAATTACAGAATCGAAAGACTGAAAGTAAACAGTACTGAAATGTAAATACAGAAAAGAAACAGTACAGAAAAGTAAATTACAGAAATGAAACGGTACTGAAATGAAATGGACAGAAAGTAAATGACTGAAAAATAAATAACAGGAAAAATAAAAGAAGAGGCAACTGCTGAGCAGTTTCCCTTAAACAATATTTCCCGAACCACCTTTAAAGGTTTCTGGTTTCGGGACTTTGTTCCCAAGGTACAACTTCTATCTCAGAGTGGCTCGTATGGAAACCGGCACCGAACCACAGGTCGAGCTGTTGGTGGTGCGGTTCTCTCTCTATATGATGCTTATGTTGTGAGTTGTGTGTTTGATGGTGTGTTGAAATGATAGGGGGAGGGCTGCCTTTTATAGGCTCTACTGAAACCGCAGCCATAAATATTGGTCATCAATTCTGAGAGTTACACCCCCAGAATCCGCTCACTTTAATTCTGAAACCGCAGCAATCAATTTCATTTATTGCTGGCGTTTCTCTTGCTGGAAACTCTAGGGACTGCTTTTGTAATTTATACAAAACTCCCTATTCGGGTTTGGACCCAAGACCCGAGACCCGAGACATTCCCCAAATCCCAAATCCCAAATCCCAAAGCCCAAGCCCAAGCCCAAGCCCAAGCCCGTGCCCGAGCCCCGAGACCCAAGACACGAGACACGAGACACGAGCGAGCGCGCGTGTGTGGTACACACTAATACTCTTAGGTGTATATGAACATGTTAGTTTAATAACTACATGGGTTGGTATGGTATATATATTGTAAAATTAACTCTTAATCTTCCAATATGGGATTATACTAAATGGTTTTTCTTTACCATTTCGGTTTTTTCCAGATTTGAGCTTTCGAGGCACCAACTTTGAAGCCACTTTGTATTCACACCCATTCTCCGAATAAGTCATGTGATATACCGTTACGAAGCTCGTCACACGGGCTACTCAACCACGTTGAGTACGGTATAAACAACTCAGCGCTGTTACACAAAATAATGACTCGAAGTTGGTCCAGTGACCATTCGGAAACACCCATGTTTTCACATGTTTTTCCAACAATTTATCATGAAACAATTACATATATTTGTTAGAAACAAGTTTGATTTTACAGCGGAAAACTGATATTAAATCCTGATTATACTGTATATGAATTTTATAAAAACGATACAGAAATACCTCACGGGCAGAGGCAGATCACACTTGATCTTCTGTTGTATTCCTATTATACGTCTTGCTCTTATAGGGGTTAACTCTCATATTGCTAGGAAATTCTAATTTTAATCTGCGTTATGAGACTGTGTATTTTTTTCTTAGCATAAGAGCGGTATATATAAGCTACAACAGGGATAGACTTCTAACTTACCTATAACTTTAACCCTACTTAAACTAGTACTTAATTAATAAATATTATATAATCTTATTAATAAGAATAATATAATATTATCTAATTAATATTTTACCGATATTAGGATATTCTATCGGCAAATTATATATTCATTTCCATCAGAGAATATAATTGCACTCTAGTTTCTTCTCAAATAATATTTGAGAGCACATTATTAAATACTTAATTTTATCCTCACATTAAGATTACAGATATCCACAAAGTAAATAAATTACTGACAATTATTTTACTCATCATATTATTTATTCGACATTACCACTTAACTTATTTGTTGTGTCGGATATAAAATCCACTTGCAACATTTGACACAAACAAAACTTATAAACTTATTTGTTAAGTGACGTGAATTCTTTTGATTATATACACACACCATATAAATAATATTACTGTCTAACATACGGGGTTGTTGACCACAACAAATCTCACCCATTGCAAATCAAAGCACTATATATTATAAATATGTGTATCGAAAATAATCTTGGAATTAAGAGTATAAGTAATCATAATAATTCATTAGTTATAATTATTTTATTCTTGTCAGTACCATAAAATAATACCACTTTTTCCTGCTCAATATACTCTAAGGCATTGTTTGGTTGCGGTATTAGTAATAATGGGACTAGCAATATCTTCGGACTATAGCGGGAAAACAAATGAAGGCCGGATTAAAAGTATAGACATGAAATATCAATGATGTGTTTGTTTACTTTTTATTGGGGTTGCACCATTTTATAAATTTATATTTATATCCATAATAAATAAACTTGCAAAATATACACATATATATGACTTTAATATATATATACTACACCCCCGTTTACTCCAAATACTCTCATTTCTCATCATTTCTAATCTCATGTTACTAATAGTCCCGCCTCCACTTTTCGTACCAAATGTGATACCTGTGGGCCCGACGGTATTTCTAATACCATCCACCATAATCCCACCCCAATACAGCCTCAAACAAACGAGGCCTAAGTATATCAGCACAAAGAGTTGGAACTCAACCGTTCCCTATAGTCAAGACAGACCTACTAAAACTTTATGCTACAACTATACCGATGGTTGTCCACTTTATGTAAAGTTGTGAACGATAAAATATATATTCAGTAAGAACCAATGATTTGATCTTCCGTGTGTAAGCCGTACTTTACACACCAAATCAATTACTATACAAAAATAAAGACACATGTACATATAAATAATATGTACACCATTACTCAAAACTATTTTTAAATAAATCATTCATTGTTAACAAATAAATAATAAAATCGACAATACATCATGTCTTTTAGTATATCATCCTAACAATCTCCCACTTATACTTAAAGTCATGATGCCCTACATTAAATTCTCATCCCCTCTATTTATCTAAAACCTTTACCGAAAAAGTCTTAATAAAGGGTCTACTAAAAAATTAAGATGCAATCATGTTCGTTTTTAACTCTATGTTAATTTTCTAAAATTACTATTCCACTAAAATCCAAGTCTACTAATCAAAATGATTAAAGACTAACTTCTTGTTAAAACTATATTTAATCCTTAATCATTTAAGAAAATTCATTAAATATTTTACCATACTTAAACAATCTCGCGATGAGCTAGATTTATATCTACTATCAATGCATTTTAGCATATCCGACAAATTATCTACTTTGAATAATCACAAATAAATGTGACCGTCTATTCAAAACTCATGTATCATGGATCTCATACGATTACACAAATCAGAATGAACTAATCCTTATACTTCTTTAACTCGTATAACCTTTGATCGTGAAAGATCACTTGGTCATTTTACTATCTAAACATGATTTAAGAGTTGGTAGTGCCTCCACTTTCAAATGGACCATTTTAAACCAACCTTGACACCCTTTTAAGATTAAAATAACATATGTGTACATGACAAAGTTATGTATAGTTCATTACTTGAAACTTAATTCCTCTAATATGGTATGTTAATAATATTATTCAAATTTTAATTGCTATGTAGAATTAGAATTTAACAGTAATATAAAGATCATTCACTTATTTAGCATATCCGACAAATTATCTATTTTACCTAATAACCGGAGAGTTATTAAAATAAACAAAATGTCTTCATCCATTATCTTAGAAACCGAACTAAACTTTTTTCTAATGGAAGGTCTATATAGAATGTCTACTATCATCAATATATAATTAATACTAATCAATTCTAATATCTTCCACTCTAACTACTTGCACCTTGTGCAATCTTTCAAAAAGTATAAAATCTCGCAATCACTAAACTGTCTGTTTAACTGGAATCTTTGCAATAAATTGCAAACATGATTAGTAATTTAAATATCTACACACCAGCTTACGGTAGATATAATCACTAAATATTTTTCAGCAACAAGTGAAAGAGACATAACTTATAGCTTAATATTAAGTTATAAGTTATTGGACAATATTAATTTAAATGACTTGCTACCGGTTCATGTGACTTTTTCCTTTTCTTATAAACTTTCGGTTTAGAAACAAAAACCTTTCCATTAACCTAAACAACACTAGACTTTTCATGAAACATTTTGGTGCCTTAACTATCAACTTGGATTTCGCCATTGATTTTCACCTTTAAGAATCCCTAGTTCAAGAACATGATCTTTAAAGTGTGTCTCTTCGTCATTATTGTGTTTAAAAAATTTCTGATGTTATTTTCTCTATTATCACAATCTCGAATCTCAAACATACGTTTTAGATTCATCGTGATGTCATAGAAATATAAAATAAAGTGATGCTGATGTCGCAATACATTAGTTATTAATGACGATATGTATTACCGCTACATCTCATCAAATTATATTCAATCCATCCCCGATAAGTCTGGGTCAACTAATTAGTTACTCACTCGGAATCTATGAAGATACCTTAAAACACAAAACTCGGCTTATTAACAGTCAAATAAAAATATCCTACTTTTCCTTTTAGAGTCATAATAAATCAAATCAACATCTTTACTTCTAAGCATACTAAATAGTGGCACAAATGCGATTTATTATCATGAGAAAATAATTACAAATAAAATACTAAAGCACAACTAAAATAACTATGGATTATTAATAAATATGGTCACTAATCCAATATTTAAAATTTTAATCCACCACCAGTGTAATGACCATAAGTAATATGCCTCGATGGAAAGACATTTATTATTTAACATTCGATATGGTAGTTTAGCCATTTAAATTTTATTGTCTAGACAAATGTCAAAATAAAAATTAATATCTTGGATTAACTTCGATTATATAAATATTAATATAGCCTCAGATGGAAAGGGATAATAATGTTTATATCTAAGTGTATATCATCGCCAATTATAAATCCATTGTTAAAGTATATAATCACTCGGATGGAAAGGTGATTAGATACTAACAAAACATAATACTTTATACTTGATGATTTCGTAATTATTCCATCCGATGGGGAGAACGGCATTATAGCCAACACGTAAAATAATTATTTCATCTATAAAGTAGCGATGGAGACCGTGACATTTATACGAAATAAATTTATTCTTCCACTTAGTTATCTATAATTTTTAGGGATACAAATTATATTTAGCGATCCGTAATTAATTTCATCCGATAGGGAGGAAGACACTAAAATCAACGCGTGAAATTAAATAAATCACTTATAATTTGCTTTCATACAATTCAATTAACTATTAATTAAATACCTAACAAAGTAATTAAGTCTAAACAATATTAATTAATCCAGTCAATCAAATTCAAACTATTAAAATCGATAAACTAAAATTATCAATTTAATCTAAATATTTTCTAATTAATTAAACCATAACTATTATTAATCAATAACGAGAATGGATTAAATCTAAATAGTTATTAATTAATTATCATGCAGGTTTTTCGATTATATATAAACGATGTACTAAATCTGCAACTATCTGTGTCAAAAGGTAATAATCTGAAACTATTTTGGATCAAAAACTGTTCCTTTAAAACTTCCGGGGTAAACAGGCAACAACTAAACACATACAAGAACCACTATGAAATTACAGGAAAACTAAAGAAATTAGAAGGGTAATCCCTACTTTGTTTAAATTTACAAAACATAGTCCGTTAGTGCTTACACAGCAGATAGGGTTTACACTCATAGCTGTTACATGTGTTAATACATACCATCCTACTAAAAATAGCAATTAGTTCACTAACATTACATTTCTTTTCAGTTTGGTACACAGTCTACTGATTAAAGAAACTCATATGTTGGGGTACAATCAAATGATCAATTAAGATAATTTGTTATTTTTTGTATGCTATTCTATCACATTTTTCTCTTTTGTACTTTGTTCAATCATTTAAGTTTATGTTGTGTCTGTACATTGTTCACTAATTTGTCTATACTCAATATCTTTATTCTACATGTTCTCTTTTTGCAGAAAGTTGAAGTTTCTCTAGGGACTGAATCCGAGTATTCAAACCAAAGTATTGTTCTCGAAGATGACCCTGAGTACCAATTAATAGTTGATTGTAATCAACTATCTGTGGATATGACAAACGAAATCATTATAATCCACAATTTCATCCGAGACAAATACCGTTTGAAGTTCCCAGAGCTCGAGTCTCTCGTCCATCACCCGATTGACTACGTACAAATGGTTAAAAGAATTGGGAATGAGACAGATTTAACCCTAGTTGATTTAGAGGGTTTTTTTACCCTCAGCTACTATTATGGTTGTTTCTGTCACAGCATCGACGACGAGTGGTAAACCACTTCCCAAAGAAGTTCTCGAAAAAACCATAGAGGCGTGTGATCGCGCTCTTGAGCTTGATTCGTCTAAGAAAAAAGTGCTGGATTTCGTCAAGAGTCGTATGGAGTAATGAAGTTGATATTTTAGTGATTGTTATTTTTTTGGCCTTGTTTGGTTGCATCTTATAGGCGCATTTACTGCTTAAAACTGAACTGTAAATGGTTTTCTGTAAGTTTGGGTTTTTGTGAATAATTCTTCGCCTGAATGAGCTGGCTTGATTGATATTTTTTTCTTTTTCTCAAACTCAAAAAGATCTAGCTTATTTGCTCAAACACTGCAAAAAAAAAAAAAAAAACAACAACACTTCCTTTACGTTTGGGTTAGTCCTAAATGTCGATCATTTAGTCTAAATTTGAGTAGTTTAGTCCTCTTTAAAGGAGATTGTTTTTATCATTTGTGAGTTTTTAGGGTTTATATGGTTTTCTATGATATAAAATGCAGTTTGGTAGCAGGTTGAAAAGAAATAAGATTTTAAAAAGCATGGTTCATCAGTGTTTTAAACAGTATTATCGCTATCGTAGCGTTTTTTCGAGAGAAACGCTAAAAGCGCAAATAGCGTTGCTACATAGCGCTTTGCGGTGTATTTTTTTTTTTTTGCCTAAATACATATAAATATAATATTAAATTCAAAACATCTAATAAAAATTAACTAAATATATATAAAAAAATTATAACTAATAATCACAAAATGATTATACTTGAAATGCCAGAGTATTTACTTTGTTTGCAAGAGTTTTGGGGTTTGATTCTTTTTAACCTCCAATAATTTCATTAAAATTTTGACCAAAAAATAAAAATAAAAATAAAAAGTTTTTTTTTTTTGGACTGCACCCCCTATAGCGTAAATAGCGTCCGCTATAGCGTAAATAGCGTTCCTATAACACGAATTTAGCGTTTTTCCATCCAAATAGCTTTTTAGCGTTGCGTTTTTCTTTCAAAAACCACTATATCGCACAACGTTGTGCAACGTTGCGAGTTTTTTTAAAACAGTGGTTCATCCAGTTAAGGCGGGAAACTCTAAAGCTCAGTTTAAGATAACTGAGGAAATACTGCCACACTTTAAACAAAAACCATAAACTTGGACTTATAAGCTACCACCAAATGAGGCCTATTTCTTTACCAATCAAATAATATTTTCAGAGTGTGATTAGGGTTGGTATCCTACATCAGGTACATCGCCTCTAACCTCTCAGCTATAGTCGGTAGTGCCATAGCGGCGAAGCTGATGGGGACAGCTGGCAGTCTATCCGCCCTTGCAAAGATGCCCGCTTGCAATGTTCAACTCCTTGGGTCTAAGAGAAAGAGGCTTGTAGGATTTTCAACAGCGACAAACAACTCCCGTGTTGGTTATCTTGATGAAACTGAGATTTTTGAAGGCACGCCACCAGCTCTGAGGAACCGTGCTTGTAGGTTATTAGCGGGGAAATCGACCCTAGCAGAACGTGTGGATTCTACAAGGGGGATCCTATGGGAAAGGCAGGGAGGGCATTTGTGGAAGAGATACGTAAGAAGATTGAAGTGGCAAGAGCCGCCACCTCATTCGGAGCCCAAAAAGGAGAGAGGGGGACGTTGGCCTCGTTTGGTCGCGTCCTTTATGTTCAAAAGTATACTTTTTGTAAGTGGGTTGAAAAATATATTTTTTCTGTTTAATTTTTTGTAAGTAAATGTTGTTCAGTGAACACCGTAAAAGTATATTTTTCATTAAAAATGTTGTTTGATAAAATATGTTTACTTTTACGTTTTGAGTGAAAATGAATTGTTTATTTCGATTAATAGAGTAAAGCAAAATAATTAACTAGCAAAAAAAAATTTCATTATTTAAAGATTAAAAAATACAAAATTAGAAAAATATAATGATTATACGAACATAAAAAGTTACAAAGTTACAAAATTAGGAAAATATAATGATTTTTACTTTGATAAGTAAGATGAAAGTTAATTTTAATAACTAGCAAAAATACTGTTTGGTGATTTCATGTACTTTTACTTTTTTTTTTTTAAAAGACCATTAATATAGCTTTCATGTTAATCAATTTACAACTTAAATAAATTACAACACGTAAGGTTAATAAAATAGACTTGAAATTGACAAAACTACATAATTAACGGTTTGTTCTTTGGCTTTTATAAAAGTATACTTTTATAGAAAATTTTGTTTGGCAAAATCTGGTACTCTTACTTTTTTTAGTTTAAAAATATATTATTTGAATTTTTTTTTAAATTTATTCCATTTGGAAAAATACTGTCTCGCTAAAGATACTTTTTAAAAGAATAGCAAAAAAATATTAAAATAGCACTACAAAATTTATAAAAGCAAAAATGTAACGTCAAGTTACCAAGTTATTTTTTCAAACTAAATTTAAACTATAGTTTAACAAAAATGAACCAACAACAGAATAAATGAAAAATATTCTTAAAAGAAATAATAGTAAATTTGTAAATGAGAAATTAAAGAACAAGTTATAGAGAAAATGGGACGCTACGTGTGTCCCTCAAAAACAGAAGAGTATAAAATAGAAAATGGCAAGAATATAGTTGCTTATAAACAGCAACAATGTTTTACAAAATTCAAATAGTTATCATATTTGACTTTCTCTTGTAAAAGTATGATGTAACTTACTTTTGAAAAGTTTATTAATACACCTTTACTTTTTGAAAAAACATTACTTATTTAATGACAACCAAACAAATGGCCCAAAAGTATGATTTTGATGGACAACCAAACAGTCCCGTTGTCTAAGGAAGATGAAAGAAAGGTAAATATCTGTTCCATGTTATATATTCTTTCAATAATTTTGTTAATTTTTTTCATAACTGAGGTGTATAGGACAACATACACTCAACTCAAATATCAATGTTATTTTTTCTCATTACCCTGTCTGTCTCGAATAGTTTTGTCGTTATGGGACATAAAATAAAGGGAACGTCATCATTACTTTAGTTACTGGATTTTAGGATGTGTTTGGATTAAAAAAAAAACCGATAAAAAAAAATCAAAAAAATCATCGGAATTTTTTTATGTAAAATGAGCGAAACCATTTTACTTTCAAAAGTGAAAATAAAATGAAAACAAATGAGAAAAAAGTAGGATTAGCTCTCTCTCTCTCTTTTATTTTCATTGTCTCTTTCTTTCTCAACCTTACAGACATATGGGCGGAAAATTATTTCATCTTAATTTTCTTTTATATTCTTTTTCTTTTTTCTTTTCTTGTGACATTTTTCGGGTTACAAACACACATTATTGTTGAGTTTTTATATTTTCCCTTGATGAACAGAGCTGGATTTTGGGTTAGGTCCAAAAGGCACGGGCGTAGAGCCCCCAAAAACGTATATTTTCAAGACCACTGTTTGACAAAATATTAAATATATATATATAATTCATTTGTTTTCTCAAATCAATAGTTATATATGACCGAGTGGTTGATTTATTTACTAAAAAGTTTATTCAACCCGTGTTCGAGTATTTGTGAATACAATATTTTGTTTTTTTATTTCATTATATAATTTAGTAAAATAATGAACCATTTAATTTTATGTAACCTTCTATCTAATCTCATATATTAAAAAAAATAGGAAATGACCTGATTTGTTAAATATATAACAGATTTGGTCTCTGATTTCCTTTTTAAAAAATCATAATATAATTTTAGGTCGAATGCGAATTTTATAAAAATTTTGCTTCGTATCATTGATTTTTTTTTGTGTTAAATGTGCTCTATTTATTGGATCTAATATTTTCTAACTTAATATTTTACCATTTATTAATTGTATCTTATAAAAATAAAAAGCCTATTTTTAAGGCGAACTAATGCCACCAAAACTCTAAAAACGACTCTATTAATGAATATCATCATTTTACTATAAAAACTTAATGACAGGGTGATAAAATCATAACTTTTGGCGGTAGCGTTAGGTTTTTCAACGATATAACATTGAATATATAATAAATGATGAACACTTCTTGATATTTATTGCTATTCGACAATTGTCCTTGTTCGGATTACAATTTCCTTCTTACAATCATGCTCGACTTAACTATTTGATCTCTCATCTTAGTCTTTCTCCTTCTTCTTCGGTACTCGGCTCTTTCTCTGCTCGGTTTGTTTCTTGAAGTGATAAGCTTTGACTAATTTCTCTCTTTTCTCTACTTCTCTCTATATTTTTTGGATAGATTTTCTGGTCCCTTTCTTGGGGGGATACTTGGCTATTTATAGGATATTATGCCTCCTAGGATGTTGACAAATGTCTCCATCTCATGAGTTTTTTCAGATATGGGTCCCTAGTTAAGTGGGCTTACGCTTTTTGTAAAGGGGGTGATAACCCATTAAGCGTTGGATACCCAGTTATGATATATGGGCTGATTAAGATCCGAATAGAATATTCGGGTCTAATTTTTATGTTCTATCAAGTGCTCCCTGACTTTCTCGGTGTGGTTTCCACGTCGAGGGAGTCATGATTGGTCTGCCGAAGAGATTACTTCGGTTTAGCTGTTCCCTATGTTTCATTCGGCAAATGCCCCTATTTATAAATGCTCCTTGGGACCCATTTACTGTCTTGGGAAATTGCAAATTTGCTATTTGACTTTGATAAGACCTTTGGTATCTTTCTTCGAAGCAACCCTTGACCTTTCTAAAAATCACCTTATTATAAAAAGGGAATACCCTTCCTTCAATTACTTATTCCATCACCACCTTGCTTGTGACTTAATGGCTTCTCCCAATGGTTCTACTGGAGATAATTCCTCAGATTATGTCGCTTACTTGAAGAATGAAGTCAAGAAGGCTCGCGTTATGAAAAAGAAATTGGTGGACGTGACAAAAAGGCTATCTGATATGGACGCAGCTCATCACTTGACGATGGCTGACCTTGATTGGGCCTTTGAATGTATAAAGAGGCTTGAGGCTTCTCTGGCTAAGCAAAAGACAGCGAAAAGGGCCTATAAGCTTGATTTTAAAGAGTTGCATGCTCGGTCTAAACCGAGTTCGGATGACGATGAAGGAGGCTCTTCCTCGGAATAATTAGTCGTTTATGATTTCTTTTGTATTGGATATTATCTCCAAGTTGTAACTGAACTATTGAAAATATTAATAAAATATTTCTTTATTATCGCTCTTGTCTGTTTATCTTCTTGGTACCTTATTGGATGAGTTAATTGGATTTGAACTGTTGTAGTTAGCCATAAATGCTCTTGGGAAGCTCAAGAGGTTGTCTTTCTTCGAGATGACCTTTGATCTACCCCATTGTTTCTTCCTATAAAAGGGGACTGTCCCTATTTTCTTTGTGCAATTCCTTCTTTATTAACGAACAAATGGCTTCTCCTCGTGAAAATAGTGGTGACAACCTTCCTGAATATGCTGCCCATCTCGAGGAGGAGGTTAGGAGGACTCGTATCCTCGAAAGGAGGGTTGCCTCTTTAACCGTGGAGGCTCGCCGGGATGCTGAGATGGATGAGCGCTTGGAGGCAATGGAGAGTGAATATCAGAGGTCTCTGATCGACAATATTTGGGCTTGTGCTCGGATCAAAGAGCTGGAGGCTTCTAGAGAGAGGCATATTGCTTCCAAGAGGGCTTATAAATTGGCCCTCAAGGAAGTGTATGCTCGGTCCAAGAAGAGGACCGAGGATGAAGCTGGTCCTACAAAATAACTCACTTTTCCTTTCTTTTTTGTAATGTAATTTTGTCGAGTTGCATCTTGTAATAAATTTCCCCTTGATTAATGGAAATTTTTTTTTTTCTTGCTTTTATCTGAATTATTCTCCCAATGCAATTATTCTCCCAATGCAATTAATTTGTATCTAGGGACTGAGGGGATTTCTCGATCCCTGTGCACAAATCTTATCCTTTATATCTTACTATCGTTGCACTTTTTCCAGATTGACACGTGCAGAGGCTTTTCGAATTTTACCCTCTTTAAATACTGGCATGAATCCAAGCGTTTCTTCTCAACAGACGCCTCTTTTTATAATGAATGGTTGCAACTCCCCACTTTTAATTTCTCAACAGGTGCATCTTTTAATTACCCTCGTTTTCCCAAATCTCTTGGCGAACGGTTGCACTTCCCCACACTAATCCTTCCTTAATTTCTCTATAAATACCTACTTAAGATATGGATTTCTTCACAGCCTCCCCCTTATCTCTCTTCATTATATACAGAATTTTGTCTTACAACTTCCTAAAAATGGAAGGTTCTCCAACCAAATCTGCATTGGTCTTGCAAGTGGAGGCTTTTGAAGCTTCATATGGCCATGCACTAAAGCTGTTGAAGGATGCTGAGGAGGAATTAAAGGTGATGCGTTATCACCATACCGAGATGGTTCTGGAATTGACTTGGCTAAGATCCGAGCTGGATTATTGTCGACGTGCTCGTCGGGCTCTAGTCGAAGAGAATGAGGTGTTGAGGGGGAACCCGACACTTCGAGACAGGGATGTCTCTGCCGGGCCCTCTCATCGATACCGATCGACTTCCCACTAGCCTCGCCTTTTTTCTCTCTTTTTATTTTTTTATTTTTTATTTTTTTATTTTTTTTTTCATCTTCTCTCCCATCACTCTTTTTCTTTCTCTTTCTTTTTGTTTTTCTCAGTTTCCTTCATTTCTTCCTCTTCCTCTTCTTGCACTCTTCTTCTTTTCTGTTTTATGCTTTGTTCTCTTCTTTTTCCTTTTTCCCTTTTTCTCTTCTTCTGCACCACTATGATGTAACAATCAACCCTGTGATCCTAAGGGTTTTGTGTTACTTCTAGAGTTTTTGTCATTTTTCATTTTCCTCTTCTTGCTTTTCACTTCTTTTTTATGTTCCTCTTCATTCTCTTCTTCCTCTTCCCCATCGCCTCCTTCCTTCATGCATCCTGTTCGATGGGTTTGCCGACATAGTTGATCTTCTGTAATAGAATTCTCTTTTGATGTTATTCTCGGATGTAATAGACCTCGATGTAATAGATTTTCTTTCGATGTAGTCTTCTGATGTAATAGTTTTTCCCTTTGATGTCCTCTGATGTAATGAACAGTGATGTATCTCACCCTTATTAATGAAAATTTCCTTTGCCCCTTTATATTGCACTTCTTTTTATATTGCACTTGTGGTTTGTCGTTTTTCTGGACTGTGGACCTTTGAATGTCTTCTCTTTTTATAGGTGCCTGCTCCCAGGCATATGTCAGATAATATGCATGTTTCCAAGCACTTGTCAGAAAATATCACAAAACACCTTGTCAGATTATATGCATGTTTCCAAGCACTTGTCAGAAAATATCACACTATCTTTTATCTATAAATACTCCTCTTCTTTTCTTTAGTAGTTACCCTCTTTCATCAACTCTTATTGTTTGCTTTTCCCTCATCCCCTATTTTATCCTGCACTAAAACAATTCCCAGAATGTCTGAACCTGTGGTGAGATATCATGCTCAGATGAAGGGCTTGGATACTGAGGTATCTCGGGTCCGTCGTCTAATGGAGAGGTTTGAGAAGGAGTATGGTGTTTTGGCCTTGAGTTTGTTCGGCTCTCATCCCGAAGAGACAGTGAAGTGGACCGAGATTTCGGCCTTGAGTCGCCAGCTCGATCATTTGTTGTTACAGAGAAATCATCTGGCCAACTCCTGGTATGATGCCGAGGAGATTTGGGACCATGCTCAGAATGAGTTTGATAACTCTCCTCAAGGCCTCGCTAGTATGACTGTTAAAAATGCTCGGCTTAAAGAACAAGTTACTGCCCTTATTGGCGAGAATGCATACCTTGCCCGGGAGAATGAATGCTTGGTCGTCATGAACGACTCATATGAAGCTCGGTTAGCTAGCTCTGCTCGGGCGACTTCCTCTCGGTCTGGCAGTTCTGTTGTCCCACCCACTAATTCTTGATTAGATTAGTCTATTTTTCTTATTTTCTGTTTTGGAACTTGTATTAGAACAGTTGTATCTTTTCGTATTTCGTGCCTGTCTTATGAACCGTTGCAACGCCTCATACTTTGTGCCCTTTCGTTTTTTTGAACCCTTGAATTTCTTTATAAATGCTCCCTATTGCTTGTACTTCATTATCCAATCTCCTTTTCTCTCTCTTGTTTCTTCTAACTTGCTTTTGCTTAAGATGGCTCCCATCACTAGATCTGCCTCCAAGAAGAAAGCCCTCATGGAAGAGGAGCCTACTTTTTTGCTACCTCGTCCCCCTGGTTTCGGGGAAGAGGATTTGACACCTCTTCAGCTAAAAGAAATTGAGATGTCGTGGCTGAAGCACGATCTCAAGTGTGCTCAGACCGAAATGAGACGGTTCAAACAGTACTGGAAGGAGGAGAGCGCTGCTCGTTTTGAAGCCGAGCAGAAGTGCAAGTCTCAATCTCATGCTTTAAAACAGGTGGAGATTGGCATTTCTCATTTAATTAGGAAAAAAGAGCGTCTGGAGGAGCTCTTGGCGAAGAAGGATGCCGAGGAAGGTGGTAGTTCTAGGGCTCAGAGTTAGAGAAGTATTCTAGTGTTGAAGTTGTAATTTTTATTTTTCCCGTTGTAACTGGTTGTTTTCCCCTTTGTGGATGAATAAAACTTGTGTTTTGCAATTCGATCCTGTCTATTTTATTTGCTTTTCCTTTATGTTGATATATTTCGATGTCTTAGTATCGGACACCGAGTATGGTGCACCGTGGTTATCCCCCTGGAGAGCATTGTTAGACTTGATGCTCAAATTTCGTCGAGCTAGGAACGGTCTCCGTCCACCTTGTTCGGTGTGCATTTCGGGTAAGACACGGTTTGGCGTCGAGGAACTTAATCGGAGGACATCCTCGGTTTGGTAATATTGGTAGCGTATGCAGGAAGCATTTCGTGGTAGGGTCCACTGGCCATTTATTTAGGTGTAATGATGTGAACTGCCTTGGTTAGTGGGATATACTATCTGACGTGGCAAGATCTGGAGCGTTTACTTGTCGAAAACAGCAGCGGTTGTGGACTTTTCTATGGTTGAAAAAAAGGTAAACCTCTGTCACACGAAAGGACGGTTATTATTTTATTCTTTCTGTGGTTCCACTTCTTTTAACTGTGCTAAGTAATCCCTTTAGTTTTTTACCTCATAATTTGCTGAAGAAAAATATCTCTTATCTTCTCTCTCTAGGGTTTGTTCTTCCCGCCAAAAATTTTGCTGCCTCTCTATCTAGGGTTTGTCGTGACGGTGGAGAGATTTACTGCTATTCTCCCTCGCTTGCTCGTGATCATGACTGTAAGTATCTTCGTATTTTGTGGTTTGTTTGTTTGGATATTTCTTGTGATTAGGATTAGTATTTGATTTATGGTTGTGGTCATATTTGGTCTGAGTTGTCTATATTTGTCTATCTAGGTTGTTGAGTAGTGGTATTTCTTCTTGTATAGGATAATTGTTGGGTTGATGGAAAATTTTTTAGGGTTTCTATCAATTAGGAGGGGGGGGGGGGGGTTGTCGTGTCATGTGTTTTGGGATTAGTATTTTGATGGATTTGTGATGATGTTTGAATAGGAAATTTTGACCCAATGTCTGGCCCAAGTTGGCACATTTGTGGAAGAGGACTTTAAGAAGCTCGCCGGAATACTGGATAACATACACATTCGGCTGCCTGTCTCTGATGAGGAGGTGTTGGGATATGTCCCTGCCGGCGAGGTAGCTGTGCGTTCCTCGGCCTTCTTCACTGGGGGTCTTACACTTCCGTTTACGGAGTGGGTGGCTTCGTTCTTTGAGGCCGTCCAGATAGCTCCGGCCCAACTCGCTCTGAATGGTTACCGAGTCTTGATTGGTATTCAAAGGTTGTCGGAAGTATCGGGGATAGCCATTGAACTGAAAGATGTCTTCGGGGTCTACAGTTTGAGTTTTGAGCACCGCAGTTCGTATTTGAAGACATTGCGCGCATTCTCCCGGCTGGTAATTGGGTTGCCGGACACCAACAAAGAACATAACCTTGGTGTTGTGATTGCGTCCGGGGAATGGGGCTGTGCAGGACACCAGATCCCTGGACCTGTGACCACAGCTCCTGCTATTCCAGACCTCGGCGCTCCCAATGTTGAGGCTCTTTTAGCGCTTTGGAAATGGTGGGGGCCTGGGCCTATCAAGGATCCGGCAAGCCGTTCTGCTCCCCTGCTACTTGGTTACCCTGCGGGGCCAGTGACCAAGGGGAATCCTGCGTCCGAGATCCCTAAAGAGCCCGAGGAGGAATTTGTAAAAGTTGTCAGCACTCGAAGTGCTGCTCGGGGAGGGAAAAAGCCCACTCGTTCTAAGCGCCAAGCATCGGACCCCACTGTTGGCACCCCGAAGAGGGCTAGAGGGGTGGAGACCTTAGGTAATGTGGAGGTTACGGATGTTGGCAGGGGTGTAGAGGTGGTCGCATCGTCCCAAGGTGATACCACCGAGGAGGCTGTTACGAATATCGATGTAAGTGTATTTGTTTTTGTTAATAGTTGCCTTTTGACTCTGTTGTCCCTTGCTTTATGTGCCATCTTGTTTCAGTTATTGACTTCTTCATTGGTTACCCTTGCTCTTGCCCGGTCTATGGGTATTATGGTGTTTCAGGGGTCGTTCGACAACATATTCGAACATATGAACCTCCTGGTGAGCATGGGTGAGGATACGATGACCCTGTATGTCGTCTCGCCTGCCCGTATTGAGGATCCGATAGATCTGCCTGTTGGCTCGCCCATCCGTACTGAGGAGGTGACCGAGCATGGGGCCCCTGAGACCGGTTCTTCGGAGAAGGAGGTGAGGGAGGAAGTGGAGGTGGAAGCCATCAAAGAGACTGCCATGGGAGTTGTGGTGGGTGTCGAGGATGAGGTTCTCGAGGGACCTGAAAAGGTGTTGGTGGACGGGGTGGCAATGACCCGTTATATTGATTGGTGTAGGGGTGAACTGTTGGAGCAACCCCGAGTCTTGAAAATGGGGTATACTGCTCTTAAGCCCTTCGTTGTCAAGGATGCAGAGAAGATAGCTGCTCGTCCTGGAATGTCGGTTATAGAGCAGGCCAGTACTGACGCGCTTCGGGTATGTTGCGCACGTTTTTTTTTTTTTTTTAGGTCGTGATGCTCTTGTTTTGGCTGGTGTCTGATATCTCTAAATACAGGTCTTCGTGGATATAATGGTGTTAAGGGATCAGCTGTCGGCACTAGAGGCTGAGAAGGAGAAGCTGATGGCCGAAAATAAAGTTTTGGCCGAGGATAAAGCTCAGCAAGTGAAGTTGGTCTCTGAGCTAGAGGCGGAGAAAGAGAAACTGACGACCGAAAATAAAGCCTTGGATGAGGATAAAGTTCAGCAAGCGAAGTTGCTCTCCGAGCTAGAGGCGGAGAAAAAGAAGCTGATGGTCGAAAGCAAAATAACGGCCGAGGAGAAAGCCCAGATGGCTAAATTGGCCTCTGATAATGAGAAGTTGGTAAGAGACAACTTACGCCGGACCGAGGAAGTGGAGAAGATGGGGGCCGAAAAAGAGGAGTGGGTCAAGAAATATGACCTACTGGAGGCCGATAACTTGCTCATGGCGGAGGATATGGAGGCCGGAACATCAGAGGTTGCTGCTCTGAAGGCAGAGTAGGCAGACGAACGGAAAAAGTTTGCAATGATGGCTAATTTTTCCGTCTTTTGCGCTCATGTCCGAGCTCTAAACTTTGCAAAGGTGCCATTCTCGGACCGGGCGTGGTCGGAGTTGGTTTATCCCTGTCCGCAAGGTGCACCTCCTAAGCCTCGGGATTGGGCCAACCTCCGAGACGAGGAGCTTCCACGGATGCCGGGACATACTATTTCGACGGCGCTCCGTCCCCATTCCGGGTCGGCTCCAACGACCCCTCGATCTGCTGTTGCCGTGATTCCCCCACCCGCATCCCCTCAGGTGGAGCCTTGACCATTTACTTGTAATATTTTCTGTATCTTAGCGTAAAGTCTTTTGTTACCCGAATTATGGGTCTCTTTTGTAACTAGAAAGATATTCTTTTGGGAAGTGATAATATAGGTGCTATGTTTTCTTTATGTTTGACTGTCCTTGTTAATTCCCCTGTTTGTGGGTCGTCGTCTTTTGAAGGATGTAAAAACATCTTGTCAGGTACCCGTTAATCCCCTTGCCATGGTGGCCTGGACCTCGCCTAGTCATAGCGTAGGCGATGTTATAAACGGTCTTGAAAAAGCTAACGCGTCCCTAACCTCTGAACTGAATTCTGCTCGGCGCGAAATCGATGGTTTGAATATTCATATTTCAAATTTGTCGATTCGATTACGTGACTTGGGAGAGAGGTTCAGTAAGAAGACCGCATACTATACGGCAAATAAGGGAAAGGCTAAAGAGCTTCTTGGTGCGCTTCGGCGCTCTCGTGATGAAGCCCGAGGCCGGGTGACGAGCTTAAACTTGGTTCTAGGGGCCGTTTTCGAAGACGCGGACCTGTTGCTATCCTTTGCCAGAGCGTATTGGGCCCGAAGTCGCGCATTAGAGGTGCTCGATCATGTAAAAGGGATGCGTGGTGTTGCCCGGGCAGAGCGCATGGGTGATGCTATGGCCGGGGTAACTGAGACCACGGCTGCCTTGAACCGAGTAGATGCGGTCGTACAGGAACGTTTGGGGACTCAAATTGTCTCATTGCGAGATATCTATTTTGCTGACGCCGTAGAGACCTCAGCGTCTGTTGATGAGTTATCAGATTGATGATTGTGTAGCTTGTTTTGTCATTTTATTTGTAGCTTGTATATAAAAAAATCTTCGTTCTTTTTCTTTCGTGTCTTTTCTTTCCTTCGTTTGATAAGATATCCCTGTCTCTTCTATATTTGCGGCTGAGTATTCATTTCTTTCTTTCTTCCCCCTTTTTTTTGTTTTTTGTTTTAGGCACATGCTACTATGTCGCACCAGGCTGGTTCTCCATGCCTAATTAGTCCGGGGCTAGGACCTACTGGTGTTGCCCGGGACGAGGTCTCATCTGGTGCGGCTAGTGAAGGGCATGCCAAGTGGCCTTACATCGTTTTAATGGGCAAAAACATCAAGTTGGTCGATCAGTGCGCCCGACTTAGGGCCAAGTTGAAAATCCAGGCGTCCTCTTTTCGCGAATATGTTCGTCGTGCCGAGCATGTTGTTGAGGTTCAGGAGCGTCGTTTAGATCGGTATTGGCGTGTAAAGGAAAAGTACCTCGGTAAACTAAAGTCGCTGGTAACCCAAGCCAATATTTTGGTGAAGTATTTCCGCCTGTCTCGATCCAGATTGGATGCTTCTGCGGCTACGATCGAAGCTCGTAAGCTTCCCTTCGACGATGCTCGCCGTAAAGCGGCCTCGGATGTTCACGAGATCGCTAAAGTAGCCGAGTTCTCCGTGCGACTTAAGACGCTGGCATGCGTTGGTGCTCACACGACCAACTTTGATGCCCTCATTTCTGAGGAGCGTTTTGATGGCGAGGAGACCGATGGGGATACGGCGACGGATGACGAAGAGGTAGAGCTCGGTCAGTTTCCGTCTTGCTCCTCATGTAGTAGTTCTTAAATTACTTTCGTTGTGGTTGGTTGTATCTTGTTGCCTCCGTAATGCGGGCGAGGACTATTCATTTCATTACTTTCTTCCTGTTTTTCGGATCTTCTCATTGTCGTATTGATATTTCATTGATTGGATTGATTTTTCTTTGCTGATTTCTTCGTTGGGTACTTTATTGTCTCCGTAATACGGCCAGAACCTTCTTTCGATTTTGTTTGATGCATATTGGCCTCTTTTTTTTTTTTTTTTTTTATATATACCTGCGTATGTTAGAAATCTTGAGTATTCCTAGGCACAAGGGCCGTTTGGGAATTTCATAGTATTCCTAGGCACAAGGGCCGTTTGGGAATTTCATAGTATTCCTAGGCCTACCCTTAGGCATGCCGTTTGGGAATTTCAGCTGCACTCGTTAGACAGCATGATAAAATGTTTTATTTATTCAAAAGACAATGTCATTAAGCAGGAGGGGTAAGGTGGCACCTGTATTTGCACTGATAAGGTGGCCTATATGTAGTACTTTTTTAGGTTAGCCACATTTCAGGAATTCTTCTCCCCTATGCTATTTTCGAACATAACGCTTTTGAGTTTATAGGTAACCGAGCTTGTTCTCTTGACGATCTCGTATGGTCCCTCCCAGGTGGGGCTTAATTTTCCATGTATTTCATTGCGGGTATAGACCGTTATTCGTCGCAGCACCAATTCTCCGACCATAAACTCTTTGGTCCCTTTCACCCTCTTGTCATACGTTTGCTTAACGCCTTGTTGATACTTCACTAGTGTAAGAGCTGCTATCTCTCGTTTCTCGTCTAGCATGTCGAGTTCCTCTCTCATTCTTTGTTCATTGTTTCCTTGCTCGACTAAAGTTGTGCGTAGTGTGGGTAGCCTGATTTCTGTTGGTATGACGGCCTCGACGCCGTATGCTAAGCTGAACGGGGTTTCTTTGGTGCCCGTCTTCGGTGTAGTTTGGCACGACCATAAGATGTTGAGTAGCCGCTCGGGCCATCTCCCCTTTGCTTGTTCGAGGGTTGTCTTGATGCCATCTAGGACGGTTCGGTTTGATACCTCTGCTTGTCCGTTTCCCTGTGGGTATGTTGGCGTCGAATAAACCTTTCGGATACCGAGTTCTTCGTACCAAAGCTGCAAGTTGGCTTCTTTGAACTGGGTGCCATTGTCTGCGACGATGGCGTACGGTATACCGAACCTTGTGATGATGTGCTCCCAGATGAACTGTTTGACATTACTGGCTTTAATTTCGCGGAGAGGTTTAGCCTCAACCCATTTGGTGAAGTAGTCCGTCACCACGATCAGATATTCGACGCTGCCGGGTGCTTTAGGAAGCTTCCCGACTATATCAATCGGCCATTGTGCGAATGGCCATGGTGCCGATACCGGGGTCATCATAGATGATGGGAGCCAAGGTATCTTGGCGAATCGTTGGCACTTGTCGCAATGTTGGATGTATAAATCGGCGTCTCGTTTGATATATGGCCACCAATATCCTTGTGTGATTGCTTTGTTGGCAAGGGACCTCCCTTTGATGTGTGCTCCGCAGGATCCTTCGTGGATTTCCTCCAAGACCGGTAGCTGCATTTCAGGCCGGACACACAGAAGATGGGGTCTTCGGTAGCTGGATTTGTAGAGTTTGTCGTCGTTAGACCGCCAGAAACGAGGAGCCTTTCTCGTAATTTTCAAAGCCTTTATCTTATCTGCCGGGAGGGTTCCGTTGCGCAGATAGTGAATCATGTCGTCCATCCAGCCTAGTTCGTATTGTATTGAAGCTATTCGGTCTATTCTTTTGGTTATGCTTGGGGTCGGTAGTAATTCCACTGTAATCGACCGAGTGTCGGTTAATGTTAATGTCGAGGCTAGGGTGGCCAGGGCATCGGCATGTGCGTTTTCGGTGCGATTGATTCTTATCAACTCGCACTGTTCGAAGGTGGCCATCAAGCTTTGAACCTTCTCTTGGTAGAGGATCATTCTATCATCTTTGGCTTGGTATTCGCCGTTGGATTGGTTTACGATCAGCATTGAGTCGGAACTTGCAGTTAGGTGGGAGCATCCGAGGGACCGGGCAATGAGCATGCCGTTTATCATGGCTTCGTACTCTGCCTCATTGTTGGTAGCTCGGAAACCTAGTTTAATGCTCTTCTCTATGATCGCTCCCTCTCTTGATTTGAGGACGATCCCCGCTCCCGATCCGTCCTTGGTGGCTGATTCATCGACATGTATCTGCCAGTGTGATTGGGGCGATATAGCCATGGGCTCGTCATACCCTTCGGTGAATTCCACGACGAAATCGGCCAAGACTTGTCCCTTTATAGCATGTCGGGGTGCGAACTCAATATGAAATTGGGATAACTCGACCCCCCATGCGGCCACTCTGCCACTAATGTCGGTCCGTCGAAGCGATTCTTTTATATGGAATTTCGTGTATACTTGAACCTGATGAGCTATGAAATAGTGCGGCAACTTTCTGGTCGCGACGACCAATGCCAAGCACAGCTTTTCCAAGGGTAAGTAACGTGTTTCGGCTTCGACCATAGTTTTGCTGACGAAGTAGATAGGGAATTGTTCGCGACCTTCTTCTCTTAGGATAACCGCGCTCACAGCTGTAGAGGAAACTGCTAGGTAGCAAGCCAGAATATCTCCTTTGTTCGGCCTGACTAACAGTGGCAGGGTCCTTAAGTACTCTTTGAGGTTGTTGAAAGAAGCTTCACATTCCGGGTCCCACACGAATTTTCTATCCTTCTTGAGTGATTCAAAAAATGGTCGTCCCTTGTCTGCGGATCGGCTGATGAACCTGTTCAATGCGGCCATCATTCCCGTGAGCTCTTGTACCTGTTTCTTATTTTTGGGCGCTGCTAGATTCCGAAGAGCTGTGATCTGATCGGGATTAGCCTCTATTCCTCGTCGGCTGACCAAGTGCCCCAGGAACTTTCCTTTGCTGATGCCGAATGCACACTTGCTCGCATTGAGTTTGAGTTTGTGCTTGCCCAAAGTTCGGAAGACGTCTCTGATGTCTTGAATGTGGGATGTGGCCTTTTCGCTTTTGACGACCATGTCGTCTATATATACCTCCATGGTCTTCCCTATGTGCTCTCGGCATACCTTCGTTATCATCCTTTGGTATGTTGCTCCCGCGTTGCGTAGGCCGAACGGCATTACCGTATAGCAATAGTTTCCTAAAGGCGATATAAACGACGTCTTTTCTTGATCTTCGTGGGCGAGGGGAATTTGGTGGTACCCTGAATATGCGTCAAGGAAGGTCATCCGTTCTGCTCCCGCAGTCGCGTCCACCAATTGATCAATCCTTGGAAGGGGAAAGTGGTCCCTCGGGCAGGCTTTGTTGAGATTGGTGAAGTCTATACAGACCCTCTCCTTTCCGTTCTTCTTAGGGACGACGACGGGATTGGATAACCATTTTGGATAGAAGACCTCCCTTATGGCTCCGGCCTCCAACAGCTTTTGGACTTCAGCAATTATAGCGGATCCGTGCTGTACTGATACTTTTCTGCTCCTCTGAGCTATCGGCTTGTACTCGGCATTAACACTTAGATGGTGACATGCCATTTTAGGGTCTAGGCCTGGCATATCTTTTGGACTCCAGGCGAATTTATCAATGTTGTTGAAGAGGAATACTTCTAACTCTTCGGATTCCTTTTTTGGTAGGTTGTCACCGAGGAGGAAGTAGTGCTCCTCGTCAGTATCCGGGATATACACCTTCCTAAGTGTTTCTCCTACTTGTTCTTCAACAACCCTCTCGGTTTTGGCTATTTGGTTGATCAGCTTCTTTGTGCTGGTGGGTTGTTCGACAACGCTCAGCTGTTTTTGAAGAGCTGCGGTAATGTCCTCATAGCGTCGTGAATCTTCCTGACATCCTCTGGCTGTCTCGATCTCTCCCCTATCATTTGGGTATTTGACTTTTTGGTGGTAGGTCAAGGGTATGGCCTTCATGGCGTGCAGCCAGGGTCGTCCCAAGATTGCGTTGTGGCCAGAGTTGTCGTTGACCACTAAGAACTCCACAGGAACTGACACGGTTCCAGTTGTGACACTGATGACGATCTTTCCCAATGGTTTAGTCGTCTCGGAGATGAACCCAATCAGTGTGACATCGGTAGGTTGTAGATCTTGCATCTTGAGTTCCATCTTGTCGAAAAGCTCTCTGTACATGATATCACAAGAGGCTCCTTGGTCGACAAGCACCCTGCTGACCGTGTCAAGGCCGATTTGAACACGGAGGTTGATGGCGTCCCCGTGGGGGTAAATCACCCCTTCTTCGTCCAGATCCGAGAAGGAGATGGGCGGATGTCGTCGTGGTGTGCATTGTCGTTTGGAGGTCGACGCCTGTGACGCCTTGGCTACCTGGCCAAAGTGCGCCAGTTGTCGTTGTCGCGATCGTTCCCCACCCGTGCCCTTGGGTCTAGACATGAACGACGTTGATTGTTTTGCCTTGCCGGTTGTCGGCTCCCTCAATGGCCAGTTGTTTGCTTTTATTTCCGGCGCCTTTGATGAACTTGGCCAGGTATCCCGCATCGCCCCACAGGTTCATTTTCCACCGCAGGTTCGGCAGTTCTCGGTGAGGTGTCCGTAGTCCTCGTGATAGGCGCAGAAAAGCTTGGGGTCTCTATGCTCAGGGGGGGTAGCGAGCGGCTCTGGTCGTAAATACCAGCTTTCTCTGCGGATATTCTTAAGGATATCTTCAGCAGACAGGTTGAAAGAGTATCTCAATTCGACCGGTTCGAAGCTCACATGTTTTTCCCTTCCCTGGAATCGGCCTTGTTGTGACTGCTTGGCTGGTATAGGGTAGGTGGGCTGGAGTGGTTTATGTTCGTTGACCGGGGTTGGGTATGCGATCTGGAGCGGTTTGGGCTCAGGTTCTCGTGGTCGCTCTACCCTGCTATGGACCTCGGGACCTTTGTCCTTTCTGGTCGGTTGGAATGTTTCTCCCTGGTTATTTCTAACTCTTTTGCGACCCACCTGTGCCTCTTGGACCGATTCTCTTCTTGGTAGAGTTCGGTTGAGGATACGCAGTTCGTCGTTTTTATCGGTGAGGTGGGTACAATAGGCTAGCAGGGAATCAGTGGTCGGAAAGTTTTTGCCTATGAACTTCCTTCTCGCCCAATAGCCATTAGGGATGGAATTGATAAAGTTCTGGATGGCTATATTATTGGCGTACTGTGGAATCTGGTTTGCTACGTCGATGAAACGTATGCAGTAGTCGTTGAGCCTTTCATTTGGCATCATCGTCATTTTTAGAAGGGTTTCAATGCTAACCTTCTTTTTCCGATGAGCAGCGTATCGGGTGGAGTACGCTCTTAGCAGCTCCGCCCAGTCTCTTATAGAGCCCCGTGGTAAGTTATGGTACCATGACGAAGCCTCTTGGCCCAAACTATTTTTGAAAAACTTGCACATCAGTGCATGGTCATCACTCCACAGCTCCATCTTCGTCTTGTAGTGCCTCAGATGGTCTATGGGACAACTCCTCCCATCATAGAGCCTGAACTCGGGGATGATGAACCCCACAGGGTTGCGGTACTGCGTGATCTGTTCGGCACATGGGGTTTCTTGGCACACGTTCCAAGCCTGTTGGAACGCTTCATCCGTGTCTTGGTAGGGGGGGTGTATCCCCCCTGCTGTGGTGGTGGGCCGTATCCTCCCCCGATCATGTGTTCGGGATACCTACCGTCCTTCGGGTTTCTGTCGAGGATATGTTCCGTATGAGCGTTTGGGTGGACGAAGGTTGGAGGGATCATTATCGGGATGTTGCCCCCTTGATGGGGCACTCCTGTATCTGGTCGTCGGCCCGCCGCTTCCAAGGCGGCCCTATAGGCGGAATCTTCAGCTTCACGACGTGGGTCTTTGTCTGCATTGGCAGGTTGGCTATTCGGCAATATGATGCCGGCTGCTGCCATGGCCGTCATACACGCTGCCAGCTGAACTTGAAGTTGGGCGTTGTTCCCTTCATCGGCTAACGGAACAATATGTTGTACTTCCACCGTGGGTGGTGTAATCATCCTTGGTGGGTGAGTCGGTAGTCGGGACAACTGTTCGAGTGCATGATCCTCGGGCATGCCAAGCCGGTGAGCTTCGTTTGTTTGTAAACGAGCACCAGAGTTGACCGAGGCTGTTGGCAAAGGGACTCTTGAGCTCGGTCCTGCCTGGGATCCGGGTGTGCGTCTTCTTGCGCGCCTTAGTACGGGCAAGGCTTGTTCGTCTTCCGAGGACGTTTGGTATTCTTCGACGATCCCTTCAAGCTGTTGTGGTTGTTCGATCGGTTGTTCTTGGTGGACATTGGAGGTTGTTGGTTGGTTTTCGGACTGGATAGCTTCGTATCTATCGCGGATGGCGAGTAGATCGTCGAGGTCTTGTTGGCTAATCTGCACGTGTTGGTTATTGGTTTCTACTATCTCGGGGTGGGTTTCTTCTACATTGGTCACCATTGTCGCTCGTCTGGTAGAGTATTGGTATTCGAAATCTAAGCTAGTTGGGAACTAGATGATTCCCGGAGACGGCGCCATTTGATAAAACCATAACTTTTGGCGGTAGCGTTAGGTTTTTCAACGATATAACATTGAATATATAATAAATGATGAACACTTCTTGATCTTTATTGCTATTCGACAATTGTCCTTGTTCGGATTACAATTTCCTTCTTACAATCATGCTCGACTTAACTATTTGATCTCTCATCTTAGTCTTTCTCCTTCTTCTTCGGTACTCGGCTCTTTCTCTGCTCGGTTTGTTTCTTGAAGTGATAAGTTTTGACTAATTTCTCTCTTTTCTCTACTTCTCTCTATATTTTTTGGATAGATTTTCTGGTCCCTTTCTTGGGGGGATACTTGGCTATTTATAGGATATTATGCCTCCTAGGATGTTGACAAATGTCTCCATCTCATGGGTTTTTTCAGATATGGGTCCCTAGTTAAGTGGGCTTGGGGTTTTTGTAAAGGGGGTGATAACCCATTAAGCGTTGGATACCCAGTTATGATATATGGGCTGATTAAGATCCGAATAGAATATTCGGGTCTAATTTTTATGTTCTATCACAGGGATAGAAAGGCAAATAATCATAGTACTTGTTTTTCATTTTTGAATGTACCCAAACAATGATACCATAATAGTAACAACAAAACAAAATGTTCAGTTATCGTCTTATAATTAACTGGATCATTATTTTTCTACTCGCACACTTTTCAACCCATGATTGTTGCACACTTTTCAACAAAACAAAATGTTCACCAACTTGCCCTTTTGTAAAACTTTCCAAGTTGATTGCTTCGAATGCAATCCAAGTTAGATGTGTGACCAGGGGCGAAGCCAGGATGTGTAAATGGGGGGTGCCAAAATATACCAAAAAAAAAAAGCAACTTAAAATAATAATTTTTCATACTCACCCATAATCTATATACCTCATTTAAGTGTTGTTGAACAAATACCAAAGCATAAACACAAAAATTATTGCAAATAACTAACATGATACCTGATAAAATCAAAAGAAATGAACCCGACGGCTGCTCGCATTCGCAAATGCATCAATGATAGTTTCCGTGCTAAATTTTGAAGCAATATCTTTCTCAATATACATCATCATACAATCTTCAAGATAATCGGCTTCCATTTTATTACGAATACTAGTTTTGATGATATTCATAGCTGAAAATGATCTTTTTGCGGTGGCGGTAGAAACGGGAAGAGTAAGCACGAGAACCACAATTCTATAAACAAGCTGATATGTTGTAGACCATTTTGTTTCTACCAACCATTGACAAAGCTCGGAAATCGATGATAAATTCTTGTATTCAGGAAGAGAAATAACACAATTCTCGTAATGTCGAAGTTCCAATTTCAAGTTACTTTTCTCAAACTCCATAAAGTCCTCCGGATAAAATTTGTCAACAAGTAGACAAATATCATCAATTTTGAATATTGAAGAGTGACAATTAGGATTCAAAGTAGAACTAAGAACTAACAATTCCATTACTTGCTCATCAAAGCGACGATTTAGTTCTTGAATTTGAGAATCTATAGCACGATAGAAAATATCAACTCTATAGCGGTCAAGTACTGAAAAGTTATCACGAGTGGGATCATATCTCGAAGAATATTTTGCATTCAAGTTTGGGATATCAATGTTGCGTGATTCACAAAAGAGTTTGACGGTAGCAACCAAATCATCGAATTCATCATCTCTAAGATTTTGAAGAAGGCTTTTAGTAGATAAAACCATTGAAGTAGCCTTAAGAATGTCTTGAGTTTTAGATTGCAAAGCTAGACAAAGAGAATTCGTGATTCCTAACATTGACTTCATAAGATGAAGTATAAAGATAAATTCAAAGGAAGTTAATGCCTTATGTGTTGAACGAGCTTCTCCCTTTAGAGAAGTAGGTCTATCTTCATAAATATTAAGTAAAACCATGCAAGCAGCACTATACATTTTTATCAAGCTAGAAACAGACTTTAGGTGAGAACTCCAGCGAGTATCACCAGGTCGTTGCAGATTATCAATTTGATTTAATCCTCTTCCAGTCTCAAGCTCTTCAATGGAAATTAAGAAAGCAATATCATCGGCATGGGCAGCTTTCAACTCATCATTTCTCTTGCATGATGCACTAACAATATTCACGATCCGAAGCAATTTAGCAAAAAATCGGTCGACTGGAAGCACTTCTTTTGCTGATGCCACTAATGCTAATTGTAATCGATGTACGAAGCAGTGAACATAATAAGCATATGGGCAATCACTTAATATCAAAGCTTGTAGTCTGTTGAACGTTGATTCTTCTAATCAATTATTTTGATGATAACAATATTTGAAATACATGATAAAAGCTCGTTTTTGCGTACTAATCTTTTATTGAGTGTATTAAAGGATCAAAATGATAGAATGCGTAATTACGAAGCCAATGGTTCAAGCGGAACCACAATCGGATTTGAAACGAGTTAGTTACGGGGTTTCGAAGTTTGTCGAGAAAACCGAAGCATGCCTAGAACAGAAAAACGACTGATCAGTAGGCAAAACGATCGATCATTTCAGTGCGAATTTCTTCCAGAGAGTACACTGTAAAAACGACCGATCGCCAGGCTTAAAACGACCGATCGTTTTAAGTGTGATTTCTTCCAGTGAGCAAAGAACAAAAACGACCGATCGTTTTTTCAGAAACGACCGATCGTTTCTGCAGAATTTGAAATTCCAGCTTTTAAGCTATTCCTGAAAATTAGGCGAACTGCTGCAAAACAGCATTGAATGAACTCAACAACCAGCAACGGTCAGAAATTTATTGCTGGACCTTTTGGCTCTACTTATAAGCCATAAATCCATTGAAGAAAGAGACATCATCTACACTCAACTATTAAGCAATTCTTACAAAGCAATTCTTCAAGCTTATACTTCCAATTTCTCACTTGTACTTATAAATATTCTCGAAAGTATTATTCTTGTAATTTTATAAACTTCGAGATATCATTTGTTAGTGAGTGATCCATTCTTGTAAAAGAGTATTTTATAAACTCATTAGTGAGCGATTGATCGGGTAGAAGCTTTTCAAGCAAGTGTAGCTTAAAAGTTCTAGGATTTTCATTCGGGATACTCATTAAGTGAGGGGGAGCTAAATCGGTTGATTAAGCTCGTTAGGTTGTAACCTTGGTCCAAGATATTAGTGAAACACTCGGAAGTGAAACTACCGAGGAGAGGACGTAGGCGCGTTTTGCCGAACCTCTATTATCTTGCGTTATTTCTTTTCCCTTAACTCTTACATTTCGCAAGTTATTTATTGCTTATATTCATTGCTTACATAGATTAACTTAGCACTTATTTGTTAACAAAATTGTTTTTAGTCATAAAAACCGCTAATTTGCTTAGTTAATAACACATAGATTTTATTCCGCGAAAAAAGTACAAAACCTTATTCACCCCCCCCCCCCCCCCTCTAAGGTTTAGACACCTACGGAAAAAGTACATAGCTTCTCCCCAAAACCCTTCACTTAAACCAGAGTAAGATAACATGGCATTCACCATTTCTTTAAGAACTCTATTTTTCCTTTCAGCCACACCATTTTGTTGAGGTGTATAAGGTGCCGTAGTCTCATGTATGATTCCTACGGATTGGAAAAATACAGGATCATAATATTCACCACCTCTATCTGTACGCAATGTTTTAATCAACACATTCTGTTGCACTTCAACTCCAGGTTTATAAATTTTGAATTTATCTAAGGCTTCGTCCTTAGCGTGCAACAAATAGACATAGCAGAATCTAGATGCATCATCTATGAAAGTGATAAAATATTTTTTATGCCCTAATGATGGAGTAGCATGCAAATCACATAAATCACTATGTATTAATTCAAGAATGACAGATTTCCTTGTTATACTTTTAAAAGGTTGCCTAGTGATCTTTGTTAACATGCAAGTTTTACATTTTTCTACATTTTCATTAAAAACAGGAATTAAATCATCTTTAGACATTTCATGCATTCTTTTATAATGTACATGTCCTAGACGAGCATGCCATAACGAGAAATTGATAACATTCGAAGAAGACATAAATACAGAACCAGAATCATTAGGAACTCCATTCAAATTCATCATAAACATACCATTATTATAATATCCAAATCCTACAAACACACCAGACTTCGATAAAACATATTTATCGGATTCACACACTTGCTTGTATCCAAGCTTATTTAATACAGGACCAGAAATTAAATTCTTACGTAATTTAGGAACATACAAAACATTAAACAAAGTAATAGTCTTTCCAGAACTGAATTCTAGCACCACGTTTCCTTTGCCTTCAACGGGAGCAAAGTGATCATCTCCCATGTAGAGGACAGAACCATCTTCCATTGGAACAAAATTCTTGAACCAGAAACGATCCTTGCAAACATGTGTTGTGGCGCCAGAATCAATCCACCACGCGATAGCATCATCCTGCACATAAAATGCTTCAGAATTTAGTGAAACCGAATGTTTAATCAAACTATTCAAATCACGAATTGATTTCTGACCTTGGTTTTCGGATTGGTCCTTAGACCCTTTTCCTGAACCACTTGCATTCGCGTTGTCGTGCTTTTTGCCGAAACGGCAATCCCTCTTGAAGTGGCCTGTTTTGCCACACTTCCAGCATTCTAGTTTCGGTTTCTTGTTAGCACCGAAACTGCCCTTATTGTTCTTGAAAGCACGCTTCTTTCCTTTGTTTTTGTTGTTATCGTTCTTACCACCCTCTTCAACCATATTAACCGAGGGTCCAGCAATTTGTTTGCCCTTTCCTTTGTCATCCTCCTGCGCTCTTAGAGATTCTTCTATGCGCAAGTGACTTCCAAGTTGGATCAAAGACAGTTCGTCTTTTCCATGTTTCAGATTGTGTTTGAAATCCTTCCACGAAGGAGGCAACTTGTCTATGATGCTTGAGACAGATATTGTTTCATCCATCTTCAATCCGTGTTGTGTGAATTGTCCAAGGATTCGGAGGAGTTCATTGAATTGTTCCATGACAGACCTCGATTCAACCATTTTGTAATTGTTGAAATCGGTTACCAGGAACTTTTTACTGGATGAGTCCTCTGCCATGTACTTGGATTCGAGACAATCCCACAATTCCTTTGCAGATTCCACGTTTTGGTAAATATCAAATAAGGGATCAGACATACCGTTAAGAATGTGCCCTTTGCAAATGTAGTCGTCGTTCTCCCACTTTGATCTGCGTCTTAGATTTTCAACCGTGTCATCCTCTACAAATTCTGGAATCGGTGTAGACAGGACGTGCACCACCTTTAACGTTGTCAACATGAAATGCATCTTCTTCTGCCAACGCCTGAAGTCTTGTCCTTGAAACTTGTCCAATTTTCCGAAATTTGTAGTCATCTCCTTGACGGTGCTTCCTCCAGCCATGATTATCAGAAATTACTTTGTTCGTTTGTTAGAAATTTAGGGTATGATAATCCTGAATAACTTCGAAGAATCGTGTTCGTACACTTTCCGAACAAAGTATTTCGACCCTATTATTGCCTGGGTTCACGAAATCTTTGTGGGGATAATTCTTGAAGAACAATCTGTTTCTGGCAAGGAGAATAGATTAGGAAATATAGAGAGAATTTTCTTATATGTTTCTGTGTCCAAAACCGAGGCCAAATGACTTCTTATATAGGAGATCAATAACCGAAACTGAAAGCAAGCAACTGTTCGGAAAAACCGGTTATGTCGGTTGGGAAAGGGTCCAACTATTCAAAATTTTCCGGAAAGGAAGCAACTGTTCGGAAAAATTTTCGCTCGGGGAGCTGCCCCGCACCCCGCCCATTGTCCTGGCAGCGGGACCCCAGCCAGGGGCTCTCGCCCCTTGGACCCCGTTTCAATTATTCATATTCAATTATACGTTGGCTCGACGAGCGTGCACTCCGCACTTCCCTAACTCGTTTCCGAGTTTAACGCATTATTGCATCGGGCTATAATAAATCACATTACTACTAAAATACATTGATGATACTAAAATCACCAACAGTATATGTGTTTGATTTTTTTTAAATATTTTGGAATAAACACCGAACGATTAACACTGTCGTGAATCTAGTCTACTATTATTTAGCATGTGTCACATACTAAAAACATAACACCTATTATGTAATGAACCCAAAAATATCTACCCTAAAATTAATTCAAAATTAAAACTAAAAAATAATATTGATTGGTACACCATAAATAATAGTGCATCGGGTTCATATAATTATTTTTTCATATTTTAAGACAATAGAAAAAAAATTCCAAACTTTTTATTTATACTCGGATGAAATTGCATTTTATCTGCTGCTTTAAAAACATGACAGACTATCATGAAAAATTTAAGACAACCAAAACCAATACGCTCAAAACTCCCTCTCTTTCATTAATTCATGCCATAAACCAAAATTCTCAGCTTTTGCGCTATCCACCCAAATACGCCAGTTTATAAAAATACAAAAAATAAATGCGGTTATAAACTACAACTAGACATTACCTAAGTCTTCAGTTTAAAAGTTAATCGGGCTGCTAAAATGTATTCTTTTTTGTAAATAGACTAGATTATTAATTAAATCATCATATAGCCGAAGACGAACTTTAAAAGAGGATATACAGACAGTCATCTAAGCAGATAAATAGTCATGTCGAAAAACTGTTTGGCTGATAAAATACATCCAAACTTCAACTGTTCAAGCATGTCATGGACCCTCTCAAAGAACAAATTGATAATTGATAATAGTAATGTCTTATTTTGAAAACTAATTTCTCAGAACTGTGATCACAGAAGTCTTCATTCTTTTAAACTTGCAAAGGATAAGGCATATATTTTCGATAAATAATGGTCCAGATTCCAGTGGAATGAGTAATGAACTCTTTATCATTTTCTCAGTCAACATCCTCATCAAGAAGAGGTGCACTTATTGTACTACATAATTTCTGAAAAAACGCTGAAACCGTAGATTAAATCTACGGTCTCTGTGTTTTCACAGATTTTTTGAAATTAAAAATTAAAATTAAAATTCTAATAATTAAAATTAAAATACTGAATATTTTTTTCAAATTAAACATGATTTTTTTTTACATAAAAATGCCTTATGTTTAAAATTTGATATTTTTTTCAAGTGTATAATTTGATATTTTTTTCAAGTGTATAAGTTGATTTTTTTCAAGTAAATAAGTTGATATTTTTTTCAAATAAGACATTTTGTTTTTTTCAAATTTAAAAACAAAATGACTTATTTTTAAAATTTTACATAAAATAAATTACGAATATTCTAACAATCTGTAAAAATAAACACAAAATTTACACAAATTTACACAAAAAAAGTTGATTTGATAAATTTTATGTTTTTGGTTCATGTTATATTTTTGTCAAGTGTATAAGTTGATATTTATTGAATCATTAACTAAATCGTCAATTTTTGTGAAGTTTTTTTGGTTTGTATTTAACACTTGTATAACGCAATATGAAAACATGAATATCAACTTATAAATTTCATAAAACAAATTTATTAAACAAAATTTACAACAAAATTTCATAGAACTAAATTTCATAAAACAAATTTATTAAACATTTGTTTACATCATATAAATTTACAACAAATTGGAAAAAATAGTAATTTACATAAAATTAAAAATAAAAAACCGATTATGGACTTAGGTCTATAGGTTCTTCATTTGCTTTTTTCTTTCCCGATTGCTTTTCCAGCGCCATATATAATTTGAAATTTGGTCGAAAAAGTTCCTTCCATGGCGCAGCTGCCTCAGTGCGTGTTTGTTCCCACCGTGCTATAATTCCTGGCATTGGGAAGATCCCTTCTTTAGGAATAACCTGAGCATAGTGACAACTGTTGACGAACACCATTACAGTCGGGATGTAATATGTCGTTCCCTGAGGCGGACCAGTATAAAGAGGTAAAAAAGTAGAGTTCCACACGTTTACCCCTCCATTTTGATTTTCCCATAAGGACAACAATACAATTGGCATATTGTAATGAGAAGCAATTAAAAACCCATAAGACGGAAATCTCATCCATTTGTCAATAGGTGCGGGATCTGTAGGATGATAAAAATTTAAACTTGATAAAATGTAATCATACCGGTAAGCTTCAAAGTCAAGATTCTCAAACAGCTCATAATAAACACCTTTCATTTGCTGCAGCTCTTGAAACAACTCACATCTTATCGCGTACCAATCATCTTCCCCATTCTGTTTATCCGTCGCATTTGCAAGTACCCGGAACCCACAGTTACCATCCCCACGCACATCATAAACTGTTTCGATGTAACTATGTAACATGACCCATATTTGGTCACTGTACAGGAAGGTTGGCCTATTGGGGGTAGGTTTAGGGTTCTGGTTTCGCGGCCTCCTAGTTGGGTTTACCCTTACCTCCGGTGTTTCATCCGCCTTGCCTTTACCCTTGTCCCTACTAGCACCAGCACTCTGTTCCTCCACATACTCCCATCCCGACTTATCCCTCTTACTAGATTTGTCGCCTTTTCTAGGTCTCCCCCTATTTGCTCTCACTTCGGGGTCACTGACGGATGTTCTGGCTGGTACGCTTATCTCTCGGAGTTGTGTTTTCATACGCCGTTTTTCAACATTCGTTTTGCTAGCATAAACACTTTTAAACTCTTCTAGATCACCCTCTACCCCATAATCATCGGTGTTCCCATTATCATCAATTACGTCTAATTTTTTCCAGAATGGATGAATATATTCTAGAGGAAGAGGCTTCCCGAATAAAATATGTTCACTCATAATATGATGACAAGGTAAACCGTGAGACAATTTAAAACTGCAAGAACAATTCTCATCAGCCTGGCCACTACATTTTTTGTGTTCTTGGAATAATAAATCAAAGGCATAGTGTGTGATATACGACCTAAGATTTATAAATAGAGGCGTTTTTTCAGAATGTGGAAAATAAGACTTGCATTTATCCAACTTCGTCTTAATATCCTCAAACTGTTTTTCTAGAATTCTATTCACCTCTACCCAAACAGTTTCAAGCGTGCCAGTATTAGTGGAAAGGGATCTTTTCAGCTTAGCATGTTGTTGTTCGGCTCGATTGCTAGTTCTGTTACCTAGATGTGTTGTGTGGTTGGTATAGCATGCAACAAACTTTTCAGCATAATCATTTAAAAGCTTGTCTACATACTTAATCACAGCAGGGTACGATTTGTAAGAGGTATTGAAATTAGTTCGGTTATAATTGTACTCCTCTATCGACTCAGAATCAACCAATAAACCCCAATCATCTAGAAACGTTTGCCACTCCTCGTCAGGGATCTTTTTACGGCAGTTTTTCAAAACATTTTTTGCAATATGAAAAGTGCACAAAATATGATAAGAATCGGGAAAAACAACGGATAAAGCATTTGATAAGGCCATTTCCCTGTCGGTTACAAACACCCTAGGTAGTATACACCCCTCCAATGTAACTTTAAATTTTTCCAATGCCCATATATAACTTTCTTGTGTCTCATCACTCATGAAAACAAAACCTAAACAATATGTTTGGTTCGTTGATGTCATTCCTACGACTTCTAGAAATGACATATTAAAACGGTTTGTCCTATATGTACAATCCATTAACAAGACATCAGGAAAAGCTTTGAACATCCTTATAGAATCGGGGTGTGCAAAAAACAAGTTCTCAAGGCAATGGGTTGATGGGTTCATATTATAGTAGAATGTGTAGCGATGTCTATCCAACAAATTAAAAAGTTCCTGTGTCGGGTTTCTACCATCTCGTTCTTTAAATTTCAGTCCGGCCAAAAAATTATGTATCGTTTTAGTGTTTGATACATTGTCAGGATTTCGATTTTTAATGGCCTCTAATATTGCACCAACTTTAAAACTACTTTGCCTTAAAGTTTTAACAATTTCTTTTTCATCTTGGGTTAAACGAGCACGTCGTGCTTGACCTTGGAGGTAAGTTGGAGGTGGGTGGTTATGTTGTCCATTTTCTACGTGACACATCCATTCACCATTAACTACGTAACCTTTAATGAAAAATGGACAGTCTTTTTTCTTTGTACCTGATTTTACGGAAGATGGTTTCTTTTTTTTCGTAAACCCCCGATTTATCACACACAATATCAACATACGGTGTTCTGCTCCCATCACCCCCTCCAGACCTACGAATCGTAAGGATGAAACCCCAATTTCCAGCCACATCAGCAAGATCAGCAAGCATTTCATCCCTTGTTTCCCAAGTCAATTCATCAACTTCAAAGTGCTCCGAATAATCAGTTAGCTCATCGTTTGAGCCACTGGATGAATTCGCATTGTTGTTGTTATTCCATTGGTTGTTGTCATAACCATAGTTGTAATTCATTTTCGAAAAGTGTTTGTTTGTATATTTTATTGGGAAGAAATGAGGATTTTTTTAGAGATTTCCGAAATGTGTTTGTGTTTGATTTTATGGTTTGTTAGAATTGGCAAAATTGAGTCATATTTATAGGGTAAGTTTACACTACAAACCGTAGATTACTTTTACGGTTTGTAGTGAATTTTTGGTGTAGTCATTTCGAAACTTTAATAATGCATTGAGTAGTCATTTTCGGATAGGGTTGTCAAGTCATAATAATTCAAAAGTGATAAGGTGTTGTCGGAATTATTTTGATAGATATGGTATCCAATGTAATTTACACTACAAACCGTATATTACTTTTACGGGTTGTAGTGTTTTTTTTGGTGTAGTCATTTCGAAACTTTAATAATGCATTGAGTAGTCATTTTCGGATAGGGTTGTCAAGTCATAATAATTCAAAAGTGATAATGTGTTGTCGGAATTATTTTGATAGATATGGTATCCAATGTAATTTACACTACAAACCGTATATTAGTTTTACGGTTTGTAGTTTTTTTTTTTTTTTTTACGTTATTAACGGTGATTCCGTGTAAAAAGTACATTCGTAAAACGTCGCTGCTCAAATCAGGGGTGCAAACCGTACATTACTTTTACGGTTTGCACATAAAACATGCAAACCGTACATTTAATGTACGGTTTGTATGAAATCTGTACAAACCGTACATTAAATGTAGGTTTGTATGTATATTTCAGAATATTTAGTTTTTAGGGGTTTAGGGTTTAGGGTTTAGGGTTTGTAATTTAGGGTTTAAGGGTTAGGGTTTGTAATTTAGGGTTTAGGGTTTAGGGTTTAGATTTTAGGGTTTAGGGTTTATGGTTTATGGTTTGTAATTTAGGGTTTAGGGTTTAGGGGTTAGGGTTTGTAAATTAGGGTTTAGGGTTTAGGGTTTATATTTTAGGGTTTAGGGTTTAGGGTTTGTAATTTAGGGTTTAGGGTTTGTAAATTAGGGTTTAGGGTTTAGGGTTTAGATTTTAGGGTTTAGGGTAGTTTGTAATTTAAGGTTTAGGGTTTAGGGGTTAGGGTTTGTAATTTAGGGTTTAGGTTTTAGGGTTTAGAATTTAGGGTTTAGGGTTTAGGGTTTAGGGTTTGTAATTTAGGGTTTAGGTTTTAGGGTTTGTAATTTAGGGTTTAGTGTTTAAGGTTTAGGGGTTAGGGTTTGTAATTTAGGGTTTAGGGTTTAGGGTTTAGAATTTAGGGTTTAGGGTTTGTAAAAACTCAATATTGGTCCTATCAATTAACAAAAAGAATATTTTTTACCCTAAAACATACAAATCAAACATACGAATCAAATTAAACTTACGAAATTATAACGTACAAATCAAACATAGAAATCAAATTAAACCTACGAATTTATAATATTCCAACCCTAGCTAATAATAAAACTGACAAATCAAACATAGAAATCAAATACAAAAACAGTGCATTTATTTTTTTTTGTAACGACTAAATGTTTTAAAGTTGGACATAGGGAGCATCTTTCCCGCCGATGTTAATCTATCGGATGACGGCTCAGCAGACTCTTCGATTTCGTTTAGCTTCGTACGCCGTCTTTGTCGCTGCTGCGATTCTGGATGCGACGCACGCTCGTGGGATGTAACTGTCAACCCTCGACTCCAACTGTCGGTTGACCGATGACTAGGATGATGCTCGTACGACCCAAATGATTGTCTATGATGATCGAACGGGACATCATCCTGAACGTAGCCCGACCCAGCAAAAGAAGCACGACGACCATGACCGCTTGAACTCGGACCCGGACCCTGATCTGTAGTCGGGGGTCGACCTCCACTGGTTCTTCTACCGCCGCTACTAGATTCGCCTTCCCCTCTGCCTCTTTCGTCGGGACGCCGACAACTTGCCGACCTAGTGTAATTTCTTGGGTCGTAACGTAGGTCGTCATCACCATCGTCGTCGTTGTCGTCGTCATCGTCATCCTCCCCATCCGACTGTTCATCAGCTGACCCGTACGGATTCAATCCCATTTCAGCGAAGTCCTTTCGTAGTAAGTCCACTTCCGTTTTCAATTTATGCTGTTTGAATGATTTGAAATTTTGGCGCAATACCGCTTTCTGAAAAAAAAAAACCAATCAAAAACGATTTTATAAGTATTGAAATATACAAACAGAAAAATAACAATCAAATATTAATGAACTTTAATTAGTTGTTACCATTTTACTGAACAACCCTGTATGCTCCCGGAAACCGTGAGATGGCGGGGCAAGTTCAGGTGGGTTTATGAAGATGCGGGTCCGCTCTCTATACCATTTCATGTAATCCGGTGACGTCCCCGTGCCATATTCGCCGTTAATAAGACGGGTGTGGCGGTCATTCCACACGGCTATAAATTCTCCGGTTAGTAAAGGCCAGTCGTGTTTTTGCCCAATCCCATATCTTCTATCCTTGCCGTGACCATGTCTGGGTTTCCAAATATATGTAGGGACCCGCTGCACAAAACCGAACTGTCTCATGAACCTGTCCGCGGGGTGGTACTCAATCTTCTCATTACAAATGAGAGGCACAGAACAATGCCACATATAACGGCCCCGCGTGCAGTATTCCGGGTACTGATTGAGATCCCCGTAAGGTTACCACACTATCTGTAATCATCAAGTTAGAATATATAAACAATGGTGTAAAAATAGACGAGTAATAAATTCTACGAACATAAGACAAATGCAAACATATACAACATATAATACGTAAGTTACATATAATACGAAAATTAAAATTTACCTGTTCAGGCGACATATTGTCAAACTGGTCACGTATGTGGACCACATTATGTCCGTAGACATATGGCGTAAGGTTAGTTTGCCTCCACATCTTCCATCTGTAATATACAAATAAAAACCGATAAACAATAAATATAACCGGCAGCTAAGTAAATGATAGATGACACAATAATATAAAAAAGCAAATCCAATTCAAAAACTAAATAAATATCATACCTGTAACCGAGGGGGAACCTAGGCAAGCCCTCCGGTGGCTCGACATCTTCCGGCAGCTCTTCACACTGTCTAACCGGCAGTAGTCTGGTAATCGCCCACATATCCAGAAACATCACCGCCCCGCTTACTCCGGTTGTCTTACAACGTACCACCCTGCATAGATTAGCCTCTAACCAGGCCAGAAGAGCTGATCCCCAACTATACTCAGCACATGTGTCAAAATCCTCCAGAAATGGCAGAGGCCAGAGTGGAATCTGATCACTGCTCTTATCCGAAAACACATGTGCAGCCAGTAATAATAGCATGGCAGCCCTAGACTGATATAGTAAACGCTCCTCACTAGGGTTGGGGGGTAATTCACCGAAGGTCTGTAACATCCAATCAAGTCTAACTGTCAGACAGTTTTGATCGACTTGATTGTCAGCCGGCCTAACACCCAACAAACTCTCCATCATAGCCAACCTGCTCGCCTTCGTGTCATTCCGCTCCGACCGGGTCACAGCAAGACCATCCACCCTCAGACCAAGCATAATCTCTACATCCTGTAAAGATATCCCCAACTCTCCCCCGACAAAATGGAACGTGTGCGACTCATCACGCCACCTATCAACTAAGGCTGTAATCAACCCTCGGTCTACGGTATAATTACCTATACTGTAAATACCGTAAAAACCAGCCCTAATGATATTTTGAACTACCCTTTCAGGCGTCGGTATCTGCCAACTATAATTATAAACCCTAATCTTATTGGCATCTCCTCTACCCGCTTCTCTGCCAGCATCCCAAGTCTGATTAGAAATGTGACCAGTCTGTCGTAAAATACCCAACCTCCCTTTAATATGTGGACCTGGGTCTGCCATCCTAACTATGATAACCAAATATAACTCAATTAATGATAACAAAAAAATGATAACATAACCAATTAATGATAACCAAACAATGATAACTCAATGATAACCAATTAATGATAACCAAACAATGATAACTCAATGATAACCAATTAATGATAACCAAACAATGATAACCAAACAATCATTTTTTCATAAACCAAACAATAATAATTCAATTTTTTAATCATAACCAAACACACATTTTTTCATAAACCAAACAATAATAATTCAATTTTTTAATCATAACCAAACACACATTTAATCATAAACCAAACAATAATAATTCAATTTTTTAATCATAACCAAACAATCATTTTTTCATAAACCAAACAATAATAATTCAATTTTTTAATCATAACCAAACACACATTTTTTCATAAACCAAACAATAATAATTCAATTTTTTAATCATAACCAAACACACATTTTTTCATAAACCAAACAATAATAATTCAATTTTTTAATCATAACCAAACACACATTTAATCATAAACCAAACAATAATAATTCAATTTTTTAATCATAACCAAACACACATTTTTTCATAAACCAAACAATAATAATTCAATTTTTTAATCATAACCAAACACACATTTTTTCATAAACCAAACAATAATAATTCAATTTTTTAATCATAACCAAACACACATTTAATCATAAACCAAACAATAATAATTCAATTTTTTAATCATAACCAAACACATTTAATCATAACCAAACACATTTAATCATAAACCAAACAATAATAACTCAATTTTTTAATCATAACCAAACACATTATCAACAATTCAAATTAACCAAACAAAATAAAAAAACATGCAAAAATGGGACAAATATCAACAATTATTAAAATTTCTATAATTAATATAAACAAACAACAAACAATTATATATAGCTAAGTGAATTATGGATTTGCATATTTTATATATTTTTTCCTATTTTACAAATAGAAATTACACAAAATAAATAATAAATTAGAGAATAAAAGATATACCTTCAATTATGGATAAGTTTGATTGATGATTTGGGGTTTTTTGTTAATAAATTTGATAGTTAATGTGGTTGATTGATTTGGGTGATTTTTTGGGTTGAAAATTGGGGGTTTTTGAGAGAAAGAGAGAGAATGTAGTATAAAAAATGTTTTTTTTTAAAAAAAAACGTAAGTTTCTGTTTTTCAGGGACCTGCTGTGTAATTTTGGCGCAGGGACTGACTGTGTAATTCTGAAAAGCAGGGACTGACTGTGTAATTTCTTCAGAAATTACACAGACCGTAGATTAAATCTACGGTTTACAGTGATCCACTGTAAACCGTAGATTTAATCTACGGTTTGCATTAAATGAATACAAACTGTAGATTAAATCTACGGTTTATAGTGGATCACTGTAAACCGTAGATTTAATCTACGGTTCACGTGTAAAAACAGAAAAAATGTAGTACAATGAGCTCACCTCCATCAAGAACTAGATAAACTATAATGTTTATTGCCTTGTTGGATTTTTCTGTATGAAATATAGTATATGTGTCTTTACAGTATTATTACTCCTTTATTTTTAGAAAAGGTAAATTGTCTGATGCTTTTAAAAATACTCCAAGGGAATTAAAAATAGTTTCCATGCCCTCGAAACGTAAACAAAATGTCAAAAACCATTGTGGCGTGAAAGAGAATGTTTACAGGCAAAGTTAATGTCTAATACGTATTACTTAATTTCCTACTTAATTATCAAAATCCTCAATTTGTGTTTTTGTTCAGCATTAAAATTAAAAACAAAAGGTAAAAATTATGCTGCACGGATACGGATACGAGTATCGTATCCGATACGATACGGATATGTGGATACAGATTTTTTGAAAATTTAGGATACGATACGGGTAAGATACGACAATTATAATTATAATAAAATTTATTTTATATATATATATATATATATATATATATATATACAAAATGTATTAATACAAATTAATTTTTACTTATCAAATATTATCTGAAAATACAATTCCCCAAAATGTGTTATATAATATGTAAGTAGTTATGTATTATTGTACTTTATTATCAATAACAAAGATATACTTTATACTAATATAACAAGTATCACCCATTACTTTAGGAGCTTATAATATTGTCTTAAAATTGTAAATAAGTATAAATTTCTAAGCTTACCGTATCTTGAAAACCTATCGGTGAAGTATCTATGAAGTATTTTGGATATGTCAAACTTTTGAAAAGTCAAAAATACGACATTTGGAGTATCCGATACGAGCATCGGATTGGTTAAACCTTTGAAAAGACAAGGATATGGCATTTGGAGTATCGATATGGTATCAGAGTATCGGGACAGTACCGGTATCCGGTACTGCAATTTTTAAAAAAATTGGAGTTTGCGTGCTACATACAGGCTAAAAGAAACAGCGTCATTGCGGTGCTAAATTGATATGCAATTTGCTGTATCTGTACAACGTATAATCACTCTGTAACATATACCAAGTTATAGAAGTGGATACAATTAATGCAAGCGATAGTGTTGATTCCATGTTCTTATAAGTTGATCACATCAGCAGAATAAGTATGTAAACAATTAACAAACTTGTAGGTTGTAGCCATAGAAAAAAGGAGTATTTAAAAACATTTTGTTGTTCAAAAGGTAAATTCTAGCAACATAGCCATTTTTAGATAAACAAGCAAAAGCACAACATAGAGAACTTTAAAGTTTAAACTATGTGAGCAGATGAACTTGACATAAACATGCCAATGTGGGCATATAGAGACTCGGAAATTATACACCCAGAATTTCAAGTCACTTATAAATGAAACTTGCGACAGCTTAGGCTTACATAAGTACCGATAATACCATAAAACAAAATCTTATGTGCAAACACTCACGAAGGGAAGAAATACTTAAATATAGTGGCACATAGTAAACATAAATCTAAATATTATTTCACAGGTCTAGCTTCAAGTCATCCACATACTCAATAAAGCATGGGCACAGCCCCTTAAGGAACCCCACAATTTAAGAAATTGTTATTTTCTTTAGAAGGAAAATTTAAAAAAAAAATCAAGATAATGTGTTTCGTAACCCCATAATAGAAATATTGGCTCCGCCGTTGCAAGTAAGAAAAAAAACTGGAGATCAGTATAACTTAACTAGTATTCTAGAAGAATGTCCCAACAAATTAAAATCTTCTAATAAGGAGCAAGTGTCAAAGGAGCTAAAACCAAGAGTAAATTTTAAGCAAACGATCATAAACACCTTCAACTTTTTTTAGTTGGATTGTAGCCGAGCTTAAGCAGTGAAATTTAAATGGAAGAACTGATCAGAAGTGCCATATTTTAATTTGCTCTAGTTTTTGGAGTAAGATAAAAATTCTAGTTACAGTCTTACAGAACAAAAGTAAACTAGAAATGCAATTTTTAAATAAAAGAGTACATAATAAAAATGAATGATATTCCATTCTGTACAGATAGTCCTAAGCTTTCAAGAAGTCCACATTGCCTTTATATATCCCCCATGTAAACTTAGCAACATTCGCCTCGGTCTTAGTAGAAAAAGGAGTTTATAAACCCTCACTAGGCTTTAACCTTCTCCAGTTCAGGCACATCTTTTGAAAAATCGAGTCGAGCTTGCTTTGTTCGTTTAGCTGGAGCTGGTAATTACAGTAACGATCTCCAATTAGTGAGGGCATTTCATAATTTAATTACAACTATGTTTGGCATAAGAAAGGGAATGCAAGTGTAAGTAAACATATGTATCAATTTTAGCAAGTATTGTTCTTAGAGTTTTATACCTTGTTCCTTGTTGGACTCGAGCACAGTCGATCTCCACTCCTTATATGAACGTAGCTCGGTGTGTTTACGCTTCTTGTAACTAGAAAGCTGCAAAAATATAACAGGATGACGATAACCAAACAAGGATATATGTTCAAAAGGTTATTGAGTGCTTAAAAAAACATAAGAGTACGAAAAAGTACAAACTATCATAAGCCCAAACTAGTATCTGCTAGATAACAAAATGTCAAAAACATATACAATCATGAAGAACTCATTAGGAAACAACTCAAAATCAATTTTCTACTAAGCCAGCTTATACAAACTCCATTGCAGATCTAAATATCATTGTCCTATCTACCATGTATGAACTTTGTACTCATAAGACATAATTAGAATTTCTAGCCACAAAAACAGAGTGCAAGTGATGATATATTAAAAATTTACAGAATAATACCTCTTCTTTTTCATCAGACGAGTAACCTCCCTCCTTAGACCTTCGGTTTTCAGGTATTACATCCAGCAAGTCTGCCAGCCATAGTAGGTCAAAATTTTGGAAATTTAAAAATTAATGCAGTTTACAAATTACAATAAATGCAAAACATTGCAATGGGATTATACCTCTGTTGCATTTCACTTCCCTAGGGTCTTTCTTTTCCTTTGATATCCCGAACACATCATGACAAAGATCCTTCATTGAATTAGATACCTGATATATTTACAAATGATAAGATTAAAATTCCTTAGATAATAAATCTAAACCAACGAATAACGTGTACAATAAATGGTGGCTTTTACCGTAGAAAACTCAGTTTCACATGTACCAGAAAGCTCTATTAACTTGACTTTATCAACCTTCAGCTGTGAAAACAAAATGGAAAGAAAGTGAACAAGTGCTCTAAGACAAGTTATATATTTATATAAGAATGAGAAATGAGACTTTGAGCACCTTATGTTTCTTTGCACATAAGTAGAATGCCACAGCAGTATATACAGGCCTCGTAAAATCTGCAAACCGACAATTATTTGCTAGTAATTTGCGAAACCGATCTTTGTATCTGAAAATAAAGACAGATCGTATTATGCAACAAGAAGTTGGTGTTTATATGATATGATCACAAACAAGTTCAGTTTTCACAGCTTAATTTATCGAAAACCTATAGCTGTTAAGGAAAAATTTTGAGTATATCAAGCCAAATAAAACACAACGGACCATGTCTGTAGATGCAGGTATATAGAGATTGAAATGGGCATTACAACAAAAGAGAATGTATCTTACAATGCTAATCCTTTATTCACAAAAGGGATGATGCGTACACAACCGAACTTAATCGCAAGCTCTCTAATGTCGAGATCATTCCTACAGAACAAACAGTTACTTCCCCATTTAGTCAAAACTGCATATAGACAGTGTTACAAAGACAAAAAAAAACTAAGTCACAAAATAAAATCAGATGTGGGACATACTTTACACCAAGTGCATTCTGCATTGCGTTGAAGGATCTAATATACGCCTTTTCAGACATTCCGCTCATCTTCACAAAAGCCTGTCTATCAAATAAAACTTCATACCTGCAAAATCCAAAATCAATTTTAAAAAGTACGTACGTACTATTTATACATCTCTAACATGTACAAACATTGCAACACGGGAAAACTACTGGTCGTTTACTCAACTGAAAGGCATAAGCTAGCTCCAAAAACCAGCAATCATAAACCATATAGTGATACTACTCAATAATCACCTCTACCCTCAATCAGTAATATATAATGCTAGTTATCAACAACCTACAAAGCATAAACCATATGGTGATACAAGAAATGTATCAACATTTACCTCTAGTCTTGGTGATACGGGTGTATCCTCCTAGAAACTTAGGAAATAATTCCTCAGTAGGATTCCTTGTTGACCAAGGATTAAATGATTATTAGTTAGGAAATTTATTAATGGATTTCTTGTTGACCAAGGAATTAGAAAGTTGTCTCATAATTGATTTAGGAAGTACTTCATTGTGGAAATATTTTTCTATTAGAATTAGGATTAATACCTAACCTATAAATAAAGGGGTTGGGGTTAGTTCTAAGGAAGGAGATAACAGTATGAGTCATATTGTTTTGAGATATGTTTAGGTTAGACCTAACTATAGAGAGATGGAGAAAACCCAATACTGTTTATTGTGTTTTAGTATATGTTTAGGTTTTAACTAGACAGAAAACATTGAGAGCATATGAGTCGTATTGTTCTAGAGAGATTGTAGAGACAGAGAAAGTATTCTATTGTAGTTCTCTTTACTTCAATATTAATAGAAGATATATTTATTCGGATTTCTGTTCTTAATCTTCTTTACTTTCGTTACTTCCGCAAACGATAGTTGTTGCCCGGTTTATTTGTATCAAGTTGGTATCAGAGCGTATCGACTCTACAAGGGTTCCTGCGATGCATGGTCCTAACTCGATCGTAATACAATAGACTATGCAAGTTTCTTATTTCTTGGAAGAAGTCTAGCAAAACAAGAATAAAGAGGATGTATAAAATAGAAGACAAAAGTTGGCTTGATTCAGTCAAGAAGAAATTGGCATCGACAGGTACAATTCTTACGAGTCTTGCCGAATTCATTCTAAAGAAGGGAAGAAGGAAGCTTATTCGAATGAGTCGAATAAGATAACACCAGATTCCGTGGATGAAGACGGGGAAGAAGACTCGGACGAAAAAGGACCTTGCGACACCAAAGACGAGGGATCCATCAAGTTCTCTCAGCTCCCTTTATAACTTAAACGAGAGTTTAAGTTTCTAAAAGGGAGAGCCATGATACGGGTGTATCCTTTCAGAAACTTAGGAAATAATTCCTTAGTAGGATTCCTTGTTGACCAAGGATTAAAGGATTATTAGTTAGGAAATTCCTTAATGGATTCCTCGTTGACCAAGGAATTAGAAAGTTGTCTCCTAATTGATTTAGGAAGTACTTCATTGTGGAAATAATTTCCTATTAGAATTAACACTAATACCTAGCCTATAAATAAAGTGGTTGGGGTTAGTTCTAAGGAAGGAGAAAACAGTATGAGTCATTATTTTGGGATATGCTTATGTTAGGCCTAAGTATAGAGAGATAGAGAAAACCCAATACTGTTTATTATGTTTTATTATATGTTTAGGTTTTAACTAGAAATAGAAAACATTGAGAGAATACGAGTCGTATTGTTCTAAAGAAATATTGTAGAGAGAGAAAGTGTTTTATTGTAGTTCTCTTTACTTCAATATTAATAGAAGATATATTTCTTCGGATTTCTATTCTTAATCTTCTTTAGGTTCGTTAATTCCACAAACCATAGTTGTTGCCCGGTTTATTTGTATCAAGTTGGTATCAGAGCGTATCGATTCTACAAGGGTTCCTGCGCTGCATGGTCCTAATTCGATCGTAATACAATAGACTATGCAAGGAAAACTCAAAGGAGGATGGAGACGACAGCGAGGGTGCTTCACCAAAACAAAGTAAAATTTCCTTCCGGAACTTAAGTATCGATTTCAAGGTCTTGATTCCCATGTATGATGGGAGTGTCGACGTTGAAAAACTAGACGACTGGATTAAACGTCTAGAGACCTATTTTACTCTTTATGGCTATTCGTCAGAAGAGAAGATTATCTTCGCCACCCTGAAGCTTTCGGGCCATGTTTTGACTTGGTGGAAGTCATATTGGAAACATGGTGGTGAAGAAGTGGTATCTTAGAGGAAATTTAGAGAACTGTTAAAAAAACAGTTTTATCAGGTCGGGTTCTTAGAAAAGCGATGGTTCAACTGGTTCAACTTCCGCCAAAAGTTTAATCAGTCCGTCCAGTAATATACCACCGAGTTCCAAAACCAAGCTATGATTTTGGATATCGCGTTAAGGGGCTATCCTGTGTACATGAAGTATGTGGCGGGTCTGAATGATTACATCTGAAAAGAGCTTAAGTTATTCACCGTGGATACTATTGCTGAAGCGAGTGTGAAAGCTATTGTCATCGAAGGCAAGGTCAGGAAGAACGAGACAAAAGGAGATGGGAAGCCATCTGGTGGAAAGTCGGGCGGTTCCAATTCCAGGAAGGAGGAGTATAAGAAGGTGAAGGGTGAGGCTGATGGGAAATCAACATTAGCTTGTAGCAATTGCAAATCAACCGGACATATTGCTGATAAGTGCTGGGAGAAGTATCCTCACTTGAAACCAAAAGGTTTCAGCGACGGGAGGAGAAAAAGAAAGCAACCTTGACTGCTCAATGTCCAAAGGAAGTACCAGGAATGACCGAACCTAATGCCAAGCTCAACCTTATGGCAGGAAAACAGGCAGCAAACGATGACGAGTACCCTAGAGAGCACCTCTTTGTTGTTAAGTTGCAAGTGAAGACCAGTTTGGTTGATGCTATTGTGGATCCGGGAAGTCAAAAAAATCTCATCTCGGAAGCATTGGTACAGAAGCTTGGTCTTCAAACAGTTCGACTTCCAAGACCGTATCCGTTATGATGGATTCAGAAGGAAGCCGGATTGAGTGTGGTCAATCAATGCACCTTCCGGTATGCTCTTCATGAGTCATATATTGATGAGGTCACCTGCGATGTGGTGCCTTTGGATGTTTGCCAAGTTATTCTGGCTAATCCCTATTTATGGGATAGATTTGCGATCTATGATAGGAGAGCGCAAAAGTATACGTTCATTAAGGGTGAACAACAATTTATCATTCGAGCAGTTCCTTTTTCGAAGGAAGCAAGTTTTGTAACATCGACTCAGGCTAAAAGGTTAGTGAATGCTTGTGAGAAATTTGTCTTATTAATGATACGACTACATGAGGAGCAATCGAGTCGAGTGTGTTTGGCTAATCTAACAGGACAGAACAACAAAGATATTGAACAGTTAAAGTTGCAGTTTGCGGACTTGTTTAAGGACGTCACAGGATTACCGTCAAAGAGAAGTGTGGAACACGAGATTATGTTAACGGGAGAGAATTCTTTGCCGAATTTAGGGTTGTACTGCACCACTGTACAGGAATCCGAGGAGATAAAGAGAGAGGTCCAAGAGCTGCTTGAAAAGGGAGTAATCGTACCGAGTTGTTTGCCTTGTGGTTCAGCAGTGTTATTAGTGCCGAAGAAAGATGGTGGTTGGCGTATGTGTGTCGACTATCGTGTGCTAAACAAAATTACCATCAAGAATCTGTATCCGTTGCCAAGGATTGATGATTTGATGGACCAGCTAGAGAGTGCTTGGTATTTTACTAAGCTCGACTTAAAATCTGGGTACCATCAAGTTAGAGTCCGAGAAGAAGACACCTGGAAAACAGCTTTCAAGACGAAGCAAGGACTTTTCGAGGGGTTAGTTATGCCGTTTGGGTTGTGTAACGCGCCTGCTACTTTCATGCGTTTGATGAACGATCTGCTACGACATTTCATGGAAGACTTTGTTATTGTGTATTTGGATGATATCCTAATATACAGCCGAACATGGGAGGAACACATGGTTCAATTGAGTAAGGTATTGGAGGTTATACATGGCAGTCAACTACGCTTGACCGAGAAGAAGTGTGAGTTTGCTTAGACAGAGTTGGTGTATCTCGGGTTTGTGGTTGGTGGTGGGCAGCGCAAGATTGATCCAGGGAAGGTCGAGGTTATCACTAAGTGGCCTAGACCTAGCACAATTACTGAAGTAAGAAGTTTCGTGGGAGCTTGCCAATATCTGCGCAAGTTCATTTGCCATTTTTTGACAATTGCATCGCCTTTGCACGGGTTGACTAAGGCAGGGCAGAAGTTTGAGTAGGGTAAAAACCACAAAGATATTTTTCAGTTACTTGAGGAAAATTTCAGAAGCGCCAGTGTTAGCGTTGCCGAATTTACAACGACCTTTTGAGGTTGAGACAGATGATTCGATGTACGCTATGGGAGCAGTATTGTTAAAGGATGGTAAACCTGTCGAATATCATTCTGAGTTGTTTACGGGGTCGATCAAAAACTATCCGATATATGACAAGGAGTTTCAAGCACTTTATCAAGCAATAAAACATTGGAGTGTACTTGTTAGAGAAAGAGGTAGTTGTTCGATCGGATCACAAACCCTTGGAGTATCTTCATGCTCAAACTAAGCTATAGCAGCCGAGACACATGAAATGGATGTCATATTTGATGGCATTCAATATTATCATCAGATACAAGAAAGGGGTTACAAATAAGTTGGCTGATATGTTGTCAAGGCCACCTGTGAGTGTTTGCTCTTTAGTCGTGGCTATGCGTATTCAACCAATGGTTGTCGAGGAATATGCCACATGGTATGTATCTGATGCGGGTTTGAAGAATGTATATGAGCAGAAAAAGAATGGTCAAAAAGGAGAGTTTGAGATACGTGATGGGTTACTTTACAAAGGGGCATTATTATGCATACCAGAAGATGGAGATAGGTTGCAGTGGATTCATGAAGTACACACTTCTCGGGTGGCTGGTCACTTCGGGGTTGGTAAGACTTTTGGCCGAAGATGCAAAATGATGTTTCTAGATACGTTCGGGGTTGCAAGTTGCGTTGTACATCAAAACCTGCGAACAGGAAAAGGAGATTGTACTTGCCTCTGTCGGTTCCATCTCGACCTTGGGAAAGTAGTTCTATGGATTTCTTAGGTGGGTTACCGACAGCTAAGTCTGGGAATTACTACTTGTACGTCGTGGTTGTTCGTTTTAGTAAGATGGTGATCTTGATTTCTTGTAGGAAGACGGTCACAGGAGCAGGTGCAGCTAAGCTTTTCTTTGAGAACGTTTGGAAGCATTTCGGTTTGCCAAGTTCGATTATTTTAGATCAAGATAGTTGAATTCTCGGGCACTTTTGGGATTCCTTGTGGAGAATGATGGATACACGGTTGAAAAAGAGCACGGTTTTTCATCCATAAACAGACGGACAAACTGAGGTCGTTAATAGGACTATGGTGCATATGTTGCGAATGTACAATGCCAAGCATCCAAAGACTTGGGATGAGAGTCTTCCGTATTTGCAGTTTTCTTTTAACAGGGCGGTTCATAGGTTTTCTGGAAAATCACCGTTCGAGACATGTTATGGGCACTTACCCCCCAAGCCCTTTTGATATGGCATTTGTCGCCAATGTGGGTCAAGTAAAGGGGGAAAACGATCGGCTTAAAGCACAAGGGTTTTTGGAGAAGATAAGTCAAATTCATGCAACTGTTGAAGCACAGCTAAAAAAGTCGCAAGCCAAGTACAAGGCTAAACATGATAAGCATCGAGTGCCTTGTAACTTTGGGATTGGCAATCTGGTATGGCTAAAGTTGGGGAAAGAGCGTTTTAAAGGAGAAGGTAAGAACTTGAAGCCGCTTCGATACGGGCCTTTTCGAATTCTGGAGGAAATTGACGATAATGCTTTCAAGCTGGATTTACCCCCATACTTGGGAATGTACTCAGTCATTAATGCTGAGTACTTGAAGTTTGTTTGAACCACCATTACTCGATGATGATGGGGATGACAATGTTGTCCTGCCATTAGTCGACGACTTATGGTTTGATAGAGAGGATCCATTGACAGAGGATTGCATTTTGGAGCGAAAGGTGATTTTGACACGTAGCGGAGAACGAGTTATGTTTCGTATTGGGTTCCAAGCAAGGCTAAATGGTTCAACAAAGACACGGGAGCTCTCGAGTTTCCCAATCTCCGTTTTTAACTTAAACGGGTGTTTAAGTTCTTAAAAGGAGGAGCCATGATACATGTGTATCTCTTTCTAAGGAGCTTGGTAAATCCTTGCGGGTCAAGGAATAGGAATTATATTGATAGATTTCTGTTAGGATACAGTTTATTATTGGATTCCTTTGTGCACAAGGAATTAGAAACCAATCCTAATTAGGAAGTGTTTCCAAGTTAGTTTCCTAGGAGGTTTAGGACTACATCAACCCCTATAAATAAAGGGGTAGATGTGAGTCTTAGACAAATTGAAAACATACGAGTCGTATTATTTTGGAGAGAGTGAAAATGCAATATCGTAGTTCTCTCTATGCTTCAATATTAATAAAAGTTAGATTACATCTAATATCTTGTTCTTCTTTATTATCGTTTATTCCGTAAGCGGTAATTCTTGCTCGGTTTATTTGTATCACTTGGTCAAATACTATAACGTTAGTTTCATCAACTTGAAAACAATCTAGACACAAAGTAAAAGTTGTGAATGGCATTTACTTTCAGGTACATGTATATGATATATGTGCCCTCTTCCCCTATGTTTGCCATGTGTAGCTATTTTATGTCTAATTTCACCTGTACTTGCAATTAGCTACCAATAATGCTAGTTCCAAAATTGCTATATTCACTTAGTGGTCTGTATGCAAACTTGCAATTGGATACAGAAAATACTAAATAGATAAATCTTAGATCCGCAACATGTCATAAGCATGACAAATATAAAAAATTTATCTTGGATTGAGCTACAGATAATGCTAGTTCTAGGATCACACAGATCAATCTTCCTCTTCCTTCCTCCTTATTTAAAAACCGATATTTACTACAGAATAGGACATGTTAAAGGACATGTTAAAGAAAACATATTGAAAAAAAGATAAATTAGTTTCCAAATTTATTTAGTATGATACTTTTTGGCTTTTTGCATACATATTCAATTATCCTGAATTTTTTTTATCTATAATCTATCTGTAAATTTTCTCACGGCATTTGCCTAATGTATTTGCTTATTCTCTCGATCATCACTAAACATAGATTTCTTCCTTAACAAAATGTCTTAATTTAGTAGAATTTTATGTTTTAACTAGTGATCGCCAACAGAAGTACACAACTGATAATAAACTAGAGAGCTTTATAGACATATATATCTATCTATTATAATAAGTGAGCCCAGAAATTGACAGTTATTTTGAGACTGCCAAAGTACTCCCACTTTTTTAGAAAAAAACTCCAAAACTTTCAATAATTACCCAAATATTTGAAATTTGAAAATACTTTCAAAATTAGAAGGAAAAAAACTGTCAAGAACTAACTATTTAATTTTATTTTTGAAAAAACCCACGTGTGCCTGTATTTACTAGTATTCATATAAACGAACAACTAATTTCAAACCACAAAATAAAAATAAAAAAGATAATTAAACAATCCATACGTGAATTTAGGGCCTGTCTGGCATCAACTTTTTTGGTAAAAAATTGCTCAAAAATGTAGTTGCTTAAATAATGCAACGTATAACTTTTTCTTACTTGTAAGCCATTCTTTACTTAGTTCAACTTAAATGTGACTTGCAACTATACAAATAACTTTATCAATAAACTTCTATTCCTGGTAGATTTTTCCATAAAAAAAAACTTAAAAAACATAGAATTCCTAATCAATTTAAATGATTGGTTGTTTACCTTGTATAACTTTTTTCTTACTTATAAGCCATTTATTTTACTTAGTTCAACTTAAATGTAGATACAAACAACTTTATTAATACACTTCGATTCCTAATAAGAGTTTTCCATATGTAGAAAAAACTTTAAAAACATCGAATTCCTCCATTTTTGAGCTTTAGTAGATTTTACCAAAGCATAAATCAAAGGAGGGAAAAAAACAATTGTGAAAATGCACTTAATAAATTTAAATGATTGATTAATTTACCTCGTAGCGGAAATCTCGAGGCAAATAACTGCTTTACAGATCTCCCCCTAAAAAAACAACAACAAAAATGATAAATATGGTAAAATTCTCAATTTACTAAGTAATAATAAAACAAAGCAAACTGGAAAAAAAAAAGGGAAAAAGTTGATTACGATGCCGAGGGCGGGGCAATCGAACTTGACTTGGGATAATCGGCGAAGCTCGTCGGCCTTACGTGCCAGGTGTCTTGGCTCTGATAAACCTAACTTCTTCGCTATTTCTCTCATGTCCATTATTATTAATATTACTTATTATTATTGTTGTTATTGATACTCCTAATAATTTACATACATAGAGAGAGAGAGAGAGAGAGAGAGAGATTGTTGTGTGGATTATTATATTAATTGGTTTAATTATTAAAAATGTAGGCGGGAAAATAGGTTTTTTGGAGGGAGTGAAAAAGCTTTGCATGTATCAACATTTTCTACCATCTTCTCTTTCGCGCCTTCATTTTGGAACTACATTTTTTTTTTCTATTTTATTTATTTATGTAGTACTGTAGGACAGTAGGAGTAGTTCTATTTTTATTTATTTTATTTATTTCGATGAGAATTCTATTTTGTCCCAATATTTTGAAGTGTTTTAGTCAGTTATACAGTGTTCTGACTTTTGACCCTGAAGGGGTATTTTCTTTTAAATAGTGTTATTATTATGGTGAAATTTAATGGCTAATTATACTAAAACCGAAACCATATTGAATCTCCAACGTAAAGGGATTTCTTATGATCTGTAATGTTGCTTAATTACTTTATTTTTGATTTAATTTATTTTGTTTGGTTGACAAAAGGAAAAGGAGAAGGATAATCATGAAGAGTTAGGATTGCTTTGATTTAATTTAATTTATTTTTGATTTAATTTAATTTATTTTGTAAAGTTTGACTCGTATTTTACTCAAAAACCCAAAAGAACCGAGAACGCCCATATTCAAAGGAGCAACTCTCCAGTGTTGGGTTGGGAAGACGGTGCTATAACGATATGTTGGATAGTTAATATTTGCAAGGGGGTGCCGTAAACTACCATAAAAATGAGGCTTCTTTTTTGGGATAAAAAATAGCTATATATTTTGCAAACTCTTAGAGCATTCTCATCAGTAGGTATAAATATTCTATATAAATATAAGCTTATATAGCTTTATAAGCCAATAATTCTATAAGTTGCACATCAGTTCATATATAAACTCATATATATCTAAATAAAATAATACTATTTTTATAATTATTTTTTTATTTTATTTTTCAGTTTCTTTCCACTTCCATGGATACAGATGTATATGGAGATTTTAACTCAATCTTACAACCACATTTTCAATTTTTGGGCTTCTACTTATCGCTTTAATCCGAAACATACATCAATGAAAGATAAGTTATTTGTATTGTATGCAAACAAAGCTTTTATTAGGCTGAGAATCAATGATTAAATGAAGGCTAGGGTAAAAATGGAGGTGAGGATAGTTGAGTGTCAAAATCCTCCAAATCTGTGTGAAATTATAGAGAGAGAGAAATAAAACAGATTAATGAGTAAGAAGAGAGATAGCTGGAGTTTTGTTTACTAGTGGGTCCCATTTAGAAATTTTACAAAACCTCTCTCAATGTAGAGGGGAATGGTATAATTCCAAAAATATTTTAGGTTATATGGTACCTTAACAAGACTGATGAGTAGAAAAAAAAAATAGATATATAACTTTATAGATAAATAGGTATTGTTGAGAATGCTCTTATGAGGTGGATACAATAAGCACAGATAAATAAAAAATACAACTGTACTAAACATATTTTTTATGATTTTTTTCGTAGGAAACAAAATGAAAATCATACAACAAAACAAATTTTTTTTTTCTTCTCAAAATAAAGGACACCTTTGAAAAAACAGCCTTTTTATGCTGTATTTAATACTGTGACCAAAAAATCCTACTTGAAACTATCAGAATCTTTAATGTGATAATTTATGTAAAAAAAATGTATTGCTGGGAAATGGGTGCTGTAGCCCAAAATTCTGGTCTGGGTATTTAGGATAAGTTTAGTAACAAATTTTTTGGTTCAAAATCATATTTTAAAAATCTATTTTAATAATCTACTGAAAAACTAGATTTTAAAAATCTAGATTTTTTTAGCCTTTTCAGCCTATAAATCAGATTTTCAGAATCTGAATAATCTGACTTGCCAAACACCCAAAGATTTTTAAAATCTAAAATCCAAAAATCCACTAAAAAAATCTGTTGCCCAAATGGACCCTTGGTACATGTATGTTCTACACTTCTAGTTGTGTGTGAAAATGTATTATAAAAAGTTGTTCTCTCAGATTGGTGGGTTACAGGCTTACAGCAGTCTTAAGGGTAATTAAAATACTACGGCTTCAACCCTTTTCAATATAAATAATCATCACGCAGTCAAGGAATACAAGATAAAAAAACTCGTTTATCAAGAATTTTTGAAAACGAGTAGAACGTGCCTATTAGTAGTTAGCAGGCCAACCAACCTGCAATCTCCAAAAAAATGACTAACCTATCCTCGACCTTTGTCCAGATTGCACCTTTAAAACAATTGCATCAACAACAAATCATGTCTTAAGAATCAAATCCACATTTTGATTAATATAGCGTTCAAGTTGGCAGGTAATAATTAGTAATCACCACACCAATTATATTGACGTCTATAAATGAAACACTAAAAAACAAGAGCGGAAGGAAAACATGATACAAAGAAGCGTAGATGAATAATCGGATGAGTTTTACTGTGATGCAAGATTGTCTTCCTCTCCAATCGGACTGCCTTCAACAAGCTGGTAAATGTTAACCAAAGGAGCTGTTAGCATTTGGAAATCGAAATGAATTACTTCATAGGAGGCTTCTGGAAGCTATTTTTGCTTGTCTCGATTTTGCTTTAACATTTCAAATTCATATTTAACAATCATGGGGAAAAAACAAGTATTTTAAAAAATTAGCAAATTACATCTCCTCAAAGGGTACAGAAAACTTGTAAACTTTGAGACAAGTAGGCAACTTTTGGAAAGATTTTTTTTTTTATAAAAAAAAAATAGCAGTATCCCTAAAACCAAACTCAGCCTTGGAAGATAGGTTAAACTTTTTGCTTAAGCTGGATACTCTTGGCTGGGGTTTATTCAACCTTACCAAATAACTTTTTGACACAGGTAAAGTTATCCAAATCTACAACAGGGTACAGGACCTCCAAGTGTTGGTACAAAAGCAATTTTGACGGCAATAAAGCAATTTATTTGAAACAACCCACTTTTTTACCTGTTTGTGACCTAAATTTGAATTTATATTTAAGAAGATTGGCAAAGATTACCTGCACATTTTTCGTTTACACCACTATAAAGTATGGTTCGGGATGACATGGTTCTGATTAAAAGCCAGATGACCAGTTAAAACGATAAAACCACTTTCTGTCTGGAACTTCATATTAATGTACAATTAATAGGTCCTGAGTGGTCCCGGCTTGCACAGAAGCATTTGTTTTTACTTTATATATGAGAAACTATTTGTGATCCGACTACCTTCAGCAGCGCTGTTTACTTCTTATTAGTATTATCCGTTCTTTACGACATCTAACCCATGTTGGCTCTTTATCATAAAAAAATAACATATTGGCTCCAAATTCCAGGTTTGATAGTGAAAAGCATAAATAACCTCAAGGGAAGGGAAAATACCAAGGATCCGACTCGTTCAAAGGCTTCCATGACCTTAGGATCTTCCTCATCTTCATACCCAATCTCAAGTATTCTTGGTCCATTCACTGACCACAGAGCTCTCCGGCCTGCTTCCTAGCACAAGAGTTCAATTTTACATACTTTAATCCTAAGGAAACTAGACCCGTAAACCATGGCATAACTAGTGCCGAGGTCAAGAATGAAGTACGCAGTTGGTAATAAACAACATTTGCACGTGATAGAATCCAACTATTATAACCCATGATTTGATAATTTTTGCTTAGTTTTAGTCTTCCATTGGTTGCTTTTTATAAGTATAAAAGTATATTATTTTGATGTACACATCTATTTGGGAGTAGAAAAATGTAGCTGATAGTGGTGTAAATTGGAAAAATACTTAAAAAGGAAAAATCTATAATCCTAAATTGGGAGCCTGTTCAGTTTTGTAAGTGCAGTAGTATAAAAGTAACTGGTAACCAAACAAGTGTAGTATATATATTTTCAGTTTTGGATATGTGGACTTCGAAATATATTTTATCTTGCTAGCCAATCCAAGCAGGACTGTGCGTCTAGCCTTAGCCGGAACCAGGGTTGAAAATATTATTTATCTTTTAAAGCAAAGAAGATGAGTATATGCTGAGTGAACCTGTAATGCAAGCAAGTAAATAGCTTCCAGTGTTTGAACACGTATTTCAGGATCAGTAATGTATTCACGTTCAATCGAAAGAGCACTCCCAAGCTCAAGAGGCATTTTTGATATATCTTTCTCACTATATATCTGCAGTAAATCGAAAAATGAAACGAAACTTCAAAAGCAAAGAATTTGCAGAATGAGATATAATGTTTTGTAACAGTGAGTAAACTTCCCAACGAAACCAGTAAGGTAACAAAGCCAAATGTTTAACAGCACTTGCAGAGGAGCTAAGCAAAGTCCATACTGAAAAAAGTGCAGTGTACCTTTTTTCCTGCAACTGGTAAAAGCAGAGTTGGCCAGAGAAACTCTGATATCAACAGCAAATTTGGCAGCTCACTCTCGGCTTCGAAACAACAGTTACGAATAGTTCCAGCAACCTGAAGAAGAACAAAAACCATCAGAGGAAGCTCAGTCCCTAAGTCCCATAAAATTGAACTGTTCAACAAATTAAAAAATTCTAGTAAATCTGATGTGTCAAAGATGATCTATTCCCCAATAAAAGTAAGAATAAAGACATTTGTTTGGGTTTCTAAAGAGCAAAAAGAAAAGCTACTGTGCATTATAAATTAAATGTACTCAATTTCCGAAACGCATGTATAACGCAGTTTAAACATACCGTCGTCCAGATTCATCTAACACTCCGTCAAACAGATAAAAGACTAGGATAGGGAATTCATAATTGGGAAAAGTATAGCATAAAAAACGAACCTACTTTCATTTACGTACCCCCTTCTTTCGTAATAAACTCGCCGAATCAAACTGCCTAATAATTTGTTTCATAAGTGCCCGCTTAGGGTCCAATAGAAGTTTTCTCCCGGCTTCTCTCTTTGAAATATTTACAAGAACAGAAGCAACATGTTCAAAAGGATCACCTGTGTCAAGACATAAGTTAAAGGGGGAAAATTTCAGATTTACTAGGTTGACAAACCAACTCTCCAATGAATAATCATTGGGTGCCAAAAGAGTTGAGAGATTTTTGAGTAAAAAGCAATGTCTGCATAAGCATATACTTAAAAGTTAAAATTATCGTACTCTGTAGGTAATGAAACAAAATAACGAAAAGTGAAAGTATTAACTGCTCTTTTCATCTGGCGAGGTGCAAAATGATCTTACAAGCTTGATTACATAGAGGCCTTGCATCTTCTCATCACCAATCTACAAAGATCACACATACAGATATAGAAAATTACCGAAGACGAAAAGGTATCATTTAAACCCTGAATTTTATACCACTATGTGGGTTGAACTTCTTTTAATACTAATATAACATGTTTCTAAAATGTGTACACTAAGCTATGATTTTATGGCTGCTTTGTCCGTTCCATAATAAGTTTCCACTACAGGAATTTTAACACATAAAGGAGACATCACACCATTGTATTTGGTTTTCCATAGCTTTCCAAGTTATGCCCTTAAATTATGCCTTCTCAGATAATAATAAAATGAGAAAATGGGCAAACTGAATATCAGCAATCAAATTGTAATAATCCAAAAAAGGAATAACTAACATTCATTTTGGAAGTGAGGTAGTGAGACTGTCTACTGAGTCATTTTTTACCGTTAAATTAGATGGATGTGTACAAAACAGCCACTAAAATAATAACTTAAAGTGTACTTTCAAAAACATGTAAGGTTAGAATGCAAAATTGGAAAGTAACAGTAAAATTCCATACCACAATGGGATATTAAGGTAAGCACCTGTAGCAATGAATCAATACCAGCATCTAACTGAGTAAGATTGACTAGGAACATGACAAGCAAATGTGTAACATCGGGATCTTGCTTATACATAACTTCCATAACCGTTTTGATCATCCCCTTAGAAATCATTTTCTCGGCCAATTCTGAATTTTGCGACAGATTGATAAGAGCTTTAGCTGCAGGTTCTGAAACCTCCTGCAATTACGTTTTTGATACATAAATGAGGTGAATAAAGACTGGAAATAAGATTGTTTCGCCAGAATCTTTTGAAACAAAAGGCTGGATTTCTCCTTCTTAAGAGACTGTCTCATGCAAAAATAGCTAAAAGGTTCTGTTAAAAATTGACCGTTTGATCATCTCACGAGCTAGAAACAGGAATATACATTTTTTTTGGCTTAAAAAAGGAACTCAATGGCCTTATTATACTGTATCTTTTAAGGAAAAAAAGATCGCTAATTTCTAAAGGTAATAAAGAAAATTTCTCCAAGTTGATCATCTAAATGTACAACAACATTTGAGTCAAAAATAATAAACAAATCCGGTGCTTGTTTGGCTGCCTGATTTAAGAAAACTAAACTTTCTAAAAGCAGACAGAAAACTAAAAAGTTTTAACTTTTTGGGAGATAACAAGCAGTTTAAAACAGTTAGCGCCGTATAGGCATAAATGAGCTTAATAGCTGCAACCAAACAAGCATTGAACAGATACAATAGTAAAGACTCTACAAGTCTATCCAATACATGATTCAGAAATTGCTTCAAGGAGGGATAGCCAAAAGCCTCCTCTAAAGTTGACCTTCCATGTAAACTGGTTACGAGCTAAAAGCAGGAAAAAAATATTATTTCTACAGAAAAAGAAAAACAAGGTTCTGATTAAATTTCAGTTTTTAAGCCAAAAAGGGCCGTCTTTTTCAAACAATGATTAGAAAAAGGATTGTGCAGCTCATCTTGAGTCAGAACAGCAAGAGAAAAACTCTTTTTAAGAGCCGATGGGTTGAGGTTAGCCAAAAAAGGAAACAAAACTGGTATTTGATTGGATGCAGATCTTAAGCAAACAAATAAGCCCTACAAGGAACACTTAACACATAAAACCAATTAAGCCCTACAAGTGTACCAAATGCCCATGGTTAAGATTTAGAGTATTCACCTTGCTTTCAGCCAAAAGTTTTGATAACGAAGGCACTGCGACATCAGAGTATCTAGCAAGGGATTGAAGGCCATCGTCAGATCCCGTGAAGTCCCTTACTATGTCTACAGCTGCTTTCCTCAGCTGCCAATTTTGCATTGACAAAATTAAATTTAAATTACAACAGTTAGAAGCAATATAAAGGTTAATAACTGAGCAAGATTGCTGATACTCATAACAACTGCTTCTTACAGCTAAATAATTCCACATTTAACAATATGAAACATCGTATCAGCTATAATTAAATTTAAACAGCTAGAGAAGGTAAAGGAACAGTGATCCTTAATGAGGACACACTCTTTAGTGGTAACTCCCAACTAATTAATCTGTACATAAATCTCCAAACAATGATTACAACCAAGTGACTAACTAATTAATATTGAAATTAACCTTATTCGGATCAGATCTGTACAATCAAACATAGGCTCAATGAGCCAACTAGCTTAATAAACACCTAGTCCCGATGTATAACAATAAGAATAAAGGACTTAATTAAAATAGCTAATGAGATCATTTACTCAAATTACTGGTTTCATGAAAAATCTGAGATATTTTTTCTGGTCTGTTTTGTTTACGAGGGTAAAAAATAAAAATAAAAATAAAAATTGTAGCTGCTTTCTTAAGCCACCAAATTGCTGGATTTCACATTTTAATTGCAAGGGTCAATCCCAACTTGTACACCATATCAGCAGCCTAATAATTTTTTAATTATTACTCAAGCTAATATTTTTTTCCACTTACATACACCAGCATAGAAAAATTCACAGGTTCCGGACCAAAACAGGAATAATAAAGAGTACTGTAATAGAATAGTGTACAAATATTAGATTCATGGCTTGCAGTTAAAAATTTGGCTCAAAAATACCTCAACCTATGTCGGAGTAACAAATTTTTAATTATTACTCAAGCTAATATTTCTAAATTCAATCCCAGCTACAAATGATACAACCAAAAAAGGCCAAACCGTCCTTCTATACTACTTGTTAAATTTTTCTTGATTGGTATACACGATCTAAACATGATACAAAACTTAGCCCATTTATTATCATATGCTACGTACTCTAGTGCTCTTAGGTATGCAAAATCAAATATAATAGAACACTAAACAATAATATAATTCTTCACAAGGAACTCTTATTTTAAACCTCTTAAGGTGAAAATATCAAGTTCACTTTATTTATAATGATCTTTGTAGTACTTGTAAATTTCTCTCGATTGGTATGCAAAATTCAAATATGATGCCCCACAAAGATAAAGTTTCACTAAATCCTTAAAATAATAACCTTTATACACTTTACTTTTTAAGTATTCGCGATTAGCATGCAAATTTAAAGTATGATAAAAGGCATATAATATAATTATCTGCTACAAACTCTAATTTTAAACCTCAAAAAAGTGAATAAATGATTTTTACACTACTTTTTGAATTTTCTCGACTGGTATGCAAATTAAAATATGATACTCCTACAAAACATAGAACTAATTAACAATAATTGCGCTCTGATTTAGAACCTCAAGAGGAAAAAAGTGAAAGAGTCAAATTCAGTTTATATAATAGGGTGCTTAAGTTAATAACGAGCTGTTTTACTAAACCACTGAGATATTAATCTTTTTTCTAATTTTCTCAATTGGTAAATAGTAATATAAAAGAAAATGATAGAAATATGAGAGCTGGGTATAATTGAACTGCCAGAAGCTCCAATAATAAGGTTAATATCGAGTTAAAATAGTTAGAATCTATAATATGGTGCTCAAGATGATAACGAACTGTTTTACTAAATCATTGAGATACTAATTATTTTTTAATTTTCTCAATTGGTAAATAGTAAAGCCAAAAAATGATACAAATCTAACACGTGATTAGTATAAATTGCGAGAAGCTCCAATAATAAAATTAAAATCGAGTAAAATAATTAGTTAGAATCTATAATAGGGTGGTTAAAATGATAACGAGCTGTTTTACTAAATCACTGAGATATTAATCTATTTATAATTTTCTCAATTGGTAAATAGTAAAATAAAAAAAAATGATAGAAATCTCAAATTTTAGAGCTGATTATATATTACTCCTAAAGAAACATAGACCTAATTTATAAGTATTATTTGGGCTCTTAGTTAATACCTCAAAGGAAAAAAGTGAAAGGTTGAAATCCAGTTTATATAATAGCTGTTTTACTAAATCGCTAAGATAATAATATTTTTTTTAATTTTCTCAATTGGTAAATAGTGAAATCAAAAAATGATAGAAATTTTAGAGCTGATTATATAATACTCTTAAAAAAATATAGACCTAACTAATATTATTTGGGATCTTATTTAGAACCTCAAAAGAAAAGGGTGAAAGGTTCAAATTCATTTAGTTTATATAATATAATAATAGGGTGATTATGATAACGAGCTGTTTTACGAAATCACTGAGATATTAATATATTTTTTTAAGTTTATCAATTGGTAGATAGTGAAATATAAAAAAAAAAGATAGAAATCTTAGAGCTGATTATAATAAATTTAAATTGCGAGAAGCTCCAATTATAAGGTTGTATTAAATAGGCAAATTTAAAGTATGATAGAAAGTATAACAATCATATAATTATCTGGCTACAAACTCTGATATTAAACCTCAAGAAAGTCAAAATTTCACATTCACCTTAATATAATGATTTTTGCACTACTTTTTGATTTTGTTCGACTCATATGCAAAATTAATATATTATACTCCTAAAAATAACTATTTGCACTCTGAATTGGTAAATAGTAAAATCAAAGGAAAAAAAGTGAAAGGTTCAAATTAAGTTTATAGGTGCTTAAGTTGATAACGAGCTGTTTTACTAAATCACTGAGATATTTAATTCTTTTTTCTTTACTTTTCCCAATTGGTAAATAGTAAAATCAAAGAATGAAAGAAATCTTTTTTCTTTAATTTTCTGAATTGGTAAATAGTAAAATAAAAAGATGATAGAAATCTTAGAGCTGATTATAATTAATTGCGAGAAGCTCCAATATTAAGGTTAAAATCGAGTTTATTATAATGATTTCCACACTACTTTTTGATATTTCTCGACTGGTATTCAAAATTAAAATATGACACTCCTAAAAAACATAAACCTAATTAAATCTATAGAATAAAGTGAAAGGTTCAAATTCAGTTTATATAATAGAGTGCCCAAGTTGATAATGAGCTACTCCCTCCGTCCCAAAATATTGGGGCTCTATGTATCTACGTGCAACTTTGACCGGCAAATATCTCGTGCTTAAATTGTTGATATATAAATTTTTAAAATTTGTTTATATAGTTTAACATTTGAACTATGTGATTAACTTATGAAAAATTCGATTTCAAAAACTTAGACAAAAGTTATTTGTCGGACAAAATTGCACATAGTTTTGCATAGCCCCCAACAATTTGGGACAGAGGGAGTATTTTACTAAATTCACTGCAATATTAATAATTTTATTAATTTATTTATTCTAATTTTCTGAATTGGTGAATAGTGAAATCAAAGAATGATAGAAATCTTAAGAGTTGATTATAATAAATTGAGAGAAGCTCTAATAATAAAGTTGAAATCGAGTTTAAATAGTTAGTAGAATAAATAGTAGTTAGAGAAAGTAGAGAGAGAGAGAGACTGACTGGGAGAGAAGGAGAGGAGAGAAACCCTAAAAGCTCTTCGATTTCATTCGCCATTTTTTACACACTTCACCGCCGTCACCTATACCCAGCCTAACTCTAATGCTGTAAATATTTATATAGAAAGATATATATAATAGAGATACAGAAAAAAATAGTAATCAATTAGTCACACACTACTTTGAAACTTATTAAATTGTTTTTGAGAAATGTATTTTTCCACAGTCAGATCGCAGGTTCCGTAACTTTTATTTATGGTCAAATATTTAGATTTTTTTATATTATTTTATTGATTTTTTTAATAAAAACAAAAATAAATCAGAAAAAAATCGTAAATTTGTAAAACTTTGTTATACTTGTCAGGATCTGAATTTACAAATTTACAAACTAATTTTTTTAAATGTTTATTGATTTGTTATTTTTTTTTGACTTTTTTGCTTTTTTTTAAAAAATATAAAATTAATACAAAATAGTTAGAGAAGTTAGAAAATGAGTTTTAAAATTTACATAATTGTTGTGTGACATATTAGATCGTTATAGATATATATAGAGATATGTATAGATATAGAGAGATATGAGAGAGACAACAATAGAGTCTTTATTAATCAGAATGTATCAATAAAAGGGGACCCTAACCTTCTTTATATACTAGAGGTTATGGTTATACAAGATAGAAAGACCTGCATAGGCCCACTATGAGTAAGGCTCAATAGTCCAATAATATCTTACAACACTCCCCCTTTGGACGTCTTGAATTCTTCGTTTTCATGCATTCGATCTGAGTCGAGTTCATTCGCAGTGCTAAACACATAAAAACCTTAGGGACGGAAAACCCAGTGTGGGACAAAACCGGTACCTATGAGAAACTGTGTAGCCGAATGATATAGGCCGAAATATCATGTAAGTAACTAACCACAAAACAGTGTGCCTCATCAAAACCTTACCAGAGCAAACCCAATGGGAAAATCTCTGATCGAAGGAAAAAGAGTGCAACAGTGGTAGTAGTATGGGATCAACCACAAAACAGGTGCCTCATCAAAACCTTGCTAGAGTAAACCCAGTGGGAAAAACCTCTAGTGAGTACACAGTGGTAAGAAGTATACAACCGGATACTCCCCCTAATTTCGGCAATCTTAAGTGAGATATGATGGGAACGTGTCTCGCTAAAAACCTTGCCAAGGAAAACCCAGTGGGAAAAAACCTTGGTCTAAGGACAAAAAGAGTACACGAGCATGCGACTGGATGCTCCCCTCACTTGCACACGACAGGGTGCGAAGATTTCGACTAAGTAGTAATTAGTGCAATAAGCATTCACTTGGATGCTCCCCCTCACTTGCACACGACTGGGTGCAAAGATTTCATATTCCAAGAAAGAGTACGAGCATTCGACTGGATGCCTCATTTACTTACATACGACTGGATGCAAGAAAATCTAACGTGGAATAGAACGAGCATTCAACTGGATGCTCTTAAACTTCATTTGTGAAGATTAATTTCGGCGAGAAATGCTAAATAGCATAATGTAGTCATGTCTCTCTTGATCAATAACAACAAGTTGTCTTCTATGACAAGTGTTTTATCTGGATCGTGAGACAGAACATATGTAATTCAAATATGACTAATACTAGCTCGAAGCCATATACACTCTCTAGTCGTCTCATAGAGCACGAATAGATCAGAGTGATTCACTTGGAGTCATTCCAAGACCTCTAAGATGTCGCCTTATTCCTAATGGTAAAGACATACCATGTTAGGAATATCCCTTATGCGGGTCTGATAAGTAACCGGCATCGGTATAACCGAAAAAGGGTTGCGTTAATTCGAGTACCGAAGGGGGTAGGTACACTCGATGACGCAAATGGGATAAACTAGCCCACTTCCAAAATTACCATAAGGTAAGGGAATGTGTCTTTAGTGCCATTTCGATGGCAGCGTGTTAGCGCGATGTTGTGTCGAGCTATACCATTCACAACAGACGAGATGTTCGTCCTAGCACATTAGACCAAGTACAATGATGCGCTTATTGAACTTAGATATGAACATTATGGTTCAATATCTCTTCATCGTCTCATCAGGGACGGACTGGGTCTATATCAATGTCTAGTGATCGAACGATCATGGGAGAATCTGACGACTTAGCGTCATGATGACTAAAACGTCATAACACCTTCTGGGTGTAGTATGAATCATGGACTTAGATTCAATATTTACGGGACTCAATCATCAGGTTGAGTCACTACCGTGTCTTCCCAAAATCCTTCATCTCGAAGGCAAATCCAAAAATGGATCGCGTAATAAAACACGCAAGGGCATAATACTTGTTCAAGTATCCCAAGCTAATCAAGTACTCACTTAGGCGGTATACCACATCCGCTCGGATTATATTAATCCATATAGTGAACGTCTCAGTCAATTGAGATCGTGTTCCGTGGTCAGAAACTACTTGATTTAAGCACATGAAGTCACACAGGGACCTTCATCTATATCTCTTTGTCTAAATCCCCATAGAGATAAAACCGTGACCACATTCATGGCTGCATACTCAGTTTTTCGGAAACTACTAAACTGTTAAAGTAGGGGACTGTTATAATGTCCATTACGAGGAAATCAACCATCTTGTAATCAATTCCAAGGTGTGAGAGAAGCCTTGCGCTACTAGGCGAGCATTCTACAATCTCATTATTCTCATCACTTTTCCTTACGAATAACCAAATAAACGAACTCGTTTAACATTTGTGGTGTTGGAACTACAGGTCCGAACACACTTTCGCTAAGGAGTCTACTTGGATTGCAAGTTTCCATTAGTACAGTCTATTCTACGTTGACTTCAGGCAACGGTACATGGTTCTCTGTCATAATTTGTTCATATTATCAGTCGTCACCGAATATATGAACAAGTAATCAATAACAGTCTCGTTTCGCTTCAATATCGTCTAAGATATCATGATCGACAGATATTTCGAGATTTTTAGGATGAGGAGGAAATCACACATCTCCTTGATCCTTTATAATCTCGTGCGACAAACGAGTTTCAGTTCACCACCTCTGTGGCTGAACGAATTAAGAACCGGTCAACTTCCTCATATCTTGGGAAGGATGACAGACTGACGGCCGATGGCAGTGTCCTTTGCTTGGCGGGTTCGGCCAAAGCAACGTGTTACGACAGGAACACGGCGTCCGACAGGGACGTCTATCCTTGCAAGCATTTTGCAGCAGGTATAAATGATCTCGTGACATCTCATAAAGTCATTAAATGCGTCTGACATTTAGTTAGACTTGAGGGAGTCTATGCACTTACTTATCACTAAGTGCAGTTTTGGGGATCAAGCTAAGACTGAGTGGGTTATGTCACGTTACTTCACGTCGTTCCTTATCAACGGTAACGTGCAAATCTCCCCCTAACGACGAGGAGAACAGTCTTAGCGATGTCACTTTCGCATATCATGCGGTAAAGAGATCGCTTGCCAAGGTTACTCTATCAAATGATAGGCAGGGGATTCATAATCGACTTATGTCCCCTTCAGAGGTCCATATTTTGAACGTTATAGCGGCTCAATCAAAATATTAAGCACTCAAACACGCGTTCATATGAGGCGTCTGGCTCATAACCAATAACTAGCTGGTACGCATATGATGTTTGAGTGTCTATGGGCCTCATAACGGACCAATGCAGCAAAATAGCATAACTCCACACGGAAATATAAATCTTGGTGTGCAAGACCAAGAAATGCGTGCAATCATTTGCAGTCGCATCATCAAACTTTCCATGAGTCCATTTGGGTCTGAACATAATCGACAGGATGTTCAATTTCAATTTCCAAACTCAAGTAATTCAAATCGAAATTTCGATTCTTACTCTTCGGAATTATCAAGTCGACTAGACTTTTCAGGATAATCCGGATCATGAGCCATCAACTTAATGATAGGGCTAAAAGTTTGGAAAGTGCTGCATTTATGTGGACAACATTAAAATGTGACCATATGGTCGATGCATCAACCATAATCATTTATATTTATGGTCCGTCTTATGGTTGGATAAGTCCACAATAACTCCTTCAATTCTTTACAAGAATTCTACGAGTCCATTTCGTGATCTTTACACAAATTAGTCTTTCAAGGTGAGCATTAGTGGCATGAATTTCGGATTAATCACGAAATATATTCTCAGAGAGAATCCAAATACGATGCGATTATAAATCAAGCATCGCCTTTTGACCCGGGAATATCTCATCCGGTCAATGCCACAATATCAAAATGCTCTTATCAATCGACGACAGGCGAATGATAGTACAGACAATCATGTCTTAGCATTTAAATTCTTTATCATTCGACGACAGGCGAAATGATAAGGTAACTTTAAATGCTTTAAAGAATGTGGTAGCAACCACTTGAAAGACATTTCAACTCCTCTAAAATACGCTTTTGGTCGTATTGAATGGAGACTATGTAAAGAAATTTCAATTTTTTCATGAGCTATTACCAGGTAACACTGGTTTTCTCGAATATTTTATAACTCAACAAGGTACGACAGGACCTATAGGAGTATAATGCCTCATATTTGACAAATCAATTTGGCTTTACCAAAGATTTCGATTTGGAACGACAGGTCCAGAATCGTTGTCACTGAGTACCTTTTTTTAGGCAAGTAGTTGGTGAAATTATGTGGTACACTGTTACCCACTATTTCCAGAAAAGCAACTACACCACAAGTATTGCCTAAAATTTCATAATTTAAAGTTTGGTCACATTTGTCAAAGGAATTTGCTCAAAACACTTTAAATTATTTCGAGAAATTACGTAAACAGTCAAACCACAATCCAAAAGTATGGTCCAAATGGAAAATAATAATCCAAATGTAAAACATAATCCAGATGAGCGAAAAAATGGCTGAATGATTTATCCAAAATCAATAAAGAAAGGTATCAAACTCATTTGAGCCACAAAATCGGGGGTCTCAAAAGTTTTCTTTCAGTTAGCTTTAACCACATTAGCATCAGTTTTTTCACCTTTATAATAGTTTTGAATTATTTAAGGAGTAACCGTGCATGACCTTTGTGTTTATAGCATAGAGTTGCCTCATTGAGCATTATCTCTTGCTTTGTGACAACGGGCCATATTGTTCCTTTCAATTACTGTCTTGTAGCCACAGGTTTTCGATTTTGACGATTGTCTAAAATCTCGCTTGGCTACGCGATTCATCGGGATCGCGACAGTTTGAGACAAATAAAACTTGTCTCGGTTCTCAATTCGTGGAAAAAAAATGTACACGAAGAGCATTAATATCAGGCAAACAATTCGCCATTGACCCAATAGGATTAAAACTACTCACCGGGGTAATTTTCTTATCCAATAACAGATGGGCGATAAAGGAACATGGTGAATATAAATTCACGATACTGCTTATGGAATACAATTTCCAAGCTAGTATTTTGGTGAAGGATAGCTCCAATATGTCAATTTCAGACATTTGTTCACCATAGACGTCATCACGTCTCAAATGTGGCGGCGAATAAAATCAACGCCTTAGCATTCATCCTGATGGTAATAACAAACTCGTGTTTTACTCATCAAATATGGCATCCAAAAAAAATTTTTGGGCATCACATTTTCACACATCAGGGTGAGTAACATGTGGTGACGGATTAAAATCAACGTTTAAACAGTCATTTCGCAAGTATGTTTTACGATTTTTTCTCATCATAGATGGCATCCAACATGTGTTGGGAGTTCTGGATTATTTATCATATAAAACGACTGGTTTATATGTTTATGGTTTGCACAAGCATAAACTTTATTTCGAAACGACAGGTTCGAAAACATTAGTTTTGCTTCTCATGTGAATCGGTTCTCATTGATCGAACGACGGGTCGATACTGAAACACCAATTCGGCGAAACATACATCACTATATAAACACACTCGGGGAAATTATTATTTATTCAACCCCTTTCGGTAGCTCTATTTGAACACGACCAGGAAAGACGGTGAGTGGGGTGGGCACGAATGCCTCTTAAAAACCGACCTCATTAGGAGAACGATTTCCGCCTTTATCTTTCCTAGACATCGTATCCAAATAGGTGAGCCTATTTGGGGAAGATTCATAATTTTTCCAACTTAAATGTGAATATATACGATTTTCGCATTTTATATATGGCAATAATATTAATAATATAGACAATATCTATCTAGATTAACCATATATATATATATATACATGCAGTAAATATATTTTAGAATCTATCTAATCATGAAGTAGATTTGGTGTTATCAATATAAGATTATCAATCAATTCATAAAGATTCTAACATATCAAATCAAATCAATTTAAGATTATTATTCAATCCATGAAGATTATAACATATCAAATCAAATCAATTTAAGGTTATCAATCAATCCATAAAGATTCTAACATATCAAATCAAATCAATTTATGATTATCAATCAATCAATGAAGATTCTAACATATCAAATCAAATCAATTTATGATTATCAATCAATCCATGAAGATTCTAACATATCAAATCAAATCAATTTAATTCAATTAACATGCAATTTTTTATTCGCTTGACTTTTAATAAAAAAAAAATTATATGCATGTGTGTGTATATTTACCAAATATTGTATCTTTATCAACCATATGTACTGTTTTCGTATAAGTATTATACTACAGGACCATGCGTGTAATTACAGCAAACTATATATCTATTTACAGCATTATTACATATACAGTCTAGAATTTCAGACAAGTTTCAGTTTAGTCCTTGAGTAATTTTACAGCTTTCAAAGAATTACAATTCAGTACATACGTTTCAGTTTGTTGCAGATATAATCCTTCAGATTAATACATGTTTTCCGGGTATATGTGTGTTTTCTACACTACCAATTTACATATATGTTCACAGGAAAATAGCAAACACGTTGTTTGTTAATATACATGTAAACAGTGAAGCAATCAAACGCAAAAAAAAAACTAATTTCATTTGTTATGTATTATATACTCAGTACCAGTAGCATAAGATTTTTTTATTTACTGGAATTGTAATCATGCAATTTTATACATTAGTAACATGCAGTAGTAGTAGTAGCATAAGATTTTTTTTAAATCATACGCAGGCTACTGGAATTGTTATATACATACAATAGTAACATACAAACATGCACTGGTAATAGCTGTACAGTTAAAAAAAAGTTATATCCGGGTACCTTACGCACGGTATGTTTATGAAGGTCGATATAGCAAAATCAGGTTTATTGAATCTATAATCCGTACTTCGATCTCTGAGAGCAGTGTTGATAACGTGTTGTGTGACATATTAGCTCGTTATAGATATATATAGAGATATGTATAGATATAGAGAGATATGAGAGAGACAACAATAGAGTCTTTATTAATCAGAATGTATCAATAAAAGGGGACCCTAACCTTCTTTATATACTAGAGGTTAGGGTTATACAAGATAGAAATACCTGCATAGGCCCACTATGAGTAAGGCCCAATAGTCCAATAATATCTTACAACAATAATCATATTTTGATTTTTTAAATGATTCTTTGTTGAATTTTTGAATCTTTTTCGTCTTTTTTAAAAAAACCTCAAAAAAATCAAAGAATGTCTTCTTTTTTATATATAATCTGTAACTTTAAAAGCTCATTCATGTTGTTTTTTATTTTTTAAATAAAAACCAAAAAACTCAATAAAATTTTAATAAAATGACTTTGTAAATTAATTCAAATATTTTAATAGAACAGTTGGTTAATGTTTTACTGAAAATGCTTATCTCTTAAACTAAAAGAAAAATTCTTCTAAACATAAATAAAAATATGTATTTTTTTCTATAATTAAAAGTTTCAGGTATTATAAAAAGGTCCCCTAAGTTGTAAAAATTTTAAAAAAAGGTTTCTAATTTTGAAATTGTTACATTTTACCCTATTAATACTTTATTTTCTTTCGCATCACTTTTATCTAGAAGTACATTTAGTAAATTCCTTGTGTACGATAATTGGGTTTCCCGAAAAAATTATACTCAACTATCAGCTAAGCTTAGGTGTGTTTTTAGGAGAGATATCGCGATTATTTGAAATAGTATCATAGCGTAACCACACGATAGATATGCAAGTCTGTGCATGAAACGTCTGTTAACGGGTAGCATCCAACTGCTGGAAGGATATGAGTGCTAGTAAAAATAAAGATTTTTTTTAGTAATACATAGCAAATATTAATGACTAGTAATAAGAATCCCTATACTGTAACTAAACTTATGAGAATTATCGACACAGAATTACATAATAAAAGAAAAAAAGAAGAAGACGAAGAACGGAAACAATGTTAATTGATGGTGTAGTTATTGATGTCACCAATGTTGGTTGATAGTCTCGTTGTAACATTATCATCATAGTCTGCATGCTATTTTCATTTATAGTAATTTTTATTACATTTAAGATTATTATATGCTACCACTTTAGGAGAATTAGTGAAGTAAAATAATAAAACTAGGAACGGAAGAATTTAATATTTTTTACAAACATATAAGTAGAGTTTAACCATTAGTCCGCTTTCATACATAAGTTGGTATATATTTCATGCATACGTTCATGTACTTAGATACCATTGTTTTATATATATGTCATTTTTCACAAAAAGTTTACTGTCTTACATTTTTACACTGGACATTTTAGAACACTGGCTATTTTTCAATTTGGAACACCATTTTTCCATACCGACATTTTGGAACGGGTTAATTGTTTTTCGTACGGAAAAGTGTTCCAAATAATTATTGGTTCACTAATTAAACGTTTCAAATAAATATTAGAAACATGTCACTCTCACATGTCATTTATGAAAGTGTTCCAATTCTTTCCATGTTATACCTTTTTATTACTTATTAATTAATTTTGGTTGCAATATCTTTACGTAATACTAAAATTTTCCCACCACTTTGTATATATCTCCATCATGTCTCCCCTCCACGTCGTATATATCATCAATTTATGAATTAGTTACCCACTTCTCTTATCCAATTCGATTGACGATTGTTTTTATGTCACAGTGCGTCCCTCTCTCTCTATCTCAATTTTCTTTTTCTATATATGTAAAAGGGGATTCATATCTTATTGTTTGTGTGAATTATGGTTTCATGCATGTGTGAACTAAATGTATCGCAACGTCTATTCTGGAGTAATCAAAGTTGGTTTTTTTTTTTACTATTGGTGAATTTCCGATGCTATTTTGGAGTTAGTAGGATATAGTTAGGTTTTTATTGTTATTATTTTAGCTATTTTCTATTGGTCTGATGAACTTTTTAAGAAAAATGTCTTAACATGTTTATGAAGATAGGGATGAGACCTCTAAAGGTAGAGAAGCATATAATGTTGCACCAACAACCTTATAATGGGTCGCCCCACCAGTCTTCTGACTGTTACATCCAAGAACCGTGGACGGAAGGGCTTCACACTCCGAACACATCATATTCGTACCACAATCAAAGTTCACAATGGAGTCTGTTGAATCAACTAAGAAGCACCCATCATCGTTTTCTCATGGTACGGCAAATGATTTATTTGGTGAGTACCAAGATCCAAACTCTAACTTTTCACTACAAAGATGGTCAAGTGCTTGTTTTCCCATTACTTCAACGCAATTTAATGAGTCGGGTTCTTCCTTGCGTCTGCCTATGGTAGTGTTCATATTATAGTCGCCTATACATGATGAGAAAGAGTCGTCTTAATAAGGCCCTCAGGGCTACCGTCTTGTATCTGGCTTTTGATGGTAGTTTAATTATTAGTTACCACATTTTCAGTATTCTATTATATTGTATTTGGACTCTTATTTACGCATCTATGAAATTAATGTGTTAGGATTGTTATTTACTCTATTATATTGTATTTGGTACTTTGCCTAAGAATATGAGATTATGGTATTCATTTTTTTTAACATTGTAAGGTGACTACTGAAAACAAATATAAAAAAATGATAAAAAAAATGTATTCGTTCTATTTATAAAATAAATTTGCAAGTACGTATATGCATAACCAAATTCACTTGGAAAGTCTAAATTTTGAACTTTGTAAACAACCACAGATGGATAGAATAAAATCATTAGCTCAAGTGCTCAAAACATGATAGCACTACAAAATGTAAAAATGGAATTAGGACTATACAATATGGAATAACATAAGAACTACTAAAATTTCATTTAAGCTGAGTTATTAACATGGAAGGGAATATTTAGTTTAACACAATTTTATAATTGACCACGTTAAAACCATACTACATAAGAGCTGACAAAAAGAGTACCAAAAAACAAGAAACATATATAATTAAGTACGATAAAAAAACCAATCATTGGTCATCAAGTATGTTGTCGAAAAAATTAGCGGGACATAACTTCTTTCTTAAAGCCTCGCGATATTTATAATTTTGTTTAAAGACTTCTTGACATAGATCAGCTTCTGGAGAGTGATGCTCGTCCCATCCAGTAATAAACGCACGCATAGGTAATGGCCTAAAATTATTCTTGCTTTGATCAATAATGACCTCACTGTAATAGGTTGTATTAACATAAAGCATGACAATCACATGAGGCTTTTTCGGAGGGGTTGTATGTTGTGGTAAATATGTTGTTGCACCAATGAAAATGTTCATCATAACCACTGCTAAATTATAGTGTGATACAATTACATCATGACAATTACATACCATGTCTCTAGGAAGCTCACCCATTTATGTACAAGTGATATACAAGTGATGTCATTCAAAGAAAATAAGTCACGAATAAAACCGTATCATTTCAATACTCCAAGGATAACAAAATAATAAAAAGGGGAAATTTCAATCTTAACCATAGATCTTATGCGCAGTTTCCTCCAACCATATTCTGTAAACTTTATTCTTGTAGCCTTCAAAACAACACGAAAACCATGATGACCATCTTTGAGTGCATTATTTACCTCCAATATATGATTATGGAAAATGGTTGGAATATGCTCCATATATTTATAAAACTTGGGGACATGTTTTGTGGATAGCGATAATTTTTTACCTTTTTGTTTTTCGTAAATAGAATATTTAGAGGTAAAGGAGGTTAATGATCGTATTTGGTTTTTGGGTTGCTATAGCTAGATCTCCGTTATGTTTCCTTATCCTTATAAGCATGAGTATAATCAAAAGCAGATGCGTCATATTTTGTTGAGTATTCAGCCGTTTTTTCCCCTCGCACATGATGTATTTCGCAGATGTGGTCTGAGTTCAGGTTCTCTTGCTGCAGTATTCGAAGTTTGATGTGGGATTTTAAATTTGCCTTTAAAATTTGATTGTGAGTTTCATCATATCTTTTTTTGTGAGGCCGCAAAGTGCACTCCGATTTTATCTTCTTCTTCATCTATAACTTTGACATCAAACCTTAGTTTTCTCCAGTGCGGATGAATACTTTCTAACGGAATATGGCAACCTCACTCATAATAGTTACGTATAACATGGCGACATGGAATATTATAGACCAATGTTATCTCACATTCAAAGCAGCTTGGGTCTGATGTCGTTTACTCGGGCTGTCTAATATCAGAAAGCAATTAATCTATCGCGTAAGCAGAGCATTTACCTGATATAAAATTATTATATCATAAAAAATTAGCATATTATACAACTATAAAAATATTCAATAAGAATAAATTTTAGCTTTTATTGCTGAAAAAGACACAATGTCATGTGTTCTTTTGACCTTACTCATGTTGCTTCCCAAACACTACTTAATTCTATTGTTTTGAGTTGAAAGCAAGTCACTGATACATGCAAATATGTTTCCGAGGTTACCATTAGATATTTTTATATAAACTTTAGGTGACGCATGAGCACCCTCAAACCCTGTTTAAAAGATTTTTTTTTAGATAATTTGTAAATTTTATTAAAAACATATGAACACATCATGCGAAATCATAAATTTTATACCTATTGGTCGTTCGGCTACCGATATGTTTTAGTCCAACAATCCACAAACTTCTTGTTATGTATGACTAGCAAATTAAACATAATTTCAATGCATTTGGAAATGTTTTATAATAACGCACCAGTTTCATGCGTGCCCCTTCATAATCGTATTTTGTTTTACTATCCATCAACTTTTGCCAATCTATTTTCATTATTTCCCATAAATTTTAGAAACTTTTAGACTTGTTTGTTTGGGTGGAAAATATTTACTCGAAAAATTATTTTCTAGGGAAATTATTTTCCTGGAAATTGTTTTCCCTCTATCGGTTTATTGAATGTTTGGCGATACTTAAATTTTCCATGGAAATTTTCGACTAAGGGCGCGTTTGGCATCGAATTTTGTACTCACAAAATTGCTTTTACAAATAGTTAAAAACTTGCTTAAAATAAGCTACTTGTACCTCTCTTTTTTTACCTATAAAGTGTTTGGCGATACTTAGACTTTCCATGAAAATATCTTGATTAAGGGCGTGTTTGGCATCGACTTTTGTAGTCAAACGATTGTTTTTACAATGAGAAATAAGTTGCTCAAAATAAGCTATTTTTAAAAAATAATGAGAAAAAACTTGTTTAAAAAATAAGTCACTAATAATTTTTTTTTACCTATAAATGACTTATAACTTTTTTTTTATAAGTCATTTTCACTTATTTTAACTTATTGATGATTTAGAAATAAAAATAATAATTTAATTGATAAATTTTAACTTTTGGTGATTTTTATGTGTAAAAGCTAAAAAGTCACCAAATTTCTAACTTCTGTAATTTTGTGCTTTTTTCGAGAAAGCTAACTTTTGAAAATCTAAAAAAAACTAATATATCAAACATCGGTAACTTTTCTAATTAAAAAGAAAAAAAATGAGATAAAATGGATAAAATATATGTATTCGTGAAAATGTTATTTTTCTCTCATGTAGTAAAATGTTTTCCGCCTAATATTGGGTTAGATCAATTTCCCTTATTTTCCTAGAGAAATAGAAAATATTTTGCTTAGTTTCTTATTTTCCTATCAACCAGTCATCCATAAAATTTATTTTAAGAGTGTTGGTCCGTAGGTGTCTAAACCTTAGAGGGGGGGTGAATAAGGTTTTCGTACGTTTTTCGCGAAATAAAAACTATGGATTATTAACTAAGCTAATTAGTGGATTTTATAACTTAAACACTTTCGTTAACAAATTATTGCTAATTTAATCTATGCAAGCAATAAATATGAGCGATAAATAAATGCGAAAAGTAAAAGTTAAGAGAAAAGAAATAACGCAAGATTTATAGAGGTTCGGCAAAACGCGCCTATGTCCTCTCCTCGGTATTTTCACTACCGAGTGTTTCACTAGAATCTTTGTTCCAAGGTTACAACCTAGCGAGCTAATCGACCGATTAAGCTCCCCCTCACTTTATGAGTATCCCGAATGAAAATCCTAGAGCTTTTAAGCTACACTTGCTTGAAAAGCCTCTACCCGATCACTCGCTCACAAATGAGCTTATAAAACACTCTTTTACAAGATTGAATTTGAATGGATCACTCACTAACAAATAATATCTCGATGTTTATAATATTACAATAGTAATACGCTCGAGAATATTTTATAGATACAAGTGAGAAAATTTAGTAGTATAAGCTTGTATGATCTTTGAATTTGAAAGCTTGAAGTTGTGTAAATTGTTGGTTATCTTCAACAATGGATTTGAGGCTTTTTGTAGAGTGAAAATGTTCCATCAATTAATGTATGACCGTTGGCAGTTGTTGAGTAGATTAGCCACTTGTTTGCAGCAGTTTGCCCAATTTTCAGGATAAGCTAAAAAGCTGGAATTTGAAATTCTACAGAAACGATCGGTCGTTTCTGAAAAACGATCGGTCGTTTTTCATCTGTACTCACTGGAAGAAAACATACCTAAAACGATCGGTCGTTTTAAGCCTAGAGATCGGTCGTTTTTACAGTGTACTCACTGGAAGAAATCTACTTCTAAACGATCGGTCGTTTATTGCCTCATGATCAGTCGTTTTTTGTTCTGGCAATGTTTCGGTTTTCTCGACAAACTTCGAAAGTCCGTAACTAGTCCGTTTCAAATCCGATTGAGGTTCCGCTTGAACCGGTGGCTTCGTATTTGTGTAAACTAACATTTCAAACCTTTGACATACTCGATAAATGATTAGTACACAAAAACGAGCTTTTATCATGTTTTACAAATATTATTATCATCAAAATAATCGATTAGAAGAACATCGTTCAACAACGAGGAAAAAAAATTTCTTTGCTATTTTCTCCTTTAAACAAACAGAGCCTTAGAGAACAATAAGTTACATTCAAAGCAATATGAAATCTGCAAAATAGATGGTTTGCATTATCAAATAAAATTTGTACCGCATTTGTCAACGATTGATCCCTATCTGTAGAACTACTCGGGGGCTCTTACAATGTTTTATTATTTTCCTCAAACATTCTAAAGCTCATTCGTAAGTGTGTTGCTTCTCATTACGTAAACAAGCAAACGCAATGCATATTTTTTTTGGGTTTAGTCCCTCAATTTGGAAAAATGACAAGTTGAACCTATTAGTACTATATGTGGAATCCATGCAAATTAAATAGGTAAATGCACGTATTAATTTTACAGAATCTTGATGGGCAAAAAATATATTTTTAAATTGGTTCGTTTTGGTGTTGATCCTATAAAACGACAAAAGCTCATTTTTAACTAGGAGACTACTCACCATTTATTTAACCTTTTTTCTAGCCTCATTACAACGGAAAGTATAGTTCCTGGCTTCGCAAGGCTATCTATCATCGTTCTAAATAAACTCTTTTCATTTTTTTAACTCTACGTGCTTGGAATTGAGCTTCAGGATAAACAGCCATATTATGATTGTGCACCCATATTTGACCTAAAACTTTCAAAAATTGCCAACTTTGTAACACTCTATTCTAAATAAGTAGAAATATTGGCCAAAACTATTGTATCTAGTTGATGGGTTTTTCGGGCTTGTGATCCACGTGTTTGGTACACATCACAATGACCTTACTTTTTCTGGTAAAGTATGGTTTGACATTTTTTGATGAAATTTTTGTTAAAAAAAAACCAAATGCTACTTCTGTCCACTTAAATAATATTTCATTTTATCGATAAATAAATAGAATTAAGAAATTAAAATTTCAAAAAAGATACATAAGTAAAATTGTAAAACGCACCAACTTACTATGTGAATGATTCCTATAATAATACCCCAATTCCAAATAAGGTTGGTTTACTATCTTTATAAAAATCCGATCGAGGAATTTCGGGATTTTCATCATAACTTGTTTGATTTTCTTCAAACTGGCTCGTAAATACTTGTTGTGACGGTCCCGTATAGTCATAATCGTTCGATCTAAATTGATTATTTAAATTTAGATCAGATGAAAAATGAAAATATTGATAGGGGTTAGAGGAAAAATTGGTATTTTCTAAGATATTAGAGGAAAATTGATAATTTGAATACATATTAGATGGAAAAAATGTATTATGATAATCAATTGAAAATTGTGTATGGTGCAAAGTATCGTCTTGATGAGGTAAATTTAAATCATTTTTCAACTATTATAATTGTTATCCATATAATAATTTACAAAGATAATAATGTGAATAAGTGCAAGTTTCTTTGATGTTTACAATGAGGAAATACGTTCGCTTATATAAAGTTTTTTCTATATGTTTCGTCAAATAAAATAGTAAGATAATCTATCTTTCGATAAATCGAATATTTCATTACTTTGTTGTTAAGTCAAATAATTCAATAAAAAAAAAATGGTACTTGTATAAATGTTTATTGATACATTCTGAATAAATAGAATTATAGGGGACTATTAACTTGTTAATTATGTACATAGTGCGACGTATGGTCCGGAAATACATGTAATATATTAGTTTTTTTTTATGATCTGAAAATGTGTGTGATACAAAGTGCATTATAACGAGGCATAAAAAGAGAAACAGAGAGAGTGTTTATAGCGGAGTTTGTCATCATTCAATTCTATAGTTTTTATATTAGTGAACAGTTAGTTTGGTTTTTGTTGGAAAGTTTTTTAGTCCCCATTTTGGGGCTAACAGACAGCCGTAACGTGTTGTCCACAACTGCCAGATTCGGCTGCTGACGTGTCATTAACTAACCCCAAATTCAATTCCATTCTGTTCCGGAGAAAGTGATACACAATTAACAAAACAAAACCAAACCAAACCAAAAATAATAATAAAATAAAACTCTAATATTCTCCCATTTTCAACCCCCATTGCTGCTGCTACATAATTAAATTCCCCCACTTTTTTCATTTAATTAAAAAAAGAGGGGGAAGGTGCCAAAAACACAGGGCGTTGACGACCTCTTTTCGCATTCGTATATGCATATATATATATATGTGTATCGAATTCGATTAGTTCTTCAATTGCCTTGTGTTTCTTTTCATTTTTCCAATCTAGGGCTTCCACATTGCTTTTTTTCGACAGTTTTTGTTTCGGATTTTTCGATTCTAGGTTCATTTTGTGTTTTTTTTTTGGGAGTTTTTAATGCTATCTTGGTATTGTGCCATTGTGAAATCGGTATTTATTTGGGGTTTCGAAGCACATTTTCGCTTTATTATCCGTAATTCGACAGGTTTTGAGGGTTTTTGTATCGGATTTCGATTATAAGGTTTATTTTGTGTTTTTTTTTTAGCTTCTAATGCTAGCTTGGAGTTGTGCCAACGCGAAATCGATATTTATTTGGGGTTTCGAAACACATTGTCGCTATATTTTCCGTAATTTGACAGGTTTTGAGGGTTTTTGTTGGGAATTTTGAATATAAGGCTTATTTTTGTGGATCTTGATAATTGTTTTTAGAGCTTCTAATGCTAGCTTGGAGTTTTAGCTATGCGAAACTGACTTTTATTTGGGATTTTGAAATATTTTGTAACATTTTATCGAGGCTCTGTGGTTTCCTGTAATCTAGAGTTTCCACATTGTGCCTTTTCTAGCTCGATTTCCCACACAATCTGCAAGGTCGAGGGTTTGTGTCGGGGATTCGATTCTAGGGTTTTTGTGGATTGTCTGAGTTGTATTGGAGTGCGATTTTAACGAGTTCTTTTTGGGGTTATCATTACGTTCTAGCGCTACGCTTCTGGAATTTTGGTTGGAATTGGTGGTATTTGAAGTTTGATGCTATTTTCAAGATTCACATTATTCAAAGTTTCGATACATTTCTAGTCTTTGAAGGCTGGCGTTAAGTTCAGGGCTTGTTATTGCTGGTTGAAGTCACTTTGTGTGGTTCCTGGCGTATTGATTATTGAAATTTATTGCATTCCGGAGTTTTATGTATACAAAATTTGATTAGTGTTGAGGTTGTATCTTGGCACATGAAAATTCTAAGAATTGTTTTGTCCAAATGGGTATTTCGCCTTGCCTGATATTCCGACTTGAATGGCTGATACTCAAAGAGGTAGTCTCGGGGATAGGGATCTAGGCCAGGTAGTTACACTCATTTCTTTGTGTGTGTATGTGTTTATCCTATGCCATGGGAATTATTCGAAATTCATATTGAAGATTCTAGCTTTTTCAGTCAGACAGCTCAAAAAGTTTAGCCTGGCTTAGTTTAAAGTTGACCAACCAAATACAATACAACTTGAAAGATAAAAAAAAACAGAAAACAAGACGAGAGGGTTACATTGCTATCACTTGTGACTGCAGAGTGATTAAAAATGTACTTATACTCTACAAGACCTTCAAGTTTCAACTACTTAGTGATGGTATTCATGCTAGGCTGACAACCTTCTAGAAGCACTAACTAGTTATTAGTATAAGTAGTGAACACTAAACAGATATGCTCGTATACACTCGAATGGTTCCACCTGTGACTAAACTTGGAAAATTAATTTTGCCCTTTCTGCACCGATTTACAGGCTATTACCGCACTTAAGAAGGGGGCATATTTGCTCAAATACGGGCGAAGAGGAAAACCAAAATTCTGCCCTTTTCGACTTTCCGCTGTAAGTAGCCTAAGAATTAAGAAACGTTTCATCACTTTTACAGTGGAAGTTGCTGACAGGCTGAGAAATTACCTCACACACACATAATTATTTATATGCACTAACCACATAGTCGAATTTCAATATATGTCGAAATCTGTTTCCTTTTTGGGAATTTGTGCATACACCTTATTATGCTGGAAGCCAACCCAGAGTCAATGTTTGGTGTTTTCAAAGGATTTATGGAGAATTTTGCGCATTTATTCTATTTTATTATGCTATGAGAATAGTTATCAAATGCAGATTTGTTTGAAATTGTTTTTCTCTACGGAGCGTCCCCTCGGACCAACAAATTACACCTGAAGTATAATCAAAAGTCCTGAATGTATCATGAACTTGTCATTTGTTGCTTATTTTTGGCTATATTGATATGTATATCAGTCTCTCTTTTTTATTTTATTTTAAAAAAAAACAGGTCTATCTCTTTAGCGTTTCCATAAATTCAGGTTGTTTGTGCTGATTACATTTGCAGGATGAATCTGCATTATTATGGTACCATGGAAAAGAAGAAAGACAGCTTGAATTACGTTGTGTTTCGAGAATAATTCCGGGACAACGTACTGTAAGTTGTTTCCCCTCTCCCTCTCTCTCTTCATGTCTTGATTTGTCTGTAGATAGACATAATTTTGTTGTTGTAAGACTACGTTTGAGGTGTAATTTTCAATGTCAAAAGTGAAAAACAGTTTTTGACCATCAACCCGCACCTCACTAATCTTTAATTTCGAATACAGTTAGCTATTTCACTCATCTGCTCTTTCCTCATATTTTGGATCTTCTTTTTTTAGTTTATTTTTTCCAAAGTAAGTTTCTACTTTTGTTTATCTTTCATCTTGTCCTCCGTTATATTAAGGACAAACAAATCATAATATTAGTTAGAAGAGAGGAGTGCATCAAAAGTTTGACATTTTATAGTTGAAAGGACAAATTAAACTATAAGGGGTGGACAAGGCTCAAAGTTCAAGTTTTGAGAACTATCTATCCCGATTTCAATGATGTAGGACCAGTTTTACCTCTTAAAGTGTGCTGCCATACGATTGCTAACTGATACTTTACATTTGCATCAAATAAGTTTGTGGTGAGAAAGTCTAAGACTTGTTCAATTAAGTTTTAAATTCCAACGCTTGCTGTAAGGTTTTGTGAATGAACCCGGTCCAAAGTCACTTTTTATATTATATATATTTTTGTTGACAGGCAATATTCAAGCGGTACCCACGGCCTGAGAAAGAATATCAGTCCTTCTCTCTCATCTACAGTGACAGATCCTTGGATTTGGTGGGTCCTTTTCTCCCCCCTGTTTGTTTCTCCATCGCCTGGAGAATAAACAAATATACACCAAAATATAGCTACGTGCCTGTGAGATAAACTTGATTTGTTCAAGTACCAAAAGAACCAGCTACTCTCTTTTTACTTGTTGATTTTTTTTGATCTTTTATAAACTCAATAAGTTTTAAAATCAAAGAACTTTTGATGTTTGTTTTAAAGTTTCATGAATTTTTATTTTCTGAAACTCAAGAATGATTTCTCTGAACACTCCTTCTTAACAAATAACTTATGGTCAGATTTGTAAGGATAAGGACGAAGCTGAGGTATGGTTTGTTGGTCTAAAGGCGTTGATTTCACGTGGTAACTTCCGCCATTTTAAATCCGAAGGAAGAATAGAAAGTATGACAGTCGATAGTCCAAATGCTAAGAGAATTTATCCTTCCATTCCTTTGGTAATATCCTTTTATTCCTTTAATACTTTTTTCTGGTGCTACTTCTATTATATTTTTATTATCCCTTTAGAAGTTCCAAAAATAATTCACATCCAGCTTTTACAATTTTCTGCTTCACAGTTTTGAGTTCTTTCCGCCATTGTCATTTCCTTTCCTTTTTCTCTATTTCATTATCGTCCAATTATTATTTTTTCCTACTTAACAGGTTCGAGTCCCTTTCATTTATGTCATCTTTTTTCTGTTTCAAATCAGGAGGAAGGAGAAACCCAACGAGTTGAAAGTCTTCCTCTGAGTAGACTGGGTAAGGCATTCGCCGACATAATCACTTACACAGCTTTAACCACCAAAGTTCAAACTCAATCTGAAAACAAAGTTCAGACACAATTGGAAAATAAAAATGAGTCTCAACCCGAGAATAAAGTTCAGCCTCAATCCGAAGATAAAGTTCAACCTCAAAGTGAAACCAAATTCCAGACTCAGTCAGAACAAGTTGCCAACTATCTTAGCTCACCGCCATCTATAGCCGTAGAAAGTTCTAATGGTCGTAGTTCAACTGCTGAAACTTTTCGCGTGAGTTTATCTAGTGCTGTAAGTTCATCAAGCCATGGTTCTTACCGCGAAGATTTTGAAGCTTTAGGCGATGTTTTCATTTGGGGAGAGGGAATCGGCGATGGGGTCCTAGGTGGTGGTGTTCACAAAATCGGTAGTTCAGTAAGTAATACAATCGATGCTTTTTTGCCAAAATCTCTAGAGTCGACAACCGTCCTAGATGTTTATAATATTGCATGTGGGTGTAAACATGCTATGTTAGTTACAAAACAAGGGGAAATCTTTAGTTGGGGAGAGGAGGAAGGGGGAAGGTTAGGGCATGGAGTAGAATACGATATTCCACAACCAAAACGTATAGATATGCTTAGTGGGTTAAACGTTGAATTTGTGGCATGCGGGGAATATCACTCTTGTGCTGTTACTTTCTCCGGAGATCTTTACACTTGGGGTGATGGTACGTATAAATCCGGTTTGCTTGGGCATGGGAATTCGTCTAGCTATTGCATTCCTAGAAAAGTATATGGTCTCATGGATGGTATACGCGTATCTAATATCTCGTGCGGGCCTTGGCATACAGCTGTTGTTACATCTTCAGGGCAATTGTATACGTTTGGTGATGGAACTTTTGGGGCATTAGGTCATGGAGATCATTCCAGTACAGGTATGTGTATATATGTTCTGGGTAAATCTGAGCACAGACAAATCAGTTGTGACTGCGTTTAGTTGTAGGGGAAAGTGGGCAACTATATCAATTGCTTACATGATTCTACTTTCTCCATCCCACTAAGATATGCCAACGGAAATTTTCAAACTGGTTAAAACAAGATAGTTGTTACAATAAACGTTCTCATATGTTTAGTATTATACCTCTGTTTTAATAATAATAACTTGTATATTTTGAAATACCAATGAATTAATCATGGACGCATAAATGTAAAGTAAGAAATTAATGCTAGTCAAAAGACAGAAAGTTTCCCATATTTTCAGACAGACTAGAAAGGAAACCAAAGATATATTTGTGGGATGTAGGGAGAACTAACTTTATCGTATTCAATAATTTTAATTACACTTATGAATTGTCATTTAATAAGGTACTCCAAGAGAAGTGGAAACTTTACGAGGCTTCCGTACTATAAGGGCGGCTTGTGGAGTATGGCATACTGCCGCAGTTGTTGAAGTGTTAGAGGGAGAGGAAGAAATGTGCCCACTTGGAAAATTGTTCACATGGGGTAGTGGGGATAAAGGCCAACTTGGACATGGTGATAAAGAACCTAGACTATTACCCAAATGTGTATCTAGTACAGATAATGCAAGCTTTTATCAAGTTGCTTGTGGGCATAGTTTAACCGCTGCTCTAACGAGTTCTGGACGAGTATACATAATGGGTAAACCTTTAGCTGGTTTAACACCTACATGTGTTGAAAATACAATTGGTGATTACTTTATTGAGGAAGTTGCTTGTGGATCCCAACACATTGTGGTTTTGACTGCTAAAAATGAGGTTTACACATGGGGAAAAGGGGCCAATGGCCAGTTGGGCCATGGAGATAGCAATGACCGAAATACCCCCACACTGGTTTCATTTTTGAAAGATAAACAAGTGAAGAAAGTATTCTGCGGTGCTAACTTTACCGCTGCTATATGTCTTCATAAGTTGGCAACAACAGCAGACAATTCTATGTGCTCTGGTTGTCGTAACTTATTTAATTTTAGAAGAAAACGTCATAATTGTTACAACTGTGGTTTGGTGTTTTGCAAAGTATGTACCACCAGGAAATCACTTAAGGCTTCATTGGCTCCGAATATGACCAAACCGTATCGTGTTTGTGATGATTGCTTCAATAAGCTAAAAAGAGTTCCGGAAACTGGATATGTTGGTCGAATTCCAAAAGCCCAAAGCAGAAATTCGCTTACCAAGTACAATGAGGCAGCGCAGTTTACTAGGATTTCATCTACTGACTCTGTAAATCTCTCAGAAGCCAAAATTTTAATAATGAATATGAAAGACGACATGAATGATACACGCCTCTTTCCCCGTGTTAATGAAATTCTTGAGAGAGAAAGTGTTTCTCTTAAAAGTTCTTCGATTGGAGCGACCAAATATGTGTTCTCCACTTTATCTTCTTCTGTTCCAAAAACCATTTCTCGAACTCCATCTCCTGTTTCAAAATTGACTATTGCAACGTTGGCACCTATAAGTTCACTTCGTACGTCAGATGTATCACCTGGCGAGTCAAAGCAGAAAAATGAAAGACTATCTGAGGAGGTTGCTTATTTAAAAAAACAGGTAACCAGATATTGTGACATGAAACTGCTTAATTTCTTCACCAATATTTATTTATAAGTCTTTAAGTTTATCTTTAAACTATTATTTCAATAGCCGATTTCTAAAATAATCATATAGTGGCTTGACAATGTGTCAATACTGGACTTTTATAAAAAATTCATGCCAGACTTTTAGAAAAAATCAGGAAAATTTTGTCCTGACTTCAGAGGAACTCAGGGACTTTGTGAGCCATGAAATGGTATATGAAATGATGAGATCATATCTGTCGGATCAACCAGTGTTTACTACTCTGTTATCGTGCTGGTTTTAAGTACTTGGTTATATAATGATTTAATTTCCAACCAAAAGATAAAGACTGCAGCAGTTTATGTTCTGTAGAAGCTAATGATATTTATGTTTGGTAAGATAAATCTTATTATGAATGTGTATTCATAAAGATGAGGTTGTCTTCAAACTGGTCATTAAAGGGCCATGCTGCAATTGTAATGAATCAGTTAATTGCGCCCCTTTCTAAAATGTTGGCAAGGATTTGTAAACTGCTCTTTTTCTTTTTTCCTTCCCAATTTCGGCTAACAGAAAGGTTTTCTTTTAATCTTTTTGAAAATTGATTTAAATCATGTAGGTTCACGATCTTAAGAACAGGTACCTAAGTCTTGAAGCTGAGCTGGAGAAAAAGGAGGAGATATTGAAAGAAGCAACCGAATTAGCAGCCAATGAAGCTGAGAAATGTAAAGCTGCAAAGGAAGTTATCAAGTCTCTAACTACACAGGTACTAAAGCTTTAAATAAAGCTGCAAATGATTTGTCTTGATTTTCGGTACCTTTGTCTTGTAGGACACTTTACCTGTTCTATCCGTGTGTACTACAGTTAAATACTTTTGTAATGGTTCTTGGATGTGTTCTGTGGTATAGTACATTCTATCTCAATAATTTTGTTCTTCTTGGTTAAGCTGAAGAGAGTGTTTCACATAGTGTGTTTGTATCTGAGAATGAATAAGACTAATCTGTGTATATGTTCATGTATAGATAAATTTCTTTTATAGTATCTAGGTACATGTTTTGTTAAAATTAAGTTTATTTATTCCTAAACTCATGTATTGTTTCTTCATTCAATTCATGTAGTCTGTTCATTCAATGCATGTCTGTAATGCAATTCTTAGTCGAACCTCTTCCTCCAGGATATTTATAGATATAAAAGCAGACCTTGACTAAAAGTGCATTAATATTTTTTGTTGGTGTAAGAAAGATGAAGTCATGACTCATGGCTGATCCGAAATTCTTAAAGACTCAAGGCATCTGCACACCAATTTTTTAAAGTTGTGGTTGTGGGCAACTATTATGCAGTTACTGTGCTAATTCACCGGAGATTCATTTTTTTCTAACAGTTAAAAGAGGTATCAGAAAAGGTCTCAGCAAAGGTGTCCGTAAAGTTTACAGAAAATGTTTCAGCAAATGTGTTGGAAAAGGTTTCAGCAAAGGTGTCAGAAGAGGTATCTGAAAAGGTGTCCGTAAAGGTTTCAGAAAAGGTTTCAGCAAATGCATTCGAAAAGGTTTCAGCAAAGGTGTCCGAAAAGGTTTTAGCAAATGTGTCAGAAGAGGTGTCCGAAAAGGTGTCTGTAAAGATTTCAGAAAAGGTTTCAGCAAATGTGTTTGAAAAGCTTTCAGCAAAGGTGTCCGAAAAGGTTTCAGAAAAGGCAAATGTGTCAGAAGAGGTGTCAGAAAAGGTGTCAGAAAATGTGCCAGCAAAAATGTCCAAAAAGTTGTCAGAAAATGTGTCAGAAAAGATTTTAGAAAAGGTGTCAGAAAGGCATATTGTGAATAGAAGATTGGAATCTGTAGCTAGACACGGTTTTGCTGACCCCGATTCACCCTCAAGTGAGAGAAATGAAGTGAGCCATAATTCTCCTAATTCTGAGTCCACCACCAATTCAAGTGATTCACCTTTATCTAATGGGAAAAAGGGTTCAAAGGACAAAGGGGAGTGGGTGGTGCAAGACGAACCAGGGGTGTATATAACTCTTTCCTATTTGGGAGAAGGTCAACATGAACTTAAACGAGTTCGCTTCAGGTAATTATCTGTTTAAGTTTTTCTTATTTTGCTTTAAAATAATAGGAACTGAAAAATGAATATATTTCATAGTGCTGAATAACTTAAAACCAATCCTTTCCGTGTCTTGTCGGATACCATTTCGGGATTATTGTGTTGCAACTTTCTTTGAGCTCCGCTTTATGTGTTTTTTTGCTTATAAATGCAGCGGATGAAAGTTGACAAGCCTGAAAGCTTAGGGTTTTTTTTCTTACTTGTAAAGGCTAGATGATTTAATCAACTTCTTTCTTATCGTGAAATAAGCCTGGTTACTTTCTTGTAAGATGCAACTAAACAAGGCTGCTTCCATGTTCTTGCCTTATTCCAGCGTAGGGAATGTTCGTAAATTTTCAGGACTGTGATAAAATGATACTACTGAGTTTTTTGCCCCTACCAGCTTTAAAATATTGATACGACCAATGTACAAGGTAGTGGAGTTTTAGACAAGTGTGAATGATTTGATACTAGCATACTGAGCTAAACTTCTCCGAGAAGTACGTTAGCTGTCAAACAGAATACAATAACTGATTCTTCTATTGTTTGCTGTAATTGAAAAAAAAGGTCCCACACAAGCTTTTAGATGCTCGTTTCCCATAGAAGAATACTCGAACCATTGCCGTTTATTCTCCATACAGAAATAGAATTGAAATTTTACGTTTTACAAAGAAATATGAAACCTTATGAAAATGATTCAAACTTTTTGGACATCTTGCAAGACAAACACATGATCAGATGTTTTCTAGTCAACTTTGAATAATGTAAACTTAATGAGAAAGTATAATAATTTCTTATAAACTAATGAATTTATTACATTATATATATGGGAAAGGATCAAGGGGACATTAAATTGAACATATAAAAAAAAAACTCAGCCCTTGAAATCCTTCCAAACAAAGGCTGAAATTAAACTGTTGTCTAGACTCCGTTTATTATGTATGGAGTGAGAGTGAGTGAGTGAGAGAGAGATGTGTGTGTGTGTGAATAATAATTAATAACCCTTCGTAAAGTATTTTATACAAAAAGATTATTATACCTGTCCTTAAAATGTCCCGTTGCTTTCCGGCATTTATGTAAATAACTATGCCTGACTAATAGCACTCTTGCTGGCTTGAGAAGATAACTTTACCGAATCACTATACATGAGATGGTAAGTTTCTCCAAGACTTGTTGCGCTTACATGTTCAAAAGTTGATACAAACCTAAGAAAAGATTTGTAAACATAGGCTTACCTCGATTCGTAAGCAATGCTTTTTTCGGTTTAACTTTTAATACAAATGAAAGCATGAGCCAAGCCAACCAAGGGAAATGTAGCTCTATTACTCGTAGATGCAATTATTATGACTGCATTTGTATATGTCCCATATCCTATATAGCAACAGAATTAACTGCTACTTCTATTTGTTTCGTTATATAGTGTAATAGAGAAATATTGCCCTCAGGTAGATGCACATGCATAATGGTACATTTGATCGATAACTTTATTATCCAAATTTTCAGCCGGAAGCGTTTTACTGAAGAACAAGCAGAGAAATGGTGGGCTGATAATGCGACGCAAGTATGTGAACGACATAATATACGAGCAGGGTAAAACATAGCTAACTCTTTTATGTGTTCCACTCGATGGCAAAGGAGGCCAATGTGCTTCTCTTTCTTAATCCATCTCCCCTGGAATGCGTAAATTTGAAAGAGATTTGGATCATTCAGGTGGGCAACATGGGTTCGACTCATAAGTAGTCTAACAAGCGAAAAGAAGTAGGTTGTAAGTAATGTTATTGTAGAAATGGAAATCCATTTTGAGGAATATGGACAAATATCTATTTTTGTAGTTGTACATTTACTTTTTTGACAGATCAAGTTCAGCCTTTTGATGTTTTCTAGTAATGTACTTCCATTTTGAACTTTGTTCTGTGTCGTATTTATGAACACAGGATATACGGGGTTAGGCGTCTCGACACTTTATGGTTGAACTCTAGTCCACTGAACAGTACATTTTTACTATATGAATGGGGATTTACAAGTGTTACAATATATATCGACAAAGATGCTACACTACCCAGTTCTCACTAATATTTTCCCTCCTGTTTTCTCAGTATGTTTAAGCTTAGGAGGAGGAGCATGCTATTTATAATAAGTGAGGGACATGTCATTTGCGCTAACATGGAACACCCATGGATTTTTACACACGTTGGGCATCACAGATTCACAGTGGAAGTAATTAAAATTGTTGACAATAATGACAATGGGAAAGTGCAGAAGCTTCAAATATGAAAACAAAGAACTTAAGGGTGAATGAAGAACCTAGACGTATGTATAATTGTCAAGCATCGATAAACTCACATCAACAAAGAACAATTTACGGATGTACAAGAATCGAGAAAATGCTTACAGCATAAGACTTGGAACTTCAAGCCTTTCTTCTCCCCCCTATTCTGCCAAATATCTCTATTATTTTCTAAACCAACAAAGTAAAATTAAATTCGCCTATAGTCTCTGACTAGTCACTATGAGCTGGTTTGGATGTAACTTTTAAGTTTTTTTTGTTTATACGTTTTGAGTCTTCACGAATAAGTTGTAGTTCATTTGGTTGGTCACTAAAACCAGTGCTTCTTGAAACCAACTTTTTTCTTAGTCGCAACTAAGCCAATTTATTTTCTTAAGATCTTCTTGCCAATCAAGCTCAATTATACTCAAACCGGTTTCCTTCACTCCATTCACCACATCATCCTCCCGTCTGATTTCGTTTCTTTTTTCTATAAAACCAAAACCCATATCTATGGGTAGTCTCCCTGCAATGGCATACGTACTTGAGAGAACCATTTCGTCTGAAGGGTGTCCACCGTACTGATCGTTCAAAATTTTCTTCACATGTTTTGCCAACTCAACATCCCCATAAACCCGACATGCTGAAAGTAACGATCTCCAAGCAGTCTCGTCTCTCTCTACAGGCAAACTATGCACAAGTCTATACGCTTCGTATAATAACCCTGCACGACCCAAAAGATCTATTATACACCCATAGTGTTCCGCCTTAGGTGTCAAATTATAATCTCGAGCCATACTCTCGAAACACTCGATACCCTCGTTGACTAGTCCTCCATGGCTACAAGCATTTAGAGCTACCAGAAAAGTGACACTATTCGGGATTATATTTTCCATTTTCATGTTTCCTAAAAAGGCAATCGCGTCCTTTGGATACCCGTTTATTCCACAACCTGATATCATGGTCGTCCAAGTTTTTACGTCTCTACTATTCATCATATTGAAAACGTCGATTGCTTTTTGTAGCAACCCGGATTTGCAATATAAATCCACAATAGCTGTCCCAAGAACTGTATCCACCACTAATCCTTCGTCATCAATGTATCCACATATGCTTTGACCAATACTTAGAGCTTCATTGACCACGCAAGCCGAAATTAACCCTGACAAAGTCGACGAATTAGGTTTCAAGTCTGAAACTTTCATCGACTTTACTAAGTCGAGTGCTGTTTCTAAATCCCCGTACTTGGCGTATCTGCTTATCAGACAGTTCCATGCAACGACATCTTTCACAAGAGCCTCGTCAAACACCTTTTTCGCCAAACCAACATCACCAAAATCCGCATACATAGCAATAAACGCAGTCACAACTTTTGTATGCATGTATAGCCTAACCTTTATGCAATACCCATGTAACAACTCTCCCAATAAAACATAATCCAAACGACTCACAGCAGACACAATACTCAACACATTGGTTACACCGATTCCTAAACCGTGTCTATACAACCGAATGAATAAATCCACTACCAACATGGGCTTAGACTCATGTAGATACCCATCCATCAAAATAGCCCACGAGACCAAATCCAAGTTTTTTGGAAACTCATCGAACACTCGGCGAGCAACATCCACAAAACCACAAACGCAATAAAATCGTATCAACCCATTCCTCACGTTCACAATCCGATCAAACCCATTTCTTACAACAATTGAATGAACCCCTAAACCATACCAAGCATCACACACCCTAGCACACGACTTAATAACCGAGATAAAACAAAACCGGTCTAACAAAACATTACATGCCCTCATTCGGTTAAACAAAAAGATAGCATCTTTTGGGCAATCCCCAATGGAGTAGCCCCTAAGCATAGTACTAAACATAAAAAGATTGGGTTTTTTAATACTATTAAAAAGTGAAGATGCATATTGGATATCTATTAAAGATGAAGATGCTAAGAGCTTGCTTAGCTTGAAGGGTTCATGGAATAAACCAGATTTAATCAATGAGCAATGAATTTGTAAGAGATGACAAGTATTTTGGCATGAGCTTAGTAAATAAATGAGGTTTTGACCTTGTGGGGATGGGAAAGTGGTGAAACTGTGTTGTTGGGAAGAGATTGTGATCCAAAATCTATGGGTTTGTTTGATACTTGACCTCACTACTTTGGAGATCATTAAAATGCTTCTATTAGACAAATGAGATGGCCGTACTATTATATATATATATATATATACATATATATTATTTTTATTTTTCTACAGGATATATGCTACAAGATGGCCGTACTACAGTGTTAGTAGTATTCAGACTATCAATACATTCGAACTATCAATACATTCGAACTTTGACAAGATAAAAAAAAAGACGGTATTAATATTATATACTTAAAATACAAATTAAGTGTTTTTTTTTTTTTTATTGGAGCAAGACTATTTTAAAAATTTACTTTTTTGTCCAAAGTAATAAATCTAATAAAATACAATCCATGAGACAAAGTATTCCCACCCTATATTCCATTATAATTGAAACATTTTTTTTAAATTTTAAAAAATACATCTTATAGTTAGTAGTATATGCAATATCAATATTATTGTGATGTATAGTATATAGAGATAGAATAGGTATAGTATATAGAGATAGAAGTAAGGAGAGTGAACAATATTGTTTATTGATCACTATAATGAAGGTATAAAATACAAGACCCATAATACTTTTTATATAGATAGAGTTAGAGCTGGTCAAAAAACCGAAAAAACCGAAGCGAATCGATAATCGAACCGAAAAAAACCAAAACCGAAAAACCGAAAAAATTTCAGATCGGTTTCGGTTTTCAGTAAAACCGAACCGAAAAAGATCGAAACCGAAAAAAACCGAAAAAACCCGAAAAAAACCCGAAAAAGACCGAAAAATAAAAAATAAAACTGAAAAATAACCGAAAAAAACCGAAACTGGACTGAAAAAACCGGTCCGGTCGGTCCAAAAAATAAAAAAACCGAAACCAAAAAAACCGAACCGAAAAATATGCCCGGTTTCGGTTTCGATTTTGTCAAAAACCGAACCGAACTCAGCCCCTAGATAGAGTGGTAGGTTTACAAGCCCACTTAGTCCTAACTAAACCCCATAAAGTACAAGCCCGAGACATCCACTAGAATATTGTAGGGCTGGACGGAAAACCGGAAAAACCGGACCGGACCGATAACCGAACCGAAAAACCGAAAAAATTTCGGGTCGGTTTCGGTTTTCAATAAAACCGAACCGAAAAAGACCGAAACAAAAAAAAAACGAAAAAGACCGAAAAATAATCGAAAAACCAAAACTGGACCAAAAAACCGGTTCGGTTCAGTCTAAAAAATAAAAAGACAGAAACCGAAAAAAATCGAACAACAAAATATGCTCGGTTTCGGTTTTGCTAAAAACGGAACCGAACTGGACCGAACCCAGCCCTAGAATCTTGTAGAGTCTTCTAGAACCTTCTATAACACTCCCCCTTGTACGTCTTGAGTTCTTCATTTTCATGCAGTCGATCTAAGTCGAGTTCATTTGCAGTGTTAAACACATAAATACCTTAGGTCCGGAAAACCCAGTGTGGGACAAAATCGGTACCTAGGACAAACTGTGTAGTCGAATGATATATGCCGAAATACTATGTAAGTAACTAACCACAAAGCAATGTGTCTCATCAAAACCTTGACAGAGCAAACCCAATGGAAAAATCTCTGATCGGAGGAAAAAAAGTACAACAATGGTAGTAGTGGGGGATCAACCACAAAATAGGTGTATCATCAAAACCTTGCCAGAGTAAACCCAGTGGGAAAAACCTCTGGTCGAAGGACAAAAGAATGCATAGTGGTAAGAAGTATATGACAGAATACTCCCCCTGATTTCAGCAATCCTAAGTGAGATATAATAGGAACGTGTCTCACTAAAAACCTTGCCAAGGAAAACACAGTGGGAAAAAACCTTGGACTAAGGACAAAAAGAGTACACAAGCATACAACAGGATGCTCCCCCTCACTTGCACATGACAGGATGCGAGGATTTCAACTCCGAAATAAAATGTCGCTCTAAGGTAGCTCAGATATCCTACATAGGCCAATCGCCCGTACGTGCTTCTGAAAAGAATGTTTTGGCAATGACTTGGTGAACAAGTCAGCGTGGTTATTCTCTAAAACAATATGATTCACTTCAATCTTTTGAAGCGTTTGTTGTTCATGTGTAAAGAACAACTTCGGCGATATATGTTTAGTGGGATCACCTTTGACGTAACCATGCTTCGCTTGATCAATCACAATGGTGTTGTCCTTATAAATAACAACTGGTTCATCATGATCATAAGGTAGATCACAGGTGCTTTGAATATGGCCAATAACTGCTCGATGTCAAACACACTCTCTAGTCGTCTCATAGAGCGTGAGTAGCTCAGAGTGGTTAGTCAAAATAGCCACTAGAGTCTATTTACGAGACCTCCAGGATATCTCCATATTCCCAATGGTAAATACATAATCATATTGGGAACGTCCCTTGTGTGGGTCTGATAAGAAACCATCATCGACATAGCCGAAAAATATTGCGTTATTTCAAGGATCAATGGAGCTAGTCCAGTGGCGGCATGTTGGCGCGGTGTTGTGTCGGGCTAGACAATTCACATCGAATGAGATGTTCGGTCTAGTACATTGGCCCAAGTATAATAGTGCGCCTATTGCAGCCAAATATGAACACTCGGGACTCAATATCTCTTCATTGTCCTTCTTTGGATGGAAGGAGTCCTTATTAATGTTTAGAGAGCAGACAATCAAGGGAGTGGAGGAAGGCTTAGCGTCATTATGACTAAAGCGCATCAACACCTTTTAGGTATAGTTTTCTTGATGGACTAAAATTCCATCTTTACGGTGCTCGATCTGCAGGCCGAGGCAATACCGTGTTCCCAAGATTTTTCATCTCGAATTCCTACGTCAAGATTTCAGCAGTTTCGAAAAACTCTTTCGAGATTCTTATGAGATTCATATCATCTACATAGACTGCGATAATCGTGTATCATGAAGTGTATTTCTTTATGAACACTCATGTGCATAGTTCATTATTAACATATCCCAAGCTAATCAAGTGTTCGCTTAGACGGTTATACCACATCCGTCCAAATTGTTTCAATCCATATAGTGATCATCTCAGTCTAATTGAGAACGTGTTCCATGGTCAGGAACTACTTGATTCAGGCAACTTAAGTCCATCAAGGACTCTCATGTAAATCTCTGTGTACAGATCCCCGAAGAGATATGTTGTGACCACATCCATGAGCTGTATATTCATTTTTTCGGAAACTACTAAACTGATTAAGTAGCGGAATGTAAGAACGTCCATTACGGGAGAATGCGTCTCATCGTAATCAATTTCAAGGTGTTGAGAGAAACCTTGCACCACGAGGCGAGCTTTGTATCTAAAAATCTCATTATTCTCATCATGCTTACTTGCAAAAACCCATTTATGACCAACTGGTCTAACATTGGGTGGTGTTGGAGCGACAAGTCCAAACATTTTTCGTTTCGTTAAGGAATCCAATTCAGCCTAGATTGTTTGTTTCCATCGAGGTCAGTCCATTCTTCGCTGATACTCATCAACGGTACGAGGTTCCATGTCATCATTTCTCATAATGTTAGTGGCCACTGCGTATATGAACACATCATCGATGACAGTCTCGTTTTGCTTCAAAATATCGTCTAAACTAGTATAATCAGCAGATATTTCGAGGTTATCAGGATGATTAAGAACTGTTGTTTCATCTGAAACACGCTCCTCTAATACATCACCGTGATCCTTAATGATCTCGGGTGGCAAAACGGATGCGACGGGATTTCTCCTCTTTCGAGGCAGAACATCCTTGAAACCGGCTGACCTTCCTCTTTTCTTAGAAAGGGCGGTGAATTGGACGACCGACGGCAGCGTCCTTTCCTCGGTGGGTACAACCGGAGCAACATGTTCAATCGGAACACGGTGTCTCATAGGGACGTCTATCCTTGCAGGCACATTTGCAGTAGCTATATCTGATCTCGTGACATTTGTTAGGTCATTAAATGCATCTGGTATTTGATTTGCAACATTTTGCAGACCTAGAATTCTCTGCACTTCCTTATCATTATGTGCAGTTAGAGGATCTAGATGAGACATAGTGGGTACATGCCACGTTAATTCACGTCGTTCCTCATCAACGTTAAGGTGCATTTCTTCCCCTAATGACGGGAAGAATATCTCATCAAAGTCACAATCCGCATGTCTAGCGGTAAATAGATTGCATGTGAAGTGATCTAATTAGCGTATTATGGACATGGATTCATAATCGACCGTTGTTTCTGAGGTCCAAATTTGGAATGCTTAGGCAACTCAATTGGAACGTTGATTAAACACTCAAACACGCGTAAATGTGAGCATCAGGCTCATATCTAGTTACCAACTGGTACGCGGATAGTGGTTGGGTGGTCGTGGGCCTCAGACGGACCAACGCAGCAGTATGCAAAATAGCATTGCCCCACGGAGAAATGGGAAGTTTGGTGCAATAACCAAAGTTATCGCAATTAGTTGTAACTGCTTAATGAAAGCTTCTGCAAGTCCGTTTTGGGTATGAACATACGCAAGTGGGTGTTCAATATTAATTCCCAAAGTCATGCAATAGTCGTCGAATGTTTTCAATGTGAACTCTGCGGCATTATCAGTTTTTCGTGTAAGTAATAATTCAGGGACCACGTGTGTAATTTTAGTATACTCCTTATTATAGTTTACAACATTATTACAATTTCAGTCATTACTTTCAGAAAAAATTCAGTTTGGTCATTTATAAATTAACATTCACATCCAATAGTTTACAACAAATTACAAAACAGTCGTACTGTTTTGTTTTCACTATATAACATATCAGTCCGGCAGAATACTATATGTCCCATTGTCTAACACATGTGTTCCGTAGAAATAATTCAATACTAAACAACATACGTTTATTACCGTGTACATGTGTTTAAATAAGGTCATACTTAAAAAAAAAAAAATCATGCCAATCAATTTACTAGAGTACTCGTTGTTATACAGGCTAATTCAATTATGTATCACAAGGTTGTATTTATTTCATGCCATACAGATTTACACGTGATATTTTGGATTTACTCATGCAATAGTAGTAACAATATGTAACATCAACGTGTACATGTTGGTGATTATATAGGACAATTATCAACATGAAACAACAATATACGTGTTATCAAGGGGGTTTTCCAAACAAAAAACAATACATGCAGTATGTCAATTTATTTTAAACGTATAGCTAGCTACTAATCCAACAAGGTAACACAACAAAAATAACATACACATGCATGGATTATATACATATTATGCTTTAGTTATTCATGTTACTAATTAAATAGTCAGTATGTTTATATGCACATATAACTTAATTAATATATATACCGACATAGTATAGAGATTACGTGTGAGAAAGGCATATAGTTTTATCAAGGTTCAAATTTATGTATCTTGCTCATTTATGTTGGTGAATGTCGATATAACAAAATCTTAAAAATCCGGATAAACCTCTGGATTTATACTGTAATATTCAGTTCTAGCTGTACTCTGATCTCTGAAAGCAGTGTTGATAACGTGTTATGATATTATTAGCTATATGTATAGTTGATCACATCTCGTCTGTTGCTATTTGAGCATTGACGGAGCTTGTCTTGATAGTTGCTATTGTTTGGAGCTGGGGCGACTATATTAGGTTTATGTGGCTTGTTTGGATCTTTTGAGTATTGAGTTGTTGCTGGCGGTTCTTTTATCATTATGGCTTCTTTAGATCGGGTTATTTTGTGTGCTGGCACCCCGATGACGTATCATTGAGCTAGTATGTATAGAGTTTGCTGTCTGCATACGCCCTTATTGATTTGCACTTCACCTCACATGTCGGGATCATCCTCTGTTTCGACTGGTGCTCTCGATAGTATTTCAATGCTCTCTAAATTGCGATGTTTTTAGTGTGTATGTCACTCTTATTTGGTGTATTTAATTTTCTCCCAGAGTGGAAGGATAAACCTTGTATGCACTCTTAGTGGCTTTGTATTTTTATATTTTTACTTAGCCTTTTGGAGTCTGTTTCAGGGGCATTTGAACTCTGTATTTTGTCTGTTATTTGCAATAATAACGAGCTTCTAAAAAAAAAACGTATGATTACAAGCCCACTTGCGTCCAACTAAAGCATATAAAGTACAAGTATAAGACATCCACTAGAATTTTTTAGAGTATTTTAGAACCTTCTACCGCAAATATGTTTTTTTTATCGGTGGGTCAAAATTGGATTTTTTTTTTAAAATATTTTGTTTTAAAAGTATTTCTTCTTTAAAATGTAATATATTTAGTTGTTTTTTATTTTGATTGTTTTTTACCGTACCTGCTCAACAAGAAGCACCATAATCATATTTTTTTCTCAAAATCATGCATTGATCATACCTTATTTTCTTAAAACCACACTAGACTGCACTTGGTAATAATAATGAAGAAATACCACTCACTATACCTGCAAACAAACGAGCCATCATTGTTCACCAAACCTATCTTTGCCGTAACTGATAGGAGTAACTGTTTTACGACAAGAAAACTTGAATTTGTTACTGTTTTTTTTTTCGGTGCAAAAAATCTGAACCTTTCACAAGAGTTACGAATTTGACTAGGATTTTTTCTCAGTCAAAGTCATAAGAGCATGCTTAACAGTGAGATTTAGCTGAGGGGGAACAACTGTTATAAAGGGAGAACGACGGATTAAGATTAACGATTTGGTGTTCGGAGTTGTGAGTAAAATATAAAAAAATAAAATGTTTTTATTTATTAAAAGTACCTTGATTACATATATATGAAATTTAATAAAAAAAATATTTTCAAAATATTTTGGGACAATCATTGATTAGTACATAAAAATATACTTAATTTTCAAAACTCTGAATTCTCAAAGTCTTATTTAAGGTTTGATACATTTAATGTACCATCAAAGTTAAAACAAATATTTAAAAGAAGTAGCATCTTATAGTATATGTACTAATCTTTAAAAGTATTTTAGGATTCGGGTAATTAAGTACCACTTATATGTACATTTTTATAATTTTCTCAAATATTTTTATATTTGTAATGAATTTAAATGCAAAAAAGGTTAGGACCAATAGTTGTTTAAACACTATCTAGGGACAGAATTGGTGCTTTAGAAAATGTCAGGGATCAATTTGCATTAAAAACAAATTATAAAAACAGTTTTTATAGATAAAGGACCATTCTGTAATTTATTTGAGGACCACACTGGAATTTTGCTAAACTTATAGGGGTCACGCTGTAATTAAATCACTACGTAAGGGGCACCCTTTCCCCGGTCTCTTTGCTTCTCTCTCTCTCAACTCACTCATGCAGAAGGGGCACCCACAACTCTGCGCCTTCGCATGCGTCTCCGACGGGTGGAACACACACCCATTAAACATTCACTAACTCACAGCTAAGGTATGTAATTATGAGTTACGATTTGTAACTTTGAGTTACGATTGGAGTTATGTTTTATTGTTCTAGGGTTTCTTATTATTTTGTGATATATTGTTTTAGGTTTTATGATTGAAGTAAAAACCTTTTTGACTGATGTAATTACTATGCACTGTAGTAAATTATATTTGTAACTTATCTGAAAAATATAAACAAGTTATTGAATATTAGAAAAAAAATTATTATGTTTTTTTAATAAGTCATATAAAATAAACCAGATTCTTAAAGGACTTGAATAAATATTTAACTCAAACATCAAACTTATTTGGACCTTATTAAAACCATGTAAAAACTTGAAAAAAGAATACCTTATTTGTTATCTTATCCTATTTTTATATTTTACATGGATTTATTTATCAGATAGTGTTTACAATGTAATAACGACACAATGCAATAAGGTTTATTTTCGATAAAAAAAAAAACTTAAAAGAAATATTAACTCAACAACAATTATCACGTAAATTTATTTGGCCCTCATCAAAACCAATTTACAACAAATTGAAAAAAATATACCTTATAAAAATAATTACACAACATATGAAACATCATTGAAGATATTAGTCATGTTTTTTCTCCATCTTTTTTACCAACGGCTTATATAAGCTGAAATTTTGCCTAAAAAGTTCCTTTCATGACCGAGCTGTATCTATACAATGTTTTCCCACCATGCTGCAATTGGTGGCATAGGAAACCCTTATGTTTCTCTTTTCCCCTTTTTTATAGTAACGGTTTGAATAACCTGAAATTCCCTCTAAAAACATTCTTCCATAGTCTAGCTGCATCAGTAGAGATCTTTTTCCATCATGCTATAATTGGTGGCATAGGAAACCCTTATGTTTCTATTTCACTCTTTTTTTTAGTAACGGTTTTAATAAGATGAAATTCTATCTAAAAAATTTCTTCCATGACCGAGCTGCATCTATACAGATCTTTTCCTATCATCCTGCAATTGATGACATAGGAAACACTTCTTTAGGAACCACTTCAAGATAATGATTTTTGTCGACAAATCCTATTATAGGACATTAATTATTATAACAAGCACAAAATACGCTGCTAATTATGCGGTACTCGCGTTTATTACCAAGTTTAAAATTCCAACATTATAATAAGATGCAGGTAATAACTGCACTATGGGAAGTGAATCCATTAGGTATATGGGGGCATTGTCAGGTTGTTAAACCATTTAAACGAATTAGACATAAAATCAAAACCTTTCAAATTTTCAAACAAATAAAAAAGGTATTTTGGTTTTGGTTGAAACTCATGATACAAATTCTCCTAAATTCAAACCAATCATCCACCTACATATCTTTAGCCATATCGCTTACAATGACTAATGAACCCACAATTACCATCCCCAACCACATCCGTAACCGTGTCGATGTACTCGAGTAACATGGGCAATATTTGAAAAGTTGGAATCACCCTCACCACACATCTGTCAAAATGAAAAACTGGAAAAAAAAAATGAAAATACAATATAATATATGACAACACGCAACATTGATATGAAATGACAATTCAATGCCAAACTTAAAAGTTTTCAACTGGCCTCTCCAATTTTAATTTTTTTTAAAATTTACTATTAATATGGATGTATCAATACTCTTCTTTTTTACACCATAAACAAAACACACCACACCACTATATTACCGAAACCTTATTTTCTCCTTATTCAAAAGTTACTAACACAAAAAACAACTCAAATGGGTTCTGCAAGAGAAAGTGAAGAAACTCCGCAAGATTAATTTTGGGGCTCTCAAATGGTTCTCGATAGTAGCAACTCCATTCCCTCAATTCCCGACGGTATGGAATATTTTAAAAATGATAAAAAATGGGAAATAGTTAAAGATATGATGGATTATCTAAACCCCATTGCTTTACAACTTGGTTTTTTTTTTTTTTTTTTTATCAAAAGAGAGTTATGTGCCGATAAGCGGGACAAAGACACTGAGGGTAAAAATTGTTTGTCGTTATTCTGGTCCGTATCACAAAAAAAAACCATCCACCACCAACTCAGGTACAATAAAAACGGACTGTCCATTAAGGATTGATGGTTACGTAGCTAATAATAAATGGAAATGTTATGTAAGAAGTGGTTTGTATAATCATCCTCCGACCGTATATTTTCAAGGCAATGCTAGGGGTGCCCATTTAAAAGAACCCGAGTTAGAAATAGTTAAATCTCTAGAAAAAAAACTAGTTGTAACTATTTGTACCAATGTCTTTTTTCTCTTTATGGCCTATTGAAAATAGTCTCAGTTGTTTATTAACTAGTTTATCGATAGAAGATGGGGCCACTCCTGTAGTGGAGTTACCGTGTATTGTTTGTGAATTCCCTGATGTGTTTCCTGACGATTTAAGTGGACTTCCTCCTGTACGTGAAGTAGAATTCTCCATAGATCTTGTACTAGGACGTCACCACTATCTGTGTCACCTTATCGACTCGCACCTGCTGAGCTGAAGGAGTTGAAAGAGCAACTCGATGATCTTCGAAAAAAGGATTTTATACGCCCGAGTGTGTCGCCATGGGGAGCACCTGCACTATTTGTACCAAAGAAAGACGGTACGATGCGAATGTGTATCGAATATAGGAAGCTGAATCGAGTAACCATTAAGAATAAATATTCGTTGCCAAGAATTGATGATTTACTTGATCAACTGAATGGTTCTAAATACTTTTCGAAGATTGATTTGCGTTCCGGGTATCATCAGTTACGGGTGAAAGAAGAGGATGTCCAGAAAACAGCGTTTCATACTCGTTACGGCCATTATGAATTTCTTGTTATGCCATTCGGTTTAACGAATGCTCCTGCAGCTTTCATGAACTTGATGAATCGGATATTTCATGAATACCTGGATCAATTTGTTATTGTATTTATAGATGATATTTTAGTTTACTCACCTAGTGAAGAGACTCACTGTGAGCATTTGCGGATCGTGCTCCAGATTTTACGAAGGCACAAATTGTATGCAAAGTATTCAAAATGCGAGTTTTGGATGACAGAAGTGAAATTTTTGGGACATGTTGTCTCAAAAGATGGGGTATCTGTAGATCCGTCGAAAATCGAAGCGGTAGTTGAATGGGAACAGCCAAAGAACGTATTCGAAATCCGGAGTTTCTTAGGACTTGCAGGTTACTATCGTCGATTTGTTCAAGACTTTTCGAGGTTAGCTGCGCCTTTGACGAGGCTAACTCGTAAAGGGGTCAAGTTTGAATGGGATGCTAAATGCGAAAGTGCGTTTCAAGAGCTAAAGAAAAGACTAACATCGACACCGATTTTAGTAATTCCGGAGCAAGGATTGGGGTATATGGTGTATTGTGATGCTTCCAAAGAAGGTTTGGGTTGCGTGCTTATGCAACTAGGTAAGATGGTGGCCTATACTTCACGATAGTTAAAGATACATGAAAAGAACTATCCGACCCACGATCTGGAATTGGCGGCAGTGGTACTTGCTTTGAAGTGTTGGAGGCATTACCTTTATGGAGAGAGATTTGAAGTATTTTCGGACCACAAGAGTCTCAAATATATCTTCACGCAGCGAGACTTGAATATGAGACAGAGGAGATGGATGGAATACCTTGACCAGTATGATTTTGACCTTCAATATCACCCTGGAAAGGCAAATGTAGTTGCTGATGCACTAAGTCGCAAGACACGCTGTTTGTTGGCAAGTTTGGCAACTAATGAGTGGGTGATGATGCGTGAACTTAATGAGTTTGGGCTGGATCTGGTCGACAGCGGGGATCGTGCGACTTTGTTTACTGTGATGGTGCAACCTACTTTAGTAACTAAAATAATTGCAGCTCAATGTGAAGATGAAGTATCAGAAGATTACCGAAAAAGAATTTACAGTAACCCAGGATTGAACGATTGGGTAATATCCGGAGATCGTGGACTCAGATTTCAGGGCCGACTCTTTGTACCACTTGGTGTTCGGAAAGAAGTACTCCAGGAATCTCACCACTCTAAGCTTGTGGTACATCCCGGAGGAAATAAAATGTATCATGACCTTAAACGACAATTTTGATGGCCTGGTATGAAGAAAGATGTCGCGGACCATGTGATGAGATGTTTGACATGTCAGCAAGTGAAAATCGAACATCAGCGACCAGGTGGACTGTTGAAACCGCTGGAGATACCAGAGTGGAAGTGGGAGCGAATTACAATGGATTTTGTGACGGGATTACCTAGATCTCGAAGCGGATTTGATGCTATATGGGTCATTGTTGACCGACTAACTAAGTCTGCACATTTCCTTGGGATGCGAACAACAGACAACATCGAAAAACTAAGTCGCCAATACATCAAAGAGATTGTACGTTTGCATGGAGTGCCAGTTTCGATCGTCTCCGACAGAGACCCGAGATTCGTGTCGAGGTTCTGGGAGAGTTTACAAAGGTCCTTAGGTACGAAACTTTCGATGAGTACAACTTTTCATCCACAAACGGATGGGCAATCCGAGCGCATTATACTGATTTTAGAAGATATGTTGAGATCTTGTTTACTCGACTTTGGTGGTAATTGGGAGCCTTACATACCCTTAGTGGAGTTCTCTTACAATAATAGTTATCAATCAAGTATACAAATGGCGCCTTTTGAGGCTTTGTACGGAAGACCATGCAGGTCGCCCGTGTGCTGGAGTGAGGTGGGAGAAACTGCTCTGTTGGGGCCTGACTTGGTGCAGGACACAACAGAGAAGGTGAAACTGATTCGGCAACGACTTGAAACGGCTCGTAGTCGTCAAAAGAGTTATGCGGATCGAAGGAGGAGAGCACTGTCATTTGAGGTTGGCGACCACGTATTTTTAAAAATTTCACCTAGAAAGGGGTTAATGAGGTTTGGGAAATGAGGAAAATTGTCACCAAGGTACATTGGGCCATTTGAAATTCTGGAAACAGTTGGAGAAGTAGCGTATCGACTTGCTTTACCACCTCAACTCTCAAGAATCCACCCTGTATTCCATGTTTCTATGCTTCGGAAGTACGAACCTGATCCCTCACATGTTCTAGATTGGTCAGATGTAGAAGTAGACGAAGATGTTTCCTATGAGATTCGACCGATTCGAATCATTGATCGGCGTGAACAAGTACTCCGTAATAAGTCTATTCAACTGGTGAAGGTCATGTGGAGGCATCATGGGACGGAGGAGACAACATGGGAACGAGAGCGTGAGATTCGCTCCAAGTATCCAGAGCTGTTCGACAATGAAGGTACATTTGAAATTTCGAGGACGAAAATTTTATAACTTGTGGAGGGTGTAATAACCCAAGTATATATATATATATAAGTTACAAGTGGGGTCCTTTATTTTGTCATCTATTGGAAACAGATATATATATATATATATATATATATATATATATATAACATACGGATAGATATATACAGAGAAAGAGAGAGTTAAGAGGGAGAGAGAGATAAAACAACCCAACCACTTTAAACCCTGTTTTCTTTTGAATCGATTATCCGTTTTTCAATCCGTCTTCTCCGTTAGATAGCTATTGCAAAGGAGAGTATTTTGAGGTATGGTTTGTCGATTTAATCTCCTTTCTGGTAGGTTAAAATCAGTTTGCAAAAATCTGTTCTGTAATTTTGATAAAATCTGTATTTGGTTTTTTTTTTAGACGATTCCTTGCGGGTTTGCTCTCAATTTTAAAGCGTAAATCAACGTTTACCCAGCTGCTGTATTTCCAGCCGGTGTTGAGCTTCATAAAGGTACCGTTTCGGTACTGAAAGGGGAGTCTTCCTTGTTTTATGCGGGAATCGCTTTCCTGCTTGTGTTTTTCTCCTAATTCTAATTGTATAGCATAGCGCAGGTCACTAATTATAGTGATTTAGCATAGGCCAGGCTGTATAGTTTAGGCCAGGCTGGGCTTAGTGGTGCAAGCCTGTAGCCCAAGTGGGAGCATTAAGGTAATTGGACTCAGGTTGAGCAAGCATAGTTTTGCTCTATCATTTGGTTGTGGTTGGACTGGTGGTGGGTGGGTGGTCTTGAATATTTGAATATTCTGAGGTCACATAGGTGATCTAGTGGTTTACCCTTGGAGGGGTTGACCTAGAGCAGTCCGACTTATCATTCGTATGTTGTTTAGTTGCTTATAATGTAAAACTAATCGTTCTTATTATCATATAGTGAACCTGATTGTTTATCGGCCTTCCCAAGTAACTGTCTCGGTATTAGAAGTACCTATAGTAGTAGTAGTAGCTTTATAGCCGAATTCATTGATTGGCTTTGATGAGGTACTGTTTTGGTACGTAAATGGGAGCCCTTTTATGTTGAGTTATTACAGGATTTGGGTTCCTGTTTCTGCTCTATATTTGTTGTTTATCACAGTAATATTACTTGTATATTTAGATGCACAACTGAACCTGACTGGTTATTAACTTTGTCGAGGTATAAATATTTTATATGTTGATTGATGTAGTTACAGTAGTTTTGTTTTACAAACCTGGATGGTTTTATCATATAATTCGTGAATAAATGGGAATAATGAGGCTAAGTAACCGAGGAGAGGTGTGGTGTTGTCATTTGTTGTCGTCGGTCTTTTAAATTTCTTTTAGGGTTCACGTGCCAAAAGGGGTTCCGGTGGGCCTGGTGCTCACGGAAAATACGGCAATAGCCGGCGTATGGTTTCATGAGGAGTTGATTCCATACGTGGATCTGAGGAGTGATCCGGCACTTTATTTGTGAATCCGAATTTATACACATTTGAGTCGTTTATCGAGTCACGCCACTTGGCGTAAGTAGTTGGGGTAGAGGAGGTTAGCGGAGAAGTAATAAAACGGCAAAATACAGTTATAAAAACAAAATATACATATGCATTATTATTCTTTTTACTGAAATTATATTGACGTATATATATAAGGAATAGTTGACTCACTCTTTTCCTTCGTTTTCTCGTCTTTGTTTATTTTATTATTCTAGGTGAAGGTTCGGATGTGCAGAGTTCCAGGACAGGTTAAGCTGTTGAGCGGGGCTGCGAGCGGGCTAGATTTTGGGTTGTGTGGGTAGCCTAGACACTCATAGCCTATTTAGTTTGGTGTAATACTTTATAAATGATGTACATTAGGAGTAGTTGTGTAGGAAACGTACTAATGTAATATAATTTTTGGTGTAATATAAGTCGGAGAAGTGTGTTTAGAAAGTTGTATTTTCTTCCCGTGTGTTTTCTTTAGTTTTCAATTTCAGGTCTTTACTGAAATCTGGGGCTTGACAGCTTGGTATCAGAGCGAACCTGGTTATACTATCTAGGTGGCCGTGAGTGTAGGGGGATGGGTAGACATAGTAGATATCCCTTAGGATTTGTATGTCATAATGTCATTCTATATCTTTAATTTCTTATCGTCTCTTTTCTAGCTAGTGGAAATTATTCGTCGATTAATTAGTCTAACTTGATCGATGAACTTTGTCTGTGTTATATAGAAAGAATGCTTAAAGCGCGAAGGGGGAGTCGAGGTGGCGGGGGGCGCGCAAGCGTGCAAGGTGGAAGTGGGCGTACTGCTGCTCGAGAAGAGGCCCTCCATGTACGAGGGAGACAAGAAGCGGGTCAGGGCGGGCGTGCCAGAACTCGTGGTGCTGCTGCTCGAGAAGAGGCCCTCCATGTACGGTGGCATGTTCGATCTTTGTACCAACCCATATATCATGGGGCAACAGATTCGGTTGTTGTAGGCACAGTCGAATCCACAAGCTGGTATAAGCGATTGTTCCATATATTGACAAAAATCTCATGCTCAGTAGGCCAGTCATGGTTAGGATGGCCTCTTCGACTCATGTTATGAATGGATATGTTTTTCCACACCTTTGTAGGAATCTTTGAACCCAAACTGCCTCTTGCACCTATTGCTAAAATGCCACTCAACCTTCTCCATACATATAAGTGGCACCTTCGTATGCCAAATTGCACGTCGTGCAGTGCAGTAGTCTGGATACTAGTCAATGTTGTCGTACGGCTGCCATATAATCTGTAAACGACAAAAAAAAAGTAGATACATTATATGGTGACGTGAGGAAGTTAACATATAATATAAGCAATCGAGAAAATGTAACAAAAAACACAAAGTGAAAACACTAATCTGTTCAGGTTTGAGCCGGTCAAATATATCTTGAATTAACTTGACATTATGTGTGACTATATCCGGGTTCCCAGTCCCATATAGAGAAGCCCATCTATAAGGTTAAACAAATTAGTGATACATTATTTTAGTAAATTAATTGACAAAATGCATTGACAAAATATAGGTTATATATATATATATATATATCTAATAAATTAATTACAAAAAAAAAAATGTTAACTAACCTAACTCCCAGCGATGGTCTAGGGAGACCTGCCTGAGGCGCAAAATCAGGAGGCAAACTCGGAATAGGTCTAATGGCTTCTATCCTTGTCCAAGACCAAAACATCACAAAAATAAGGGGACCAGACACACTATCGTTTATCCCATGTATCATCCTACACATCTCTCGGTACAAATATGCTAATATGGCCGACACCAACTATATGTACTGCACTCATTGAAATCAACCAAAAATGGTAAAGGCCATACCGCAACTGATACTCCTGATTTATCTGAAAACCACTAAGACGCGAGTAACATTAGAATGGTGGCTATAGCAAAGCAAGCCACGGTTTGTTCATTTGCATTCTCCGGTAAATTTGAAAAATTGTCTTTCATCCATTGTAGTTTAATCGACAACACAATGCTATCTGTATCTTTGTGGCCTGGTCTAATAACTAGCAAATCTTGAATCATATTTAACCTAATTGTTGGCATCATCCCCTCCTCAGAACGGATAACATGATGCCCGTCAACCTTCATACCAAGCAATAACTCCACATCTTTCAAAGTATAGTAATTTCACCAGCATAAAAGTAAAAGTTATGGGTCTCATGACGCCATCTATCCAATAAACACATAATCAACGCTCTATCTAAACGATAAAATTATATATTGTACAGTACATAAAAACAAGTACTCATAATATAAGGTAAAAGTTTAGGGTCATCTGAACCACGAAAGCCAAAGTTATATGTTCTAATCGCACTCTTATCATTCTCATTCCAAATTTTTGTCGAACAGTTATTAGCTTGGTCGTGTAACACACTGATTTTATCGGACCCACCTCTATAAGAGAATTCATCATAACCTATACCATGTACGGAAAATTGTATTGTAACAATAAATAAACCAATAAATCATAATTTGTACATGTCAACACGTTACAGGCGCTTATTCGCCAAAATCAAACAATATTGATATATGTTAAACAACTTTCCCCAATTTGTAAATTTAGTCTAATCAAACAAATTATATTACCTAAAAATATAATCCGATATATAGGTTAACGAATTTGCCAAAACATTCATCATTAGCTAAATTTTCCCTAATTTGAGAATTTGCCATAATTTATAAATTTTCTCTAATTTGAGAATTTGCAATTTATAAATTTTCTCTAATTTGAGAATTTGCCCTAATTTATAAATTTTCCCTAATCGGTGTTTGATTAAACCAACGATTCCGGATTATATAACCTAGTAAATAAAATTTAACCAACAATTTATCATTATAAAAGAAATTATTATGTAATAGAATTAAAATTAAGGAAAAAAGTTAACAATACTAACCTTTATAAGGAATTGGAATATTGATCTCGGTGAATACGGGTATGGATTAGATGTTAACTATATGTGTTACAATTGGAGAGAGAATTTTTTACGAAAAGATGGGGTTTTTGAGTGAGATGATATTTTTGGTTGTTTGTTTGTGTGAATGACTTCTGTTTTGGGGCTTTGTTTCGAATAAGATCATATATATATTTCGCACATAATATACTACTTCTCACTTATTATGTGCGAAGTTTAACCAGATTAAAAAAAATCAAATTCGTATGTATTATGTGCAATATTGTTATTATGTGCAAAATAGCATTTGGAATCAGATATATTGAACTAAAAGAAGATACACACATACTTATACATAGATAAATAAGTTTGGAAGTCAAAAATTTATTGCTCTTTTAAAACAAAAATAAGACAAGGGTAAAGAATGTGGGAGGAATTACTTATTTGCATTGTTGACAAAAATGACTTTATCAAGAGCATTCACAACAATGGCTAGCTAAAATATGTTAGTTAATACTCGTAAAATAAAGTCCAAATAACCTCCCCTCTATTTATTTATATTTATTTTTATAAATCAATTATCTATATTTAAATATCAAATAACTTTATTATTCAAAATATAACGAATGACAGTGTAGAATTTAAACATATAATAAGTGTTACTTGGATAACAAATTTAAGTGCAACTCCTTTTTTTCTGACCCAAACCTCTTCTTCGATCCAGAACAGAACTCACCGCCCCCGCCCAATCTCTCTCTCTCTCTCTCTATATATATATATATATTAGTACTATATATCTATCTCTCTATATATCTATAAGTATGAAATGAAATAAAACGGTAGATCAGTAACAAACAAAGTAGCTACTCACGAATTCATTTCAATTAATTAGATTAAGAAATGGAGTCGTCCAGGCCAATCCGAGTACCGTACCGGAACCTGAGGCAGTTAGGGGAGGTGGAACTGATCTCAATCGACGCTCAAGATCATAATCCTAATAATAATAATAATGAAGAAGGAGAAGGAGATCAACAGTCAAGATCTTTGCCGCGTCCTGATATACCAATGACGACGCTTGTACTTAGCTGTGCGGTAGCAGCCGGTGTTCAGTTCGGTTGGGCTCTTCAGCTTTCTCTTCTCACTCCCTACATTCAGGTCCCCACCTTCTCTCTCTCTATACATATCTATTTATTTATATATACTAGTAATTCAAGGCGCGCGATACGTTCAATTGATTCATATATGTGAGATTGGAAAATTTTTGTGCAACTGAATGTGCGTAGCAGTGTTCTAAAAGGCCTGCCTCAAGACTCTCGTGGGCAGCCTGGATTTATGCTAGGCTTAGCAAATTAGGCGAATATTTGGTTAAAGGCGTAATTAGGCTTAATAAAGCTTAATTAGGCTGCTTAGGCGTATTTAGAGGTCAAAACATTAAATCTTTATGTGTTTTTTTTTTCTGGGGTTTAAAAAGCTAATTGTTCTAATGGTTTACAAACAGTTATAACTCAACTATTTTTGAGGTTTATTTTTTTTGAAAAAAAAAGCTTTTAAGTATGGGCGAGCCTAGGTGCAATCAGGCTTTAGGCGGCCCTTACCACCCGCCTTGCGCCTTTTATAACAGTGGTGTGTAGGGAGGAGGAGAGAGAGGGATGATGGGACAGTTTGTTAATTGCAGTTTTTCTTTTTCAAACTTATGAGAAGTGGAGCAGTTGTAAATTAATTGAGTTTGTAGGGGTATTTTGTAAATAAGTTTGCCGGCCTCATAAGGCCTGCTCACATATATATAATAGAATACATATATGTATATATGTCTGGTTTTATTACAAGTTATGGATTTTAAATTGTGAGCAGTGGCAGAGCTAAGACTCGGAAAGGGGGGTGCTGAAATTCCAACATAATATTATGGGGTTGCTAATCCGCTATTTCTGAAAGTTTATATCTAAAATGTATACTAGATGGCAGAGCCGGTCTAAAGGGTGTGCCAACAGTCTGCGTGGACTAGGCATCCAGGGAAAGAACTAGATGGGAACAGTCAGTCAAGAACCCCCATGAAAAAGTGAAAATTTCTATGTACAGTATTTTGATCAAAATCTTAAAAGATTAGCATTCGGCCCTCCCATCTTACGAAAAAAAAACCATATAGGGTATGAAAAAAAGTAATATAGAATATCGACCCCTCCCATTTACAAATCCTTGTTCCGTCACTGGGGGAATCCCACCTCAGAAGGGCAAATAGTTTCCAAAAAAAAAAAACTGAAATTTATAATATGTTTTTTTAGGTTTTCTTTCAATGGGTTTTTAGTAATATGAGGGCGACTGCCAGTCTCTTGCTAGCTCCTCCTTGATTGATTGATGTGTAAAGTTGTACTATAGGAGCAAGAGAAATAGAGAGATAAGCTGAAATGTTGTAAATAGCACTATTAATAATGTGTATGTATGTAAGCTTTGCAGTTGCTGCTTGGTTGCTTATTAATCCGTCTGTCCCATTTTTAGATGTCCGTTTACGAATCACTGCGTATTGTATTCATGACATGGAAATTATTTAAGATTTAATCAAATAGTTTGAATGCTAATTTTGTGATTATATTATAAGATTTTCATTTCTCCAAATTAGATGTGAGTTTTTGACAAGTCAAAAGGTGCATGTTGTCTCGTAGTGGACACTTAAATAGAAATGGAATGAGTATAAGCTGTGAATTTTATATTTGTTGTAAAGTTGTACTATATAGAGTGAAATAGGGATGTAAATCGTATTAATAATGCCCCCTCAGTCCCAAAATAATAGCTAATTACTTTTTTTTTGCGATTACTAGGATGCATATTTTGTACCTAGGTGTAAAGTTTTCAAAAGTTAAGCACTTACATTATATCTACGTGATTAACTTTTGAGTATAAATTTATGTCATTGAATTTTGCATATTTCCATTTTGGCAATTAGATACTAAAAATTTGCATCACAGAATTGCTCGTATTTTCATATTATTGCCCGTATTTTCATAAAAGACTATTCTTCTCGGTCGGAGTGATTATATGAATAGTGACCAATTATGATTTGTTATCGTAATTCGTATTATTATAAGCAAGTTTCTGTATGGGTTTTGAATATGAAGAGGCGGGCGGGAAACTAGGAATGGCTACTTTTTACTTGTAGGGTTGAGTTAGGATAGGGACTAGTTTTGTTGAAAGTCTAGCCCCAAGATACAAAATTTGGTCATCTAGGCAATCTAATTTGGCAAACATTTCTGAATCCAGCTAAAAGTAAACCGCACGTGAAATGCCTCATAATGCAAACCTATTAAGAGTAATTGAATCAGAATGTATCATTAACAAGTTTAGTGCAGTAAGCAAGTAATTACGCCTTTCCATATTACCAAATGCATCTGTAAAATTTATTAGTATTGTCATGGGAAAAAAAAACATGGGAACAAATTGTTTTCCTATTTATAGCTGCAATCTTGCGAGGTCAAGTTCTATTTTTTTAGGCGGAAAAGCAAATAAGATGAGCTTTTAAGCTGAGCATCCCAGAAAAAATAACTACGAGAAACTTGTAGACGTGGAATGATGTTAAACTGATTTGGTGCTAATTGGTAACTTAGCCTGGACTAACTCATTTTGTTGGACCATATGAAACTCAGAAATTGAAAATAATGCAAATTTGATTGAAGTATCTCAGTCTTTTGGTTGTAGACTTGGGTTGTGTTGGCACTTGAATATTGCAATAGGAAAATGCAAGCTGTGCATAATTATGGATTACAAGTATGGTGGGACAATGATAGCTCTCTAATTTTGTGTCGCAGCTACGTAACATGAAATGCTTCATTATTTACATTTGTAAAAGACTGGATGACTCTTTGCTAACTAGAGAATGTATATTGATTCTTTTAAATGGGTAGCTCTACTTGTTGCAATTGCTGGTGCATTTTTCACGATGAAGATTGTGGCCACCAATGATCTTAAACGTTGTGATGCGTGTGAAAGTTTTCATAATTTCGACTGCTTAACAACAAGATTGAGTGGAAATTTAGATATTACCCATTGTTTTAAAAAGCGCACTATATTGCGCTATAGTTCGCGAAATAGCGTTTTTCGGCCGAAAAACGCTATGATAAACCGCTATTTGGATGGAAAAACGCTAAATTCGCGCTATAGGAACGCTATTTACGCTATAGCGGGTGTAGTCCAAATTTTTATTTTTTTGGTCAAAATTTTAATGAAATTATTGGAGGCTAAAGAGAATCAAACTCCAAAACTCTTGCAAACAATGTAAATGCTCCGACATCTCAACTACAATCATTTTGTGATTATTAGTTACAACTTTTTAAATATATTTAGTTAATTTTTATTAGATGTTCTGAATTTAATGCTATATTTATATGTATTTAGGCAAAAAAAAAATTACACCGCAAAGCGCTATGTAGCAACGCTATTTGCGCTTTTAGCGTTTCTCTCGAAAAAACGCTACGGTAACGATAACGCTATTTAAAACATTGATATTACCACATACTAGGACTAACACCTGTGGACTTTGTTTTATCCTTGGGGGATATTTCCTTAGTATTCCAATCAGTCGAAATGCCGTTTAATCTTGTTATGATACTATGATAGACTTGTGCCGGTTACCCTTTAATTTTGCAAAATGCTTTTATAAGCTCGTACTTTCATCCTTGAAGAGTAGAGATATAATCAGTAGTCACAAAACATATATTGAATATTGCGATGTCAGAATTTGGGGACTATATGTTCCGTGATAAAAATTGGAAGTGTTAACTTATGCCACTTGTAAATTGAGAAGCAGTTGTAAAAGAATCAGAAACGCAAAGTGCTGGTAATTATATTTTCTTTCCAAAGTAGGAAAATAATTTCTTGCATTGCTCGTTCTGCATCAAACTCATGGTGTACAGTTAGCTCAACTTAAGAATTGAAACTATTCATGTGAAACTCTAGGTGATTCTGTGTGTTGTTTCATCACTAATCACTAAGTTGCTATGCCCTATCTCTGTCTCTCTCTCTTCATATAAACGTGTCCCAACTAATTTGAAAACTAGAATGATTAGTTATGAAAATTCATATATAAATGCAATTTAGAAAACCTGACAATGATTAGGTGATTTGATAAATTAGCTTTTATGTGTCAACTTTGATATCTAGTCTTTAACTATCCTGTGTTTTTATTTGTTATTGCTTTTTGTAACTGTATCACAACATCTAAACTTATTTGCCCGTTCACATGGATGTCCTTCTTTGTTCTTAAAGATGCGTTATTTTACTTCTCTATGATTTTCCTTCTTCCCTTTTTCCCGGTAAGCTATAGAAAGGCCCTTGATTCTTTTTTTCTCTTATTCGTTTAGAGTATGTTTTTTTTTTTTTGCAGACTCTTGGAATACAGCATGCTTTTTCTTCATTTATCTGGCTTTGTGGCCCCATTACAGGCCTTGTGGTACGCGATCACTTCCACTTTCTTTTTTCTTATGAAAGTCATATTGTCATTTGTGATGCATGGGCTAACATGCTCATAGTCTGTCACTTTGTTGTTTTATTCTCTCAATGTGAATGCCTTTATAATTTGGTTTTTTTTACTCACAAAAAAACATGACTAATATATTTAAGAAGAAAGCATGGTTTCCTTGTTGAATCCAGAGTATGCATAAATGCACGTTACGGTGAGAATATTCATCTATCTACTATGACTTGTTACTTATGCTAATGCGGTGGAAGTAATCCATAATGTTGATCCTTATGTTGTCTTCAAGTTCTTGTATTTTGATAATGCCTTAGTTTTCTCCTATTCGATACAATGAATTGAATGCCAGGCCATATCTAGGTTTGTTGTCTTAATCACCTTTTTGTGAGTAAATTTTGCCTCTTCAGTTTTTCCATTAAAGTTATTTGTGTGACTTGTAACTCATAAGAAGATTACAATATATCCTATTACTCGAATTTCAGGTTCAACCATGTGTAGGTATCTGGAGCGATAAATGCACTTCCAAATATGGAAGGAGACGACCATTTATTCTTCTTGGATCACTCATGATTTCATTAGCTGTGAGATCTTTTAACTTAATATATATTGCTATTCATAGGACTTCTGTGTGTGCGACTGTAAGTTAATTCATGTAAACTGCAATGTTGAAATTTAGGTGATTATAATAGGGTTTTCTGCAGACATTGGGTATTTACTAGGGGACACGAAGGAACATTGCAGGTAACTAAAGTTTTGTTGTTTGTGTGTGTGAGAGTATGTTTGTTCTTTTTTTGTATAGATTCACAGCTAAGTTATGCCATGATGCAGCACATACAAAGGAACTCGTACAAGAGCAGCTCTTGTTTTCATCACTGGTTTCTGGATGTTAGATCTTGCTAATAATACAGTACAGGTAATTTTATTTTATGGTAATAAACGGATTTTTTCAGTCTCATCTCGTTGTATTAAATAATAATTTGTTTCTGACAGGGCCCTGCTCGTGCTCTTCTTGCCGATTTATCAGGTTACTCTTCTCGGCCTGTCTTCCCTGATTTTTTATTGGTTTCTTAAATGTTTCTTGAGCAGACATTTGTTTTCTGTACTTCACACCTTCTGATTCTGATTTGTATTCATGTATTTTATGTAAATGTTATTACTGATGTATTAGCTCTCTGATTGTTATGATAGGACCTGATCAGCGAAATTCAGCAAATGCTATCTTTTGTACATGGATGGCTGTTGGAAACATCTTAGGATTTTCTGCTGGTGCTAATGGAGATTGGCACAGGTGAATCTGTCAATGTAGTTCAATTTTGCCTATATTACCCTTCATTAATAAATGACCATTTTCTTTCTGTTGTTATACTTTTCATCACTCGTCTTCAAACAGTATCTCAATTTGAAATTTGCACATATTGAACGACTTTACATTTGTTACAAAGATAATATCTTTTGTTCACTTCTTTTGGACCCTGGATCTTCAGTTTGTTCTGACAACTCAACTAATGTATGCAGGTGGTTTCCATTCTTGAAGAGTAGAGCTTGTTGTGCAGCCTGTGGAAATCTTAAGGCTGCATTTCTTATTGCAGTGGTGAGTTTTCTTTCGATTTCTTATATTCTTTTTGCATTTGGACAATTTCTATATGATTTATAAGCTATCTTAATTATGTAAAGTCTATAATTCTTTTTCTGGGAAAGTTTATATATAGAGACTTACAGTTAGTAAACCATTCATTAAAAAAAATAAAAATAGTCAAACCATAATCCATCAAAAAGTCGAAAGCAACATGTGCTATAAAAAAAAGATTAAGCATAACCATGCATCCACAGACACTGTCCAGGTGCAAATAATATTGAAAGTAACAAAGTCACCTAAAATAATTAGACTATATAGTTATTATTACACTCCTCTATTCTCATCATCTTATCGTATCCCGGTACAACCTCCCTATACGATGCTTTTAGTCGAACACTGGTCATAATCCACTGTAAACCCCTCCTTGTACACGATGCTCTCATTTTCAGATTCATTTTTTTTATCGGAATTGATCCCTATTACTCTGATTAGGTTATTAATTTGGTTGTTTCATGTGTTGATTTTTCGAATCTCATTCATTCAAGTTGCTGTTTAGTTTTTCAATTCCGACTTCGTAGCTATCTCATTCCTGTTTTCAGTGACCTAACCTTGCTAATAATGTTTTGCTAACAACTTACATTTGCTTACATCACTAGGAATTTTTCGTTTTCTGTGCAGGTTTTCCTTACTTTGTGTACGCTGGTGACCCTCTATTTTGCAAAGGAAGTCCCATTGACACCACAACAACATCACCACTTATCAGATTCTGCTCCTTTGCTGAACGATTCTCAACAGATTGTTTTTGATTTTTCAAATTCTCCAGATACTACAACAGCTAAATGTGATACTTCAAACAAATTGACGAGTAATAAAGGAGGGGATACGACTATTGACTTGGAAAATGAAAAAGAACAAAGTGAAAATTTCATGGATAGCCCTGGGGCAGTTTTGGTTAATTTATTAACCAGCTTAAGGCACTTACCTCCAGCTATGCATTCAGTACTAATTGTAATGGCTCTCACCTGGGTAAGTGTGCAGTACAATGCTCTCATTTTTAGGCTTAGTTTGGTGAAAGGATTTTAGATTGGAAATTGTAAAAGACAAGAAATCTTTTCACAGAAAATAAAAATGGATCCAGAACATTTCATATTTCACATTTTCCTACGTGAAATCCTTGCAAAATAGGCATCTTGTCATATTAAGGCTAGGCTCCTAGCAGATTTCTACTTGATTTTTTCCCTTTTAACAGTGAATTCTTTCGATTCTGCTTACGCATTACACTTTCATGAATAAGCTTAAGTTTGCTTAGTCTATTTGATTCCCAAAATGTTCATAACTTTTAAGACTGCATTTCCTTCATTACCACTCTTGCAATTCTTTCTTCAGTTGCAATTGAGCATAAAATTGTCTACAAAGTTGCTGTTTTATTGATTTTAATTCCCCTTCTTAAAAATCCTCACAATCTTATTGGAACCCTGAGTAATTTCTCACAATCTACCATGTAACTTGTAGACCAGAAAATCAGGATCAAGTAACTAAACACCTTCTCAACAAATTTGTTCCACAGAAAATATTATAAATTTCTTAAAACTATTTTCAATTGCCACCTTATAATCCTCCCCTTTTTTTAAGTACGTCACTATTAATGAATAGTCGCTTACGTACAGCTCTCGTGGTTTCCCTTCTTCCTCTTCGATACGGATTGGATGGGGAGAGAAGTTTATCATGGAGATCCAAAAGGGGAATCCTCAGACATTCAAGCTTATGATCAAGGTGTCAGAGAAGGTGCATTTGGTTTGCTATTGAACTCAGTAAGTAGTCATATTGAGCACTAGAAGCATTCTTTTCCAAAGCGTATTTTCTGATAAATAAGTTTATGCATTTCATTTTATTGGATAAAATTATGCCTTTGTCTTATCAAATGATGCAACACCTTTTCGCCTTACACTCATGGTGGGAATTACTTTGTACACCGAACTATCATCTCTTAATAGTTAACACATCAAGATATTAAGTCTTGTACTTTATACACTAATCTTAGCAAAATCAAATAATGAGTATACGTGCGGTACAAATTCAGTTTGAAAGCAATGGCTTTGTACCGATTGTTTAATTACATCAAGACAGTTAGTACAACAACTATGAAATTTATACTTTCAAATACAGTGAAGTTTGCTAGGTTGGTGTATTAATTTTTTGATTTCGTGTAACATAATGTTAACTTTTATGGGTCAATGAAGTAAGTATTTGATAGTTTGTAGTTTGTTGACAAAATTGTGAACTTTAATAAAATGGTGTACTAGTTGTGATTATTTCTCATAACCAAATACTTAATTTTGGCTTTAGGTTGTTCTTGGCGTCAGCTCTTTCTTAATTGAACCAATGTGTAAGTGGATTGGTGCAAGGCTTGTTTGGGCACTGAGCAATTTCATAGTATTTATTTGCATGGCTTGCACTGCCGTTATCAGTTTGATTTCTGTGAGAGACTATTCCAGAGGGGTTCAACATGTAATTGGAGCAAATCAATCAACCAAGATGGCCTCTTTGGTTGTTTTTGCTATTCTTGGGTTTCCTCTTTCTGTGAGTAATCATTAGCACTGTTGTACCTATGAAATTCCCTACTTGTTTCCCAAGCATGTTTTTTTGTTCAGATCATATGTTTTACATTGATATTTTATTATTCGTGTTTTGCAGATTACGTACAGTGTTCCCTTCTCCGTTACGGCGGAGTTGACTGCAGATTCAGGAGGTGGCCAAGGTTTGTATATTTGCATCACTTTTCAATAACAAAGAAATGTTTATCAATGTCATAATTCTACCAAAGAACATTTGGGACATAGGATTTAACTATGAGATAGCTATGCAAGTGTTGTACTTGTCAAAAGGGCTATAAATGAAAGCCACCATATACCATCTCTTTTACTTTTCCTCTTAATGGACATAGCTTTGGATCAAAATGTTTGTATGTCTGTGCAGGTTTGGCCATAGGGGTGCTAAATCTCGCAATCGTTATACCGCAGGTAATTTTTTTCTCCGGTAATCTATTCTAGTGTTTGTGCATGGTCTTTGTTCTTTTTTCTCAGTGTTAATGTGATTTTTTGGGCGATTCTTTGTTTCTTCCGCTTCCAAGTATTAAAATTTTAATTATTGATGAGTATATATGATACAAATTTTTGTTGTCCAACTAGATGATTATTTCCCTTGGTGCTGGCCCATGGGACGCTCTATTTGGAGGAGGAAATATCCCTGCATTTGTTTTGGCCTCAATAGCTGCTCTTGCTGCTGGTGTTATCGCAACTCTCAAATTGCCACAGTTATCCAACAACTCTTTCAAATCTTCTGGTTTTCACTTTGGCTAATTTTTGTTCAACGAGGTAAAAATCAACTGCATTACAATTCATACAAAATACAGAACCAGGTGAAACACTTGGAAAGGAGAACAGTGTAGCTGACCACATACAGTTTTGAAAAATATTTAGCTTGAGTTTAAAGTTAGTAGTAGAAAACTGGTTCACGATATAATTTTGTATTGAAATTTATTCATTAAGCCCTCTTGTGGGATCTGTATCTAATATAGTGTAAATTTCGTATTACGTTTTAAAGTTTATAAAGAAGAACATTTCCAGAATGGGTTTTCATTTTCCTTTTTTACTGTGTCATTTTGCAAATCGGGAGAGAAAATTCCTCTTCTTCTGAAGTTATTTCTCTATGATAGAAATGATTTTGACTCGGTTGTACTTGAAGATATTTTTCTGAAGGATAATTTCTATATTAAAAGTCGTGAACATTTACCATTACCTTTATTAATAAAGCATTGATATCTACATGTATGAATTACCGCAGTAACTTGCACTCCATGACGTTTTACTGCCAATAAGAAACACTTACAAAAAAAATTAGCTTGAAGGACAAAATTAAAAAATTAACTTGAAGGACAAAATTAAAAAATTAGCTTGAAGGACAAAATTGGGACCATTCTGAAACTCATAATTTGGAGCAACTCATCAACTCAGAACAACCTACAAATTAATAAAAATTCGTCTCTGCAACTATCAGCACATAAGATAAAACATGACTTTTTTCCAATTTCAAAAAGTTGGAGGTATATAAGTCATCAAAAGATTGGAGCTTTGTAACCGAAACCCTAAGTCGGTAACAAAACACACTTTGGAAGTTTGGGGCAATTTAAGATCAAATTTACCTCCTTTTGAGGGTTCCTTACTAAAAGCGTCACATCAAGTCATTCGTAATTGTTAATATCACAATGTAGTGAAATCAGCTGTATTTCATGTAAGATTCAGAGAAGGTATATTATGATATTTATGCTATCACAAATAGCAAATAACAAATCTAGCTTAGAGAAAATGAAAAATGAAAAGAAAATTTTTTGATACTTTGTTGATCAACACTGAGCCTTTATATAGGCTAACAAAATAACAAACAATCCCTAAAAATACTGAACCACGATCAACCTTAGTGGTCTAAAAGTAAGATAACAGTAACTTAGAAATATGAAGAAAACAAACTAACTCAACAACAAGAAGTTCTTTCCGAAGTATAAAGGAAACATGACGGACCATCAAAAAAGGATAGTTTCTTTCCATGTTCTTTCTGTAAGAAATGTTCTTTCTGTAAGAAAACAAATCATTATGAAAAGGATTGTTTGTTCAAAAATAAGTGACTTATCCGGTGCAATTTTTGTAATAAGGTTGGACATAATAAATTTTTTTACAGAATTAAAAATAAGCAGACACAAGAGCATGCTAAAGTGACTGAGGATGATAAGAATCTTGATGAACATTTATTTTTAGCCTCACAAGTATTTGATGCTAATGATTATGATATATGGCTAATTGATAGTGGTTGCACGAGTCATATGTCAAAAAATATCTCCATGTTTTCATAAATTGGCAACGGCATCCAACCAAAAGTAAAATTGGGAAATGCTGAAGTTGTAAGAGCTAAGGTAAAGGAACCGTGTCAATTAAAATCAAGAAATGTATACAATTTGTGTCAAATATTCTTTATATTCCTGAACTTGATCAAAAACTCTTAAGTGTGGCTCAAATGATAAAGAATGGGTACACAATCTCCAAAGAAATTTTTTGTTGCATTAGTAATTCCGTTGGTGTTGAAATTGCAAAAGTTAAGATGCAAGGACACAATTTTTACCTCAGACTTGACTCGATGGATGATTGTGCTCGTAAAGCAACCTTAATTGATAATGATCTTCGGCATAAAAGATTAGGTCACTTTAATTTGATGACTTTGAAATTTATGCAAGACACGAAAATGGTTAACGACTTTCCGGAAATTGTTTCGCATTCTCATCCTTGCCCAAGTTGTTCTTTGGGAAAACAAAGTAGGAAACCATTTTCCAAAACTGCCTTGAGAAGAGCCACTAAAGTATTAGGGCTATTACACTTTGATATTTGTGGGCCGATGAGCACAACATCTATAGGAAACAATTTTTATTTTGTGTTATTTATTGATGATTTTAGCAGAGTGACATGTGCGTATTTTCCGAAGCACAAATCCGAGGTATTGTCAGTATTCAAAAGTTTTAAACAGATGGTTGAAGTTCATAGTGTAATGAAAATAAAAGTGCTTAGAATAGATAATTGAGGTGAGTACACTTCGAATTAATTCAATATTTTTTGTGCTGAAACAGGAATTGTTCATCAATTAACAATTCCGTTTGTTGTTTCAGAAAGGAAAAATAGAACTGTGATGGAAATGTCAAGGTGTTTGCTATTTGAAATGAAGTTACCAAAGTTTTTGTGGGATGAGGCGGTTTATACCTCAGTTTATTTGCTTAATAGGTTGTCAACTAGGTCGGTTGAAGGAATGACACCCATTGTAGCTTGGTCAGGTAATAAACTATCTGTGAAAGACTTGAAAGTGTTCAGTTTTATCTGTTTTTTCCATGTGCACTCTTCGAGGAGGAGTAAATTGGATGAAAAGGCAATTCAAGGAATTTTCTTGGGTTATTCGTTAGAATCGAACGGTTACAGAATCTACAGCCTTATTGATAAAAAAAAAATTGTTATCAGTAGAGCCGTGTTTGATGAAAGTTCTTACTGGTATTGTGATTTGAAACATGTTTGCAAATGCGTGAATCAAGTCCCTCATTCCCCAAGCGCAACTGATTCAGTTACATCATTTGACATTGAGGGTACTTCAGACTCTCCGGTACTTAAAATAAAAACTTTAGCCGATGTGTATGAAAGATGCAATTACCTTAGTTAAGCTACAAATTTCCATAATGCAGCAAAATCACAACATTGGGTTGACGCTATGAATGCTGAAATCAGTGCCATCGAAAGAAATGGGACATGGGAGCTAACTGAACTTCCAAGTGACAAGAAGGCCATCGGAGTTAAATGGATTTTCAGAACCAAATTTAACCTCGATAGTACGATTTTTAAGTATAAAGTTAGACTGGTTATGAAAGTTTATTCACAAATTGCTGGCATCGATTATGGTGATACATTTGCTCTGTTGCAAGACACGACACTATCATATTGTTACTTGCATTTGCAAGACAGTTGGGTTGGAAAGTGTTTCATTTGGATCTAAAATCGGCTTTTCTAAATGGAACCATTTCTGAAAATATTTTTGTTCAACAACCAGAAGGGTTTGAAGTCGGGGGCCAAGAGAAAAAAGTTTATAAACTGCACAAGGCTCTTTATGGCTTAAAACAAGCGCCAAGAGCTTGGTACAGCAAAATCGACTCACACATGCTACAGTTTGGTTTCAAAAGGAGCGAAAATGAGCATACTCTCTATCTGAAACAAAACAAAACATAATTGCAACTTGTTATTTCTCTTTATGTTGATGACATGCTTGTAACATGAAGTAATGAACAATTTGTGACTAATTTCAATAAGGAGATGGAAAGCTTATTTGAAATGTCTAATCTTAGTGTTATGAAATATTTTCTTAGAATAGAGGTTTACCAATGCGATACAGGTATATTCATCTCTCAAAAAGAGTATGTATGTGATATCCCAAATATATTCAAGCTTGAAGCATGCAAAGAAGTTGAAACTCCACTGGTCCTAAATAAAAAGATTTCGAAAGAAACCGATGTTCTTCTTGATGAATCTTCTATTTTTAGAAGTCTAGTTGGGAGCTTGTTATATTTAACGGAAACAAGACCAGATCTAATGTTTCCTGCTTGATTACTTTCGAGAAAGACAGGTTCTGTTAAGCTAAAAAGGTATGCTGATAGTGATTGGGCCGGTTGCATTGATGACATGAAGAGTACTTTGGGCTATGTATTTAACCTTGGCTCGAGAGCTATATGTTGGAGTGCTAAGAAACAGGAGGTTGTGGCTTAGTCAATAGCTGAAGTAGAATACATCGCTCTTGCAGCTGCTTCAAATCAAGCAATTTGGTTTAAAAAATTGCTTGGTGACTTAGGACAAGTTCAAAGCTCGCCAACTAAGCTTTTTTGACAATAATTCTGCAATTGCTATAGCTGAGAACCCAGTCGAGCATAAAAGATCTAAACATATTAAAGTGAAGTTTTATTCCATCAGAGAACCAGCAAAAAAGGGCTTTATCGAGGTCCTTTACTGCTCAACTGAAGATCAACTTGCTGATATAATGACCAAAGGCCTGCCGAAGGCGAAACTTGAGTTTCTGAAGTCGCAACTAGGAATAATTGAAGCAAATCTCGAAACTTGAGTTTCTGAAGTCGCAACAAGGAATAATTGAAGAAAATCTCAAAAAGGAATGTTATAGTTCATGAGAATCTGCTCGAAAAGCCCCTTCAAATGAGTCGTCACACCTGAGAGACACTTTATACTCTTGAGCTTGAAATTTAATGGTCTATTCTGCAATTGAGAGTGTTTTTAGATCACACGACTCCTCAATTGCAAAGATTTTGTCCTCAAACATTTGTGGTATGGAGACCATAATCTTTTCGACAACCTTCCGATCCGGAAAAACTTCACCAAGAAGCCGAATCTGGTTCACAATATCCATCATCCTTCCGGAGTAGTCTTTGACAGATTCATTGTCCTTCATCTTCATGAGTTCAAACTCTATTTTCAATGTAACAACTCGTACAGTTTTAACTCTCCCGTTAGCCTCATATTCACCTTGCAGTTTATCCCAGACTTGCTTTGGTGTTTCCAAGTACATGATTTTGGTGAATATGTGGTCAATTAGAGCAGAGTGAAGACAAATAATGGCCTTGTGTTTCTTTAATTTTTCTTTTTAATGAGCTCTAATTTGAACCAATGAAGGATTTGCATAAAGTGTAGGTGGATCCAAATCTGATTCCGTCACAGACCATATATGATAGTGTTCACCACTGAACAATGGAGCAGATGGTGAAAAATTGGCTTTGTTGGTTTTTTTTTAGTGCTTGGATAGAAATTGGGGTTTGGATAGAACACGTACTAAAATTGGGTTCAAATGGATAGTCACAGCCCTTAAGAAATGATTCAGAACACCGTAAGATATATTCTGATATTTATGCTATCACATATAGGAATAACAAATGTAGTTTAAAGATAAGAAAAATGAAAGAGGAAATTCTGATATTTTATTGACCAACACTGAGCCTTTATACAGGCTAACAAAATAACAAACAATCCCTAAAATACTGAACCACTATCAACGTTAGTAGACTAGTAAGTTAACAGTAACTTAGAAATAGGAAGAAAACAAACTGACTGAACGACTAGTTCAAATTACAGACTTATTCATAACGGGAAATAACTAAAAAACATTAAATCATAAAAGCAAATTCTCATGAACTCTAACATTTCACACCCTTATTTACTTTGTCATTTAAATAAACTTTAATAAAGCTTTGTAAATACTCGGCGGACTGTAATAGTGAACAACTTTTTTCTTCAAACTAAAGTACAGTAAAACCTCTATAATTAATACTCGATAAATTAATAATTTATATAGGTCCCAACTTCACTCAATGTATCAAATCAAATTATTTAATCAAAACTAGTAAGATAATAAAATTTTAAAAAACTCTTTATAAATATGTGGTCCAATCAATATCAATTATCATAAATTAATAATTCTATAGTATTATAAACTTATTTAGGAATAGTAAAATATGATTTAATTGTTGTTTGTCTTTGTAACTTTAGTAAAGTTGCATTGTTTATACAGTTGTTCCTTTCATCATTATACATTAAATACACTTAATATTAGTACAATGAACCTTAGATTTAACTAATTTGTAACCACATTCTAAATGAGCATTATCTAAATAGTTAATACAATTAATGCTAATGAATTTTTGTATTTATCTTATGTTCTTTATATAATTATGTTTATTTTACTAAATGACACTTTTAAATTAACAAAATGTTAATTTACTATTAATAATAAATCTTTAAGTTAATAGTATATATTACGGTTCCAACGTTATTAACTTTTAGAGGTTTTACGGTAATCATTGTTACAAAAGTTGTTCGAAATAAATTTCTTTTGTTTTCTAATAGAAAAAAGTTGATAATTTTTACATATGCAAATATAAAAAAAAAGTTATTAACTTTTTAGCCGACACAAACATACTTGTAGTCACTCAATTCGTTTTCTAGATTAGCCACGCGATGCTCCTGCTTAACCTTTTTATTTATAGAGGTTATGGTTTTTAATATGAGAAATCTAAAAATCAGACCATTATTACATCATCTTTTAAACTTTGGACCTATTGTATGGAACCGGTAATCTAATTTCCTAAATCTTGAAATAAACATGCAAATTGCACTGGATTATAGACAAAAAAAAAAAAAACAATTCAATACCAAATTTCATGATCAAAAATAAACTTGGCTTAGGCTTCTCATAGAACAAAACACGTTAATTATTACATCATCTTTGTCTTGTTATTTAAGAAATTAATGTAATGATAAATCTAACATTTTGGGGGGTATGGTGACATTTTGGGGGTATGGTGACACCACAACTAGCACCGGTTTTTACAGGTTTAGGTTGGTCAAAATAATGCTTTAGTGCAGGGTTATGGTAGTAAGTACACAAACAAGGCACTTGCTCCTCTAGCTTAGCACAACACTCCCTCGTCGGCAATTCTGGTGTTTCGAATGCTTGCCGACATGGGATCAACTCGGCCGGGTTACACGTCACAGCTTCGGTTAGTCCTGCCTCGACCAAAATTATCACGGCAGTAAAACATAGAAATGCAAGGCAGGAAACTTTCTTCAATTTTCTTTTATCTTTTGAGAGAGACGGGGTCGGAGAGTAGAAAATGATACATCTTTTGTGGTAAGACTTGAGTCACTACTTATATGGCTCAATTTGATTTCACAAATATCTCATTATTCGTATTAATTTTTTATTTCATACATATCTATAATTACGCAATTAATGAAAATTCCTTTGGAGTAATTCATTAATTGTGATGTCATTTCATACAATTTATTACTTCAAATATGCAATTGCATATACAAATAATCAGGACTAAATATATATAGTTTAATTCAATTTAGGAACCAAAGTAAAAGGTCGGGGCAACACTACTGTCATAAATAGGGGTGGGAAGAAAGCCAAAAAATCTTGCTCCCGACCTGAGTTTTTTCGACCTAAGTATTTTTCGGTATATGGATCGGGTGTATGAATGAATCATAACGAGAATTTAAAATTTTATTTCTGAAATAGAACTGAATTGAAATAAAACGAAAATGATGGGCTAGTGTAATAAACTGAAATTACATGACTGAGATGTAATTATACAAAACTATAGGACTGAACAGTAAATATATGAAACTGTAAATATGACCGAAATGTAATTATGTGAAAATAAGATATTGAAATGCAAACAATGGATATAGATGAGAGTGAATAAGCTTTTATGCGTTTTTTACGCAATTAAAATTTAAGCGCAAATAACAACTTAATTAGATCTATTTCTACTTTAACAACAATAAATATATACGATAATAATCAATAAATAAATTGAATTATGCGCACAATTACAAATAATTTAACTTGTAGAAAATAAAGCGTAAAAGAAGAGATTGACATCACGATATATAGAGGTTCTACAAACTCGTCTACGTTCTCTAACCGAAATTATTTTACCGGCTATTAGCACTATAATCTTCAATCCAAATTTACAATTCCTAATGAGATAATCAATTGATTTGCTCCTCATATACCCGATTATACAATCTTGATACAAGTGAAAGATTATACAAACCCGAGTTTTAATTTTCCCCCTCAAACCTTGAGTAAACCTGAATGTTTGACTTAGAGTTTTATGTCACAAATTAACTTTTAAGTTTCTAACCAATCAGTATCTCAAGTTTGAGCTTATAATTTGCTCTTTACAATTATTATGAAAAAAACACTCAATAATTTGTTGCTTATAAATAAACTAATATGTGAGAATTGATATGAGCTTGGTTTTTGTTCCAATTGAGATTAGTGTTGATGTAGAAGAGGTTAATTGCCACTTGAAGAGAGAGAGATGTATTTGTACCCTCTTTGGGCTATTGGAACGTTGGGTGTTGATCACAATGCACAAATGTGTTCAATGGTTGAGATTGAAAATTAATTTTGAATCTGCAAAATTGATTATCGGTGCTTCAATAACCAGCTAGCACAGTGCTTGTTGCCGGGGTGGAGTTCTTGAAATTTGAACACTAGGGCTTGGACCATGAAGCAGCAGTGCTTAATCCCCTGCTAGTTTTCAATTTGTGAAGCACCGGTGCTTTCTTTGATACCATCCGTGATTGACCTATATTTTGCGAAAACTCGTAACTTACTTGTTCGAACTCCGAATTGACTTATGCTCGAACCAATAACTTTTTTTATCGAATACTCTATCATTTTAAGGTCTGAAATATACATTTTCTGTTTTTCCATAAGAAATTGTATAATTATTAACACTTACAATCAAAATTAATTTTTAAACACATGATTCAACATAACATAAATTCCAATGCAATTTAGCATGACGTATAATATTAAACAATTAACACTTAACTTACAGCTTAAATTCGTTAGTTTACCACTTTGGAACACTCATGGTTTGAACCAGGTTATCCAACACCAGTTACTGTATCTTGACGAGTTATTTTAAAAATTTAGTGGTTATCTATTACACTTCTTCGTAAACACCTAATCTTTTGGCAAAAAAAATATTGTATGGTTAATTTGTTCTTACTGAGTAGCACTAATTTGTTGTTACTGAGTAGCACTGAGAAAGAATATCAAGTCAAAGCAGACATCTAAACGACTTTATATGTCATTTTCACTACAAAATAATGTTTGATTTAGTGAGAGTCAAAATCTGTTACAACTCTGTCACTAATTTAAAAAGCTGTCACAAATCTGTCACAAATTGACTAAACTGTTACAAATCTGTCAGAAAAACCGTCGCTAATAAGCTCGTAACAAAAAATACCGTCACTAATCCCGTCGTTATTTGGGTATTTTTTAATAATGTTTGTTGTTTGGATATTACGAATCGATTTTGTTTGTTGTTCTGTTCACATGTTTCGTTGTCGTAAATATGAGCTATAGAAATAAAAAAACCTCAACAACAAAAAATTGTCCTACATTAGAATTTTATGAGAGCATCTAGTTCGGCGGTCATCAACATCAAAACGTATTGGAAATTGTAAATTATAAAATTAGTTACCACTGTTAGTCATAAGGTATTTATCTGTGAAGAAATAATATCCATTCAGTTTGGAAAAAAATTCTGCAAGACAATTTCTATTTTCACCACATTATTGAAGGTCACCAAAAACAAAATATATGAATAAACTTTCATTGTTCTACCAAAAAAATAATGTAAATTAGTAAAACGGTTTCTCATGTTATTCATAAAAAAGGGAAATTCAGAAGTGTACAAAGAGAAATTCAAAGTTCTAGTACTTTGACATAAAATAGAGTTTTGTCTTTTGATGAAATATTCTTATAATAAATTCTCTTTTCGATTACATGCACAATATAACACAAACCAAGGATGACTTCACGAACTGGGTCGCTAATTAATAAATAATCTCACATTGAAAAAGTAAAGCCATCAAATAAATACCATCTAGGGGTAGAAAGAAAATAAAAAAAGTAAGTCATGGTGTCAATATTTCTTTAGGGATAAGGGAACCGATGGTTTGCCTAATGAAGTTGTGTAATTGTTTTAAAAACGAGTCTAGGCGTAAATTAAGAAGGAGCCTTTGAACTCAGAAATCTAATAGAGAGAGAATAAGTGGATTAGTGGTGATCAAAATAAGTTATGCGAAATTAGGCCCTAAACAACCAATTTTCGCCTAAAATCGTCTTTTGGGCTATCCCTTTTCGAACATTGTGTGTGAGTATAGATTGCATCCATGTTGTATCACTTCTTAAGAACTGTTAGTAATATTTAGTCCGAAAAAATGAAACAACTAGCGAATTTGAGTTCTACCAGCTTATTCTGAAACACGAAACTTACCATGCACAATGTTAATCGTCTTGATAGTAGATTTATTTTGGGAATTTCTTTTTCAATTGCTGTCAATATTTCGCGACCCTAACAATGATTAAGAGTTACGGTTTTTCACTATATCACATTCACATTCTGTTAATCTACCAATATATGAATGACCTTCTTAGAAACTTATATCATGATGCTTATAAGCTCCATTAAGAGCATGTTTAACGGTGTGTTGTTTCGTGGTGTTGTTTTTGTTGGAAAAACATGTGAAAACATGGGTGTTTCCGAATGGTCACTGGACCAACTTCGAGTCATTATTTCGTGTAACAGCGCTGAGTTGTTTATACCGTACTCAACGTGGTTGAGTAGCCCGTGTGACGAGCTTCGTAACGGTATATCACATGACCTATTCGTAGAATGGGTGTGAATACAAAGTGGCTTCAAAATTGGTACCTCGGAAGCTCAAATCTGGAAAATCTGGAAAACGAAATGGTTAATGAGAAAACCATTTAGAATAATCCCATATTGGAAGATTAAGAGTTAAACTTACAATATATATACCATACCAACCCATGTATTTATTAAACTAACATGTCCACATACACCTAAGAGTATTAGTGTGTACCACACACGCGCGCTCGCTCGTGTCTCGGGTCTCGGGTCTCGGGCACGGGCTTGGGATTTGGGGAATGTTTCGGGTCTTGGGTCTTGGGTCCAAACCCGAATAGGGAGTTTTGTATAAATTACAAAAGCAGTCACTAGAGTTTCCAGCAAGAGAAACGCCAGCAATAAATGGAATTGATTGCTGCGGTTTCAGTAGAGCCTATAAAAGACAGCCCTCCCCCTCTCATTCAAACACACCAGAACACACAACACAGCATAAGCATCATATAGAGAGAGAGAACCGCACCACCAACAGCTCGACCTGTGGTTCGGTGCCGGTTTCCATACGAGCCACTCTGAGATAGAAGTTGTACCTTGGGAACAAAGTCCCGAAACCAGAAACCTTTAAAGGTGGTTCGGAAAATATTGTTTAAGGGAAACTGCTCAGTAGTTGCCTCTTCTTTTAATTTCTGTTATTTAATTTTCAGTCATTTATTATTCTGTCCATTTAATTTCAGTACTGTTTCCTTTTTGTATTTACTTTCCAGTACCTTTAGTTTCTGTAATTTACATTTCAGTCTTTCCTATTCTGTAATTTACTTTCCTGTAATTTAATTTCCAGTATTTACATAACAGTCCGGGCAGTTTATTTAATAACAGTCCGGGCAGTTTTTTATTTGTCAAAAACAGTCCGGCAGTTTTTTATTGGTTAAAACCAGTCCGGCAGTTTGTTAAAACCAGTCCGGCAGTTTCTTTTATTACAAAACAGTCCGGCAGTTTCTTAAAACCAGTCCGCCAGTTTCTTTTATTCAAAACCAGTCCGGCAGTTTGTTTAAAACCAGTCCGGCAGTTTGTTAAACCAGTCCGGCAGTTTCTTTATAACAGTCCGGCAGTTTCTTTATTACAGTCCAGCAGTTTTATTTATTTGTTGAGTCAGGAATTGTAATTTATATTCCAATTGTGAGAAATAAAATTGTTTATTTCCATTGCGTTCCTGTCTTCTTTATTTTATTGTCCTTTCATTTATTGTATTCGAAATAGTACCAAAACCAACAGTTTTAACTTAAATTTAGGATGTTGGTTCGTGGGGAACGACGGGTCAAGTTTATTAGTGTGTTGCTTTATGGTGTTGATTTAACTTTTGAATGTTATTCTAATTAATAACAGTTTTCAATATAATTGTAAATAAGTTCTAACAATTATAATTGTAATCGAAACTAAATAATTGACAACTAAAAACTATAAATTTAAGTAAGATAAAATTAAACATTCATTTCATTAATTAAAACATACATAATTCTTGAAAATAACATATTCTTAAAAGTAGCATACATGATTCATAAAAGAGAAGAGAAATAAAATAAAACAACGAATTTAAAACACAAATTATTTATTAAAAAAAACATGAATTTGAACGTCGTCTGCCTCAAACTCTCGAACCATGGAATTGCCAAATGTGCTCGATTAGATCATTTTAAAGGTTTTCTTGTGTTTTTTTTGTTTTCAAGCGATACACGTCTTTCTCTAAATGTTGTTGGAAGAGAATTTTCAATAATCGGAAGAGGTGGAGGAAGATCGCCGGAACCCGAAATTGGAAAATTTCTTGACTCTAATTGTTCTGGAGGCTCGCGTTCAACAATCATATAGAGATACGGAATGAGAGATATAGCTAGAGAGAGAGAGAAAGTGAGATCGTCATTTTTCGTCTATACGGAGAAGAGAGAGAGAAAGTGAGATAGATAATGGCAAATTAGATTTTTGGGTCTATTTATATTAGTCAGAAAGTGTGACTAATTGGAAAGAGTAATCTTATGTGTGACTTTTTAAAAATTAAGTTGTAAAAATGTGACCTATTAAGCATTTTTCCTAAAATTTTCAACTTAAAAACATACCATATATTTTTCAAAATGGCTAGTAAAATCGATGCCATTATTATCTAATTCATTTGAATAATTACGCATACGCAAATCTTTACGCCAATATTGGATATTATTTTGTATATCAGAAAATAATCTTAGAACACAAAAATTGAAATGATTCAATTATTTATAATTTGAACTTTTATGAGAAAGAAATCCTTGAATGTTGATGTTCTTACAACCCCCTCCTTATACGTGTATAGGAGCGGATGACTGAATTATTTTTGTAAAAACTTAGTATGAGTTGCATACTGTTGTTGATATTTTTTGAAACAAACGATTTTGAATTGTTACATAGGGATGTAGATACACACCACCACCTATATTAGTTTGGCCGGGGACCAGTGTCGTCTTCACCTTATTTGAGACCCGAGACAACCCAAAATATGGAGGCCTCGTTTATCAAAAAAAAAACATAACCAATATTTTTTTTCTAAATGCAGTATCTATAAGTCAATAAATCTAAATTTTCTAAATCCGAAGACTAATCGATTTCAATATAATAACATCATAAACTTCAAACACCTGTTGAATCAATTTGAACTAATTAAATTATTTGACAAATAAAAAACATGAAAGAAACAGATAAAGCATAATTTTTTTGGTTGTTACTATAATAAAATTGTTAGTTTTTACAGTACTTTAATTGGTAGTTACAGATAGGGCCGTAAATTATATGAAAATTTCCTGAAAAGTATTTTTTTCGTTTCGTTAAGAGCTCGTCTCGTTTTCGTTCATTAATTACTAAATGAAATGATAATGAAATAAAATATACATTTCGTTTGGTCAACGAGATGATAATGATCATAGGCTTATTCGTTTGTTAAATTTCGTTTTTGTCTAATATATATATATATATATATATATATATATAAATTTATACATGATATATACATGTGTGTTTTTGTAGCAATAAATGTATAGTAAAAGATACTCCATTAGTAATATGAATCTAAAACTCATTATATAAAAATATATAATGTGAGGTGTAAATATAATTACGTGTAACTTGTAATATATTATTCACGTAATATGATTACGTGTGAATGTGGCGATAAATTCGTGAAAAATTTCGTTTTCGTTTCATTAAAAGTTCGTCTTTTTCGTTCATTACTAAACGAAAACGAAATAATAACGAAAAACTCAAAAATAAAACGAATCTCGTCTAGTTTAGCTCGTTTTCGTTGTTTCGCTTCATTAGCGGCCCTATATATAGAGATAGAGAAATAAAAGTGTATTAAGGAGTGAGAGATGAAAATGAAATTATAAGAGGACCAATAAAAGTAAGGCATAAAAAAAGACCTTATAAGTAAGAGGTCTGGAACTTTAGTTTTGGGTAACTTGGCCTCCAATCGGCCTTGGCAGGTATACCCGTTACCGTAAATCTAACTAATTGAGACTTCGAATCAATCGGTATTAATAGACCTATTTATTGGGGCTCTTGAATATAGAATGAGTTTGACAACGAATTAGGAAATCTTGATCCCATTCGCTGTTGCAATCAACATCCAGGCAAGTTTTTTTTTTTGTTGATAATTAGTAACACTCTGGAGTTAACCCTCAGACGTAAATGATCAAAATATGATATAAACATGATATAAGATATTCACTTCTTGGACCAAATGTTCGGGTAAATGTTCACTTGTATGCATAATTAAACCAAATGCCATTCAAATTTCCATTTCGTTATTATTATTTTAAGAAAACATTATCCATCTGTAATTTTACAATATCTACCATAACTGGGCACTATGATGCCACGTAAGACTCCAACGACAATAACAGAATTTCGTACTCACAATTTGATTAAAAACTCTACCAACTTAGTAACTTACTTACTTTGCCACCGGACTTTCCAAACCACCACCTGCCATGTCATCCTCCGCCGCCCCGATCCTTTCCGCCACATCAGCATCACAACATCAACCCCGCTTTTTACCCTCCCTTAAAACATTATCCGTACTCTCACCCAAACAACATTCTACCAGACCAATTACCAAGCTCCACGTGGCATCCAAACCCTTTTCCCAAACAGCGGCAAAACCCGCCTCAGAAAAGATATTCTTTGATGGCGGGGCCCACTACGGGGACTTGGCAGCTAACTTACTCCTCGGTTTCACCCTCGTATGGCTACCTTTAACCCTCGCCGCCGTCTTTCGTGCTTTTTTCTTGCGCTACAGGTCATATAGTTTGTACCTTACAACTTCTGCTAATATTAATTCGTATTTCCTAATTTGTCATTTTATTAGTACCCAGCATAGCACTAGTTGATTGTACAAAATTGAAAATGAGTGTAGATTGATGACATTGTAGTTAAGTGCAGTCTCCAGTATTTTGGAGGACCAAATTAAATTTGAAAAAGAAGTCATAAATTAGAGTTTTGTCCAATAATTATCATTAATATGACTTTTTATTCAACCGTGTTTAAAGTAAATTGTTATAATTATAAAGTATTAAATAAAATAGACTATTCTAACTAGACCGTGTCCCTTAATTATGTGTTATTTAACTAGACTATAATGTTTTCTTTGATATTTTTACTTCAGATGTGGTTAACGTCATTATATTTATTCCAAAAAAGATAGAAGTTAATTATGTTATTTTTCTTAAAATGAGGAACTATTATTAAAGTTTTTATAAACTTTACCTTCACATTTACTTCTTTTTCGAAATTAAAGCGTGTTTTCACTGGTAATGTTCACTAGAAGCATGAAATAATTACTGAAGAGAAGAGAAAATTGTTTAATGTAGTCTAATTGTCTAGTGGTGGACCTGCTGATACGGATGAGCTTGAGCTTGAGGCAAAGTTCGATAAGCAGTTGATGGATTAATAGAACTATTTTAGTGGGTCAAATTACGTTTCCATATTAGTTTCCTTTTCAGTTTAGGAGTATGTTTATTTAAGAGTTTGTTTCCTTTCTATCTTAGAATTTACTTTTAGTAATTTGTTTCTTTTTTGATTTAAGATTTTATATTTAAGTCTTATTCCTATTTTGGAATGGACTGTCTAGAACTCTATAAATAAGTCATTAGACCTTCATTATTATTCACATCTGATATTAATAAAACCTTAAAGAGTCTTTGCTTGTTGGCAACTCTCTTGTTTGTCGTCCGTTCGAGCGATAACTCGAGCAAATCCCGTTCGTGATTAACGAACATATTTTATATTTCTTTAGTATGTTTCCGTTCTGCATCACCTGCACTACTCATAACCAATAAATATAAAACAAATATGGGTGATATTAGCTATTAAGCAATAAACAATAATTTTTCAATGCATGTAATTGAAAAAATGGGCCCCTTGTGGGTTAGAGGCCCCAATTTAATGCCTCTCAAATTGGGCTTTAGGGTCGTATCTGATTAACTGATGGCTAATATTTATGCAGTATATACACAATCAAAAGTCAAAACTTTAGTAGTCTAGACTGAAAATCATTGTTTTAAAAAGCGCGCTTCGTAGTCAAAAAGCTTGATTCAAAACTTAAAAAAAAAGCTTAAAAACCTTGCTTTTCCGCCTTTTGGGCCGTTAAAAGCTCACGCTTTTTACGCTTTTAGCATATCTCTTGCAAAAACGTTTTAGCTAAGATTTCGCTTTTTAAAACATGGCTGAAAATACGCCTTCAATTTATTACTATACATTAGAAAAAACAAATTTTATATGGTTCTTGCCTTCTTGGATATACTCCATAAAATATTTAGTATGTTTGATCAGTGGCTAATAGGAGAAGTTTTTTGCTATTTTGGGTGCTGAAAGACTATAATTTAAGTTATTTTTCTATTACAATACATATCAGTCTTTTTTCAGCCTACTTCCAGCTACTCTTCTGCTTAACAGTGCTTTAGAACGCGATTTGCAGGAGCTTCACTAAAAGCGTAAAGAAGTGTGAGCTTTCTTATCTAGAAATGTAAGATTTTCCACCAAGTGTTGTAAGATTTTTCAGATGTGACTCGAGTTTTAGTAGTTTGAAGAGAGCTGTTGTAAACGAAGATGTTTATGCCTTTGTTTGAGAGTAGAGTAGTATCTTATGGTTATGTTGAAACAAAAATTTATGCATTTTAAAAAACCTAGATAAATCACAAATGTGAATGACTTATATGTTCCTTAGGTGTTGCCACTTGTTTTGCTGTATAGATTTACGAACCTGCGGGTGACTGTGATCTCGGGGCTAACGGGTCAAGAACGGAGCGATTTCGGTTACGATGTGGTGAAAGATGTGCAGGTTGTACCGAGGTTTATTGGTGAGTGGGGTGATATAATCATTACCCTCAAGGATGGGACTAAGGTTGATTTGAGGAGTGTCCCTAAATTTAGGGAGATTGCTAAGTATTGCTTATCCATGGCTGATAAGCCTGAGGTGCCCAAAGAAGGCGGGACTAAAGGGTTTTAATTTTAATTTTTGCCGAAAGTATGTTGTCTTGGTTTCTCAAGAGGTATGTTATTTCTTACTAATTTGGTGAAGTTATTGTTTTGATGATTGTTTCTATGTTTTGTTTAGTTTATATTATTATCGTCGTTCCCGAAATTTGTAGATTAGTCGGAATTGTTTGTCTATTGTAACTTTCATCTAGTATTTGTGCAAAATGTCAAGGATATATGGTTAGCTTTTCTCTTTGTTATAAAAACATAAAATCGTGGGTTCTAGAGATTAACCAACATCAACATGCTACAAACTTCGGGTTTGTTTGGTTTAAAGTTTTAAGCAAATAAGTTGGTTATTTTGAGCTTGTTGTTCACCATCTTCAATCCTTCAGGTTCGTTAGGTTGAAAGGCAAGAAAAGCTCACACTTAAAGGCAATCAACCAAATGCAGTCCATCTTGTAAGCAAGAAATGCTGCAACAAACAAGACATTATTCTAATCTCGACTAACTGGAATCTTTCATATTTCAGAATTAGAAATGTGTAACGCATCCAAATTATTCGTGTTCCACATTTTGCAAATGGAGTTCAGTGTCTTTTTGTTGCTTAGAAAAATATGCACATTTGCTTCTGTGGGAATAAGAAGTTGAATTGTCCAAAGACTGTTAAGAATAAGTGAAAATTTGAAGAGTTGTTTTGTCGTTCAGAATGATACTAAGTCTTGTTTGGTTGCCGTTTATAAGCTCGGGATACACTTTAACATATAACTTGCAGAACATTCGGTTAGGAAGCTTAAAAGTACGCTCTTTTTTTTCAGACCGAAAAAGATGGAGGATCTTAAGCTCAAGGAACCAAGTTTTACTATGACCCTGTTTAAGTCTGCTTATTTGCTCAAAAGCTGCAGCAAAGCAGCACCCAAAACATAAACTCTATTAACGTGTTTGAAATGAGTAAATACAGGAGATGGTTAAAAGTTAGCGCTATGTATACAGTGACTGTGAAGCTATGGTAGAATTTTTGTGAAAATGCATGGCCTTATATAGAAATGACAAAATTGGCATTTGAGAACACCTTAGGCTTGAATTGTCGCACTGGTGGTGTTAAGACCCTCAAATTCTAGCATATCAATATTCTGGTTTTGAAACACTATGAAATTCAATCTATATCTTTATATTTTGTTTGTAGGGAGGCGCTTATGGACTGAGGTGCTCTTGGCGTATCCCCAAATATGTTATATGTACATTGTTACAATTTTACAGGAGGTATGTAATTCCTTTTCATCCGAAGGACTTTAATATAGAGAATGTTAGGATATTATTTTGCAAGGGTTGTTCATTGTATGATTTAAAATTTGAAACGTTAAACCATGTTCATGTTGTGTGACATTTGGGATTTCCTCAAATGAGAATTGTTCTGTGTTCTTGCTAGAGACTGTATGATTTTGTACTTTTTTATCAAGACATTTCATCCAATGTCAACACTATCCGGCCCGGGAACAGAAGTAAACACACCCTCAAGTTTCACGGAAATTATTTTGGCAGAGTGACTTTTGTGTAAATTGTAAAGAAACTCTCCTCGGGAAATATGACTACATATCAGTATTTTGCTATACCCTTGGCTTGTTTGTTTAATCCTAAAGGGTCTTCCTGCATTTGGTGCAGATTTTTCATATCCAAAACCACCGTCAAAATTGTTTTCGGCTAATCAACAATGCTGGGATGAGTACCAGTATAATTAGTTCTAGAGCGTATGGCTTTGCTAGGCTGCAGCGCTTTTAAGTTCAAATTTTGGCTTTTAAAAAAAAGTGGGTCTGTGTTTGGTTGACTAGCTTCAAATGCTAATTAAGTTTTTCTGGTTTTTAACCGGGAAAGGTCATATCTAATATTAAGCCGTTTGTTATTTCCATTCCATTTCCTAAAATACAGCTTATAGCGCAAAAGCTGCAGTCGCACAAGCTTTACATAAACCATGTGTCATCTCACCATTAGCATTGTCTAAACTAGTTCTGGAAAGAGAGTTATTTCATTGTTTTATTCGATAGCCACAAAAACATAATGAATTTACTATTTACAATCTTTGTGAATGTCATCCCATAACATGTTAAACTGTAAGATCCCAATATTCACAGATACCTTGACAATTGATAGAAAGCATGTTAAACTGTAAGATCCCAATATTCACAGATACCTTGACAATTGATAGAAAGTAACAAAAGAACAGTCATTATTTTTGCAATAAACTTGTTGCTTGTGATCAATACGGCGAATTAGGGTGTCGGATAGGGAAAATGAAGTTTAAAATGAAGCCAACATTCGTTCCGTTTCAACATGACTTTATATGAAATAATTAACTTCTGATTAACACATTATTTTACTACTTTTGCTTGAAACGTGAAAACGCATGAGATTAAGCTCCCAAAATCCCATAATAAGTCGCTAACAATGTTAAAAGACATGGTTGAAGAGATAAGTTTGATAAGTTCAAAAATCCGTAGTCACAAGTAAACTCGTTTCTCATTTCAAAAACTTGGCTGCCCGTTGCCCTTTCCCTCTTTCTATTTCCATTATTTATGTAAGTAAAACTTGTTTTCCGTGGACCATACTGAGTCGTTGACGTTTCAAAAATCAATTTACAGTATCACTTCCTGTACCCGTTTTCCATACTGGAAAGATGGTAGTCCCTTTTATTACTTCTACTTTTTTCATGTCGTACTACCAAAAGAAATTCACCTTCTAAGCCGACTAATCGTATAGACAGAAGTTCATGAACAGAAAACACAAAAAAGTAGAGCTTGTGTTATTAACCCTTATTAATTTCTAAAGTCTCTTAAGTCAAAAGTTCTATAGTGATCATTCATGTCATTTCCAATATCACATCACCATATTCAAATGAAAATGGGGGAAAATTTTACATCTTATTTGGCAGTCTTGTGAGTTGTTATTTATCCCTACATACCCTGCCACTGAATAAAATGGGTAATAAAGAACAAAAATGGGCCAGCTTAATTAAAGCCTTATTTCTGGCTGTGCCTACAGAATACAGATTCATAGAGACTTTGACCAATGCTCATTGAATCCCTACTTTTAATATTCATCTTTGTTTTTTATTGATTTTCTTAGGAGTGTCATCTTTGACATGGGGATTACCATTTTATACCCCAAAGTAAATATGTTATATTTGTCTTTTGTTCCTTAGTTTTGATCGGAACACATTAGATCATTCTCTTGTAACATTTTTCTCATTACCATTTTATTCGCTAAAGAAGAAACAGGAAGGGTAAAGATACAACATATCTTTAGAGAGGCAAATGGCATAGCAGATTTGCTAGCCAAACAAGCACGAGAGCAAGCAACCCCTATTTTCTCTAATGAATTGAAGGATTTCCCTAAAAGGATAATAGGGCTACTGGAATTGGAAAAAGACGGTCTGATCAACCTGCGCATCGAAATAGAAGACGAAGGAAGAAATCGCCTGATACAGGCGATAATATAGAAAGAGAAGGAGAAGCGTTTTTTGGGTTTTTTGTTTTTAATTTTGGAAAAGCTTAGAACAGGATGATATGCCCAAAGTTTTGTTCAATTTAGTCCATTAAGTCTATTTAATTATGTTGGGAGGAGCTATATTACATTTTGTAACAGTTAGGCCCCCTAACTTGTAATTTTGTACTGGAGCAACATTTAATATATAAAAGCTAAAATGTGGTTTATACCACAATTAATTAAAAAAAAAAATATCTAGACCAGTATAGAGTAATCTATGACGAGAGTTGGTATTGGCATTTGAAAATTTGAAATTAGAGAATGTAATCCAGAAATGAGAAACAACGCGACTTTTTAATAAGAAAAAAAAAAAACATCTTACTATATATACTTGAATTTATGATCCATTTATGTTCAATTTACGATCGTCCCCACTTAGCTTCCCCCTGAAGACAACCAAGCAATAACTTACGCAGCTAGCCCTTTCTGAATCGTAAAACTAATTCTTATAAATACTAAATCCATATATATATGAGTAATGACATTACTATGTATGACCCTTTAAACTCTCTTAAGAAACTCGACAACATTTGATGTTAAAAAACCAAAAGTGTCAAATACGAACGGTATGAAATCGTGGTGATTATCGATGCACGCTTTCTCGTATTCGTTTGCCTTTCATATCAGCTTAATCATTTCGATAATGTATTATACTCCATAAAAAAGTTATTTACTCTCTCATATTATTGGAGTTTTTCTCAAAAAAATTGCGTAGTAGAGTGACTTTTTTTTCTAAATTTGAGAGAATGGTGGTGTCTACTCAAGGTGGGGGTAGAGCAGGTTATTACAGTTGCGTGAGCCCTCTTCTGTATTATTGTCTTTATTGAAAGATGTTGATAAGAGTGAGTGAGCAAGAGAAAAATCCTTCCCACGTTTAGAACAAACTCTACCTGTTCCTTTTCCCCTTTGCAGGCTCTATTATATCTCTTTAACTTTCATTTTCAGGCATCAAAACCTTTCCATATGATTGCAAAAATATAATAAATGGGTTTTCTTTTGAAATATTTAGTGCTCTATATGCATGTATCAAGACATAATCAAGCTATTTCCTCTTTTTTTGGGTACATTTAATCAAGCTATATTTTCAAGTCTGTCATATGTTGTCTGTAGTTTTATATTATTGTATATTTTTATTATGATGGCAAACCCTAACAAACTATTCCTTTGAGATTTGTAGTATGATTCATTATAAACTTTCGATTTTGGACACCTTATCTGTCTAATTTCATTCAAACGAAGAGTTCGTACTTGAAGGCTTGAAGCTTTTACAAAAGAGCAACTCGCGCTTATTTTAAAACAATATGGTAATTGTTGCTAGCCTTGGATCGAGGGTTGTGGTTTTTTTGTCTTCATGCTTTTAAGTGGGGAAAAACTTGTATTTTTGGATAAAATAACGTATATAGGCTGTGTGAACGAACTGGGTTCTACACTAATACATTTGTTTCCAAGAAGGATTACAAAACAATCTATTATTTAGGGAAATTGTAGGTGGTAATATGTCATATCTATTGCATAGTTAGAGAACTAAAATATTTTTTTCTTTACATCTATTATTAGTCATTTAAATAAATTGTTTTGCATGCGCCACAAGTATGTGAATGTGAAACTAGCTAGCTAGCATAGGATTCTCAAAAGCTCTCACTTTAATTTACAAGGGCGTGTCTTTGCATATAAAGGAGACATTGAGAAAGAATGGGGAATCCCACTTTATATAATTAGAACAAGTGTATCAGTTTACTTATATGACTGGGTTTTTATCATTAATTTAAATTTACATGAACTCAAATATCACTCAAATACAAATGATTAAGATGTTCCCTTATAATTAAAATAATAATTTATGTCTCTTACTTTTCTCTTATTCTCTCTCATTTATTTATGTTTTTCACATATAAATTAATAAAATAACAAAAAAATGAGTTGTATAATTTTGATAGAGAAATTGATAAAAAAAAAACTGATAATTTGTATAAACCAAAACGTTTACTGATAAGTTGTAAAAATGTACTTTTTACTTTAAATACGAGAAAATTTGTAAGTTATTTAATGTGATTATTATAGTAAATTAATTTGGTTTGAAAAAAATTGATATAAGTATATTAAAATATAGTAATATTTAGTTATGATAATAAATTTGATAGAAAAGCTGAAAAATGTATAAAATTAAAATATTATCCTATAAATATAAAATTGATGTTAATTAAGTTAAATATAAAAAAAATGTAAAATAAGCGGTACGCATGTTCTTACATACTTGTAAAACTTTTAAAAGTTGCACCAATTATGTTCCCACAAAGATGTGGTAGGAATCCCAAGCAAACCAAATTACAAAAAAAGTTGAAAGATGAATAATTACATAGGCTTCAATTTCTCATTTGCACACGTGGGGTCTTTTGTTTCCTTGTGGTCTTTTAAATCATCATTTGAGGCTCAGGTAGTTTTTTTTTTTTTTTTTTTTTATAATCATAAACCTCATTTGTAGGTAAATCAGTTTCGGATACCAACTATTTGGACGAGACACTTTTGTTCAGCCTATCACCTAGTTTGTTATGGACTAATTAATCATTTTTTTTTACTCAAAAAAGAAATACTCTTTACTTTTGAGTGGATCTAAATTCGAAGGTGTACATAAGCTTGGGCAATTGGAAATAACAACGTGATTAATGTTTGGAAGAAACAGAACTAGAATTAATTTGGCAAATCCTTTTATTTTAATCATACAATTTGTTAAATGATTATGTGTTTTTATGAATAAATAACTATACCAGTGGAATAGCAGGAATAAAAGAATAACCCAATAGGCCGATTTGTTATTTTATTTATTTGTTTTATGTTTTTTTGCTTTTCTTTAAGAAGAGGGCACTTCCACACTGCAGTATGACACATTCTTCTGAGAATTTGTCAGCTTCTCTTTTTCTTTCTCAACTTAATTTTCCTTTTCATTTAATCGCTAGGTTTTGCTTTTATCTTTTTGCTCCTAACAAAAGAAATCAACATTTACAATTCCAAAATGTTCAAGACAATCTTCTAAATTGGCCAACAAATAGAGAGGACCGGGCTATCATTATTTATAAAATAGATAAAATAATTTTCAATTCAAACAACACGATTTAAAAGTTGAGCATGCATATTACAATTTAAAAAGATTTAAGCCTTAAGTTCATACTTATTATAATAGTTTCTTTGTTATCACAATTTAGTTTGTTGGTTTCCGTGTACAAAATAACAATTAAACAATAATTAAATGACTAAAAATAATAAACAAAAACCAGTGTAATCTTTATTAATTTCAAATTGGAATAGAAATTACATATTACAACATGTAGTTACTGAATAGTAATCAAAACAAACGTTATTCAGATTATTATTAATTAATAATCTGATGTACTGAATTGCAATAAATAGAAACTTTCGGACTGAAAAGTATAAACTTAACAGCCAGACTGTTCTGATTAAAATTGAAATTACATGACTGAATTGAAACTATTCTAATTACTGAATTAATTACAGAATTGAAATTACAGAATAAAATAGTAGTTTAAAGAAATTACAGAAAGGTACAAACAGAATAGAAAAACTACATCTAAGTACAGCAAATTAAAATACTGAATTAATTGAAATGGACAGAATAAAATTAAAATAGACGAGGCTACTGCTAACAGTATGTCTTTAACCGATATTCGCCCAACCACCTTGATGTTTCTGGTTGCGTTGTCGCTTCGATCCCAAGGTACAACGTCTCGGATGACTCGCCGGAAACTGGCGACGAGTCAAGGTCGAGCTGTTGGTGGGTGGTTCTCTCTGATTTTAAAATGCTATGAAAAAAATATATGCTGCTGTTTTAGAGAGATTTTCGTATGTGAATATGTGAGGGAAAAACTACCTCTTTATAGAGGATTCTGGGACTTCTCTTGTAAATATTCAAAAGTTTCTTTTTCAGTTTAGTACGAGACCCGCGCATCCCGCGGTTCGAGACCCGAGCGAGCGCGCGCGTGTGGTACACACTAACCCACTCATGGATATGTGGACTTGATTAGTTTAACAAATAAATGGGATGGACTTGTATTTATAGTGTAAAAATCACTCTTGATTTTACAGTGTGGGATAACCCTCATGGTTTAATCCCACTTTCTTTTTCATTTTCCAGATTTGGTTTTATTCCCTCTTTCGAGTCCAATTAATTCACACTCATTCTCCGAATAGGTCATGTGATATACCGTTGTGAAACTCGTCACACGAGCTACTCAAACGCTTTGAGTACGGCTTCAGAAATTCTGAGTAGTCGAATTGAATATTAACTCAAAAATTGTCTCTGATCACTCGGAACAACTATGTAAAAATACATGTTTGTGATAGTTTTATAAGTAGATGAAGAGAAGCTGAGCATATAGACAACACAATAGTACTGTGTGATAAACCTCAGATTATAACCGAGGTTAGATTCAATTTTCAAGATAAACAATGGTCTTTATTTTTAAAACAAAGAACATCAGTGGGTGTCCGAAATTTAGGCCGACTAACGTAGTAGCCCATCAAGACGGAACATGCCCATAAAACAAACAATTTGGCCAAGCTCGACAATGATGACGTAAGCATTACACGAAACTCACCTTTTTACTGTAGCCTCTGGTTTTACTACAAAACCAGAAAACAGAACCTTACATGGTAATGTTGTCTCTCATTCTTATTGGACCAACAAGATTGTATTATTTTATATATCTTTCATTTCTAGCCAATCACAAAAAGACATCACATTTGATATTGGGCAAATGCCAACGAACGTTTCCGATAAATAGCAGAACTTGCAATGTAAAAAGGCATCTATCTGATATAGAAAGAAAACATCAACATACAATTCAAGATATGTGAAAGAATGGTTTCTTAGGTCATTAAACTTTATTATTGTTGTAATAAGCATTTGAACTAATTATACTCATTTTATAAGCATACAATTGGGGCCACCAAAGTTATAGAGACCCATTTTTCCTTTATATATAAAATTGCTAATATATCCTTAAGAAATAATAACATTTTATTTTACTATTAATATACATGACCACAAAAAAAAATCTAAATTTTATTCCAAAATAAAAAAAAAAACACATAATAGTCTTTATCTCTCACAAATCATAACAAATGTCATTTTTCTACTTCTCTATGTAAATAAATTATTTACATCATTACTTGTAAGTTAATTTTGATTTGATAAACTCAAAATAGGTTAAACAAAATTACTCTCCTCTGAAATTTTAATAGATTTGAGGGTTTATTCGGATTCATTTTTGGTGTCATAATTTTTTTAGAATAACCCTAGTTTTTTATGAATCATAATTAAATAAAAAACAATCCAATCTGATGGTAAACGAAAAATATGAAAAAAAAAATATACTTCCTCCGTTCCCATTTAATTGTCCGTTACGAAACTACGTGCAATTTTGATTGGTCAAAAACTTATATCAAAATTGTCGGAATAAAAATTTTCAAAAATTGATCATATAGTTCAAATGTTTAATTTTATGATTAGATTTAAAAAAAAATCATTGTGACAATTTTGATACAAGTTATAAACCGGTCTAAATTGCACGTAATTTCATAGTGGACAATAAAATAGGAACGGATGGAGTATAAGCAAGAAAATGGTTGACACGATTATATATACCTGATACTTTTTCGGTACGATTGATATTTTTTTTTTTTTCATACGGTGCACTATAATTTATTATGTGTCAACCAATATAATATTTTAATTTTAATTTTAAATTAATTTTAGGTTATTAATTATTTTTGGTTCATTAATGTGTTGCTTTTTAGTGGCTGACACACATTTATCATGTTTATGATAGTGTTACTCTAAAATAACATAACATAATCGAATTGATAACTTCTTCTTTTTTTAATTGCTCGTGTTACCAATGAGTGTATGTAGGCAATCCCACGTAGTAATATTTCCATAATTTTTGTTGAAACTTGTATGAGATTGCTTTTGATCGAATAGCACCAAAAAAACTAGGATATGCTAACCTAAAAAATATAGTACAACAAAAATGAATTCGGTTTATCTATATGGGGCTTATGACTCAGGAGCTTTTTATGATGTTTTAGACAACTAAATTTGGGGGTTTTAAATTAATATTTTAATTGGGTATATTTATTATCAATTTTGTGTATATGATTGATTTAGTAATTTATTCTGTTAATTTATTAGGTGCGGTTGTGCCAGATTATTTACTTAAAACATGGTGGGAAAAAGAATAAATTATCAATTCGAGTGTTTTTTTATATATTTTAATGGTTAAAATAATGTTTGTATTTAAGGCTTTTGTTTTTATCGGTTTTGGGTTTTCAAAATACTGAAGACGGCATCGACTGTTATTATTAAATTCCTTCGATATATTTTTTTCCCGATAAACATCCCTTGTTTCAACTCCAAATAAACAAACTATATATTTATATTATCATATAAAAGAGAAGATGATCGAAAAATAGATAGTGGCGTGCCTTCTTTTTAGCATATCTTTATTCTTTGTGTCAAAGAAAACTTTACTTGTAGGGTAAAAAAGTCTTCCTCTTTTTCTTCTACACTTATACATTACTTATCGGGTGAATTAGTCTTTAGTGACCTGAGTTTTGGCCTATTTTAGGATAAGTGACCTAAGTTTTTTTTATTTCGGTTTTGTGACCTAAGTTTAACTTTGTTAGCATTTAGTGACCTGTCATCCTATTTTTCAAAAAAAAAAACATATTTCTTGCTAAAAGAACTAAAATACCCTCAGATTTTGGAGGAAAATTTCAGTTTAATGAGGGTATTTTAGTCTTTTTAGCAAGAAATGTGTTTTTTTTTTTTAAAAATAGGATGGCAGGTCACTAAATGCTAACAAAGTTAAACTTAGGTCACAAAACCGAAATAAAAAAAACTTAGGTCACTTATCCTAAAATAGGCCAAAACTCAGGTCACTAAAGACTAATTTACCCTTACTTATCAACTTTGTTTTTCTTTCTACATATTAGCCTTGACGTAGACGTGAAAAGATATAGCTAGAGGAGCGTACACAAATAGACCTTGATTATGCGCACTATATATAATCAAGAACTAATTTAACTAATTAAATAGCCTTAACCTTTGCTCCTAACGGATGAAACACTTTTTTCTGTCTTTTATTATATCATCATCAATTTTCCTTATGAATTAAAGGAACTTATTTGATGAAGTTTCTACTTTGTATTGACGTCTTTGTGTTATAGCTCAGACATTATCTCACATACTACATTTCGATTCGAGGGTCATTTTATGGGTTTTTTCCTTTTCTCATTTTCTATTTTACTTATTATGCGCAAAATATGCTTGAGCCATTTTGAGTATCATTTTCGTAGACAGAGGAATATCCTGAAACAATTTGAAATAAACCCCAGTTAAATGCAAATAAATCTAAAAGAAAAATTATAGGTAGTAATGCAGTATGTGTTCGGTAATTTTGTTTTCTAGCAAAAGGTTGACATCTTTGAAGACAACAATCTAATCTGCGGGACTACAATAGTATAGAATTTCTATCAAATGATAAAACCAGGTGGTTTCAAGGGGAAAATAACGAGAAAAGAGTATCAATCTGATTACCTCACATAAACAAAATAAAATTAACAGACAAATAGATATAATAGGACTCAACACTCTTTTAAAAACCCGATAGTCAAAAACATAATAAAAGCTAGGTTTGTTGTAGCAATAAGAAAATAATTCCTAGCAACAATTGAGATAACATAACGATCCAAAAGTAAAAATAAAATTGTCATGCTAGCCATTCATAATCCTTTAGGCATGAATTTTGATGAACAAAACAATCTATACATCTTGTTTATCACCATCCGATAGCAAACCAAACACACTTATTCAGACTCGAAAGTAGCTTCAACCGTGATGAGAAAATCAACTCAAAATCTTTCACTTTCTTATCATCTACTGACTACATCATTCAATCTGCGTCGCTATCCTAAACAAATAATCCAAAGAAAATATCGTGAGTCATACCAGAACCATCTCAAAGAATTTGTGCAAGCTTAACATATGTTGTAATGTTGTCATATTGTGATATAATGTCATACTCTCATAAAAATACATAAAAATATAAAAAGTAAAAACTAATAAAACTATTTATCTCTGTTTAACAACCAAATATTCTTTTAGATCTTAAACTATGTTTTTTTTTATTCACATATTTATATCATAACTAGACATATTTTTTATATTTTTATTGTTTTAACCACCGTACACGTAACGCATATCACACGATTATTATTAGTAATAATATAAGAGCTCAGTCTTATTGTATCTTAACATCTTAGACCCTCTAGATAAAATATCACAGCAATTTTGAGTATGGGCACACTTCCCGTAAAATCATCTGAACCATTAGATTGAACATCAAGATCAACATCAAAGTTTCAACCATTTGATATCAAACTTAATCAAATGTTGAAATTAAATAGTTAATATTATTATGTAAGACTATTTCACTAGATAAGTAACGGTAAACAAATCCTCTCTCTCAACACCATGTTTTTTCAGTGCAGCAAACTTAAAAATTAGGAACAATATTTATAAAAACAATTAAATTTTATCTTTAAATGATAACTTTTCGAGACAAAAATAATCTTTTAAACACAAAAATCAATTTTTTGTCCACAAATCTAACTTTTATGCACATAATTTGAAAAAAAAAAATCTCCAAATACAATCTCATACGAACATAAGAAGACAATTAAAATTGACGAAATTAAATTGTCTGCTTATGTACTTATGTGATTGTCTTTGAAGACAATTTTTTTTTTCAAATTATATAGCTAAAAGTTAGATTTTGGGGAAATTTTTTTATTTTTGTGTCTAAAATATTAATTTTTTCCTAAAAAGTTATAATTTGGAGACAAACTTTTTGAAGACAAAATTTAATTGTCTCGAAAAAAAAATTATTTTTAATTTTTAAGTTTGTTGGAGTGTTCCCTGAATTTTTCATTCTTCACAAAAAACAAATGAAAACACACCTGTAATTTTTTTTTAAAAACTCTAACTGCGATGTTTTATTTCACTGTAGTAATGTTTAAATAGACAAAGAGGAAAAGAACGAATATGGTTATGGGGTTGAAATATTTTTTTTTGACGATTAAATTTATAATGGCCATACCAATTGCTATTTGATTAAAAGATCAAACCTCTGCAATTGAATTATTTATTTATATATATACACATACTGCATATTATAATAATATTTAAATATATGTGTGTAATTTGTAAACATATATTTGATAACAAAATATGATCTTTAATTCTATTAAGGTTTATGTATTTAGCTATGTTTTATAAAACAAAAGCGAGAATCGGAAAGTTGTATATGGCAGACTATAGTGTAGGCTATCTTCTATTGGGAAAAACGGAGGTGATGAGTAAAGTAATAGACATGGAAAAAAAAAAAGGTGAAATAGTTTAACGATATATGTAAATCTCAATTCTCAACCCTTTAAATTATTGATATCAAGGGTTAAGATTTTGACGTTCAAAAGTAATATGATGTCTCATGATCCCTCCCTAATATTTATATTTATAAAACAAGGAAAAAAAATTGCGACAATTCTAGGAGCTTTCTTAATTAATTTCTGCAAAAAATATGTAACCAATTTCATAACTAGTGTCTCTTTTCTATTCCATCATTGATTTGCCATAATTAATTTGTATGGGAGTTGTCGGTGTAATTCACCATTTCTTCCTTGAAATCTCAGTTAAACAAATATAAAAAACCCTAATATATTACAAAATAATGTTTGATTTATTGAGAGTTAAAAGCTGTCACAAACCTGTCGCTAATTTAAAAAGCTGTCGCAAATTGACTAAACTGTCGCAAAACCGTCACAAAAACCGTCGCTAATAAGCTCGTAACAAAAAATACCGTCACTAATCCCGTCGCTATTTGGTTATTTTTTTTTATAGTATATTATGTAATTTTAAAATCTCATTCAAAAGATTTACCGGATACATCGATAAATATATAATTAGTTCTTAATTTTCTACTGTTTGATAGAAAATGGAAAGCAAAAGGTATTGAATCATGCTCCAATATATTAGAGAAACGAGTGGTGGGACACGTGGGGATAATTGATTGATGGAACAAACCGCTCTAATTGACATGATGAAGAGATAATCAAAAGATTATAGCTAGCTAGTTAAGCCCACACCACAGTGATGGAGAAAGGATTTGGTGCACTTAAAAATTAAATACACCTTATGTTGAATTTTTCAGGAATCAAAATTCTAATTTTTTTTCTTTTTATATAATATAATTTTGTATGTTATATTTTTTTGTTTATTAATATGTGTTAGGGTTTTAGTATATGTTAGAGTTTTAATATGTGTTAGAATTTTAGTATGTGACACACCCTAAATTACATTTTTTTTTTTTTAAAATAAAAATAAATAAGACAACCTGTCCCTAAATTTCTAAGAGTAGCAAAAATGCATCCCACAGTGATAGTGTGTCATCAATCTCTTTCGGAATTTGGGCCTCCACACTCAGCTCCACTCCACTTATTTTGTACTTACACAATCATAACAAATGTTTTTGAGCCTTAACATAAAGTTGAGCAAGCAATTGTAACTTCCTTCAAATATAAGAGAAATCTATTCTTTTTTTAATTTTACACAATATTTTTATACCCATACAAAACTACAGCTACCCCATAAATTTCTTTATATTTTATTTTAAGTTACTCTATTTGAAATTTGCCATCATATTTCATTATAAAATATTATGGGGAAATATTTTGGTTCCCTCCTTATGGGGACATGAAGTTATATTCATAATATGAGGTTTTCTATAGAAACCAGAAAATCCGCGTCATATATAAGAAATGCATATGATTTCCTATATTAATACTCTCCGTTCCTAAACAAATGTCCTCTACGAAAATACGTACAATTTTGACCGATAATTTTTTCATATTTAGATTGCCGGAAAAAATTATTTTAAAAGTAAATCATGTAGTTTATAGTTAAAACTATATGATGAAATTTTCAATTTTTTCATTTCGGTAATTTTGATATGAAAATTTTGAGGGTCAAATTTGCATGTATTTTCGTAGGGGATATTTGTTTAGGAACGGAGGGAGTATAATAGTAATAAACTATCATGTGGTCCATATTTTTGGAATTGTAATATTGTTATGATTATTAAAAGATAATAAACAAATAAAAAAAATAATGTAGGGTTATTATAAGAAAATTAATAAGGAAGCTGTAATTTTGTGTAAATGTAAACGGTTCCTTAAAAGGTATATAATGTAAGGTTATTATAAGAAAATTAATAAGGAAGCAGATATTATTAAAAGATAATAAACAAATAAAATGGTTGAGGTGTCTGATACGGATAAAGTGACTTTTTTTGTTAAAACTAGATATAAGGTAGGAGACGTTTGGTCCTCATAATATCATTTGAAACAACAGTAGTCTCTATGTTTTGAGTTACTTCCAAAACTTATAAAACTTATTTCGAATGTTGTTTATCATATCAGTTGGTCATTATGTATTGTTTGTTGGGGGGTAAACAGTCATTTAAATCGTAATGATTAACACTTTAACAACTCTAGGATTTTTAATTATTATGTGAAAAATAACAGAAGACTTATATTTATTAAACGTCATAAAATGACTACATATCAAAAATCGGAGGAACAAATCAGCCATTTCTTATAATTACTTTCTTTCTAACAATAGAATAATATATATATATATATATATAATCCCGAAAAAACCAAGAAAAAAAAAACCAAAATCACAAAAAAAATGAAAAAAAAAACAAAAAAGATCGGGAACCCGAAAAAACCCAAAATTGGTATAAAAAAAAAATTAAATAAACCCTAAAAATAAAAAAAATCCAAAATCACAAATCAATGAAAAAACGTTCAAAAAAAGTCGAAAACCCAAAAAAAAATTCCAAAAAATGGTAAAAAATTAAAAAAACAAACCAAGAAAAATCCAAAATCACAAAAAAAAAATGAAAAAAAACGTTCCAAAAAAGTCGGGAACCCGAAAAAAATCCGAAAAATAGTAAAAAAAAACCAAGAAAAATCAAAAAATCCAAAATCACAAAAAAAAAATGAAAAAAAGTTCGAAAAAGTCGGAAAAGGCCGAAAAGTCCAAAAACTGTTAAAAACTTTAAAATAACTTGCAATTGTTTTCAAATTACTCAAAATGACTTCAATTGACTTAAAAATGACTCAGACTGTTTTTTTAAAATTATTCAAGCTGTTTTTTTAAATGACTCGAACTGTTTTTAAACTTACCGAAAATGACTCATATTGTTTTTCAAATGATTCAAATATGACTCAGACTGTTTTTAAAATAACTCAGACTGTTTTTAAAATGACTTAAAATGACTCAGACTGTTTTTAAAATAACTTAAAATGACTTAGACTGTTTTTTAAAATGACTCGAAATAACTCAGACTATTTTTAAAATTACTCACATTATTTCTAAATTACTCATACTGTTTTTAAAATGACTCAAAATGACTCAGACTATTTTTAAAATGATTCAAAATGACTCAGACTATTTTTAAAATAACTTAAAAGAACTCAGACTATTTTAAAAATAACTTAAAACGACTCAGTCTGTTTTTTAAAATGACCCAGGCAGTTTTAAAAATGACTTAAAATCACTTAGACTATTTTAAAATAACTTAAAACGACACAGACTGTTTTTAAAATTACTTAGACTGCTTTTAAAATGACGCATACTGTTTTTAAAATGACTTAGATTGTTTTTAAAATGACTTAGACTGTTTTTAAAATGACTCAGACTATTTTTAAAATTACTAAGAATGTTTTTAAAATTACTTAAAATGACTCAGACTGTTTTTAAATGACTTAAAACGACTCAGGCTGTTTTTAAAAGTAATTAAAACGACTCGTACTATTTTTAAAACGATTTAAAACGGCTCAGACTATTTTTAAAATAATTTAAAATGACTCAAGACTATTTTAAAATGAATTAAAATGACTCAGACTGTTTTTAATATGAATTAAAACAAGTCAGATTGGTTTTTTTTTGCGCTTTTGGATTTTTGTTGATTTTATATTTTTTGGGATTTTTATTTTTATTTTTTGGGAGTTTTAAAATTTTATTCGTGTTTTTTCGGGGTTTTGCCTCTTTAACGTTTTCTTTTTTGTTTTTTTCAGATATTTTTATTTTTTCATTTTTCCATTTTTATTTTCTGGATTTTCTCCATTTTTTCTTATTTTTTACATTTTTATTGGTTAGTTAGGAGAAATGGAACAATAGTTAATTAGTTTCAGTTTCATGGAATAATACTTAATTAAGTTTTAGATAATATAACAATCCTGTTGTAAGATTATTGGACTCTTGGACTTTTACTTAATGGGCCCAGATGGGCTTGTAACCCTAACCCTCTATCTATATAAAGAGGGTTAGGGGTCTTGTATTTGACATTCCATTCATATTCATTCATAATAATTAAATATACTGCTCCCCTGCATGTCGTAATTATCATGAATAAAATTTAGATTGATGTATTGTATTAGATATTGCTAAGTGTGATTTAGAATATCTTGTTATAATATGTACTACAGCAGGTACAATTTAAATAATTATATTTATCACTACCATGTTTACAATATGGAAATTTGCGAAATCATATATATTCACATTTAAGTTGGAAAAATTATGAACCTTCCCTAAATAGGCTCACCTATTTGGATACGATGTCTAGGAAAGATATAGGCGGAAGTCGATATCCTAATGAGGTCGGGTTTTAAGTGGCATTCGTGCCCTCCACCCTCACCGTCTTTCCTGGTCGTTTTTCAAGTAGAGCTACCGAAAGGGGTTGACTAAATAATAATTTCCCCGAGTGTGTTTATATAGTGATGTATGTTTCGCCGAATTGGTGTTTCAGTATCGACCCGTCGTTCGATCAATGAGAACCGATTCACATGAGAAGCAAAACTAATGTTTTCGAACCCGTCGTTTCGAAAAAAAATGTTTGTGCTTATGCAAACTATAAACATATAAACCAGTCGTTTTATATGAAAAATAATCCAGAACCCCAACACATGTTGGATGTCATCTATGATGAAAAAATCGTAAAACATACTTGCGAAATGACTGTTTAAACGTTGATTTTAATCCGTCACCACATGTTACTCACCCTGATGTGTGAAAATGTGATGCCCAAAATTTTTTTTGGATGCCATCTTTGATGAGTAAAACACGAGTTTGTTGTTACCATCATGATGAATGCTAAGGCGTTGATTTTATTCCGCCGCCACATTTGAGACGTGATGACGTCTATGGTGAACAAATGTCTGAAATTGACATATTGGAGCAATCCTTCACCAAAATACTAGCTTGGAAATTGTATTCCATAAGATGTATCGTGAATTTATATTCACCATGTTCCTTTATCACCCATCTGTTATTGGATAAGAAAATTACTCCGGTGAGTAGTTTTAATCCTATTGGGTCAATGGCAAATTGTTTGCCTGATATTAATGCTCTTCGTGTATATTTTTTTTTCACGAATCGAGAACCGAGACAAGTGTTATTTGCCTCGAACTGTCGCGATCCCGATGAATCGCCTAGCCAAGCGAGATTTTAGACAATCGTCAAAATCGAAAACCTGTGGCTCCAAGACAGTAATTGAAAGGAACAATATGACACGTTGTCACAAAGCAAGATATAATGCTCAAGGAGCCAACTCTATGCTATAAAGACAAAGGTCATGCACGGTTACTCCTTAAATAGTTCACAACTATTATAAAGGTGGAAAAACCGATGCTAATGTGGTTAAAGTTAATTGAAAGGAAACTATTGAGACCCCCGATTTTGTGGCTCAAATGAGTTTGATACCTTTCTTTATTGATTTTGATAAATCATTGAGCCATTTTTTCGCTCATCTGGATTATGTTTTTCCATTTGGATTATGATTTTTCCATTTGGACATACTTTTGGATTATGGTTTGCCTGTTTACGAAATTTCTCGAAATAATTTAAAGTGTTTTGAGCAAATTCCTTTGACAAATGTGACCAAACTTTAAATTATGAAATTTTAGGCAATACTTGTGGTGTAGTTGGTTTTTTTGGAAATAGTGGGTAACACGGTACCACATAATTTCACCAACTACTTGCCTAAAAGAATACTCAGTGACAATGATTCTGGACCTGTCGTTCCAAAATCAAAATGTTTGGTAAAACCAAATTGATTTGTCAAATATGAGTTCTTATACTCATGTAGGTCCTGCCGTATCTTGTTGAGTTATAAAATATTCGAGAAAATCAGTGTTATCTGGTAATAGCTCATGAAAGAATTAAAATTTCTTTACATAGCCTCCATTCAATACGACCAAAAGCGTATTTTAGAGGAGTTGAAATGTCTTTCAAGTGGTTGCTACCACATTCTTTAAAGCATTTAAAGTTACCTTATCATTTCGCCTGTCGTCGAAATGATAAATGATTTAGATGCTAAGACATGATTGTCTGTACTATCATTCGCCTGTCGTCGATTGATAAGAACATTTTGATATTGTGGCATTGACCGGATGAGATATTCCCGGGTCAAAAGACGATGCTTGATTTATAATCGCATCGCATTTGGATTCTCTCTGAGAATATATTTCGCGATTAATCCGAAATTCATGCCATTAATGCTCACTTTGAAAGACTAGTATGTGTAAAGATCACGAAATGAACTCGTAGAATTCTTGTAAAGAATTGAAGGAGTTATTGTGGACTTATCCAACCATAAGACGGACTATAAATATAAATGATTATGGTTGATGCATCGACAATAGGTCACATGATTATTGTTGTCCACAGAAATGCAGTATTTTCCAAACTTTTAGCCCTATCATTAAGTTGATGGCCCATGATCCGGATTATCCTGAAAAGTCTAGCCGACTTGATAATTCCAAAGAGTAATAATCGAAATTTCGATTTGAATTACTTGAGTTTGGAAATTGAAATTGAACATCCTGTCGATTATGTTCAGACCCAAAATGGACTCACGGAAAGCTTGATGATGCGACTGCAAATGATTGCACGCATTTCTTGGTCTTGCGCACCAAGATTTATATTTCCGTATGGGGTTATGCTATTTTGCTGCATTGGTCCGTCATGAGGCCCATAGATACTCAAACACCATATGCGTACCAGCTGGTTACTGGTTATGAGCCAGAAGTCTCATATTAACGCGTGTTTAGAGTGATTAATTAATATTTTGATTGAGCCGTTCTAGCGTTCAAAATATGGACCTCTGAAGGGGACATAAGTCGATTATGAATCTCCTGCCTATCATTTGATAGAGTAACCTTGGCAAGCGATCTCTTTACCGCATGATATGCGAAAGTGACATCGCTAAGACTGTTCTCCCCGTCGTTAGGGGGAGATTTGCACGTTACCGTTGATAAGGAACGACGTGAAGTAACGTGGCATAACCCACTCAGTCTTAGCTTGATCCCCAAAACTGCACTTAGTGATAAGTAAGTGCATAGACTCCCTCAAGTCTAACTAAATGCCAAACGCATTTAATGACTTTATGAGATGTCACGAGATCATTTATACCTGCTGCAAAATGCTTGCAAGGATAGACGTCCCTGTTGGACGCCGTGTTCCTGTCGTAACACGTTGCTTTGGCCGAACCCGCCAAGCAAAGGACGCTGTCGTCGGCCGTCAGTCTGTCGTCCTTCCTAAGATATGAGGAAGTTGACCGGTTCTTAATTCGTTCAGCCCCAGAGGTGGTGAACTGAAACTCGTTTGTCGCACGAGATTACAAAGGATCTAGGAGATGTGTGATTCCTCCTCATCCTGAGAATCTTGAAATATCTGTCGATCATGATATCTTAGACGATATTGAAGCGAAATGAGACTGTCATTGATTACTTATTCATATATTCGGTGACGACTGATAATATGAGCAAATTATGACAGAGAACCATGTACCGTTGCCTGAAGTCAACGGAGAATAGACTGTACTAATGGAAACTTAAAATCCAAGCAGACTCCTTAGCGAAAGTGTGTTCGGACCTGTAGATCCAACACCACCAATGTTAAACGAGTTCGTTTATTTGGTTATTCGTAAGGAAAAGTGATGAGAATAATGAGATTGTAGAATGCTCGCCTAGTAGCGCAAGGCTTCTCTCACACCTTGGAATTGATTACGAGATGGTTGATTTCCTCGTAATGGACATTATAACAGTCCACTACTTTACCAGTTTAGTAGTTTCCGAAAAACTGAGTATGCAGCCATGAATGTGGTCACAGTTTTATCTCTATGGGGATTTAGACAAAGCGATACAGATGAAGGTCCCTGTGTGACTTCATAATGCTTGAATCAAGTAGTTCCTGACCACGGAACACGATCTCAATTAAATGAGACGTTCACTATATGGATTAATATAATCCGAGCGGATGTGGTATACCCGCCTAAGTGAGTACTTGATTAGCTTGGGATACTTGAACAAGTATTATGCCCTTGCGTGTTTTATTACGCGATCCATTTTTGGATTTGCCTTCGAGATGAAGGATTTTGGGAAGACACGGTAGTGACTCAACCTGATGATTGAGTCCCGTAAATATTGAATCTAAGTCCATGATTCAGACTACACCCAGAAGGTGTTATGACGTTTTAGTCATCATGACGCTAAGTCGTCAGATTCTCCCATGATCGTTCGATCACTAGACATTGATATAGACCCAGTCCGTCCCTGATGAGACGATGAAGAGATATTGAACAATAATGTTCATATCTACGTACAATAAGCGCATCATTGTACTTGGTTTAATGTGCTAGGACGAACATCTCGTCTGTTGTGAATGGTATAGCTCGACACAACATCGCGCTAACACGCTGCCATCGAAATGGCACTAAAGACACATTCCCTTACCTTATGGTAATTTTGGAAGTGGGCTAGTTTATCCCATTTGCGTCATCGAGTGTACCTACCCCCTTCGGTACTCGAATTAACGCAACCCTTTTTCGGTTATACCGATGCCTGTTACTTATCAGACCCGCATAAGGGATATTCCTAACATGGTATGTCTTTACCATTAGGAATAAGGCGACATCTTGGAGGTCTTGGAATGACTCCAAGTGAATCACTCTGATCTATTCGTGCTCTATGAGACGACTAGAGAGTGTATATGGCTTCGAGCTAGTATTAGTCATATTTGAATTACATATGTTCTGTCTCACGATCCAGATAAAACACTTGTCATAGAAGACAACTTGTTGTTATTGATCAAGAGAGACATGACTACATTATGCTATTTAGCATTTCTTGCCGAAATTAATCTTCACAAATGAATTTTAAGAGCATCCAGTTGAATGCTCGTTCTATTCCACGTTAGATTTTCTTGCATCCAGTCGTATGTAAGTAAATGAGGCATCCAGTCGAATGCTCGTACTCTTTCTTGGAATATGAAATCTTTGCACCCAGTTGTGTGCAAGTGAGGGGGAGCATCCAGGTGAATGCTTATTGCACTAATTACTACTTAGTCGAAATCTTCGCACCCTGTCGTGTGCAAGTGAGGGGGAGCATCCAGTCGCATGCTCGTGTACTCTTTTTGTCCTTAGACCAAGGTTTTTTCCCACTGGGTTTTTCTTGGCAAGGTTTTTAGCGAGACACGTTCCCATCATACCTCACTTAAGATTGCCGAAATTAGGGGGAGTATCCTGTTGTATACTTCTTACCACTGTGTACTCTTTTGTCCTTCGACTAGAGATTTTTTCCCACTGGGTTTACTCTAGCAAGGTTTTGATGAGGCAGCTGTTTTGTGGTTGATCCCTACTACTACCATTGTTGCACTCTTTTTCCTTCGATCAGAGATTTTCCCATTGGGTTTGCTCTGACAAGGTTTTGATGAGGCACACTGTTTTGTGGTTAGTTACTTACATGATATTTCGGCCTATATCATTCGGCAACACAGTTTCTCCTAGGTACCGGTTTTGTCCCACACTGGGTTTTCCGGCCTTAAGGTTTTTATGTGTTTAGCACTGCGAATGAACTCGACTCAGATCGACTGCATGAAGACGAAGAATTCAAGACGTCCAAAGGGGGAGTGTTGTAAGATTATTGGACTCTTGGGCTTTTACTTAATGGGCCCAGATGGGCTTGTAACCCTAACCCTCTATCTATATAAAGAGGGTTAGGGGTCTTGTATTTGACATTCCATTCATATTCATTCATAATAAAAGACTATACTGTTCCCCCTCTCTCTCTACTTCTGTCTCCCTAAATACATAGCTAATATGTTACACAACAAATCCAAAATTTACCTTAATTATTACCTTTTTTTAGCATACAATAATATCAGAACGCGTTATGGCCACTTACAATAACATTTACGATGTCTCACATGATGTCGATTGTTAATAACTTGATTAGTCAGTGATAGAGAAATTTGTGTGTTTTAAACTATGCTAGAAGGAAAGGAAGACAAAATGTGATTGTAGAAAAGCATTTATGGCAGGTAAGGACTTTCAAAATTTAAAACAGTTTCTGCTCAAAACATGGACAATTAGGTCATGTTTGACTTGGGATCGATCTCCATCCTAATGTGATCATATTTCGATGAGATTATCGGTTTTTTTATATGTATTCATTTTTTTTTTAAATCAACATTCTATTTTATTTATAAAGTGTTTGTTCAAAAAAAATCTGTGAAATTTGACCTTGTATATATTATTTTATATTTAATTGTTTGTTTAACAATTTATAATGTAGTAACATGAATAAATACAAAAATAATTATATAAAAGATTAAATTTTACAGGTTTTTTTGAACAAACATTTACGAAATAAAATATAATATTGACTTTAAAAAAAAATACGAATACATATGAAAAAACCGTTAAACTAAAAAAAAAATCTGATCATGCTAACTTAAGGAAAATTGAACCCTCCTTAAGCAGACTGAATTAGAATTTTCATGCGGCATAACAGAAGCAATAAAATATAAGGGTTTATGTTTAGTCTCCACCATCTTTACAAGGGAATAATCACTGAATACATCTAAGATTTGATCTATAATCAGTAACAACATACCTCTTTCAGTTTAGATCAGTAACCTAATGAGATTTTAATAAAATTATCAACACACAAGTTCTATTTTTGGTTTTTCCATTGCCGAAATATTAAAACAACATATTAAACTAAAAAATATGGGATATATAGAAATCTTATTTTCTAATGAAAAAGAAAGAGAATTATATTAGATACAAGATCCATACGTACCAAAAATAATGGAAAAAATAAATTTTACTAATACATGTTTTAATTTGTCTATTCCTTTTAATAAACAAAAAAAAAAAGTAAAAGTTGTGATTGCTGATGATTACTGAAAATTTGATTACATTATTCAATTGATCGAAACTTATAGGGGCCTTTTTTGGCCGGACCTTCTTCGAGGTAGTGAATAATAATCACATTTTTGTTACGTATTTATTAAAGCAGATATTTCCCATTTCATAGTGAAGCACATTCTTGATTGGCGTACACATGACCACGTTAAAGTTAACTGCTCCTATCCGCGTATGACAGAAATATTGACTATGCACAACGAAGGCTTTAGTTATATTAAACAAAATACTACTAGTATGGAGGAAGTAAAATGGTGGGGGCATTCGGTCGTATTCTCTTTCATTTTGTAAAAAATTATCGAAAATTTAAAATTTTCTATCTATTTTGATTAAAAATTAGCATTCCCCCACACCCCTACTCCATGTTTCGAAAAAAATACTCATATATGATATACAAAAAATTATATAGAATTCCAGCCTCTTTCATTTAGTGTTCCTGATTACGCCTGCGAGTATATATAAATTATGTTAGGCTTTGGTGGACAAATTGAACCGTGGAATGCTATAAAGTACCTAATACTATTTTGCTTTATATATGTTCATATAATTCCATGTCAAAATTGAGAAATCAAATAGGTTGCACGTGCTTCTCGAAAGTTTAGTGGTGCCTCTCTATCTAACATTTCAAAAGAAAAAGAAAGAAAGAATGTTACAATCATTGTGTGTCTAGATAATATTATATCACAATCAATTTTTACTTTTCGAAGTCGACCATTGGGTACTGTTCGATTTTTGCATTAGATTAATTGCATTAAGCTATGGTTTGTCCGTTACGTACGTATGAAACTCCTATTTCATCTACTTTTGAAAGCAACACCATTGCAAGAGTTCATGTTATTAAAAAATTCTAAAACCATCCCCTCTAGAACACTTCTTCAAACTTCGCGCTTTCCATCAAATGTACATGTAAAATGCATAATGAACGGATCGTAAATACTGTGTTACTCGAGATCGCTTGTGCAAACTCATGTCTGGGGTATGGTACAACTTATCTGTCCCTCTCGCTATAGCATCCGAAACATCACTTACTTGCAAAAAAAAAATCAATCTCTCCGTACTTCAAAATATGTGATTCCTTAATCGTCTTTTCACCTATTATAGAGTCATTATGTAACAATCCGGATTTTCGTAGAACAATACCATGGTATAGAAAAAAAAAATTATTCCACATCGTCTAAATATGTAAGTACTATATAATATATAAACTTGCAGTATCCTTATTTTTATCAACAATACCTTTTAAAGTCGTGCGGCTCAAGAACCGAGTACGAAATTGGGCTAAACCGGACAATATTGGTGGTAGGAAGCAGATGGTGATAGTTCGGTTAGAGGACCAAGTCGTTACAATTGGTATCAGAGCCGCTATCTAGCCGAAGTTGGGACTAGCATGAGTAAGTGAACCCCGAAAGGACGGCATGCCCGACAAGTACGTTGTGTCTGAAGGGAGTGTAACAACCCGAATTTTTATAGAAAAATGTCATGGTATAGAGAAGAAATCTATCACACATCACCTAGATATGTGAGTACTATATAGTATATAAGCTTGAACTATCATCATTTTTATCAGCAATATCTTTTAAAGTCGTGCGGGCCAAGAAACAATGACGAAATTGGGCCAAAACAGATATTATTGATGGTAAAAAACAGATGGTGACGGTTTGATCAGAATACCGGGTCGTTACCCATTCATTCCCACCAAAGACAGAAAAGATTTAGACTATTTATCAAATTAAATGTTCGATCCATACTCTGATCTTTTGTTAGTTAACCAATTGATTAAAGGGACATCTAGTGGATAAATTAAAAGGATAAAGATGTGAGCCAACGTTGATAACCCGTTATGGTACCATAATATACTTCATCCATTCCCTTCATACGAACATTTGTTGGAAATAAAAAAAAAACTCTAATATCACCCATGACTCATGTCTTTATCTCTTTTTTAAAATCTTATTAAAGAAAATCTAGAGGTCTCACATCTAAACCGTTAACAAGATTCGAAACCTACAATTTCTACTGATAATGTGCCTTCTATCACACTAGTATATTTCTAGTAGGTTTACCCATGACTCATGTGGTCATGTACAAGTCACTAAAAATGATGGATTGAATTGTAATATTCAAAAAAAAAAAAACTATATTTTGTTACCACAACATTCCAAAGTGACAAATATTGAAAAAAAGATACCGTTGGTGTACTAAATCGAAAAATAATGAAAGGTAGGTGTACCAAAGTATAATTTGCCTCTTATTAAACAGTAACTAACGAGCACGTCACGTTTTTTTTGTAACAGACGTTGGAAAAAATGAAAAAAGTGTTTGGTTGGTTTATAAAATTGGAACTCTATAAGGTTAATATATAAAATAAAAACAAGTGTAAACGTTGGTGTATCAAAGTATACTTTGCCCTCCAAAAATCTGTCTGATGTGTCCTAAATCGTGTGAAAATGTAAACGTTGTTGTACTAAATTATAAAATAAAATAAAAATGTTGGGGTATAGAGCCATGACAAGTCATTATACGAAGATGTAATATGTCATTTAAAAAACGTAATCTTTGATAATATTGGAAACTGAGCAAGGTGGTTGGGATCTAATATACTACGTTCACCATCAAGGTTCGATCTCTATCGCACGCAAATCAGGTTACCTCTAAAGATAAAGTTATTAATTATATATAAAAAAAAAGATAATATTGAAAACTGAAATTTGAAAATGTACATTTAAAAGGACACAAGAGAATGATGCAAACATGCAAGAGTACATTCGGAAAGCTTTACTCATGTACATACATAAATACTCCACACAGTGTGGGTTCACTGTCAATTAATTATAGTCTCGTGGATTTCAGTGTTTATTTATTATTATTTTTCAAATTCTATTCTCTTATTCTTTATCCCCGCGCCCAAAAGCAAGTGTTCCGTTATTTTTATCCTCTTATCAAAAGCTTTCCTTTTAGAGTGACCAAATGTAACAAAATTACAAAACAAGAAAATTAGGTGGATTCCCTCTTAGTGTGGGAAATCTTTTATTTAGTATTGATACTTTAAATCAATACAATTACAATATCAAATTTAGAATATATGCCCGATTGGGTCGTAGTCTTGAAATTGTTGTTATTAAATTGTTTTATGGGCTTGTAGTCAATCTCCTAGGCAGAATTAGAGATTTTACTAACTATAATTAAGTAAAAGTTAAAGATGAAATTGAAATAAAATTTGAGTAACTAAGACCGTTACAAAAAAATTCATGATTTTGAAAACTGATATGATATATGTCTAGGTGCAAGATGTACGTGAAAGACTGAACGGATGAACGTCCACGGATTATTATATAATTTATGATTGCTATCACTTAATTTTGGTAAGTAATAATTAAAAAATGACAGTTATCCACTCAGTAATACGAAATTTTAATTTAGATAAATGTCCTTGTTGTTATCCATAATTCTATAAGAAATGCTAGGCAAGTACTAAGACTTTCAAAATTTTAATATAAAAAATGATTCGTGCTGTCACGACGAATTCGAAAAAGGCAAACTTAATTGGGATGATTCTCTTAATTGCAAAAAAGTATTTACCAAAATTAAACCAAAGCTAAGATAACATCACTTGGTCATTTTCTAAATCAAAAGTTTAAGCGAGACCAAATCGCAACATGGGACATTCTTTGATAACATACCCAGATGTTGATCAATTTGAACATAAAATGTGATGAAATTACACACATTATACATATAAAATTGTGGATATCCAAACATTTTTAATGTGTATTATGTGACATGACAACATACTTAATGTGAAAAGTGTATATGTCGCACAATCACGTTACTCCTCCGCGTATTGTTTTTTTTTTTTAAACTCGAAACCAGGTAGCCATAGACAGTGGCAGAGTTTGGACATAAGCATGCAGGGGTTGTATTTCAAAAAAATATATACATGGGGTGGGTGGGGATGGGTGGGGGGTGTTAAACCGATATTTGCATAATATAAATGCAAAATTAATACTATCGGATGAAGTTTTTAAAAATATGAAGGGATTGTAACTCTTACCAAACCACTACTATTTCCTCCTCTAGCCATTGACTAACGTCAGAGTTATGATAAATTATTAACTCAAGAAAATGGTACACTTCACGAGACAGTGTGCATTAGTTAGCATGACGTTCTCACTGTAACTGTAACCAATGGAAAACGGGAGCAGAAAACCAAACGATAAACAATAACGTGAAACGTGAAGAAATGGAACAAAAAATAAACATTTACAAGTGAAATATTAGGAATTGGGAAACGAGAAAGTGAAAACGGGATTTGAGATTGCTTAAACGGGAAATGAGTTTCCCACTAATTATGCGGGAACCATTACAACTTCAGTTGAAAACCTATGAACCAAAAAGAAACTTGTACTGAAACTGAGGAGTACTTCTATAACAACTGTAACAAAATGTAATAACAAAATATAATAACCCCCTTATCTACTTTCACCCACACTGCCATAGCTCTCTCTCTCTCTCTCACACACACACACACACACACAGATAGATCTACATACAAACATACATACATATATACATAGCTGCTTTATCTGAATAAACCATCATCATTTTTCCCTTTCTCGAGGACCCTAGTTTGAGGTGCTAATATATACATATGTGTGTGTGTGTGTATTTAAGTTGGTATATATTAGAGGTGCTAATTCTGATACTTCAAATAATTGATATACCAAAACAACTTTTAAAAAAAACCTTTGTTTTGGGAAAAAAACAGTGATTTATTTCAAAAGCCCCCTTTTATAAAACAGTGTTTCCCTTTAACCTATATATACATACATATATGCTTACATATATACATATATATATATGTATATATATATATAGAGAGAGAGAGGATAAATGAACGATGCAGAATACGAAGAAAAGTGACTGTGATGGTGACGTGGCAAAGCCGAAGGGGCGTCGAATAGTTTCATGGTCTCAAGAGGTTTTTATTAATGGGTTTAATTGGTTTTTGTTTTGTTTTGCTATTTATTTGATTATTGTTTAAAAATTTGAATTTCTGTTTGGTGTGCAGGAAGATGAAATACTTCGCAATCAAATCCGAATTCATGGAACCGAAAAGTAAGGTTTTTTTACTCTTTACTAACAAAGTTTTATAAATTTTTTTTGTAGTTTTAGGTGGGAGTTTTTAGAATTTCAATTGAGGAATTTGTTGTGTCAGCGTTTTTTTTTCTGTTTAAAAATTAGGTTTCATTTGGTTGACCAGCTAATAAGTTGAGCCTTTTGTATTTTTGGCCTAAAAAAAGCAGAAATGTCAAGATGGAGGAATCCAACTTTTTTCTCGTAAAGAAAACAGTTTTTATTTATTTATTTAAAATCTCCAACCAAAATTTCCCCAAATGTTTTTTAGTTATGATTTATAAGCCCCAAATGTTTTTTGGCCTAAAAAAGCAGAAATGTCAATTGAGGAATTTGTTGTGTTAGTTTTTTTCCTGTTTAAAAATTGGAATTCATTTGGTTGATCAGCTTAAAAGCTGAGCTTTTTGTATTTTTGGCCTAAAAAGAAGCAGAAATGTCAAGCTGGAGGAATCCAGCTTTTTTCTCGTAAAGAAAACAGCTTTTTTTTCTTAAAATCTCCAACCAAAATTTCCTCAAATGTTGTTGAGTTGCGATTTAGAAGCCCTTATTTGCTTTATGCTTATAAGCTACAGTGGATCTAACTATGTAGTTTTAAACCGAGTTTTTGGGCCTTAAAAAGCTATAAGCTGTAAGTTCAACAAACCCAATTGTCAACAATTTAAAAAAAGCCAAGCTTATTTAACTGAAACCCGCAATTTGACACGTCGTAAATGGGGTGGATACGTGTTTCCCAACCAGATTTTGTACAAACTGTATTTTGAATTCTAACACCAATATTTTGTCCTTATTGATTTATTTGCGAGTGACATTTTTAACTAATAATCTGCAGTTGGTCGATAGTTGCGTCAAAGTTCAAAGACAAGACAACCAGGCAATGCAGAAGAAGGTAAATCTTAAATAGAATATTGCATTTGTTCTATACGCTATCTTTGGCGAATTTTCTTATCATCCTGTATTTTTGTTTATATTTTGTAACTTAACCATGTACCGTGATATTACAATCACAGATGGTATACATACTTGAATTCTGATTTCAAGAAGGGTGGATGGTCTGCGGAAGAAGACATGCTCTTGTGTGAAGTATGTTTTTTGTTGCTCTTTTTCTTTATCAATTTATTTCCTCTTTGGTGAGATTTAGTGCCAAGGCAGTGACAAATCCATGACCTGTCTTCATTTTGGATTTTTATTATCCGTCTGTAATCAATGTAATTTAATTAATTTTATTCCAAAGAATCAAAATTTTCTAGCCTTGTATAAACAAGCATACTATCTTTTCTTATTGGAAGTTCGATTTTTTATCTTGAGAATCTTATATATTACAATTAACTGCAGGCTCAAAAAGCATTTGGTAATAGGTGGACAGAAATCGCAAAGGTGGTTTCTGGAAGGTAAACTAAGATCTGTTTTGTTATATTTCCATTGTCGAAATTTTAAAAGTTGAATGTGATTACAAATCCAATAATTTTATCTTGTTGTAGAACTGACAATGCTGTGAAGAACCGGTTCACAACCTTATGCAAGAAGAGGGCAAAAAGTGAAGCCATGGTCAAAGAAAATAACACTTCGTTTATAAATGAAAACAACAAAAGGGTTATTATCCAAGACAAGTCTGGTTCAATTACTATGCTAGAGGCATCACCTTTGAAAAAGACAAGGTAAATTCTACGAGTAATGCTAAATTACTGTTGAATGCCTGTATAAGCCCCAACTTTGATAATATTTTTTCTTTCTTTCTGTTTTCGCTTTAGGAGGAACCAATTTTCTGATGTCAATGACAACAACAAAATCGAAATTTCATTTAAGGACTATGAAGCAGCAAGAAATAAGCAGCTGAGGTTTCCTCTGTCTGTATTGCAACAAAATTCCAACACCCCTATTATTATAACCTCTCAACATAACGCCCACACTAGGGAGATGCTTAAAGATGGTGAGTTACCAACCAGGATGAAATTCGTTGCAAATGGATAATCTTAATCGAACATTGTGACATGCACAAATGACACAGTCAATTGTTTTTGTTAATGTTTACGTAGATATGCCATTTGCCTAATAAATGTTGCGTCACCTGGGCATGATGTTATATATACGAGTCTTAATTGACTCTATTTGTCCTGGTTTTTGCAGAAGCTAACAAGGTCCAAAGAACATTTCTGAAAAAGGACGATCCAAGGATATTTGCGTTGTTGCAACAAGCGGAGCTTCTCAGCTCCCTTGCTATCAAAGTCAACACAGAGAATACGGATCAAAGTCTTGAAAATGCATGGAAGGTGATTAACACTCTTTTAATGCTTACAAAGTAATTTAATTAATGCAAGACCTAAATGATGTTATCCGCCCCAAAACTTGTACTAGCCTATAAATCCACTTTACGCAGTTAAAATCTTACGGGGACATGTAGACCTATCTATGATCATTATTTGACGACCTTTTACTTTAAAATTCATTATGTTTGATATATAGATACCCCTCGAAGGAGCGTTGACTGAATCTATAAATCTTGTCTTACTCTAAAGATGATTTAACTTCTAACATGTGCATCAAATGATTAGATAATGCCCAAATGATGCAGATTGATAAGAACGATGTCAAACTGGGAAGAGATTTTAATGAAAATAGTTCAGAATTGCAAGAAAGGGAACCTTCAGAAATTTTATGATTATAAATATATTTGAATGACCATGGCCCAAATTCATGGAAACCAACTGTATTCTAAATGTGTATTTTGCTAGTTAAATTACCGTAGCCTGAATCATGTACTTGAAATTCGTTTCTGGTGACTTGGTGGGTAGGAAATAGTAGCAATGCCATTTTTACTTATGTTTTAACATTCGAAAACATAGCTAAAACGTTTTTCCAAGAGCTACGCTGAAAGCGTAAGCTTTATCAGCGTAAAAAGCGGGAAGGCTAGCTTTTTAAGCTTTTTTGAGTTTTGAATCGAGCTGTTTCGCTTCATAGCAAGCTTTTAAAACATATTTTTTACTAATAAAAACAACAAAAAAGATTTTGACTTTCTGTTTATTCACTTCTTTACCGCACAAATCCAGGTTCTTCAAGACTTTCTCAATCAAGCCAAAGGAACTGACATGCTAGATATTAGAATATCCGACTTGGATTTTCAAATTGAGGATTTCAGAGACTTGATAGAGGACTTGCAAAGCACTAACAATGGCAGTCAAACATGTTGGAGGTATTCAAAAGCTCACTCCTACAGCAACTAGTCGTTCTAAATTCAGATTAGTTACGTCGCTTGAAATATCATGGGAATTATTTTCTTGCTGTTTGTTATTGCAGGCCGCACGAGATAGATGAATATTCCGCTGGCAGCTCTGAGTACAGTACAGGCTCAACTTTTGTACTCTCTGAGACCACAGGTGATAAACTGGAACAGAATGACGAAGGTGAGAAACATGAGCTTTATCAGGACAGTATGGCTGAGTCGCAACCAAATCATATCTGCAATAAAACGAACATTGGTGATTGTGAAAATGGAATATTTCCTGTTTCAAGCACAATTCAAGGTAACTAACTCTTCGTTTTCTTTAGGATAGTCACAGTTTTTGTTCACTGATTTCAATTTTGTTGACCAACCATTAAAAATAGATTTTACACTATCATTTCAGTCGCGGCGAGTAAATGCACAAGGAGTACTAAATTGGAAAAAAAGTTGTACAGTAGATTGCTTCTTTTTTAAGAAAGCTCAATATTTTATGCACTACTCTGTACTTTTTTTGCCTCTGTTACTATTCTATCATAATTTTCATATATTAGTTCCAAAACTTGGTGTTTTATTCTATGCAGTGTACAAAATCAATAAAAGTGTTTGCTTAGGGGTACTATCTGCGAACTTTTGTAGGTTGGTGTACAAAAATGAAATCTAATGAGATGTAAATGTACAAAACTGTAACCCTTTTCTTTCTGTAAAGAATCATAGTGTGATTTTGTATTTTTTCATTGTTACTTATCTATTTTAATATATGTGCTTTTAAATATAACTCTGTATTCTCACTGCAGATATGTTACAATCTTGCGATCATAGTATGAAAGGCCAGGATAGAGGCATTTCTACCTTCTCTAGCACAGAGTTTGGTTCTCCACTTCGAGTTATGCCAGTGTTTAGGTCCCCAACTTCAGTTCCTAGCCCAAAGTTTTCAGAAAGTGTAAGTTCTTAAGATTTTTTGTTCACATTTAACTATGCGATGTGTACATTTGAAAACTCTACCTGAATAATGGAGTCTCATCACTGAGGAACTTTCTGAAATTATACAAGTAAATGGCATGCTGGCTAAGTTAGGAACTATAAAATAAAATAAAAAAGGGCATTTTAACCAGGTAAAGAAAGGAATACTTTTATAGCATGGCGCCTTTGCATAGAGCATGACTAAGCACAATTAAAATTGACATATTTAGGAACACCTATGGAGCATGCGATAACATAAAATAGACTTTAATGTACTCCATATTTTATATTGCTTTATGCTTTCTGATATACTTTCAAACAATAGAAACATGTATCTTACGACTTGTACAAGAAAAACATCTAGCATCACTTGTCAAAAGAAAAAAATAGAAGAGAACATCTATTTTGTTACTCTGGTAAATAATATAGTTCGCAAAAGTAGCAATTTAAGCTTACACGTCTTATTGAATTATGCCACCTGTGATGATTAATAGGTGTACTTCTGTATTTGATCAATCTTTCTTACGTCATTGATTCGTTAGGGAACACAATTGGACATGTTCTATAGTTTCTGAATGTCCTCTCTCTCTAATTATAAATACTATTTATTTTTGAGAATTTCTCCCCATTTTCCTTCCCCGTGTATGTTGCCACTGGGTTTTACTATCTGTGCAAGATTGAGCTCACTACTCTGTGCCTTAGGTGGTTGCCATTTTCCCAGACTTCTATTTAAGCAAACAGTGTCGCGGATAAACTTGTTCATATATATTACTTTGCGAAGCGTGTACTGTGGTAGAAAAAACATTAAAAACTTCAGTTATGCAAAGGTCTATTCTGAGTTTTGACCAGTATGCCAATCTAACAACAACAAAGAAGAAGAGCTTTGTCCGCAAGCAGGAGACAAGACACCAAAGTGATCTGCGAAATTTCCAGGAATACAATTTATAAAATAGAAATAGAATTACTGCCATATACTTGATATATTGTGCACAAATAAAACGAGTCAAATCTGACATGGTTATGGTTAAAAATTAGTACACATAACTTAGTGAGAAACAATGTCCACACCTAAACAATCTGACATGGTTATGGTTAAAAATCAAATCTCCAGAACAGTTATACAGGCTTAGAATCACTCTTTGGTTACCTCTGTCAATTGACTGATTAATAATATATTATATATTTAACTTTTGTTCAGGAGAGGCAGTTCTTATTAAAAGCACTTGGAATGGATTCTCCATCTTGCAATCCCAGCAACAATCACTGTCAGCCTCCACCATGTAAAAGGTCCCTTCTACAGAGTTTATGAGCAAAGGTTTTGGCTTATACAAGCCATCTGTTTTGCCCATGTTTGAGTTTGTTTGAGTTTTTCTTATATAGATCGCAGTCATTTGACCTGATTTTTAGAAAGAGGCCCTGAGATCTGAGTAATTGGTTTCTAGAATGTTATGGAGCTTTCTAGAAATTTGACAAATCTTAGCATTTGTTCTGCGTTCTCGTAAAGAGTTAGCAACCCCCTTCGTAAAGAGTTACCTTCAAAGCGTGCCATTCTTTTAATTTTTAGTGCGGAACCAGGATGAGGATTCCTTTCTCCGCTCAGTTTTTTGTCGGGGTTTAACTTTGTGTATAGTTTTCAGTGTCCTTGATATTTTTAAGTAAATATTGGCAACTCGCCTGTATACGACCCTCCTGGAACAGGGTCTAGAAGAAGAAAAGTAGAGGGGGGAAATCCCAAAAAAAGAAGGAAAAGGAGGTCAAGAAGTTGCGTTGAACTCCTGTTTCTGCTTTTTCTCCATAGGTGTGGATAGGTATCCAATAAGATAACGCAGTGTTCGGCCTTTTCGTGTAGTGTGACTTGATGGACTGGAAAATGATTATTGTTTTTGGTGTGAAACAATCTTCTCTTTTGAATTTGTTCTTGTTTTCTTGCTTGAATTATGCACGAGTTTGGTTGCAAATATTTTGTAAACAAGCCGACTTATTTGTAAGCTGCGAAAAAACATGCTTCACCAACTCTCAGGCCAAGAGTACAACAAAAAATGCACATGCTTTCAAGCTGGCCAACCAAATGCAATATAAATTACAAATTACAATCAAAGAAATGACAGGAAAACTTAGCTTAAGAATTGCAACAATACAAGCCCATATAGATCCAGTAGGTATATTGATGATTATAATGTTTGAAGATATCAGAAATTTCAGGAAAAAGTGAAATGCTAGAATAGAAACAAATCACTTACATTTGGTTTGGAGCTGTATTTTTCTGAATCACTAACAACTCTAATTGGATCTGTCTTGCAGAAAGGAGATATATTGTAGTAGTATACTATGATTTTTACTTAATTAAGGTGGTCAGCCATGGTGGTGGTGGTCAAGTAATAAATAATCAATTATAAATGAAAAGCAAAAGTGGTTCGCGAGGGAACTATGTACAAATTAAAGAGGACCATTACTCTAAGCCAAAGTGGCTATTATTAAAAAGCGTGTACAAAATGGCATAGAGAGAGAAACTCTCTAGTGGTGAAATAATGGAGATTGAGCTCCACACTTATTTCCACAATATTATTTCAATTAGCTATTAGCTATTAGTATTAGTATTAGTATTATGATAACAAGTGATCTCTACTTAATAATTTCTATTCTCCGACAAACATAAACGGTTATATACTTAAATCCATATCTAAACATTATATACGTATATAGTGCTTAGATTATCTTCGGTTTAAGCTTTCTAAAGTACATATTCTGCTATGGCTTTTCTTAGCCAAACACCTGATAAGATTAAGAATAAAACCAAGGAATTGCTCCAGATCATAGAGGAAGAAGACAACGAAGCTACTGAACATGGTTTATCTGATAGGGACAACTCTGTCCAATCACAGTCAGATACAAACAATAGAACATGGTTTATCTGAGAGAGCCTTGATTCTGCAGTTTTATGTCACGCCCCGAATTCAGAGCAAACCCGGGATGCGATTTTAAAAGAAAAAAAAAAGAAAATAATCATAGAAAATACATCATTTTAATCATACCGTTTTAACATATGTTATACAGAAACTGATATATAAAACGCAACACTACACACACTTAGGCCTTGAGTATTCTACTAACTCGTACACGCCAAACCGTTCCGCCTCGAGACCTGTTCGAACGCCAAACTGGCCTAAAAGCCCGTCGTCAGGACGTTGCCTATAAAACATACAATAAAACAGAAACGGGAAAACAACAAACGAAATGGTGAGTCAACAAAACTCGCTACATAAACGTTTACGCTAAAATACTATAAAAACTACGAAGTATAATATTTGTTCTTCAATATAATGGTTCACCTTGTTATTTCTCCACCACCAACTACTCCACGACATCAACTAATAACGCCAAGTGACGTGACTCCACAAAACAGACTCAAATGTGTGTAAAGTCGGAATCACAGTGCCGGATCACTTCTCATATCCTGTATCACTACTCAGACCCACGTATAGAATCAACTACTCATGAAATCTATACGCTGGCTAACACCTCCATGTATGGCCATACGCGTTGCCGTATATCCAGTGGACATCAGGCCCCCACACGGATACAACGTGGCCACGCGATCTCTAAAAGAAAATAAAAAACCGACAACGACTCACTGCCAACAAGCCACCACTAAAACACTGCAAACCTCTGACTCACACTTCCAACTCCTCATATTAGTACATTTTAATTGTAAACAGTAAACAGTAAACAGTAAAGTTTTTATAAACTTTAAAAGCACTTGCAGGCTATAATAATTACTTAAAATCACATAACAATAAGAATATGAAATACTACTAGCATAAGTTGTTGTAATACTACAATTTATTCGAAACTTTATCTCGAGAAACATAATAAAATAATCATATTATCCACCTATATCACTGTTAATAAACAACAGAAATCATTGAAATAATATTACTCCCTTATCAAAATTATCGGAATGAAATTTTTTAAAAGTTGATCATATATTTCAAATGTTAATTTTTTTGATTAGATTTAAAAAAAATTCATTTCGACAACTTTGATACAAGTTATAAGACGGTCAAAATTGCACATAGTTTCGTAATGGACAATTAAATAGGAACAGATGGAGTACTTGACATCAAAATTTCAGTTATCAAATAACAATTAGCATAGTATCAACTGTCTATATGTAAAGAAAATACAATAAGCAAGCGTAAACACGTATATAACGGGCTTAGTAACACCCATTTTTAGTACCGAAACGGTACCTGGATCGAAGCTAATAGATTTTACGAATGGGCTGCAACAAACACACAACGAGGAGGGCCGAGACTACTTGCGCATAGCCTCAAAACTCAGCTTAAAACCCACTTGCGAACAAACCATAAGAACCCGAAAAGAACCAACTAACAAACCAAGTATTTCAGCTTTTAAAAGGGCTCAGAACAGCCTGGAAAAAGGAAAGAAAATACTAAAAATATAGCTCGATACAGTCTCCATTGCGATAGCAACTCAACGGAGAAGACGGATTTAAAACGGATAAGTGATTTGAGAGAAAACGAGTTTTAAAGAGTGTGTGTTTGTATGTTTATCTATCTCTATCTTCTTCTCTCTTAGAATATCCCTCTCTGTATATATCTACGTATTTTTCTTTTGGTGTATTGGTGTATCTCTTAGAGTGTATTGGTGTATGTATATCTGTTAAAAAGCTGAAGAAGTGAACAGATAAAACAAAGTGGACCCCACTTATTTTCTTGCTACTGAAGATATTCATACATATATATCCATTTTGTTTCCTCCATTTTTTTTAAAAAATAATAGTTATATAAAGACATTTATTTATTCAACAAATATTATAGTATATATTTATAAATGTAAATTACATGGGTATTACACCCTCTCCTACTTAGAAAATTTTCGCCCTCGAAAATTACACTTCCTCCTTCAAAAACATCACCGATCTTAAACAACGAACTCTTTTACTTCACTCGAATGAGATATATCAAAAGAACCATCACACGAACAAGTATTCAAAGTGTCAAACTGAAACCAAATGATCCAGAAGACTTGGTAACAATGACAATAATCACAACCAATTATTATTGCACAAAGATATATCTTACAGAAACGGCAAACAAGAACAAGCAAATAATTATAGAGTAATCACAACAACAAAGTTCAAACTTCAAATTCTAACTACCTAACAAACTATCATGACAATAAAAAGGTTTTAATGCATTGTTTCTTGTTTGTTTTTTTGTTTTTTTGTTTTTCAAAGAACATAAGGTATATTAATTGTTCAAAATACAGACAAATACTTCTTATTTCTTATGCTTCAATTGAAAGGGCAAGTCACTCACATGACTGTCCTCACAAGATCAAGTTGTTTTAAAGTGAAATACAGTCGATGATCAGAGATCATCTACACCAACTCAGGAGATTAACATAGTTAACATGTATATATCCAACTAAGCTCAACTTTTTTTCATGTTGTTTCTGCATTCAAGTGATTATTACATAAGATTGAATCAAATACTACAAACTTAATATTTTGAAGTACACACAGAAACAAAATTTCTGTAACTCAAGTATTTGTCCAACATATAAATTAACAAAACCACCACATAAAATATTTTATAAGTAAGATTGCAAACACAATAGGACACCAATGTGAACCTCAAAACTAAACATTATTAAGAAACAATACTAACACGAAGTATCTTTTGATAAAACCTAATAGTTTCCTCACAATCCTTTGCTTTATATATTAACTCACTCAAAACATCGGTGGCCAGTCAATGTCTCATGCGTATGTCAAAAGCAAAATAAAAATAAAATCCACTTTATTCATGAGTTGTATGATAAAATCATTTATAACCCCCAATGAAAAGCTACTGTATTGACGAGCAGCTATCAATTAAACCAAAAACACAGATCAAGTTAATGCACTTCAAAAAGTTAGAGAGAACGCCTATAATCACAATGACACTAACATATTATTCAATTGCAACAACTACCTTCAATTCTGATAACTTACTGTATAATGAATGACAATAGGTTCATTAGTGTCCTGAGCCTTAGTTGAAAGCTCGACAAGTTCCTGCTGATTCAAGTTGCTATTAATACAACAAAGAGTCAAACTACTAAAAAATATTAAACCGACATTAAGGAACATATCCATTCTTAATAAGTTAACTGTGAGAAATTCAAACTTCTCTATAATAAAACAAGAGTTGAGCTGATCTAAACAACATTAAAATGAATAAAAGAACCAAATAGGAAACCAATTCATGTTTTTCATAACGGCTAAAACAACATTTTTAAGTACCAGGACAGTGTCTTGAAAGAAAACCTACCAATATTATTTCAGAATTTACCTGAGCGTTGGTCGAAAATCTCCAACATATATATTTATATATATACCGACTAAATTCTAAATACACTCCACCACAATCATGATATAACACACCAAATAGGTTTAAAGGCGATACAACATGTACACACCCAAAACAAAATAAAAACACAATCCTCAACTTCGAAGCAAATTAAACACTCACTAAAAGCAACACAATAAACGCGAGATACACACAGTTGAGTATAATACACAAATATACAAGGTACACAAGGCACGCACATTTAACTCTCTTCGTGCACCCGTACACCCATCACTACTTCACGCTTAAACACCTACCGCCACCTCATTTCCCACAGCTCCACAAGTTCGAAATAAGATGCAAAAAGAGTTCAAATAATATAAATAACACTACGACCCTGTTACCCTAACAAGCTTCTACCAATGCGCACATACCTACACTCAAGGCCATTTAGGATTGTTAACTAGGTTTGCTCTGATACCACGCTGTCACGCCTCGAATTCACAGAAAACCCGGGACGCGATTATAAAAGAAAAATAAAGGAAAATAATCACAGAAAATACATCATTTTAATCATACCGTTTTAACATATATTACACAAAAACTGATATATATAACGCAACACTACACACACTTAGGCCTTGAGTATTCTACTACCTCGTACACACCAAACTGTTCCATCTCGAGACCTGCTCGAACGCCAAACTGGCCTAAAAGCCCGTCATCAGGACGTTGCCTATAAAACATACAATAAAACAGAAATGGAAAAACAACAAAGGAAAGGGTGAGTCAACTAAACTCGCTACATAAACGTTTATGCTAAAATACTATAAAAACTATGAAGTATAATATTTGTTCTTCAATATAATGTTTGAGCTTGTTACTTCTCCACCACCAACTACTCCACGACATCAACTACTAACGCCAAGTGGCGTGACTCCACAAAACATACTCAAATGTGTATAAAGTTGGAATCATAGTGCCGGATCACTCCTCAGATCCTGGATCACTACTCAGACCCACGTATAGAATCAACTACTCATGAAATCTATACGCTGGCTAACATCTCTATGTATGGCCATACGCGTTGCCGTATATCTGGTGGACATCAGGCCCCCACACGGATACAACGTGGGCACGTGATCACTAAAAGAAAATAAAAGACCGACAACAACTCACTACCAACAGCCCACCACTACAACACCGCAAATCTCTGACTCACACTTCCAACTCCTCATATTAGTCTATTTTAATTATAAATGGTAAATAGTAAAGTTTTTATAAACTTTAAAAGCACTTACGGTCCATAATAATTACTTAAAAAGCACATAACAATAAGAATGTGAAATACTACTAGCATAAGTTGTTGTAATACTACAATTTATTCGAAATTTTAGCTCGAGAAACATAATAAAATAATCATATTATCCACCTACAACACTGTTATTAAACAACAGAAATCATTGTAATACTACTTGAAATCAAAATTTACGTTATAAAATAACAATTAGCATAGTATCAACTGTCTATATGTAAAGAAAATACAATAAGCAAGCGTAAGCACGTATATAACGGGCTTAATAACACCCCCTTTTTTGTACCGAAATGGTACCTGGATCGAAGCTAATAGATTTTACAAATGGGCTGTAACAAACACGCAACAAGGAGGGCCGAGACTACTCGCGCATAGCCTCAAAACTCAGCTTAAAACCCACTTCCGATCAACCTTTAAGAACCCGAAAAGAACCAACTAACAAACCAACTATTTCAGCTTTTAAAAGGGCTCAAAGCAGCCTGGAAAGAGGAAAGAAAATACTAAAAATATAGCTCGATACAGTCTCCATTGCGATAGCTACTCAATGGGGAAGACGAATTGAAAAACGGACAACTGATTTGAGAGAAAATGAGGTTTAAAAAGTGTGTTTGTATGTTTCTCTATCTTTATCTTCATCTCTCTCTGAATTTCTCTTTCTGTATATATCTACATATTTTTTTTTGGATAAGCGGTGTATTGGTGTATGTGCTAAAAATCTGAAGAGGTGAACAGATAAAAACAAAGTGGACCCCACTTATTTTCTTACTACTGAAGATATTCATACATATATATCCATTTTTAAAAAAAAATAGTTATATAAAGACATTTATTTATTCAACAAATATTATAGTATATATTTATAAATGTAAATTAGAGGAGTATTACATTTTATTAGTGGATAAAGTTGGGGGTGAAAGGGTGAATCTTAAAGTAGATTCAATAGAAACTAGAAAAAATGAAGCCTGTTTTAGGATATTATTGGCCATCTTGGGCCTTACTCTATGGGCCTTTACTTGGGCCTATCTTGAGCTTTCCTACCATATGTAACCCTACCCTCTATTATATAAAGAGGGTTAGAGGGTATCTTGGACCTGTCGATCGATCAGCGAGTACCTATTCACTACCTATTCACTTGTAAAGTAAAACTAGTGTTTTTTGAACTTGTCATTTCGAAACAAAGTTTGTGATTGTGTAAACCATAAACATATAAACCAATCGTTTTATATGATAAGTAATCCAGAACTCCCAACACATGTTGGATGCCATCTATGATGAGAAAAATTGCAAAGCATACTTGCGAAATGACTGTTTAGACGTTGATGTTATTCCGTCGCCACATGTTAGTTACCCTGATGTGTGAAAATGTGATGCCCAAATTTTTTGGATGCCATCTTTGATGAGTAAAACACGAGTTTGTTGTTACTCACGAGATGAAAGTTAAGACATTAATTTTATTCTGCCACCACATTTGAGACGTGATGACGTCTATGGTGAATAAATGTCTGAAATTGACATATTGGAGCGATCATTCACCAAAATACTAACTTGGAAAATGTATTCCATAAGCAGTATCGTGAATTTATATTTACCATGTTCCTTAATTGCCCATCTGTTATTGAATAAGACAATTGCCCCGATGAGCAGTTTTTAATCCTATTAGGTCACTGGCGAATTGTTTGCCTGATACTAATACTCTTCGTGGATATTTGTCCTTGAATCGAGAACCGAGACAAGGGTTATTTGTCTCGAACTGTTACGAACCTAACATTCACCTACCCAAGCGAGGTTTATACAGTCGTCAAAACCGAAGACCTATGGCTCCAAGACAGTCATTGAAATGAACAATAGGGCCCGTTGTCCCAAAGCAAGAGACAATGCTCATTGAGCCAATTCTTTACTATATAAATGACAAATGTCATGCCCGACTAATCCTTTGATAGTTCACAACTATTATAAGGGTGTAAAAGTCGTAGCTGATGTAGTTAAAACTAACTGAATGGAAATTCTTGAGACCTCCGGTTTTGTCACTCAAATAAGTTTGGTACATTTCTTTATTAATTTTTGAGCCGATTTGTCGCTCATCTGGATTATGTTTTTCCATTTGGATTATTATTTTTCCATTTGGACCATACTTTGGGATTATGGTTTGCTTGTTTACGCAATTTCTTGAAATAATTTAAAGTATTTTGAGCAAATTTCTTTCAAAATGTGACCAAACTTTAAATTATCAATTTTTATGGCAATACATGTGGGGTAGTTGATTGTCTGGAAATAGTGGATAACAGTGTACCACATAATTTCACCAACTACTTGCCTAAAAAGTCTTTTGTGACAATGATTATGGACCTGTCATTCCAAATCAAAATCTTTGGTAAAACCAAATTTATTTGTCAAATATGAGGTCTTATACTCCTGTATGTCCTGTCGTACTTTGTTGAGTAGTTAGATAATTCAAGAAATCCAGTTTTATCTGAAAATAGCTCATGAAAGAATTGAGATTTCTTACACAACCTCCACTCAATACGACCAAAAGCGTAGTCATGAGGAGTTGAGAAGTCTTGCAGCGGTTGTTACCACGTTTTTATAGCATTTGAAAGTTACCTTATCATTCACATGTCGTCGATTGATAAGAGGTCTTAGATGCTAAGACATGATTGTTTGTACTATCATTCGCCTGTCATCGATTGACAAGAGCATTTTGATATTGTGGCATTGACCGGATGAGATATTTTTGGGTCAAAAGACGATGCTTGATTTATAATCGCATCGTATTTGGATCATCTTTGAGGAGATAATTTTGTGATTAATCCAAAATTCATGCCATTAATGTTCTATTTGAAAGACTAATATGTGTTAACATTACAAAAATAGACTCGTAGAATTCTTGTAAAGAATTGAAGGAGTTATTATGGACTTATCCAACCATAAGACGGACCATAAATATAAATGGTTATGGTTGATGCATCGACAATAAGGTCACATTTTATTGTTTTTCACAGAAATGCAGCACTTCCCAAACTCTTAGCCCTATATATCATTAAATTGATAGCTCCTGATCCGGATTATCCTGAAAAGTCTAGTCGACTTGATAATGCCGAAGAGTAAGAATCGAAATTTCAATTTGAATTACTTAGGTTTGGAAATTGAAATTGAACATCCTATCCATTATGTTCAGGCCCAAATGGACTCACGAAAAGTTTGAAGATACGACTGCAAATGATTGCACGCACTTCTTGGTCTTGTGCTCCAAGATTTATATTTCCGTGTGGGGTTATGCTAATTTGCTGTATTGGTCTGTTATGAGGTTATTGGTTATGAGCCAGAAATCTCATATTAACGTGTATTTGGAGTGCTTAATTAATATTTTGATCGAGCCGCTATAGCTTTTAAAATATGGACCTCTGAAGGGGACATAAGTCGATTATGAATCTCCTGCCTATCATTTGATAGAGTAACCTTGACAAGCAATCTGTTTACCGCATGATATGCGAAAGTGACGTCACTAAGACTGTTCTCCCCGTTGTTAGGGGGAGATTTGCAACGTCTATAAAGAACGACGTGAAATAACGTGGCATAACCCACTTGGTCTTAGTTTGACCCAAAAACTGCACTTAGTGATAAGTAAGTGCATAGACTCCCCCAAGTCTAACCAAATACCAGACGCATTTAATGAAATTACGAGATGTCACGATATCATTTATACCTGCTGCAAAATGCATGCAAGGATAGACGTCTCTGTCAGACGCCGTGCTCCTGTCGTAACACGTTGCTTTGGCCGAACCCGCCAAGCAAAGGACGCTGCAGTCAGCCGCCAGTCCATCGTCCTTCCCAAGATACGAGTAAGTTGACCGGTTTTTAATTCATTTAGCCCTAGAGGTGGTAAACTGAAACTCGTTTGTCGCATGAGATTATAAAGGATCAATGAGATGTGTGATTCCTCCTCATCCTAAGAGTCTCGAAATATCCGTCGATCATGATATCTTAGACGATATTGAAGCAAAACATGACTGTCATTGATTACTTGTTCATATATTCTGTGACGACTAATAATATGAGCAAATTATGACATGGAACCATGTACCGTTGCCTGAAGTCAACGTAGAATAGACTGACCTAATGGAAACTTGCAATCCAAGTAGAGTTCCTTAGCGAAAGGAGTGTTCGGACCAGTAGCTCCAACACCGTCCAAAGTTAAACCGTTTTGTTTATTTGGGTATACGTAAGAAAGAGTGATGAGAAGAATGAGATTGTACAATGCTCGCCTTATAGCGCAAGCTTCTCTCATACCTTGGAATTGATTACGAGATGGTTTATTTTCTCGTAATAGACGTTATACGTTCCACTACTTTATCAGTTTAGTATTTTCCAGAAAATTGAGTATGCAGATATGAATGTGGTCATGTTTTTATCTCTATGGTGATTTAGACAAAGATATGTAGATGAAGGTACCTGTGTGACTTCATATGCTTGAATCAAGTAGTTCCTGACCACGATTGAATCCTATAATAAGTATTTCCTGACCACGATTGAATCATGTAGATGAAGGTCTCTATGGGGATTCAATCTTTACGGCCTGATGATCGAGTCCTGTAAATATTGAATCTAAGTCTATGATTCGACGTTTTAGTCATTATGACGCTAAGTCGTCAAATTCTCCCATGATTGTTCGATCACTAGACATTGATATAGACCCGGTCCATCTCTGATGAGAGAATTAAGAGATATTGAACCACGATGTTCATATCTAAGTACAATAAGCACATCATTGTACTTGGTCTAATGTGCTAGTACGAACATCTTGTCTGCTGTGAATGATATAGCCCGACACAGCATCGTGCTAACACGCTGCCATCGAAATGGCATAAAAAATATTTTCCCATTATCTTAAGGTAACTGTGGATGAGGGCTTCTCTTATCCCATTGCATCATCGAGTGTACCTACCCCCTTTGTTACTCGAATTAACGTAACCCTTTTTCGTTTATATCGATACCGGTTACTTATCAGACCCGTATAAGGGATATTCCTAGTATGATTATGTCTTTACCATTAGCAATAGTCGATATCTTGGAGGTCTTGTTAAGACTCCAAATGAATCACTCTGATCTACTCGTGCTCTATGAGATGACTAGAGAGTGTATATGGCTTCGAGCTAGTATTAGCCATATTTGAATTATATATGCTCTGTCTAACGATCCAGATGAAGCACTTGTCATATTTGAGGACAACTTGCTGTTATCGATCAACAGAGACATGACTATATTATGCTATTTAGCATTTCTCGTCGAAATAAATATTCACATATGAATTTTAAGAACATACAGTTGAATGCTTGTTCTATTCCATGCTATATTTTCTTGGGGAAAAAATGGTTTACTAACCCCAACTACCATACATTAAACAAAATAGTGACCAAACTACTAACATTAACAATTAAGGCACCAAACTATATATTTTTTCCTAAATTGGGATCTCCGTCAATTTAATTGGACGAAAGTTAAGTTTAAATTACATTTCAGTCCCAAATTTTATTAATGATCAATTCCCAAAACATACAATGTGTTATGAAATATTACCAAAACATACAACCCAAACAAATTATTCCCAAAATATACAATTAACCCAAAATAGAAAAAAAAATATATTTCTCCTCACCTATCAAAAAAATTCTCTTTATCCTCTCTCTCCTCTCTCTCCTCTCTCTTTCTAAATCATCATTTTTTTCCCACAAAATACTAACTTATTTAATGTTAAAATGACTTCTAAACCGAAAAAAAATAAAATTACAACAAAAAATAAAAAAATTTCAAAAAAGTCGAGATGCCGAAAAAACCCAAAAAATGCTGGAAAAACCTTTAAAAAAGTCGGGAACCCGAAAAAATCCAAAAAAATGTTAAAAAAATAAAAAAACCAATAAAAATCAAAATTCACAAAAAAAATGAAAAAAGTTCAAAAAAGTCGAGAATCCGAAAAAACCCAAAAGAGGCTGGAAGAACCTTTTAAAAAGTCGGGAACCCGAAAAAGCCCAAAAAATGGTTAAAAAAAGTAAAAAAAAAACAAAGAAAAATCCAAAATCACAGAAAGAATGAAAAAAGTTCACAAAAATCGAGAACCCGAAAAAACCAAAAAAGTGCTGAAAAAATCTTTAAAAAGTCGGGAACCCGAAAAAACTCCAAAAAAGTGGCAAAAAATAAAAAAAAAACCAAGAAAAATCCAAATTCACAAAAATAAATAAAAATAAAGTTCAGAAAAGTCGAGAACCCGAAAAAAGGCCAAAAATATGGTAAAAAACAAAAAAGAAAACAAGAAAATTACAAAATTACAAAAAAAAAAAAAATGAAAAAAGTTCAAAAAAGTCGAGAATTAAAAAAAAACCCAAAATATGCTGAAAAAACTTTTAAAAAAGTCGGTAACCGAAAAAACCCAAAAAATTGGTAAAAAAACCCAAAAAAAATCCAAAATCACAAAAAGAATGAAAAAAGTTCATAAAAGTCGAGAAGCCGAAAAAACCAAAAAAGTGCTGAAAAAACTTTAAAAAGTCGAAAAGCCGAAAAATCTCCAAAAAAGTGGCAAAAAAAAAACCAAGAAAAATCCAAAATCACAAAAATATATAAAAATAATGTATTGTGTATGCTCGTATTAATAAACATGTATAAATTATGTATTGTGTATGTCTGTATTAAAGAACATGTATAAAAATTGTATTGTGTATGAATAATAAGAAAAAAACAAAAAAAATGGACAGTGTCAATGGATACATAATGTATTGTGTATGACTGTATTAAAGAGCGTGTATAAATAGTGTATTGTGTATGCCTGTATTAAAAAGTATATATAAAATATGTATTGTGTATGCCTATATTAAAGAGCATGTATAAAATATGTATTGTGTATGCATGTATTAAAGAGTATGTATAAATAGTGTATTGTGTATGTCCGTTAGGGGTGGGGACGGGACGGATTGGTCTCAATCCTAACCCGCCCCGTAAAATAAATGGCGGGACGGATTGGGGCGGATTAGTGATATTCAAATCCCAACCCAACCCAACCCAACCCATTATAATTAAAACCCCAACCCAACCCAACCCAACCCATTATCAAGCGGGGCGGTTTGGGTGCGGGTTGTTTCTTAAATTTTCATTTTAGTCATTAATTTTTCATTATTTCGCATAATTTACCTAAATATTTTTTTAAAAAAATCTTTCAAATAGAAATATAAACTAAAAGCCAACCAAAATACATTTAGAATGTTCGGAATAGTAACAAAGCTAAAACAAAACAAAACAAAACAAAACAAATTGTTCTTCATCAACATAATCAAAATCAGAAAACTACATAACAATTGAAATCAAATTAATAATCCACTGAGTATGACCATCAACCGGGATTATTTAGACAGTATCGACCAATTGTTTAAGGCTTGAGGGTAGTGACATCTTTGAACTGCAAAAATTTACAATGAAATGTTGAATTGGTATGTGACAACATATTGAAATTCCATTAAGAGTTTACATCAATTTTATTACCGTTTGCATCTCGTTTTGTTATCTCCTAATAAAGTTTGTTTGTACAACTCTCCACAGATGATATTTCTATATTTAATGACAAACAAATAGTTATTATATAAAATAAGAATTTTGAGAGACCAAATTTAAAGATGAAATTCGTTCTACCTTCTTCACATTGCTCGTAAAACGTGTATGATTCGATGGATGGTTCATCTTTTATATATGTTGTGATATGGTCGCCCTTGATCCAGTCTTGAAGACATAACAATGCCTCGACTGATTTATATTTATATTTTGATATATATGCGGATTGAAACGGGTTGGGGTGGATTAACCCGCGGTTTGGAAACCCCAACCCTAACCCAACCCACGAATTTTTTTACGGATTGGGGCGGGGCGGATTTAACTTTTTTTGACACCCAACCCGTCCCAATCCGCCCCAATCCGCACGGATTGGGTTACGGGGCGGGTTTACGGATTTTTAAAGAGCATGCATAAAAAATGTATTGTGTATGCCCGTATTAAAAAAACATGTATAAACTGTGTATTGTGTATGCCTGTATTAAATCGCATGTATAAAATATGTATTATGTATTACTGTATTAAAGAGCATGTATAAATAGTGTATTGTGTATGCATGTATTAAAAAACATGTATAAATTGTGTATTGTGTATGTTTGTATTAAAGAGCATGTACAAAAAGGGTATTGTGTATGCCTGTATTAAAGAGCATGTATAAAAAATGTATTGTGTATGCTTGTATTTAATAGCATGTATAATTGTGTATTGTGTATGCCTGTATTAAAAAGCATGTATAAAATATGTATTGTGTATGCATGTATTAAAGAGCATGTATAAATACTGTATTGTGTATGTCCGTATTAAAAAACATGTATAAACTGTGTATTGTGTATGTCTGTATTAAAGAGCATGCATAAATAATGTATTGTGTATGCTCGTATTAAAAAAACATGAATAAACTGTGTATTGTGTATGCATGTATTAAATAGCATGTATAAAATATGTATTATGTATTACTGTATTAAAGAGCATGTATAAATAGTGTATTGTGTATGCATGTATTAAAAAACATGTATAAATTGTTTATTGTGTATGTCTGTATTAAATAGCATGTACAAAAAGTGTATTGTGTATGCATGTATTAAAAAGCACGTATAAAAAGTGTATTGTGTATGCCTGTATTTAATAGCATGTATAATTGTGTATTGCGTATGCCTGTATTAAAGAGCATGTATAAACGATATATTGTGTATGAATAACAAAAACAAAAAGAAGGGAAAGTGTTAATGAATACAAAATATATTGTGTATGGCTAGGGTGGAAAATGAAAGCGATAAATTCACAATTATTTAATTACTTACCAATTATGTCCCAAAAATGAGCATCGTTCCGATCGAAGAAAAATAAAATCCTAATTCATATAAAAAAAATAAAAATGAAGTTTTTGGGGAAATGATTTTTGATCGGACGGTGGAGATTGGAGTTAAAGTAGGAGTGTGGAGAAGATGGAGGGTTGTGATTTGAGGAGGTGGTGACGGGATCGGAGATGGAGGGAGGTGCGGCAGAAGGTGGTGGAGATAGGTGGCGGAGAGAGGAGGACGAATATTGTAGTTGACATTTTTGTATGTGTATATATATATAGAGAGAGAGAACTGTTAAAAAAATATAAATTATTTACTATTTATAATTTTAATTAGTTGTATGTTTTGGGAATAAAGTGTTGGGGTGTAATTTCTTGGTAATTAGTTTAAAATAGTTGTATCTTTTGGTAATTTTCCCTTTTATTAAACATATGAATTTAACCCGAAAAATTTATAATTTTACATTTTTAACCCAAAAAATTAACTTATTTTTGAAAAAATCAACTTTTAAAAAAATAATTTTTACAAAATCAATATTACATCCCCAATAAGTCACATTTTTTTTTAAATTCAACCAATTTATAAAATTGTCATTATCTCAACCTATAAAATTATTATTTCTCTCTATTAAAATCTAAAAAAAAAAATACATATGAAAAAAAATAACAATATTTTTAAAATTACAAAAAAAAGCATATTTTTTTTAAAAAAACTCACTTTTTTTTCAAAAAAAATAAAATAGTTTTCACTAAAAAAATAAAAAAATTAACAAAAAAAATAAAAAATCGAAAAAACCCGAAACAAATAAATAAAATCAAGAAAAAATAAAAATAAAAATAAAATAAAAATTCATACGAGTTATTATAAAGTGCATAAAAAGTGCATACATGTCAATAAAAGTGCATAAAAAGTGCATACAGATGCATAAAAGGTGCATAAAATGTCGATAAAAGTGCATACGAGTGCATAAAAGGTCAATAAAATTACATACGAGTGCATCAAAAGTGCATAAATATGCATAAAATTGGATATGAGTGCATAAAAGGTCAATAAAAGTACATACAAGTGTATAAAAAGGTCAATAAAATTGCATACGAGTGCAAAAAAATATATAAAAAGGTCAAAAAATCAAAAAAACTTGAACGAGCATATGGGTCAATAAAAATGCATAAAGCTTGTATACGATACGACTACATAAAAATGCATAAAAAATACATAAAAGGTGCATAAAAGATCAATAAAAGTGCATACAAGTGCATAAAAGGTCAATAAAATTGCATACGAATGCTTAAAACGTGCATACGAGTGCATAAAAAGTGCATAAAATGTCAATAAAAATCCATACGAGTGCATAAAACGCCAATATAATTACATACGAGTGCATACAAAGTGTATAAAATATGCATAAAAGTGGATACGAGTGCATAAAAAGGTCAATAAAAGTTATACAAGTGCATAAAAGGTCAATAAAATTGCATACATGTGCAAAAAATACATAGAAATGTCAAAAAATATAAAATTCACAAAGAAAAATCATAAAATCAAAAATCCCCAAAATAAATGCATAAAATAACGAAAAAATATAAATTATACGATTCAATAAAAAGTGCATAAAAAGTGCACAAATGGTCAATAAAAATGCATACAACTTGCATACGATACGAATGCATAAAAAGTGCATACGCATACATGAAATATCAACAAAAGTTCATAAAAGATGTATAAAAAGTCAATAAAATTACATACAAGTTCATAAAATGTGCATAAAAGTGTATAAAATTAGATACGGGTGCATAAAATGTCTATAAAAGTGTATACGGATGCATAAAATGTCAATAAAATTGCATACGGTGCATAAAAATATAAAATTCATAAAAAACAATTAAAAATATATTAAAAAAAACCCTGAAATAATGAGCTAAAATCAAGAAAAAATAATAAAAAATCATACGAGTCAATAGAAAGTGTGTAAAAAGTGCATACAGATCAATAAAAATACATAAAACATGCATACGTGTGCATAAAAAGTGCATCTGAGTGCATAAAAAGTGCACACGAGTGCTTAAAAAGTGCATAAAAGTCAATAAAAGTACATATGATTACATAAAAAGGTGCACAACATAAAAAGGTCAATAAAATTGCATACGTGTGCATAAAAAGTTCATAAAAAGGATACGGGTGCATAAAAGGCCAATAAAAGTGTATTCGTATGCATAAAAAGTGCATAAAAAGGTCAAAACATATAAAAATTCGCAAAAAAAAATAATTGAAAACCCAAAATAAATAAAATCAATAAAATAAAAATAAAAAATTATACGGGTCAATAGAAAGTGCATAAAAAGTGAATACGGGTCAATAAAAGTACATAAAAGTGCATATAGGTGTATAAAATATGCATAAAAGGTCAATAAAAGTGCATATGAGTGCATAAAATGTGCATAAAAGGATGTAAAAAGTGCATAAAAATGGATACGAGTGCATAAAAGGTCAATAAAAACGCATGAGTGCATAAAATGTGTATAAAAGGTCAATAAAAGTGCATACGGATGCATAAAATGTCAATAAAATTACATACGGGTGCATAAAAAGTGCATAAAAGGTCAAAAAAATTCAAAAAATCAAAAAAACAGAAATAAATAAATAAAATCAAGAAAAAAAAAGTGCATACGTGCCCACAAAAATGCATAAAATTGAATACAGATCAATAAAAAATGCATAAAAGTGAATGTATGTCAATAAAAGGAGCATACGGGTTAATAAAAAGTGCACATAGTCCATAAAAGGTGCATAAAAGTGTATACATGTCAATATAAAGTGCATAAAAGTTGCAAAAAAAAATTAATAAGGGTCAATCAAAAGTGCATAGAAAAGTGGATAATGATGAATAAAAGGTGTATAAAATGTTCATAAAATGTGCATAAAAGTAGATACAAGTCAATAAAAATGTATAAAAGTGGATACGAGTCAATAAAATATGCATAAAAATGGATACGTGTCAATAAGATAAAACTCATTCACAAATAAAAATGGATGTCAACAAAAATATATAAAAGATGCATAAAAGTACATAAAACTCATTCACAAATAAAAAAAACAAAATAATACAAATATGGTATATAAGCATGTCAGTATACATATAAACCCATGCATACTTTTATATGTATTATTTCTCCTTGTTTAGTAGTATGGATTTCCCAGATATAATCATTTATTCGTAACTACATACTTATACATATACATACATATACATACATATATATATATATATATAAATACATATATATATATATATAAATACATACACTTATACTAATATATAGATATAGATATATGTGTGCGTTTGGTGGGGTATGAGCGAGGTTAGGTGGTCGGAGATCTCAAATCCGTCGAGGTGGCCGGAGATCGGAAATCCAGCGATATAAACGGAGATGGGGGAGGAGGGAGAGAGAGATGAACCCGCCTCTTCTACTCTGCCGCTCCGCAGCCTCTAGTAGGTGGTGACGAAGCTCCGGTTGGTGAATGGCATGGTATTTGTCGACCGTCGCCATGGATGTCTAGAAAGAGATGAGATCGTGAAGATAGAGAGAGAAAGATAGCAAGCAGAGAGGAGAAAACTATTCGCTTATAGTAAAAAAATAGAATTTGTAGTGGTATTTATATTATTGACAAAGTGTGACTAATTAGCGAGAGTGATCTTGTGTGTTACTTTTGAGGGATTAAGTTTAAAAAGTGTGACTTTTTAGATATTAACTTTAAAAAGTATGAATTAATGAGCATTTTTTCCAAAGAAAATGATGATTGTGCACATAAAATCAATTTCTACCTTCATGACACATGTAAATAATGAGAACAAAATTCTGGATGCAGGAACACATGTTGAGCATATTAAATAACCAGTTAACCAAGTTAAATAAAAAAAATGTACATAACAATTAAAATTGTTCATTTTATAATATAACATTTGAATATGTTTATCACCCATGGTAACCTTACCCCACCGATATATTTCTTATTTTTATTTAGTATGTGTAAATAAAAAAAAAAAATAGAATTGCGATTGCATGAGACTTATAATTCTTTACTTTAAACACCAATTATAAACGAGTTGCATTTGGCTATAACGATTTGTTTCGAACATATCGAAACGAGTCTAAGAGTTTAGTCCGGATTTTAATAAGTTAGTCATAACCCAGACCTATAATTAGGGGTGGGTTAGAGTCGGGACCCGACCCGTAAACGCTCAATCCGTATCCCGATCCGATTACTTTTGGAAGTGAAAAAAAAATCCCGATCCCGACCAAACAAAAGTCGGGACCCGACTTTTGTGGGACTCGAATTTTCGGGATTCCGTAGGGTCGGGATAGGTTTATCCTGAATCTTTCGACATATTTTTTTATTTTACGACGACGTCATTTTTTATTAACAATTTTTATTAACAATTTTTATTTGAGAAGTCGAAATATGTTATTAAAACGAAACATAATTCTAGTTTAAAAATAACATTCATAATAAATGAAAAAAAAAATTAACATGTAGTAGAAAAAATAGTGTAAAACTACAAATAATGGAGTAGATAAAAAAAATTGATATATTTTTTATCAGATTGTTTTAGTATTTAGTTTTATTCACACAAACAGCAATTATCATAATAACTGAGATACATTATCATTATAATTTTTATAATCGGAAAATAATAATCATTTATCTTTCTTGAAAATAACAATATAATTTTTTAATTGAAGTATATTTTTTTTTATTTTAATAGTTTAATATATTCAAAACTATAAATTTATATTATACTTATATAATTATAACTAATATATAAATCAAAAAGGATTGTAACTCATATGGTAGAGTGTTTACCGTGTATGCTAGAGCTACAAGGTTTGACTTTTATCACTTGCATTTGATATAAATTAATTTATATTTTTATATAAAATTTAAATTAATTTGTTTTAAAAATCAGGTCGGATCGGGACATCCGACGAAATCAAAATTGTCATCCGATCCCGAAATTTGTCGGTTCGGGACGAAACCCGACTTTTTCGGGTCGGGAAATTTCGGAATTTTTTTTCCAGACTACCTATAACAACAATTTAATATTTTTCAAACATTTACCACTATAACTTTATAAGTGAAGGCACATAGAGAGAGGACCAACCCAACCAACGGGTTCGTGTTACTAATGATTTTCTTAATTTATTTTAATTAACTGTACATCGTTTTTACACCGAACTTAGTAGATTATATAAATTCACTTTTTTGAAATATCCAGGATACGACTTTAAACTACAATTATAGATTAATTAATTAACTTCTATTCTAGCAATGAATTAATATTAATATAAACAATACAAATGTATATATAAACGGTTTTTTTTTTTTGCCGTTCTACATTTAACGGTACAAAGTACCGTTAAATAGAGAACCGTTGGATCATTTACTTTAAATTTAGACCGTAAGATTTAAGGGTAGAATAGTAATTTAAGAGGTTTTTTTTAATAGGATTTTAGATCGTACGGTTCAGATCTAATATAAAGTAATCAAACAGTTCATGAATTAACGATAAAACGTACGGTCAAACACAAAACGGATCCTATGTAAACACATTTTTCTCATTTTTTGTCATTATAATTAAACACCATTCTCAAGGATAAGTAGGTAAAAAAGAGGGATCATCATATAATATGAATTTTTAAGAAATTTAAGATTTATTTAAATCACGTACGAATACGAGACTAAATCTCATCAATTCCGGAGAGACAAAATGCACAAAATTATATCCGTTACACGGAGAGTGTGGAGACCATGCCCATGTATAAATAAATATACATATATATTCACCACCAGAGTTTCATTAATCATCTCTCTCTCTCTCTCTCTACATATTTATATACTCCTATATAATTTATAATATATGTTTATATATTCTGCGCAGGGGAAAAAATTCCCTTGTTCTGATATTATAATTTCGGAGTTAATTTGTTCTCCGATTATTTGGGCGTGAAATTATTCTCCGATTGTTCCTATTTATACAGAATTAATGAAAGCCTTTTAACCAGGTTAATAAAATACTACAATCTTGTGATTACGTGTTCTTTAATTTGCTTATAGGATAATATTTGAGTTGAGTTTTTTTCCGCTATTTGTGTGCTATTCTTGGTGTTTTATGAATTTGTTTAATTTTATTTACCAAATAAAATATTTAGGATGTGATAGATCTAACTTGGGGTTTAAATATCAAAGTAATAATTTGTTATTTGGGGATGAAATTATTCTCCGATTGTTTCTATTTACACAGAATATATGAAAGCTTTTTTAATCTTGTTCGTAAAATCCTATAATCTTGTTATTACGTGTTCTTTTGTTTTTTAGGATGATATTTGAGTTGAGTTTCTCTTCGCTATTTGTTTGTTATTTATTCTTATTGTTTTTGGTTTTATGAATTTGTTTAATTTTATTCATCAAATAAATACTATTTAGGATGTGATATAGATCTAACTTAGGGTTTAATATCAAAGTAATAATTTGTTATTTGGGCATGAAATTATTCTCCGATTGTTCCTATTTACCCATAATTAATGAAAGCCTTTTTTATCTGGTTAATAAATTCCTATAATCTTGTAATTAAGTGTTCTTTTGATTTTAGGATAATATTTGAGTTTCTTTTCTTTTCGCGATTTGTATGTTATTTATTCTTGTTGTTCAGGTTTTATAAATTTGTTTAATTTTATTCATCAAATAATATATTTAGGATGTGATTTAGATCTAACTTAGGGTTTTAAGTGTCAAAGTAATTGTTTATTATTTGGGCATGAAATTATTCTCCTACCGATTGTTACTATTCATACTTTAATTAGGCGGATGAAGGAACCCTAGTTTTATGTTTGAAAATTTGAGGATAATATTTGGGTTGAGGTTTTTCCTCCTAGTTTTTATGCTATTCTTTATTTTGTTCCAGGTTTATGATTTACTTTAATTTACAATTCAAATAAAATGAGTTAAATATCTAATCTAGGATGGGATAGACTAGGGTTTAATCTCACATGTATGTTCTATGATCTGGGCATTTTTTTTTTATATATGATTGTTCCCTTTCATTTAGTCTGATTCGTAATCATATTTCTTTTCAGAAGTTTTTATTGTTTTCCTCCTTTTGTCCAAAGTTTATGATTTAGTTGAATTTAATTCACAATTCTACCCAAATAAAATGAGTTAGATGAACTAGGGTTTAATCTCACATATATGTTTTATGTTCTGGGTGTTATTCTTTCCCCCAAAACCTAATGATAAACAAGCCCGCTAGTCTGATTTGGTAATCTTATGTTCTTGTAGACTTGTTTGTTCTGGTTTGAGGGATAGTATTTGTGTTGACCTCCCTTTCATTTATCCTTAATATATTCTTCTCCTTCTGGGTTTTAATAGGTTAATCTAATTCATGAATCTACCCAAATAAAATAAGTTGGATTAGGATGTGTCAGATCTAATAGAGGGTTTAATTTGACATATTTGTTCAGTATGTTGAGTTGAGCGTTAATCTGTTATGTTCTCCAACTGTTCTTGGTTATTACGCTATAATTGTGTACTAATGCTCATGCCGTCATGCTTCTTAATATGTATTCCATGCTTCCCCTCATTATAAATATATAATTATACTTTTTGTGTGTGGTGGAGTTTACTCCTTTATCCCTTATGTTTTTTTCCTTATTCTTTTTCGAGGTCTGCAAGAGAATGCTACCCATGAAGTGGTCTAGCATACCCAGTCTTTGAAGGCACTGAGGCAGGAGGAATATAGTAGGATGCCTAGAAGCATACAAATCTTATTTTTTACACAATCTTTGCTACTTAGTTTGAGTTTAAGAGTTGTCATATGTGTGCTGATTGTTGTGAGTATCCTCTTTCCTTGTTTTGATTTGATTAAAGATTAGTAATTTTCCTTATCCCATACAAATTGCGTGTTGTTGGTAATCGTTTTGATGGATTAAGAAGAGGAAAACCTCCTGATAGTTTAATCTTCCTTATTTCCTCATATCAGTCATATTTTTTTTCGTCATCTTTCGTTTGTTAATTGTCATCTTTCTTTGTATTTTAGATTATATTTCATTCTTTCCCTTAGAAATGTTTCTTTTAGTTCATACAGTTCAAGAGTTTGTAAGGATGGAGACATCCGCCTTTCACTGTTATCTCTAAACCGTTTATCCTTCATATTTGAATTCTTTTTGTAACTCACTTAATAATTTATTTCGTGTTTTGGTGGGCAAATGGAAACTGACTTCTATTTACTAACAAATGTTACCTATTTGTGCATTCCTTCTTTCAAAACTTTCTTGATTCGGTGTTTATTTTCAATGAATTACTTGATGAAAGTCTAAAGGATGCTGGCTACGTTTTGGGTTCAGACTTTCAGTTGACGAAAAATATATCCCATCGAGCTCTGTAAACGTAATTAGAAATTAAGATCTTTCAGGTTAGTTATTTTTATAATCACATTCCTGTGTCTTCTGTTCAACACTTTGAAAAAGTTAAGTGTTAATTTGGGTGTTTTGGTTTGTATATTTTTAGAAACCAAAAAATAAATTTATAAAGTATTGAATTCATGTTAATTAGTACTTGTTATTAACATTTTGTTGCCTGCTAAGACTGCATAGCCCAGTGGATTAGCGCATTTTGACTCCCATTGTGGTTGCTGCTAACCTTTTAGTTCCAATATCTATACTTGGTTAAGGTTCAGTAAATGGGTTTCTTTTGTTTGCAACTAAAGACGTTATAATGTTTGTTTTTGTACCGTGTAGTAAAAATTATGTGCACTGTGGTATACCAAAGAGAAATTATACTCTTTTATACTTACGAGACAAAATAGTATTTATTACCGAAATGGAATTCTCCTCGTATGATACTCCTTCATTTGATTATTTATTTGATTTGTTATTTTGAATTTTTTTCAATGTCTATGGTGTTTGAAGTTCAAATAATTATGGACAGTACAATCTATGACATACATACCTTGAGGCATTTCAATGAAGATACATATATCATATCTAACCGTTTATGTGCTCATTTTCTTTGACTCGAGTCCTTGAGAGATAATTCACTTGTTTCCGATGAGGTTTAGAAGGCTCAGAGCTCTAATCCTCATGTTTCTGTAATAAGTGTTTAATTAATGGAATTCTGGTATAGGAAGTTTGGATACTTTGGATGATCATTTCCTTATGTTGCCTTTCTGTTTGTAGATTGTGTAGTCAATGATTGACTAGGGAATCGGCAAAGCAAGTTCATCTCCCTCTCCAGGAAATCTTCCTTCTGGTATGGTGAATCTTTTACTACTAGGTTTTGTTTGTCCTTCAGTTTTATTCTTGTTTATTTCTTGTTAATGTATACTTCCAAATATTTGATGTTATAATGTATGAATTCTAGATTCCATACCTTCATTGAATCAATAAGTCTACATCTTTTAGAGTCTCGATTACATTCAGTCCTAACTGAACGTTATCCTAAATATTTATAACCTAATCAGTTATTCTCTAATTTTCATTGAATGTTCATGGTAGGATTTTATTCTGTGTCAAATAATAGTCTAGTCATTGTTTTACTTATCTTTAAAACCGTAATTTTCCGTATCTGCAGTTTTCTCGTACATAAATTTTTTACATATGCTTTCTCATCTTTTTCTCATGCCTCTTCTCCATCTCACCTCCGCCCCTCCATGTTATTTTTTGTTCTGCTTTCATAGTCTCCATACAAGGGTATATAAGAGAATAAGATAGAAGGAAATCTGGAAAGATAAGAGGAAGAATTAAGCAAACATTTTGTTCTCCTTTTGCTTGCAGGCAGGTCTTATTCAGCTAATGCTTAAATTACCTGCATGTTACACATTTTACATTGTTGGTTCATTTACCTTTTAGAAACTTCCAACTCTACATTAGGCTTGTGGGGTATATACAGAGTGGGGATGTAAGAGATGTCGAAGATTGCAAGAATCAAGGGTGAGCGATCATAGGGACGAAAAGCTGGTAATGAAACTGTTACTCAACTGAAGAGAGAACTGATATTGGTAAGTGAATTTGTCTTTATGCATCTCGTTTCCCTTACTTAAATACAAAAATGGCCATTAAATGCCTGAAGATATGTTTCTTAGAGTAGAATCAACATAAATTTGAGTGATTTACTGTGATGTGTACTTGAATAAGCATTGGATAGAAAAGGAAAGAATTGACAAATCTTTCATAATATCTTTTTTTTCCGGGTCGGAATATGTGTCTAGACAAATTTATAGTTGTTAAAGAAATCTGTTAAGTTCATTAGCTGTTATGTATTTGAAAAGTTATTCGTTTTTGACGCCTTTTTAATTTGAAATTTTCTCTTCAAAAGTTTGATTGCTATTGCTTAATGCCTTTACACAATTTTTCGTTGTCATGGAACTCGTAATTTCCAGACAGGTGAAGTTCCTCATTGAAGATCTTCCTTTGATATTTGATTTGGAATACGGGTTTTGTTTCGGTCACAGGTAGAAGTATCCTCTCTTAATACCATTTTAATATCTTGTACCCATTGCTTTTTAGCCTTTTGCTTTCTGATATGATGACCCTAATTGTAAGAATTGCTAGTCCAAAATTTGCTTCATCTGCAGGGTTGCATTTTTAAAGAACTGTCTCTTGGTATATCTGCGGGGGAACAGCAAATTCATCATTTTCAGGAATAAAGAATCGACATATTTGTATTTCAGGGCTTATGTTTTTATCTTTTTGCTGTCTGTAGAGTAGTTAATTGAGTACATAAAAGCATTGCGCCTGGTCTTGGTTTCGCTGAGAAAAGATAAGCAGAAAGGTAATTTGCTTGGACCTTTAGTTTATCCCCACCAATTTAGTACATGCCATTCAAACCGGTAATCCGTACTTGTTTGACTGATGCATTGCTGGATCATTTTTTTTCCAAAGTCACGAATGAAGCAATAAAACATAATACCAAAGTGCACCATCTTTTTCAGATATAGCTAACAATCGTATTTACATAATCTGCAATTTTGAAAACGAGCCCAAAAAAGCAATTAATTCCGTCCTGCGAATTATTTAGTAGTTTGCTTAAGTTCAAAGAGAAAATTTGCTCCCATTAAACGTTCCACTATTGTTTTTCTGTATGATCTTAACACCCATACCCTCATCATACCATTTGGCATAGAGATTCCCTTTCAATATTTTGCCTCTTACCTCTCTCTCTTTAGAAGCTGTTTTTGGATAGAAGTTTATTTACTTAAAAAGCTGTGGACCGACAATGGATGATTTATCGCTTTTATAATATTCGGATACTATTGCCACGTCGATGCCGATTGTTTTTTGTTTTTGCTTTACACAATTTTTTGTAGTCTTGGAACTCGTAATTTCCAGGCAAGTGAAGTTCCTCATTGGAGATCTCCCTTTGATATTTGATTTGGAATACGGGTAAAAGTATCTTTTGTTTTATTCACCATCACTTTTTTGCATGGGATTTTACTTTTCCAAATTTTAATGTGATTGCAATTTCTGATATTGGAGTTCTTTCCCTCTATTTCCAAAAAAATAGGGCTTTTCTTTGTTTTTCATTTGTAAATTGTTTTTCTGAAGCAGAATTTTGTGTATATTTAAAATGAGTAATAGTATTTTAATTAATGAATGCATTTTTTCACTAAAGTCCTTGAGAGATAATCCACTAGTCTTCAATGAGATTTAGAAGGGTCAGACCTCGGATCCTCATGTTTCTGTATAAGTGCCTTATTTATTTAATTCTGGTATAGGAAGTGTGGATATCTTCGATCATCATTTCCTTTTGTTGCCTTTCTGTATGTAGATTGTGTAGGCAATGATTGGCTAGGGAGTCGGCGAAGCAAGTTCATCTCCCTGTCCAGGAAATCATCCTTTTTGTATGGTGAATCTTTTACTATCAGGTTTTTTTTGTCCTTTAGTTTTATTTTTTGATCATTTCTTGGTAATGTATACTTCCAAATGTTTGATGTTATAATGTCTGAGTTCTAGAACCAATGCTTTCATTGAATCAATAAGTCTACATCTTTTAGAGTCTCGATTACATGCACTCTTAACTGAACCTTATCTCAAATATTTATAACCTAATCAGTTAGTCTCTTATTTTCATTGGTTGCTCATGGTAGGATTTTATTCTGTGTCAAATAATAGTTTAGTCATTGTTTTACTTGTTTTTAAAACCGTAATTTTTCGTACTTGCAGTTTTCTCGTACATGAAATGTTTACATATGCTTTCTCATGGTAGGATTTTATTCTGTGTCAAATAATAGTCTAGTCATTGTTTTACTTGTTTTTGAAACCGTAATTTTTCGTACCTGCAGTGAGAAGTACATGAAATTTTTACATTTGCTATAATTTTAAAAAACCGAAAAATTAAGTAGCTGGTATGTCCAATTCGATTTCATTGCATCAATCCTATTTGGTTTGTGATGATACGGTATGATTATGCATCACTGAGTGGCTGTTTTGTTAAAATCACATAACAAAAGGCGGAAAATTGATTTTGACGTTACAGTCAAGTACTCACTATTATTTCCAGGTGTACACTAACTAGATTTGATGAAATTAGACCATGTAGGCATGATTTAATATATTTGCATATTTCTTATTCCGAAATCTTATTGCCGGGCAAGTCACTCTTTCTCTGCTAGTCTTTGTATCTCTTGTTCTTTCTACCAATTTAGTTTTTAATTGGCTATCCAGGTTCAGTACACGGGAAAGAGTTTGGGGAGATGTTTGTACGTCTCCGAATTCTTATTTGATGTTTGAAGTCATTCTACTATAAAGATGTTTGTAAGTCTCCTGATTCTTATTTAATGTTTGAAGTCATTCTACTGAAAATTTCCAATTCTTAATCATTATTTGAGCTAAGATTGGATTTCCCCCCTTTATTCATGGGCTAAAATCAGAAAACTGTAATTTCGAATCTGATGAATGCTTCACTTGTCCTTTTAGAGAAGTATGTGGTCTCCTATTTAGCGTTTGTGTTTCCCTATATAAACATATCTTGTATTGCCATATGCATATATGCATTTAGGTGAAAATAACTTACTACTGTACAGTCAAGTATATTAAAAGGTCTTCATAATCTACCTTTGAGGTTTATAATATCATTGTCAAGTCATTTATAGCAACTATAGATCTTTCTCTTCGATTCTAAAATTGGTTCGAGTCTTTTGAAAGTGTATGATACCAACATCAATTTTGTTTTTATTGTTTCTGTATTTATATTGGGAAACTCTTGACATATTATTGAAAATAAGTGTGTTAGTCCTTAAAGGGCGCATGCTCATTTGAAAACCTAGAATTGACTAAATGAGTGTAAGTTGTATAAGATGGCCGGCTGCTGAACAATAAATTTGATTTCATTATTGTCTAATATTTATATAACCGTGCTAAAATCTCCACTACCTATAGTCACTTACACAACCTTTAATTTGTAGAGTATTATATGCAGGTCTTAGCTATGAGCCATTCTTTTGAAAAATTCTGTCAGCGGTAGCCACAAAAGATCCTTTTGAGTTATAAGGTGATAAGGTAACTTGATTTAATGTTTCTTAAGTTTACTTTCTTTTCCTGGTGGATGATATAATTTGAATGCTGTTAAATTGTTTAACCTCTTCATGTAGTGATGTGCATGTGTTTTCTGACATGACTTTTTTTATGGGTGTCGCGAATTGTGACGTCGTGAGTCTTGCATAAAATGTTATTCTTCAGAAGTGGTCTCTGTGGTCTCTAGTTATGAAGTTCCGTGTGCTTCTACAACTTAAAACAAAATATTAGTTGGCACTCGTAATAACTCTCTTCAATATTTGGTTTCAATGGTCGCTAATAATTGTTGTTTTGTTTGTTGAAAGGAAATCATGCAGAACTTATAGGTAAATATGATCCATCTTTACCATCTTTTGTAAAGCTTCGAACGTTATTCCCTTGTAGCTCATGGCAAAAGAGGTTCTCTCCTTTCAGATTATTTGGAAACCAAGGTCAACTTTAGTCAAAGAGATGTTTGAGAATATGACTTCTCGTTGTGCTTTTGTTGTAAAGTTATTTGTTTAACCTTTTGAATGCTTCAAATATCCATCCATGCATCTCTTTTGTATAGAGTTTATAATAAGAACTTGACATAGACGAACTGTAAATGCATCTCTCTTTGAGCATTGTCACTTAAAACAGAATTGGCTCCATGATGTTGTTTTATAAAGTATACTTTGAAGAAGCTGATAGGGCAATAGAAATTAGAAGTTACATATCTAGCACCCATTATGTGGGTTTATATCTTTTCTTGCCTACATGTCATAAACTGTCGCTCTACTTCCATATCTTGAATTGTGTTCTATTCAAGTCAGATATGTGAGGGTAAGAGAACGTCAGGCCAATATTTCCAAATTTATTATCTTTAGATTTACGTTTTCATGCATGTCAAGTTCTAATATTTTATTCATCGAAAAAGAGTCATCCTTACTCGTAAATTATAGTTAAGAGATATGTAGTAGAGTAATGACAGATCTTTTTACAAAGATTTGTCATTTCTTCTGACAAATAGAATGTGATATGTGTACTTGAATGAGCATTTGATAGAAAAGCAAAGAAATGACAAATATTTTTACAAAAAAAATATTATTTTATCGGTTGGAATATGTATCTAGACAAATTTATATTCGTTAAAGAAATTTGTTGAGTTTATTGGCTGTTGCCTTGTAGCTGCTATGTATTTAAAATGTTTTTTTTTCTTTAAAGTATTTTTAAATTGAAATATGTCGAGTTCATTGCGTCTTGCCTTGTATCTCGTGATTTCTAGACAGGTGAAATAGTCTCCATTGGAGATCTCCCTTTGATATTTGTTTTGGAATACGGGTTTGTTTCAGTCACAGGTAGAAGTATCCTTTCTTACTACCATTTTAATATCTTGTACCCATCACTTTTTTAGCCTTTTGCTTCTGATATGACCCTAATTGTATGAATTGCTAGTCCAACATTTGCTTTACTGCAGGATTGCATTTTTAAAGAACTGACCTTTGGTATATTTGCGGGAACAATAGGGTTTTACTCATCATTTTCAGGAATAAAGAAATGACAGATTTGTTTTTTCTTTTTGCTGTCTGTAGAGTTGTTAACGAAGTACATGAAAGCATTTCGCCTGGTCTTGGTTTCACTGGGAATACATAGGCAGAAAGGTGAAATATGCTTGGACCTTTATTTTCTCCCTCCAATTTAAACATGCTACTTAAACCATGACGGCTTTCACCTTATTTTCACCGTCTGTTTCTATTTTTGTAGTTAGTAGATGCCATATGAAAATCCGGTTGTCTGTACGTGATTGACTGATGCAATGCTGGATCACTTGATTATTTAGACATAATACCAAAGCGCACCAACTTTTTCAGACATAGCTGACATTCGTATCTAAATGATCTGCAATTTTGAAAGCGAGCCTCGATAAGTAGTAATTTCCGTCCTACGAATTCTGTACTAGTTTGCTTAAATCCAAAGAGAAAATGTGCTCCCATAAAACGTTCCGCTAGGGTTCTTCTGTATGATCTTAAATAAAACCCATATCATCATCATACCATTTGGCCTCAGTTGATCTCAAAACTTATATCATCGTCTTTCTTTTAACATAAAAACCGAAAATAGAAATGTGATTCTCCTTCAAAATTGCCTCTTACCCCTCTCTCTAAAAGTTATTTTTTGATAGGAGTTTCTTACTTAAAAAGATGTATGCCAAAAAGGATATATCGCTTATATAATATTCCGATTTTATCGCGATGTTGATTCCAATTTTATTTTATTTTACACAATTTTTTGTAGTCATGGAACTCGTAATTTCAAGGCAGGTGAAGGTCCTCATCGAAGATCTTCCTTTGATATTTGATTCGGAATACAGGTAAAAGTATTTTCTGTTTTTATCCACTTTTTACTTTATTGCATGGGAATCTACTTTTCCAAATTGTTATGTGATTGCGATTTCTGATATTGGAGTTCTTTCCCTCTGTTTCCAAAAAAGTAGCACTTTTCTTTGTTCTTCATATGTAATTTGTTTTTCTGTTTCAGTAGTGTATATTTAAACTGTGAACGCTTAATTTTATTTGAATGCTTAATTTCTGAACCCTTTTGAATGCTTCAAATATCCATGCATGCATCTCTTTTGTATAGAGCCGTTATTGACATATTTGTCACTTAAAATGTAGAATTTGCTGCATGATGTTGTTTTGTAAATTATACTAATTTGAAGAAGCTCATAGGGCAATAGAAATTAGAAGTTACATATCTACCACACATTACCCGGGTTTATATCTTTTCTTGTCTACATGTCTTAAATTGTCACTCTACTTCCATTTCTCGAAATGTGTTCTATTCAAGTTAGATATGTGAGGGAGTAAGAGAACGTCAGGCCAATATTTCGAAATTGGGTATCTTTAGATGTACGCTTACATGCATGTCAAGTTCTAATATTTTATTCATTGAGAAAGAGTCGTCCTTGCTAGTAAAGTATAGTTAAAGAGTAATGCAGTAGAGTAGATTTGTCATTTCTTTTGGTAAAGTCTGTGATATGTGTACTTGAATAGGCATTGAATAGAAATGACAAATCTTTTTACTAAAATATCATTTTTCGGTTGGAATGTGTCTAGACAAATTTATATTTGTTAAAGAAATCTGTTGAGTTCATTGGCTGTTGCCTTGTAGCTGTTATATATTTCAGTATTTGAAATGTTTTTTCTTTAAAGTCTTTTTAAATTGAAATTTGTTGAGTTCATTGCGTCTTGCGTTGCAACTTGTGATTTCCAGACAGGTGAAGTAGTTCCCCATTGGAAATTTCCCTTTGATATTTGATTTGGAATACGGGTTTGTTTCAGTCACAGGTAGAAGAAGTATCCTCTCTTACTACCATTTTAATATCTTGTAGCCCAACATTTGCTTTACTGCAGGGTTGCATTTTTAAAGAATTGTCTATTTAAATTGAACTGTCTATTAAAATAACCCCTAGTTTTTATGTTATTCTTTCTTTTATTCTAGGTATATGATTTAATTTAATTTGCTTCACAATTTTACTCAATAAAATGAGTTAGATATCTAATATTTTTTTTATTTTTAAATTATTCGTGGGGGAAAACCCACTTTTTATTTATTAATAGTGGTAAGAAGAAATAGCAGCAGAAACGAAATTACGACTAAAAAGCCCTAAATCAAAACTTGAACTAACATAAATCAAATAGAGCTGAAAAATAGAAAATTGTTGTAAATTTGGTGACCTCCTTGTGATATTAACCTGGGAATTAGTACCGCCCAGCACATTACACTCTCCATATCTTTCCAACAAAATACAGGTAGAGAGAGAGAAACAGTGATCTCACCCATCTTCATCTTTTTCAGCAAACTTGTTCGTTTCTAAATTAAAAACGCAAGTAAGTCATCTCGTTCTTCTCTAATTCCACTATATTCTTCAATTTGTGGAAAATCTTTTATTTTTTCTGAGATCATTCTTTCTTGTAGGCTCCCCCCCAAAATTGGCAAGTAGATCTGCACCACTGTTAATTTCTCTAGCAACAAATCGGATCAGATAAGTGTCTCCTCTCAGACTCTGCTCCATTTGATTTACAATATTGCGAATTTTCCAGGGACATTGTTTTTTTATTAAGAATATTCACAAGTATTTGACAATCAATTTCTATAATAATATTCGTGCTGCCTGTGATTTTTATCCCCATTAATAAAGCTTTAGCCTCGGCTTCAATGCTCATAGTGCAGTCACTTATATCATAGAACCCTAAAATAAATTCTCCATAGTGATTTCTAAGAATTCCCCCAATACCACTCAAAGAGCTAGAAGATTTATAACCACCATCTGTATTTAATTTGATTTTACCCCTTGGAGGAAGATCACACTTGACTATTTTAGGATGTTTTCTTTTTATTATATCTTGCAAAATATGTAAATCACACCATCTCCAATTACTAGGAAAACTTTTATCTTTAACTGAGTAGAATTGGATCAAATCAATAACCTCGATTATAATATCATGTACTGCCATGTTTTTGTTGTCATACTTGCTAGCACATCTTGCTTTTCCATAAGGGCCACATGATATAAAAGGGCATAATTTTGCTAATTTTATCCTCCAAAGCAAATTTACTCTTATAGAGCCACCAAGTGATAAATCTACCCCTAATAGAGGTATTATAGTAATGTGCCCCCAAATAATTACCAAAATACAACCAAACTTTTCGAGCCAGAACACTTGAGTTCAATAAATGTTCTATGTTTTCTTCATGTTTAGCGCAACATTCACAGTTAGATACCAATTGAACTCCCTTTTTCTGAATATTAGAATCAACAGGAACTGCCCCTTGAAAAACTTTCCAACTGAAACAAGATATCTTCAAAGGAATGAGGTTACTCCAACACATCTCATAAAGCCAATTAGTAGCAGTACATTCCAGGCAGACTTGAAAGAAAAATCACCATTTTTATTATCTTTCCAAATAGCCAAATCTTCTTTTATACCACCATTAATATACTTTTTATCAAATAAGTTGATGTGATAGCTAGGAATTCTATTCTCAATTTCTACTCTATTCCAGTTCCATCATTGATTAGACTAGAAATCAAGCACTTATCATCTATATTCTTATCCTTGATAGGTCCTTCTCCATGCCAATTATCGAGGTTGACTGAAATTTGACCATTTACGACTAGCCAAATTAGCTGCTCTTCAGTGATATCTCAAACTTTAAGCATCCTTGCCCAGGTATTCTCTCCTTTACAAACTGCTATTGCATTAGGATGTTTTTTCTTACAATATTTGGATTTCATAAATTTGGTCCAAAGAGAAGATTGAGTCCTGAATTTCCACCAAAGTTTCATAGCAAAAGTGTCTGTAATATTTTTAAAGCTCCTCATACCTAAACCACCTTCACTAGTTGGTCTGCAAATTTTATTCCAACTAACCCAGTGAAGTTTGTTTTTGCCTTCTTTATTTCCCCATAGAAAATTAGCTAAGATGCTATCAATTTTCTTTATAACCAATTTTGGGGGGTTCATAGCTGACATAGTATAAATAGGAATGGATTGTAATACATATTTGATAAGAGTAATTTTACCGCCCATATTTAAATGTTCTGTCTTCCAAGTTGATAATTTGCTTCTCACTTTTAGAATGAGCTCATGGTATAAAATACACTTCTTGTGACCAGAATATAGCTTGCATCCCAGATATGTCAAAGGAGGTCTCTTGATTGATATATTTAGAATATTGGTAGCTGCCTCTTTTTGCCTTTCTGACACACTTTTAGATATATACATAAAGTTTTTTTCAAGATTCACCTCTTGACCAGAATCAGTACAATAAGTCTTCAGAATCCTCTTTATATGATGAATAGAAACAATATCTACTCCACTAAAAATAATAATATCATCAGCAAAGGCTAGATGAGTCACAATAGGATATCCGAGAGGAGCTTTGAAGTTTTTCTAGCTTTTCTTGGTACTTAGAGAATTTAGATTTCTTGATAAAACCTCAGAACATAAGATGAACAGACTAGAGGATAAAGGGTCCCCTTGTCTCAGACCATTGGTAGGAGAGAAATAGCATGTGGGGCATTCACCAGAATAGAAACAGGATTATTAGAAATTAATCTCCACACTCTGTCACTCCAAACTTCTGAGAAGCCAAATTTTCTCAAAACAGAAACTAAAAAATGCCAAGAAATTTTGTCATAAGCTTTTTTCATATCTAGCTTAATAGCTATGTTACTACCACTTTTCTTATTGTTAAGAGTGGCGACAAATTCTTGAGAGAGAAGAATGTTATCTATAATATCACTATTTTTGACAAAACCACTCTGATTATGTGAGATAATGTGAGGTAGAACAGTAGCAAGTCTAGTAGACACAATCTTAGAAATAAGCTTATTGCAAAAAGTACAAAGACTTATGGGTCTAAAATCAGAGAACTTATCTGCATTTTTCTTTTAGGTAGTTAGAGCAATAAGCGTGGTAGTCATAGCTTTGGGAATATCTGACCCAACAAAGAAGCTTTTAACAGCAGCTAGCATATCCTTGTTAATAATGTCCCAACAAGAAGTGAAGAAGTGACCATTAAAACCATCAAAACCAGGGGCACTACTTTTATTTAAGTCCCAGACTGCAGATTTTAATTCCCCCATAGTAATATCTTATGTTAACAAAAGATTTTGCTCATCACCGATGCACTTTTGAATAATATGTAAACTAGGGTAGCTAAAGTTTTAAATATTATTAGTAGCCACGAGATTCTTGTAGAAAATTACTTCTTTCTCAATAGTTTCTTTTTCTCTTAATTCCTCACCCTCAGAGTTAATAACCATATTAATTCTACCTTTAATTATTTTTTTTTTACCACACCATGAAAGAATTTAGAGTTGGCATCACCATCTTTTGCCCATTTAATATTCGCTTTTTGCCTCCAAAAGTCGTCCTCAATTTTTAGCCTATACTTGAGGTTTGCATCACATTTATTTAATTCACTTCTATTTGCAGGAGGGTTGTCTTCTTCAAAAGCTCTTTCAGCCTTCAATACTTGGTCTTCAACATTAATCACTTCTTGAAAAATATTCCCAAAGGTACTTCTATTCCATTTGACTAAGACTTTCCTCAGATTTTTTAAGTTCTGAGCTAAAGTGTATAGAGCATTACCGTTTTGGTACTTTTTCCAGCAATTTTCCACCATGTTGTAGAAATCATTATGATAGACCCAAAACTTTTGGAAAATGAATCTTCTGATATTATGATCACCTTCCTTCTTCAAACTCAGCAGCATAGGACTATGATCACAGCAAGTTTTAGCAAGATGTTCTGATTGAATATTGTGAAACAAATTAGCGCAGCTATTATTAATCCCCACTTTATCAATTCTTTCTAGAATAGTACCATCACCTTCCCTTTTATTCCACCAAGTATACTTTGAACCAATATAACCTAGCTCACTTATACCAATATCTTCCATACGGTCAAGAAAATCATTAGCTGCATTTAAGTTGATCTCTAGGCCACCCACTTTATCTTCTTCTCTTGAAACAGTATTGAAATCCCCTGCGATAACCCAGGGAGCACCATTTTTTGCCCTTCTTAAAAAATCCCATAGTTCTCTTCTTTCATAAAGGCAACATTTGGCATAAATAACTGAAACTTTAATTGGAGAGCTAACAAGATTATTATGTACCTCAAAGTTGATACACTTATTACTTTGCTCAATATTTGTAACCTCCATCTCTTGATAATAGAAAACTCAGATTTTATTCTCAGTATGCACAAAGCCTTCATCATACCCAAAATAATCTTTTATATTATTAAAATTACCTTCTTCTAACATAGGTTCTATGCAGACTAGCATAGCAATTTTATGTATAATACAGAGTTTTTTAATCCTCCTTTTTGTAGTGTCATTCCCCATGGCCCTCACATTCCAGAATAAGGCATTAATCATTTATACATTATTCTCTCCCCTACATTAGAGGCTGACCTTAATAGCATTTGACTTTCTTTGTTCTCATTACCTCTTTGTTTGGCAAGTTCTTGGTTTTTTCTTTTCTTTTTTTCACTCTTAGATAGATTATCTATCCAACCATCTGCATCAATGTCACCAGTTTCATTTTCATTACCTTCGATCGTATCATCTTGTTGAGGGTTTTCTTGGCTTACATCATCAATGGATTTATTGTTATTTGGACTGTTGCTCTCACAAATTATTTTATTGGTAGGAACATCTGATATATTTTGTTGAATTTGTCCCTCTTCACTTTGTTGATCAGAATTATTGTCAATACCTTTGTTGCCACAATCCTCGTTAGCTTCTTCTAAGATCTCAATTTGCACCTTGTCATTATCATCATCTTTATCACTTAGAAGATTATTTTCTTTGGAACTTTCACAAGGTATTTGTATTATGTCAGTTCTCTCAATTACTTCATCGACATATACTGTAATATTTTCTGTAACTTGTTGATTTTCTACAGGTTTATCAGACAATTCTTCACCATCTGTAGGCGCAGCAATCTCATTATCTTTTCTTGGACCGAAATTTCTATTTACCCAATCTTTAGTACTCTCCCTTTCTACTTTTCTATATTGGGTTTTTTGGGCTGGAGGATTAGTAATGTATAAATTGGCCTTTTGATTTTTTTGAGTTTCTTTTATGTGGTTTTGCTCTTGTTCTGGAGCCTTTTCATTTGTGTCTTTGGATTTGTTTTTAGGATCATTAGCTTTAAAGATACATTTATTTTCTTCATGTCCTTGTTTACAGCAATAGAAACAATAATCAGGTACACCTTCATACTTACAGTACTGCCAGAAGCCTTCACCCCCTCCATAACCAATACGCACCCTTTTTACTAGCTCCCTACTCAAATCGACCTCCACACAAATTCGAGCTAAGCCAGGTCTTGGTAGTTTTGAGGTAGGTTTGTCTACTTTTAGAGGATATCCGAACGCATAAGCTATTGAGAAAATATTAGAAGTATTGTATAGATGAATATGTAATTTTGGTAGCGATATCCATACAGGGGACACTGTAGATTCTACATCTGGATCAAAGGCGTATGACCACTTAAAAGTACGCATAGGAAAACCTTTAATATACCAAATTTTGCGTAGCCAAATTCTTTGAAAGTCATCCTCATGGTAACATCTAATCAGAATATGTTTGTGGTCTAAAATTCCAATTTGATAATTTGCTTGCAAGTCCAGAGTATGGAAAACTTTTTTAATTTCATCAATTAGAGGTTTACCATGTGAAAACTTACCAACAATCGTATATTTGAAAGGCTCGGATGTGATAGAGTAGGGTTTAGTCTCACATGTATGATCTTCTAGCCCAACATTTGCTTTACTGCAGGGTTGCATTTTTAAAGAACTGTCTATTTAAATTGAACTGTCTATTAAAACAACCCTTAGTTTTTATGTTATTCTTTCTTTTGTTCCAGGTTTATGATTTAATTTAATTTGCTTCACAATTATACTCAATAAAATGAGTTAGATATCTAATCTAGGATGTGATAGAGTAGGGTTTAGTCTCACATGTATGATCTATGATCTGGGCTTTTTTTTTTTTATCTGATTGTTCCTATCTATGCAGAGATAACCAAACCCTTTAATTTTGTTGATAAACAAGTGCTAGACTTATTTCGTAATCATTTTTCTTTTCACTAGTTTTTTTTATGTTTTTCTTCCTCTTGTTCCAGGTTTATGATTTAGTTTACTTTAATTCACTATTCTACCCAAATTAAATAAGTTAGATAGACTAGGGTTCAATCTCACATATATGTTTTATGTTCTTGTAAACTTGTTGGTTCTGTTTTGAGGGATAATATTTGTGTTGACTTCCCTCTCATATATTTCTAGGTTATTCTTGTTGTTCTGGGTTTTATTTAGGTTAATCTAATTTATGAATCTACCCAAATAAAATAAGTTGGGTATCTTAGGATGTGTCAGATATAATATAGGGTTTAATTTGACATATTTGTTCAGTAAGTTGAGCTGAGCATTAATTTGTTCTGGTCTACGACTATTCTTGTTATGCAGAGATAACTAAAAAGCCTTTAATTTGCTACATAGTCAAATCCTAAATTTACTTAGTTGTTCGTCGTCTGGTTTAGTTTTGTGACCATCTGTGTCTGAGTTTCATAATTTAATGATCTATTCTTATACATTTTTCGATTATACCCTATCAAAATGAGGTCATTATCTAATTCTGGGTTCAACTTTACATATATCTTCTATGAGTTGGGGGTTAATGCAGAGTTATAAAAGCCTTTAATTTGGTTTCTTAATCAAACCAGTATTCCCTTTTCTAATCCTAGATTGTTATGTTGTAATGGTGTATTAACTGAGTTCTATATGATATCCCTTTTCTTATATGGTTGTTAGGTCTACATTTAATAGATTAGTAGCGCGCGCAAGGCTTGTAGTTGTGCACGTGCTAGCTCTTTCACTTTTATTGATTTAATTATTTAAGTATTTAGCATCCTATCACTCTTGTAGGCTCCTTTGGGACAACTCGTTATTCTAATTTGTTATGGTTGTGTGTCATGTATGTGGGCTGACTGAGTTATATATCCCTGTCTGTTATTTTCAAAAAGAATATGTATGAAATATATATTTTAAGATCACACATTTTCTTTTATTTGGTTGTTATCTACTTTGCCTGGGGCTAGTCTCTTGGTGCATGATTATGTCTGATCCTTCTTAAACTCAGTAATGTGCAAGTCTTGTGCACTGATTTCTCCCTTTTATTATTACGCTATAATTGTGTACTAATCCTTATGCCATCATGCTTCTTAATATGTATTCCACGCTTCCCCTCATTATAAATATATAATTTTACTCTTTTGTGTGTGTCTGTGTGGAGTTTACTCCTTGTTTATCATTTATGTTTTTTTTCTTATTCTTTTTCGAGGTCCACAAGAGAATGCTACCCATGAAGTGGTCTAGCATACCCATTTTTTGAAGGCACTGAAGCTGGAGGAATATAGTGTGTGCTGATTGTTGTGAGTATCCTCTTTCTTTCTTTAGATTTGATTAAAGATTGGTAAGTTACCTTATCCCATACAAATTGCGTGTTAGTGGTATTCGTTTTGATGGGTTAAGAAGAGGAAAACCTCATGATAGTTTAATCTTATTTCGTCATTTGAATCATGCTTTTTTTTCCGTCATTTTTCTTGTCGATATGTTTCATCTTTCTTTGTATTTTAGATTTTTTTGCCTTAGAATATCTTGTTTCCCCCTTGATTTTTCTGCTACTCTTCTAATTCAATCATGCCTGCTCATGGTTTGAAGAGTAACATTGAGTTGTATAATCGCTCTTGTCTACTCATATTTTTCTGTTCTTTTCTTTTTCACTATTTGGCTAACGATACTATTTAAAATCTAGCGTGAATTGAATGATATGACGAGTGTTCTTGCAAGTCTAAACCATATCTATTTGTGTTGACCTCTAAGTTGCTTCAAGGATTCATGATCGGTCTGAGTCACGAACTCCTTCGGCCAAAGGTAGTGTTGCCAAGTCTCCAACGGCTTCGCCAAGGTATATAACTCATCATATGTTGGATAGCTTAGGGCTGCCATGGTTAGATTTGCACTAAAATATGAAATGGGACATCCTCCTCGTATTAGAACAGCTCCAAGACCTACTCATGTAGCATCACACTCAATGTCGAAAGTTTTAGTAAAGTAGGATAGCGTAAGCAAATGCGTTTTATTCAGTTTATCCTTAATTAGAATTAATGCATTTTCTTGTTCATTCTCCTCTTAAATACAACATTATTTTTAATTACTTTAATCAAAGGCGCGTCTAAGATACAAAAATCATTTACGTAGTGACCATGCGATAGAGGAAGTAAGATATACGATATATGTTTTACCTCGCTCGTAGGTTATGTAAGGACCAATATTAAGGAAGTACCCTAGCTCGATATGCAACTTGTACTCTCTGAATTGATAAGATTGAATTCCGATTTTTTCTTTCGGCTTAACAAGGCATTTGATTCCCTTAAAAAGTCGTAGCCCATTAGCAATCTCATGGGAAATTAAATCTTCACCATCCTGTAATAAATGTAGGAAAACACTAGAAAAACAAAATTTATTAGCATTAGTGTTTAAGCAAGCCTCACTTGATCTCACGTAAATGCTCACTTTTTTTCTCTTTTCTCTCTCCTCTCCAAGCATCTTTTCTTTTTTTCTCTTGTCTCTTTCTCTTCTTACCTAAGATTTTTTTAAACTCTTACTTTCATTCTTTTGACTCATTTTTATTTTCACTCTCATTTTTTTCTTTTACTCTCTTGTTTCTTTTCAATCTCATTTTTTTTCTTCTCTCTTGTTTCTTTTCAATCTCATTTTTTTCTTTACTCACTTGTTTCTTTTCACACTCATAATTTTTTTCATTTTCTTTTTTATCTCACTCGATCTTCGTACACTTGGCTTTGGGTTAAAGGAACAAGTGTAATTTGTTTTTTCCTTGAATACGAAGGTGTATTTATTTGTCAAATCGTCACGTTTCACCCTTCGAACAAGCAGCCATGGTTTTCTCAAGAGAATATGCGCCACTTGCATGGGAACTAAATCACAAAAAACGTCATACTTATATCTCCCTATTGAAAATGACACCAAGACCTGTTTATCGATTTGAACTCCTTCAAAATATTTAATCTGTTTGTAACTTGTATGGCTTAGGGTGTTCCGAAGTTGTAAAATTCAGTTCTTGGATCATAACATTACTAGCCACATTAGTACAACTCTCCCTTCCGGTTATCATGCTACACACATCATCATTGTCATAACATCTAGTGCGAAAGATATTTTCTTCTTCTAAATCATGATCTCTCATAATCGTTCCATCTAGCGTGTTAATCGTGACTTTATTCTCCTCTTCAACCAAATCATCTTTTTCTTTAACATCCTTACCAACCTCATGAGCAGATTCACTTTTAATTAAAACATCATTGTTCGGACATATACTATCATCGAGATTTCTTTTAAAAAATTTAAAGCATTCCTCAAATATTTTTCCATAATCTCGAGTTTTAGTTTTACCTATGTTCGAAATGTCTCTCTCCTTTCTGTAATTCGAGATCTGAACTTTAGGCTTCGAATAATGTTTGTCATCCATTTTACTCCGCAATGACTTTTTATTAGAAGAACTTTCAACTCGCATTGGGCCGATCATCGTCGATTCATGTTTATGAAACTCTTTTGTTTTTGGTTTCCTCTTTCTTTGGTTGGACTTTTCGTCTTTCATGCATGTTAGGGACCTTTTGGTGCTTTTTTGTAGGTGCGTTTCGTAGACCATCGATTCGTTTGTTTAATCGCTCGAAATCAGTTCTAATCATTCTTCGCATCTCACCCATCATGTCCTCCATTTGTAATTTCATTTCAGTCCCTTCCGAATCCATTCGAACTTGTTTCCACCGCAAAAATATGTTAGAATAAAAATTAAATGGACCTCACACGCTTACTCACGTGTTTACACTCAATAATGTGCACTCGTCACTCGTGAATCACTTAATTGGATTTTACCCTTGAATGATCTCACACACACTACCTTTTTCCACTCAAATATATACTCACTCGCTCAGCCTTACCCACTCGTAGTCTCCTCTATAGATTCTCTATGAACTTAACAAAGCACAAGAAACTCTTCGTAGCGATGAATATAAGTGAGATGGTAAATAAGCTATGACCAGATTTTTCATTTTAACGTTTTTAAAATTTGAAGAACTTGATCAATGGATATATTTTGTGGATATGATAATGACTCGAAATTACAAACTAACAAACAATCTTCTCTTTTATATTCTTATTTTGTTGGCACTTCTATTTTTTTGTGCTCTTTTGTGATATGATTTTTTTTTGTTTTCTTCTTTTTTGATCCTTCTTCTATTATTTTATATCTATTTTTTTGGTATATTTTTTTTTCAATGAGGATAACAAGACTGAACAACGAAATATAAATGACTTTTTTTTTGTAGACAACTTATTAGAACTTAACAAAGCAGTTTTTTTTTAATTCTTTTTTCAATAACAATAATAAAAAGGATAGATAAAAGCTAAATAGAGCCAAAGCTCTAATATCAAATGATACGAGATCGATCGGGGTGGATCTATCTAATCAGGTTTATAAATATCAAACTAAATACCGCGACCCGTTACCTATAAAGAGTTGGGAATCTTCGTATGATTAGTTGTTATTCCAATACTAACGACCACGACCCGTCACCTTTAAAGAGGTTGTAACCTTGGTATGATTAGTTTGGTGCGGAACCACGACCCGTCACCTATAAAGAGGTGTGAACATTGGTATGTGAAGACGCCACAAACGGTTATGGACTACCGAATGATAAGTCGGGGTGAACGCCACAAAGTAGAACTTTGATAAGTTCAAAAGGTTCAATTAAGAAACAAAGAAAACTCTCAATTATATTTAATCAAAATCTGATTTACAATGCCACGAAATGACCTTTATTTATAATTGGAACAAGGCTCAAAGTATGCGAAAAGTCATAAAAAACATTAAATAAAAATAGGTTCAATGTAGGATTGACTTTTGACCTTCTAACTTTTTATCTACATGGAATTCAGCAAAATAATAGTAAATACAATGCATTTGAGTTATACAACTCAAGAATGAGTATAAAGTCATAACTAATTCGTGCCCCTTGAGTTGTAGTCTTGGAATCCAAGCAAATGCATTGAATAATCAGCCACCGTGTATTAATGTCTTCAAAATTCAGCCCCTTCATGATCTAGCATTAATATCCATAAGATTATCCTTTAAGGTAGTTTATTGAATAGCTCCAATCAGATTCATCAAGGATTGGGCTCTATTTGGACTTGTCTCGAGATTCGATGTCCCATTATCAGCCCATTTATCTTGCATTAGCCCGTTAATTGCTTCCTTCAACCTCTTAGCTCTTGATTTGGTAATTGGTGCGATAGGAACTTGCAATGAACATGTAGTTGTAGAAACCATGATCACATCAGACTCCTAAGGTTATTCCTTTCTTGTGATATTTGTTGTTTTCTCTTTATCGATTACTTTATTGTTGTTTATAAATCCGTTGGACAACATTAAAATAATTCTCTAACTTCATAGCTAGTTATTTATTGCTTGGTAGCTTGGCTAACGTTAGTAAAAAAAGACAAAAACTAATCCTATTGAATTAAATTGGCTTGTGGTTGTTTGGATTAATTATCGTTACGTACTCGTTAATTTATTCACGACAACTTACAAGTAGTTGCATGATTAGGATTGATGAACTCAAAAGTAAAAACGTTGTAAAACCCTCGAAAACATAATTTAAACTAAGCCCTAGACCATCCCTGGATCGATAACTTGGGTATTTTACCTATTATTTACTCCAACTGTTGTCGTGCTCCTACAACACTTCCTTACGTGGATAAAACACGTTTGGAAAATAGTCAGCTATTGCTAAGCCAAAGAGCATTTTGCCAAGCCAATGTGGCACAAGAGACAGTGGCTTTTGCTAAGCCAAAATTGCTTACGCTAAGACAAAGTGGCTATTGCTAATCCAAAGATCTTTTTGCTAGTCCAATGTGGCATAAGACAAAGTGGATTTTGCTAAGACAAATTGGTTTACGCTAAGCCAAAGTGGTTATTGTTAAGTCAAAGAGAGTTTTGCGAAGACAATGTGGCATAAGACATAGTGGCTTTTGTTTAGAGAAAGTTATCTACGCTAAGGCAAAGTGGCTATTGTTAAGACAAAGAGCTTTTTGCTAAGACAATGTGGCATTAGACAAAGTGGTTTTTGCTAAGCCAAATTGATTTACGCTACACCAAATTGGCTATTGTTAAGCCTTTTGCTAAGCCAGGGTGGCACAAGAGAAAGTGACTTTTGATAAGACAAAGTTGCTTACGCTAAGCCAAAGTGGCTATTGTTAATCCAAAGAGCTTTTTGCTAAGAAAATGTGGCATAAGAGAAAGTGGTTTTTGCTAAGGCAAAGTGGTTTACGCTAAGCCAAATTGGCTATTGTTAAGTCTAATGGCCTTTTTCTAAACCAATGTGGCACAAGAGAAAGTGGATTTTGCTAAGTTAAAGTGGCTTACACTCGGCCAAAGTGGCTATTGCTAAACCAAAAAGCCTTTTGCTAAGCCCAACACAAGAGAAAGTGGCTTTTTGCTAAAACATAATGACTTACGCTAAAACAAAGTGGCTATTGTTAATTCTGATGAGCGTATAATTTGCTCAAGTGTTTAACATAAAAAAAAAAAAAAAAAACTTTAGAACTCAGCAAACAACACTTCTGTATATATTTCAAATATAATATTTTTCTTGTCTTCGATACCTTTTCTTATGAATCAATGGACTATTTATAGTTGGTAAGGTGGGTTTCAAGACACGTGTCACGTTTCTATTGGTTCGCTTGAAACAGAACGAAGCTGGTGAAACCCGGGGCGAAAAGGACGGACATCCATGGATGACCAGGCCAATCTGGTCATAAAATCATTCCGGCCAGTCCAAAGTGGTCATACGACATGTTGGGCGCGCTCTTATGTCTCTTACTTGTCAGGATCGAAATGGGTGAAGTCTGGACCGAAAAGGACCGACAACCATGGATGACCAGACCAATGTGGTCATATGGTCACTCCGACCGGTCCACAGTGGTCATGCGGCATGTTGGGTTGGTCGGCAGTGGGCGGTTTGAAGGTTTTTGAGGTATTTATATAGACTCAAATCGTAGAGAGAATCGTGATCACATTAAAGTTTAGTATTTACCTTGAGTGAAGTAATCGACCCATACGGGAGCAGACTAGATAAAGCAGAACCCCAAGTTCATACTCCCTTCTTGTCAATTATAACCTTTGAATCACTCCCAAAAATTTGATTGATTTCTTCAGTGATAATCTCGATTTAAAGAAAGGTGAAGGGGTAGGTAGGGTTTCTGCCTCTCTCCCTCTAAGAATTAGTGTGGTATGTTCTGCTCAGGCGGCGACGAAGTACAAGGCGGAAAAATGATTGAATCAAAAAGACAACTCAATTTTATTTTATTTTACTTCAGTGGGATTTGTAATTTTCTAGTTGGTTTAATTTTCCCTTACAAGTTTTTTATGGTTTCGGTGCAATGCTTGTATTGCTACAGTATGTTGCAATAAGGTCGGAGGACAATTTTGAACTAAATATTAATGAAAATAGTGGGAAACCTCCACTTTTAAAAAAATCTCAAAACTAATAAAGTGGAATTTTCAAATTGAACAAATATTTTGGGGAATTGGTACGGATGCTCTTAAGCTGCTCTTCTTATTCAATGCTTCAACAAAAACAAGCCCTTAGTTTGTTTCCACTCCAGCTTATGCATTACTACATAATTTCTAAATTCAACATTTACTAAACACAAAAGAAACACGAATTCTGAAATAATTTGTCAAGCAATACACATACACACTCCATGTGTATATATGATTTTTTAACTTTTTATATTATATATATATATATAGGATGGTATGTTGTCTATTGATTAGACCACGGAATCTTATATTTTATAGATTAAAATGATGTGAATTAGCGTTGTTTCATTGCTATTTTAGCCTATTTATCATTGCTATTTTAGCCTATTTATGCCATATTTAGTGTTTTTTCCTATTTTTCTCGTTTATTTGCACATTTCTATATTTTTATAGGAAAATGATTGGAATTAACACAAAAATAAGACAAAAACGCAAGAGGACCAAATGATGGACAAAAAGTGAAGAAGTCAGAAAACCAATAACCCCCAAAAGAAGACCAAAGTTGACCCAACGAATACCAAAGAGTCAACTCAAAATAACATCTGGAAGCAGACCTGACCGGTCAGGTTACGGCTGATTTTAATTAATTAGATTTAGATTTGTAGATTATATAAATACATACTCTTGAGAGTTGAAACACATATTCTGTACACATTTGTCCAGATCCTCCTTAAACTAAAACACACTCCCTTCTCTCTAGAAATACACCTTATTATATATATTTTTGGGATACTTGCCATCATTGATTGTTACCGCAACGTCGGCTTTGAAGCCAAGTATTTTTTTTTATTTTTTTTATTTTTTTTATTTTTTGGTAAGTGAAGCTAAGTAATTTTCTTTAATATTCTCTATCATTTTTGAGGACTTGTGTGTGGTTTTTATCATTTGATTGGATATTATTTTATCTAGTACTATTTTATATATTGTTGCATGCTTGGGAATTGACGACTCTTAATTTGTACAATTTATATAGTTGGGAAGAATCACTGGATCAAACACATAGCTGTAATTTGCTAGATTAAACACGTTAGGATTGACAACCCTTATATTTTAGATTTTTGTAAATTGGTTTAGTTTGTAGAAAATATATTGGTGGATTATTTGAGAAAAAGAGATATTAAAATCCAAATCTAGGAAAAACTTAAACTAATATCAAACTTGGTTAGTCCTCTGTGGAACGAATATGTACTTACAAGATTTATATTGCAATTACCATCGTGTTCTTGCGAGGCTTCATTTGAATAACACGTTTGGAAGGAAGTCATGTATATAATATAAAAAGTTAAAAATCATATATATATATATATATATATATATATATATATATATATAATTATATTGCGGGTACCCGACGGATACCCGACGATATTGAAAATCAAACCTGGTCTTGAAAGTGACCGGGTCGGGAAATTTTGGGGTCAGGTTCGGGAAATTTTGGGTTTTCGGAATTTTTCCTATCCCTACTTTATGTATAATTATAGAAAAGAAACAAGTTGATTAAAATCCTTTAATAAAAAATAAAGGTGGGCAATAATTGTGAGGTGTTTGAGTTTCCAATTTCTCTTACCTTCTGTACTAATGGTTTGATGTATGCATGCAGGGCTGGTGAGGACTTGGGCTTAAGTTTTATGTTGTCTTGGGTTTTTTTTTTTCTTTTTCTAAGGAGAATCATTGATTATTATATAAAAAATATACTTAATTTTCAAAAACAATATTTTCAACACTTATTTAAGATTTGGTATACATCAACGTAACATCAGTTAATTTCGAAGTTAAAGAACAAAGAGTAAAAGAAGTAGTATCATATAGCATATGTACCTAAGTTAAAAAAGAGACTTTAAGTATGGGTTTATGTTACCACACGTCGAAGCGGTGTGGTATCCTCCCCAAATGTCAACGTATATACGGTAAAGAGGAATAGTGCTCTTATTAGAATTAGAAATAAAAGGTAACCGAGTATATTTTCCACGAAGACATGCATCACATGGTAATAGTTTATTATTAAAAGAAAATAATGTAGAAAAACTATTTGGTGTGGGATGACCTAATCCGCGGTGAAGTAGAACTAGGTCGTTAAAGATAGTTGCGAGAAGGTAGTATAATCCGTTCCTAGCTTCACCGACTCCAATCACCACCTTCAAAGATTGAACCTGAAATAGACAAAAATCGGTGAAAAAGACGACGACACAATTTAGGTCACGAGTTAACTTTTGGAGCGAAATAAGATTGTATTTAAAAGTTGGTGCATGAAACAGTACTCCCTTCAAAAAAAACAGCAGGGGTTACTTTGATATCCCCATATGATATACAAGGTGGGTTGAGCCGAAGGCAGAACGAACAGGCGAGAATCCATAAATTTGGAGAAACTATTAAAAATTGATAAATCCGGTGTCATGTGGTTTGAGCCTCCACTGTCGATAATCCATTCTTTTTTGGGATTAATTTTATAAAAAAATTCAGAAAAATAAACGTCCTGCTTAGAAGAAAACCGTGGTGGTTCACTGGCATGGTTAAGTTCTATCATATGGCTAAGTTTAGTGTAACATATGAGTTTGGGGTTAAGAGAATTGTTAAAAATATGCTAAAAGACATGCTTGTTTATTTATTTATATTTGACAATGTTATGAATTGATCTAAAGAATAATATGAGCAATTGTTATTTATCATTATTGTTTGAATGACTAAATAAATGTCGATTATTCTATTTAGTATATGGTCTAGTGTATAGAGTACAGATTACACACGAAAGATTAGACTGTCAGTTCTAATAGAATATAAGTTATATATTTACAAATTTAGATGAAAATGGACACACCATCAGTAAAGTTGTAGTACGTGGTTTTAGTAGGTATGCCTTGACTACAGGAAACGATAATTTTCAACTTCATTTACTAGTGCACTTTGTGTGTATTAAATAGGAATGTTACGAAATAATCATTTGGTGACTGACTAGACAAAATGATTTATAACTCGTGGTCATGGTTATTTTTTATACTCTTAATTCCTATATTTCTATTTAGACATGTATGGATGTGTTTGTCATTTTGATTCATACATGGTGAGGTTCGTCACGAGTCAATAAATTTAATAAGTTGTATGGCAACATTATTCGTATCAGTATTTATTAGTAATAAAAGAAATCCGCGTCCCGTAAGGGATTGATGATACTCCATTGATGAAGCTTATAATTTTTGTTTATGTAAACCCTGCATGTGGATTTATAATCCGACACGACAAATAAGTTAAACGGACAGGCTTATGGATAATACGTTTATTAAATAAGAAATCAGTCAGTAATTTAATTTAATAAATGAGTATCTGATTAATCTTAACGTGGAGAGATAATGAACATGCTTGGCAATTGGAACGAATTAGATATTCGGATTATGATAGAGAGATCAGTCGTGATCTTTAGTGGAATAAATTACGATTTAAATTGATTGTGTATATCTCCGGTTTTAAGGAGATATGATAGCACGGAATATTTTTAAGGAGCTCTATCCTAATCAGCCTACAAGTCCCTACATTAGCCAACATATAGCACGTCTCTTTTCTTGGCAAAATAAGTTTTTTCATAACTATATTTTCGATACTGCCTAGAGAGAGAAAGAGCCCACCATCTTTGAAGGAGGAAGGTGCTAGTTCAGGAATAAGGTAGAAGAGTTGAAGTAAATCTGTTTCATCACAGCCGCCATCTGTTCACTCATGTTATTCGGTATAATCCAAACTTATGCGGTAAAACATGATTTATTTTGATAATATACGTACATAATAAACCTAAGAATCTGAACACATTGTAGATTGTTTTTCTTTCAGTGTGTTGGCACACCGATGATGCTTCACTCGCCGGGCGAATTCATACCGAAAGTATACTTATACAGCCATACTAATGTGCGGTAAGTTGTAGGTGCCCTAGTCTTTACTAATATATTGCAATTTTGATTTTAAATCCTTAGTTTATGGTGTTTGGTGGATCAAACCGACACGTTGTGTGCTCTTATATTTGTTCTGCTTAGCTCTAAATTTGTTTGAACTCGATGTTGATTTGTGGCGGAGCTTGTCATGTGTGTAACTGTCTTGAATATTTAGTTATTTGTTTCTTTACGATGGGCCTTTTCATGTGTAGTTCTTAGTATTGTGCAATTATGGTCACTATATTTTGAACTATGACTTCCATTTTAGTTTAGGAGAGAGTGTTTGCAGGTGTTGGATTGGATTTTTTTGGTCATGTCTCAGTTGTCTTATTCTTTAATTGAGTTTATTAGTGTGTTGGCACTCTGACGGAGTTTTATTGTGATGTATTGAATAGATCTTAGGCCTTTCGTGTACACCTTTGTGCTATTTTCTGCGATCACCGGTTAATCTGCTCATGTATCTCCTGTTTAAGTTGACTTGCACGACAATATTTCACTTTTCATTAATTTAGTGTATCTTTTGTATTTACGTCTTTTTGGATTACGTTTTAACTTGTCTGTGTGGAATGATTTAGATATACTTTTAGGTATATATGACATTATGTGCTATGTAATATTTGTTTTCCTTATCACTTGGATCTTTCTAGAAGCGCAATGACTCTTACACTAATTGTGCAAATTATTTATGATAATAATAATGAGCATGTCGATAAAAAATAAAAAAATAAACTATGGGAAGTTGGATACAATTTATTATAGACTATTTATGAATGTAGTTTAGATATGTTGGAAAAATTATTATATAATCAAAATTTCAATGATCTTATTGTAGCCTAAAATATACCATATGCATAATGTTCAAAAAAATCCGTTGTGCTTATGAATAATTAGAGAGCATAAATGGCATCAATTTAACTTTCTAGCAAGAGCCTCAAATTTACTGAAGAGTTTATCACGTGAGCACTTAATAACACTTCTAAAACAATATATTAACTTCCAACATGAAGCGATTTCGAATACTGCATAATACATCAATATATATCTATTTTACAACCAAATATAATTATGAATCTCATTCAATATACTGTATACACTACTAAATCTCATGCGGCAGACCACACTAAATGCTTGTTTGAAGTCTAGTACTTTTGGGCCTACTACCTATATATTCAGATCAAATTTTCCAAATTGGTCGCCAAATTTTTGTAATTTATTGGCACGTTTCGAATCTGAAATACTGCTCGCACTTTTTTTCCTTCCAAACCCAAAATTAGTATTAGCACCCTTCTCAAAACGATTCCGTACATAATCCATGAGCGGCAATACAAAACAATCGCTAATTCCAAACTGATCCTTGCGAGTTTCTTTTTCTTTCCAGCTACAACTTCCTGATGATGTTAACGGACTTTCGCTTAAACATTTTGCACCTTGCTTGGAAGTTTTCTCTTCAAAGTTGAAACTTGATTCTCCATTAATAGTTGTTATAACAGATTCGTTGTCGATCACATAGACTAACTGAGATAATTCAGCTTTCGCTATTTCCACTCCGACAAGAGAGGTATTATACCCTGAAAGTGCTTCATGTGCTCTTTTCAATACCGACTGCAAGTATTTTCCTTGTGCTTCAATCCTTAGTTGCAAATGTCTTTGCACCTGCATGCACACCGGCCAGGGCATACAAAGAGGTTATATATATATATATATATATATATATATATATATTTAGTCTATAACAAATGTAAATTTTATTTGTTTTCTTGCAAATCTAACTGGTTGGTTTCTGTGAGATGGGACTAGTAAATACTCGGTGTAAGTTATTCGGTTGTAGTAGCTCAAATGATCAGATTAGTCCTTTAGCTTTAGGGGTTAAGGGGAAATTACACGATTTTGCTTTTCTGGCTAGAAAAATAATTCTGTTGGGTTGACCCCAAAATGACAATTTAAGCCTCCTCATTGTCTTTTTCTCCAAGGAGAGGTCATTGTAATATACATCGATCTCCATTAGAAGACTTCAAAAAATAAAGGCTTGTGGTTGAGGAATTAAAGAGGAATGATGCAAAATAATATTAAATTATATGTCAGGGGGTCAATTTGTAATTAAATGACGCCAAAAATAAAAATAAAAATAAAAATAAAAATGAAAAAGGTGTTGGGCAACTGAGTGTTAACCTCAATTTGCTCATGAAGTTTTCTCTGCACCTCCATTTGCATATGTAGAGCCTGAGTAACCTGCAATGTTCTGCCAAACACAGACCTAAATTTCAGTGAAATTTTAATGTTGAGTTCAAATCTAATAAATCTTTATTTTCCTACATAGTCTGAAAGTACATAAGTTGGTTACTTTTTAGAAATAGACATTTTGATTGAAGCTTTTGGTAATTGGAATATGTGAGTGATTATCAAGTAGATTATACGCATACGTAATTGAGCACATGTAGACATGTAGTGATTATCAAAAAATAAGGTTAGCTATTAATATCCCCCATTAATAATATGCACATACTTATCCTAGATGGTAATAGAGGTTTAGGGAATAAGATATCATGTGTTCAAATCTTGTCAAACCACACATTATTCCTTTTTTTTTTCTTTTATTATATGTTTGGCCCTTTATTTCTTATTAGTTTAAATAATACTCCTATAGTTCTGTTTTTTTTTCGTAGAAAAAGACAGAAGTAAAATACTGTTCGAGTCCTTCCTTTTGATACTAGCAAACTAAAGAAATATTTTATGTTACAAATTTACCATTTTTTTTAACAATGGCTAGGTCGTCTTTTCTTAACAGTTAGAATCGGCATTTAAATTGAGGTTTCAATTACTTTAAGCATTTTTCTTAAAATTCGAGTAGTAATTTTTTTTTACGACCCCCCAACTGCATGACATATGGTATTATACATGAACGATCGATAAGTGAACGTTTCGAAATGCAAGCAACGCTAGTCAATTGAGATTTTGATATACGCAACATGAATAAACCAGGCAAGTAGTTCTAAGTGCAATTACTCATTGGTCTGATTTTGTGCTGATTCATCATCAACCTCCTCGTTGAAGTGATCATTTCTCCTCACATCCACATTATAGACTGCAGCCAAAAAAATAAATAAAACTCTGACATAATTATAACTACATATGGATAGAATTGACATGCAGCCTAATTAATTATTTTGTTTCATCGTTTTGGGGGTTCTTCATAAATACTGTCTCAATCTAACCTTGCTGCTGATTATCATGGAATATATCTGATTGTTGAATTTTCCCCAGCCTATATTTCTGCAAATGGCTTTTCAGATGGTACAATGTAAGCCCCGTAATACCCATCAATCTCATCAATGACTTGGGTGTTGCTTCTGTTCAAAAGAACTATATTTAGGATTCTATTATCTATCTAAAAAAAAATACAAAATATGTACAACTGAAATTGTGGACTTAACTATCAGCTCCACCAAGCTGAGACACAGCCTCAACGAACCTCTGGTGAAGCTCGGGGGTCCATTTAAGCCTCGGCTTAGCATTAGTGCTGGTCAAAACCAAACTATTTTGGTTCTTCTTTTGTTGGTCATGATGATCCATTATTGTGATTTAAAAAATGGATTTGGAATCAAAAGTATATGTTGTTGGTTTTGATGAGAATATGTGGCAGATATGGTCCTCTTTTATAATTGAGGTTGAGTACCTTGCTGGCTATGTCTTATGTTTTATCTCACTCCATATCTGGATACGTTGGTGGGGTTGTACTTGAGGGCGAATATATGCCCTGAGCTGTGCCTCTTTTCCTTTTTATCTCATATTTCCCATTAGTTAATTTCCACACTGAATAGTGGTATTACTTTTATGTTTATTTGAGGTTAATCCTATGCCCCCGGCCATTTTAACCAAATTATCAATGTAGGATAAAAAATTAAACCACTGTTGATTTCATTTATTAAATATTGTTCTTGTTTATTGCAAATTAGTTAGATAGTATAATCGCCTTTATAATTGAATTATCAATTGTACTGTCAAACTATTTGTATAATTTTTACAATGTATGTCATTGATTTCCATTCATTTGAGTTTTCAACGATTCCATAACCTTTTTTCTGTTTCTTCTTTGACTTGATGAGGATGAAGAGAATCTCTGATGAAGCAAAACCAAGAAAAGTAAACAAAGTCCATTCGAGTCTCAAAAGGTGTGAAAAGACGAAAAAAGTGTAAGGCCGTTTGTTTCATTGTGCTGTTCTCCTATAAATCCCACACTTAAGAAACTATTTCACTTTATTTGTGTATTTTTTACAAAATAGAAAAAAGAACTTTTGCTGCATTTCTTACCTTACACATAAATTAGCTTTTGACTCCTAAATGATTTGATAAAATAACTTTTAAGTGTAAAATCCGAAAGTAAGCATATAAACTACCATTACTATTTCCAATTAATAACGGCGGTTTCTCCTAGCGGATTTATAATTTAGAATGTAGCGACTAGTTCCTGAAAAATAATCTTTTATTCTGAAAAAGCTGGACTAAGAACTCAGAAAGCTCTAAAACTCTTTTTTTTCGTGTTTTTTAGGTAAAAAAAAGTTAACGCATTTAGCAAACCTCTTTGCTAAAAAATTAAGGAACGCTTTCGTCTTTCATATACATATACACAATGACGGAACCAGTATCAATTCTTTGAGGGTTGTTGACGATTTTTTTTTCATTAATACAATAAGCGTACAAAAAATCAACAAAATGTGAAGTTTAAAAGCTCAATTGACTTATCCATTAATCCAAAAAATTTAAATGACAAAGAAAAGCTTACTACGAATACAAATTTATTATAATTTAACGGTCTTTATTTTATAAAATATTTCTGTAGTACCTAAAATATGCAATTTGAGTGTAATTAATGGAAAAGTTAAAAAGTAAAGAGTTGCTAATTAAATGGAAAGTAGAAAAATAATCACGATATTCGAACTAGAGAACTTATGGAAACAAATACTTTATTTTAAGAGTCAATTAATATAAACATACCCTACAGCTATTATATTAACAAAAAAAATACTCTCAAAACTTAAATTATAAAAAACATACCTTTAATTAATAATTAATTAAAAACAAAAAACTTTATTCATTCCTCCCTATCTCTTTTCTCTCCCTTTCGTCCTCTCACTCTTTTTCCGATCTCTCTATCCTCCTCTTTCTCCCTCTCTCCAATCTCTATCTGCTCCTCCTTCTTCCTCTCTCCGATCTCTTCTCCTTACTCTCTCTTTCCGATTACTCTACTTCTCTCTCTCTCTTTCCGATTTTTTTTTCTCATCCCCTCTCTCTGCGATCTCTCTATTCGATAGAGATTGAGACGGAAACATCTGTTGTAGTGGACAGCGAGTGTATAGAGCGAGATCGAAAACTCAAGATTGATGCCGACGGAGATGCAATCGTCGGAAGAGAGGACCACGACGATGGCATGGTAGTTCGAGATCGGTGAATGGAAAATGGTTAGATTTGTTAGCTAATGTATAAGATTAAAAAATAAGTGTATGAACTATGTGAATTGATGGTATAGAGTTAAAAATTATGGATATAAATTATGTAAATAAATATATAATTTTGTAAATTGGGGTATGAACTTTACGAATTAGGGTTTGAACTTTTGAAATAAGTGTATGAACTTTTGAAATAAGTTTATGAAAATATACAAATCAGGGTATGAAATTTTGAAATAAGAGTATGAACTTTTGGAATAAGTGTATGAAATATACAAATTAAGTTATGAATTTTTGGATATGTTTTTGTTAATTAGAAATTTTTGGGTATGTTTTTGTTAATTTAGTTTTAAAAGTAATATGTTTTGTTAATTTATCCTTATTTCAATTAAATAAAACAAGTTACAATTTGTTCATTAAGTGACTATTAATATATAAAAGTTTAAATATCAGAAATTTTCTATATATAAAAAAATATTTTTAAAATTTATAAGGTTCTCTGCGTAAAAATAAGGAGAGCGGGGAGAGGCTTATTCTTAGGGGTGGACTTTTTATACCGATTTGTATCAATTGACCGATTTTCGAACCGAACCAAACAAGTTGGTACCGAAAGTTCAGTATACTGACTTTTTGGTACGGTACAACCGAACCAAACTTTAAAAGTTGGTTCGGTTTTGGTATCCATTTCGTATGTTTGGCATAATACCGAATCGAACTAAACATTAAAATTATAAAATATATATAAATTTACACATAGTCATAACTTACAAATAAATTGTCATATAGTTTAGTTTAATTTTACTTACGACTTAGGACTTATTTTCATATTTACGAAGTCAAATAGTGTTTCTCCATTTTCTTGTCTCATGTTTTAAAATAATTCTTATTTTATTAGTTTTTACTATTTTAATCAAGTTCACGATAAATGTAGCAAATATAAGAATAGTTGTACACATTTTATTTTTTATAAACTTTTTTGCTATTTTATTGTTACCAATAATTGTCTTTTAATAATAGTAATGTTTCGGTATAAAACGGAAAACCGAATATACCGACTTTTTCGGTTCGGTTATGGTATAATTTTTTTTCAAACCAAACAAGTTCGGTTCGGTATTGGTATATGGTCAAAAAAGTCGGTACCGTACTGAATACACCCCTACTTATTTTGGGTGGGTATTTTGGTAGTTGTTTGTAAGGAGGATAATTAAATCAAACAAAGCATTAGGGAAGACTCGAACTTGTAACCTTTAGGTTATTAATTAGGAACAATTGTACCGTATACCACCGAACATATTTCTACAATAGGGAGACTGTAATTACATTTAACTATAAATTAAAAAACTTAAATGTATAAAAAAAAAATAAAAAAAATTGGGACGGCGGCACCTCCTGGTACCACCTCAGCTCCGCCCATACATATACATATAGACACATAATGTCTGTGTTGGCTTATAATAATACTAGGAGAAATGGTGTTATTAGTTTTTATTTTTTCTATTCTTTATAAAATTAGGGTAATAGGATAATTAGTTTTAAAAAGTAAAGGTATTTTTGAGAAAAATAATCAAAATTTGACAAGTTTTCCAGCCTCTCGTAGTATGATGCAACAAATTATCAAAATTTGACAAGCGATGAAAAGTCTTGGGTTATTATATTAGTATGATGCAACAAATTAAATCAATGAATATATTTTCGTCGCTTTCCCAGCTTCTCGTATCCCCACCATGGCTAATAATGGGTGCAACTTTTCATAACTCTAAACAAACTTTCAAAGAGAACATTTTAATGGAATTGCTTTATTATTGTATATTAATTTCTTCTTCGAGTGCCTATAATAAAGAAACACGAGTCTTTTCTTTGCAAGTTTTAGGATATACTCCTGACTCCATATACCTACCCTCTAAATTACCCCTTCAATGTTAGGATAATGTAAGTTGATATTCTAGCAAGTATTTAAAATAAATTGGTTTCCATAAGATGAAAAAACATAAGTATCAAACATAAATCTTTGAAGCAAAACAAACTTAAAATACAACTTCAAGTTGAATAACCAATTTCACTGAAACTGACAAAACTTGGCCCCAACTAGGGTAAGAGGGTCCCGGCTCCTCCCTATTTATTTGCTCCAATCATTGGTTGACACATGTGAAAAAAAATAAAACAAAAAATTAAATAATTATTGATATTTTATTTTATTGTAAAAAAAGGGTTTGACAATTTAAAATCTTGTCAAATTTATATTATGGACGCATGTGAATTTATAAAACAAATACAGAGAAGACCATTTTTTTTATGTATCTATAATTGAACATATACTTTCTTACCTCTAATATTATTATTTTTACTAGAAATTATCAACAAATTATATTTTTTTCATGTTTTGACTCAAGCATCCTTAATTCTTAAATTTTTTGGACGTCATGTTTGACGAGATTTGTAACAAAGATAATTATGAAACATTTTATCATATATGTGTTAATGAGTAAAGATTTTTTAATCCTTATCATTTTCTTCATTTTGATTAAATTTGTCTTTTTGTAATTGTTATATATTATATTTTGTAATTGTTTGATTATTTCGTAATACTAGTATATAATTTTACATAGGGACATGATGTTATTTTTATAAAAAAAAATAATTTGATCTGCTATGTATACAAATTGTTTTGGTAGTAAAATCTATAAAGAATAATTAATCATTTTTATTATTATATTTCACATGTGTCACTCAATCATTGGAGCAATTAAATGGAGAGGAGACAGATCCTTCTACCCGGGTAGGAGGCAAGTTTTGTCCGAAAACTCATGCGTAAAATTATGATATATAAGCCCATTAGAATGCTACAAAGTATTACAAATAAATTGGTTTGTATAATATGAAAAAGAAAATTAGGTATCCAGCGTAGTGTTTTGAGCAAAACAAACTTTAAAATGCAAATTTGAGTTGAATAACCAAGTTCACTTCAAACTCATACGTAAAATTATGAAATAAGCCCAATGTAAAGTCAAAAATAATTTTTTTTGATACCTTTTATGTACACTATATATAATTCATATCATATATCGATCAAGAGAACTCTGGGTACAGAATTATATTAATAGATTATAAATATTGTATTAATAAAATATAGGTACGGGAGGGTAAATAAAGGGTATTTTCCATCTTGCCTTCGCTTTCGCTTTCGCTTTCGTTTAGTTTTTTCTTTGAGAAGGGTGAGGTGGGATTGGCAGATTCTTTTTGTTCCTTGTGGGGCTTAAGGAATCAAAGAATCTTGTCATTAGGTTTTTGGATCAAACGTGCTTTTTTTCAAGTTATCAAGATTTATTTAAATAAATCATAAATCATCAAGAATTTAGTCATTGTCTTTCTACAAATTTGGGAACTGTTGTTGTAAGGTTATATCGTAGCTTAGCTGTATGTACCGCAATTAGGGGTGTTAAAAAAAAATTGAATCTCTGAACCCGAACCGATTCTGTGTTTTGGTCTGATATGGTCTAGGTTTTTAACATATTTGGTTTGGAATAGGGTTAAAAAAAATCCATAACCGTTATTAATGGGTTGTACTAGGTCTAACTAATCAAAAACCAGTCCGGATCAGACCGGACCAAACTGTGGTGACCAGTTGAAACCAAATCGTGTAAACCGTTTTAACCCAGTAAACCACTAGAATATATATGTTAATTAACAAATTATATAATCAATTTGAAATTATCTCATTTTTAACGTTAGTTAAGAAATAATCATAGCCATTAAATTAATTGTATACAATTTTCATAAATATTATTTGTTATCTCATTTAAAATTATAACATTTGTTTGAGTTTTATTTGAATTTATATTTACTCTTGCATATTCGGATACAATTTACCATGATGTCTTTATTGTGAAACCGCGATAATCCGAAACTCGACCCATAACCGAAAAGAAACATTCAACCCGTAAGCCAACCCAAAACCCGACCGGACCGTTGGTCTGGTAGGCTTTGGGCTTGAATATATTGGTCGGTCTAGGTTCATTTTTTTTAACCCATTTCAATATGGTCTGGGCTAGGGTTTGACACAAACTTTTACAATACAGATCGTGAACACCCCTAACCACACTATATTTTTTGTCTAAACTTCAAAAGGCCCTAAAGTCATGAATTATTTCCATATAAATTGTCTAACCTTTACTATATATATATATATATATATATATATATATATATATATATATATATATATATGTATGGGAAAGATATATCGACATATAAAAAAACATTATGTTTACATTTTAATCCTAACCATCTATTTAGGGTTTTTTCAATGGCCAAGATTATCTAAAACAAAAAAACCATCACAGCCCTTAAAAATATATGTAGTGAATGGTTAGGATTAAAATATAAACATAGTGTGTTTTCTTATGTGTCGATATATCCATACTATATATATTATATAAATAAACGGTTTTGCTAACTAGTACCATCGGTGCATCGTTTGATCACTTAATAACTTTTCAAAATTATGTTGCATTTAATAAAAAGGTAATTGTATTTATAATATAAGATACTACCATGCATAACATTTTTAAGTATTTCATAGGCACTTGTTCGTCGTGTGCGGGTTCGATTTATTGGGCTAGCAATATTTTTAAGGAGAATTCCCTCTCCGGACTCGGGAAATTGACTATTGGCCTCTACGATATATTGTATTTGGCGTGAAAGGAATTCTCGGCTATATGACGGTATGTCTTCGAGTCCCGAGAAAGTGATAATAATTTAGATTGATAATGATAATAAGAGTCCAAATTTTCTACTCCATATTTTCTACTTCTTTCTGTGTTCCTTTGCTTATTTTCACTCAAATTTTAAATTTTCACAACTTATACCACAAATTTATAAACTTTTATATTATATTATATTCAAATTTTAAAACATTTGAACATAATATTGTTTTAGATAAATTTTTTAATATTCAATGTTTAATTTACACTAATTTATACATTTATTCCAAAATAAATTTTGTATGGATTTTCTTTTAAAAATAATTATTGGAATGTATTGATACATGCATTATAGTAATTGTACAAATTTTTTCAAGTTTTTTAGAATTTTTTTTTTTTTTTGATAAAATAAACCAGGAGGCACGGAAGGGGTAGAGAAATGAGATAGAAGATTTGGACTCTCATAATAATATAGGTTGTGAGTTTCTTGCATATCCCAATTAAAGTTGTGAGTTAGCAACAATAAAATCTATAAATATAGCGATAATGATATAGATTGATTTTAATATATGTAAATTTTGGATTTGTACCTTATCTACAACTTAATTACGTAGTAGTTCATAAAACTGAAACTAATTGATAATTAGTCAATTTCCTATGATTAACCAATAAAAATAAAAAAAAAATAAGAAAAAGTGGAAAAATTCCAGAAAATAAAAATGGAAAAATGATAAAATCTAAAAAAATCTAATAAATAAAATAAAATTCTAAAAAAACTTTAAAGTGCCAAACCCCGAAAAACACGAATAAAATTTTAAAAATCCCAAAAAATCTAAAATCAACAAAATTCCAAAAACGTAAAAAAAAATTAAAAAAATATCAGAGTCCTCTTAATTCATATTAAAAATAGTTTGAGTAGTCTGAGTCATTTTAAAAAAAGTCTGAGTCGTTTTAAGTCATTTTAAAAACAATCCGAGTCATTTTAAGTCATTTTAAAAACAATCTGAGTTGTTTTAAGTCATTTAAAAATAGTCTGAGTCATTTTAACTAATTTTAAAAACAATCTGAGTCATTTTAAAAACAGTCTGAGTAAATTTAAAAATATTATGAGTCATTTTAAATTATTTTAAAAACAATTTGAATCGTTTTAAGCCATTTTAAAAACAATCTGAGTCGTTTTAAGTCATTTTAAAGTAGTCTGAGTAATTTTAAAAACAGTTTGAGTCGTTTTAAGTCATTTTAAGAATAGTGTGAGTCATTTTAAATCATTTTAAAAATAGTGTGAGTCATTTTAAATCATTTTAAAAACAATCTGAGTAATTTTCAAAATAATTTGAGTCATTTTAAATATTTTCAAAAATAGTCTGAGTTATTTTAACTCATTTTAAAAACAGTGTGAGTTATTTTAAAAAACCGTCTGACTTGTTTTAAGTCATTTTTAAAACAGTCAGAGTCGTTTTAATTCATTTTTAAAACTGTTTTAGTCGTTTTAATTCATATTAAAAATAGTCCGATTAATTATAAAAACATTCTAAGTAATCATAAAAATAGTATGAGTAATTATTTTTAAAAACAGTCTGACTCGTTTTAAGTCATTTTTAAAACAGTCAGAGTCGTTTTAATTCATTTTTAAAACTGTTTTAGTCGTTTTAATTCATATTAAAAACAGTCCGATTAATTATAAAAACATTCTAAGTAATCATAAAAATAGTATGAGTAATTATAAAAGAAGTCTGAGTCGTTTTAGGTTATTTTAAAAACAGTTTAAGTCGTTTTTATTTAAGTCATTTTAAAAACATTCTTAGTAATTTTAAAAATAGTGGTAATTATAAAAACAGTCTTAATCTGTTTAACTTATTTTAAAAACAGTAAGAGTAATTTAAAAATAATCTGAGTCGTTTTAAATTACAGTTCAGTCCTCCTCTTCATTCATAGATCTGAAAATCTAACTCATAGAGAGAAAGAGATAGAGGAGGGGACAACAACAGAGGAGATGGTTGTTGTCCTAACCGCAAGTCGCCGCCGGAGACTAGTAAAAATAGAGAGATCTAATATATATAAACACCTGATATACAATTAATATGTGTATGTATGTATGTATATAAATCTGTGCATATATATATAGGTATTTACGTATGTATAGGTCGTGATCTGGTCGTTTTTGTGGAGAGGCGGTTGCCGTCATCGTCGCCGAGGGATGGGGTGGTGGTGGATAAGATGTGTTTTTTTTTAGAGAGAGAAACGAGAGTGAGAAATAGAATTGATAGTCATTTTATATTTAAGCTAACTCGACCAATCTTTCAATACTTTTGTAAAAAGAAACCAATCTTTAAATAAGTTAAGCAAGAAGACCAATACTTAAATAGTTTTATATTTTTAGATCAATCCTTAATTTTTCCAATCGGATGAGTACTCAAACTCTCCTACTATTGACATTTGGATGATTTTGTAAAAATATAAAGGGCTAGGATTCTAGAAGGTATATTTAATATAAAAAACACATAATTAAGAAAATGACCATATACATATATAGAGCAGGTTAATTATTGTTTATCTTAATTATATAAAAAACAAATTATGTTTTGGAAAATTTAAAAACTATATTTACAGCACAATAAAATTCTAGTTGACACTATACTAAATTTAAATAAAAAACTATCTATCTAGCATAATAAAACTCAAATAAATATGTAGAACTCTAGTTGAAACTATTATAAATTTAAATATTAATTTAAATAAAAAAAAACTATCTAACACAATAAAACTCAAATAAATTTGTAGAACCCTTATTAAAACTAGCCTAAATTTAAAAATTAATTTAAATAAAAAATTTATTGACTTTAACAATTTTGTTAAATAACTCAAGGCTATATGTAGTTATTGGTTTATTTTTAAATATATAAAGGGATGATGCCTTGAAACGGCTAAAGGGGTAATTATATAGAGAGAAAACATATTTTTCAGCCCCGATTGAATTATGTATTTATGAGTTTACTTTTATATGCTTATTCTTTTTATTTTCTTTCCTTTTTATTTTATTTCATTTCTTTTTTTTTATTTGTTAAATCTTTTTTCACCCTTAGATGAGTTTTAAATCTATCCGACCGCTACTATCGGGAGAGTCTGAGTACTCTCTTTGTGCGGAGAGTCTGAGCCCCCTTTTTGGTTAAAACTTGCAATTCCCTTAACTCTCATGGATTGACCAATTAAGCAAAACCTTCATTACCAAAATTTAGAGATCTCCATTAAATATTAGTTTCTCTGGCATGTGAATAGATTTACTTCCCATTGGGCCATTACCATGATACCGTCAACCCATATACTCCTATATACCAATTAATAAATAAAAGTAAAATAACATTTTTACTCAAAACCTAGAGAAACATTAGTTCATTCGCAACTTAAGAAGAAAAAAAATGAACATAAACAAAACCAAGACTACCAGAGGCCGACAAAGGATCGAAATAAAGAAGATTGAAAAGGTCGAAAATCGTCAAGTAACATTTACGAAGCGTCGTGGTGGCCTTTTCAAAAAGGCTGCGGAGCTCTGTATCCTGACGGCAGCTGACATGGCTGTGATTGTAAAGTCTCCCGGCGGAAGAACCTTTGCATTCGGACAGCCAAGCGTGGAAGCGGTAGTTGATAGGTACTCAGACGGATTTAATCATTAAGACACCCATAGTTTGTTTTAAATGTCTATTTTGTTCATAAAAGCATCAAAATAAATTCCCCATGCAGTTAGAATTTTAATCCCAGATATTGAGTAAATGACAGATTTTCAAATAATGTTGTATATAACTTTTTTAGTTCTTGGTCGGTAGATATTTAGGTGGCGGCAAAGGGTCGCCGGAATCCGCTCTAACGGAAGATCTTACAAGGGGGTTTAGTGGACAGTATGATGATGTGGCGAAGGAGTTGGCGGCAGAGAAGAGGCGAAAGGAGATGATTGTGGAGTCCAATGTGCCCAACAATGGTGAGCAGCAGTTTTTATTTTGGATTACTTTAGTAATAAGTTGCTTAGTCGTTATGAATATTGATAAATCAGACGTGTTGTTTTCAGTTGTTTGGGAACGTGAAAAGAAGTTACAAATGGTGTGAAAACCCGTTCTGAATATTGATAAATCAGACGTGTTGTTTTCAGTTGTTTGGGAACGTGAAAAGAAGTTACAAATGGTCCGGTTTTCACAATGCTTTTCTTTTTTGAGTTAATTTATCAAAATAAGATGGATACAATATATGATAAATTTGAGTTTCTTCTATAAATCTTTTCTAGATACATAATAAGAGAAGTCTTATGATGCCTTAATTTAGTCGTGATAATTAGGATTGTCATTCATGAAAAAGCATGAGTTTGGCTCGTTAAAGACATGACTTATGTTCATTAGTTTACTAATGAAACCAAGTTCTGAATTTGAATGATAGGGCTTGTGTTCAATGCTCGGTCTCGTTTAATAATTTTAGTATTTTTTATCAATATATAAATCATGACTATATATATGTAAGTATACTAAGTAACAAAAAAAAAAAAGAACGCAGAGAATAAAAACATTCTTCACTTTATACAGTAAATTTATATTTTAAAACTACATCAGTTTATTATTAAACTTGAAATTTTATTTGTAAGTTTAATTATCTAGGTAAATACTCCAGTTAAGTAAAAAATAATTTATGTGAGCTAAAGAATACTAAACAAGTCTTTCGTATTTAGACTTGTCTTGTGAACAAACACGGTTCAAACTCGTTTACAAAATAAGTCGAGTGTGAACAGGATTTTGGAGCTCGCTTTAATAAATGCGGGCTTGGCTCCCCTGTTTTTTTTAAAATTAAAACACAAGATTTATTAATATAATGGGACCTAACCTTAGATTATATTAACAAAACCAATAAAAGAAAAAATACAACACAGCAGAAGTACAACAAACTTGTCTATGACCAAACACTTTACAAATCTAAACAACGGAATTAAACCAACATGGTGAAATTCCGATAGAACTAAGGTCTAGACCACCTAAAAGCAATAAGAAAAATTGCTTAACCAAAAAAAAAACTTAAAGCTAGAAAAAGTCTTCAGTCTAACTTCAAAATAAACCCAGCCTCGCCAAACTCAACTTCAAACATTATCAGCCCAAATCATCTTAAAACATTACCATAAACCCAGGCTTGCCAAGCTCATCTTTAAACATTATCAGCCCAACTGAAAACCTCAATACCAAACTATAAATTTTAAGAGATCATACCAGAAAAACCATCACCAAACAGAAACTGAGATTACAAATTGACTCCTCCCACCCAAGCTTAATCTTTGGTAGAACCTGGCATGTTACCATTTTGTATCTTTTTGTTTTGACCCTTGAGTTCTTTATTTTCTTGTTTGATCTCTTTCATCTCATTTTCCATACTTTCCTTAACTTCAAATTCCTCGAGCATCTTTGTCTCGAGAACATAAACTCTTGCAAATAGCTATTAGCATATCTTAGTTCCCCCATTTCTTGCTCATTTAATTTTCCTCTATTTTCCTTTCAATCTTAATGATTCTTAGACGCTGAACATATATGATTTCCTCCATTGAAAAGACAAAAGGCGTTTTGTTGAGAAAGATAAGCTTTTGAGAAACTGAGTTGTGAAACTGAGTTGTGAAACTGAGTGGAAAGGAATAAAAAGGATGAATGAGAAAGAAAAAGAGTGAGATGGGTTGTGAAAGTTTAGAATAAGGGGGGTATAAATAAGACAGTGAAAAATAATTACTGAATGAAGTGGAAACAAAGGGGTTTATAGAGAAAACATAAGTGTCCTTACGTATGAGCAAGGCACCAACACTTGTATAAGCAACAAAATAAAGAGAAAAACTTGACAACTTGGCTCCCCTCATTTAGAGCCCTATAAGAAGCAGGAGAATAAATTATTACGAACCTGCGAATTGTCGGATGTCTTGGGAATCCTGATCGATGTTTGTTCTGCTATCCTTTATCTATATTAGCACAATTCATTCATTATACCAACGTTTAATTAACAATTTTTCTGCTGGATTCTCCGTATAAGTAAGAAAGCAAAACAAATATGTATGTTACAGCGTACCATTTACTTCATTGATAATCGCAACGTGAGGGGATATTCTGGGGAAAGAAAAAGGGAAAGCAATGAGGAATGGGAAAAATGAAATACTTGAAAATGACAATGTTGTTGATGGTGTTACTCCTACGAAACCACCAAAGGGGCTATCATTTGAGAATTACCCCAGCGAATGGTCAAAAAGGAGAATCAAAAAGGAAATGAAAGCGGTTCAAAATGCTTTAAGAGCAAGAAAAGAGAGATTAGAACCCCCTTAGGGGTTTATTTATCATAGGCGCATTTTCACTTGTTGTTTTGTTTTATTGGAATTGTATGCTTGTATGGAGATGTTTATCCGTGCTTTCGTCTAGTAGTATTGTGTCCTTTAAATTGGATGTTGTAATCTGATCTTCAATGTAATATCTGGGTTAGGTCCCGTTTTTAATATACTACTTGCTTACTGGGAAAAAAAAATCACTTCATTGACCTTATTTTTAAACAATTACAAAACGGTTCATTAGGCTCCTAAAGTTGTATTGTTGTCAATAAGACAATAACGCATTAGACAAAAAGAATCAAAATGGCAACCAATATGACTTTTACTAACTTTCCTGTTATTATTTGTATATTCAGGATTTTGGTGGCAAGAGCCAATAGATGGGCTAAGGGTTGATGAGCTAGAAGCCTACTTGGCAGCACTTGATGGATTGAAAAAGAATTTGACCAAGAGAGTTGATGAGATGACGATTACGAGGGCTTCAAACTCTACTCAATGCTCTTCTCCAATGTTTGCTATGAACCCGATGAGTAGTGTAAACCCTAGCGAGTTTGCTCATCACTTTATCAACCAAACTCATGATTCTGCTTCGATTAATTTGTTGGTTCCTTTAGGCTTTGATTTTGGTCATGGTCATGCAACTTAATCAGGTTTTAGTTGAGATTACGGGAAACTAAGCTGCTACTCTTGGACGGGAAAAGTAGAATAATGCAGTGACAAATTTATATTTTTTGTGACGGTGTTATTTACCGTGTCATTTGACTTCTTTTTGTTTATGTTTACTATTATTTATTGTTTAGTACTGTCGACTTCGGTTTTTTTGACCAACAATTCTTCGCTAATTTGTATGAAGTGACTATAAAGATTCTTTATAGCATGACTTCATCTTTAGATCATTTACTGTATTTAGTTTTACAAGTTAAAATAGTTCCTGCCATAGCACGTATGACTGAATCAATAAGTTTCAAAATAAAATTACGAGGTGGTTTATCATAAGTTAGTAGTCATTGTTATTTACTGATCTTAAAACATGGTTACCAGGAGTTGGAGAAGTCGAAGGGATGAAACCCTAGGCTACCAACCTCACGACACCCGGTACAGAGGTGGCTAAGATGTAGATGCATGTCACGGCGGGTCTAGCCCATCAGGCCTCATGGCAGGCGAGGTTAGGGTTTTATCCGGGGGAAGATAAAATATGGGCCATGCATACAAGGGGAATGCTAGGGCTAGTTCCGCGATCGAAGAAGTTCTTGGACAGAGACGGATCCAGAACATTAACTTTGGGATTTCCGAAAAAAATATCGACACTAAATTTCCTCATTTTAGTGTTGGCAGAATTTTTTTACAGCATCACTCGGTCAGCTGGTTGTTTTGGTTAGTTAAAGACATCTCACTTAATTTTTTTCATAAATTAAATACAAAAAAAACACCTAAAACGACAATTTAGTAGATAACAAAATGTTTTTTTTTATATTCAAGTTTCCAAAATATCGAGTAAATAAATTTATAACATTGTTTTTATTTCTTTTCTAAAATTTTTAAAAAATATTTATGAAATTTATAATTTATTATTGAGGACTTCCATAATTTATGGCCAATATATTGATTAAAATATAGAATTTTAGATTTATATCTTTATTGTTTTCTTTAAATTTAAATATGCATGATTTATATAAATGTTTTGTAATAAATAGAAAAATATTTAATCTTAATTTTGAGAGTTGTGTTTTAATTTTTGTATTAAAAATTTGATTAATTAGATATCAATGTTTCGAGCATGGTACAATATAAAAGATATAATCATCGGGAATCGTGTTAAATTTAGTTTATGGGCTAATAGTAGTCAATAAGTCCTTCATAGCTAGTTGTTATTGTACTTAAAATCACTATAATCAGTTTTCAAATTTCTTTTCTCCTTCTTTTTTAAATTTTTGGTAAACAAATTTTAATTTTGAAAGGGGTTAACAGAAATAAAATTTAATGGGTTACTGAAATACTTTATTTATAAATTACTCTGAAAAACATCATAGAAAATATCAAATTATTAAAAATTATGGGGTTGTCGTGGCAACCCCTGGTCATATATAAGTCTCGCCACTGTTCGTGGAGAAAATATGTTTGAAGACAAATTTGGGCCGAAAGAAAAAAATATATATATCATTCTATTATAATAAATCAAACCAAGTCAAATGAGACTGTCCAATTTAGCCATTTTAAAAAAAATATATCTCTATACTTTTTTTCTAATTACTCAAATACTTTAATGCAATTTAAATAAATAAATATTCTCTTTTTACACACATATTAATTATCTCCCAAACAAATCATTATACATGTATTTTTATATTACTATAACAATAAAACATTATATTTGTACGATATTCATTTCATTATTTTTGCAAACCTTTTGAAAATGTTAAATTTATTTGTGTCAGGTCATATTTATGTCACTACGTGTCACACACACAACGCGTGGGCTATAATTACTAGTATATATATATATATATATATATAACGATGAACATCTCTTAAATACGGTAAGGGAAATAAATTTTGATTTAATAAAGTCTTCTTCCACAAATTTAGCAATATAATCAGAATATTTGGATGGGTATGATGGGAATAAGAATGAAGTTAATGGAAAAATCAATAAATTTAAATATGATGTTGATGGGAATATAGATGAGTTGTTTGGTGAAGTTGAGAGATCGGTGAGTATCGGAATATCGACAAACAACGAGGGTGGGAAGATGGTGGAACCCGACGGGAGAGGGGGGGCTACCCACTTACCAAGGGGAAAATGAGGTGTTGAGTGTGGTTATTAGATGCAGACAGGGACGGCCCAGATGACAGCCCAATAAGGCTGAAGCATTGGACAACAAAAGCCGGAAAAAAAATTATAGAGCAAATTCGTAAGCCCAAATATCTAATTATTATAATATTATAAACTAATTCAATATAAATTATTATAAATGTTAGTGGTGAAGTAGTTAATGATACAACACATATTGTTTATAACTTAGTGGTCAAGGATTCAAATCTCCTTGCCATCCAATTTTTATTTTTTTAATATAAAAATACATAATTTGGGGCAACCGGTTTTTTTTAGCCTCGGACAATAAGGGGAGCCACCCATGGATGTGGAGATGGGCTGGGGTTTTCACCAATAAGGGGAGAAAGTAAGGGGTAAATTAAAAAACAAGTGTAAGAAAGAGCGGTTGGGTACGGTGACACGAGGTGACGACGTCAAGTTCGGAGGCTCGATTATGTTAGCGGAGGTTTCGATAGCTACCCTTAGTTGTCCGTTAGATCACTGTAGTGTAAACCTTGTGGGCTAGGTTAGTTTTCATAGAGAGGGGAGAAATATACCTATCGAGACGGTATTAGGCATGATAATACCGCCTCGGTAGAGAAATGCATATGGGGTTCTATACATAGAGTGGTAAACTGTATAGTGACTATATCGATCTGTTTTGACAGGGAGCGTGGTACATGGATTGGGAGAGTATCATTGATAAAGCATAACTCGTGCTAGAGTTGTGTGTGGTATTTGTGAGGGAGAGATCTTTTGGGGATTGGAGCATCAGAATAATGCTTGGTTTTCAAAGAGTTGGTTCGGTCATGGACCAAAGATAAAAAGGGCAGAGGTATTATAGGTTGGATTCAGTCGCTCGGTTGGCCACCTGATTGAGAAAAAATGTGTTTGAATGGATGGAATAATGTTATTGGGCTGCTCCAAGACCGTGGAAGATAAGATATTCAAGTTTCTACAACCTTGAGAGCAAGATCGTTTTGAAGCGGGGCGGGTGATGAAAGGGTTTCGTTATAGCAGTTATTGTTATTTATTGATCTTTATTTAGACTTGTTAATTATTTAACTATCCCACATCGGTTAGAAAGCTAACTCCTCGGTTTGTTATCGTTATATAAGAGATTATAATAAGTCAACTCAAGCCAAATGAGACTGTCAATTTAGACACTTTTTTTTTCCAAAAATACCCCTACACCTTTATATTAATTACAATAATATCATACTCGCATAAAAATATAAAAAGTAAAAACTAATAAAACTATTTATTTTCTTTAACAAGCAAACATTCTTTTAAATCTTAAACTATGTTTTTTTTTAATTATCTATATATTTATATCATAACTATACATATTTTCTATATTTTTATTGCACTACGCGCCGCACACGCAACGTGTGAGGCACGATTACTGGTTGTTATATAAGAGATGCCAGTCTCTTTATTTATAATCAATGAAATAAGTTAGTAACCTTTTATCAAGTCAAAATCATATATATTTTAGTTAATGTTTTCTCCTAAAGCCTCTATGGAAACTCTATGAAACAGTCAGTGATTTTGAGTGCTATCCAAACCGTTGTCATCTTAGCCGTTTGATTAACTTAATTTTAAATATTTAAATACTGACCATCAAATCAACTTAAGTTTCATATTAGTTAAATTACACTGAATTACATCATTAAAAGATGAAATACCGTAATTAACCTTACAATTTAAATTGTATTTTAAAAATTCGGTAAATACAAAATGACCAAAAAGCCAATGAAACTGAAAATGTTACAACTAACACCGTAATCGAATCAATAGTATTACAAACCAATTTAGGGTTCTTAACGAAACAATTCATAAATTAAAACCAAATCAATTAAATTCAATCCAATTAATGAAATTGGGGATTTGAATACAAAATAAACAACTTATTCATTTAAAACAAACACAAACAACTAGACACAAACCAATTAATAAAATTGGGATTAGGGTTCTTAAAAAACCAATTCATAAATTAAACCCAAATCAATTAAACTCAATCCAATTAACGCAACTGAGGATTTGAATACAAAATAAACAACTTATTCCTTCAAAATAAACACAAACAACTAAACCTAAACCAATTAATAAAATTGGGGATTAGGGTTCTTAAAAAACCAATTCTTAAATTAAATCCAAATCAATTAAACTCAATCCAATTAACGAGATTGGAGATTTGGATACAAAATAAACAACTTATTCGCTCAAAATAAACACAAACAACTAAACTCAAACCAATCAATAAAATTGGGGATTAGAGTTCTTAAAAAACCAATTATTAAATTAAATCCAAATCAATTGAACTCAATCCAATTAACAAAATTGGGGATTTGGATACAAAATAAACAACTTATTCGTTTAAAATAAACACAAGCAAGTAGACCCAAACCAATTAATAAAATTGGGGATTAAGGTTCTTAAAAAACTAATTCGTAAATTAAACCCAAATACTTATTACAATACCAATTATATTGAACAACTTATTCATTCAAATTAAACAAAAATTTATTTATTAAATTGAGGATTAGGCTTCTTAAACACAAATTAACTGGATTATGGTTTGGATATTCGTAATTTGAGGATTAGGGTTCGGATTGAAAATGCCCCCCGAATTTTTTATTGATTTTTATTTTTAATTTATATAACATGATCTTTTTCACTTTAACAATTAAAATATAATACTTAAAATGGAGCTGAGTGGAATTAAACTCACAACCTCTGAAATGTAATGTGATCACTTTACCATATGGGCTATAACCCTTTTTGTTACATATATTAGTTATATTTAGATAAGTATAATATAGTTTTATACTTTTGAATATATGAGACTACTAAAATAAAAAATATATTTAACTTCAAAAATTATATTGTTATTTCAAAAATAATAAATGGTCAATATTTTTTGATTATAAAAATTATAATGACAATGTATCCCATTTACTATGATAAATGTTGCTTGTGTGAATAAAAATAAATACTAAGAAATCTGATAAAAAAAAACGTATCAATTGTTATAATATACTCCATTATTTGTAGTTTCATATTTTTTTATACTAAATGTTAATTTCTTTTTGCAATTGTTAGGAGTTTTTTTTTTCAAACTATAGTTATGGTTATTATTAGTAACATGTTTAAATAAGCATGAAAAATTATTAATTTTCAAATGATATTTTTTAATAAAATGACCTTGTCAGAAAATAAAAAGGATTTGTCAAGTCGGGATCAGGATTTTTTTCACTTTCAAAACTACTCGGCACGTGATACGGGTTAAGTGTCTACAGGTCGGGTCCGGACCCTAAGCCACCCCTAGTGGGATTTATCCATACATATGTACAAGGTTCGTTTCCATCCACCAGATTATAATATTTTTTTACCTCTTCTGCTTTTTTATTTTTACTTCAATCATTATTATTATCATATGCAATATTTACTCAACTTGTTTGATTTAGTATCTTTTATTTGTCGTATAAAACACAACATTCAGCCCCAAGGACTATTAGTTGTTTGTTTATCGTCCATCATTCTGAATAATCGGGAAATCAAATTAGATATTGGATTTTTTTGAACTTCATCGAACACATTAACTGAGAAACACGATTCAAAATTAATTCTTTTAATGGTATTAAAGCAGAGTTGATATTAGAGTTATATTTATGATGTTTTTCTATAAAATAATTGTTTACTATGATGGCATATCATGTTTTGCAAACAGACTAACATCTGAGTAGATACTTTTTTATAATTTTGAAAGAATTTCTGTAACGAGTTTATGTATACGATTGTTGACTGCATGAGGGCTCCCTTTGTTTTGTTCTCTAACACTTACACGACACCTAGTTTTTTATGAGCGCGTTTGTGTATATGTATAATTAAGCGGTCGTTCTCACTCTTTTAAAATTTTAAACTCCATAGAAAAACTAATATTAACAAACTCCATACTATGAACTAACTCCAACGATTACAAACTCTATACTTACAAAACTAACTTGAAACAAACTTGAAAAATAAACTAACAGCAGCAAAACAAACACCTAAAATTTAACTAACTTCTCCTACATTGGCCTTACATTATTCTTTGTCAATTGGAAGAAATAGTTAATCGTACATAAAGATTAAATATGTAAACAACTTTTATTTTTCCATTTGATGTATCCTGACTAAAAAAATGTAATGGCATGAACATGACTGGGTACATGTTTTAATAATAATAATTTGTACACCAACCACGTGTAGAATATATTTCACCTAACAAATAAATAGTATATTTACTTAAATATAACTAATATATGAAACAAAAAGTGTTGTACCACATATGGTAGTGATCATATTTCATTTCAGAGTTTTGTGGGTTCGATTCCACTCACCTGCATTTTAGTATTATATTTTAAGTGTTAAAGTAAAAATTAATTTGTGTTTAAGAACCATAATCCGTGTTTAATTTGAACGAATAACTTGTTCAATATATGTAGGAATTGTTTTTGTAAGAACTATAATCCCCAATTTTATTTATTTTGTTTGGGTTTAATTTAAAGGAATAAGTTGTGTAAAATATGTACAAATTGGCTTTTAAAAACCTTAATCCCTAATTTTATTAATTGATTTTAGGTTTAATTGATTTGAGTTTGATCTCTATGAATTGTAATTACTTAATTGTTTGGCATTTAATTTAAATAATTCAGTATTGAATCAATTAGAGTGTTAGTTGTATCAATTTAAAACCGTCTGGTTTTATTGTCATTTTACTTTTGACGAATTTTTTAAATGTAATTCAATAAACCCTTTTCGCTAATTTCATCTGTTAATGATTTTTGAAAGCCCTAATTTTAAATCTAACGGCTAATTTTTAAGATTCTAATATAACCGTAGATCTCGACGGTTTGGATAACAGTTAAAAACACTGACCGTTCCAAAGAGGCTCTTCTCTAAAGGCTTTATGACCCTCTTGAAGAGAGGTTTCAACCCCTTCACCACCACATTATCTTGAAAGCTTTAATTACCAAGCCCTTCCATCACAAAATAATATAAATAAGGGTGCATCTTTTTTCTCGTCCACTAATCTGAATCCAATCGAAAATTGCAATTCGTAGTTACTAGTCGTAGTTATAAGTTGCGATTTGTAACTCACAATTATGACATTTGACTTGATGTAGCCCCAAATACCATTTCCACAAGAAACTGAAAAAATATTAAAATGACAATACGTACCATGTCTTTTTTCAGAAATAATATGCATAATTTTGTCCTTTTCATGAAATGATTATATAACCTTGTATTTTTAGTGACACGACCAATTGATGACCAGCTCTTGTTTGTAAACATGTAGATGCAGCTTCTGATCCAGATACATGGGTGTTTAGGGTTAGGAGTATTGCACGAGATGCAAATGGTTTTTGGATGGGCGAAAAAGTTCAGAAAAAACAAAACATGCCAAAAAAAAACATAATAAACGGGAAAAAATAACCAAAATAATGAAAAAGAGTGTAAAACAAAAACAAAAAACGCAAAGAAGCTAAGAAGTCGGTTAAAAGTCCAGAAAGTTCAAAACAGTCTGAAAAACATCTAAAAAATATGTATATTAGATAATCCAGTTTTTTTTAAATTCCCTTTCGACAAATTATTATACAAGTTGTAAAAATTGTGGCATAGTTCATGAAAGATTGTACTCGATGAGATTTAGAGTACTCATTTATACGAAGAGTAATTTCATTCCAAGTTCCAACTTAGGACAAATTCTGCTTATTCATTTTTCCTAGAATTTTGGATCATCGGTGCTTCAGTTTGAACTTTGAACCTATGTAGCACATACATAGATTCGGACACGACAAATTTTTAAAATTTAGGACACGACACGGGTAGGACGCGATAATTAAATAATGATAAATCTATTATTTTATATGAGTTTATATCTAGTTTACAGAAGTAAGAAATTTATAAATATATAAATTAAACCATACAAATCTTAAAAATAATTACAGTTTTGAGCTAAATATATGTTAATTTTGAGAAAAAAATGTTATTTTTGAAAGTTTAATTAAGAACTTTTTATAGTGTTATAACTTGTGTTCTCGTGTTTTCAAAATGTTCATAACGCTTTAGAAAGTGTCTAATACGTGTCGGTAAAAGTGTCTACGTGATAAACATTTCAATACGTCAAAGAAGCATATATTGTACATGGACACGTGTCCGACTCAACAGTTTTCCCTTATTTTTAAAGTGTCCATGTTTGAACTAATGCATCAGAGGGGTTTGAAGTTTTGCATAAGACCAAATAATTTTTTTTATATAAACTACCATGACTACTAAGGTAATTTGTTATGAAAATAACCGATATTTGCTCCCCTTCTTCGGTCTCTCTCTCTCTCTCTCTATACCTTTGATGGCTTTGTCTCTCTCCAATCAACTTATCCGTCCCCGCCTAGCTCGGAGGTACTTTTTCACCTTCTTCATTTTTTATTTTTTTTTATTTCATTACTCTTTGTTGAAATATAATCTTTTTAGATTTCTTGTTTTTTATGCATTTGGGTTGAGCTTAGTTTTACCTTTTTTTCTTTTGTTATATTATATATATATATGTGTGTGTGTGTGTGTGTGTTTTTTAGCAACTCCCACAACTATGGTCTTACTAACCTGTTTAGATAATTTCATTACTCTTTATTGACAATTGACATGCAATCTTTTTAGATAATTTATTTCTTATCTGTTTATGCATATGGGTTGAGCAAAGTTGTACCTCTTTTTATTTTGTTCTATCATGAGAAATTATATATTTGTATATTTTAGCAACTTACATAACTGAATGGAGTTAGTTTTTCTTTGTTTTCATTTGGGTTGGACTCATTTCACCTAATTTGCCATCTTAGTTTTTTTTTATATCATGCAAAAACTGGAAAAAAAAAAAATAAACTTATTATGCTTTAATGGCTAATTAGCTGGGAAGCACTTTTACGGGTACGCTGAATTTTGAATTTTAACAGTACGGGTACGACACATTTATTTGTATTTTATTACAAATGAAATAGAAAGAGAACAATAAATAAAAATACTCAAAACATTTTCAAAACATCTCATATATACCTTACTAAAAGAAAATGTCGGGATAGCAACTGTTAAAGTGAATGTTAAATTTTAGCAACAAAATAATAACTAACTATGTTGATAAGATGGTGTTCAAATTTGACGACACTCACTTTATCAACAATTTTCAAAAAATTAACTGTTGATATCCCGACATTTTCTTGTAGTGCCTAATGATATCTCATTTTTGTATATGAGCCTATTGGATCTATACCTAATAATATATCCTAGTTACTTTATATTATTGTTAAATATGTAAGTATCCGGAGTGTACCCAAGGTACACGGTATATACCTGGTAGGATACGTCGGCATTTTCGAAGTAGACCAGCCCTTCCTAGCTTATTAGTACCGAAGGGGTTTAGGTTAGAAGGTAAAATTGGGTTGAGAGGGATGGATGCCTTCTCCGATTGTACTCACTTGCACTCAATATATACATGTGGTTGAACTAAGTTTACTTATTTTCTCATCCTCAAATTATTCTTGATTTTGTAGAATAGTTTAGGGAACCCGAAATTTAGCTATTAATGGAAGAAAAATATACGTATTTAAAAGACACCAGTAGATGTGGGATGGTTACAGACTATGGCGAAAATAAAAAAGAAGAGATCTATACTATGATACGGTTATAATCTGTTTCAATTTTAAAATGTGTATTTGTAGAACCTTAATCGATCCGTTCATGTGTATAATTTGACCTATCCGTTGTGTTTTAGCTTTTGATCGTACGAACTTTGAGTCATAGCTAGAACTGTATTCTGTTACATTTCTATTCCATTTTTCTGCATTTCAAACCTTTTAATTTATACTTTGTTTTCTCAGTTTTAGTTATTGGATGGGATGCAACATCTTTATTTTGAAGGCTTCTAGATTTAAAGTTAATTTGATATTCACTCATAGCCTATTTTGGTCATTTTTGGGTTTTTTTTAGAATAGAACATTATGTTTAAATTTGCTACTTTTGGGTTTAAATTTTCAGATGGGGCGGGTCAAGTTGAAGTTAAAGACGGTTGAGAGTGAAACAGGACGGATAGTAACCTACTCAAAACGGAAAAATGCTCTCCTTAAGAAGACAAATGAACTGGCAGTTTTGTGTGAGATCGACATTGTCCTTCTCATGTTCTCTCCTACTGGCAGGGTTGCCCTTCAGATGGGAAATGCAGTGTACCATCTTATCTCTAAATCTAGTACCTATTATGTATTCATGTTTAAAACTATATACTCAAGTCATCAGGTGTACTTCCTGTATGTGATTTATTTTATGATTTGCTTAGAATCTTAAGAATGAGAGATTGACCTTTAGAAGAAAACTACTTTTTCCTTTCCATTTTCATGAATGTAATACTTATATGCATAATGCATTTAATTACTGTTATGTCAGTAATACGCCATACTGGATATCATGAAATTATAACTTTCTGTAATTACTTTTATTTGATCAAAACAAATAAAATATTGCTTATTCTTTTAAGTTGAACATTTTAAAACTTCCTAAAAATGAATATTGAACAAAACAAAAAAAGAACACAGGGACTTTTATTTTTCTTACCCTAAAAGCAATAACAAGACCTTGTTGGGGGGTGCATAATATATTACATTCAGAAAAAGAAGCATTTTTTCAAGTAAAGTAAAATAGTTATGGTTATTTATTTGGGAATGTTCGTAGTGACTGCGAACGGAGGTTGGAGCAGTATTGATTATACTTGAAATTTTCCCTTTTTCAGTAAATTTGATCAAATTATCAGAAGGTTTGCAAATACATCCGCTGAAGAAAGGGAAACAAGGTGATTTTCATATTAGTTTACCCAGTTCCCAAGTTATTGATTTAATTATGACTGGAAATTGATTTTCCTTCTCCTTTTTTGAATTGAAACAGCAATACGAAAGTTTACGAGGTAAGTAGCTTCTTACTTAACAATATTCTTTGACAAGTTTTTGTTTTGGGCTCTGATTGTTTTAATGTAATCATATACATTGTTATAATGCTATGAAATTTCATTAGAATATACATGTTTTTTGTTCAATCGAAGGATGGAATTTATCAAACCACTGACACAAAACAAATGGAGCCTTAATTGCTCAATGCATATTATTGCCATTATTTTTAGATAGCTTTTTCTTCTATTTGCTCCAGACTTTGAAGAAAGCTTACAAAAACTCAGATCACGAGGTGCAAGCAAAATATTTCTCCACGACAAGGTATTGACATTTTCCTCTTCTTCATTAGAAAATATGATCTTTCACCTGGAATTGATTTGCAATTTTGTCTTTTTTTCCGCTTTTGTGGTTAGCAGATTTCCGTCAGTTGAGGTATGCACCATAAACTGTATTTCAATATTTATTAGTTCAAGAGTTCAAGATCTTATTTAGTTCTGAATATTCCGTATTACTGATGTTTAATTCAAGGTGTGATAATTTGGCTTTCTTAGGATTTGAATGCTCAATCAAACCTATTGCAAAACCAGCTTGCCAAAACTCAAGAGAGACTGAGGTGACTTTTTTTTAATCCTCTGTTGATTATTTTTCGTTGTCTGAGTGAATGCCTTTTGAAAATCGACCTAGTGTATTGGTCATTTTGTGCCCAACGAACATACTCATAGGTTTCTATTTTCTTTTCCTAAATAGACCCTACATCGATATTGAACTACATTGCTTTTTTTAATTAGCCATTTCCTACTTAAGTATGATTCTCTGAACGATTTTGCTTTAAATTCAATTATCATACCCCCTGATGTTATATCAAACGTTTCCCCAAAGTCATCTGGAGCTCATAGACCTATGCTCTTGATTACTTGTATAAGGGTGGTTTTTTTAATTTTATTTTGCCATTATAGTGATTGGAGAAACCCAGATAAAATTGAAAGCGTAGAGCTTTTGGGACAAATGGAAGACTATCTCAAAGAATTGTTTGACCAAATCAAGTCACAGAAGGTAACTGCCCCCTTTTTTGCTAATTAAGTTACTATAAAGGGGTTCACTACATTCTGAGTTAAATGGTACTGTGTCGCTTTTTTTTTTTTTTTTTTTATGAATATGTGTTTTAACCTTTATCTTTCATTCTTTTGTTGTAGTAACTAGTTCTACACTTGTAAAATTACGGAAAATAGGGTTTAGTGTGGTTCTGATCTTTCAATCAGACTTATGACCTCCATATATCATCTCCATAGTCCATACTCCATAGTATTAGTTTTTGTTTCATGGGAAGTACTTTTATATATTAGTTTTATAATTGCAGAATCACATTAATCTAACATCAAGTGTGGGTGATGGTACATGCAGAAACATATCCTCCACACTAAACCAAAATTTTGATATCAACAGGTTAGTACTCTAAACAAATATTGTTACATTATGCCTTTTGGCTATTATCTAGATAATGAATAGATTTCTTACCTTAGAAATGAATTAAACACTTTGTACTAAGCTTAGCCTGATTCAATATTATTATTGGTGTAAGTGCTAAACAGCAATTTTCACCGGATTGTTGCTAAATCATAACCCCCACGTGAATACCAATATTTTTATACTGAAAGGTTTGTTTTTCAAAAAAAAAATAACCACGTCTTAAGTACGATCATCAGTAACACAAAGAAGCTTAAAATTTGTTGTAAGATTCCATTGTACGAATCTGTCCCCTCTGATAAAGTATTTTCTTCGATTATATCGTTCATTCAGGGTGGATTCTCATACATGTTTCGCGAATAATAACTTTGAAAACAATGCCTCCAGGTCAAACTCAAATCTTATTCCCAAAAGGTTTGTTCTCTAACCCAAATATTGTTAAGTAATTTCTTTAGCGGATGTATATTTTACATTACTAATAAGCTTATTATGGAAATGCTTTTTGTAAAAAAAAAAAAATAGTCTGAACAAATAGTTCTTTTAGTCCGTGTGGTGAGCTCCAAGTTCAAGGGATGAATAGCCAAAACATAGCCTCCAAATCAAAACCAAATTTTCGTCTTCATAGATTTGATCTGCTCTGTTTATTTTTATCTGGCTATCTAATACATCTGATAACACAAAACCAGAAGCATAGTTTGATTTAAGCAAAGACTTTGGAACCTAACTTAATAGCCTCCTCTCAAAAACCAAATTTTCTTCTTGGAAGGTTGATTTGTAAATAATTAAAGTTGTTAAGCATACAACAATAGTAACTGGGAGATATATTTACTTTTTGAATTTTTTGCCTTTACCTATTGTTCTTTCAGTCCTCATGATGAGCTGCGAGTTTCAGGGTTGGATAGTCAAAACATAGCTCCTTTGCCTAGACCAATCTGTCTTCTTCAAAGGTTAGCCCCCTTCTGCATTTTTTATGCGTTAAGCTATGCTCTACGATCGATATAATGAAGAAACTTATTATGGAAATTTTACTTTGTTAAAATTTCATCTGTAAACATACTAATTCTTTTAGTCCACGTGGTGAGAGGTCAGTTCCAAGGGTCAATTTACCAAATCATAACCTCTCAAACTGAAATATCTTACTCAATCTTTACGTTTTTATTAAAAGAAATTGTCTTTAGCAGTAAGCTACAAAGTACAAATGAGTTAAGATAGCTATAAATTAGAAGCTTCTTGTCCATGTTTTTATGAATTGGAAGCATAAAATGTGACAATATGAAAATCTTTTTCATATCATGTTTAGGACAATATGAAATTAATCTTCACAATGTATTGCCTGATTTTATAGGGAAACATGAAACAGTTCCTAGCTGTACTTGCTTTTAGAATATTTTGTTTCACCACACAATAATTTATTTAAATTTCTTGTTTAGAGAACCACAGATAGGGACTCCTTTAACCGCGGCGTATTTAAGTAGATCTGAAAACACAGTAGTTGACAGTAACGGAGATTACACAAACAACTTTTTCCAAACCGAGCTTTTGAAAAATGAATATGTTTCTTTGAAACAAGAAGCTCAGGTAAACGAGTTTGCGAGGAGTGATTTTTTGATAAATGCGTATAACGGAGCAGAGTATATGACCAATGACTTTAGAAAGGAGGGAGCTGAGAATATGAGGAATAATAACGAGTTACTTAGAGCTGATTATTCAAGAAGTAGTGTGATTTCCCTCGATCAGAAAAATATTGTTCCACTCCAATCACAAATCCCTTCAGCACAGCAAGTTTTTGTTCCGAAACAAAAGCAAAACCTCTACCAACAGCAAGATATAGTTTCATTCGAGGAGACAAATATGGAATACAGTTTTGGTGAAAGGAATTTAGAGCCTTCGTCATCGAATCATGACCCAGTTCTTGAATGGTCAGGGTCATTCGGGGCCTTGGACTTTGCCCTTTTAGACTACCAGGCAAGTTTTCCTTTCCTCTTTCTTTTTCCTTTGTATCTTACTTTTTTCAAAAGAGAAAAAGATTTGGGTTTCTTAATTCAATGTCTTATTGGTCTCTGTCTTTCAGTTATCACTGTATTTTGGTATACTTGTTAGAATTTTTTTCTTTTAAGCTTTTTAGCATTTTATGTTATAAGTACGATTTTATTAGTCCTTTCCTCACTATTTTATCCAAATGTCGACATGTTTCACACATATTTAAACCCCCGACACATTTTTTTCTTGAGTATACTAGATGAATAACTGAAACGCATCCTTGCAGAATCTTGTAATGAGGAATGAGTGTTTGGCCCTTACCTACGGCGCCATGCTCTTAGACATAAATAGTTTTCTATTTCAAAGAACGAAAAGGTTTCTCAACCTCTTCTCACATATATAGTCGGAAAAACTGGAATTTACTCATTTTGCGCCATGGGTCATAAGTTGTGGCGTTTGGTGGTAGAATTTTTTATTAATTGAAACATATAGGGGTGACCTTTTTGTACCAACTTGTACTAACGGACCGTTTTTCGAACCGAAACAATTAAGTCGGTACCAAAAGTTTGGAATACCGACATTACGGTACGGTATAACCGAACCGATCTTTGAAAATCGGTTCGGTTTGGGTATTCGTTTGTTGAGTTCGGTATGGTACCGATTCAAACCGAAATATTAAAATATAATATATAAACAAATAAACTAAAAGACTTATATACACTTAATTATTAACATTGTTATAATATACTTATATTACTTTTTCTAGTGAATACTTTTCTTTTATTTAACATTTACTAGAAAAGTTTAATAATGTTTACTCTTTTATGCAAAGAAACAAGAAAATGTAACAATAATATAAATAAATAAATATATATATATATATATATATATATATATATATTTTTTTTTTTTTAATCTACTACTTTTAAAACTTTATACTATGTTTTTTTTTTCCATTACACACCATTTTTCTATCATCACTTGTAAACTCTAAAGTTTGGTATAAAAACAAAACCGAACCAAACCAACCGAATTGTTTGGTATACCGAAAGGTCGATATACCGAATTTTCTGGTTCGGTAATGGTATAAAAATTCTCAAACCAAACTAGTTTGATATGGTATCGGTATGTAATCAAAAAGTTCGGTACCGAACCGATGCACCCCTAGAAACATATGGTTGTATTCCATGATCTTTTTACTAGGAATGCATCTATATATGAGCTTACATGTTAGGAACTTAAGATACAAAATCCTCAGTGAGTTTAAACTTTCTCTTGATATAATAGCTACTTGAGCATATTCAGAAATGTAATGGTTTAAGTTTTGTGCTCGTCTTCTTGTAGCTTAAAAGAATTAAAGTTAGCTATTCCCAAAATGAGAAAAAGTTGGGAACAGTTAACTAAATGTTACAGCTAAAAAAGTAGAAAAGCATGAATGCGAAAGTTGCTGATGTTTGAAATAAACATCAGCGGCGGATGTTAGATCCAGGACCGTTGGGTTTAAATCTAACGGCTCGGATATAAGATGTAAAAATAAGATACCTGGACTCATTGCTACTGTTGGATTTTAATCTAATGATCTCGGATCGAACTCCGGTAAAGCATCAGCAAATTCGTTCGCGAAAAAATCTGCTTACTTTCTGCATGTGCATTAATACATTAAGAGATAAAAGAAAAAAAATCTGAGCTTAAAAGCTGCACCCAAGCATTTGACGTAGTTATCCCAGAGAAAAAATCATTTGACTTGATATTTGACTTGTAATATATCTCTACCACTAGGTCGGATGTTCTTTTTCTGTTTAACTACTTGTATTTTAGCTCTTTGATCATAATTGTTGGTAAACCCTTATAGTTTCGCAACTTGTGTTCACTAACTTTTTCATTTCTGAGTTTGCATGTTTCATATGCATGTTGAATGCGTCTAACAATTGACCACTTTCTTTTCTCAGATACCTCTTTCAGTTGATGACTACGAAGCTGAAGTACTTCCTCAGCCTACCAATCAACCCAAATCACCAAATTTAATCGAAATTTCGTAGAATGAAACAGGATGCAATAATTTATAATCACCCTATGCAACACGACTCTTGGCTTATTCCATCGTAGCACCCCCTTCTTTAATAGGAAAAAGAAGGGGGTGTTACGCGTTAATAAGATTTCTACCAAGTCTGGTTAGGTAAAGCAGGGATATGTCAAATTGGAATTGAGTAAATGCCTTCTCTTCATTTGCGTAAAAGTTTCTGTGGAATTAATTGGAAATGCATTTTCCCGAGCGACAGTACTGGTACTTGTAAAAGAGCAGCGCTACTTGATGCATTTTGTGAAATCTACATATTAGGGGTAACAAAGTTATATTGTTAACCCCAAATGAGGGTTTATTATGTATTCTGGACTCTGGAATCTACAACTGTAAATTTATATTATTCTGCTAAATGCATTTTTTGTAATATACTTTTCTGGGGGTATGAAACGGACATCCAAATATAGCCTCCATATGATATAATTTTTTTTCCGGTAAGTAACACATGATACTAACCGAAATACAGCTCTTCACAATTTATACTCATTAGTCAATTTATCTTTGGATACTACAGTATAGTATGCATAATTTTAGTGGTTCTACTGTTAATAGTGAGTCGGTGACCATTTTCTCATGATTGTATCACATGCTCTCTTTCCGTTTCCATTTAATTGTTTATTACGAAACGACGTGCAATTTTTACAATGATTGGTTGCCAGGGAAGAAAAAGCCCTCGGGAATATCAAGGAGTTATTCATTGGCTTGATATTTAAATAGCATACAAACAATGAAAGACCAGAAACAGTTACTATCAAAAACGGGAAGACAGATAAGATTTGAACAAGAATTGAAGGCACCAATGCATCGCTAATATGAAGGAAAATTTTTATAATTATAACAAACAAAAAGAGTGAATAGTTTTAGAATTTGACTTCTTAAAAATTTAAGTCTCTCGTCCACGATTTTATACTACTTTTACCTCCATTATCTATCGTGTTGGCCCGGTACGGTTAAACCTTAAAAGGGGGGGTAAATAAGGTTTTTGCGCTTTTTGCCTAATGAAAATCTAAGTGGCAACTAATAACCCATCTTATACAATTCTAATCTTAAGCGTTTTAACAAGAGTTAATGAATTGCTAGAATTACTAAACGCAAGCAAGGAAATAGGCAATAATAAATATTTGCGGAAAGTAAAAGCTAGGGAAAGAAAATGACACCAAGATTTATAGAGGTTCGGCAAACGGCCTACGTCCTCTCCTCGGTACTGCCGAGTACTTTACTAAAAATCTTCTTTCGGATATTACAATCCTATCAAACTAATCAACCGATTAAGCTCCCCCTCACTTTATGAGTGTCCCGAATGAAAAGATCTACAGCTTTTAAACTTCACTTGCTTACAAAACCTCTACCGATCACTTGCTCACAAATGAGTTTATAAATCACTCGTTACAATTTTGTTACAATAATGTAACTACACTCACTATTTTATTGCTTCTAAATAAGCTAATTGGTGAGTCTTTGATGTTGGTTGAGCTTGAATCGCTTTCTCCTTAATTACCCTATTTTTCGAATATATATACACCAAAATGGTGATATTTAGGGTTTTAAAGGATGATAGATTGGTATGAATGTTATCTTTTGGGAGAGGGATTTGACTCTTTTTATGGACCAAAAGGTCTGTCTTGTGTTTTTCTGACCGTTGGTAGTGGTTGAGGGTTTTAAAGCAATTTTCCAGAATAAGCTGAAAAGCTATTTTCGAAATTTGCAGAAAACGATCGGTCGTTTTCTGCAGTCGATGGTGTTTTTCTGACCGTTGGTAGTGGTTGAGGATTTTAACCAGCGTTTTAAGCAATTTTCCAGAATAAGCTGAAAAGCTGTTTTCGAAATTTGCAGAAAACGATCGGTCGTTTTCTGCAGTCGATCGGTCGTTTTCAGAAACGATCGGTCGTTTTCTGAAAAACGATCGGTCGTTTTTCAGACGACCTTACTGGAAGAATTTGGACCAAAAACGATCGGTCGTTTTTGTCCAGACGATCGGTCGTTTTTTCAGTACTCCCGGTTTTCTCGTTAAACTTCGAAAGCTCATAACTCTTTCGTCTTAGCTCCGATTCTGGTTCCGCTTGAACCTGTGGCTTCGTTTTTCTGTGCTCTATCTTTCTGGCATGCTGAAATTTACATTTTCTTCTTTTGGAAAAGACAAGCATTATATCATCGAAATAGAGAAATCGTAAAATCATTAAAAACATAATCAAAGTTATAATCAAAATCAATTATTGAACCCTATGGTTCAACATATCGGTATAATAATATAATCCACAACTAGTTACATTAGTTGATTGGATTACGTTGTACTCCAATGTTTATATCGATTGTGGGCTTGTTCGGTCTAACTATCTACGTTCACTTATGTATATTTTTCACTTTTTAGTAAAGTGTGCGTTTGACGCAACCAAAATAAAGTATACTTATTAATATATTTGAGGTAGAAAATTATACTCATATTATTATAGTAAACATTCTCATACTTTTTTTTAAATATGTATATTTTTCAACAATATTACACTACTTTATGTTACTTTTCACTCCTCCCAATATACCAAGTTTTTACTGAACATGAACACAACTTTAAACACTTACATAATTAACTGGAGCAACTGCATTAGCTGATCTAAGAAATTCTCCTAAATATAAAGTAAAATGTAACTTTTTACTAATTTGGGGAACTATAAAAATTATACAATTTGTCGGTTTTCTTACCGATTTCCCTTATCTTAACCATATTCTATTATCTATATAATTAATCAATGTTTTAAAAAGTGCCAAGTTGATCAAAATTTTACAAAATATATGGTAAAAGCGTAGTTTTGAATCGTAAAGCGTAAACTTTTTATAGTATAAAAATATACATGTTAGAAATATCTAAAAAAATATACATGTTTAATATATATTTTGAAAACATCATTTTACGATTTTCTATATAAGGAAAATTGAAATATTTTATAAATAGCAAAAAACAAACGGATTTAAGTATTTTAGTACTTAAAAAATTTAAATGTTATACTTCGTCAAAATGAGTGATTCAGTATCACTAGCACAAGTGGTAGGATTTGTTTAGATTTATGTTTTTCATAAAATTGCTAACCTTAAATCAGCGTCGATTTCGTAGTTTTTGGACAAATAAATAAATAAAAACTTCAAGTTCTGAAAAAGCGCAAAATGCGTGATAAAAGCGCACTATTATTGCTTTATCAGCTAAAAAACGAAAAAAAAACATAGACATTTTCATTTCGCAAAGCGATTTATCGCACTTTTAACGCTTTAAAACGCGATTTTTAAAACAATATTATTAATCGAGTGTCCGTTCAAATATTTTCCAACTTCAAGTGTCTCCCATTACCAATTTACCATATCACCCAAAATTGAAATGCTATAAATTTATGGCACAAGCTTTGGCACAAAGCTTTTTTTATTTATCAATATACAATAACAGTTAAATTAACGTTCACATGCGAAACTTTGCCAATATTTTTCAACGATCACATTTTTTCAATGGCCGATTGTCGAGACATTTATTACTGGAGTTCATCCCATTATAAATAGAATCATAATCTCTTTAATTAAATTCACATAAATTTAACACAACATCGTTTTAGTGAATAAATTTTAACACTACATCATCATTTTGCTATATTTTTAACTTCTATCATGACTAGTTCTATATTTAACAATGAGATTTTCTTTCCCTCTAATGACGAATTGAAGTGATTACAGCTGCCGCTTATGCTGACGATTCATTAGATAGTGAACCGGAAACCAATTTTGTGAATGACCGTACGTTCTTTAGGAGAAACACTTTGCAAGTTTGCCAACCTATTTTCAATGACTATTTTTCCGATTCTCCAGTATATCATGCTGATACTAATAGAAGGAGGTTATGGATGAATAGGGAACTCTTCTTATGCTTCTCAACGCCGTAGAAATCATGAGCCATACTTCCTTCAGCATGGAAATAACAATGGGACATCGATAAAAATTACATCAATCACTCAACAAATCATGTTCTTATTTGGACTGGATAAACAATAACTTATGAAAAAACTAGAAAACATATTGTAAACCGTAAACAACAACCATTAATCCTATTACATGTCCATCGATAAATGGTGATTGTAACGGTAAACGACAATGGTTTCTTTCATTTTTTATTCTTTTGACCGGGAAAGTGACATGACGTATTTATTTTTTCTGCTCCTGTTGGAGTGTAATAATTAACCTATAGCTCAGGACTAAATGATTTCTTTATGATTAACCAAAACTAAGTATATAAATATCTTAACTAGATTATAAGAATTTGACTGAGGTTAATGCATTTGAGTCGACTCAGTAGGCTCATAACTGATAATTTTATGTACCTTATAAACTTTAGTGCAACCATTAGGATTCATGTATTTAATTTGAGTCAAGAACCCACAAAACTTGTTGATGAAACTCTGAATTATTGACCAACAATTACTTAAGAGAATATGTTGATCTTTCACGATGATCATGTTTCATACACTCGTGGTAATATTCATGAATCATATCCACAATTTATTGAATTTTGTCGATTACTGGTAATCCCATCTAGGCTTATAGTAAGACAACCATAAACTATTATTTTGCCCTCCTCACCGCTGTAATTGTCACCTCAAGATTTTAAAGTCGGTGCTTTTTGAACTAGCCGATGATTTACATCTTGAGCTTGAGTCGGACTGTCGGAGTAGCCATCACAAGGTTACTGTCTACACTAACTCAACAAAAAGTGGGTGAAAAACCCATCATCGCTTTGAGAATCCATACATGAACAAAAATAACCTATCCCAACAATATTAGGATAAAAAATTAAGTACAAACATTGAAAGTATTTTATCAAAGAAACACTTGGTTGTTCAGCTACTAATCTCAACAACAACAAATCTGCTCCAAAAATTTAGAATCTTTAAACTGGACTTGTCTAGGATTTGCTATGTTGAAAAAGGTTTCTTTTACTTCTGCATAAATGAGAAGGTATGTAAAAAAACCTTACACAGTATACAAAAGCCAAATTTGACAATCTGCACACAAAGAATTGTCCCACAGATGTTAAACAAAAAGCACATGGGTGGTAAAATTGGAAAACTAACCACAACAACCATTTCAGGTATATATTGTCTCGTTTGAGTTGGTTAACCAAATAAATTGCAGGTAATAAATGCAGAAAAACAAATGAATTTTGCCGACAAAATATGCAGACAATTAGTGTTTCTCCTCATAAACCAACAAAGCTGAACGTTAAGTTGGTAAACATTATACATTGATGAACCAAATTTCGGATTTGGATCGACCTAAATTCCCAATTCATAAAAAGGAAATATTATTAAAAAAAACCCAACCAAATATAGTTGATGAAATACACAGTTTTAAATCTAATTGATCAAAAAGCTAGTGTATAATTTTCTGAAATTCAGTAATGATATGAACAATACACAATATGAGAGATAAGTGGCTTACATACAGCTTTTGTGTTGGTTTTTGTAGAAAGAGATGGGGATAGATAAAGAAAAGGGTGGAATGAGTTTTATCGCTGTCGTGAGATAGAGCGAAAAATCATAAACAAGTACGCGCCAAAGTGTAAATAGAAGTAATATTTTATTGTAAGTGAATGATTTTGATAAAAACTGATCTTTTACCATGTATCCTGAATTTTTTTCTTTTTATTGTTTTTAGCATTTAATCACCTCCACAGTTGCAGAAAAAAAGTTATAGTTCCGCCACTGACTCTAAGGAACTATTGCGGTAGCTGATCAAAGAGGAATTTTTTTGTTCAAAACGCTTAAAATAAGGGACATGGGGTATTTGAGGCATCGGTGCAATTGATCTTTACATATCCACCAAAAAAGTACAGTCACTTGTACTTTGTAAGAATACAACCAAGCTGAGGGATGTGTATGCAAAGGCTAAAGGTGACATATCTAACACATTTTTGACAGCACACATTTTTGAAAGAGTTACAATAAGCTGTTTCAAATTAATTCATCAGAAACTGAGCTCTTCATAAAATGATTTTCAACAGAGATACAGAAACAAGACTTGCTCAAAAAAAGAAATAAACTGGCACTTAAAATCCCCCCTCTGGCTACAACAAAAACTATAGTTTCGGACTATATACAATAATGTTAATTTACTTCATATCTGGGCCTGTTACGTTCTTCGATGATCCAGCCGCTCCCTCATACGAATTGATTTTCTTCAATTTTCCAGGAAACTCCTTCCCTTGCAAGCCAAAATTCTTCCTAATCTGGTTCCGGTTAGGCAACATTCGAGGGGAAGCATGTAAAGCTCCTTCAACACAATCACCTGATTTTGCACAGCCCCAAGACCTCGATGACCTCTCCTCAGAAAATGACTTCAGTTTTGGAAAACTACTTTTCAACTTGGTATAAATACAAGTTTCCTCAGATTGCTCTGCTGATGATCTCACACATAAAGGACAAGGGGGGTCGTTTTTACGCGTTTTTGGTGTTATTTGGTCTAAGCACTCGGCATGAAAAACATGCCGACACGAGAGAACTCCAGCAACTGGCATGTCTCCACTTTTTACAATTCGACGAGAACTCCAAGGCGACCTCTGAGAAAGAAACCTCTCACAGATGCCGCACCTAGCGGTTACAGATAAATGATCCAAACAAGAAGAGAAATCAGTTTCTATTGACTCAGAAACTTCAGAAAAATCAATACTGCCACTATCACTACTCAAGGGATGCATATTTCTCTGTGGTGTGGTGTTAGCTAAATCTGAAGAGCTGGAAAACGAAGAAATACCAGCTTCAATTGGGGGTGTGTGATATGGGAAGGAAAGAGGGTGAATGGGTTTGGACATAAAGTATCGACAACTTGGAAAATTACGGTTTGAGGATTGATTTGCCCTGTGTATAGGCTCGTAATCGCTATTGTCTGATAGAGATGAAATTGAGTTTCGACTATCTTGAATTGCCGATGTTCCCTGCAAAAAGTTTTAACAGTGAGGAAGTGGAATCTTAAAAGAAGATTGACAAAGAAAACCAAGTCGGAAAATTAAGTACCTCCATACTTGGTGAGAAGGATAATGGCGCCAAAACTGCATAAATAGAAATATTTAGGGAAAAAATTAGCACAGAGACAAATGATTACAGAAGAAAAAGGGTCTTTACCATAACCTTTCTTCTCCAACTAATAATTTCATGAACTACTGTTTAAGAACTTTTTTAAGTTGCTAAGTGGATAAATATAGGGTCAGAAAATAGAGAGACTAATAGAGCAAAGACGAAATAACCATCATCACTTAACAAACCGTATAAGGAGGACTTAAAAAATGGATTTTTTTTAATCCATTTTTTAAGGGAACTAAACAACTTTGTGGAATCCAGTTATAGGGTTTACTAAGTGTATGTTAACTACACGTTGCATGCACTGAGCATAAAGATCAGTATCTATTATCAACACAATAATAATACTTATGTATGAGTACTAAAATATAACAAACAAACCACTTCACAAAAAGAAAGAATGGTAACTTTTGTAGATGTTTATTTCGAATTTGAGTGTTTGGCTGCAATGATGTTTCAAGACCATTTAAACCACCAAACAAGAACTGACTGCCGGAAGACTAACCCGCCAGCTAATTTGTGGACACCAGAGGCCCAAATTGTTACTTATAAACTGCTTATAGCACCCTTGCTAAAAGCAGTTTATAAAGTGCTAATGTATCATAATAATGTCCCATAAATAAAAAAACACTAATATATGCATGAACAAGCCACTTTAAAAAAGGTGTCACTAAATATAAAGTGCTAATGGAAATGAAGTAAGAGAGAGAGAGAGAGAGAGAGAGAGAGAGAGAGAGAGAGAGAGAGGGACTAGCGGGTACTTTGTAGGAAAAGAGAGGCTAATGGAAAACAAAATGAATGAGAATTTAGAAGGGTGAACTAAGGAGAATAAAATACTGAAAACCAATAGGATGCGAACCTGCACAAACATGGGGCTGCCAAGAGAGTGCAGTGTTACCAACTCAGACAAGATGATCTTTTTACATAAAGGGGCAATTTACATGTAGAACCAATATATTCAGATATTTTCTACATTAATTTTTTTTTCTAGGGGTGGCTGTGACTCCCTCACCCCAAGCTGGATCCGCCTTCTACCTCCGGAGCATCACTGGGGTGTAAAAAGCCAATGTAACTATATTTGGTCTTGCTAGTTCTATAAATTTATGATCTATATATTTTGGTAATAAAAATGACCATTGCAAGACACAGCAATTGGAGGCGAGAGCTTTCGGGTGACAGTTTTTATTTTTGGATATAAGGTTTGGCATCTTACAGAAACTCAGAGCTATGATTTAAAACCCCCATCATTTTGCATCGACCCCAACAGAGAGATAACAGTAGAAAATGAGAATACACCCCAGTAAAAGGTAAAAAGGGAAAACAATGAAGTTTCAACAATGAGTTTTGGAATTTCTTTCAAAGAGCAAATAAAATGGAAAAAGGCAGATATGCTTTGTCCAGGGTCGAAAATAGAATAAACAATAAAAGTAATTGCATTATAGGGGATTTTCAGATATCACGTTTAAATAAAACAAAAAGATTACCAAGCTCTCGTATACTCTTTCCATTTTACTCCAATCCAAAACACTCTATCCTGTGGATGATATTTTGAAGGGAGAGTGACATGTCACGGCAATTGGAGACAAACTTTTGGGTAGTGGTAGGAATAAATCAAGAACCACTGCAAAGCTAGTACTATGAGACCATGAAAATTTTAATTTATTTTGGGACTCAATAGTTTGGCACCCTGCAGAGAACATGTAGGTATTTCAGGGCTACGAGGTAAAAGTCCCACCTCTTTCCATTGAGCCCCAACAGAAAGAGAATGGAATAAAGCATAATATTGCTAAAAGAGAAAATAATACTATCCGACAACTTTTTTCAAAAATGAAATATTTTGCAGAATCCAGAAGATTGGCCAATTGAAATGGAGATCATGCATGATGGACATATAATGCGCATTTATTTGTAGATTACTACTACAAGAGTATAGTCCATATCTTTTTGGTAGAAGTGGAAAAGTGTACTTCTAAACAGATAAAACTCTTATGTAAAAAGTGAAAAAAGTATAGATTTTGCAATGGGAGTTGTGAATATTTATTAATTATAGTGAAAATTTAAACTAAAGGATCAGTGAGTAAAGCATAAAAAAGGCCCAGAATAATGTCTGCAAAGTCTCATTAGAATACAAACTAAAGCAACATACATTCATCATATACCTTTTTTTGACGAGAATCCATAGTTATCCACTTTAATTTCTTGAATAGCAGGTGGGGTCCATTGTTGGTTCGGTGAAGTTTCAAACGGGCTGCTAAAGAACGGTCCCGCACCATCAGGTGTTGAATATTGGTGATCAGATATCTGATTTTCCCTCAGCCAGCTCCTGCTCCCCCTACTATTTGATGACATGGAAGAACCAAACAATTGCATGCTATCGTGAGAACCAGAAGATAGTCCATCAGGCTGAAACTGGAAATTCCATCTCCGAGGAGGGGGGGAAAGAGAGAAGCTTGTATTAGTTCGCCAGTAGGGCTCGTTTGGACCCACCGACCAATCCCTACTAGCTGCAGTTGATCTATCATGTGGCCTCGCAGCCACACAACAAAGAGACCCCGTCTTAGGTACCTTTTGTATAATCCAACAAAATGTATTTTCGGTAGTTTTATCAATTTTCGAAGGAGTGAATGGTCATAATGTATTGAACTTGTGCTTTGCTTTGAGAGTCAGCAATACCAGTCCTCAATACTCAATATTGATGCTCATGCGATAATGATGCTGAAGGTAGGATGAGATATATATTTGTGCCGGCATCAGCTTAGATTTTTCCAGAAAATACCATTTCTTTTTAGTGCCACATAGTGGAGGAACTGGCCTTCAATTTGAGTTACATATAAACTGCAAAAAAGAGGTAAACGTGGATAAAAAGATTCTCAGGTGACATGAACTAACCTTTAATAAGATTTGAACATAAGTACCACGAACTATCATATCATATGCATATGAAACATGCAGCTGCATAATACTTGTGAAGAGTAAAGTAATAAACTAATATTCAATTTGAGCAAGGTGGTTGAGACCCTAGTACACCACCACCAGGATTCGAGTCCTAACAGGTTACCTCAAATGAGGGTAATTGATTATATATAAAAAAATATTCTAAATAAAGGCAAAGCTGATGAGATGAACTTAAGTAACTTGGAAGCTGTAGCAGAAAATCGCTACATAAACAATCATAAAGTACAAAAGCTAAAGTGACCTTTGTATTGTCATTTTCTATTGATATTGAATAAATAATTGCTTTACCAACTGAAATGTACGGATTTAAAACCATGTTTAAATATCTCGACATATACCGGGTTACACACAGGTAACAATTTTTTGCATGATTCAACAAATAATGTGGTTAACGACTCTTGTACTCAAGTGTAAGTGTATATGGAGTACGGACCAGAGCATCCATTGCCTAGCAAAGAATTTACAAGCTGAGTCAGAGGCGGCGAAGTGGGCTGTTTGACTTGTGTGTGTGATGGTACTTAAACATCTTCTTATATGTTCAACTTAGCTTTGGAACTCTTCGACTTTTTAGAATTCTTTACAAATAATTGAAATACACTTATATCCACAAACAGTACATTATAACATATGACCTCCTGACTTTTATGAACTTTCAGTTATAAGTCCATCATTAATCATTTAATTTTGGCCCAACAATATCTGAAAACATATTGGTGGCGTAGCCTTCCCATACGGAAACTGTACCAGGTCAGCTATAGCCTTAAGATCAACAACAAATTCAAATGTGCACCAGATATTTGTATCTATGAGTTTGCGGGGGTAACCACTAAATATTTTCATGATATGAGTTGAAGCTCTTCATAGTCCTATGTTAATAAACTAGTTATCGAGTATATGTGCTACATAAAGTGAAGCAAATCAAATTGTGAAATACGAAATCGTCCCCGAGAGACTCACACCATCAACAACGTTAAATTGCTGACATGTAACTAAATTATATCCAATTAAAGCTAAAACCGCATTTTTTAAAAAAAAAACAAAAAACACAACTGGATTGATATAATCGAAAAGATCTATTAATAAGTACCCAATCGTATCAATACATGCATATACGTATAGGGAAAAGTTACATTTTGTACCTTGTCCTATTTTACCAATCTACGACACTTAAAAAATTGAATACCAGTTTATGACTTTTTATTTCAATATGGATACCCTCGTTAGATTGGTTGCATGTCAGATAGTTGTAAGTTTCCCTTTGGTCCTACAGCTTCTAAAACAGATCCATTTTATCCCAAATTTTCTATAAAGACAAAGAATAAACAAATTTACCTTTCAATAACAAAAATTTCCACCAAAAAACATTATCCGCCGATGTGGCAATGTGTACCATAATTTTTGGTATTTTTTTTTTACAAGCAATGTTCAATTGTTCATTTACTACATGATTGATCCACCTAAACCGCCACACTGTGTAAAGTTTTTGGGTAACTTTTGCGGGTGGGTACGACAACGCTCATTTACAAATACATACAGATAAAAATATGGCAGCATCCATTTGCAGTCAACTACATCTCAATACAGCCTAAGTTTCATAATATATCCCAGTTCATATTCGTACATCAGTTAAGAAACTTCGTTTGTAACTACAAACTTAATATTCAAGTAAGATAAATTATGATAATATTGGGAGCCACCTAAAAGGCTCGGGACCACTAATTCCTCTCTCTTACTCGTTTTCCTATTCCCCCAAGGGCCCAACCGCCATGTGAATAAGAACAAACTTATACTTATAAAAAATTTCTCATTCTGCCATCTAAATAACAAACAAGTATACTTTTATAATCTATCTAAGATTTTAAGCTAGAAAATTATAAGAAAGAAAATAGGGCTTGTAAACAATCATCGGTTTTTCGGATTTTATCTCTACCAACTCAGTACTCTTTTTGCACTTTCTTCTTCTAATATTCCTTGTTTATATGTTGTGTGTTTCCCTAAAGAAGAGAAGACAAAGAAAATGGTGTTTTGATTTGAATAAAAAAGTATGTTGTTTAATATTGAGATTATCAAAAAGGTGTTTCGATCTAAATAAAAGGGAGAGTTATACGGCAATATGGAGTTTCAACTATAAATAAATAAAATAAAGAGCTAAGTTGTTGATTTCAGAGAGATTTTCATAAATATTTTGGGCAGATAATATAATTAAGTAAATGGGAAGATTAATGTTAGGTTTTTATTTACCAATTGAATACTAAAATAGATACATATTGAGGTTTCAAACTAATGTACCTATTTTCCCCAATTCAACAAAACCCTAGATGATAAATAAATAAAACAGCCGCCAATTAAATTGATAACTAAACCAAACAGTAGTTTATTACTTAATTCGCAAACATCAATTTAAACATAAAAAAAATTGGGAAGTGAAATTATTTAATATATGTAAAGATATAGAGTGAGAAATGATCTTACGATATATAGATATATAGACGCTGTAGAGAAAAAGAGAGAGAGAGAGAGCCCTAGATTTTCGGGGAGAGAGCGGCTATATATAATACTCTTTAGTATTCTTTTTGCAGAGTTATTACATGTTTGTCTGTCTAATGTTTGTTTTTAAACATGTTAATTTGATAACTTGTCACTTCAACCCTTATTCTCCTCACCATGTTTAACGCTATGTTGATTTAATGGTTAATTGTTTTAGAGCGTTGGTTTAAAGATCTTAATATAATATAATAATACAAAAATTCTTTTGATGAAAAAAATATAAAATTTACAAAATTATGGTTGTATTTCATAAACTAAAATCCAAAATCCATGTTCATCTTCATTTCAATGCAAACAAACATTTGACAAATATTAACCGAATATTTAACATCTAATTGTTCATGAACATCTAATTTCTTCCAAAACATTTAATAATTAATAATTGAAAAGAAAAAAAACTTTTTTTTTTAAAATATATTTTAATTTAATTATATATTACTATATTGTTAACTAGAATAAATTAGTTCACATATAACTTGTTGATGTGGCACTCGTGGCAGAGTAAAACGTCTTAAATTTGGGCTTTTGTCTACGTGGCAATAAAATGTGACTACTTATCGGCGGAAATCTCACACATACGCATGCCGCTCTAAAACAGTATTTGTTTATTCTAAAAAAAAATGTTACTTTTCATTTAATATTTTTCTTAGAATAATGTGATATTTGAAAAGACAAAAATACCCTTGAAACGTAATAGAAAAAGAGTCACGTGGGGTCATGTGACCTAACTTCCGTAACATAAGTTAAAAAGGAAAAGAAAAAAAGTGTTACAAAATCGAAAATTTAAAAGGCTGGTATGTAAAATCGAAAAAAAGTGTATAAATTGGTGTATTAAAGTATAATTTGCCCGACAAAATATGCAAGTTATTATGAATAAAAGTCAACCAAACACACCCTTGCAAAAACAATAAATCAGTTATAAAAAAAACAAAAAAAAAATTGATATTGTGTTTCGGCCTTAAAATAAGAAAAATATGCTCAAATAATAAAATTTTATGCTTAAAAGCCATAACCAGACATGTAAAGTTAATGTGCACTTTCCAAGAGGAAAATGAAAGGTGTGAATCGGTCAAATTACAATTTGGTACACCAACGTTTGCACTTTTATACACCAACGTTTTAAAATGTCGATTTAATACACGAACGTTATACTTTTTGTACGATTTAGTACACCTCCATCACTTTTTTGAATGGAAAAGTGACATTTTACCTAATTACGCTCAATGAAGTTGAGTATTTACTGCACCACATCATCATTTATTCAACTCATATAATTTATTACAGGAAGACCCTCATAGTTTTAGAACAAATACAACATGGTATTTACATTTATAATTGTACCATGTTATATAAAAACAATTGATAAATAATTATATATATCTTCAAATTTTTGTTTAGTCATTCAGTTACATATTTATATAAATAGATATATACCTTTAAAAAAACATTTTTCTCTCTTCCTCTACCGCTCCACGCCTCCACACAACTAAGTTTCTTCTTCTCCTTCCTCAAAAACCCTAATTTTTCATTCCGCTCATTCTTACCCTTCCCAACATCCGCCACACCTCCCCTTCGCTAACCTACAACCCTAACCCAATTCTTAAACCCTTCCTAACCTCCCCATCCCTCCTATGTATATGTATATATATATGTGTGTGTGTAAGTATCCGTTTTATGTTTATATGTGTACTCCGTATATATTATCTATCTATCTATATATGTATACTAGTAAAATTCTGTGGGATGCGTAGTGGCATAAATCTTGTAATATATTTTATTTTGAACATAATATTCATATTTGGTATCATTTATTATAGTTATGCAGGTTAAAACGAATTGTTAATTAATTTAGATTACATACGTAATTAGAAAAATATAGTGAGAACAATTTGTTAATTAATTAGATTAGGTATATTGGTAATTATTAAAACATAGTGAGGGTATTTTTAAAAAAATTGGACAAAATTGAGCAGTCTCATCTATTTTGGGTTGGCTTATTATAATAAAATGATGTATGTATTTATGTTTGTTTAAATAATAAAAAAACACTTACTTTTTATCTTATATTTTGTTGAAGATAACATGAGGTTTGAAAAGACCAAAATGCCGAAGAAATCTAAACCGCCCACGACGAGCAAGTGCCTAGGAAGCCACTTCATAGTTATATGTGTACTTTCACATGTAAATATACTTCACATGTATATGCGTATACACTTCATGTTTGTATTTTTCAAAACTCATGAGAATGTATACATTATAAGTATTAGTGAACCTGTCCACGCGATGCATTGGTCTGACGGTAACCTATATTCATATATGCTAATTAAATCGAATATAAAATTGACAACCATAAAATTGAAATCACATAAATTAATAACAATAATATTATTGGGAAAAAAGAAAGTTTTCATACATGGAATAGTAAAAAATTGGAGAGATATGGAGAGAAGAGAAAATAGAAGATGAGAGAAACCTAAAATAGACAAATGAATTTGAAAGTGGGATGACAGTTAACGTAACATAACAGTTTTATTTAGTATTTATTTTATTTGTAATTTGTGTAATTGAAAGGGTTTTTTTGTAAATAATTGTTTCAAAACTTCATAAGAGGTATTGACATAAAGTAACAGTATAAATATTCGCTCCACGAGCATGTGTATTTACAGCATTTATATATGTCATTGTGTATACACATTACAAGTACATGTGCATATACTTTTAGTGGAAACTAACAACTTATATACACAACATTTCATTGATGTTTTACTGTTCAAATTTCCTCAACTGATATACACACAATACAGTTCAATGATTATATATAGTTCACGCTGTAAATTATATACCCTCTCACATGTATATATGGGTACGCACTTCACATGTATGAGTTGTATGGCACATACGTGACACAGATGAAATCATCCAATAAAATATTGTATGAACGTATCACAAACAATTGTATCTAATGTAACACGGTTATATTAAGAAGTATAAGAAAATACTCTAATTGTTTCAATATTCGTAGAAACAACATCACACAAAACCGTTCTTAAGCAAATCACACTAATTTAGATAGGTATATACAAATAGAACACATATATAACTCAAAATAGAAGAGTGACTTTAGATCAGTAGATACATGTGAAACTCAAATTGTGATGTATACGTACAAATACATGAATTCATAAAACAAAATAGAAGAAACGAAACGCTCTAGACTACCATATTCGTCATCGTCGAAATAAAAACTCTAAAATCGTTGTCATAAAGCTGAACAAGGAGAGAAATAGATGATGAGCGAAGGATTAACATAATTTATTTTTTTAATTAGTTTAGTAATTCTATATAGTAGGACCTATCGAAAATGGTTCTAGCTCAACATCAATATGACTTATCAAAAAGAATTAAACTCCCCTCTTGATCTACCGAAACAAGTTTTAAAAGTTAGACCTAGTGTCCACTTTTCCAAAAAAAATTACCATTTAGATAGAGTTGGGTTGCCAAAATGATTATGATCTTGCTGCTTTAGTACACCCTGCTCGTGATGAGGTTTAAGTTAATTAAAATAAAATAAAAAATTACAAATGTATGTGTTTCTTTATTCAGAAAAATAGATCATGGAAACATTTTCCGAGACAATAGTGCTTTTGTTTCGCTGAAAAATATGTTTTTGAAAAAAAAATATTTTCTAGAATCGAAGGAAAACTAAGGAATTTTTCTTTAAAATTGTCGAGAAAATATTTTCCGGAAACAAGTGTGGCCATAAGTTATGGTCCATAAATTTGCTAGTAAAAAGTTAACCTGTTTCAACTGAATTTCAAATCGTACTGAAAAAGTAAGATGCATACAAAAGTTACTTCTATTTTTCTTCTAAAAGAAATAGCTTTAATGTCTAAACAACACTTGTACATCAAGAAAATTCTTGCAAGTGCAAATTTTATAATACATTAGCCATAATAAATAAAAGTAACTTATTGCAATTCTATTAAGTTGAAATTCCATTAGTTGAGTTATTCTATGTACTAGGACCCATGGGCGGAACCAGAATGGTTTTTTTTTTGGTCGTGGTATAAAAAATATGTCGAATAAAAAATAAAATAAATAAGATCTAATACAAAAATAAAGAATTTTTTCTATGTTTAATATAACATAAAATAAATATAAAGTTAAAACAAATGATATTGGACAATAAAATAATTTTTTTAGTAATATTATTTGGGAAAATATAATGGTCATTTACGAAATTTGATAATTTCAAGATAAAAAACAGAAATTTTTAGAAAAAAACAGATAACATGATTTGAACTCCTAACATTCCACTCATTTAAAGTCAATTTTATCACTAAACCAACAACTATTTTGTTTAAGTAGAGAGATTATCAATGCATATTTCTTAAAAAAATTTAAATTACATATAAAAAAAAATTGAAAATAGCCACCGGATGGCCGTTGAAAATGATTTTAGCTCAGCATCAATATGACTTATAAAAAAAATTAAACTCCCTTCTCGATCTAGCGAATCAAGTTCCAAAAGTTAGACCTAGTGTCCACTTTTCCAATTTTTTACAATTTAGATAGAGTTTGGTTGCCAAAGTCATGATCTTTGTGCATTGCTATACCCTGCTCGTGATCAGGTTTAAGTTAATATTTATAAAAGAAAAAATTACATCTCTATTTCTTTCCCCATAAAATAGATGCTGAAAATATTTTCCCAGTTGTCTTTGCTTTTCATTCGCTGAGAATTATGTTTTTCAAGAATATATTTTCCTGAATTGGAAGAAAACTAAGGATTTTTTTTTTTAAATCGTCGAGAAAATATTTTCCGGAAACAAATGTGACCATAAGTTATGGTTTTCCTAGTAAAAATTTAACTTGTTTCAAGTGAATATCAAATCGTACGGAAAATGTAACTTCCATAAAAGAAGCTACTTATATTTTTTTCTTTTAAAAGAAGTATCTGAAGACTTAAATGTCTAAATAACTTGTAAGTTAAAATGTTATTTATTATTTAGCTTATTTATTTATTTATTTTCAATTTATTTTCAATTTTATTATTATTATTTTTTTTGTATATTTTGTTATTGTTTATGGCATATGTAGCTAATTGTAAATAAGTATATGTAGTTAATTGTAAATAAGTACACATAAGTAAGTTTTTTGTAATTAAGTTTATTGATATGTATTTATTTGTAAGTCTCCCAAAAATAAAACTATTTACTGACAAATGTTTTCAAATAAAAATATTTTTACATACAAACTATTTACCATAAAACTAACAGAGTAGATATTAAGAAATATTGACAAAAAAGAAAGAAAATAAAAGATATTAAGAAATAGATAATATTACCAAAGCATACAACTTTTTTAACCTAATTACCAAAAACTAAAAATCAAAACTTTTATTCACAAAATATACAACTAAAAAAAAAAAAAGCATATCCACCATTATCACCACTCTATTTCTGTGTTTCTCTTCCTAAAACTATTTTCCTTCGTTTATCTCTCATATCTCTTATTTTCTCTATATTCACCTTTCTTTCCGTTGTCTCTCTTCAACCGTGTATCTCTCTTCGGATTTTCCTCAAATTTAGTAACATTTGAGAAAAAAATGGGTTTTGAAAAAAATAGGGCAATTAGACCGAATTTTATATAAAAATGGATTTTTTTTGGGGTTTATGAGTTAATTTACAAGGTCAGATTACTCATTAGAGTTTCCAAACTCATCGAATCGAAATTCAGCAATTTTTCTAGGGTTGGGATCGGTTTGGTTCGGTCTGCCTATTTTTTCAAAGATAAAACCGTACCGAACCGAACCGGTACGCTATTTTCGTCTTGATTTCGGTTCGGTTTCGATTCGAACCGGTTTTTAGGACTCCAGGCGAATTTATCAGTGTTGTTGAGGAGGAATGCTTTCAACTCCTCGGATTCCTGTTTTGGAAGGTTGTCGCCGAGGAGGAAGTAATGCTCCTCGTCCATATCAGGAATATACACCTTCCTGAGTGTCTCTCCTACTTGTTCTTCGACCACCCTTTCGGTTTTGAATATTTGGTTGATCAGCTTCTTTGTGTTGGTGGGTTGTTCCACAGGGCTTCGTTGTTTTTGGAGAGTCGCGGTGATGTCTTCGCAGCGTCTTGAATCTTCTTGACATCCTCTGGCTGTCTCGATCGCTCCCCTATCATTTGGGTATTTGACCTTTTGGTGATAGGTTGAGGGTATGGCCTTCATGGCATGTAACCAAGGTCGGCCCAATATTGCGTTGTGCCCGGAGTGGTCATCGACCACTAAGAACTCCACGGGAACCGACATGGACCCTGTTGTGACACTGAGGACGATCTTACCCAACGGTTTGGTCGTTTCGGAGATGAATCCGATCAGTGTGACATCGGTAGGCTGTAGATCTTGCAGCTTGAGTTCCATCTTGTCGAAGAGCTCCTTGTACATGATATCACAAGAGGCTCCTTGGTCGACAAGTACCCTGCTGACTGTGTCTAGGCCGATTTGAACACGGAGGTTAATGGCATCTCCGTGGGGGTAAATCACCCCTTCTTCGTCAAGATCCGAGAAAGAAATGGGCGGATGTCGTCGTGGTGTGCATTTTCGTTTAGAGGTCGACGCATGTGATGTCTTGGCTACTTGGCCAAAGTGGGCCAGCTGCCGTTGTCATGATCGTTCCCCGCCTGGGCCCTTGGGTCGTGACATATGAACGACATTGATCGTTTTGCCTTGCCGGTTGTCAGATCCCTCGATGGCCAGTTGTTTGCCTTTATTCCCAGCTCCTTTGATGAACTTGGCTAGGTATCCTGCATCGCCCCACTGGTTCATTCTCCATCGCAGGTTACGGCAGTGCTCAGTGAGATGGCCGTGATCCTCGTGATATGCGCAGAAGAGCTTGGAATCTCTCTGATTGGGGGGAGAGATGATCGGTTGTGGTCGGGAATACCAACTTTCCCTGCATATATCCTTGAGGATATCTTCAGCAGACAGGTTGAAAGTGTATCGCAGCTCGACCGGTCCGAAAGTGTTTCGGTGTTCCCTCTCTTGGGGCCGAACCTGTTGAAATGGCTTGGGTGGCATCGGGTAGGCGAGCTGGAGCGGTTTATGTTCGTTGGTCGGTGTTGGGTATGCGATCTGGAGCGGTTTGGGCTCTAGTGCTCGTGGTCGCTCTCCCCTGCTATGGACCTCGGGCTCTTTGCCCTTTCTGGTCGGTTGGAATGCTTCTCCCTGGTTATTTCTAACTCTTTTGCGACCCACCTGTGCCTCGCGGACCGACTCTCTTCTCGGTAGAGTCCGGTTGAGGAAACGCAATTCGTCGTTTTTATCGGTGAGGTGGGTACAATAGGCTAGCAGGGAGTCAGTGGTTGGGAAGTTTTTGCCTATGAACTTCCTTCTCGCCCAATAGCCATTAGGGATGGAATTGATAAAGTTTTGGATGGCTATATTATTGGCATATCGTGGAATCTGGTTTGCTACATCGATAAAACGTATGCAGTAATCGTTGAGCCTTTCATTTGGCATCATCGTCATTTTAAGAAGGGTTTCGATACTAACCTTCTTTTTCCGATGAGCAGCGTATCGGGTGGAGTACGCTCTTAGCAGTTCTGCCCAGTTTCTAATGGAGCCCCGTGGTAAGTTATGATACCATGATGAAGCCTCTTGACCCAAGCTGTTTTTGAAAAATTTGCACATCAGTGCATGGTCATCACTCCACAGTTCCATCTTCGTCTTGTAGTGCCTCAGATGGTCGATAGGGCAACTCTTCCCGTCATAGAGCCTGAATTCGGGGATGACGAATCCCATAGGATTGCGGTACCACGTGATCTGTTCAGCACACGGGGTTTCTTGGCATACATTCCAAGCCTGTTGGAACGCGTCATCCGTGACTTGGTAGGGGGGAGGGTATCCTCCCTGATGTGGTGGTGGGCCATATCCCTCCCCGATCCTGTATTCGGAATATCTATCGTCCTTCGTGTTTGTGTGGACACGTTCCATATGAGTGTTCGGATGGACGATAGTTATTGGGACATTGCCCCCTTGGTGGGGGACTCTTGTATCGGGTCGCCGACCCGCTGCCTCCAGGGCGGCCCTGTAGGCAGAATCTTCCACTTCATGGCGTGGGTCTTTGTCGGGTTGGATAACTGGCAATACGATGCCGGCCGCTGTCATGGCCGTCATGCATGCCGCCAGCTGAGCTTGTAGCTGGGTGTAGTTCCTTTCATCGGCTAATGGAACGACATGTTGTACCTCCACTGTGGGTGGTGTAATCATCCTCGGAGAATTAGTCGGCAGTCGGGGCGACTGTCCGAGTACATGATCCTCGGGCATACCAAACTGATGGGCCTCGTCCGTTTGTAAACGAGCACCGGAGTTGACCGAGGCCGTAGGCAAAGGGACTCTTGAGCTCGGCCCTGCTTGGGACCCGGTTAAGCGTTTTCGTGCACGCCTTAATACGGGCACGTCTTGTTCGTCCTCCGAGGACGAAAGGTGTTCGTCGACAATCCCTTCGATGAAATGTCGGGGTGGTTCGACCGGTTGTTCTTGGTTGACGTAGGAGGTTGTTGGTTGGTTTCCGGATTGGATAGCTTCATATCTGTCGCGGATAGCGAGTAGATCGTCGAGGTCTTGTTGGCTAATTTGCGTGTTTTGGTTATTGGTCTCTACTATCTCGGGATGGGTTTCCTCTACATTGGTAACCATTGTCGCTCGTCTGGCAGAGTATTGGTATTCGAATTCTAAACTAGTTGGGAACTAGATGATTCCCGGAGACGGCGCCATTTGATAAAGCCATAACTTTGGTCGGTCGCGTTAGGCTTTTCAACAATGATATAATGATAAATCAACCGTGAATAAATGATATTTCCTGATCTTTATTATTGCTCGGATTATTGTCCTTGTTCGGACTATTACATTTGCTCGGATTAGTATTTCGGCTTTACAATTATGCTCGATATAACTATTTAATCTCTCGTCTTGATCTTTCTCCTCTTTTATTCGGTGCTCGGCTGTCTTTTCTCGGTTTATTTCTCGAAGTGATATGCTTTGGTTAGTTTCTCTCTTTTCTTAACTTCTCTCTATATTTTTTGGATAGATTTTCTGGTCCTTTTCTAGGAGGGGTAGTTGGCTATTTATAGGCAACTGCGCCTTCTAGGATATTGACAAATGTCTTAATCCCAGGGATTTTTCAGACAAGGGTCCCCCTTTGATTGGGCTTGGGCTTTTGGGTAGTAGCACCTCAATTCCTATAAAAAGTATGAGATGACCCATTTAAGCGTTGGATACCCATTTATAAAGTGAGTTGATTATGACCCGAATAAAATATTCGGGTCTGATTTTTATGTTCTATCAAGTGCTCCCTGACTTCCTCGGCGTGGTTTCCATGTCGGGGGAGTCATGTTCGGTTTGTCGAGAACGTTACTTCGGTCTTGTTTTTCCCAATGCTTCATCGAGAAACGCAATAGACTCGTGACGGTTCCCAGGGGGGCACATTTAATGTTTTCTATCCTAATATCTTTCTTCGAGGAAAACTCCTATAAAGGGGGTGTGCTCCCTCCATAATTAGGCATTTTACTACTAATTTGCCCGTGACATAATGGCTTCTTCTGGTTCTACTGGTGAGAGCTCCTTTAATTATATTTCATATTTAGAAACGGAAATCAAGAAATCTCGTACCGCGAATAAGAAACTCGTGGCCAAGGTTTCAAACTACAAGAAAAGGTTGTCTGACATGGATTCCGATCATCATGTGACGATGGCCGATCGAGATTGGGCCTATGAGCATATAAAGAAGCTCGAGGCTAATCTGGCTAAGCAGAAGGCAGCAAAAAGGGCCTATAAGTTTGCCTTCAAGGAGTTGCATGCTCGGTCCAAACCGAGTTCGGATGACGATGAAGAAGGCTCTTCCTCGAAATAATTAGTCTTTTGTAATTTCTGTCGTAATTTCTCTTGAATGGGGAGTCTTCTCCTCAGTTGTAATCGAAGTTTTTGGAATTAATAAAATATTTTCCTTTCCTTGTTCTTGTCTGTTTATCTTCTTGATGTCTTTTTGGATGACTTTAATTGGATTTGGAACTGTGGTTAATTCGCCTTTAATGCTCTTGGGAAGTTCAAGAGGTTGTATTTATTCGAGATGACCTTTGACCTACTCCTTGTTTCTTCTTATAAAAGGGGACTGTCCCAGTATTTTTTATGCAGTTCATTCTTTATTAACGAACAAATGGCTTCTCCTCTTGAAAAGTATGGTGACAACCTTCCTGAATACGTTGCCCGTCTGGAAGAGGAAGTTCAGAAGGTGCGTTATCTCGAGAAGAGGGTTGCCCGGCTGTCGGTGGAAGCTCGTCGGGCCGCCGAACTAGACGAGCGATTGGATGCCCTAGAGAAGGAGCACCAGAGGTCTTTGCTCGACAGTATTCGTGCTCGTGCCCGGATCAAAGAGCTCGAGGCCTCCAGAGATAGGCAGCTTGCTTCCAAGAGGGCTTACAAATTGGCCCTTAAGGAAGTGTATGCTCGGTCGAAAAGGAAGCCGAATGACGAAGCGGGCCCTTCTATGAAATGATTTTATTGTTTTCATTGTATTTCCTTTTTGTGCTTCTTCTGTAACGAAGTATCAACCAATCAATAAAGATTTCTTTTTCTTGTTTATATCTGAATTACTTTCCCAATGCAATTTATTTTGACTGCGCACGCTTGTGGCCTCATTAATGCTTTTCTTGGGCCTGACGTTTGATCTTATCCATTGGACCTTCTTACTCTTTATATCTAGGGATTATTAGGATTTCTTGAGCCTTGTGCATAGAAAATCCTATTCACCAGAGTTTTCTTGAGCCTTGCGCAAAAGATCTGGGATATTTATTTGAACCGCTGCTCTTCCCAAAAACGACGCGTGTTTCAATGCCATTATTACTTACTCCCTTTAAATATTGGTAAGAATCCAAACGTTTCTTGAACAGGAGTGGCTTTTAATTACTCACGCTCTTTAGAGTCTTTTGGGAATCCAAACGTTTTTCTTGAACAGTCACCTCTTTTGAGTGCCATCGCTTCTGAATACCCATTGGCGAATGGTTGCGACTCTCAATCCCAGCCCTCATACAATTGATCTATAAATACCTGCTTACAGCATGGTTACATCCACACTTCTCATCATATTATTTTCCCCCATATATAGACCCTCATCTTATAATTTCCCTAAGATGTCTGGTCCTTTCACCCAATCAGCATTAGCTTTGCAAGTGGAGGCCTTTGAAGCCTCCTATAACCATGTACAAAGGCTGTTGAGGGATGCCGAGGAGGAATTGAAGGTGATGCGTTATCACCATACCGAGATGGTTCGGGAATTAACTTGGCTAAGATCCGAACTGGCTTACTGCCGACGTGCTCGTCAGGCTCTAGTCGAAGAGAATGAGATGCTAAGGGGGAACCCGACACTGAGGGACAGGGATGTCTCTGCCGGGCCCTCTCATCGATACCGATCGACTTCCCCCTAACCTTCCCCCTTCTTTTTTTCTTTTTCTCTGCTCTTCCTTTCTCTTTCTTCTTACTTTTTCTTTTTGGCGTCTCCTGCTCACTTAGTCAGCTGATATAGTTGATCCTTTGCCTGATCTTCTGTACTAGCTATTCTCGGATGTAATAGATCTTTTCGGATGTAATAGGTTTTATCTCGGATGTAATAGATTTTCTTTTCGGATGTAATAGGTTTTTATCTCGGATGTAATAGACCTTGATGTAACAGACCTCGATGTAACAGACCTCTATGTAATATTGTCTATTGATGTAATGAACAATGATGTATTCCATCTTCATTAATGAAAAGTATTTTTGCCCTTTTCTTTTTGCCTTTCTTTTTATATTGTACCTGTGGTTTGTTGTTTGTCTGGGATCTAGATCTTTGAATATCTCGTCTTTATTTCTTCTGCACTGTAGTCTCAGATGTCAATAGATGTCCCCGTCACTGTCAAACATATGTGCATGCTCCCTAGTAGGTCAGGAAATGTACATGCCCCCCAGCATGTCAGGAAATATGCAATTTCCCAAGCAAGGTCATAAAATATCGTACTCTTCGTTCTATAAGTACTTCTCTTTTCTTTGGTAGTTTATCATCTCTTTTTTCTTTTTGCTTCTCTCTTCCTTAGCCCTTTATTTTCTTCCGTACTAAACAATTTCCCAGAATGTCTGGACCTGTGGTGAGATATCATGCTCAGATGAAGGGCTTGGATACTGAGGTATCTCGGGTCCGCCGTCGGATGGCAAGGCTTGAGAAAGAGTATGGCGTTTTGGCCTTGAGCTTGTTCGGCTCTTATCCCGAAGAGACGGTGAAGTGGACCGAGATCTCGGCACTGAGTCGCCAGCTCGATCACTTGTTGCTGCAGAGAAACCATCTGGCCAACTCCTGGTATGATGCCGAGGAAATTTGGGACCATTCTCAAGATGAGTTTGACAACTCTCCTCAAGGCCTAGCTAACATAATGGTAAAGAATGCTCGGCTCGTGGAATGCGTCAGGGTTCTTACTACGGAAAACAACAGGATCTCCTCGGAGAATGACGATTTGGTCGCCATGAACGATTCCTACCAAGCTCGGTTGAATTGTTCTGCTCGTTTTGCTTTCTCTCGGTCTGGCAGTTCTGTTTTTCCACCCATTGATCCTTAGATTGGGCTGGTTTTCTTTTGTATTTCCCCTTTTGCCATTTGTGTTTTATCTTCTGTATTTGATGAATCAGTTGTATCTTTTCGTGTCTCGTGCCTGTCTTGTGAACCATTGTAACGCTTCGTATTTTGTGCCTTTTGATTCTCTATAAATGCTCCCTATTGCCTGTATCTCATTATCAATTTCTACCTCTCTCTTGTTTTATAATTTGCTTTTGCGTGAGATGGCTCCCATCACTAGGTCTGCCTCCAAAAAGAAAGCCCTTATGGAAGAGGAGCCTACCTTTTTGCTACCTCGTCCCCCTGGCTTTGGGGAGGAGGATTTGACTCCTCTTCAACTAAAAGAAATTGAGATGTCATGGCTGAAACATGATCTCATGTGTGCTCGGACTGAAGCGAGGAGGTTTAAACAATATTGGGACGAGGAGGGCACTGCTCGTTTCAAGGCCGAGCAAAAATGCGAGTCTCAGTCTTACGCCTTGAAACAGGCTGAGATGGCGATTTCTCGTTTGGTTAGGGAGAAAGAGCGTCTGGAGGAACTTTTGGCGAAGAGGGATGTTGCTATGGGGGATAGTTCGAAAAAGTAGGATGGGTGTATTTTCTTTTTCTGTTGTATTGTTTGTGTTTCCCCCTTTGTGGATGAATAAAACTTGTCTTGCATTTGATTCTGTCCTATTTTATTTCCTGTTTGCTTCTCTTTTATGTTTCTGATCATACACCGAACAATATGCCCGGTTATCCGCTCCTCTTTTATGTTTCTGATAATACACCGAACAATATGCCCGGTTATCCGCTCCTCTTTTATGTTTCTGATAATACACCGAACAATATGCATACACCGAACAATATGCCCGGTTATCCCCCCGGAGAGCGTTGTTAGACTTGATGCTCCCTGCCATCAAGCTAGAAACGGTCTTCGTCCACTTTGTTCGGTGTGCCCTTGTGTTAAGGATTGGTTTGGGAGTCGAGGAACTTTAATCGGGGGATATTCTCGGTGTGATAGTAGTGGTAGCGTATGTGAGAAGCTTTTCGTGGTAGGGTCCACTGGCCGTTTATTTAGGTCTAATGATGTGAACTGCCTTGGGTAGTGGGATACGCGCTGACGTGGCGAAATCTGGAGCGTGTATATGTTAAAAAGAGCAGCGGTTGTTGACTTTCGTATGGTTGGAAAAAGGTAAACCTCTGTTACACGAAAGGACGGTTATTATTTTATTCCTTTTGTGACTCCACTCCTTTTTATTGTGCCAAGTAATCCTGTTTATTTTTATCAGAGAATTCGCTGAAGAAAATATCTTTCTCTCTCTAAAGCATATTCTTCCCGCCAAAAAGGAAAAGAGTTCGGCCGCTTGATCTAGGGTTTCGTGGTTTTGTTGGAAGACTTTCTGCTGTTCGCGCTTGCTTGCTCATAATGATTACTGTAAGTGATTTTTTGTTCTCCCCCCTTCCCTCTTTTAGGAGTTGTATTTGATTTGTCGTTGTGGTCATAGGTGTGTCGTTGGTATATGGTTCAGGTTATCTATATATGTCTGATGATTCTGATGTAATGTGCGTGGGGGGGGGGGGGGTGGTGGCTTTCGTTCTATTGATGTGGTTCTGGTTTGTGTATTTGGTTAGTATATTGATGGACTTTTGATGATCTTTGTATAGGAAATTTTGACCCAAAGTGTGGCCCAAGTTGGCACATTCGTGGAGAAGGATTTTAAAGAACTCGCCGGAATACCTGACAACATACATATCCGGCTTCCTATTTCTGACGAGGAGGTGCTGGGATTTGTACCTGCCGGCGAGGTGGCCGTGCGTTCTTCGGCATTCTTCACTGGGGGTCTTCGACTGCCCTTTACAAACTGGGTGGCTTCGTTCTTTGAGGCCGTCCAAATTGCTCCGGCCCAACTGGCCCTAAATGGTTACCGTACTCTGAATGGTATCCAAAGGCTATCGGAGTTGTCCGGAATACCGATTGAACTGAAGGACGTCTTTGGAGTCTATAGTCTGAGCTTTGAGCGTCGCAGCTCGTATTTGAAGACTCTGCGTGCCTTTTGCCGGCTCGTTATCGGTTTGCCGGATACCAATAAAGAGCGTAATCTTGGTATTGTAATTGCTTCCGGTGCATGGGGTTGTGCGGGACACCAGATTTCTGGACCGGCGACCAATGCTCCCATCATGCCAGACCTCGGCGCCCCCAATGTAGAGGCTCTGTTAGCTCTTTGGAAATGGTGGGGGCCTGGACCTACGCCGGATCCTGCGAGTCGTACGGCTCCCATGTTGCTCGGTTACCCTATGGGGTCGGCGACCAGGGGAAATCCTGCACCCGAGATCCCCAAAGAGCCCGAGGAGGAATTCTTAAAGGTGGTCCAGGCTCGATGTGCTACTCGGCTTAGGAAAAAAGCCGTTCGTTCTAAGCGTCGTGCAGCTGACCCTGTCGTTGAAACAACGAAGAGGGCTAGGGGAACCGATACATCGGTTACCGAGGAAGATGCTAATGTTGGCTCGGGCGAGGGGGTGTTTGCCGCTGCTCAAGGGGATACCGCCGAGGATGCCTCTGCTCCGGGCGAGGTATGTGTATATGTATTATGATTTTCTTGTCTTTTGGTTGTTTGTCATTTGGTTCGCTAATGCTTTGCTTTATTAGTCATCTTGTTTCAGCTACTGACTTCTCCATTGGTTACCCTCGCTCTTGCCCGGTCTATGGGTATTATTGTGTTTCAGGGGTCGGTCGACGATGTATTCGGATATATGAACCTCTTGACGAACATGGGAGAGGGTACGATGACTTTGCCGGTCATCTCGCCTATCCCCACCGAGGGTCCGATAGATTTGTCCGTGTGCTCGCCCCTCCGTAATGAGGAAGAGATCGAGCATAGGGCCCCTGAGATTGAGCAGTTGGAGGAGGACGTGGGGGTGGAGATGGAAGGCAGCGAAGAGAATGCCGGGGATGTTGTGACGGGTGTCGAGGATGAGGCTCTCGACGGATCTGAGAAGGGGTTGGTTGACGGGGTTGCAATGACCCGGTACATTGACCGATGTAGGGGTGAACTGCTGGATCAACCGAGAACGCTGAAGATGGGGTATACGGCTCTGAAACCCCTTGTGTTCAAGAATGCAGAAAAACTATCTGCCCAACCTACAATGTCAGTTATAGAGCAGGCCCACGCGGATGCGCTGAGGGTACGTGGGGCTCGTATTGCACTATATAGGTTTGGTACTTGTATTTTATTTGGAAACTAATGTGTTGAAGTGCAGATTGCTGTGAGTGCCGTGGCGCTACGAGATCAGCTGGGAGCTCTAGGGGCTGAGAAAGAGAAGCTGGTGGCCGAGAAGGATAATCTGGTGGCCGAGAAGGAGAAATTGGTCGCCGAGAAGAAAACCCTGGGCGAGAATTATGACAAACTGTCGGTGGACTTCCTGCACCTGACCGAGGATGTCGAGAAATTGAGGGTGAAAAAAGAGAGCATGGCCGCTAAGTACGGCGAATTAGAGGAGGAGAACTTGCTCATGGCTGAGGACGTGGAAGCCGAAAAGGCGAAGGTGTTGCCCTGAAAACGGCACAGGCGGAGGAGCGGAAAAAATTAGCGATGATGGCCAACTTTTCTGTATACTGCGCTCATGTGCGGGCGCTCAATTTTGCGAATGTTCCTCTGTCGGATAGGGCGTGGTCGGAGTTGGTGTATCCGTGTCCGCATGGTGCACCGCCGAAACCCTTGGACTGGGCGAATCTTCGTGAAGAAGAGCTTCCTCGGCTACCGGGGCAGACAATTTCGACAGCGCTGCGTCCTCACTCTATGTCGACCGCGTCCACTCCTCGACCGGATGCTACTGTTGTTCCCCCACCAGCATCTCCTCAGGTGGAACCTTGACTATCTTTCTAGCATTGTGTAATTTTTATTTTTATTTTTATTTTATTTTATTTTATTTTTTTATTTTTTTTTTTATTTTTTTTTGGTCTCTTTTGTATCTAGAAACAGATTCTTTTGGGGAAGTGATAATATAGGTGTTGTGGTTTCTTTCTGTTGGGCTTGCTTGGGTTAATTTCTTTTTATGGTCGTCATATTTTGAAGGATATGAAAACAAAATATTGTTAGGTACCAAATAACCCCCTTGCCATGGTGGTCTGGACCTCGCCTAGTCGTAGTGTAGGTGACGTAATGGAGGATTTGGAAAGGTCTAACGCGTCCCTTACCGCGAAATTGACTTGTGCCTATCAGGAAATCGAGGGTTTGAATATTCATATTTCCAACCTGGCGATCCGGTTACGTGATTTGGGAGAGAAATTTAGTAAAAAGACCGCCCATTATACGGCAAATAAGGGTAAAGCAAAGGAACTTCTCAGTGCCCTACGACGTTCTCGTGATGAAGCCCGAGGTCGTGTGATGAGCTTGAGCTTGGTCCTTGGGGCCGTTTTCGAGGACGCGGATCTGCTGCTATCCTTTGCCAAAGCGTATTGGGCCCGAGCTCGCGCCTTAGAGGTGCTGGAGCATATAAAAGGAATGAGTGGTGTGTCCCGGGCAGAGCGCATGGTGGATGCGAAGGCCGGGGTAACTGAAACCACTGTTGTCTTGAACCGAATCGAGGCGGTCATTCGTGAGCGTTTGGGGACGCAAATTAATTCATTGCGAGATATTCATTTTGCCGATGTAGTAGAGGCTTCGGCGTCTGTTGAGGGGTTGTCGGATTAGTAAAATAGCTTGTTTTGTTGTTTTCTTTGTAGCTTGTATAAAAAAAAAAATTAATAAAAAAAAATAATAAATTCTCTCGCTTCTCTTTTTTTTTTTGGTAGCTTCTTTCTTTTTTTTTGTTTTTTTTGTTTATTCATCTCTTCTCGTTCGTCTCCCCCCCTCTTTTTTTTTTATAGGCACATGCTACTATGTCGCACCAGGCTGGTTCTCCATGCCTAGTTAACCCGGGGTTAGGACCTACTGGTGCTGCCCGGGACGAGGTCTCCTCTGGTGCGGCTAGTGAGGTGCCTGACAGGTGGCCCTACATTGTTTTGATGAGCAAAAATGTCAAATTGACCGACCAATGTGCTCGACTGCGGACCAAGCTGAAAACCCAGGCGGCCTCTTTTCGAGAATACGTTCGCCGTGCCGAGCATGCTGTTGAGGTTCAGGAGCGTCGTTTGGATCGATATTGGCGTGCAAAGGGCGAGTACTTCGGCAAATTAAAGTTGCTTGTGACCAAGGCCAACGTGTTGGTGAAGTATTTTCGTTTGTCCCGCGCCAGATACGATGCTTCCGCAGCTGTGATTGAAGCTCGCCGTGACCTCTCCTTTGACGATGATCGCCGTAAAGCGGCCTCGGATGCTCACGAGTCCGCCAAAGAAGCCGAGTTCAACGCGCGGCTTCAGACGCTGACTTGTGTTGGGGCTCATACGACCAATTTTGATGCCCTCATTTCTGAGGAGCGTTTTGATGGTGATGAGTCTGATGGGTACACAACGACGGATGACGAAGAGATTGAGCTCGGTCAATTACCGTCGTGCTCCTCCTGCAGTAGCTCTTCTTAAATGAATCTCTTTAGTGTCGTTGATCTTCTTGTTGCCTCCGTAATGCGGGCGAGGACTATATATGTGATTTCTTTATTCCTGTTTTGTACCTTTCCATTGCCGTATTGCTATTTAATTGATTGGACCGATTTTTCCTTGCTAAATCATTTGTTATTTCGTTATTCCTGTTTTGGAGATGCTTCTTGTTGATATTTTGTTGTTTAGATTGATTCTCCTTCATTGTTTTAGCCAATTTATATTGCATCGCCGTCGTAAAGTGGACCTGAATAATTCCTTGCATTGTACCTGCATATAAATTTCATAGTATTCCTAGGCGTTCCTTCGGTAACACGCCATGTTGGGAATTTCATAGTATTCCTAGGCACTTCGGCCATGTTGGGAATTTCATAGTATCCCTAGACGTTCCTTCGGTAACACGCCATTTACGGGATTTCATAGTATTCCTAGGCACTTCGGCCATGTTGGGAATTTCATAGTATTCCTAGACGTTCCTTCGGTAACACGCCATTTACGGAATTTCATAGTATTTCTAGGCACTTCGGCCACGTTGAGAATCTCATAGTATCCCTAGACGTTCCTTCGGTAACACGCCATTTACGGGATTTCATAGTATTCCTAGGCACTTCGGCCATGTTGGGAATTTCATAGTATGCCTAGACGTTCCTTTGGTAACACGCAATTTACGGACTTTCATTGTATTCCTAGGCACTTCGGCCATGTTGGGAATTTCATAGTATGCCTAGACGTTCCTTTGGTAACACGCCATTTACGGACTTTCATTGTATTCCTAGGCACTTCGGCCATGTTGGGAATTTCATAGTATGCCTAGACGTTCCTTTGGTAACACGCCATTTACGGACTTTCATTGTATTCCTAGGCACTTCGGCCATGCTGGGAATTTCATAGTATCCCTAGACGTTCCTTCGGTAACACGCCATTTACGGGATTTCATAGTATTTCTAGGCATTTCGGCCACGTTGAGAATCTCATAGTATCCCTAGACGTTCCTTCGGTAACACGCCATTTACGGGATTTCATAGTATTTCTAGGCACTTCGGCCACGTTGAGAATCTCATAGTATTAGTAGACAGCATAATAATATATTTTATTCATTCAAAAGAAGAAAGATAATGCCATTAAGCAAGAAGGGTAAGGTAGCACCTGTACTTGTACTTGTATTCGGAGCATTGCCTATATGTAGTACTTCTTTAGGTTAGCCACGTTCCAAGAATTCTTTTCCCCTCGGCTGTTGGCGAACAGGACGCTTTTGATTTTGTAAGAGACTGGACTTGTTCGCTTGACGATTTCGTATGGGCCTTCCCAGGTAGGGCTCAGTTTGCCATGTATTTCGTTGCGGGTATAGACCGTCACTCGTCGCAGCACCAGTTCTCCTACCATGAATTCTTTAGATCCTTTTACTCTCTTGTCATAGGTTTGCTTTACGCTTTGTTGGTATTTAGCTAAGGTAAGGGCCGCTATCTCTCGTTTCTCGTCTATCATGTCGAGCTCTTCTCTCATTCTTTGTTCATTATTTCCCTGCTCGACCAACGTTGTTCGGAGCGTAGGTAGCCCGATCTCTGTCGGTATGACGGCCTCAACACCGTATGCTAAGCTAAACGGGGTTTCCTTGGTGCCCGTCTTGGGTGTAGTTCGGCACGACCATAAAACGTTGAGTAGCCGCTCGGGCCACCTCCCCTTTGCTTGTTCAAGGGTGGTCTTGATGCCGTCTAATATGGTTCGGTTTGACACTTCGGCTTGCCCGTTCCCTTGTGGGTATGTCGGCGTCGAATAGAATTTTCGGATACCGAGTTCCTCGTACCACAGCTGTAAATTGGCATCTTTGAACTGGGTTCCGTTGTCGGCGACTATAGCGTACGGTATACCGAACCTAGTTATGATGTATTCCCAAATGAATTGTTTGACGTTGCTGGCTTTGATTTCTCGGAGGGGTTTAGCTTCGACCCATTTGGTGAAATAATCAGTCGCAACGATCAGATATTCCACATTCCCAGGTGCTCTTGGGAGTTTACCGACCAAATCGATTGCCCATTGAGCGAACGGCCATGGTGCTGATACCGGGGTCATCATAGATGAAGGGAGCCGTGGTATCTTGGCGAATCGTTGGCACTTGTCGCATCGTTGGACGTATGCATCGGCGTCTCGCTTGATATAGGGCCACCAATATCCTTGGGTCACTGCCTTGTTTGCAAGGGATCGCCCTTTGATGTGTGCTCCGCAAGATCCTTCGTGGATTTCTTCCAAGACCGGCAGTTGTAGCTCGGTCGGGACGCACAGTAGATGTGGTCCCCGGTAACTGGATTTGTATAGTTTATCGTCCTCGGATAGCCAGAAGCGAGGAGCTTTTCTTGTAATTTTCAGCGCTTTTATCTTGTCGACCGGAAGCGTTCCATTTCGCAGATAATGGGTCATGTCCTCCATCCATCCTAGTTCGTACTGTATCGATGTCACCCGGTTTACCCTTTTTATTATGCTCGGGGTCGGCAGTAGTTCCACTGTGATCGACCGGGTGTCGGTCAATGTTAGTGTCGAGGCTAGGGTGGCCAATGCATCGGCATGTGCATTCTCGGTGCGATTGATTCTTACTAACTCGCACTGTTCGAAGGTTGCCATCAAGCTTTGGACTTTCTCTTGGTAGAGGATCATTCTATCATCTTTCGCTTGGTACTCGCCGATGGCTTGATTGACGATGAGCATGGAGTCTGAACTTGCAATTAAGTGGGAGCATCCGAGGGACCGGGCAATAAGCATGCCATTTATCATGGCCTCGTATTCTTCCTCATTGTTGGTAGCTCGGAAGCCCAGTTTTATGCTTTTTTCGATGATTGCTCCCTCGCTGGACTTTAGGACGATCCCTGCTCCTGATCCGTCCTTGGTGGCTGATCCGTCGACATGTATCTGCCAGTGTGATTGTGGAGAGAGTGCCAAAGGCTCGTCATAGCCTTCGGTGAATTCTGCGACGAAATCGGCCAGGACTTGTCCCTTTATGGCGTGGCGGGGTGCGAACTCGATATGAAATTGGGATAGCTCGACCCCCCAGGCGGCAACTCGGCCGCTAATGTCCGTCCGTCGAAGCGACTCTTTAATATGAAATTTTGTGTATACCCGGACCTGATGAGCTATGAAATAGTGTGGCAACTTTCTGGTTGCGACGACCAATGCCAGACACAGCTTTTCCAAGGGTAGATAACGTGTTTCGGCTTCGACCAGAGTCTTGCTGACGAAGTAGATCGGAAATTGTTCGCGACCTTCTTCTCTCAGGATGACCGTGCTCACAGCTGTAGAGGAAACTGCTAGGTAGCATGCCAGAATGTCTCCTCTGTTCGGCCTTACTAGCAGTGGCAATGTCCTCAAGTACTCTTTGAGATTGTTGAATGAAGCTTCACATTCCGGGTCCCAGACGAATTTTCTATCCTTCTTGAGTGATTCGAAAAATGGCCGTCCCTTATCTGCGGATCGGCTAATGAACCTGCTCAGCGCGGCCATCATTCCCGTGAGCTCTTGTACCTGTTTCTTATTCTTGGGCGCTGCTAGGTTTCGTAGAGCCGTTATTTGATCGGGATTAGCCTCTATTCCTCGTCGGCTAACCATATGTCCCAAGAATTTCCCTTTGCTGATGCCAAATGCACACTTGCTCGCATTGAGTTTCAGTTTGTGCTCGCCCAACGTTCGGAAAACGTCCCTGATATCTTGAAGGTGGGATGTGGCTCTTTCGCTTTTGACGACCATGTCGTCTATGTATACCTCCATTGTTTTCCCTATATGATCTCGACATACCCGTGTTATCATCCTTTGGTATGTTGCTCCTGCATTGCGTAGGCCGAACGGCATTACCGTATAGCAATAATTTCCCAAAGGTGAGATAAACGAAGTCTTTTCTTGATCTTCGCGGGCGAGGGGAATTTGATGGTATCCTGAGTACGCGTCAAGGAAGGTCATCCGTTCTGCTCCCGCTGTTGCGTCCACCAGTTGATCGATCCTTGGAAGGGGAAAGTGGTCCCTCGGGCAGGCTTTGTTGAGGTTGGTGAAGTCTATACAGACTCTCTCCTTCCCGTTCTTCTTAGGGACGACGACCGGGTTGGACAACCATTTTGGATAGTAAACCTCCCTTATGGCTCCAGCCTCCAATAGCTTTTGTACTTCAGCGATTATAGCTGCTCTGTGCTGTACAGAGACTTTTCTGCTCCTCTGTGCTATTGGCTTGTACTCGGCGTTCACACTTAGGTGGTGGCATGCTGTATTGGGGTCTAGGCCCGGCATGTCTTTAGGACTCCAGGCGAATTTATCAGTGTTGTTGAGGAGGAATGCTTTCAACTCCTCGGATTCCTGTTTTGGAAGGTTGTCGCCGAGGAGAAAGTAATGCTCCTCGTCCATATCAGGAATATACACCTTCCTGAGTGTCTCTCCTACTTGTTCTTCGACCACCCTTTCGGTTTTGAATATTTGGTTGATCAGCTTCTTTGTGCTGGTGGGTTGTTCCACAGGGCTTCGTTGTTTTTGGAGAGTCGCGGTGATGTCTTCGCAGCGTCTTGAATCTTCTTGACATCCTCTGGCTGTCTCGATCGCTCCCCTATCATTTGGGTATTTGACCTTTTGGTGATAGGTCGAGGGTATGGCCTTCATGGCATGTAACCAAGGTCGGCCCAATATTGCGTTGTGCCCGGAGTGGTCGTCGACCACTAAGAACTCCACGGGAACCGACATGGACCCTGTTGTGACACTGAGGACGATCTTACCCAACGGTTTGGTCGTTTCGGAGATGAATCCGATCAGTGTGACATCGGTAGGCTGTAGATCTTGCAGCTTGAGTTCCATCTTGTCGAAGAGCTCCTTGTACATGATATCACAAGAGGCTCCTTGGTCGACAAGTACCCTGCTGACTGTGTCTAGGCCGATTTGAACACGGAGGTTAATGGCATCTCCGTGGGGGTAAATCACCCCTTCTTCGTCAAGATCCGAGAAAGAAATGGGCGGATGTCGTCGTGGTGTGCATTTTCGTTTAGAGGTCGACGCATGTGATGTCTTGGCTACTTGGCCAAAGTGGGCCAGCTGCCGTTGTCGTGATCGTTCCCCGCCTGGGCCCTTGGGTCGTGACATATGAACGACATTGATCGTTTTGCCTTGCCGGTTGTCAGATCCCTCGATGGCCAGTTATTTGCCTTTATTCCCAGCTCCTTTGATGAACTTGGCTAGGTATCCTGCATCGCCCCACTGGTTCATTCTCCATCGCAGGTTACGGCAGTGCTCAGTGAGATGGCCGTGATCCTCGTGATATGCGCAGAAGAGCTTGGAATCTCTCTGATTGGGGGGAGAGATGATCGGTTGTGGTCGGGAATACCAACTTTCCCTGCATATATCCTTGAGGATATCTTCAGCAGACAGGTTGAAAGTGTATCGCAGCTCGACCGGTCCGAAAGTGTTTCGGTGTTCCCTCTCTTGGGGCCGAACCTGTTGAAATGGCTTGGGTGGCATCGGGTAGGCGAGCTGGAGCGGTTTATGTTCGTTGGTCGGTGTTGGGTATGCGATCTGGAGCGGTTTGGGCTCTAGTGCTCGTGGTCGCTCTCCCCTGCTATGGACCTCGGGCTCTTTGCCCTTTCTGGTCGGTTGGAATGCTTCTCCCTGGTTATTTCTAACTCTTTTGCGACCCACCTGTGCCTTGCGGACCGACTCTCTTCTCGGTAGAGTCCGGTTGAGGAAACGCAATTCGTCGTTTTTATCGGTGAGGTGGGTACAATAGGCTAGCAGGGAGTCAGTGGTTGGGAAGTTTTTGCCTATGAACTTCCTTCTCGCCCAATAGCCATTAGGGATGGAATTGATAAAGTTTTGGATGGCTATATTATTGGCATATCGTGGAATCTGGTTTGCTACATCGATAAAACGTATGCAGTAATCGTTGAGCCTTTCATTTGGCATCATCGTCATTTTAAGAAGGGTTTCGATACTAACCTTCTTTTTCCGATGAGCAGCGTATCGGGTGGAGTACGCTCTTAGCAGTTCTGCCCAGTTTCTAATGGAGCCCCGTGGTAAGTTATGATACCATGATGAAGCCTCTTGACCCAAGCTGTTTTTGAAAAATTTGCACATCAGTGCATGGTCATCACTCCACAGTTCCATCTTCGTCTTGTAGTGCCTCAGATGGTCGATAGGGCAACTCTTCCCGTCATAGAGCCTGAATTCGGGGATGACGAATCCCATAGGATTGCGGTACCACGTGATCTGTTCAGCACACGGGGTTTCTTGGCATACATTCCAAGCCTGTTGGAACGCGTCATCCGTGACTTGGTAGGGGGGAGGGTATCCTCCCTGATGTGGTGGTGGGCCATATCCCTCCCCGATCCTGTATTCGGAATATCTATCGTCCTTCGTGTTTGTGTGGACACGTTCCATATGAGTGTTCGGATGGACGATAGTTATTGGGACATTGCCCCCTTGGTGGGGGACTCTTGTATCGGGTCGCCGACCCGCTGCCTCCAGGGCGGCCCTGTAGGCAGAATCTTCCACTTCATGGCGTGGGTCTTTGTCGGGTTGGATAACTGGCAATACGATGCCGGCCGCTGTCATGGCCGTCATGCATGCCGCCAGCTGAGCTTGTAGCTGGGTGTAGTTCCTTTCATCGGCTAATGGAACGACATGTTGTACCTCCACTGTGGGTGGTGTAATCATCCTCGGAGAATTAGTCGGCAGTCGGGGCGACTGTCCGAGTACATGATCCTCGGGCATACCAAACTGATGGGCCTCGTCCGTTTGTAAACGAGCACCGGAGTTGACCGAGGCCGTAGGCAAAGGGACTCTTGAGCTCGGCCCTGCTTGGGACCCGGTTAAGCGTTTTCGTGCACGCCTTAATACGGGCACGTCTTGTTCGTCCTCCGAGGACGAAAGGTGTTCGTCGACAATCCCTTCGATGAAATGTCGGGGTGGTTCGACCGGTTGTTCTTGGTTGACGTAGGAGGTTGTTGGTTGGTTTCCGGATTGGATAGCTTCATATCTGTCGCGGATAGCGAGTAGATCGTCGAGGTCTTGTTGGCTAATTTGCGTGTTTTGGTTATTGGTCTCTACTATCTCGGGATGGGTTTCCTCTACATTGGTAACCATTGTCGCTCGTCTGGCAGAGTATTGGTATTCGAATTCTAAACTAGTTGGGAACTAGATGATTCCCGGAGACGGCGCCATTTGATAAAGCCATAACTTTGGTCGGTCGCGTTAGGCTTTTCAACAATGATATAATGATAAATCAACCGTGAATAAATGATATTTCCTGATCTTTATTATTGCTCGGATTATTGTCCTTGTTCGGACTATTACATTTGCTCGGATTAGTATTTCGGCTTTACAATTATGCTCGATATAACTATTTAATCTCTCGTCTTGATCTTTCTCCTCTTTTATTCGGTGCTCGGCTGTCTTTTCTCGGTTTATTTCTCGAAGTGATATGCTTTGGTTAGTTTCTCTCTTTTCTTAACTTCTCTCTATATTTTTTGGATAGATTTTCTGGTCCTTTTCTAGGAGGGGTAGTTGGCTATTTATAGGCAACTGCGCCTTCTAGGATATTGACAAATGTCTTAATCCCAGGGATTTTTCAGACAAGGGTCCCCCTTTGATTGGGCTTGGGCTTTTGGGTAGTAGCACCTCAATTCCTATAAAAAGTATGAGATGACCCATTTAAGCGTTGGATACCCATTTATAAAGTGGGTTGATTATGACCCGAATAAAATATTCGGGTCTGATTTTTATGTTCTATCAGTGTAAGTACTTTTTTGTATTATTTATGCATTTTTCTCGATTGTTTATACACTTTTTCTCGATTGTGTATGCATTTTTTATATTGTGTATGCAATTTTCTGGATTGTGTATGTATTTTTCTGATTGTGTATACACTTTTAGAGGGTGTGTAAGTACTTTTCCGGATTTTATACACTTTTCCGTATTATTTATGCATTTTTTCTTGATTGTGTATGCATTTTTCTCAATTGTTTATCCACTTTTTCGGATTATGTAGCTATTTTTGTCGATTGTTTTTACACATTTTTCATGATTATGTATGCACATTTTTTATATTGTGTATGCAACTTTTTTCACGGTTGTTTATACACTTATTTTAAATTGTATATGCACATTTTTCATGGTTGTGTATTCACTCACCTTATTTAGATATAGGTAATTGTTATGTTGTATGAGTATTGGTATGAGTATCGTATCCGGTACGATATGGATACGGCGATACGACAAACCTTTTAAATTTAAGATATGTTACGGTAAGGGTATATCAATTAAAAATATATAAATATATGAATATAAATATATATATATATATATATATATATATATATATATATATAACATATAATGAGTTTTTTTTATGAGATAAGTTGTAACTTCTATAATATATATATATATATATATATATATATATATGTAAGTATGTAATTTATAAATGGGGAATTCTGTATATCTATGTCATAGTAACTTATATTACTTATATATACCTTTATAAGTTCACAATCACTCTAGCTAGCACTTTTTAATTATTCATTTTAATTACCAAAATTCCATTATACAATACAAAACATAATATACATACTTTCTCTCTCCAAAACCGGAAAAAACTAATTTTGAATTAGAATAAAATTCTATAAAACCGAAAAAATTATAAAAAATATAAAAATCACAAAAAAAAGTGTATTTTTATAAAATAAATCATAAAAAATGTACTTTTCTAAAAAAATCACAAAAAATTATAAAATATCACAAAAATCACAAAAATCAAAAAAATCAAAAAAATCAAAAAAATCACAAAAAATGTATTTTTCTAAAAAGAAATCACCAGAAATAATAAAAAATCATAAAAATCATAAAAATCACAAAAAATTATAAAAAACTGAAAAAAAATAAAAGAAAATTTATAAAAATTATAAAAATATCACAAAAAATTATAAAAATCAGTTTTTTTGTCAATAGATGACTTTTTACATCGAAAAAGTTGTTTTTCATCAACAATTAGTTTTTTCACTAAAAAGTGCATTTTACACCAAAAAGTGAATTTTTCACCAAAAACGGTTTTTTTTTTTAATTTTTTTTTTATCAAAAACTGCATATAGTTTAATAAAATTGCATATGGTTAAGTCAATATTATATATAGTTCACCATTAATAGCATATAGTTCGATAAAAGTACATATAATTTAGTCGAAATTACATATAGATTGATATAAACAATATGTAAGTTGGTATAAAAATGCATATAGTTCAATCGAAAGTACATACATTTCAGACAAAAGTGAATCTACTCCGACATAAAGTTCATATAGTTCAATCAAAAGTGCATACAATTCAGTCGAAAGTGCATATAGTTCCGTCAAAAGATCATATAGTTCAACACAAAGTGCATAAAGTTCTATCAAAAGTGCATATAGTTCAATCAAAAGTGTATCTAGTTCAACACAAATTGCATCGGTTCAACACAAAATACATATATTTTAACAAAAAGTGCATACAGTTCAGTTAAAATTGCATCTAGTGCATTCAAAATTGCATCTAATTTAATACAAAATGCATATATTTTAACAAAAAGTGCATATAGGTCAACACAAAGTGCATACAATTTAGTCAAAAACGCATATAGTTCAACACAAAATGCATAATAATTTAGTCAAAAATGCATATAGTTCAACACAAAGTGCATGCAATTCAGCAAAAAGTGTATACAATTCAGTCAAAAATGCATCTGATTCAACACAAAGTGCATATAGTACAATTTAAAGCGCATACAGTTAAGTAAAAAAAGTGCATCTAGTTCAATCAAAATTGTTAAATATCGTATAGTTCACTACAAAGTGCATATTCTTTACTTCAAAATAAAAAATAAAAATACAAATCCGGATGGATTCGAACCACCAAACTCTTGAAGCTCGGTGTTGGTGCAAGCACTCTTACCATTTTGAGTTTACTGATGTATATAGTCGTTAAACAAAATCATATAAACATGAACATCTAAAAAATCATTCCGCCTCCGTCTAAAAATTAAACAAATAGCCATGTAACAAACCCTCTACCTAAATTAAATTTAGTACTTTTTGTTGGTGCAAGCGTTTTTTGCCATTTCAAGCATACGAATCAATTTAGTAACTTATAAACAAAAACATATGAACCTAATAGACTAAAACTAACTATACGAAAATCAATGCCTTAGCCAATAAAACATAACCAGTGCCTACAAAACCTCATATATAAAATCTACAAAAATCGGTTCATATTATTTATATACATATAGCAATTATTACTACTGCACTAGCAACTTGGATGAAATCCAAACAAATACATGTACACTTTTTTCCTATCCCTAAACGAGCTTTGATTCAGACCCAAACGGACTTAAATCGGCGTCCATTTCCGCCTGAAAATGGGCATCATTTTAAATCAAAACAGATATTTAACACTATAAAACTTCATAAAATAAACCTTTCAAAAAACACAAAATGGCACCTATTAATGACCAAATGAAGCAATGTTTTATAAAATGGACATTTTTACCCCCGAATCGAGGTCTATTTCAGTCCCAAAACAGAGCTTAATTTCAGCCCCAAATAGAGCTTAGTTTTAGTCACAAACGGACTCCGTTTTTAGACTCGAATTGAGATCTATTTGAACCCAAAAAGAGCTTAATTCAGGCCCCAAACGGAGCTTAATTTCAGCCCCAAACATGGCTTAATTTCACACACATACATACAGACATACACACACACACACACACATATATATATATATATATATATATATATATATATATATGTATGTATAAATAGACGGAGAGAAACAGATGAACAACCTCAGTGATCTGCTAAAACTCCTCGGAGATCCGGCCCTAGGTCGCTTCATCATCGTCGTCGGACTGAACTCTATCACGTCGACCCTTTTTCTCTCTCCTCCAGCTAGGGTTTTGATGCGACACCTCTGCTGTGGAGAGATTGTACATCGACGGTGTAGCGACGTCAGATCGGAGATGATCGAAGATCGAAGATGATCAGAGATGGGAGATGATCAAAAATCGAAGATGATCAGAGATCGGAGATGATCGGGGGATAGGATTTTTTTGGGATTGAGAGAAAATAGGAGAGACAACGTGCATGAAAGATTATGTTAAATTTTTTTTAGAAAATTAAGTGGTATTTATATTATGAAAAAGTGCTACATAAGAGGAATGAAACTTATCATAGGTATCTAAGAGTAATATAAGTTTAAAAGTGGTACATATCGGTCATTATTTGTTAGTATGTTTTGATAATATGTTTCGGTGAATCCTATGTTTCGGTAATTGGGGGAACGTGAAGGAGGAACGTATAATTACAGAACTTAAAAAACTGCTCCACTACAACCGTTGGATGACATCCATTATATATTTATTATTATTAGATTTGAAAAAAATTAAAATATTTCCACATAAGTTAAATTAATTACAGAAAGTGGGAGAGAATGTCGATCAACCAACACCAAAAATTAGAAGCCTATTACAAAATTTTTAAACCCATTCAAGAATTGGTACCATAAAAAAGAAACGAGAGAAAAATGATTTTCTCAACAAACGCTCCATAATCACCATCGATCCATCACTTATATAGCATAAACCCATTTGGTTATTATCTAAATTGATATAAAAATTATGTAACATTTTGCTCAAGCAAAAAAACATTAATCAAAATATAAAAAAAATAGTTTTTTTTCTCTCTCTAGCAAATCAACCCCAATTTACCCCGCAACAAGAATTGAGAATTTTGAGGATTTGAAGCAGTATCAAAATTGCAGAGAGATCAAGTGTTAAAAGTCAGATTGGAATCAAAGATCGTAGTCTTAAGAATGATAGAGTAGGAGAAAAACAAACCACGTATAGAGAGGGAAATGGTGAGATGTGCTGGAATATTTATTTTGATAGTTATCTATTTATTTAGCTAAATTAAATGAACTATTATGATTCATCTCATCTAATGGTTGTAGTGGAGCAGTTTTTGCAGTTCTCTCTAATTATGCAGTACTCCTTCAGGTTTCCGGTAATTGGGGGTCTCGCGTTCATTGAGTCAGACTGTACAATATCCAATTACCTTTATAACCATTAGATTAAAAAAAGGTGGGTTAGATGATACATTTTTAATAACTAATTTAAATTTTCAATTTTTATTATATATTAAACAAATTAGGATTTAATAAATTAAAAATAAATTTTGCAATACAATAAAAACTCAAATAAAAATATAAAACTATAATGAATACTACCCTAAATTGAATTATTAATCAAAATTTAAAAAAAAATAACAATTGAATATATATATATATATATATTTTAATAGGGTTTCAGATCACACGCTTCAATATAATTTAAACTAAAACGGTTGACGAATTAACGCTAGTATTAATTTACAGTTTTTGAAGTTTGTAGTTTTGTAGGATAAGACCCGAATCCGATGGGACCTGAATGAATATAATTGCAGTTGGGTTGAAACCCGGTAGGTATACCCCATTGCGCAGACGTCAGAACTAAGTAATATTCGTAGTTTGTGGAATATAAAAACGAATCTATACACAACAAGTATGTATCTATACCCTTCTTTTCTTTTTTTATCTGTTACTTCTTTTTTTTTTTTTACCTAATCATTTGTACGAGGTAAGGTAATTATTAAGAACTAATATTTTTAAGTTTTTATGTTTGAAATTTTTGTATATTTTTATCTTCTTTTTCTTTGCTTTTTTAAAAAGACTTGATTTATTTTGTCTTTGTTCTTTTAGTTCTATGTTTCAAATTTATATTCTTTTGGTACGAGGTAATCTTTAAGAATTAATATTCTTTTGGTTCTATTTCTCAAATTTGTACTATATAAGTTTTTCCCTGTATTTATCAACTTTGTTTGCAGGTATAAACCTTAAATTTGTTTGTGTGGTTAAAAAGACTTGATTTTTGGTCAAATTTAAATCTTTAAGGAAAAGGTTTTAATTAAAATATATATTTGAGTTATCCAGCTTAGGATTTTTTTTTTCCGAGTTTAAAAACGAAAAGCTTCAGTTAAGCCGAATGCATTACAATATTTAAGAAATAAATATTGTTTTGGTTCTCTGTTTCAAATTTGTATATAAGTTTTACCCTGTATTTTAACAGCTTTGTCTGCAGGTATAAACCATAAATTTGTCTTCTTTTTCTTTGCGTGGTTATAAAGACTTGATTTTTGGTCAAATTTAGATTTATAAGGAAAAGGGTATTTGGTTAATATCTCACAAGTCTAGCACAATAGCTATTTAGGAACAAATAAGTTGGGTTTTGAGTCTGAGAAAATAAAATATATATATTTGAGTTATCCAGCTTAGGAATTCTATCTTTTACTGGGTTTAAAAACGAAAAGCTTCGGCTCTGAGTTCAGTTAGCTAAATGCATTACAATAGTTAAGCAATAAAAAACAAATACACTGAGCTTAGAAGTTATCAAGCAAACCCATCATGAATAGAATGCTTATGGTTTATGAATTTAAGTGTTAGCATGCATTCTCGTAGCCTTTTTTTGTTACAACTAAAAATGTCACTGACCTGGCAGACATCCTGTGCATGTGATTTTAGTACGGAGTTTCTTTATTTGTGTTGAAATTGAGGCAATACTTTAAATATGGGAAATAAAATTTGGACCGGAGCAAAAAAAATTGATGGTGTAAAAGCTGACTCACAATTAGAATATTATGAGAACATTTATCGAACCCGTGTTATTTGTTTTTATTATGAATAATCAGGGTTGATAGATTATTTTTGTTGAGGTAGGGACAAATAAGGCGTTTTTTTGGCTATTAATGTAGTAGATTGGCGCCAAAACGAGTGGTTGACGCTGAACTGGCTATCATTACACCTTCATATCTTCAATCTTTCAACCCAACTTAGCAGTTGTTTATTTTACGTATTCTAGTTACTTTTTTTGATGGTGTAATTATCAGATAATATGACATTAATAGGTATGGATACAAATTTAACCAGGATCTTGGGCATTGGAGTCTTGCATGTGTTCTTCTTTTCCTTTATAACAAAATTAGAAAAGAAAAGGGAGGGACCTGGGAATTTTGTGAGCCTACGTATTTTTAGAACAATCTATTTGCTACTCTCATCAAGTTTTCTAATTTCCTTAGGTGATTTCCTTATTGGATTGCTATTTAACCTTAAAAAAATACATTTCGCAGTAGCATGATGAAAACCTAGCAAACAGTATCTGATCTTTTAGTCCAGTTAGATGATGCTTTCCTTAGTATTGTAGTTGCCTTTTTAAATGTGTTACTTTGTTGAGTGGTATTTAATTTAAGACAAGTGCTGTTAATTATATAGGTCTAACTACTGCCTATTATGATATGTATTTTGACGGCCAACTATATTGTCCTTAAGTTTTTTCTTTACGTTCACACTTGTTTGTACCTTTTTAAAAGAGTAGTTTGTTTTGATTGAGCCGTAACACATGCAGTGACAAGTTGTCTATTCTGAAAATGACTTATTTACTTTTAGATGAGAGGTCGTAAACTGTTACCCATAGTCTGACTCAACTAAATGGACTGAAGGGATTTAGAATAGTGCACGTAGTGTTTAGGAAGGGCTCCTATGATTTGAAAACTTGTGATGATTGTGAGACTTGTTTATAAATTTATTGAAACAACCATTAGTAAACTGAAATGATAGTTACTAGTAAAAAGATCTTCTCACTAGTTGTACTTAAAAAGTTTTCACGTACAAAATTTGTTCAGTTCTATTCCAAATCATACAGAACCAGAATTGGTAGTAGCTGTATTTGTTACACTAAGACCATTGACAGGATGTTGCCGTTTCTTTATGATTTGCTGGATACGTTTGGCTTCTTTTGTACAAAATGAAGAAGGTTAGTCTTTTGCTGGCAATCATGTTGTCGCCTGTAGTGCCTTTTCCTAATGAAAGTTAGTTGCCACTTTCTTTATGTATCTCGAGTTGTCATCTTTGATGAATCACTTTGCAGACGTATTAAATCTTAAAAAATGTATCCAGTTTTGGACTTACTATTACTTCTGCCTATGTATGTTTTTTTGTCTAAATTAGTTGCCACTCTCTTCACGTATTCTAAAGTAGCTTCTGAATGCCATTGAAGATGTACTGTGATACTAAGACTAGTTAGTATTTTAGACTAGTGTATTTGTTGTGAAAAGTTATTTCTTCATTGGCAGACATATATTCCTGATAATGGATATGGAGATGAATGACTATGGAAAGAGATCCCATTCTCAATCCGACTACGTTGGAGATGAAGGGGGCAAAAGAAGAAACCCATCCGATGAAAACACTATCGGACCTGAAGATACTGTGTTCCGCTATTTATGTCCTGTGAAGAGGATAGGTAGTACAGAAGTAGAAAAAAGAAATAGAGAGAAGGAAATCTTGAAAATCTGCACTTCATTCATAAATCAAAAACTGATTTTTACTGTCCCTAAACATGCTTATTTACATTGGAGAAAAAGGGAAGAAAAGCGTTGTTTGTCCAAATAGTACCTTCTCACTCCCCAAAGGCTACATCTTTCGGAACATAACGTTGATTTCCAAAAGTTAATAATTCATTGAATATTAAATGAAATGGCCTTCTCAGTCGCCAATTATAATAACAATTAAGTTGACACATGATCTTTAGTGTTATTAATCTTCAAATCAGCGACTGAAATATGTGTGGGTTTTGTGGTTTGACCCCCTCCCCCCCCCCCCCCCCCCCCCCCCACACACACACACACACACACACACACACACACACACACACACACCCACCTCCCAACCCTTCCCGCTTCTTTTTAACATTTTATGAAAGCATATATCGATGTCTTTGTATTCTTGTTTTGCATCAATAGGTAGTATCATTGGAAAAGGGGGGGAAATCGTGAAACAACTACGTGCAGAAACTCAATCCAAGATCAGGATTGGCGACTCGATACCTGGTTGTGATGAACGTGTCGTAACTCTATACAGCTCTACCGAAGAAACCAACACGTTGGAGGACAGTGGCGAGCTTGTTTCGCCAGCTCAGCATGCCCTTTTTAGTGTCCATGATCGGGTTATTTCTGAAGAACCAGATGATGATAGATTTGAGGAGTTTCAAGTAGTTACTGTAAGGATGCTTGTTCCATCAGATCAGATTGGTTGTGTTCTAGGAAAAGGTGGGCAAGTGATCCAAAATATGCGTACCGATACTCATGCTCAAATTCGAGTTTTGAGTAATGAACCTTTGCCCTCTTGTGCTTTGAGTAGTGATGAAATTGTCCAGGTAAGATCATTTCTTTAGATTATGTTTCAACATTGGTTGCTCGTTTTTGACGTAATATATAAGCTAGACCTTTTTTACGCATTTCAGCCTAAAAGCATGTTTTGTGCTCATAACTCACTGCTGCTCTTTTGTATTATAGGCGAAAATGAGCTGTGTAGGTTTATATGGGAATCAGGGTCCTCTTTCCCAATGATAACAATTCTACATTATGCGTATTTAGCAGCTTATGGGAACTTGCTCTTTTAACTTTTGATGCCATATGGAACCAGCAAATTTGCATTTACACTATTCCTTATCATTCATTTTATCATGAAGATGATTGATCGCATAAAAGTTCTGTACTTCAGAATCAGAAACTGCTTCTTGGCTTTGATTTTGTAGCCAGCTTTCGCATTCAGTTAATAAGCTACTTTGCATTTGGATGCTTGGTGAAACCAGAGTTTTTTTTGTCTTTTCTGGGCCAGCCATTACTTCCTTAAGCTTTGATAAACAAATTCTTTGCTAGTAAAATCTGCAGCAAAATGAGCAAACTTTGTTGAAGTTTCTTGCTCCCTTCTTCCCTTGCGATCGATCTCGTTAATTTAAATGTTGATAACTTCATTGTTCTTAGCTGTATATGCACGCACACATATACATGGGTAAATACCTAATCTATACACTGTACTATAGATTTTTAACAATTAATACCCTCTACTTTGGAAATTCCCAATTTAGGCACTGTACAAATTAAAATCTGACCAATTTGGTCACTTCTGTCCATTTTTTGAACGTAAAATATTAGTTTTATTAATTTACTCCTGCAATACATATATCAATTTATGCCTTCTACTATCGTTTTTCCTGAGTAGGCATTACTATCGGTATTCCCGATTTAGACATTATATTGCCGTTTTCCTGATTTAGGCATTATACTATTGTTTTCTTGATTTATTATACTTATATTAATACATACATTTACACATACTTAAAAATTAAATACACATTATTTCACAGTTACATTTATATGAGGCTGACCAAGAACACCGAACAGACTATCAAACACAAAATGTCAACAATTGTCTCACTTTACAAGATTAAATATTAACAATTACAAAATTATCACCATAGGCAATCAAAAAAAATCACCAAACCACAAATATGATGTGTCGTATACGATTTCGAAATTTGTGTCTTCGACTAAATAAGCTTAATGATCTTATCAGCTCACATCCACATTTTGACTAGTCTAAGTCTTTCCAATTGAAATATTGCCCACTTGAAATTTTAAAGTATAATATGACGGGGCAACAATCAATTTGTAAAAAGGGTTTATTTTTCATTGGTCTTATTTTTTTATTCATGATATAGAAACAATATCAAATATGAATATGGGTTAAATATCGACAAAATTTAAACAAAAAAGGCTCATTGGAACCCAAGATTCATGCAAAAAAAAAAGATAAAAGAAAAAAACTCCTGTAGATAATCTCTAAATTTCAGCTAAACATAATTGTAAAAAGTAATGGATTATAGTGTAAAGTGCCTTAACGTATTATGTTCATTTTCTATTTTTATATTTTTTTTCATGATACATATAGCTTCTTTATCTAGGGCATGTTATATTTTTTGTTAAAAAAATTTATGTTAAAGTACTATTGCAGTTTGATTTTTTAAGTTGAGTGACTAAATTGGTTAGGTTGTAAATTTGATTGACTAAATTGGTTAGGTTTTCAAAGTTTAGCGACTAGATATAGTGATAGTTCACTTTTGAATTGACAAAATTACCCCTAGCTATAGATGGTAAACGTTAGATAAGTCATCATTTTCGGCCAATTTGGACGGAAGTGACCAAATTGGTCCGATTTTAATTGTGCAGTGCCTAAATTCCCAATTTGTACATTTTCGGCCAATTTGTACATTGTTAAAAAATTATAAAGCAAAGGGTACAAATTGTTAAAAAATTATAATACAATGTACAAATTAGGTGTTTTCCCTATATATATATTCATAGCTAGATTTTTTTATAAATGCTCGGCTGGGTTTACAGTGTTGCTTAAACATACTAAAACATACTCACGGTCTCGTCTTTTTCTTTCCCGGCCTAAGTAACCTACTTATTTTAGAAAAACAATATCTTTTCTCCTTATCATTCGAAGATGACTTTCTTTGCTTATAAGCTGCAAGTCAAAATTTGTAGTGAAAAGGGCTTCTTGAAGTTTCTTGTCACGTCACCCTTTTTCCTTTGCTTGATTTTTCTTGATTGCATATGTATTTACTTATACATATATATATATATATACTAGTAAATACAGGCACACGCTGTGTGCCCTGCCCAGTGATGGGGTGGTTTTGTTTTGTTTTAAAAATTAAATAGTTAGTTATTGGCAGTTTTTTTAAAAAAATTTAAAGGTATTTTTGAAATTTCACATATGTGGGTAATTATTAAAAGTTTTGAGGTTTTTTTCTTAAAAATTGGGAGCACTTTGGCAGCCTCAAAATAACTGTCTTCTTCTGGGTTGGCTTATTATATATATATATATATATATATATATATATATAGTTTACATACTACCTCTTTCTATAATGATTGACTTTGTATATTGTGTTGCTTAATGATACTGAATTACTGATCATCTTGCCACAATATTTTTTTTGGGTGCAGATAACCGGTGAGCCCTCTGCTGTTAAGAAGGCTCTCTTTCTAGTATCATCCCGTCTTCATGATAACCCGTCACGATCTCAGCTCCTTCTGCTCTCTTCATATTCCGTCCACAAATCTGGTAGCAGATATCAAAGTACCGGTATTCCATATATGGGTTCAATAATGGGTGGTCCTGTTGGAGATTTTTCCCTTCGTTTGGTATGTCCAACTGAGAATGTAGGTGCTGTAATTGGGAAAGGTGGTGCTATTATAAACCAGATTAGACAAGAATCTGGTGCTTCCGTTAAGGTTGATAGTACTGCTGCTGAAGGGGATGACTGCATTATCTTAGTTTCTGCAAAGGAGGTTAGTCTTAGCCTATATTATTTTACAGGATAATATTGGCTCATTTTCTTTTCTTCTTTCAGAATAGAAATTAATTGAAAACTACTCCCTGCATTCTACCTTTTTGGATGTTACTTCCAAAAATAGTAAACAAGATTTCAACTTCCAAGTTTAACCATTTGGCCTCACAAAAAATTAAAAATAAAAACATTGCAATAGGTTCTTATGGGGGCAAATGAGTGAAGCTTTTGAAAAACTGTTGGAATATTTGGAAAATATTACAGAATAAATGGAGATTATGTTATCTTTTATATAAGGAAATATGTTTGTACAGTATAGATATATGCTGAAGTTATTGTAATTACTGATTCTTAGGGTGTTAATTAATCCTGTAATTAGGTACATTTCCTAGACTAGTTTGTCTCCAACTTGTATATAATGATGTAATTTCCTGTGACAAAATATAAGCTTAATAACACATTATTTCTGTCTTCACCTTACTTATATGGTGTCAGAGCCAAACTTAGCCATCTAGCCATATTTCTGCTATATTCCCCTGCCCATTATGTCCGAAATTTTGTCCGAATCTGCTCCTTCTATCAATAATCAGCCAAAGACCAGTCAAGCCCCAACATCGATTCACATTCTGTTCAGATCACCTCTATTTGCCTTAATGGTGGATTTTTTTTACGGTGGTCTCAGTCTGTTCGAATGTTTATTCGAGGGCGAGGCAAAATTGGCTACCTTACAGGAGATAAGAAGGCACCAGAACTAGAGGACTCGGCGTATGCAACATGGGATGCGGAAAATTCGATGGTTATGACCTGGCTTGTTAATTCTATGGATGAAGACATCAGCTCTAACTACATGTGTTATTCCACAGCAAAAGAATTGTGGGATAACGTAAATGTATTTTGATTTAGAAAACCAGTCCCAAGTTTACGAGTTAACCCTAAAACTTGGTGAAATTCGTCAAGGAGATGACAATGTCACCAAGTATTTTAGCTCGTTGAAGCGGCATTGGCAAAGACAGAGACCTCTTCAATAGCTATGAGTGGAAATCTGCAGAAGATGCCACTCATAGCAGGAAAACTGTGGAGGCTCACCGAATTTATAAATTCCTTGCTGGGCTCAACGTGGAGTTTGATGACGTTAAAGGTAGGATCATTGGCAGATCACCCCTTCTGCCTATTAACGAAGTGTTCACAGAAGTAAGAAGGGAAGAAAGTCGGAGAAGTGTGATGTTGGGCAAGAGGGAGAGGGAAGTAAAAGTGAATGTTGAGACTTCCGCCTTGATCGCTTCCGATGCTGTTGCTAATAAGGCTTTCAATTACCAGAAGAGGAGTGACGAGAAACCACGAGTTTGGTGTGATCATTGCAACAAACCACGACATACTCGTGAGACCTGCTGGAAAATTCATAGAAAGCCTGAAAACTGGAAGAGTAAAAGAATTGGTGATAAATCGGGTCGTATGCCTTTTGCTAATAAAGCCGACGCAAGCCCCTTCAGTAAAGAACAGATGGATCATCTTCTAAAATTGCTAAAATCCGGTTCATCTTCTGTTATTCCTAATGTTTCTCTTGCACACACAGGTAGTGAATTTAGTGCTCTCTCTTGTTACTCATATCACACTCCATGGATCATTGATTCTGGAGCATCTGATCATATGACAAGTCTTTCTAGTCAATTCTGTTCTTATACACCATGTTCTGGTTTGAAAAAAGTAAAAATAGCAGATGGTAGTTTTTCACCTATTGCCGGAAAAGGTCTGATCAAACTTTCAAATAATATAGACCTTAAATCAGTTCATCACGTTCCTAAACTAGCCTGCAATCTTTTGTCTATAAGCAAGCTATCCAAAGATTCTAATTGTTGCATTGTCTTTTTTGATTCTCATTGTGAAATCCAGGACCGGACTTCGGGAAAGAAGATTGGCAGTGCTAAGATGATTGATGGGCTTTACTACTTTGATGGCGATTCTTTTAGTAATAAAAAAGCTCAAGGCTTTAGTAGTGTTAGTTATAGTCCTGTTTATGAACAAATAATGCTTTGGCATTACAGACTAGGACATCCTAGCTTTCAATATCTTAAGCACTTGTTTCCTAGTTTATTTAAGGGTCTAAATTGTTCTATATTTCAATGCGAGTGTTGCTATTTATCTAAGAGTCCTCGTTCTAAATACTCGTCAAGACCTTATAGGCCTTCAAAACCTTTTCATTTAATTCATAGTGATATTTGGGGACCTTCAAAAATCACGACCACTTCTAAGAAAAGATGGTTCGTTACTTTTATCGACGGTCATATCCGTTTATGCTGGATTTATTTGATGACTGAAAAATCTGAAGTTGAAAAATTGTTCAAAGATTTTTATAGAATGACTGAAAACCAGTTTGAATAAAAAATAAATGTTCTTTATACTCACAATGGAACCGAGTATTTCAATAAATATTTGGGAAGTTTTCTAACAGAAAATGGTGTCCATCATCAATCTACATGTGTAGATACCCCTCAACAAAACGGTATTGCTGAAAGGAAAAATAGACATTTACTCGAAGTAGCTCGTGCTGTTATATTTTACATGAATGTTCCCAAATACCTGTGGGGGGAAGCTGTTTTGACAGCATCTTATTTAATAAATAGGATGCCTACAAATTTTTTAAAATATGATACCCCTTTGAAATATTTCAAAATTATTTTTCCAATGTCTCGGATCCACTCAAATTTGCCTGTTAAAGTTTTCGGTTGCACTGTTTTCGTTCATATTCCCAACAATGTTGGATCAAAACTCAACCCTCGAGCTGAAAAATGCATTTTTATAGGGTATGCACCAAATAAAAAAGGGTACAAGTGTTTTAATCCTTAAACGAAAAAAACTCATATTAGTATGGATGTATCTTTCCTGGAAAATAAACCGTTTTTTCAGAAAAAAATTATTTTCAGTGGGAGAATGAAATAAATAATGATACTTTTTGGTATTTACCACTTCTGTCATTACCAAATACAATTTTAACTACTAAACCTTCCTCTAGCAGTGCTTGCCCTTTTCCTATTTTAGAAATAAAAAACCAGGAAAACTCCATTCAAAATATTGAAGTTAATAGAAGTTCTAGGCAAGTGATACCAAAAATTGTCGTAAGTAATTCGGGACAGGACCACAGACGGATCCGAAAATTTTAAACACTGAGCTTCAGGTTTATGTTAGAAAGAAATCTCATCAAAGTAGTGAAGTTCCAACATCAATTCAAGTACCTGCTCAGTCCGAATCTCCGGGGGATGGTACCAATATTTCCTCAGGTAATCCTACCACCATAAGTAATCCTCCAATTATTAGTCCGCCTTTAACTTCTTTACCAAATGTTTCATCAAATCCAGATATTCCTATAGCTATTAGAAAAGGAACTCAAACCTGTACACAATTTCCTAAATATCCTATTTCCCATTATTTGTCTTATCAAAATTTTTCTCATTCTCATAAAGCATTTACCTCAAAAATTACACAAGTGTTTGTTCCGAGAAATATTCAGGATGCCTTGAATGATCCGAACTGGAAATTTGCGGTTATGGAAGAGATGAATGCTTTAAAAAGGAGCGGTACTTGGGAAATAGTGGACTTACCGAAAGAAAAGAAAATTGTAGGTTGTAAGTGGGTCTTTACTGTGAAGTATAAAGCTGATGGTAATATCGAAAGATATAAAGCTCGGTTGGTTGCTAATAGTTTTACGCAAACCTATGGAGTTGATTACCAGGAGACGTTTGCCCCCGTCACTAAGATAAACTCAATGGCCTTTGCATCAGTTAGATATAAAAAATGCCTTTTTAAATGGTGACTTAGAAGAAGAAGTGTTTATGAATATTCCACCGGGATTCCAAGGAAAACTAGGACTTATAAAGTTTGCAGGTTGAAGAAGTCTTTATATGGTTTAAAACAATCTCCTCGGGCATGGTTTGAACGTTTTGGAAAAGCTGTGAAAGGTTGCGGGTATTATCAAAATCAGGCTGGCCATACAATGTTTTACAAGCACAACAAAGAAGGCAAGGTTGCGATTCTCATCGTTTACGTAGATGATATAATTTTGACGGGTAATGATGATGAAGAACTGAGATGTCTAAAGAGAAAATTGGCAGTAATTTTTGAGATCAAAGACTTGGGTACGTTAAAATACTTTCTTGAAATGGAATTTGCTAGATCACGAGAAGGTATCTTCGTCAACCAGCGAAAGTATGTACTTGATTTGCTTGATGAAACGGGGTTACTTGGTTGTAAGCCGGCTGAAACTCCTATTGAACTTAACCTTAAGTTACAACCTGCTAAAGTCGATGACGTATTGAACATACAGCAATACCAGAGACTCGTCGGGAGATTGATTTACCTATCACACGCTCGTCCAGATATAGCTTTTGCCGTAAGCATGGTCAGCCAATTTATGCATGTACCTGGGCAAGAACATTTTGATGCAGCATATAGAATTCTAAGATACTTAAAGGGATCTCTGGGAAAAGGGTTAATCTTTAAAAGACTTGGCCACCTACAAGTCGAAGCATATACTGATGCTGATTGGGCAGGGAGCGTTGGCGATAGGCGCTCTACCTCTGGTTATTGTGCATTTATTGGAGGAAACCTTGTCACTTGGTGAAGTAAAAAACAAAACGTAGTGGCAAGGAGTAGCGCTGAAGTCGAGTTCAGATCACTAGTGCATGGAATTTGTGAGGTTTTATGGATTAAAAGAGTACTAGAAGAACTAAAAGTCTCGTATCCATCTCCCATGAAAATCTACTGCGATAATAAAGCAGCTATCTCCATTGCTCATAATCCAGTACTTCATGATCGAACGAAGCATGTCGAAGTTGATAAGCATTTTATTAAGGAGATAACTGAAAACGGACTAATTTTATTAATCCATATTCCTTTACTATTAAAAGGCCTCGTAATGGTAAGGATGGGTAACTCATTATAAACCACAGCCTAGATCATATTTTAGTCGATGTGGGATAATTACTCTAACACTCCCTCGCTCGTGACCCGACATTTCAAGGGTCCTATGAGCGGACATATTAAATGGGTGGAGGTGAGCCCAGCATCGCTAGGCCCGCTCTAATACCATGTTACCACACATCCAGTTAAGGCTATGATACCATATTAATCCATATTCCTTTTACCATTAAAAGGCCTCGTAATGGTAAGGATGGGTAACTCATTATAAATCACAGGCTAGATCATATTTTATTCGATGTGGGATAATTACTCTAACAAATTTGCATACCTTATTTACCTACTACAGAACAAATTGCTAATGTCCTTACTAAAGGACTACCTCAAAGGCAGTTCTACAAGTTAATTAGCAAGCTGACTATGGAAGACATCCTTAAACCAACTTGAGGGGGAGTGTTGGAATATTTGGAAAACATTACAGAATAAATGGAGATTATGTTACCTTCTATATAAGGATATATGCTTGTACAGTATAGATATATTCTGTACTTATTGTAGTTACTGATTCTTAGGGACTGTAATTACTGATTCTTAGGGTGCTAATTAGTCCTGTAATCAGGTACATTTCCTAGACTAGTTTGTCTCCAACTTGTATATAATGATGTAATTCCCTGTGATGAAATATAAGCTTAATAACACATTATTTCTGTCTTCACCTTACTTATAAAAACATTGTAATCATTGATGTTACCCTATTTATTCCAATTTTTTAGTGGACATGTATAATGGATCATAGGGAGTAATAGCTTATTAGTTATCCGAGTGAATGGAAAAACTATAATATTTGAAGTTAAAAATGCTACTTGGAAAATCCATCTATCTCTTCTTACTTGTTTGTTGAAACCAAATTATAATTACGGTAATTGCGTTATAGAAAAACTCAAATTTAGAGATTGATACCAAGGTCAAACGTTTACTTGTACTTCTGATAATGGACATAGTTTTACCTATGTCTATATTATGATAGTGCTGCTTATGGAAGCTCAAATTTGTCAAACAAATGATACTATATGTTTGATTTTTCTGTGTTTTTGTACCGTCTACTTTCACTGCATTTCGGTTTAGTGATATCTACTATCAAAAATTCTTTATAGTACCCTCTAATTCAGCAATCACACGGTTTTATACCATATTGTTAGTTGGATGAAAAGATGATGTGTCAGTGATGTCATTACCGCCACATTTCCAATTTCCGTTAGAGGGGTATTTTAGTCAATTTCGTCACTGCCATGTCATCATTCCATAAAAATATTAACGCTATGGTACAAAACCAACGCTTAGGGTACCGTGATATTGTTCAAGTAGAAGGTACTAAACAAAATCTTTTGTAGTAGAGGGCACTTGACCGAAATGGAGTGTAAGTAGAGGGTACAAAAACGTAAAAATCCCTAATATGTTTCTTGGTTTGCAACTTTTAAGCAAATTAGTGGGGGTTTTTTGTTTTAATAAAAGTGTTAATCCACCTTAAAACATTAGCTCTTTCAGGTAAAAAGAAAACCCTAAAAATCTCGGCTTTTAACCTGGTCAATCGAATGCACTCAAGCTATTTAGCAAAAAACCTTGAGCTTGAGCTGCAACCAAACAGGGCTATAAGTTAGTAAACTTATGTGCAAATTTGTTCAAACAAGCCCTGAGACCGGACACGGTGATACTGGTACAATTTAAACTACTTCTTTTCAGGTATTTGAAGATCCCTCTCAGACCATTGACGCAGCTATGCGTTTGCAACCACGGTGCAGCTTAAAAACAGAAAAAGAATCTGGCGATTCTGTAATTACCACTCGTCTGTTAGTACCAAGGTCAAAAATCGGATGCCTTATTGGTAAAGGAGGTGCAATTGTAACAGAGATGAGGAATAGCACAAGGGCAGGTATTCGTATTCTTTCTGAAGATAACCTTCCCAAGATTGCTTTGGAAGATGATGAAATGGTGCAGGTGAATTATATATCATTTTTTTCCGATTCTGTATTTGGGCTCTTTTGGTTCATGTATTTATTGTTCTTGGATCCATACTTTTTTGTGAGCTTTCTTTTTCTCGTTACATTCTCCATTGAGAAAGAAGCCATTTTCTGGTTCGGTGTGTCCCATCAAATTTTGTTTCTTCCAAAATTTAGTCCCTCGTTCGTTAGCAATGAGTATGGTTTGGAACTAGAAAAATGAAACAGTGAAAAGTTGGAGAAATTCGCATTTTCCTATGTAAAAATTAGGAGAGAAAGTGGAAAGGAGACATTCTTTCCAGTTTCCACTTGTTTGGCTGTAAATAAAAATTTAATATGAAAGCGATGAAAACTCTAGAGCTATTTATTATATTTAGAGTGTCCCATCACTTTTAAGCGTCTTCCATTTTTCCTCCATCTCTTCAATATCTTCACTGTCATTTTTATTTCTTTTCTGTTCACTTCTCTGGAAAACCCAAACAAGAAAGTTAAATCCATTTTTTAGGCAATGAATATGGTTTCAAGCGTTATGTTACTTACTTTTCTAAACTACTTTTTTTTTATTGATATTACATCTGACACCAGCTCTCTATACCTAATGGAATAAGAATATTCTTTTTAAATTTCTTTTTTTGTATCAGATTACTGGGGATATGAATGCTGCTAGCGAAGCCCTTTACCAAGTAACTATGCGGTTAAGAGCAAACACATTTGAAACGGATGGAGCTGCATTACCATCAACACTCCCCTATCCTGCCATGTCAGCAATGAGTGATTCAAGATATGGCAACCGTGATAGTAGGACACGTAGACATGGACAATCGACTTATGCAAGTGATTATAGTCATAATGAAAGTCCTAAAAGTCAAAATTATGGCAACTATGGTGGTTCTCAGGTAAAACCTTAATTGAAGTTTTCTTCTAATCTAAATTTTTGGTTTTAAAATTAGCATTGTTTACATACATGGTGCTCCTCTTAAAAGGGGATAGTAATTTTTGTCACTTTGTAGACCTCAAATACCAAAGAACCTTTGCAGACAGAGACATTGTTTGGTTGCAGCTTATAAGCTCACCTTTTATGTTTTTTTCTTTAAAGCTGGACTGCATACGGTTGATCAACTTAAGATGTAAGTTTTTAGGGTTTTCTTGAACTGGAAAAACCAAAAGTTTTAAGCTGGAGGAATTCAGCCTTTTTTCTCAACGACAAATAATATGGCTTTTTTTCTCAAAAGCTGTAATCCAACAAGCCTATAGGTTGCATCTATAATTTAGTTATAATTATTTATCATTATATATACATCGACTGTGGTACGGAAACATTTTGTTAATTATAGGCTCAGTGGCGCTCATGCTTTTGCTTGGATAACTTCGCTATTGGATACAATTTTTCCTTTCTGTGAAACAAATAAAATCTTTTTGTCTTGCTTAACGTATTTCATTCCACCAACGCATATTAAAATAAAAAATTAATCCATTACAAAATGCCATTTGTTATTTGTTAAACTTTGTTGAGAACTCCATGGTTGCTCTATTATTCAGGGTCGTGCTAAGGGGGCGTATGATATTTACACTCAACCTGGTCCTGGCGGGTAATGTTTTGTACTTACTTTTTTACCTTGATCTTGTTTTAGAGGGGGAAAATACCTTTTCTCTGAGTAATAATTGTGTATACTATGGTAATGCTGCTGCTCTGTCTTGACTATATGGATTTTGCATTTTCTGACCAGCTTATCCGGAAGTTCAAGAACATATTCCCAGAGGAAGCGTCAGTAGTTTCCAGATGATCAAGGATCGTAGGTATCACCGTAACTTGTGCTGTTTTTTATGCTTTTCATTTTCACTATTCGAATATCAAGTCAAACTCATGTATGGCTTTATCTAAGAATCACGAGCCAACTACAAGATTTTTTAAGTTGGTGCCAAACCTTGAGTATTTTGAAGAGAATTATGTTTGCTAGGAACAAACCATATATTTTGACTTGTCTAGTCGACGACTTGCACATTAGACTAGGTCTATTAAGAGATTCTCGCAAATAATATTATTCTTAATATCTAATGCATTTTTTTTATCCTATTAAAACAGGTCCATCTGTAATCTCTTTTTGCCTTTTGATGATGTCTCCAAGTTTTTAGATCAGAGGACTAATGAACACAACTATCGCATAACTTGTTTACGTCATCAATATTTTTTAATTATTTTTCGTCTTTGAGAAAATTGAGTTTCTGTCAAGAATACTATTGTTTATTTTATTTTATTTATATTTTGAATGTATGAGATGAATGTAGCAATAATTTGTTTCAAAAGAACATGTTCAAAGAACTCGAAAATGTTATGATCTCCAATAGCTCTATTTATGAAATGTATCGTACAACATGGACAGCCGCAAATGTTGCTATTTCCTACTAGAAGTTCAAATTTTTCATTAGAAATTGCTTTTATTAATACTAATAGTAACCAAAGATGGCACATATTCAAGTCGACTATTCATCAGCTATTATCTGCAAATGTATTCTTTTCGGCTTCAGCTGAAGTGAGCTTGCTGCTTTCATAGACATTTTCAGCATTGCTTTCATCATCCACTGTCAAAATAGATAAAGCAAAGGTTCATATATAACTTGCACATATTATGTTGTGGCCATTGTTATATGGTTTAACTATAATTTTGTACATCAGCCTTTTCCATTTGATCCGACTTTGTATACCAATTTAACAAAAAACCTAGTTAGTGTGTTACCAAATTAACATTTTTTTCCTCTTGTACACTGAATAGAAAAATCATGACAGCACATGACCAAAACCGATAATTTATGAGACGATACTATGTGAAACCAAATAAAATGACGGGATAGGGGAAGCATCGGGTCAGGTTATGACCTGAAACCCTCATACCCTAATCCCGACCTGTAAGGGACCGTGTAGTGACATTTGGATAGGGTCGTGATGTGATATTCCTAGTACTTAAGTCGAGATAATTTCAAAAATAAAAAAGTTTGTAAAATTAAAAGTACAATTTCAAAAAAAAAAACTTATAAATACACTATAATGTTTCTTAATACAACAGACTTCTAACAGTGCAAAAAAGAAAGAAAGAAGAAGACACATTAGATTAATAACATGAAATTACACAAGTGTATGTTCAAACAATCAAGCGTGCTACTAAAATTTCAGTATCTGTTTGCAAAGGGAATACGAAGTATCTTGTTAACATACTCTTAAGTAAATAATAGATTACCTATTATATTTGAGTAAATTATTAAATTGGAACTAATAATATTGCATTTTAACAAATGTAACACTAAAAATATCAAAATAATTAATCGACTAACCAGCCAACAAAAATAAAATACAAGCACTTGAGGGAAGTTTTATTATAATGTAATATTTGTTAAACTTACTATTCACCTGAACATGATTAATAAACTTAAAAGGTTATTTTTTTTTTTATATAGTGTCGGGTCAGGTTCAGCTACCCAACAAGTATCAAATGATATATCCAATGCTAATCCCGAAAAAATCGGATCGAGATCAGGATATTTCCGGGTTCAGACCTGGTCGGAAATTGGGCTCGAATCGGGCATGAGGATTTTTTCCACCCTATGATGGGGTAGTGTACGAAATATATGTTTTCAAACTATTTTTTGTAAAATTTATGTTTTTGATTTGGTATAGTATAGCAAGTTTTCTAAATCATCTAAAATTGTATTGTTAATTTATTACGTTAGATTTACACAGGTGTGATCTCATATGATGTACACACGGGGAATTTATTGAACAAAACTGTTATTATCCCCATCATTGTGTGATCTCATAGTGTATACACATGTAGTCATGTACATAACACAAGTTTCTGAAACTTTATTTTATAGTCCTATGAAAATTAAGTACAATAATCAAATCTCACACCTTCGGTGTCATGAACGTAAGCGTAAGCCGAGCCTGCACGAGTTCGAGATTGTTGGTGTAGAGAGGGCTGAAGAATATATATCAAAAAAGTTAGTGAAAGAGTGTGCTACATATATATAGTATATATGCATATCACATTATCAAATATGTAAACATAACATGCCTAAACTGGTAAGCACAAAAGTAGGTACCTCCAATTTTGGGCGAAGCGACTCTAACGAATCTTTACTCTTTTGTGAACCTTGCTATGAACCATATCAATATGTATACAAGATGAGTTAACAGCTTACAAAACCATGTCATCATCTTAACTATATGTTTAGTACGTATATACCTTGTTTAAAGCCCAATCAGCGGAGTCAAAAAAGGCCCTCTCATGGTCCTGAATTAGAGGAGGAGGAGGAGGAGGAGGGGAAACTTACATGAGTTGAAGAAAATCAAATTAAAATAACACATATAAAGTACAGCTAAAGGATGGATCGTTACCTTAGATATTAGAGTATGTTTCTTTACCAGCTAGCCTCCATATTTCTTCTGAATTATTTCATCCTGCCAAAAGGTAAGCAAAAAAACTGACAATTTAAACGGAAATCCATTTTTGGGTAGTTTTAGTACTCTTGAAAGTATGTAAGAAACATACTTTGCCTTGGCGAGAAAGTATTGTACTTTCATTATCTAAATTCTCCGAGTCTTGATTGCTTAAATTGTGTGTGTCTTCTTCCTCTTTGTGTTCATGTATACTTTGAGGCCCAGTCACAAAATGATCATCTTTAGCTCTACTTTCTATATTGTTACCGACGAATTCTAGCTCCTCAATTTCGTCGGATTTAGTGTCGGACATTTTTGTGTCAGTGAAACAAAATCGTAAATTTAAATGGAAAATGTGAGAATTAGTGAAGTCTCACACTCAGACCAACTATATATAAGATCAGTTATATTGAGTTGTGGTTGGTAGGTGATAGGTCCTTTATTTGTAAAAAAAAAAAGAGAAATGCTGTTATTCTTGATTTATATTTGAGGCATAAAGGTTGCGTTTGAATACCAAAAGGGGAATATATCCGTTTTTTCAGATGGGCTTAGAGCTGCAGAAACACGTGGATGATAAACTATGATAAACTTGAACCAAATTTTGTTATTGAACTATTGGATTATATATAGGCCTTTAGCAACTCAAGATTGGGACAAATGATAGATCAAAATATAATGTCGATAAAAAATTTGGATATATGTGTCTCTGTGATATCTTATTTCTTGTGTTGAAAGTCTTGGTTTACTTCAAGAGAAATGGTTTATGTCTCCAAATGTTAAACGTAATTATTATGTGCAAAATGTGCGTTTTTAGGGGTGGATCAAAGGAATATATAATTAAATGGAAAAATTTAAATGACCTTTTCTAGCAAAATGCCAAATCTTTTATATGAAGTGTAATTTGGTTTCGTTTTTTGCTCTACCCTAACTTTTTTTTAGTCATTCGATCAAAAGATAATTCAATCAAAGGGTAACAAAAATTATATGAAAGTGTCTATTTAATCTCAACACACGAAGTACATACATACAGACCCCATGTACGGGATACCTTAATTGAAAAAACGTATCGTATCCGTATCGAGTATTTCAGACAAAAAAAATATGAAGTATTCATGCTATCTAGGGGTGTATGTAATGTATGCATTTCATGTGTTGGGAAACAATATTTTTTCTTCTAATTTTGTTTACCCCTGAATTGGATTTTGTTTTAATCCAATGACACCAAAAAAATATGGCAGGCTGCCCTAATAATTTTATGGCAGCAAAAACGGATCCGTCTAAATTTTCTGTGTATTTGTATGTGAATATGTGATCATCACTCTTACTTCAAAGGTGTTGGCCCCGGTGCGGCTAAACCTTAGAGGGGGTGAATAAGGTTTCTAGGCGTTTTTGGCCTAATTAAACTTAAGTGCAACTAATCACCCAACTATCGTAATTCTAATTTTATGCGTTTAACAAAAGTTAATATAATACTAAAAGTTCTAAACGCATGCACAAAATAAGCAATAATTAAGTTGCGGAAAGTAAAAGGAAGGGAAAGAAAATGACACCGTGATTTTATAGAGGTTCGGCAAACGGCCTACGTCCTCTCCTCGGTACTACCGAGTATTTCACTATAATTTTTCTTCCCGATTTTACAAATCCTTATCGAGCTCAATCGACCGATTGGCTCACCCTTTACCCGAGATTCCTACTCTTGATTCAAGTACAAGCGTACACGTCTAATGAGTCAATGACTCCCCCTCAATCTATGAGTACCCAAGTGTTTAACCTAGAACTTTTAAACAACACTTTGGCTTAAAAGCTTCTACCCAAACACTCACTCACAATGAGCTTATAAAATGCTCTTTACAATTTTATCGAAAATTAAAACAACACCCACAATTGATTGCTTCTTAAATAAGCTAATTTGTGGTTTCGATGATGTTTGATCTTTGTTGGAGCTTGTATCGATTTATCTTCAATTTCCCTCTTTTCGAAATCTTTCACCAAAATGGTGATTTTGGGTTTATGTATATGAGAGAGGTTGAAGGATTGATTATGGGAGTAATGGATGTAATTGGTGACTTTGGAAAGTGAATTGGGTTGTTTTATATAATCACCAAAGTCTGTTCTTCTGTATATGACCGTTGGCAGTGGTTGAGGCTTTTATCCACAGGTTTTAAGCAACTTTCCAGAATAAGCTGAAAAGCTGTTTTCGAAATCTGCAGAAAACGATCGGTCGTTTTCTACAGTCGATCGATCGTTTTCCATAAAACGATCGGTCGTTTTTCTTGAGGACTCTCTGGAAGAAATTGGTACAAAAACGATCGGTCGTTTTTGTACAGACGATCGGTCGTTCTTCAGTTTTCTCTGTTTTCTCGTTAATCTTCAAAAGCCCGTAACTCCTTCTTTTTAGCTCCTATTTTGGTTCCGCTTGAACCTGTGGTTTCGTTTTTCTGTGCTCTATCTTTCTGGGGTTCTGAATTTATATTTTCTAATTTTGGAAAAGACAAGCATTATATCATCGAAAATCGAGAAATCATAAAATCATTAAAAACATAATCAACGTTATAATCAAAATTAATTATTGAACTCTAAGTTCAACAAAAGGTGTGGACGTTGGATATACACTATACAGTATGTGATATCTTATTTATTTTCGTGTTGCTATAGTTTTGTTGTTAGGAATATGCATATTAATTAGTGTGATCCTGGCAAAATTATAAATGAAAATTTGGCATTTGATTATAGTAATTTTTTTGTTTGTAATCTAGTAAATTGTTAAGAATACTGATATTTATGAATTGGTGTGCTGGAATTGGATTGAAAATAATATTAATACGTATACAAAGACACGTTAACACAACTATTAACCTTACCTGAGTAAGAACATTGGTTTTTTTTTTCTTTTCCGAAAGAGAAGATCATTGGTATTTGATATAGAGTATTATACGTCTACCTACGAGTACCTAATTAAGTTAAGACATGAGAACATCAAATTTGTTGAAAATCCGTATCTAAGCATGGTCATACTAGAAAAATAGTTCATGACAATGATCCTTAGAAGCTCCATTGTTACCCAGAATTATATGGATAATTAGTTGAAATTAACTCTGAGATGTTACATCTTTGCATGCAGAATTCAGCTGAAATATATACTATTGTCTACAAATATTAGCCCTTCCACAAATGTAAATTGAAATTCTTGTACAATTTTACTAACATAATACTGGAATATATGATAATAAATCAGTCGTCATGTAGTGCTTTTGATTACATTTCAGTATTTTCTTTGTTCAAATGAAAAATACATGTGATCTTCAACATTATATAGCCTTCTGAAATCAGTGGCAGATTCCTAACTTGGTGTTTACAAAGTGCCTGTTGGAGTTAGTGACTTAAGGTAATGGAAAAAACCAAACCGGAAAAAATTTCGGACGGTACAACGAAATAAGTTTCAATAAATAATTACTAACGAAACGTAATTATAAATGATATAAAAATGAAACTTATATGTTGTTCTAACATTTAAACAAACGCGAGTAAATAGTTAACGAATAAGCGTACATTTGTTGCTTGATAAATTAACCTGATCAGAATGTATTTCCAAGTCGAAGTCGATTGTTCAACAATATGTCCTTCAAATCTATTCGTCTCCTACCCTCTTCGCTTTTAGGATATGAACGCTGACCTCACATGATAAAACGACTTTGAAAAAATAAGAAAGTGGAAACACACTTCTTATTTATGAATTAGAAAATGATAAAAATTTATTTTAAACGGAATGAATTACGGACGAAAGAAAGAGTATTATGATATATGAATATGTAGAATGGAGTGAAGAAAAACAAAGGGGTATGGGGTCTTTAAATAGGAAACGAATGAGTGTGAAGTGAAAAGACGCCTGATCATAACAGACGCGACTTTTCAGAAACATGAGACTGAATCGGGACATTTTCAAACTGCAGTGGTCAAATTGCGAAAAGACGCAACTGTGGTATTGTTACCGTTAGAGATAATTATATAGTGTTTCAGGAACACCATATGCTTAGTAAAAAAAGATTATGTGTCGGGAACACGTGCTCGCGTGTACACCACATCGTACCGTCACGAAAGTCAAAGGTCAAACCCGAGACAGGACTCGAGCAAAACTCACCCCAATCGCACACGAAAAGTTTGGAGCCCCCGACGCCAACCACTTAGCCCATTGTAAATGTATATGAACGCTCAATTCTCACAAAACTCACCAATGTGTGATAAAGATTTTCTCCACATTTGCATAAACGAGCTCAAGTGTGTTTTACCCGGAATGGTGCACAACCCCCACTTTGAAAGCCAATATCTTCCACACCGATTATCGGTTTTTGACGTGTAACGTATCGTTTTGAAACTAATATAACATACTTCAATTTGATACCAACCACATTCTGTTTCGTTGTCCTTAACACATTTAAACCAGTCTCTCAAACCGAACAAAACCGGTTCTAAATATATATATATATATATTCCCAACAGAGCCAACACAAATACAATTCAATCCTAATGTTAACAAAAATTATGGTTTTTTTTTAATAATCAAGGATTAACAAAAATTATGGTAAGTGTCTATTTTGCCTTAACAGCCGGATTGCAACATAAACACCGCATGTACGGATACGTACATTACACCATTTAAAGTACATGATATAACAAATGAAATATCATTGACATTTTTCGTCTTTGACCATATGGGCACGACTTGTGAACGACACGAGTACATGAACGGTACATCTACGGTACTTTTTCGGTACGACAAAAAATTTTATTTTTATTTTTTTCTTCATGCATACCGTACTTGAAATGATGTACCGTATCCGTACTGGCTACTTCTGACAAAAAATATGAAATACTCGTGTTTATCTAACTGTTTATGTATACAATTTTTGTACTTCGACAAAAAAGTATTTTTTCATTGTTTTTGTTAAGCTGGTATTGCATTTACTTTTGATCCAATGGGTTATAGAAAAAATAGGACAGCCTGCCCTAATGTTTTTAAGTCAGTCAAAACAGATCCGTAGTTTCTGCTTACTGCGAATCAGTGTTCTAAAAAGGAAAATCTTAGCTAAGGCGTTTTTATAGGAGAAATGTTAGAAGGGAAAAAAGCATAAGCTTATAACGGCCGAAAAAGCGAAAAAACGAGCTATTTAAGCTTTGAATCGAGCATTTATTGCGATTTGTATCGAACTTTTTTAATTCGAAGCACGCTTTTTGAGGCATTTTTATGAATAGCTCTTGAATTGATGTAAAATGCTTATCCAAAAATATGCACAAAATTTGCCTATGAGGGATTTATGCTGTAAATTCTAAATTTCTTCTTACAGGTTACAACATCAGTTCCTCCTGGATAAAATCCAGGTATATCAGTTTTCTAATATGGAAAAGCCAAGAGCAATCATGAAATGGAGCATAAAGTAGATCCTTATCTAATTATTTCAATCAGAAAACTTTTCAAGAAATTCCAACAAACAATAGAGATATGTTATACAAGTTTTGTAGCGTTTGCATCAACTTTGCCTCCCACATAACGTTCTTTCATCTGAATATATGATCATAGAAACGTCACAAGCTCGTCTATTGATTTGAGGGTCTTCTCATAGAACAGATATGATTCGTATACTTTGGGTGTACGAACATAGTAGTCAAACTGCATGTCACAACACCCAAGCTGTTAGCACATAAATCTCAACAAGACACACATGTTTTTGTTCTAACTACAAGTTCATACGATGAATAGTTCTGATTGTTACAAATATACTAAAATACATAATTGTTTTTGTATTTATATTTGATAATATTTTAAATTGATTTATTTAATGAGAATAACATGAGTAATTGTTATTTATCATTATTGTTTGAATGACTAAATAAGTGTCTATTATTCTATTTAGTGTGTAGAGTATAGCTTATAGACGGAAGATTAGACTGTTGGTTCTAATGAAATATAAGTTATATGTTTACAATTTTAGATGTAAATGGACACACCATCAGTAGAGTTGTAGTACGTGGCTTTAATAGGCATGCCTTGAATACAAAGAACGGATAAATTCCAACTGTATTTACTAGTTCACTTTGTGTGTATTAACCAGAACTGTTACGAAATAATCATTTGGTTACTGACTAGACAAAATAATTCATAACTCGTGGTCATGATTATTGTTTATGCTCTTAATTCCTATATTGCTATTTAGACATGTATGAATGTGTTTGTCATTTTGATTCATATATGGTGAGATTCGTCACGAGTCAATAAAATTAATGACTTGGGTGACTGCATTATTCGTATCAGTGTTTATTAGTAATAAAAGAAATTCACGTCCCGTAATTGATTGATGATAGTTTATAAGTTTTGTGCGTGTAAACCATGCAGTTGTATTTATAATCCGACACGACAAATAAGTTAAGCGGACAGGCTCAGAGATAATACATTTATTTAATAAAAAATCAGTCAGTGATTTAATTTAATAAACGAGTATCTGATTAGTTTTTACATTGGGAGATAATAAACATGTTTGACAATTGGAACAAATTAAATATTCGGATTATGGTAGAGAGATTAGTCGTAATTTTGAGTGGAATAAATCACGATTTAAACTGATTGTGTATATCTCGGGTTTTAAGGATATATAATAATACGAAATCTTTTTAAATAACTCTATCATACCCAGTCTACAAATCACTAACTTAGCCTACATATAATACACCCATTTTCTTGGCAAAGATAAGTTTTTTATAACTATATTTTCGGGAATATAGTAGAAAAGTTGAGGCGATCTGTTACATCTCACAGCCGTCATATGTTCCCTTCTATTATTCGGTATAATCTAAAATTATACGGTAAAACAGGATTATTTTTTATAATATACGTACATACTAAAACTAAAAATCTGAACATGTTTTTTTCGCTATGCAAACTGATTTTTTATCACTAATTACGGTTATCTCATTGTAATTTTTTCTCCCCCGGGTGATTGGTGAAAGTACAATCATTCAAAGTCATTCTTATATTATTAATCCAAACCAAACAAATGACCCATTGACAAGTCGGAATAGACCTTAGATGTTATCGTCGGACAAAGTGCATTTTAGCTCTGTCCAACATAACCAACTTATATAGTTTATTAACATACTTATATAGTTTATTAACACCAAGATCGTTCCAATAATTTTGAAGTCTTCCTTTCAAATTTCAAGCCTATCGATTTCAATCTCTAATTGCTACTACAATGTAAATATAGTCTTGTACTATCACATTAAATCCTTTATAAAGATAGCAAACAATGGTTCACATCTCATACCTCGGCTAAGTTATCCACCAACTCATTAGCAGTCTTCACATAAGACCCCCTACTATTCGCTGGCACAATGCTCAATGCGTTTCTCATATCCGTAGTTAGATACGCCTGTTTTAGCCTGATATAAAACAACACGTACCTCCAAGACATGGTCTCCAACATCTCCCGGAGCGAGTGCATCCCCTCTGCTGTGTTTTTTATCCTTGCCGCTGCGTTCTCAGGTGTCAGGCCAGGCTCGAAGAACCGTTCCTTTAAAAAAGAGCGTGTGCCCCATTCCTCAGACAGTGCTGTCTGAGCAGTAGGGCCAAGAGACATGGCTAGGGTAGTCGTGATGGTGGATATAAATGTTGATATGATTTTACGGCGGGTTTGTTCTAGTGGGACGCATGATTTAATGGCGGTGACACAGTGACTACGGACGAGTGTGGGGTGCGTGGTGAAGGTGATACTCATGGTGCTAAAGTGTTAGCTCAACTATGCATTGTAACATAGATAATTGAGAGTAAATTAGATTTTTGTTTTGACGTGTGTGGACCAAGTTGCTCCTTACCCAAACATAGACCTTAGCTTTTAATGACGTGGAATACCGATTATCTCTAGCAATTATTTATTCCATATGATTAAACATTGTACCTAAATGTTTGTAAGAAAAATACCCAAGCTTGTACCTGGGCAACTGAAGTTTCGTTTGGGAAGTTAGCCGTTAAATCTACAACCATGATCATCTGATTTATAATTAGCAGTTGAGATTTTCCGTCCAAGATGCATTTTGTTTTATTTTTATAGATGACAACCGTTCGTCAAGGATTCTGGATCCCAGAGCTAATAAAATAGGTTGAACTTAAAGTTGTGTTTGCCTTCACCAGGCCATTAATTCTTTTAAAACCAAAGGAATCAATATGCAAGTTCTTCGGATATTCTACATCAATTTTAAGAAATGCTTGTATTCTGAATAATTGAATCAATTAAGTGCAAATGATTAGTCTGTATTTCGAATAGGTTTTTGTGGCCATTCTTGTTAGGGATTCGAGGGCATTCTGTTTATTTCTGTTATGTGCATTTATGAGTGACTTCTTTTTTAGCTTGTGATAGTGTCACTTACCAGCGCTTTAGAGTTTTTACTTTTTAGTATTCCAAGCAATAAATCGAAGAAAAGAGCACAAAAGATTTAATTGATTGTACAAGTTTAAAATCTGATCACTTTTCATTCAAATTTTTTACCTCATGTAATTAACAAGGAATTAAAACTCCGGGGATCAAGTAAAACTCTAGTGAAACTACGGAGGACCTTTTGGTGTTGTTTGATATTATACCAAATTTGTACAAACCTTGTCTCCGTTCAGCCATGTGAGCATTAGCATTATATCAGTACAAACGAAACCAGTATAGACCTAGGCTAAATGTGTAATTTTATCAACTTCCGTATTTGATATTTGTAAATAATCATATTGTGATAAATATCCATTTTTGTATATAGATATAGAGAGAGAAAGTGAAAATATCAAATGAATTATTATTGATTAAAATCTCGTCAGTCACGATACATAACTGACTAACTAACAAATTCATCTATTTTACAAATAAGTTCTCACAGTTTCTAACTATTACAATTTGATCACATTATCAAAGTGACAGTGTAAGTACAGAAAACATATCAATAACTTTAAACATGCCCTCTTAAGGTGGAGAATATATATCTATCATTCCCATCTTGATGATTAACCTTTGAAACATTATATTTCCCAAACGCTTAGTTAGAACATCAGCTACTTGATTTGCAGATAAAATATGCATCAAATGTACAACTCTTTCTTGGACTTTCTCTCTGATGAATTGAGCATCAATTTCTATGTGCTTTGTACGTTCATGGTGTACTGGATTTTCAGCTAAAGCAATGGATGATTTACTATCAGAATATAACACCACTTTATGCTCTTCAACACCCAAATCTTTTATCAATTTTAATAACCAAATTAATTCAGCACAACCCAAAACTAATGCTCTATATTCAACATTTATAGAACTTCTTGAGATGACTAGTTGTTTCTTACTTTTCTAACTTACTAAACCATCTCCAATGAACGTACAATAACTTGTTACAAGATTTTCTGGTGTCCACATATGAGGCCCAATCCGAGTCAACATAAGCTCTTAGCACCAGATTAGACTCACTAAAGTAGAGTAATCCCTTTGAAGGTGCTCCCTTCAAATATCCCAACACTAATCATGGAATTATAGTGTATTTTGCATGGTCTTTCGAAGAACTGACTTAGGGTATTCATAGCAAAACTTATATCATGTCTTGTGATAGTGGGATACAACAACTTTCCTATCATTCTTCTATACTCTGATGGATTTGATAATTGATCTTCAATATATTTACTTAGTTTCAAATTCGATTCCATTGTAAAACTAACCGGTGAACAATCTAATAAACCAACATCTAAGTAACAATTCCAGAGTATATTTACTTTGGGGAAAATTGTTAAAATGATGCCCAATGTATTAAGTTTTAGTGATTTGGTATCCAGCCTAACACACTTTCTAAATTGGTATCCAAGCTATACATTTTGCTCTAATTTGGTATCCAACCTAACACTTTTTTCTAATTTAGTACACAACCTAACATTTTTTTCTAATTTGATACCCAACATATGCGTTAAAAACCGATGATCGAAGACAGATTGAGTCCCTTAATTGGACTGTATACGTATAGGTTGGGTACCAAATTAGAGCAAAACGTATAGGTTGGGTACTAAATTAGAAAAAAATGTTAGGTGGGGTACCAAATTAGAGCGAAATGTATAGGTTGGATACCAAATTAAAAAGTGTGTTAGGTTGGGTAACAAATCACTAAAAGTCGATAAGTTATGTACCATTTTAGCATTTTTCAGGCCTTATAAACTCACTCTTGAACTAATTTATTCAGGCCTCTTAATTTATGTGTTTATTATTGCAATTAAATCTTGCTGTTTTTTTTTAAAGTGCCGAGGCATTGGAACACAAACCAACAATTTGTATTTCAACGTTTTAGGAAAAAAATACGTTTAGTGTAATGTACTATCAGTTTTTAACGATTTGGGTATTCGACTATCAATTTTAACAATTGAGGTACTAATCTACGAAATTTGTCACAATTGAGGATCTATCGTTAAACAAAATGATAAAATGACACTCACGTTCTCTTGTCTATCACATGATGAGTGTAATTCTGTCAAAATCCGTAAAAAAATAGATCATCAAATGTGAGATATAACGACTGCAATTTCGTCGATTTATATTGTTAGTCACTTAATTAGACGAAATTTCGTAGTTCGATAACTGAATTGTTAAAAGTGGTAGTGCAGTACCTATATCATTAACCACTGATAGTACAGTATACTAAACGTATATTTTCCCACGAGGCTTTTACAATTTAGTTTCTTGCATGTTTAGAAGTAAAAAAAACCAAAACCTCAAACATTAAAGCGAATGTTACTAAGGAATTAGTAATAAAAAGTTATTTATAGTTTAGGTCATTATCCATTTTAACAGTTGCCATCAGATTCTGTTTTAGTAATAATATAGGATAATATATCTGTGTACGATTCTAAATGATTGTGTAAGCGCGCTATTGATGGAATATAAACATCATTAGTTCCTTTCCGTCAATAAGATCTTGGGATTGAGTCTTTTAATTAATATTGCATTTGGGGATCAGATACATCATTTGTCCATTTGTTCCTCGTATAATGCGCATAATAACAAATTTTTACGCCTTTTGTGGAAAAGTGAATTATTCATGATCTGGGTACTCGAAAGAAGGTAATATAGATCAATCTCAAAATTACAAAACAGTGAGAAAATGAGTAGGTGTTTTAATCTGATAATGCATAACATAAATTTTCCAATGTCACCCTGAGCCAAGAAGCAGATGTTTAAGTTCAAGCATTAGTAACCTAACTCGTCTTCATTTGTTGAGCCAAAGTGTCATTTCGCTTGACACAAATTCAGATGGATCTTCGTTCCTGCAATACCATAATTACATGAATGAACTATTTTAAATTATGGCAAAAAGCGTCAAAGACAACAATTTAGGAGATAATCTTAAGTTATAATATTTATGGCTACACTTAGAGACATGTTTCCTTTTTATGGCGGAGGAGCTTCAGGGAGTGGACATTACTGGAGGAAGTCGAGGTCAGATTTAGTTAGCGGTGGATGCTGGGGAATGGGAAGTTGCGGTTTAGTTGGGAAACCGGAATAAAGGTTATCAAATTTATCTTTATTTATTATAATTACGATTATTATTATCCTATGACCATTTTTTAAAGTTTGATTTTCTATGATTATTGTGTAATTTGTTTTAGACCTAAGATAGTTTTTGATTTAGAAAACCCATTAGAGCTTAATCCTTATAAATCTTAAATTGCCTAACATCCTTAATTACAGTATTATTCTGTCTACACCAGCCTTATATATTTTGATTTCTATCACGTTCAATAATCTTAGGAAGACTTCAAGTGACCACTGTTTAGCAAGAGTTTCAAGTTAGAGAAAAACAATAGAAAAAAATACATTTACTACGTCAAACTATAATGTTGTTAACGATTTGGGTATCCATGTTTTAAAAGTTTTAATTTGGGTACCACACTATAATAATTTTCCAATTTAGGTACTACCGTCTAAATAAATCACGAAATCATGTCACGTAACATTTGATAAATATTAATTTGAGGGGCTAATTTGATAATTTTGCATAAAAATATGTCATATTAGAAATAAATTTTCCCCCAATTTCACACATAAAAAAAAAAAGCATATAATCCAAAATTTTGTTATGTGTGAAATTGGGGGAAACGTTTTTATAAGATGACATATTTTTATGCAAAATTGTCAAATTAGCCTCTCAAATTAATGTTTGTCAAATGTCACGTGACATGATTCCGTGATTTATTTAGACGGAGGTACATAAATTGGAAGTTATTATAGTGTGGTACCTAAATTGAAAAATTTGAAAGGTGGATATTCAAATCGTTAAAAATAGATAGTTTCGTGTAGTAAACCTATAAAAGCCCGAAAAACAATAGATACAATTTCTTTCCATTTCCTATGTAAAACCAACACCTTATATTTGTGAACACTAAAGAAAAGTTTAAGCTTGGAATTTGGCCATACACATGTTTGTATTGGAAAACAGTATCATTTAAAAAAAATCACGTTTTTTGGTAATCCGACTAGTTAATTTAATCCAATTGGACTGAATAGCTAGAAGTACCGCATATCTCAAGCACATTAACGAAAAAATATATATAAATTGATCAAGCAAAGTGTAACTGTGACTTGAAAATCAAATTGATTGCTATATTTTACAGATATTAGGAGAGTGAAGAATTGTAACCTTACGCTATTGCTGCCCTCAGAGCTAACGAAACCAGGTGGCGATTTTGGAATGTACCTAGCCCACTGATACATGTTTCAAAATCCAGAAGTAAGCTAAAGGAATTAAGTGTCTTCAGAATTATATCAACGAATTACTTCATAATTTATGAAATGCATAAAAAATAATAATATACTTGAACTCACTTACATTTTTTGCTGCAGTACTGAATGCTTCTCGATGTGGTATCGCTGGATTGGCGGTCTTGATGCGTTTTATCTCCTCCCTTTTATTTTATTGTTATAATACCGTAAGTACTTGCACAGAATATATATTGTCAATTTTATATCTACTCATCCCCATCATCACACATCAAGGATGGCAAACACAAAGTGTAAAGTAGCCTACAGTAAATTTACCGGAACAAGACTTCTTTTCCCAATAAGTTTTATGTGGTGACTTGTAAACCGTCTCGTTGAACTTCGATTTGTTTTTACGATCATATTGAAAGAAAGAAACGATAACCATATTGTTTGGTTTAATTTTATGCCTTTTTATGACGTGTGTACAGTTGTGTGTACTGTTGTGTATACACGATTTTTTGCTCAAACTGTATTGTTTTAGACTTGAAGGAATTTACTTGTTGAAAAACAAATGTGAACCAAATACAAAATACTAAATAGAAAACGCGTTTGGGTTGAAGCTAAAAATTTAGTCTAATAGTAAAATTATTGTAAATTGGTTCTTTGTTGTTAGTAGCTGGATGGAGAGACATGTAAATAAAGCAATCGCTTTTTAAATCTTCACAAATATATTGCTATTTTTGAAGGATAACAGAGTAATAATCCTCACTTCATGTAGCGGTTGTAAGCCGATGGCATCCTGTGCTTCTTTTCAGGTGCTGTAAATAGATAAATGTTTAAACTTTAAATTAATAAAAAGTAATATAATGTTTCTTAAAGTATAAACTACTACGTCGAATCCCTAATTATAACCAAGTATTAACTATCCATACACACACGTACGTTTTACAACAAAGGGTGCTCTGGGAGAGATTTGCTCGCTTGATGTTGACGTTGATATGGAAGATGACCCAATTTTCTTTTCACCACCCAAACTCTGCTCGAACACAAATGAATAAAGGAAAAACAACTGGATTTAGGGCTTTAAACTAATTGAATTTGAAACATTCTAATTGATGGCAAAGTTTTAAAGGAGCGGACTATTAAGATTAATGAACAGAATTTGATAGGGAAGAGAGAAAGGAAAAGGGAAAAGCGTTTAAGAGACATCAAAAGAGTTAACAGGCTCTGTTTGTGTTCAACGGAAAAATAGCAAAATAAAATGTTTTCCCGAAATGATTTTTTTTGGAACATTGGTTCACAGAAAAATTATATATTAAGGAAATATTTTTCATTTCTCTATAAAAACAAGCGAAATTGATTCAACGTAAAATTGGAAAACATTTTCTTTCATGAGAGAAAACATAAATGTTTTCACGAATACATATATTTTATCCCTTTTATCTTGTTTTTTTTTTTTTAATTAAAAAAGTTTCCAGTGTTTGATATACTATTTTTTTAAGTTTTCAAAAGTTAGTTTTCACGGAAAAAATTAAAAATCAGAGAAGTTAAAAATTTGAGGACTTTTTAACTTTTACACATAAAAATCATCAAAAGTTAAAATATCTCAATTAAATTATTTTGTTTATTTCTAAATCATCAATAAGTTAAAATAAGTGAAAAATGACTTATAAACAAAAATAAGTTATAAGTCATTTATAGGTAAAAAAAAAAAATCTATAAGTGACTAATATAAACAAGTTTTTTTTCATTATTTTCTAAAAGAAGCTTATTTTGAGAAAAAAAAAAAATCATTGTAAAAGCAATTTTTTAACTAAAAAAGTCGATAACAAACACGCCATTACCCAAGAAATTTTCATGGAAAGTGCAAGTATCGCCAAACACTTTATAGGTAAAAAAAAAGGTATAAGTAGCTTATTTTAAGCAAGTTTTTTTCTATTTGTAAAATCAATTTTATGAGTACAAAAACCGATACCAAACACGTATTTAATCGGAATTTTTCATGAAAAATTCAAGTGTAGTCAAACACTCCATAAACGGATAGAGGAAATATAATTTGACTGCAAAATAGTTTTTCGAGTAAATATTTTCCGACCAAACAAACAGAGCCTGAGTGAAAGTAGTAGTTTGAATAGATTCAAAAATGTAAAAAATTAATTCTAAAAATAGATTTATTTGCGATGTTTGAAAGTTAGACCCATCATTTCTTCTTTCGATTTTGTTTTAGCATTCAGGAATTGATTGACCCTTTAACTTTATATATACTCTTAATTTCAAAAAAAAATAAAGAAGGAAACTAAACAAATAGTAAAATAAAAGAGAAAGAGATTTAGCCTGAAAGTCAAGGCATTGTCCTTGGAGGGGAGGCTTAGTGGTGAGGAATGAGAGGTTACTGCAATGACCACATTTCACAGTCACTGTTTCCATCAACCTACTACATGGTATCCCAACCTATATAAATGAAACAAATTAACATAATTCACCAGCTCATTATACATTACATGCCTATGGCTTCTTCATTCATCATGTGTTAAAAATCATATTTTTAATATTTTGTTCTTCCTCGTCCCTAAAAGATGATACGTTACATTATTTTATGAATCTTATTAGTTATACCCGTTACATTATTTTATGAATTTATGTTGGGTTTCATGCAATTTTGGTAAATACCAATATTCCAACAATTTACATTTGTACTTATAACACAGAAAATATGAGATAATAGTATTAATTCATCGCATATTTACAAAGGTCTCTTTTTTTCTAACTGTAGTTTCTATGATGACCTTCATAGGGAAATTACTGATAAATCAGAACAAGAAACTTACTTCCAATAACATATATCCTTTTTCCTTTAGTAACAATTTTTTTTTTGGTACAACCTATAGTACAAATTAATCATATGTATAACCTCCCTCTCTACTTTTTTTCAATTCTCACGGACTCAAAAGTCAAAATACCCTTTCAGTCTTTCCCCCTCTCTTTAACTGATTTTCAAGATTCAACAAATTAAATGCCCCTCTTTCTTCCCCTTCATTTTTAATTGACGCATGAAATTTAACCAAGTAATTAAATTTGTCAATAAATTTTGAGTTGTTCCACATAAACGTGTTTTTCAATTTATTAAATGATTAAATAAACGAGCTTCTAATGGTACTCTTAATTTATTGACTCATTTAAGAGTCAATAAATTTTGAGTTGTTCCACATTAACGTGTTTTTCAACATGTACTCACGCACACCAAATACAAAAAAAACAAAACACAAACAACAAATTAAATCATGTATTGCCTATTACATCACGTTAGTTTTTCTTTTGCTTTAAGTACAAGTTCAAGTTTTAACTCAAATTAATATATTTGCAAATTGCAATAGAATAAGATCTCTGATACATTAAGATAAATCAAGTGAAGCGTAACACTTTATCATAAACTCATTGCAAGACCAAAAACAGAATTTATGTGGTTTTGGTAACAAAACATTCTTTTACATACATCATGCTATTTCCCCCATTCAAAAAAAAGTAATATTGCTTTTATGCTCAAGTTTAAAACAGGTTGTTGAATGACGTTGCTTAAAGAATTATCATCAAGTCAAACAGACTCAGTGTCAAAAGGTTATTAATATTATGCAAACAAAATTAGCAGCAATAACTCATACAGTCTATTAAATATATTATATTAGTAACAAAGATTAAGCAATATATGTTCAACGAATGAAAAAATTACCGCAAGAACAGTATTGCAAAAGTTGCAACGGACATAACAAACATGCTCCGTTGGCGAAGCGGACTCCATAGTTGTTTTTTCTGCTTTTCCTAATGAGTTCATGTCAAAACTGAAGATAATATATCTAATAATCTTTTGGAACAGATATGTTATAAAGTCAGAGTGACAAACAACAGTTTAAATAAGAGATCAGAGGATAGCAGCTGGAGTTTATGGTTGAAAATGGAAAAGTAGGGTTTTCCAATGTTGTTCATAATATAGTACAGCCTTCATTAAGAAAGAGAGACAATTGGAATTGAGTAAAAGTTTTGCCCTGTCACTTGGCCATGCATATGCAGACAAAACTAACTTATTTTCAATATCCACCTTATCTCACTCTCATAGTTACACATTTATTAGATTCGGTGTTATAAGGATTTTCGAAGATAATGTTTTAACTTTTAAGGATTGATATATAGTAAATAGATTTATATTCTAATAGCATTGTTGATTATTTCTTTATGTGAGAAAGTAAAAATATAAGGTTCTTAAAATGGAGAATAATACTTAAAAGATGGTATAGTTAGAAGTATGGGAGAATCATTGAATTAGTACATAAACACATGCTTATTTTACAAAAACCCAGATTCTCAACTCTTGTTTAAAATTTAGTATATATAATCTAGTATCATGTAACATCAAAACTAAAAACAAAGAATAAAAAGAAGTAGCATCATGTACTTGAGAAAATGATGAAAAACTTACTATTGATATTTAATTAAATAAAAAAACACGGATTCCATTCATATTTTTATAAAAAAACACAGATTCCATTCATATTTTTATAACCCAGTATTTGAAATTAAAACCCTGATCTTCCAACAAAATAGCTTAATTTCTTATCTTTTACTCCAATCTCCGCGAGCAAAGTGCCGATAACGTGTTGTAATACAACTATTAGCTACGTATTTAGGGAGACAGAAGTAGAGAGAGGGGAGAACAGTATGGTCTTTATTATAAATGAATATCTGAATGAATGTAAAATACAAGACCCCTAACCCTCTTTATATAGATAGAGTGGTAGGGTTACAAGCCCACTTGGACCCATAAAGTATAAGGCCAAGAGTCCAACAATATATTACAACACTATTGATATTTAATTAAATAAAACTCACACTCTAAAACACTCTTAAATATTACTAATACATATACTACATTATACTACTACATATGTTGCATGATGCTATCTCTTTTTGCTCTTTATTTTTAACTTTGATGTCATTATATGTACCAAATATTAAACAAGACTTGAGAATCTTTATTTTCAGAAATTAAGTATGTTTTTATGTACTAATCAATGATTTAAGAACTAATTAAGCGAATATGTTATTCTAACGAAACAGAGGAAGCTAATAACCAGGCATGGAGATCAGCCTAACCCCAATTTAACCAAATCAAAGGATAAACACTTAATGAATTAAAATAACCTGCTCTCAGACGGAATAAAAACTGCCAGTGAAGCTAAATCTCAGTAATAACCAAATTGTCCTGAAATCGAGAAAATCAGTGGAGATTATGGTTATTGTTGGTTTCCGTGTACGAAATAACAATTAACAATAATAAAATGACTAAACAATAATTAAACAAAACCATTGTAATCTTTATTAATTTCGAATTGGACTTGAACTTACAGACTAGAACATGTAGGTACTGAATATAAATAAAAGCAAACGTTATTCAGATTATTATTAATTAATAATCTGATGTACTGATTTGCAATTAATAGAAACTGCCGGACTGGAAAGTATAAACTTAACAGCCGGACTGTTCTGATTTAAATTGAAATAACATGACTGAATTGAAACTATTCTAATTACTGAATTAAATTACAGAATTGAAATTACAGAATAAAACAGTACTTTAATTAAATTACAGAAAGGTAAAACAGAATTGAAAAGATACAGCTAAGGACAGGAAATTAAAATATTGAATTGAAAGGACATAATGTAAACAGTAGAATTTAAGTGAGGAAAATAAATGGACAGAATAGAAAATAAAATTAGACGAGACTACTGTTAACAGTATGCCCTTAACCGATATTCGTCCAACCACCTTGATGGTCTAAAATAATGGAGTTTCATTTTTGAATGAAGTGTTGTAGCTAACCGAGTCGCTCTAGAAGCATGTGCATCCGCTGATTCTTCAACATCAGTCGGTTCGGACCTCCACTTAGTTTCACCCACAGAATATGGGTCGAGTAGCAGATCCAAAAAAAAGGACTACTGGCTTCATATAATTCAGAAAACACGAGTTTTCGAGAAGCTTCTTGTTCATATCTCTCATCAAAAGGCGCTATTCGATAATGTCGGTCTAGCGAATCCCCTACCGAAGTGACTGAACCACCACTTCTTGATCCGTTCTTTCCAGCGGAGGGAAGACTTAATTTGTACCCTTATCGAGCCTTTGAGCGAACTACTCATTGCTGTCTTGCCCCAGAAGGGCATTTGGTTCGTGTCGTGCTATTACCTATGGGGCGGATTCTAGGATCAGAAGTAACCGTGATCAGTGGTGTAAATTTGGTGCTTCTGGGGATACTTCTTTTCGTTATACTCTTTGTCTTTGGTTTTTTTCGTTTCCAATTGCAAAAGAAGTATGGTTCGGGGATGCCCTCAGCGTCGAGGAACATGTACTAGGGTGTATGTGCGACTCGTTCATGGGCGCCTTCTCCTTGCCCTTCTTCAAACTCCGATTCGTATTTTTCATAGAGAAATCTCTGATCAAGGATAGAACAAGATCCTCAGTGATAAAGGAGGTTGTGTTGTGCCCCAAAAATGGATTTTGGTTAGAATCATTAGTAAAAAAACTCAAATGATTCTGCCGACCCATTTGAGTAATTAAACGTTTTACAATCAATAAACTGAAGTTGCTGGCCTGAGAGAAGGCGGCCTCTCTCGGGAAACCAAATCATTCCCGCAGGAGATCCGGGCCCATTTTTTTTTTATCCTTCGATAAAAAGATTCATTCTCTATCTCTTTTTCCAATTTCGGTCTCGATTAGTTTCTGATTGCGTTGGCGCTTCGATCTCAAGGTACAACGTCTTTCGGATGACTCGCCGGAAACTGGCGACGAGTCAAGGTCGAGCTGTTGGTGGGTGGTTCTCTCTGGTTCTAAATGCTATGAAAAAATATATGCTACTATTTAGAGAGAAGAGATGATATTTTCGTGTATGAATATGTGAGGGGAAGGCTGCCTCTTTATAGAGAATTCTGAAACCGCAGAATTAATTGTGATCATTTAATTCTGGGAGTTACATCCCCAGAATCCGCCTTCATTACCGCTGTAGTTTCAAACTTTCTGGAACTCTAGGGACTGCTCTTGAAAATATGCAAAAGTGTCTTTTCAGTTTAGTACCCAACATAAGACATTCCCCAAATCCCAAATCCCAAATCCCGCGGCCCGCGTCCCGTGACCCAAGGCCTGAGCGAGCGCACGTGTGGTACACACTAATCCAATCATGGGTATGTGGACTTAATTAGTTTACCAACTACATGTGATGAACTTGTATATATAGTGTAAAAATCAACCTTGATTCTACAATGTGGGATAACCCTTATGGGTTAATCCCACTCTCTTTTCCATTTTCCAGATTTTGTTTTTTTCCTATTTCGAGTACCAACCTTCGAGTCCAATTATCATTCACACCCTTCCTCCGAATAGGTCATGCGATATACCGTTGCGAAGCTCGTCGTACGAGCTACTCAAACGCTTTGAGTATGGTCTCAGAAAAACTGATTAGTCGCATTGTAAATTGACTCAAAGATGGTCCATGACCACTTGGAACAACCATGTTTAAAATTACATGTTTTCCAACTTTTCCAACAGTTATATCTAGCATAAATCTAGTGTGTGGACAAGAAAATAACCCTATATCAAGAGTGGTCCGCTTTTGGGAAATGATACAGAGAAAGGACCCTTATTAACAATAAAGAACATGAGTTATACAATGCGGTTTTGATAGGTGACGGGGAAAGGGGGAAGAGGCGGTGAGAGAAGAAAGATGGGAGAAGGAGAACAAGAAGAGGCGAGAAACAATTGACAATTGCCCAGAGTTTTTTTTGGATATGTGTATCTAACTTTAAACAAGAAACACAAACACAGGTTTTGTTATATAAGCCCAAAAGTATGTACTAAGCATTCAGTTTCACAAAAAATAGAAAATCGACCACATAATGGCAAAATAACTCCATCATTTAGTATTATCCGAAAAAGAATATCAACCATATCAAACGGCTAAGATAAACTTTTAGTACATGGAAGTGTTTCTTCAATTAAATAGTGCATCAGATAGTCGGAATACACCACAATAATTAATATAGTTTTGGCTAGATTAACCAACTCAGGATTAATCTTAATTAAGATAGAATTTCTGCAATCACATGGTAGATTCCTATACTGTTAGGTTCTAGATCGTAGTTACTAGTGACCTCTGTGTTTGTCATCTGTTTGTAAAGACATGTTAAGAATATTTAAAATAAAATCTCATTATAAATACAATTATTGTATAACAGTTTCTTCAAGGTATGATTAAGTATAAATGAAGTCGCAACATCTCAGTTGCAACTGAATAGTAGAAGAGAAGATTCTGCTAAAGATCTTTTATGAGTTAAAGCCGTGGTTATCGAGATTTGGTGATTTGAAGGTTATCTGAGTGAAGCAAATAGAATATTTTCGTTATTGAGTCAAATACCTTAGAGACGAGGATATAGATAAAATATTGGTAAGATCTTGAATATAAGAAACGAAGATTTGGAGATATCTTTTCTATTCGATCAATTTATAATTTTTTGTAAAGTGTATATATAAAACTTATTAGCCATGAATATCTAGTGTTTTACAATTTAGATATTCTAACTAAAGAGATCAAACACTCTTTGTACACGAGAGAGATTAAAAGAGTGAGATCATGACGGGATGTCATTGATTAGTTGAGAGTAATGTTTAAGTTGTAAGCTGATTGAGTTAGACTTATACGATTAAGTGTTGTAAGTCTCAAAACTTGTCACTGTCAGGAACGGATCATTTATGGTGCAAGGGGGGTCAATTGCCGCTCCTTGGTTATGGACAAGAAGCGAATTTTTTTTTCCTGATATTTTATGTATATACACTCCTAAACGTCCATTATATATTATTTAGTGTAAATACTTTTAAAAATATTGTATAAGCCTAGATGGTAAGGTGTTCTTTTGAGTTTTGAATAGAAGGTCTCATGTTCGAATCCCGTTAGCTAGTTTTTTTAACATTTATTCAGTTTTTGCCCCCCCCCCCCCCCCCGCGTTTAACTCCGAGGATCCGCCCCGGTCAATGTATTTGACTTATCAATATATAATGATCAGTGAGTTCCCCGAAGATGTATACTATGTTTGAGTCAACCTCCGCTATCAAACGTCTTGTGTTCAACTTTATGTTTTATTTATTAACTTTGTTAGAATAGTTCAGTTGCATCTGAAACTGCGTAACAGTATCTCAGAACTTTTGGATTTAGGCTTTTTCATATACAATTCAAAGTAAGATTTAGTTTTAGAGTTTCTCGATTTTGAGAATAAATCGAAATTATTTTAACATTAGACGTACTGTTATTTTCTAATTTATTTGAACATTTTTAGCATCAAGTGTGTTATTCTAAAACTCTTTTATGCGTCGACACAGTAAGAAATTACCTCGAACATTCGGTTAAGAACTCAAGAGTATCTACTTCAATTATGATGATGTTCTTGTACATGGACAAGCTTACAATGTACATATTGATATGACGTTACATATGCATGGACTAAAATGGAATAGTTGTAGCTGTTAGGTTATTTTAATAACATGACGTGTGTTCTAATTAATTAATATAATTATATTTGGCCTTATTTTTAAATAAGCTAGTTAATTGATCTACTAAGAACAGGCCAATAAAACATACGGTATAGTATGAACTTTGTAATGTGTATTACCCAATAATAAACTAATTATCTTTTATGAGATTTTAATTAGTATTACTATATAAAAAATATAGGGTTTGGTCACCAAAACGAATCTATAACAACTCTCTTTCTCCATTTCGATCAATAGAGAGATCCATAGAGAGGGAGAATCTGTGAAATACCAATAGCCCATAATTCGTTCTCGTATCCAACACCATGAAATCAGGTATATCATTGTATTCCTTCATATGTAATTTTGATAGTATGACATAAAGGTTTATTCATGCATATAGATTTAGTTTTAACAATTAGTATTAAGAGCCTATTTTATGCTAGATTATTAAGATTGATCATATTATTGTGATTATTAAATTTTATGTATAATCACATGATTTTAGTTTGTTTTTAAATTCATATTGTTTTCGGGTTTTAATTCAACGTATGTGTTTTTTAATAATCACTTATTTTATGATTTTTGTTGGTTGCATTTTTGTATGTTTTATAAAATATTATGGTATTTTATTTTATATTGATAAATGTAAACTTGTGCTTTAATTTGTTTGGACTGACAGTACTGCTGGTATGCGTTCGTTATATATTGTTTTTTTTAATCATGTTTCTTAATTGTCATTGTTGAATTTTATCTGCACACATGTTTAAATCCATACGGTATTTGGGATTTTATTTTGTCATGTGTTTTCATTAATCATTGATTATATGATTGTTCTTGATGTTTTTTTTATATTAGGTTTGTTATATGTTATACACGTTGCTGGTATATGTATATACTATTTTTATTCGTAAATTGCTATATGCGTCAGTGACACAATTTGGATTGTTATTGTTAATCAAATTAAGTCAAACAATTATTTAATTCTTTGGATTCGGGACAAGATCACATGATAAAAATACATTCAGTGATACTATAATATATAACATGTCGTGATTGGGTTAGAAAATTAATGATTTGTTTTTTTTCTCCATGAATATATGTACAGAATAAAATTTTGGAAGTTCATGTGTATGTTGCACGGTGTATTATTCACTGAATGCTCCAAGAACTATTGGGTGTGTGTGTGTGTTCTTTTTTTTTTTTTTTTTTTTATTGCATGTGGACTTTACTAATTTTTCATGGGTAACAAAACTGATTAGTTTTGTTTTACATATTCAGTAGACACATGTATGTTTGGATTGCTACTGTTTGCGGGTGACTTGTGGATTTCCATGACAAATATGTGATCATTGGCCTATTATACTTACTCATAATCAGGATACATTATATGATAGTATTCGTTACTATGCGTGTTAAGAAACATATAGATTATAAAAGGTTGCATATTCTTATTTGAGGAATAGTAATATTAACACGTGTTTTAGTTTTATATAACCGAACAAGAGTTTTCTTATGCACTAAGTCATGCACGTAAATATTTGCTATGTAGTATTGTATTTGCCACGTCAGGATTAATATGGTTGATTATAATTTTTTTATGACTTGTCTGTAAATATTACATACGGTTATATTTTCTTATATTTATATTATTGTGGAATGAGAAAAAAAAAATAAAATCAAACTTCAGAGTTTTTTTGATATTTGCACTAAATTTTGGATTTTGGGCACTAACTTAATTTACTTTTGTCTTTTATTTTGAGATAAATTAATTGAAGCAAAACGTTGCCAAATTAACCTCTTTTGCATAAATTTATTTATTTTGAGATAATAAGATGTGTGTATTTTTTGTTTATGCGACTAATGATCGGCCTAAAGGAATGTCAACGAATGCACATGTGGAAATGATGTGTGATAATTATAAATTTTCCATGTGAACAATACATCGGCCCAAAGAAGGTTATTGTTTGACTAAATTTATTGTCAACATTTGATTTATGTATTAAGAGTACCACTTACAAGTTGATATTTCTGTTCAAAGACTAAATTGGGCCCACCACTACTACAGTTGATTGAAATTTATGTCTTACATGATTATTTATTTTATTTTATTCTCCATGTTATGACATGAATTTCTACTTAATTGAGCTTATATATTTGTTCAATTTTTAATTTATAATTATTGCATCTACTGCTAATATTACTGTCAACATAAACTCAATTCTTGTGCCTAACAACACAAACCTTAAGAGATAAAAAGAGAACATTTTTTTTGTTCTCGGCTGTATGGATATAGACTATGGATTAAGTAAAGATGAACCCGTAAATAAAAGTTCCGCTGATAAAAAAGCAAACATTGAGAGGTGGGATTGTTCTAATCGCTTAAGTCCAATGATCCTAAAGCGCAGCATTACAGAAGAATTAAGGGGCGGTATGCCAAATAAGGTATCTGTAAAAGGTTTTCCTATAGAAATTGAAAACTGTTTTGTAAATAATCGGAAAAGGACTAAGGATAAGTAAATTACGGTGGGAACTTCACAACCAAATAAAAAAAAGATTCAGGATAAGGAACTTCTGTATTTATTTTTGCCAAAAATTTGGGTATGTGAATAAATAATGTTCCAAAACGTCGTATGTCGTGTAAAGAAAGGTGGACTTTTCACTTTTGTTTGTTCTGAAGTTAATTTGACTTTTGGCCTAGAATATTTAGTGAGTAGATTCAGGTGCTACAACTCACATAAGTGTTTCTATGCAAGGTTGTATTTGGAGCCGGCCGCCTAGTGAATATGAAAGATTCATTTATCTGGGCGACGACAAAGCAGTTATTATTGAAGCGATTGCCATTTTGAGATTATTTTGAAATTGGTCAATTTATTGAATTAAAAGAGACTTACGTTGTACTATCATTTAGATGTAATCTTGTTTTTATTTATGTTTTGGACAATTATGGTAATTTTTGTTCATTTGCTAATATGAAATTTAGTCTCTTTGTTAATTCTAATTCGGTTACGAATAGTTATTTGGATGATAAACTATATATGCTGAATACATGTGCCTCATCTAATGAAACCTTGCAAACGACATTAAGAGGTGTAAAACGTAATTTTTTTAATGAGAATTATGTCAATATATGGCACAAACATTTAGTACGCATCTCCAAAAGGAGAATAAAGAGATTTGTGTTAGATGGAATTCTTAAACGCCTTGATTACACAGATTTTGATATATGTGTCGAATGTATCAAGGATATGACAAACATAAGGAAATTAAGTGTAAACATGAGTTCCGGAATCTTACAATTGATAAATACTGATATGTATGGTCCATTCCCTATGGTTACTTGGAATGTCCAACAATATTTTATCTTTTTATAAATGACTATTCTCATTATCGTTACTAAGAAAGATCGAGTGGTTTCAAGTTTTATTATCACTCAACTAAATCCTTTTTCGAAACGGGAAATGCGAAAATTCTTAAGGATGTTGTGCTTGAAGAGGGAGATAAGGTTAGGAATGTTGTCTTTGAAAAAGAGATTTCACTTCATCACATGTTGTTATTGATAATGATTATTTTGACATTGTTCAAGAAACACTCGAAGACAACAATAAGGATTACCTATAATACTTCCTAATCAAAATTAAGAGATTGCTACAGAAGAGCAAACTCAACACCTCAAAAGTGTATTGATGCCATGAATGATGAGATGAATCCATAAAGGACAATGACGTTTAGGATCTTGTCAAGTTGCCTGAAGGTACGAATTCCATTGGTTTCATCAAAATAGATTCTAAGGGCAACATTGAGAGATATAAAGCACGTCTAGTCACAAAAGCTTTTACTCAGGTTTAATCGAATCATTGTTTTAGGGCTATAATGACACTTGTAACTCATTTTGATTTAGAGTTTCATGAGATGGTTATTAAGAGAACTTTTTTTAATGATGACATTGAGGAAACTATAGATATGACACAACCAGAAAACTTTCTATTATGTGATTCAAAGTATATGGTTTGCAAATTCAAAAGGTCCATCTATGGTCGCAATTAAGTTTTCCATTAATGGTATCACAAGTTCCATCAAATCATTATCTCATATGGTTTGGAGGTCAATACATTTGATGATTGCGTATATAACCAGTTCAGTGGGAGTAAATTATCTTCCAAGTGTTTTATGTCGATGACATACTATTGGCAATTAAGCGATATAGGCTCATTGCACGAAAACAGGAGTTTCTAACTAAGTATTTTAAAATGAAATATCTTGATGATGTCTCTTTTGTATTTGGAATTAAGATACATCGAGATTCCTCTCGGTGTGTCCTGAAGTTATCACAAAAGAGCTATATCGATAAGTTACTGGCTAGGTTTGGCATAAATGATTAGGCACTATGAGATACTCCCGTCACCAAAAGAGACAAACTTAGTCTAAATTAATGCCCCAATAATAAAACTAAAGTAAAAAGATGCAAAAGATTTCTTATGCTTCGCTGTTGTGGAGTCCTATGTATGCTCAAATATGTATGCGTTTATATTTGACATACATAGTGGGTATGTTGGGTAGATACTTAAGTGACCCCGACATGGATTCTTGTAAAATAGCCAAGCGAGGTATAATGAATTAATAAAGAACAAATGCTTATATGCTCACATATCCGGAAGTTAGAAAATTTGAATATCATACAGTATTCTGACTCCGATCTTGCGGGTTACCAAGAGATCCACTTCTGGCTATGTTTATATGCTGTTAGGAAGAGTTATATAGGGAAAAATGCTAAGCAGACACTCATAGCTCCTTCCATCATGACAACAAGTTCATAGTTTGGTATGAGGCAACCAATTATGCGATATGACTGTGAAATTTTGTCACTAGACTACGAGTTGCAGATGGTATTGAAAGACCACTAAAGATTTATTATGACAATCTATTAGCAGTTATATATTCGGATAACAACAAAAACTCTTATAAGTCTACTAGACATTAAGTTTCTAGTTGTTAAAGGAAAATTTCAGAGCGAGACAGTGTCTGTTGAACTTATTGGAACAAACTACATGCTAGCAGACCTACTTACTAAAGGTTTGCCATTCAAGGTCTTTTATGAGCATACTGCTCAAATTGGTGTTGTCATCTTTGATGATATGCAGTTTTAGGGGGAGTTTGTGTTCCGTGGTTAGTTCTTTTGATTAACACTATTAAAACACTTTTATGTTCAGTTTTCTGCAGAATAAAGTTGATGGTATTATTATCTTTATTGCTCTGAATGTGTTATATTTCAATTGTGTTTTAGCATAAAGTTTGAAAGACTATGGATTGATCTCACTACAGAATAAAGGACCAATTGGAATTAGGCATGTCTAAGATCACATTGCATGTATTTTCCAATTACACATCCATATTTGATCTATGTTGTTGAATATATTTGATATGGTGATTATTGATGGATCGAGTTACGATAAATGTAACGAAGGTCGCTTTAGTCTCGTGTTGGTATAGGAGATGGAACAGATTGATTAAAGAAATGTTTTATGAATAGTTAGTAAGTTTGTGCACAACTATGCTTATTGAATATAATTGTCATTTCTAATTAATTGTAATTCAAGTGGGAGATTGTTAGGTTATTTTAATAACATGACGTGTGAGCTAATTAATTAATACAATTATATTTATGATAATATTCTTGAATGGACTAGTTAAGTGATCTACTAAGAACAGCCCAATAAAACATGCGGTATGCTATGAGCTTTGTAATGTGTATTATCCAATAGTAAATTAATTAGATTTTATGGAATTCTAATTAATATTACTGTATAAACAATATAGGGTTTGGTCTCCAAGACGAATCCTCTGTTCCCATCAATAGAGAGAGATCCATAGAAAGGGAGAATTAGTCTGTGGAAGACTAATAGCTCATAATCCGTTCTCGAATCCAACATTATGGAATAAGGTATATATCATATATTCATTCCTATGTAATCTTGATAGTCTGACATAAAGATTTATTCATGCATATAGATTTAGTTATAACATCACCTTTATGTGAATGACGATCCATCTCAATATGTTCTTATACCAATATTGAGCAATATGATTTAGCTACATTTCTAAAGTTCCTATTCGACGAGCTAGTATTTTCCACTAGTGTGCAATTTAATTTGTCACCAATATTAACTGTATATATGTTTATAAAATCTTAGTTCACGTGTCCGAGAAAAAAAAAATTGTTTTTCATAGGAAATGAGCTGTTTATAAATATCCTATATGAGTTCTTTTTATATAATTAGGGGTAGGTGTTATATAATTAGGGGTAGGTGTTATATATATTTTGATGACGGGACTGTTCCTTATGTACATATAAATGCTACAAATTTGATTTTACTATGGTTAGGTGACATCTTTTGATGGGACTATTCCTTACTTTCCTTATTTGGAAACTAAGCTAGCTATTGTCGACATTAATGTCTAATAGTTTCTGTGCTAGTAGTATAAAACGACTTTCTCAATGCCTTCCTAAGCTACATCTCTTGACCATTGATGAATAAGATGAAACATACATAGACATGCATGCATGGCACTAGATTCCAAATGTCTTCTTCGAACTTTTCATACTCCATTTCCAAATTTGCTTTAAAATAGGCTTTTAGTTTTTCAGGTGAAAATATAAAATATTATTGTATTAATGGAGATAAACTAGACAAAATGGTTAGTAAAACCGTAAAATTCAAAATTCCACATGTACTATGATTGTTTTGCCAAAACTACATTATACTTTCAGTTTTGCAAATAACCACACTTTCTTCGTAATTTAGTCAATTAACATCGTACTATTTAATTTGATAATTGTGAAACTTTGTGATTTTTTTACATGAATGGTGTTAGAAACCCACATTTTATATTAATTAATAAACTAAAAATGTAGGGTGAAACACCACAAAAGAAACAAAATAACAGCCAGATAAAATTGTAACAATTGCAAAAGAAAGCTTTCAAATACAAAAAGATAGAAAATACAAGAAAGCTAATGTAAAATTTGGGTATACGCCCACGTGTCGTTTTTTTTTTGGTTGATTCCAATTCAACCCATAATTTTTTTTAAAAATTGCGCTACTCAAAAATTGACTTAACATATGAAAATTATCGAATCATTAGAAATCCGTTTGGTGGTTTAGAAAATTATAAAAACTGCCACTATTTGTGTAAATTCACAATTTATTATGAATGGTTCTTCGTTTTGCTCTACTCTTTTCATATTGGAAGTTGGTCATATTAACGCAATTGTGGGGATTGCTTGGTTGAAAGACTTGGGTCGTATTTTATTTGATTATGAGACTTGGATCATATTTATCAATTGAATTTGTTTTTGTTGGGAATGGTATTATTTTGCGCAAAAAAGTGGAATTGGAACTAATCTTAAAAACGGTAACGAACATGGGAGGGGTGGACCCAATGTCGCCCATTGTTGCCATTGTGTCACGCAACGAGGATGTATTAACGGGGGAGCTTGTTGCGATTTTTGGTCCCCAATGCGACTTATGGGCCATACTACAACAAAAACTAGTGATGATTAGATACTACTACAAAAAATAGTTTTTTACCAACAGTTTAATTTTTCAAAATTGTTGATAAACACTGTTGGTAAAGTAAGTGTCATTAAATTTTAACAACATAAAAACAATTAATTTTATTACTAAACTGTTGTTAAATTTTAGCGACACCCATTTTACTAAAAAAATTTAAAAAGTCAGTTGTTAGTATTTGAACTATTTCCTACTATGATCACTACAAGAAAAAGTTCATTTAGCATCATAATTTTTTTCCGGTTATGTTGTTAAACTGGTTGTGGCTAAATTTTAACAACAGTTTAGCAAAAAATAGCAACATAATTTGTTGCTAAACTGTTACTAAAATTTAAAAACAACCAATTTAACAAAATAACCGAAAAAAATTATAATGTTAAATGAATTTTTCTTGTAATGGATAAATTGTTTGAAAATTGGTGGATGGTTTCAATTCTTTTGATGGTTATTCGTTACGTGATGATTGTGCACTACGCGATGACCGTATTTTAAAGCGAAATGACCCTTTATGAATACGGACTCTTGTCGATTGGAGGTTATTTTTTTCTAAATGGGACGATGTGCGAACTGAGCTCCACCGCTATGTATAACAATGCAATATTTTGTCAAAATAATAAAACTGATTCACAAACTCTGACATCTTCTTGGGTCGTTGCAAATTCTGGGGAAAGGGAGGAGTGATCACTACAACAAAAACAGGATTTCACAGCACGCAAAAATACTATGAACAACGTAGAGTACCGGCTGTAAAAATTGTGTACTTACGGCGCTCAAAGTGCTCTGCAAATAGGATTAATCACAGCATCTTATGTATGGTACAAATGCACATTAATCACTCCGGATATTGCACACTCTTAATGCTTTTAAAGAAAAATATAATTCTATCCTATATACTAAAATCCTTATTATCAATACTGCACTTATCTTCACCACAGCAATTTTTTTTTTAATAATTGTTACATCATTCTACCAAAACAATAAGAAGTGTTACAATTTCTCAAACTCACACGAATAGATGTGAAATCATATAACAAACAAGCCCGAGCTTACTTAGTACATGATTTATGTTGGGTACGTTGTAAATAAACACAATAATTTCTACGGAAAAGAAATGGACAAATAAACAGAAAATGGTTTCCTCAAATATAAAAATATCAATTACAAGATTTAACATAAAATAATGTAAATGATACCGAAATGGACTAAAGTCCGAGACGAGGTAACTGCAAGCAGTTTCCCTTAAACGATATTTTCCCCGACACCTCTGCTTCTGGCTAAATGGACACTTCGTTCCCAAGGTACAACGTCTATCACATGTGGCTCGGCGGAAACGGCACCGAGCCACGGTCGGGCCGTTGGTGGTGCGGTACTCTCTCTCTATATGTATGCATGTGTATGTGTGCATGTGTATATGATGACATGTATTTTATTTCTCATAAAAAAGCTTATTGAAAAGCTCTTAGGAAAAATGGTTGGAAACCACCATTTTATGCATTTTCTTATGTAACTCTTTTTTCCAATAAAGAGCCACACTTAATGGGGTAATTAAGTTTTGAAACTCACAATTTTAATTGCATTCAAAACCATAAAATAAAGTTTTATCCAACAATCCCCCACATGAATTCAATTATAAAACATGCAACGTGCAACTAAATGCAATCGAGAGAACCACGAGAATTCACTGCATAAGGACAGGTAGCGCGCGCCTTGAACCTGCCATAGTGATGTAAAATCTGATATGCTACTATTGGGTAGCCTTAAAGCCTTGAACCCTTTAGCGTTTGTGCATACCAGGGTAATACTCACATAGTGTCCTCTCTACACCACTTACTAAGCCCTTTGGTTGTTGTTCATATTTGGCCCTGGACTGCCTTGGCAAATTCAACCGAGTGCTCTAGTGATTTAGCCCTTGATCATCACATAGTATCGGCCATACACACTCGTTATAGGTGATTTTCAAGTCAAGGGTGTCCTGACTCACCCCACTCGACCTTCGAGATACTTGATTCATTAAGAGCCTCATGCTCACCCTTAAAATGGTACAGGTCTATCACTCTTTCATCATAGAAATGGGCTGAGAACTTATGTTCTCGAGTGCTTTGTTCGGTTACCCACACAATTCAGTTTCCCATTGAACCTGAGACTGAAGTTTCCAGTTCAGGTTGGGTTACCTATGCGAAGGTTTCCAATTTATTGTGCTTCAAACCCCATTTCCCTCGATGATGCTCCAACTCCTCCACGAGTCAAGCATTTTGTATATGGATCCGCATTATTATCCTTAAACCTTACAAAGTCTATGGATACCACAATTTTTGCTAGCAATTCCTCTTACGGATTTGTGTCTCCGACGAATATGTCATGACTTTGTCGGGACTTTCCATTATACAAATTATTCTGATCCCTTTTAATAACTGACTGACTGCAGCAGTGCGCGTTTATTGCGGGAACAGATTTTGGCCACTTGGAATACCTTCCAAGACTTCTCAGCCAATCTGCCTCTTCTGTAGCTTGATTCAACGTTATGAATTCTAACTCTACAGTTTCTCCAACTATGTAGGTCTATTTTACAGACCTCCATAAGACTGCAACCTCTTTAAGTACAAACATATCCACTAATGGACCTTTTACTGTTAAAGTTTGAGATACAATTAGTATCTAAAATACCCTCCAAACATTTTGGACATCTCGTATAATGCAGTTCATGATTGGCAGTATACATAATGTATCTGAGAAGCCTCATTGGCAAACCTACTGAGTCTGCTCACTGAGTTGGCTATAAGTGGTCTAGTGCAGTTCTTGACGCACAAGAGACTACCTATGATAAGTTAGGTGTTTGTTTTAGTCCATATAACGACTTAACAAGTTTTTGCACCTTGGCTTACTTTACACGGAACCACGACCCAATGGGTTGTTCCTAATTCTCTAGATCTCCATTTATGAAACACATGTTCTCATTAATTAATGATGTGTCCTTTTTATAGAGATTAGAGTATAGACATTAAAATTATCAAAACCGTCAGTTTACTTAAAGTAATTGACTTTATTTCTCACGTGCCTATCAACCTCATTGTTGATGGCATCTTCCCATATACACATTATATGGATAACATTGATTATTTTAATGTCGTCGATTCACCTTCACTCATGAAGGTCAAGGGACAAAGGAAGTTTCATTCCTTACCCTTTTACCATGCCGATGCACTTCATCTTCCTTAAAAGATTCACTTTCCACATTTTTCCAGCACCGTTTGAGTGTTCACTTGTCTTGGGTAGCGTAATGCTTTGAACCCTCAACGTATTGATCACATTCGCTAGGCGTTAGAGTTTTTACGGGAAAGCTTCTCTTTTAGAAAATATGCTTCTCGGACATAGAACTCTATATGCACCTAAGTCATCTGACTTATGCATTAGAAACCGATCAGCACTATATTTTGTGCTTATCCGATGAACACACAATCTACCGTTTTCGATCCTATCCAAATCCTTCAAGGAACAAGATTGAGACCTTTCTTAGGTAGCACCAAACTTTCATGAACTTATAGTCATGCACCATGCCTTCTATAATTCTGACTGTTTGGTCCAACTTTCTAAGCGATAGTTTGTTCAACACATAGCTTGTGGAAAGCTCACTTCCCGTACAAATTCAGAGTTTAATCCTGAACTTATCAACATGATAATCATCGTTTAAAAACTACATTTTGCTCGAGAGCATAATAAGTCGTTCTTTAACGATTGGTGTCATTCCATCAACACAATTATGTGAACGGTGTCTCATATTCACTGTTTCAATCACACTGATCATGTATTCATATCCATGTGAATATACCATTTCGAAACTAGTTAGACAATATTTAACACTTCCAAAAATAGTCTATCATTTAATGATTAACACTTAATCATTGGATTAAAGTTGGTAGATTAACACAACAGAACACCCATGATTAAACATGTTTTCTGACAAGCCTTAATCCTCAATAATAGAATTCACGTATTCATTCTTACTTGAATGAATATCTCGACTGATTTATCTTTACTTCTCATCAAGTAGACATATCAGTGTTTAATACATCCATCAATAAATTGAGGAAATATCTTTTAAACCCTTATTGGTTTTGCACTCATCTAAAATGCATCGAACCATTTGGTTATGTACTCCGTTCGAAAACTTCGAACTGAAGACTTAGCAATACATTACTTCAAACACAAACTCATATTTGTGTTTCAATTTAAATAATAGATTTAGAAAAATAAAACATTTATGGTTTTATATTTTCATGACCTACTATATCATGTCAAATCAGTGACTTAGTTGAATAACTCAACATGTCATTATTGACCACAAGAGTATCGACTAAAATGCTCATTTTGAACAAATAGTCACTCATGTATTGCCACAAACAAGCAAGCTTATCACAATTTGATCCTAGTGTTTTGGCTACCGAAAGGCTACTGCCCTTTAGGTTTCAAAACCACTAGTCATGATTCAGATATGTATGCTTGCACTTGTTAGTGGATGTCCAAACGTTTAAAATGTTTCTACACATTAACGCCCCCACAGTTCGTGCATTCCCTTTTGTCCTCACTCAGAACATGCACACTGTTATAGAGAAACTTAATCGATTTCAATGTGGTAAATGAAACGATATCATTTATTTCAGACGTTTTAAGTCCATACCACTGAACCGTTAGATTTTCTCCCACTCGTCCGTAGGCGCTTTTGGGTACGTTTAGATTCTCGATCTACATGATCGACGGGTTACCCCCACCTTTGTGGGACCCTCGGGGTTCTCCCCCAATAATAGTAATATAATATTACTAAATTATTATTCTCAATAATAGCAAGCTCAACATATTCACAATATGTTTTACTAACAAATTAATAATATGTTATTTCAACAAATTATTAAATGTTTTTCCAACAAATAAATAAGATGTTAATTTCAACAAATTATTAAATGTTTTTTCAGCAAATTAATAATATAATATTTCAACAAATAATAAATTAGCCGATATTTGTTTATTCTTAAAATAAACTCAACGACCATTTATAATTTGTTAATCATCAAATTATTTGCTCTTGGATGAATCAAGTCGGTTATTAAATAACCTTTCATTCAAATATGTAACCGATTCGTCATTGCAATTCATAGATAGCTAATAAAACTCTCCATAAATGCCAACAACGACTGTCGTTACAATAATTTACAACTCTCCAAATTAAATTACGATTAATCATAATTAATAAGAAGTTATAAATACTCGTCATTAATCTTATTAATGATTACAGTTATAAATTTTGTAACCCTCCAAATTAAATTGCAATAAATCACAATTAATAAGGATATCACCCATTATATCACCACATTAGTGATTTTAATAATGGTGGTTTCAAATTTGTAACATCCGTCATTAATATGCACTCATGCAAAATTAATAGGAGTTACACCGGTACCGACAATGTTCTGGTCAGTTCTAGCACCCACTGTGTTCCGGACATTTCCCGCAGGAAACTGTTTGTTATCTCAAATAACAAACACGCACAATCTAATTTCGAAAAATGAAACTAAAACTCCTCATTCGCAAACACCAAATTTCTATAACCACGCATGGTTTCAAGAAACTGATTTTGCAAGAGTATTCTAGTTCATTCCCGAAAAAGATTATCAAATTCTGAAAGATTTATTCTGTCGTAAACACCAGATAAATCTGATTTTACACAGAACAATCTCAGAATTCAACCAGTTCTGTCGTAAGCCCCAAATTCTGAAAAATCAGAAAATGGTTTTGCAAGAACTATTTCGAAACTAGTTCTTTCGTAAGCCCCAAATTAATGGTTTTACACGAACTATTTCGAAAATCATCAATCCTCCAATTCCTTGGTAGAGATCCATATCTACACAAATACTCATTGAAAATTGTTAGTCCTTTTTTATTAACAATATAAATCTAGTCAATAACCGGATTGCTCATAAATAATATTTTTTTTTTTAATAAATGCTTCACTATAATATAATACTCAAGATTTATTATTGTAACATTCCAAAACGGTTTCCAAATTAATATTAGCATAAACAGTGAACACAATTAACTTGTATGAGTCATTAGCTGTTACCCATCTTGTAATTATAATGACAACCGTTTCATAAGTTTAGCACTAAGTTCTTTAAGTGATGCGTCATGAAAACAAAAAAAAACAAGGCTCACTGATTAGCCCCACCCCAAACCCACACTGTACTTTAGGATGATGTCAGTAACATGTAAAATTGGCATTTTAATGCCATTACACTTGTTTGTCCTATTCAAACAATTCTAGCAGTACCTATTCTAATAGGTTTTTGAAAGGTAGGGGTAAAAAAGATTAAATCTAATATATATATGTACTTGCACTTTATATAAAATAAGCGAATCATCTTACACATGTGTTTACAAACCAATTTTTACATAATGTAAAACACACATGAACATGGTCATGCATACGACCAACGTAAACAATTAAATGTGTGGCAGTGGTACTCTGTCCATACAATAACCAGACAAATGAAACAGCAAATACATGATCAATTAATAACAAGCAAAAATTAAGCTTTTAATCACAATATTAAATCAAGAACCATCCTAATCAAATTCTGGAAACACATTAGCAACCTGAACCTAACTTAAAAATACATCATCAAATAGGCATGTCAATATTCTCAAATACCATATTACTCTTGTTACATACTTGTAAAGCTATAAACAAAAAATGCCTTTTAACTCATTATCAAAAGCACATAGAGACACCAAGAACTCATGCGAATCATACACAACTCAACAAGACGGTTTAAAACCGAAACAGGGATTTATACAAAAATCCTAAACAAGGTAAAACAACGAAAACCGCTTTCGACAATTCAACCGGAAACACCAAATTCTTAAAACCAAGGTTTGTTAGAAAATGATTTTCCAAAAAATTGTCTTAGCCACGAAAATAATTTTCTATTTTATTCAAACACCAAAATTATTGCATTAACGTACGAAACATAACAAATATCGTTTAAGATTGTTGGGTACGTTGTAAATAAACACAATAATTTCTACGGAAAAGAAATGGACAAATAAACAGAAAATGGTTTCCTCAAATATAAAAATATCAATTACAAGATTTAACATAAAATAATGTAAATGATACCGAAATGGACTAAAGTCCGAGACGAGGTAACTGCAAGCAGTTTCCCTTAAACGATATTTGCCCCGCCACCTCTGCTTCTGGCTAAATGGACATTTCGTTTCCAAGGTACAACGTCTATCACATGTGACTCGGCGGAAACGGCACCGAGCCACGGTCGGGCCGTTGGTGGTGCGGTACTCTCTCTCTCTATATGTATGCATGTGTATGTGTGCATGTGTATATGATGACATGTATTTTATTTCTCATAAAAAAGCTTATTGAAAAGCTCTTAGGAAAAATGGTTGGAAACCACCATTTTATGCATTTTCTTATGTAACTCTTTTTTCCAATAAAGAGCCACACTTAATGGGGTAATTAAGTTTTGAAACTCACAATTTTAATTGCATTCAAAACCATAAAATAAAGTTTTATCCAATAATTTATAAATTAAAATATAATTCCAATGACAGAAAAGTGTTATAGTTTAACTTCAACGGTCCTTCGGAGCTAATAATATTTCTCTCTGCCGTCTTAGCTTGTACTGTTAGTGTTATGGTCCTTTTTAAAGACAACTCCTTTTTCTATCTGCTTTTGGTTCCTGCACATGAAATTGAAAACATAGTAATTCCATTGACAAAAAAGGGAAAGATAACACATAACATTAACCTTTAAATAAATGAGCTTTTCGGTTGGAAAGATACCCTAAGATAACTGATAAAACATGAACTTTGTTCGGTTAAATCGTGCTTCTTAACAATAGTTATTTAAGTGATTAAATATGACAATATAGACGAGCAGATGTATTGTATTGATTATTAAACAGTTTATCGATTACATATCACTCTGGTTACAATATAATTTTCTATGTCTAATGTTCGGTATAATATATGTGTATTCTTCTTCGGTATTAGTCTTCGGGTTTTGAGTTGACCTTACATGCACGTGTACCTTCTAGTGAAATAAACTCTGAAAAGTCTCTGTATTGATGTGCCTTTTCTGCTGTGAAAATCAGATGATTTATTGTACTGCTATTTAACTTTATTTATAAGAGTATGTGCACCGCAGGATGTTGATATGTGGCGCTTTCATCTGTTGATCATGAGCTTTTAGTTTAGTGGGCTTCTATCATTTGGAGTCAATTCAATGGGTCCTTGCCTTTCCTCTTTTATGAAGCATAAGACCATTATTGTCTTATGCTGAATGTGTTTCCCATATCTGATGCATTGGATACCCGCTTTAATTATAGGGAAAATTACTAAAACATACAACTATTTTAAACTAATTACCAAAAAATTATACCCCAACACTTTATTCCCAAAACATACAACTAATTAAAATTATAAATAATAAATCATTTCTATTTTTGTTAACTCTCTCTCTCTCTCAAAAACAAGAGAGATATTTTTTGGATGATAAAAAACAAAATATGGTAAAAAAACAAAAAAAAACTACAAAATATACCCAAAAATATGGTAAAAAACAAGAAAATTATAAAATAATAAAAAAAAATGAAAAAAATTCTAAAAAGTCGAAAATTCAAAAAAACCCAAAATATGCTGAAAAAACTTTTAAAAAAGTCGGTAACCGAAAAAACCCAAAAAATATCCAAAATCACAAAAAAATGAAAAAAGTTCAAAAAAGTCGAGAACCCGAAAAACCCAAAAAAGGCTGAAAAAACCTTTTAACAAGTCGGGAACCCGAAAAAGCCCAAAAAATGGTTAAAAAAAGTATTGTGTATGTCTGTATTGCGTATTTCCGTATTAAAAAACATGTATAAATTGTGTGTTATGTATGCATGTATTAAATAACATGTATAAATAATGTATTGTGTATGCCCGTATTAAAAAACATGTATAAATTATGTATTGTGTATGCCTGTATAAATTATGTATTGTGTATGCTGAAAAAACTTTTAAAAAAGTCGGTAACCGAAAAAACCCAAAAAATTGGTAGAAAAACCCAAAAAATATCCAAAATCACAAAAAAATGAAAAAAGTTCAAAAAAGTCGGGAACTCGAAAAAGCCCAAAAAATGGTTATAGTATTGTGTATGTATGTATTGCGTATTTCCGTATTAAAAACATGTATAAATTGTGTGTTGTGTATGCATGTATTAAATAACATGTATAAATAATGTATTGTGTATGCTCGTATTAAAAAACATGTATAAATTATGTATTGTGTATGTCTGTATTAAAGAGTATGTATAAATAGTGTATTGTGTATGCCCGTATTAAAAAAGCATGTATAAACTGTGTATTGTGTATGTTTGTATTAAATAGCATGTATAAATAATATTTTGTGCATGCATGTATTAAAAAATATATATAAACTGTGTATTGTGTATGTCTGTATTAAAGAGCATGTATAAAATATGTATTGTGTATGCATGTATTAAAGAGCATGTATAAATAATGTTTTGTGTATGTCCGTATTAAAAAAACATGTATAAACTGTGTATTGTGTATGTCTGTATTAAAAAGCATGCATAAATAATGTATTGTGTATGCCCGTATTAAAAAAACATGTATAAAAATTGTGTATTGTGTATGCCTGTATTAAAGAGCATGTATAAAATATGTATTATGTATGACTGTATTAAAGAACATGTATAAATAATGTATTGTGTATGCATGTATTAAAAAACAAGTATAACAATGTATTGTGTATGCCTGTATTGCGTATTCCCGTATTAAAAAACATGTATAAATTATGTGTTGTGTATGCATGCATTAAATAAAATGTATAAATAATGAATTGTGTATGGCCGTATTAAAAAACGTGTATAAACTATGTATTGTGTATGACTGTATAAAAAGTGTATTGTGTATGCATAATAAGAAAAACATAAAAAATGGACAGTGTCAAAGGATACATAATGTATTGTGTATAACTGTATTAAAGAACGTGTATAAACAATGTATTGTGTATGCATATATTAAAAAGCATGTATAAAATATGTATTGTGTATGTCTGTATTAAAGAGCATGCATAAATAGTGTATTGTGTATGCCCGTATTAAAATACATGTATAAACCGTGTACTGTGTATGTCTGTATTAAAGAGCATGTATAAATAATGTATTTGTGTATGCCCGTATTAAAAAAATATGTGTATAAATAATGATTTTTTTCTTTCTTTATCTTTCTTTAAAAATAGTTCAATCTTCTTCTCCGATCAGTTCACAAGTCTTTATCCGACTTCAATCTTCTTCTCCGATCAATTCACATGTCTCGGTATTGTCTTCTCCGATCAGTTTATCCGTCAATTTTCGGTTATTTTGATCGTCATCTTCAACAATTCACTGGGCAATATGTGTCAATTTTCTCGTAAATAGTCATAAGTTCATCCGTCAATTTTCGAGGTATTTTTTTATTTTTAAAAAATTATTGTAATTAAATTTATATACTTAATAATAATTTGGCCGCATTTGGCTAAAAATGATGTGTTGTTGACATATTCTATTCCTCGATATGAAATGTTTTTTTAATACGGGCATACACAATACACTATTTATACATACTCTTTAATACAGGCATACACAATACATAATTTATACATGTTTTTTAATACGGGCATACACAATACATTATTTATACATGTTATTTAATACATGCATACACAACACACAATTTATACATATTTTTAATACGGAAATACGCAATACAGACATACGCAATACTTTTTTTAACCATTTTTTGGGCTTTTTCGGGTTCCCGACTTTTTTGAACTTTTTTCATTTTTTTTTTGATTTTGGATATTTTTTGGGTTTTTTCGGTTACCGACTTTTTTAAAAGTTTTTTCAGCATACACAATACATAATTTATACAGGCATACACAATACATAATTTATACATGTTTTTTTTAATACGGGCATACACAATACATTATTTATACATGTTATTTAATACATGCATACACAACACACAATTTATACATGTTTTTTAATGCGGAAATACGCAATACAGACATACACAATACTTTTTTTAACCATTTTTTGGGCTTTTTCGGGTTCCCGACTTGTTAAAAGGTTTTTCCAGCCTTTTTTGGATTTTTTCGGGTTCTCGACTTTTTTGAACTTTTTTCATTTTTTTGTGATTTTGGATATTTTTTGGGTTTTTTCGGTTACCGACTTTTTTAAAAGTTTTTTCAGCATATTTTGGGTTTTTTTGAATTTTCGACTTTTTACAACTTTTTTCATTTTTTTTTGTAATTTTGTATTTTTTTTTATTTTTTTTTTTTACCATATCTTTGGGCTTTTTTCGGGTTCTCGACTTTTCTGAACTTTATTTTTATATATTTTTATGAATTTGGATTTTTCTTTGGTTTTTTTTTATTTTTTACCACTTTTTTGGAGTTTTTTCGGGTTCCCGACTTTTTAAAAGTTTTTTCAGCACTTTTTTGGTTTTTTCGGGTTCTCGATTTTTGTGAACTTTTTCCATTCTTTTTGTGATTTTGGATTTTTCTTTGTTTTTTTTTTACTTTTTTTAACCATTTTTTGGGCTTTTTCGGGTTCCCGACTTTCTAAAAGGTTTTTCCAGCCTTTTTTGGGTTTTTTCGGATTCTCAACTTTTTTGAACTTTTTTCATTTTTTTGTGAATTTGGATTTTTATTGGTTTTTTTATTTTTTAACATTTTTTTGGATTTTTTCGGGTTTCCGACTTTTTTAAAGGTTTTTCAGCATTTTTTGGGTTTTTTCGGGTTTTCGACTTTTTTGAACTTTTTTTATTTTTTTCTTGTAATTTTATTTTTTTCGGTTTATAAATCATTTTAACATTAAATGAGGTATTATTTTATGGGGAAAAAATGATATTTAGAAAGAGAGAGGAGAGAGAAGAGAAAGAGAAATTTTTTTGTAGGTAAGGAGAAATATATATATTTTTCTATTTTAGGTCAATTGTATGTTTTGGTAATATTTCATAACACATTGTATGTTTTGGGAATTGACCCTTAATTATATGGGTCGGGTCATTGCTGAATACCACTTATCGGTTGGATGAGCTATTACTTGAGAGAGATCGTCAGACGGATGCTTGGTATGAGGCAGATGAAATATGGGATCAGGCCCAGGAGGAGTTTGATCGGGGTCCTCTGGAATCCGCAAGTCTATTGGCTGAAAATACCCGGTTTAAAGACAACATTGCTGCTCTTAGTTCGGAGAACGATGCTCTTGCTGATGAAAATGCCTCCTACCGAGCTCGGCTTATGGATAGCAGGTCTTCCAGTCGTCAAGGATCTTGCTCCCATGTTGGGGGTTCGACTTTCCTCCCTAATAATCCCTAATCAGATTTTGGGTTTTTTTTGTTGTTAATCAATTGTATTATCTTTCTTTTTATTACTGTTGGCGTCTCTTCATGTTTTATTTTATTTTTTTGAATAGGTACATGTGTATCGTTGTAACTCTGGCTTTCTTTTGAATTTGGATCGTTGTGTCGTTTAGTTTCTTGTGTTCCTTGAATTTCTATAAATACGCTCTTCTACTATTTTTCTATTTATTTCTCATATAACTCTTTTTCTTGCTCTAGTAATTTCTTTCAAAGCGAAATCTGCCCTTGAAAGTGAGCCCACTTTTAGACTGCCGGTTCGAGGTCCTTCTGATGGTGATGAGGAATTGACTCGGGCTGATTTATAAGAGATTGATATCAAAATATTGAAGGTGAAACTTCAATGTTCTAAGACCGAGTGGAGGGCGTTGAAGAAGTATTGGGATCAAGAGAAGAGTAATCTCTATGAGGCTGAGAATAAGTGTAAGTATCTTTCCCGTGTTTTGGCGCAAACGGAGGGTGATATCTCTCGCCTACTGAGGGAGAATTAGCGTCTTGAAGAGCTGTTGGCTAAGAAGAATGCGGATGTGTGTGGTGGGGGGGGGGGGGGGGGGGGGGGGGGGGGGGGGGGTGGTTCTAATATTTCCAAATAACGGGGTTGTTTTTGTAATTTTCTTATTTTTTTGAAGGTTTACTAGTTTGTAACATCTTTTGTTGTCCCCCTAGTGGATGAATAATATGAGTGCTTGTTTCTTTATTTATCTCTTATTATTCGTTTGTTGCTTTTCTTTCTATTTCTTTTTCTTCTCGATGTGGTGAGTACATTGATGTCGAGCATATGTGATTTTTGAATGTTTGAAAGAGATAAATTCGTCTCTTCTTGATATTGTTTGATTATTGATTTTTATCACAAGTGGTCGTTTCTCGGCACGGGTCACCGGGGGTATCCCCCGTAGACCGTTGTTAGAGGCCTTGCTTGTTTCGTGGTCCTCCTAGTGACAGTCTATGCCTAACTCTATTCAGTGGCCATTGTTGTCTGTAGATTATTGCTCGTCCTTTCTTGCTTTGTCATTGATGACGTAAGTACCCATGCTCTCTTAAGTGGGGTCTATCGGCCGTTTATATTGGTTTTAGGACGTGACCTTCATGGGGTAGTGGGATGTACCATTTCACGTGTCATGATCCTGAGCGTTACTTTTGAAAGTATGCGGCAGTTGCTGATTTTTTTCATGCGTGAAAAAGGGTAACCCGTGTCATACGAAAATACGGTTATTTTTTATTCCTATTTATTCATTTCCTTGCCTTTATATTCTCTTAATAACCATTTGTATCTTTTACCATATTTATATTTTCTTCTACTATTCCTTATCTCTTTCTTGTTTCTCTCTATAGGGTTTATTTTTCTCTTTTTAACTCTCCACCGCTGCTGTGCATTGTTCCCTCTTTTCTTTGCTATCATAATGGGAGTAAGTATTTTCACAACTTCCCTAGCATACGTTTTTGCTGAACTTCGCTGGTTTTGGTGATTTTTGTACAATTTTTATGCGTTGATGGTGTGTTATTATTCTTATTTTTTGACTTATTTATTGGGCTTTGTCCCCTTTTGACATACAATCTATTATATATTACTATTTTATTTTATTATTGGTGATTTTTGTCCCTTTTACTGAGTTTTTGTATAATTTTTATGCGCTGTGGTGATTTTTGGTTTGTTTTATCCGCTTTTTTCTAAAGACATGTTAAAACTGATTTCCCCTTTATTATTTTGATTAAGACTGCCTTTATTTTGTTGCTTATCTTTGATTTTCGTTGTTTGCTATTATGCCCTTTACTTTGGTTTGTTTGGATTTTAGGTGTTTGGATTATGTTTGTATCAAGATTGATGATTTGTGTTTTTGATGTTATTTATTTCGCTTTGATTTTTTCTATTCTTTTACTCATGGCATATATTTTTGTTGTTGTTGGAATACTTACATCAATGTCTGGCCCAACTGGGGCATTTTTCCGAGAAGGATTTCCATGGTCGGACTAATATTCCTATTGATATATATTTGCGAAAGCCTACCTCGGACGAGGAGGTTTTGGGTGAAATCCGGGAGGGAGAGGTTGTTGTTCGGGCCTCTGCTCTTTTGACGGGAGGTCTGACACTACCGTTCACATACTGGGTGGCTTCATTCTTCGAAGCCTTTCAAATTGCTCCATGTTAGCTAACTTTAAATAGCTGCCCTATAAGTGACATCTTCCATGTGTTCGCCCCTCGGGAGTTCTTTTTGATGGCCGATTGGTTGGCATGTCAGCATCCTTATTCATGTTGCTGCCATGGCTGTCATGCAAGCTGCTAGTTGGGCTTGAACTTGAACGTGATAGCTTTCATCGGTCCTTGAAACCATTGCCGTATTTCCTATTGGTAGAACTATCAGTTGGAATTCCACTGTAGATGGTGTGATTATTTATGGTGGAACGATTGGCTGTCGGGCTGTTTGTTGCCCTGTGTGTCTCTATGTGGCATTCTGTATTAGAATGCCACTGGTTTTCTCGGGCGTTGATGGACTCTTCTTGTTTCCTCGACATAATTGTCTTTTGATTGCAGTTTCCTGATAAAGCATGGACTTTGGTCGGTTAAGTTGTGTTTCTCAACAATAGTTATTTAAGGGATTAAAGATGACAATATAGACGAGCAAATGTATTGTATTGATTATTAAACAGTTTATCGGTTACATATCACTCTGGTTACAATATAATCTCCTATGTCTAATGTTCGGTATAATATATGTCTTCTTCTTCGGTATTAGTCTTCGGGTTTTGACTTGACCTTACATGCACGTGTACCTTCTAGTGAGATAAGCTCTGAAAAGTCTATGTACTGATATGCCTTTTTTGTTAGAAAATCAGATGATCTATTGTACTACTATTTAACTTTATTTATAGGGGTACGTGCATCGCAGGATATTGACATGTGGCAATGTCATCTGTTGATCATGTGCTTTTAGTTCAGTGGGCTTCTATCATTTGGAGTCAATCCAATGGGTCATTGCCTTTCCTCTTTTATGAAGCAAAAGGCAATTATAATCTTATGTTGAATGTGTTTCCCGTATCTGATGCATTGGATACCCGCTTTAATTATATGGGTCGGGTCATTGATGAATACCACTTATCAGGTATTATTTTCATGTCATATCAATAACTCATAACTTTAAGCTTTAAGTTGTGTGTGAATGAAACTGAAGCCGAAGTTCTAAGTGTTGTTATGCGTTTTCAGTTAAAAGCTCAGTTATAATTGAAGTCACAGTTATAACTCAAGTTGTAGCTGAACTATTATGTGAAGTTAATAAAAAATATTAAACTCGAGACATTTGATACGGAGTTTGACCCAGTCCAGGTATACATATCCAAGGCATTCAGCCAGTGATTTATTGACATATCAAGTACAGTAACGAGTTTTGAGACTTACTATACCCAAGCGTATATGCCTAACTCTATAATTCACAACTTAAACACTATCAATCTCTCTAAGAACTAAGCCTATGATTTTTTTCACTTTTTAATCTCTCGTATACAACGGGTGTTAGATCTCTATGATCATAATATCTAAATTGTAAACACACACCAAATATTAAGGACTAATAGGCTTTATATTTAGTCTTTACAAAACATTGTAAGTTGATCAAATAGGAAAGATATTATTAAATTTTCTTTATTTGTCTTGAAAATCTTGAGTTTTTCCATATTTTTAAAGTTTTCAATCTTTCTGATTTCGTTTCATATCTTTTGCAACTTGATAACCACGTTTTAATATGTTAGATATCAAAAATATCATTCGACAAAATCTTCAAGAATCTTCCCGTCATATTCAGTTATATCTTCAGTTAGAACTCAACTGTTTTTCTTAAGAACAACTTATACAAAATTATTAATCAAATAAATTATTCTAAGGAGTTTATACAGTATAATCTCACATGATTTTTCTATAATAATGACAAATAATATGGTCCATAATCTAGTACCTAAAAATCTCCCCTTTTTTTATTGTTTTGGTAAAAACTTTGAATTGCAGATTCAATCGTAACCAAAACTTCCCCTAAATTAGAGCTTCTCGTCAACTCATAATAATTCTTCATCATTGTTCGTTGCATGCTTCGATGAAATCCCTCTTTTTTATTTGTTTAGAATCCATAATCCGATCGCCTTCGAGTGTGGGGTGTTAATGGAAAGATTTTGGCTAATTTATTAACTTCATATACTCAGAACACATGATCCATACCAACTAAATCTGATGTGTAGCTCTGATACCAATTGAAAGAAACTGAAGCCGAAGTTCTAAGTGTTTTTACCCATTTTCAGCTACAGCCTCAGTTATAACTGAAGTCCCGGTTATAACTCAAGTTGTAACTGAACTATTCTGAGACTTACAATACAACCTCAGTTATAACGCAAGTCCCGGATAAATAAAAAACATTGAACACGAAACGTTTGATACAAAGTTCAACCCAATCCAGGTCTACATCTCCGAGACAGTCACCTAGTGATTTGTTGATATGTCAATGACAGTAATGAGTTTTGAGACTTACAATACTCAAGCGTATATGCCTAACTTTATATCTCATAACTTAAACACCATCGATCTTTCTACGAACTAAGCCTATGATTTTTCTCACTTTTTAATCTCTCGTATACAACGGGTGTTAGATCTCTATTATCAGAATATCTACATTGTAAACACACACCAAATATTAAGGACTAATAGTCTTTATAGATAAGCTTTACAAAAGATTCTTAGTTGATCAAATAGGAAATATATTACTAAATCTTCTTTCTTTGTCTTGAAAATCTCGAGTCTTTCCATATCTTTAAAATCTTCAATCTTTCTGATTCCGTCTTATATCTTTTGCACCTTGATGACCACATTTTAATATGTAAGATATCAAAAACATCGTTCGACAAAATGTTCAAGAATCTTCCTGCCATATTCAGTTATATGTTCAGTTAGAACTGAAGTTGTAACTCAACTATTTTTCTTAACAACAACTTATAGAAAATTATTAATCAAATAAATTATTTTAAGGAGTTTATACAGTATAATCGCACATGATTTTGTCATAACAATGACAAATAATAGGGTCCATAATTTAGGACCTAACAGTGTGGTTCGAGTTCTAGACACCCTAAGATAACATCAAACTAATACGGACTAATTTCTCAAGTCTTGTTAAGCAACTGAGGGTATTGTTAAGGAATATTGGGATAGTTGGATCCGCTTTGATTTTACATCTACTCAAGTAATAAAGTGAAGGACCGTTACAAGAAAATTAAGATTTAGAAACAATTTTTCTATAGAGACAATCAAATTTTGCATCTAAATAGTAAATTTTTAGGGACATATGACATAAATAATTTTTACGGTCAAATATAATTTTTTTTTATCTCCAAATCTAATTTTGGAGGACCAAAACTAAATTTTTTTTATCTAACGACAATATCATACCAACATAAGTGGACATTAACTGTCTCCAAATATATTTTGAGTCAAAATTAAATTGTCTTTTTATGTTTATATGAGATTGTTTTTAAGACAATTTTTTTAAAAAAATTGGTATCTAAAAAATAGATTTGCGCACACCAAATTTATATTTGTCCATAAAAAAAATATTTTTGTCCTTAAAAAGTAATATTTTAAGACAAATTTTGATTGTCTTCAAATAATTTGTCTGGTTGGGCAAAAAATATTTGCTCGGAAAAATATTTTTCAAGGAAATTATTTCCCCTCTATTCATTTACACTAGTGTTTGGAAAAACTTGAATTTTTCATGAAAAATTCTTGACTAATGGCGTGTTTGGATTCAGCTTTGTACACAAAAAGTTGCTTTTACAATTAGAAAAAAACTTACTCAATTAAGTGACTTATAGCTTTTCTACCTATAAATGACTTATAGCTTCTTTTTTTTTGATAAGTCATTTTTCACTTATTTTAATTTATTGGTTACTTGAAAATATAAAATAATTATTAATTGGATTTTTTTTAATTTTGGTATGTGTAAAAGCTCAAAAGTCACCAAATTTCTAACTTCTTTGAGATTTTTCGCCAAAGCTAACTTTTGAAAATGTAAAAAACTTGATATATCAAACATTCATAACTTTTTTTAATTAAAAACTAAAAAAACAAAGAAAATTGTATTCGTGAGAATGTTTTTCTTCACGGAGTAAAAATGTTTTCCGCCCATTTTTGGGGTGAATCAATTTCTCTTGTTTTCCTAAAAAGATTGAAAATATTTTCCTTAGTATCTGATTTTCCTATCAACCAATCAATCATAAAATCTATTTTTTTTTTCCAGAAATTGTTTTCCTTTACTATATATATTCCCTTTAGAACAAACAAAAATCTTATAGTGGTATAATAAACAGGTAGTAAGAAATGCAATCAGCTTTTGCATTTTAAAAATGGAAATATAAATAATACTTTAGCCTTTAATCAGCGGACAACTAACCTGGACCTTGAAAGTAGCACTACTAGAAAACACACATTTAACTACGCATGTTTACATATGGTAACAAGCCGTAACTAAAAAAAAATAGCTTACCTACGAAATACCTATGGAGTAACAACTGCAAACAAATGGGTACAAGAAATGAGGCATTGCCCACAAATTACCTACCAGTTACCTACAGATAACTTTTGCATTTTCGTTGTAACACCGTATGTAAACAGTTGTTAAAATTACATCTTACCTACAAATTACCTGTGGCTTAATATCCAACTAATTCTAGTTTACTTTTCGTTGTAACTTCGTAGTGAAACCGATGTAAATATGTAAATAAATTTCCGCACATTTCCAACACAAGACTTCCGCGTTTAAACACTAAATATTTTTGTACTTTGATATGATGATTCAGATCTTTATTTGAAAACGTTGTTGGACCGTAGGTAGAGAATAGGTAGACCGTAAAAAACCAAAAAGTTATAAAAGTTCAAATATTTTTCTTCACCAATTGTACTTATTTTGGTTATAAGAATTAAACAATACACTAAATTTTATTGTTTATTAACTTATCACCACTTCTCTAGTCATGCCTGTAACGAGGGTCTATTTGCAACACCTCTCCAATTATAGAACTTTTGATGAGTTCTTTCTCAGTCACGCTCCTTACAAATGGAAACAATTCATCAATATCGTTGTTTTTGACTACATGCTTCACTGGAAAACATGATGGTGCCTCTAGTGCAATATGTCCAAAACAAGCCTCTCCATATTCCTCAATTACTGTGAGTGTTGACTTGTCGAATTTTGCATTAACAATCAAACTTGACATCTCGTCTCGTACGAGCTTTGCCACACAAGTTCAGAGTCACGCATCCTCTTCGTCTATGAAAAGAGCTCTTCTCACAAGATTGTCTTCCTTGACAACTCTTCTATCCCTATCGTTCCAAGCTTTTACGGGTTTCTTTTGGAGTACTTATTTGAGATTTTTCCCTTCTTTCTTAGGTGTTTCCGGCACCTTTTCTACATTTTTCTTATTCTTTTTCCAATAAGGATTTTTCTTCTTTGTAAGCTTATCATTTGCCTCCTTTATGAGTGGCTCTTCAGACTCGTCTACCTCCATGAGAACTACTTTTTCATGGTTGGTACGACTTTTCCTTGGTTTTTGAGATCTCATGCTCATTTTAAAGGTCAGAGTCTTTTCTCCACCACTTATAGTGAATGTATCCTTCTCATAATCAAGGGTAGTTTTAGCTGTTCGCAAGAACGGTCGACCCAATATGACTGTCGACTAGTCATTTTTTACTTCAAGAATTGGCCAATCCATGATCACAGAGTCTAGAGTGTATAAGAAATCTTCCACTCTAGATACAACATCTTTAAAGATGCCTAGACAGGTTTAGTCATTAGAGGAGTTAGCCATTATCAAGTTTGCACGGAATGGTTCGATGCCTTTCAGGTTAACCATTTCATACATCTCCCTCGATAGACAGTTTAGACTAGACCCTGAATCTAGTAGTACTCTCTCAAGTTGGTACACACCAATGATGATTGTCAGAGTTGGTGGACTAGGATCTCTTTCTTTATTCGTTAGGCTCATACCCACAAATCTTTTTAGATAATATGGTTCTTCTTAAGGTATGCCTTTACCGATATAAAATGGTATATGATCCACTTTTCTTGGTGTATCAACTGCTTTAGCGAGCTACTCTCCTCCAACATTTTGGGAAAGTTGGGTGGTCGGCACTCTTCCCAAGAATTAGGCTAAATTATTCTGAAACTCTTCCAATTTCTTGACAGTTTCGGTTTGACTTTCGCTCTCTGTCTGCTCTTCTATGATTACCCTAATGTGACTTTCCTCGACTGTTGGGTCTGTTGATGTCACAACCTCAGGTATTTCATGGACAGATTTTGTCTCGTCTTTAATAAGCTCTTGGGTGGAAATCACCATCGCTTATTGAGCACCATCTTCTTGGAGATGCGTTTCCTGAATTAGAATGGTTGTCGCCTCAGCCTTTAGCGTATTGAGATAATCATGGTATCCCTGCGGGTCGTAGGACTTCCATATTGCCATGGTTGGATTCTCGTTGCCTGGTTCTTTGGCAACTAAGTATGCTATCAAAGATTAATCCTCTTTCTCTTCTTCGGTACATAAATCTTTGAGCTCGTCAACTGGCTCTTTGTCCTTGGTGTCTATAGCCAACCATGCATAAGCATGAGATTGCATTCTCACCACATTGACTTCCTCCGTTAACACTTTATCTTGTTCCTCCTCCTTATCCTCTTCATGCCATGTGCGAGGTTGTATCCTTATTACACTTATTGGTACTTGAAGGCGCTTATATTCCTCTTCTTCTTCCTCTTTCTATGGTTGTACTCTTATTCCACAGATTTTTCTGGTTAGCTGAACATCAGGTGGAGTCTGCCCCTTTGGGTTGTCTACTACTTGAGCATGCAATCTTACCACTTGATTCTTTTCGATTTGAAGCTTGGAGATTGATTCAATTATAAGCTTAGCCATACATTCCTCTAGGCTTTTCAGGTCCTCCACTGTCACTCAACTATTATTCGGGGCAGTGATACTTTGAGCTAGTTGAAACTAGGATGGAGGTCGATAGTTCTTTTGTTGGTGAGAATTTTGCGCATTGTTAGCATTCCCATAATGAAGGTTAGGATGTTGGTTCCATCCGAAGTTGTTGTATCCTTGGCGGTTGGAGTTGTTCCACTGATTTTGGTTTGAGCGTTGAAAATTGTTTCATTGTGCTCCCTCGCCATAAAGTATTTCCTCGACTGGAAGGTTGAGTGGGTATTGTGGGATTGGATGCCAATACTCTAGTGGGATTGTCTTATTAAGATATACTAAACCCTTTGCTTACGGTAGGTCTCTCGAGTCCTTGTTTACTGGACTTAGCTCCCACCCTCTAGCTTGTTCTGCTAGCTTATCGAAGAAGTCGAATGAGCATTGAACAGGATAAGTGTTAAAGGCTCCTCCGGTGTGCGATTCGATCATCTCCCTCATCTATGGTGTGATTGAAAAGTAGAAAAAATTGAAGAGGATGTCGGATTCGTAACCGTGATGGGGACAAGCACGTTGGAGCTCTTTAAATCTCTCCCACGCATTGCAGAAAGTTTCTTGGGACTTTAGCTTGAAGTTCTGAATCTTCTGTTGGATTGCCATGGTTTAGCTAGCTGGAAATATCTTTTTTGCAGGAATTGCTGCATCATTTCCTGCCAACCATGGATAGAATTAGGGGTGGGTTAGGGTCGGGACCCGATCCGTAAACGCTCAACCCGTATCCCGACCCGATTACTTTTGGAAGTGAAAAAAAATCCTGATCCCGACCCGACAAAAGTCGGGACCCGACTTTTTTGGGACCCGAATTTTTGGGATCCCGTAGGGGCCGGATAGGTTTATCCCGAATCTCCCGGCATATTTTTTTATTTTACGACGACGTCATTTTTTATTAACAATTTTCATTTGAGAAGTCTAAACATGTTATTAACACGAAACATAATCCTAGTTTAAAAATAACATTTCTAATAAATGAAAAAATAAATTAACATGTAGTAGAAAAAATAGTGTGAAACTACAAATAATGGCGTAGATAAAAAACTTGATACGTTTTTTATCAGATTATTTTAGTATTTAGTTTTATTCACACAAGAAACAATTATCATACTAAATGAGATACATTATCATTATAATTTTTATAATCGGAAAATAATAATCATTTATCTTTCTTGAAAATAACAATATAATTTTTAAATTTAAGTATATTTTTTATTTTAATGGTTTCATATATTCAAAACTACAAATGTATATTATACTTATATAATTATAACTAATATGTAAAACAAAAAAGATTGTAGCTCATATGGTAGAGTGCTTACATTGTATGCTAGATGTACAAGGTTCGATTTTCATCACTTGCATTTGATATAAATTAATTTATATTTTTATATAAAATATAAATTAATTAAAAAATCGGGTCAGGTCGGGATAACCGACGAAATCAAAATTGTCACCCGATCCCGAAGTTTTTCGGGTCGGGACAAAACCCGACATTTTCGGGTTGTGAGTATTCTCGGGTCGGGAATTTTCGGGTCGGGTGCGGATCGGGTCGGTATTTCGGAATTTTTCCTCAGCCCTAGATAGAATGAGATGGAATACTGTTAAACTAGTCCTTGGCTCGGCCGGCTAGTGAGAAGTTGAATAACTTAAGATGCACGATGTCAATGTCGACATCTCGCAAGACTTGCAGGTCACATATGGATTCGAATTCCACTATGTGATTATAAGGATTTTCCGACTCCATTCCTCGAGAAATGGGAATGCGAGAAAGCATCTGAGCTTGGAAGACAAGGTCTCTCCCATTGGCTGGTAGGACAATACATGTGAGCATATATGGATGAATTGGGTCGAGAAAATGTTGAATGGTCCTATTTAGCCCCCTTTGAGGTGGTGGTGGTTGAGCTGGAGGTTGGTTTGGTTCATTGACATAGGTGTTCCCTTCGAGATGTGGGGCGTTGATATTTTCAGGGGCGTCTGGTATCTCCTCCTCGAGATCGGGGTATGATGAGACATGGTGGTTGATGATTTGGTGTATGTGTGTAAATCTAGCGGATATTCGGTTGCAAAGGCACAAAGTTGTCAGCATTCCCTAACTACATGCGGGTAAAATAGCTAGAAGTATCTATTATGACTTGATAAGAATTAAGTTGGTGGATTGGGAGTATAATTGGTCGAATTAACCCATTACATAGAGACTTGACCAGTCAGCATTACCGGTCAGGTTCGAGAGATCTGAAATGTTAAATCAGATTAAATTTGATCCAAACAAGGGCTTTTGGCTTATACTAATTTATAACTACTATATGAAAATGCAATATTATAGGCTAATTTACTATAAATGACTATCTAACATTTAAAAACAAATAAAACTATCAATTTTAACAACTGTGGTTCCCCGGCAGCAACGTCAGCCCTTTTGATACGTAGTTTTTTTCTACGCACTGAAAGGACTCGCAGAAGCACGAGAGTAGTAGTAGTATTTTCCTTGGGAAGCACACCAAGGTTATTGTCCGTGGAACCATTTGGTTGTTGGCGTAGATAGTTTTAGAGGGGTTTACTAATTAGGCGTCAATTAATTAGTAACAAAGAGAGCGTTAGCGGTTGATTTGTCAATCAACGGCTCGTTGCTCGAGGGTTTTAAAGAACTAAAATCAGATTATTAAAGGTTGTTTAAGACAATTTTTTAGTTTATATCAATCAAAATAAATGTACACGCGGCGTTAAACAATTAATAACTAGCTTATACGACATTATTAATATATATTAACTAGTTTTGCATGCAAGAGATAGCCAGATTAGTGTGAAAGTAGTAAAAACTCACGAAAACATAATGAAAGTAGATTAAACTCACAAAACGTAGTCGATTATGAAGGATTCGTGCACAAAACCCTCAATTTGAGTATTTATTTCTCTCTTCTCTCTCTAGGTCGAAATATGAATGAAAAGTTTCTGAAAATTAATGTGAATGATAATCTGTTCGGAATAGGAGAATACATATTTATCTATCAAAACTTAACAAACTCTATCTTATCTAAAATTTAAAATATAACGGTACCTGACCCGTCAAATTGACCGGTCAAGCTAGTTCAGATTTGGTTTTCTAGAATCTTATTTGCTCTATCTTGATTAGATTTGAATTTATCAATCTTGATCCCCGGCATTAATTTGATCAAACCAGTATTGAGTATTAACATTAAGAAACCAAACATAACATTGATACCATGAACCGGAGAAGAAGTTGCCATATGAGATCTAGCTTCTTAAGGGTTTATTCCCAATTAAATTAAACTTGTTAATATTATTTATGGTACCTTTCTGCAATACAGAAACATAAAACCTCCAGACTCGGAGTAGTTCGAATAACTGTCTATCATCTTGTTCTCACAGTATGAGTTAAGAAAAAACCTGCATGTTCAGCATTCCATCTTTTTATCTCAATAGGCCATTGGATTTTACCATCTGAGATCTCATAAATCCCTTTGTAGATGATATTTTTGGTTCTTCATTTGATGTAGGGTTGAATTTCAGCTACAATTTACAGATGAGCATTAACTCTTCCAAATCACATATTTTTTTCTACATGAGATAAAGAATAGTTGTTAAATGAAGCAGCTGGAATAGTTGGTAAATGAAGCAGCTGCAATATAATGGGAGTGCAACTTTGAGTTCTAAGTTTGCCTTGTATTAGTACAGAACATAAATAGATTAGAATTTGACATGAGTGTTTATTTTAGGCCGAATTGCTGCAATTAAACATAATTGAAGCGTCTGAGATTACACCTCTCAGCCGTTGGATCAAAGTTTCATGCGCCGATATGCATTGCACTAAGAAGCAAGAGAAAACATGACTTTGCACTAAGAAGCAAGAAAAAACATGACTTGGAATTACAACGTATCTTCGCCGATGGAATTTTGATACAACACTGAGAACAGAAATTTCAGCGCTGCACCTCGTCAGTTTTTTTAGGTTTCTATTCAAATGTTTGCAAGCTGTAAGGGTCGTATACTTAAAAGTTAAAACCTGCAAAGGGATTCAGATCGAACTGTACACACTGTAGAGTGATTGATTATATTATGGTTTGTTTTATCCATCTGACCATGTGGTATCTGTTCGCATGTGTGTAAATCATGCGATTAAGATTCTGATATGCATTTTGTATACAAAAACTTGATAAGATGTAGATCCCATTTAGGCCTTTGGCATCGAAAATGAAAGGAGTCATTTAATTCATGCAACTTATGAGGATTGTAATTGTATCAGCTCAAGAAAAAAAACGGAAATAAGAATCAGAAAGATGCGAATGAGAGTAAACAATATACGAGACACACAAAAACCACAACCAATTAGCACATCAAAGACATCAATTAACATTATTATCAAATGGAAACGGATTCTTCTAAATCATGTTGAATTCAAGAAAACTTGAACCGCTAATATCAAAATGTCAACTGTTTAAAACAACTAACTAGATCAGTTATCTTCTATTGGTTGCAAAGCTCAAGAAGAGACTTCAGAGCTTGTTTCTTGACAATCTTCCCATAAATTCCTCTTCCCAATTTCATTGCTCTTTCCATCTCCAATATCCCACCACCATTACCATTTCTCTTTAACCCCCCTTCCATAAAAACCTTCAAAACCCTCTCATCACTCCCCACAGCCTCTGCCATGCTGTCAACCACCGCATCCACCGCTGGGATCCGCCTCCCCCACCGCTTCATCGATTTCTCATTTTCAAATGTATCCAAAAATACCCCCCAAAACGACGCCCTCAAAAATCCTTTTTCCTTTCCCCTAACCCCCCAGCTCTTCATATTCTCTTCCAATCTATAAACCATTCCACCCCCTTCAAATCCCCTCTCGATACCCATCTCAAACTCCTTTATTTCTTGTTTTTCGGATATCCCCTCTTCAAAAGTACATCTTTTGCAATTGCAACTAAAACCCCAGTTTTTTGCCATTTCTTTTCTCTTAGTCACACACGTAAGGATATCGAAATAAGAAAATGTGATCTCTTCACCAACTTTAATATCCCTAGATGCATGAACGGCCATGTAATCACCAATATGCAACCGCCTGGCATTTGGGTTACAAGAATGGTTTATAAACGACGCAATCAACCACAATCCTAAACCGTAATAATCTTTGTTCTTCCCCAAAACTTTAGCCGAAATTGCATCTTCAACTACTGAATTCACATCTAGTATCTTCAGTATTCGAACCATGACAATATCCTCTTTCGTAAACACAATATCCTCTCTTTCGGGGCTAAATAGGCCTATATCTGGCACTTCAATCTGATCGTCCTCTTCACCACTAGACAACATACGAATCAAGTGATGGGTTTTTTGGCACTTTTTAGCGGATTCAACTACTTTCTCTATAAAATTCTTCCACATAACAAGCTGAATTTTACTCCCCAAATCCCTATTCTCAATTTGGGACAAAATCCCTCTCTCTGTCGCAACAGCCTTAGAAACCAACAAAAGGGTACCACAATCGATATTTTTCGTCGCAAATAACCCACGTCCACTAATACCCGACTTTTTAATCTCCACTCCTCCTACATATTCCGCCATTTCCGGATATTTACCACAAAAACCGTTCAACACCCAATCAGAAATATCAAAAGCTCCCGTTTTCGATAAAGACTCAAACTTTTTACATTTTTCCAAATACCCATTAATCATTTCATGATTCAAACTACCCTGAGAATCAATTTTAGCTAATCTGAAGCAATTCAAAGCCAAACTATACCTATTTAAAACCAACAAGATCTTACCTTTACAAACCAGAGTTTTGAAATGGGAACTCTCAATCTCCAGAGCTTTATTACAATCTACCAAAGCTTCAGAAAAATCCCGCAATCTGAACCTCGCTTCTGCTCGATTCGAATACGCCAAACAAAGGGATTTGCGGGTTTTCGAGACTTTATCAAGTGTTTGGTATATAGAGATTAATTCTGAGTATGTTTCGACTGATTCTGTATATCTTTCTCTGAGAAGAAGCTCTGTGGCTTTAGATCTGAGCTGCTGAATAATCTCTTCTTCCATGTTTTTTTAAGAGAAAACAAAGAGAAATGTTTTAGCTTTTTTGAGATAATGATTTATTTTGTTGAGTTGTTTAAAAGAGGGATTTGTAACGGTCATATGGCTTAAACAAGTTGTAACGGCCACTGATATGTAGGTAGGGAGGTTGTTGAAGCCGAATAATAGACTAAATTTATGTTGTAAAAGGCTAATTATTGATAATTAGTTGTAATGGCTTGCTGGGATTTGAAAGATAAACGGGGAAGTTAACTTATACTGACTCCTATCACGTTAGATTATGTACAATAATTCTGTTATCACTATTGTTAACTAAAATAGTTAGTTACATATAAAAAAAATTATCTCTATTAGTTATGTTATCTTTATAAATGTTAAAAAAATTGTTAAATATAACCATGTTTTTAATGTTGTTAATTGATGTTGTGGCAAAATATCATTAATTTGAATATGAACTCTATTTCAACTATTACTATTTTAATTCTTATTTTAGTGGGATTTACAAAATGACTAATTAATGAGATTTCAATTAATAATTAATTTTAATTAAAATTAGATAACTTTGTTAAGTTAATACACTAGTGTGAATGTTAAATTTAAATTACACATGTGTCATTTAACATGCAATTAAATGATGATGTGTCAAAGTTAATATTGTTAAAATTAACACTTGTGGATGCTCTTATATTAATCATAGATAGGTTTATTATAGATTCTCTCTATCTACCACTTTTTAATTATTCACTTTAATACATAATATATATACTTTCTATCTCCAAAACCGAAAAAACTAGTTTTCAATTAGAATAAAATTCTATTAAACCGAAAAATCATAAAAATTATTAAAAAAAATGAAAAATTTATAAAAAGAAAAAAAAATCATAAAAAATGAAAAAAATCAGCTTTTTTGTCAATAGATGACCCTTTATATCGAAAAAGTTGTTTTTCATCAACAAATAGTTTTTTTCACTAAAAAGTGGTTTTTTCATCAAAAAGTGAATTTTTCATCAAAAAATGAATTTTTCACCAAAAATGACGTATAGTTTAATAAAAATGCAAATGGTCAGTCAAAATTACATATAGTTCACCATAAAATGCATATATTTCAATAAAATTACATATACTCTAGTCAAAATTGAATATAATTTTATATAAATAACATGTAGTTTTGTATAAAAGTACATACACTCCAAACAAAAGCAAATCTATTTCGATACAAAGTTCATATAATTCAATCAAAATTGCATACAGTTCGGTCAAAAGTGCATATAGTTCAATCGAAAGTGCATATAGTGCATATAGTTCTATCAAAAGTACATACAGTTCAGTAAAAAGTGCATCTAATTCAGCACAAAATGAATATATATCAATCGAAAGTGTATACAGTTCAATCAAAAGTGTATCTAGTTCAACACAAACTGCATACAGTTCAGTCAAAAGTGCATCTAGTTCAACACAAACTGCATACAGTTCAGTCAAAAGTGTATCTATTCTAGTGAAAAGTGCATCTATTTCAACACAAAGTGTATCTAGTTCAACACAAAGTGCATACAATTCAGTCAAAAGTGCATACAATTGAACACATAGTGCATATAGTTCAATCTAAAATGCATACAGTTAAGTAAAAAATTGCATATAGTTTAGTCAAAATTGCTAAATATCATATAGTTCACTACAAAGTGCATATTCTTTACTTCAAATTAAAAAAAAAAAAAACAAATCCGGATGGATTCGAACCACCAAACTCTTGAAACTCGGTGTTGGTGCAAGCACTCTTACCATTTTGAGCTTACGGATGTATATAGTCGCTAAATAAAATCATACAAACATGTATATCTAAAAAATCATTTCGCATCCGTCTAAAAATTAAACAAATAGTCAAGTAACAAACCCTCCGTCTAAATTAAATTTAGTACTTTTTATTGGTGTAAGCGTTCTTTGCCATTTCAAGATTACGAATCAATTTAGTAACTTATAAACAAAAACATATGAACCTAATAGCCAAAAACTAACCATACAAAAACCAACGCTTTAACCGATAAAACATAACTAGTGCCTACAAAACCTCATATATAAAAGCTATAAAATCAGTTCATACTATTTATATACATATATCAATTATTACTACTCCACTAGCAACTCAGATAAAATCCAAACAAATACATGTATATATTTTTTTCAGCCCTAAACAACCTTTGATTTAGACCCAAACGGAGCTAAATCGGCTTTTCAGCCTGAAAATGGGCACAATTCCAACCCAAATAAATATTTAACACTATAAAATTCCATAAAACAAACCTTCCAAAAAACACAAACTTGCACCTGTTAATGACCAAATGAAGCTATGTTTCACAAAATGGATATTTTCACCCCCGGATAGAGGTATATTTCAGCCCCAAAATAGGGCTTAATTTTATCCCCAAACAGAGCTTAATTTCAGCCAGAATCGGACACCGTTTTCAGCCTCGAATCGAGGTCTATTTCAACCCCAAAAGGAGTTTAATTCAGACCCCAAACGGAGCTTAATTTCAGCCCCAAACATGGCTTAATTTCACACACACCCATATATATATATGTATATATGTATATATATGTATATGTGTATATATATGTATATATATATCTATATATATATATATATATATCATTTTATTATTATAGGTCAACTCAAGTCAAATGAGTCTGCCCAATTTAACCACTTTTTTCTAAAAATACCCCTATAATCTTTTATTAATTACAATAATACTATACTAACATAAAAAAAATATAAAAATTAATAACTAATAACACTATTTATCCCTCTTTAACAACCAAATATTTTTTTAAGTATTATCATGTTATACTAATTTTTTTTACATCATAACTACACTTATTTTCTATATTTTAATTGCACTACACGTTATACACGTAACGCGTGGGACACGATTACTAGTGTATAAATAGATGAGTGATTTTGGAGGAGGGAGAAATGAGCGGAGGAGAGAGATAATCACCATTGATAAGAGTTTTCGATCTCCTTGGATTATAGAGAGAGATAGAGAGAAAGACTATGTGTGATAAAAACATATTTTTAATTGTTTATATATTACTAAAAATTGGTAACTAGAACGAATACAAATTATATTAGGTATCTAGTGGGAATGAAATTTCAAAATTGGTACCTAAAAGATATTATTTAAAGATAAATCTATTTAAAATCAGCGAGCTTAAATAAATTAACGCTTTGTTTGGCTGCAACTTATGAGCTAAGCTTATTTGAGGGTTTTTTTTGTACTTGTGTACACCATAATATTATGGGTGGGTTAGGGTTGGGACCCAACCCATGAAGCTCAATATAGGTCCCGACTCAACTATTTCTTTAAGAGAAAAAAGTCCCTACACGACTTGACAAAAGTTGGGACCCGGATTTTTCGAGATCTCGTATGGTCGGGATAGGTTTATCACAAGTCTTCTAACATATTTTTTTTTACCGACAAGATCATTTTTTATTAAAAAATTTCATTGGATAAGTAATAAAAAAATTCAATGTTGTCTAAACATATTAATTACATGAACCATAATCATATTTTTGATAGCAACGCTACTAACGAATGCAAAAACCGCTTACTATTTAGTAAAAATAGAGTGGTGAAACTAACAAATAATTTAGTGAAATAATAAAATAATTTAAATTGAATAGTTTTTTCGGGCAATTTTTTGTCCAGTCCAATTTTTTACCTTTTATTAAGTGTAGATTCAAAAAATACAATTTACTTAACTTTTAGTCCAAAATATAAAAACATATGAAAATATAAAAACAGATGAAATGTTAAAAAAAAAAATTTGTATGAGTCAATAATCAATATTTTACGTGTAGAATTTTATTTAAACGTAAAATATGGTACTAGAACCCAATAATTTGTATTTTAACAAGCATATGAAAATATAAAAACATACAAAAATCCTGAGTTTTGAGTCAATAATCTATATTTTACATGTAAAAGTTTATTTAAACGTGAAAGTTGAATTTTAGATTAAAAATATGTTACTATAAGTCAATAATTTGTATTTTAAAAAACATATGAAAATATAAAAACTAAATACAAATTATGAGTTTTGAGTCAATAATCTATATCTTACATGTAGAAGTTTATTTAAACGTGAAAGCTTGATTTTAGACGTAAAATATGTTACTAGAAGTCAATAATTTGTATTTTAAAAAATATACGAAAATATTAAAACATATGAAAATCATGAGTTTTCTATTGGAGCTAGATTAAAACTTAAATAAGTTTGGGTACTGTAATAAAACTTAAATAAGTCCAGTTTTTTGGAACTCTCATCAATTAACTCTTTTTATTTTAGATTCTTTTATTATTTAGTTTTATTCACACAAGAAACAACTATAATATTAAATGAGATGCATTATCATTATAACTTTTATAGTCGGTAAATATTCATCATCTATTTTTTAAAAAATAACAAAATTGATTTTAAATTTAAGTATATTTTTAATTTTACTAATGTCTTATATTACAAATTACAAATCCATAAAATTATTATACTTACGTAACATATATGATCCCTATGGGCAAAGTAATCGTGCAAAAATTAAATATTTATTATTATTTATTAACTTCATCTATTGAAATAACAATTTTAGTATATTGTCAATTGCATAGTTTTCTTTTTAAAAAAGTTAATTTGTAATCTTAGTAAAACTAAAGTTCCTAAAATGAACATTTAATATAACTATTAACATCTTTAATTCATTTAATTCATTTAACTTATAAACAAAGTTTCAACGTAATGTTATTGTGGTATTAACAAAAATAAAATAATATATAAATTTTTATTTTTATTTTGTAAATCGGGTCGGGTTGGGAAACTCATTGGGATTCATCCCTACACCCGATCCCTATCCTGAAAGTACTCGGGTCGGGACAAATCCCGACTTTTTCGGGACGGGACAATTTCGGATCGGAACAAAATTGTGTCGGGCAGAACGGGTGTTAGGACAGGTTGGGATTTAGGGACTTTTTCCCACTATATTATGCAGTGAGTCATTCGGGAACAAAGGGATTCTAAATAATATGCAATCTATAGAAGTTTTATTAGAAAATGTGGCTTGTTAAAAGATTTTTTTGGAAAAAAATATATGTTTTATATTTGAGTGTTTATCAATTTTTTTGGAGGGTAAACAAACGTATACTAATAAAAAAGGAGGCCAAAACCTCTAATTACAACGAACAAATAACAAGGGAAAAGAAGTAAAAAAACAGCCAAAAATGTCGAACATGCCGACAATGTAACAGAACAATGCTCAGAATACCAATTCCTAATTGACCGACCAGTCGGTTAAGGGGCCGACCAGTCGGCTTAGGAAAGTCGCAAAATAAAACCGAGCTAGTTACCGACAAATTCCGGACTTAGTCTCCAACTCCGTTGGATAAACCTATTCCTTGGATTATTCCTCACATTACTAAGTTTGTTTAAGCTATTTTTAACAAAGAATTCCACATTTTTTATCAACCTTCCCGGACTCGAAGCGATTTCACCATGGAGCCGAGAATTCCTTTCAGGACAAATACAATAAACGGCCGTTGGAGGCCAAAAGACATTTCCACAAGAGTCCGGAAGGGGAATTACTCCTGAAGACATCACTATCCCAAGCGATCCAACTTGCCCACGACGAACACGTGCCTAGGAAACCCGAGCGTAAGCAACCAATTCTCCGTACCCATCGCAAGAACCCGCAATCGAAGAATAAATGGCCCACGCTCTCCGCACTATTTAAACAAAGAGGGCATCCATTAACCCAACGAGGTTCATCCTTTGCAACCGGTCTAACGTAGATAATCTATTTCGAATAGCTAGCCAAAGGATGAAGCTACACCTCGGAGGAGTGCATCACGCCCAAATAACACGAGCCCAAGGTAAAGTCTCATCTCTCCTACGGACTAAATCCCAAGCGGTTTTAACAGAGAAACCGAAAATTGAATACGGTCTCCATAAAAATAACCGGGGTTGGAGCCGGAAGGGGGTCCGAAGGGGCCAAGGGGATAAGAGAGTGAAGATACACAATATCGTCCTGAATACCTCACAGAGATGGAGAATATTGCGCCATGACCAAGAACTATTGGACAGAATGGGAACATACCACAAATCCAGCCCTCAAAGAAGGTAAATAACCACCCAACACTTCCAAAGAGACGAATGAGCCGGCTCCACAAGAAACCAAAGATACACCATAAACGCCTTATTCCAATCTATAACTCTTTTGATGCCTAGTCCTCCCTCGGATTTAGGACGGGTGGCAACATCCCAAAAATCTCCCGGTGTCAGAGAAAACCCGATTGGTAATGCTCGCAACAAGGGAAGCGCAATCTCCTTGAATCTAGTGGAAATTAGGAGAACGCCAAGATAATGAACGGGGATCTTTCCGACCTTAAACCCTAACGTTGTCGAAATCTGTCTAGCGGTAAGGTTATTCACGCCCGCCATAAACACCTCATTCTTATCATCATTTGGCACAAGACCGAAAAAGCTAGAGAATTCCTTGATTGCCGAGGATAGGGACGTGGCAGAGTCAAGATCGCCACATGAAAAAATAAAAATGTCATCGACGAAGCATAGATGGGAGATACGAAGTTTATCTCACCGAGAGTGAAACTTGAAATCCGAAAGAGGCAAACACTAGCAAAATTTTCGAGAAAACCTGCATACAAATAACAAAGAGATAAGAAGAGATTGGGTCCCCTTGTTGATAAGACTAATAAAGTCGTATTTTAATCCTATTATATTCAATGTTTTATACTTACTTTTATCCTAATTATACTCATTAGTCTTAAAGGCAAATAAAAGAGTTACATTAAAAGAAGGTTAATTTGCCAATTTTGGATACTTTTGGTGCAGTTTGATAAAATGGAAATAAATAATTCGTTCGTGCACTGATTGAGATAATTCAAGATGTTTTAAAATACTACAAAAAGAGATCTACCAGTTTCGTGTTTTGAGTTTTGAGAGAAAACGACACTACAAAGTCTGAAATCACGTTTTAAGTTGTTGCAGTTGTTATTTCAGAATGATAAAGTGACAAATAGAAGAACTATAGGGAATTGAAGAATAATAATGTCCTAGAAGTAGGGGTGGACAAAAATACCGGAAAATCGGATCGAACCGGAAACATGACCGGCACCGAATCAAACGGTTCGGTTTTTAAAATGAAAATAGTTGAACCGAACCGGAACCGAGTGGTTCAATCCGGTTTGGTTTCGGTTATTTGTTTGGAAACCCGGACCTAAAACCGAATTATATAAAATAAGTGTAAAAAGATTAATTGTATGGTTGCTTTGCCGTGTGGTAGCAGTTTGGGCTTTCATGTTAAAAGGTCTTCAAAACCCAGCCCTCTCAATTTATTTTATAAATTTGGTAATTTTCTATAAATATCTCATAGTAACTTCTATTACTCATATACACACATTCTCTCTAATTAACACTTTTTAATTATTCACTTTAATTACCAAAACGACATTATCCAATACAAAACATAATATACATACTTTCTCTCTACAAAACCGAAAAAAACTAGTTTTGAATTAGAATAAAATTCTACAAAATCACAAAAAAATGTATTTTTATAAAATAAATCATAAAAAATGTACTTTTATAAATAAAACACAAAAAAATCATTAAAAAATCACAATAAATGTATTTTTCTAAAAAAAATCATCAAAAATAATAAAAAATCACAATAATCATAAAAAATTATAAAAAATCACAGAAAAATTATAAAAATCAGTTTTTTTGTCAATAGATGACTTTTTACACCGAAAAGTTGTTTTTCATCAACAACTAGTTTTTTCACTAAAAAGTGGTATTTTTACTAGAAAAGGGATTTTTCACCAAAAATAGGCTTTTTATCAAAAAATGGATTTTTTTCACCAAAAAGTGATTTATTCATGAAAAAGTGCATTTTTTTAATCTAAACGAGCTGAAAGTGCATCTAATCCAGTCGAAAATACATATATTTCAGTCGAAACTACATATAATTCAAAAAGTGCATATAGCTCAGTCAAAAGCATATATAGGTCAATAAAATTACATATAGTCCAGTCAAAAGTGCATTCAATTCAGCTGAAAGTACATATAGTTCCATCGAAAGTGCATACAATTCAGTCGAAAGTAAAAATATCATGCATAAATTTCAGCTAAAATTGCATCTGTTTCAGCTAAAAGTGCATCTAATTTACTCAAAAGTACATATAGTTAAGTCAAAAGTGCATATAGTTCAGTCGAAAAGGAATATAGTCCAGTCAAAAGTGCATATGTTTCAGCCAAAAGTGCATGTAGTTCAATAAATGTGCATCTGCTTCAGCTAAAAGTGTATCTGCTTCAGCTGAAAGTGCATCTGCTTCAGCTAAAAGTGCATATGGCTCAGCCAAAATTGCATATGGTTCAGATAAAAGTGTATGTTGTTCATCTCAAAATGCATCTATTTCAGTCGAAAGTGCATATAGTTAGTCGAAACTGCATAATGTTTCTAGCATTTTGAGCTATAGATGTTTGGGAACATAGTGATTCCAAGTAAAATGCAATTTATAAAAGTTTTGTTAGAAAATGTTGCTTCTTAAATGATTTTTAGAAAAAATATATGTTTATCATCTATAAGTAATTTTTTTTTTTACTGTTTGATGATTAAGTGAGCTTTCACTTATATTTACATTAATTTGAATGATAAAAATTAGGGACAATTAACATAAACATACGCTATAATTATTATATTAATAAAAACATACACTCAAAAATTAAATTATAAAAAGTCTATCTTACATTAATAATTAATAAAAAACAAAAAAAACTCATTAGTCACTTTTGATCTCTTTCCTCTTTTTCTCCTCCTCTCACTCTCTCTCCAATGTATCTTTCCTCCTCCTTCTTGTTCTCTTTTCAATCTCTCTCTCATCCTCTCACTCTCTCTCCCCTTTCTTCTCCCTCTCTCCTCCGTCTTTTCTATCTCTCCAATCTTTCTCTCCTGCTCTTTCCCTCTCATCTCTCCTCCTTCCGCTCTCTTTCCAATTTTTTTATCAACCTCCCTCTCTCTCCTCCCTCTCTCTTTTCGATGTTTCTCTCCTCCTCCCCATCTCTCTCTCCAATCTCTCTAGTCGGTGGAGATTGAAACAAAAATATCTGTCGGAGTTGACGACGAGGGTGTAGAACGAGATCGAAAACTCAAGGTTGATGTCGACGGAGATGCGGTCGTAAAATGAGAGGTTTACGATGACGACGTGGTAGTTCGAGATCGAAGGACGTGCAAATGTTGAATTTGTTAACTAGTGTATAAGGTTGAAAAATAAGTGTATAAATTTCGTGAATTAATGGTATCAAGTAGAAAATTATGGATATGAATTATGTAAATAAGTATATGAATTATGTAAATTGGGGTATGAACTTTGAAAATAATAGTGAACTCTACGAATTAGGCTATGAACTTTTGAAATAAGTGTATAAACATTTAGAATAAATGTATGAAAATATACAAATTAGGGTATGAAATTTTGAAATAAGGGTATGGACTTTTGGAATAAGGATATGAAAATATACAAATTAGAGTATCAACTTTTGGAATAAGGGTATCAACTTTTTGAATAAGGGTATCAAATATACAAATTAGGGTATGGACTTTTGGGTATGTTTTTGTTAATTAGAAATTTTTGGGTATGTTTTTGTTAATTTAGTTTCAAAAGTAGTATGTTTTGTTAATTTATCCTAAAAATTAGCTATATGAAAGAAAACAACGTTTAAAATGTTATCCTTCAAAATAAAACATGTCGACTTCATCCAACGAAATATATTGGTTTGCCCGGCCAATTGGGTTTGTTCTATATCAGATTTAACCCATACATTACTAATATGTTCAGTCCTTTCTCTCTTAATAATGAAAAATTAGATTTGTACCCTCTTTATTCTTTGATTTTGCCTGCTTGTTTTATTAGCGAAACGGTATAAGAGTTTTCGCTTCGTATTTGTACAGTGAGTTCGATAAGTCTTTCATGGTGTCTGAGTGTTCATTGTGCATGGTCCGTGGAAGGGACAGATTTTGACTATCGTTTATTCGAAAGGCGAATTGTTTTTGTATTTATTTCGAAATAGGGTATAGCAAGGCCTTGTCGCTACTTATACTTAGAGGTGATGTGAACGATTTGTCTTTAACTTTTGAGTTGTTCGTCTCTTTGAGTACGTATCCTCGAAAATATATGCGTTTATAGTTTTATTTGAAACTTTTATGATTCGATTTGAGCATGCATTCTGTTAGAACTTAAGGTGACTCGCTAAAGTTACTTAATTTGTTTTCGTAGTGGATTATGCCAAAATACTTGTGTATTATGCTTGCAGGAAAAATTACTGCAACCATAGTTGCAACCTGCTTATGCAGATTCCTGCAGAATCTGTATTTTCTGCATTTATTTGATTTGCAAAATATTTTATCAATGCAGATTATATTCTCACGTTTTTATACAGATATGTTATATGTTTTGAGAATATTTGAGTATTAAAGAAAGTTAATTATCTTTCCAAATTGAGTGGGATTTGTTTGTAAAAAGATATTAGCTTATGAAAGTATTTGTTCTATTCCTTAAAGTTTGTTAAGTAAAATTTTTTCTTATTCAGTCTTATACGAATGATTAGTTATAGATTTGCTGAGTATAAGTTTGAATCATGTTAGGAGATATATTGTTTAATATATAAAACTATAAAAAAATTATCACGTGTGAATCTTTTTAAATAAATATATTATCTCATACTTCAAGATATATATTATATTGTGCTAACAGATTTGATTAAATTTGTTTGTACTTAATTTATGAGAATTATAGACAGAATATCTTGAAGATTGAAATGATTTTATCTCCTAAAAAGGAGCTAACTAAATATCATTGCTACAAGTAAAAGTCAGTCGAATATTGGAGCCAAAATAGACATGTGATCCTAACAAGATTTATCTCTAAATATGGCGATCAAATTTTCAATCAATAAATCATGGAAATAGGCAGACGAAATATTTTAAGATTGAAGATAAGACATGCGAAGATTTGAAAGACTTTTATTCTTATAAATAGTCTCATAATTGCTTGTAAAAAATTTGTGTGTTATAAACTTATAGACAACTCAACTTAGAGTGAATACACGTAAACAAAAAATACGACAGTAAAAATGACAGAATGTTATTGTTTATGAGTAGTAATTATTTAGTAGTATCAAAATAGTGATAGCTAGAAAAATTTAGATGGAGTTTAAGAGTTTTTTATAAGTCTTGTGTCCTATTTTGTACGCTTGAAATAATATTACAAACTGAATGAGTGCTCCAAATACGAAGCTCTGGAACTAGAGGTGAACTTCGTTACAAACGTTTTGTGTTCTTTTGCTTTCAAAGTTACAGACGTGGTTTGTTCATCAGATTAACTTGGTTGCAATCACAGTTGTAACTGCAGTTGCAATCATCAGCTTTACAACAACTAAAACTGCGGATAGAACTTTCACATTCAAATGGATAGAAAGGTTGCTGTGTGATGGTCTTAGACTAATTAGTCGTCTATATGTCCTATGTATCAGATCAGATCTTGTTTGTTGTTTCATATCTTGTTCACCCACTTCTGGTGAAGTTGGGACTGGATAGAGGCTATTCAGCAAGTGAATTCGTAGTTTTTATTGGTTGGCTCGTGTATTTTTCTTTACATCGCCAGAATTTGTAGTGTGTTATTTATGCCTTAACAGGCTGTAACATAATGCCAAGTAGGAGCGCTTTTGATAAACACAACACAAATAATTTTGTTTTGTTTGCATCTATAATTTTGAATTAGCCACCTTTTACCACACGATATAGTGATTAAGGACCAACCTGGTACACGTTACACTCGTTATTTTGGAGGTCGGGCCACCTTGCGTTAAAACTAAATACATAATGATCACTGAATGTTGAGGTGAGGGTAACATAAGGATGGAAATATGTTTATCATATGTAACATTCTTTTACAAAATTCTGTTTCCATCCTTTTTTCAGCTGGTTGAAGCCGTTGGAGTATCTAATAATAGCCATTCACTTTCTTTGTTCCCTTTTTTTCTGATAGCCATTTATTTTGAACCAATTTACCTCTTGCAGTGTGAAATAAAAAAATAAAAAAATTTGAATCGCTATTATTGATTTTGCATTATTCTTCTGAATACCCCTCGGTAATTTCACAAGTTCAGATTCTCTTCTTATCTTTATCTTCTTCGGATTTACAAGCATGTGGTCCATTAACTTAATTCAATTGTTCAGTTACGTTGGTGAATAGCATCTTAAATTTGATATCAACATACTTTCATTGTGTTTATATTTCTCCACAGGTTCGAAAAGCAAACTGAACTAACTTCTGAGATGGGTCTGCTGAGATTTTTATTCAGTACATTCTGTGAGTAAAAGTTGTTTGTTTTTCTCCTTTCAGTTTTCTATAATGTCAATTTTTGTAAAAAAATTAGTTAAGGATTATAAGATCCATCTTGCCTATGTTTATTATTTACTACATTTTTGTTCGGAAATGACTATTTTCCTTATTTCTTTCTTGGAAAATTTTCCGGGGATAGGAATATAAAGAAATTCACTTTCCCAGCCTTTTTCAAGTTGAGAAATACGAATATCTTTTATGTTGTAATGAATGACACTACTAAGAGCGAGACTATTTGATTGAAATCCTCTTTTTCATTACCTATCGGACGTATATTCGAATATTTGAATGGCTTTATATAAGAAAATGACATGACATAGAATGCCATAATCTAGAAGAAATTACGAGTCTTAAGGTGCTCAACTATTTTCTCAGATCTAAAAATTAGAAGACCGTTTAGAAGACTGAGCTTGGAGAATTCGTCTGGAAAACGCTTTATGCTCAGAAAGACTAGGAAAATTTTACAAAAAGGCAGAAGAATTCAGGGTGCCTTCTCATTAAAAATTCACCTTAGCTAAACAAAAGGAACCGTGACAGTTTAAATTTTTATTTTCAAATCGTTTTCATGGGATAATTTTAAACTATAAAGAAACTATATCCATCTTTCAGTTTTATTGTTGTGATTGATAAAGCTGGCTTTTTGTGACTATATACAGTACGGCTAGTACACTTTGCCTTACTTATGGTACTCAAGTTCTTCCATCTCCTAGACTACATGATGACACCAGCCAGTCAAGATACAATCTGGCAGTGGATAGAGAAAGCTAGGGTGCACCACGACCGCCTAGTGTCTGAAGGCATTGACCCTTACAGCAAATCATATAAGAATATGCCACTAAAGCAATGGAGATTCACCATCGACTTCATCTTGACTGATAACTTTATCCACATGATCCCTAGGTATGTCAACCCCCTTACAGTGGATAATTAAATGTCATTTTTATAGTTATTGGATATTTTTGACTAGTGGTCAAGCCCGAGATGGATCATTGTGCCGCTGCGATAATCTCATCATTGAGCGATTTGAGGCTATTTCAGATATGTGTTAAAGAGCTTAAATATATGTTCAATGGCAAAACAAAAAGGAAAAGAGGGCGATAGTCGTCTTTAAAGAGATACATGAACAGAAAATGGTGAAATAAGATTCTCAATCAATTTTCACCCTGTTTATCAACTTCCTGTATGCCCGCTAAATTCCTTAAGACGGCTTAAAAGTTTGCTCAAAACATCAACTGTTGAAGTTTAAAAGAATAATTGATAGAAAACAGAAAAGAATGTGTATCATAGAATTTACTTTCACTAAAGCAATTCCTGCTCTTTAATATATTTATTTTTGCTGACCAGATCAATTTTCATGTGGCTTTTTATCTAGGAATTTTGAGAGGAATTGAGAAATCTGGGAAACTTTGAAACTTAAACATGGGTAAATTCAATTTCATCTTTCATGTCGACTTTCTATATTCAAGAATTGTTTGTTTCAACTGATCAGTTGTTTTAAATTTCATAGGAGACTTAACCATTGATATCCACAGGTCACTATAAAGGTAACTCACTCATGAGTCTTCAAAGAAAAAGAAAAAAAAAGGTAACCCCTTCATTTAGCTCATCTGTTTCTCTAACCGGACATTTCTTTTCCAAGATAAGCAACTAGAACCAAATCTCAAAAATCTAATTTGGAGTAAATATGTGTGATAAAGTTTTAGGAAAAATATCAATGACTTAAGGATAATACAATAAATGAAAATAAAATCTATTTTTTGATTGTGAGTTATGTGTCAGTTATTTTAATGAAAAAATAATTATTTAGTATAATTAATTCTGAGACTTTTTTTTATAAATTTATTAAAAAAACTCGTGGTTAAAATCTTTTTTAATATTGGGTACAATTGTCCAATGAATTTGTTTCTTTTTACTCTTTATTTAAACTTTATGCTCTCTCACTCTACTTTGATATGTACCAATTGCAAACAAAAAACACAATTTGAGATTTTTTTTTATTTGGTTTGAAACTAGGTAATAAACATTAACTTTTCCCTTGTATGCTTGTGTTTGTCTGTTGTCTGACCTGATAGATGTGTGTCTCACACCTAATTTAAAAAATTCGAGTAAGATCGATAATATCGCAAAAATGAAACATATGCAGAAAAGCTGAAAAAATATTGGTGGTAACAAAGTGTGTGCATTGTATGTTTTTCGAAAAGGTATCTAAACAAGTATAGTGAAGGCTTTTCTTTTACTATTTGCAGAAGTAAAAGGTGGGTTATTACAAATTTACGTAATAATAAAAGATGTCAAACTATAATTATTATATATTCATCAATAGTTTCTAATATTTATTACTTCTCTAGCTCCATCTTAAAAATTTTGAGTAATTTTCTAGTAGCAGGCGGCCATCCATTATTACCATTGACACGACTTCAAAGAAATTGATATAAGTTTGGCAAAATGTGGATCGAGGGGACTATATATTCTTACAACATAACATATGATTTCATTTCAGGATTTTATACATCAACTTACAGCACTCGTGTTTCAAAACTTATTTCCGGAAATTTTTGGTGTTCGAAACTTATAGTAGTTTGTTGTTAACGTAAGGGTGATTTTTGCGTTTTGTGACTCGTTTGTACAAATGATGTTAATTTATGTTCTGAACTTTGTATGCATATAATTAAACTTAATGTCGTTTCAATGTTCATTACAAGTATAGATCGAATTATTTGTTGTTTTAAAAATATTAGTAAAGATAATATAATATAAAATATATTAGATAAAAATAATACAGACCACACTTTTAGTCATAACAAAGTCTGCTCGAAAGTTGAGTCGTAATGAATAGCGACCACAATATTAGTCACAACAAATAACAGCTTGCATTTAGTCAAAACAAATAGCGACAACAAATTGAACTCGATCTCAGTCACAACAAATTGCAACTACAATTTCGGTCAAAATATAGCGACCATAGTTACAATTGGAGCAAATACCGATCACCTGCGTTATAGCTACCACTCTTTCCTACCATTGGCATTCGTGATGGCAATATAGCGACTGATTTCGAAGTTTATAACTATTTTAGTTAGTCAGTACGTATATGATGGATCTTAAATATTAGGTCCAGTGCGTGAACTTCATTTACGGGTTGTGAACCAATGAGAAAGCTCCTCTCTAGGGCTTGATCCGGACTTCTTGTTACCTTTTTATGACATGTGCATAAACCGGTAAGATGAAGGGGGACTTGGTGGTTTGACCACCGTTTAACCTCCTCCGCCTAACGGAGCAGTGAGAAGGTTAAACCTCTAGGGATTAAATAATAAATATGAATGTGTATTGAATATAAGTAGGGTTAATGATACCCGATAATTAAATTTATCTATGAGTTCGTATGGGTTTAGATGATCTCTTTCTTGATTTGTGAGCCCCTTATATAGGCTGTGGAGGTGATCTAGGGTGTATCTTTTGTGATTGATATGATTTTATCAATCACATATTCTTCATATCTTTGCGTTTTCCTAATTCCATTCTGAGATATATTCTGCTATATCTCCTGGATTTTTCCACCGACTTGGCTAGCCCGAAGGGGCGGCGCCATTTCTCCTCGCTGTCGAGGGGAGCTCTCCCGGGGGACCATGTATATTTCGTTAGCCTTCGGAGGCGTTGATCTTGTAGTTTTATCCCTTTAGATAGTAAAATATCCCTTGGCGAGAAGGCCTTGACGTGGGCTCCTCGCCTATCTTTCAGTCTTGCTGTCGGACATGCTTTCCTTTATGTTTAAGGAACGTATCTTTAAGGGTTTGACCCTATTTTTATGAGATATGTCTGTATAGATTTGGTGTCTTCTTTCGTTTGTGGAACATTTGATTAATTATCTTAGATATATGAGTATCTTACAGATGTTATCTCGCTGATAAGCTTCTCAGCGAGAGAAGCGGGTTCAGAACCATATCTGCTCCCCTCGATGGGGCCATTAAATACTCATTAACTCCGTCTTTATTGCTAATATTCAGATCACATGTGCTACAATCGCAGCGGGCTCTTAACCCTAATTTTTAACCTCAATCAACAACTCCCCAAATGTGAGAGTATGAGAATCAGACTCTCGCAGTTTTGGAGTCCTTATTCTTTCTCTTGGAGATCTCATTTTACTCTTCTCCTTGGGAAATCATCCGCTCATTAGAGTTCCCTTCACTTTCGAGGGGCCGAGGGCCGCCTCCATGGTTTGCCGTTTTGTTTTCCCTTTTTAACTATAAAAAAGGGGTATTTTTTTATGGTTGTATTCTTTCTCCCTCATTGGTCTTATCACGACAGTTAGATGGACATTAGTGAGAGAAGTGGCGAGAGTTCTTTTTACCACGTGTAATGCAAGGGTTGGTTTTCGCTCTTTCTTCTATGTGACGTGCAACAACTTCTCAGATAATGGCTCTATTGGTGGGACCTATCGACGGTTTGAATCTTTTTCACTTCCCCATTCTTGTACGAATACGAGAAGTAGGGTAGTGCGCCTTCATCATTAGGGCATATAAATATGGGAGTTCGTGTTGGCCTATCTCCCTTTTGTTTCCTGAACTTTTGAATTTCTGTCATTTTCTGTGGGAGTGCGAGTATCGAACTCTGGCAGTTTCGAAGTCCTTATTCTTGCTCTTGGAGCTATCGTTTTACTCTTCTCCTTGCGAGATCCTTGCCTTATTAGAATTCTCAGCCTTACCCAGAATCGTACTCCCCTTCGCGCCATTCTTCAGCAGACGGTAGGAGCTTTGGATCCCATGGGGAATTCCTTTTCCACGCCCGTTGCCCTCAAATTCGTCATGAAAGACGGAGCAGACATCTTGGTCTGTGCTAAGAGTTCTTACTTGCTTGAGATCTCCCTCATCGAGGAATATAACAATTTCCTTATAGACAACAATCAGGAAAGGAGAGGCCGTAGGACACCGACATATTCGATGACGTTCTCCCCCCTTCTCGAGGTTCGTCGTAGAATTTTAAAAAAGTTATGATTCCCTTTCGAAAGTGGTCCAATTTACTAAAGTTATTGACTGATAATAAAATCGTTTTTTAATGAAAAAAACGAATCAGAACGACAAACATTATATACACACATGACACATTAATAATATTTAGACTAAGAGTATTAACATTTCCATAATCACAAAAACATTAATAATTATCTTGAGTCAACCAAGAAAAGTTAACTTGAAATACTACTATTTAATACACATGACATGTAGAGAAGTAGTTGGAACTAAACCGTAAACCGTTTTATGTAGTTAAGAGTCAAGAGATACATATTAAAATCATGTGTCACATTTGACATTTCTACCGCTAGTGTTTGTGTTGGAAGCAGTGTGCCTAACTTTGAATCAGGGTGACTCATAGTCCAAAATTGCTAATAAAACGCTTAATTTTATTTTAATTGTCTTTGATTTTTAAAGTCAAAATTATGTAAAACTTACATAATTCAATGAAATCAAGTTATAACTATTATTTGAAAATTTTGAATATTATATATGTAGTATACATACATATTATAAATATGTATATGTAAATATAATAATATATAGATACAAAATGTTGCTTGTTGTTTATTTTCATATTTGTAAGTTTATGTAAGTTTTACATAATTTTGACTTTAAAAATCAAAGACAATTAAAATAAAATTGAACGTTTTATTAGCAATTTTGGACTTTGAGTCACCCTGACTCAGAGTCAGTCACACTGCTTCCGTTTGTGTTTCCGTTTCCGTTTCCATTTCCATTTCCATTTAAAAATGTAATACGGAGTATAACTTAAAAGTACTCTTTTTAAAAGTACTCTTTTCGTTCAATGGTGTAATGTATGTATGTAAACGCTCTACACACCCATTTACATATAAAATATGAAAATTTCATTTGCCAATTAACCAAATAACACTTGTCGATACATATACTCATAAAAAGAATTAAACTTACCGAAAATAGCTTCCCTTACTTATAAGAACTATGAAGAAGACAATTAATAAAACCAGTACTTTCAGCATCTAATCAGTCAGGTTTAAATCAATGCATTGACATAGAAACAAACAGCACGCCGATAACCAAATGGGAGAATATCTCCCTGTGGTGTCCATATATCCGGTTTCGATCCCCACCAATAGCAATAACTAAGTCTTAAGTGGGAGGTCAAGGTGGTGGGTCCCTACGCTAGTCTCCCCCGTAGATTTAATTAGTCGATGTGCATGTGAAAAACGCTGTCCGAACACCACGGTCACCAATAAAAAAAACACGACAACTTCAATTTACGTTACAATATATATTAAAATGCTTTTCACGTGATCCTTGCTACCCTTCAATGTTAACATATAAATTCTGTAGTAACTTCAGATCAACCTCAATGACATATATGCTTTATATGCTTTATCGCCCTTTATTCTACTTAACCGGAGTTTCAATCAAGGACTGAAAATGAGACACAAACTTGATACCGAGTTCAAAGATAAATGAAAAACAACCATACACTACAAGAGGCATATCACTTGAAAAGAAATCAATTCAATAATCTAGTTTATGTATTAATCATGCACAGCCAAGTTGCATGAATTTACCAAAAAGATAGAGATCAATAGCCAAAACAATTCAAGTACATTAACAACAAACTTTTAACCGAAGTAGTGAAGAACAAAAGCTTCTACGCAATACAGAAGCTTAGTACTTTTCCGTAAAAATATTGCTAAAACCAGTAAATAACTAATTCAGTATCTACAGTCTAATCATATCATAAACTTCCATTTGAGCTTAAAGACTTGAACATTATTGTATCTCATCACCCACAAATAACCTTCAAATTCAGAATTACAAAGTCATCATAGCTTCAACCTCTCTGCAAAATTATCTGATATCTCTGAACTTATTTAGGACTTCAAGTTCCACATAACTCCTAGCTTCACCAAAGGACAATTACCAGCTAGCATACGCTTAATATGGCTAAACAGTTAATTCAAGTAATCCTAGTTACTTATATTCTCAAAATACCGTGATTTCTTATTTTTCTCAATTTAACAAATTTAAATTGCCTGTCGTCAGTTTAGAAAAATGGTAACTTCCAACATAACGACTATAACACAAAACTAGCAATAGCCCTAATCCTCCTTTTTTGTGATTACATAATAGTTCCATAAACACCTATTGCACTTGAAAACTGCAAAACAAGCAAGCATATAGGAAATATTATACGACCACAGAAATCAGCTAAAAGTCATTATGATTAATACCACCGATTCAACAGAGACTGTCAATTTAATACCACCGATTCAACAGACTGTCAATAACCCTGTTCTCAACATATCACAGACTACCATTTCTTTCAAATCAACTCCAAACTAGTATGTTATCACTAACAAAAGAAAAAATCCAGTAACTTGCAGCGTATAGAAAGTTTTAATCTTTCTGCAAAATTTTCGAATCACCTTTCCATGCCTGCTGTTGTAAATAACTTGTAGTTCACAAATAAATACTATAACACTTTAAAGAGCAAGATTTACGTGAACAAAAAAGTAAGTGAACTTGGTAAAAGGGTTTTCTATGTTTTTGTACCCTCTACGTTAACTCAATTTCGGATTAGTGCCCTCTACTCGTTGAAAGTCTTCAGAGGAAGCGGACGTAATGGCTTTTCGTAATATATCAGCTTAACCATTAATCAGATGATATACAATTATAAATCAATGAATTGCACTTGAAACCTTATGAAAGATGATACACTTCAACAACATCATAATAACTGAGTGTCCCGGTACACTTTTGACCAGGACGCTAAAAACGATTAACAAACTTAGAAGGGAAAAATGAATACAACTTTCTAAAATGACATTTTCATTGTCATGTAACAGAACTAAAACCACTGCTTGTTACAAAACTGGAACCTTTATAAATAACACATTGACTTCTTTTTCTTTGGATTTTCTTTCGTTGCCATCCGACTTCTTCGAGTTCTGACATTAAAAGGGAATGCCCATAAGTTATATCGTTTCTCTTCTCAGTATGTGCTTGCCAATTCCAAAATACTCCATCTGTAATCCATTTAGATCATCCTTTACAATCGAAGTGTGCAAATCGACAAATCTTGGCATGCATGACTCATTTGACAACGGTTGTATTGGGGCCTAATAGATCGTTACAACTTAAATTTTCACACAAGCACTCTTGAGGATTTGCATAGAAGTAATCTTCTTCCTTAGGCTTATCGGCAATTATTCTTCGATGGCCTGGCAGTCCTTTTCTTCTTTCATGGGCAAGCCGAACCTTAGCTGAGAACTCATCCCACCATATGGTACCATTTAAATGCAAATCCAGCAATTCAACGAGCTTTCTCCGATCGAGTTGAATAGTGCTTTTAAACCCAAGATACCTGCACGAGATCATGTCAGAAATTTTCAATATTTTCAACTTTAAAAATGTCGAGATGCAGTTTTATTTTTTCCAAGGTTTCAAAAGTCGGTAGGCGGACTAAAGGCGGGAGGAGGGACAGAAGGCCTAGGTTAGTAAACGGGGCCAAAGCAGGAAAATCATATTTTAACATTTTTAGAGAGTTTTCTGGATTCTCATTTGATATATGTGCTGTAAATGTTATTAAGCATCCATGAACTATTATTTTGAAGTGCAAATCTTGATTCGCCACCATGTTTTCCGGACTAAGCATTCACAAGTTTTTTAATATAAAAAAAAAAACCTATTTTGACCGGGTTTACCCGTATGACCCAGGTTTAACCCAGAGTCAAAACTCATGTAATTAATCGTGGCGGCAGACCGAGGCTTGGTGCCTAGGCAGGGCCTAGACGAATCAAGGCGGGGGGGACTTTTCAAACAATGATTTTTTCAGAAATCTAAAAAATACTACTCGTGACCACGTAGATGCTAGAATTTAATGATCCTTAATCACAAAAATAGTGCCTAATCCCCACTACAATTTGTTCTTGTAAGTTATGCTTACTTCCAAAAACAAGAATGTATGTTTAACATTTCTATAGTAAAGTGCTAATGTCTGAGATACCAAATCACATTAACACCCCTTGAACTCAAAAGTGGTTCCAGTATTACTGTATGTGCTGCAACAAGATCGCAATCAAGTGTGATACAAATTATTAGCCCTAGTTTAAGGACAAAGTGAAAACAGTTTAAAGCTAAAATTGTAAACTGTGATTCAAGAATTATTGTTTTTATTCATTTCTGTCTAAATTTAATTAATTGCATGTACCTGCGATGACCTTCGGCAACTCTCGCCATATTTCCATCATAAGTGGGAATAAATGTGTTGCTGGCAGTTGAAACCATAAAATCCAGAGCCGCCATTTGAGACGAATGGTTTTGAAATTGTCGTAACTCTTCTGGATCTAGTAGCATTTCTTTCTTTACCTAAATAGACACATTGGCATAAAAGAGCATTGTCAACGGCCTTTATAAAGTGGCTCTATATCTATAACTTTATATAAAAGAACAAAAAGTGTTGCTCATCAGTCTAGCTAAGACACTGTATATCTTAAAATACTTATACATGTATCCAACTACTCTCTATATCAAGCAAGGAATGGTGAAGATATATAACCTTTTTAAGTAAATTTTTTAATCACGGAACAAAATCCTTTCTTTTTTCTCTACTCATTGTTCCAATCTGTTTCTCTCTCTAAAGCACTGTATCTTCTTCTACCACACCACATTTCATTCTTTATCAAATGTGTATCTCCTCAAATCTTGTTTCACTCGCTTCATCGCTACAACTAGATCCACCACCAAAAAACTATTACTTCCCACCACCATAGATTCACTGGTGGAGAAACCCACCCTTATAAATCTGCCAGAGGTGGAAAAAAATGCCAAAAATAGCTCTACTCTTATTCCTCCCTATCGGGTCAAAGCTCTACAACGAATTTGACTAGAGTAGAATGAAGAGGATGTCGAGAATCACATTGAAACATTGACAAGGTAAAGGGGTAGGTTGATCTGTAGGTGATACTATTACTAATGGAGGAAGAGGTAGAATTTAGGGCTAGCCCCCGGTGATTGAAGATAGAAACAAAGAAAAAGAAAAGTCAAAAAATAATGAACGATATTATTAGTTTAATGAGGGATAAAGAAACTTATGAATCGCTGTTGGGTAACATATATATTTTGACTTTTGTAAGAATATATAACCTTAAAGTTGTGTAAAAAGTTGTGTGCACTGTTGAGAGTACTCTAGTTGTCTTAGATAGAGTCGAAACACAACCTCGAGCCATAGACAAGTTAAAATACAGATCCACACCCCAGAGCATCAATAAATCCACACACAAATCTGTACACAGATTAGTAAAGTGGGTGGAACGCGCACAATGTTAACTAATTAATGTTTTTTTTATAATTTAGCATGGATCTCCAATGCCACACCACAAGTTTTGCAAGAGCTGTGTATTGATCTGTGTGAATCTTGGGGGGATAGGGAAATAATGTAAATTAAAAGCGAAATCCATACATTGGCCAAACGAATATCGACATTTACATGTTGGACCTCATGAGTCAAAATGTTTCTTTACCCATCTACATATTAAACATGAGAGCACAGATACGGAAACTATCTACTTATCCAATTTATAAACATAAAGGTCCACAGTCCACAAGTTTACCACCAAGTAAATGGGACTAAAAAAGTAGGATTGACTGTACAAGGTTTGTATAAAATATACAATTTCCAAATATTAAATAGTTCTGAATAAGTGAGATTAACTCACCGTCCGAGGAAATGCAGTCCTTAAAGCCGCAAGTCTTCTTTGACTTCCATAAATCTCACCAGATGCAATATATATTTGTGTATCTGTATCAAAGCCTAACGCTGTTAGCACTAATGCTGCCTCCTCTGGAGTAAGAGGACACAGGCCTTGTGATCTCTTCTCCACAGATAAAATCTCTTTCTCTCTCCACCAAGGGAATGCATACCTGCATCACAAATGCACAAAAAATTAAATGAACATTGAAAGTTTTCATTTTCGAAATTCACTCACTTGACAGCAAAATTTCCCCTAAAATCTGTTCTGATGAGGAAACTTTTTGTTCTCAAACCTCTTGCTATATATCCATTCTAAAAGAATTTTCTTTACAACTAGAATGCTCGCAAAAGTAAGAAAGAAATCATGGTTAATCACTCTTTTACGCTACCAATAGTAAGAAAATATAACTCCGTCCGTTTGATAGTTTGTGTCCACGGCGCGAACTTCACTAATTTAAAAAAACAGATTGCTACCCTGTCATAGCAGTAAGCACCTACTCTTTAAAAGTATCCTTGGTATATAATTCATGTTTAAGTGGGAGGAGGGTAAAACTATAAAATCACAAACTAAGTTTTTGCTATTCTCAGAAAGCGACAGTTACTATGGAACATCGCAAAATAGCAAGATGCACACTTGAAATGGAATGGAGTAATATATAGAGAGAACATATAAGTATATAACCAACTTCTTCTTCACATATAGCTTGGTACCATATAATAGTCATTTTCAAACAACGTCTAATTATTTAATTTGATTATGATGTCGTCACTTCCTGTTTCCCTCGTACTTTTTAATACCATGTTTTGGATTTCTTGATTGCGACACATACCTAACTATATTCCCAACCCGCATAACTTCATTATATAAAAACAATTGAAAAACTTCCTGAAAAACTGTCAAATGCATTCACCTCAAACGCTTTAGCTCCTCAGCTTCCTCCTCCGTGCATCCATGAGTACAACCTGAGAAAGCCAACATATCCATCTCATATCTCAAATGCAATGCCACAAATGGTCCCCTTGCTTGAAGAATACTAATTAATCTTTTCCCCAGTTTCTCAATCTGAGGCGTAAACTTCAATGCCTGGAAATTGACGCGACACCTTAATTTCTGAAACTCAACACTTATCCCATTGTTCGCCAGACGTGCTTCTGTTCTGTTGAAGTGTATCACCTTATACTTGCTAAAAAGAGGCAAAATCTGCACATTTTAGATAATACCATAAGATCCTAAGATGTATTTATTTACATAGAGTTAGATGTAATTTTGTACTCTAATGTATCATCACATTTTGATTTTGTACACCATACTAGAAAACTTGGCAATTAAATACCTCAACCTAATATTTTTTCGAGCTTCATCATTACATAGGAAAAGAACCATAGGTTAAAGCAGAAATATGTGACAAGTATAAATAATATTTCAAACATGATAGAATAGTGTACAAAATATTATATTTTGGTAACTCTTCCGTAATTATGATTTTTATTCTATTTATTAGAAATGTAAATTTAGTGTACTGAATGATAATTTGTGTAGGTCGGTGTACAAAATCAAAATCTAAGGATACGTTAGTGTACAAATATGTAACTAATCATGTGTATGCTAATATTTGTTTTTATAACACAAACCTGTTCCAAGTAGTATTTCTCTGTTGACCAGCTAACAGGAGGCATCTCCAGCGCTTGAAATCCATATTTTCGACTAAATCGTTTAGGCAACCTTCGTACAATTTTGACCTCATCTCTTAGTGAATTAATAAAGTGGCTCACATCAAAAATGTCTTCAAAGTCACTGCAACAAGTATTGTCACCACTTTATTTTTTCAAATCATAAGGAAAATTAAGCCAAGGCATTTTTAGCTAATGTATTTACCTTGGATCAGCCCAGAAGGACGTCTTATCGAGCTCTGGAACAACTAATGTAAGATTTAAAAGTCGGGCCACGGTTACCATATCGCAAATCTGAACAGACAAATTAAACTATGTTAAAATGAGTTTCTTTCTTTTCTTTGTTGTGTTTTATACTAAAGTTATGACAAGAACATGCAGAGAGAGAAACTAACCGCTGTACGCATTTGATTCAAGCCTCCATTGCAAGATACCTTTAGGAAACCGTTGCTTGTATAATTCCCTGTTAAATAATACTAATACGTCAATGAAGGGGAGTTACATTAGGTTCATCAATGAGGAAATGACGCGTTATGCAACAATTTATATACTGGAATTCCAATGAATAAAAGTATCTGCCAAGAAGTGAACATGACTAGCACATTAAAACCTAGTTAACGAACAACCTGAACCACATGTGCAATTTTTTTCCATCAAGGCTATTATGGTGGTTTCCCTTCCATGCATGCTATTGAACATATAAAACCGTTCAATTTATTCGATATGCATTAGCAAAAGCATAAACAGCTCGTCCAGTCATTTACCCAAGTTTTTAAATGAACTGCCTAATGCATATCTCTCGACATGCCTGTATTTTGACGGATGCTATCTTTCATAAAGTTATCAGCGACTCCAAAGATATGCTGTCACTTTCCTCAATAAAGTATTCCCCGCAAAACACTATTAACTATTTTTCCCTTATGGCCAAGTGAAGAAGAATTATACGTACCATCCTTCCGAAAGTGTATGCAAGCATAACTCATATTACTAAATAAGTAACATTCCAACAGCCTCATAGAGTTCCCAAAGCTACATCATAAAGAGAAACTTAAAATTACATAAATCTTATCCGTACCTATTACCTACTAAAACACAGAAACTAAAACTATCAAGGTCGTCGAATTGGAATCCAACGTCATTATTTATATGTCAGAGACTCACATTCCACAGTAGCCTTAAAAACTATATAAATGACCTTATTGGGAGAATTTGATGACTAGAAAGCTAATAAAAGGGAGAAGCAGCCATCATTTAAGTACCTTAATGAAACCTCAGGCTCAACAAATTGTAACTTAAAAACAGGGAAATCAGAAAAACGAGTCGCCGACCAGATATCATTATATTTAGTTACAATCAGTAAAGAAGTACTAATGCACTACTTTCTGTTCTAACAAAAAATATCAGAATCTCTATAATTTTGACTTATAGAGGTTTTCAAGGGCAAAACTATTAAATTCCACTAACTACTTAAACTAAGCACGATAGCTACTAATCTCACAATAAACTCTTTACAAGAATTTGACTATCCTTCTGACATGAGTGCTAAATGCACGAAAAGCAAATCGCAGATTCTAACCTATGTAAGCTATCATCTCTTTAACTTTAGTTGAACACCAAGATGAAATCACATTGTTATGTTGCACCTTTTAAGCGCAATTTATTCTTGTGCTTATTTGGTCGGTCAACTTAAAAACTGACTTACTTTGATTTATTGGCCTAAGAAAGCTAGAATGTTAAGAGATGGATGAGGATGACCCAACATTTTCTCAACCTCACTAACTTATTTTCGTAAAGAAAGCAGCCAATATTTTCTCAGCAAATGCTCAAATAATGATAACCAAAAAAAAACGGACAGGATAAATCAACTCACTTGCTGGAACTAGCTGAGGTGCCAAAGGAACCAGTCGAGCGGGCTTCCATAGCTGCCCCACCGCCACAAGCTGGACCAAACAAGTCCATATCAAAATGCTTGAACAAACCCTTATGAACCACACCTGTAAGTTGTAACATTTGCACCAAAAATTTTAAGAAACTCAAAACTTACTATGGGAAAATCCTACTATATTAAGTCTAAAAATGATTTGGTGCCATTACACTTGCTCAGTTAAGAGTCTCAACGCTTTATATACGATCGCAATCAAGTTCCTGATGACAGATTTTTGGTTAATAGATAAAGTGTATGACAACTCATCCTTAGCAGTGTAATTTTTTGTATATAAACCCGTAGAGCTCTATCTTTTATGAGAGAATGCCCAAAATAAATTTGTTTAAACACAGTATTCTCTATTCAATCTTGCAATAATCTCTCTTTTGTCCTCTCTTATGATCGCAATAATGCCCCTGCTTCGGGTTAATTAACTAGCCATGAAGAGCCCACAAACCACTCAAAATATGATTTTGAAACACATCAGCAATAAAACACTAACTTGCTATATTGTAGCAAACTTTGGAATATAAAATTAAGCAAAGACTCAATGACATGGCACAAATTCCCCTGGCATATGGTTTTTGTTAGTGATTCATGTCCTTAATACGAATTTGAAGCGACATTAACAACTATTCAATTGCTACTCTTTACTGGGGGATTAAATTGAACAATCGCAAACATTGGGCACAAATTAAATTTTGCAATGTCAGACAATAAATTTAGTGATCCAAATCATTCTACCACCAAATAAACCACCTGGCAAGAATTAGTCATGCGAGATTAATCAATACCATATACAAGTTACCAAAAAACCTCAATTGCTACTCTTTAGTCTTTACTAAACATAGGGGAATTAAATTGAAAAACTGCAACATCGGGAACATATTAAATTCCCCTATAGTATTGAAAGATAAATCAATCACATATTGAAGTCACTAAAAAAGACCTCAATTGCTACTATTGACCGAAACGGAGACAAAAAGACAGTAACTAAAATCATACATAACTATTCAAGTTCCAAAAAACACACCTTGGAACAACTGAACTAGTCATAAACTGATAGAAGATAAATCAATCAAAGATTTTAGACACTAAAAAAGACCTTAATTGCTACTGATGACCGAATTTGAGACAAAAAGACGGTAACAATCATACAAAATTATTCAAGTTCCGAAAAAAACATCTCACGACAATTATAGTAACGAAAGATAAATGAACCACATATTCTAGTTGCTCAAAAGACCTCAATACTAGTATTGAAAGATAAACCAATCAAAGATTTTAGTCAATAAAAAAGACCTCAGTTGCTTGGATACGAAAAGACAGCAACTTGAAACATACAAAACTATTCAAGTGCCCAAAAACCCATCTTACAACAATTAGTCATAAACTGATAGAAGATAAATTAATCACATATTTTAGTCACTAAAAAAGACCTCAATTGCTACTATTTACCGAATTGTAGAAAGAAAAAACAGTAACTTTAATCATGCAAATTTTTCAAGTTCTTGCAACAATTATACTAGTAATGAAAGATAAATGAATCACATAATTTAGTCACTAGAAAAGACCTCAATTGCTACTATTGACCACATTGGAGACAAAAAGACAGTAAATTTAATCATTGCAAAACTATCCAAGTGCCCAAAGAAACACATTGCAACAAACAGTCATAAACTGATATAAGATAAATCAAACACATATTTTAAACACTAAAAAAGATCTTAATTGGTACTATTGACCGAATGGGAGACAAAAAGACAATAATTTTAATCATACAAAACTATTCAAGTGCCCAAAAAAAAAAACACCTGAGAACAATTAGTCATAAACTGATAGAAGATAAATTAATCACATATTCCAGTCACTAAAAAGACCTCAATTGCTACTATTACAGTAACTTTAATCATACAAAATTATTCAAGTTCCTAAAAAAAAACACCTTACAGCAATTAGTCATAAACTGATAGAAGATAAATTAATCATACATTTTAGTCACTAAAATGACCTCAATCACTACTATTGACCGAATTGGAGACGAAAAGACAGTTACTTTACAAAACTATTCAAGTGCCCAAAAAAACACATTGCAACAACTAGTCATAAACTGATTGAAGATAAATTAAATGACATCATATTTATTAAAAAAAAAAAAAAACGGACCTGAGAGCGTGTTTTGGAATGATGCACACCGTCAGATCTAACCTCCATTGCTATTTCTCATCTCAACCGTCTATTCGATCTCTCTTTACGTTCCCAACTCATCAAAAAATGCAATGTGATAATAATAGAAAGAAAAAAAAAAAGAATCAAAACCCACCAACAAAATATGTCAAATGGGTATATTCCGAATTAAAAATGAATCTTTGATTAAAAAAGAAAGATGAAGATCGGCGAATAGTAATATTGTTGTCAATATTTGGAATGAATGATAAGATCTGAGTGAGTAATTGTCAAATGAGTGAGGAAAATAATGAGAGGGAAAATAGATTTAGAATATCAGAAATTCGGTTATAATAATAATATGATTCTCCAGTGATATAATTTATTCTCTGTAATCTATCTCCTCTGGTGCAAACATTTTTAAATTTACATCTCTCAATTAATAATTATAAATATATTCACTCAACACACACAAATTTAAGTCTCTTTTAACTGAATACTTTGTTAATTTTTTAGATAAAGTTATAAATTCCAAAGTATTTAGATTTTTTTTAGTACCATTTCCCCTTTTTTAAGCATAACTAACTTTCTATAATTTAGTTTAATTAGTTGCTTCACTACCGATATGCATTCATTATAAATCGATTACGTGATAAAATTGCATAAACGTAGAGATAAGTACGAATAATAAAAATATTAATTTTATTGATTTTGAATGAGATAAAAAAGACAACGGGAATTATATAATTTGTCCAAATTGATATAACAATAAAATTGATATAACATCAAATATCCACATATTCTCTCCATTTGTTATTGTCAAAAATACGGGTTTTTATTCTATTTTTGGATGTTTGGAGTTATAAGACGGAATTTTTTTTTTCTTGTTCTTGTTCTTGTTCGAGTTGTTCATTGTGATACTCAGTAATTACGTCAACTAAGACGTGACATTTGCAAGTGGTATAAACTCTAACCGATGGTTCGGATGTTATCGATGCATTCTCACCATCATAATTTCTCCTCTATACCATTGCTCACTGTGCATATTTATTTCTATACCCTTTAGAAAAAAGATTTGGTTGATTTTGATCTTAGCAATAAAATTGATAGGGTTTCTAGAAAAAAATTATTACGAAGATTTGCATAAAGTGCGATATAAGTCCGTCAAAGGCTATGGGTAAGCAGGGACAGATCCAGGAGTTTGTGAATTGGGGCACAATTTCACTAAAATAAAAAACAAGCAACATCAGTAATAAAAAGTGACAAAACTTGTCATCAACAACACACAAGTCAGGATTTTATCCGAGGTGTACGATTTTAAAATAGATAACATTTTTTCGACCAATCACAAAGCAATTATTCAAGTTAAACTTAAATTGTCCGATGTATGATCATCATTGGCTTGATTTTACAAGATGGTATAGTCTTATAAATTAAAGTTGGCACCTTTAAGCCCTTATTTGTGGAAAAAGGTAAAATAATTTGATGGTTCTAATTCATAGAAAACAAAATAGTAGGAAATTAAAGTTTTTGGCAAAAATATAGAGAAAAAAGAGCAATACAAATGGAATTAACTAATACTATTATTTTTTAATATTATCAAAAATTTATAGTAAAAGTTATGCACATATATAATAGGTTAGGGGCATTTTGATAATTTTATGTATGACAATTTTGGGGGGCATGTGCCACCACATGCCCGTCAGTGGATCCGCCGGTAGGGGTAAGCAACAAATCCATACACTTTGCTTTATTCGATTAAGAATAAGTTTGAAAAGATTAATTTGACAGTTATAAATGAAGATGTAAATATAATATGTTATTTCATGGGTTACTTCCAAATAAGCAGGGGTAAGTAATAAGAAAACATGGAACCATTATTTCAGACATAATACAGTTTTTGAAATATAATTTATTTGCATGCGGAAGTGATTCATTGAAGTTGAAAATTTCCACAGCATAAAGCGCTTTTATGACATCTAATGTCTTTATCACAAAAATCATTAGAATACATGAGCTTTTCATAAAACACAGCATGATTGTTTAGTTTTAACCAAGTCGAAAAAAAAGATTCATCTATAAAAAAATTCAAAATTGTTTATTTTAGAGGAAATAGAGTTCTTTTGAAAATCAATGACAGCTCCCTCGTAAAAACCACGAACACTTTATTAAATATAAAAATATTTCAATGTCTTGGTTGAAAATCATCTCATAGATATCGTTTAGTTCCTCGTTATTAAAAAAAACATGTGATCTTACTAGCATAAGAAGAAATCGGAATATCAAAAAAGTAAGATTTAACATTCCATGAATGGAGTTTAGTTGAAATTTCACTTTCATACAGGACATGTTGCTTTTGATAAGCATTCATCATGTTAGGATTTGTGTTGAAAGAGGCATAAAATTTCCATAGTTTAAAAATAAAAAAACCTTAATATAAATTAGAAATGGTTAAGTAGAAAAAAGAACATGTGAATTGGTGAGTTTTTTTTATAGTTTAGGTGGATTATAGAGCGTTTTGGAGAGCTATATGATTATGGAAATTGTGTATATTTTAATTTCCCACGTTTTGGAATGAAGATTTTGGAGCTTAAGGTAAGTGAAACAATTTGAATTTGAATTCTGACAATGTTCTTTAACCGGTTGAAAAAAAAATTAACTTCTTGAAACCTTGTGGTCAGACAATTTCTGGATTTTTAGGTTCACCAATTTCCAATTTTTTACATTTTTCAATGTTATATTTGAATTTGCATGGTATACATTACTAATTCTTTTCAGATGAACAAAAATTTATCTTACTCAAGAGGTACTACAGAAATACTAACAATAGATCATACATGGCAGTTCACATGAACATTAGTATGTTTGGTTACATATTCACAGTAACATATACAATCTACACACAAGCATGGTAACGACTACTATCGAGCATGGTTTGTATAGTCATACGTTATAACATAAAAGGTTCAAGGCAACCAATAATTATTTGTTCTTTCATGGACTGTATATTAAGTCACGCAACCCATACATATATGTAAACCGTGTAATTACGGTGGTACCTAAATAAACAAAGTTTTTGAAAGAACACTGTATAAACAATAAAAACTGGATATTGAAAGAACACTGTATAAACAATAAAAACTGGATAAAACTCAAGTTTTATATTTTATATACCCAGTTTCTAGCTTTTAGTCCAATCTCCGAGCGTAAATTCTTGTCTATGTGAGCATCGTGCTGATAACGTATTGTGTAACATATTAGCTCGATATATGTATATATGAGATATGCATAGATATACGGAGAGAAATATAAAGAGACAACGTCAACTGAGTAAATTTTTATTAAGTCCCAACAAGATAGTTTTTTTTTGTTTGAAAAAGTAAAATTAAAGTCTATTGTAATGATATATATTATTTTGTTATAAGCTCTTTAACGATATCAATTGATTATATAACCTTTAGACGTACGTTTAACAAAAAAGAAGTCATGGTTCATAATATTTATATCCTTTTCCTCGAGTCCAGATCCTCGATCACCTATTCTCTGTCTTCTTTCATACTCTTATTTATTTTTACCCAAATTTTATATATTTAGAAGGAATAATTAAAGACTGTTCTAAAAAAACGAAACTATTTAAGAATTGGTATTGCTTCCAACGTATTTAAGAATTGATCTTTTTTTTTGTAAAACTATTTGATTATTGGTCTAAATTATGAAAAATATAAAATGGGTTTCAATCTAATTTGTCTATTTTTTACAATCACTTTCTCTCTCTAAAACCCCACCCCCAAATCTACCTACCTACAACCTACCACCACTGCCGTTGCCCGACGTCGCCGCATGTACGTCTGCCGCATTCTGTCTGCGCCCTCTGTCCTCTCTTTCTGCCTACCCGAATATCTCTATGCATTTATCTCTCCCTATATATATTTTCATATATATATATAACGAAAAAATAAAGAACACACGTATTTGTGTTCTCATCGTGAAATCGTGAAGATTTACATTAATCAAATATTAATTTAGAACGTTTTTACATAAACGTGTCTATTTAAGTGTTTTTTATGTTGTTCATATATATATTTATATCAATATCTATATATATATATAGGGGGAGTATCTATACACACATAAAAAAAACACATTATCTTTACACATCAATCACATATATATATATAGGGGGAGTATCTATATATTGCAGATCTGTGTCCTCATATGTCTTCTCTCTCAATTCTATCTCGACGTCGTGGTTCATAATACTTATTTTCTTTTTCTCGACTCTTTTTTAAATTACTCAAAATGTTTCTTAAATTACTTAGACTTAAAATGATCAGGGTAGTTTTTAAAATAAATTTAAACGATTCAGACTGTTTTAAAAATTACTCAGGCTGTTTTTAAAATGATCATTAACGTCCATAGACTCTTTTAAAACGACTGAGACTATTTTTAAAATAACTCAAGCTATTTTTAAAATTATTTACACTGTTTTTAAAAAGACCACAAACGGTCATATACTCTTTTAAAACGACTCAGACTTTGTTTGAAATGACTTAAAATTACTCAGACTTTTTTAAAATTACTCAAACTGTTTATTTTTAAGTTCCTTTTTCTACTATATTTTTTTGTAGAGTATCTTAGAAATGGTTAAAATATTTTCTTAGTTTTTGGATTTTTTATATATATTTTTTTTGTTTTTAAGTCATTTTTTTCTCTATTTTTTTTTGAATTTTCCCAATGTTTTTTTTTACCATTAATTTTTTTTTGGATGGTGGGTAAAAAGTTATAATTGTTAAATTGTGGGATATAATGTATCGCCAATTATATAGCCTTTTTTTTTTTTTTTTTTTTTTATGTAGATTTGAACCAAAGTGACTGAAATGTTAGTATTTGAAACTACAAGGCAGCACTGTAAATTTAGGAAGTAGTGGGGCGCGATTTAGTGTTTCGCATATAGCGCTTTGTGACACGTTTCTCTCACTGGTTGGTTCTCATTGAAACGGACCGAAACTTAAATAATTTGATGCGGGTGGACTAATCCTTAATTACTTTTTAAAAGGGCACCAACCTGAAATTTATCTCAATTTCGCACTTTTATAAACTTTTATAATATATTATATGCAAATTTTATAATATTTCTTTAAACCATTTTTTTTAAATTTTTTAATAATTACTTCATAATAGTTTTTTCACTTATTATAAATTAAATTGTGTGTGAATTTTATCTTAAAAATAATTGTTAGAGTCTATGAATATATGTATAATCGTAATTGTAGTTTTTTTTTAAATTTTTTTAACAAATATTTTGTTTTAAATAAGTAACGGGGACGAACACAGAATCCGGACTACTTGTACGATGAAGTGTATTTGTTTTGTCCATTTATGGTATTGAATGACACCATGTCCCATTGCCAAATAAAACCATTAAATTATTATTATTATTTTAATATTTAAATTTAGAATAGTTTACACTAGATTTTATAATTTTATTTGAAATTTTATTTTATTGTAATATTTATTTTTAATTTATCAAATAATAATTTATTTAATATATAATAAAAATAAATTATTTATTAAAAATGCACCGTCTAATAGGATGAATAAACAAAAAATGAATAAGTATTAAGAAAAATAAAGTAAAAGAAACTCACTAAATCCGGTTCAGTACAAATATAATACCGGTTCAACCGTAATAATTTGATCGGTTTACGATTCTCTCGATTTTTCTTCTACAAATTCGCGTTTTTATTTAAATCTAATCCTCTCTCTTATCAACCTCCCTTCTCAGATCTATCCTCCAATTTCATCTCAAATTATTTATCAATCATCAAATTAAATACCCGATTCGTTTAATTCGTGTTTTTATCTACCGATCGATACCTCTTTTAGCCTCAACCCCCAATTTTCGATTTTCTAGGGTTAGGGTTTCGTCCTTCGAAATACACCCACCTATACCTCGGATCTGATTAAATTCGGTATTAAATTTGATTTTTGTTTTGATTACTCGTTGTTTCCCTCTATTTTCGGATCTTAATTTGTCTTTTTATATTCCGATTAGGATTTTTAGCTCTTTCATTTTATTTTTTAAACTGTTCAGATCTGTTAATTAATCGAGGGATCTGGTGATTTTTCCGTCCAATTGAATATGTATGCATGTGATTTGGTTTGATTTTGTGCAGTTTAGACCTAAATATGCAAATTAGGTTTAGAGTTAGTGAAAAAAAATTAGATTCGAAAATTGATTGGGGGCTTTTGTCAGCCTATTAGTTAATTGCATGTATAAGTTTGTAATTTCGTTTAAATATTTGTTGTTTTGCGTTAGCTCAATTGGGGATTTTAGGGCTAGGGTTTGTGAATATTGTTATCTGTCAGTTAATTTAGGGGATTTGTAACTCTGATAATTAATTGCATATAACTGTTTGTAATTTGTTGTAATTCTGTCTGGTCTGCCTTTTAGCTAATTAATTGAGGGCATTTGTTTTTTTTTTCAGTTTAATTCATTTTACTGCTTGGTTATGCTGGTAGTTATGGGTGACTTAGTTTGGGTATTTTATTTAAAATTGATTTGAGTGAAAATGAAATAATTTTAAATGCCTTGATTTATTTAGCTAATAATTAGCTTCATATTGTAGGACATAAACATGACCGTTAGTATGACTGACGTATCAGATGCGACGTTAATGCTGTTGGAATATGCCCGTTTATATCATATGTGATATAAATGGAGTTTAATGTGCCGTTGGCGTAATATTATGGTTCCAAATGATTGTACATTTATTTGAATTTGAAATACTTTAGTCGGCTAATCCGACAAACATATAATGGAAATTTACTTGTAATTTTACCTTATAGTAGTTTATATATGGCATTTTTTTTTATTGTTTTCTACATGACTTATATTGGCCTAGTTCATTTCATTCATTTCTTTTACCAAACGCACCTATATTACTGACTATACTTAAAAGTTGCACAGTATGTTATATTACCTCATAAATAAGTAAATATTCATTTAATCTAATCTTATGTGCAACTTAGATTTGAAATCATTCTATCGATGTGTAAAACTTTTTGATCCTGTATAGTTACTTACGATCGAATGAGCTCATTATATGTAACTTAAATATGTAAATCAATCATCGATGTGTGTAAAACTATGTGATCCCGTATAGTTCTTTCCTAAATACATTTTTTGTAAATCTTCAATATTACACACATATAGAAGCTGAGATTTAATATGATATGCAGAGAACGATGGGGTTAAAGAGACCGATTGAAGAGGACTTTAACGAGTTTCCTTTAAAGCACCCAAAGCAAGTCAATTTCGGGAGTGATATAACGTCTTTCTCTCAAAGCTTTCCTCCTATGGAAGAAACTGAGAAAGCTGACATCCCAGGTCTTTTCTTAATCCTAGTGTTAAATTATTTGAGTTGCCATATTAGTTGGAGTCATATTCCATCAAATTATTGAACTTTGTTGCTAAGATTGGTTGAAGTCGTAGTCGATCAAATTATGACCTTTGTTGGTATCTAAGGGATATTAATGTTGTTCCTGAAATAGTACTATATAGCTAGTGTAAGCTTGCAACGTCTTAGATTTTCCTTTACTGAACTGCGACGGTTATTTTTATTGTAGTATTTTGCTGAAATAAGTTGCGATATGGCTAGGCAAAGACAATAATATATACTTCAAACTTCAGCTTATGTTAATTAAGCTAGCCTGTGATTCCAACTCATAATCGAGCAAATTTGTTTTACTTTTAGTTTTACATTAATTGAGCGGTATTAACTTTTTCTGATGTAGACAGCTTAGCTATTCCTTATTGTGCTGCTACGGTTGTTTCAATTATAGTATTTTGTTGATCCTATTTTGATATTTATGGAGTAATGATTATATAGCTGCTACAGCACTTATCTATTCCTTATTGTGCTGCCACGGTTTCTGATTATAGTATGTTGTGATTATATTAGTTATTTTTTCCTGATACAGCTGCTGCAACAGCTTTGATATTCCTTACTTTGCTGCTATGCTTGTTCTTAGTGTAGTATTTGCTGATTGTGTTGTGATTTTGCTAGGCGAAGACGATCATATGTATTTCAAAATTCAGTACGATGATGATTCTGATGACAGCAAGGAAGATATTAGATCTCACCCATCTTATTTATCCCCTTTCTCACCCGAATTTGTGGATTTGCACTTTCCGAGAAGATTAGTACCTCAATTTAAGGACACATATTCGAGTTTATTGGAGGGTCATCCTAGGAAACAAGTGCCTATCGGGATAGACTACCAAGCTGTTGTTCCAGTGTGGGACCCACAAGCTATTGTCTATAATAGTAATGCCAAATTTATAAGGGACAATGTTCATAATTTACTTGATCAAAGCGATGACAAGGCTTTTCAAGCTGGGATAAGCTGTACTTGCCCTGATGAAGGTTCTATCAGGTGTGTGCAACAGCATGTTAAGGAAGCCAGGGAAGCACTAAGGGTGGTCCTCGGCAATGAGAAATTTGCAGAGTTCGGATTTTGTGACATGGGGGACGATGTTTTGGAAAATTGGAGTGAAGAAGAGCAAAGGATTTTTCACGAGGTGGTATATACAAAATCCGTATCTCATGTTAAGGACTTTTGGGACAATCTCTCAACCGTCTTTCCATATCGAAAGAAGAGCGAAATTGTGAGTTTTTTTTTTAACGTGTTTATGCTTCGGAGAAGATCTGTTCAGAACAGATCATATGATTTGGACATTGATAGCGAAAACGATGATTGGGATGAGAGTTATTGGTGTCCATTAGGGCCTGGACAAGAAGTTGAAGACTCTGTGTGTGATTCTCCTCATTCCATTGCCGAAACAGATCGCCCTATTAATGATGACGTGGACAAAGATGACGGCAAGGAGGATTATAAAGTTGTTTCAAACGAAAATGGTGGTGGATCGACTAATTGGTTGGACCCGGGATTTATGTCGTGTAAAGGTAAGGCGTGGGATGATTATTTCTCGATCAGCCCGTTAAAGTTTGTTGATCTTCCACCAACTGGAAATATGATGGATGATATCTTCGCTCCTTGCCCTAAGAACAATGGACCGTTTCTGTGAACTAGATAATTTGTGCATCTATATACCCCGGAAAGAAGGAAAACATCTCAGTATGATGCACAACATTTGCACCTAAAGAATCTAGAAAAGGAAAAGAAAATACAAAAGAGAAAAAAAAAAAAAAAACTATTTTTATGGTGCGAGCTAGTTTTTGTTTGTTAAAACTAAGTTACATTTCTAGTAACTAGAGTCTGGAACCCCAGCATGTCCTTTTTAACTTTTCTTTATCTCTTTTGTTGGAAGAGACATTTTGTAAACCATTTTTGGTTTTTGTACAGTTTCTATTAAACAAAGATAGATTAGTCATGTTGAATGGATACCTGAAACATTATTAATACCAATAGTATTTGAAAATTGCAGTTAATAATTCAAACAAATTGATGTAGCAACGGAATTAGTTTATGTGAAAGCAAGGGTTGGTTTCTCGGTTGATACCAAATGAAGCAATCCTCAGATGTTGAGAATGTTGCAAGTGCTCTTATGGCACGGCACTCCTCTCAATTAGAATTGCTTACTGTAATATCGTATTTTGAATTCAATCTATTTATCGGGTACAAAATTCTTGTGTTAGTGTTACTGATAGATAAAGCAACAATTGCTTCAAAAAAATTCGCATAACACCGCATTCAAAGTAAGAAATATAGAAATTGAAGTGGTTACAGGACGGAAAACACGAGCCTGTATTTCTGCTATTATAATTTGCAATTCGATCATTTGCAACCACCACAGTGAAAATATTATTTAGTGTTGCAATTAATAGAAGATTTCTTACTATAATGAAAATGAAAAATGACCAAGTTGGGTTGAAACAGCAATAACGGCTGAAGATTCGGTTGTTTGATTGGTAAGACTTCAAAAGTGCAAAAGACAATTCAAAGCATATATATATAATAAACTTGCCACGTATATATATTGAAAAAAATACTAGTATATTGATACCAATCTATTAGTTTTTAATAATTTTACTTTTAACCTATCTATTTTTCTAAATTTGTATATAATTTTAATGGTTTATTTTTAATCAAGTCACAACGGCTTATTGTGACTCTATTTTTTAATTAAAAAAACACTGTTTAATATCATGTACTATAACCATTTTACTAAGTTATTACCCAACTCAGAGTATATGTGACCAAACTAGTATAAAAAATTAACAGTTTTTATTAATTTGTTACCAATCTATTATGTGTAGATGGACAGGAGTAGGTTGATGGGAGGGATGTAAAATGAAAAACAAACTTGTATAGCAATTTAAAAATGCAGATAAGATTAGATATTAAATAGTTAAAATTCAAAAGATTAGAGACCAAATTTAACAAATCTGTGTTTTCCACAGTATACAAAGTAGTAGTATGGTATTAATCCACCAAAAAAGATCTGAACCGTGCGATTGGGTGTAGAGAAATATACTCTGGTATTGACACGTGGCAGCTGCTCGGTTTCTCTCTCTCTCTCTTTCAAAACTTTCCATGCATGGAATTCTCCACCCACTAGCAAATACTTAGATACAGTGTTATATATATATATATACTAAATAAAGATAAATATATATATAGAGAGAGAGAGAGAGAGAAAAGAAACGGTGCAAGCCCTTCTATAATGACTTAGACCCTATAATAAAGATCTGATTTTATTTTGTTATTAGTCCCCGATTGTTCTATTTTCTAATATTCATTCTATGCACGGTTTCTACAAGTAAGTCTTTTTCCTTTTTCTTTTTTTTTTGTTGTTGTTGTTGTTGTTGTTGAAGGATAGTATATCTTCTTCCTATTTGTCTCCTTTCTGATCTGTTTAATTGATTTATTTAGTTTTTAGCATCGTTTGATTTTGTAGTACTAGCTAGCTCTTTATCAATATAATTAAATTTCTTTTATCTGATCCTGTTTTTTTTTTATTGGGTGTTTAAATCTGATCTTCTTTTATCATCTGATCCAGTTAATTGATCAAAGGAGACTAAAATAAAATAAAATCAAACATAGTCTTTTATAGCTTATAAGTTATAATAACAGTAAAGATCATCAATGAAAGTAGATGGTGAACACTGAATATCTGCTATTATATGGATTTATTTTCTAGTATCTGAATGATTATAAATAAATAAAAATGCAGCAACAGCACTGAATCCAGCAGTACCTGATCTCTAATCGGGTGATTTAATTTTTTCGGAATCAATTTGAAGATGGAATCGGAATTGGGGCAAATGAAGTCACAAGCAGATAGGAATTCGGAAGAGAAAATGGATACCAAGTATGGATTAAGGGAAAATCCGAGGAAGACATGGAGAGCTGAGGATTTGAAAGCACCGTCATCCCATTTGATGGATGAAGAAAAGCTGATGCTTTGTAAGCAATGTGGGAAAGGGTTTAAATCGATGAAAGCCCTTTGTGGCCACATGGCTTGTCATTCCGAGAAAGATCGCTTCTTTAAGGATGATGGTTGGAATAGTAGCGATGAGAGTGTTCGAAAGAGGACGAAAAGAAAGGATGCTGCCAAGAGGTATAAGAAGGATAGTGTTTGTAGTGCTCTGGACAATGATTCTTCGTCTGTTTCTGAAATTGATTTTGAACAAGAGGAGTTGGCTATGTGCTTGATCATGTTGTCGAGGGATTACACGAATTGGGCTGGTTTTGGTTCCAACCAAGAGTCCTCTAGTTCCGTAGTTTCGGAGATGAAATCGTCCTCAATCGATGGAGAAATTTCGCGAAAAAGAGATCGGAAATGTGTGGAAGTTAAGAATTTGGCAAAAGGGAAATGGGAATCTGCCGCTTCAGATTCCGAAAATGAGGAGTATTCCGATGGGTATTACGAAACTAATCGCTTTAGGAAACAAAAATCGGAGATTGGATCTAGGGTTGAGGTATGGGGTACCGAAGTCGGGAAACAATTGAAAAAAGATATTCGATTGGGAAATGGAAGTGATTCGAAAATCGTGAAGTTTGCTTCCAAAAACAAAAACCAGCAGAAGGGTAAAGTAGTGAAGTCTAAGAAGAAAACAAAGGCACATAAATGCCCTTATTGCAGTAGGGTTTTTAACTCTGGCCAAGCTTTGGGTGGTCACAAAAGGACTCATTCTTTATTAGGAAATTATGGAAACACAAACAACATGATTGCAACTGTTCTCAAACCAGAATCTTCTGAGGTTAAAGAAATGCTTGATCTTAATCTTCCTGCTCATGAAGAAGAAGAAAATAGTGAACATTCGCAGTTTCTGAATTGATAGCGGGCAAGAAAAATTGGCAAATTGGAAAAATATGAACTTTCGGTAAGTCCATTGCAAAATTTGTCACTGGGTAAGTAGCCAATCTCTAACGACTAAGACTCAAGTTTGAGAAGATCATCAAGATTCAGTAATCGGCTGATGAATTGATTCCTTTTTAAAGAGCTCGTATCAATTGATATGAGTTGAATAATCAAAACTAAATTTCATTTGAAATTGTTTTTCAGTTTGTTGCCCGTGGTGTATAGAGAATTTTGTGGGCTTTAATTAGTTTATGGTTTTTGCAATATTTTTTTTCAAGACTGAAAATGGGGTTAGATTTTGGACCGGACGACTTTATGTTTGATTATGGGGTTTTAACTTCTTTTCCCTGTTTAGATTCTTTTTCAATAAAAAGCAAGGCTCCATTTTCATTTATTGTCTGCCTTTTATATTTCGTTGGGTAGCTTTGAAAGGAAAGTTCCATTGGTTTTCTGGCATGAAAATGGTACTAAAGTTTTATTAACCTTTCACTAATCTAAATTTTTCCTGACTACAAAAAATCAGGTAATTTTTTAGGAGCTGCAGTTAAAGAATCCTTAAGAGGGAGATCCGACATTTTTTCATTCTTGTTTACTATTTCACAGTTTCAACTGAGCATTCTTTCTATTCCTCGATTGCTTGTTTTGTACATAGTTTACATCCGTTTCCTAGAAAATAGAATTATTGGAAATTCTGTATTATTCAGTGGTAGTAAAGAAGCAATCACTTCTGATCTTGTATTAGCTTCAAAGTAATGCAATACAAGAAGACTTTTAAGTACACTCAACTTGTCTGTGTGCCTCTTCTATAAATGAGGAAAGAGTCAAATGTCTTTATAGTGCTAGTGTTGAGAGTTGTACTTGTACATACTTTGGCTGTGATTTGAGAATTCCGTTACTGATACTTTGGTACCTGGATTCTCAAAAACTATTTACAGGCCCCGAGATTTCTTTTACGAAACCACGTGTGAGTTAAGAAGAAAACTTTGTTGGAGCAGGGTTGCTAACATTAACCTGTTTTAGTTAAGAAAAAACTTTGTTGGAGCGGGGTTGCTAACATTAACCTTTTTTAGTTATCAGAATATCATCTCTCAATCAAAACTTGAGCAGCTTTTCTCATTTTCTCCTTGAACCAAAAGACTAATGGATAGCAAAACGAGTTGATGATACCTTGAATGAGACTAATGGCCGGGTACTGTGTTAAGAAGCCAAGATTAATGGATATCAAAATAAGTTCCCAAACCACAAGTTGCTAATGTGCAAATAACAAAAGCTTGTGGGCATCAGAACGATGTTCTTATGATCCAACTTGCAAGCATTCCAAAAAAACAGGAAATCTTTTATCGGTGTCGAATATGAAAGATGATATCACATCCATTTAGATATTTTTAAAATCCAACCAATTATAACGTAAATGTCACACCCAGTGTTCTAAAACCCGAGCCTAGGTGCCTAATTGATTAAACAGGATTTAGCGATTAGGCGGTGATTAGACGGAATTAGGCGCTAGGCACCTATCGTCTCTAAAACTCGCCTTGCACGCTTTAGAACCATGGTTACACCACCTACTGAAGAAAAACCGTTGAAGTCTGAGCTTGTATGAGAACAGAAAATTTACGGCCAAAAGTGATTCGCAAAAGCCAAACATTGCAATCTTGTTGCGGTTAATAACCTTCCCTGATCTTGTCATTGTTCTAACATTTTTCTGTAGCAGAGTTTCCTTTGATTATTTAAATTGAAGGGAAAAAAATCAGAAAAGGATGCTCTTTAAATTGTTATGCTGATGAGTACCATATTCCATAGACGTATGATTCAAGTGCAAGGAATCTTAAAAAGTGAACATAGTAAAATCATCCGTCATAATGTACATCAACCAACTCCTTTAATTATAAGATACGAGGCAGCTCGGTTCAAAAGTTAATTTCCCGAAGAATATTATGAGTACTCTTTTTGTGATAGAGATAGAACTGAGACATTAAGAGGGGGAAACTGATAAGGCGATTCGGAAGAGAAGAAAGCATATTTCCTATTTGAAATACAAATTCACATGAGAATTTCGCTTTTTTACTGTGAGAACAATTTTGCTGATGAAACCGATAAGATGCTTAAACACGGGATCTTTAGACGCTCAGAATCAATCAGGTAAGAATTGGATGCTTAAAACAGAGTACAAGTTGTGGATTTTACTTCAATGGAGAACCTTTTTTAGTAGTAGCCTTTGTTAGCAAGCATCTAGACAACCCCATCCAAAGTAATCAACTAAAATTTTGACAGATCAATTTCTTGGTTTTTTCCTGTCACTGTCAAGTAAGATTTGGACCAACTTTATCATATAAATGAAGTATATTTAGTTAATTAAAATCCCCTTGCATGAATCATTAATTATACAATTGAGATGCAGATGCGATTCATGTTTAGGATTGCTTATTTTAGTGTAAACTAGTACACTTCAGTTCAAGCACATGAGGCATGAGTTTGTTTATGAACAACTCATCTGTTTTTCTAAATAATTAAAATTCTTGAAGGCTAAATGAACAAAATATATTTATGGGTTTGCATTATCACAGCTTTCAGTCAGGTAGTAAAATTCACTGAATTTGCTGAATGTACTGAAGTGGAGAGATCACCAAAGAACATTAGCTAAACAGTATAAATTGTGTAGTTCTGTTAGCTTTGATGTTTGAGCCACTAAAAGGTGGTTTTCTCTTGGAAGATGCTAAAAATAAATATTTTTGTTCTTTTTGGTGAAAAGCGTTTATATAACACAATGTGATTGAGTTTATCGGCGACGTAAAGAAAAATGCAAGCATGGTGCATGTAAAACGACAGCGTCACTGTTAGATTCTGTATAATTTCTCAAGGCACAATCTTGCACTAAACTATCTTGTAAGTTTCATTCCTTAGGTTCCTAAAGTCCTTTTAGTTGATCCATTCTGAAAAGATTAGTAAATGATTGTGCTGCAATTTATTATGAGATGCTGATCTATTGTCGTTCTTATATAAGCCGTTTCCGCGATAGCAAAATACTATTTTCAGTTTCCCACAATCAGAAAAGAAATTTTCTCATGCCCGATGAAATTACTTAATTACTGGATTTTCTTAGTCCGGATAGTCCTTTCAAAGTTATTTTCCTTACCATATATAACAGTTGTTTCTTGTATTCATTCCCTTTTCTAAACAACACCGCTGGTTTTAGATACATACCAAATACAGACTCCATATATAGCTTAAGCAATTGACATAATGCATTTAAATACTTCGTACAATCGTTATTTTTAAGTTTGTAATGTGAAGTTATTTAACGCCAAGGCTTTACTTCTGCTCCTTGAAAAGCATCGAATGTATTGGTTTTATGGCATGAATACCTGATTACTAGTTCTTGCTTCTGATATCATGGTTAATGTGCCTCGTCCAACAATAAGTTGGAATTACATTTAGTTAGCCCTTAAATGAAAATTATATACTTTTAGAAATATGTATTTTATAAACTATACACTCGGCATGATTATGAGAGTATTTTCACATTAAAGCCAAAGTATCTTGCACTGAATTTTCATTAGGAAAAAATTGTATATTGGGAAGTATACATCTCTTTAATAACTACCAAATTCTCGTCATATAATTACATTCATCAACTTTTTCTTATCAAGATATGCAACTCTTAAGTTCACCAGTTTTGATAAGCTATCAATAGCTTTATTTCAAACTATCTAGCTTCCTAATTAAGCTTTTTACCACATTATACATCCATAGACGAATTAACAATACTTGCCATGTCATCAATGATCCAATCCCTTCCTGCCATTTGGCTATCGGAGCGAAAACAATTACAAATATCTGCTCCGAACATGGTATCCAGGTGGAAACATTCCATGTTATCATATGGATAATTATTGCTAATCTTTTCTGGTGTAATATTAGAAACCGAAATTTGGTTTTCAAAGTATGGATGATCAAAACTGTCCAGATTTATCTTGGGTTGAAATGTCGACGATAATGCCAAGGGGTCTTGAGTTTTCATAGTATTTTGATTCATTTGCTCGATTAATCTTGGTATACATAAATGTTTAACTGCTTGTAGAAATCTCTTGCTATTGGAATCGACTTTGAGATGACGAGCCTGTTTTTGCACCCTTGTTCTCCAGTAGTTTTTTATTTCATTGTCTGTTCTGCCCGGAAGATATTGTGCAATTTTAGACCACCTGTTAGAGCATCATAAGTTGTTTAGACTGTAAGGGAAAATTTACATTATCAATAGATAGGAACTCTACTTTGCATTATACCAGAATACTCCGTTTATATTTCTGATGCTATTGTGAGTCTGTGACTAACCTGTTTCCAAATTGTGAATGAAGCTCGAGTATCAACAGTTGTTCTTCGATTGTGAGGTTTCCACGCTTAATGCCAGGCTTCAAGTAATTTAGCCATCTCAATCTACAGCTTTTGCCACTTCTCCTTAACCCTACAATAAAAATAAAGAGAAAGATTTTTCTTGGATTTATTTTAACTACTAGTATATAATAATTGACTTTTACATACCTGAAAACTTGGCTAACATATTCCACTGTCCTTGGCCATGAGAAGCAATATATTGGATAAGGATAGTGTCTTCTTCGAAAGTCCATGGTCCTCTTCTCAGCTCAAACCCTTCTTCCACAATACTACCATTGCTTGCATTCATTAGAGACTTGGAGTCGAGGACTCGAGGCTACTACTACTGCAGGGAGAGATGAGAGAAGAGAGAGTATTTTGGAATTTGATATTTATCATCAGGCTATGCAGCTTCCTTTTATAGGCAGCAAAGGTACTTCTTTCTTTTTCTATAAAGCTCACGAATTGTAGAATCTCAATCACGACAAGAGGTTTTGTGCTTGATGTGGACTCCATGACAACTCCTGTGGAATTTGAAATATGCCATGTTGGCCATTGAGCTACTGAACATGTTTTAAAAAGTTCATAGGACATTCAAGACTACACTATATTATGTGCGTCACTAACCAAATGAAGTTACAACAATTTAGGTGATCTAGAGAACCCCGGCATAAAATTCGAAACCCCTAGCAACTTTCCTTTTAGCCAGTATCAATGCCTATTGAAAAGGAACACAGGTCTAGGACAGTGGGACTTGGTGAGTAGTGTTTTCAGATAAAATACTGATTAAACATTTTTCGTCGAGATTATGTGTATATATATCATGCCTTTCATTGACATTGTGTCATTCATAATGGTTAAACATTCTTATCACCTGAACTCATCAGGGCTAAAATCAATTCAAGGACCAAAACCCATGATAAGGTTACTCATACCGCTCAAGTTAAGACTCGATTACAATTTGCAACATAGCTAAAATTAAGTTGGGACAACAGTTGATATACATAGAATGGGGAATATACTGATTGGAGAGCAAGGTGGGTGTGAAAGGAGAAATTGGAGGGAAGAGACATACCTAGCACAGTTTTTATAGTTAATAATTTCTTACTGTTTGTTTTTATCTTTCCTTAAAAATCTGTTTTTCTGTTCTCAGTTTTGTTTGCCTGTTATTTGATTATCTACTCTTATTTGTAATGCCAAAAGTAGGGGGCGTTTTCACTCTGATTTAATAAAAGTTGTGAGTCTAGTGTCACAAGTTCATTCACGAAACCTCAATTTAAACTCGTAACTATTTAAAAAACATGGACAAGTTATGTCATTTTCTTATAACTTGCGAACTATTAATATTTCAATAATATACAAAACTTTTCGTCATCAATTTTTCTAAACAAAATATTTAACATGATGATATGAATGAGTAAATGAAATGAAGATGTATTATTATTTCTTGATTTCCAATAACATACTATATGAATTTCAGTAAAAAAAAAGTGCGTTTCGGGTTGCTGCAGGAAAGAACATGGAGAAGATAGGACTGTAAAGTGTAAACAACTCAATTTGAACTTTACAGTTATCATTTTCACTCACTATGAAACCAATCTCGGTCCCACTTGACCAATTACCAATAATCAAATTATTCGGTTGTTCGTAATATTTTTATTAAGCAAAAATAAAATAAAATCAACTTTATTTTAATTGATATCATACCGTTAATATAAGAAAACCCAAGAAAGCTTGAGGCTGCCCAATTTTACCATTTTTTTCCCCAAAAATACCATATTCTAATTTACTAATTAATCAAATAATTTAATACAATTTAAATAAATAAATAAATAAGTAAATAAATATTCCTTTTTTCCACACAATTCATCTTCCAAACAAATACATGTATTTTTATATTACTATAACAATAAAACATTATATTTTTACGATATTCATTTCATTATTTTTACAAACTTTTTGAAAATGTTAAATTTATTTGTGCCGAATCATATTTATGCAATTATGTGTCACGCACGCAAGTCTACTAGTATATATATAGTAGTAATTGTGCCACACGCGTTGCATATGCGGCGCGTAACGCAATAAAAATATAAAAAAATATGTATATTTATGATATAATTAAATATGGGGAAAAAATAAATTTACTACACCAAACTATAGTGCTGTTAACGATTTAGGTACCCACCTTTCAAATTTTCCAATTTGGGTAGCACACTATAATAACTTTCCAATTTAGGTACCACCGTCTAAATAAATTACGGAATCATGTCACGTAACATTTGACAAATATTAATTTGAGAGGCTAATTTGACAATTTTGCACAAAAATATGTCATATTAGAAAAAATTTCCCCCCAATTTCACACATAAAAAAAGGGTAAATTTTGGATTGGATCATGAAAACAAAAGTATTTAAGGATTGGTCCATGAACTGAAACTAATTAAACATTGGTCCATTTTCCCTAACTAACCAATAAAAATGTAAAAAATGAGAAAAAATGAAAAAATTCCAGAAAATAAAAATGCAAAAATGAAAAAATAAAAAAAATATGAAAAAAATCCAAAAATAAATAAAAGAGGCAAAACCCCGAAAAAGCACGACTTTTTTTTTTAAAAATCCCAAAAAATAAAAAAAAAATCCCAAAAAATCAACAAAAATCTAAAATCAACAAAAATTCAAAAACGCAAAAAAAAAACAAAAACAGTTCAGACTGTTTTTAAAATAGTTCAGACCGTTTTTAAAATGACTTAAAAAAGTTCAGACTGTTTTTAAAATGACTTAAAAAAGTTCAGACTGTTTTTGGTTCAGACTGTTTTTAAAAAAGTTCAGACTGTTTTTGGTTCAGACTGTTTTTAAAAAAGTTCAGACTGTTTTCTTCCTTAGTTCAGGCTGTTTTCAACAGTTTAAGTTCTCTCCGTCTCTGCTTTTCAATTATCGCATCCAACATCCCTTGTTTTTCAGCTTCTTCTTTCTTCTTCCTTTCAGCCTCTGAGTGTTTTTTTAAATACCTTAGAAAGACAATTTGACAGATTGTTTCTGTTTCCCACTGCATTCAAATTTCAGCACGTTAGTTCCCTTTTGTATGCTGTGTATGTGTGTATATAGAGAGAGAGATTTGGGGAGAAATTACAGTGTTTTCTAGTTGAAATCTGGGAGGTTTTTTTTAGAGAGAGAGAGAGAGTGATAAATTAAATAAATAGAATTGAGAGAGCTTTTATAATGGACCAATCCTTAATAAGTTTCAGAAATAATGGTTCAATCCTTAATTAAATTTTATATCCGGACCAATCCTTAAAAACTTTTGTTTTGGTGGTCCAATCCTTAATTTTCTCTAAAAAGAATTAGCATATAATACAAATTTTTGTTATGTGTGAAATTGGTGGAAACGTTTTTATAGGATGACATATTTTTGTGCAAAATTATCAAATTAGCCTATCAAATTAATGTTTGTTAAATGTCACGTGACATGATTTCGTGATTTATTTAGACGGTGGTACTTAAATTGGAAAGTTATTATAGTGTGGTATCTAAATTGGAAAATTTGAAATGTGGGTATCCAAATCGTTAAAAACAGATAGTTTGGTGTACTAAACCTATAAAACCCCATTAAATATGTGGATAATACAAAAAAAAAAATTGTTTAAGATTTAAAATAATTTTTGTTTGTTGAGGAGTGATAAATAGTTTTATTAGTTTTTATTTTTTATATTTTTATGTGAGTATTGTTGTGATACATTGTATGTGGTTGTCCATATTCATGTATCGGTTACATACATTGTGTATAACCTTTGAGTTTATGACTTATGGCTTTCTAGCTTCTCGCATATACATGTATCTTGTTCCACCCCTCCACTATATAAAGGGGTTGAACTCTTCATAGTCGAACACATATTCATAATAAGACGATTTTACTCTCTCTCCATACATATCTTGCTATGTCGATACTTTCCTAATAGTTGCCACACAACACGTTATCGGCACTTTGCTTAACGACGGAATAAAGAAATAGCTAGATAACTTCATTAGAAGTGAGTATACGGATCTATTTCTTCTTCGACGAGTTAGGAAGAGGGTTTATTGGGTTGCTAGATAACATATCGATCATCCTTTCGCATTTCCGAATTAAGGTACATGAATTTCTACTTGTAATAAAACGTAGAAATTGCATGATTAATCAAGAATAGAACCGGAAATCTCATGTTTAAGATTTATATCACATGATGGATGTTTTTTTTGATGAAATATTGCTATTGGAACCTATGGATGTCACTTATAAAACGAGTTATAACTTGTAAAATTAGACATAATAAACTGTCGGACCTAAACTGTCATTTTTAGAACATTGGAGGACTAATATGTGACTTACCGAAACTTTAGGGTCTCTCTGTAAATCTCCTGAAACTATAGGACCAGAGCTGTAATTACCCTTAAAATGCATATAGTTTCCTGTATTTACACTCGTAGTCCCTGTAGACACTCCTTATACACAGAATAGTATATATGTATGAGTTTATCTAATGTTTTAGTCCGAAAATACTTATTTACATGCAAATGATCTAAGATTTAATTGCTACAACTTCTAAAATTTGTAGAAATCTTGTAGAAAATACCTCTTGCATGATAATATTAATTGCTTGTGTGACATAAACTAAATTTAGCCTCTTAGCATGCCACCATTTATTGCCTATGAATTGATATGCGATGTATTAATTACACATAGAAAATGGCAAAAGTCACACTTTAGTGTTGGATTTAATAATAACTCATGTGTTAAGATTACTACTCTATGTTAGGACTAGTTTACATGAGTACGGTATGCCTTTATATTTTGTTGAAAGCTATTTTATATGTTACGTGAGCTTATAAATTGCCTCGAATTTGAACATTTTACAAGGTATCTCTTTTGAGTAGAAATTTTCCTCAAGCTTAAACATTTAGATGTAGCTTTTGAGTTGAAAATTTGCGAAATCCGGTATATGTATTCACATTTAAGTTGGAATAATTATGAATCTTTCCCAAATAGGCTCACCTATTTGGATACGATGTCTAGGAAAGATAAAGGCGGAAGTCGCTCTCCTAATGAGGTCGGTTTTTAAGAGGCATTTGTGCCCACCTCCATCACCGTCTTTCCTGGTCGTGTTCAAGTAGAGCTACCGAAAGGGGTTGAGTAAATAATAAGTTCCCCGAGTGTGTTTATATAGGTGTATTTTTCGCCGAATTGGTGTCTCGGTATCGACTCGTCGTTCGATCAATGAGAACCTATTCACAAAAGCAAAACTTGTGTTTTTCGAACCTGCCGTTTCGAAACAAAGTTTCTGCTTATGAAAACCATAATAGACGTATAAACCTGTCGTTTTATATGATAATTAATCCAGAACTCCCAACACATGTTGGATGCCATCTATGATGAGAAAAATTGCAAAACATACTTGCGAAATGATTGTTTAGACAATAATGTTATTTCATCACCACAGTTCGTCACCCTGATGTGTGCAAATGTGATGCCAAATATTTTTTTGGATACCATTTTTGATGAGTAAAACACGAGCTTGTTGTTACTCATAAGATGAAGGCTAAGGCGTTGATTTTATTCCGCCGCCACATTTGAGACGTGATGACGTCTATGGTGAACAAATGTCTGAAATTGACATATTGGAACAATCCTTCACCAAAATACTAGCTTGGAAATTGTATTCCTTAAGCAGTATCGTGAATTTATATTCACCATGTTCCTTTATCACCCATCAGTTATTGGATAAGAAAATTATCCCGGTGAGTAGTTTTAATCCTATTGGGTCAATGGCGAATTGTTTGCCTGATATTAATGCTCTTTGTGTACATTTTTTTTCCACGAATCGAGAACCGAGACAAGTGTTATTTGTCTCGAACTATCGCGATCCCGATGAATCGCCTAGCCAAGCAAGATTTTAGACAATCGTCAAAATCGAAAACCTGTGGCTCCAAGACAGTAATTGAAATGAAGAATATGGCCCGTTGTCACAAAGCAAGAGATAATGCTCAAGGAGCCAACTCTATGCTATAAAGACAAAGGTCATGCACGGTTACTCCTTAAATAGTTCACAACTATTATAAAGGTGTAAAAACCGATGCTAATGTGGTTAAAGCTAACTGAAAGGAAACTCTTGAGACCCCGGTTTTGTGGCTCAAATGAGTTTGGTACCTTTCTTTATTAATTTTTGAGCCGATTTGTCGCTCATCTGGATTATGTTTTTCCATTTGGAGTATGATTATTCCATTTGGACCATACTTTTGGATTATGGTTTGCTTGTTTATGAAATTTCTCGAAATAATTTAAAGTGTTTTTGAGCAAAATTCCTTAATAAATGTGACCAAAGTTTAAATTATGGAAATTTAGGCAATATTTGTGGGGTAGTTGGTTATCTGGAAATAGTGGATAACGATGTACCACATAATTTCACCAACTACTTGCCTAAAGAATCATAATTGACAACGATTTTGGACCTGTCGCTCCAAATCGGAATCTTCGGTAAAACCAAATTGATTTGTCTAAAATGAGTCATTATACTCCAGGTCCTGTCGTACCTTGTTGAGTTATAAGATATTCGAGAAAAACAGTGTCATATGGTAATAGCTCATGAAATAATTAAAATTTCTTTACATAGCCTCCCCTCAATACGAGCAAAAGCGTATTTTAGCGGAGTTGAAATGTCTTTCAAGTGGTTGCTACCATGTTTTTAAAAGCATTTAAAGTTAACTTATCATTTCGCCTGTCGTCGATTGATAAAGCATTTTGATGCTAAGACATGATTGTCTATACTATCATTCGCCTGTCGTCGATTGATCAATGCATTTTGATATTGTGCTATTGACCGGATGAGATATTCCCGGGGCAAAAGACGATGTTTGATTTATAATCGCATCGCATTTGAATTCTCTCGGAGAATATATTTCGTGATTAATCCGAAATTCATGCCACTAATGCTCACTTTGAACGACTAGTATGTGTAAAGATCACGAAATGAACTCGTAGAATTCTTGTAAAGAATTGAAGGAGTTATTGTGGACTTATCCAACCATAAGACGGACCATAAATATAAATGGTTATTGTTGATGCATCGACAATAAGATCACATGATTATTGTTGTCCACAGAAATGCAATATTTCCTAAACTTTTAGCCCTATCATTAAGCTGATGGCTCATGATCCGGATTATCCTGAAAAGTCTAGTCGACTTGATAAATCCGAAGAGTAAAATTTGAAATTTCGATTTGAATTACTTGAGTTTGGAAATTGAAATTGAACATCCTGTTGATTATGTTCAGACCCAAATGGACTCACAGAAAGTTTGATGATGCGACTGCAAATGATTGCACGCATTTCTTGGTCTTGCGCACCAAGATTTATATTTCCGTGTGGGGTTATGCTATTTTGCTGCATTGGTCCGTCATGAGGCCCATAGACACTCAAACACCATATGCGTACCAGTTGGTTACTGTTTATGAGCCAGAAGTCTCATATTAATGCGTGTTTAGAGTGATTAATTAATATTTTGTTTGAGCCGCTATAGCGTTCAAACTATGGACCTCTGAAGGGGACATAAGTCGATTATAAATCCCCTGCCTATCATTTGATAGAGTAACATTGGCAAGCGATCTCTTTACCGCATGATATGCGAAAGTGACATCGCTAAGACTGTTATCCCCGTCGTTATGAGGAGATTTGCACGTTACCGTTGATAAGGAACGACGTGAAATAACGTGGCATAACCCACTCAGTCTTAGCTTGATCCCCAAAACTGCACTTAGTGATAAGTAAGTGCATAGACTCCCTCAAGTCTAACTAAATACCAGACGCATTTAATGACTTTATGAGATGTCACGAGATCATTTATACCTGCTGCAAAATGCTTGCAAGGATAGACGTTCCTGTCGAACGCCGTGTTCTTGTCGAAACACGTTGCTTTGGTCGAACCCGCCAAGCAAATGACGCTGCCATCGGCCATCAGTTTGTAGTCCTTCCCATGTAACGAGGAAGTTGACCGGTTCTGAATTCGTTCAGCCCCTGAAGTGGTGAACTGAAACTCGTTTGTCGCACGAGATTATAAAGGATCAATGAGATGTGTGATTCCTCCTCATCCTGAGAATCTCGAAATATCTGTCGATCATGATATCTTAGACGATATTGAAGCGAAACGAGACTGTCATTGCTTACTTGTTCATATATTCGGTGACGACTGATAATATGAGCAAATTATGACAGGAACCACATATAGTTGTCTGAAGTCAACAAAGATCAGACTGACCAAATGGAAACTTACATTCCAAGGCAAATTCCTTAGCGAAACAAAGTATGTGTGGACCTGTCGTTCCAACACCAAAACAAGTTTGTTTATTCGGGTATTCGTAAGAAAGTGTGATGAGAATAATGAGGATATACGTTACTCGCCTCCTAGCGCAAGGCTTCTCTCATACCTTGAAATTGATTGCGAGATAATTTATTTCCTCGTAATGGATGTTATAACGGTCCCCTACTTTATCAGTTTAGTAGTTTCCGAAAAACTGAGTATGTAGCCATGAAAGTGGTCATATTTTATCTCTGTGGGGATTTAGACAAGAGATGTAGATGAAGGTCCCTGTGTGACTTCATATGCTTGAATCAAGTAGTTCCTGACCACGGAACACGATCTCAATTGACTGAGACGTTCACTGTATGGATTAATATAATCCGAGCGGATGTGGTATACCCGCCTAAGTGAGTACTTGATCAGCTTGGGATACTTGAACAAGTATTATACCCTTGTGTGTTTTTGAAGCAATCCATGTTTTGGATTTGCCCTTCGAGATGACGGATCTTGGGAAGACACGGTAGTGACTCAGCCTGATGATCGAGTCCCGTAAAGATTGAATCTAAGTCCATGATTCAGACTACACCCAGAAGGTGTTTTGATGCTTAGTAAGTCGTCAAATTCTCCCATGATTGTTCGATCACTAGCCATTGATATAGACTCATTCCGTCCCTGGAGTGACATTGAAGAGATATTGAACCATGATGTTCATATCTGAGTACAATAAGCGCACCACTGTACTTGGTCTAATGTGCTAAGACGAATATCTTGTCTGCTATAAATTAGATAGCTCGACACAGCATCGCGCTAACACGCTGCCATGACAATGGCCTTAAAGACATTCTTCCATTACCTTACATGTACTATGGAAAAGGTCTTGTTTATCCCATTTGCATCATCGAGTTGGCCTACCCTCATTGGCATTCGAAATAACGCGACCCTTATCGGTTACGCCGATGCATGTTACTTATCAGACCCATATAAGGGACGTTCCCAATCTGGTTATGTCTTTACCATCGGGAACCCGGCGATATCTTGAAGGTCTCGTAAACAGACCATAGTGGCTACTTCGACGAACCACTTTAAGCTACTTGCGCTCTACGGGGCGACTAGAAAGTGTGTATGGCTTCGAGCAGTTATTGGCCATATTAGAATTGCATGTGATCTAACTTACGATCTTGATGAACCAGTTGTCATTTATGAGGACAACACCGCTGTTATTGATCAAGCGAAACATGGTTACATCAAAGGTAACGCCACTAAGCATATCTCGCCAAAGTTGTTCTTTACACATGAACAACAAGCGCTTCAAAGGATTGAAGTGAAGCATATTGGATCCGAGAACAATCATGCAGACTTGTTCACCAAGTCACTGTCAAAATATTCGTTCCCAAAACATGTTAGAGCGATCGGACTTAGGAAGCTCTCCGAGCTTTCCTAAACGACATGTTTCCATGCACCCTGTTGTGTGCAAGTGAGGGGGATCATCCTGACGTATGCTTATCACCCTGTTGTGTGTATCCTCACATATGCTTAACACCCTGTTGCGTGCAAGTGAGAAAGAGCATCCTGACGTATGATTAGTTCTCAATAGTTATTATTTCCGCACCCAGTTGTGTGCATGTGAGGGGGAGCATGAATGGTTGCATGTGTACTCTTTTTGTCCTTAGTTCAAGGGTTTGTCCCACTGGGTTTACCTTGACAAGGTTTTTAGTGAGACACATTTCTAATCCCGTTCTCACTTATGATTGCCGAAATCAGGGGGAGTATCCAGTTGTATACTTCTAACCATCGTGCACTCTTTTGTCCTTCGATTAGAGTTTTGTCCCACAGGGTTTTCTCTAACAAGGTTTTAATGAGGCACACTGTGTATGGTTATTTCTCCCGTTTTTACTGACAGTTATGCACTCTTTTGTCCTTCGACCAAGTTTTTTCCCACTGGGTTTTCTTGGCAAGGTTTTGATGAGGCACATATTTTCTAGTCAGTTCATTAACGCACTTGTATGGCGTTTCGGCCCACTCCATTCGGCAACACCTTTTTTGTCCTATGATCCGTTTTTTTTGTCCCACATCGGGTTTTCCAGACTTGAGGTTTTATGTGTTGACAATAGCGAATGCGAATCAACAACTCATCAAAGTCTATGAAGACGAGGAAGCTTGCAGTATGTTTGGACACCCAAGGGGGAGTGTTGTGATACATTGTATGTGGTTGTCCATATTCATGTATCGGTTACATACATTGTGTATAACCTTTGAGTTTATGACTTATGGCTTTCTAGCTTCTCGCATATACATGTATCTTGTTCCACCCCTCCACTATATAAAGGGGTTGAACTCTTCATAGTCGAACACATATTCATACTTGAATAAGACGATTTTACTCTCTCTCCATACATATCTTGTTATGTCGATACTTTACTAATAGTTGCCACACAACAAGTATGATATTATTGTAATTAATATAAAGGTTGTTGAACGATGTTCTTCAAATCAATTATTTTAATGATAACAAAATCTGTAAAACATGATAAAAGCTCGTTTTGCGTACTAATCATTTATCGAGTGTGTCAAAGGTTCAAAATGATAGAATACGTAATTACGAAGCCAGTGGTTCAAGCGGAACCTAAATCGGAGTTGGAACGAATTAGTTTGTCAAGAAAACCGGAAATAACCCAGAACAACAAAAAACGACTGATCAACCCTAAACGATCGATCATAAATGTGAGAAATCCTTCCAGTAAGCATAGGACAAAAATGACCGATCGCCATAATAACACGACCGATCGTTTTATTGATGTTTTCTTCCAGTGAGCATAGGACAAAAACGACCGATCGCCATAATAACACGACCGATCGTTTTATTGATGTTTTCTTCCAGTGAGCATAGATGAAAAACGACCGATCGTTTTTCAGAAACGACCGATCGTTTCTGTAAATTTTCAAATTCCAGCTTTTAAGCTATTCCTGAAAATTGGGCGAACCACTGCATTAACCAGCATTCAATTCAGCCAACAACGTGCAACGGTCTGAAATTAAATGAAGACCAACTTTGGCCTACAAATAGCTTCCAATCTCTTTGAAGAAGATCATCCAAGCATTCACAACTTTTAAGCAAATTTTACTAAGAAATCCTTCAAGCTTATACTACTCATTTCTCACTTGTAATCAAAAATATTCTCGAGGATATTCTCATTGTAATCTTATAAACATCGAGATAATATTTGTTAGTGAGTGATTCGAAATCAAACTTGTAAAAGAGTATTTTATAAACTCATTAGTGAGCGAGTGAATTGGGTAGAGGCTTTTAAGCAAGTGTAGCTTAAAAGCTCTAGGTCATTTATTCGGGATACTCATATAGTGAGGGGGAGCGTAATCGGTTGATTAAGCTCGTTAAGGTGTAACCTTGAAACGAAGATTTTTAGTGAAACACTCGGTAGTGAAAATACCGAGGAGAGGACGTAGGCGCGGTTTGCCGAACCTCTATAAATCTTGCGTTATTTCTTTCCCTTAACTTTTACTTTTCGTATTTATTTATCGCTTATATTTATTGCTTGCTTAGATCAATTTAGCGTTAATTAGTTAACGAAAGAGTTTAGGTTATAAAAACCTCATATTAACTTAGTAAATAACTCTTAGATTTCATTCCGCGAAAAACGTACGTAAACCTTATTCACCCCCCCTCTAAGGTTTAGACCCCTACGGACCAACAATTGATATCAGAGCTTAGCTATTTTATTTACAAAAATCTAACGATTTTATAGTCTAAAGATCCGCTATGTCTTCATTCGCCGACTCTAAATCCATAACTAGGCCACCATTCTTTGACGGTACTAACTATCCTTATTGGAGAGACCTTATGAAAAATTTCCTTTGTGGTTTTGAAATAGACCAATGGATAAGTATTAGTAAAGGCTATAAAACGCCTAGGAGAAATGCCGAAGATAAACTTGTAGAGGAACTAGACACCGATGAACGCCTCGCATTTTCCCTAAATTGTAGGGCTATGACTTCTATCACTTGTGCGCTCTCGCCTAGTGAATATGATAAGATTTCCGGTTGTGACACCGCTAAGCAAATGTGGGATAAGCTAGCTATTATGCACGAAGGAACTAGTCAAGTTAAGGACTCTAAAATTAGCATGCTTATTCATGATTATGAATTATTTAAAGTCGATGATGACGAGTCTATTGCTTCTATGTACACTCGTTTTACTAAGATTACTAATGATCTTAAAAGACTTGAAAAGGTATACTCTAGCAAGGAGATGGTGACGAAAATCCTTCGAAGTCTTCCAAGGAAGTGGGAATCGAAAGTGACGGCCATACAAGAGGCCAATGACATGAACACTCTCTCTCTCGACAACCTCATTGGATCCCTAAGCACTCATGAACTCGACATGACGACTCGAAAGCATGAGGATGACTCGAAAAAGAAGAAAGGCATTGCCTTCAAATGCACAACAAATGACGATAGCGAAAATGATTCATCTAGTGAGGATGATGAGATGGCTCTCTTTGCCAAACGCTACAACAAATTCCTAAGTTGGAAAAAGAAGGGTGGACAACGATTTCGGAAAAAGGAATATAAGGAAGAGACTTCCGAAAAATCTAGCAAAAAGGACGAAATCATTTGCTACAAATGTCACAAACCCGGCCATATGCAAAACGAATGTCCCTTGAAGAAAAAGGACAAGTTCGTAAAGAAAAAGGAAAACAAGAAGGCATTCTTAGCCGCATGGGGGAGCGATGATGATAGCTCCGATAGCGACAATGAAGAAGTCGCAAATCTATGTCTCATGGCTAGAGACGATGATACCGAGGATGTAAGCTATCACTCATCTAACTCCTCTATTTCTAGTGATGATTGTCTTGATATTAATGATGTGTTAGAGTCTTTAGAAAAAGCTAGAGGTAAGAACAAATCTTTTAGAAAATTGCTAACTACTCTACAAGACGAACTTGAAAACTTAGCTATGAAAAATGACTCACTCACGACTAAAAATGCCGAACTCACCCTAGAAAATGATAATTTAGTTGATGACCTTAAGTCATGTAAACTTAAGGCAGATAGCGCCGAACTTACTCTCTCTAAGTTCACTAAAGGTAGTAAAATGCTAAGCACTATATTAGCCTCTCAACAAGGCGCGTATGACAAAACCGGTGTAGGATACAACCCACTCTTAACGGCTAAGCATAAAAACCTATTCACCAAACAAACGGCTAAAAATGAAAGTAGACAACCAAATCACCCTCATAAAAACAACTCGTATAAAAAGAACTTAGTTTATAATCGCTTTGTTAAACCTATATCGCATATTAAATGTATTACTTGCAACCGTAGTGATCACTATGAAGATTACATATATTGCCCTAATAGGTATAAGGTTAATAGAAATGATTTGGTTTGGATTCCAAAGGGTCGAGACTCTAACCCTCAAGGACCCAAAAATGGATTAGGGTACCAATGATCGTTTTGTCTTGTAGGTATGCTTGAGGTCAAAAATCAACGAGGACAAGTGGTTCTTGGATAGTGGATGCTCAAGACATATGACGGGAGACAAAACAAAATTCACCACTCTTGCACCTAAAGACGGAGGTTTTGTGACCTTCGGGGATAATAGCAAGGGCAAAATTATCGGTATTGGTAGTATCTCTAAACCATCTAATGTTGTTATCGATAATGTATTGCTTGTGGATGGTCTTAAACACAACTTGCTAAGTATAAGTCAACTTTGCGATTTGGGTCACAAAGTCATTTTTGAAAAATCTCATTGCATCATTCATTGTATTTCAAATAATAAAACTATTCTCATGGGTCAAAGACAAAATAATGTCTATATGATTGATTTGAATAGTTCGGTGGAAAATGAAGTTAAGTGTCTTGTTACTATCAACGACAATGGTTGGTTGTGGCATAGACGACTTGGTCATGCAAGTCTTGATTTACTTGCTAAACTTTCTAGTAAAGATTTGGTAATAGGTTTGCCAAAAGCTCCTTATATAAAGGACAAACTTTGTCACGCTTGCCAATTAGGCAAACAAACAAAGATTTCTTTTAAGTCTAAAAATATTATTTCTACTACTCGTTGTTTGGAGCTCATACATATGGACTTAGTTGGCCCTTCCCGGACACTTAGTCTTGGCGGGCGTGCATATGCCTTCGTCATGGTTGACGATTTTAGTCGCTTTACTTGGGTGTTGTTTTTAACTCATAAGCATGAAGCATTTAGAGAATTCTCTATTATTTGCAAAAAGCTCCAAACACGAAAGAGTTATATGATCAAAAGTATCCGAACCGACCATGGTAAGGAATTTGAGAATACTCCATTTCAAACTTATTGTGATGAAAATGGTATTGATCATAATTTTTCGGCTCCTCGTACGCCCCAACAAAATGGGGTAGTAGAGAGAAAGAATAGAACCCTAGAGGAAATGGCACGGACCATGCTTTGCGAAAATAATTTGCCAAAGTATTTTTGGGCCGAAGCCGTAAATTCCGCTTGTTATATTTTAAATAGAGCCTTAATTAGGCCCATATTAAAAAAGACACCTTACGAATTATGGAATGAGCGCCCAATATTTCTCATTTACGTGCATTTGGTTGTAAATGCTATGTTCATAATAATGGTAAGGATAATCTAGGAAAATTCGATGCTAAGTCCGACGAAGGAATTTTCGTTGGATATGCTATATCGAGTAAAGCTTATCGTGTTTTTAATAAAAGAACTTTATTGGTGGAAGAGTCGGTACATGTCTCGTTTGATGAGAATTTGCCGACGATTGATAAGCCTTTAATTGTTCATAATATTAATGATGATATTTTTCATAAAGCATCTTCTTCGAAGCATGTTACATCTAGCTTAGAGTCAACGCCTAGCATAGAGGTTGAACCCGTTGATGAAGAAGTCACTATAGAAAGACTTCAAAAGGACTTAGAATCTAGCGTACATATTCATGAGGATTTGCCTCAAGAATGGCGTTTTGCCAATCACCATCCGCAAGATTTAATTTTGGGTAACCCGGGAGAAAGAGTGCATACACGTTCATCGTTAAGAAATATAGTTAATCATTTTGCATTCTTGTCTCAATTAGAGCCCAAGAACTTTCATGAAGCGGAACTCGATGAGAGTTGGGTATTAGCTATGCATGATGAATTAAATCAATTCGAGCGTAGTAACGTATGGACCTTAGTACCTAGACCGCGTGAGAAAACCATTATAGGTACGAAATGGATATTTCGTAATAAGATGGATGAATCCGGGGTAGTTATTAGAAACAAGGCTAGACTAGTAGCTCAAGGGTATAACCAAGAAGAGGGCATCGATTTCGATGAAACTTACGCACCCGTAGCTAGACTAGAAGCCATTAGAATGTTGCTTGCTTATGCTTCTTTTAAACGTTTTAAATTGTTTCAAATGGATGTTAAAAGTGCCTTTTTGAACGGCTTTATAAATGAGGAAGTTTATGTTAAACAACCACCCGGCTTTGAAAATCACGCATTACCCGATCATGTTTACAAACTTCGAAAAGCACTTTATGGTTTAAAACAAGCACCCCGGGCTTGGTATGAAAGACTAAGTAAATTTTTGATTGCAAAAGGTTTTTCTCGTGGTACTTTAGATACTACTCTTTTTATTAAAAAGGATGGAAAAGACATGCTTTTAATTCAAATATATGTTGATGATATTATTTTCGGTGCTACTAATGCTCGCATGTGCGAGGAGTTTTCTAAGTGTATGCAAGGTGAATTCGAGATGAGCATGATGGGTGAACTCACCTACTTCCTTGGGTTGCAAATCAAACAAACAAAGGACGGAATTTTCGTCAATCAAGCCAAATACACAAGGGACTTGCTCAAGAGGTTCAACATGAGCGATGCAAAGCCGTTAGGAACTCCAATGAGTCCGGCAACAAAATTAGACAAGGATGAATCGGGTAAAAGCGTGGATCAAAAGCTTTATAGAGGTATGATTGGATCCCTCTTATATTTAACCGCAAGTAGACCCGATATCATGTTTAGTGTTTGCTTGTGTGCTAGGTATCAATCTTGCCCTAAGGAATCGCATGTTATAGTCGTTAAGCGCATTTTTAGATATCTTGTAGGTACTTGCAATTTAGGATTGTTTTATCCTCATGATACTTCTTTTGAATTGCTTGGATATTCCGACGCCGACTTTGCCGGTTGTCGATTAGATAGAAAGAGTACTAGTGGCACTTGCCATTTTTTAGGAAACGCCTTAGTTTCTTGGCATAGCAAGAAACAAAACTCGGTTGCGCTTTCCACGGCGGAGGCGGAATACGTCGCCGCGGGTAGTTGTTGCGCACAAATCCTTTGGATGCGTCAACAACTAAACGACTTTGAATTATCGTTTGATAGTGTACCTATTTTGTGTGATAATACTAGTGCAATAAATCTTTCGAAAAATCCGATCCAACACTCTCGCACTAAACATATTAATTTACGTCATCACTTTTTAAGGGATCATGTCCAAAAAGGGGATATTACACTTGAATATATAAGTACCGATAGGCAATTAGCCGATATTTTTACAAAACCCCTTAATGAGGAACAATTTTGTTTTATTCGACGAGAGTTAGGCATGTTTGATGTGTGATATATACATATATATATATATATATATATTTGATTGATTTTATATATATTTAAGTATTTTTACATTTTCTATGCCAAATCAGTGTCGTAAAGTGCAAAAAATTCCTGTTCTGTAACCAGTTACAGTCGATCGATCGTCTGTAAAAACGACCGATCGTTTTAAAACATTCGACCGATCGTTCCTTAAAAACGACCGATCGTTTTTAACGTGGACTCTCTGGAAGAATTTGGTTATATTTCGACCGATCGAAATACAAAACGACCGATCGTTTTGCTGTTTTTCAGTTTTAAAACCATTCTTCAAACCCTAAAATCAAATCATTCCAAACCCTCTCTCTCTCAAAATTCGTCCACTCCTCTCCCAATCACCCAAAAATCTCAAAAACAACCCAATTTTCTATCCAAATCAATCAAAAATGGTTCGCACAAAGAAAGCCTCACTCAACCTCGTGGATGAGCATGACGACGAGATCGTGCCTCCAACCACTCGCCGCCCGGCTATTCCCCGTGCCCCATGCACCGGCTCTTCCTCCGCTTCTCGCTCCGGCCCTCTACCTCCTCTCTATCCACCCGAGATGGGTAAAAGAGGTATTTTGTCTAACTTTACTCTAGACATTCCCTTATTCCGAGAACGATTTCCCGCTCTCATGATCGATTTAAGTTTTTACAAACTCGATACTATCCTCACTCTTAAAGAGCCCTTTTACAAGGAAAATGTCTATGAATTTTATCATCACCTAGTTCTCGATAGGGATAATGATGACGCACTCCGCTTGCGTTCATCGTTTAACGGACAACCTTTCGTTTACGGTATAGACCGTCTACGAACCCTTTTACGCCTAGATAGCAACGGTTTCTATGAGTCTAGTAAAGAACTATGTGAGACTCTCGAGATTGATAACTTTAATGATCTTAAAGACGAAATTTTTCATCCCGTCCATAACAATCGTTCAAACAAAGCCCATGGTCTTCTTTTTCGAAACAAATTGGCCTATCACATCCTCTCTCATATCGTACTCCCACACACCTCCAACTTTACGGATGTTACTAATGAATACATCTTTCTTCTTGGGTGTATCCATCGCCGCGTCCGACTTGACTTTGCATCCCTCATTTTCTTTAAAATGGACTCGCTTAAAACAAAGTCCAAGAATGGGTTACCTTACGGTGCCCTAATTTCGGCCATTTTGAAGGACTTACATCTCGTTCCCGGTGGAACATTGTTCAAAAATAAGGATAAGCACATTTGGGACACTTCCTATCTTTCCCAAATGTCCATAAAATTCAACAATACCGACAAGTCCATAACTTGGTCCGGTAAGCGAGTATCCGGCCCCGGCTATACTCCTCTTTCCCCCGAAGAGGAAGAATACGTCGGCCCTAAACCGACATCTCAAGCCGCTCTTGAGGAATTCTCCTCCGAGTCTCTCCCTCCCACCGATATCCCTACCTCCTCCCGTCCCTCTCGAGGTCGTGGAAAAGCTAAAGTTGGTTCTTCGACTCTTCCTCCACGCACCGAACAATTCTACAATGATCTCTATATTGATCAATATCAGAATGCGCGACTTCAACGACGCATGTTTCGCTCCATGCATCCTAGTCAAGAAGATATGGACGAAATCGAAAGGTTAAGCAACGAGCAACGGGCGAGGTTCCATGGTTATTTTCCCGACTTTGCCGGTCATCACAATGACGAAGACGAAGAGGATGATGCTACTTCCCACCGCGACTAGGCGGATATGTTATTTTTTTCATGTTTTTGATGATGTCAAAGGGGGAGAAATACCTCTATCTCTTGTCTTTGCGTTGTATTTCTATTATTTCCTTTTTAGTCAAACAAGTCGTTTTTGATGTAATAAGTAGGAAACGGTTTTACTTTGATATTATGATGCGTTTCTTATTTTATTGCTCTTGTTTATATAGCATTGTGTGATTGCATTTTTTAATATGCGTTTTGTATCTTATTTGATATTATTGCTTGGGCACACATAGATTGCTAGTTGATTGGGTTATATACATTGCTTTTTATTTGTGGCGTTTGACCATTTTTAGGCAAAACTATGGCAAAATTTTCGCTTGCATATCGATCTTCGTTATCTCTAATCGTTTAGCTTTGTGTTTACATCGTTTTAAAATCGGATGTTATGACATTTACTTGCTTTTTCTCAAAATTCTTTTATTCAAGTAAAGCGTCATCTATACATTTCGGTTATACTTGTTTAAACAAAAAGAGCTTATAATATGTTGAAGTCAATATTTTGTCATCATCAAAAAGGGAGAGATTGTTGAACGATGTTCTTCAAATCAATTATTTTAATGATAACAAAATCTGTAAAACATGATAAAAGCTCGTTTTGCGTACTAATCATTTATCGAGTGTGTCAAAGGTTCAAAATGATAGAATACGTAATTACGAAGCCAGTGGTTCAAGCGGAACCTAAATCGGAGTTGGAACGAATTAGTTTGTCAAGAAAACCGGAAATAACCCAGAACAACAAAAAACGACTGATCAACCCTAAACGATCGATCATAAATGTGAAATCCTTCCAGTAAGCATAGGACAAAAACGACCGATCGCCATAATAACACGACCGATCGTTTTATTGATGTTTTCTTCCAGTGAGCATAGGACAAAAACGACCGATCGCCATAATAACACGACCGATCGTTTTATTGATGTTTTCTTCCAGTGAGCATAGATGAAAAACGACCGATCGTTTTTCAGAAACGACCGATCGTTTCTGTAAATTTTCAAATTCCAGCTTTTAAGCTATTCCTGAAAATTGGGCGAACCACTGCATTAACCAGCATTCAATTCAGCCAATAACGTGCAACGGTCTGAAATTAAATGAAGACCAACTTTGGCCTACAAATAGCTTCCAATCTCTTTGAAGAAGATCATCCAAGCATTCACAACTTTTAAGCAAATTTTACTAAGAAATCCTTCAAGCTTATACTACTCATTTCTCACTTGTAATCAAAAATATTCTCGAGGATATTCTCATTGTAATCTTATAAACATCGAGATAATATTTGTTAGTGAGTGATTCGAAATCAAACTTGTAAAAGAGTATTTTATAAACTCATTAGTGAGCGAGTGAATTGGGTAGAGGCTTTTAAACAAGTGTAGCTTAAAAGCTCTAGGTCATTTATTCGGGATACTCATATAGTGAGGGGGAGCGTAATCGGTTGATTAAGCTCGTTAAGGTGTAACCTTGAAACGAAGATTTTTAGTGAAACACTCGGTAGTGAAAATACCGAGGAGAGGACGTAGGCGCGGTTTGCCGAACCTCTATAAATCTTGCGTTATTTCTTTCCCTTAACTTTTACTTTTCGTATTTATTTATCGCTTATATTTATTGCTTGCTTAGATCAATTTAGCGTTAATTAGTTAACGAAAGAGTTTAGGTTATAAAAACCTCATATTAACTTAGTAAATAACTCTTAGATTTCATTCCGCGAAAAACGTACGTAAACCTTATTCACCCCCCCTCTAAGGTTTAGACCCCTACGGACCAACAAAGGTGTAGGGATATTTTTGAAAAAAAATATCTAAATTGGACAGACTCATTTGACTTATTATAATAAAATATATATATATATATATATATATATATATATATATATATATATATATGTGGATGTTTTCGTTTGCAAATATTGAATTAATCCAATTGCTAATTTGGGTTAAAACTGAGTTTATAATAAACTGAGTTTTATATAATTATATTGGACTGAACCATTCCCTAAAAAAAAAAAAAAAAATTACCGCAGGCCCAGTCTGTGTTCCAAATTCAAGACTTACTGGATTTGTACCTGAACTGCCCTTTAACCTCAACTGGCCCTTGACTATGAGGCACCAACTTTAATGTCTTAACATTAAGACCATAAGTTAAATAATAAAAAATGTCATGGACTTCCCTTGAATCTCAACCTCCAACTATCCCAAACAACTAAAACAAGATTAGTTCTAATTTTCCTTTAATTTTGTCTAATCCGAAAATAAGTATGATATTAAGCAAGTTATAGGATCCGTTTAGTATCAGATTTTTTGATCAAAAATCTGCAGAAAAAAATATTGATTTTAAGAATCTGCATTTAGCTTTTGGCAACAATTATGAAAATCTAGATTGTATTAGATTTTATTTGAATTCGTGTTTGGTATTAGATTTTTGATTTTAGATTATTACTTTTAAAAAAGACAAAACTATCCTTATTTTTAGAGATAAAATATTTATTAGATATTTTCCTATAAAAGTGGCGAGAAATAAAAATAAAATCACCAAATAGTTGGATTCTTGATTTTTGGATTTTTTAGATTATTTTGGCCGAAAATCTGGATTTTTAGAATAAAAAAAATCCTTCAAACCAAACTCCAATGGATTTTCAAAATTCAAAAATTCAAAAATCATCCAAAAAATCAATCTGATACCAAACACACACATATATGCTTGTTTTTGAAACCTATAAGTGCACTACTAAAAAAGAAACCTATATATGCACCGACTATTCAAGCAAAGAATTTTCCATCTTGGAATTAAACAAAAGTTATTTGAGAACAACAGAGTTTTCAATAATAATATTGGGTTTGCAAGAAAAACAAATAGAGTTGTATGATTACACACAGAATTTTCACTTTCTTGTAAATGTGAGGGGAATAGAACGAATCTGAGGGTACTGTAATAATGGACGTTACAGCAAGAGTTTTCTACATGCATTTTTCAACTATTAATATAACTTAATAAGTTCCAAACCTGATCAGGAGAGATGTAATATTGGCATGTAACTAACAGAAATTAAAGTACTCTGTTTGGGCTTGAACAAAGAATTGTAACTTCCAATTCAAGAGAAACGAGATATTCACATAGAAAAACCAAACACCAGTTTAGTGTATATATAATCTACTAGATTAAAGAACGTCATGGAAAATAGAAAAAAAAAAAACAGACAGCTCCATCTTTTAGATTAATGAAAACAGAGGAATCTGTTTCAAGACTTACATATATATACTAAACCAAATACCAAGAAAACTATATAAAACAAAAAGAGATATATAAATAATCAATTATGAAGTGGGTTAGGTCCAGAAGGAACCAGTCTCTTCTCAACACCGTAGCGTGGATCAATTTCATCGATACGTGGGGGCAAACGCAGAGGCTGCTGCTGACGTGGCATGAATCTTGACAAGTCTGTATTGCAAGACTGGCGATGGCGGCGATAAGGTTCTTGTGACGATGACAATGGTGGAGCGAAAAGAACGAGTATGCTGATGATGATGACAGTTATTGTGAGTGTTTGAGACATGTTTGGAATAAGATGAAATTAGGAGAAAAAAAGGAGAGTTTATTTTTGGTTTCTTGAAGATGTGTTTGAGGGAGAATGTGTGTGTTTGTGTTTAATGAGAGATATGTGATCACGGCCAAAGCTTATTACTCTTTATCAAAATAAAATAGATCACGCGTATTTTGGCGCAAGATTTAATTTGTTGTGTAACACACGTACATAAAAAGCTCACATTTACATTGGAGCTGGCCTATGTTAGTAATTGAGTCACATGTAAACCTCTTTTCTTTTTGTTCTTTTATCTGTTCTTACAAAATAGCTAAACAAACGTATTGTTTTTAATAAGATAAATTAATAAAACATACTATTTTTTAAATTAAATTAACAAAAATATATCCAAAAAATTTATAATTAATAAAAACATAACCAAAAATGCATACCCTAATTTGTATATTTCATACTCTTATTCCAAAAGTTCATACATTTATTTCAAAAGTTTATACCCTAATTTATATATTTTCATACTCTTATTCCAAAAGTTCATATACTTATTTTAAAAGTTCATAACCTAATTCGTAAAGTTCATACCCCAATTTACAGAAGAGAAAATTAAGAATTGGACCATGAAAACAAAACTATTTAAGCATTGGTCCGGCTATAAAATTTATTTAAGGATTGGTCCATTATTTCTAAAACTAATTAAGAATTGGTCAATTACTCATTAAATATAAAATCTCTCTCAATTATATTTATTTCATTTATCACTCTCTCTCTAAAAAAAAAAAAAACCCCACATAAAACTACCACCACAACCTCTCATCCGCCGCCGCCTCCACCTCCGCCGCTGCCGCCTCCCCCTTTCGTCGTCTCCGGACGCTGTCTCCACCGCCATATGTCTTCTATCTCTCTCACTCTCTCTCTATATATATACATATATATGTATATGTATATGTATATGTATATATATATATATATATGTGTGTGTGTATGTATATATGTATATATCTATACAGCGTTGCTGGAGTAAACAAATGGAGTAAACAAATCCAACATATCTATACAGTCTGCAACAATGGAGTAAACAAATCCAACAGCGTTGCTGGAGTTTTGGAATCTTGAAATATTTTTCAGACTGTTTTTTAATTAAATTATTTTTCAGACTGTTTTTTAATTAATTTATTTTTCAGACTGTTTTTTTTTCAGACTGTTTTTTTCAGACTTTTTTTTTCAGACTGTTTTTTTCAGCCTGTTTTTTTCAGACTGTTTTTTTTCAGAGTGTTTTTTTCAGACTGTTTTTTTTTTTTTGCGTTTTTAGATTTTTGTTGATTTTAGATTTTTGTTTATTTTTTTGGTATTTTTTTTTGGTTTTTTGGGATTTTTTAAAAAAAAAAATCATGTTTTTTCGGGGTTTTGCCTCTTATTTTATTTTGGATTTTTTCATATTTTTTTATTTTTTCATTTTTTCATTTTTATTTTCTGGAATTTTTTTATTTTTTCTGATTTTTTATATTTTTATTGGTTATTTAGGGGAAATGGATCAATTCTTAATTAGTTTCAGTTTCATAGACCAATCCTTAAATACTTTTGTTTTCATGGTCCAATCCAAAATTTACCCTTCATACCCTTAATTCATGGAGTTTATACACTTATTTTTCAATCTTATACACTAATTAACAAATTCAACCCTTACCCGTCCTTCGATATTGAACTTTCATGTCGCCGTCGTGAGCCTCTCATTCGACGATCGTATCTCCGTCGGATCAATTTCGAATTTTCGACCATGCTATACACTCTCGCCGTCCACTCCGACGGATGCCTGCGTCTCAATCTCCACCGAATAGAGAGTGAGGAAGAGAGAAATATCGAGAAAAAAAAAAGAAGGAGGAGAGAGAGATCAGAAAAAGAGAGGAATGAGGAGAGATCGGAGAAAGAGATGAAGATGAAAAAAGAGAGATCGGAGAGAGAAATAAGGAGGAGCAGAGAGATCGGAGAGAGAGTGGGATGAGGAGAGAGAGGGTAAAGAGAGTGAAATGAGGAGAGAGAGAAAAAGAGATATGAGTAATGAATGATATTTTTTATTTTTTATTAATTATTAATTGAAGTTATGTTTGTGATAATGTAATTTTTGATGGTATATTTTGGTTAATATAATAGGTTTAATATGTGTTTACGTTAATTGCCCCTTTTTAATTTAGTATTTTACTTGATAGTCATTGTTAAATTTTTATGAAATTTTATATTAGCAATCTGTTATTTGTTTTAATTATTAATGCACAAATAAATGTCTAATATTATATTTCATAGATAGTATAGTGTGTAAAGTAAGACTTACACACGAAAGATTAGACTATCGGTTCTTATATAATACAGGTAAATTGTTTACAATTTTAGATCGAATTGGACAGACCATCGGTAGACTTGTAGTGCACGATTTGAGTAGCTCTATCGTGATTACAGAGAATGGAGTATTCGAACTTTATACGCTAGTACACTTTGATTGTATTAAACAGGACGATTAGATAAAATAATTATGTTTGTACTGATTAGATAAAATAATTAACGTCTTACGGTCGTCGAATTTGTTTAAACTTTTAATTCTGATTTTATTAATAACTGAACATGTACGATAAATGATTATCGTTTTTGATTCATAAAAAGAGTGTGATTATTTACGAGTTATAAACTCAGTGAGTTGGACGGTAACGTTTCGAGTATAGTGTTTATTAGTAAATGAAGGAATTCACGTCTCGGTATTGGGATTGGGATTGATGATACCCCTTTAATAAGTATTTTTATATCAAACATGTTGATTTATTAATCCGATACATTAATTAAGTTAAGTGATATTTATTAAGCAATACAATATGCTTACCAAATATAAAATCGGCAATGATCTAATTTAGTAAGTGGGTGGGTATGTGTTTAATTTTAGCTTGTGTATGTTTTAAATATAATGACATGCAACGAAATATTTTTTAGAAGATTCGTAAAAGATTCAAAATATATAAGAGAGATTTCAATTAGAGTTGTTTAATGGAATAAACTGTAATTTAATCAGATAAGAAATATCTCGTTCAAGTTCAATTCTGATTAGGCTAAGCTCTAATTTATTCAGTTTATCAGGTCCCTAACGTAGCCTTATATAAATATGTTTCGTATCACTATGAGAACATATATTTCATTCTATACGTTTTTAGTGAGAAAGAGACCATACTCTTTTGAGAAGCTAGTCGTTTTTCAAGTAATACGTTAAAAGACCCGATATTCTTTCAGAAAGATAAAATCAGCATCAGTGTAAGCTTTTAAACATATATGGTAAATTAGTAACCGTTTTAATAGTATCGTACACATATTTAATAAGCTTTTCTGTACATATTTCCGATGCATTTAAACTTTCATCTGTAATATATCAAATACTAGTAGTTATTAGTGAAGAATTTTGTGTCTTTTTCAGAAATGGAACAAAACATGGCTGTAAAAATATGAAGATATAAAACACGGCTTGATGTCTAATGAATTAATGAACAAATTAAAGTACATTATTTTACTTAAAATAGTAATACCAGGGAAAATTACACTTTGTTGCTATCTGTTTACACAAAATTTTGATCTATTAGAGTAGTAATGATTCAAATCTTGATTTAGTGTATTTATTTTACCAATTAAACTTGATTTAGTATAACCATGTTCAAACTCTTAATTTAGTATTCCGAGTTTAGCAAGTAAAAATTATTTTGTGTTCTGCCATCAACTTCAATTGGTATACTAGATCAAGTTTAATTAGTAAATCAAGAATTTATATCCTCGGTAGATATACTAAATTAAGTTTATTTGTCAGACTCGATACACTAAACCAAGATTTTAAAACATCGGTACACTAAAATCGGGATTTTGCGTAAACACATGACACTAAAGTTTAATTTTTAAGTAATAACATGGGTTGAGATTATTGTAAAATATAAATATGATAATAAATTTGAAGGATATTTAAAATTAAAAGGTAATGTAAATAAATTGTAAAAATAAATGTGCTTTACAGTTAAATCTCGATAAATTAATGTTCGATAAAGTAATAACCTCGCTAATATAATATTTTTTTCCGGTCCCAAGTTGGGCCAATGGAGTAAAGCAATATTCTCGTTAAATGCATTAAATAATAAAAAAAATAAATACTTAAGGGCCCAATAAAAATATAAAGTAATAATTATTAAATTTCATAAAGAAACGTATATAATGAAGACCAAAATCTTCAATCAATCAACAATATCATCACAATAATTATTTTCTTTTAAAATATATATCTATAGTTGATTGTTTTTTTTTTTTTCCCACCTAAATCAAAATGAATCTCATACTTGACTTTTTGTAAACCTTGTATAATTTTCAGAATATTTTGCTCGTGTTGGAGCAAGTAGTTGATTAAGCTGACTATTGATTAAAATGGCTCATTCGACGACACATTTGAGATAACGCTACTATCATCTGGTTCTGGATCATTTTGATTATCATTGTTTATTACCGATTGAATAATTTCTTCATCTGTAGGTGATTTCATAACTATATCATTCTCGTTAGGATAGTTTAAAATATGTTCAACATCTATAGTATTTCTATATCGTAAATTTGAAATGACATCATATAATTTTTGGATATTTTCATCTAATTCACCAACTTGCGGTTCGGGAACATTGTTTTTTTCTAATCGAATCTTGCAATGCTGAAAACAGTTTACAATTTTTGTTGTCTTTACATCAAAATTGCAAGCTATACTAGCTTGCAAATATTTTTCGCTAATAGTTGGATTATCATTCTTATACTCGCATATTGCACTCTTTATTTTATCGGTTAAAGTTGATTTTTTTTTACTCATTTTAAATGATGAGAATATATTGTAATAGAAAAATAAAAAATGTACTCACAATGTCCTCAAAACATCTACATTTTATAGGTCAAGAATAAATATTTTCATTTTCTATGTACATGAACTTAATTTTTAAATACATTAATTTTCACAAAAACTTTTAAGTTTTCCTATATTCAAATAATATTTGTAGTGTCTTTTGAATTTTTTTATCACATATACAATGTATATATGTCATATTGGAAAACTCTATTTAAAATAATAAATATTCATTTATCGATAAATTAATAATTTATTTATTTACGATAAATTAATAAACTCGCTAAATGAATAATTTTTTTCGGCCCCAAATGTATTACTTTAAAGACGTTTAACTGTACATGGAGTTTCCAATAATAAGAGCTTTCAAAACAAAGAATTTTGGTTTGACAAGTAAGTTTCCGAGAAAAGGATATTTCGTGTTCAAAAGAGATTTTCCTCACGCTAGTTACTCTCACGATCCATGAAAATTCAATGCATTAATGGAACCTCTAGTTATATATTGACATTGCAATAATTGATTTATTTTAATTTTGACTTAGCCTGTAATTATCACGGGGCACTGATCAGTTGTTTGAGTGGTCATTCTATGGTTTCTATTTGAGAAATTTGATTAAAAAGTCTTATAGAGTTATGTTAAATTCAAAAGGTTTGATATTTCGTCATAACCTATCAAGTGCAGCATCATTGACCCATATAAGGAGATGGTGTTGCACTTTAGGTTCATCTTAATTTTGGATGAAGAAATCAATTGTTTTGAAAGTTTTTCATTTCCCTAGAACGTTGATTGAATTGCATGGCCAACGAAAACAACTAAGAGCATCCAAAATATTTTTGATAATTTTTTCTTATTAAATATTGTCATATATGACTCATATATCATCAATTTAAAAATGCTAAACTGATATCCAACTTACCGCCTTTTTGCATTATTACTCAATCTAACCGTTTTTTTAAATTGTTATCAAAACTTTGTGTTTAATATAAAATAAAGGCACTCTTATCCAATCAAGCGTTATACACTAGAACCAAATTGGTAAAACTTGCTAAATCTTATTATTAGTTTGGTCATCTGTATCAAGAGTTGTCTATCAAATTATTAAAATATGAAAGTATATAGGGCAAGGGCGGATACAGTTAAGAGCTTGAGGGCACTTGCCCCCTCACAATTTTTACTTTATTAAATTACCAAAATGCCATTTGTGTATTTTAATAGTTACTTATTTATGATTTTTATATATAAACTTAATAGGAAAAAACAAACTATATATACTCTCTGTAGCTAATAGCACGTATACGGTTTCACGTGTCCGACACAAAATGATACGCACGTCATCACCATCATCACCATCGCAGGTATGAGGCTTCCATACGTCCATTAATATATATATAGAGAGAGAGAAATGATGATGGTGTATATATATAAATAAATATTAATACAGAGATGACTGTGAGAGAGATCGAGCTGCAAGGAGAGAGAACCAGACTGTTGTCGGAGCTCTGGCAGCGTCGATGGAGCTCTGGTCAAGTCATGGTGGCGTTGATGGGTGTTATTCTTGAGAGAGAAAGTGTTATGGGTTAATGTAGGGCTGAGTTCGGTCCGGTTCGATTCGGTTTTTAGCAAAACCGAAACCGATCATATTTTTCGGTTTCAGACTTTTTATTTTTTGGACCGAACCGGACCGGGTTTTTTCGGTTTTTTTCGGTATTTTTTCGGTCTTTTTCGGGGTTTTTCGGTTTCGGTCTTTTTTGGTTGGGTTTTATTGAAAACCGAAAAATTTCAGCTATCGGACGTCCGGTTTAGTTTTCTGGTTTTTCGCCAAGTCCTAGGTTAATGGTTCAAAACGGAATTTGGACAACTTTATATATTTAAATATTTAAGATAGTGGTACCAAATTCCAATTAAAAATCTTTGAAATTACCTCATCCCAATTAAAAGAAAAAGAAAAGTGGTACTAAAATTTAGTAAGAATTTTAAAGCGGCAGCGGTGTCCAATTAATTCAGTCAGAGCTCTGAGAAGCCCCCTTTAGAGAAGTCACATATCCAGGCTTCTAACTCTTTTCGTCACTTATAGCGCCAAGACTAAAAAAAAAAAGATTTTTGCGCTTTGTCAAATCCTTTCACGGAGAGATATGGGAAAATCAATTCCTAAAACATTGTTTTTCTTCTCTTTCTCCTTTTTATTCTCCCTCGTATATATAAACATAGATCATCATCAAAGGTCACCATCCTCAAGACAAATAATTTGGGTTGATGGATGATTGGTTTCATGTACAAAATAGTCCTAGAAGATAAATATATACATACACTATGGATTAGCAAAATCTTATATTTTCCAAACACAAACGTTTGGTTATGTTAATTGAAAAAACTTTTATTCCGATGTTCCGAGTGCTGTTACGATGTATCAGTTCTAACTGAATGTTTTCAGTTGTAACTGAAAGTTTCTGGAGAAGTTAATAATTAAAACGCTGAACACGAGACGTTTCAGCACGGAGTTCGACCAAGTCTACATTTTCGGAACCCTTGATTAGATTAGTGATATTGAGAAAAATTACAATTTTTGATTCAAAACTTACAATACTATGACTCTCTCACATTTATGCATATCTCGCATTGCTCCTAACTCTCAACTATCACTTTTATCAATGACATCGTACCATGACCTTTCTCGTTTTATATGTCTCTAATATACAACGGGTGTTTGATCTATATAATTAGAATATTTACATTGTAAACACACAAAATATCAAGGCTAATGGGCTTATATAACATTTACAAAAGATCCTATATTGATCAAATAGGAAAGATTTCCCAAATTTTCTTTGCCGATCTTCAAGATCTTGCCATCATAATCTTTTTCATTGTCTTCAAAATATTTGACTCGATGATAAAAATATTATCTTTCCTTCATTCTAAATAAACCTACAAATCACCATATTTGGTTAACATGATTTTGGACCTTCTAAGATATATTTGACCGAATCTTGATCTCCAGGTTTCTATCCTCCTGTTTCAGTTGCAACTGATATTGCAACTAACATATGCACTTGATCATATCTTGACAAAAACGGTACATAATACGGGTGTTTATACTGAGAGTTTGTTATGGATATTTCAAACTATTTTTACCAATATGATGACAAACAATATATCAATAAAATGTCGGATATAAGATCTAACATTAGTCCTTGAATATACATATTTAATTACATATACTATTGATTAGCAAAATCTTATATTTTTCAAACACCACAAATTGATTATGTTATCAGAATACAAACTACATGGTCATATTATCTTACATTTGCATCTGCCATTTATACGTATTAGTCGCTTGTTACCAGACTTAATACAAACTATATGGTCATATAATCTTACATTTGCATCTGCCATTTATACGTATTAGTCGCTTGTTACCAGACTTGGAACGTATATCATTCTATTATAATAAGCCAACACAAGAGAAATGAGGCTGCCCAATTTTGTCTGATTTTTTCAAAAATACCCTCACTATGTTTAATAATTATCAATATAGTTAATCTAATTAATTAACAAATTGTTCTCACTATATTTTTCTAATTACGGATGTAACCTAAATTAATTAACAATTCTGATAATTAGGAACATGTGAGTAACTTTTATTAGTTGAAATATAAGAGAGGGATCGTTAGTTATTGTATAACAAGGTTTATTTTCTTACTTTAAATTGGTAGATGGGAAGCAGTCAAAAGGTGCCAAAAATAAAAGCAACTTGGAACTATAAGTTACGAAAATCATTTATCAATTTGTGTGCCAAACAAGTCGCTAATAACAAAAATAAAGGAACTTTTATTGCAAAAGATGCTTAGAATAAAATTTGTGAAGAGTTTAATAGGATTATTACAAGATATTTTTTGATATTATTGTATACAATCAATTACTATCATAAAGTAAATATATTATAGTTGTTAGTATTAATTTGATTTGGTTATGTTAGTAAATAACAAAATGTTTAGCCACAATTTGTGGGATTAATTCCCATTCTTTATTCGTTAATTGGCTATATATACATGTATGATGATAGTGAATCAATACAACAAAATTATTCTTAATATTTCATACCTTATTACTCTTATCATGGTACCAAAACTAACCAAAAAAAATTAAATAACTGTCATCATAAAAAATGCTAGAGAACGACACAAGTGTTGTGTCGGCTTCTGAAAACACCACGAAAACAGAAACCCCACAACAAAAAAATCCAAACATTGATCGCAGATGTGTCTTTGCCATATTTTATATACCCTTCCGACCTTCCAAGAACACCCCTCGTTGAAGTTCCTCTTTCCGGGAACAATTACTTATCCTGAAAACGCTCCGTGAAGATGGTATTATTTGCGAAAAATAAACTGGGTTTTATTGACGGGTGCTTACCAATACCCGAAGATTCGGACATAGAACCATTATGGAAGAGAGTCTCGATAATGATAATATCGTGGATATTAAATAGCATATCAAACACGCTAGTACCAAGTCTTATAAATAGAACACCGACACAAATTCTTAAAAATAAATCTCCGTACGAGAAACATTTTGAAAAAGAATCTAATTACTCCTTCTTAGGTGTGTTTGGTTGTTTGTTTTATGCTCAAACCTCTCCCGTTAAAAGAGATAAATTTCAAGCCCAAGGAATCCCGTGTATTTTTCTAGGATATCTTCCCCGTCATCATGGTTACCGCTTACTAAGTATTGATAACAAAAAAAATTTCATTTCTCGAGATGTAACATTTGTAGAAGACAGTTTCCCTTTCCAAGATGAAAATTTTAGTAAAGTTAGAAATGAATAGAGCACTAGTACACTTTTGTTTTCACCAACTCCCTTAGAAGACCCATATCCTACCCAAACAACTTGCCCAGACATAGAAACTCATACTAAAAAAAATGCCATTATCGAAAACCCAACCATTACTCATATACGCACCGACTTACCTACCTCTGATAAACACCCTAGTACCACACCTCATCAGTCAAAACAACCTGTAACCGAAATAATTTCAACCCCCAATGCACAACCGAACATTGACCTAAGCCAGCCGATCCAACCCCAAACCCGCCAACAATCTTTGTGACCAACACGACACAAACAACCCCATCCCACCTAAACGATTATATTTGCCCCACTCTACCCACTCAGTCCTCCGCTGCATCATCGGCTCACAAATCGTCTTCTGGTACATCCCACCCATTGGCTAATTTTATTTCATATGATAATTTATCTTTACCACATTTTTCTTTCTTTACTGCTATTTCTCAAATCAAAGAACCCCACTCATTTAAACAAGTTATAAAAGATCCTGATTGGTGTGAAGCTATAAAAAAGAACTTGATGCCTTAGAAGAAAATAAGACTTGGTCCCTATCTATTCTCCCAAGTGGAAAAATACCCATCGGGTGTAAATGGATTTTTAAAACAAAACTTAAAGCAGATGCTACAATCGAAAGATATAAAACTCGTTTACTTGCTAAAGGTTATACGCATGTAGAAGGTCTAGATTATCATGAAACTTTTGCCCCAATTGCAAAACTGGTCACGGTAAGATGTGTTCTCACAGTTGTAGCTGCCAAAAATTGGCATATCCGCCGATTAGATGTCAATAACACATTTCTCCATGGGGACTTACATGAAGAAGTCTACATGTCACTTCCCCTGTGTTATGGGCGTGAGGGGGAGACTCGAGTTTGTCGTTTACAAAAATCACTTTACGGATTAAAACAATCTTCTAGAAACTAATATGCTAAATTATCTTTGGTTCTTATCTCAGCAGTTTTTCGTCAGTCACAAGCTGACAATTCACTTTTCACTCGCACACAAGGCACAAAATATATTGATGTACTTGTATATGTCGATGATTTGCTTGTAATAAGAAACGATTATGCTACCATCACCAAAGTCAAGTCATTTCTCTCTAACAAATTTCACCTCAAAGATCTTGGCAAACTAAAATATTTTCTTGGCATTGAAATAACTCGTTCCTCGCATGGCATTTTCATCAACCAACGCAGGTATATCTTAGACATTCTCGATGATGCCGGGCAACTTGGTTATAGACCATCCCCGACACCAATGGAGAAAAACTTAAAACTCACCAAGGACCTCGACAAGCCACTCTCCGACCCTGCTAGCTATCGTCGCCTAATTGGTCGACTTATTTATCTATCTATATCCCGACCAGATATCACATTCCCGGTTAATTTCCTTAGCCAATTCATGCATGTTCCAAGGATCCCACACTTCGAAGCTGCCACCCGCATTTTGAGATATTTAAAAGGTACGGTTACCCATGGGCTTTTCTTCTCAGCAAAAAGTGATCTTCGCCTCACAGGATACACCGACTCTGATTGGGCTAGTTGCCCGATGACTCGCAGGTCCACTACAAGTTATTTTGTAACACTAGGCAGTAGTCCCGTCTCTTGGCGAATAAAACAACAGAGTGTCGTATCTCGCTCCTCCGCGGAAGCTGGATACCGAGCAATGGCATCCACCACTTGTGAACTTACTTGGATTCGCACCCTACTCACGAATCTTTTTGTCCCTCACCCGGAATCTACAAATCTTTTTTGTGATAACCAAGCCACCATCCACATTGCGCACAATCCGGTTTTTCATGAAAGAACGAAACACATACAAATTGATTGTCACCTTGTTCGGGAAAAATTACATCGAGGCTTCCTCCAACTCCACCATGTTACTTCCGCAAATCAGCTAGCAGACATTTTCACCAAAGCTCTTGGTATCGAACAATTTCGAACATTGGTTTCCAAGCTAGGTGTTACGTCCCTTCACACTCCCGCTTGAGGGGGAGTATTACAAGATATGTTTGATATTATTGGATACAATCAATTACTACCATAAATGAAATATATTATAGGCGTTAGTATTAATTTGATTTGGTTATGTTAGGAAATAAGAAAATGTCTAGCCAAATTACTGGGATTAATTCCCATTCTTTATTTGCTAATTAGCTATATATACATGTATGATAACAGTGAATCAATACAACAAAAACATTCTTTTATTTTTAGTATTTCATACCTTATTTGTAACAACCCGGTCCCATGGACCGAACCGCCACGCCCGTATCAACAATATTGTCCGCTTTGGCACAACTTCCCAGGAGGGTCACCCATCCTGGTACTACTCCCAGTTAAGCACGCTTAACTGCGGAGTTCCGTCCTCGCTGTTGTGCCGCACGGTTTTAAAATGCCTTGTTTATAGAAAATGGATCTTTAAGCTCATATACCACACGAATACTCTCATATCTGGGCGATGTGAGACTAACGCACAACACCGCACCACAGAATTTCCTTCCTGAAAATCTGGGTCGTCACAATCACCCTCCCTTTAGGCACGACGTCCTCGTCGGGCACGTCGTCCTTCAGGGGCTCACACACACGTGCTAGTCCCCACATTTCCGGCCAGATAGAGGCTCTGATACCACCTGTAACGACCCGGTCCCATGGACCGAACCGCCACGCCCGTATCAACAATATTGTCCGTTTTGGCACAACTTCACAGGGGGGTCACCCATCCTGGTACTACTCCCAGTTAAGCACGCTTAACTGCGGAGTTCCGTCCTCGCTGTTGTGCCGCACGGTTTTAAAAGGCCTTGTTATAGGAAATGGATCTTTAAGCTCATATACCACACGAATACTCTCATATCTGGGCGATGTGGGACTGACGCACAACACCGCACCACAGAATTTCCTTCCTGGAAATCTGGGTCGTCACATTATTACTCTTATCAAGGATAGATGGGAAAGATTATGACAAAAAGTAGTTGAAAAATCATTGGGATAGTACCAAATTGGATTGGAAGATATGGTATAAACTAAAAGACTTCGAAACTTGATTTGGATGGCTACCCGATAAAAATACCATAAACGGAGATGATGACTGGTGGAAGGATTATGTGAAGGTACATAAATTATTAGTCATTTTCCGTAATGTAAATAAATCACTATGTCTATTTGCTAATGTTTATCATGATTTTGCTCATTGCAGAAATCTCCAGAGGCAAATAAATTCCGCTTTAGAGGGATTGAGTTTGCAGATGAGCTCACTAATTTATTTATAAAAGTGATGGTGACGGGAAAGGAGCATGGCACCATCAGAAGGGTTGTTGCCAAATGATAACACTGGAGCATGTAAGGGTGTCAAAAATAGTGGAAATGAACCGTTTGTCGATCTGGATTCTGATTCTCAAAATTCTGATTATATTTTCGATTTAAACGACGACAATGGAACATTTGAAAAGGATACTCAACCACGTCAGCATAAACCAAAAGACGACTCAATTCCTCCACCAGAGCCTTGTAAAAAGTTTTTCCCGGTACGTACAGCAATGATTAATAAACTTGGTCGAATCGGAGATATGTGCGAGAAAATGATCAATTGAAGGTCTGGCCGTCCGAAGGCACCGATCACTGTTAAATAATGCATTAATATTCTATACGAAATGGAGGAAGAAGTGCCAAAAGATGGCGATCTATATTTGTTTGCTTGTCACCAATTTCTCAAACAAGAGCATAGAGATATGTTTAAGGCCTTGAAACCTCCGATTCACCTACGATGAATTAAAAAACAAGAAGAGAAGAAAAACATCTAAGTTGCAGATTGAACTGGTTTTTACTTTTTTACCTTTGATATGTTAAGATTGATTCAAGTTTTATTTTGTCGTTGCAGCTTGAACTGGCTTTTATTTTATTTAGCATGATAAAAACAAATAAGTTGTTCTATGTTTTTTTTCTCTTTTGATGGGAAATAATATTTATGTTATCCTCAATTATTTTATTTTAGTCTAGTCTTGTTTACAAAAAAGTTTGATCTTTATTACAGAATTTTGTATGGATCTTGTTGAAGAAACTTATACGGATGAAGAACACGAAGAGTTAATAGTGCTTTCCTTAGCAAAGAGCAACCTTTATAATTGTCAGGAATTACTACAAAAAACATGTGTTGTGTTGTAGGATATTATTGGGCCTTACTTTATTTGGCCTATCTTGGCCTTTCCTATCATATGTAACCCTACACTCTATTATATAAAAAGGATAAAAAGGGTCAGAGGTCTCTTAATATATCTCTCTACAATCATATTAATGAATAAACACTTCGTATCTATACATATCTCTATATATATCTATAACGAGCTAATATGTCACACAACACATTATCGGCACTTTGCTCGCGGAGAATAGAATATACGCTCGCGGATATTGGAGATTTTTGGTAAACGCACGGATATTAGGTATTTATAAACTTTGAGGTTTATCCGGGTTTGTAGGGTTTTGCTATATCGACATTCACCAACATACCGTGCGTAAGATACCGAATTAAAAACTTAATTTATTCCATATATGTGATCGCACGTATTATTTTATGGATAACTAAAACATGATAAATATCCCGTATTATATAATCCATGTGTATTAAATTTTGTTACTTGTATGGATAACTATATATGATCGTAACAAAATAACCCAAATTGCATGTATTTGTTGAAGAAAAAAAACTATGCGTGATAGATTTTTTTTACTGTCTAACATGATCAATCTGTGCATAAAAACCAACTTATATGTAATATGTATAGTGTACTGTAAAATTGTATTTTTATACAAACAAAATCAGTAAAAGACATAATCGGGTTGTAAATCGGAAATCATATAATTGTAAAACATGTATTAATCTGTGGGATTAAAACTGTAAAAAAATTGAAAACAGTATGACTGTTTTGTAATTCGCTGAAACTATTGACTGTGCATGTTAATTACTAAAGGACTAAACTGAAACTTGTCTGAAATTATGGACTGAATCTGTAATAATGTTATAAATAGATATATAATTTGCTGAAATTACACGGATAGTCCCTGTAATATATTACATGTATAAAAACAGTATATATGTGTTATAAAAGTCAATATTCGGTATAAATATATATATATATATGAAAAAGACAAGTGAATAAAAAAAATTGCATGTTAATTGAATAAATTGATATGTTTCCATGTAAATTTAATAACTTAAAAAAATTTACCATTTATAGAATTAATTGGTAATTAAAAATATATTGTTTGCTTGCATGTTAAAATTATCATATATGGAAATTGGGTGTATATTGTAAATTGGTAAATAAAATATATTACGTACATGAATGATTTAGTTACCATGTATAGAACTTACACATATAGCAATATAATAATAAAATATTGACTAAATCTTGCTAGTGTAAATTGGTAATTACTAATAAATTCTAGATTGATGATAATCTTGATTAATTTGATTTTATTATTAGGAAATATATATTGCAATATATATGCTAATCATGCAAACAAATACAATCTAAAATATTAGTTAATCATGTACTAATTTATTTATTGCCATGTACACATATGTATAATATGGTAATTTACGAAATCATATATATTCACATTTAAGTTGGAAAAATTATGAATCTTCTCTAAATAGGCTCACTTATTTGGATACGATGTATAGGAAAGATATAGGCGGAAGTCGATATCCTAATGAGGTCGGGTTTTAAGTGGCATTCGTGCCCTCCACCCTCACCGTCTTTCATGGTCGTTTTTCAAGTAGAGCTACCGAAAGGGGTTGACTAAATAATAATTTTCTCGAGTGTGTTTATATAGTGATGTATGTTTCGCCGAATTGGTGTCTCTGTATCGACCTGTCGTTCGATCAATGAGAACCTATTCACATTAAAAGCAAAACTATTTTTCGAACCTGTCGTTTCGAAATAAAGTTTATGCTTGTGCAAACCATAATATATAAAATAGTCGATTTATATGATAAATAATCCAGAACTCCCAACACATGTTGGATGCCATCTATGATGAGAAAAATCGTAAAACATACTTGCGAAATGACTGTTTAAACATTGATTTTAATCTGTCATCACATGTTACTCACCCTGATGTGTGAAAATGTGATGCCAAATTTATTTTTTTGGATGCCATCTTTGATGAGTAAAACACGAGTTTGTTGTTACCCTCAAGATGAATGCTAAGGCGTTGATTTTATTCCGCCACCACATTTGAGACGTGATGACGTCTATGGTGAACAAATGTCTGAAATTGACATATTGGAGCAATACTTCACCAAAATACTAGCTTGGAAATTGTATTCCATAAGTAGTATCGTGAATTTATATTCACCATGTTCCTTTATCGCCCATCTGTTATTGGATAAGAAAATTACCCCGGTGAGTAGTTTTAATCTTATTGGGACAATAGCGAATTGTTTGCCTGATATTAATGCTCTTTGTGTACATTTTTTTTCCACGAATCGAGAACCGAGACAAGTGTTATTTGTCTCAAACTGTCGTGATCCCGATGAATCGCCTAGCCAAGCGAGATTTTAGACAATCGTCAAAATCGAAAACCTGTGGCTCCAAGACAGTAATTGAAAGGAATAATTTGGCCCATTGTCACAAAGCAAGAGATAATGCTCAATGAGACAACTCTATGCTATAAAGACAAGGGTCATGCACGGTTACTCGTTAAATAGTTCACAACTATTATAAAGGTGGAAAAACCGATGCTAATGTGGTTAAAGTTAATTGAAAAGAAACTCTTGAGACCCCCGATTTTGTGGCTCAAATGTGTTTGATACCTTTCTTTATTGATTTTGATAAATCATTGAGCCATTTTTTCGCTCATCTGGATTATGTTTTTCCATTTGGATTATGATTTTTCCATTTGGACATACTTTTGGATTGTGGTTTGCCTGTTTACGAAATTTCTCGAAATAATTTAAAGTGCTTTGAGCAAATTTCTTTGACAAATGTGACCAAACTTTAAATAATGAAATTTTAGGCAATACTTGTGGTGTAGTTGGTTTTCTGGAAATAGTGGGTAACAGTGTACCACATAATTTCACCAACTACTTGCCTAAAATAGTACTCAGTGACAGCGATTCTGGACATGTCGTTCCAATCAAAATCTTTGGTAAAACCAAATTGATTTGTCAAATATGAGGTCTTATACTCATGTAGGTCATGCCGTACCTTGTTGAGTTATAAAATATTCGAGAAAACCAGTGTTATCTGGTAATAGCTCATGAAAGAATTAAAATTTCTTTACATAGCCTCCATTCAATACGACCAAAAGCGTATTTTAGAGGAGTTGAAATGTCTTTCAATTGGTTGCTACCACATTCCTTAAAGCATTTAAAGTTACTTTATCATTTCGCCTGTCATCGAAATGATAAATGATTTAGATGCTAAGACATGATTGTCTATACTATCATTCGCCTGTCGTCGATTGATCAAAGCATTTTGATATTGTGGCATTGACTGGATGAGATATTCCCGGGTCAAAAGACGATGCTTGATTTATAATCGCATCGCATTTGGATTCTCTCTGAGAATATATTTCGCGATTAATCCAAAATTCATGCCATTAATGCTCACTTTGAAAGACTAGTATGTGTAAAGATCACGAAATGAACTCGTAGAATTCTTGTAAAGAATTGAAGGAGTTATTGTGGACTTATCCAACCATAAGACGGACCATAAATATTAATGGTTATGGTTGATATATCGACAATAAGGTCATATGATTATTGTTGTCCACAGAAATGTAGCATTTCCCAAACTTTTGAGCCCTATCATTAAGTTGATGGCTCATGATCCGGATTATCCTGAAAAGTCTAGTCGACTTGATAATTCCGAAGAGTAACAATCGAAATTTAGATTTGAATTACTTGAGTTTGGAAATTGAAATTGAACATCCTGTCGATTATGTTCAGACCCAAATGGACTCACGGAAAGTTTGATGATGCGACTGCAAATGATTGCACGCATTTCTTGGTCTTGCGCACCAATGATTTATATTTTCATGTGTGGTTATGCTATTTTGCTGCATTGGTCCGTCATAAGGCCCATATACACTCAAACACCATATGCGTACCAGCTGGTTACTGGTTATGAGCCAGAAGTCTCATATTAATGCGTTTTTAGAGTGATTAATTAATATTTTGATTGAGCCGCTATAGCGTTCAAAATATGGACCTCTGAAGGGGACATAAGTCGATTATGAATCTCCTGCCTATCATTTGATAGAGTAACCTTGGCAAGCGATCTCTTTACCGCATGATATGCGAAAGTGACATCGCTAAGACTGTTCTCCCCGTCGTTAGGGGGAGATTTGCACGTTACGGTTGATAAGGAACGACGTGAAATAACGTGACATAACCCACTCAATCTTAGCTTGATCCCCAAAACTGAACTTAGTGATAAGTAAGTGCATAGACTCCCTCAAGTCTAACTAAATGCCGAACGCATTTAATGACTTTATGAGATGTCACGAGATCATTTATACCTGCTGCAAAATGCTTGCAAGGATAGACGTCCCTGTCAGACGTCATGTTCCTGTCGTAACATGTTGCTTTGGCCGAACCCGCCAAGCAAAGTACGCTGTCATCGGCCGTCAGTCTGTCGTCCTTCCCAAGATATGAGGAAGTTGACCGGTTCTTAATTCGTTCAGCCCTAGAGGTGGTGAATTGAAACTCGTTTGTCGCACGAGATTATAAAGGATCAAGGAGATGTGTGATTTCCTCCTCATCCTAAGAATCTCGAAATATCTGTCGATCATGATATCTTAGACGATATTGAAGCGAAACGAGACTGTCATTGATTACTTGTTAATATATTCAGTGACGACTGATAATATGAGCAAATTATGACAGAGAACCATGTACCGTTGCCTGAAGTCAACGTAGAATAGACTGGACTAATGGAAACTTGCAATCCAAGTAGACTCCTTAGCGAAAGTGTGCTCGGACCTGTAGCTCCAACACCACCAATGTTAAACGAGTTCGTTTATTTGGTTATTCGTAAGGAAGAATGATGAGAATAATGAGATTGTAGAATGCTCGCCTAGTAGCACAAGGCTTCTCTCACACCTTGGAATTGATTACGAGATGCTTTATTTCCTCGTAATGGACGTTATAACGGTCCTCTACTTTATCAGTTTAGTAGTTTCCGGAAAACTAATTATACAACATGTGATTGTGGTCACGATCTTATCTCTGTGGGGATTTAGACTAGAGATGTAGATGAAGGTCCATGTGTGACTTCATAATGCTTGAATCAAGTAGTTACTGACCACGGAACACGATCTCAATTAAATGAGACATTCACTATATTGATTAATATAATCCGAGCGGATGTGGTATACCCTCCTAAGTGAATACTTGATTAGCTTGGGATACTTGAACAAGTATTATGCCCTTGCGTGTTTTATTACGCGATCTATTTTTTGGATTTTTCTTCGAGATGAAGGATCTTGGGAAGACACGGTAGTGACTCGGCCCGATGATAGAGTCCCGTAAAGATTAAATCTAAGTCCATGATTCAGAAGTCGTCAGATTCTCCCATGATCGTTCGATCACTAGACATTGATATAGACACAGTCCGTCCCTGATGAGACGATGAAGAGATATTGAACCATGATATTCATATCTAAGTACAATAAACGCATCATTGTACTTGGTCTAATGTGCTAGGACGAACATCTCGTCTGCTGTGAATGGTATAGCTCGACTCAGCATCGCGCTAACACGCTGCCATCGAAATGGCATAAAAGACATTTTTCCATTACCTTAAGGTAACTGTGGATGAAGGCTTGTCTTATCCCATTTTGCGTCATCGAGTGTACCTACCCCCTTCGGTACTCGAATTAACGCAACCCTTTTTCGGTTATACCGATGCTGGTTACTTATCAGACCCTCATAAGGGATATTCCTAACATGTTATGTCTTTGCCATTAGGAATAAGGCGATATCTTGGAGGTCTTGGAATGACTCCAAACGAATCACTCTGATCTATTCGTGCTCTATGAGACGACTAGAGAGTGTGTGACGACCCAGATTTCCAGGAAGGAAATTCTGTGGTGCGGTATTGTGCGTCAGTCCCACATCGTCCAGATATGAGAGTACTCGTGTGGTATATGAGCTTAAAGATCCATTTACTATCAAAAAGGCCTTTTAAAGCCGTGCGGCACAATAGCGAGGACGGAACTCCACAGTTAAGCGTGCTTAGCTTGGAGTAGTACCAGGATGGGTGATCCCTCTGGGAAGTTGTGCCAAAGCGGACAATATTGTTGATACGGGTGTGGCGGTTTGGTCCGTGGGGTCGGGTCATTACAGATGGTATCAGAGCCTCTATCTGGCCGGAAATGTGTGGACTAGCACGTGTGTGTGGATCACTGAAGGACGACGTGCCCGACGAGGACGTCGTGCCTAAAGGGGGGGTGATTGTGACGACCCAGATTTCCAGAAAGGAAATTCTGTAGTGCGGTATTGTGCGTCAGTCCCACATCGCCCAGATATGAGAGTACTCGTGTGGTATATGAGCTTAAAGATCCATTTACTATTAACAAGGCCTTTTAAAGCTGTGCGCCACAATAGCGAGAACGGAACTCCACAGTTAAGCGTGCTTAGCTTGGAGTAGTACCAGGATGGGTGATCCCCCTGGGAAGTTGTGCCAAAGCGGACAATATTGTTGATACGGGTGTGGCGGTTCGGTCCGTGGGGCCGGGTCGTTACAGAGTGTATATGGCTTCGAGGTAGTATTAGCCATATTTGAATTGCATATGCTCTGTCTTACGATCCAGATAAAACACTTGTCATAGAAGACAACTTGTTGTTATCGATCAAGAGAGACATGACTACATTATGCTATTTAGCATTTCTCGCCGAAATTAATCTTCACATATGAAGTTTAAGAGCATCCAGTTGAATGCTCGTTCTATTCCACGTTAGATTTTCTTGCATCCAGTCGTGTGCAAGTAAATGAAGCATCCAGTCGAATGCCCGTACTCTTTCTTGAAATATGAAATCCTTGCACCCCGTCGTGTGCAAGTGAGGGAGAGCATCCAGGTGAATGCTTATTGCACTAATTACTACTTAGTCGAAATCCTCGCACCCTGTCGTGTGCAAGTTAGGGGGAGTATCCAGTCGCATGCTCGTGTACTCTTTTTGTCCTTAGACCAAGGTTTTTTCCCACTGGGTTTTCCTTGGCAAGGTTTTTAGCGAAACACGTTCCCATCATTCCTCACTTAAGATTGCCGAAATTAGGAGTAGTATCCTGTTGTATACTTCTTACCACTGTGTACTCTTTTGTCCTTCGACTAGAGGTTTTTCCCACTGGGTTTACTCTAGCAAGATTTTGATGATGCACCTGTTTTGTGGTTGATCCCCTACTACTACTACCACTGTTGCACTCTTTTTCCTTCGATCAGAGATTTTTTCATTGAGTTTGCTCTGCCAAGGTTTTGATGAGGCACACTGTTTTGTGGTTAGTTAATTACATAGAATTTCGGCCTATATCATTCGGCTACACAGTTTCTCCTAGGTACCAGTTTTGTCCCACACTGGATTTTCCGTCCCTAAGGTTTTTATGTGTTTAGCACTGCGAATGAACTCGACTCACATCGACAGCATGAAGACAAAGAAATCAAGACGTCCAAATGGGGGGTGTTGTAGGATATTATTGGCCATCTTGGGCCTTACTCTATTGGGCCTATCTTGGTATTTGCTAGCATATGTAACCCTACCCTCTATTATATAAAGAGGGTCAGGGGTCTCTTGATATATATCTCTCTACAATCATATTAATAAATAAACATTTCGTCTGTTATTTCTCATAGCTCTCTCTATAACTATACATATCTCTATATATATCTATAACGAGCTAATATGTCACACAACATGTTGAAAATTCCTCGCATGCGTCAACACATGATAGATATATTAGAATGTCATGAAATATTTCATATGGAAAACATGTATTTCTTCGACTCGCACGTGAAATGAGAGAAGGGAAATTACTGCAAAATAGTCGTAAGGTAACTGTAAGAACCCGAATTTTCGTAGAAAATATCGTGGTAAAGAGAAGTGAGATATCCCACATCGCATAGATATGTAGTATATATATGGTATATAAGGTAGGAGTATCTTCCTTATCACCAAGGTCTTTTAAAACCGTGCGATTCGAGAAGCGATGACGAAATCGGGTCAAAACGGATAGTATTGGTGGTAGTAAGCAAATGGTCGCGGTCTGATCGGAGAATCAGGTCGTTCAATAAAAAAAACATGAATTTTTTTTTTAAAAAATACAATCATCAGAAGTCAAAAGATATAGCTAATAGAAACTTAGTATACGTAATACGACTTACAAAGTCTTCAACACAACGTTGATCAATCTATGCCTCACCTCTTTTCTTACTCCTTTTATGAAATCTTTCAAAAAAAATACGAGAACTATGGTTGCACTTGGTCCTCTTTAGCCTAATTCTCATGTGAAAAATTAGGTCATTAGACAAGTAAAATAATAATACTTAATCAAATGTAGAAAAAGTTTTAGAAAAAAAAAATGCATTACTCGCTCATGTTACGAAGTTAAACGTAAAGAGTGATTGGGCATTACAAACCTTCTACTGAAAGAAAAAATATGCAACTGTAATGTAGAAAATTGTTTTTGTGATGTTATCATTTTCAAGATAGTGCACTATGTAGTTCAATAAAAAAACATGAAAATAATTTTTAAAAAAAATACTATCATCAGAAGTCAAAAGATATAGCTAATAGAAACTGAGGTAATACGACTTACAAAGTCTTCTTCACAACGTTGATCAATCTATGCGCCATCTCTTTTCTTACTCCTTTTATGAAATCTTTCAAAAAAAATACGAGAACTATGGTTGCAGTTGGTCCTCTTTAGCCTAATTCTCATGTGAAAAGTTAGGTCATTAGACAAGTAAAATGATAATACTTAATCAAATGTAGAAAAAGTTTTAGAAAAAAAAATGCGTTACTGGCTAATGTTACGAAGTTAAACGAAAAGAGTGATTGGACATTACAAACCTTCTACTGAAAGAAAAAATATGCAACTGTAATGTAGAAAAATATTTTTGAAGAAAAAAAAAAAGAATACTCACTAATATTAGCTGAAGATAATAGTTATTGGGCATTATAAATCTAGACCAGTATGGTTTATAGTTGGTGATAGTTAATTCCAGCCACGGTTTGTAATTTCCATTATCGTGAACAACATCTGCATTATTTTTTGGGTCAGATTAAAAGTCGGGTTGTAACCGAACCTAAGCACATGTCAGTTTTTTTTTACTGACCCCCAAAAAATGACCTACCTTTCTCTCAACATAAACAATGATGCTTATTTGCTCAGCAGCAGCAACCAAACAATCCCTAAACCAGTGTCTTTAAAAGATTCACAATAGCAACCCCGTTTATTTTATCTTAAATTATTAATTACTAACAAAACATGTCACATCTTAAAATACGCAACCAATCAAAATCATGCTCTCGCTTATTTCTTTATTTCCTTCTTAATTTTTCTAATTTAAGGCCTAAATTCTAATATAGGTGAATGCGAACTGCAGAACATAACAAAGGGTATACACCTAAAATATATAATGAACTGCACTCATTGCGGCAACAAGAAAATATCTGATGTTTAAGCTAATCATGTAAGATATCCTTGATTATCAAAGAGATGAACCACTTTGGCCAATTACAATGCAGTCATGGCCGGCTAAAGTGACTTAGGACGGTCGATACTAGTAAATACTAGTAAATAGTAATTCTATACATAATATAACAGGAGTACACATAATATGAATTAAACGAAAAAATCGATTAGAATTACAATAACTATTTCCTACCAGATTAACATATTGGTTATTGAATCGAATAACAAAAATCCATCAGTGATTGCCACAACAACGTATTTAATCATTCTTATGTAAAGACATGGAAACCATCACACAATAAAGGTCCAAAACAAAAACGCACGTAGTTCGTCGTTCGATTAACCAAACATGAGAAATATACAAAAACTATCCCGACATCGTTATCGTCATGCAAATATGAGAAACATGCTATTCCTCAAAATATAACTGCTGAATAATTTTAGCGCAATAATTTAACAGGTTGTTAGCACAACCAGAATGAATTCACAAAACTTATTGGAAAAAAAAATGGATTCGCGAAAAAAAAAACACCAAAATATTTCAAAACTATTTACATCTGAATGGTAATCACTATTTCACAAAGTGAATCAAATAAAAAAAGATATCAGGCCTGTATATATTAATGCTAATCGAGTAAAACTAATAAATAAGTAAAAAATAAAAGTTATATTTTACCTTCAATTAAAACTCCAAAGTTCATGACCCAGTATAGAGTGAGACAGTAGTTAATTATACCGATGAACCGTAGCCGGTCCAGAGAAAGATGGTGATGTTTTTGGGAGGTTATTGTGAGATAAAAGAGTATTATTAACTGTAAGATATAGATTATCGTGATAGATGACTGGGAATATGTGGGAAATTCTTTTCCTTATCCCGCCCGATTTCAACCAATTTATCTAAATTTTAGATTGATACGTAAAAGTATGTTTTAAGATATACTTTATTTAAATATTCTCCATATTAACCTTCAGTCATTCACAACGTGCATAAAAAAATGTACCGAGTATTTTAAATGTTGGAACGTTTTGTTACGTATATGTATGTAATTAATAAATAAAATGGTCAGCTTTACCATCCAATTCTTTAAGTAAAGAATTGGGGCCTCTAAAATGAAGGGTCTTATGTTTTTTGTATATGTAAAATTACATAAATATCCCCTTATAATATTTTATGGTTAAAAGGATATATATCTTCTTTACAACAAGCAACATATTGGTATATATTCACAAATTTAAAGTTTGAGATCCAAAATATAAATGGCTTAGTTTACTTATATTTAAGGGCTTTAATTATTTTTATCGTGTTATTCATTTAATTATTATATGAGTTCACTTTAACAATGTTTTCTTTTTTCAGTTTGCTTTAGCAAATAGTTTTGAGTTTACAACAATAGATTTCATAAGCAAGCTTGCAATTGCTTTTAGCAATCTCATAAGTATATTCTGTTATCTTGTCTTATATTAATTAAATGTCAACTAGAATGAATTTTGGTCGATTTTAATGTAGCTTTTCTTTTTATTGTTATTTATTTTGTTTACAAATACATTGATAAACTAATGGCAAGGAAAAACCTCGGTAAGCAAAAACAAAAAAACGAAAATAACTTACAAAACCTCAAGCTTGTTATAGATTGGTTGGTAAAAATTTAAATTAGATTGGTGAATTTGTTTATTTTAAATCTTAACATAAAAGAATGTATAAATTTGTGATACTTTATAAGGCCGCATTTTAAGATTCATTTTGTGCCTGCAAAATGGTGGAGACGACACTGAAAATGATAAAGCCAGATGTATTATGATTGCTCCATGCCTCTATCATACATTAAGAGAATTAGAGAAATAGATGGTTTAAAACACCACTTTTATCTATTTTAAATGAAAAAATTTTAACTTTTACAAAAATTGGTCATACTAGTAGATTTTTTAAAGTACATCTATTTTAAATGAGATTTTTCAAAATGGATATTTTAGAGTTTAAATTTATTTATTTTTCCAGATTACCAAATAAATGAGTCATATATATTGTCTATTGATTTTGATATCACATCCAAATTACATTTTATGGATAGAATATAGTTTTTATTAAACTATTGTATTTTTTATATATTTATTTTGTAGTAAAGAAACAAACTGTATTGCATCAAACCGTCCAAACTATATTTACAACTTTTGAACATGGTAAACTACATATTAGTCTCCCATGCCTAAATAGAAAACGAAGAACAATCTATTCCTCACCAAATGCTGCAGCAAAACGAAATAAAGAAAACTGAAGTTCACAACAAGATGATGATATTAAATTTGTTAAAACGACCTTGAGATTGTAGCAGCTTATCCTTCCAACATCCATCCTTGCATAACATCATAAGTGATTCGTCTTTGTACTAGGATTATCTACTCTTTTATACTAGTAGAACTTTGAGCCTTAGACCATGAAATGAGACATATAGCCTTAAAACTCAAAATCTTCAACTTCACAAACCAAATCTGCCGCATATTTGTATATAGACCCAACTTTCAGGGTTTCTAAAGGCAGCATCAATGATATCTTGAACTGGTACAAATTTCCATGTCGGGATGATACGAGCTAGCATTGTCAATGCCTTTATCACTATTGGCTTCGGTCGTATCTCATCTGCTATTTTGCACATTGGGGCGATCAAAACAGCGCCGTCCCAAAACTCCGGCTTCAATCTGTGTTACCGAAGATCCACTGCCCCTCCCATTAATTATTACTCTTATCTTCTTCGTATTTCCCTTTTTCTCCTCCTTGTGTGGCCCAGTCATCTGCGTTCCATAGGCTCGAGTAGATTCTCATCAGCTGGTTCTTTGGGAAAGATACACCTATTTCTTTGTTGTTATTGAATACCCGAATTGGACTGTTGTCCACCAAGAAAATTTGACTATCTCTCACTCATTGATTGGCACAGCACCTAAAATAGGGTCCTCGTCGTCCTAGATTAGTGTCAGTACCATCGTTTTTCGAAGAAGATGAATCTTGTGCTTCCATTGCTTCATGTGCTGCTATCTCTTTTGCCTTTTTTGCTCTTTCCAACACCTCCTCTTGGAAGTCCTGGACTTGTTTCTGCTGCTCAGCTTGCAACCTCCCAACTGTACTTAAAAACTCCCCAACTGCCGACTCAACACGCTCATTAACAGCTTCTGCTAAAGCCGTTCCCAAGTAAAGTGCATCTAAAACACTTTTGCTATCACTCTCACTCAAGTATCAAATTGGCCATATTCTTCGCCTTTTGTGTCCCGTTTTCAGTGATCTCAGAAATTGTCCCATTCTCAACCTCTTCTTCTCTTATCCTCTCCTGCCAGCTTAATCCTTTTTTTTGTAATAACATTGTAGAGAATCAACATCCCATTCTCCTCGTTAGCAGCAGAAACGCTCTCCCTCATCATGTGGAATAAAAGCTGAATAGTAGCTATAACTTTCAAATTCATTGACACCCTCTTCAACAGTTGAGAGACTCACAAGAAGCTGCAATATAATATCAGCGCCACTGAAGGTGAAAGCTCCACCCTCTTCCAAATTGAGCACCTTCACAACCCCATCCTCTACAAGCATCGCATACCTTATTTTACCATCCTAAATCTTGGTAGATCAGTCAAATCAAAAATGTGAGCACCATAAACCGTCATCGGTAACTCTATCAAGTTAAGATAAGTATTAGTATGCTTATTTGAACTCATTTTTCCTAATCTGTCCGCCACACTGTTTTTCCCCTTATAAATGTGAGTCAAACTATTGCAAATTAAATTTATTAGAACACAAGTGTCATATATTGGTATAAGATATAAGAGATTTTGTTTTAACATTTCACAAATTATTCACCAATAAAGAGTCAGTTTCAATGTCAACATTATATATATCTAAAGAATAACAAATTTGAAGCTCAAAGTATATTGCACTTAACTCAGCATAAGTATTACTTTTAAATCTTAAATGAGAGCAAAAGGCAAAAATAATATTACTTTTATAATCGCACAAAACACCTCCACTCCCAACTTGACCAGGGTTAGCAAAATAAGAACATCATTTAAAATAGAATTATTAAACGTATGTATTAATTGAAGTGGTTTAAGTACCCATCTTGGCTATTTTATGTATAATTTTTTTTCAAATGTTTTATTGTTTGGTGTTTGTAATAAAAATTACTAGATTCAAATTTTATATTCCAAATAATTTGCAAAACATGTATTTATGTAATCTGTATTTAAATAATCTGCTGGAAAGTGATTTTGTATTTTAAATATCAGTATTTTAGATAATCTATTGTAGTAAATGCCTAAAAATAGAATATGTAAAATAAATAAAATGAGTAATTTGATCATGTAAAATAGATAACCAGTTTAAATAAACTGTTGTGAATGCTTTAAAACATATTTTATGATTTGTTACTTAATTAAGGTTATTTTTAAAAACCAGGTCTAAAGATAACCTTTAAGACGGTAATTACTAAAGCGTGTCTAAATTTTAGATTTTAATACTGTTGAACGTTGATTCTTCAAATCGATTATTTTGATGATAACAATATTTGTAAAACATGATAAAAGCTCGTTTTGCGTACTAATCATTTATCTAGCGTGTCAAAGGGTCAAAATGATAGAATACGCAAATACGAAGTCAACGGATCAAGCGGAACGTCAATCGGAATTAAATCAAACAAGTTACAAGCTTTCGAAGTTGGTCGAGAAAACCGAAACATTCCCAGAATTAAAAACGATTGATCTATAAGCAAAAACGATCGATCATATTCAGTGCAAATTTCTTCCAGAGAGCACAACGTAAAAACGACCGATCGTCAAGAGGAAACGACCGATCGTTTTCAGTTTAAATTCTTCCAGAGAACTCAGATAAAAAACGACCGATCGTTTTACAGAAACGACCGATCGTTTCTGTAGATTTTCAAATTCCATCTTTTAAGCTCTTCCTGAAAATTGGGCGAACAACTGCGAAAACAGCATTGAATGAACTCAACAACCAGCAACGGTCTGAAATTAAATGCTGAAACTTTTCTCCCTACAAAAGGCTCCCAATCCCTTTGAAGAAGATCATCCAAGTATTCAAAACTTATAAGCAAATCTTACAAAGCAATTCTCCAAGCTTATACTACAAAATTCTCACTTGTATTATTCTATATTCTCGAGAGTTTTATTCTTGTAATTCTATAAACTTCGAGATATTATTTAGTGAGTGATCAAATTTGTAAAAAGAGTAATTTTATAAACTCATTTGTGAGCGAGTGAATTGGGTAGAGGTTTTTAAGCAAGTGTAGCTTAAAAGCTCTAGGTCATTTATTCGGGATACTCATATAGTGAGGGGGAGCGTAATCGGTTGATTAAGCTCGTTAAGGTGTAACCTTGAAACGAAGATTTTAGTGAAACACTCGGTAGTGAAAATACCGAGGAGAGGACGTAGGCGCGTTTTGCCGAACCTCTATAAATCTTGCGTTATTTCTTTCCCTTAACTTTTACTTTTCGTATTTATTTATTGCTTGCTTAGATTAATTTAGCGATAATTTGTTAACGAAAGAGTTTAGGTTATAAAAACCTCTAATTAACTTGGTAAATAACCCATAGATTTCATTCCGCGAAAAACATACGTAAACCTTATTCACCCCCCCTCTAAGGTTTAGACCTCTACGGACCAACAATTGGTATCAGAGCTTAGCTATTCTATTCATAAAAATCTAACGATTTTATAGTTTAAAGATCCACTATGTCTTCATACGCCGACTCTAAATCCATAACTAGGCCACCATTCTTTGACGGTACTAACTATCCCTATTGGAGAGACCTTATGAAAAATTTCCTTTGTGGTTTTGAAATAGACCAATGGATAAGTATTAGTAAAGGCTATAGAACGCCTAGGAGAAATGGCGAAGATAAACTTGTAGAGGAACTAGACACCGATGAACGCCTCGCATTTTTCCTAAATTGTAGGGCTATGACTTCTATCACTTGTGCGCTCTCGCCTAGTGAATATGATAAGATTTCCGGTTGTGACACCGCTAAGCAAATGTGGGATAAGCTAGCTATTATGCACGAAGGAACTAGTCAAGTTAAGGACTCTAAAATTAGCATGCTTATTCATGATTATGAATTATTTAAAGTCGATGATGACGAGTCTATTGCTTCTATGTACACTCGTTTTACTAAGATTACTAATGATCTTAAAAGACTTGAAAAGGTATACTCTAGCAAGGAGATGGTGACGAAAATCCTTCGAAGTCTTCCAAGGAAGTGGGAATCGAAAGTGACGGCCATACAAGAGGCCAAGGACATGAACACTCTCTCTCTCGACAACCTCATTGGATCCCTAAGCACTCATGAACTCGACATGACGACTCGAAAGCATGAGGATGACTCGAAAAAGAAGAAAGGCATTGCCTTCAAATGCACAACAAATGATGATAGCGAAAATGATTCATCTAGTGAGGATGATGAGATGGCTCTCTTTGCCAAACGCTACAACAAATTCCTAAGTTGGAAAAAGAAGGGTGGACAACGATTTCGGAAAAAGGAATATAAGGAAGAGACTTCCGAAAAGTCTAGCAAAAAGGACGAAATCATTTGCTACAAATGTCACAAACCCGGCCATATGCAAAACGAGTGTCCCTTGAAGAAAAAGGACAAGTTCGTAAAGAAAAAGGAAAACAAGAAGGCATTCTTGGCCGCATGGGGGAGCGATGATGATAGCTCCGATAGCGACAATGAAGAAGTCGCAAATCTATGTCTCATGGCTAGAGACGATGATACCGAGGATGTAAGCTATCACTCCTCTAACTCCTCTATTTCTAGTGATGATTGTCTTGATATTAATGATGTGTTAGAGTCTTTAGAAAAAGCTAGAGGTAAGAACAAATCTTTTAGAAAATTGCTAATTACTCTACAAGACGAACTTGAAAATTTAGCTATGAAAAATGACTCACTCACAACTAAAAATGCCGAACTCACCCTAGAAAATGATAAGTTAGTTAATAACCTTAAGTCATGTAAACTTAAGGCGGATAGCGCCGAACTTACTCTCTCTAAGTTCACTAAAGGTAGTAAAATGCTAAGTACTATATTAGCTTCTCAACAAGGCGCGTATGATAAAACCGGTGTAGGTTACAACCCACTCTTAACAGCTAAGCATAAAAACCTATTCACCAAACAAACGGCTAAAAATGAAAGTAGACAACCAAATCACTCTCATAAAAACAACTCGTATAAAAAGAACTTAGTTTATAATCGCTTTGTTAAACCTATATCGCATGTTAAATGTATTACTTGCAACCGTAGTGATCACTATGAAGATTACATATATTGCCCTAATAGGTATAAGGTTAATAGAAATGATTTGGTTTGGATTCCAAAGGGTCGAGACTCTAACCCTCAAGGACCCAAAAATGGATTAGGGTACCAATGATCGTTTTGTCTTGTAGGTATGCTTGAGGTCAAAAATCAACGAGGACAAGTGGTTCTTGGATAGTGGATGCTCAAGACATATGACGGGAGACAAAACAAAATTCACCACTCTTGCACCTAAAGACGGAGGTTTTGTGACCTTCGGGGATAATAGCAAGGGCAAAATTATCGGTATTGGTAGTATCTCTAAACCATCTAATGTTGTTATCGATAATGTATTGCTTGTGGATGGTCTTAAACACAACTTGCTAAGTATAAGTCAACTTTGCGATTTGGGTCACAAAGTCATTTTTGAAAAATCTCATTGCATCATTCATTGTATTTCAAATAATAAAACTATTCTCATGGGTCAAAGACAAAATAATGTCTATATGATTGATTTGAATAGTTCGGTGGAAATGAAGTTAAGTGTCTTGTTACTATCAACGACAATGGTTGGTTGTGGCATAGACGACTTGGTCATGCAAGTCTTGATTTACTTGCTAAACTTTCTAGTAAAGATTTGGTAATAGGTTTACCAAAAGCTCCTTATATAAAGGACAAACTTTGTCACGCTTGCCAATTAGGCAAACAAACAAAGATTTCTTTTAAGTCTAAAAATATTATTTCTACTACTCGTTGTTTGGAGCTCATTCATATGGACTTAGTTGGCCCCTCCCGGACACTTAGTCTTGGCTGGCGTGCATATGCCTTCGTCATGGTTGACGATTTTAGTCGCTTTACTTGGGTGTTGTTTTTAACTCATAAGCATGAAGCATTTAGAGAATTCTCTATTATTTGCAAAAAGCTCCAAACACGAAAGGGTTATATGATCAAAAGCATCCGAACCGACCATGGTAAGGAATTTGAGAATACTCCATTTCAAACTTATTGTGATGAAAATGGTATTGATCATAATTTTTCGGCTCCTCGTACGCCCCAACAAAATGGGGTAGTAGAGAGAAAGAATAGAACCTTAGAGGAAATGGCACGGACCATGCTTTGCGAAAATAATTTGCCAAAGTATTTTTGGGCCGAAGCCGTAAATTCCGCTTGTTATATTTTAAATAGAGCCTTAATTAGGCCCATATTAAAAAAGACACCTTACGAATTATGGAATGAGCGAAAGCCCAATATTTCTCATTTACGTGCATTTGGTTGTAAATGCTATGTTCATAATAATGGTAAGGATAATCTAGGGAAATTCGATGCTAAGTCCGACGAAGGAATTTTCGTTGGATATGCTATATCGAGTAAAGCCTATCGTATTTTTAATAAAAGAACTTTATTGGTGGAAGAGTCGGTACATGTCTCGTTTGATGAGAATTTGCCGACGATTGATAAGCCTTTAATTGTTCATAATATTAATGATGATATTTTTCATAGAGCATCTTCTTCGAAGCATGTTTCATCTAGCTTAGAGTCAACGCCTAGCATAGAGGTTGAACCCGTTGATGAAGAAGTCACTATAGAGAGACTTCAAAAGGACTTAGAATCTAGCGTACATATTCATGAGGATTTGCCTCAAGAATGGCGTTTTGCCAATCACCATCCGCAAGATTTAATTTTGGGTAACCCGGGAGAAAGAGTGCATACACGTTCATCATTAAGAAATATAGTTAATCATTTTGCATTCTTGTCTCAATTAGAGCCCAAGAACATTCATGAAGCGGAACTCGATGAGAGTTGGGTATTAGCTATGCATGACGAATTAAATCAATTCGAACGTAGCAACGTATGGACATTAGTACCTAGACCGCGTGAGAAAACCATTATAGGTACGAAATGGATATTTCGTAATAAGATGGATGAATCCGGGGTAGTCATTAGAAATAAGGCTAGACTAGTAGCTCAAGGGTATAACCAAGAAGAAGGCATCGATTTCGATGAAACTTACGCACCCGTAGCTAGACTAGAAGCCATTAGAATGTTGCTTGCTTATGCTTCTTTTAAACGTTTTAAATTGTTTCAAATGGATGTTAAAAGTGCCTTTTTGAATGGCTTTATAAATGAGGAAGTTTATGTAAAACAACCACCCGGCTTTGAAAATCACGCATTTCCCGATCATGTTTACAAACTTCGTAAAGCACTTTATGGTTTAAAACAAGCACCCCGGGCGTGGTATGAAAGACTTAGTAAATTTTTGATCAAAAAGGGTTTTTCTCGTGGTACTTTAGATACTACTCTTTTTATTAAAAATGATGGAAAAGACATGCTTTTAATTCAAATATATGTTGATGATATTATTTTCGGTGCTACTAATGCTCGCATGTGCGAGGAGTTTTCTAAGTGTATGCAAGGTGAATTCGAGATGAGCATGATGGGTGAACTCACCTACTTCCTTGGGTTGCAAATCAAACAAACAAAGGACGGAATTTTCGTCAATCAAGCGGAACGTCAATCGGAATTAAATCGAACAAGTTACAAGCTTTCGAAGTTGGTCGAGAAAACCGAAACATGCCCATAATTAAAAACGATTGATCTATAAGCAAAAACGATCGATCATATTCAGTGCAAATTTCTTCCAGAGAGCACAACGTAAAAACGACCGATCGTCAAGAGGAAACGACCGATCGTTTTCAGTTTAAATTCTTCCAGAGAACTCAGATCAAAAACGACCGATCGTTTTACAGAAACGACCGATCGTTTCTATAGATTTTCAAATTCCAGCTTTTAAGCTCTTCCTGAAAATTGGGCGAACAACTGCGAAAACAGCATTGAATGAACTCAACAACCAGCAACGGTCTGAAATTAAATGCTGAAACTTTTCTCCCTACAAAAGGCTCCCAATCCCTTTGAAGAAGATCATCCAAGTATTCAAAACTTATAAGCAAATCTTACAAAGCAATTCTCCAAGCTTATACTACAAAATTCTCACTTGTATTATTCTATATTCTCGAGAGTTTTATTCTTGTAATTCTATAAACTTCGAGATATTATTTAGTGAGTGATCAAATTTGTAAAAAGAGTAATTTTATAAACTCATTTGTGAGCGAGTGAATTGGGTAGAGGCTTTTAAGCAAGTGTAGCTTAAAAGCTCTAGGTCATTTATTCGGGATACTCATATAGTGAGGGGGAGCGTAATCGGTTGATTAAGCTCGTTAAGGTGTAACCTTGAAACGAAGATTTTAGTGAAACACTCGGTAGTGAAAATACCGAGGAGAGGACGTAGGCGCGTTTTGCCGAACCTCTATAAATCTTGCGTTATTTCTTTCCCTTAACTTTTACTTTTCGTATTTATTTATTGCTTGCTTAGATTAATTTAGCGATAATTTGTTAACGAAAGAGTTTAGGTTATAAAAACCTCTAATTAACTTGGTAAATAACCCATAGATTTCATTCCGCGAAAAACATACGTAAACCTTATTCACCCCCCTCTAAGGTTTAGACCCCTACGGACCAACAAATACAGTAATATTAAATCGGTTCTAAAGATATTTTTTAAGACGGTTTTATTACCGTCTCATAAATAACCGTCTCAAAAACCTATATTTATAGTAGTGGCCACTACATTTCTCCATTTATGTTTCTTCATGAGATGTATGAGTAAAATAACTATCATGAATTCAGGGTCATCATTTTTCCGTGCTCGTTTTTGCGATCGTAAAATCACATCATTTGCAATCAGCGTAACATCTGACTCATTACTATTCATGCTAATATGCTCTTAATCGGAGTCATCAACTACTATTGAGTCAATTCTAACTATCTTGTCTTGTTGTAGTGCAATAACATCAATATGAGTGAAGAATCATACGAGAAATTAAATAAAAAAAGTAGAAATTAAACAAAAAAATGTAAGCGATAAAGAAACCAATGAGGTATCTTGATAGTGAGAGATTAAACATAAATTTTTAGTTTGTATAACAATAAGTTAGAGGTTGTGGTGATTCTTGATGATGTATTGTTGGTCATCAATAATTAACTAGCATAGTTTGAGTTTTTTTAGTTTGATTCGGTTCAGTTTATGAACATCTCTCACTTCATGCACTATAATTTTTTTCTAAACCCTAAACCCCTAAACACTAATCCCGAAACGAAATAATGATGGGTGAGTTCAATTTAAATATGATAATAAATTTATCTTCCAAGGACAACAAAGTGTTTGTTGTTATAGGTAATATATTAACAACAATATCTTGACATGTTGCAGATGTCAACTATTCACAACATACATTTTTATTGTTGCACATTGTTTATAATTTGCCAACAAAGATGTTATTTTGTTATTAAAATTAAATAAATCAGCAACGAAAAATACGTTGTTGCCAGATGTTACGTATTTAACAACAAACCACAAATATGTTGCCATAAGTTAACTAATTAACAATGAATGAATAATTTGTTGCTCAAGTTTGTTGTTAAATATGCAATTTTTAAAGTCAATGTTGTTAACTAGGGGTGGACAAAAAAACCGCAAACTCAACCCGTAACCCAATTTGTACTGATTGGGACAGACATGTTGAGTGTCCAAAAAAAGTCAACACTTCCCGTCCCAATCCGTTATATATTTTACGGGTTGGGTTAGGGTTAATGTTACTAAACCGCGGGTTAATCCGTCATAACCCGTTACAACCCGCTATATATATAAAAAATAAATATATATATATTTATATATACATTGTGTGTATTTAAAAATAACAAACCTTCCGGTATTATTACAGTTTAGTTTTCTTATTTGTTGTGAATGTTAAAAACGTATTATAAATGGTTTTAATTTTTATTTCTCTTTTAAACATACAATTTATTTTAAAATTTAGGCTGATTGTACAAACTATGAAAAATAAATGATCAAAATAAAAATTTAAGAATAAACCCGCCCCAATCCGTAAATTTTTTTGCAGGTTGGATTAGTTTGGGTTGAGGTTTTAATTATAACGGGTTGAGTTTGGTTGAGATTTAAATTTTACGAATCCGCCCCAATCCGCCCCGCAATTTATTTTACGGATTGAGTTAAGATTGAGTACAATACGCCTCAATCCGTCCCGTGTCCACCCCTATTGTTAACATAATTGTTATCTTTAACAAAAAAGTTAATAATGTTAACAGATGACATGTCAATTTGGTTGAACAACTCTTACATTAAATAATACATTAAAGCAAAAATAATACATTCTCCCTTTTTTTTTTATTTACAATATTATTATTGCTTTTTGTAAATCAATTCTTTATTATAAGAAGAGTATACAAATTAGTATATGAACTTTTGAAATAAGGGTATGAAAATATACAAATTAAGTTATAAACTTTTAAAATAAGGGTATGAACTTTTTGAATAAGGGTATGAAATATACAAATTAGGGTATAAACTTTTGAGTATTTTTTTGTTAATTATAAATTTTTGGATATGTTTTTATTAATTTAGTTTTAAAAGTAATATGCTTTATTAATTCATCTTTAATCTAATGGTTGTAAATTATTTAGTCATGTCCTAGCTAGTTTAATATGAATAATTTAGTAGTCCGTACTAGTCCTCCAGGTATCCCTTCCCAATAGCAATTGCGATTGTTTTTTTATAAACTTTTGAAATAAGAGTATGAAAATATACAAATTAAATTATGAACTTTTAAAATAAGGGTATGAACTTTTTGAATAAGGGTATGAAATATACAAATTAGGATATGAACTTTTGAGTATATTTTTGTTAATTATAAATTTTTGGATATGTTTTTATTAATTTAGTTTTAAAAGTAGTATGCTTTATTAATTTATCCTTAATCTAATGGTCCTAAATTATTTAGTCATGTCGTAGCTAGTTTAAAATGAATAATTTAGTAGTCCGTACTAGTCCTCCAGGTATCCCTTCCCAATAGCAATTGCGATTGTTTTTTTAGAAAATGAAATACAGGAAAAACATTATCACGAACCCTGCACTAAAATTAAGTATGTGTCAATCATTTAAAAAAAACCAATAAATATTAATGAACCTAAACTAACAACACTATCATTAATTCAAAATACAAACTAAAAACATGTGATTGGTTGGCACATGACCAACGTTAAATAGTGCACTGGGTTGTTTGATTTATTAATCTCATGATTTATTTTGGAACAAAAGAGAGCTACGATTAAGACTCTTTTATGGTTGTATTTTGTATTTTCGTTGTTTTTGAAAAAAGACACGTGATGAATTTTGTGATGGTTCAGAACAAGTTCTGGTTGTATTTTGGTCATATATTTTGGATGATGAAGACTTTAATGAAAATTGTTAATTTTTTTAGAATTTATATTTGTTGTTACCGTGGTTTGTTTTACGAGAATTTTGTGTTATTAGAATGTGCTTTAGCTGTGGTTTTGCTGAATGTGTGAATGTTATCTGAAAATTTTGTAGTGTTATAGGCAAGGTTGTGTGTTATTAAAATGGGTGATTTGACTTAATGAGTGACTTACTATTGTAATTGAGCTTACCATTTCAGAATTTGTTTTTCCTAGAATGTGTTGTTATCATAACTTTTGTTATGGGCTTGTTGTATGATCGGAAACATTATCATCTGGTCTTAATTTGTTCAGAATTTTGCTCAGAAAGTAAGTAGAATATAAATAAAGTGATACACAACATCAATTTTTCATTCATAGCAACATCCACACTTATACAAACAGAGAACACTACTGTTCAACAAGAACACTACAGTTCAACAAGAACATCAAGCACAAACACAGTTATCAAACACAAACATAAAACACTACACTTAAAATTAAAACTCCAATTAATACAAAACCACACTTGAAGCTTGCATACTTTAATTGTTCCACACTTATTTTTTTCCCAAAACACAAACAAACAGTCACATATTCCCGACAACAAGCCCTTCTCATCGTTGTTAATATCAATCTTTGACAAAGTACACAGGACGATTAGGATAGTAACCGAAACCACCAACTTTTTAACTTGCATTTTGTTCATTTTTCAACATTTAATGAGAGTTTTTTTCCTAATCGTTTTTGCAACCCATGCACATATGTGCCTTCTTCTGTGTCACTAGTGTGCTTATTTCTATCTCCATACCATTAGTTCATTGCAATTAATTCTATTAAGCAGACCTCGTATCATGTCTACGCATCTTGAACAAGATGGGTCAATACATTGCCGGTATGAGCATCGATTAGAGTGGTATTTTGCATACAACTTTCCTGACTTTTGAGTTGTCCATGATGTCTGAATCATGGTCTTTTGGTTTCATAAGCCATACATGCCCATATGATTGAGAGGAAAAAAAACGTGACAAAGAACGCACGAAATAAGTAGGCGTGATATTATGGGGGAAAATGGCAAAAAATAGTTTAACTTGCTCTCCAATATTGAGGGTAATTTTGTAAACTCACGGTATAAGTAGGTCACAGCCTCACGTGCGCCTTTTCCATCTATTTAGTTGACAGTGATGCACTAAATCAAAGTTTTTGTTAAGTTTGGTACACTAAATCAGCATTTTTAAAATCTGGTATACTAAATCAGTAGTTTTGAAAACACAAACCATTAAAGTGAAACTTGCCCATCAAATGTCTTTTGATACGTTTTATTTAAATGTATCGAGATGAAACTGTCAAAAGCAACCTCATCACTCACCAATCTGAGTTAATAACATATACTTCAGGATCGTATCAAAGATGAAAATTTGTTTTAAAGAAGTCCAAATTCCATAAGGGTGTTGAAACCTTACTAAATACCACAAATTGACATGCGAGTGTTTCCAAGCGTCATTGTTGCTGGTTTTCACGATACCTAGCATCAGTTTGGGGAAACAGATTAATATCGTATTCTTGCCCCCTTGTGGTGAATTACAGGATTGACTGGACGTAAACAGTCCAAATGGTCTTTGAGGAGCTTACCATGATTACTCCTCTGCGACCTATGGCTATAGTTTGTGTTAGAATGGTTTATTAAAATACATGATTTATTGTCGGTTTTGATATTTATTTATTAACAATGAATATTTTATTTGATAATAAATGTGAGCAATGGTGTACATATTATTTATGTGTACATATGTCTTTATTTTATATAGTAAGTGATTTGGTGTGTAGAGTGCGGCTTACACACAAAAGATTAAATCATTGTTTCTTACGGAATATATATTTTATCGTTAACAACTTTAGATAGAGTGGACAACCATCGGTATAGTTGTAGCACAGAGTTTTAGTAGGTCTGTTTTGGCTACAGGGATCGGTTGAGTTCCGACTCTTTGTGCTAGTATACTTAGAGTATATTGAACATGATAAATTGTTATTATTTTATGGTACGAATTATTATGATTACTCAACTGTTAATTCTTAGATTATTTTCGATACACATATTTATAATGTATACTGCTTTGATTTGGAATGAGTGGTCAACAAACCTTTAATTGTCAGTAATTTATTTACTTTGTAGATATCTGTAATCTTAACGTGTAGAGAAAATTAAATATTTAATAATGTGCTTTCAAATATTATTTGAGAAGTATTTAGAGTCAATTATATTCTCTAGTGAAAATAAATATAATTTACCGATAGAATATCCTAAAATTGGTAAAGAATTAATTAGATAATATTATATTAATCTGATTAATAAGATTATATAATATTTATTAATTAAGTTGAGTAGAATTAGAGTTCTAATTGAGGTATAAGCCTATCACTTGGTCCATGTTATAGCCTCGTTATCAGATTTTATAGTTAGAGTTTTCTAACAGTTTGAGAGTTCACATCTCTTATGGAGCAATACGTATAACAGCAATACAACAAAATTTCTGTATCGTTTTTATATAATCCATATACACTATAATCATGATCGAATGTCAGTTTTTCCGCTGAAAAATCTAACGTGTTTCCAACAGTTTGGGCAATGCTCCCGTTGTGCTGGGTTTCGTCCTAAACCTGACATATACTATGTTGGCCAACCACCATTAGTTGGGTTTTGGTTCGAGATTTGTTCATGTAAATGAGAGAAACAAGCTCTAAGTTTACTTAACTCGTGATTCAAATGAGGGTTATTTTATTGAACTTGATCTAGAATAGCACGCATTATTAAATCATTAAAACAAAAAAGATAAAACAACGAGTTGATTAAAGAATGAAAACTAAATCTATATAAGCTTCCAATGATATGGTCCGATTAAGAAGTATTCAAAGAAAACAGTGGGATCAAATAAAACATTAAAAAGAAGTATGGTGAGTTTCCAAATAATTCACCCAAAGTATTTACTTAGTACTTATTTCATATCAAAATATCACATTATAAGTCAGGTTTATTATTATTTTTGTCAAAATATATTCATTTTTTTCTTCCATGTTCCTGGGGGCCCTAAATGAGCTTCTTCGCAAGCTCATCATCTCCCCAATCTGGTACCAATCTCTCTTCTATTATATTTCTCTTTTACTTATATAATATTTTAATTTTTCTGATATCAATTATAAAATTCTCGTTAGACATACTAAGTATATTTTCGAGATTGAGTTTTCATCTCTCTTTTTTTCTTTTCTTTTTTTTGTACTTTTAGCTTCTGGGTATTTCGAAACTGGTATTAATTAGAATTGTGACCTCAGTCTTATTGTTTGTGTGTGTAATTTATTATATATTCTGTTTGGAAATTAAAGATGTAATCTTGGTTAATAAAAAATAGGTTAGATTTGGTTGTGGTGGTAGAATTCTCTAATTTAGGATTTTGGGTGTTCTCAAAAGGGCCAAAACTTTCTCTCTATGTATAAGTTTTTTTTCCATGTGGGATTTCTATAGTGTACGAGTTTGGTTGTTTTTTCTCGAAGTTTCGTGTTTGTGATATATTATAACTAGTTAGCAGTGTGATTTATTTAGTTGAAAATAGTCTGTACTTTGAGCCTCTGTAAATTAAGAATTTTTACTTACCTAAAAAACAGGTTAGAAGTTTGAGAAACAATAGTATAAACTGAGTACTGCTACGTTCACTTTTCTTACACTTCTCCATACACTACTTATGAGAGAACAAGTGTAAGAAGGGTGAAAATATCTTTATGTAAACCCGGTCGACTATCTTTTAGGGTGTGCCAACCAATCAGATATTTTAGTTTTTATTTTTGATCAATTCAAGGGTAGTTATCTTTGGATTCACCAATATGTGTTGGGTAACTTGGCTGGCACACCCTAAAATATCGTGGACTTGGTTCATGATAGTGTTACTCTAAAAGTTGTTCATTTTTTCTGATGTTTCTATCTAGATGAAGCTTTTAATTTCTGGAGTATTCGTTAGTAGTTGGGTGATCTACAATTTTTATGTAAACATATTCTTTAGTCTAATTGTGGATTTTGATTGGTGTCTTTTTGTGTAAGTTTCAGTGTCTTGCTGAAGAGGTATACATCTCTGAGTATATAAAAAACGCCCTTACCAAGACTCTTGAGTTGGGGAGTTATTATTGGGTTGTGACGAGATGTACAACCCAGTTTCTGCCATTAATGTACGAGGTGGAATCCCAACCGATAATGTTGATTCTGTTGTTACATTAGACCAAGTCCCACGTTGGATCGATGGGGATCAGAGGTTCTTAAATGAAAATGAAGAAGGTACAAATTCAAATCTATATTTTCCAGACCCTTTAGCTTCTACTTATGGGGAAGAAAATAGCGCAAATGGTGTTGTGTCGAGGTTTCCAATAGATCAACAAGTTAACTCGAAGATTTATCTTTGGAGGGGTAACCCGTGGAATCTCGAGGTCGATGCTGTCGTTAATTCCACTAATGAGGTAGTAATTAAGACCTTCATTAAAATTTATATTTGAAATCCGCTTTTATGGGCTTGAGGTCAACCCATCTAGCCCACTTGTTTCGATGTATTTTTGTGAAATATGTTACCTAAAAACTCCTTTTGCGAGCTTATTTTTGGCACGATGCTAGTCCAGTTGATGGTTTCATTCTTGGGAGTCCAATTATTATTTAGCTCAAATTTGATTTAGAATTTGATTAACTAATGCTTGCTTAGGCCTGTTAAAGTTCCTGCTCCGTTAGATGTATGGAGTAAAATTAATTATTATATGACTTAGCTAGTTACAAAATTTAACGCGTGTCAAAAGACAGAGAGTACTCATTTTTGGATCCCATGGAGGATGTTTGACAATACCAGGAAGGATACCTGTAGTTACTATCTAAAACAGTTTGTAACTACCGGAAATATGATGAAAAATATCACCATATTTGCATGAATTTAGTACTTAAAACTATCTTTTGTAAAATTGTTCATTTACTTACGTTTTCCAGTTATTTGCAGCTTCGAGTCTAGTTTTAAATATATTTATTGCTAACACAAGACGGTGTATGGATAATGTATAAACTCCATGAAAGAAAGATTAGTGATTCTTATAAATTACATCATCAAATTGTCCTGAATATAAAGACCGAGTCACAAATGATTATGTTATGCGTAAAAGAGCGGCGATCGTGCCCTCTTTTCATTGAATCAGATAATTGTACTATCTTATCGACTAAAAAGGCTATTTAAAAAAATATACGATACGAAAAGAAGACATGAGTTAATAGATGCTCTAAAGTTAAAATTATTTTTTTTTTTCAAAAAGGTATAGGGATAATATAGAATATTTTTCATTGATAAAAGAGGGCATGCTTCCACGTGGACTCGAACGAAGAGGCTAACACTTCTTTTTAAGACCATAATGTCTAAAAGTTTCACCATATGCCTGTTAATCATGTCAAACTTGCAGAGTATAATTTGATTAGAATTTTCATAAAGTCTCACTGAATAGTATGTAAACTTTTATATTCATGTGCTTGATAGAATGTTGACGAAGCACACAGCAGCCCTGGGTTACATGATGCAGCTGGACCTGATCTTGCAGAAGAATGTGCATCACTTGTAAGCTTTTTGCCCCTTTTGATTTCTATTTCTGACAAAAGTTTATGAAAAATGTGATTTTGCTTAATTGCATTTATTTGGGGAATCAATAACTCTGCGGCAAAATCTTGGTGACAACTTTTTCTTTTCTATAAGTATTTGTTTACACAGGACTTCGTTAGGTCAAATGCCGTAGGTTGTAGAAGTGAGCTTCATAGATTTGACTATTAAAGTATATCTATAAGACTATAACGCGAGATTGAATGCTTTCTCTCGTGTCAGGGAGGTTGTCGTACAGGAATGGCAAAAGTTACCAATGCATATGATCTCCCTGCGAGGTGACTATTTTTTTTCTCCTTAAGATGTCCTTTTAAGAAAAAAATAATTATTTACCTTATCAGCTCCATATCTTTATATCAGTTTCCTTTCCATTATATAATCGGATTTAACCTGGTATTATATTGTTTTCACCTTTTTTAAGGCGGATTATACATACAGTTGGTCCAAAGTATTCTTTAAAGTATCATACTGCTGCAGAGAATGCTTTGAGTCATTGTTATCGGTCTTGCCTTGAAGTTCTTATTGATAATGGACTCCAAAGGTTGTTTCTTTTCCTTGATTGTATTATTTGTGTTTCTGCACCTACTTTGTAGACGAGAAAATAATATAAATATCTACTGATGCAGTATTGCTATGGGATGTATATACGTAGAATCGAAGAACTATCCTCGTGAACCTGCCGCTCACGTGGCTATAAGTAAGATATTTACCTGTGTTGCTAACAGTTTTTGACATTCTAGTTACTATCATACTGGAATTTGTTTTTCTCCTGCTCATTGAACACAATTTTTTGTGTGTGTTCATCAATGTTGATGGGTAATTTCCTATTTCCAGTATATATTTTGCAAGTGGCCCTTTCTTAAGAAGTTAGATTTTAAAATTATATGACCTTTTAATCATTTACATTTAATTTAGGAACTGTACGGAGGTTTCTTGAGAAACAGAAGGATAATATTACTGCTGTTGTCTTTTGTACCACAACAACAACTGACACAGAGATCTATAAACGGTATGCTGTTCTTTATATGTCATTACAAACAGGAATAATAAAACTACTGTGGATCATTTCCTTTTTTGAAATTGATTATAGCATTTAACCTATATTCTAAAAATTGAACTACAGATTGCTTCCTCTCTACTTTCCCCGTGATAAACATGAAGAGGAAGTGGCTATATCAAAACTTCCTGTAGATGTTGGTGATGAAAATGGCGAGACTATCATACATGAACGTAAAATCAGAATAAAGCCTTTACCCAATGTGAAAAAGGATGTCGCCAACTCTCTTCAAACTTCCATGGATCTGACTGTTAGCACTGTTGGGTTAGCCAGACGGTAGGTGAATTTATGGGTTAATCACAGTTTTGTATAGTAGTGTATTTCCTGATTTCGATTTCATAAAGTAACCTACAAAAATTAGTGACTAGTAACGTGACAATTCTTGGGGACTCAGTACGCTTCGCGTACCAAATGGAAAAGTAAATTGTAGGATGCAGTAGTAAGTGACTAAAAACCCAAATATTATGTTCATTATTCTATTATCATTTTTTTCCGATTTTGTATTCTATCCAAATTATCCTATTTTAGTCTCAAACATTAGTTTCTTATTTCTATTTAGTGTACACAAGCGAATAAATGATAGGTAAAGTTACTAGCTACAGTAATTGCTTACTTTTATAGGTCGATTTACAAAATTTAAATATGATAATTCATTGGTGTACTAATTGTAATATTTTGCGTTGACTCATTGCTTTAGTATAATTACATTTCGAGAGAGAAAGGAAATAAATACTAATAGATATATATCTCTATTTTATTTTCTGGACAGAAACTCATCATATTTGGATTCCTACCTGGATCCTGCTTTCATGTCTTTAATTAAGGATCCAGATCAAAGGCGAAGAGAACAATGGGAAAAAACAGCTCAAGCACGTAGTGGGTTTAATTGCGGAAAAATACTAGGGTTTGGCGACCTCGGAGGACCTCCATTATCAGCTGCTGAAGAATACTCTCTTCATTCTAGATATCTTGCTAAAGCCAATTCTGTTAACATTTATGAAATTTCGGAAATGAAAATCGTGTAAGAGAAGCTCATGTTGAATTTTCTGTTACACTATTTCTATAGATCATAGAAGCTTTGGTCCAAAGTTATCCTCACAAGCACCATAAGTGAAATCACGTAGTGGGTTAAAAAGTTCTTACGTTTTGCTGAAAAGATTGAAAAGCTCCAATCTTAAGTTTTCTTATATGCTCTCAAAAGTGAATCTGGTGCTCCAAAGCATCAGAAACTTGAGCGTTGTTATTTTTCAAAACATATAAGCTGAATTATAATATGTTTGGTTACAAATGAAATCACGATATCATAAATCTTCCTTAAGATCATTGTCAATTCCAATTCTTGGTTAAGTTTCAATGTCAAACCCTGGAGACCTTCCTCCAGGATTTGTTTTTCTATTGAGTCAGATCTGTTTAAAAATTCATCTCATCATTTTGTATCTGACTAATTTTATTTGTAGCTATTAAGTTTTCAAGTAAATGGATATAAATTATGCAATGTCGTGTTAAATCTGTAGATATTTTTGGAAATATATAAATAAAATTATGCAAAATTTGGCCTTCCTACACGTTTATGAGTACACATTTATTAGATCTCTACAAAAACAATTTAGGTGTGCTTTTAACTGTGTGATAACATTGATATTCGTAGATGTATACATCTTTTTCCTTTTATTATTTTTTAGGTATCGTGGGGGTGTTGATAGTGAAGGTCGTCCAGTGATGGTGGTAGTAGGGGCACACTTTTTGCTTCGCTGTCTAGATATGGAACGATTCATCATGTATGTAGTGAAGGTGAAATAACAATCTATTGCCGGCGTGCTTGCTTGGATTTATCTCCAAGAAATTCTAATTTTTGAGTCTTGGCGTTTACATGTAGTTTATGCACTTTTATCAACTCATATTCGATATTTTAATTGTTTGTCGAGCTGGTCCGTATAATGTGTTGAAAATCGCTTTTCAGGAGTTCGAGCCCGTGATACAGAAGCCTTACACCATTGTTTACTTCCATTCTGCGGCATCTTTGCAAGTGTAAGTACCGATGTTTACTCGATCTCCGAATTTGACTTGTTATTTTCACAACCATAGAAATAGTTGTTTATCATTAACTTAAAAAGAATGCTATCGAAAGTCCATTTACATATTATTCTTTAGTCGGAGTATTAAGTTTCAAATATTTTCTTTAGTGTAATATTTTAGAAGTGACTATTTCAGAATAAATGGAGTTTCACTTTTTTTGTGTACTGTCTTGTATTAAAATTGTTCTTTTTGGGTTTCAAGGCAACCGGACCTTGGATGGATGAGAAGCTTGCAACAAGTTCTTGGCCGCAAACACCAGCGCAACCTTCATGTACTTTGTTGGACCAGTTCTTCTTTTCCCTTGCTTTTGTCACTCGATATATTTTGGCCCCCTGAAAGAACAGCGGCTGTCTCCCTTTTACACTCAGATATCAATCATTCACCTTTTCAATTTTGTCATGTTGAAAAACCCAAGAATTTGATGCTACAAAACTTCCTTGAAAAGAAATTGATCTTGGGCAGGCTTAAAAAGACATTTTTTAATTTAATTTATTTTTATACACCTCTATGCAGGCCATTTATGTTCTTCACCCAACATTTGGATTAAGAGCTGCAGTTTTTGCTCTGCAAATGTTTGTAGATGGTGTGGTATGTACACCTCGGTATTTAATTATATATTTACATGAAAATGAGCCTAAATTCTCCTTAAGAGCTTGCTTATTAAATATCACATATTTGCTTCTAGGTTTGGAAAAAGGTGGTGTATATTGATCGGCTGGTGCAGCTGTTTAGATATGTTCCCCGTGAGCAACTTACTATCCCCGACTTTGTGTTTCAGTTAAGTGTATCGTATTTATTTTTCAATATTTTATCTAGCCATCATTTTCCTGAACTTGCGATCCCGATTGTTTGAATTATGATATAATGTAAAGAAAAAAAACAGCAAAAAGCATATCAATAGGCATCTCCATGAAACTTCATGAACATGGGAGTAAATGACAATAAGATGGGTTCTTGCAAGTTTATATTATTCTCTATCATCCCATAAGGGATCTCCACATCTTATATGACTTGCTTCTTACTTCAAAACATCGTGGATTCTAATTATCCGGGTAACATTTTATTTAAGTTTTAGTGTTGTGAAATTTAATTCTTCTAATTACATGTTGATGCAGACACGATTTGGAAGTGAATGGTGGGAAGGGCCTAATTGTAGATCCAAGGACGAAATATGTTTACCATAAAGTTCGAGGAAATGATTAAAATATATGATATTTCTGGCTCAACTTCAGTGTTATGTATCATAGGGTCACCAGTTGATAAATGATTTTCTTGTACATCTTGTAGTTTCTTATTTGTTTGTTCTCCTCTGACTGCATATATAAGATGACCCTATGCTGAATAGTGGAGATGATTATGTTGTACGAAGTATAATTGTTGTAAATCTCTGTTGCTAGGAATGGGTGTATTTTGTAATATATTTGAATTCTCAAACTATTGTTGGTTGGCATACTGAATATTGTAAATCGTAGCTGGGAGCCTGTGACTTGTGAGCACAAACTGATATATCATTGCAAAAGCCCTGAACGGTCGAATCCTAACGAAGTAATTTTCTATGTATACTTGTGTTTACTCCTTGAAAAAAGTTCTTTCAGAATCATTTGGTATGTTGTAATTATGACGGATCCGAGGGTAGAGTTACTGTGTAGTCTATGCTACAAACATAATATTATTTCCCCTTGTCTAGTCGAAGATGGGGTCTGAAATGATGGTGATTACCACTCACTTTGGAGGTATCCCCACCTTATATGTACCATGATCGAATCCTGATGATGAACTGTTTATACTAAGGTCCTAATGACGGATCCGAGGGGCCTCTTGACTGCTTTTTCCACAGTTAGGGTGACTGGGTTTCTTTCAACCGTAGGATTAGATTTTTATCAATTCAATGGATGAGATAAAAACATGAGTTTGAAAGCCCAAAACATAGAATAAATTTCTCTCTCACATCTTTTATCTCCAAAGTCTTAACCTTCGTGCAATAAAACCAAAATCAAATAACTGCTCCTACTTTTCTAATTTATATCTCTGTTATCATTTTTAATTCAATCCATGTTCATTTGTCCAATTTTTCTAATCTAATACTCCAATACTTCAAGAGAAATTCCAAAACCCCAAATCTCCAATTCTTTTAAAATTATTAAGTACAGTATAAAAAGAATCTATAAATTATTTAATTCGTGCAAGGCAAACGCAGAAGACCTATCTAATTATATGACAAAAAATTTAAGAAGTGGTTGACTTTTTTTCTTCTATTTTCTCTTCCCAGTTGGGAAATTTTGTGTTTTACTTTTATTTTGTTCAAAAGTTAAGGAAGAAAAATAAGGTGGAATTGGTAATAATGGGAGATTTTAGTAGGCAGGGTTTGGGAGAGAAGTTGATCTGCAAGGAAGAAGGAGGGGAGAGGGTTATGGTGCAAAAGAAAATAAAAATTAATGCTTATGTTTTTAATTGAATCTAAAAATCTAAATGATGAGGAAAAAAAACTCAGTCACCCTAACTGTAAAAAAATACATAGTCAGAGCCCCTCTTCCCCTAATGACATAGCACAATCCAGTATGCTCAGTTTAAGAAAACTTTCTTAAGGGGTTTTCTAAAAATAAGTAAAAGAATTACTAACAACGGCAAAAATGCCGAAATAAAGTATTTAAATGTTATTTCAGAAAGAAAAAAAATAAGAAAGAAATGTTTCTAAAGACGAATCAAGTGTATCCCTTTTGGGGACTTGTTATACAGCCAATCCACAGTAATACCTAGCCCCAAAGTGAGAAGAAACTCGAAGCTTACAAATCCAAAGTATTTTTTGCTGTAGCTTCTCTGTTGAACGACAACATTTTGAACCCAGAAAAAATGAGTTTTTATCGAATGTTAGAACTTCTAACTGTGAAGGCAGGGAAAAAACCCCATCAGCTTTCAAGTTTCAAAGTTATTTTGCTGGGAACCCTTTTTATATTAAATAATCGGATATAAACCTTACGAAAAGGCCCCTGATGACAAATTTCCCACATGGCATCTCCGGCGCCTAGGCCGCCTAGGGATCTCTCCCCACCCAGTTAAAACCCTTTCCTCCAAACCAATTTCAACACTACTAATATGCTCCATAAGTGGCTTACAAGTCACTTTTGGGTCCACCAAAGTCGTCACCTCAGCTACAAGGCGTGGCCTTCCCCTACGACCACCACCACCATTTTTTTTAACCAAAGAATGTCCCATGGCTTTCATAATCCGACCAAACGTGTGAACATCCTCCGCCACCTCATGCCTAGAGAGAGAAGTCATCCCCGGGAGAATGTCCCTTTGGAAGTCTCTCTTTTTCCTCCCTCTCCTTGCCCGGCTAACTAGCGGAATCGGTTCTTTTTCCAATTCCAAATTGTCGAAAATAAAAGGCTTGGGCATGTATTCTTCTTCCTTCAGATCGAGTAGACTCAATGTCATTGCCTCAAATTCATCTATCTCCTTCGAAACAATTCTAAGATCACGTTCTACAGATTCTGAATGAGAAGAAGCAATTTTAGAAAACCAAAAAAGGGTATCTTCGGATGGATCACTCGTGTTTTCTTCAAAATGATCGATGTTAATAAATGAAAAGATTTCAACTAATGCCATAGCTGCACATGTATCGTCTTCATCGCGAAGTTTATCTTTGTGAAATGTTGAGGTGTCTTTTTCATCGAGATTTATTTCCAATTCAATATTTTCAATATCACAGCTTGTCGGCGCACAAGAAGGTACTGATGTTTCCTCATCGCTCGCACACAAGTTCAAGTCAATGTGGCCACTGACATGAGTAGCTTCTTTCTCATTTCCCCTTTCTGCCACTTCAGCATCAAATTCGTACATCAAGTTTATATCGATCGATCCAACCTTGTTTTCAGTACTAGGAATACCATCAGATATGGGAAGTTTGAAATTTCTTGTATGAGAAAAGGTCGGACCATTTGCATTTTCTGGGTTATTATCATTTGAAAATATGAGCTGCGTATCTACACGTGACTCACCTTGCAATCCTGAACAGGTTAAAAAAACAATCTTGTGCTATTATCACTTGCTGATAGTATCATAGTAAACATGAGAACTTCATTTTCAGGATACAATAGATGCTGTTACTGTTTCTCAAAACAATATTTTTTACTATTTTCTAATAGGTCTAGAAATTAAACTAACGTGAAAAATGTTCAAGTTTTCCAAAAAACGTTAGGGAAGAAAAAATAATAGAAAACAGGAATATCTGAGAAGAAAACACAATGCACCCAAGAGTTCCATTTTTCAGATTTTCTTTAGTTCCAAAACCAAATTAAAGAGTGAACTAGCCAAGTATTCTTAGAAAATAGTAGCAATCTGAGAAATGACGACTTCCGTACAAATTGAAATGAAAAAAAATTATGACTGCCCAATACAGGTTAGAAACTTACCGGCACCTTTTGTGCAGGAAATCTGTTCTCTCCCATTATGGCTCTTCTGTGACAGATTAGAACGTGATGTATCATCCATGCCATCATCTCGAAAGGGTTCGTTCAGATCAAAAAGCTGAACCCGAAAATCTATTGAAACACCATTTCCGGAATCAGCTTTATTATTTCTTTTACAAGAATTATTGAAAATGCCACTCATCTTATTTTCTGTTACTACTATCGCCTCTTCCTCTAAGTCAATGTAGTTTTCCGCTGTAAGATGAAGATCAAACAAGCATTTTCTAGCCTTTGATGGCCTTGATTCTAATAGTGTCAAATCATGAGTGTCTACCATTGATAAAGGGGACTTGCGCCATGTCGTTTGAGAATGTTCATATGACCCTCGATGTACCAATGAGGTTGATGATGGTGGTGTATCTATTTGACGATTATATAGTTCTGCTCGTTTAATCTCATTCATGATCTCTTTCTGAATTTTGTAGAGACGGTGGAGCTCAGACACCTAGTCATAATTATTAAAAAATTAGTATGACATAGTTTATAGGACTTCTACAAGTAGCGATAAACCATGTCAAATGAGAGCTTGGTCAATGCTGTTTGGTTGCAGCTTTAAGATCGGTATTTTTCCGCATTTTTGCGTAATAGTTGGATTTAGTTGATAAATCATCTTAAAAGCTGAACTTTTTCTGCAACATTGTCAAAGAAAGCTAGCGGATTTAGGCTGAAAGAACCTATTTAAAAATAAATTAAAAAACAGCCTGTTTGCGAAAAAGCTGCAAACAAACAACCCTCTAGTCTTTTTACATTTTGGCTGTGTGCTATACACTAAGCTGCTCAAGCAGCTCAACTTATATACCATTTTTTTTCTTTTTCTTCGAAACTCGGAAGTTTTAACTAGCAATCTATGTTTTTTCTTAGCTTAGTAGGACTTAGAATATAGCATAGAGCAGCAACCATATGACCAAAATAGCCAGAGTTTTTAGAGAAAAAGACGAAAAGCTGATACACCTCTAAAAATGATGAAATACCTGATGTTTGAATGTGGCTTCGTGCGTAAGCATCATTTGCTTCACCACTTCTTTTCCATATCCTGAGAATAAACTAGTGACACTATCAGGCGAAAGTTTGTTACAATGTTGCCCATTTTGTATGTTTTTGCTTCCATAAAATTGCGACCAATTACTGTTCGTAGGTATCTCATTATTGTTCCTAACGGAGTGATATTGATATCCTGGCAAGTAGTTTTCTCGATATATTTTTGTTCCCATTTCGGTCGATCGTTGAAGAGACGAAGGAGCAAGGAGCTGAGTTTTAATTCACGCCATATAACGTGCTTGATTGCTTCTGTTCACGAAGCTAAAAGAAAAAAAAAACAGCTTTTAAGAACCATATATAATAGGTTCACACTTCACATAATTGTCCATATATACCTACTAAAATTAAAACAAATGAATCAAATTGTTATAGTTAATTGTATGCACTCACATTTTTTCATACACGCTACAATGTAAATACAACTAATCATAGAAACAAGAAACATTTCAGAAATTTCATATAAGCTGGTTTACTTCCTACTAAGAAAAGGGTTTAATCTTAGCTTAAAACTAAATAGTTTGATCTTTTTTATAAAGGATTACAATTAGTAACAAAGTTAAAAATGAACTAAAGATTAGTCAAATCTGTAATGCAATCTCTCTTATAGGATAAAAAAAAGGTTTCGACAGACCCAAATTGTAAGAAAACTAAATTTAGAATATAATTCAAATAACTAAGACCAATACACTTGAGCAATAGATATACGGTAAAAGTTCATAAATCCGATTCTTTTCATTCGATGCATTTCATCAATCAATAATGATCATGTGTTTGGATGCAGCTTTTTAAGAGGCGAAAAATAATCTCCACATAGTTTAACCAAATATAATGCGGATTATAATAAATAAACAGACAAGATGAGTTACAACCAAACATGCCATTACACTTTAGTCAGATACATGAAAGTAAAAACAGATCCAACCCATAAAAATTCAAGTTCATTAGTATACTAACATAGTTTTCATAAACAAATAAAACACAACTATCAACATAAGAACAGAATATCAACCATAAGAATATTAGTGAAAAAGGCCATAATTATACATAATAAGAAAAAGCAAGTGTGCAAAATTTACCACAAACCCATGTATCCTTAATAAGTCAAGACTATAATGATTAATGAAGAAATCTCAGAGAAATAAAAATGAAGAAAAAATAGAGTTTTTGATCTGCTTAGTCAGTACCATATAAAGAAAGACATAATCTTTTCTATATAGAGAGAGAAAGAAAGAGATCCCAGATAAAGAAATCTTGACACACAGACATAAAAATTGTCTCTTTTTATTCTATGCTTTTTCTTCACTCTTCTCTTGCTCTCTACGAGTAGTTTTTATTTTTTATTTATATTTAATAATAGTACCTTTTTTTTTTGAAAGTAAATTTAATAATAGTACTAATGTAATGACAAGTACAGTTGTAGTATTTGAGGAAATGTAGAAACAGTGAGGATTTCTAGATTCTCTCTACCTTCCTACCATTGGTATTTGGTAACATATATTAATGAAATTTCCAAAAAAATAATAATATCTTCGTTTCTGTTTAATTATCAATTACGAAATTACGTCTAATTTTGATCGGATTATAACTTATATCAAAATTTTTGAAATAATTTTTTTTTAAATTCAATCATAAAATTTAAAATTTGAACTATATGATCAACTTTTGAAAATTTTCATTCCGACAATTTTGATACAAGTTCTCAAAATTGCACATAGTTTCGTAGTGGACAATTAAATTGGAACGGATAGAGTAATATATTAATGAAAGATTGATGTAGTTAAATGCAACATCTAAAGTGAAAAAACAAAAAATATTTCTATATATTTTATTGAAGTGTTGATGATTAGAAACTTTTTATAATTATAAAATAACGTACACATATAATTTCGCACCACAACATCGAATTCCTTGTTTCGTCACTACGTGAAGTTATTCGACACGACATGTATGTATTGAAGTTGTTCGACACGACATGTACACTACAAAATAATGTTTGATTTAGTGAGAGTTAAAAGTTGTCACAAGCCTGTCGCTAATTTAAAAAGCTGTCACAAATCTGTCGCAAATTGACTAAACTGTCACAAAGCCGTCACAAAAACCGTCGCTAATAAGCTCGTAACAAAAAATACCGTCACTAATCCCGTCGTTATTTGGGTATTTTTTTGTAGTGGTATGTATATGACAATTTTTAAAATATAGTACAGAGCTTGGTCTGGATACTACAATTAAAAAATTGTATTGAATATATTTTAGTAATTACTAAAAATATATACTGATTTTATTAACGAATTACTAAAGAGAATTATACACGGATATTTTTTTAGTTTATAGTAAAGTCACTTATGCATAAAGTGGTAGATTTTTGTGCTCATTTAGATTATTTAAGTTTTAAATGCTAATCAAATAAAATGTTCTTAAAAAACCCAACACAACACTCATCTCTATCCTTGTGTCCAATATTGTTCTCCCATATCTGCACGAGTGCCCATCGGGTATTCGTTGTGATCAACATAAAAACAATCAACGCACGGAGTGTGCCCGTTGGACACCTGCTTTACCGTGTCTCGAACGTCTTTGTATCCCACGCGTGTTAGACACTCCAGAAAAAAAAGTTGACTAGTGATTACATCATATACGCCAACAAATAAGCAATGATACAAAAATCACGTGTTACAAATTGCTTAAAGACATAGTAATCAGTTTAAGACATACATGCATTGTTTTTTCTTCTTTCTATTGTAATCATGATGTATATATAGCAAAATACATATTTTATTAATTCCATTTTCATGGTATAGCAACTAAATTGGACTAATGTCTCATACTTTAGTGTCATTTGTTAGTTTGAGATGATATTTTTGATAACACACTCATTAAATATTGTCAATCACTTGTTAAGTTTTGTGTTAGAGTTAACAATCACAATAATTTTTTTTTTCTTGATCTCTCATTTGGAGGTAAAACCTGACAGGGTTCGAATCCTGACGGTGAGCGTGATATACTCGGATAACAACCACATAGCTACCAACCACTTGCTCAACAATCACAATAATTGGCACGTGGTAATCACTTTATCAACTCATTTTATTTTAAAATATTTAATAATCATGTCTCACTTATCCCATTAAATAGTACCAATGTATTAATAAAATATACTACTACACAAAACTAGTTAGTCCAATGTAAACACAAAATGCAAGTTAAAATTTGCTTGTATGAATGTAACTTAGTGGATGATTTTTTTTTACTTATTTAACAATAGTTAGCTATTTAAATTATGATTTATAATATGGATCATCTTACCTGTCAATTTGTTTTAAGAATTAAATAATATTATTTCTTTGGCCTTGAGAAAGTAGCTTATTGATTGGATAAAACGTTGGATTGGTGTAGGGCCTTTTTTTTTTTTTTTTTTTTATACTCGAGAATCATGAGATTTGTAGTGTTTTTCACTTACAACACAAGAGTATCTCATAATTACACAAACCCACAACGAGGATTTCTAAATTGAGATCAGAGTCATGGTTTGATCTAAGTTTTCTTTTTGTTGTATTGCCCAATATATCTTTAATTTTTTTTTAATTCCCACATGTTTACCAAACTAATTTCCCTTCTCTTCAAAAAGATATCACTCCACTATTGTTCATTTTAATTGCGTAAACACATTTATTAACTCAAAAGAACTTAGACATATATATTTTTTATCTAGGGTCATATTCACCACTGTTAAAGTCCTTACTATAGGTACGTCAAGTTGTAAAGAGGTTTCGTCAATGATCCGGAAGGCTTTTGATAGTTTTGTGAAGCCTTTCGTAGGCATTCTAATGCTTTGGAAGCTTTGGAAAGAATCTAATAGTTTACGTGAGCAGGGTAGCTCACTTTTTATTGCGAGCCTTCAAAACTTTTGCTTGATAGCTCCAAAAACATATGTAATTATAAACTCCAAAAGGTCAAAGTATATAATTTGTGTAGTACCACCATATGTAATTTGTGTTCAAAGAAAACCAGTCTCGTTTGAGTTGTTAAAGTTAAACTATAATTTTTTTGTTCGAAGTTCTTCCTGATTTGTTTGGATCAATATAAAATTTATAGCAATTTCTTTTTTCCTTCTTTGACCTGCAAAAATCGAGTTTTTTAGTTCCTGTCCCATATTTTTTTTCTCCAACTAAATTACACGTTTTATATTTGCTTAAAAGTTAAAGTCGAGATTTTCTTTTAATTCTAGACTAGATTATTATTAGAAAAGCTTTTCTTTTGGTAAAGTTATGATTGAGAGTGACTAGTTGTAGCTGAGATATGGCCTGAACTGCTGAGGACTTGCTGACCATTGAAATGGAAATGAGTTTTGTATTGTGGGCTCAGATTTTTTTACAAATGGAAATTATATTAATTGGTACAGTTGGTCTTTGATGGTGAGATTTGATCTATTCTTATCACGTCTAGCCTTTTGTTTTTGTTTTTAGGTTGGTGGGCATGTAAATTCAATTTTATATCTCCAATAGTTGGGGACCATTTTGTTCTCATTTGTTTCTTGTTTTGGCATTTGACAAAATCATTTTCCAATGCATTTTTAATCTAAAAAGAGGCAAACGTACGAGTAAATGAATGAAAATTAATTATTTTAAAAGATTAATAAATGTCACAACTTAGTACTTACAGTCATCTGAAATATGAAGACAAATTAAAGGCTTTTATTTAGAGGGCTAAGTCGAATTCGTCAAAATACAAGTTGGAGTCAAAAACTAAGCTATGCAAATGAAGATGGGGTCAAGCTCAAGAAGAAAAAACTCTTAAATTCTTTTCGTTTTAAATTTAAACAAGTTTCTGTCTGGAAATTTCAATCTTAATTGAGTTTAGGGTGCATCAGAAGGTTAAAAACCGACCACTACATATAAGATAAGCTATGAGTATATTAGAGTATATTTTGATACAATGATGCATCTACAATAGATATTTTTTTATGGATCCAAAATATCATTTGTCCAACAACCACAACCCATTTCATTCGGTGCTCCTTTATATAATTATATTGTATCATACTATATTGGTTAAAAATTCTTGCTTTTAAGTTTAAACATGCCAAAAAAAAAAGTGGTCTTTATTTTCAATCATGAACTGCAAAAAAAAAAAGTGTTTAGGCCTAGTCAATCGGCACCTTTGAAGCATATAATTAAGATGAGTTATTTCAGATTGACAAGAAAGAGGTTGACTAAAACAAAACTATTTTAAGCCAATGATTACTCCCTGCTTTTAAATTGGCGAACCAAATGTATCTGACTTCTAAAATAAAAATTAACCAGTAACGAGATTATTTTAAGGCTGCATCCAAGCATATTCCCCTAGCCTTGTTTGCTTAGGTGAAAAATATTTGTTCGGAAAAATGTTATCTAATGAAATTATTTTCCTTTCTATTCGTTTAGTTTTAAATCCAGTGGCAATTTAAACCCTCCATGATGCATCTCACTGATAATTGGTAGGTTTTTAAGAGAGTGCATATGGTCATGCATAATAATGTCATGACTTCTACGTCTATAAATGTAGTATTTAAAAAAAATTAGTTTTACGATTCAGAAAATGTTAACAGTGCAGTTTGTAATAATTTCGTAATAATTTACTCTTACTAAAAAAAAAAAAGGTTTGGTTTATTGGTAGTATTCATTTTGTTTTACATACCTTTAATACGTTCATTAATGAACTAATGTTTCACATGAATTAATTACATTATGTTCTAAAAGAAACGCTTAAATAACGAAATTGATGACACATTCATAATTTTGAACATCTTTTTTTGAGCATCTCTTCCATCAAAACTCATGGTTGAAGCTGTATACGTACAAGATATGAAGAAGATTAAACTTACAACTATTATTGCAATAAGTTTCGTATCGTTGTTAATCTTCTACATTCTGAACGTCCTCGTTCTTGTTTTCCTTCTCAATATTGCCCGCTTAATCTCAAAATCATACTCGGCGTTTGCAAAAAGTAATCAAGGTATGTAAACATGGAGGAGATATATTTCAAGTTTTCCTTTATATGCATAAATAATTATGGGCTCGTTGGGCTACAACTTTGAAGCAAATAAGCTGTATTATTTAAATATGGGAGATAATATATCAAGAAACAAGGGAAAAAAAACACCTAACGCTTCACGTTTTCCAGACCACAAATGAAGAAACCCCAAATTTCCATGCTAGCAAAACCAAATAATTTGCATCTTATAAGCAAGATACTAGAAATTTATACATGAAAATAAGCCGATTTTAAATTTTACAAACTGAGAAGCCCTAACTAATATGCGTAATTGCATTTGCATATGATCTAAGGTGCAAAAGTGTGCATTAATTTCATAGACATATGTTACAATTTATGCAGATGCAAATAGGACTACATACATACAAGAAGAGCCTTGGAAACAAGCATGGGAAAGCCCGGAACCAAGTTGGTCATTTTCATGCGATACTGCTCATTTCGAGTATGATTTGTGTTATCTCAACCGTCAAACGATGGTAGATCCAACAAACAGGATTGTTTCAATAGTGGACACCACAGGCACAACCCCATCATCAATAACTTATATCCGTCCGTACCCTCGTAAAGGCCATATTGACGCTATGAGTAAAACGAAAGAAGTCACTCTCACAACGGATCCGTTAAACAACCATTGCACTACTAAGCACAATAGCCCGGTACTAATATTCAGTGCGGGCGGCTTCACGGGGAACACTTTTCATGATTTCAACGAGGGGTGGGTCCCGCTTTTTGTCACCGTCTATGAGTTTTTCAAAGACCATGATGTCATTCTTGGTATATATGATTGTAAAGATTGGTGGCTTGAGCGGTACATGGAATTATTCCGACACTTCACACGCCACCTAATCATCAATCTCGATAAAGAGAACAACGTCATCCATTGCTTCCCGTATGGGATCATAGGTTTAAAATCGCACGGTGTTATGGAAGTGGATCCCATGCTTTTTGGTTCAAACCCTAAGAATTTGCTAGATTTTCATGCGATATTCGCCAAGGCTTATGGTAAGCCTAATCAGAATGAAAACGTCGGCGATATAGTGCTGCCAACGTTTTCATTTGAGGTTAAGCCAAAACTAGCTTTTATGGTTCGAAAAGACACAAGGAAAGTGATAAATGAGGTGGATGTTGTACGAATTGCCGAGGATGTAGGTTTTGAGGTTGTCGTATTCGAAATAACAAAAAAGACTCCAATGCGAGAGATTTATAGGCTTATTAGCAGTAGTCATGCATTCATGAGTGCACATGGTTCAGGCCTTACTCATTTGATATTTCTCAGACCTGGTGCGGTTTTAGTACAAATAATACCTGTAAATTGTGGGTGGATAGCAGACATGTGTTATGGAAAGCCCGCCCTTCAGTTAGGGATAAAACATATCGCGTATGAGATAAGTTTTAATGAGAGTTCGCTTAAAACCGATGATTTTGCTAGGAATGCATTTTTGGATCGGCTTAATCCGGCTTCATCTTTGATGGGAAACATAGATAATTGGAAGAAATATATGAACCAAGATATAGAGGTTGATGTGGTTCGATTTACAAGATATTTAGAAAGAGCTTATGGAAAGGCTAGAAAATTCATGCTGAAGAAAGGCTGATATGCTAAAAGTCGGTTATGAATAATAATATACTGGACTCAAATCTTAAGAACAGTTTTGTTTTACTGTCCATTTGTTGTACTTCTTTTAGTAATTTCAATTGGCGGCGGCCGGTATCACCGAATGACTAAATCTTGAATTTTGTTTGTTACTTGATAAATACAAATTAAAATAAAAACAAAATTAAATTGTAACTAAAGAGTTTTGAACTCACGATCTTCTATCTAAAATATCAAACTACTCTACCATTTGAGCTATTGTAATACATTGTAAATAAATTAATGTTTAATATTTTCATTTTAATTACCAATTATATTAAAAATATAGTTGGGTGTTCCCTGTAAAAAATTTTCCGAACCAATTGCCCAATGCCCAAGCCTTACTCGACTTGGGCCTGGGCCACCCCTGATTTCAACCATCACATTTATTTTTTCTTGTTCTATACTACATTAATTAGCGTTTTCGGCATGTTGGTTTCAAAAGTTACGAGGCGACACAGAGGTGGAAGATGGGTCATGGGGGCCTAAATGAATAGGTGAAGCCTAAACACGACCTAGGAGGAAAAACCACATTTTAACACTGATATTTGTTTTTTAATTTGGGTTCTCATTTAGTACTTATGTTGTAAATTTAATTAGTAATCTAAAGTAAGTAGTCTTACATCATTTGTTTATTGGTAGAGTACAAAAGAATCAACAAAACGTATGTAAATATTATCTTTACAATCAAACGTAAACAGAAATAAACATAAAAATGTATTCAAATACAAATTTGAAGTGCAAATCCAGATTGATTATCGACGTGTTATTAGACTACACATTTGTAGGGGTTTTTATAAATTATTTCACAGATTTTGACCGAAATGACCCGAGTCGACCCATATCAAAGCGCTTGGTATTAATCAAGACGCTATATAAAGGCCTGGTGTCTCGGGTAGAACTTTTGATACAGAGGTTTAGGGCCAAAAGTAATCCAACATTTCATAACCAAGCAAGTTAGAATTCTGAATTTATCCTGATACTTAATCTCTAATCTAATCTAATCTAACCTAACTATATAAAACACTTCCGGTAGACTAGGAGTCGTATGCTTCCGGTATTGTAAACATAATTCGTAATTATTCTAGAATAGTACAGAGAGCATGAATCGTTAAAACTACATGATTTTCACAAACATAAGAAGGATCGAACACTTAACTTATGCCATAGCGATCCTTTGATTATTTGTAGAACTTGATGGAGAATTGCTTTCTTTCTCTTATCCTTTCTTGAAAACCAACAATCTAATTTTGTTACTGTTAATTGATTGATAGTGGGTTTGTTGGTTTCTTTATATGGAGAGAGAGGAGCAACTCTTCATAATAAAAGTATCTGCTCATTCACGTTCAATCACCGTGAAATACAATTAGAGAGAAATAATTAACCCCATAGTTCAATTAACCCGCCTCATCTCCTTCTGATAAACTTGGATATTAGATGTATATTGATTGAGATATATACATTTGATACATATACTCATGGGAGAATAAACAGAGAGAGGGAAATATAAAGCCACCATCTCTGTTCTTCTTTTCTCTCAACTCAATGATCTGTTTTTCAAACCGTTTCTACCGCTGAGTAGCTATTGAAGAGGAGATTGTTCTAAGTTTGATCGCAAGCGGGATTAAAGCAGAATTCTGAGGCTAAGCACGAGTAGTCCCATCTGTATGTTTACATCCCCGTTGCAGCCTAAATATGCAGCATTTGTGAGCTTCATTAAGGTACCATTTCGGTACTGAAAGGGGAGTCTTCTTTGTTGTTTTATGCGGGAATCGCTTTCTTACTTGTGTTTTTCTTCTAATTCTAATTGTTTATAGTAGTTATATATCTCTTGTGGTAGTGGTGCATACTGTTGGTTTGCAGACTTTTAGAGGTACTAATTCGGAACTAAAAAGGGGAGTTAACTACATGTTATTATATGGAAATCGTTATCCTGCTTCTTATGTTGTTTGGTTGTTTATAATGTAAAGCTAATCGTTGTTATTATCATACAGTGAACCTGATTGTTTATCGGTCTTCCCAAGTAACTGTCTCGGTAATAGAAGTACCTATAGTAGTAGTAGCTTTATATCCGAATTCATTGATTGACTTTGATGAGGTACTGTTTTGCTACGTAAATGGAAGCCCTTTTATGTTGAGTTATTACAGGATTTGGGTTCCTGTTTTTATTCTATATTTGTTGTTTATCACAGTAATATCACTTGTATATTTAGATGCACAACTGAATCTGACTGATTAGTAACTTTGTCGAGGTACTGTTTCGGTACGAAAAAGCTGTGTTTTACTCGTTATGATGGCAAGAATATGTTTCATGTTTTGTTTTGTTATTCATTCAAATGTTGAGTATATTTAGTTAGCTATGTGTAGTATTTTATTTGTAGACTTGTGGTGTTAATTACATAGCTGAAACCGGTTGGCTACAGGCTTTATTGAGATACTGCTATGGTACTCAAAAAGCTTGCGAGTTTTACTCCTGATGGAGGACATGAATCAGTTCATGTATTTCTTCATTTTCCTTGCGAGCGTGTTCTGATGTAGTTTATAATAATAGAATTATTTGTAGTAATCTTTAGAAACTTGAATCATTATAGGGAACTTGTCGAGTTTTTCGACCAAAGCTGAGGTCAGTTCTGAAGTAATATTTGCTTGTCATTACATAGTATATTTTCAGAATATTTGATGACCGATGAACAAAGTGGAATAAGGGGACCGAGTTAATTGAGGTGCGGTGTTGTGCTGTTGTGAGTGTAGTAGAGGAGAGAGATAACAAGATAAAAAAAACTACAAAAACTTTGCATTACTATTTTTAGCTTGTAGACGCGTTTGTATTGAATTTAGTTGACTCACTCTTTCTTCTGTTTCTCGTTTCTATGTATTTATATCCTTTCAGATGGAGGTTCAGATATAGCCAGTTTGAACGTTCGAGCGGGACTCGAGACGGGAACGGTTTGGCGTGCACATGGTAGTATAGTACTCAAGGTCCAGTTAGTGTCATGTAGTAGATTATAGTTATGTTTCTGAAACAGTTTTGGTGTAATTTACATGTAGAAATGGTGTGACTAGAACACGGAATTTTTTTAATCAGAAGGTTGAATTTTAATGGAGTATTTTATGATTATTTTATTTTCTAAAATCGCGTCCTGGGTTTCTTTAGAAGTCGGGACGTGACAATACCCATTCGCATGAACATTATACCAAGTCTGTTCGATCTTTTTCCTAAGCAATATGGAAATAATTTTCCTCATGAGTGCTAGCATAGGTAATAGTAGTTGGCTTTTTTGATTTAAGAGCCAAATCCAAATCTAGTACAGCTAATGGAATTCGATTTGTTCACCCAAATCAAGAAAGTTATGCCCATTGAGGAACAAACGAAGCGTGCGAATGAAGAACAATAAGAACATATTCTGCAAAATCTATTCATGATATAAACATAAAGCAGATTCAAATAACATAAAAACTAAATCAATATTTTCATTTGGGTGATACAAAGATGTACAACATAAATTATAATGATGTTAAAATAATCAATAACTTGGCAATCATATTTATACTCTAGTTAGAAACATTTAATATCTTTGCATATTAAAATATAACTAAAAGAATATAAAAGATACCAACGATTATAGTTATTAGTTATAAAACGATTAATCCACCTTTGGGTGATTATAAGCGTTATATAGCAATGAACTAAAATACCCTTTTATCATTATAAGCATCAACATAAGTGGGTAATGTTTAACAAGTTACATAATTTAAATCGTTTAAACTTATATATTGACCACTTTGGTGAGAAACAATACAAAATTTAAATCCTTAAATTTCTTAAATTACATACGTGAATATACAGGAGAGAACCATAATCATGTTAGCGTAACAAACTATTCATTATACTATATATAGTTTTGGCTATAACATGACTTCATAATTTCGGCCCATACTCACATATAAACAAATCTTAATTTATACATACCATTTACTAGTGTTGTAAAATGATTTATAGGCACATTATGTTTCATACATACACATTATATGCTCATTAAATTTAAGATGCATATGTGTTATTTAATACATTTTTAAACGATGATGTATCACTACTTAATATTAAAAAATTAACAAAACTATTGTGGATGCTCTTAAGATATTAACTATTCTTAAAATTCACGTTAACTATGTTATCAATTTTAAAGTTGCAACATGTAGAAGACTTGGTGCATAGACATAATTACTTCATTATACACGAGGATGAAGTCATTTTAAGGATGCTGTCACATGACATGATTGCATGATTAATTTATACAGTGCTATTTAAATTAAAAAGTTCTTAAAGTGTGGTAATCAAATTGAAAAAATTAAAATATGAATATATAAATCGTTAAAAACATATATTTTGGTATACCAAACGTATAAAACCCAAGAATATATCGGAAAAATAAATAACTAAAATTGTACCGTTACACAAAACCATCTACACCCACATAATACATGACATGCTGAGTTCTGAAAACGTATCAAACGAAGGATATTGTAATCCACATACTTGAATTTAATAGGCTCAAGAAATAATACAAATTTTGCATTATTGCCTTATTTACAAATTAATTAAGTATTGGTTCATAAAACGTGTCCAGTTCGCGGAGTGTTGGATTACGCCCTCATGTTTATTTAAATTATAGCGTTGCCCAATAGTTTGAAAAATTATCATTTCAGTCCATGTAGTTCAAATCTAATTATAAAGGGTATATAATTCACAATTTTGATACATTAAATCCCAAAAATTAAATAAAAATAGGAAATTTTCAAAAAATCGAAAAACGAAATTAAAAAAAATCCAAAAATCAGAAAAAATAAAAATAATCCAGAAAGACTTTAAAAAAGGTAAAACCCCCAAAAAAATGAATAAAATTTTAAAACTCCCAAAAAATCAACAAAATTCCAAAAACGCAAAAAAAACAAAACAGTTTGAGTAATTTTAAAAACAGACCGAGTCTTTTTAAGTCATTTTAAAAATATTCTAAGTAATTTTAAAAATAGCCACAGTCGTTTTAATTCATTTTAAAAATAGTCTAAGTAATTTTAAAAACTATCTGAGTCGTTTAAATCATTTTATAAACAGTCTGAGTCGTTTTAAATTATTTTAAAAACAGTTTGAGTCGATTAAGTCATTTTAAAAAAGTCTGAGTAATTTAAAAAATAGTGTGAGTAATTTTTAAAACAGTCTGAGTCGGTTCAAGTCATTTTAAAACTAGTCTGAGAAATTTTAAAAACAGTATACGTAATTTTAAAAACAGTCTAAGTTATTTTAAATCAATTTAAAAACAGTCTCAGTAATTTTAAAAACAGTTTGAGTCGTTTTAAAAACCGTCTGAGTAATTATAAAAATAGTCTGAGTAATTTTAAAAACAGTCTGAGTCGTTTTAAGATATTTTAAAATCATTATGAGTTAATTTAAGTCATTTTAAAAATAATATGAGTCATTTTAAAAACAGTCTGAGTTAATTTAAATAATTTTAAAAACAGTTTGAGCTAATTTAAATTATTTTAAAAACAATCTGAGTTAATTTAAGTTATTTTAAAAACAGCCCGATTCATTTTGGAAATAGTCTTAGCTATTTTAAGTTATTTTGAAACCATTATGAGTTAATTTAAAAACAGTCCAATTCATTTTGAAAACAATCTGAGTGAATTTAAATCATTTTAAAAACAGTCCGAGTCTTTTAAAATTCTAATGAAACGTTTTAAAAACTGTGCGAGTCAATTTAAAAAGAGGCTGACTGGTTTAAAAACAGTCTTAGTTGTTTTAAAATAATTTGAGTCTTTCGAAAACATTTTATTGTCATATAAAAACAGTTTGATTTATTTTAAAAATATTTCGAGTCTAATTAAACGATCTGAACTGTTTGAAAAAACAGTTCAGAGTAATTAGTAAGTCACTTTTATGTGTTTATGTTCATTAGAAAGCTAGAAAGAATAGTATTTTAGCATTTAAACATTTTAAAATTAGCTAGTTTTAACTAGTGATACATTTCTAAAACTATTGGAATAGTACTATAATTTCTGAAACTACAAATCAGCCCCATCTTTCTCACAGATCTGAAAATACTAGAGATAGACACTCCGCTGCCATGACTCCTCCAGTCCCCACGCCTCCTCCGTGCGTGTTCGCCTTCATCAGCTCCGCTGACTTCGTCCTCATACATGTATATATCTATATCTATATCTATATATATATATATATGTAGAGAGAGAAAGGGGGAGGAACAGAGCTCTGATTGCAGCAGCGGCAGAGGTTGTGCTCTGGTGGAGCTCCGATGGTGTGTTGTGGGTTAGTTTTTAGAGAGAGAAAATAAATGTTACAAATGAACATATTGACCCCTTTATATATTTAATTGAAATTGATTAATATTTAATTATTTTTATAAATAATAGACCAATACTTAATTATGTTTTAAAAAGTGATCAATTTTTTAATAATTTTGTTTTTAGAGATCAATCCTTTATTAACTATAAGTAACAAGAAGGGGGTAAGAAATATAAAGGGAATGGGGAGGAGGAGGCCATAATTAAATTACCGTAAAAACTGCTCCACTACAACCGTTGGATAACATGAATCCTAACCGTTCATTTAATTTAGCTAAATAAATAGATAACTATCAAAATAAATATTTCACCACATCTCACCATCTCCCTCTCTCTATGTAGTTTGCCTTTCTCCTATTCCATCATTTTTAAGACTACGATCTTTGATTCCAATCTGACTTTTAATATTTTGATCTCTCTACAATTTTGATACTGATTCAAATCACCAAAATCCCCAATTCTTGTCACGGGGTAAATTGGGGTTGATTTGCTAGGGAAAAAAAAAACTATTTTTAATATATTTTGATTAATTTTTTTTTTGCTTGAGGAAATTGTTAGATACTTTTTATATCAATTTAGATAATAGTCAAATGGGTTTATGCTATATAAGTGATGGATCCATGATGATTGTGGAGCTTTTGTTGGGCAAATCATTTTTCTCTCTTTATTTATGTTTCTTTTTCATGATACCAAACCTTGAATGGATGTATTTAAAAATTTTGTAATATGGTTCTAATTTTTGGTGTTGGTTGATCAACTTATATGTAGGAGTATTTATTTTACTTCAAATCTAATAATAATAAATACATAAGGGATCTCATCCAATGGTTCTGGTGGAACAGTTTTTGCAGTGTTCTAATTATGCCGTGCTTCTCCCCGTTTCCAAATATAAACCCTCAAGATCCTGCCTTAAATATTTAAAAAAATCATAAGTAGATTCGTAATCAATTAATTGTGATCATATTAGACCATATACAATACTATTGTTATCTCTAACATTAACTAAAAATGTTAGTTAATAATGCAATTTTGTATCCCCATTTAGGTGTGTTAAAATGTGTGTTAAATTTATAGATGTTAAAAACAATGATAAGATAACAATATTTTTAATTGTTATTACTTGATCATGACAAAAAAGTTTAACCTACACCCATAATTAACTGTTATTTCTCACGCATATATTTTTTTATCTCTATCGTACTGCTATTTGTTTTCTTCCAGCACTTATCCATAATACTATATTTTGAATAATTAATTTTTAATTAAAATAGATAGCATTGTTAAAGTTAAACTAATGTGGGTGTTTAACTTAATATGCATGTGTCATTAATAGCTTTTTAAATGATGATTTGTCACTAGTTAACAATAAAAAGTTAACAAAATTATTATGGATATTGTTAGTATCTAAGATGAGTTATTATAATTTTGACGGCCATATTTTATTTATTTTCTTGTATATGTTTATGGTTTTAATTTGAACAACAATACATGGACCATTTTTCTTATACATATGAGCTTAGATGACACTATAGGTTTCGATTAATATATAAAGTTCACATCAATTAATAGTCAGTATTAATTATAAAAGTTTAACGAAAATAAGGATACATATAACTGCTAAAGTAGCTTCTAATAAATTGGAGATATTAATTGCTAACCTTCAACTTAGCAAACTAAGGTAATCTAACGTATGGTATTAAACAATGGTATTCCAAAATGATGGTGCCTGTAAATTACTCTTTTTACCTTCCATTTTTCTTTCTATTTGCCCTTTAAGATTTTTGTGCTTTTCTCCTTTACTAACTAAAAGAACTTATTGTAACCATTTTTTGCAAAACCAAAGGCTACATAGCGAAAGTGTGTAAAGAGTAGACCACGAAGACGAATAATAGTATATTGAAACCCGCTATGAGAAGATTAAATTCAAGGTTAGCAGGAGTTTTTATCGCCCTCTTCGCATTTTACATGCTATCTCAGATCAAACTTTCCTCGATTGTTAGAGTACTGTCCGCTATTTCAACAGAAACAAATCAAGGTACTATTTTCTTTCTAGTTTCATCTATAAAAAGCCGAACGAAAAGATTTGGGTGCAATATAAGGAAATTTCCTGGACATATGTTAAGTTAAACTATGCCAAGCTTCCTAACATCATCTGGTAACAAAATATCGGGATTTAAAATGGTTGAAGAGTATTATGTTGTGAGGAAATTAAAAAATATTAGAACCCACTATAGTTTTCCTTTTATTTTATATTCGAAAACTATTTTTTATAGTATACAATTATATATTACTTGACTGGATATGAATGTGATAAAAAAAAATCCTTAAATCCATTACTTCGACTTGTTACTAAATATTATGGTTTAATAACCAACAATCTTATGGTAGCATATCATGAACAGCCATTTCAGTGTTGCAGGACAGTATTTTGCACCACATAGCTCCACATTGGTTAGCCCAATCCGCTGCGACAGATCTCACGGAAATTACGATCAATGCTCGATCAACGGTCCAAATGTTTTGGACTCAAAAAACTCTACATTCTACTCGATGGGCGCTTACAATGCAGGTACCTCAATTGAAAAAATACGACCATACCCTCATAAAAACTCGAGCCAAACTATGGACCGGATCAACGAAATCACCCTCGTCTCCGGACTACCGGGTCCATCATGCATAGTCCAACACACAGGCCCGGCCTTGGTATTTAGTGTAGGAGGGTACACGTGGAATTATTTTCACGCGTTTATTGATGGTTTTATCCCACTATTTATTACCATTAATTCGGTCTTTCCTGATCAAGACCCCGTCTTGGTCATCACCAACGCTGCAGATTGGTGGGTACGTAAATACGTCGATTTGTTCCGCAGCTTTAGCAAGCACCCAATCATTTTCCTTGATAATGACACGTCAACTCATTGTTTTCCTTCGACCACAGTGGGATTAATATCTCATGGTTTCATGACGATAGACCCGAAAATAATAACAAACAAAAAGAATACCATAGATTTCCATAAGCTCCTAGATAAAGCTTATTGTAGCAACAAGATACCCTTAATCCCGGACATGCTAAAACCTCGTCCAAGGCTCGTTTTGCTGAGCAGGACCGGTGGGGTCGGGAGAGTGATATTGAATCAAGAGGAAGTAATAAAAGCCGCCGAAGAGGAGGGTTTTGAGGTCATTATGTTTGCACCAAAACACGAGACTTCTCTACAAGACGCATGTAAATTGATGAGCTCAAGCCAAGTTGTGTTAGGGGTTCATGGTGCGGCTATTACATACTCGTTGTTTCTGAAACCTGGCTCTGTACTGATTCAGGTTGTGGGGATCGGGCTTGATAATGTGGCAGAGTTATGCTTTGGGAGGTTTGCTCGGGATATGAATTTTGAATATGTTGAATACAAGGTTGGGTTGGATGAGAGTACTTTGGTGGATAGGTACGGAGACGAAGATGTGATTGTGAAGGATCCAAAGTCTTTACAAGTAAAGTGGTTTGATGCTATTATGGAGGTGTATTTGAGGCAACAAAACGTGAAAATGAATATAACTAGATTGAGAGGGTACCTGAAAAAAGCTTATGAGAAAGCAAGGATACAAATGCTAGAAAGAAATGCTGATTTGTGACTCCAGAGGCCCGGATCAAACGTTTTGAGTTGAAAAATCGTTTTAATCTTTCTTTTTTCGGCTAACTGGATTTTGTACTTTTCTTTTTTGCTTTCCAAAAAAATTTAGAATATCTAGTAACCTCAATACCCTTCTCTGTGCTACAATGATTTTACCTTTTTTTTCTTCTTCTTATTCTCGTATATTTGTTTGATTTTTTACCCAACTGTTGTTCTGATTCATTTCAAAATAAATAAATAAATAACTCTTGTTCTGATTTGTCCGGGATTTAAAGAGTTTAATACTATGTACTATACAATTTTTTCAATTTAGCACATTTGACTTCTAAAAATTTAATTTAGTCCGTTCAACTATCAAAATCATTCAATTTAGTACCACTCTCTATTAATTGCTTACTAAAACTTGATATGGCAATGACCTTATCACCGCCACGTCACCAAGATTTTAACAATTTAATAGCCTTTACATTACATTTTTTGTATTTAATATCTTCGACTATCAAAATCACTTAATAAATTGACGGAGAGGGTACTTAATTGAGTGATTTGGATAGTAGAAGGTATTAGATTGAATTTTTATAGTAAAATGTACTCAATTGAAAAAATTGTATTGTACAAGATACGAAACTGTATAAATCCGGATTTGTTGAGAAATAACACTATGCAATAGAAAACTGCTAAATCATTGCAGAAATCTATTGGCATCCATCTCAACTTTGCATAGTGCCCAAAATTGGATTCCACATATGAACCTTTAGACCATGTTTGGACTATGACCAAATTAATATTCTTTCAACAAAGATTGTCAACAGAATCATTACAGATGCACAACCCTGAAAATGTAACTTTAAATTAAATTTGTCAATCACACTAAACTTCAAACCATCAAATTCACATTTTTTTGGAATTAAATAGAAATACAAATATGTTACCATTACAATTATAATACAAGTAGGGGAGATTCTCTTTTGCAAACGCTAATTACTTATATTTATAATAGACGTGGGATTTTCAATCCCACGTCTGCATAGCATTTAATTTTTTTTTTCCTTCTTTTCTTTCTTCACGTGCTGCCAATTTTTTGGTTTTTATTTTCTTCTTTTTCTTCTCTTCATCTTTCTTATCCTCTGACTTCATTGTCATTTTAATATATACAAAATTCCTCAATCTTACCCAAAAACTTCCTCAATTTTATCCCAAAAAAACCCTAACCATCAACCATCAAATTCCTTTATATATCAAATTAATTTATTTTTTTATCAAATCAACATCACTCTACCACTACAATTATCCTCAATTTTATCCGAAAAAAAAACTCTCCCAATTTAACCAAAAAAAAAACATTCCCAATTTTACCAAAAAAAAACCCTAACCATCAACCATCAAACATCAAACTCCTTCATATATCAAATTAATATATTTTTTTTCTCAAATCAACACCACTCTACCACTACATTTATCCCCAATTTTAACCAAAAAAAAAAAACTATCCCAATTTACCAAAATAAAACATCTCCCAATTTTACAAAAAATAAACTCTAACCATCAACCACTAAACTACTTCCTATATCAAATTAAGATCATTTTTTTTTCTCAAATCAACATCACTCTACCACTAAAATTATCAAGTAAGTATTTCTTTTTATTATTGAGTTTAAATTTTATGTAAATAGATATAATTATTAATAAGTTATAACATTTATTAATTAAAAGTTTTTAACTTTTTTTATTGAACTTTAAATATTTATCTTCAAATTTGTTTAATCACAACTAATATTGAGTTCTAATTATATAATGTTATATGTTGCTCTAATAACACTTGAGTAATGAAAATAACTTAGATAAATGATTAAAAAAACCTTGTTTGGGCATGTACATATGAACTTGTTTTGTTAGAGACATTTTATTATTTTGGAGTTTAAGTTAGTAATTAACTTGTTGGTTTCTTATAATTTTTTGGAAGTTAAACGTATTAACTCATATATTTAAATTTATGTTAAATATTTTATTGTATCATTTATATTTGATAGTGATATTTGTTAAAATATTCAATTGTTTAGGTACCTATGACAGAAAAAATAAAGTTAAATCCAGGTCTCATTGATGATACCGTTTTATATGAGCAGAAACATCATATTTGTAATATCATTTGGGAATCAAATTTTTTAGACGAAAAAAAGGACATTCGTAACTATAATCGGTTTCCGGTAATTGATGATCATAGAGTTTTATATTTGCTAAATGTGGCTGGTTTTTATGGGTTGTATAGTTTGGGATATAAAAAAGTTGATAATCATTTGATAACTGCATTAATCGAGCGCTGGAGACCAGAAACTAGTACGTTTCATTTTCCGATTGGAGAGTTAACAATGACTCTTCAAGATATAGAGGTATTAGGTGGGGTTAAAGTGGACGGAAATGCTCTTGTATGTGATGAAAGTGGATTTACAACAACCGTTAAACATGCTTTGGTAACTGATTTATTAGGTATAGTTACACGTGATACTTTTACTGATGATGGGATGATTAAATTTAGTTGGTTGTGTTATACATTTAACCCTCAATCTGTTAACAAGTTTTCATCTGTGGACTATATTATGCGTGTTACAAGAGCATGTATGTTATTGATTATTGGAATTCAGTATTTACAAGACGACAAAGGAGTTGGTGTGCCAGTACACTATTTAGCTTATATGAGAGATTTTGATATCTGCGGACAATATAGTTGGGGTTCAGCTATATTGGGATATACATATAGGTCACTAACAAAAGCAGCTCTTATTGACAAAAGAGGCAAATCAAAAAGGGGGGTGACTGGCGTATTGCAATTGTTACAATATTGGGCATGGAGTAGATTTAGGTTTATGCGTCCTGAATATTCAGCGGATGATACGCCACCTGAAGGGTTTCCATCTTATCCCTTTGGACGCAGGTTGATAAGTTTGCTTTTAGTTTTCGTCGTTCAAATTATTGATATGAATTATATGATTAATTTTGCTATTTGGTTTTGTAAATATTATACAGATTGGCTAGATGTAAGGTGACGTATACATCAGGTTCATAGCGTTCGGGTATTTCGTGACTTGTTTGACATGGTGGGTCATCGTCAGGTAAATATTTTTTCATATTTGTTTGTCCATTTATATATAGAAAATTGTAACCCTCTTTCTCACTATTAATAATTTTTAATTTTTACTATCAGGTCATTTGGGAGCCGTATCCAAAACTGGCTGATTTGTCTGATTGCTCGAAGGCAGGTCAATGTATATGGCGTTCAAGCGCCCCTCTTATATGTACGGATTTAGTGGAGTATCATAATCCGGAAAGAGTGATGCCACAATTTGGTATGATACAAAAAATACCTCCTCCCGTCAAAAACTCTAAAAACTTACGCACACTGAGCCGTAAAGGTCATGCGGACTATAACTGGGTGCAACGTTATCAAGAGCACCTTGAGACTTGGAATGCAAGAGCAGAACACGTTCAAACATCCGAATTTCATAATGACATCCAAATAGCAAGTGATAACTACATGAGATGGTATAATAGAATCACCAGAAAAAGGATAGGTCCACCTGTGACGCACCCACAAGAAAAAGGTGTGCAGCCAGTTGCGGGCGTTATGGAATACATGGTACTTATTTAGCTATTTTTTTTTAATTGTTAACATTAATATTTTTTAATTTTATAATTTTGATGACCTGAGACTTTAGACCTTAATGACTTCGCACCTTGTGAAAATAAAATATTAATTCAGGACACCATTGCTTTTAGTGCTCATTTTTTAAATAGTTTTATTAATCAGTATTTTAATGTCTTTGTTTTTTGTAGTTTGAAGAATTGGAACAAAATTATGAAAAGGCGGTTCGAAAGGGTAAGATGAGTAAGATACAAAAATATTGGAATATGATTCAAGCTGTTAGAAGGAGACCTCCAGTGCTGGACCATGCCGAAATACCGCACCAACAGCCTTCGAACGTCCCACCACATCCATCTTCGGGTCCGGATTCGGGTCCGACTTACTCTACTAGTGATTGTTACATCCCACAGTCGTCATACACATATCCTGAGCAAAATTCACAATGGAGTCCATGGGTTCAGCCTCGACATTCTACTTCATCGTTTGCGCATGACATGACAAGCGATTTTTGTCCATGGGTTCAGCCTCAAATGCCTACTTCATCGTTTACGCATGACATGACAAGCGATTGGAGTCCATGGGTTCAGCCTCGACATTCTACTTCATCGTTTGCGCATGACATGACAAGCGATTTTTTTAATAAGTACCAAACCCCAAACCCCAATGTTTTTCCTGACGAAGGACCGAGCACGGGTTTTTGAAGTATTTTTATTTAAGAATATGTTTTTAGTGGTGCATGAGTTAGTAGTATTTTTCGTTTTATATATTTTGTACCAAATCATGTGTGACAATTTTATTTCATTTTCCCGTTTGTATTTAGCCAAGTAATGAAATAACAATAGCCAAGTAATAAATAGAGACATTAAGCAAAATTCAGGAAATGTGAAATACGTAAAATAGCTAACATTTGTTACAACATTATAATTATTCATCATCTGATAAATTGGTAACACCAAAATAAGTGTCCGGTCTCGACATTCTTATTAAAGCTTCATAATAATTAAAATTTGGTCTAAAAACTTCTTCCCATGGAGAAGCTTCACAAGAGCGAGTTTTTTTCCACCCGGCACTAATATTTGGCATGGGAAAAGGCCTGACATTGTTTCCGCTTTGATCAATGATGATCTCCACGTAATGGTTTCTATTCACATTGGCCATTACAATCATAGAAGGATTTGTCGAAGGAGCTGTATGCATAGGCAAATAAGTTGCCAATCCTTCATCAAGTGTCACCACTGCCATATTGTACTTTGATGCAATTACATAACCCGACTCTGGAAAGTGTATCCAATTTTCTTCATCTGGCATATTATATGGATCATTCCAAATAGATGAGTTTCGAATGAAAGTGTAACCTCTTATTTGTCCAATAAGATCAAAATAGTAAGTTGGGTGGTTATCAATTTCATGGAAAAGGTCTTTACGCAGTTGACTCCAATCATCGGCTCCTAATCTCATTCCCATTGCCTTTGCAATCACTCGAAACCCACAATGCCCATCACCGGCTACATCATTGACCGTCAATATATGATCGTGAAACATAGACGGAATCTGCTCCATATATTTAAATGACTTGCGGAAATGAGGGCTTGACTGCGATGTTGCTTTACCTTTCTGTTTCTCATAAACTGAATACCTAGGGGGTATGGGGGGTGATGGACCATAATTAGTTTTTGCACTCCTGTAACTGCGTCTTCTTTGTGTCTGTTGATCCTTGAAAAACTGAGTATATTCAAAGGCAGATGGGTCCCGTGTGGTTGAATATTTGGTAGGTCTTTTCCCCCTTGACGATGGTTTATTTCGTGGTTTGACCAGAGGCTCTCTGGCTGTTGTTTTTAAAGGATTATACAAAAGTTCAATTTGTGCCTTGAAATTCTCCCTCATGATTAGATCACTCGTTTGATCATACTTTCGCCTTAAAGCCATTATATGCTCAGCAATGTTGTCTTCATCCTCCGCTATATTCCCTTCATCAAACCTTAATTTTCTCCAGTGAGGATCGATGCATTCTAGTGGAATAGGACAACCTCGCTCTCCGTAGTTACGAATAACATGGCAACATGGAAGATTGTAGACCAATGTTATCTCACAGCTAGAGCATGTAGGGTCTGCTTTTATCCATTCGAGTTGCTTAACCTCTTTTAGCATCATATCCATTGCGTGAAGAGAACATTACCGGATATAAAACTAAGAATACAACTATATAAGTTCAACGGAAACAACTAAATAATTTGGGTGCATAAAAATATGAAATTTCTAAAAAAGAAACATTAATTAAATAATAGAATCTGACCTCTTAATTCTGAAAAATATGGAATTTCGTGTTGTCTTTTAACAACATTCATACTATTCCCCAATGACCCCCTAATTCGATTGTGTTGAATTGACAACAAGCCAATTATGTATATCACCATGTTTTCAAGGTCGCCACCGGAGGTTTCAATATATCTTTTAAATGTAGAATGAGCCTTAGGGACTCGACCCTATTTCAAATAAAATGTTAATTAAACAACATGATTATTTATATATAAAAATCAAATACATATATCAGAAAAATATGTAAATATCATACCTATTAGTCGTCCTGTTCCCGAAGTGCCTTGTCTTGTTAGTGTAACATGCCACAAACTTTTCTTTGTGACTATCTAATAAATCACACATATATTTCAAAGCAATTGGATATGCTTTGTAGACACTCGACAGTGTCATGCGTTCTGCTTCAAAGTCATATTCAGTTTCACTATCAACAAGGGTTAACCAATCTTTATACATCTTCGCCCATATAGCCTTAGGGACTTTTGGATTGCAATGTGTTATGACGTTCTGCGAAATGTGAAATGTGAAAAATAGATGGTTTGTCGTAGGAAAAATATTTTGCACAACATTCGTTAACGCTTGATCCCTATCTGTCAACATTACTCGTGGGGTCTTACAATTTTTCATTATCATCCGGAGACACTCTAAAGCCCATTCGTAAGTAGGTTGTTGCTCATTACGCAAACAAGCAAAAGCAACACAAAATGTATTTTGTGTCGATGTGACGCCCACAATTTGGAGAAATGGCATGTTAAACCTATTTGTACTATAAGTGCAATCCAAGCACAATACATTGGGAAATGCACATACCAACTTCACGGAATCTTTATGCGTATAAAACAAATCTTCTTGTTGATTTGTGTGTGGGTTGGTCCTATGAAACGATATAAACTCTTTTCTATCCAAAAGATGCATGAGATGTTGTATTTGACTTTTACCTACCATTTCTTTTAACTTTTTCCCTGACTTTAAGATTATATATGTCTTTCTTATTAGACTTATTGCCAGGAAATTTACGTTTTATTGCAGAAAGAATAGTCACCGGCTTGGCAAGACTATCTACCATAGTTCTAAACATACCCTTTTCATCTTTATTAAATCTGCCCGCTTGTGAATGAGCTTCTGGATAAATATCATTTTCATGATTATGCGTTCCATTTTCGATGTAAAATCTCCAATTGTTTTCCTCCATGTAACACTTGATTTTAATTAAACAAAAACATTTACCAGAACTCGTGTCTCTGCTTGATGCCTTTTTCGGTTTCGGATCCCCATGTTTTTTACACTTCAAAGTGACTCGACTTTTACTATCAAAGTGTGCATTGATATTTTTCGAGTACGTCGTAGTCAAAAAAAAAACCTAGACCAGTCGATATCCCGTACAAGTAGTCTTTCATTTCATTGAGTGAAGCAAAAACCTGTAGAAATAAGATATTAAGAAATAACTCTACAATTAAGGAAAAATTCCGCGAAAAACTTTCACCTATATATCATAACTATATTTGCAGCGACTAATGAACGAGAGGAGTGGGAGCAGTACACGGAAAGGAGGACGACTAAACACGTATGTCTCAGGGAGGTTTTTATATAGTATAGATTTAATCAATTACATAAGCATCCATAAATATTTTAAACAGTTTAAAATTTAAATAGCAAAAAACTAGTTTCTAGCAAAAAATAAACCAGCTAGTATACAACTCAAACATTCCAAAGGAAAACCATAAACCGCTAAAATCCATCAAATCTAACATGAAAAAAAAATTACATTATTTGATACAATCTAAATTTCATAATACTAAGTATTCTGAATTCCAACACCAAATTCCAGCTAGTACTGGACTTCTTGTTGGCACAGTGTGTTGAACTTAGAGTTCAATAATAGATTTTCATTATAACTTTGATTATGTTTTAATGATTTTACGATTTCTCTATTTCGATGATATAATGCTTGTATTTTCCAAAAGAAGAAAATGTAAATTTCAGAATGCCAGAAAGATAGAGCACAGAAAAACGAAGCCACAGGTTCAAGCGGAACCAGAATTGGAGCTAAAACGAAGGAGTTATGAGCTTTCGAAGAACAACGAGAAAACCGAGAAACTGCCAGAGACAACGACCGATCGTCTGGACAAAAACGACCGATCGTTTTTGGTCCAATTTCTTCCAGAAAGGTCGTCTGAATAACGACCGGTCGAAACTCAGAAACGACCGATCGTTTTCTAAAAACGACCGGTCGTCTGCAGAAAACGACCGATCGTTTTCTGCAGTTTTCAAAAACAGCTTTTCAGCTTATTCTGGAAAATTGCTTAAAACCTTTGGATAAAACCCTCAACCACTACCAACGGTCATATACAGAAAAACAGACCTTTTGGTCCATATAAACCACCCCAAATCACTCTCAAAAGACAACCATTACATCCATTATCAACCAATCAATCCTTCAACCTCTCTTAATCCAAAAACATCCAAATTCTCCATTGTTGATAAAAAGCTCAAAAAGAGAGATATTGAAGAGAAAGCTACTCAAGCTCAAACCAAGATCGAACAACATCAAAATCACAAATTAGCTTATTTAGAAGCAATCAAATTGTGAGAGTGTTTTAATTTCAATAATTTTGTAAAGAGCGTTTTATAAGCTCATTTGTGAGTGAGTGTTTGGGTAGAAGCTTTTACGCCAAAGTGTTGGTTAAAAGTTCTAGGTTAAACACTTGGGTACTCATAGATTGAGGGGGAGTCGTTGACTCGTAGACATGTCCGCTTGCACTTGTATCAAGAATAGGAATCTCGGGTAGAGGGTGAGCCAATCGGTCGATTGAGCTCGATAGGATTTGTAAAATCGGGAAGATTATCTTTAGTGAAATACTCGGTAGTACCGAGAAGAGTACGTAGGCCATTTTTCCGAACCTCTATAAATCACGGTGTCAATTTCTTTCCCTAAATTTTTACTTTCCGGAACTTATAATATTGCTTATTTTCTTGCTTGCGTTTAGGACTTATAGCATTTCATTAACATTATTAAACGCTTAAGCTTAGAATTATAAAAAGTTGGGTAGTAAGTCGCCAATAAGTTTAATTAGGCGAAAAGCGCCAAAAACCTTATTCACCCCCCTCCCCTCTCTAAAGTTTAGCCGCACGGGCCAACACAGTGTACGAATTCACAACTACGTTTGTATAGCCTCCCTCTGAGAATTGCTTGAAATAATCCAGAACAAATAAATAAATTTTTTGATTAAATTATTTATATGAGTCTTAAACAAAACAAGTCTTTTAAGTCAATTTTGGGAAATAACAATTCATTCTATATAAATACCATACTTATAAAAAAAACACATTAAACGAAATATTTATCTAATAAATAACATTCATTTATCTAATTTATTCAATCGCACTATAAACGATTGTAAAAAAATGTAAATAATTATTTTTAGCTACAACATTAAACGGAGTATATCACGTGGTTTTGAAAATAAATAAAAATAGACAATTACTTAAAATATGGAAATGATTTTTTGAGACAAACCAGAGTACTTTGGAAATGATTTCTATAATCATAAGGGTAAATTTTGGATTGTACCATCGAAACAAAAGTATTTAAGGATTGGTCCATGAAACTGAAACTAATTAAGAATTGGTCTATGTTGAACTTAGAGTTCAATAATAGATTTTGATTATAACTTTGATTTTGTTTTTAATGATTTTACGATTTCTCTATTTTCGATGATTTTGATTATAACTTTGATTTTGTTTTTAATGATTTTACGATTTCTCTATTTTCGATGATATAATGCTTGTCTTTTCCAAAAGTAGAAATTGTAAATTTCAGAACGCTAGAAAGATAGAGCACGGAAAAACGAAGCCACAGGTTCAAGCGGAACCAGAATCGGAGCTAAAACGAAGGAGTTATGGGCATTCGAAGAATTTCGAAGAAGACCGAAAAACTGCCAGAAGAACAGTCGACCGTTCGACTGGACAAAAACGACCGATCGTTTTTGGTCCAAATTCTTCCAGTGAGCACGTCAAAAAAACGACCGATCGTTTCTCAGAAAACGACCGATCGTTTTCTGAAAACGACCGATCGACTGTAGAAAACGACCGATCGTTTTCTGCAGATTTCGAAAACAGTTTTTCAGCTTATTCTGGAAAGTTGCTTAAAACGCTGGGTAAATCACTCAACCACTGCCAACGGTCAAAAACAGAAAAACAGACTTTTAGTCTATATAAACCACCTCCAATCTCTCTCCCAACTCACGAATCAACACACCAATTATTATCCTTCAATCCCTATATACAAAACCCTAAATATCACCATTTTGGTGTATATCTTCAAAAAGAGGGAAAATTGAAGAAAAAGAGAGTCAAGCTCAAACATCATCAATCTCACCAATTAGCTTATTTAGAAGCAATAAAATAGTGAGTGTAGTTACATTATTGTAACAAAATTGTAACGAGTAATTTATAAACTCATTTGTGAGCGAGTGATCGGTTAGAGGCTTTGTAAGCGAGTTGCTTAAAAGCTCTAGGTCTTTTCATTTCGGGACACTCATAAAGTGAGGGGGAGCTTAATCGGTTGATTAGCTCGATAGGATTGTAATATCCGAAAGAAGTTTTTTAGTGAAATACTCGGTAGTTCCGAGGAGAGGACGTAGGCGCGTTTGCCGAACATCTATAAATCGCGGTGTCATTTTCTTTCCCTTACTATTTACTTTCCGCAACTTACATTTTTGTGATTGTGCGCATCTTTAAATTCATTCATATTTCCATAGCACATTTATTGTCGCAAAAATATATATTGAGGTAGTAGGGTTGTTAATCACGCTTAGAAGTTTAATTCCGCGAAAAACGCTAAAAACCTTATTCACCCCCCCTCTAAGGTTTAGCCGCACACGGGCCAACAGTCTATTTCCCCTAACTAACCAAAAACAGTCTGAACTATTTTAAGTCATTTATAAAACAGTCTGAACCAAAAACAGTCTGAACTATTTTAAGTCATTTTAAAAACAGTCTGAACCATTTTAAGTTATTTTAAAAACAGTCTGAATCATTTTAAGTCATTTATAAAACAGTCTGAACCAAAAACAGTCTGAACCAAAATGACTTAAAATGGTTCAGACTGTTTTTTTTTTTTTTTGCGTTTTTGGATTTTTGTTGATTTTAGATTTTTGTTGATTTTTTGGGATTTATTTTTTATTTTTTGGGATTTTGAAAAAAAAAAGTCGTGTTTTTTCAGGGTTTTGCCTCTTTTATTTATTTTTTGGATTATTTCATATTTTTTCATTTTTGCATTTTTATTTTCTGGAATTTTTTCATTTTTTCTGATTTTTTTACATTTTTATTTGTTAGTTAGGGAAATGGACCAATCCTTAATTAGTTTCAGAAATAATGGATCAATTCTTAATTAAATTTTATAGCCGGACCAATTCTTAAATAGTTTTGTTTTCATGGTCCAATCCTTAATTTTCTCTAATCATAACCTATCCCGAATTCAGTTGGGGAAAAATTAATATTATGTTCGTTATCATCTGGTTAGGGATTTTCGTTATATCCATCATGATCCCGCTGAGGTTTTACAAACTGACTTGTAAAAACTTCCTGTGATGCGCCAGGTTGGTGACTCGTGTAATTATAGTCACCACTTACAAACTGATTATCAAAATACGGATTGGTATGATTATTCAAATATGAATCATAAGAAAACTGAGCATTGTCATAAGGATCGGTCGGGAAATTGATATTTTGAGATGGAAAAAAAGTATTTTGATTAGAATCGATCGGAAATTGGGTGTTTTGGGGAGTATTATCCGGAGGAGATAAATTAAGATTTATTCCCCAAATATTATAATTGTTATCCATACTTGAGAAAAAAAAAATGATCCTAATTTGATATAGGTAGTTGAGTGGTTGATGGTTAGAGTTTATTTTTTGTAAAATTGGGGGAGATTTTATTTTGATAAATTGGGATAGATTTGTTTGTGTGTGTAAAATTGGGGATAAATGTAATGGTAGAGTGATGTTGATTTGAGAAAAAAACATATTAATTTGATATATGAAGGAGTTTGATAGTTGATGATTAGAGTTTTTTTTTGGTAAAATTGGAAATATTTTTGTTTTTGGTAAATTGGGAGAGATTTTTTTTTTGGTAAAATTGAGGATAATTGTAGTGGTAGAGTGATGTTGATTTGATAAAAAAAAATATTAATTTGATATACGAAGGAATTTGATGGTTGATGGTTAGAGTTTTTTTGGGATAAAATTAGGAAAGTTTTTGGATAAGATTGATGAATTTTGTATATATTAAAATGACAATGAAGTCAGAGGATAAGAAAGACGAAGAGAAGAAAAAGAAGAAAATAAAAACCAAAAAATTCACAGCACGTGAAGAAAGAAAAGAAGAAAAAAAAAAATTAAATTAAATGCCACACAGACTTGGGATTGAAAATCTCACGTCTATTATAAATATAAATATAAGTAATTAGCATTTGCAAAAAAAATCTCCCTGCACAGTATCCACTACCTTTGAGTCGAAGCAAATCAAGCCAAGTATTCCCCAGAACCACATATTAGTTTTAGTATATAAAAGAACACAACAATACTAAATAGGTAGTCATGACCTATCCCAATAAGAATCATTCATTTAGTAACATAATAAACATGAAGTAAAGTCTCAACAGCATCACTACATTATTTAATGATAGAACTCATCTTTATTAACTATTTTTTTTCATTCGCATATATTAGCAAAAACGGTCATGGTAAAATAAAATAAAATGAAATCCATATTCATAAACCGTGAAAATCAAATACTCCATCAGACAAAGACAATCATACTCAGATTTCTGATTGTCATGCGATATAAGTAGTACTCAAACCCAATCCCTAACTGAACCCAAAAGTCCACAACGCTCCTCGGAAAGAACTACTCCATCCCGGACAGCTGGCTTTAGGCCTTTGGGTGTTTTGTGACGGCTGTCTGTGTAGAGACTAGAGAGAGACAATTTAGTTTTATTATTATAGAATTTAATTTATAAGGGAAATTAAGAACTTAATTCTTTTTTATAACTGATCAGTCAATTCTAACAAAAATAACTTCACTTCTAATACGATGGAATTCATGCATCAGTAAACAATTGATATAGCCATCTTTAAATCCTTCCAAGTTTTGTTTTTACGTAATTTATAATCCCGAAGTGTGGCCCGATAACAAAGTCTACCATATCTATAAGTTCAAGGCTCACAAATCACAATTTAAGATTCATTTTAGAAATCAACACTCAAAAACAACAAAATTAACGAGGAAGCTGATATTGATATTTCCAATTACTCATTAATGGTGAGTTATTTTAAAGTTATTAGCCTGCAAGTGTCACCCATTAAATGTGAGCTGACCTATTAAATTTTTTGTTATGCTACCTTAACTATTTAATGCTTTGAACTATTTTTTTAGTATTTATATGTGAATATTTTGAGCAAAGTAACGCCACCTCAAAGTATTTAATTTATAAGTTATGCTTCAATGTGTCATGTCTTTAAAGAACACACTGTAGAATACTAGAATGAAGAGATGAATGTTCCTCTTGAGTGCTCGTTGCATTTTCTTCATGATAATTAAGTCTTCTTTTGTTCAAAGTGATATGTTTATACAAGGTTGTCATCATTAAGAGACTCTATGCCAAGATGAGGAACCTTTAGTTCATGGCTTTAGATTTCTAGTTGATTGCTCTTTCGTTTTCAAATTTTGTTAAGTTATCTACAAATATTTACGAAGCTGCTTTAACAAAATGGTAAAGAAAAGATATTCAGAAACACTATATAAAAGGTTACTGCCTCTTATTTTATTTTTGGCTCTTGACATCATACTCATAATTATCTATGGATCATTGGGAAAAAATCCAACACATACCCAAGGTAAGACATTAAAAGATTATACTATTGTCTTTCATAAATTTTTGCAATCTTTTAAGAAATCTCATACTAATTCATCTGCATAAACAGACTCATTCATAGAAGATGAGGATGAAGAAGATAGCTTACAAAAATGGAATTGCCCGGAACCGACATGGTCAATCACATGCGACCGTTCTCATTACGAGTATGATCTTTGTTATATCAACCGTCCACTTGTTCTCGAACTAACGACTATGATCATACATTCCGTAGACCCCACGGGATCAACTGCAGCGGTGGTAGAGAAGATCCGTCCCTACCCTCGTAAATGGCAACCCGATGCAATGGAAAAAGTGAAAGAACTCTCATTGACAATATCCACACCAAAATCTTCGTGTACCGTCACACACATTACCCCAGCCCTCGTATTCAGTGTTGGTGGGTTCACTGGAAATATTTATCATGCTTTTAGTGAAGCATTTATTCCCCTCTTTGTCACGGTTGATTCTTTATTCCCTGATCGTAATGTGATCCTCGTGATCGTTGATGGCGATGACACATGGTTAAGAAAGTACGACGCCTTACTAAGAAGCTTCACACGCCATCCCATCATCAATGTCGGCAAGGAAAGAGCCATCCATTGCTTTCCTTATGCGATAGTAGGGCTCTTGTCACACGGGCAAATGACAGTAGACCCCACGTTGCAAAAAAGACCGAAGCCTAAGACGGTACATGATTTTCGTGCTATATTGGCTAGTACGTACTCAGATACACGGTCTGGCCAGAACCATGGTTCTGGCCGACCACGGCTCGTACTGATGAGCCGCAGTAACCGTCGTGTAATTACAAACCAAGATGATGTTGTGGAACTGGCAAATGACGTAGGATTTGATGTGGTGGTTATTGAACCAAACGATGAGATGTCGGTGCAAGAAATGTTTAGAATTGTTGAAAGTTGCCATGTTATGATAGGGGTACACGGCGCTGGGCTAACTAACGAGTTGTTCCTTCGCCCTGGATCGGTGTTCATGCAAATCGTGCCTATAAAGAATAATTGGTTGGGAGATATATGTTACGGAAAACTCGCGATTCGATTAGGGTTAGAGTACTTCGTTTATAATCTTGAAATTGAAGAGAGTAGCTTATTTAACAAGTACCCAAAGGAAATGTTGGATCCAAATGATCAAGTGCTAGATACTACACAGCCGAATTGGGGAATATATGTGAACCAAAATGTGACATTAAACTTGGATAGGTTTAGTATATATCTAAGGAGGGCTTACGTCAAGGCTAATAGATTCATGCTCAATGGAAATTCATGATTTTCAAACACCGTGTGAACTTGTTTAGGTTTAGGGAATGTTTTATTTATTTTTAATTGTTGTACTAAATTTGGCATGCTAGACTCCTAATGTTTTTATCATTAGGAATAATTAACAAAACATACTAGTTTTGAAAGTAAATTAACGAAAACATATTCCATCCTTACAAAAAATTTATGATAAAATCTTTTTTTTTTACTAAACATATTTGGATGATAAACCATCAACATCAATTCCTAAAGGCAAAAATATTCATCATAAAAAAAATCAGGGTCAACTTTTTTACAAGAAAAAAGCTTCAATTCCTCACTTTAGTTATCTTCAACAAGAAAAAAAAAACACTTTCTCAAGATGGATGGTCAAGTATAACATTTAATTCAAAATAGACCTTAGTTACGTATTTTTTTGTTGTATTTCAAAGAGATTGTTTTCCTGTATTTTTTTCGTACTCGTACCCGTATCAACAATTTGGCCTTCTTTTGATAGAGCATTTGTAGTTATACTAGCTTCTAATCTAAGCTTATGCTGGGTTTTTGGCCTGACAAACTAGAATTATCTGACTAAATGAACCTGCTTAATCAAATATAATAAAATTTACTTGAATATCTGGGGGATTTCCAGTGACATGATTGCAAATTTTGGAAGTATAAGATAATTTTCCCGAAGGCAAAAGAGAGTAGACTTTATTGAGCAAAGTGAGCACAGCGTTGAAATGAAGCGTTCCATAGAACCACTTTATGTTCTTTTCTTTTTTTGCCTCGTAAATTAAATAACTGTATTACAAATGGAGAAAGTTCTTATAAAAGTTGGAAGCATTAAAGCTAAGAAAGAGTTCACTAACATTTCCCATGAACTTTCTGAAATCTCCTACCGTCTCCTACGAATTTCTCAATTTATATGTATTTTCGTGCGTGTATGTAACAATCTTACTTGCAAGTTTAGCATCTTTGCAAGTGTTTAACGCTCTTAACTACTTGTCATTTCTTAAAACAAACCAGGTTAAACAGCTTTCTCACACCGAGTCACTGAAAAATTAAAAAATCTCAGTTGTACGAGTCAATTTTTTCCTCGCGAGTCTAGCCAATGTTTTAGAAAGCTAAAAAGTAGCTAAACTAAAAGCGTAAACAACCTAAGTTTTATCGGCGTAAAAAGCGCAAGAGAGAGTTTTTTTCTGCTTTTTTTAAGCTTTGAATCGAGGTTTTTATCGAGATTCCAATCGAGCTTTTCCTTGAGATTCCAATCGATATTTTCCTCTTCAAAGTAGCTTTTTAAAACAGGTGTTCGAGACCATCTTAGTTATCTTATTTTTTCGGAAACAACAGCATAACCATCCGTATGCTAAGTCACATTGATCGGTTCTAGTTTACTATCAACTCTGAGACCTATTGAACGGGCAACTGTTGAGAAATTTGTTTGTCGGTTCCAAAATGGAGGATTTGAAGAGAAAAAGGGTAAATGTTGAATATATTCTACTTTGAAAGACTTTCAAAAGATTCGGTATTTGGCTAATGAAGCCTGAATTACTGAAGTTATATTCGTAATCTAACCCATTTTGTCATTTTCGTTCTTACTTGCATACTTTGTCTAATACTGTAAAGGCAAAGCAAAATCGATTTTCAACAAGCTTAAAGGTGAGTGTATCCTGTCTTATATTTCTTATAACTTTTATAGAAGATTCTCCTTGACGTTTAGGAGTTAACCGTTTAGGTGTGTGGTATTGATGTTGCACTGGTACGTCCACGTGGCGACTAGATTAATTTAAGTTTGTTAAGTTTGTTATTACCAATTATCTCTCATGTGATAATTACATATTCAAATTCAAACTCTTAACAAAATTATCCCATTACTATTATATATATCTTTTATCCGTTAAGAGAAAAATATACCATAATAACTTTCACGTATAATTACTCTCACTATTATTGATTCTCTCTATAAGGCATCATCAAGTCTTTCGGGACTTGGGAGGTGTGTGATTTAGTAGAAGATTTTGGTAGCCGTTCTGTTTGGCGGGTAAAAGGGTTTACGTTATGTATTCAGATAGCTCGTAATTCAATCGTTGTTTTCCGCTGCAGGTATATCGAATTACCTTCTATAGTTGTAATCATTATTTAATTTATTTGTTAGATTAAATTGTATGATCTACCAACATTGGTATCAGAGCTTATAAGATTGTTTTCGCTTAATGAATACGAAATAGTTTTTTATATGTTTAAAAACATGAATTTATAATCTATGTGATCAACTGTTTCTGTTTTCGCTATTATAGTAGGTGTAATTTGAAATTTGTTTTCAACAACAATAACAGTCGAATAAAGATTGGATTTCAGTATAAAAAGGATTAATGTTGTTTTTGTCCTTCGTTATTTACGATATGAATGTGTTATGTAGTAAATTAGTTCATGTGTTGTAGTATGAAATATTTGTGTAATAATTTATTTTTAAATATGGAAAAAACTGCAATAAGTTTGTGGTTTTATATTTTTTATTTTTTCCTCTGGATGTATTTTAAGGTGTTTTTTCTTTATAAACATACTTCCATATATTGTGCAACTATGATCAAAATTGGGTCAATACCGTAATCATTATGTATATTCTGCTTTGGATCTATGTGATTTAAAAATACAATAAAATGGATAATGTAATCTTTTATTTTAGTGACCAAAAGACTAATTAATATTGTGTATGCAGATTTAATGTGTTTAATTCATAAACTTTATTAATAAGGACAGTTGGAATTTGTTTCCAAGACATTAATAAGAATTTTAAGTGATTTGGAAAATACACATTCTGAATGTTTATTTAATTTGTTTACTAAGTAGTATGAAATATGTATATGAAAACTACAGTTTATTTTTGATCTATCTATGTGATACGGTTTTAATTTATACAAAGAAACTAAAATTTTGTTTGTTTTACTATCCTTGTTTTTGTAGCTATGTGCTGCTCACATATTTACCTGCAATAGTTTTATGAGAGTTGTTTATACTTTATATACATGAACGTGTGAATGTGTTTCACATTTTCTTTTTCTGGGATCATTTAAAAAAAAAATTGTTTGAAGCGAAACAAAATTGAATTCGTTTCTACTGTGTTTCCTTTTTTTTTTCCTTTCCTGGTACTATTGCGTTGATGCATACTAAAGTTATTTTTTTTTTGGTTTTTAAAATTGTTGCTGCAATGTGTTTGTATCTGGAATACAATTTTTTTCCTTCTCTACAAACTTGGTGGGTTATGGACCATTCGGTAATTATTGATAAGTTCACTTATTTCAATTCATTCCGTAGTACAAGTGATTGTTAAATTGCATCATGTTGTGGTTTAAAATAATTTTGTTAGAATTGCATACTGTTGTAGTTTAAAATTGTTAAATTTTGTATTTGACTAAGATATGTTTGTGTAACATGTATATTTTTGGTAGTGGAATTAGTTTTCCCATTTTATTTAAAATTTAATTAGATACATTACTTTAACTCACATAGTGAGAGATGATTACTAGTCGTAAAACGCAAAATTTTCGATGGTGTAATGTGAGAATTTTTTTAGTAGTCTAATAGAGTTTAAAATAAAATGTTAATGTATGCGCCTAATTAAACTTTATTTTTGCGCAATTAATGTAGTGAAATGACGTCTAAAAATGTTATCGCTCATCTTTGTAGTGAAATGGCCTCTAAAAATGTTATCGCTGATCTTAACACCGCAAATAAGAAACTTGATGGAAACAACTATGATATATGGCAAAGAAAGGTTCAGTACCTTTTAGACGAGCAACAGTTGCTCGACCACTTGACCAATGCTATGGTTCGTCCAGAGCAAGGCAATACGACCCAACACCGTCGTGACCTAGAGGTATACGAGGCTTGGTTCAAGAGGGATCGTACTACACACTTTACTTTGTTGAGCAAACATGCATGATGATGTCATTGGCGAGTTTGAGATCTACCTAACTACCAAGGAAATGTGGGACCAACTCAAGTTTAAGTATGGTAGCACAAGTGCCACAAGACTTCGTGTCATGGAACTAGAGAATACTATCGATAAGCATCTCCGAGTCATGTCTACCATGATCTGAGATATAAAAACAGCTGGGAATGAGCTCACTGACGAGCATCAGGTTCTCCCAGTTCTTTGATCCCTCCCCGACCTTATTTGGTTTGATGTGAAATTAGTTCTCACACATAACGAAGTGATAAAGAATCTTGATGATGTGTCTCGTCATCTTGAGCTTGAAGCAAAGCGCACTAGTATTAAACGTAGTGCTGCACTTGTTGCCCGAGATGGCCAGCAGAGGGATTACTATCCCAAACGGAAGGGTCATCAATGGGCAGCAAGACATGCTCAAGCTCCGAACCTGACACCACGAGGTGGGAAAATTGTCAAGCGTCCTAGAGGGAAGCGTGCTGGGAAGAAAGACAAGTCAAAGCTTACATGATTTTACTGCCGCAAGAAGGGTCAATCGCTCAGGAATGTCCTGAGCCGAAGAAGGTAAACCCTATTGCTAGTTCTCTAAATGTTTATGTTTGTGCAGATGTCTTTGTGACTAATTCTCTGCTTGGTTGGATTGTAGACACAGGAGCAACGAAACATATTGAGAGAGATCGAGCTGGATATGTAGATTATCGTCAGGTACCGGTGGACAGTCATAGTGTGTCGATGGGAAATGATACCTAAGAAGATCTTCTAGGGATTGGAACCTATCAACTCAAGATGTGCTCTGGACGTATTTTGATTTTACATGATCTTCATGCTTCCACTGTCCGATGCAATTTACTATCTGTTTTAGCTTTATTGGAGTTGGACTTTTCTTTTCGTTTTGAGAATAATGGTTTTTCTATTTATCTTGGCAAAACCCAATATGGTCATGGTGTTTTGAGGAACATTTTTTTTATGTTACTTGGATTCATATTTTTCTGTTAATTATGATATTTATATTATTTCTTCTTCTTCGTCTAATGTGATGAATGAATCAATAAATTGGCATGCTAGACTTGGACACATAGGCCATGATAGATTGGCTAGATTGGCTTGAGCGGGGTTTATTGGACTCTATTGCCAAAGTTAATTTACCAACCTTTGAACCTTGTTTGGCTGGAAAAGCTTGTAGAAAGCCTTTTGGTAATGCTTCTCGATCCTCACACCCTTTAGAGCTAGTTCATTCAAATATTTGTGGACCAATGAATGTTAAGGCACGTCATGGTGCATCCTATTTCATCACTTTTATTGATGACTATTCATGTTTTGGCCTAGTCTATCTACTCTTCCACCGGTCTGAAGTATTGTGTTGATTCAAATGCTTTGTTTCTGATGTAGAAATTCAGAAAGAGAGGAACTTAAAAATTCTTCGCACTGATAGAGGGCGAGAGTATTTATCTGATCAGTTCAGAAAGCTTTGTGAGCAAAAAGGGATATCCAGACAGTTGACAATTCCTAGAACTTCGCAACAAAATGGTGTTGCAGAAAGAAGGAATCGTAATCTTCTTGAGATGGTTAGATCAATGATGGCGCAAGCTAATCTTCCAATTAGTTTTTGGGGAAATACGCTTTTGACTGCTGCCTACATTCTTAACCGAGTGCTTTCAAAGTCTGTCCCTACCACACCATATGAGTTATGGAACGGTAGAAAGCCTAATTTGGAAGGCTTGCGTCATTGGGGAGCCGTTGGATATGTTCACAGTAACTCCCACAAGTATGGGAAGTTAGGACCCAGAGCTAGTAAATGTGTTTTTATTATATACTCTGATCACTCAAAAGGTTATGTGATGTATGGTGAACACCCAGATAGCAGATTTAGTGAAATTGAGTCATGCGATGTGCAATTCATTGAAGAGGAAATTCCGAGTATTGGTGAAATCAAAGAGGATATCAATCTCTATGAGTTAGATGGTTCCTTAGGTGACATTCCTACATCTCACGACATAGTTGGAGATAGTGGGAGTGATCGCATATCTGAGAGAGATATTATTTCTAGTGGGAGTGTACCACAAGAAGCCTCTATAGATACAGAAAGGCGTAGAAGCCATCGAGGAAAATTTCCTCGTCATCGCTTCGATATTGAAGGTCAGTTCTTCATTTGCGATTCAGTGGATTCTGATGAACCGTCTTCTTATGAAGAAGCTTTAAGATAACCATATTCGAAAGAGTGGTTAGCTGCTATAGAAGAGGAAATGAGTTCAATTCATAAGAACACTGTGTGGGAGCTTGTTGATAGTCCAGCAGGGAGTAAAACCATTGCAAACAAGTGGGTTTTCAAGGTTAAGAGCAAGGCTGACGGATCTATAGACAAGTATAAGGCTAGTCTCATGGCGAAAGGATACATCCAACAAGAGGATGTAGACTATGTAGAAACATTTTATCCTGTGGTGAGATTCGCCTCTATTCGCCTCATTTTAGCTATTGTCGCCCATCTAGATCTGGAATTATTTTAGATGGATATAAAGACAACATTTCTCAATGGAGAACTAGACGAAGAGATCTATATGGATCAACCTAAAAAAATTCAGGCCTAGGGACATGGACGCACAGTTTGTCATTTGCAGCGTTCCATTTACGACCTAAAACAATCGTCTAGAGAATGGTATAATCGATTTTATCAACTCGTTATCTCTGTGGGCTTTGTGATGATCGAAGAAGATCATTGTGTGTATGTTAAGAGAGTTGAGAATAAATTTCTCATGCCTTCTCTATATGTGGATGACAAGAGATCGTTCAAAGAAAGTTCTGAGTTTGTCTCAAGGAGGGTATATAACAAATATTTTAGAACGATTTTACATGCATAATTCCAAACCCATAGAAACTCCAATGGAGAAGGGTCAAGTTCTTAGCGTCGACCAAAGTCCTAAAACTGAGGAAGAAAGAAAGAAAATGGAAAAAGTTCCATACGCTAGTGTTGTTGGTAGTTTGATGTACGCTATGTTGTGTACTCGACCCGACATTTGTTTTGTCGTTGGCATGTTAAGTTGATATCAACGTAATCCAGGAACTGCGCATTGGGCTACCGTTAAAAGGATATTTCGGTATTTGAGAGGGACTTCAAACTATGTGTTATGCTACCAAGGTGGTAGCATGCGCCCTTACGGTTATTCAAACGCAGATGGGGCTGCAGATGTAGATTATCGCAAATCCATCTCGGGTTATTCCTTCATCTTAGGAGGAGGAGTAATTACTTGGTGTAGTAAAAAGCAGAAGTGCGTAGCTTTATCCACTATGGAATTAGAATATGTAGCTTGCACCGCTGCTGTCTAGGAAGCTATTTAGTTAAGTTTTGAGTCACTCAGATGATGTGGTTGTTGTATATTGTGATAACACCGCTGCTATATGGTATGCAAAAGACCCTAAGTACCATGGAAAAGCTAAGCATATAGACAAAAGTATAACTTCAGTCGAGACTACATTGCGCAAGGTCTAGTGGTGTTGAGACATGTCTCTACCGTTGACATGGTCGCCGATCCGTTTACCAAACCTATTGTTAAAAATGTTTTTCGTAGGCATGTTAGCTTTCTAGGTTTACATAGGATTTGATTAGTTCATGTTTTTTTTTTGGACACCTTTATGACTTTTATGATAATAAATGACTTCTATTTATTTTACATGTTTTGTTTAATTAGTGCACATATCATTATTGCATGTGTTGTATATGTCAAACAGGTTTTTTGATCGGCCCACTCACATGGGCGACACTTATGCAGCGAGCAGGATGAGAGATAATTATAATTTAGTGTAGTCCTCTTGGTACTATCGAAGTGACCAAGGGTTATACTATTTTCGCCTTAGTTAAGACTAAGATGAGACTAAGTTAGTCGAATCATGTAATATTATACACTTACATGAAATTTGTATAAGAGTCGGGAGTGAGACTTATAGAAGTTAATAATCTATAAACTGTCTTAACTAACTCATGTTAGGCATTGTGTATGCGACTAGCCAAGTTTTGTACCAAGTTTCGTATGGTGTTAAAGTGTGACAAACCTTTTACGGATTCTCCACCATAGCATACTAATCGTAGAGTATGTGCTTAGAGGACCGTTAGGGAGTGACAAGATGAATCCCCACTTAGTCACTATATGAGCCCTTTTGAACTAATTTATTCAGATTAATACCCTTTGAGACGTAGGACTATGTTATGAAATCGACGATAGATGTCGCTACTTTATCATGTCATTCAAGGGCTACGTAAGATACGGTCCAACGGAGAATATCTAGGAAAGCAAACTAGATTAGATGGACTATCATGAGTGTCTAAGAAAAAAAAAATCGTTTTGTCATCACACTTATGTTTTGTTGTTCATAGCCCGGGCAATCGCGTCGAATTTGTTTTGAACGTGATTATGAAAACAAACACATTATGAAAGTCTATGAGCTATGTGTTAGCTAATGGAGGGATACAAGTCATAAGACTTAGTGTTGATGGAACGATTTGGGGTATGGCGAGATTTTATGGAGTTGTAGTGTTATGTTGGTTATATGATGACTTAATATAACATTTCTCACTTGCATTTTCTCACGAGGTCGCATGTCCCATTTCCTAGTATGAAGATGAGAACAAGTTTGTATATGAGTGAGTTGTTTTAGTATTTGTTGCCAATGTGTACGAGTGGGAGATGTTGCACTGGTACGTCCATGTGGCAACTAGATTAACTTAATTTTGTTAAGTTTGTTATTCTCAATTATGTGATGTGATTCTCAATTATGTGATGTGATAATTATCTAATTATATTAATTATCTAAGTGATAATTACATATTCAAATTCAAAGGCGTAACAAATTTATCCCATTAATTAATATATATATATATATATATATATATATATATATATATATATATATATATGTTATAAGTTAACATAAAAATACACCATAATAACTTTCACGTACAATTACACTAACTATTCTTGGTTCTCTCTATAAGTCATCATCAACTCTTTAGGGACTTAGAAAGTATGAGATTTAGTAGGCGACTCTACTAGTCTTCTGCTTTGTGGGTAAAATATCCAAAAGGATTTACGTTACGTATTCAGATAACTCGTAATTCAATCGTTGTTTTCTACTGCAAATATATCGAATTACCTTCTATAGTTGTAAGCATTATTTAATTTATTTGTTAGATTAAATTGTATGATATAGCAACACTGTATGTTGCTCAAGGCAGCAGAGGCGGAGTCAGGATTTACTCTGAGCCATGATATACATTTAGAGTAAAATTATAACATACTTTAGTTGAGAGACCGTTTGAAATCAAGAAATTGCCAAAAGGTTGAAGCTTTTAAGCTCATCTCGTTTGTTTTATACTTGTAATGCATTTTGTGGCTATCTTTGAAGCTGTTTTTTTTCTTGTTCTTTTGACTTGATGCTAACTTATTTAAGCTATATTAGATAAATCCTGATGTTAATTTGCTTAAATTTTGCAGTCACTCTAGCTTTATGAAATATATAAGTGGCTAGTTCATGAATCGAAACAAATTAGAATATGGGGTTTGAACTTCTGGTGCTATAGTAAATAGTCCGTATATACCTAGTTTTTATGAAAGATACGCTAAAAACGTATATTTAAAGCGTAAAAGCGTAAATTTTTTATAGTAGAAAAATATATATGTTAGAATTTTTTTTAAAAATATACATGTTTAATATATATTTTGAAAACATCATTTTACTATTTTCTATATAAGAAAAATTGAAATATTTAATAAATAGTAAAAAACAAACGAATTTAAGTCTTCTAGTGTAGTTCGTCAAAATGAACGATTAAGTACCACTAGCACATATTGTAAAATTTATTTGAAATTATGTTTTTTTATAAAATTGCTAACCCTAAATTAGCATTGTTTCCATAGTTGTCTGGACAAATAACAAAAACTACAAAGCAAAAAGCGTACTAATAGCGTTTTACCAGCCAAAAGCGAAAAAGCGTAGGCATTTTATGTTTGCAAAATGATTTATCGCACTTTTAGTCCTTTAAATTTAAAACGCGATTTTTAAAAAACTGATATAGCCTGATACCGCATGATTTGAAATCGTAGAAGATTACCTGTTGATAAAATGGTTCTACCATAACTCAATTTCAAACTTTCATTATTTATAGGAAAACCACTAGAAACATTGGCAGATCTTCGAGAACACAACTTGCCATCAGGCCTTTTCCCACAAAATATATCTGCTTTCGGAATATACGAGTCTAATGTGAAGCTCACAGTGCACTTGCCCTCTGCTTGTGAATTTACGTTCAAGGATTCGTCCGTGGTTAGGTACTCGACACGTGTCAAATGCAGTTTGCTTAGAGGTAAGCTCACCGAAATAGAAGGAATAAAAATCAGGGTTTTAGTGTGGGTTAAAAGTCACCAATATTGCTATCGAGGGGTACAAATCTGATAAGGTGGCGTTTACAACTGGTGTGAAAAAATCAAAGGCGAGGGATGCTTATGATACACCCCAATTTGCTATCAAGGTGAAAGAATTTTGATGCAATTTAAGGAGTTTTTTTATTGAAAAAATTTGATTCATTATTTGATATATAACGGGCTGTTAGAGAAATGATAAATCGACTTTTGATGAGTGTGCTGTGTGTTGCTAACGATGTACTTGTTATCCCTACAAGGTGGAAATGAGTTTTGGCATTATTCTTTGAGAAAATGTCCAACAGTACCTGCAACTTAGAAGCTTGTTTTTTGACACGGTGTTTCAATTACAAATGCGAGCAATATTTCTGTTTTAATCAAACAAGACAATTTTTAGCCGGCGATGACCTTTAAGCCGTTTTTTTTCCTTATAAGCTGCAGGTAATTGGCTGGACGACTTGAAATCCTAGTCTTATCTGTTTACCCAGAAAATGTCTTCTCAAATTAAGTCAGCGTATTTGCTCTCAAGCTGCAACCAGCCCAAACTACAGACTGGCTTCGATTAAAATTGACACAGAATATTTGGCCGTCTAAAATGTTGAATACACCAGATGAACATGGAAGCTAAATCTACAAATCAAATCATGAACTGTTGAAGAAGTAGCTCAAAATCGACACATAATTAATTAATTCAAAAACAGCAGCTTTCAAAATAGCTAATCAACCATTATTTCCCTACTACAAAATTTAGTTATGATACCCAATATTTCCTTTTCCTTTCTGATTGTTGTTCATCTAAACATGAAATCTAGTTATGGTATTTCTAATCATTTGATGCCAAAAAAGAATAGCAAATGCTGATCGGAGTTGCTAACCATACTGTATACAAATAATTCGATCTATAGAACCTTACGAACTTAACAAAAAACCATGTTAACTGCGTCTCACAGTGGGAATAAATTTGACTCCTGAACAATCTCGTATATTCCAATAATGTTCTCAATAGTCAATAAGAATATGATACACCACTCCAGGAGATCAGTCCTTCTGTTTTGCAGGACCTCTTGTAAAAAGTGAATATTATGCTGCAACACCAAAGAAAGAAAAAGTAGTAAAAGAATGAGAGGCAAATTATGTTAATCACCTAGGACCATGTTTTCCTTTCATCCAACAACGCAAAATAGATGTCAAAAACAACTGTTCAAGAATAACTATAGAAAGGTACCTCCACAAATTTCAATTTAAAATTGAGGTTTCCAAATCGTTGGGTGACTTCATATTCTTCACGTAAATACTCGTAAATTTGAGCATATTTTGCTTCCCTCCAAGCAATTTCGGACCTGAACATAGAATATTAGAACTTGTCAGAGTGAGACCGAATCTCCAAAGGTAAAAATTCCATTTTCTTGTATTTGGAATCTAATAGACTAATACTAAGAGCATTCACATCAGCCTATTTATAATTTTATCTATATTTATCACAAAAAGTACACTTTATTAAATTTAGCCACCCATCTATAAACATCCAATATTTCAGCCTATGTATCAAACTATCTATTAACATATACTAATATTTTTTTCTACTTTTTCAATAACATTTTCCCTACATATTACCAATCATCTTATTAAAAAGTCACATGTCAACTAAAGGTGACATACAAAATATACATAGCATGCTTTTACCAGTGATAAATAGCTAGTCAAAAATCTTGTATTAATTTTGAAGAGTGCATGACTAGCCTCATGGGGCAACATTTTATGCATATACTAAGACAAAAATAGCTAAAACATACTTATAACTAGCCATTTATGAGTGCTCTAATAATTTAGCCTTACCTATCAAAAAGACCAACTTTAAGAATTACATCGGCCAGATTTGAATTTGCCTTCCCAACAAGTTGAAAAAGCTTTTTCCTATCCATTGTGAAATTGCCAGTTTCCTCCATTGCACGGTTTATACCCGCAAATTCTTCAACCATACCATCAACCTAGAATTGACAGAACTATATATTATTCCTAGGATTAGATAATATCTTCACCTTCCTCAGCAACTGTGTAATTCTTTAATTATTTTTTTTAAAAGAGCAACTTAGTAGTTACAAACTTAAAAATCTATCTAAAGAAAAGAACCAACCTGCGAAACAAAATAGTCAAGTGCAATACTTTGACCAAGCACGCTACCAATAATGCGGATACTATCGATATCCAGATGTTTTAGAACAATGTAGTCAGGGCCACCCTGCATATCCTCAACCAATAATGGCTTCTCTTTTACAGAATAATCTATACAACAGATGAAAAATTTTCAATAACAATTGTATCACATGTTTCAAAACCTTATATGCAAGTATACGACAACCAAACAAACTAGTCAAGACAAATATAGATTGATCTCACTTTTTCTTTTTCTCTTTCTTATGAAGGAATTACGAAACAGGAGTGGCATCGAGGTCTAGTGATAGGTGAATACTAACCAGGTATAGCAGCTCATAAACAATAAATCACCCAATAGTTAAATTCAAGTTCAGTTTGGTCCCCCACATCTTCACTTGCAACACCCATGGATCCCATACTTTAAATAGAGTTTTGATTTTGGTCCAATATTTTAAAAATTCTCACCTTGACTTACCTAGGCTCTGCGCTAGGCCCTGGTCTCAGCGTAACTTACTGAAACCATGGGGAGTTAATAACAATACTACTGTAACTGAAATTACGCGGACTACCAACATACTTATTTAAACAATGAGGACCCAAGAGTCGCACTCAAAGAATAGAAACGAATTCTCTCTGAGTATTGGGACCATTGTTGTAATTCATCCTAAACCTGATAATCTAGCAAATGTTTGTAACGCATACAGTTGATGATGTTGAGCAAGGTGGCTGGTCTAAGTGGATAAGACTATAGTATACCACACTCACCTGGTGGTTGGTCCAAGTAGTTTGAGACCTGTACCATGTTCACCTCCAGGCGCCCATAAAGTGGTTTACCTCTTTGAGGGTTATTGATTATAAAAGAAATGATGATCTTAAGATGTAAAAGTAGACGGAGTAATATTTTCGTAAGAAAGAGCTCATTCCCTCAACAGCTACCGAGTAAAACCACATATTATCTTCCAAGAGAAAAAAAGACTAGTAAACCAAACTGTCTCCCGACACAACTTAGGTCAATCTTTTACAGTGTGCACAAAAAAAAAAAAAAAACTTACCATCTTTCCTCATTTCTGGAAGTAGTCCAGAAGCATGTCTTCTGACAATTTCCAGGTAAGGGTCAACTTCATGATCTTCGATATTAAACAAAATCGCAGATCCATACTGAAAAATAACCATATATCGCCAGCAACTTACTCTCTCCAAGATGCCAAGGCCCTGAAAATTAAACTCTGTGTGAGCAAAGAGCACTAATGCAAATAGGTTTCCAAACCAAAAAAGGGGTCTAACAATCTAACTACATGTTATACTTCACAACATTGACCAGTAAGACACAAAATGAAGTCTTGGTTGCACAAATAACTGGGTCCAATTACTTCACAAATCTTGGGGTGTTGCCTTTTGATTTGGTTATCAGTGGAAACTTGAACTACTAAAAACAATAAACAGAAGTGTATGATTCCCATGTAAAAAAAAAATATTTTTTGGTGTCATCTAGCAATTGTATTTACTTCATTGCCAGTAGTATCAAATCAACATTTAAAGGTTTAAGATGTTGACTTGGTAAGATCTTTAAGCAGAGATAGTTCGATGCAAAATGTAAACACCAATACGCATTTTTAAGAAAGTGGAGTAATAGACATCACATAAAAATGATTTAAAAAAGAAAAGAAAAATACATCACATAAAATTCTACCAAATGAATGAAGGACAGGCAAACCTTATCTCAATATTCAAAACTGAAATAAAATCATTAGGTTTCCATGTGAGACTGAAATATAGGCTAAACAATATTAGACGATGGCCACCCGTTCCAGCACATTGTACAGTGGACTCCCATGCAATTCCTATATTCCAAGTCAGGCTTACAGTATGTTTCATTTGATTATTGCTTAAAAGAATTAGTTGGAGCAGGATTGTATTAATGCGAAAAAGAAATTCCAGAGGAAAATATTTCAAAATTAAGGCTCGGGAAAATGGCTTCTGCAGGGTGAAGAAGCCAAATCAGCGACGAGGAGAAAAAAAAGACAGCTCAAAAGAAAATTTTCAATTGTAATGGGAAAAAAGGCTCTCTACTATTGGTTTTTACCATTTTAGTACCCAATCTTTTAAGTTTTACAAATTTACTTACCGTTTTTTTTTTTTTACAAATTTGGTCTGCACCTACCTATTTTGATCCAATTAAAGTCTAATGGAAAGAATTGACGGAATTGCAGTCACTATATCTCAAATGTGGGATACAGATGTTAACAGAATTGCACTCACTATTTCAAAGGTGAGAGTGCGGGACTACAATTCCGTCATTCTATTTAGGATCTGTTCCATAATTTGATGAAAATAGGTAGGCGGAGACCTTAGGAAAACTTACAAGTTGGGTACCAAAATGGTAAAAAGTTGTTAGGTTGAGATAATAAACAGCTTTTTTCTCAATTGTAATGAGATCTAACGACGACAACTTATTTGATATTTTGCCATGATGCTTACTGTATTTTCGGAAGGAATATTGCCAAATTTGAGGGCAATATAATTTGACGAGCGAGAAGTTGGAGTAACAATATTTCTTGAATTCTCAGCATGCATGCTCTTCAAATCAATACTGCCAAAACCACTAATCTGAGAAAACCAAAAATATACAAGGAAAAAAACAAAGAGCAACAATCAAAGGTGATAGCCTTGAGAGAAGCCCAAAGACATAACATAAACAGAAAAAGAATATTAATTTATCTCAATCTTTTATAGCCTCGTACCACTTTTTAACTAATACTTGAGACCAAGCTAACATTAACCATCTTGGTAAAAGCAGATTTGGTTCATTTGTATATACAGTAGACATAAATGATGCTCTTGAAGTGTTATAGTAGGAAAGTTGTCGGAGTCACATAAAAGACCCTGACTTTTAAGTACAAAAGTAGACGTGAATGGTGCTCCAGGAGAGTAAGTAATAGTATGTAAGCCTCTACAAATTGTTATCAAAAAAATAAGAAAGTTGTAGGAGTCACATAAAGGCCCTGACTTATTAGTTCAACGGTATGAGAGGCTTATAAGCACTTAAGTTGCATGCGGGACAAATGGATTTCAAATACAGGAATTGAAGTTCTTGAAATTTATTTTTGTAGTTGATCAGTTGATTAATTGTGCGATGACATCAGACTTTCAAAATCAGAAGTCACTATCACTCTATGTTGCACGGATACGGATACGGGGATACGCTTTTTTTGAAAATTTAGGATACGATACGGCTAGGATACGTCAATCATTAAAATATTAATATATATATTATATATAATAAAAATAGCTACAAAACATTCAAACCAAAAATTAGTATTTAGTTACCCGAAACTTTAGCCAGAATATAACACTCGTCCAATATAGTTAGCTAGGAGAATCATTAAAAAAATGTCAAAAGACACTTGTCTGAAAGATCAACTAACTAGCGCTAGGATCATTACAAAATAAACTACTAGTATATACTAGCAAAACAGCATCATATTATTACAACATATACCAGCTAAATAGAACTAAATCATTGCAAAAAGCTCGTGTATCCTCTTTCAATATTAGTGTGTAGGTATATATCTTTTGTGTTTATATGTGATGTGTGAAATCAAACTATATCTAAAAGTACTTTTATCCCTTTATGTTTATTCCTTTTATGTTTTACCATTTTGTATTTTTTCCAAAATTTTCAAACATTATCATTTTCACCCCGCCGTATCCAAAACGTATCCATGCCGTATCTTAACCATATCCAGCTGGTCAAACCTCAAAATAGTCAACGATACTTCAATCTCCGTATCGGGGGTGTATCTGTATCCGATACACCAAAAAATAAAAAATTCAAAGTATCCGTGCTACATAGCTAGCACTCCTTTATAATTTGAGATTCTCAAATTTCAGCAAGTGAAATCCTTCCATTGATTTATTGGTATCATAAAGGCGATGAAATTTCTGTTTTTCTCACTTATACAGAACAATATCTTGCTGCAACTTTCATACAGTGGCTTTTCTCTAACAATTTATTTTAAGTAGATGTTTTTAGATTAAGAAAATAACTTGATATTACAAATGATCCACTAAAAATGGAAAAAAGTATCAGCAACACGGATATTGGTAGGACTGTCACTTTCCTACCAATGGTTATTGGTGGAAAAGATGAACTGTACAATGAAAATGCTAAAATTGTTAGTCTTACCCTCAAAGAAAAAGGACCATTAACACATCTTACTGGAAGCACATAAATTGTAAATTTGGTATGACTATCATTTTATTTATTAATTTTAGAGAAACATGCTCATTATTATTAAAATAATAGGTGAAAGTACCATGAAAAGTGTTTCAAAACTCCAAACTGGCCCCTCAGAATTAAAACTGCAACAATCACGTCGTTACATGCACACAACAATCTTCTAGTTTGGATTACCATTTTTCTAAGTAAACTGTATTGATAGCTTAGATAAGACTTACGATAAAAAAAAAGTCTCTCAAAATTACATAACTATCATTAACAAATCGTTATGTGCCTACAGCTGTACATAATATAGAATATCTAGCAACTTTCCACAAAAGACAATGTTAGCATAGATGAAGTATACCATGAAAATCCCTCAAAAATACAAAATAAGGGACAACTTCTAAAAATCTATCATGATTAAAGCTAAAACACTACTAACAATAATACTAAATGGTTGCCACTTCAAAGCTCAGTATTTTCCCCTGAAAAAGGACTGCTATGTTGTTCTGGATTTTGCCATGAAAAAACTAAAATCTTTACATTGAATGAACCCACCTTTTACTCAATGTCCAAAAATAACACATCTGATTTTCTTAAAGGGTGTAACCAAACAAGCCCATAGCATAAAGTGTGTACAACCTGGAAAAGAAAGCCCGGATTGGGATTTTGTCATGAAAAAGCTAGAATCTTTAAGCCGAATGAACCCGCCTTATTCTCTCAACCTCAAAAAAACGCGTCTTATTATTATTCTTAAAGGGTGCAACCAAACAAGCCCATATCATATCATAAAGCATACTACCTGGTCGAAAGAAGAAAAAAAACCCGAATTGGAATTTCGCCATGAAAAAGCTAAAATCTTTAAACAAAATGATTCTGCCTTTTTCTCTCAACCTAAAAAAAAACGTGTCTTATTGTTCTTAAAGGGTGCAACTAAACAAGCCCATATCATAAAGCATACTACCAGGTTGACAGGAGAAAAAAAAAACGAATTAGAATTTTTTCCGTGAACCAGTCTTTTTCTCTCAACCTCAAAAAAACGCGTCTTATAATTCTTAAAGGGTTCAACCAAACAAGACCATATCATACAGCATACTACCTGGTAGATAGAAGAAAAAAAAATCCCTGATTGGGAATTTACCATGAAAAAAGCTAGAAACTATAATCCAAATGAACTTAGATTTGTTATTCAACCACAAAAGATCCCAACATAATTTGCTTAAAGGGTGTAAGCCAAAAAAATCCCATATAAAAAAGTGTAGTAGCAGAAGAAGAATTGGTACCTGGTAGATAGAAAGAAAAAAAATCCCCGATTGGGATTTTACCATGAAAAAAGGTAGAAACTATAAGCCAAATGAACCTAGATTTTGAACTAAACCTCAAAAGAATCCCAACATAATTTGCTTAAAGGGTGTGTAGGCAAAGAAAAAAACCATATGATAAAAGTGTACATGGTAGATAGAATAAAAAAATTCCTGATTGGGAATTTACCATGAAAAAGCTAGACATTATAATCCAAATGAACCTAGATTTTGTACTCAACCTCCAAAGAATCCCAACTTAATTTGCTTAAAGGATGTAAGCAAAAAAAAAAGAAACATACGATAAAAGTAATAGTAGAATTGGGTACCTGGTAGATAGAAAGCAAAAATCCCCGACTGGAAATTTACCATGAAAAAAGCTAGAAACTATAATCCAAATGAACCTAGATTTGTTACCCAACCTCAAAAGAATCCCAACTTAATCTGCTTTAAGGGTGTAAGCAAAAAAAAAAAAACCATATGATAAAAGTGTAATAGTAGAAGAAGAATTGATACCTGGTAGATTGGAAAAAAAAAACCTGATTGGGAATTTACCATGAAAAAACTAGAAACTTTAATCCAAATGAACCTAGATTTGTTACTCAACGTCAAAAGAATCCCATCTTAATTTGCTTAAAGGGTGTAAGCCAAAAAAAAACTTATGATAACCCGCCTTTTTCTCTCAACCTCAAAAAAACGCGTCTTATTATTATTCTTAAAGGGTGCAACCAAACAAGCCTATATCTTAAAGCATACTACCTTGTCCATAGAAAAAAATAATCCCTGATTGGGATTTTGCAATGAAAAAGCTAGAATCTTTAAGCCGAATTAACCTAGATTTGTTACTCAACCTTAAAACAATCCCTTGTTGATTTGCTTATAGGGTGTAACAAACAAGCCCATAGCACAACGTGTGTACTACCTGGTAAATAGAAATTAAAATCCCTGATTGGGAATTTACTAGTGGGGTAAATAGTTCGGATTTGAACGGATTATCGGCAATCCTAAACCAAACCATTAAGAACGGATTATAAAATTTTGGATACAAACCAAACCATTTATTTTTTCAAGGATAAATTAACAAAACATACTACTTTTGAAACTAAATTAACAAAAACATACCCAAAATTTCATACCCTAATTTGTACCCTTATTCCAAAAGTTCATACTCTTATTTCAAAAATTCATACCCAAATTTGTATTTTTCATACCCTTATTCCAAAAGTTCATACCCTTATTTCAAAAGTTCATATCCTGATTTGTAGAGTTAACCCTTATTTTCAAAGTTCATACCCCAATTTACATAATTCATATCCTTACTTACATAATTCATATACATAATTTTCAACTTCATACCCTTAATTCACGTAATTCATACACTTATTTTTCAACATTATACACTAATTAACAAATTCAACTCTTACCCGTCCTCCGGTCTCGAACTACCACGTCGTCGTCGTGACGACCGCATCTCCGTCGACATCAACATCGAGTTTTCGATCTCGCTCTATACCCTCGCCGCCTATTCCTACAGATGTGTCCGTATCAATCTCCACGGAAGAGAGAGATGACAGAGAAGAAAAAGAGCAGAAAAATAGAGGGAGGATGGGGAGAGAGACGGAAAGAGAAAGAAAGGATGAAAGATCGGAGAGAGTGAGAAGGAGGATGAGAGAGATTGGAGGGAGAGAGAAGGAGGAGAGAAAGATTGGAGAGAGGGTGAGAGGAGCAGAGAGTGAAAGGAGGAGAGAAAGAGAGGGGAAAGAGACTGGGAGGGATGAATTAGCTTTTTTATTTTATATTAATTATTAATTGAAGGTATGTTTTTGATAATTTAACTTTTGAGGGTATGTTTTTGATAATTTAACTTTTGAGGGTATGTTTTTGTTAATATAATAAGTGTAGAGTATGTTTATGTTAATTGCCCATTTTTTCAATCCAAACCAAACCAAACCAAACCTAACGGATCGGATCGGTTTGGGTTGGTTTTATGTATTCAATGGTTCGGTGCGAATTCGGATCGGATTTGGTTTTTAATAATACTTGTCATTCGTTCTTTAATCTAAATTAATACATATTTTAAAGACAATTATTTACAAACAAAAATAATGTGAAAAATAATTTCAACCAATATATAACCAAAGTATAAACATATTTCATATACTCTACTCAACCACACAGACAATGCATAATAACATAATAATTTAGTTAGAAAATAAATAAATATGACTCACATAAGTAGTAGTGAAGAATATAAAAGTCAAAGACATTTGAAATCTGTTGTACAATTATTATTGTTCATTAGATTAAATAGTATATATATGCTCGTTTATTATTACTTATATATATGGAAGGAATTTTAGGTTTTTTTTCATAAGTATGGTAAATAATAATGCTTGTTTTTAATGGGTATAACGGAGTGGGTTTAATGGTTTGGATTTGATTCAATGGTTTGGATCGGATTGGTCTGGTTCGGATTAACAAGATTGAAACCTAAACCAAACCATTAACGACGGATTTGAAATTTTTGAATCAAAAACCAAACCATTAGTATTCAAAACCTAAACCAAACTTAAACAAACCAACGGTTCGGATCGGATTCACGAATTTTACTTACAGCCTAGAATCTACCATGAAAAAAGCTAGAACTTATAAGCTAAATGAACCTATATTTGTTACTCAACCTCAAAAGAATCCTGTCTATTTACTTAAAGGGTGTAAGCAAAAAAAAAAACAATAGTATGATAAAAGTGTAGTAGTAGAACTGGGGTACCTGGTAGATAGAAAAAAAAAATCCCTGATTGGGATTTTACCATGAAAATAGCTAGAAACTACAAGCCAAATGAACCTAGATTTATTACTCAACCTCAAAAGATTTTCTTAATAGGTGTAAGCAAAAAACAGGCCATATGATAAAAAATGCCATGAAAAACATAGAATTTTAAAGTCAAATGAACCCGCCTTTTTTCTCACAACCTCAAAAAATGCGTCTTATAAGCCAAATGAACCTAGATTTGTTAGTCAACCTCAAAAGAATACCAACTTAATTTTCTTAATAGGTGTAAGCAAAAAAACAGGTCATATGATATAAAAAAAAAATCCTGATTGGGATTTTGCCATGAAAATGTAACAATACCACAACATTTGGCGGGAGTGGTTATAACAAGCAGTTACATAGCCAATTTCGAATTAGTTTTCCCCCCAAATTCAGTTTTCAGTTTATGTATTTTCTATATAAAATGTGTTTAATTGGGTATTAAGATTAAGCAGAAAATTAGTTAGTTTAAAACTTCCTTTCTTGAAGAGTTTGTTTGTGGAGATTAGACATCTCAAATTGGCCTATTCTTGTACTCCGTTTACGTTCCTATTAGCATATAACTACGTGGTGATTTCTTTAATAGGTGTCATTATATAATTTCGACCTAATTTCAGTCCTTGTTACGTGTTTATACCTTATTTCGATCGTTTATATTCGGGATTATTACAATTGGTACCAGAACCATTCCATCTGCAACGCACAATGAATACAAATGCTGCAGTTATAGTTTCAAGCGATTTTAAAGATGGGAATGCAGTTTTTCAGAATTTAGAAGATGATTGGGAATTGGGTAGGATAGGGAATGAGCAAGAGAAGATTAACAAGTTTAATGAAGTTTTTCATTTTAAACAACTCAGATCTATACAGGAGTATAAAGATGAGTTCGAGAACTTATGCAACCAAACATGCCGATTTCTGTCAAATTTGGGGCGTTTGTGATTGGTCTAAAAAGACATATTATAGATGCAGTGAGATCATACAAGTCCATCAACTTGACAATAGCATACAAAATCGCCAAGTTTGAAGAACAAAAGTCTAATGTGTTGATAGAAATTGATAACATAGTTAGAAATCGTTCTTCACAGAACCAAGACACGGTTCGAACGACAAATCATTCATGTGTTCATAAGGGCCTCTATATAGCTGGAGACGATGCTGAGTATCGTGGTAATCATGTTAACATTGGTATGTTATATAAGCCTGGTGGTGTTTCAGAAAACATTGGTTTAGTCGGGGCAACAATCGAGAATCATGTTTTTTATCCGGGAAAAGATGAGCAGTCCTACATAGAAAGGCTGATATTAGTGCTTATTTTGTATTTGAGAAAATTTCTCTTTTTAAGGATTACAATGAATGGTGTAACCGTGTTCAAACTATGGGAAATCAAGTTATGGATTCAGAAAATTTTGGAAAGAATTTTCGAGTTACTCATTGTGATCGGAAAATAAATGACATTGTGGAGAAAATATGGTGTTTTGATCCAGGGATAAATATTCTGATTAGTGAGAAAACAGATCTTTATATCGAGTTGTTTCGAAAACTACAAGACGTCAACTGCAACCATAGTGCCAACGACCCGATCTTGAACTTACAGAGTATGGTATGAAACAACGAGCAAAAGGAGTAATTTTTTATATAACAATTGTTCTTTAGATTGGTTTCATAGGGACAGATTTGTTACCCAAATTTGGAGGTTAAACTTACAACTTATGTAGCATTTAAATCAAGACCGGGAGAAAAAAGGCAAAAGTATTACACAGCAACAAAGCCACAAGATCAGTAGCACTGTTTTCTTTCATTTACAAGAATTTTGGGCAAGGGTCGTGGCTGTATTGGGCCGAGTGATCAAAAATCTGCTATATATGTACTTATGGGTGTACGAGTTGATTTTAGAGTAACAACACAAGGTATGATGAAGTTGATTCGGTCGAACCGCTAGTATGAAACAATCGTGACCTTGAGAGCAAGGTCAATTTTAAGAGGTGGGGATTGTAACAATGCTACAACATTTGGCTACATAGCCGATTTCGAATTAGTTTCCCCCCCAAATTCAGTTTTCAGTGCATATATTTTCTATATAAAACGTGTTAAATTAGTAATTAGGATTAAGCAGAAAATTAGTTTGTTTAAAACTTTCTCTCTTGAAGAGTTTGTTTGTGGAGATTAGCCATCTCAAATTGGCCTATCCTTGTACTCCGTTTACGTTCCTATTAGTATATAACTACGTTGTGATTTCTTTAATTTGCATCGTTATATAATTTCGATTCTAATTTCAGTCCTTGTTACGTGTTTATACTTTATTTCAATCGTTTATATTCGGGGTTATTACTGAAAAAGCTAGAATCTTTAAGCCGAATGAACCCAACTTTTTCTCTCAACCTAAAAAAAAGCGTCTTTTCATCATTAAACGGTGCAACCAAACAAGCCCATACAATAAAATTTACTACCTGGTAAACATATAAAAAAAAAATCCCTGATTGGAATTATACCATGAAAAAGCTACACATTAGAATCCAAATGAACCTAGATTTTTTGTAAAGCAAAAAAAACATATGATAAAGCATCTTATTATTCTTAAGGGGTGGTGCAACCAAACAAGCCCATATCATAAAGCATACTACCTGTTAAATAGAATTAAAAAAAAAAACCTGATTGGGATTTTGCGATGAAAAAGCTAGAATCTTTAAGCCGAATGAACCCGACTTTTTCTCTCAACCTTAAAAAAAGCAAACAAGCCCATATCATAAATCATACTACCTGGTACAATCCCTGATTAGGAATTTACCATGAAAATGTAGAAACTATAATCCAAATGAATCTAGATTTGTTACTCAACCTCAATAGAATCCCAACTTAATTTGCTTATAGGGTGTAAGCAAAAATTAAATAAAAAAAAGTATGATAAAAGCTTAGTAGTAGTAATAGTAGAATTGGGTACCTGTTAGATAGAAAAAAAATAATTCCCTGATTGGGAATTTACCATGAAAAAAAGCTAGAAATTATAAGCCAAACGAACCAAGATTTGTTACTCAACCTCAAAAGAATCTCTTGTTGAATTACTTAAAGGGTGTAAGCAAAAAAAAAAAAAAAAAGAGGAAAAAAAGCCCATATAATAAATAAATAAAAGTATAGTAATAGTAGAATTGGGTACCTGGTAGAAAGAAAAAAAGCCCTGATAGGAATCTTGCCAACATCATCATCATCCTTGAGTCGAATCTCATAGTTATCGTCATAAGTATTATCGACCTTATAATCAAAATCGGAGGCGTATTGAGCTGGTAGAGCTGAGAAGGCTCTGAATTTATTATTAATATTATTATTATTATTATTAAATAAACTGTGAGAAGGGTTAATGAATCTGGTTATGATGGTTGAGATTATAGGATAATGGAAAGAGTGTGCTTTTCTCCATTTTTCCATTCACTTGTTTATTTTGTATTTTCTTGAGCTTGGTTATGTATGTATATGCCTTTTTTTTTCTTTCTATCTCTATAAATATCAAATTTTCTGTTTGTTTGTTTGTTTGTAAGGTATAATAAGAATAGCCGGTCAGAGAAATTGACAAGGAATGTTTACATACGTGGTGTTTGTTTGTTTGTTTGTTTGGAGAACATTTTAGATTTAATTTTTTTTAAAACAAGATTTATTGGTTTTGTTATAAAATAAAAGTATAAAACTCACTATCCGATCCCCGTAAAGGCAAATCTGGGCAAAAAACCCATAAACTCGTACCGACACCCGACCTGATATCTTTCCGACCCAAAGTTATACCGTGCTAAAAAAATCGAGATTTTCCATCATCTGAGTATTTTCAGGATAGGAGTGTATCGACCCTTACCTTTTTCTAAAAAAAATTGTTTTTCTAATATTACAATAACAATATGTGGAGTATTAAATAAATGAATTAAATATGCCAATAATTGTATTACTTGTTCTTTTTGATAACTTTAGTTTTACTGAAATAATATAGAACCTAATTTTTATTGATTTATTTATATAACAGTAAGATCTTCTTCATCTCTCCCTTCACTTATTTGTCTTGTTATTCAGCTTAATTCTCTCCCCACTCATTTTTTCTCTTTGTTCGTATGTATAATAGTAGGTCAGAGAAACTGGAGCACAAGTGACAATTAGATCATGTTTACATACGTATTCAGTTAGTTAAGGTTTGATTCATGTCCGTTTATTAATTAAATAAACCGAACACAACAACAATAGTCTGTTCGTAAAGTTAATAAACTAAACATAAACACAACTTCTGTTCTGTTCTGTTCTGTTTGTTAACGCTCGTGTTCGTCTAGTTCAATTAATTAATATATTTATTTATATATATGTAATATCTTGAATAAAATATTGATATATAATATACTTGTTTTATATTTAAAAAAAAATTGATTTATGTATATATTATCAAATGATAAATATGGACCATTAAGAATAAGTATGTGGTCCATTTGCCTATTATCCTCCTCACTTCCCTTTTTAACTTCTTCTTTTAACTTGATATATATTAGTAGGTATGGGTTAGGGTCATATCTACCCGTAAATACTCGATCCGTATCCTGACCCGATAACTTTTGGAAGTGAAAAAAAAATCCCGATCCCGATCCGAGAAAAGTCAGGACCCGACTTTTTCGGGATCACGTAGGATCGGGATAGATTTATCCCGAATCTCCCGATATATATTTTTTTTTACGACGACGTCATTTTTTATTAACAATTTTCATTTGAGAAGTCTAAATATGTTATTAACACCAAACATAATCTTATTTTAAAAATAACATTCCTAATAAATGAAAAAAAAATTAACATATAGTAGAAAAAATAGTGTGAAACTACAAATAATTGAGTAAATAAAAAAATTGAGACGTTTTTTATCAGATTCTTTTAGTATTTAGTTTTATTCACACAAGCAACAATTATCATACTAAATGAGATAAATTATCATTATAATTTTTATAATCAAAAAATAATAATCATTTATCTTTCTTGAAAATAACAATATAATTTTTTAATTTAAGTATATTTTTTATTTTAATAGTTTCATATATTTAAAACTACAAATCTATATTATACTTATATAATTATAACTAACATATAAAACAAAAATGATTGTAGTTCATATGGTAGAGTGGTTACATTGTATATTAGAGGTACAAAGTTCGATTATCAGTACTTACATTTAATTTATATTTTTATATAAACTATAAATTAATTAAAAAATCGGGTCGGGACACCCGACGAAATCAAAATTATCACCCGATCCCGAAGTTTGTCGGGTCGGGTCGGAATTTCAGGATTTTTTACTAACCCTGTATATTAGTATCATTCTATTATAATAAGACAACTAATGTCAAATAAGTCTGCACAATTTAGCTATTTTTTTTCAAAAATATCCTATACCTTTATATTAATTACAATAATATCATACTCTCATAAAAATATAAAAAGTAAAAACTAATAAAATTATTTATCCCTGTTTAACAACCAAACATTCTTTTAAATCTTAAACTATGTTTTTTTTTTATATTATCCACATATTTATATTATAATTATACATATTTTATATATTTTATTACATTAATTGCCGCGCAATATTAATACGTACTAACACACATACACACGCACACATATATAGCTAGATAGATAGATACAAAGAAAGAAAGAGAATACACAGCCTTACTCACTTTAAACCCCATTTTCTTTCTGACTCGATTATCCGTTTTTCGTACCGTCTGCTCCGTTGCGTAGCTATCGTACATGAGAATATTTTGAGGTATATATTCAGTGGTTTATTTCACTTTTCATATCTGTTTATGAGCCTTTTAAAGGCTGAAATTTCTTTTACAGTGACCAGTTTTATCGGGTTACTGTAGTTTGATCATAGGCGTGTTCAAGCTGGGTTTAGAGGCAAGGCGCATGTGGTTTTATTCCTTCCCGGTGCTTGTTCATCGCAGCCTAACTATCCAACCTTTCGTAACTTCATTCGAGTTACCATTTTGGTACTTAAAGGGAGTCTTTTTGTGTTTGTTATCTATAATAGAAGTAATACTCGTAGCTATGGTTATATAGTTGTACAGTGACTGTATCAATCTACCGTTCTGGTACGAAGAGGCTGAATTTTACTCAATGTGATGGAAGTAATATGTTTCCTATTTATATTTATTTGTGTTACTTATAGCAGCTATAGTTTTATAGCATAACTTAGTTGATTGGCTTTGATAAGGTACCGTTTTGGTACTGAAAAGGGAGTGTTTTAGGTGTATATAATAGTAATACTAATCATAGTTGTGGTCATATAGTTGGACCTGTTTGCTTACTGGGCTTATGGAGTTACTGTCTCGATTTTTAGAATATAAATACGAGTTTTACTCTTGATGGGAGATAAGAATTCTAGTTACGGCTTGTTCTCTTATTCATTTCAATGTTTTTTTATGTAGTTTAACTATGTGTTTTACCATATAGAAATTTGAATCGCTCACATGTAACTTATCCAGCAACAGACCAAGACTCAGGATGATTTCAGAAAACAAGTTTTGTAGTTCATTGACTAATAAATTACCTGAGTATTTGATACTATTGCAAATTCATGTTTATTATACCGTTACTGTGATTTCAGTAGTTTTATTTTACAAACATTGATGTTTTTATCATATAATTCGTGAACAAACAGGAGTAATGAGGCTAAGTAATTGAGGAGAGTTGTGGTGTTGTCGTGAGTCCTTTATTGTCATCGACCTTTTTAAATTTCTTTTAGGATTCACTTGTTGCATATGGTTTCATGAGGAGTTGACTCTATACGTGGATCTGAGAAGTGATCCGACACTTTATTTGTGAATCCGACTTTGTCGGTATTTTATTTTGTTTAGGGTTCACGTCCCACAGGGGTTCCGGTGGGCCTGCTGCTCACAGAAAATACGGCAATAGCCGGCGTATAGCACTACAAGAAAAAATTCATCTACCATCAGTTTACTTTTTGAAAACTGTTGGTAAGTAAGTGTCGCTAAATTTCAGCCTAGTTTAGCAACATAATTAGTTGCTATCTGTGACTAAAATTTAGCGACACTCAATTTAGCAACAGTTTTCAAAAAGTAAACTGACGGTAAATGAATTTTTTCTTATAGCGTAGTCTCATGAGGAGTTGATTCTACACGTGGATCGGAGGAGTGATCCGACACTATATTTATGAATCCGACTTTATACACATCTGAGTCATACACTATTGAGTCATGTGTGGAGTCACGCCACTTGGTGTTTTTAGTTGAGGTGTAGTAGAGGTGTAGCAAATGAGATATAACATGATGAAACACTAATATTAAAATAAACAAAATGCATATACATTTGCATTATTATTTGTACTTTGTAGACGTATATGTGATGAATTTAGTTTACTCACTCTTTGTTATGTTTCTCATTTTTGTTTACTTATATTATTTTAGGCGGAGTCGCTGATGTACAGGGTCGAGATATGTTTGAGTGTTCTAGCAGAACTCGAGGCTGGAACGATTTGATGTGCGCGTGTAGTAGGTACTCAAGGCCAAGTTAATGTCGTTTTGTATATACAGTAAATGTTTTTGAATAGTGTTTGTGTAATATATAAGTGAAAAGAGTGTGATTTGAAGGTCATCTGTTCTGTAGTTATTTTCCTTTATTTATTTTTAATTGCGTTCCCGGATTTCTGTAAATTTGGGGCGTGACAATATATGTATATCTATATAATTTAATTTGACATTTTTTGTAAACTAATGTATTAAATACCATATAAGAGGTTTACATAGTAACAATGGGAAAAAATATATTTACCATATCAAACTATAGTGCTGTTAACGATTTGGGTACCCACCTTTCAAAATTTTCAATTTGGTTACCACACTATAATAACTTTTCAATTTTATATACCACCGTCTAAATAAATCACGGAATCATGTCACATAATATTTGACAAACATTAATTTAAGAGGCTAATTTGATAATTTTGCATAAAAATATGTCATATTAGAATTTTTTTTTCCCAATTTCATACATAAAAAAATTTAGCATATAATCAAATTTTTTGTTATGTATGAAATTGAGGAAAACGTTTTTATAGGATAACATATTTTTGTGTAAAATTATCAAATTAAGCTCTCAAATTAGTGTTTGTCAAATGTCACGTGACATGATTCTGTGATTTATTTAGACGGTGGTACCTAAATTGGAAAGTTATTATAGTGTGGTATCTAAATTGAAAAATTTAAAATGTAAGTATTCAAATCGTTTAAAGCAGATAGAAAACCTCTGGTAACAAGCGAAGCAGTTACATGGCCAATACTGAGTAACGTCGTAGGCTTTGAGTTTACAACTCAAAACACCTCGCACACTTTTAGAACCCACATGACATGATTAAACGACAAATAAGAGAGACAAAATAAACCAGATGCAAATCAACTACTCATGATCCCACCCTAGATACGAAGTATTGTTTTAAGTAGGGCTTGGTTCGATTCGATCCGGTTTGGTTTTTGGTAAAACCGAACATATTTTTCTGTTCGGTTTTTTCGGTTTCGGTCTTTTTTATTTTTTGGACCGAACCGGACCGGTTTTTTCGGTCCAGTTTCGGTTATTTTTTGGTTTTATTTTTTATTTTTCGGTCTTTTTCGTTTTTTTTCGGTCTTTTTCGGTTTCGGTTTTTTCGGTTCGGTTTTACTGAAAACCGAAACCGACCCGAAATTTTTTCGGTTTTTCGGTTTCGGTCTTTTTCGGTTTTCTTCGATTCGGTTATCGGTTTCAGTTCGGTTTTGCCATTTTTTGCCTAGCGCTAGTTCCAAGAACTTGTGAGCTTTTCTCTATTAACTCTCATCTCTTTTAATTGTTCAACTTCTCATAGATCATTGTATTCAATTACTTTTACATGTTAGTTGTTACAAGACTAGTTTTAGTAGAGCTGTAGATACTTGATTTTAGAAAAGAGATTTATCTCAATTGATTGACCTGATTGTTTGATAATAAAAACACTATTGTTAAGTCTCAAAAGAAAAGGAAAAACTAAAAGTGCGAAATCTTTGCTCTTCATCTTAAATGTTGCTATTTATGTATCACAAAACCACAAAATAACTACAATTACGTATTAACAAAATATTACAATGACTGATAGTACTTAGCAATTGTCTTGAAAATGCCCACAAAATGTAATGGTGAAGAAAACTAAAAAAAGTTTGATATGCTTAGCACTATTATTTTACTATGTTCATGTACATTATGTGTTTATTGTCAAATGATAGATTAATAATAGTCTGTGTATTTCTTTGTCGGGTGAATGTTTCATTATTTTCGGTTATAAATCCACATGTCTATTATAAAAGCCCCAATCTCTAATAATTGATAATGAAACCCCGAAAGAAGTTGAGGTTTTTAAAGTAGTCAATATAGATGTTGCGGAAGAGAATCCCTTACACAAATCGAGAGATTGGCAATATTTTGATGGGGTTAATTTTCTAAATCGTGAAGTTACCGCAACATATAAATATTGCAAGTTTAAGACTGTTGTCATGGTGGATGGACCGACAACTGCACTTCTTCGACATATAGATGAAAAATGTATTAATAGTAATCTTTATTTAGGTCAAAAACTCTTTTTTGTGCAAAAGGTGTTGGGAACTTGTAAAATATTACAAGATTCAAGTACAATCATGCAAAAGTGCGACAAGCTGCAGCAACTTACATGATTCTTGCACATGAATATTCTTTTGTGATGATGGAGTATGAACTTTTTTAACCCGTTGACGTCGGTTGTCTTGCCTTTTTATCAAAAAATTACTAGAACAACTTCCAAAAATGACTGCATAAAAGTGTATGAGATTGAGAAGAAAAATTAAAAGAAATCTTTAAAAGTTTGAGTAAAGTAAGTATAAATTTGGATCTGAAAATCAAGGCAACAAATCGGGTACATGTGCATTACCGCTCATTTCATCGACCCTGAATCCAACTGGAAGTTACAAAAAAGAGTTCTATTTTTTTTCGATATGCCTCCACCACTTACAAGTATTTGATAACGGCTACATGGGCATTAATGCTAATGAAATGGGGAATCGGTAACAAAGTGTCAACTGCGACATTGATAACGCGTCAAATAACCATTCAACAATGAAATTTCTTAAGGGAAATTTTGATTTGAAATATAAGGTTTCGTATGCTGGAAAAATATTTCATGCCCATTGTTACGCTCACATTATAAACCTTATGATGCAAGATGGGCTCTCTGAAAATGCACTATTGAAAATGTTAGAGAGAGTGTGAAGTATATAAATGCTACAGAGGGGGGTTTGATAAAGTTTGCTGAAGTCGCAAAACAATTGCAGTTATCAAAAAGAAAACTGATTTTTGATGTTCCCACACGTTGGAATTCAACATTAATAATGTTGTAGGCAGCCTTACAATTCAAATCGGTATTTCCTTCTTATAAAGAAATGAGATCAATTGTAGGCCAATAAACTAAAGTGTTTTAGTATATTGTTTAAGTATATAGTCAGAGTTGTGATGACTTGTCATATTACTAATAACTATAGGTATTTCTCCATTGTAGGGCAATAGCTATAGTGTTTTAGTATATTGTTCCGTGATTAAGTTGTCGATGATAAAAAAGATGAACATGGTTGTCGAATAGCTCGGGTTCTTAGGGGAAAAAAATTTGTCCTTTTTTATATGGTAATTTTGTTTGAATAATGTATCTTAATGAATTAATGTAGACCAGATTATGTAGTGTAATTACTTTCTTGATGATCTGATTTTATTATTTGCTATTTTTTTTAGTTCCAATTTAGAAAATGTTATTAATATTTTTTTTAATTTGAAAATAACTATTTTTTAATTTTTTGTCAAATCCAACCGGTAAAAAAACTGTCCAACCGGTTGAATCCTTGAGATTTGGTCAAACAGTAATGAATTTATAAATCTAAATATCTCGCCTGTAAATGACATTTATGGCGAATGAGATCTTCACATATACTCTTCTGATCATCTATTAAGCCCCCAAGTGTTCACCTCTGATGTTGGAATTTTTTTGAATTGGTTTCCATGTATTCAAAAATTGCATCTGACCTTTCCATATATACTATATCTAAGCGGTTAGTTTTTCTTCTACATGTTAGGTTCTTACGGAATTTGAATTACTTCTTAATTCTATTTGGTCATTTTTGGTTTGGTCTTCTTCTTGCATTTCAAAGTTTTTTATCGTACTCTCACGATTTGAAATCAATTAGTGTAAATATTAGCACGACTAAAAAGTTTTCATTAAGTTAAATTATATCTATTTTTTTATTTATCAAAACTTTTGTCAATAACGAATTGATCCATAAACTTTCGTTAATTACAAATAGGTTCAACACTCATTGAGAAATGATTTTCAAAGTAAGTAGACCTGATATTATGTTTAGCGTCTGTTTTTATGCTAGATTTCAATCTGCTCCAAAAGAATCTCATGTTATTGGTGTGAAAAGGATTCCTAGATATATCTTAGTAACAACCAACCTACTGTATTCTCGAGACTCAAACCTAAACCCCGTAGGTTATTTTGATTCCGACTTGGCTGGTAATACAGCCGAACGCAAGAGTATCAGTGGTACATGTCACTTTCTTGTACACTCACTAATCATTGGGGTAGCAAGAAACCATCATATGTTTATTTATCAACTGCTGAATCGGAATATATAGCCGCTGGAGCTTGTTGTAGACAGATATTGTGAATGCGACAACAATTAGAAGACTATATATGGTCTATAGTATGAATATCTTCCAATAATGTATGATAATACAAGTGCAATTGATATATCGAATAACCTTCATTCCCGCACTAAACACATTGAAATACGACATCACTTCGGGATCATAACCAAAAGGGTGATATTGTGTTGAAATACATAAATACCGCTTATTTGTTTCGTACCGATTCGTTATTCTTTCGTGTTATGGATATACCGCTTACTGAGTCTCCTCAACTCACCCCCAACAGTTTGGTTATGTGCATGTACATTTGGATAGTGGCCGGGTGGACATAATTGACTTAGAACCGACCCTGACTGGTTATTTGGATTATTTGTTGTATTTGAAAAAAATATGTTGTAACCGATATTTTGTTATAAAAAAGTTAGTTTACAAAATTTAAATTTTACTTGCTTAATTATGAAGTGGTGTCAGGTCTGTTATTTGTTGCAAATTACCTTTATTCTTAGCAATTTCAAGTAGGGGGATCGGCAGTGGATCTGGCTAGGTTACGCTGCCTGACGACTCTGTTTAGGGAGTTGATCATGTTGTTTTATTTTATGACCACATAGCCTCCATGGCATATATGTTGAAACATTTGGCTAGACTAAGAATCTGTAGCAATGCACAGTAAGTCTTCATTTGCATATAAGTGTGAACAAGGATTGAGTGAACATTGTCTCTAGGCCTAGTACTTGTTTGCGAATAGGGGAAAGCTCGGGGAGATAAAAAGCAAAAAATTACCCGGAGTTATAAAGGAGGAATGATGTAGTAAAATTGTAGGAGCATAAAAGAAGCCTAAGAGCTCAAATAAAAGCCAATGGGCTAATGGATTCGTGAGGGTAAAAAACAGAAGCTTTTAGGCGAAGTAGCATGGAGGTATGCATATTATTTTATTTTTTAGAAGGCAAGTAATAGTTAAGCTTAATAAAGTTGTTATTCGTAAATATTTTCTCAAAAAAAATATATAACTGTCGAACTACGGAATAAAAAATATACACTTGACGGTGAATGGACCAACAATGTATGCAATATGGAAACCAAGCTATTTGGGTCGAGAGCTATTTTTAACAACAACCCCTAGGTATTTTTAGAGGTTTTACCATACTTTGATATGACTATGAACTGTTTGCATTTTCTTGTTTTCGTGTGATCTCGTAAGATTGGGAGGGTTTTGTAACACTGTGGAGACTTATTTGTTTGTGGGTGTCATTCTAGTCTACTCTCACGGGACTATAACTTGTCCTTATATACTTAAAAGGTTTGAATGCTTGTTTCACACGTTAAGTGCAACCGTGATTCCTACGAAAGTGAGTTATGATTTTATATTTATTATTTTAAAATTTAGATACTCGGTTTAATTTCGTCTACTTACCACTTGCGCCACTCGAAGGCGAGTATCGAGCTAGTTGGGGATGTGATTCGACCTAAAAACTATTATTTTTTGGCATTAATTATGATATTAAACCAACTTTATAACGGGTATTATTATATTAATTTACTATTCTTATTTATTTTGAGACCATTAATCTAGTTTTAATAAAAATTGTCCTTTTAAGATGCATTTATGTGAAGATTTGAGATGAATAGACTCAAAATACAAGTTGGATAAGCTAAACAACCTAAAAGAATAGCACATGGAAGTTATATTCAGTCAAAACAGCTAAAATTGGGGAACAAGGAACAAATATCACCAAAAAAGAAATACAAATCTGTTCTCCGCCAGATGATCCGGACCAAACATTGTGATCCGAATCAGACACTCTCTGCCGCCATAAAATTAATGACGTTACGCCGTCCAATTGGTCAATAGAGATTGATCCGGATCAGATACATCTGACCCGGGTCACTAAATATTAGGGTTTAGATTCTGTAATTTTCTGAGCTGACTTGTATAAATACCATAGAACTACAATATTTTTGTAAGCCGTTTTCAGTAACGAGAGCCATTATTTTTCTTTCTTCTTTCTCTCTAAAAATACTTCATTCTACTAAATTGTTCTTTACATATTTGATTCATCATTGTGAGCTGAGTATTGGTGTTTCTCCATTATCAACTTGGTGAGTTCATACTTCCTTCGACTCTTGCAATTTATTTTACAAGTAACATCTATTATTTTTTCTTTTATTCGTTTTCTATTTATTGTCTAGTTCACTGCATGCTTGTTAGTTAATCGCTTAAACAAGAATTGACAGCTCTTGTTTCAGTATATAACCTATGCTTGCATGCCAGCTTAGTTTTAGATTTATTAAAAACAAAGGCGCGAGCCTAATCTTTATAAAACAAAAACAAAAACAAAAAATCAAAAGCGTATCTTAAATAGTATTTAAAATAAATTCACACTATATCCGTGATACGAATCTTACTTATCACAATAAAACTACGATCGATCCTAGTACTCTTACTAGGTAAAAAAGGATTTATATTTTATAACACATTTTAAGTCCGACCAGACATGGAGAAGAATAAAATAATAGAATGACGGATTAGAATGTGAATTTCGACTTTGGATGTAACATTCTCAAAATTTTATAGTAATAGCTTCTCTTATAAATAAATTACTTTTAATTTATTATGGTAAAATACATTTTGCTCTTTACAAAAAAGTGTAACATTTAAAATATTTATAATAATAATTAAGTATAGTAACTATATGTACATATATATGTGTATGCATAATCCTATGATAATATGATCAATCAAGAACATGCCAACCTAAGTGTGTATATGTGTCACGAGAAGAATTTTACAAGAAAATGATTTTTTACAAAGTGACAAGTGTAGTAAACTTGTCTTCATTTTATACTAGTTTAGTGCCTCATGCCCTTCATGTCTTATATATATATATATATATATGTGTGTGTATACGATAGGGTGAAATGTTGCAAGAGGGAGAGAAAGAAAAAAATAAGAGAGTTCACAAGCGTCCACACGATGCATAGTTTAACACGTAGAACAGTGTTATGCGATAACACAACTTAAAAAACAAACAGTTAAAAAAAGAGATCAAACGATGAGGTTTACATGTTACATCTTAGAGAAACAATACCAAATATGGACGGGAGGGACAGAGGGAAAGGGGGATTCTTTTTTCAATAGGCAATTTGCTGATATGTATAACAGACGTGGGAATTGAAATCTCACGTCTACGTGGCACAGACAATTTTTTATTTTTTTTTATTTCACTCAAAAAAACTTTTTGATTTTAATTAAAAAAAAAAACCTAACTATCAACCATCAAACTATTTCGTATATCAAATTTATATATTTTTTTTATCAAATCAACATCACTCTACCACTACAATTATCCCCAATTTTACCAACAAAAAAAAACCTCTCCCAATTTACCAAAATAAAACTTCTCCCAATTTTACCAAAAATAAACTCTAACCATCAACCACCAAACTACTTATTATATCAAATTAATATAATTTTTTTTATTAAATCAATATCACTCTACCACTACAATTATTCTCAATTTTACCCAAAAAAAAACATCTCCCAATTTACCAAAATAAAACATCTCCCAATTTTACCAAAAATAAACTATAACCATCAACCGTCAAACTACTTTCTATATCAAATTAATATCATTTTTTTTATCAAATTTAGAGTGATGTTGATTTGATAAAAAAAAATGATATTAATTTGATATAGAAAGTAGTTTGGCGGTTGATGGTTATAGTTTATTTTTGGTAAAATTGGGAGATGCTTTATTTTGGTAAATTGGGAGAGGTTTTTTTTGTTGGTAAAATTGAGGATAATTGTAGTGGTAGAGTGATGTTGATTTGATAAAAAAAATTATATTAATTTGATATAGTAAGTAGTTTGGTGGTTGATGGTTAAAATTTATTTTTGGTAAAATTGGGAGAGGTTTTATTTTGGTAAATTGGGAGAGGTTTTTTTGTTGGTAAAATTGAGGATAATTGTAGTGGTAGAGTGATGTTGATTTGATAAAAAAAATATATAAATTTGATATACGAATTAGTTTGATGGTTGATAGTTAGGTTTTTATTTTAATTAAAATAAGAAAAGTTTTTTTAGTGAAAAAAATAAATAAATAAAAATTTATCTGTGTCACGTAGACGTGAGATTTCAATTCCCACGTCTGTTATACAGATGAGCAAATTGTCTATTGAAAAAAGAATCCCCCGAGGGAAAGGCTATAAAGTAGGAGATAAAGGGGAGGGTTAATGGTTACCCTAATTAAAATGCTCCCGTATTTACCTTTTAAATTAAACACTAATGACATTTTTGTAATTGCGGTTATTACCAAAGGTATTTTAGGAATGTGAAATTTCAAGGTCTCGTAAGACCCTATTCACTTAAATAGTAAGATATATATACATGCATACATACATACATATGTATATAGGAAAACGATCCACCGACACTTAAATACACACCTAAATTTACACGCAATTTCAAATCTCTATAATTTCAACATAAAAGACTAACATTGATCAATTAAATCAACTCACATAAGCTCACAACATCCAATAATATGTTATTATCTCGCAAAACCTCCCGTAGAACCTCCGAAAGAATTTTTTTTATATAAACCCTCATGTAGAGTCTCCATCTGCTCAAATTTATCATAAATCCTTATTTATTAAGTGTTTTTTCTTTAAAAACGAATACAAACCCCCCACATTATTCATCGTGTATACAATAAACACAAAATCATAGAGTCTGTATATTTCAAAAATGAATATTTGAGATTGGGTGTGGATTTAAGTGTGGATTTAAGCGACGTGTAGTGACATATATATTATCCGGATAAATAAAGTTAATATTTTAAATTATTTATAAATTGAATGAATATATTAAATTAAGAGCCGCGAATAGTATAAGTTTTAGTTTGTTATACAAAATACACGTAAGATAAATACATGTAAGGGTGAACTTGCTGGTTTCTTTTCTGCTTCCAGGGGTTTGAAACAAGGAGATCCTTTATCTCCAATGCTTTTTATTCTTTCTGTGACGACCCAGATTTCTAGTAAGGAAATTATGTGGTGCAGTGTTGTGCCTCAGTCCCACATCACCCAGATATGAGAGTACTCGTGTAGTATATGAGCTTAAAAGATCCATTTCCTATCAACAAAGCCTTTTAAAGCCGTGCGACACAATAGCGAGGACGGAACTCCATAGTTAAGCGTGCTTAGCTTGGAGTAGTACCAGGATGGGTGACCACCCTGGGAAGTTGTGCCAAAGCGGACAATATTATTGATACGGGCGTAGCGGTTCGGCCCGTGGGGCCGGGTCGTTACACTTTCCGAATAAGTTTTTAGTAGGGGTTTAACTGGTCTATTTAGTAATGATCAGATTGATTACTATAAATTGTCTCATGGTATCGCACCAGTCTCTCATTTATTATATGATGATGATGTTTTAGTGTTTCTTAATGGTTGTAAGTCTAATATAGATAAATTCATTAAATTTGTGCATGCTTATGAGAACACATCTAGACAGAAGCTAAATAATAGCAAAAGTATCTTTTTATCTCATGGACTAAAACCCGCTAGGAAAGATATTATTAAGAATGCTACAGGTTTTGCTGAAGGTACTTTTCTTACAAATTATTTGGGTATCCCATTACTCATTCTAGATTATCGGCTAATATGTTTGAACCACTTGTACAGAAAATTGGTAATAAAGTGGTAGGTTGGAAAACTAACTTGCTTTCTACTAGAGCTAGGCTTACTATTATTAAAAGTGTTCTTGGTTCTTTCCCTATTCATTTATTAACCGTAACTCACCCTCCTCAACTTATTATTAATAATATTAATAAAGATTTTTCTGATTTCTTCTGGGGGAATACTGATAATGGTAATAAACATCATTATGTTAATTGGACTAAAGTAGCAACTTCTACTTTAGAAGGAGGATTAGGGATTGGAAATGTTACTGAAGTAATGAACTGGTTACATGCTAAACTTGCCTGGAAAATTTTAACTGAAATAACTTCTTGGACTTTCTTTATGTTTCAAAAATATCTTACAAATAGTGCAAACTGGGATTCACCTAATGTGCCTGTTAATAGTTTCCCTCTATGGAAAGTCATTAGTAGCTATTTACCCATTCTCGTCTCTAATAGTAATTGGATCTTAAAGGAAGGTTCTATTAGTTTTGGTTTGAAAACTAGAGAAATACTAAACCCCTTTGTGAAGAATTCACTGTTAATAATCTTTACATTCTTCTTAATCAGGTGCATAATGGTATTAATTGTAATGACGAACTTATATTAGAAATTGGTAATATTTCATTACTGCAAGATATTCATAAGTATAATATTACTTTTAGAACAGGGGAGGACATTAGATATTGGCCAAACACTACTGATGGCAATTTTACTTGTAAGAACGCTTTTCATCATTTTAGACAGGCTTACCCCACTAATAATATTTATAAACACTTGTGGAATAAAAATTTACCTATAAAAATCTCCACCTTTAATTGGAAATTATGGAATAATGATGTTAAATTAGATGGAGATGTGCAAAAATTTAGTATTGCTCTAGTAAGCAAATGTATTTGTTGTAATATTCATTGTCTTGATACTGCTAATCATCTTTTTACTAAGGGTGAGGTTAATTTGAAGATGTGGAGTTATTTTAGTAATATTTTTGGTTTTCATCTCCTGGCTTTTTTTGGTGTTCATTCTATTATTTCTTTATGGTGTAATCATTTTAAGGGTAATACTCAGTTAGATAAAATAGGTAGGTTAATTCCTTTTCTTATTAACTGGGAAATTTGGATTAATAGAAATAATTTTGTGCATAATAATGATACTTTTAATGAATCTGTGATTATTAAGAAAATTCATGTCTGGCTTAATTTTTTACTTACTAATTGTACTCCTACTACTTGTTTTAACCTTCTTACTTTGCAAACTTGTGACATTTCTATTAATAAAACAATTATTAGAAAACCTATTGCTATGGCTTTGTCGCTTTCTCCTATTGGTAGGCTGAATTTTGGTAACCCTGATCAAGCTGGGAGTGGAGATGTTTTGCGTGATTATAAAGGACAATTGCGCTTATGTGTACTTGCAAAATCGGCATCAATGTTGTTCCCGTTGTTGTAAATCCTATCACGAAATGTGAAACATTGTGCTTGGCCGATGGTGTGCGCCCCTGCATTAAATCAGATATTACTATTCTAAGCAGGTGCCATTTGGGGATTGTGCAGAGGTCCTAGTCATGCTAATAAACTAGGTCTCTATGGTTTTACCCGTGATGCTTTTGTGGCAAAAAAAGCTGCTCATTATGGCTTTTGAACTGGTGTTTTTGCTGCAGTTTATCTTGGAATAGACATGCTTCAGAGGAACTGGGGACAGAGTGGAACGGCGAACGACTTTATATCATGCCTCGTCGCTTGTCAAACTACACTTCCTACGACCCGATCAGAAAAAAGTAGATGGATCGGAAACAGTCTTGCCATCGTAGTATATGCACGTAGATGGGTCGAACTAGTGTTTCATCTTGTTCGTATATTGTTTAGCCAGTACACTTTTTAATTTTGTTTACTTGACTAGTTTTATGTTCGAAATAAGGCAATTTATTTTGATCAAACGATTTATTTCCGTGTAATGTTATTTAAATATTAATTTCATAAAAAAAAAATATGTGTCCAAAAAAAAATAAAAAAATACACATAACATTTTATTTGGTATAAGAAGATAAATGTTTTAAAAATATCATGATTTTTGTGTGTTATTTATGTTTTGAATTGAATAAATGTTCATGAGTAGTTAGTAAAATAGAGTGGGGTAATTTTAGAAAAAATAACCAAAATTTGACAGACTCAATTTTCTTTGATTGACTTATATATATACTAGTGAACGATACACATGCGTTGCGTGTGAGACGCTATAAATTATGATGATGATATAAATGTTGAGTAAACAAAAATATAGGATATAAGAAAAAAATATGATATAAATTGTGATGATTATACAAATATTTAGAGGAAAAAAATATAGGATATAAGAAATTTTATGTGGTTAAAGAGAGATAAAGAGTGTAATTCGTTTTTATTTTTTATAAAAGTAGTTATTATGATAATTAATAAAAAAAAAATATAGGGGTATTTTTAGAAAAAAATGGCTAAATTGGACAGTATTATTTGACTTGGTTTTGATTTATTATAATAGAATGATAGTATGATATATATATATATATATATATGTGTGTGTGTGTGTGTGTGTGTGTTTTTGGGTATAAATGGACATCAATTTAGACACAATTTTAAACACTTTTATGCAAAAACGCTCAAAATCAAGATTTGATTAGTGCAAATCTCCAAGATTTCACAACGGAAAGACAAATATGCGTCTTGTTTTTTTTTTTTCGAGATGTATAAATTCATGTATTAAATTTTTAAATTTTACCTTAATTTTCAAAACATGCAATTATACATCTCAAAAAAAATCAAGACGTGTATTTGTCTTCCCGTCGTTAAATCGTGGAGATTTACATTAATCAAATATTAATTTGGAACGTTTTTGCATAAAAATGTCTAAAATTGTGTTTAACTTGATGTTACTTGATCGCCCTCCTATATATATAAATATATGTATATATATCTTATTAATATAAGCCAACTCAAGAAAAAATGAGGCTGCCAAATTTTGGCCATTTTTTTCAAAAATGTCCCCACTCTTTTTTACTAATTACCAATATATATAATATAATTAATTAACTATTTGTCCTCAATATATTTTACTAATTACGGATGTACCCTAAATTAATTAACAATTCGTTTTAACCTCCGTAACTATAATAAATTATAACAAATCTGAATATTATGTTAAAAATAAAATATATTACGAGATTTATGTTATTACGCGTATCACACCCAACACGTGGTTAATTTTTACTAGTACATATATATGTGTATATATTAAGAGAGACAAAAAGATACAAGCTTGAAGAGTTAATATACCCATATACTAAGTGCTAAAGAGAGATATTTTATACTAATCTCTTTATAATTACTCACTTACATGTTAAAACATTTCAATCTTTGAAGTCACAATTTTGGTTTTTTTTTTGTCCAACCCCTCCTATATCTGGATATTTTTCTTTTATAGTTTTAATTTTATTATATGTTAAACTAAAGTTCAATACCTTCACTATTATTATTTTTTTCACGAATTTTGGAGGTCCAATGTGAGAGTTATGGATTTTCTAAACCAACATACAAAATAACTCTCATATTCTACTAAGTTCACAAAATTCTTCAGCACTACCATTTAAAATGTTCATTAGTATAAATCCTTTTAATAAAGTATACTTAACTCATTTATCTAACATTTGGTTAAAACCAAACTGGAGCATAATTTTTTGTCGATTTGTAGTGATTTTCTTAAAAAACAGTGCAGAAGCTGAAATCATACAAAAATTGAAAAACAATGGACGTGTTATATGTACAAAAAATGCTTTTGGGTTAGTAAAAATTATGCAAAAATATATGATGTACCACATACGTAAGAAATTTAATAAAGTTGGATTTATATCGTTTTGACTTGTATGTAGAAAATGGCAATTCAATCATAGACTCAGATGTGTTGGAAAACATGTTAAAACATGGTTGTTTTGAGTGGTCAGGGACCAACTTTGAGTCATTATTCGAGGCGACAAATCAGATTTTCTGAAGCCGTACTCAAAGCGTTTGAGTAGCTCGTGCGACGAGCTTCGCAACGGTATATTGCATGACCTATTCGGAGAATGAGTGTGAATGATAATTGAACTCGAATGTTGGTACTCGAAAGAGAAAGGAAAACAAATGCTAGAAAATGGAAAATGAGATGAGATTTAAACCATGAGTATTATCCCACATTGTGAAATCAAGAGTGGTTTTTTACACTATAAATACAAGTCTATCCCATGTAATTGTTAAACTATCAAGTCCACATACCCATGAGTGGGTTAGTGTGTACCATACACGCGCTCACTCGGGTCTCGGGCCGCGGGTCTCGGGTCTTGTACTAAACTGAAAAAGGGACTTTTGTATATTTACAAGAACAGTCCCTAGAGTTTCAAAGTTTGAAACTCGAGCAGTAATGGAGGCGGATTCTGGGGATGTAACTCCCAGAATTAAATGATCACAATAATGGCTGCGGTTTCAGAATTCTCTATATGAGGCAGCATTCCCTCACATTCAAACACACACGAAAATCTCTCTAAAACAGCATACATATATTTTTTTTCCATATCATATTAGAAACCAGAGAGAATCACCCACCAATAGCTCGACCTTGACTCGTCGCCAGTTTCCGGCGAGTCATCCGAGACGTTGTACCTTGGGATCGAAGCGCCAACGCAACCAGAAACATCAAAGTGGTTAGGCGAATATCGGTTAAGGGAAGACTGTTTACAGTCGCCTCGTCTTTTAATTCTGTCCTTTTAATTTCCGCATTTAAATTCTGTTATTTATATTGTGTCTTTTCAATTCTGTATTTTAATTGCTGTCCTTAGCTGTAACTTTTAATTCTGTTTTGTACATTTATGTAATTTCTTTAAAGTTCTGTTTTATGCTGTAATTTCAATTCTGTAATTTAATTCAGTAATTAGAATAGTTTCAATTCAGTCATGTTATTTCAATTTCAATCAGAACAGTCCGGCTGTTAAGTTTATACTTTCCAGTTCGGCAGTTTCTATTTATTGCAATTCAGTACATCAGATTATTAATTAATAATAATCTGAATAACGTTTGCTTTAATTTCTATTCAGTACCTACATGTTGTAATCTGTAATTTCAATTCAAATTCGAAATTAATAAAGATTACACTGGTTTTAATTATTTCTTTCTAGTCCTTTAATTATTGTTTAATTGTTATTACATACACGGAAACCAACAAGATGGTGGATGCTTAAAAACTATTTTGCACATTTTATGCTGAAGGACAAATCATAACCTAAATCAAACTATTTGAACCCACATTAGTGTCTCCTATGTATGTAAGACTAGTACCATTGACGATAAATGTATAACTTAAATTATCGGAGAAGACGGATATTAGTAGCGGAATCGGAACTTAACAAAAACTTATAAAAATATGGGTGTCGAAATCATGAAGTTATTATAATTTTTTCTTAGCATTTCTTTATTTTTACATTGACCGACTCGAGGTATGTGAAATTATTATGTGTTTATATTGTGTTATGTATATTACGATCAATGATTGAAATTTGATGGAATTTGGTCATTTCCATGAATATGCCCACGTTGAGTAGTGTTGAGCTCGGTGGAGCCTTGTTATGTTATGTTTGTAGTTTGCCATATCATAGCATCATATTTGTATTATCCTCTGGTTTGGGAAAGATTTCCGCCATTTAGAGTTAAATAGTCCACATAGAGTGAGGTGTGACTTTTGGTACCGCAAATAGGGGGATGGACCCATGGTGTCGCTTGCATGTAGATGCACCTTGCGATAATGTATATAGGGGGATAGACCTTATGGTATATTATGGGAAACTGGACTCCACGGTACTGCTTTTAGTGGGATGAACCTACGGTATCCAGTGTAGTGGATGCTCCCTACACAACAACTTGAGCTCAAGCACATAACAATTTTGCATCAAAGTTAAGATATTATAAGCACGCGTCACAGAGCATTTTCGTTATTTATTGTTCGCCTGACTTATGTTTTGTAGGATAGACAAGTTACAGTGTGTTGGTTCATGTTATACTTAAGTATATATTTTTTAAAATTAGTAGCCGTCCTTATTTTTATAAAATACTCATCTCGTTGTTATATTATTTTTTTTAGGTTTCGATAGTGACGGAGGAAATACAGTTGTGGTCGAGGAAAGGGGACATTAGTTTTTTTTTTAAAGGAACACTTGTGTAGATTAACTTTCGCTTTCATGTTGTAAAATAGAATATTTTCATTGTAATATTATCCAGTACAAATATAGTTTATCTAATCTAACTTTTTAGAATAATGTTCAATCTCTATTCCAACTCCTTATATAATACTTTTCTTAAATAATCTAAATAGTGTTTAGTTGAGTTAATTATAAAGAATATAACAAATAAGTGGTTCTTACATCGGAGTTCATTTTCATCTCTCTAAATACTTTTTCTTTCATTTTGATAATAAAATACGTGTTCGGGTGTTCATACGTTGCTTTGGATTGCCACCTTTCAAGCTTGCGTAAGCTAAGTATTTTTTATATAGTGTTTTATACTGATTGATTGCTTTATTGTTGGTGTGTGTTTGCAAGTAACATTTGTTTAAACTGGTATTTATAGTCTTTTATTACATTTGTAGATTTTACAACTCTTACATTTGTGGATTTTACGACTCTTGAATTGCATGTTAGTTTATAAAAAAAGTGATCATTGTGAAACCGAATTGATTGTTGCTACATCGTAGATGTTTTAGAATTGACAACACTTTAATGATTAGATTACGAATAATCATCAACTGAATAAGTGTATTTAATTAATTTGGGAAAAGGGAAAAGAGGGAATTGATTTCACACGAATTTCTGAGTTACAAAAGACTAAAATTAGCCTGGTTGTTAGTTTGGGAAAATGGAATAGAGGGAATTGATTTAACACACATTTTTGAGTTACAAAAGACTAAAATCAGCCTGGTTAGTTTCTCGTGAATACTACCCCATACTTGAGATTTTTAAATGGAAAATACACTCGTACTCTTGCGAGGCTTACTTCCATGGAAAAAACATGTTCGGATGGTCGTAATCATTGATCAATGCCAAATTTTCTGTGCTTAGATGATTAGATTACATTCCCTTCTCATGTTTTTAAATTGGGCAACCAGTAAATTTTATCTGCTATGATTTTTTGACATTATTTCCGAGTCAAAACCTATATTGGTTGGACACATGACAAAATTCGAGCCTAACATTTGTGGAAACACTTCATATTCAAAAATTTACCTATGACTGTTAGTAGAATTGTAGTGTGAAGTCACGTACTTGACATATGTTGATTCAGAGCTGGAGCTAGGGTTTTTAGGGCTGTAGGCCTTTAAAAAAATGGGGCATTTTCGTTGTAAAAAACATAAAATTTAGAGATATAAGAGATAAATTAATAACAAAATATTTAGCTCAAATTTATCGAAATGCGATAAATTGAGTAATTTCATCAAGTGTACAGTAATTAAAAGTATTATATTATCCAAATTTTTGTAATAAAACCAGAAATTAAAATCATACTAGGGAAATAAATAACAAGTTTGTTAATTTTAAAATAAGGCATACATTTTGTTAATATATTTTATATGAGATCTGGAAAAACATCAATTCAAACTATGGATTTCACTAGTATAATTAGTTATGTAAAACTAAACAAAAAGAAATGTGCAATTCGAACCCATGTTTGTGGTGTACAAGAACACCATGTTAACCATTTCCTGCTTCTATACCTATTATGAATAATTAGGAAAACAATTATTTCTTAAAATGGGGTTTGAAAAATAAATAGATTTTTGGGAACTGTACGCCCGTATCTGCTGGGCATAGGCCCAAAACGGGCCAGAGTTGGTTAGATATATATATACCAATGATTCCATAAGACAAACTTAAAAAATAAACTTTATTCTACCAATCATTAAATGCACTATGCCATCTAACTACTCTTCACACCCTTACGTCAACAAAGACCGGGTTGAATTAATCAGTGTATAGACAATTAAGGTCAAATACACAAATTCTAAAATATAGTGTTTGTTAAAACCGGGAGCGAGTTGTGTTTAATATGTCCAATGTGAGGATGATTTAAATAATAGTACTAGTAATAATGAAAAAGTAACAAACCCTGTTGTTACAAAACGAAACCTATATACTAATCGGCCAACGCTCAATGGAGCATGCATTTAAAAAAATGGGTTGGTAATAAATGTAATTACAAGAATGGACGCCTAACTTTACTTTTTTGTATAGCTAGACTAACCAAACCTTATTTTCACTAATAAACGTTAATATGATTCTATTTTTTTTTTTTCTAAAGTCAACGATTTAATCATTTTGATAATGACTACTTTTAAACGAAACTGATTTCCAGGTTTTTATGATTTTCGGGAATTCAATTGTTTATTTGACATTTTAAAGATATATAATTCAAATAAATATAAATGTCTTGTTTTTCAATTTTTTTGTTTGCTTAAGATGTAAATAAATAGAATCGGTGATTATTAAAAAAATTGAAAAAAAAGTCAATGATTATTAAGTAAACTTGATCGGGAAGGGGACATCATTCCGTAATTAATATTTTGGTCATAATAAATAAACGTAAAAAATATATTTAATGTACTGTATTAACAGTGGTTAATAATTTAGTTAGTTATCACACTTTTAACGATTTAGGTACCGACCGGTCTACAAATTTTGTCTCAATTAAGGATATAATGTTAAAAAAAATAACGGAATTGCACTCCCGTTCTTTCACGTATCACATGGTGAATGTAATTATATAAGCATAGGTCAAAAATAAATTTAAAATGTGATGTGAGATAATAATGAGTCCAATTTCGTGATATGTTGTTGGTATAATTGTACAAAAAATTTAAAAAATTAGTATATAAAATTTGAAAAATTAGTATACAGACTTTTAGAACACATAAATAAATAAATAAATAAAAGAGAATCTCGTTTCTAATATTAGACAAAATGTGAAACGGTTTAGTTTGGGAGTGTGGGACACCATTTCGTAAATTAATATTTTGGTCACACACACTCTAAATAAATTAATAAACACAACAGAATCAAATCAAATCAAATCAATCTCCTTTGGTGCCGGAGAGAGAGAGAGAGAGAATGGCGATAATCGGAGATCTGAAAGTATGTGCAACACTGAGCTCATATCCAAATATCCGTACCATACTTACTTTTCCCCCTTCCAAGGTACTTACTACTTTTCTTATATTTATTTACTATATTATATAACTCATTTTCTCTATATTCCTCTCTGTTTCCTCACTACCCTTATCTGTCCTGTAAACTACTGATATTTCTAGATAAATTGGTACCCAACCTATCTTCTTTTTAACAGTTTTGGACCTTTTCTAAATTAGTACCCAACCTTAATGGTTTATCTTCAATCAAAATCAAGACACTCTTTACTTATTTCCGCTCTATTTTTCTAATTGGAAAAATAACATATGCTAGTTTGGTACCCAACCTACGTTACAAGTGACCAAACTAGTACCAAGACTTACCTACTTTTACCATTTTGGTACTAATCTATACCCCTTAATTGGAAGTGCCTTGATTGGATGTTAAGCACAAAGCTTGGGTACCAATTTCGAAAAGCAGATATGTTGGGTACTAAATTGCTAAAAAACCGATAGGTTGGATACCAATTTAGCATTTTTCCCCGATATTTCTCACTTATTAGAATAAGCCCTATTAACTTACCCTTTTATTCCTCGAGTTACTTCTCTTAGGTTTCTAGTTGAATTTTAACTCAGTTTTAAGGCTAATATATAATCTCAATGTTTTATTTAGTGAAAATTTAGCTTAAGTGCTTTTGCAAGAGCTATGCAAAAGCATAAACAAGCACAAGCTTTATGGTGTAAAAACCAAGAAATCGAGTTCTTTTTTTTTTTTCCAGTTTTTTAAAGCTATGAATCGAGACAGTGATATAATATAAATGTACTAGTAATTGTGTCCATGCATTGCGTGTATTGTGAAGAAGCGACAATATAAAAGTTGAGAGGACTTAATATAATTTTGGGCGTTTGAAGAGGGAGAAAAAGTGTGGTTAAATTAGGGAAATATGATAGTTAATAAAAAGGAGTAAGGGTATTTCTGGACACTTTAGGACTAAATTTAGCAGCTTCGCCTAATTCTTGCTTATTATAATACAGTAGATGCTAGTACATTTGTCTCCATTTCACACCCTTTAGCCGTAATTAGTGTAAATTGTGATTCAAATATAAAAACCGGAAAAATAGGGTTTTATTCTAGTTTTACTTAATACTCACTTGCTAGCTGTAATTTTGTGAAATTGACTCTATATTCGTCTCTGTTTCCTTACTACCCTCAGCTGTAAATTACTGATATTTCTCACTTATTAGAATAAGCCCTATTAACTTACCCTCTTTCATTCTTTAATTACTCTTTCATAGGGTTCTACTTCTTATACTCTAGTTTCACTCAGTTTTAAGGCGCATATATTTAAATCTCGATGTTTTAAATAATTAAAACGTTGAAGTGTTTTTGCAAGAGCTAGGTGTTAAAACGCGGGTTTTTTCCCCAGTTTTTAAGCTTTGAATTGAGCTTTTAAACAGTTATATAATAGCTTATAAACAGTTTTTTTTTTTTTACTCTTTTATAGGTTTCTAGTTGTTATTACTGTACTTTCACTCAGTTTTAAGGCTTATATATATATATATAAATCTCAATGCTTTGAAATAATGAAAACTTGTAAGTGTATTTGCAAGAGCTAGGCTAAAAGTGTTAAAAGCGCGGTTTTTTCTCTCCAGTATTTTAAGCTTTAAATTGGGCTCATAAACAGTGATATAATAGCTTATAAACAGTTTTTTAACTCTTTCATAGGTTCTAGTTGTTATTACTGTATATTCAGTATTCACTCAGTTTTAAGGCTTATATATATAAATCTCAATGCCTTTAATAATGAAAAACGTGCAAGTGTTTTCGCAAGAGCTAGGCTAAAAGAGTAGAAAGCCAGTTTTTTTTTTTTTTTTCCAATTTTTTAAGTTTCAAATTGAGCTTTTAAACAGTGATATAATAGTTTGTATACGGTATACTAGTACATTTAAATTACATTTGTCTCCATTTCACACCCTTTAGCTGTAACTAGTGTAAATTGTGATTCAAATTAAAAACAGGAAATAGGGTTTTATTCTAGTTTTACTTAATAAACTCACTTGCGAGCTGTAATTTTGTGAAATTGACTCTGGATATATACAAATACATATGAATTGAATCCATCTCGGTTTACGATATTTTCATTCCGAGTAAGCACGGAAAATATTTATTTCTCATTGACTAACTTAAACATGAAGTTCATGATTGAATACAGTGTTCTAGGGTTTCATTTACTTGTATCTATTCTGAGTTACTAGCTAATATGTGAAGCTCAATGTTGAAATTGTATTTCATATAGCTTTTGGAGACTTTGGTCATGTTTATGGAGAAATCGACAGATTAGCATTATTTGTTTATTGAAAAATTCAGTAAGCTAATTCCGGTTCTCCGTTGCTCTTTATATTCTCTTTACATTTTTTCCATTTATATTTTTTCTTTAGATTTTGTATTGTTTGCCAGTGAGCTTGTAATCTTATTTTACTTTGGATTATTTGCTTTTTGCTTAACAATACCTCGTTTCTCTAAGTATCTTAAAATTCTTCTTCATTCATGTATTTATCCGACGTCTTATGACTCGTGCTTTACTGTTTTCTCTTGTTTGGCCACAAGCAACACTTGTCTCGCCTTCTTATTTCACCATCATCTTATATTTAGATGTCGTGTTGATCAGATCCAAGGGGGTTGCTTGATCAGCTATTTTTTTCTTCTCTTTTTTCTCTTCTCCATTTTCTTCCATGAGGGGCTACTCCCTTGGCTTTTACACTCATTCCTTGTTAGCTTACAAACCACACACTTCTTTTGCGATGATGATGATTTGCCGTTTAATGCTATTGAAGCTCAAACATGAAAGAGCAAACATGCTTTTTTCTTCTAAGAAGAACTTTAAGTTGTTTAATCACAAACACATATCAAGAACAAGAAGATAGGGCAAGAATAAGATAATTACATTGAGCATGTTTTCTATCTTCATGGGTGGAAATATCATTGACAAACCTGTGATAAGATTATTATTTATATCATTATATGTTTATGTTTATTTTATTTGGAGTGATATTGTTTGGAGGCATTAAGACTATATGCGGCTTGATCTAGTCATTTACGATTGGGTATGTAGTTGGTATTTAAGATGAGTTCTGGTTCAGCTACCTTAAGAAATAAACATCAGGTCTCAATTATATGTTTATTAAGAATTTTCCATTTGAAAACCGATTAGTGTTATTGTTGACAAGTTGCCAACTTTACTTTACAATGTCTATAATGTGCTCAAAATTAGTATCCGTCTTACAAGTTTGTTATGCCTGCTTTTTGTTTAAATAAGTCCCAGGATCGTTTTCTTCATAGAAAGCTAGTTTTTTTTTTTTTTTCTGAAGAAAACTAAAGAAGCTGGAGCTCAGACGTGGAATTTTAGAGTTTTGTCCAGAAATAGTTGAATTTTGTTTAAAAATAAAGTCCCTTTTAATTACAGTATATGAAATGTACTTGTACATTAATAGTATAAGAAAAACAATTGAGCGAAGAAAACACCCTTCTTAAAGTACAATCTTATACCATAATTTTCTGTTTTGTCATTGTGCAAGACTTCCTGCAGCAGTTTTTTTTCCAGCTAGTTTCTTTCTCACTGTTTGTTTAGCAGAGATTTACCAAAAAAGTTGGTTCTCAGACTATTGAAAGTATCATTTTTGCAGTTTAAATAGTATTTATTGGCAGGTACATGGATATTCTCATTACCATTTGCATGCTTTTTGTACTCGGTTGTTATTTCCTGGTACTCCACTAGCTGAATATGTTTTGCATAGGAAAGTCGCCTGTAAGGGACAAATTTGGAAACCAAGTTCAGAACATTCTAGTGTATTATGTTTCCATACGTAAGCTGTGTTATTAAAGTATTATATAATGGCAGATGTGCTTATCATTCTTACCTCTTGTCTGAAATGTACATGTTAGGTCACATCTTAACCTAAGATGGTAACGAGGGGTGAGTTTTATCTCTACACTGGATGTGTTATAACAAACACTAAAAATGATAACTAGGAGTTACGTTGCTTGGCTTTTTTTTTTTGGAATTGACCCTTGCACATGTTTCCTTCATGAGATAACTAATGAATGCCGTCTAACAGCACTTGTATCTCTAAAATGGTAAGTACTCCTGTGCAAAAGTATAGGTTCTATTTGGTTGCCTTACATGCATATACACAAATATTTTATCGTAGTGCTTCTGTCACGCCCCAAAATCCGCAAAACACGAACATCAAGGCGTGATCTTTTTAAACAAAAGGAAAATAAACCTGTTCGTACAAAATTTAAGTTTTAAAAGAAAAAGACTTGCGAGCTAAAGGAACAATTAAACAATTAAATAAAAAGTGTTTGCCAAACGCGGCTATAAGACAAGAAGGTTTGAAAAGATTTATAAAAGATAACAAACGAAAGTAATTTGCCCGTAGACTACAACCTCAAAAACTAGTCTAAGTGAAAAGAAAGCAACTGAAAGAAGCTTCGAGCCCATGCGATACTTCGCTAATGCTCCTATCCGAATGTGTCAACCTAAGTCGTACCTGAAAGACAAAATTGTAACGGTGAGTCCCACGCACATACATAGACGGGACGGCATCACCAAGATACCGTCACTCCATTCCATAAATGCAAGAACTCACAACAGCAACTACAATAAAAACGTATAAAAAGAAATAAAATAAAATCGTACAACGAAATAAATTAAATAACGTCAACACACATCTATAGCAAACATGGACCTCTCACGTCACCTATCCCAGTCCGTAAGGTAGGTCATTCCCTATACCCCTTGGCCGTCTTATGTCCCCGGTATAGGAAGAGACATAGACCATTGCTAACAAAAATAAAGATTTAAAGTGCGCACTTGGAGCTCTTCATGCCACTCGTCCCAGTTCGTACGACGAGTCATTCCATATACCCCTCGGCCGTCTTATGTCCCTGATATAGAAAAGACATAGACCATTGCTAACAAATAAATAATAAAAGTGCACACTAGGACCTCTTCACGCCACTCGCCACAGTCCGTAAGACGAGTCATTCGCTATACCACTCAGCCGTCTTATGTCCCCGGTATAGGAAGAGACATAGACCATTGCTAACAAATAAATAAATCACAAAGCCTCGGCCAATATTAAACCAATCAATTATCACATTCTCATACGTCACTTTAACGTAATTCAACAAAACTCATAAGCATAGGTGTTATATTCACAATTAGCCAAACAAGTCCAACAAAATAAATCTCATTCAGGCATTTTAACAAACACATTGTATGCATAAACTACAATTCATCTCTATTCAACATAAATTTACCCAATTTCATCAACAACTATAATATCACATAATCAACTCATAAAATACGCAAACCATCCATAATCTCATTAATTCGAAATTAATAAGTCTAATTTCTCAACTTCCACAATTCAAATAAGTGAATTAAAGGTATAACAAATAAAACTCAATTAACAATTTAAGAACATAATTGAGATAAAGGCAAAACCCCCAATTTAAAATAAACGCAAGACCTAACCCTAACATACACCCTCGTCTAGTCGCAATTGATAACCCCCGTTAACTTAGCGCATAGAGGAGATGCTTCCGGTAAGAATCCGCTAACGTGATTTCTTCTCTTCTTCCTAAGCTTTGGAATCTCTCTTTTCTCTCTTGTTTTTGGTTTTTCTGCTTTGAAAGTGGGCTGAATTGAAGATGTTCAAACTGTTTTGAGAGAGTTTGTGGAATCGAACTATTTGGTACCCAAAGTTTTAAAAGTTAAAACATGATCCAAAAATATTATTTTACTACTCAAAAATAACAAATCTTTAGAAACAAATCTATTGGGTCCTTTTTATTTATAAAATTAGTAACAGGTTTTTAAAATAAAATTTTTCGGAAGAGTTTCGGTTTTTGGCTAAAAATTAGTCGAGTGACCGGTTTTTGGTAAAATATGTATAAAACGTTTTTGGATAAATTAAATCATAAATAAAATCATTTATAAAAATACGGGATGTTACAGCTTCTTTGTTTTTAACTACCAAAAACAACAAATTATTTTCATTAGTTACTTTGCACTCAAATACAATATTTCCAATTGCTTTTACAAGTAAAAAATTGATTGGATCATAAGGTTAAGTATCAATCGATTCGATGACTCTCTCGGTAATAGCATGTGTATTCGGAGAATCTAATTTTGACCACTTGTAAACAAAACGTGAAGTGGTCTATTGTGATGTATATTTTCAATCTTGAGTAAGCATAGCATAGACATTGCTATTTCTAACCTTGAGACTCGCACTTGCATAAATTCATGTGATCAGAAAAGTTTCTAATTGGAAATTATTCGCACAATTATAGTTCGTTGATGTTCTTGTTGTTTCAGGATTAAAAGATATAAGGTAGGTCATCATCATAATTTCAAATATCGTCCAATCAAATATCATATACCACTATACTGTATTATATCTGTTCGTTAATCAGTTTTCTTTACTGCAATCTGCAGGTCGATTTTTCTGGTTTCCCAGTAGGTGGTTCCAGTACCAGTTTATGTAATATCAAAGGTAAATGGCCTTGTATGGAACCCAATAGTAACTCCATATGTTGCAATTCAAAACGGCTTGGGATTACTGGAGACTTCAAAATATCAGCTGATGCAGTATCTGAGGAAATAGAAAATTTCCTTCTAAACGCGATTAATATGAGCTTCTTTGAGCGCTTAAGCCTAGCATGGAAAATAATTTTTCCAACACCAGCATACAAACGAAGCTCTAATGCAAATATAGCTAAGCAACGGTTAAGGATGATTCTCTTCTCCGATCGCTGTGCTGTTAGCGACGAAGCTAAAGAGAAAATAGTGAGCAACATTGTAAATGTTCTATCGGATTTCGTCGTGATAGAGTCTCAAGATAAAGTCCAGCTAAACGTATCTACTGATGCAGACCTTGGCACTGTTTACTCTGTTACAGTTCCTGTTAGGCGTGTGAAATCGGAATATCAGGTCGACGATGAAAGTGGGTCAATAATGAATGTTGATTATAAAGATGTAGGAGAAACTTCCGGTAATGCTGTCGATGTTAGGTTTGATTTTTATGTGCCTGAAAAACTAAGCGATTACGGTATGTAAAAGTGTGCGATGCCTTATTTCATGGGAGGAAAGAAAACGGACCTGAAAATAATGCTGGCTTGGAAAAAGTTTGGTTTTGTGGTGTACTTGGAGTTACTTGCAACTTGTACATATTTTTGTTTGCTAATCGAGTGAGAAATTTAGCTGGTTCCTCACTTCAAATGATGATCATTTTGTGTTTACGCAGAAGGATATTTAAGTTTTGATGTATTGAAGCATGCATGTGCTCTTTGTATTTGTTGAAAACCTGAGAATATATCAGGCTACAATTTTAAGTCTATGGACCAAAAAGATATTTATTTTTTTAGATCAAGAAAAAAGACAGTTTGATTTATCTTAAAACTAAGACACAAATATGGTATACTTTGGTCCATGTTTAAAATATTTAATTTTAATTTTAATATTTTTTGGGCCTCTTTTTGACTTTATGAGCACCAATTTGTACTGGAAATAGAGTGTAGTACATAGTTATCGAGGAAATATAGTCACTACCATTATGGAGTCCTAACTGGTTTTGGCCCTTCCTTTTTAATTTTATGTCTCTACTAAACTTGTTAATATTTATTTTGGTAAGATTGTGTTTAGTGTCCAAATATAGTCACTTATATTACTAATTTGTATTTTTATATCTTTCGAGGGATAGTATGATGGCAGCTCCTGATAATTTTTTGGGGTATGCTAGAATGTTAATCAAACTTTAGTGTTTTTATTTTAAGCAAATGGCACCAACTACCATGTTGTGAGCAAGTATTTTATAATTTTTGATACATAGCAACAATAATATTATGCCACCTTTCAAAAGAAAAAACAATTATATTATGCCGTATGATACAAAGAAAACAGACCAACAATCAGCTGCCGTGAACCACTTTTTTACTTGCATGCCCACTTGACAAACTTATCGGAAATTCAAAATTACAATATCCAACAGTGATCATATCAGGACTGTTTTCTTAAATTGGATTTTAATTGGGAAACGGGAATAAACGCAAGTAACCGATGTAGAACATTACATGGCTACTCACAAATACATTAAACGTGATTGCATTCTACCCTTTTTTTATTACTACTATTTTATTTACCAAGACACGGGTATTATAGCAGCGGAAAAATACATAGAAATTTTATTAAAATTCTGTACAATACTATTTAAAATTGTTATTATTTTACTTTTTATGTTTAGAGCCTTACAGTGATGTTGAGCTTGTCTTTCTGAAAAAATCGGGTCTTCTAACATATTTCTAAAAAAAACGCCTACCTTCTGAAAAGATGGTGGACCCTCTCTCACTAAAACGTATATTATGAAATATGTATTTTCATAGTGATACGAAGCATGTTTATATAGGCAGCGTTAGAGACCTGATAGGCTGAATAAAGAAGAGTTCATCCTGATCACATTTGAACTTAAACTCATCAACATAAATCTTTTCTTATGTGATTAAATTAGAGTCCATTCCACTAAAAAAAAACTCTAACTGAAGTCTCTCTCCTATATTCCGAATCTTCTAGAAAATAATTCGTTTAATGTCATTATGTTTAAATCATCCACACTGTTGAACTTAGAGTTCAATAATGATTTTGATTATAACTTTGATTATGCGTTTAATGATTTTACGATTTCGATGATATAATGCTTGTCTTGTCCAAAAATAAAAAACGTATATTTCAGGTCTTTAAATGATAGAGCATTCGATAACGAAGCCATAGGTTCAAGCGGAACCAAAATCGGAGCTAAAACGAAGAAGCTACAAGCTTTCGAAGGTTTGCGAGACCAGGACAACATCGATCGATCGACTGGACAAAAACGACCGATCGTTTTTGTACCAATTTCTTCCAGAGAGTTCACAAGAAAAACGATCGATTGAAACTCAGAAACGACCGATCGTTTGGTGAAAATCGACCGTTCGACTGTAGAAAACGACCGATCGTTTTCTACAGATTTCGAAAACAGCTTTTCAGCTTTTTCTGGAAAATAGCTTAAAACAGCCTCAACCACTTCTAACGGTCAGAATACAGAAAAACAGACTTTTGGTCTATATAAACCAACCCAATCTCTCTTCCATAAATACCAATCAACACACTAATTATCATCCTTCAATCCCTATATACAAAACCCTAAATATCACCATTTTGGTGTATATACTCAAAAGAGGAAAAATTGTAGATAAAGAGATACAAGCTCCAACAAAGATCAAACATCATCGAAACCACATATTAGCTTATTTTAGAAGCAATCGATTGTGGGTGTTGTTTCAATTTTCGATAAAATTGTAACGAGTATTTTATAAACTCATTTTTGTGAGCGAGTGATCGGGTAGAGGCTTTGTAAGCAAGTGAAGCTTAAAAGCTCTAGGTCTTTTCATTTCGGGACACTCATAAAGTGAGGGGGAGCTTAATCGGTTGATTAGCTCGATAGGATTGTAATATCCGTAAGAAGATTTTTTAGTGAAATACTCGGTAGTACCGAGGAGAGGACGTAGGCCGTTTGCCGAACCTCTATAAATCTTGGTGTCATCTTCTTTCCCTAAACTTTTACTTTCCGCAACTTTATTATTGCTTATATTCTTGCTTGCGTTTATGATTTCTAGCATTTCATTAAGTTTATTAAACGCTTAAGTTTAGAATTTGCATAAGTTGGGTGGTTAGTTGCATAGAATTTTAATTAGGCGAAAATCGCCATAAACCTTATTCACCCCCCCCCCCCTCTCTAAGGTTAGCACACGGGCCAACAATTGGTATCAGAGCCGAGGCTCTTGCATATAGGAATCTAACGATTTTAGAGTTAAGATCCATATGGCTAATCTATACCATTTTACTTCCGCTATTGCTTCATCACCCAATACTCCACCATTTTTTGATGGGGTAAATTATTCATATTGGAAGGATAGGATGAGTATGTTCCTACAAAGCTATAATGTTAATCTTTGGAAGATTATTAAAGTAGGATATTCCGCACCTACATCCGAAAATAGCGAGAACCCTATCCCCGTAGAGGACCTAGATAACGCTCAACTAGAAGCCTACTCTACGAACGCCAAAGCGATGTATGCTATTGTTTGTGCCGTTTCTCCTAACGAGTACAACAAAATTTCCGCTTGTAAAACCGCTAAGGGTATGTGGGATAAGCTAGTAGTAATGCATGAAGGGACTAACCAAGTTAAGGATTGCAAACTCCAACTATTAGTTCATGACTACGAGCTTTTTAAAATGAGCGAGGGTGAAACTATTTCCGATATGCTTGCTAGATTTACTACTATTACTAACGGATTAACATCTCTTGGTAAGCATTTATCTTGTAAGGAAATGGTCTTAAAGGTGATTCGGAGCTTACCGAAAGAATGGGAACCAAAGGTCACCGCAATTCAAGAGGCGCACGACATGAACACCTACACTCTTGATGCATTGACGGGTTCACTCATTACTCACGAGATCACCCTCAATAGTCACAAGCCAATCTCAAAAAGGAAGGAGATAGCTTTCAAAGGAACTACTTGTGACGAAAGCAATGAACTATCCAATGACGACGAAAATTCAATGCAAATCATTCGAATCGTTAAGGAAATACTCAAGCTAAAAGACCACCGCAAACATAAAGGTAAATCGTCAAATAATTCAATTTATTCTAACGATTTTGTTTGCTATACTTGTGGCAAGGAAGGACACATGGCTAGAGATTGCATCAAAAATCGTAAGAGCAAAGTCAAGAACAAGATATCCGCCTCAAGCTCTAGCGATAGCTCGGACCAAGATGAAGTCGCTCACCTTGGTTGCTATATGGCCATGGAAGACAACCATGAACAAAGCCTCTCATCCTCAAGCGAAAGTGACAACGATGAGGTAAAAGAATTCTCTCATGATGAATTAATTCATATGTGTGGAATTTATTCCGAAAAACTTCCTAAGCTTGTAGAGAAGGTTAAATCTCTTAAAAGGATATATTCCTCCCTCAATGAAGAAATAAGATCCTTGAAAAGAGATAAAAATGAAAATGAGTCTATTTCTACATCGTCATTCTCTTTACATGATATAGATGATGAAAAGGAAGACTTGAAAGACAAAAACAATGATCTCGTCATTCAAAATAAGTCTTTACAAACCGAGATCAATTTTCTTAAAAATGAAGTATCTAGACTTACTAAAACTCTTTCAAAACCATCTTCTTTAGATTGCAAATTATTAGAAAATTTTGAAGAGTTAAATGATGCGTTCGATAAAGTTAAAAGCAAAAACAAGGTTTTGAGTTCTCATGCTTTTAACTTAAATGACAAGGTCAAGGTTTTAGAAACCGAGAATGAGACGTTGAAAACTAAAAACAACGATATTGTCATTTCCATTGAAAAACTTAATTTAACAATTTCAAAGTTTTCTAAGGGAAAAACCGTTTTAGATAACATTTTGAGTTGTCAAAAAGATTTCAATGATAAGAGCGGTTTAGGTTTTGATTGCATTGGTTCTACTTCAAACAAAAACCGCTTCGTTAAAACCTCTAATATTTCTACAACTCCTATTCCACCTAAACAAGAGGTTGTTTTTACTAAAGGGAGTACTTCAAAGATATTTCAAAAATCTTTTAATGATAGGAAAGGTATAGGTTTTAAAACCAAATTGGATACTCCGAAAAACCTTTCCAAAACTTCGTATAACTCTCGTTATACTAAAAAGTCTAGGCATTGCATACATTGTAGTAGAAGTGAGCATAATTCTTCTAAATGCCCAAATCGCTTTCAAGTTAGTAGAAGCGATTTGAAATGGGTAGTAAAGACCCGAGCCACTAACAATGTCGGACCCAAAAGAAATTGGGTACCAAAGGACAAAACTTGTGTTGTAGGTATCTCCATCCAAAAGGAGAAAATCAACAAATGGTTGGCAACGCCGTCAAAAGTCGTGGAAGTCAAGAAGATCGACTCCACCATCAAGAATGAAGTGTCATTAATCGACAAAGGTGGAAGGCATACCAACAAGTGGTACCACATATTTGGATTTGGCAACGCTCAATGCAAATGCCATTAGCGAGCGGACTCGACATCACATATTCGGTATACTCTAATCTATAATATCTACATATATGTGATTAGTTGGGGCATATGCATCGAAATAACATTTTTCATGTTTTGGTTTTTCTTTGAAAACCCTCCACATAACCCCATATTTTTTTTATTTATTGCATTTTGATAATGCCAAAGGGGGAGAAAAATGATACTTAGAGAAAATGCGTTTTATTTAAATGGAGGAGATATATTTATACTTGTATAATCATCATTAGTTTGTCATAATCAAAATGGGGGAGATTGTTGAACTTAGAGTTCAATAATTGATTTTGATTATAACGTTGATTATGTTTTTAATGATTTTATGATTTCTCGATTTTCGATGATATAATGTTTGTCTTTTCCAAAATTAGAAAATGTAAATTTCAGAATGCCAGAAAGATAGAGCACAGAAAAACGAAGCCACAGGTTCAAGCGGAACCAAAATCGGAGCTAAAACGAAGGAGTTACGGGCTTTTGAAGATTAACGAGAAAACAGAGAAAACTGAAGAACGACCGATCGTCTGTACAAAAACGACCGATCGTTTTTGTACCAATTTCTTCCGGAAAGTCCTCAAGAAAAACCCAGTGACACTCAAACGAAAGACGCCACCTGCAACTGTATTGTTTCATCAAAATATGAGCTAGAACCTGAATAACAGAAGAAACAAAGACAACGAAACAAGATTGTACGGTGAATAGCTTAACAAGGATTTGAGTATATTAAGAATTACCTGCCTTAAAAACAATAGTAAACTTAAGACTAATATCCAGATCGGAGCACCGGGACCTATGGGTCGACTCAAGTGATACCAATGCATATATAATACCCTATGTCGGGAACCGGGACTTTAAAAGTCGACTCAATAGAGTAATGCTTAACGAAATGAGTATGACCTGTTTTCGGGAGCACCGGGATTCTGTAATGAATCGGCTCAACAAGGCTACAATATATATGATGCAGTCATGTATGCTTTTCTCAAACCGTATGCAACAAATAATAACAATAAAGACATCATGTATGCAAGTTCACCATTTTATTCACATGACTAAAATAGCTAACAAAAACACAATTTAATAGCATTAAGTAATGATGCTAAGAAGACTCTCGTACCTACTTAATAACTCTCGCCGACACGTCTTTCTAAAACTTGAAAAGTGTAACTCAACAAAAGATGAACTCCTCCTTTTCGCTATTTACCTGTAAACAAGGACTTCACCCAAATTAAAAACTTTTCCACTGAAATTTAATAAGAAACCAGAACATGTAGAAGTTTTCTCATAGTAAGATAACATTGCGTATCACTAAGACTAGCGAAAAGAATCCGAACACAATCGGTCATGTTAATTTCAATGGTAACTTATAATGAAGTTTTTCTTTTGCTTCTTAGTACTTGCATCTCCATCTCCATCTCCCCTTGTACTCTTTATACCCAGCTGTTGACTAATTATTGACCAAACCAAATTTGATTCAAAAGAAATCCACATTAATCGTGCTTGGTCCTCAAAACTCAATATCAAAATAGTAAAAAAAAACTCAATATCAAAATAGTAAAAAAAAGAATTTCGGGCATTAAAAGTTAATAACATCCTAATAAATCAATGACTGTTTTCCTGAAAAATTAGCACAACTTCCTACATTTTTGTTCTTTATTTTCTTTTGGGCATGAATTTAATGAAAATCAAACATGAAGAAAATATTAACAACAAAGGCAAGAACCCCCTTTTGTTATATTCATGTCATTTACTTTAGGCTACTAATACCATTATTTTATTTCAATACACGAAAACATCAAGAGACTAATGCTACGGATAACACATAATCATAAAATGAATCAAAAGCTAATTAAGTCCAGCCCACCATAAAAACATCTAGTAAGGCTCAAATTCGTTGTGGCGAATCACACAAATCTTATATGTTGAAACAAGACACAGGATCTAGCTTACCTTGTATGGATACCTCTGACTATTAAGCTTGATTGAGAGATTTTTATTGTATTATACATCTCCGCCGACTTACATAGAGAGAGAGAGTTACTATTTTTTTTTCTTTAACAGTCAAATAGTATACATATAGTTGATGAGGATTAGTAAGAAACCAAGAGTCATGCCCCACATGGCTAACTCATATAATAAGTTTTTTTTTTTTTTTTTTATAGTATTTTACAATACAACACCTATATAATTATTATTTATTTTCAAATACGTTTTTATACATATAGAAATTTTCAGGTTGTCACATTCTTTGCTTGCGATCTCGCCTGAGCTTGATTCCAAGAATGTGACTGCCTTCTTTCAAATCCTTCATTTCAAATTGACCGTACAACCATACATTTATGGATGACAACACTCCAACATCATTTCCAATGAGTAGTATATCATCCACATAAAGTATTAAGAACACAAAGACACCTCCATCATGTTTCACGTAAACACATGACTCGTCATAACATTGATTAAAAACATAAGATTTAATGGTTTGATCAAAACGAGTGTTCCAAGACACATGATCAAAACCATAAGAGTTTATCCTAATCAGATTCGAACTTAAACTCATCAACATGAATATTTTCTTATCTGATTAAATTAGAGTACATTCCACTAAAGAACTCTAACTGAAATCTCTCTCCTATATTCCGAATCTTCTCGAAGATAATTCGCTTAATGTCATTATGTTTAAATCATCCCCACATTAAGATTAAACAGACACCCACTTACCAATTTATAACACTGACGATTCATATTTAGTAAGCATATTGTGTTCCTTAATAAATACCATTTAATTTAATTAATGTATCGGATTAATAAATCCACTTGCAGGGTTTTATACAAAAATACTTATAAGCTTTTAAAGTGGTATCATCAATTCCAATACCGGGACATGAATTTCTTTATTTACTAATAAACACTATACTTGAAACGTCACCGTCCAACTCACTGATCTTGTGACTCGTAAAGATTCATACTCTTTTATGAATTAAAACGATTATCATTTCTCGTACAGACTTAATTAAGAATTTAAACAAATTGTATGACTCAATGCGTTAATTATTTTATCTAGTCAGTACAAAAATAATTGACCTGTTGCACTCCTGTTTAATACACTCATAGTGCACTAGAGTATAAAGTTGGAATACTCCATTCCATGTAGTCAAGACAGACCTACTAAAATTATACACTATAACTGTACTGATGGTATGTCCATTTTCATATAAAGTTGTAAACAATTTACTTATATTATATAAGAATCGATAGTCTAATCTTTCGTGTGTAAGACGTACTCTACACAGTAGACTATCTACGAATTATAATATTAGACACTTATTTGCGCATTAATAAATAAAACAAATAACACATTGTCAATATAAAATATCATAAAAATATAACGTCTGATTAAGAAAATACTAAAATAAAAATAACATGCTTGTCTTTTAATCGTATTTCTTAACATTACACACCATTTAGTGTTGTAATTGCAAGTACATGACCATAAAAAATTGGTGTCGAAAACATAGGAAATCCAAAAAAGTTTTATATAACTCCCGAATTTATATCTGCCGCACCTTTTCAATTGAACCCATACATAGCTCCAAAAGTGAGAGACAAAAAATCTGAATAGTGATTTTTATTTATCAAGTAACTGAAAATCTCTCGTTGGCAAGGATAGGACCATCTAGCCCTGAGAGAACAAATGGTTAAAAGAGAACGATCTCCGTCATCTCTCTGTCCCACCACCGTTACCTTACCGTCACGCAACAGCCTCATCATGACTTCAGATTTCATGCAGCATTGGTCGGACGGTCTGACTGTGGAGGAGAAAACGACTTATGTGTTTATAGTGCCTGATGGACTTACTCCTACCACCTTGCTCATCTCTCCCCCTTTATGGAATAACTTGCAGGTAGTAAGTAGTTTTGTTAAACATTTTCATCCTAGACATTCTGTCCAATTTTGCCAAGTTTCAAAACAAAAACATAGCTAGGTTTGCTTATGCGACATAATTTCAGCCAGATAATCAACTTTTAACCCCATAACTAATCCGATCCAAAAATCTTATCTGGTGAAGTGCACCAATCAGACATTAAAGTGGTTCTCGAAAATGGAAAACATTAAACTCATGATTGGTGCATATAGTTTGCAGCGTCAATGGGAAGGTTTTTGGGTAAAATATGTGGTGACAAAAAGCATTTTTGATAATTAATATGGCACATCAGTAGACAGCAATACTTAGGCTGGGTTTAGTTTCAGGAGTTGGCAAAATCTCACCTTGTTCTATGCTTTTATAACTCGTCTATCTTTCCATAGCTTCTTAAACTCGCCAAACCCTGCATTTGCAAAATTCATACAGAATAACCTTTAGTTATTAGAGAACTCGCAACAATAAGAAATCAATCATCTTTAGTTATTTAAAAATAGCTTGTTGAATTCCAATCAGGCAGGAATCATGTAGTGTTAAATATTTTCCATTTGTATGTAAAATTGTGAAAGCTACCATATTTGTGTTTCTTAATTGCTGCATAAAATGTGGTTGATTAGTAAATTAAAAAACTGAATAGTTTTGTTCAAGTGTTTGAAAAATATCAATTTCAAAAAGGATGGACCTTGGTATGTTTCCATCTTCAAATAGGCCAGGTTATTTGATTTGTTGCTTAAACCTTCACCCAAACAACACCATCGTATCTGTCTCGGTCTCAGACAAGCTTTTTATGGATGAAAAAGCTTCATAAACGCCAGAGACAAGCACATGAAGTAAATCAGCTTACAAACGTCCAAGTTTGATGTTACATAAAAATCAGCTAAAAGAGCATCACGGTTTTAGGTTAGATATTATTAGAACGATGACAATCTGGCTTAAAGGATACACTGCTAAACTTTGACATTTCAAGTGGGGTTGGCTTTACTCATTTCATCCTTTCAAATATTTCATAGTGAATGCATTTAGAATAGACTGAGACTGTAGTATCTCATCTATTATAAGACAACTATAAATTAGAAAAGCAAAAGAAACTTTCAGCTTCCATCTTTGCGTTTGAGCTTTTTTGCTTTTGTTCTTAAGCTAATAAAAAGAGAACGGGTGCAAGTTATCACTATCATATTCTTTTATGCACAAAAAGAGTCAAGTTAGCTTTAGGAACTGGTACCAAACGGGGTCAATGACAGTTCAATCGTGTGTTTGTATTAAAAGATGAATGAGCTAGAGCAGTGATCATTTGTGCCCGATGGACAGTTGAAATCAAACAGTCTTGGTTTTTTACTCGGTAAGAAACAAGGTTGAAAACGGATTAAAAAATGTCACCAAACGCGTCTTAACATTTTGTTTTGGTCAAGCAACTGTGCCTTATTAGTTATTACTGATACGCCATTTATGATCATCTTGGAGCAGATGCAAACAAGAGCCGCATGCATAGGTAGCTCCAAACTAATCTCTATTGAGGAACTCAACTTTCATTAATAACAATGAAAATTATCGTATTATGGGGCTTTTAGTCACTCAAGGAGTCATAGGTTTAAGAAAGGAAATGAAAACAAGGAGAAGTAGTTCATCTCTTGGAATTTGGGATATCATCTTGGGTTATACAGAGTATTTCCAGAATTACGATAAGAGCGCTTATTGAAATGTAGATTTTGTTTTCATAAGGTGGTATTCTGATTAAAAGATATAATGCCTTCATGAAGAATTGTATCAAGAATGTCTTTTGGATAATGTCTTATCAAACCTGTTCAAATTATTTATTGTCGTTATTCTTTTGGAATCTGTAGGGAGCGGGTTCTGTACAACCTTATTCTTTATTAACCCGATACCCACCCTCAACTTCAAGTGAGACGACATGTCAGTAGCAGCAGAGACCGCAATTCTCTTCCAGTCAGGGACGGAGGGAATATGAGACCAATAAGGGCTGTAGCCCCCACTCAATTTTTACTTAAAAACTGCTATTATACCCATAATTTTTTATTATAATTATATATGTTGAGCTTATATAGACATCAATTTAGACACTTTTGCAAAAACGCTCCAAATCAAGATTTGATAAATGCAAATCTCAACGGTTTTACGACGGAAACACAAATATGCGTATTGATTTTTTTTTTTCGAGATGTATAATGACATGTTTGGAAATTACGGTAAAATTTAAAAATTAAAAACATGTCATTATACATTTTGCAAAAAAAAAAAAACAAGACGCATATTTGTGTTTCCGTCGTAAAATCATGAAGATTTGTATTAATCAAATGATTTGGAGCGGTTTTGCAAAAATATATACAAGTTGATGTCATATGACATCCTCATTTATATATATATATATATATATGTCATTTATTATATTTTAATGCACAAGCATGTTAAACAAACTCATGCACAAACAGAATTAATAATTGGTGTTTTAAAAAAAATAGTAATTGGTGACCTCCTTAAAAAAACATAGGCTACAAAAACTCGCATGCTCATCTTCCGCTTCCACTCTCTTATCGTCTCATGGTCTTCAAACTTGTTATCTCTTACTCTCTCGTCAGTTCTTGTAAGTTTAATTAGAGTTTTTTTTTTACAAATTGATATAATGTATATATCTTGTTTACTTAAAAAGTTCAATACTTGAATTGCCCAATTGCTTGGATACTCAAATTTTTGGTTATTGATTGTTATTTACTTTTGTCTTTTTACTATTTTTAATCTGTTTTAATTATATAGATTTTGTTTGGTTGTTGACATGATTATATGAAAAAACTTAATAAACAACTTTTTAATTTATAATATAAAAGAACAAACCTGAGTAGTTTTTTACATAATTGGACAACACATTATAGTCTGCTTTTGAACAAACCCGATTTTAGGACACTAAATTTGAAGATCTTTTAGTCTTTTAAAACATTTTGTATGATCTGAATTTTATCCAACTAATAGTTTAGCTATTGAAGTTATCATGAATCGCTTTCAAATAATGGGTAAACGGAGAGCTCGGTTGTAATTTTGGGCTTTAAATTTAATAGGTATTATTTATCGATTTTTTAAAGTTATAGTAATTATGCGCTTTTTATTTTTTGGATTATGCCCCCGTTGACTATAATTTCTGACTCCGCTGCTTCCCACTGTGTCCACAAACCAGCCGATGATGGTTACAACTGGCCTAAATATGGGCAAAAGCAAGTTAAAGGCAGTGAATATCCACGTAGTTACTACAAATGTACACAAGCAACGTGTCCTGTTAAGAAAAAGGTTGAACGATCGATACTTGGTCAGATAACCGAGATTATATACAAGGGAAAACACAATCATCAGCCACCTCAGGCGACTAAGGTTGACATGGATAATACGTATCTAAATGGAATTTCGAATAATCTTGAAAACTTTGATTTTTCTTGTGACCACAACAATTGCTCTGAATATTTGTTGGAATCTAGTGACCACGAGGATGAGGATGGTGCTCAAAGTAATAACGGTGAACCTATTGCAAAGAGAAGGTATCGTGTCTTCTAAAATATTTATTGGCTAATGCTATTTACTGGGTTAACTACTATTTTGTACGCTAACTTATAATCAAATTATTGACACCAATCTTTAAAGGTGAGTACTTTTTACCCAAAGCTAACATCAAATTTCAAAATTTTCCTATGTTGTACAAGAAAGAAAAACAAGTTAGTTTAGTGTTTGAATTGATGTACAAAACCGAAATCTGATACATCAGTGTAAATATTTGTAATTAACCCCTATTACATATATTTATTTCCGTTATTTTTATATGATTCAGGAGCACTGAGGTGAGGATTACAGGCCCGGTTGCATCACATAAAACAGTTACGGAACAGAAGATTATTGTACACAGGCGATGAGTGAAATCGATCTTTTGGATGATGGGTATAGGTGGCGCAAGTATGGCCAGAAGGTTGTCAAAGGAAATCCTTATCCAAGGTAACAAACTTCTGTACCTATTTCGCATTCTGTGTATATTATGACCATAAGAAACCAGTGTCTTAGTCCTCTATTCACAATTGACAAGTAGTTTAATTTTGATGGTCATGAATTAGATAAGGACTCTTCTGCGACAGTACGACTTAAATAAAACCCTTGCAAAACGTCATAAAACTGATTAACTGAGCTGTAAGTGAACATGAAACTGAGGTCATATGTTTCTTACATGAATATTAAAACTGATAAAGCCTTCGAGGCGTTTGGTATATAATTCTAAATATATCGTTCTAGACTTCCAAAGTATTCGTTATAGCAATGCCTACAAGTACAACGTAACAAGAAAAGTGGATTAATAGAACTACACTTTTGTTTTCACTTGTTGCCTTGCAGTAGTCCAGTTTTTATCATTGTTGGGATTATAACCCATGATGAGTAACCCCCTCTTACTCTGATATTGTAACTTAGTTACAAGTTTCAGATTTCTTCAATGAAGTTTTCTCTCGTATTACAGATTCTAAGCATATAAGCTGGCTGATTTAAGTCTAAAATAAGGCTAGGTTCACCCTGATTAAACTCATAGCTATAACAGTTCAAAAACCCAATAATCCTATTTTTAAGTCATTACGGAAATATTAAAACTGACTCCCTTGCAGGAATTATTATAAGTGCATAAGCGAAGGGTGTAAAGTTCGAAAACACGTGGAGAGAGCAGCAACTGACCCCAAAGCTGTCGTTACAACATGAGGGAATACACAATCACAATGTCCCAGCTCCTAGAAGAGGCTAGAATCAGAAGCCACAACACGGCCTAATAAGGCTTCGTTATAAACTAATCCATGAAATGCCATTTTCGGGTCAAGCATTATTCTTTCTTGAGGAACAATGGTTCACTAGAAATAGAAGTAAATAAGGAACTCTTTTGTATTTCTTTTCAACGTGAGTATTTATTACTGTTTTAAAAAGAGCGTTTCGTAGTGAAAAAAGCTTGATTCAAAGCTCGATGAAAGCTTAAAAGAAGCTTAAAAATCTCGTTTTTCCGTTTTTTAGGCCACTAAAAGCTTACGCTTTTAACGATTTTAGCATAACTCTTGCTAAAACGCCTTATCTAAGATTTCTCTTTTTATATAAGCGAGAGTACACTACAAGAAAAGGCCCATATAACGACGGGGATTTAACGACAGAAGCATCCGACTCAATATATGGAATGAATCTGAATCAATTCTGGAACGAAGCAAGTTCTGTTAAGTTTTGATTCGATTTAGCGACACATTGGATACAACAGTTTAATCCCCATAAATCAAATGTTTGGCCGTTGACAATTTAGAAACATACTTACAGACGTGTAACAACTTAGCGACGACAATATATATAAATTGGGCCCACGTAAATGTTTGACTAGTCCAATTTAAATTGTAACTCTAATCCGTCGCTATGTAATGTTTAGTTATAACCGTTGACAAGTCAACATAATTATGTGCCTCATTTCCGTCGTTATTATGTGTCACGTGTTTATGATTTAAATAATTTGGTTTGTGGGACCCAGAAAACAAACATAACGGTATGTGTTTCGTTATTCCGTCGTTAATCACTTGATAAATTTAATAGTGTAATTCTTGTTGATTGTCTTATTAAGAGTCAATAACTGAGAAATCTATCCATGTTAAGTAATTTATTTTAATTTAGGAACTCCGACAAAGTTGATGCTGACTTAACGGCAACTTTGTTTTCTTTTAAAAATCTTATTTATAATATGATTGTAATATTTTGATTCATTTTATTTTCCTAATGTACTTAATAAATTACTAAAATATTCTTCCCTCGTTAAAAATTTGACGATCTTTGTAAATATGATTTTACTTGGTGGAAAATTATATTGATATGTCTAGTAATGGTTGTATTGTTAAATATATATTTTATTAATAAGTAACTTTTGCAATCATTTTATAATGCATAAAATTAGTAAAATAAAAACTGTAACATTCTTATGTTGTATTTTTTTTTATTTAAGTTACTTGTAAAAGTAACATAGTTGCAATACAAGTTACAAAACAAACAAAAAAAATCAAATGAGCGTTTAGGGGTTGGAGTTGTTATACTACAACGTTGTTGAAATCGACTTTTTTCATACTTTTGCCGTTGCGATGTTTTAGTAGATCTATTGTGTTTACTAATTGTTAATTATGGATGAAAGATATTCAAACTTGAAGCTTGATAATATTTTTTGTTTAACATGTCTGAAAACTTTCCGTAATTCAAATTCAAACGAGAATAATACATCTGCAATTAGTTGAAAAGTTTGAATAATTTAGAATTTTTAGGCATTAGATTAATGCTTATCAATAAAAATATACACATAAATACTGAGCCTAATTATTTTAGTGCTATTAAGTCTTTAAAAAAAATAAGCTAATTATATATTAATAATAATAAAAATAACCATAATTAAAGTATGTCGCTAAAATAATTCTAATTAGTCACAACTTAAAATCTCTCCTTCAACTGACGCTAAACAGTCACAATACTGACCAATTATGGCGGTAAAAAGTAACCGCCTTTAATAATTATAAGATTAAGTAAAAGTATTTCAGAGTATTCTGTTGCAAAGGAGACGTCGTTCATTACAATGCACTCAAATAAGGTGGTTATGAAAACGCATTAATTGTCAAATAGCCGTTTTTAATTCACTGGATACTTGAAACTAATTTGAAACTAAACTGACTTACTATACGTTTGAACTGAATTGAGTGAAAAAAATGATATAAGCAACGAGATGAGTATTTTCTTAGTGGTACTACTAACTTAAAGAGACTATAATAAAATATAACATGTGAGTGTAAACCATAACTGCATATTTCCTGAAAAAATGGGTTAGGCAAATAACGAGTAAAATATATGCTCATTATGATGCATGCTTATAATTATCTCAACAATAATGCATAAGTGTCATGTACTTGATCTCAAGTTGGTTGTATAAGATCTATCCCCTTACACATGGTACCGAAAGTCACACTCCACTCTAGGTGTACCAAATATCGCGAAAAAGGTCATACCCCACTCTAGGCAAACACTTCACACCCCCTCTAGGTGGACAAAGTCGTGAAAAAGTGATACCCCACTCTAGGTAGACAAGTCACACCCCACTCTAGCTAGACAAGTCACCCCCACTCTGGGTGGACAAATCTCTCCCAAACTGCGAGGACCAATGCAAATGTCATGCCATGATATGTCAAATAATCAAACAAAAGAATAGCAAGGCTCCACCCGAGATCAACATTGCTCAAAAAAGACATATTCATGGAAATAACAAAATCCAGTAAGTCTCAAATGTTAATCGTTATATGAATTTATTTAATCACGTAATATTTAAACATAATCCAAGTCCGACAATGTAAGGCAAAAGGGATGTTAAGACAATATTATAATTATTTTAAGGTTTCGACACCCAGCTCTAACCGTTAACTCTCCTTAGTTATCGGCTACATCTCTAGCACTTGTCCGATTCTATAAGTTATTTACATAATTGTTAGTCACATATACCATTTTATAATCATATATATACTCATATATCCGTTCATTTCAAGTTACTAAAAGACGTTTGTCATTCGAATTATAATTTACTTACGTGGTTTTACGATTTTTCAGATTGTGGGTCCAACTGGTAATATTCATATCTACTGATTTATAAGTCCAAATGGCATGATTCCACATACTAAATTCATCCTTTACAAGTTTACAATAACATATATTTTTCTCTAAAAAAAATTTAATTTGAATTAATTTTAAAATATATTAAAGCATGGATTGGTTTTCAGTTTCAGGAAATTTTTAGGTTCTTACCTCGTCTTTAGAAATTCGCCAAAAATTGAAAACTTTATATTTTTCAATGTGATTTTCACCAAAATCTTCATGATTAAATCTAGTTTATTTTTCTTAAAATAACAGATCTTCAATAAATTTCTAAATGCTAGTTTTAAATTATTTTATAACAGAAAGTCGGGTTTTCAGATTAATAAGTTGTTTTGAGTTGTTGGTTTAGAAAATTCTTAACCATCACATAAAATATCCTAAATTCGTACAAAAAAAAAATGTATGTAAAGGTATTGAAGTATATTTTAAACATAAATTCATCAAGTATATTTAGTCAATAAATAATATTCTATAAAAATGCTAAACAAGTCGGATGTGTGATAAAAACTGCAAAAGTGATTATAACCAATTTGTTTTTAAATGAGAATGACATGAAGGTGCATACCTTCTAGCTTAGATTATGATACTTGTAAACCTTATTTAAAGATTAGTGTCGCCCTCTTAACCTTCGTCTTACCCCGCTTTACCCAACTTACTTGTTTTTACCGACTAAATATAGCCTTCTTTCTCTCTCTCTATATATATAGTGTTTATATCTTATAATTAAAACACTCTCACTAAATTTACTAAAAATAAACTTTATAATCTCTATATAATGTTATAGTTTGTGTTGTGAAGTGGAAGAGATGTAGTGGTATTTATAGTGTTTACTAGAGGTGCATAAGTGGTTATGTGTCTTGCTCATAAAATGTGCTAGAAATTTCGGAACACATGTCCACTAAAAACTTCACAACGAAATCTCTAAGTTTCCAAATTGTGCATGGGATGGACGTTTGGACCGATAAGAGACTGGTCTACAAGTTTCATGTTTTACACATTTCCTAATTCTCAAGCTAGGTGGCTCAAAATTGCCATGAAAAGTGACACATGCTGTTCTGGATTTTTCTGATGTTCTGTCACTAAAACAGCCACAAATATTCCCATGTAAATCCCAATTATTCGAATTTTATATATCTGGAAATATTAGACATAGGTATAGAGTTTTCATTTAGATCATGTGCCTGAATTTTGAGATAGATCAATCCAGGTTGTCTGCTGATCCATAATTGTTTGAGCTAAAGTACTAAAATACCCGTAACTAATATCATAGTAACCCAAATATAGTAAAATCTATATCCAATTTTAAGCCCCAGAAAATATCTAACACTTATGAATATTGTAATCTCAAAATACTATTTATTGAGGCCCAAAAGTTAGTTTTAAAAATAATATATCACCAAAAATATAAATACTTGTAGAATGATTACATAATGTGACTTATTTAAATACATGTGTAAAGATACTAATGATTCATATTCAATAATAGACTAGGTGGAAACATTTTTATTTTATGTTATTTTATTCTTGAATACTTGTATATTTAAATTTTTACTACTAATAATAAGGATACAATTTTGAGGGTGTTACAGAAAATCTGAGTATTCATGAAGTAAAATATCTTAACCCAAAGAGAACTGAAAAATGAATTGCCTTTCAAGCAAAGAGAACTGAAACTAAAACTCCTGAAGATAATGAAGAGGAAGAACAATTTGCCTTGTTTGCTAAAAAATAATTCATAAAATTCTATAAAAAAAGACCTTTTGAAACTGGAAATTTTAATACTCAGAAAAGAAAAACTCAAAATGGTAAATCTTAAAATAACTACAATGATAAATGGATTTCAAAAGACAATGAAAACATAGAGAATACATTCAAAGAAATATAATGCAGAGAATGCAGGGGTTTTGGTCATATACAGTCTGAATGTGTTAATACTTTGAGAAAAAATAAAACTTCTTATGTAACCACTCACAGTGATAGTGAATCTGAAAGTGAGAATGAAGTTGAGGACCAATATAACTTTGTTAAATTTATGGGAAAAAATCACTACTATAGCTAAAACCAATTATGATAGTGAATGTGAGTCAGTTGCAACCTAAGATACAACTGCATTTAAAACCTACAGCAATAGTGTGATGAAGAAATTTCTGAAGACAATGTCAATAAGCAGTACTTGATTCTTTATGTGAGATACAGAGTTTTAAGCAAACAATTTGTTTTCATTAATAAACTCAATGAGAATCTGAAAGATAAAGTTAAAGGTCTCTTTGAACAACTTAACAAAAAAAAACTTTTTTTAAATGAAAGCAAAAAAAAAATTAAGTTGTTAAATGCTTCAGCTACAAATAGACTAGATGATATGCTTTCATATTCTAGAGCATCTAAGGATAACACTGGTTCGAGATATAAAGGTAATGAAGGAACTGGAAAGACTATTTTTGTTAAATATTCTAATAACCCTAAAATTGGTCAAACAGACAGCAAGTTTTGAAGTACAGTTGCAACCAATAGTGATTTTACAACTCTTAAAGTTAAATCTAAATACAACACAAAATGGTGTAATTGTTTGCAAAAAAGCCTGGACATCTAGAAATAAAATGCTATTTGAAAAATCATAGAAAATATATCTCTAAGAGAGATAATTTATTCTATGCTTAGAATGAAAAATATAACTGGGTTTGGAAAATTAAGATTAGTGCTGAAATTGTCAAAAATAATAAATCTTCTATCACTTCTTTAAAGGCTATCACTTGAAATTCTTGGTACTTTGATAGTGGTTATTCTAAGCACATGATAGCTAATGCAAGTTTTCTCAAGGATGTCCGTGACATAACAGGAAACACTGGTTTGTTTGGAGGTGGAGACACATATAAAGTGATTGGTAAATGAACTTTGAACAAACCAGAAATGCCTAAAATTAGTGATATTCTTTTTGTTGATGGTTTAAAAGCTAATTTGTTTAGTATTAGTCAACTGTGTGATAACAAGATGTTTGTTCAATTTAACAAATAAAAGTGTCTCATTACTAATTTGAATGATAATTTAATTATGTCTGGAGTTAGATCAGCAGATAGCTGCTATATTTTTGAGAAATCTGATATAGAGTTACCTAAGAACAGGTGTAATCAAGCTATTATTAATAATTATGAAATCTGGCATAAAAGGCTTGATCATGTTAATTATAAGACTTTGAATAAATTGGTTAAAATGGAATTGATTAGAGGAATTCCTAATCTTATTCTTAAAACTCAAGCTGTTTGTGGTGATTGTGCAATAGGCAAACAGACAATAAATGCTCACAAAAGTACTAGTCAAATTTACACTAACAGAGTCCTAGATCTTCTTCATATTGACCTTATGGGTCCTTTGCAAACTGAGAGTATTGGAGGTAAGAAGTATATTCGTATAGTTTTAGATGATTTTTCTAGATATTCTTGGGTTGTGATCTTTAGAGCCAAATCTGAAACCTTTGAATTGTTTAAAAAATTGTGTTTAAAACTGCAACTAAAAAAAAAGTCTACCATTGGTAAAATTGTGAGAATAAGAAGTGAGCATGGAAAAGAATTTGAGAATAGTAAATTTGGTGATTTTTGTGATTACTTATAAATAAGTCATAAATTCTCTGCACCTAAAACCCCACAACAAAATGGTGCGGTGGAAAGAAAAAATAGAACTATTCAAGAAATGGCTAGATTTATGCTTAATTCTAAGAAATTTGCTAAAAGATTGTGTGCTGAAACTGTTAATACTGCATGTTATATTGTGAACATGGTTAATCTTACAAAAGGCACTAATATGACTTCTTATGAAATCTTGAAAGTTAGAAAACCAAATGTTAGGTATTTCCATATGTTTTGATGTGTTTCCTATATTCTGAAAGATAGAGAACATTTTGGTAAATTTGATACTAAAAGTGATCATGAATCTTTCTTGGTTATGCTCAAAATAGTAGAGCTTTTAGAGTTTACAATCTAAGAACAAACTCAGTCATGGAATCTTATAATGTGGTGTTTGATGATTTCAAAAGTATTTCTGAGATTATAGGTGATGATGGAGAAGTAAGCATCACAAACAAAGAAGAAGGAGGAAGTCAGCAAGAACACAGTTTAGAAGAGCTTGCAAGTCCAGTTGCAACTTTAGTTGAAACCCAAAGTGCAGCAAATACAGATATATAAGAAGAAAGTTCCCCAATTTAAACTGAAAGAAAGACTCGCTATGTAATAGCTCACAAAAACTGTGACGACCCAGATTTCCATGAAGAAAATTCTGTGGTGCGGTGTTGTGCGTCAGTCCCACATCGCCCAGATATAAGAGTACTCGTGTGGTATATGAGCTTAAAAGATCCATTTCCTATCAACAAGGCCTTTTAAAGCCGTGCGGCACAATAGCGAGGACGGAACTCCACAGTTAAGCATGCTTAGGTTAGAGTAGTACCAGGATAGGTGACTCTCCTGGAAAGTTGTGCCAAAACGGACAATATTGTTGATACGGGCGTGGCGGCTCGGTCCGTGGGGCCGGGGTCGTTACAATCTGTAAAGGCCCAATAACATTAACATCGTCATTTTGCGACAAACTCATTTTTAATTCCTCCTCCAGCTTCAGCGAAGATTAGTGAAATAGTCATGATAAATAAGAATAATTAGAGAACCAGGACTCAATGCTATCGAAAGCAAAAACCCCATCAGACGAAGTCAAATATAATCATACTCAGAATTCTGATTGTAACGATGCAATCTATCCAGTCCTTAAAACCAATCCCCAACTAAACTTAAAGTGTATACGGCTACTCGAAAATAGCTACTTTATCAGACGAAGTGAAAGATAATTATACCCAACAGTCTGATTATTATGTCGAGATATATTAGATCTCAGTACCCAATACTTACCGGAAAAAATCTGTTACCGTCGCCAATGAAGATAATTTAAGAACTCGCTTAATATTAGATTTCAGTACCAATATTATCTGCCTAGCGGTAAACCATCAACACAGTCAAACACTAATTTTTAACTTAATCTAGAGAAAGGTTCAGATAAGGGAAACCCCACAAAATTAGAGGCTACTACCAAACGGACCTCACAGATTCTAGAAAGCGATAATCCATACCAAATAAAAGCTATGCATTCGATCTCAAATATATAGCTCCAAGAACAGTTGAGTCTTTTAAGAAGTATAAAAAAGCGCTAAAAGTGATTTAATACCTGAAGGGTTGACCCACCGTAGCGGAGCTTGGATTACCAATTTTATCACACCCCCAAAACCAAAAGAAGCACATAGGAAGAAGAGGTAGTGAAAATCGGTTCCATACTCTTATCCCAAAATATTTTGGGGTAGAATCATACGGAAGCCGATTTGTTTTTTGGAGGTAAAAACCCACGGGATGGTCAAAGGTCGAAAAACATAGAAAGCCAAACGGGATTGTAGAGGAGTAGTTGGTGGTGGGCCGAAGATGGTGGTGATAAGTGGCGGAGAAGGGGTGTTGCGAAGAGAAGACGAAAGGAGGGAAGGTGCGGGTTTTGAGGAAATTGGCGAGAAATAGGTGAGAGAAAAAAATAAATAGAGGAGATAAGGAGGGGAGATCTTACTGGCCGGCCTTTACCCCAAGCAAGTTGTTAGGGTTTGAAATTGCAGATTTTAATTGTTCAAACTTCAAATAACTTGCGTTTTCTATGGATTAATTACGCAAGGGATTTTTGTTTGATCGGTATGGTTATTTGCTTTCATCATTCTGATTTTTTTAATTAAAGTCTTGAATTGTACTGAATTCATTTTATTATCCAAGTACCATGTTCAACATACCAGGGAAAATATGAAAGACACTAATGTGTAAAAAAATTATATTTAATGCTAATAGAGAGCGGTGATTCTCGCCTAGGATATTTAACAAAGTATAAATGAGTATCTATAAATAGAAAAGTATGAATTTTGTGTTAAATTTGAAGAGTCCCTTACATAGCGTGCAGACTCTACTCAAAATATATATCAATAAGTATCATTATTATAGAGAAAATTACACTTTTTTTATCCTAACCTATACGACGAAACCTTTTTGGTATCCTATCCTTTCATTTTCTTTTAGTACTCTAAGTACTCCTTTGGTTGTGGGACTAATAGTCCCGGGACTATAAGTACACCGGTACTACGAAAGAGGCATTGTAGGATATTAATTGATGGTCGGACTACTGATCATAGCCATCAACCTTTTAAAGCGTTTTGATTTGCATTATTATTACAACGGAACTATTTTGTAAAATTTATAAGTTTACCTGTCTTAAATATAATCACAGTTTGTAAGATTAATTCACATAAATTTGTTAAGGAAAAGAAAATAGTGATGCACACTGAGAAAATTACAAAAAGTAAACTAAATTCAGACACTCCACATCGCTTTGAGGTAATGTTCATAAGTAATACACCATGCTATGAACAAAAAACCAGAAACTAAAGAACTAGAAAAAAAAAGTTTTTGATGTAAAATAGTTGAAACTATCTGTATACAACACCTGTATAAAACAAGAGAAGGGAAAAAAAAAAATACACATCAACCATCAAATACATATGTGTAACGTTTATTAAAAGGATGAGGGACAACTTTGACCATTAAATTTTTTGGGTGGGACTAAACTCACAAATACCACCCGCTCCTAGGCATTCTATATACCCCATATTGCTATCATTTGGTGTACCATGGTATTAGTAATCCCAACTCAAATAACAAATCAAACAAGAAATTTGTGGGCTCCTAGTATTTGAAGTTTCAATCCCACACTCCCAATCCTTTAAACAAATAAGGTCTAACCTTACGCAAACTTAATAGTTAGTTAGATTCTGTTTATTTCAACGAGAATTTATGATGTCATCAAACGGTCTTCATATGTCATTATTGGTAACATAGTCGTTTTACAATTAAGTTGAGGGGCAATTGTACTTTTATGCTCTAACATTTACAAAAACTTGAATTTTGTACCCTAACCTTTCATTCTTTCTGTTTAGTACCCTTACCTTACATAAAAATAAAATGCACTAATCAGCCACATTCTGCTAATTTGAACAAAAAATAAAACTAAAAAATATAGGAGATTTTTTGTATTTACTCTATACCTTTTTTATATTAATGTTTACACTTAAAGATGATATGCATAATTATATATTTTTCATGAAAAATCATATATTTTTTATTCTATATTTTAATTACGATTTTATATATTATCATTAGAGTTTTTATCAGAGTACTAAACTGACATTTTAAGTAATTAAGTACCCCTAAAGAAAACCTAAATTAACTCATTCTGGGCTGTATCACATGTACGTTTTTACTAGATACTACTGTTGTAAAAATTTATAGGTAACATATGGAAAATGTGAATTGTGACTATATATTATTATATTGTAAAAAAAACTTTGGGTTTCGGGTCTTTCCGAAATCAAGACGATTCAATAACATAATAAAACAAAATGATCATTTACTTACTTTAGTATATATCATGATATTCATGATCATTGATATAAAGTTAGGAATTTTTTCTTATATAAAACGTGTTTGCAAGAAATATGCATGGAATTTTGCTACTCAGCACTCAATACTCATACACCCCCTACGGACTTTATTTTACAATTCATTTGATAAAATGATGCTGTATTCATTTCTGTTTTTTCTTCTTTTTTGAAGATTCATAGTTTTTTTTTTTGTGTTGTTTAGCATCTAGATGTAAATTAAACTATTTACATGTATACATTGATGAAATCAAATTTTGAACTTGACAGGGTGAGAACAATATACTACTATATATACTAATTTATAATATGATCGGAATGAGTGAAATCGTTGTATAGGTAGGTGGGTATTGATTTTTTTCAAGGCCCTGGCAATATTCATATTGGCATCTTCTTGTCAGAGATATGCTGGGATTGGTGAGCTGTGAAAATGAAATTGCTATACTATAGCTAATTTGGTACCGGTTAATTAACAAAACATATAATAGACAAAACTTATTACTAAAATATATCATTTAATTTTTTTTTCTCAAAACATACAATTAATTTAAGATAACTCAAAAAACCCTAACCCAACACACCCCCCCTTCACCTCCGGCAACAACCACCACCGACCACTGCCGGTGGAGCTTCAGAGAGCTTACCAGAGCTCCGATAAAGCCCCGAATCGCTGCCCACATTTTTGAAGAGGTATCTGGAGTTCCTAAAAACTGTTTGGAGCTCCGGCGGGCTTGCAAGAGCCAAGTCGACAAGGCTCCGACAATCCTTGACGAGCTCTGACATAGCTCTACCGCGCAGCCAGAAGCTTCGGAAAGATGTTCGACGCTCCGGTGAGCTATCCGGAGCTCTAGTGAGCTGCCCATGGGGGTTTAGCCGGCACCATGGTGCTCCGATGGCTAATCGGAGCTTTGATAATGCCTCCATTAACCCCAAAATAATAAAAAATAAAAATAAAGAAAAAGCGGAATTGAATTTACCGGAACCTTCTAGAAGATATCTTCCAAAAATGAAAAATATACAACCATGATTTAGCTCAAAAACGCATAACTGCATCTTTTTCAAGACAAAAACTTCTTTAGCTCAACAAGACTTACCTTAAACATAAAATTTATCAATATTACTCACAGATATACACATATAGCAAGAATAATCAATTAGATTAATAGTAACATACCCCAATATCATTTCTAAGATTTTCAAATTTGTTAACCTCAAGTGGTTTTGTGAAAATATCTGCTAATTGTATTTCAGTTGAGACATGCTCTAAAATTAAGCTCTTTTGTTCAACTAATTCTCTAATAAAATGGTGTCTTAGATCAATATGTTTAGTTCTGAAATATTGTACTGGATTATTAGCCAAGTCTATAACACTTTTGTTATCACAGAATAAAGTTAGAATTTCTTGTTTTATATTAGAATTAGCTAACATTTGTTTCATTTATAAAAGTTGGGTACATCCACTAGCAGCCGCAATATATTCTGTTTCAGCTGTAGATAAAGAAATACAAATTTTCTTTTTACTAAACCATGAAACAAAATTATTTTTAAAATAAAAACAATCAGCAGACGTACTTTTTATATCATCTATATTAACAGCCCAGTCTGCATCACAATAACTAACCAAAAAATGATTTGTATTTTTAGAATACCATAGACAAAAATTGATAGTACATTTCACATATCTTATAACTCTCTTGACACCACTTAGATGAGATTTTAGGGGATTTTCCTGATACCTGACACACACTCCTACACTTAAGCAAATATATGGTATACTAGAAGCAAAATATAAGAGATTTCGAATCATAGACATATATAAGTTAGGACAAAGAGCTTTACTCTTATCATTTTTAGACAGTTTTAGAGTTGTGCTCATAGGTGTTATTTTCTTTTTAGCATCACTTAACCCAAATTTCTTAACAAGAGTATCAGAATACTTACATCAACACAGAAAAATACATTTATCATTTTGTTTTACTTGCAACCCTAGAAATTAAGTTAACTCACCACCTCCACTCATCTCAAACTCATTTTTCATATCATAAATAAATTCAGCAATTTTATCATCAGAGGTAAAGCCAAGCACAATATCATCAACCTAAATTAGAACAACAATAATGTATTTAATGGTTTTCTTGGTAAACAAAGTTTTATCAACTCCTCATATGTTAAAGCCTTTTACCATCAGAAAACTAGTTAATCTCTCATATCAAGCTCTTTGAGTTTGCTTTAAACCATACAAATCCTTTTTCAAATGATAAACATGATCAGGAAACTTAGGATTTTCAAAATCTTTAGGTTGATCAACATAGACTTCTTCTTGAATATTACCATTTAGGAAAGCACTCTTAATATTAAGTTGAAACAATTTAAAGTCATACAGACAAGCAAGTGAAAGCAGCATTCTAATATATTCTGTTCTTGCTACTGAAGAAAATGTTTCATCAAATCCACTCCTTCAATTTGAGTATAACTTTGTGCTACTAATGTAGATTTGTTTCTAACAATTATTCCATCCTCATTTCTTTTATTCCTAAAGATCCATTTGGTACCTATAATATTTTTATTAGAGGGCCTAGATACTAAAGTATAAACATCATTTCTTTCATATTGAGACAATTCTTCCTGCATAGCTACAATCCCCATTATCTTCCAAGGCTTCTTTTATATTCTTAGGATCTAACTGAAAAATATAGCAAGTAAAATGCACAACATCACTGTTTTTACCTCTTGTTTTCATACATGCATTAACTTCACCTATGACATTGTCCGAAGAAGGTTTTTGTGACGACCCAGATTTTCAGGAAGGAATTTCTATGGTGCGGTGTTATGCGTCAGTCCCACATCGCCCAGATATGAGAGTACTCGTGTGGTATATGAGCTTAAAGATCCATTTCCTATCAACAAGTCCTTTTAAAGCCGTGTGACACAATAGCGAGGACGGAACTCCACAGTTAAGCGTGCTTAGCTTGGAGTAGTACCAAGATGGGTGACCCCCTGGAAGTTGTGCCAAAGCAGACAATATTGTTGATACGGGCGTGGCGGTTCGGCCCGTGGGGCCTGGTCATTACAGATGGTATCAGAGCCTCTATCTGGCCGAAAATATGGGAACTAGCACGTGCATGTGGACCCCTGAAGGACAATGTGCCCGATGAGGACGTCGTACCTAAAGGAGGGTGATTGTGACGACCCAGATTTCCAGGAAGGAATTTCCGTGGTGCGGTGTTATGCGTCAGTCTCACATCGCCCAGATATGAGAGTACTCGCGTGGTATATGAGCTTAAAGATCCATTTTCTATCAACAAGGCCTTTTAAAACTGTACGGCAAAATAGCAAGGACGAAACTCCATAGTTAAGCGTGCTTAGCTTGGAGTAGTACCAGGATGGTTGACTCCCATGGGAAGTTGTGCCAAAGCGGACAATATTGTTGATACGGGCGTAACGGTTCGGTCCGTGGGGCGGGGTCGTTACAGTTATATTCCGATTTATTCCTCCTCAGAAAACGAAAAGGCTTTTCCTTAGTCTTTCCTAGCCCATACGCTCAAGTTGTGACTCATGATGGCTCTGGCTTTTAGGGAACTATAGCGTTCCTTTCATATCCCACAAGTAAGATGGGCCCAATAAACCCATCTGATCTATCTTAGGGTTTATCCTCTAACTTCTCCATTTGTGTCTCTCTCTCTCACTACTTTCTTTTTGCTCCCTACTCTAGCTGTTACCGGAGCGATCAATCCTTCTCCTACTAGATTTCCAGATGAACTCCATCATCTCGTGGGTCGTTTCCACATTGATGAGCTTATCCCTAATGAACCAAGTAGCCCTATTCTTGGGCCTACCTTTGACCCCGAATACGTTGACATGTTGACTTCTTATTACCCTTTTCGTAATAGCATCAAGGTTGTGCACCATCTTTCCCATTTAAAGTGGACAAATTGGATCGATCCCTCTTCTGGGAAAACTATTTCCAATAAAAAATGTATTTGCACTTGGCCGCTTCGAAAAGAATATTGGGTTACATGGGTTGATCGAATGAACAATTTCTTATATGTTGAATGGGATGTTCTTGGAATACCTAAGATGATCCGCCTTTCCACGAATATGGGTTATCCCGATCTGGGGTTGATTGCTGCCTGATTCGACCTAGAATATGTCGTATTCTAACCTTTGTTATAGTATTAAAACCAATTTTATATTGCGTAAATAGGTGTTATTATATCAGTTTACCGTTTTTATATATTTTGAGACCATTTTTCTATTATGAGTGGAATTTGCCCTTTTTAGGTGCATTTATACGAAGATATGAGATGAAAGGACTTACGATACAAGTTGGAGAAGCTAAAAGACCTTAAAGAAGAAGATATGAAAGATAAATTCAATCAAAGTAGCAAGAATTGGGGAGCAATGAATAATCGAGCCAAAGAAGAAATAAAAATATGTTCTCCGCCAGTTGATCCGAATAAGACACTCTGATTCGAATCAGACACCCTCCACCGCCATAAAATTAATGACGTGGTGCATTCCAATTGGTCAACAGAGTCTTATCCGAATCAGACACCTCTGATTCGGATCAGAGTTTTTTAGGGTTGAACTTATAGAATTTTCTGAGCAAGACACTATAAATACATGTTGTTTCTATGTAATTTTTTTGGCTCTCCCTCCGGGCAGAAACCCTATTTCAATATATTTCTCTCATTTGATTTATGTTGTCTTATTTTCCTTCTTCCCTTACGATTCCTCACCCTTATTAGCATCTTCCTTTTTCCTTTTGCTGAGATTAATGGGTGCTTTAGCCCTCTCGATAACTTGTCCTTCTTCCCTATTTAATTATCTTGTTGTTTATATTTATCTTTATGTTTTTCATTATTGTTATTTGTAGAATAACTAAAAATTGGGATTGACAACCCTTGTTGATGCGTTATTCTTATGTTTGCTAGTCTAGATAAAAAAACGACAATAGCGCGAGCTTTATCGTTGATTAAAAAAACCTAGAAAAACTTGTGTTTAAGGCTCTGTTTGTTTTGTTGTAAAATAGGGGTAAACAAACATTTACGGATAAAATAGATTTTCCGGGTGATTGGTTTAACGTAAAACATTTTTTTTTGGGAAAACTTTTCCCACATATCCAGTAAAATTGGGGGAAACGATTAGCCCGCAAATAAAGTTGTAAATGGTTTACGGAGGCTCTCTCTATATTCTTTATAATACTAGTATTATAGCTATTATTAATTATAGGTCTATTCTTTCAAAATTATTTAATAATTAGTCCAATTCTATCTACTAACCAATAAAAAAAATGAAAAAACACGAAAAATTCTAAAAAATAACAAAAATGGAAAAAAAAAATTAAAAAAAAATTCCGAAAAATCTAAAAAACCCAAGAAATTTGAAAAAGCTAAAATCTAATTAACCAATAAAAATATAAATAAATAGGAAAAAATCTAAAAAATAACAAAAAAATGGAAAAAATAAAACAAAAAATTCCAAAAAATCTAAAAAACCCAAGAAAATTTGAAAAAGCTAAAATCTAATTAACCAATAAAAATATAAATAAATAGGAAAAAATCTAAAAAATAATAAAAAAATGGAAAAAATAAAACAAAAAACAAAAAATTCCGAAAAATCTAAAAAACCCAAGAAAATTTGAAAAAGCTAAAATATAATTAACCAATAAAAATATAAATAAATAGGAAAAAATCTAAAAAATAAAAAAAAAATGGAAAAAATAAAACAAAAAATTCCGAAAAATCTAAAAAACCCAAGAAATTTTGAAAAAGCTAAAAAAAGTCAATAATATCTTTTATACTTATAATTTTATGAGTTTATATGTTGAAAAATTATAAGTTATTATAAGTGACGTATATGAAATAAAATATGTGTTTAGGTTAAATTTCCTATACATGTTGACGAAGTTCCTTTCAGAAAAGTAGACGAACTTTTAGCTTTTTTCCCATCAAAATAATTGTGATTTTAATCACTAATATTTTTAAACTTTCACGAACTTATTCATTTTTGTGACTTTTAGTTAATTTTTGTGACTTTCATTTTAAAATATTTTGTTTAAAGTATGAACAATGTTTATTTATTTATGCATCAAATTTGTCTAATTTAAATAACTAATAGATTTTTGAATTTCAATAGAATTCCCATGGAAAACCTTTGACGCACCAAACACCCGTAAATATAATGCAAATAAAAGTTTGCACCGTAAAACTTTACCCGAAAAATATTTTCCCTCCGTAAATATTTTACTACGAAACAAACAGAGCCTAAATATATTTCAATTATTTTACATAATCTCGGGGGGGGACTACTCGCACTTTCTACGTATTATTAAATTTATTACTATGATTGGCCCTAGTATTTTTGCTAGGTTAAAAAAAGATTTATTTTTATAAACACGTTTTTAAGCCGATTAAGTTTTTGGTACCGCTTCCGGTGACTATTGTTAGAATAATTTAGTATATTTAATCACATAAAAACTAGTTGTGTGTTTGCTATAATGTGTTTATTAGACTTTGGAATTGCAAAATCGATTAAAATTGTTAAATAGGAATTCTGGAATCTGCCTTATCCGGATCTCCCTTTTATTTGGATTAGGTCGCTGTTTTATTAATCCGGATCTCTCACTTTATTCGGATCATCTTTCTTTGTTCAGATTATTTGCATTATATTTATTTCTTTGTTTAATTTACTTAAATTAGTTTTAATTTAATTAAATAGCTTTTTACACATGAAAATATTTCTAATCTTTTATAATGATTTAAAAAATCGGTTTATAAAAAAAACAAAAAAAAACATTTTTAATACATTATATATTTAAATTCGTTTTGTTCTTAAAAACCCTACTTTGGTTAAATAATTATTTTTGGTAAAGGGTATAATCTTAAATCCGAATTTTATATATATTATATTGGATATAATATTTTTGTAGATATAGTTGACTTTAAGTATATATTTTTTGAAGATTTAGGAAATATTTTATCTTTTTGAAAGTTTCCTTATTCTATAGAATATTTACAAAACTACTATATATTTTGGAGATAAAATCTTAAAAATTATTTTATCCTGATTAGTTGAATCAGATTATAAAAGGAAAGTAAAAAAATCCTAAAAAAAAAGTTTTTATTAATTATTATTTATTTTGTAATTAATTATTATTTTATTAATTAAACAAAAAAGAAAAATATTCAAAAATATTTTTCCTGGTTTACAGAATCAGGTATTTATCCTAAAAAAATAAAAAGAAAAAACGGTTATTATTTATTAATTATTAATTCAAAAAAAAATTATAAAAGTTTTGAAAGGCAAACTGAATCTCAATTAATTTTTCATAAGAAAAAAAATATTTGTTTTTATTAAATTATTATTTGTTTCTTTTTGTATATAGTATTAGTTAACTATTTAACTATTATTATTTATTAATTAAAATAGATTCGAAAAAAAACTTTTTGAAAGTCAAGCTGAATCTCAGTTTGTTTTTGAAAAGAAAAACATTTTTATTTATTATTATTATTATTAATTATTTTATTATTTAATATTGTTATTTAATTATTATTATATTTATTATTATTGTATTAAAAGAAAAAAAAAATTCGTTTTCATGATTTCAAGAATCTGGTTTTTCTTAAAAAGGAAGTAAAATTGAAAAATATTTTATTTAATTAATTATTTAAGAGATTTTAAAATACCAAAAAATACTTAGATTTTAGTATTTCAGAACAGTCCCATTCTGAAATTTCAAACATAAAAGAGTGAAACTTCTAGACCTTTTTGTTGTGTCACTAATACGCAACAAATGCTTAACTCGGATTATCCATGAAAATCCGAATTCACATTTTCTCATCTTAGTTATGCGTGTTGAGTTTTCAACTTAACATGAGTTCTTATAGAAACATTAACCTAAGTTGTTGTAACAACCTAATTTTTATATATTTATATACTGATTAAAAGGAAATGTATGTAAATATATCTAAAGTAAAAAGAATGTTCAAGTGTATCTAAACTCTGCCTACTAAAACAAAATGTGGCCCTTCTATTTTTGTCTCAACCTCTTCAGGATCTGAACATGATAAGAATGATATAGAGGTATAAATATATTCTGATATGTACAAAACATACATATATACACACGCTAGAAAAGAAAAAGAAAGAGATAGACAGAGAGCAGAAGTGAGATAGAGATGGAAAAGAAATAAAATAATAATCCTCACCCTTTAAATATCATTTTCTTTCGATTCGGTTCAATCCGTCTTCTCCGTTGCATAGCTATCGCATATGAGGTTATTCTGAGGTATATATTCAATGGTTGCTTTCCACTTTCCAGGTCTGTTTTAAGCCTTTTAAATGCTGAAACTTATCTTTATAGTGATCTATTTTAAATAGGCTCTCGTAGTTTTGTCGCTCGCGGGTTTTAAACTGAAATTTGAGGCAAATGGAGTAGTTTTATGCCTTTTTCATTGCGTGTTCACACTGTCTATCTGTCTAGCCTTTCTTAGCGGCAACCAGGTACCATTTTTGGTACTTAAAAGGGAGTCTTTTAGGTGTATTTTGCTGGAATCGCTTTCATGTTGCTTTTTATATGATAACTTGTAGTAGTATGTTTTACTTGGAGTTGAAATTATATAGCTGAGTTATCAAGGTACCATTTTTGGTACTTAAAGATAGTCTTTTGTGTTTGTTATTTATAGTAGAATTAATATTTCGTGGTTGAGATTATATAGTTGTATCTGCCTGTACAGTAACATAACGAGGTACCGTTTGGGTACTGATATGGAAGTCTTTTATGTTGATTCGATGCGGGAATCTCCTCCATGCTTCCTTTTGTTTATGCTGTTTATAGTAGCAATGTTTATATTAGCAATATTTGTTTTTGTTGTAGTTGTAGTTGCAAACTGGTTGATTACAGACTTTCGAGTACTGTTTCGGTACTCAAAGAGGGGAGTTTACTACATGATAGGAGCGGGATACCGTTTCTTGTGTATTTTTGCTTACAGAGTATAGTAGTTTTACTTCTATTAGCTGTAGTTTATAGCTGAACATAGCTGGTTGTGTTTGATGAGGTACCATTTTGGTACCGAAGAGAGAAGTGTTCTACTTGATGTCCGGCATGCATCAGTTTCTTTCCTAAAGCCGTTTTTAATGTGTTTTAGTAGCCTTAACTACTTCTTGTACTTTTTAGAAACTGGAATCTTCCAGGGGAGACTTACTAACCTTTCCGAATTTATTTGAACCTAAGTTTGAGACGTTTTTGCGGAAACCAAATTTTATGTTCATGGATAGCTATTACAAATGATCTATTTGTTAATCATTGTTGTTGTTATTTACATTGGTATGCAGTCAATTTCATATTATATTATTACGATGGCTATTGCGGATGGTGTATAGTAGCTTTCCATTGAGTGTTATATAAATGTTTATCATATAACTAATGAATAAAGTGGAATGATGAGGCTAAATAATCGAGGAGAAGTGTGATGTTTTTTGTGAGTCATTTGTTGTCGTCGGCCTTTTTAAAGTTCTTTTCGGCCATTTTAAAGTTCTTTTAGGATTCACGTGCTGCGTATGGTTTCATGAGTAGTTGACTCTATACGTGGATCTGAGAATTGATCCGGCACTTTATTTCTAAATCCGACTTTGTCGATCTTTTATTTGGTTTAGGGTTCACGTGCCATAGGGGTTTCGACGGGCCTGATGCTCAAGAAAAATACGGCAATAGCCGGCGTATAGTCTCATGAGGAGTTGATTCTATACGTGGATCTGAGGAGTGATCTGGCACTATATTTGTGAATCCGACTTTATACACATTTGAGTCGTACACTTTTGAGTCATGTGTGGAGTCACGCCACTTGGCATTTTTGTCGAGGTGTAATAGAAGTGTAGCAAAGGAGGTATGACATGATGAAACACTAGTATTAAAAGAATCAAAATACATATACATTTGCATTATTATTTGTAGTTTGTAGACATATATATGATGAATTTAGTTGACTCACTCTTTGTTCTGTTTCTCATTTTTGTTTATTTATATTATTTTAGGCAGAGGCACTGATGTACAGGGTCGAAGCCTGTTTGAGTGTTCTAGCAGAACTCGAGGCGGGAACGGTTTGATGTGCACATGTAGTAGATACTCAAGGCCAAGTTAGTATCATTTTGTATATTCAGTAGATGTTTCTGAACAGTGTTTATGTAATATATAAGTGAAAAAGGGTGTGATTTGCAGGTCATCTGCTCTGTGGTTATTTTCTTTTATTTATTTTTAATCGCGTCCCCGGTTTTCTGTAAATTCGGGGTGTGACAGCTTGGTATCAGAGCGAACCTGGTTATACAATCGTAGGTGACATTGAAGGTAGGTAGATGCACATGGGTAGACGATTGCTCGAGTCACGGGATCCTCTGTCCTTCCTTGCCATGAGAGCTTGTTGAGTGTTCAAAGTTTAGGTCAAAAGTAGTCATCTTGTGTGAAGATAAGGAAGTGTAGTTTTTTAGCCCACGACCCATGTGAGGCCCTCTTATAGAAATAAAGGCAAATCAAGTCGAAAGAGAGTGAGGCCCTCTTATAGAAATAAAGGCAAATCAAGTCGAAAGAGAGGTAATCGTCGAGGAAGATATAAAGGTCATTTGAATGGAAACCTCGACTGTTTTTTTAGAATTTGGTGTGCTAGAAAGAGAGTGTCATTTGACCGTCTAAAGAAACCCAAAAGATCTCCCAAAAAAATCGAAATTAAGACCGCAAACCGCCCGTGAAGTATGAAAGTGTTACCAAATTTTTGAAGAAGAAAGTGTTAAAGGTTTGTTTATTCATTCACATGACCGAGTTAAGTGAAAAGTTGACGTTCCTAATTGTTTATTTTTAAAAGAGACAACTATTTTATTTTATTTTTGTTTTATTTATCCTTTATATATAATGTGTAGTCCAGCTGTATTTGAGCCTGCATGTAGTTTTTAGTTTTTTGCATGACATCAACGTTGACGTTTTATGATCTCTCTAGTCATTGAGTACATTGTCCGAGCTAGTTGGGGGTAAGATACATCACCGTTGATTGCATGTAAAATTGGGAGATTTTTTTTAAAATTTTACTAGTTTTTTGTGTCAAAACTCTCATATTTCTGTTTTACTTTCTATGCATCTCTCATTTGTGATAGTTTTTAAGGAGTTTTATATCATTAAATATAGATTTCTTCTGCACATGCATTTCATATTTTTTTTTAGTGTTCTTTTAGAATAGTTCATTATGAGAAATCCAATTAATATCCGAAGCAAGATAGCAGTGCAATACAAAAAATGAATATGAAGTCTAACTATCGATATATTCCAATATATAGATGCTCTTCAATATGACATTGCAAACTAAGGTGTATTCATTCTATAAAGTGCTGTTTTTATTATTTTGTACATATTTTTAGTGTTTTAAGCTATTTTTGATTAGTTGTACATATTCGTGTTAGAATTGCATGTGTCATATACTGCGTGACAAAAAAAGAAAATGAAAAAAATAGAAAACCTATTCTTATACGTGAACATGTGTTGAGAATTTGAAAATCAGAAAATACTTATATCATTTTATGGTTTTAAATCTTTAGATACGTCTGATTTGTTATTAATTATTCTGCTCACACTAATTTAGGGAGATTTAATACTGTCTAGGTTGCATGCTGAATATATTCTAATAGTGCATTGGTGCCTGACAATTTTCATGCGACAGTCCCTCAAAATTGTAAATAAAAACCGTTTTATAAACCTAAATTATTACTTGCTTAATTGGTTGTTTCTCTTACTTCTACCACTTGTTCCTGGCATGTTGAATTATAAGTAGCCCCCTCTTCTAGTGCCAAAAGATTGTTACTGGGGAATCTGACCTGTTATAACAACAATCTCAAACCCAGCGTTACTCACGCAAAATGGATTCAATTCGTATAAAATGTCTTAGTTAAGGACTTCTCTACGATTATATCGAGAATAGAGAGGTCACAAGCGTAAATAAATATAAAAACACTTGATTGATAATCTGAACTTGTTTTGCTTACAACGATAATTCGTAAACGAAGTGGGATTCTAACCGATAAATCAACTCCTAAAATTGGAAATAACAGGAAAGATAAATTGCTGAAAAACTTGTAATGTAAATTGTTTGATATTTGTTGATAATTTTTACCTTCGGGGGTGCCTCCTATTTATAGACTTGGAGCCTTCAACTACTCTTCGACGATTTATTAATTTGAATCCTAATTTTTTGGCTCCAACTCTTGCCGTTATCCGTGAATTCACCCCACTTTTTCTATTACTGCTCTTTCGCTGACGCGTGTCCCTTTCTGTATTTATTTGCAACTTCAGTCTTTGTCTTTGTTTGATTACCCGTACTACATGTCCTTCTAATCCCTTTCAATTTATATTATTGGGTCTCTTATCTTTTGTTTATTTCACTCTTGTTACCCGAAAATTTTTCTAGTAAACTACTTAGATGTGGGTGCTCTAAGCCTTTGGTAAAAGACTAAAAGCAGTTTAGCTGCTATTCTCATTCAATTCCCTTCCACCAACTCCAACATACCGAGTTATCAGGAGATTACATCACTATGTGGCTAGTGAACTTTTAAAAAAAAAATGTATTTTTAAATTGGAAATAGCCGAATAGATACCAGCCACATGCCTGGGAATATAGCTACGTGTCATCCCTTTTTTTTTGTTACAACTACCTCATTTAATAATCTTAACTAGAATTTGAACAAAACAACAAATTTTTTATTGAGACTAGAGATGTTTAAATTTAGCGCTGCTTTCCAAAGACTATCTTAAATTATATACTTTTTTTTTTCATGTTGACAGTGATTTACATAAACATTATGAAATTATTAAAATAAACATTATGAAATTATTAAAAAAATACTACTTAAACATATAGTATGCGTCATTGGCTCATTGCCACTAAATATCTTTGTTCAAAGTGTAAAGTATAAAATGACAAAAAGGGTCAGAAGACTAGGAAGAGGTGCTGGAAAGCTTTAAAGGAGGGGTTGTTTCTATCCAGATCTACAAAAGCACAACCAAACACTGACATGTGACTACGGGTCTTAACTCAAACTAAACCAAACACACTAACCAAACAGAACAAGTTCGTTTTCGGTTCATAAATTAAAATCGTTCTTTATGTTCAGTTCATCTCATTTAAATACGAACGAACATTTAACGAAAATGAATCAAACATTTTACGAGCCGAACACGAGTTGTTCGTGAACATCTAATTTCTTCCAAAACATTCAATAATTGAAAAAATATATATATTTTTTTATTTTTAAAATATATTTTAATTTTATCATGTATTACTATATTGTTAACTATGATAAACTAGTTCACATATAACTTTAAGTTTATATATTGTATAAATTCTTTTTTATATACGTGTATAATTAATTTAAGGAGTTGAATACTTAATGATAAAATCGACGACTGTATTTATAGTATGATGATATAAATTACCATAATAAATTCGAAATAATACAAACATATCATTTCTATTATTATAGCATAAATAAGTTTATTAATTGTGTAGTGATATTAGTTTCTGTTACATCATTAATAGATTTAGTTTTTTATTTTATCAAACTTTATATATAGTTACACGAACACGAGTTTAAACGAATCGAACAGATACATATTCATGTTCAGTTTATTTAATAGACGAACACTGTATTCTTGTTCATTATCGTGTTCATTTATAAATGAACGAACATTAACCGAAAATTAGTCGAGACGAATAGGAAAGATTACACGAACAGTACAGCCTAGTTGTGACACATGATGCTATTGCCTATGGAGAAAAAAATATTAAATAAGAAAAATACCAATAGTTGAACTGAAATACTAATAACTCCAAAAGTTAAAAACTATACCAATAGTTGAACTGAAATACTAATAACTCCAAAAGTTAAAAACTTGTACAGATTTTGATCCCGACAATTCAGTGAATAGCTCGACATTTAATTCAAGGGAATTTAATGGGGCAATTTCACTTGTGTATAATTCAGCCAATTTATTTAGTACAAACATGGGATAATTAAAAATTATAAAATTTGGTAAGATTATTTAGCAATAACAATGTTGGAGTTCGTGCCTTAACGTAATGGAAAAAACCAAATCGGAAAATGTTTCGGACGGTACAACAAAATAAGTTTCAATAAATAATTACTAACGAAACGGAATTACTGAATTTGTTTTAATAAATGATATACCTGATCAAAATGTATTTTCAAGTCGGGGTCGATTGTTCAACAATTTGTCCTTAAGATCTATTTGTTGCCTAACGTCTTAATTGTCTTCTAGGATACGGACACTGACCTCCCATGATAAAACGACTTTTAAGAAATAAGAAATTGGAAGCACACTTCTTATTTACGAACCAAAAAATGATAAGAATTTCTTGTAAACGGAATGAATTACGGACAGATCGAGAAAGGGTATTCTGATATATGAATATGCAGAATGGAGCGAAGAAAAACGAAGGGGTAGGGGTCTTTAAATAGGAACCGGACGGGTGTGAAGTGAAAAGACGCGACTGTTCATAACAGACACGACTTTTCAGAAACAATGGACCGAATCAGGACATTTTCCAACTGCAAGGGTCAAATTGCAAAAAGACGCAACTATTTGTATTGTTACTGTTAGAGACAATTATATGGTGTTTCAGGAACACCATATGCTTAAAAAAAGATTATGTGTGTCGGGAACACGTGTTTGCATGTACACCACACCGCACCGTACCACACCATACCGCACTGCGCCACGGCCACATACCACGTGTCACGGGTGGCGGGTCTCTGGTCATGGGTCACGGGTCATGGGATACAGGCTCGGGCTCTGGTCGGCTTCGTCGACCGTCGCCGCGAAAGTCAAATGTCAAACCCGAGACGGGACTCGAGCAAGACCCACACCAATTGCGCGCAAAAGGCTTGGTGCCCCAAGCCCCAACCATTTAGCCCATGGTGAGTGTATATGAACACTCAATTCTCACAAACCTCACCAACATGGGATAAATATTTTCTCCACATTTGCATAAATAAGCTCAAGTGCGTTTTACCCGGAATGTTGCACGACCCCCACTTTGGACGCCAATATCTTTCACACTGGATATCGATTTTGGACGTGTGACGTACCGTTTTAAAACTTATATAACGTACTTTAATTTGGTACATAACAAGTTCCGTTTCGTGGTCCTTAACACATTTAAACTGGTCCCTCAAACCAGACAAAACCGGTTCTAAATATATATGTATTACCAACAATCCCCTACATGAATGATATGGCCCTGGAATCCTATGACTTCTAGGGAAAGAAATTCGTAGAAATTTTATTGCATCTAGCAATGTTGTCTTTCGAACATTGAACCTCCCGTAGTGAAATATCATCGGATATACTTGTCAGTCAGTGAACGCATGTCTTGAACTGTTTGGCTTTTAGTGTATACCAAGACAATGATACTCACACAACTAGTTTCTTTTATCATTTATTTTGGTTTCTGTTTTGTGTCCATCATGGCCCTAGACGTGTCTGGTTATTCATTGAGTGTTCTAGAGAATAGGCCCTGCTAATTCTCATAGATGTGGCCTCATCGACACTCTATATAGGTGCTCTCTTATTAGGGTAACCATGCCTTACCCACTTGGGTCAATCCAAGTATAAGGACTATTAAAAGCTTAGCTTATCCCTATGTGCTACTATAGGTTGATCATTTTTTCATCATAGGAATAGGAATGGACCTCAATGTCCCAACTGATTTCATTCGGAACTCCCCACAACTTCATTTTCTTCTTGAACCTGGATCTTGGGACCTCCATTCAGCTAGGTAGAGTTTCCATTGAGGTGGGTATCCTCAAGTGGGAATTAAACTCATTCCATTCGATGTACATACACTTGATCATGATTCAAACATTTGGTTAATGGATCTGCAATGTTATCCTTAGACTTGATGTAGTCTATTGAGATAACACCATTTGCTATCAATTGTCTCACACTGGAATATGTACAACGTATATGTCTAGACTTACCATTATACATATGACTTTCTGCCCTTCCAATGGCAGATTTATTGTCACAATGTATGCTTATAGCAGGTACATGTTTGGACCATATTGGAATATCCTTGAGAAAGTTTCCTAACCATTCTGCTTCTTCTGTAGTTTTGTCCAAAGCTATGAGTTCTGACTCCATTGTCAATCTTGTTATACAAGTTTGCTTTGAGGACTTCCATGATATGGTTGCACCAGCAATTATGAACACATATCCACTTGTGGATTTAGTTTCGTCGTAGTCAGAGATTCAATTTGTATCCGTGTATCCTTCTAGCACCGCTGGATATCTCGTGTAGTGCAGCCCATGCTCTCGTGTGTACCTTAAGTACATGAAAACCCTAATTAGGGCTTTTCAGTGGTCTTCTCCTGGATTGCTTATAAACCTACTTAGTTTGCTTAGCGAGTATGCAATGTCTGGCCTTGTACAATTCATCATATACATTATGCTCCCTAAGATTCTTGCATACTCTAATTGGTGAACATTATCTCCTAAGTTCTTTCTTAGGTGTACATTTACCCTACAGGGTTCTGCCCTTTCACGTTACTGTGTTGGTCAAATCTTTCCAGGATTTGATTCACATAGTGTGATTGTGACAAAGAGTAACCATAAGAAGTTTTGGTTATTTTCATGCCTAAAATCACATCAGCCTTTCCTAAATCTTTCATGTCAAATTTCATTGAAAGCATTTGTTTGGTAGTGTTGATTATATGAGCATTACTTCCGATGATTATCATGTCATCACGTACAAAAATATTATTACGTATTCCTTGTTATCCCTTTTCAAGTATACGCATTTATCGCTCTCATTTATCATGAAACCATTTGAAATCATGACTTGGTCAAATTTCTCATGCCATTTCTTGAGGGCTTGCTTTAGTCCATATAAGGATTTCACAAGTCAGCACACCTTCCCTTTGTTACCGTCGGTCTTAAATCATACGGGTTGTTCCATGTAGATTTCCTCATCTAATTCTCCATTCAAGAATGCAGTCTTCACATCCATTTGATGTATCTCTAGGTTATAGAGAGCGGCGAAAGCCACAATCATGCGGATGGAAGTTATTCTTGTAACAAGAGAGTATGTATCGAAGAAATCAACTCCTTCCCTTTGTCGAAACCCTTTTACTACAAGCCTTGATTTGTAGCGTTCTATGGTTCCATCGAATTTTAGTTTTCTTTTGAAAATCCACTTATATCCTAGGGTCTTGCACTCCGGAGGTAAGTCTGCCAATTCCCGTGTGTGATTCTGCATGATGGATTTTATCTCATCTTTTACCGCCTCCTTCTAGTAAGGAGCTTTGGGAGTGGAGATTGCCTCTTCATAAGTTTGCGGTTCTCTTTCCAGCATGTAAGTTAGATAATCTGAACCGAAAGATTTCTCTATGCTAGTTCTCTTTGCTCGTCTTGGTTCTTCCACTTTCACATCAGTGGTTTCCTTGATGACTTCCTTTTCTAATACATCCGAGTTAGCATCTTTATGAACACTGGTCTCTTTTGCTTTGTAGGGAAATTTATCTTCAAAGAACGAGGCATATCGTGCCTCCATTATCTTATTTTTCTGTACTTCTGAATTGTCAAATTTGTATACCAGGAAACGATAAGCACTACTTTAACGAGCATACCCAATAAATATACAATCGATTATTTTGGGTCCAATTTTAGTCCTTTTAGGAGCAGGAATTGGAATATTTGTCAAACACCCCCAAACCCTTAGGTATTTGTAACTAGGTTAGACTCCTTTCCATAACTCATAAAGAGTTTTATCCAACTTTTTATGAGCTATCTTATTGAGAATGTAATTTATAGAGAGCAACGCCTCCCCCCACAAGTTCTGAGTTAATCTTGAACTAATTAGCATAATGTTGATCATTTCTTTTAATGTTCTATTTTTCCTCTCGGCTATTCCATTTTGTTCGGAGAGTACGGTGCAGTTGTTTGATGGATAATTTCATTTTATGTGCATATTTGCTCAAAGGGAGATTCATATTCACCGCCTCTATCACTTCTCAACATTTTGATTTATTACCATGTTTGTTTTCTACCTCAGTTTTATATTGTATAAACATTTGTAAAGATTCGTCTTTACTTCTCATTAAATACACATAGCAAAATCTAGTGCAATCATCAATTAAAGTTATGAAATACTTTTTTCCTCTTCGAGTTTGAATATACTTAATATCGCATACATCGGTGTATTAAATCAAGAGGTTTGCTATTTCTTTCTATTGAATGAAACGAGGCTTTGACTAATTTTGCCTCTACGCAAGTTTCACATTTATTCTTTTTATCTATATTGAATCTAGGCAACACGTTTTGATTCATTAATTTATACACCGATCCATAATTAACGCGTCCTAGCCTACCATGCCACGTAATAGAAGAATCACACGAATACTTAACACACATATTATTAATAAAAGCCTCGGGCTCATAAACGTTGGTTACATCATTAATACTCATATCAAACTCCATATCATAAAACTCACCAAAGTCATCATCCAACACAACATCGTCAGACTCACTCCAATCATTTAAGTCATTATCATAAGACTCACTATAATCATCACAAATACAATTATCATACTCACAACAATTAAAATCATAATAAAAAGGGGTTATGCCTAAACGGAACATCATGCCAACCAAGAAACACATTCCAATGTATCCACGATCGTTAAATATCTTGATCCATTCTTATTCACACATGATCTTGTAGGCGATCATGCTAAGTTTTGACCACGATACGAGATTTCTCTTGATATTTGGAACATGCAACACATCATACAGAGTTATGGTTTTCCCGGATGTCATTTTCAGAACATTGATTCCTTTTCCCAATACTTCATAATCGGATCCATTTCCTGACATAGTTTTCTGACCATGAACTTCCTCATATGTAGCGAACAACTCCTTGAAGGGGCAGAAATGGTGGGAGGCTCCAGTGTCCATCCACCAATTGTTTGTAGAGTTGTCATCCAAATTCGATTTCTCCCATGTGACAATCTTGACCTCTTCCTCATCGCTATCCGAGGTTAGATCAATTATAGGGGAAATCTCCCCCACCGAAGGGTTACCCATCATGTACTCAACAAAACCTCTTTTGCTGGCCATCTACAATGATATTTCAAACAAAGTAGATGTGGGTAAAACACTAAAGACGAAATAACAAAATAAATGAATAAAATTTTATTACAAAAATTATCTACTAGGTTTTTATTCTATATCAAAATAAATGGCAGAATGTATAAAACAATAACAACAAAGTTAGATCTTAAAATTGTTGGAGTTCATGCTTTAACGTAATGGAAAAAACCAAAACGGAAAATGTTTCGGACAGTACAACGAAATAAAGTTCAATAAATAATTACTAACGAAACGTAATTACTGAACTTGTGTTAATAAATGATATAGAAATGAAACATATATGTTGTCCTATCATTTAAACAAACGCGAGTAAAGGGTTAACGAATAAGTGTACCTTTCTTGCTTGATGAATTAACCTGGTCAGAATGTACTTCCAAGTCGGAGTCGATTGTTCAACAATCTGTCCTTTAGATCTATTCGTCCCCTACCGTCTTGGCTTCTAGGATACGGACGCTGACCTTCAAGGATAAAACGACTTTCAAGAAATAAGAAAGTGGAAGCACACTTCTTATTTATGAACCATAAAATTACAAGAATTTCTTGTAAACGGAATGAATTACGGACATAGAGAGAAAGGGTATTCTGATATATGAATATACAAAATAGAGTGAAGAAAAATGAAAGGGCATGGGTCTCTAAATAGGAACTGAACGGGTGTGAAGTGAAAAAACGCGTTTTCAGGAACGACTTATCAGGAACAGGGGACTAAATCGGGACATTTTCAAACTGCATGGGTCAAATTGCGAAAAGACATAACTGTTGGTATTGTTACCGTTAGAGATAATTATATAGTGTTTCAGGAACACCATATGCTTAGTAAAAAATATTATCAGTGTCAGGAACACGTGCTCGCGTGTACACCACACCACACCGCACCGCACCACGATCACATGCCATATGCCACAAGTCGCAGGTCTCGGGTTACGAGACACGGGCTCGGGCTCCGGTCGGCTTCGCCGACCGTCGCAAAGAAAGTCAAACCTAACCACTTAGCCCATGATGGGTATATATGAACACTCAATTCTCACAAACCTAACCAATGTGTGATAAAGAATTTTTCCACATTTGCATAAATGAGCTCAAGTGTGTTTTACCCGGAATGGTGCACGACCCCCACTTTGTAGGCCAATATCTTTCACATCGGTTACCAGTTTTGGAGTTGTGACATAGCGTATTTAAGCTCATATAACATACTTTAATTTGGTACCAACCACATTCCGTTTCGTCGTTTTTAACACGTTTAAACTGGTCCCTCAAACCGAACAAACCCGGTTCTATATATATATCTATGTATTACCAACTGTTGGTCCGTGCGGCTAAACCTTAGAGGGGGATGAATAAGATTTTAAGCGGATTTCGCCTAATTAAAAATAAGTGCAACTAACAACCCAACTATCGCAATTCTAACCTTAAGCATTTAACAAAAGTCAATGAAACACTAGAAATACTACACGCTAGCAAGAAAATAAACAATAATAAGGAATGCTTAAAGTAAATAGTAGGGGAAAAAATTGACACCACGATATATAGAGGTTCGGCAAACCCGCCTACTCTTCTACTCGGTATTCACGCTACCGAGTATTTCACTATAATTTTCTTTCCAAGATTACAAATCCTACCAAGCTAATCAATCGATTTGATCATCCTCTGTCCGAGGTTCCTACTCTTGATACAAGTGCAAGCGAACACGTTTACGAGTCAACGACTCCCCCTCAATCTATGAGTACCTCAATGTTTAACATAGAACTTTTAACCAACACTTTGGCTTAAAAGTTTCTACCCAATCACTCACTCACAAATGAGCTTATAATTTGCTCTTTACAAATTTATCGAAAATAAAAAAACAATCACAATTTGATTGCTTCTAAATAAGCTAATTTGTGATATTTGATCTTGATTTGAGCTTGTATTATTTTCTTCTCAATTCCTCTCTTTTCGAACTTTTTCTTAACAAAGATGATTTTAAGTGTTTGTAATTGAGTGAGGTTGAGTGAGATGTATTGTTTGATGATGGATGTTTTTGGAGATGGATTGGGGGGTTTTGTAGACCAAAAAGGTCTGTTTTATCTATTATGGCCATTGGTAGTGGTTGGATGGGTTTTTATTGGTTAAAAGCTACACTTGGATAAAGGAAAAGTAGTTTAATTCAAAACAACAGATTTTTCGATCTGTCGAACTCAATTTTCGACATGTCGGAAAATCTGGGGAGCTCACTGCCCAACTTTTCGACATGTCAGATATTTTTCGACGTGTCGAAAAATCTTTTCATTCGGTTTCTTGAAACTTTTGTATTTTCTTCGCTCGCACTCCAAAATGAGTTCTGTTTGAGCCATTAACTTCGATATTGAATGATCTATCATTTTAAAACCTGAAATATACATTTTCTATTTTTAGAAAAGATCAAAAATTATATCATCGAATTGTAAAATCATAAAACTATGGTTCAACACCAACAAACAATACTCTAAAGTAGGTTTTCGGAAGTGCAAGTGTGGGTGCAAGGGTTCTTCGAATGCAATTTTTATGGCAATTCTCTAGTAAATTTATAAAACGATAAAAAATTGGCGTCAGCCTTATTTGAATATATTTATACCATGTATTTGGCAGTATATCATTATTTAATAAAAATAAAATTTACATTGTTTTATTAGACTCATAGCCAATCTATCAGTTTTTAGTGATTTAGTACTCATCCTAACATTCTTTCTAATTTAGCACACAACCTATACGTTTTCACACCTAATTTTGTACCCAACCTAACACACTTTCTAATTTGTTACCCAACCTATATGTTTTCACTCCACCTCCGGTCGCCACTTTTCAACTCATACTAAGTCTCTTTTACTATTAAATAACTTATGTGGAAAAAAAAACTTACGTGAAAATTTGAACTCTTGTATCAAATAATTTAGACTCAAACCACTACTTAGTATGTTGAGTTAATAAGGATGAAATGATAGAAGTTGACAGAGTCCCTTAATTGGAGTGAAAATGTATAGGTTGTGTACAAAATTGCTAAAATATGATAGGTTTGATACCATTCTATCCTTTTTTCCCATTTATGAACTGCATACTTATTCGTGAAGTATATACTCAATCCTCAAAAGTCTTTCACCAGTGAAAGTTGGCGGAGCTTCGTCAGATCTCTGATGACCTCGCCGTAGGTTCATTTATACAGTTTAAAACGAATGGATATACACTTCAGAAACAATGTGCATTTAGTTTCACTAATGGGTATGTATAGATCGTGAACCTCCCTAGCAAATGCCCCAAAGGGTATGCAATTTAGGAAATGTTATACATAGTGAATACCACAAAGGCTATGCAATTTAGGAAATGTTATATACTTTTCAGGAATATGCATTTCACGACTGTATATGTATTTCAAGGAAACTCCGACGACGTCGCTCAAGATTCATTGAACCTCCACCGACGTCGCCAAACTTATGGATAAGTGGTGAGTGAGGGTAGGGACAATCACAAATGTGGTTTGAAATTCGTTTAGACAAAGAGTTTGATAGATTGTCGTGAGTTTAAGATGCGGGGATATAGGGGTTGTTTGGTTGGGGTTTAAAAGTATGTTTTTGGCATATTTTACTTTTACTTAAATTAGTTTGTTTGGATGTCATCTCATAAGTATGCTTTTGGCATATTTTACTTTTACTTAAATTAGTTTGTTTGGATGTCTATAAGTAGACTTTTTAAAAATAAGTTTGATGATACTTTTACTAGAAAAATAAAAACTTGATATTGTAAATGTATACTCAAAAATTCATTAGTCATTACTATTTGTCCTCCCTTTCCATTTCAAACTGAAAATTCATTCTTGATTTCGATTTTTTTTTTACTTTATCACTACTATAAGTTAGGTCACATAAGATAAATAATTTTTATAAAATTTAATTATTAGGTTTTGGAAGATGATTTTATAAAAATATACGGGTATGTATTTTTATTTTTTTGTAATAGCCCTAGGTTGTACAATTACGGGTATGAGTATCGTATCCAATACGATACATGTATAGCGATACGACAACGTACGTCACTGCAAAAACCATTTATTTATATATATATATATATATATGATTCATGAAACGAATTATAATCTTCTAGTAACATAATTAACAATCTTAGTGAACAATTTAACCTTAAGTACAACCTTTTTTGCTAAATGCTAATATAATTTTCATAGTTAATGTGTAAAATACATTTAATTAAATTCATTATACTTGTAGATTATAAAATATCATATTATTATATTAATAAACATATGTTTTTATTACATTTTCAATGAATTTTTTTTTCAAATTTGAAATAAATATAACCATTTTTAAGTTTATAAATAAAAAATATGAGGTTAAGGAACGAACCGAACAGCTACAATTTTTATTTTTTACAAAGGATCACAAACATGATTTATTTAATTTGGTACATTTGTATCCCTACCCATAGAACTTTGTTGTGATTTATTTAATTTGTCATATGATTAACATTAAGGTTGTTATCCTCTTTGAAAATGAAAAAAAAAAAAAGTAAAATTGCAATGAATTACCAAACATTATTTTTATTTAAAAGTATATTTTTACAGAATTCACCAAACAACAATTACATATTTACTAAAAGTATATTTTTCTATATTAACCTCAAAAGTATATGTTTCTACTTTTACTTCTACAATCAAACGAGCTCATAAATGTTGCAATTATTTGAAAAGAGAAGGGTTGCATGGAATTTTGTTAGAATTATAGTTGAAATTTTGACACTTCTAAAAATTTCCCCTTTTTAGTATTAGTACTCCCTTAAAATCCAAATCTTTTATCCTATTTCTCTACCCCTTTCGTGCCCTCTTACTTATTTTATTCAAAAAAAATTCTAAAAAACTTGAAAAAAATTGTACGATTACTATAATACATGTATCAATACATTCTAATAATTATTTTTAAAAGAAAATCCACACAAAATTTATTTTAGAATAAATGTATAAATTAGTATAAATTAAACATTGAATATTAAAAAAATTGTCTAAAATAATATTATGTTTAAATATTTTAAAATTTAAATATAATATAATATAATATAAAAGTTTATAAAGTTATGATATTAATTGTGAATTTAAGTGAAAATGAGGGAGTCAACTCAAATTGAGTTAAAAATTTATACTCCTCCACTAACCAAGTCTACCGTAGTATTTTGTACTATCTGACTTGACTTTAGCTAAATTTAATTACCCAAAATCTTATACTCAAAAAGCCTTTACAAGAAAAGATTAAAAAATAAAAAATAAAACCAATCCCTTCAATCCCAAGCCAATCCCATCTCTCTCTCTCTCTTTGCTTTAAGTGGGGTATGATGTAATGAAGCAGACAGCTTATTTCTCTCTTCCCTTTTAAAAAAAAATGCATAATGGGATAACTTTTTAATAAATGAGCTAAAGACAGGAAAAAAACAAATTGAACAAAAAGTAGCAAAAAAAAAATAATACTTTTTGTTTGTTTTGTTAAATACCCATCTGGGTTTTTAATTTTCTCTTTGGGACATTTTATCAAGAAAATGAGAAAGCATGGATGGCAGCTCCCTTACCATCCTCTCCAGGTCTCTCTCTCTCTCTCTCTCTCTCTACATTATCTCTCTTAAAGATTTAGTTTTGCTTTTATTTTGCTTAAATTCTCTTGATGGGTTTTTGAAAATTATTTATTTAATGCAGGTAGTAGCAGTTGCTGTATTTCTGGCATTAGGGTTTGCTTACTATGTGTTTTTTGCCCCTTTTCTGGGAAAAAAGCTCTTCCAGTACATTTCTATGGGGATCTACACTCCTCTTGTAAGTCTTTTTCTCTTCCTGGGCCTGTTTGTTTACAGCTTATCTGCACTTACTTTTGTTGCTTTTTTTAAACTTGTAATGCATCTTGCTTGGTCAGCTTTAAAAAAAAAAATTGGCTTTTGTTTTTGGATGAAAAAGCTAGAACCTTTGATGTGGGTTAAAAATCAGCCACATTATTTTCTTAAAAAAAAGGCACATTAGTTGCTAAGAAGTTGCAAAAAACAATGTGTATGTTTTGGGCTTTTCCTTTATTTCTTTTGGTTTATGTGCTTGCTATATATGTTGAGGTAGTATGTGGTTGAGATCTATGTTTTATTGTTTTCTCTTAATGTTTAGTTATGCATTTTGGGGTTGAATTTTGTTAATGTTTTTCCTACTTTTTACTTACATGGATTTGGTTCTCATGATTGATCGAAATGTAATTTAAATATTTGCTTTTTACAAAATTGTTATAGCCACAAATGGTTCTTTTTTGTTTTCTTGCCCTTTGATCCATCTATATGTAAAATTAATGTGATTAATCCCCCTATTTTGGCAATGACAATGGTCTGCAAATCAATTATTGGTGGAGCCCTTCTACTATATCACACTTTCTCTCAGTTTATCCGTTTATCTATTTTTCTGACTCTCACCTATTATTGAGACATTTAGTGAGGTAATCACTATAATTCAACTTCAATAAATATGTAGCTAATTTCTCAGATACAGTTGACTAACCTTACCTTAGCCGATCCCAAGTTATTGGGATTACGGCTTAGTTTGTTGTTTGTTGTTAGTTTGATCGACTAAATTTCAAAAAAATTGAAATGAATGTCTATCTAAGAAACTTAGGACATTGGCTAGTACTTACCAATTGTTTATTTTTACAATATGAGAAGTTGAATGTGTTGATATTGTTCTCCTGATATTTTAGAACCATTGGCATTAATAACCAGGAATGTCAACTCTCCTTGTTACGTTGTATATATAAGTATCACCTATATATGTAATGTAATTGAGTTTTTTAGGAACTGATTTTTTTTTTTTTACTTGATGTTTTACCTACATGATTGTAGGCAATGCATAATAAGTGGCTGAGAAATATAGATAGAAATAGTCCTATTATATGGCATGCGAAAAATATAGACACTTTCATAATCCGAATCTTTTCACTTTCAAGTAAAGTTGAATTAGAATATGAGTTAGTAGTTCCCTATTCTACAATATCTTTAATTTTTCAGTTTGATTACTTTTTGAAACCAGATTTATTTTTTCTTGGGCAGATTATATGTGTTTTCAGTCTGTATATTTGGTCTGCCGCAGCCGACCCAGCAGATCCAGGAGTTTTCAAATCCAAAAAGTATTTGAAAATCCCTGAAAACAAAAAGCTTTCACATTATAAGAAGTCGAATATAGGTGAAGAATCACCTTCCTCCTTACAATATGACGATTGTCCAACAGCTGGTGGAAAATCTGCCTCTAAAAGTCAAAAGGGTGAATTTGGCCAAAATATCAAAGCACCTAGCCATTCATGCTGGATGAAGGCAATATTGGGGTTTATTCCTTGTGCTTTAATATGCCAATGCTCAAGTTCAAATGGGGAATCTTCTGAGTACCCACATAGTGAAGATGGCATGTTCTACTGTAGCTTATGTGAAGTAGAGGTAAGTAGAAGTGTTATATTGCCGTTTACAGGACTTGGAAAATTTCGTTAAGGAGAATGCTAGGGTCATGTATGCTTTAACCAATCATAGAATGCCACATCCATCTAATCAGAAGCTACAATGATGTGAAAAATTATGATTTGATCATATTGAAATGTCCCTAATATTGCCATTTTGTTGTATCAAAATTTTGTTGCATTCTATGAAAGTTTAGAAATGTAGTGTTTTGTACTGATGACCGGTGAGTATTGCTGGTATCTATATTGTAATTCTGAAGTATCAACATATCCGGTTGATTGTTTTAAAAAAAAAAAAAAAAAGCATATCCAGTTGATAGATACTACATTCAATTTTGCACCAAGTATGGTCTTTCCCTGCCTCGTTGTAAGGAATCCAGTCTGAGCAAAATGTTAGTTATTAGAGAGATAATCCGGTACTATTGCTGGAATCATGTCCTTCAGCCAAGTTAGAAGCACCATTTAATTTTGAATCAGCAATACAAAGATTTCAAAATTCCAATTTTGATGAAACTTAAGGTCGCTGTTTCTTTCTTAGTGGTTTCCTGCTTCTCATACCCTGATTGAGTGTTATTAACTTGCAGGTTTCAAAATACAGCAAACATTGTAGAGTTTGTGACAAATGTGTGCACAGTTTTGATCATCACTGCAGGGTATTATTTCTCTGGTTTAGCTGGCCATTATTTCCTTTCACCATCTTTTATCTTTTCAAAAGTTTCTCATTCTTCTTCATTTACACAGTGGGTCAACAATTGCATAGGGAAAAGGAACTACCAACAGTTTTTCGCCCTTATGGTTTCTGCACTTCTAATGGTAAGCACCAATAAGGCTATTTAATTTTAGACATTAAACTCAAGTTTCTTGGACTTTTCATTTTCTAGCAAAGTTATGTTCAGATGTAGGCTACTTATCATTTACTATCTTTTAGCATTAGTTGCTCTCGTAGTCTCAAGGAAGCCGCTTGTTCTGACCAGACATTTGTTTAGTCTCAAGAAAGTTGAGTTTCACATTAGTTTATGCTTATAGCATTTGTTTATCTAGTTTATAACCACTCATACTTATTTTAATAATATTTTATATTATTTGGGGATATGATTTGGGTAATTGCGGCTGTTGCATCGTGTTCAATTTCTGGTACTGCTTATGAACATCTGTGTAGTCCGTAATCAGAGTGGTTTGATCGTCATGTTTATTTGAATTGCAGCTCATACTTCAATGGTCAACTGGAATCCTTGTGTTAATATGCTGTTTTCTCGAACACAAAAAGTTCTCTTTGGAAATCAGCACTAATCTTGGAAGCAGTTTTACCATTGTGCCTTTTGTAGTAGTTGTGGTGAGTGTTTTAAATCTGTCTAATATAAGCCAAGTACATAAGTATCCTCATGAAAAACAGATTTTTTTTAAACTAGCACTGAGACTTGCGTTTAATAAGTGTAACATTCTACGTGACAGGCGGTTTGTACCATTTTGGCTATGATTGCTACTCTTCCAATTGCTCAGCTTTTCTTCTTTCACATCCTTCTTATAAAAAAGGTAAAAATGGAATCTTGTTTGTATTGCTAATTTAGTATGAAGTCAATTTTTTCTGTTTACCCAAAATTAAGTCATTTTCTTCTCAGATTTCATTTCCAAAGATAATAATCATATAAACTGGCCATTTCCTTTCTATTTGTAGATATTTTCTTTCCTTGATCTATTTGTACAGATCAAGCCTTTATGAGCTTGCATGTTATCTAAAGTTGCTAGCTTTTTTGTAATTGATTTTTTTCCATTGGACCTATGGATGTAAGTAGAGAAAAAGTATAATCCCCAAAACTCTATCGAATTAGCACTCTTTATCTTAAAGTTCACATATCTGCAATCTACTTCCCCTAATAAGGCCATGTTCACGTGCATTTTTGAGCGAATAAGCTGGATTTTTTAACGTTAGAGAAAAAACTGGGTTCATCCCAGCTTAAATTTTCTAGTATTCTCAGGCAAAACAAAAAAAGTAAATAAAAATCAACACTTTAAGATTTAACCAAATGCACTCTAGCTTTTGAGAGGAAAAAGGGCTTGAAGCTGCAGTAAAACAAAAGGCGTAAGTCTCCCTTACACTTTGAATAAACAAACCATCATGTAAGTTCAAAGGAAGATAATCAACGACTTGTGCAATATTTCCAATGTTAGTTTTCGTCTGGCACAGGGTATAAGTACATATGATTATATAATAGCCTTGAGAGAGCAAGAGCAACAAGGAGTTGGAGGTCAACAAAGTCCGTCAATGGTCAGCTCTATCACCGGGATAAGCAGTGCCAGCTCGGTCAATACCTTCCAACGAGGCGCTTGGTGTACACCTCCCCGTCTATTCTTAGAAGATCAGGTATTGTAATCCAATATCAATCTAATGCTAAATTCGTATCTCAATTAAACACGCTGATTTTTCATTCCTATTCAACAACAAATTTGGGGAAAGTTCCATGTCTAGATAGGCCATAAGCTTATTTTTCTTAAAACTTGGATACTTTCACGTATGTTTGCTGCTGCTTCTTTTATCGTGTGTTTTTAGTAGTACTCTTGAACCAGTCCCACAGCTGAAGTCAAACTTCTGTTCTATGCTTTGCAGTTTAAAGATTAGAAATGCTGTTTGGATGGGCTAGTAGATTTAACTATTTATACTCTTTTCTTTTTTGTTGCTCTTTGAAGGCACAAACCCAAAAACAAAAGGATTTAATATGAAACAATAACACCTAATCTGGGAAGCTAACAAGAATGTTGCATCTCAGTGGTCTGTTAAAACGAAAAAATGCCTCAGAATATACGATATTGGTTTTTCGGAAACAAAGTATATTTGTTGAGTAGAAAAACTTTTCTTTTCTTTTTTGTTTCAGTTCGACGTGGTTCCACCAGACACGGGTTCAGTCAGCTCATGGGGGAAAAAGATGGCACCAGAAAAAGAGCCAATCAAGAAAAAGAATCCCGCGGCTGTGAAAATCAGCCCATGGACCCTTGCACGTCTGAATGCAGACGAGGTCTCAAAAGCCGCTGCAGAGGCAAGAAAGAAATCTAAAATTCTAATACCAATATCAAAACGCGGTTTGCCTTTTGTTGCCCAAACCGAAAGCACTTTCAATAACAACCATCCCATGGGAATTCCAAAACCAGAAAGGCACTTTCATAAAAACACTCGTAATGTTTTCATTCCTGAAGCCTCGTCCAGCCTGGCACCTCTTCAAGCCATGAATTCTTCTCCAGACAGCAGTTTGGAATCGCCACGTCATCTCCCTTTTAGGGTTTCTTCTTCTGGGGCTGAAGAAGCTTGCCAGCTCAGCGTTTCTAGGTCAGCTAGTGATGGATACGATGCTTCTGGAGGGGAAGATAGTGATCGGGTCCCTTCAAGACCAGTGCTTAGGATGAGCAATTGGAGTAATGTTTTATTTCATCCGAATAGGGACGAGAGGGTAGCTTCATCTAGCCAAACTAATGGTAGAAAGTTTTGAGCTGATGAACATTGTTGTTGATGGGATTTCGAATCTGTTTCGAATCTATTTGAACTAGTGTAGAAGATGTATTTGAGATTCTTTAATTTGTTGATGGTTCATTGGAGTGTTGTAATGTCCGTTGAGTTGTTTTCCGATCCTAATTGCTTATATATGGCTGCTTTGATCATTGTAAAGAAAGCGAAACTTATTTTTGGGTACGATAGCTAAATTGCAGTTGGAAAATGATACTCACAAAACTCCTCCACTCCAGACCACTTCCTTAGGTGGCAAGTGATGTGGCAATTTCATTAAATTGGAAAAAATTGAGGGAATAAATTGGAAGAGAGGATGATTTGTAATTTAAGTTATTTTACTTTTGTACATCTAAATACTTTCAAATTACATTTTTTTCTAGTCTATTTCATTGACCTTTGTAGATTTATTAATCTTAATAACTAATTTCGAACATTTTTATTATTTGGGAATTATTTGAACCATACAAAAAATAAAATCTTATAGATAACAAATTGTTTAGAAACTATACAAGCAAACAACGTAATTGCTAAATCCTCATTCAAAAAAAATTATATAAAACACGAACATTTGTAAATTGCCAAATTAACATGCACAAAAGCGGTTTACAATTGTCAAAACTAGTCATCGAGAATCAGTATCAAACACCTCCAAGTAACAAACTGATTTTACCAAAACAAGTAATATTTAATGTCAAAGAAGGGACAAATCGGTCCACAATTTCCCAAAATAACTACCGATTCGGAAAAAAGAAAGAAAGAAATGAGGCAAATAAAAAACTTGTGCGAAAAAGTAAACAACAGCTCGCTCGCATGAATAACAACATTGTAAGTTGGATGAGACCTGCATAACATACCAATAAATTGTTATTGTTAATTTCGTTAGTTAACAAATCAAATAGAAATCGAAGGAAAAAACCAAATCTCGGAAAGAAAAACATACCAATACCAAATGTAATTTACTCAAAATCCATATCGAATCCCTCGGTATCATGAGTATTCTGAAATGTCCGAGATGAAAAACCAATGTCATTAAACAAAATAAAAATAGCTAATGAAGTAATATAAGTAGAAGTTTGTGATCTCAAAGAAAAAAATAAAATTTATTGCATACATAGAATCTTGTATTCTTACGGAGAGTCGGACGATAGCATTCTGAAATATCACTGCCACCGACACTCATCTAAAATGTCAAACCAAATGTCAACCAAGTAAAACAAAATTCATCATAAGAAAGCAAAAATTATGTATTGCTTAAAATTATGCAATACTTACAAAGGAGTTTGTACTCTCTAAAGGAAGAATTGAACGGTAACGATCCATAAAGTCATTATCATGTAAACTCATCTGAGATTCCTAATACGAGAACTAAAAGCTTACTCAACTAAAATGTTACTCAGTTAAAAGGCAAACTCCAAAAGAAAAAATAAAATTATAAGTGTTACTTACATAAAACGTGTGTACTATTTTCAGGTAGCTTTACAGTATCTACCCTCATTGATTATATTCTCACTCACATGTGTTGTCAATTTTGTTAGACTTTTTAGTCCTTTTCTTAGCAGCCTTCTTAACTACTTTCTCAACCATGGGTTGGGACCTATTTTCTGGCGGACGCCCTCTTCGACGACCTTTAACTGGATCACCGATAATTGTTGGTGGTCTTGCAAATATTCACTAGAAGTACATTCCGTATTCTTATTTATAGAATCATCAACACTCATTTTCTCCATCAATTCAATGGTTTATGTCATTCTATCTACAAAGAATGCCGTCTTTTTGTCAGAATTCATAGCTTTATTAGCAACCTCACGAGATACATTTAGCATATTATCAAACCGATGCCATTCGGACTTGCTTTTCCAATTAGCATAGCTTACCTTTACATTGGTGTGGCTCCTCGCCAAGTCCTTTCTCCATCGTTTTAGAATGTACTTCTCAGGCACTTTCTTCAAGCATTTTGTGACCCCATACTGATACAATATGCGCACATACCCTTGCTCTAAACAACTGGCAATTGCAACTTGTTTCTTTTGATTCTTCATTAAACTGTACAATGTAGGTATATGACCTGCGAGTCAGACGTTTATTACCAACTTTCTTTTTATGCAAGATAACGAACTCTGAAACTCCATCCACGGTAGATCCTACCATCAACGTACAACCAATCAGAAAAGCTAGTTGTTCTTGAAATTCTTGAAATTTCTCGACAGTGTAGGCTACTTGAAATTTCTCCTCGAACTGAAAAGGAGAAATTGTATCTACTCATACATGTTTACAACGCGCGTCTTCTTCCTCTTCTTTTTGCACCTTTTTACCCAAAGCATTCTCGTACTGCTCAACAAATTCCTTTAGTGTTGTACTAGATTTTACATAGCCATCAAAAACTGCATTGATGCTCTCACTTCATTGCGTTGTCGACATCCCTGCACAAAATATATCTTTTAGAAAAGCCGGCACCCACATTTTCCTATCGTCATATAATCCACACAACCAATCATTGTCCTCTAAATTATATTCTCTAATTAGCGCCTCCCAACCCCTTTCAAAATCGCTTGGACTCAAAGTATCATACACAATATTTTTTAGTTTAAACTTGATATATTCATATTCGTCGTACCCTTTTAGCTTATCTGGTATCTTCTTCATTATATGCCACAAACACCAACGATGACGGGCATTTGGAAACACTTGACTTATCGCATTTTGCATTGCCTTGCATTGATCAGTGATAATAGCCTCAGACGGAAGATCAAAGATGAATTCTAACCAAACTTTGAATAACCATACAAATGAATTTGTATCCTCATGTAAAACCAACCCACACCCAAACAAAATAGTCTGACCATGATGGTTGACACCTACAAAAGGGGCAAATGGCATGTCAAACCGATTAACAAGATATGTAGTATCGAATGTAACTACATCTCCAAACTCTTTATATGCCTGTCTACTACGTGCATCAGCCCAAAAAACATTTCTTAATCTATTCTCGTCATCTAGGTCAATGGAATAATAGAACTCACTGTTGTCTTTTTGCATTTTCCAAAAATAAAGAGTCATTGCTTCAGCGTCTCCTTTCTTAAGTTGTAACAGTCTCATGCCATCCAAATAATTTCGAATTTTCTTTTCAGTATAAGACAAATTATGGGGCCTCCCGACCTCAAGGATGCATGAGGCCATTGTCTTATTTAATTTGATTCCGGCTGCCACATTCAATTCAAATCTTCTCTTAACATGTGCGGGGACAATTCGATTGCACCTGCGATATTTGATCTGGTCCGGATCCATCAAAGCATGATTATGTTCAAGATCAATTCCATTTAACCTCCATTTCCCATCTCTTTGTCGAGATATTCTAATATGGGCACCGCAATCTATTTTCGTTGTTGGTTGAGGTTTTATAGGATTCAACCTCGTTGTCTTGAGCTCTGTGACACGAATAAACTATATTCGTTTTTACTCCATTGGTACTTTTAGAGCTTTTTGTAACCACAGCAAAACCGATTGAACTCCCATAAGCATTATAACATGTGTAGACATCCATTTCGGTATCGAATATTTTTCCAACATGCGGTATCAATGATATGTTCGGATTATCATTTTTCATCATCTGTTACAATTGGTCTTTTTAGTATAAAAGCAAAAACCACACATTTTCTTATAACGATAGAAACAAAAACAACTAAACTGGAGATTAACTTGTAACAAAAAATAAACTTATAGATGTTGATTCAACTGTTATTTATCTTAGCTTTTAGCTTATCTTAGTTTTTAGCTTTTTGCTTAAAAAAATTATAGATGTTGGTTTGTTAGTTTTTTTAGATTTTAGAAACTAGGATTTAAACACTAAAATAAATCCTGAAGTTGCTTAAAACTTAAAAAGTCACTTAAAAGTTGAAATAAGTAGAATATGACGGATCAATTAAAAAGCAAAATTATATGTGACTAATAAGTAAAAAAGCTGAGGGATTACCAAACACTACATTGTAGCAAGATTTTTTACCATTCCTTATTTAAGCAAATTTTGACACTAAAAAAATCGATACCAAACGTAGCCTAAGTCATAAAAAAAACCAATTGACCCGTATACTAAAAAAACACTAAATTTAAATTATGCGATTAAAATAGAATCACAGAGGTGGAGCAAATTGGATAAAAAATAATAATAATAACAAACATAAACTCTTTAAAAGCAATTAAATATTAATTTAGAAGAGATGGAACCTAAGGAGGAAGAGGAGACAGGTGAGCCGCAGCGATGGTTGACCGGGATGATCCTTCATCACAATCCATGGCCGGTGAGACCGTCCTTACATGTGGTCGTCGATTTTCTCTCTCCTCTTCGTCACTTTCTCTCTCTCCCTCTTTCTCTATGTAAATGGTTTCTAATCTCTAATGTTAACTGAGATTACAATTTTCAATCATTCGTTTTCTGTTAAATTTTATTTTACTCCCAAAGATTGTTTCTTTTCAGTTCAGCTCACATGTCACATCAGATGACACATCACTTGCCAGCTACAAAAGTGCGGTCTGCAGTGTCACAATTGTGAAAATAGCATGACCCATTGCAGTCCATTATTGTGCTTCGTTTTTAAGATTAGCCAGTCTTGCAGATTAATTCTTTTTGTATTAACTGTGGTTTTGAAATATGGAGTGTACTCATTTGACCACAAAAGTTTCCTGTATCTAGGATCTTACATTTGTGATGCAACCAAGGCTTTGTTGGTGAAGCTTTTATTTTAATCTACTTTTACTTTTGTTTATATCTTGCATTATATTTGGTTGTTCCATGATAATTTAAAATTATTTCTGAAGAAATAAGTGTCCTTCAACTCCTAGGTCTGGTGATCGTGGCAAATTGGTGTATCATCTTTGTCCCTGCGTTTGACACTGTTAAAATATTTTTTCACAAATCGGATCCATTATTTTGGCATGAAAATAAGACATTAATGAGACTCTACCGAAGACCATGACATGTTTTAATGAAATAACTCGTGACTCTGATAAGACTTTAGCTTCTTCAATGTAGTTGGAGAGACTGCCAAAGTTTCTAAGTTCAATTACGTTTGCAGTTTGCAGGCAGAGCATGCCATTTTTTACTTTTTTGATTCTCGTTAGGCTAATAAATTTAATCAGAAATATCTATTCAGACTTGTACATTTAAGCTGTCTATTATGAGCATGTTTCTCGTGTTCAAAACGTGATCGTTAAGTTCTAAGAAAGCATGATTGCCTTTGGTGCTCTTGTTGAGTTCTTCCATGGGGGCTGAAGAAGATTAACGGGTATCTTAAATCGATGTTTGTATTTTTTTCCCATCAAAAGCGTAAAACTTTAAACAGTGAGATTATCAAGCTGCATTTAATTGGAAACGAAGTACTACTACTGTACTTATCCAGTACAATTAATCTAGGCTTACATACGGTACATATGAAACAATTTGTATGTAAGTATGAGTATATCATTGGCTTATCAAAAGAAAAGTGTGAGTTTCATTATTATTTTGTCAAAAAAAAAAAGATAACTTTTATTGAATTTTCAACAACATTCAGTAATTTAGCGTTCACATTCTGCATCCCTATATTCACAACGAAACTAATACTAGTATTTCCGAACACAAAAGGCAATGCCAACCGGCCATCTAAGGGAAAATAAAGAATATATTCCTAACATGAAATATACTTTTACTTGACTTGTCTATTCTCCGGAGGAATATAATAGTAACAAAAAATCTCTTAAAAGGAAGTGAGTAGAAAATTTCATGGTCACATGGGTTGTTTTGCCTCACTGTCACTCTCTAGTTTCTCCGCTCGTCATCAATGGACAAGCTCACATACTCCCGATCAAACTCCTCCACTATCTCCAAAGGTAATTCCCCATTCTTGGCCTTGCAATACATGTATAACACGGTTATCCAAGAAAAACAATATTCCAAATAAACTATCACAGCGCACGATCCACTGGTGATCCTCAGAATAAATTCCCAACACTGATAAATCACCAAAACTAGTAATCCTATATATAGGACTCAAGTAGCCCCATATAATGAAACCAACAACATCTACAAAAAACACCAAGCCAGAAACTGTTGATTTCACGCCTTTGACAAGGTACTTGCTACGTCGAAGGGGTTCAAACCCCCATTTTCTCTCGACTACGGCGACTACAAATGCCAATGACCAGTTCACCTACAATTACATTTTATAATAATGATTAAAAGTTGAAAATGTCTTCAACAAAATCAGTTGAAAGTAATATTCAAAGACATTACTATCACATACAACAACAATGACAATTGTCATACACTAATTTTTTATTTTATTTTGCAGCCGAATAGGTCTTATTAATTTTATTATGAAATGATTACACTCAGATGGAACGCAAGCGAGCAAGCAACAAGCTGTGCCGCTAACCCTTTCTGAATCGCAAAACTATTTTTTTTTAATACTACTCCCATAAAGCTACGAGTCATAACCCTTTTGCAACAGCAAGTGTAACATATATTTAGATATCAAGCTGATGAATAGTGTGAGATAGATAACTTGGAAATATAAATAGTAGTTTTGCAAAGGGTTCCATAACCGGGTGTCCGCACTTCCAAACAGCTTCAATTTAATCGCAAATACAAGACACTCATTCAGCTGCAATTGGATTATGAAAAACAAATAGTACTGAGATGAGCTTAAAAGTAATTATTCTGACCATAGTTAAAGTTGAAAACCTATAACTTGAAACTAGAGCTGGTATCTGGGGCCGTAAATGAGATGAGTCGTTCGTAAAATCGTTCGTATTCGGCTCGGTTAATTTTCGGTTCGTGTTCGTTTGTTTATAAACGAACATGATAATGAACAAGAATATAGCGTTCGTATATTGATTGAGCTGAATATGAACACGACTTTGTTTGTTTGCTCTAATCTCGTGTTCGTGTAACGATATATAAATTTTGATAAAATTAAAAAACTAAATCTATTAATGATGTAACAAAAACTAGCTAGTATTATTATAAAATAATAAACTTATTTATACTACAATAATATTAATGATATGTTTGTATTATTTCAAACTTATTAAGATAATTTATATCATCATACTATAAATACAGCCACCGATTTTATTGTTAAGTGTCTGACTCATTAAAGTAATTAATTATACATATGTAAAAACGAATTTATAAATTAATAGAATATATAAACTTAAATCTAATAAAAATTTATGTTTTATTTATTTGTAAATAACTTTATCATAGTAAACAATATAATAACAAAGATAAAATTAAAATATATTCTAAAAAGAAAAGATTTTTTTTTTTAAATTATTAAATGTTTTGAATGAAAATAGACGTTCACGAACAACTCGTGTTCGACTCGTCGAATGTTTGTTTTATGTTTGTCAAACGTTTGTTCGTATTTAAATGAACATGAACGAAACATGTACAAATGTTTCGGTTGATGAACATGAATATAAACATAGGTTTGTTTAGTTCGTTTCGCTTCGTTTACATCCCTACGTATAAATCTTTAATCCCTCCTTATGAAAGAACCTAGGCGTGTTCTTTTTTTTTCATTTTACACAAATAACGGCAGCCTACAGACAAATTAATCATGGAGTACTGTATATCAGTGCTATTACTTCAAATGTTTTCAACTGTTTTAACGCAACAGAAAAGAACTACTACATTCAAGAGGGACAAGTTCACCAGCAAGATAATAATGGAAAAGGCGAGTGCGAAAAGCATGAAACCTCTCCAAAAGTTCAAAAAATAAGTATAACTAGTCCTTTCCGTTTAGTTGAAGATGATAAAGACAAAGCCGAAGGGGACCAACAGTAGTGCAAAAAGAAGGTGGATAACGATGACGGTGACGAGGAGGGGGAAGAAGGGGAGATAGAGTGGATAATAACTTTTCAATTTAGGTATCACCGTCTAAATAAATCACGGAATCATGTCACGTAACATTTGAAAAACATTAATTTGATAGCCTAATTTGATAATTTTGCACAAAAATATGTCATATTAGAAAAAAAAATTCTCAATTTTACACGTAAAAAAAATTAACATATAATCCAATTTTTTGTTGTGTGAAATCAGAAAAAACGTTTTTATAGTATGACATATTTTTATGCAAAATTGTCAAATTAGTCTCTCAAATTAATGTTTGTCAAATGTCACGTGACATGATTCCGTGATTTATTTAGACGGTGGTAAATAAATTGAAAAGTTATTATAGTGTGGTAGCTAAATTGAAAAATTTGAAATGTGAATATCCAAATCGTTAAAAGCAGATAGTTTGGTGTACTAAACGTATAAAACCCCAAACAAAAACTAAACCAAAACTAACGAATTTAACGTTTCGAATCAGATTTACAGATTCACAAAACGTGCTGCATTTACCATCGGAGCATGTTATGTTTTCGTATAAAACGAAAACTATGGTGCTAGAATTATAAGTTGTAAAGCTAGGCTACATAATGTGAAAAACGACCATGGATGATTAAACCAAAGTTGCACGGAAACGGAAACGGAAACGATAAACGAAAATGGAAAACATGAAAATTCTGATTTTGTTTAAAAATTTACACGTGAAATAAAAAAAAACATAAGTGAGAAGCTTCCAAAAATATATTTTAAAACTGACTATTTTATATATCTATACTATTACTTTATGTGAAAAGGCCTTACGAAAACTTGAAACAATTATTTATAAAAAAATACTATTAATTTACAAAATTACAAAATAGTAACTGTCATCTAATTATTAATTTTACTTTTAAGTGCATTTTCTCACAAATTATATACATAACGGGTTACATATTTTTTCTTCGAATCACAGCCATCGTTACGCAGGTCCGCTACTATATATATATATATATATATATATATATATATATATATATATATATATATATATATATAACAAAACCTCACTACTCTTTATTCTAAAGCCACGTGATTCTTTCTCTTCACTCAAACTTTATAAGGTAAAAAAATGTTTCTTGTATTTTAAAGCGCACCCGTCTCGTGATCTGGTTCATACCTTTCACGCCATTTTTTACTCATATTTGTATCTATTTACGTTAACATTTCACTTTTCCACATACTTATTATAATGCAGATCAGTTGTTTGGTCAACTACCGTTTATTGTTCTAATGTTGAGATTTCAATTTTTTTAGATTTCTAGATGGTTTTGCTTATATAAGTCATCAACAATATGTGTGTTTTTGTTGAGTTATAAGAGAGAAATTGAAAAGAAGTGACCTTTAATAGTTGTGGCATGTTATATTAATAAGGGTTTGGCTTGTTTGATTCTTATCAAATTTGTGTGCTTTTTGTTGTTCTTTACTTGAGAAAAATAGTGGGTCATTGAGAATTTTGAGATTTATTAGGGTTTCCCTTCTTGGGTATTCTCAGATTGTATACCTTTGTTGATTTAATTAAAAAAAATGGAAGGCTTTAGTGTGATCACTCCTAGAAAGGAAAGGCAAGATGACCCAGATACCCGAACATGCGAATTGGAACCTTTGGGCCAAATGGTTTCATCTGATCACGATCATGATCACGAGTTTCACTCGATGAATGCTTTCGAAATCTTTAAAGAAACCGTTTGGATTCTTCGGTTCAACATGTTAGGATTTTTGGGTATTGTGGCATTACTTATATGTCCGGTATCGGCGGTTCTAATGTCCAACATTTTGGTTGATCAATCTATTGTCAAGAGACTTACTGTGAGGCTTTTGTTGGTTGCAAAATCTAGTGGACTCCCTCTCAAGCCTTTTATTAAACAGTCTTGCCAAAAGTTTTCCGAATCTGTCATCTCATCTGCCATGTGTTTCCCGTTGTTCATCACATTGTCCTTGTTGTCAAAAGCTGCAATTGTTTACTCCGTCGACTGCACATATTCGCGAAAAGGATTTAATTCGACAAAATTCTGCTTAATCATAATGAAGATTTGGAAACGTCTCGTTTTCACCTACTTGTGGGTGTGTATGGTAATATCCGGTACTCTCACGCTATTTCTTGTCCTTCTAGTTGCTGTTGGGAGCTTATTGTCAGTTTTCGGTTTTGGTTCCGAATTAATTGTCTATTCTGAGATGGTAGTTGGGCTTATATTCTCGATTGTATTTGCAAACGCAATAATTATTTGTAACATTGCGGGTGTGATATCGGTTTTGGAGGATATTTCGGGGCCTGAGGCATTATTGAGATCAAGTGTATTAATTAGGGGACAAACTCAGGTGGGTTTATTGATTTTTCTCGGTTCGACAATTGGGATGGCAGTGATTGAGGGTTTATTTGAGCATAGGGTAAAGATTTTGAGCAATGGAGATGGTTCTTCAACGGTTTGGGAGGGGCCTCTTTTGGTTCTTATGTACTCGTTTGTTGTGCTAATTGATTCCATGATGAGCACAGTTTTTTACTTTAGTTGTCGATCTTATAGGATAGAAATTATGAACGGTGAATCTCAGTCAGTTTTGGAGGCTATGACCCTTTCCTCCGGTTCGTTAGATTTGTAGAGGTACATCTGGGTTTGAACTGAAAACCTTTTACTAGAACGAGTTATAGAAGATAAACAAAGGTGCCATAGAGAATAAATTTGAAATTTCGATAATTCTGAACTTGTTCAAATACAGTTGAATACAGATACAATATGTTTGCAGCTTATATTCTTGGTTTAGTGCATCGAATGCCTCAGATTTCTGTATCTCCTTATATTATGAACAGGAGTCAATAACATAGGTAGAATTTGAAGCTTGATAAAAGAGTTTGTTTTTAGCCGAACCTTTTGGATTAAAATCTGAAATTCAGTTGAATCTATCATTTATTTTCAGCCTTTATGCTCTCTGTACGGTATTTGCGCCTTGTTTGGATGCAGGTATTAAGCCTTTTCAGCTTTTTTGTTTATTTGCTGAATTGCTTTTTGTTAATCATCTATTTAACTTTGCTGTTCAGGTTGTTTTGCCTGGAAAAATAGATGATAGACTAGAAGTTCGATAACTCTAAACTCTAAACTTGTTAATATAGATGAGATTTCGCCCTACGATTTCGTATATGTTTTAGGAATAGAAGTCAATAATTGCGGTAGAATTTGAATATTGCTAAAGGAGTGGTTTTATACCACCACCATGTTATATATAAATGCAAAATTTCAGTAGGATAATTCAATTTTCTCAGCCTTTATGCGTACCATAATAATATTATCTACTGTGGTTGCACTTGGGTTTTTGATTAAAAGTACGATAGTAATTAGTTGATGACCTGCATAAAAGTTGAATTTCTAAGAATTTGATGAACAACGGGCTGGAACCTTGAAGCTTGCATGAACCTAGTTGTTTCCTAAATTAAAAAAGTTCAGCTTATTTTGTTCAAAGCTTCCAACAAGCAAAGCCTTATTTATGGCTCTTGCAGACATTCCTGAAAATGTTGGTCTACGACCTACATTGATCTTTGTGTTCGAACACATTTTAATGAATTTTTGAAGTAAAAGTGTGCTGCTTTAAATCGATTGGTCAGAAGGACACTGATGGATGAAACTAATACTTAAGAAGTTATGGTAATGAAGAAGAATACAACTCATAACGAGTAGGTAAGCCTGTTAGCTCTGTTACTGATAGAACATAAAAATTGGACCCGAATATATCTATTCGGGTATGAATCGACCCACCTATTATTGGAGGGTACCCAATGCTAAAACCCAAAAACCCATGGTCCAAGAGAGCTTTCCTAAACAGGTCATTATCTAGAAAGATCCAGCCCAGTAGTAAATATCCACAATGGAAAAGCCATGAGGTGGCGTCTAAGATGGTGACATTTGTCAAACATCCTATGAGGCATAATTGCCTATAAATAGCCAAGTACCCCCCTTTAAAGGAGGGACCCAAAAATTAGATCAAAAAATATAGAGAGAATGAGAGAAAATAGAAAAACTCGCCAAAGCTTACCACACTATAAAGCATACCGAGCAAGATAAAGAACCGAGTAACGAAGAGAAGGAGAAAGACCAAGATTTAGATTTAATTACTAATCCGAGCACAAGTGCAATAGGAAATTGTAAACCGAGCAATTATAATTGATGAGCAATAATAAAGATCCAAGAATTGTTCAATAATTATCGTATTTTACTTATTATATTATCGTTGAAAAGCATATCGCACCCCTCAAAGATTATGTTTTATCAAATGGCGCCGTCTGTGGGAATCATCTAGTTCCCAACTAGTTTCGAAATCGAACACCAATACTCTATCAGACGAGCAATAATGGCAAATACCAATGAAGAAACCCGCCCAGAGGAAGTAGGAACAACATCTAACCAATAAGTCTCAATTCGCCGAGACGAGCTAGCATATCTCATCGACATCCAAGACCGCTATGAGGCGCTCCAGGCCAGCTATAGACCGACCGTCTCTAACATCCAAACCAACCAACCTCCACCAATCGACGGGCTCGTCGACGAGAACCCTACAGACTCTGAAGACGAAAGAGCGTTGTCCGCGGCAAGACGCGCAGGGGGAACCTTGCCAGACAACCGCCACCTCAACAATGCAGGACCAAGTTCAAGGGCCCCTCGGCCAGCAGCCTCGGTCAATTCCAGCTCCCACCGAGTTCGTCTTCAAACGAATGAAGCCCACCAGTTTGGCATGCCCGAGGACTTTGTACTCGAGCAAACGTTCCAACCATCGATACTCCCACCGTGGATAATTACCCCATCCATGGTGGAAATACAACCCATTGTTCCCCAAGCAGGAAACGAGGCCGCATTAACACAAGTCGAGCGGGGTCACAATGCCCAGCTTCAAGCTTAGCTGGCCGCATGCATGTCGGCCATGGCGGCAGCAGGTATCGCAATACCGCCCACCCAAACCGCCAATACACATGCCGACCCCCGACACAACGTGAAAGATTCCGCTTACCGAGCAGCTATGGTAGTGGTGGGCCGAACACATGATGCAAGGGTACCCCGACAAGGGGAACATATCCCAAAGACGACCCCAACAGTCGTCGATCGCCAAGACGCCCCTCGGGGACCTATCCCCAACAAAAACCCGAACGACGGTAGATATCCCGAGCACAGGGTCATTGTAGGATATTACCCACAACCTCACCATGGGGAATACCCCCCCCCCCCCCCCCCAACTACCAAGCTCCGGATGAAGCATTCCAACAGGCTTGCGACGTATGCCAAGAAACTCCATGCACCGAGCAGATCACTCGGCACCGCAATCCCGTGGGGTTCATCATCCCCGAGTTCAGGCTCTATGACGGAAAGAGCTGCCCAATTGATCATCTACGCCACTACAAAACTAGGATGGAGCTATGGAGTGATGACACTGCACTGATGTGCAAGTTTTTCAAAAATAGCTTGGGCCAAGAGGCTTCATCGTGATATCACAACCTTCCACGGGGATCCATAGGAAGTTGGACGGAACTTCTCCGTGCGTACTCCACCCGATATGCAGCTCATCGGAAGAAGAATGTCAACATCGACACCCTTCTGAAAATGGCGATGCTGCCAAATGAACGACTCAATGATTATTGCATACGTTTTATCGACGTGGCAAACCAGATTCCGCAGTACACCAATAATATAGCCATCCAAAACTTTATCAACTCCATCCCCAGCGGCTATTGGGCGAGAAGGAAGTTCATAGGCAAAAGCTTTCCGACCACTGACACTCTGCTTGCCTATTACACCCACCTCACCGATAAGAATGAGGAAATGCGACTCCTCAACCGAACTCTGCCGAGAAGAGAGACGGTCCGAGAAGCACAGGTGGACCGCAAGAGAGCTAAGAACAATCTGGGGGAAACAGTCCCGCAAACCGGGTGAGACAAGCGTCCCGAGATCCAGTGAAGGGTAGAGCGACCCCGAGAGCCCTAGCCTAAACCGCTCCAGATCGCCTACCCAATGCCCCCCAAACCACTTCAACAAGGTCGGTTCCAAGAGAGGGAACACCGAAAAAACTTCGAACCGGTCGAGTTGCGATACACTTTCAACCTGTCTGCCGAAGATATCCTTAAGGATATATGCAGAAAAAGTTGGTATTCCCAACCACAACCGTTCGCTACCCCCCCCCCCCCCCCCCCCCCAAATCTAAGAGACTCCAAGCTCTTCTATGCTTATCTTGAGGATCACGGCCATCTCACCGAGCACTGTCGCAATCTGCGGTGGAAGATGAACACGTGGGGTGGCGCGGGATACCTCAACAAGTTCATCAAGGGCGCTGGGAACAAAGGCAAACAGCTAGCCATCGAGGGATCCGACAACCGACAAGGCAAAACAATTAACGTCGTTTATCTGTCAAGACCCAAGACCACGGGAGGGGAAAGATCACAACAGCGGTAACTGGCGCACTTTGGGCAAGTAGCCAAGACGTCACAGGCGTCAACTTCTAAGCGGCGATGCACGCCGCAGCAACACCCGCCCATATCTTTCTCGGATCTCGACGAAGAAGGGGTGATATACCCCCACGGGGACGCCATTAACCTCCGCGTCCAAATTGGTATAGACACGGTCAGCAGAGTGCTTGTCGACCAAGGAGCCTCTTGTGATATCATGTACAAAGAGCTTTTCAACAAGATGGAGCTCAAGCTGCAAGATCTACAGCCCACCGACGTCACACTGATCGGGTTCATCTCCGAGATGACTAAACCCTTGGGAAAGATCGTCCTAAATGTTATGACGGGATCCGTGTCAGTCCCTGTGGAATTCTTGGTGTTCAATGACAATTCAGGTCACAATACGATCTTGGGCCGACCATGGCTTCATGCCATGCGGGCCATACCTTCGACATACCACCAGAAGGTGAAATACCCTAGCATTAGGGGGGAGATCGAGATGGCCCGAGGGTGTCAAGAGGATTCGAGACGCTGTGAAGACATCACCGCTGCTCTGAAGAAACAGCTGGTTGTTGTCGAACAACCCACAAGCACGAGGAAGCTGCTCAACCAAATAACCCGAACTGAGAGGGTTGTTGAGGAACAAGTGGGAGAGACGCTCCGGAAGGTGAGTATCCCTACTATGGATGAGGAACATTACTTCCTCATCGGCGATAGCCTCCCCAAAGGGGAATCCGAGGAGCTGGAAACGTTCCTCTTCAATAACATCGATAAATTCGCCTGGAGCCCCAAAGACATGCCTGACCTAGACCCTAAAACGGCATGTCACCACCTAAGTGTAAACGCCGAGTATAAGCCAATAGCTCAAAGGAGCAGGAAAGTATCTATCCAGCACAGAGCGGCTATAATTGCAGAAGTCCGAAAGCTGTTGGAAGCCGGAGCAATAAAGGAGGTGTTCTACCCAAAGTGGTTATCCAATCCGGTCGTCGTCCCTAAGAAGAACGGGAAGAAAAGAGTCTGCATAGACTTCACCAATCTGAACAAAGCCTGCCCTAGGGATCCATTTCCCCTTCCAAGGATTGATCAACTGGTGGATGCGACAGCGGGAGCGGAAAGGATGACCTTCCTCGACGCGTACTCGGGGTATCACCAAATCCCCCTCGCCCATGAGGATCAAGAAAAGACCTCGTTCATATCGCCTTTGGGAAACTATTACTATACGGTAATGCCGTTCGGCCTACGCAATACGGGAACAACATACCAAAGGATGATAACAAGAGTATGCCGAGAGCATATAGGGAAGACAATGGAGGTGTACATAGACGACATGGTCGTCAAAAGCGAAAGGGCCACATCCCACCTCCAAGACATTAACAACGTCTTCCAAACATTGGGCGAGCATAAACTGAAGCTCAACGCGAGCAATGCGCGTTCGGCATCAGCAAAGGGAAGTTTTTGGGGCATATGGTCAGCCGAAAAGGAATAGAGGCTAACCCCGACCAAATCACAGCTCTGTAAAACCTGACAGCACCCAAGAATAAGAAGCAGGTGCAAGAGCTCACGGGAATGATGGCAGCATTGAGCAGGTTCATCAGTCGATCCGCCGACAAGGGACGACCGTTTTTTGAATCACTAAAGAAGGATAGAAAATTCGTGTGGGACCCAGAGTGTGAGGCCTCATTCAATAACCTCAAGGAGTACTTAAGGACGCTGCCGCTGCTGGTAAGGCCAAACAAAGGAGATATTCTGGCATGTTACCTAGCAGTTTCCACTACAGCTGTGAGCGCAGTCATCCTAAGAGAAGAAGGTCGAGAACAATTCCCGATCTACTTCGTCAGCAAAACGCTGGTTGAAGCTAAAACACGTTACCTACCATTGGAAAAGCTATGCTTGGCATTGGTCGTTGCTACAAGGAAGCTGCCGCACTACTTCATAGCTCACCAGGTCCAAGTCTACACAAAATTCCACATCAAGGAATCTCTTCGACGGACGGACATTAGCGGCCGAGTTGCGGCATGGGGGGTCGAACTCTCCCAATTTCATATCGAGTTCGCACCCTGACATGCCATAAAGGGACAAGTTTTGGCCGATTTCGTCGCGGAGTTCACCGAAGGATATGACGAGCCATTGGCTATGTCCCCACAGTCACACTGGCAAATACATGTCGATGGATCAGCAACCAAGGACGGATCAGGAGCAGGGATCGTCCTCAAGTCTAATGAGGGTGCGATCATAGAGAAGAGCATCAAACTGGACTTCCGAGCTACCAACAATGAGGCAGAATACGAAGCCATGATAAACGGCATGCTCATTGCCCGGTTCCTCGAATACTCCCACTTAACGGCGAGTTCAGACTCCATAATGATCGTCAATCAAGCCATCGGCGAATACCAGGCTAAAGACGACAGAATGGTCCTCTACCAACAGAAAGTCCAGAGCTTAATGGCCACGTTCGAGCAGTGCAAATTAATAAGGATCAATCGCACCAAAAACACACATGTCGACGCCTTGGCAACCTTAGCCTCGACATTAACACTAGCCAACACTCGGTCAATTACAGTGGAACTTCTGGAAACCCCGAGCATCACTAGAAGAATAGACCGAGTAACGCCAATCCAATACGAGCTAGGGTGGATGGACGACATGATTCACTATCTGCCGAACGGGACGCTCCCGGCAGACAAGATAAAAGCGTTGAAAATCACAAGAAAGGCCCCTCGGTTCTGGCTATCCGAGGACGACAAACTATACAAGTCCAGTTACCGAGGACCCCACCTTCTGTGCGTCCGGCCCGAACTGCAACAGCCAGTCTTGGAAGAGATCCACGAAGGATCATGCGGAGCACACATCAAAGGAAGGTCCCTCGCTAACAAGACCATCACATAGGGATATTGGTGGCCTTATATCCAACGAGATGCCGACGTTTATGTCCAAAAATGCGACAAGTGACCTCGACTCCCATCATCTTTGATGGCCCCAGTATCGGCTCCATGGCCATTCGCACAATGGGCAATTGATCTAGTCGGGAAGCTTCCCAAGGCACCCGGCAGCGTTGAATATTTGATCGTAGCGACGGACTACTTCACCAAGTGGGTGGAAGCTAAACCTCTCCGAGAAATTAAAGCCAGCAATGTCAAACAGTTCATCTGGGAGCATATCATCACAAAGTTTGGTATACCATACGCCATTGTCGCAGACAATGGCACCCAGTTCAAGGACTCCAAGCTGCAACTTTGGTACGAATAACTCGGTATCTGAAAGTTCTATTCGACTCTACATACCCACAGGGTAACGGTCAAGCAGAGGTATCGAACCGAACTGTCCTAGATGGCGTAAAGACAACCCTGGAACAAGCAAATGGGAGATGGCCTGAGCGACTACTCAACGTCTTATGGTCCTGCCGAACTACACCGAAGACGGGCACAAAGGAAACCCCGTTCAGCTTATCATACGGCGTGGAAGTCGTCATACCAACGAAAATCGGCCTACCCACCCTCCGAACAACTTCAGTCGAGCAAGGAAACAATGAACAAAGAATGAGAGAAGAGCTCGACATGTTAGACGAAAAACGAGAGATAGCAGCCCTTACCCTAGCTAAATACCAACAAAGCGTCAAGAAAACCTATGACAATAGGGTGAAAGGGACCAAGGAATTCATGGTAGGAGAGCTGGTGCTACGGCGAGTAACGGTCTATACCAGAAACGAGCCACACGGCAAGCTGAGCCCCACCTGGGAAGGCCCATACGAAATCGTTAAAAGAACAAGCCCGATATCCTACAAGATCAAAAGCGTTCTGTTCGACAATAGCCGAGGAGAAAAGAATTCTTGGAACGTAGCTAATCTTAAGAAGTACTACGTGTAAGCAAGCCTACCATCCCAGGTACTACTTCACCTCTGCTTTGTCATGACATTATCTTTTGAATAAATGAAATATTTTGTCATGCTGTCTAACAAGTCCTCCAAGGAGGCATGTGAAATTCCCAACATGGCATGTCTAAGAAAGTGCTTAGGAATACTGTGAAATTCCCAACATGACATGTCTAAGAAAGTGCCTAGGAATACTGTGAAATTCTCAACATGGCATGTCTAAGAAAGTGCCTAGGAATACTGTGAAATTCCCAACATGGCATGTCTAAGAAAGTGCCTATGAATACTTAAGTCCTCTAGCGTACCGGAGGCACTTGCAGGTACCAATAAGTAAAAGTCAAGCAAAGGAAAGCCAAACAAAGAGGCAAATGTGCAGGTACCAATAAGCAAAAGTCAAGCAAAGGAAAGCCAAACAAAGAGGCAAATGTGTAGGTACCAATAAGCAAAAGTCAAGCAAAGGAAAGCCAAACAAAGAGGCAAATGTGCAGGTACCAATAAGCAAAAGTCAAGCAAATGAAAGCCAAACAAAGAGGCAAATGTGTAGGTACCAATAAGCAAAAGTCAAGCAAAGGAAAGCCAAACAAAGAGGCAAATGTGCAGGTACCAATAAGCAAAAGTCAAGCAAAGGAAAGCCAAACAAAGAGGCAAATGTGCAGGTACCAATAAGCAAAAGTCAAGCAAAGGAAAGCCAAACAAAGAGGCAAATGTCCAGGTACCAATAAGCAAAGTCAAACGAAGGAAAGCCAAACAAAGAGGCAAATGTGCAGGTACCAATAAGCAAAGTCAAACGAAATTGTTGGATAGTTCTAGCACACGTTACGGAGGCAACAAAGTACCACATGAAGAAAATAACAAAGGAAAATCAATACAATCAAGGGAATATCGACGAGGCAATGAGAATGTCCAATACATGAATAAATAAATAAAGTGAATGGTTCTAGCCCACATTACGGAGGCAATAATATCCGATGACTAAATAAGGAAATCAGCTAAGAGGAGCTACTACATGAGGAGCATGACGGTAATTGACCTAGCACGACCTCTTCGTTATCCGTCGCAGTATCCCCGTCGGTCTCCTCACCATCAAACCGTTCCTCAGAAATGAGGGCATTAAAGTTGGTCGTGTGAGCACCAACACATCTCAACACCTCAAGCCGAGTGGAGAACTCGGCTACTTTTGCGATCTCGTGAGCACCCGCAACTTCCTTACGATGAGCATCGTCGAAGGGAAGCTGGCGAACTTCGGTCATGGCCGCAGATGCATCATACCTAGCTCGGGACAAACGAAAATACTTCACCAACATATTGGCTTGGGTGACCAGTGATTTTAATTTGCCAAAGTAGTTGCCCTTTAAACACAAATACCGGTCTAACCGACGCTCCTGAACCTCAACCACATGCTCGGCACGTCGAACGTAATCACGAAAAGACGCCGCCTGAGTTTTCAACTTTGCCTTAAGTCGTGCACACCGATCATGCAATCTGTCATTTTTGCCCATAAGGTCGATATAACGCCAATCGGCACGTACTTCACTAGCCACACCAGATGAGGGCCCGTCCCGGGCAGCACCAGTAGGTCCTTGCCTTGGACTAACAAGGCCCGGAGAACCAACCTGGTGTGACGTAATGGCATGTGCCTATATTAAAAAAAAAAAAAAAAAAGAGAAGAGAAGGCTTGAATATTCGTCAAACAAGAAAGAAAAGAAATCGGAATAAAGAATACTTTTATATAAGCGGCAAATAAATACAGGCTACTCAATCTAAGTCAATCAGATAATCCCTCGACAGAAGTCGAGGTCTCTAAAGTATCAGCAAAATGAATGTCTCGTAGCGAGACTATTTGCGTCCCCAAACGACCCTTCACGGTAGCATCCAAGCGATTCAAGGCAGTTGTGGTCTCAGTTACCCCAGCCATAGCATCGACCATACGCTCTGATCGGGCAACACCACGCCTACCTTTCGCATGCTTGTACACCTCTAATGCACGACCTCGGGCCCAGTACGCTTTGACAAAAGATAGCAGCAAGTCGGCATCCTCATAAACTGCCCCCAACACCAAGTTCAAGCTCGTTACCCGGCCTCGGGCTTCATCCCGAGAGCGCCGAAGAGCACCGAGAAGCTCTTTGGCCTTTCTCTTGTTTGCAGTATAGTGGACGGTCTTCTTGCTGAACTTCTCACCCAACTTGTGCAACTGAGTAGATAAATCAACGATATGGGCTTTTAACTCCGTAATCTCGCGACGAGCTGAGCTAAGTTCGGCAGTATGAAACGCATTAGGTTCCTCGGACATACCTAACCGATCACCTACACTAATACTTGGTCGTGACCAGACCACCATGGCTAGAGGGTTAGACGGTACCTGGCATGATTGTTTCGACCCTCAAATACATGAAGACTGCTAACAAGAAATAAGCAATAACCAAAAGCGACAAACAAAGCCAAATGACGACGAAACAAAGATATTCTAAACTTTCACAAAAGAGTTTCATGATTTATACAACAGCCCACAAGCCAGGCTCCAAAACAATACCTATATTAGCTAAAAATACATTCACAAAAAACGCCAGATCAAGGATCAACCTGAGGGGGAGGAGACCGAGGGATGGAAGGCCCTTGAGGAGTCACCGCTAGAGGAGTTGACGAGCCTGACCCAGTATGCGGTCGGGGTACAGAAGAAGACGAGGGCCACGGCATGTGAGGCATCTCCTCATCCTGGATATTAGCCCAATCCTTGGGCAAGGGAGGCGCAAACCGACTTGCTGGATACGCAAATCTAGCCCAGGCCGGATGAGAGAGAGGGACTCTAGCCATATTCAAAGCCCGAACATGATAGTTATAGGCATAGAAGTTGACGATCTGGGTGAACTGGTCCCGATCCTCTGCTCGACCGGTCTCCAACGAGGCTACCCGGTCCTCCAACACCTTCTTTTCAGCCTCCACCCTTGCCTTATCGTCGGCCACAACCCCCTTCTCGGCGACCACATCCTTATTCTCCTTGCGCAGTCGCACATTCTCCTGAGCCAGCTTAGCATTATCCTCAGCCAGACAAGTGTTCTTATCAACCTCGATACCATGCTGTTCCTCCATAAGCTTGTGCTCGGCCACTAGCTGCTCCTTCTCGGCTTCCAAGGTCGTGAACCGATTTCTCAGCTCAGAGGTGGCGAGGCATATCGGCATACATACCAAGTAAGATACCAACAAAGCAAGTCAGACGTACACCTTAATGATGAGACAAAAACTTACACGGAGGGCATCGACATGGGCCTGCTCGATGGTAGCCACAGCAGGCTGCGCAGCGATATCCAACATATTTTGGTAGGCAAGAGGCATAAGGGCTGTGCACCCCATCTTCATTGCTCGGGATCTCCCCAACAGATCGTCGTTGCATCTATCAATGTAACGGGTCATTGCTTCCAGGTCCACCTCTACCTTTTCGGCACTTCCTTCGCCCCCCTTGTCTTTAGGAACCTCCACCTCTTTGCCGGCACCCCCCTCATCTTCATCGGCAGCATGCACCTCAAAGTTCACCCCACCAGTCTCAGGGATCTTATCCTCCACCACCTTCTCCACCTCTTCCGGTGGCGAGACATGAGGAATAATCATGATATCTTCTTCCATGTCCACGGCCATGTTCACATAGTCGAACAAATCACTGAACGACCCCTGAAACAAAACAACGCCCATAGACCGGGCTAGGGAGAACGTAGCCAACAGAGACGTCAAAGACTGAAACATAAGTAACAAATAAAGAAGGGAAAATGAAATTACAGCCAACATAAACAATTATACTTACCAGGTCTGCAGCTGCCTTGTCCCCGGTGGGGATTGGCACGATTGAACTCTCCTTTGGGGGGGATAACCCTCCCCCCCCCCAAGCTCCCCTCGGATGGGGGTGCCCTTTCCAAGGGGGGGAAGAAGGATATTGAGGAAGCCGGCGTCACCTCCAAGTCCATGCCCTCCTCGGTCACCCCATCACTTCTTGACGACTCGGTGACTCTTGCCTTCTTAGCAGACGCCTCCCGAGGCTCAGCTGACCGTCGCTGAGCAGACTTCTTGCTCAGCGATAAGACATGAGGCTTAACAATAGACAGGAAATCGGCCTCAGTTTCTTTGGGGATAACAGGCGCGTTGGCACACCTATTTCCCGGCTCAGCGACATATCCAAGTAACTTGGGAGCAGCCCAGCTCTCGGCCAGCTTCATGGGACCAGGCCCCCACCACTTCCAGAGAGCTAGAAGAGCTTCAAGGTTGGGAGCACCGAGGATAGGCATCTCGGGAGCAGCCTCAACGGGAGCAGGAATGTGGCGACCAGCAGGACACCAGTTCCCCGACACGATCACCAAACCAAGGTTGTGCTCCTTCTTCGTGTCGGGCAAATCAATCACCAGACGGGTAAATGAACGCACAGACTTTAAGTATGAGCTCCGCAACTCAAAATTGAACCCATAGATGCCGAGCACATCCTTTAGTTCCACTGGCACGTTTGCCAACTCCGACAGCTTCTTTATACCGTTGAGTATACGATACGTATTCAGCCCGAGTTGGCAAGGAGCAATTTGGAAGGCCTCAAAGAAGGAAACCATCCATGCAGACATCGGGAGCTTCAAACCACCGGTCAACAGGGACGATGACCGAAGGGCCACCTCATTTGCGGCCACATGCCCGTGAGCCTCCTCCAAGGTCCTCGGCGGACGGACATGCACGTCGGCAGGTATTCCTGCCCGTTTCTTAAAATCTACTTCATTAAAAACTCCAAGTTGGGCCAGGCATTGGGAGAGATGATCCTGAAAGACTAACAAATACAACCCATTAATACAACACCTACAGCGAGACATACCACAAGTAAAAACAACCACACCAGCTATTCCACAGCATCTCCAATCTCCCATCAACAGACTAAACACAAAATCCTAAAAACAGAAAATCCTAATTCCATATTGATCACCCACCAACCCCACAAATACTACAAGCATACTAACATACGCCTAAACACAAATCCCAACAAAATAAAATTCCAACACAGTACAGAAAAACACACCGACAACAGATCTATGTACACCCATCTAAGGATAATGAACAAATCAATAGAAGACATGCTACTAAAGACCAACAAACTAAGCAAAACACACTGAACAAACAAGCACAGAAGCATATAAAGGATTCTAGTGATCATGGCTACACTTACAGTCATTATAGCAGGGAGAGTACAACCTTGGTGATACCTTTTCTCTTCGAAGACGATAGCAAAAGATATTTTTTAGAGAGAAGGACAAACCCTAGAAAGAGAAACGGTGGAAAAATTATGGGAAGAAGGTAAGATCAAAAAGAATTACTTGGGAAAGATAGAGGAGTGGAGCCGTAATAAAGGGAATAAAATATTAACTGTCCTTTCGTGTGACAGAGGTTTCCTTCTTTCTAGCCACAAGAAAGTCAAAACGCCCACAGATATTTTAAAATTTAACGCTCCAGATCTTGCCACGTCACAAGCTACGCCCACTACCCCAGGCAGTTCACATCATTGAACCTATATAAACGGCTCGTGGGCCCCACCACGTAAAGCTTCCAGAATACGCTACCAATATAAGTACAAGCAATGAGGCACAATAATTCCTCGACGCCACACAATATCTATTACCACAGGAACACCGAACAAGCTCAACGAAGACCGTTCCTAGCTCGACGGCGCTTCGGCCTCCAAGTCTAGCAACGCTCTCCGGGGGGATAACCAAGGATAAGAACATAGTCAAAAGAGATGAAAAATGCAAAGGAAGCAAATAAAAAATATTTTTATTCATCCACAAGGGGGAAAACAACCAGTTACAACGGAGATTAAAACTTTGACCGTGAAGGTAACAACATATCCTTATTTTTGAACCCTAGAACTACCCCCTTCCTCGGCGTCCCTCTTTGCCAAGAGCTCTTGGAGATGATCCCTCTCCTTGATCAAGTGAGAAATGCCCATCTCAGCCTGTTGCAAAGCGTACGACTGAGACTTACATTTTTTCTCGGCTTCAAAACGAGCGGTACCCTCCTCGTCCCAGTATTTTTTAAACCTCTTGACTTCGGTTTGAGCACACTTAAAATCGGCTTTCAGCCATGATATCTCAATTTCTTTTAACTGAAGTGGAGTCAAGACCTCGTCCCCAAAACCGGGGGGACGGGGTAGCAAAAAAGTAGGCTCCTCTTCGAAAAGGGCTTTCTTTTTTGCAGCAGATCTAGTGATGGGAGCCATCTCAGATGTTATAAGAAACTAAAATTATAAAACAGGAGAAAGAATGCAAGAGTTAGTAATGAAATGCAAACAATAGGGAGCATTTATAAGGAATCGAATGGCATGAAATACGAAAAGGCACAAGGAATGATGAGTTACAACAGTTCAAAATATTAAAAGAGGCATGAGTTACAAGGTGTTATAAAGTCCAGCATATAAAAAGGCGCGAAATACGAAAAGGTGTAACTGTTCAAGGGAAGAAGAGAAATAAAATACAAATTACAAAATGGGATATACATCAGAAAACAAGCCCAATTAAATTAAGGATCAATGGGCGGGAAAACCGAACTGCCGGACCGAGAAAGGGCTACCCGAGCAGAGCAATTTAACCGAGCTTGGTATGAGTCGTTCATAACGACCAAGCACTCATTCTCCCTGGTGAGATAGGCATTCTCACCAATAAGGGCAGTAACTTGTTCATTAAGCCGAGCATTCTTGACCGTCATGCTAGCTAGGCCTTGAGGAGAGTTGTCAAACTCATCCTGGGCGTGGTCCCAAATCTCCTCGGCCTCATACCAGGAGTTGGCCAAATGATTTCTACGCACCAACAAGCGATCAAGCTGACAACTCAAGGCCGAAATCTCGATCCATTTAACGGTCTCCTCGGGGTGCAAATTGAACAAACTCACAGCCAAGGCACCATACTCCTTCTCAAGCCTAGCCATTCGATAACGGACCCGTGATACCTCAGCATCCAAGTCTTTCATCTGGGCATGATATCTCACCACGGGCTCAGACATTTTTGAAAATTATTATAATACAGAAGGAGATGAGAGATGAGGGAGAAGCAAACAAAAGTTTATGAAAAAGGATAATATCCTAAAGAAAGGTTGAGTATTTATAGAGCAAAGATGATATGTTCTGACATGCTTGGGAACATGCATCTTTGACTAACCTGCCATGACTCATATTTCACGTGGGTACGGTACAACACAATACAAGAAGAAAAGACAAGTACTTGATGATTCTGACAAGGGCAGAAACCGGCAAACCACAAAAGCAACATAACAAGAACAACAGAAGATGCAAATATATATTTCATTAATGGGATTACATAGATAATTCATTACATCAGAGGACAACCCCAAAAGAAAATCTATTACATCGGTGTTCATTACATCAGAGGACAACCCCAAAAGAAAATCTATTACATCGGTGTTCATTACATCAGAGGACAATGTCCAAAGAAGATCGACTATATCAACGAGCTGAGCGAACAAGAGACGCGAAGGAAAAAAGCATAAAAAAAAAAAAAAAAGAGGAACATAAAGAAGAAAAGAGAAATACGAAGAAAAGAAACATAAGACAGAAGAAAAAGAAAAAGAAGAAAGCCCACAAAAGTGTGGGGGAAGAAAATATCAAACAAAGTAAGAAAACGAAGAAGAGAAAAGGTGCAAGAAAACGAAGAAGAAAAACTAAGAGTGCTCAAATAGAGAGAACACAAAAGAGAGAAAAAGGAAAAAAAATGTGAGAGAAGAAAGTATAAAACAGAAAAAGAGGAAAAGAAGAAGAGTGCAAGAGAACAAAAAGAAAAGAAATTATTGGGAGGAAGATGGTCGATATTGATGAGGGGGCCCCGCTGGACTTGCAGCATCTTGGAGCGAAGGATTCCTTCTTAGAACTGTGTTCTCATCAAGCAAGGATTGATTGGCACGCCTGCAGTAATCCATCTCGGCCTTCAACCAAGTCAACTCTCTCACCATGTCCTTATGGAGGCCACGCATTGTCTCTAACTCCACCTCGGCATCTCTCAAAAACTTCAAGGCATTGCCATAAGATGCTTTGAAAGCTTCCACTTGCAAAGTCAAGGAAGGATTAGAAAAGGGGGAAGCCATCATAATATATAGAATAAGAATATATGTAGAAAGAAACTGGTATGAAAAGGTTATGAAAAAATACAAGCTTCGAAGAGGTATTTATAGATAAATTAACAAAGGTGTAAGGTGAAGAATCGCAACCGTTAGCCAGAAAAGGTTTGAAGAAGCGTGTGCATTAAAAGAGGCGCGACTGTTCAAAAACAACTCTTGGATTTGTGCCATTAGTTTATTAGGTATGGGAAAAAGAGATGCACACGTGTCCTTAAGGGGAAGCGCAACGATCTCAAGGGACATTGAATATATTCTTTGCACTGGGCTCGAGAAAACCCAGTGGATAAGGTCAAACATAAGACTCGATAAAACCTATTAATGAAGCCACACGCGCGCGCAGTAAAGATAAGGTGCATTGGGAAAATAAATCAGATAAGAGCAAGAAAAAGAAGAATTTTCATTGATTAATTGAAACTTCATTACAAGATGATAGTCAACAAAAGGAAAAAACAAAAAAAGAAAGGAAAAGAGAATTATTTTGCAGAAGGGCCTGCTTCATCATCCGGCCTCTTTTTAGACCGAGCGTACACATCCTTGAGGGCCAATTTATAAGCCCACTTGGACGCAATATGTCTGTCCCTAGAAGCCTCAAGCTCTTTGATCCGAGCACGTGCCCAAATATTGTCGATCAAAGACCTCTGGTATTCACTCTCCAAAGCGTCCAATTGCTCGTCCAATTCGACAGCACGACGAGCTTCCATGGTCAAAGAGGCAACCCTCCTTTCAAGAATACGAGCTTTCCTCACCTCCTCCTCTAGATGAGCAACGTACTTAGGAAGGTTGTCACCACTAGTTTCACAAGGTAAATCCATTTGTTCGTTAATAAAGAATGAATTGTACAAAAAAAACAGGTACAGCCCCATTTTATAGGAAGAATGAGGGGTAGATCAAATGTCATCTTGAAGAAAGACTAACACTCTTGGACTTCCCAAAGACATTTATGGCTAATTAACAATAGTTCAAGTCCAACTACAGTCATCCAATGAAGTATTAAGAAGATAAACAAACCAGAACGAAAATAAGGAAATATTTTATTAATTCCAGTGATTCGATTACAACTTGGGGATGATACCCAATACAAAAGAAATTACAAAATCTAATTATTTCGAGGAAGAGTTTGCTTCAACATCATCTGACCCCGGTTTGGACCGATCATACAGCTCCTTGAAGGCAAGATTATAGGCTATTTTTGCTGCCCTTTGCTTACCTAGAGCGGCTTCGAGCCTCTTTATCCGTTCAGAGGCCCAATCCAGATCGGCCATCGTCGAATGATGAGCCGCATCCATATCAGATAACTTTTTGGTCGCAACAGCCAGCTTCCTCTTCACGACACGAGCTTTCTGGACTTCATTCTCCAAATATGCGAGATAATCTGAAGAGTTATCTCATGTGGAACCCTAGGGAGAAGTCATGGCGTCACAGTAAAAGTACTAATAAATTGGATGATTGAGGATGAGGCACTTCCTTTTATAATAGATGAATATTGGGAAAGTCAGAGGTTTTCCTCGAATAAAGATATCAAGATAGGACTTCTTAAATGACCTCAAATGAGCCCCAGGGAACTGTCATAAATCTGTTGCGTTTCTCGATGAAGCATTGGGAACAGCAAGACCGAAGTAACATCCTCGACATACCGATCATGACTCCCTCGGCGTGGGGACCACACCGAGGAAGTCATGGAGCACTTGATAGAACATAAAAATTGGACCCGAATATATCTATTCGTGTATGAATCGACCCACCCATTATTGGAAGGTATCCAATGCTAAAACCCAAAAAATTATGGCCCAAGAGAGCTTTCCTAAACAGGCCATTATCTAGAAAGATCCAGCCCAGTAATAAATGTCCACAATGGAAAAGCCCATGAGGTGGCGCCTAAGATGGTGACATTTGTCAAACATCCTATGAGGCATAATTGCCTATAAATAGCCAAGTACCCCCCTTTAAAGGAGGGACCGAAAAATTAGATCAAAAAATATAGAGAGAATGAGAGAAAATAGAAAAACTCGCCAAAGCTTACCACACTATAAAGCATACCGAGCAAGATAAAGAACCGAGTAACGAAGAGAAGGAGAAAGACCAAAATTTAGATTTAATTACTAATCCGAGCACAAGTGCAATAGGAAATTGTAAACCGAGCAATTATAATTGATGAGCAATAATAAAGATCCAAGAATTGTTCAATAATTATCGTATTTTACTTATTATATTATCGTTGAAAAGCATATCGCACCCCTCAAAGATGATGCTTTATCAGTTACCATAGTCGTGCTCCTTTTGAAACTTGTTTGCTTTGCCATAATATTTTACTACCGAGATGGAGAAAAGGGATCAATGTTCAGGTGAAGATTATGTTTAATAATCAAAATTGGAAGAGTTACCATAACTATAGAAGAAATTGTTATATAGTATCATTATTTTCTGAAATTGGGTGTTACTTTTTAAGTTGAGATTATTTGGGCTCCAAGTGTGATAGTATTCCGATGGATCAACAGAAATCAAGAACTTTAAACTGCCACATACCTAATACTTATCCATCAAAATTCTCATATCTGGGCTTCGCCGCAAGTGAGTTCGAAGTCTGATATCGTTTTGCTGTGTGGAAGCTAAAAATAAAAATGATCATAAAAGAAGAAGAAGAAAGAAGAATTTTTGGATGCATTCTCTCTTGACCACAGAGTAGGAATGACATGATAGACTATTTCCTAATGCAATAGTTATTCACGAATATGCTATGGGGTCTGATCATTGTCCCATTCTCATCAACTTTGATTATAAAATAAAGAAACGACCATTTATTTTTCGTTTCGAAGCTATGTGGGCGGCAGTGGACGAGTGTCGAGTAATAGTTCAAAACCACTGGGTTAATAAAAAGCAAGGCTCCCCTCAGTTTTACTAAAATGAAAAACTTAGAACTTGTCGTAGAGGTTTGTGTGAGTGGAGCAAGAACTATTTTCGCAAGCACCGAGAACAAATTGAAATGCTCAAGGACAGACTTAGACAAGTTCAAATGGCTAAACATGTAGACGGAGATACGGAGCGTCGTGTAAAATCAGAACTTGATGATAAATTAGAGCTAGAGGAAATATTTTGGCACCACAAGGTTAAACTATATTAAATTTGGCGATCGTAACACCAAATTTTTCCATCAAACGGCATCACAAAGGAAAAAGAATAATCTGATTTTTAAGCTCAAGAACATCGACGGGGAATGGACTGAAGATGAAAGAGAAATCAATTCAATTATTGTCAACGACTTCAAGGGCATGTTTGCAACTGAGGGTGCTATTATAGACTATTCTGATTTCCTACAAGATTGCAAACCCATTGTTACTACCACGATGAACCACACACTTTGTGGTCCTATTACAGACGAGGAGATAAAAAAAAGCAACATTTGACATGGGAGCTCTTAAAGCACCAGGTCCTGATGGATGTCAAGAGCTCTTTTATCAAAAATATTGGGATATCGTGGGACAAGAACTGTGTACAGCTGTCCAAAGTTTTTTTCAAAGTGGTTTTGTACGACGGGAATGGAATAAGACAACAATTGTCCTCGTTCCAAAGAAGCATCACCCGGAATTCGTTACGGATTTCAGGCCTATTAGCCTATGCAACTATATCTATAAAATCATATCCAAAATCTTGGCGAACCGTCTGAAGCCGCTTATGGATGAACTTATTACCCCTCAACAATCGGCATTTGTTACAAGGAGACAAATTCAGGACAACATCATTTTGGCCCATGAATGTTTCCACGCCATGAGAAGAATGAAAAGAGGGAAAAACAATAATATGGCAATTAAGATTGATTTCAATAAAGCTTACGATAAAGTAGATTGGAACTTCTTAGAAGCAACTATGGTTCGAATGGGCTTTGAGAATAAATGGGTTCATTGGGTGATGGACTGTGTTCGATCAGTACACTTCTTGATTCGTGTGAATGGTAATGACATTGGGGAATTTCAGCCAAGCAAGGGGCTCCGTCAAGGGGATCCTTTATCGCCTTATCTCTTTTTTATCGTAACCGATACTCTTTCTAAAAAATTTAATGCAGCAGTTTGTAATGGTCGCCTAAAGAGCTTTGCTTTGTGTCGAGGTTGCCCTATCGTCTCCCACTTGTTCTTCACGGACGACTCTCTGGTATTTCTTCGAGCAAATGAAAAAGAAATGGGCAATTTCAAAGAAATACTGCATGATTTCTGTAGAGCCTCGGGTCAATCCGTGAACTACTCAAAGTCGGAAATTTTATACTCTCCAAATTGTAATCCTCACAAACAGCAACACATGTTGCAAGTGCTTGGTATGACCAGTTTTAAACAAAATTCAAAATATCTTGGACTCCCTACCTCATGGGGAGGACCCAAATCAAGTGTGTTTGCGTGCCTTCGGGAACGCGTCCTAAGTAAAATCCAAGGATGGAAAACAAAACTAATGTCTTCGGCGGCTAGAGAAGTTCTCATAAAGTCAATAGCCCAAGCAATTCCCGCTTTTTCAATGACTTGCTTTTTATTCCCGAAAGGCTTCTGTAATAAACTTGACAGCCTAGTTGCAAAATTTTGGTGGGGAGAGAACGAAATGGACAAGAAAATTCATTGGAAAATTGGAAATTTATGAATCGGTCTAAAAAAGAAGGGGGTATGGGCTTCCGAAACCTGTTCAATTTTAATTGCGCGCTTCTTGCAAAGCAATACTGGCGACTCATGCACAACCACGACCAGCTTTGGGCTAAGGTTCTGAAAGCATTGTACTTTCTTAGAAGTAATTGCTTAGATGCGAAAAAAGTATACAATGACTCGTAGATATGGTCTAGTCTCCTTAAAGGAAAAGAACTGCTCGAGGAAGGCCTGAGATGGAATATAAAAAACGGTGAATCTGTCAACTTTTGGAAGGATAGATGGCTTCCATGGGGGGAAAAATTTGTAATCGAAGAACAAAAACTTTTTGGCAGTAATATGGAAAAAATCAGCGACTTTCTACATGATCATCATCAATCCTGGAATATGGAACATTTGCTATCAGTCTTTCCGAGAAGTCTTGCATTTCGCACTGGCGCTATTCCTATTACTCAATCACTGCCTCATGATAAAATGGTGTGGCACTATACAAGGGACGGAGTATACACTGTCAAGTCCGGTTATTGGCTAAAAAACTCAAAAGAGAGAACTACCTTAGACCCGAGTACATCGTTCGTTCCTGGAGCAGGGTATCATGACAAAATTTGGCATGCTAAAACAGCACCCCGAGTGCGTCACTTCTTTTGGAAGGTTGTCACCAACTGCCTGGCTACGAAGGAGAACTTAACGAAAAGAAAATATGGCAAATCTTCGACATGTCCAATTTGCGGCTCATATAATGAAACCACATAACATATTTTGCTACTTTGTGAGTGGACGAGGAAGGTCTGGTTTGGGATCTCCTTGGGCATTCGGATCGAGTCTAGAACTGTATCTTCTTTAGGCCAATGGTTCTATCAAATAACACAAGCGAACCCATCACCACATTGTGTTGAGATTATTATGAATACAAGCTGGGAAATTTGGAAAGCGAGGAACAATGCCGTTTTTGATGGTGTACAACCAGATCCCTTGAGAGTTGTTCGACGTTCGCATCGGTTATATTCTGACTTTATAGAAGTATGTCATAGCAACACGAGTGGCAAGACGGGCTGCTGCAAAAACGAGTGTTCCGTGGTATAAAGAAAACCTTCTACATGTTTTTATAAGATCAACGTTGATGCTTCTTTTAAGCCGTCAAGTAAGTGGGCAGAGGTGGGAATTCTAGCCTGGAATGAAGCAGGAGACTCAGTTGATGTGTGGCCTGGGATTTCTCGAGCAACGTCTCCTTTAATGGCCGAGGCATGGGCTATGAGAGCAGCTGTATTGTGGGCCAAAAATAACAAATGGAATAGAATAATTTTCGAGTCTGACAACTTGAGTTTAATTACGTTATGCTCAAACAATGATACTGCGACTCCATGAGAGATTGAGTGTCTTATCGAGGACATCCACTTTGTAAATGATAGCACGGACTGGAGATTTACATGGAGTCCAAGAACCGCAAACCGGCCGGCAAATTACTTAGCAGTTCATGCTAGAAATATGGTTGAGAAAAACATTTATCTTTTAAATTTGCCAGACCAAATGTGGGCAATGCTTGTTTCTGATTTGAATAAATAAAAGACAGCTTTGAATTAAAAAAAAAAAAAACTCCCCAAACAAAGTAGGCACTTCTTTTTGGGAGGTATAAATTGGTCCTGTCTGGACTCTATGTCTAGCTAGGTCCGTTAACAATATGTTTGGTGAGGGTGGAATATGCAGTGACAACATGAGTATTTTTTTTTTCTAATATAGCCTATGTGGTACTTTCTATTCCCAATTTGACATATATCTCATAGAAATTTTGTCATTTTGGCCTACATAAAAGAGCATTTTGAAAAGAAAATGCGCTCTTTGACACAAAATCAACTATGGCAACTTAAAGAGAGAACTTTTAAATACGCCACACAAACAGCTACTATATGTTTTTTCGAACCATATCACACGCAAAAAAGCAAAAACAACTCACTGAACCTACATTTCGAAACCAGTAAGTTCTAAACATTGTATTATTTTATTAATTGTGTTGTCTAGTGATGAATATCAGTATTACCATTTTTTATTATTGGAATGGCGAAATTGTTGAGGATGCGGAGTAAGGCTTATTGTAAAATATATCTCAACAAAAAGCGTTTAAGATGAAGATAAATGCTAAATCTGGGTTTCAAAAGACGTTAGGCGAAGATGAGGCGGAGAGGTGTCGGCTAGCGGCCTGATCGCCTAGGCGGTAAAACGACTTTTGAACATTTTTACAACATGTTTTCTTGGATTCTCATGCAATACATGTTGTAAACAGTATTCTCATGTGTTAACTATATATCATAACAAAGCAATAACTATTATGATAATAATGTTCAAGCAGTTTAAGATGAGCAAAACATGTTATGAAAATGTCTCAAACACCAACCGTAAAAGCAAATATAATCTAAAATCAATAAGATTAAAAGAATATATCGGTGTTAGTTTTGACAGAGGCGAGAGAAGAGAGATACCCAACAGAGGTCGTCAATCAAAGAGAAAATATGTTTAAGATATGTTTTCCTTTTTTTAATTGCTCTATATATATTTATTCTAACCTATTTTAACCTTTTGATCCATTAGAATTTAGGTTGCGTCAATTTAAAAACTGTTTTAAAATGCCTAGTAAAAGTCGGGGCGGACAGGCACCGCCTAGCGCCTAGGCGGCCACTTCAGCCGCCTTTTAAAACACTATGCTAAATACGAACAATTATATGAAAAATTGTTAGAAAAAATTAGGATTTCTCCTAAATTCAATGGATTGAACCTAACTTGTCGTTATCTCAATCCAACAACGAATACAATTTTTAAATATATGTCATTGTGTATTGAACACAATGATAGTGCAATAACATTGTTCGAATTAACAAATTAAAACAGAAGAGCATTTGTAGAGTTATATATTGAAATTGAACAACTACCTAATCAAAATCACGAAACATTTATAGAAATGTTGTCGAGTAATCTTGTAATAATCCCGACGTAAACAGGACTATTGGTGAAATAGGTAGCTCGAGTAGATCCATGCGCGTTATATTTTTAAGAAATGTATAATTGACCCCGCCGACACTTTTTAATTCTGTTTGTAGATTGGCGAAAAAATATAATATAAGAGAAATGAAAAACCACACATATAGTTATATTTGGTAGGGGTGGAGGATGGGAATGACGAATAATATTGTGATTTTGAAATCGAAGAGGAAAAATCTAATGATGATGACACTAGTAAATGTGAGTCGTAATGAAAATGAAATAGGGGGTTTGACTGGCCTTATGGGCACGTCTCATAAGGAATTCTTTTACATCAGCCAAGTCAAGCTATATGACTAAAAGTGACAGTTTTAAGGTGAATAGCCAATGGTATAGTGAACAAATTGTGATGTATCCAAGAGTTTAGGATCTCGAGTGTGATGAATCATTTGTTGGTGTGGAGTTTAGGGTTGGGTATATGAGTTGAACAATGTGTGAAGCTTAGAGTTTGGTATATGAGTAAATGGAAGAGATGGGTAGTTGACAGGAAAATATTAGAAACAAGAAAAATGCACTTCAAAAGTGCTTTCTCTTTAAGTTGTCACGTATGCTATATAGTTGAAGAGTGCAGTTTGAAAATGCTTTTTTTGGTATCAAATAGAGCATTTTCAAAGTGTTATTTTATGTATGTCAAAATGGTAAATAGGCCAAATTGGGAATAGAAACTGCCACATAGGCTATTTTTAAAAAAAAAACTCTAGTTACATGGTATCAGAAAAGATGAGAAAACTGTGTATTAAAATTCGGATGAAAAATACCAAACTGAATAGAGTGTGAGAATTTTTGTAGTATCAATAAACTAAAAAATTCTGATCTTATTGTTATAACAACATAGGAAAGTAATTTATTGGTATGAATAGAGCAAAAAGATAAATAAAAAGTTAGGGGTGTTGTAATACACTATTAGCTACGTATATAGAGAGACAGAAGTAGAGAGAGGTGAGAACAGTATGATCTTTATTTATGAAGGAATATGAATGTGTGATCAAATACAAGACCCCTAACCCTCTTTATATAGATAGAGGGGTAGGGTTACAAGACCTACATGGGCCAATAAAGTATAAGCCCAATAGTCCAATTATCTTACAACACTCCCCCTTTGGACGTCTTGAATTTTTCGTCTTCATGCAGTCGGTCTGAGTCGAGTTCATTCGCAGTGCTAAACACATAAAGACCTTAGGGCCGGAAAACCCGGTGTGGGACAAAACCGGTACCTAAGAGAAACTGTGTAGCCGAATGATATAGGCCGAAATATCATGTAAGTAACTAACCACAAAACAGTGTGCCTCATCAAAACCTTTCCAAAGCAAACCCAATGGGAAAATCTCTGATCGAAGGAAAAAGAGTGCAACAGTGGTAGTAGTAGGGGATCAACCACAAAACAGGTGCCTCATCAAAACCTTGCCAGAGTAAACCCAGTGGGAAAAAACTCTGGTCGAAGGACAAAAGAGTACACAGTGGTAAGAAGTATACGACAGGATACTCCCCCTGATTTCGGCAATTCTTAGTGATATAACAGGGAACGTGTCTCGCTAAAAACCTTGTCAAGGAAAACCCAGTGGGAAAAACCTTGTACTAAGGACAAAAAGAGTACACATGCATACAACAGGATGCTCCCCCTCACTTGCACACGACAGGGTGCGAGGATTTCGACTCCGACATAAAATGTCGCTCTAAGGTAGCTCAGATAGCCTACGTAGGCCAATCGCCCGTACGTGCTTCTGAAAAGAATGCTTTGGCAGTAACTTGGTGAACAAGTCAGCGTGGTTATTCTCTGAACCAATATGCTTCACTTCAATCTTTTGAAGCGTTTGTTGTTCATGTGTGAAGAACAATTTTGGCGCGATATGCTTAGTGGCATCACCTTTGATGTAACCATGTTTCGCTTGATCAATCACAGCGGTGTTGTCCTCATAAATAACAACTGGTTCATCATGATCGTAAGCTAGATCACAGGTGCTTCGAATATGGCCAATAACTGCTCGAAGCCAGACACACTCCCTAGTCGCCTCATAGAGCGTGAGTAGCTCAGAGTGGTTAGTCGAAGTGGCCACTAGAGTCAGTTTACGAGACCTCCAGGATATCGCCGTGTTCCCAATGGTAAAGACATAACCAGATTGGGAACGTCCCTTGTGCGGGTCTGATAAGAAACCAGCATCGGCATAGCCGACAAGGGTTGCGTTGTTTATAGATCCACTCGACGCAAAGGGATAGAATAAGCCCATGTCCGTAGTACCTCTAAGGTAACGGAAAATGTCTTTTATGCCAGTCCAGTGGCGGCGTGTTGGCGCAGTGCTGTGTCGAGCTAGACAATTCACAGCAAACGAGATGTCCGGTCTAGTACATTGGGCCATGTACAATAGTGCGCCTATTGCACCCAGATATGAACACTCAGGGCTCAATATCTCTTCATCGTCCTCCTTTGGACGGAAGGGGTCCTTATTAATGTCTAGAGAGCGGACGACCATGGGAGTAGAGGACGGCTTAGCATCACTATGACTAAAGCGCCTCAACACCTTTTGGGTGTAACTTTCTTGATGGACTAAAATTCCATCTGTACGGTGCTCGATCTGCAGGCCGAGGCAATACTGTGTCTTCTCAAGATCTTTCATCTCGAATTCCTTCTTCAGGATTTCAGCAGTTTCGAACAACTCTTTCGAGGTTCCTATGAGATTCATATCATCTACATAGACTGCGATAATCGCATATCCTGAAGTGGATTTCTTTATGAACACGCATGGGCATAGTTCATTATTAACATATCCCACGCCGATCAAGTATTCACTTAGACGGTTATACCACATCCGTCCGGATTGTTTCAATCCATATAGTGATCGTCTCAGTCTAATCGAGAACGTGTTCCGTGGCCGGGAACTACTTGATTCAGGCAACTTTAGTCCATCAGGGACTCTCATGTAAATCTCTGTGTCCAGATCCCCGTAGAGATACGCTGTGACCACATCCATGAGCTGCATATTCAGTTTTTCGGAAACTACTAAACTGATTAAGTAGCGGAACGTTATAACGTCCATTAAGGAAGAATACGTCTCATCGTAATCAATTCCAGGGCGTTGAGAGAAACCTTGCGCCACAAGGCGAGCTTTGTATCTAACAATCTCATTATTCTCATCACGCTTCCTTACGAAAACCCATTTATGACCAACTGGTCTAACATTGGGCGGTGTTGGAGCGACAGGTCCAAACACCCTTCGTTTCGTTAAGAAATCCAATTCAGCCTGGATTGCTTGTTTCCATTGAGGCCAGTCCGTTCTTCGCTGACACTCAGCAACGGTACGAGGTTCCATATCATCATTGTTCATAATGTCAGTGGCCACTGCGTATATGAACACATCATCGATGACAGTCTTGTTTCGCTTCAAAATATCGTCTAAACTAGTATAATCGACAGATATTTCGAGGTTATCGTGATGATTAGGAAATGGTGTTTCATCTGGAACACACTCCTCTAATACATCACCGTGATCCTTAATGATCTCGTGTGGTAAAACAGATGCGACAGGATTTCTCCTCTTTCGAGGCAGAACATCCTTGGAACCGGACGGCCTTCCTCTTTTTTTCGGAAGGGTGGCGGACTGAACGGCCGACGGCAGCGTCCTTTGCTCGGTGGGTACAACCGGAGCAATGTGTTCAAACGGAACACGGCGTCTCACATGGACGTCTATCCTTGCAGGCACATTTGCAGCAGGTATATGTGATCTCGTGACATTCGCTAGGTCATTAAATGCGTCTGGCATTTGATTTGCAACATTTTTCAGACCTAGGATTCTCTGCACTTCCTTATCACTATGTGCAGTTGGGGGATCTAGATGAGACATAGTGGGTACATGCCACATTAATTCACGTCGTTCCTTATCAACGTTAACGTGCATTTCTCCCCCTAACGACGGGAAGAGTGTCTCATCAAAGTCACAATCCGCATGTCTAGCGGTAAAGAGATCGCCTGTCAAGGGCTCTAAATAGCGTATTATGGACGGGGATTCATAACCGACATATATGCCCCGTCGTTTCTGAGGTCCAAATTTGGAACGCTTAGGCGGCTCAATTGGAACATTGACTAAACACCCAAACACGCGTAAATGTGAGACATCGGGCTCATATCCAGTTACCAACTGGTACGCAGATAGTGGTTGGGTGGCCATGGGCCTCAGACGGACCAACGCAGCAGCATGCAAAATGGCATAGCCCCACGCAGAAATAGGAAGTTTGGTGCGCATAACCAAAGTCCTAGCAATCATTTGCAATCGCTTAATGAAAGCTTCTGCAAGGCCGTTTTGGATATGAACATACGCAACTGGGTGTTCAAGATTAATTCCCAAAGTCATGCAATAGTCATCGAAAGTTTTCGATGTAAACTCCACGGCATTATCAAGTCTAATAGACTTTATTGGATAATCCGGATGATGAGCCCTCAATTTAATGATCTGGGCTAGGAGTTTTGGAAACGCTGCGTTTCTTGTGGACAACAAAGCTACATGTGACCATCTTGTCGATGCATCAACCAAAACCATGAAATATTTAAATGGTCCGCAAGTTGGTTGGATAGGTCCACAAATATCTCCTTGAATTCTTTCAAGGAATTGGGAAACCAATTTCGTAGGTTTCACACGAATTGGTTTGAGATTAGTCTTTCCAATCGAGCATGCTTGGCATAGGCTTTTCGGATTAATCATGAAATTCTTTCCTCCAAGAGGATGCCCATGAGATGCGTTCATCGTTCGAAGCATCGTATTTTGACCCGGGTGTCCCAGCCGGTCATGCCATAGCATAAAAGTGCTCTCATCAATCGGCGCCCGCCGAATGATTAGATTGCTTTCAAAGTTTTGGATTGTAGTAACATACAAATCACTTGAAAGACATCTCAACTTCTCCAGAATACGCTTTTGGTCGTATTGAGTGGAGGTAATGTGAAGGTATTCAATACCATTTTCACGAGCAGTTTCAAGATGAAACTTATTTTCTCGGATATCCTTAAAGGTCAACAAGGTACGACTGGACCTCGGAGAATATAAGGCCTCAGATACTTCAACAGGAGTACCATTTGACAACGTGAATTTAGCTTTACCAAAGCCTTCAACAAGGGTCGACGGGCCCGAAATTGTTGTCACTGAGGTTACTTTAGGCGTAAAGTTGATAAAAAACGATTTATCTTTTAAGATAGTATGTGTAGTGCCACTATCAACCAGACAATCAACTGCCCCACAATACATGCCTAAAAGTAAAATAATTTAAAGTCGGTCACACGAATAAAAGGAATTTTCTCAATGAAATAACTTTAAATTATACGAGAAATGTTCAAAACATTATCCATAAAACAAACCATAATCCAAAAGAAATAAACAATATCCAAAGGAAAAAACATAATCCGAAATGGAATTGAAATAACATAATCCAGGAGCAAAACAGCTCAATTATTAAAAAGAAACGAAGAAAAAAAAACTTTATTCTTCCATGTGAGCCTCAAAGTCAGGGGTCTCAAGAGTTTCTTTTGCACTAGCTTCAATCATATTGGTTTCGACCCTTCTACCCTTGTGGTAGTTTTCGACTTCTTGGGGAGTTGCCCTACAAGTCCTTTGCATATGACCATTTCCACCACATTTATAGCACAGAGTTGGCGTATCGGCCGATTCTCTTGCTTTGGGACGACTAGCCCATTTGTTCCTTCCACCACGAGACTGCCTAGGAGGAGCCACATGTCCTCGGTTCGGACGATTGTCCAAACCTCGCTTGGCTGGACGAGCATTACGCTCACCCCTATTCCTTGGCTGACGGGACGACATGCCCTTTTCTCGTTTCCCATTTCGTGGACAAGGTCCACGAACAGCATTAGCATCAGGCATTGGAATTGCCTTTGAACCAGCAGGACGAGAATTACTGTTCATCATTAAAATGAGACTATTCTTCTCGTCCAATAACAACTGGGTGATGAGCTCGGGAAATTTGGTGAATTTAGACTGACGATATTGCTTTTGGAGCAAGATGTCAGAACTAGGAAATGTGGTGTACGTTTTTTCCAATAAGTCACTGTCGGTGAGTGTTTCACCACAATATTGGAGAGTAGCACGAATTCTGCATACTTCAGCGTTATATTTTTCAACGCTTTCAAAGTCCTGAAATCGCAAATTCAGCCAATCACGGCGGGCTTCAGGAAGCCAAATGGTCTTTTGGTGGTCGAAACGCTCTTTCAGAGAGTCCCACAATATCTTTGGTGAGGTGGTCGCTATGAACTCAGATTTCATGGCGATTGATAAGTGGCGGCGAAACAGAATCATCGCCCGAGCACTCATTTCACGCGTTACTTCCATTTCACGCTCCTCCTCATCATATATGACATCCAATAAGCCTTGGGCATCTAAATGGTTTTGGATATCCTGACTCCAATCCAAGTAGTTCTTGCCGGCAGCATCCAAAATTGGAAAGTCAAGCTTGATTGACATTTTTCTACAACAGGAGAAAAGAAAATAAAGACTGGATTAGTCATCATATAAAACAACTGGTTTATATGTTTATGGTTTGTATAAGCACAAACTTTATTTCGAAACGACAGGTTCGAAAAACAAGTTTTGCTTTTTAAGTGAAGAGGTTCTCTTTGATCGAACGACAGGTCGATCCTGAGACACCAATTCGGCGAATACATATCTATATAGACACATTCGGGGAAATTATTATTTACTCAACCCCTTTCGGTAGCTCTATTTGAACACGACCAGGAAAGACGGTGAGGGGGGTGGGCACGAATGCCTCTTAAAAACCGACCTCATTAGGATAACGACTTCCGCCTTTATCTTTCCTAGACATCGTATCCAAATAGGTGAGCCTATTTGGGGAAGATTCATAATTTTTTCAACTTAAATGTGAATATATACGATTTTCGCATTTTATATATGGCAATAATATTAAACATAGAGAATATCTATCTAGATTAATTACACATATATAAACATGCAGTAAATATATTTTAGAATCTATCTAATCATGCAGTAGATTTGGTGTTATAAACAAATCAATTTAAGATTATCAATCAATCTATAAAGATTCTAACATATCAAATCAAATCTATTTAAGATTATCAATCAATCCATGAAGATTCTAACATATCAAGTCAAATCAATTTAAGATTATCAATCAATCCATGAAGATTCTAACATATCAAATCAAATCAATTTAAGATTATCAATCAATCCATGAAGATTCTAACATATCAAATCAAATCTATTTAAGATTAATTCATGAAGATTCTAACATATCAAATCAATTTACATGCATTTTTTTTATACGTTTGCCTTTTAATAAAAAAAATTATATGCATGTGTGTGTATATTTACCAAATATTGTATCTTTATCAACCATATATACTGTTTTCGTATAATTATTATATTACAGGACCATGCGTGTAATTACAGCAAACTATATATCTATTTACAGCATTATTACATATACAGTCCAGAATTTCAGACAAGTTTCAGTTTAGTCCTTGAGTAATTTTACAGCTTTCAGAGAATTACAATTCAGTACATACGTTTCAGTTTGTTACAGATTTAATTCTACAGATTAATACATGTTTTCCGGGTATATGTGTGTTTTCTACACTACCAATTGACATATATGTTCACAGAAAAATAGCAAACATTGTTAATATACATGCAAACAGTTAATACACTGGAATTGTAATCATGCATAATCTTTCAATTGCAATTTCCAAAATTTGTAACATGGAGCATACAAACATGCTATAGTGACATACAAACATCCAGTAACAGTACAAACATGTAAATTCCAGAATCATGCAAACATGTAATCATGCATGTAATCATTCCACCAGAATCAATTTATTCAAATGGCATAGCATGTCATGCAATTCGTGCATCATACAAACATGCAGTAAAGTCATATAACATATAAACATGTTGACTTGTACAGTTCAAAAAAAAAAATTATATCCGGTTACCTTACGCACGGTATGTTGGTAAAGGTCGATATAGCAAAAATATTAAAAATCCGGATAAACTTCAAGGTTTATTGAACCCAGAATTCGTACTCCAATCTCCGAGAGCAGTGCTGATAACGTGTTGTAATACACTATTAGCTACGTATATAGAGAGACAGAAGTAGAGAGAGGGGAGAACAGTATGATCTTTATTTATGAAGGAATATGAATGTGTGATCAAATACAAGACCCCTAACTCTCTTTATATAGATAGAGGGGTAGGGTTACAAGACCTACATGGGCCAATAAATTATAAGCCCAATAATCCAATTATCTTACAACAAGGGGAATGATATGACTACTATATAGTTTAGAGAAATAATTAATACAAGGGTAATTTTATGTCCGGTTCAATTTTTGATCTTTTATTAAGTGTAGAATAAAAAAAATAACTTATTTAACTTTTAGTACAAAATATAAAAATTGATGAAAAGTTAAAATTTGTATTTGTACGAGTTAATAATCTATATTTTAGCCCAAAATATAAAAATTGATGTTACTTTTTCCTTATTTTTTCCCTCTTCAATATGCTAAAAAAACCGCAAGCATTTGGCAATTAAAAATACGGGGGTGCCCCTCTCACTGGAGGAACATTTTGCTATTTGATTGAACTTCAATAATATTTTTTTAAATGTATCAAATTCATTAAAGCAGGAGTAAGTCGTGGATTTAGTTATGTTTTCTTTCATGGACACATAGTGTTTTCTCTCATCTTAACTTAAAACTTCTGTAAATTAATATTGTTGAACATGAATATTTATTAATTTAAAGAGATGTTAATTAATCGATAAATTAATAATTTATTATTTTAAATATGTTTTTATCGATTTAATAAAGATACCCGTTATAACATAAAACCCATTATGTATTATTAAGAATACTTGTTAAACTCGTTAGTAAAGTCAAATACACTACTTCATTTACTAATTTTGGTACAGTTCCAAAACACAACACGAGCTTTTGGATGTAAGAATAAAAGTTAAGGATACGCTGCAAATATATTTAAATTTTAACAAGAAACAAACGAATATAAAGTCATATTTCATTAAATCATTCCAATAATGTTAGTTGTTTTAAATAATTATTGATTTATGATTTCCTGTAGACTAAATATTTATATAAACATATTTCAAAAATTTATTATCTTACTAATTTAAAAATTAGTGATTTTTTACATTGTTTCAAATCAGGACTCTAAGTTTTTATAAATTTACCGAGTATTAATTCATATGCTAAATGGCGGTAAATAATGAGTGATGCTATGAGTACTGATACATAGATTAGACCGGTGCACAGATCCAAGTAAATAGAGGGTGGGGTTCATTATTATTAAAAAAAAAGGTTGTGTGTTGAGATGGATTTGCAAGATGCGGTTACCAATTAACAAATGTACGGTGGATAAGTCACTTAACTTTTAAAATTTATTAAAATATGAAAGAATATCTATCATCCATATAATTCTGACATGTAGGCAGGCCATCTCTGTCTAGGCCATCTCTGTCTTGGGTGTGTATAACGGTATGTGCGCATATCATTAATGAATATTATCTATTGATAAATGTTTTTTTTGGCATATTTTTTTCATTCAAAAAATATTAGACATGGCATATGTTAGTATGCTTGTGTTAGTATTCGTTTGTTTGGTTAGCAGATTGACGTTTCGAATAAACGTTTGTGGCACCGTTGACTAATGTTTGGTATGTAGGAACGTCAATGAATTAAAATTTGATATGGTTCAAGATTTGGGCAGGTTTGGAGCAAGGAAACACGTTCGATATGGTTCGAACGGACTGCTAGTGTTGAGTCATGACAACGGACTGTTTTGATTCGAATGGTGGGCAGTTTGATGGCAATGCGGATCGATTATGTGGATCAGAGTGGGCTGTTTGGTTGGGACGGGTTCTAGCTGTTGTATAAGTGTTCTATCGAATGTTAGAGTCACTTAAAAAGGGCAGGAACGGTTACCAATGTGGTGGAGCAGTTTCAAACTGCATTGTACTGCTTTGGACAGTTTATTTTCCTGTATTTCTGTCTTGTAACTGCCATGTGTGTATTATAAATACATGAACATGTTGTATTTCGTTTATAGAGTCTATTTTGGGAGAGAAAAGTCTGTAAACTAGTCCTTGTAATTATGTACGGAATTATAATTTAAAGGTTGGCCAATTGGCTGTAATTTCGGTGTTCGTTTACTTACGTTTACTTGTTTATGTTGCTGCGTTTTCTGTCATAAAAATCAGCCCTGTTTTGGTGTTGAAACGGGCTGCGTTTGAGAATGAAACACGAGTGTTATGAGTGAAACACGAGTGTACATGAGTGTTGGTTTGGCTGAGCGAGTCGGGCAGCGATTAAGACCCGGTTCGTGTCATCACGAATGCTGTTTTCTGGAACGAAAAACAGTCTCGTGACACCATATATGGTCATTATGGGTTTCAATTAATTACTAATATGGAATGCTAACAATTTATGACTTGTTGGGTAAGTGCATTTATTAGAGTCCTTTGTAGATATATTTTCAAAAGAAAAACTCCTTATTCTTGGAAAAACTAGAAATGAAATTATATCAATAGACAAATACGAGGTGCTGTTTGGAAATCAAGTGCTTCCCTAAAAAGTAATGTCTGAAAAAGTGTTGTTGAAAAGTGACTTATATAAAAAGTAATTTAGAAAAAATTAGCGTCTTGTGGAAAAGTGCTTTTGATTTTTATAAGTTTTGTCTGCATTTGATATGTATAAGTTCGAAATGACTTTAATATCACAATAATTCATATACTACGAAAACACACATAAAGATTATAAAAATGAAAAAAATAAAAAAAATATAATAAAAAAAATAAAAAAAACCACAAAAAATCGTAAAAAATCATAAAAAATTATAAAAAATGATTAAAAAAATCACCAAAAATTATAAAAAAATCACCAAAAATCATTAAAAAAATACAAAAATCACAAAAAAATTATAAAAAATCACAAAAAATGAAAAAATCACAAACTTTTTTAAAAAATTACAAAAAAAATATAATTTTTTTGTCAATATAACACTTTTTATACCGAAAGTGCATATACTTTAGCTAAAAGTGCATCTGGTTCAGTCGAAAGTGCATCTAGTACATTCGAAAGTGCATAAAGTTCAATAAAAGTAATTTTTTTTATTTTTTTCATTTTTTTTTATAATTTTGTGATTTTTGTGATTTTTTTAAATAATTTTTTGTATTTTTTTCATTTTTTTATAAATTTTTTATTTTTTTATATTTTTATAATATTTTGTGATTTTTTTCATCTTTTATAAATTTTTTTTGTAATGTTTTTACAATTTTGTGATTTTTTCATTTTTATAATTTTTTTGTGATTTTTTTTTATATTTTTATAATATTTTGTGATTTTTTTCATTTTTTATAATTTTATGTGATTTTTTTTTGTTTTTTATAATATTTTGTGATTTTTTTCATTTTTTATAATTTTTTTTTATTTTTTTTGTGATTTTTGTGATTTTTTTTTTCGTTTTTTGTGATATTTATTGATTTTTTATTTATTTTTTCTACCTATTGGGCATTATTTATTTTTTATTTTGACTTTGTGAAGAAGTCTATTTTCAGAAGTGTCAAAAAACAATTTCTCCCAACTGGACTTCTAATACTCCGAACTTTTTGGGAAGTGGGTTGCTTTTACTTACCAAACACTCATAATTTTGCTAGATGAGCTTCTGGACCTAGGAAGTGCTTTCGATCTGTCCGCCAAACACACCCGAAATAATGACAAAATTATAACAAATGAGCGTTGAGTTGGTTGCAACTATAAGTTCGGTATTTTCATATATTTTTTTCCTTTAACAATATTATCTAGGTTATTTCATTTAACAATATTATTTAGTTTGACATAATTTGCCCGATGAGTCCAGTATTTTACAACATTATCTAGCTTATTTTTGGAAAAAAAAAGACAGCCAAACAAACCCTTAATTTATATATAACATAAGGATGAACGGTCTTTAGAAGCTGAAACAAACGCTTTAACATGAGTACGTTTCCTTTTCATCTAGACTTTCATTTTTTAGGAATTTTGGCTTCATTTTTTTAGGAATTTTTGCTTGAAAAGGCTGAAGTTTCAGGTTGGACCCCTGAGTTTTAAAAGGACACTACAAAAATCAGCTTATTTACAGACCGTGCAACTAGACAAAGATATAAGACACAAATGTTCCAAAATTGACCATAATATATAAATGATAGATATTAGATGTATAAGTAGATGAGGAAAGGAGTTGGACTAAGGTAGTGATTAACAGAGATGATTGGACTGCCTTTCCATTATTTTTTGACAGAGATGATTCGCCACCGTGTTAAAGAAGTTCACTAGGACATTACAGTGGCTATATTTTTCAGGTTGATTTTAAAGGTTGCTATAGCAACAATCCCTCATAGAACTCTAATAAAAATTAGTATTGGAGTATAAAATGAATTTTTTTAATCCATTGGATTTTATCAAGTGAATGTGATGAAATGTTTTTAAAAAGTTAAAAAATGATACAAATAAAACCAACCTCATTATATAAAATACTATTTTCTCTTACCCCTACATACATTGACATCATCATCTCCTCCATACTTTCTCAATTTTCCCTCCCGTGAAATAGACGAAGAACACTAAAAAATTAAAATTTTATAATCCATCAAACCCATCTCAATAATTTTGACTTTACTCGATTTTGGCAATACCCAATAATTTTGTTTAATACGAATCATCAACAATAATAAGAAACATGATAAGATAATGTATCACGTGAATTCCATTCGATTATAGAACGTTTTAATTATAATTAACAACTCGTCAACAACGAGGGAGGCACATTCTTTTTTACTGATTTATGTGGACTTCGAAATGTAAATAGACGTAAACGGAGAGCATTGAATATTAGATATAGTGAAATTTTCTTTTTTTAATTTGGGGTGTTTCAAGAGAGATAGACCGTTAGAAGAGAAAGGAACGAAAAAACTTGTTTTTATTTCATTTTTTATTTTGTTTTTTGTTGTACATCCCTAGGTATAATCCAATGGCTAGAAATTTTTTATTGGATGCTGTAATAGAATTTTTATTGAAGTCCCCGCTTTCACACTCTTATCTATTAATCCATTCGTTCCTAAATTAACGTCGTGTTTTGAAACTGTAATATTTAATGATTTAAAACGATTTGGCTTAAAACTTAACAAAAAAGCATTTAAAAAATAAAATTTTCAAACAAAAACTACTTTTTACTTAAAATGTAAGGTTTTAAGTATAAATTTGATATGGTTTTTAGCAATAAAAATAAAAAGGAGAAAATGTACCATTATTTTGGGACATTTTAAAATAGAAATGACGATGAAGAGACTAAGGGTCCGTTTGAGAACAAATTTTTTTAGTTTATTTTTGGATTGTAGATTTTAAAAATTTGTGTGTGTTTGGTAAGTCAAATTATTGAGCTTCTAAAAATCTAATTTTAAGATTGAGAATGATAAAAAAAATCTAAATTTTTAAAATTTAGCTTTTTAATGGATTTTTAAAATGATAAAAAAAAAGGGGAAAATTATCAAAATATACAACTATTTTAAACTAATTACCAAAAAGTTACACCACGACACTTTATTCCCAAAATATACAACTAATTAAAATTATAAATAATAAATCATTTATATATTTTTAACATATCTCTATCTCTCTCTCTATACATACGCATTTATATATCTATTTATATCTAATTTAAAGTCAAACCTACTCGTCCTATAAACCTCATAATTAACATCTATACAAAATATTTTTTTTATACAACTCCGTCGAATCATTCTATCAAACCATAAATTCGCTTTTAATTAGGCGATTTTAATCCGTATTTTTATTGTTTCGAATACTCAGTTTCTTTTCGTCGGATGTCTCTGATTTATTGTTCGAATTAGGGTTTATTATTCATAAATCGATTTAAATACACAGTTATTTACGAGGTTGTTTTTTATCAGGGTTTTATTCGGATTTTATTCATCTCAAATTGTATATGAAATAGGATTACTTTTCGAAGAAATTAGTTGACGATATATCTTGGTTTGCGTTGGTTATTTTCTCAATATTTTTTCGGAAATTGATATTTTGTTAGAATAATATGATTGATAAAGAAATAAAATAGACTCGAAATGCCGAATATTAACAGTGTTTTGTGTTTTGTTTTTGTTTTTTAATAACAGTGTATTGTGTTTTTATTATACATACACAATACATCGTTTATACATGTTATTTAATACAGGCATACACAATACACAATTTATACATGCAATTAAATATAGACATACGCAATATAGTGTTTATAGATACTCTTTAATACAGACATACACAATAAATTGTTATATACGCTCTTTTATAAATTCATATGCAGTACATTGTGTATCTATTGAGACTGCCTTTTTTGTGTTTCGGTTATTATCCATACACAAAAAAGATGTATTGTGTTTTTTATACAGGTTGTTAAATACATGCATACACAATACATTTTTTTATACATATTCTTTAATACATGCATACACAATACACAGTTTATACATGTTATTAAATATAGACATATGCAATATAGTGTTTATACATGCTCTTTAATACAGCATACACAATTCATTACTATATACGCTCTTTTATAAATTCATACACAGTACATTGTGTATCAATTGAGACTGTTTTTTTTTTTGTGTTTGGTTTATTATGTATTGTGTTTTTTATACATGTTATTTAATACATGCATATACAATACATTTTTTATACATATTCTTTAATACAGGCATACACAATATGTTTTTTATACATGTTTTTTAATACATACACAATACATCTTTTATACATGTTCTTTTTATACATGCATATACAATACATCTTTTATACATGTTCTTTAATACAGGCATACACAATACATCTTTTATACATGTTCTTTAATACAGACATACACAATACATCTTTTATACATGTTTTTTAATACAGGCATACACAATACATTGTTTATCCATTTACACTTTTTGTGTGTTTTGTTTATTTTGTTTTGTAGTGCAATGAGCAGTGTTTTGATGATGTGCAATCTAGATGTTGTCACGGTTGCTAGTTCTAAGATGCTTATAATTGCAATTCAGATCGATATAAGTTTTGAAAATTTGGTGGCTAAAATTTGTGATATTTGGTCGCATTTGGATAAAAGTGATGTGTTCTTGACATATTATGTTCCTCGATATGAAAAATGCTGATTAAATTGTTAATATAATGTTTATACATGCTCTTTAATACAGTTATACACAATACATATTTTATACATGCTCTTTAATACATGCATACACAATACACAGTTTATACATGCTTTTTTAATACGGGCATACACAATACATTATTTATACATACTCTTTAATACAGACATACACAATACATAGTTTATACATGCTTTTTTAATACGGGCATACACAATACACTATTTATACATGTTCTTTAATACAAGCATACACAATACATATTTTATGCATGCTCTTTAATACAAGTATACACAATACACATTTTATACATATTTTTTTAATACGGATATACCCAATACATTATTTATACATGCTCTTTAATACATACATATATACAGTACACAATTTATACATGTTTTTTAATACGTGCATACACAATACACTATTTATGCATGCTCTTTAATGCAGACATACACAATACATATTTTATACATGCTTTTTAATACATGCATACACAATATATTATTTATACACGTTTTTTAATACAGTCATACACAATACAGACATACACAATACATAGTTTATACATGTTTTTTAATACAAGCATACACAATACATTATTTATATATTTTATTTAATACATGCATACACAACACATAATTTTATACATATTTTTTAATACGGAAATACATAATACATGCATATACAATACATTGTTATATATTGGACATAAAAAGTGATGATTTCATATTGCATACACAATGTAATTTTGCAAACAATATGAAAAATCACCATTGTCTATCAAATTTAAAAAGTGCATACACAATATTAAAAAGTGCATAACCAATAAAAAAGAGCCATACATAATCCAAAAAAATGAATACACAATCGAGAAACTTGCATACACAATTCAAAAAAATGCATAAACAATCGAGAAAAAGGGCATACACAATAAAAAAAGTACATACATTATACAAAAATTTAAATACACAATACAAAAGAATGCATAAAAAATAAGAAAAATGTATACACAATCGAATTTTTCAGGCTTTTCGAGCTTTTTTTATTTTCAATTTTTTTTTACCATTTTTTTGGGTTACCGACTTTTTAAAAAGTTTTTTCAGCATATTTTGAGTTTTGTTGGATTCTCGATTTTTTTGAACTTTTTTCATTTTTTTTTTGTAATTTTGTAATTTTGTAATTTTCTTGTTTTTTACCATTTTTTTCGAGTTCTCGACTTTTTTGAACTTTATTTTTATATATTTTTGTGATTTTGGATTTTTCTTGGTTTTTTTTTTGCCACTTTTTTGGAGTTTTTTCCGGTTTTCAACTTTTTAAAGGTTTTTTCAGTATTTTTTTGGTTTTTTTGGTTTCTCGACTTTTGTGAACTTTTTTCATTCTTTTTGTGATTTTCGATTTTTCTTTGTTTTTTTTTTTTTACTTTTTTTAAACCATTTTTTGGGTTTTTTCGGGTTCCCAACCTTTTAAAGGGTTTTCCAGCCTTTTTTGGGTTTTTTCGGGTTCTCGACTTTTTTGAACTTTTTTCATTTTTTTTTGTGATTTTGGATTTTTCTTGGTTTTTCTTGGTTTTTTTTAACCATTTTTTTGGGTTTTTTCGGGTTACCGACTTTTTTAAAAGTTTTTCAGCATATTTTGGGCTTTTTTCAATTCTCGACTTTTTTGAACTTTTTTTATTTTTTTTTGTAATTTTATAATTTTCTTGTTTTTTTTTTTACCATATTTTGGGGCTTTTTTCGAGTTCTCGACTTTTTTGAACTTTATTTTTATATTTTTTGTGATTTTGCATTTTTCTTGGTTTTTTTTTGTTTTTTGCCACTTTTTTGGAGTTTTTTCGTGTTCCCGACTTTTTAAAGGGTTTTTCAGCACTTTTTGGTTTTTTCGGATTCTCGACTTTTGTGAACTTTTTTCATTCTTTTGTGATTTTGGATTTTTCTTTTTTTTTTTTTTTTACTTTTTTAAACCATTTTTTGGGCTTTTTCGGGTTTCCGACTTTTTAAAAGGTTTTTTCAGCCTTTTTTGGCTTTTTTTCGGATTCTCGACCTTTTTGAACTTTTTTCATTTTTTTGGTGATTTTGGATTTTTATTGTTTTTTTTTATTTTTTACCATTTTTTTGGTTTTTTTTTGGATTTCCGCATTTTTAAAGGTTTTTTCAGCATTTTTAGGGTTTTTTCGGTTTCTCGATTCTTTTGAACTTTTTTTAAATATTTTTGTAATTTTTTTTTTTTCGGTTTAGAAGTCATTTTAACATTAAATAAGATAGTTTTTGTGAAAAAAAAATGATGATTTAGAAAGAGAGAACGCGAAGAGAGAGAGGAGAAAGATAAATTTTTTTGATAAGTGAGAAAAAATATATATTTTTTTTTCTATTTGAGTCAATTGTATATTTTGATAATAATTTGTTTGACTTTTATGATTTGGTAATATTTTATAACAGGTTACTATGTTTTGGGCATGCATCCAACTGCAGAGAAAATGTAAGCGGACGATACTAATAGAAGCGGGGTATAAAAGGAAAGGGTAGTAACGTAACTTCCACAGCAGGCCCTAGATAAAAAGCGCGGGAAAACACTAACCCACACACTAAAATCGTAGATCAATCACTCTCTCTCTCTCTATAAGTCTATATCTATCTATCTATCTATCTATATTTATAATATATCAGAGTAATAGTGATGAGAGTAATGGGCGGGGGAAGAAGAGAAGGAGGAGATTATAATAACGGAAGATGGAAAAAACAGAAACAAATATCGACGTCATCGTCGGCAGAGGAGGAGCTGGAGATGAAGTTAGGGTATTCTGTGTTTTCACAAGGCCGTAATAGGCTCGGTTGGCTCCTCACCTTATCACCCGTCAGTTTCCCCCCTATTCTCTCTCTATATATTTATGTGTATGTATATATGTATCGTTCTAATTTAATATTGTTATTTGATTTGCAAAATTGGCAGTCTACCTCTCTCTCTCTCTATATATATAGAGAGAGAGACTGCCAGTTTTCCACCCGTCAGTTTTCCCCCTTCTCTCTCTATGCGAAGCCAGAAATGGTATAGGGGGTGCCAAACTTTAGAATATAAAAAACAAGAGGTGCCAAATTATCATTTTTAACGTATTTTAGTGATAATACATGGTGAAAATTTGAAAAACTTATAATTTTCGGAATTATCTGGGGTGCCGTCTCCCCCGATGGTCTGCACTTAGCTTTCCCATGTCTTTATATCTGTATCTATATCTATGGGTTCGTTTGGCAACGAGTTTTTTTAGTTGATTTTTTTGAATTTTTAATTTTAAAAATCTGTGGGTGTTTGGAAGGTCTGATTATGTAGCTTCTTAAAATCTGTTTTTTTGGGTGACAAAAGCTAAAAAATCCAGATTTGTTTGGCTATATCTATATCAATGGGTCCGTCTGGCAACAATTTTTTTTTTGTTGAATTTTGGATTTTGGATTTTAAAGATCTGTCGGTGTTTGGGCTGTTAGTTTGAAATAGCTTCTGAAATGAGATTTTTAGGCCAAAAAAGCTAAAAAAAAACCTAGAAATCTAAAATCTAGATTTTCAGTGGATTTTTTAAAAGCAGGTTTTGAAAATATGATTTTGGACCAAAAATTATATGTTTCTAGACATAGGCTATCTCTATCTAGATCTATGTATTGTTCTTGTTTGATGTCAATGTTATTATTTGGAAAAATGGCAGTCGAGTTGGGAGGATGAGGAGACTCGCAAGGTCTGCAGCTGTGTCGATCTTTACTTTGTTTGTCAGGTCAGTGCTACTTTTTTTGTGTTTCGATTTTTTTTTTACTCCTACTCTTGTCTTTGCTTTATTGTGGGTTTTTGTTATGGGATACACCATGTGTTATGTACTATCGACTTTTACCATTTTAGTACCCAACCTTAAAGTTTTACTAATTTGCCCCCCTACCAATTATCGTCCAATCAAGGGTCTGACCAAATTAATTGACGAAGTTGCGGTTACTGTATCTCGCATTTGGAGTTTTGTTTTTGACTGATGTTGACATAATTGTAAATTCGTCATTTTGTGCACTCACTATGTTGATTTATGTTTACTACACTAAACTATCATTCGTTAACAAATTTCATACTAAACTATAATTTTTATCAGTTTCTATATCAAATAAGAAGAAATTAAACAATCAACTTACTTTCGTCAAATTAAATAAATAGAAGTGGTCAGAATTGGATGAATAAACACTCTCAGTTCGATGTTGAGATGAAAAGTGACGCATCCACACATCAAAACCGCTCAATTTTGAGTCTAAAAGCGATCAATTGGGGAAGGGGAAGGAAAAATAGGACTTCATAGTTAAAACCAAGAAGTGCTATTGTAATGAGTTGTGGATCTCAAAATCTAATCATCTTCTTATTCATTTGATTTTGATTCAGGATGGTTCTACTTTTAAGGTGAAGTACAAGTTCCGGCCATATTTTTACGTCGCCACGAAGGTACGAATGGCATACTTGCCAAGAAATAATTCAATGTTTCTAGAACCACTTTGTCTGTTTAAAGATATTGGTAAATTTCAGGAAAATATGGAATCGGACGTGGATGCTTTTTTGAGAAGGCGTTATGAAAATCAGATCACTGATGTGGAAATAGTGGAGAAAGAAGACCTCGATCTAGTACGTTTTGGCTATTTTGCTCATCATAGTATTAATTTTGCCAAGAGTTTGGATATTTCTATTGATGTACATAAACCCTAACTCAATTTCTGCATAAGTTTTCCATTTACACTTTTAGCAAAGTTGCATTTGTCAAAGTTGTGGGTGTTAGTTCGCGATAAGCTAGAGTTCCAAAAGTAATTAAATCGTCATATAACAATTAATTGAGTACCACTTGTAAGTTCATAATGTTCTCTGACCTATAGATTTACTCATTTACAGTTTGTTTACTCTGGATTTGCAATTAATACCAGTTCAAAATGTTTAGTTTTCAAGGGTCTACTCATGTTTGCTTCACTCTAATTTCTAATAACCTTTTGAACGTTTATATTTCTCTGTAATGTGATTCCTTGGCATTTTAACACAAAATATTGAAGATAGAAGATGATATAAACTTTATTGCAGTCTGATATCTTTTTGGCGATGACAATAGAACACAAAAAGCATGAATAAGAAACTTGTCATCCCACTTAGAAATGAGTTTCTTTCTCATTGTTTATAGTCTTTTGAAAATGCCACGTCCTGATAATATAAATTAAATTCTAAGGCTCTCGGGTCAAATTTTGTCCGTGAAAGGTTATCTTTTATTTTGCAGAGTACTTCTGATTGAGAAATAGTGTCAAGAGCCTAAAAGGCATAGATGCTCATACAATTCAAAGAAACCGATTTTAGTTCAAATTTAAAGCTGGTTCCTTGGTTAAGCTTTATGTATTTTAACTTAGATGGATTTAAAGCAGCAAAAGCTGACCCCTTTGGCTCAAATATAACCCCAGACAAATACTAAACTTATGTCCTTTTTTGGAGTATATAGTAGTTTGTGACTTGAAGTTTAATTTCTTTTTAAAACCACCAGCCAGTGATCTGTATGAATGCAGTTTCTCAAGTGTTTTTTTAGTACATGAAAAACATCAGTATACTAGTGGAAAACTTGATCTACGTCGGCAATCTTATCCTGAAATTTGTATGTTGGTGACAGAAAAATCATCTATCTGGTCTACGTAAACAGTACTTAAAACTATTATTCGATACTGAGCAACAACTGAATCAAGTAAAGAGGGATCTCTCACACATTGTAGAAAGAAACCAGGCAAAATTTGATGCTGCAGAAGCATACGAGTCCTTGTTAACCGGGAAAGGGTAAGGCTTCGTTCTCTATCTTGTTTTCGTATATCATAAATAGTTGAACATTGACTGGGCAAACCTAAGGTTTAACATATACACATTGAAACTGAACACATATTACTGCTCTACATCTCATGAAGATGACCATTTTCTTTCTCATGAAACACTTCACTAGCGTGATGGTTTTCCTCCGCACTCATCCATTGTTTTCTTCAAAAGATTTTTTTTCCAGTCCCAATATGTTCTTAGTGTTATTGCAGCAAACAAAGAGTACAGGATTTTATAGATTGTATTGTTGATCTTCGTGAATATGATGTTCCTTACCATGTTCGCTTTGCTGTTGACAACGGTGAGTTTCTCCAGGTTTAGCTGATTTCTGACTTAATTTCTAAATTCTTCTCAAAATTACTTATCCTATGATTGTATCTCATTCAGAACTTGTGTGTACTTCAGATGTAAGGTGTGGGCAGTGGTATGATGTAAGCGTATCAAGTACAGAAGTTCTTCTGGAAAGGAGAAATGATCTCCTGCAACGTGCAGAAGTTCATGTTTGTGCATTTGATATAGAAACTACGAAGCTTCCTTTAAAATTTCCAGATGCTGAATACGATCAGATAATGATGGTCTCCTACATGTTTGATGGGCAAGGGTACCTAATCATCAATAGAGAGGTAAATCTAAAAACTAGCACTCTAGCTTTGGTTATTTTTAGTGAACCCCGTTCAATAGCAATTGTATATGTATTAAATAAAGGACTATAGCTGCTACTTGGGTATCTTATTCGTGGTTCTTATATTGTCCCATGTGCGCAGAAAATGACTTGCTTGCTATTTGATTCTATTCCTGTTCACATTGTTTACTGATTTTTCGTAAATATGAAAAATGATCACTGAGTTCCTTTTTAGTAATACTTAGCTTTTAATAGTTGTTGTGGTTAGTTTTCTTTTGTTGTTGCTTTTAAAATTTAATCATGAAGTTCAAATGTTAAACTATAGGATAGGACTATATTTCATTAAAGAGACTCATTATTCAATATATCAAAACATAAAGAAAATCATAGTTCAAAACATACAAATGTTACCTCTTAATACTCTCGATTTCTTCACTACTTGCATCAGCGTCGACAACATTTGGATGGTTCAGTTAATTCAATCGTATCTGCTTAAGTATCCAATATGGGATTCACATTTTCTTTTGATGACTTCATGCATAATATTATCCATATCTCCCGCTTTATGTACGTCTTGTTTCTATCTATTAATAAATGGATTTAAATCTTGTGAAATTTTCCAGTGTGTAGGTGAAGATATTGAAGATCTGGAGTACACTCCAAAACCAGAATTTGAAGGGTTTTTCCGAGTTACAAATATGAAAAATGAGGTGACAGCCATGTCACACTTTTGTAGCTTCATCCCTTGACTCTCATCTTCATATCGTAATATCTATAAACTTGTGCGTATGAATTTATTTCAGGAAGAGCTTATTAGATGCTGGTTTACACATATGCAAGACCTCAAGCCTGGAGTTTATGTAACATACAACGGTGACTTTTTTGATTGGCCATTTATGGAAACCAGAGCAGCTCATTATGGGTTGAAAATGAACGAAGTACGCAAACTTGTTTTTTTTTAGTTTTCGCTTTTCTTTTTCTTGTTGGAAGAGAAAGAGGGGGGTGTGTGAAAAGAGGAAAGTGGACACTTACATTGAGACGTTCCAAAATAGAATTATCGACACTTATTTAGGGATGGAGGGAGCGTATAGATAGATGTTAAAGTTCCAAATATGTTATTGGGCTAATTAGCAACATGGTACTCGTTCAATGGAATTGGATTTTTGGATTAGTTCATGAATATGGAAATTGTTTGAACTGATGTATATGGAGCCCGTTGATAATTTGTTTTTGGGCTTTCAATGATCTTACATTTGTTACTGACTGAAAGTGTGCTAGATTTGAATATGAAGGCTTTGTAAAATATATACTCTTAATTGTTTAGCTGTGATTTTCTTTAGAGGTTTTTACAGTTTTTTTCTTCCTTTTGGAACTTCCAGGAGCTTGGATTTCAATGTGATAAGAATCAAGGGGAATGTCGTGCCAAATTTGCTTGCCACCTGGATTGTTTTGCATGGGTCAAGCGTGACAGTTACTTACCTCAAGGAAGCCAGGGCTTAAAGGTATGTATCTCCAGAACATAATCGTGCTTTAATTTCTATCTTAATATTAAAGGTGTAAAAGATTTGTGTTAAGATTACAAGAAAATAATTTTATCCATTTTGGTCCTAAGATTTGCTTAGAGTGACCAACTGTAAGAGATCAGAGACATGCCAAAACTGATCAGGAGCTTTATCTTGTTTTCGTCCAAAATTTCATTGCCTATCAGCTTGATTTTACACATACTCCCTCCGTCTCAAAATATTGGGGCTCTACGTATTTACGTGCAACTTTGACCAGCATCTCGTCTTTAAATTGTTGAAATGTAAATTTTAAAAATTTGTTCATATAGTTTAGCATTTAAACCTTAGATATGAGTTATTTGTCGGTCAAAATTGCACGTAGTTTCGTATAGCCCAACAATTTGGGACGGAGGGAGTATTTGAGATGAGTCCCAGGTGGTTTGAATTTATTTTTCTTTCACATCAAAAATCCTCAACGTTCATGTTTACTGAAAATACGAGTTATTAACTTATGTTGAAGATAATTTAAAAAATGTGCATCTGTAAGCTTTTAGTTGAGATGATTGAACATTACTTACTCGGTGTCAGCCAAAGCAGAGGTCGTAGGTTAAAGTCGCGCTGTTACTCATTTGAATATTTGATTTGGACTTGTTTTGCTGAAGAAATTGCAACAAGGGAGTGTGTTGAAGATACTTGATAATATATTACCCATCTTCCTAACAGTTGTAGCACATCATTTAACAACTATATAAGATAATCTCCAGTTCACGAGTTATACAAAAAAGAAACTTGGTGCATCTTTCATTGAGCAGATGAAGAAATGATGTAAGCTATTATATAACATTATGTTGTTTTTATTCATCGATGGCTCGAGATGATTTGTTAGTTGATCTTGTTACGCATTGTTATCTTCTGAGAGATTTATGAAATCAAAATTTATTTTCAGGCTGTGACTAAAGCAAAATTGGGTTATGACCCACTTGAGGTAAACCCTGAGGATATGGTTCGCTTTGCAAAGGAAAAGCCCCAGGTATGCCACTGGAGGGAATTTTTCTTCTTGTGTTTATTCCCTAGCATTATGAAGACAGTCTTGGATACACTGTAAGGTTAAAAGATGGATAAATTTGGCTTCAAAACTATTAATTTCTATTAGGATGGATTGCCAAAAAAATATGAAATCAGCATCTTATTTTCTAATATTGACATAAAATATGGAGATTTTCATTTTTGTGTGTTCTTTGTGGTGGTGGTGGTGGTTGGGGGGGGGGGGGGGGGGGGGGGTTGTGTTAAAGTTGTTAAGGAGATTTGAATTACAATGCTTCATCCCTCTCTAATAATTAAGCTTTTATAAGACATTGATTGGCTTTAAAAGTCGTCGTCATTAGCTAGTTTTTGTGGGATAAGAGGTTTCAAAATCTTTTTATTTGAATGTTTCTGATGTTCTTTCATTGTTTTGAATTTTCATTTTAGATGATGGCCTCGTACTCTGTTTCTGATGCGGTTTCAACTTATTACTTGTATATGACGTATGTCCATCCCTTCATATTTTCCCTTGCAACTATAATTCCCATGCCACCAGATGAGGTTTTACGTAAAGGAAGCGGAACCTTGTGCGAGATGCTTCTCATGGTTCAGGTAGGGTATTATTGTGGCATACCTGTTTCATCCTTTACTAAACCCACTTTTATTGTCACCTTTTCCCATTTTTGAAATGGTTATTCCACCACAGGTCTAATATCATGATATTGATCCTTACCAATTTTACTGTAAATATCTCATGTGCAGGCATACAAGGCAAATGTTATTTGTCCGAATAAACACCAAGCTGATCCAGAGAAATTCCACAAAAATCATCTCTTAGAGAGTGAAACATATATTGGAGGCCATGTGGAATGCCTTGAAAGCGGTGTTTTCAGATCTGATCTGCCAACTAGTTTTAAGCTTGATCCATCTGCTTACGAGGTATATATCAAAATCAGATTCCTTCTGTTTGTACAAAAGTATAGTTTTTGGCTGAATCTTTTAAGTTATACTAAATGTTAATTTGCTAAAAAGTATTAAAAAAAAAAATACCTTTTGGTATTGTGGCTAAATACAAAAAATCAATAGGTGTATTATTTTTTTGAAAAAAATAATCTTTTTTGGAAAAGTATCGTAAACTTTCCTAAACAGTAAACTGTTAATACTTTTAAGAAAAAAACAAGTGTACTTCTATAGTTCTTACCCAAAAACCAGTAAAAGAAAGGCGGTTTTTTTTTGTTTACCAAAGAACCAAACTTCGTTATCTTCAATTGAAATGTCCTAAGGTTGGTGTTGCCATTTTCTTTATTTTACAGCAATTGACGAACAACCTTGATCGTGATCTGCAATATGCTATTAGCGTAGAGGGTAAGATGGATTTGGATACTGTAACGAACTATGAAGAAGTGAAGGAAGCTATACTGGAAAAGGTGACTGATATGTCTCTGCTCTTTGGTTTAGGCTAATATTACTGGAAAAAAGAAGCTATTTGCCGGTTCAAGTGCTTTCTATGGAAATCATAGCCAGTTCAATAGAGATTATATTTGTATAACAAAAACGTTTACCCACAAATAAGTCCTAAAACATAGAACATCAATAAAATAAAAGATTAAAAAATTGTGTAACAACACCCAAATTATTAGAGAACTTAATATCTAAACATGGTACTTCTAAAGTTGGCCCCGGTATTTTTATATCCTATTTGATTTCCTATCATCATATGTGGAGATAAACAGTAGTTTAGGCTTAAGTAGTACTATCTTTTCTTTTACAAGCTTATGCCTTTCAGATGTTTCCTATATTTTAACTAGGCTTCTACTTCCAGCACTAATTGTTGTATTCACGTATAGTTATTCTTTCCTAAATATTTGTGCCAAGGATATTGCGAAACGCTAAGCTCTTAACATAATACTAGGATGCATTGGTAGAAGCATAACATCCAACAGTCAATCTTGTGTTCATAACTTTCCTTTTCTAAGTTATTGACTTATTCTGTTGCATTTTACAGCTTACGTCGTTGCGTGATGAACCAACACGTGAAGAGGTTCCTCTCATTTATCATCTTGATGTGGCTGCAATGTATCCCAATATTATTCTTACAAACAGGCTCCAGGTATGATCAACATAGATCCTGCATTACTTTTATCCAGTGTGGGACACCATTGCCACATGTTGAGAAATGAAACCAACTAAGATATAAATATTAAACCAGGTAGTTTGAAATTTGAATGCACAAATATGTACCAAAACCTTGACAATGCCTTATTTGCAAACAGTTATGCGTTATGGTAAAGGAACATTTTATGAGTTCATTTTTTTAAATAGTTAAATAAAAAGAACTCAGAAGTTTGAGTCACAGTAACCAATATGGAATTATTTGAATCTTCCGTACAATTTAACCCTTTCTGGGTACATTATATTGTACCAAAATTTGTCAACCATATACGCTTGAAAGTGTAGGTGCTCTCAATATTATAGAGGAATCTCAATGTTGAGTTCTACCTCCTACCCTCGTACTATTTCCCAATTGATGGGACTTTTAGGGCTTGTGCACAAGTTAGGTGGTGTGCTAAAGTTTCGTTAGTTCTCCCAAGTCACCTATTTATGGAGCTACCAAATGATAAATAAAGATTTCTCTTTCTTCTTAAAATGTCTTTTATAGGAAGGTAAATGGGATTATTACCATATAGACTAAGTAATATATGGATCCTTTTATTTACAAGTAGAGGACTTATCTTTTCATTTAAACTTCTAAAAAGTCTTTATTCTCCTTTTAATGAATATCTTATCAATTTTTCTATTCTGCAATTTCAGCCCCCTTCGATAGTCACGGATGAAGTTTGCACTGCATGTGATTTTAACAGGCCGGGTAAAACTTGTCTTCGAAAGCTTGAATGGGTTTGGCGTGGGCAGGCATATATGGCGAAGAAAAGGTTTGTTTTATTTCTCTTTTGATATTAGAGGTGTTTTGTTAGACACTATAACTCACTCTGGTATATGGATATCAATTTTGAATTGACAGCGAGTACTACAATGTGAAGATGCAACTTGAATGTGAGTCTGTCAATGGTCAGTTATCAAAATCTTTCCTAGACTTGCCAAAAGTGGAGCAGCAATTAAAGCTTAGAGAGCGTCTAAAAAAAGTCTGCCAAATGGTAACTCTATCTTCTAGTTCACATGTATCATGACTTACAGGACATGTGCACAGCAATATTTTACACCATTTCAGGTCATTTACCAGAATATATAAACATTAATAATAGAGTTCAATTGTTTATTACAAGTAAATTTTGGAAGAATGTAATTCTGGGTTAGGTCCCACTTTATATTTATTGAAAGTTTGTGTGTTTGGTTAAATAAAAAAAAAAAGCAAATTTTGGAACAATTTCTAAATGAGGATTGGATATATGTGGGATCCCCCTTTAGTGTCTTCACACTTTTAGACGGTATACAAAACTGTCTAATATTATGAACCAGAGACAGTTAGATTAGAAGAAAATCTGTTAATGGTCTAGATCTAAATATTCTTTTTCTTGCATCGGATGTTACATTTACAGTATTGAAGAATCAATCTAACGGTGATAAGGCAAACAACTACAAATACTGTCCAACAACTCCGAACAAAAGTAATTTTAGATACATGTGTAGAAGGGAAGGGGTAGCAGCAGTAGAAATTATACTGCTGCCCCTGCAGTTGGCATTTCTATAATACATGGAATTAAAATATGACTTTCATTTTCCTGTTCTTTTTATTTTTAAATTAAAATTTGTGCCTACAAAACTAACTTCAGTGGCAGCAGTATTATTTCTATTGCTGCTACCCTCCTCCATGTGTAGAATGCATGGTCCTTCTACTGTATGGGTTTATGTTATCTTAAACTGTAATGCAAATGATTATATCTCCATTCACAAGATATATACTATCTAAGTCATGGTTCGCACTAGCTTAGGAATATATGCATACTTGGAAACTTAACTGATTCTGATTGAACAGACCTACAGACGTGTACTTGACAAGCCAGTAACGGAGGTTCGAGAAGCAGGGATTTGTATGCGGGAAAACCCTTTTTATGTCGACACTGTTAGAAGGTTCGCAATTCACTGCTGTGTTCAACATAAATCACCTCCTTTCTGTTCTTTTTCATACATATGTGCCCCTTCAATTTTTTTGCGCAGAACTTTTTAAAAGATATTTTCAGGGTTGCTAAATGACACATTCTATTTTGTTCTTTTAAGCTTCCGAGATAGAAGGTATGAGTATAAAGGCCTTAATAAAGTTTGGAAAGGAAAACTATCTGAAGCGAAGGCTATTGGAAATTCTATCAAGATCCAGGAAGCACATGTGTGTTGCTAAACCTTTCTTTTTCTCAAACAGCTCTTATATGACTTATTTCTTTTCCGTCACAAGCCTTAAGTTTTGTTTTTAATTTATACAGGATATGGTAATAGTTTATGATTCACTACAACTGGCTCATAAATGTATTCTCAATTCATTCTACGGATATGTTATGCGGAAGTGAGTCTTCTAACCCCAATTGCCTTTTTTTGTATCCCTTCCATAATTATTAACCAACTTATCTCTACATTTTTTTGAAGGGGTGCAAGATGGTATTCTATGGAAATGGCTGGAGTTGTTACCTATACAGGTGCAAAAATTATTCAAAATGCTCGCTTACTTGTTGAGAAAATTGGACGACCACTTGAATTAGACACTGATGGCATCTGGTGTGCTTTACCTGGATCTTTTCCTGAGAACTTCACATTTAAAACAAAGTGAGTCTTTTACCTGTTTATAACGTTCTTTTCTTATCCCTACTCTCACAGAGATGCTTTTTCCCTTGAAGACAGACTTATTATTCTAATTATCGTTAACTATATTTTATTTAGGGACCCGAAGAAGAAGCTGACAATTTCATACCCTTGTGTCATGCTTAATGTTGATGTTGCAAGGAACAATACAAATGATCAATACCAGGTGAATTTAATATTTCTTTAATACCGCTTTACTTATTTTAATTCTTCTAACCTAAATGCGTGCGTTACTTAAGATGTAGTGGCAGTAGACTCACATCAGATACATTCTATGTATGTTTACCTCAGACCATTATTGTTGCTTATATTTCTTGCAGACACTCAATGATCCGGTCAACAAAATGTATACGACACATAGCGAATGTTCTATTGAATTTGAAGTGGATGGACCTTACAAGGTAATGGATGCTCTTATGAGCTTATTCTAAAATTGTGGAGCAATAGAATTTCAAACTTTCACTTATTTTTGAGTATTTGTTTCGGTACGTTCATGTAGGCCATGATTCTTCCAGCTTCTAAGGAAGAGGGTATATTAATTAAGAAAAGATATGCTGTTTTTAACGATGACGGTACCCTGGCAGAGCTTAAAGGCTTTGAGATCAAGCGGAGAGGTGAGCTTAAGCTCATCAAAGTTTTCCAGGTACCTTGATTGCCTTTAAAAGTTGCCTGGTTAGGAAAAGTTCATAAGATTTAGTTAGCATTCTTACAAAGCACATAATCAGACTTGTCTCGATTTTGTCAAGATGTCCTCTTTTAATATATTAAACCAATCTGACTTGCCCTACGTTCTCTTTGCACAATGATCTCATACCGGTCACGACGCACAGATATGAATATGTCAATATAATTTTTCTGACATTTAGGACACAAAATGGCGAGTACATGACAAAAAATATGTATATATATATATATATAAATATGTTAAATTTTAATTAATCTATCAAGAAAATGTAATTCAAAGATAAAAGCAACTTAGTAAAAATATTTGACCTTTATCAAAGAAGTTTAGTCTTTAAAAATGAGATACAGCCAGATTATCCCCTAAAATAAAAAAAACTCCATCTCTCTTTAGCTTTATCCAGTTGTTTGTCCCAATATTTTATAAGGGCAATTAACAAAAACATACCCTACCCCTATTATATTACAAAAAACATACCCTAATAATTTAAATTACCAAAAACATACCTATATATACTTATTATTTCTTAATCTAATCTATCTCTCTAACTTAACATATATCTCTCTCACCTAACATCTCTTTCTAATCTAACATCTCTCTCTAACCTAACATATCTCTCTCTAATCGCACCTATCTCTCTAACACACGATAATCGCACCTCTTTCTAACACGTGTTAAGCACCCATCTCTCTCTAAAAATGATTAAAAACTCACAAAATATGCATATGATAATTATAAAACGTCATATCCTAATTTTAAAACTTCATACCCTGATTTCAAAACTTCATACCCTGATTTCAAAAATTTCATACCCTAATTTCAAAACTTCATACCCTAATTTCAAAACTTCATACTCTAATTTTAAAACTTCATATCCTAATTTCAAAACTTCATACCCTAATTTCAAAACTTCATACCCTAATTTCAAAACTTAATACCCTACATATGAATTTCTCTCAAATATTGTACATATGGATTCTTCTCTTTCAACTTGAAACCCACAATGTTTACAATAGTCTCAAAACTCAATAAATAGAAAACAATCTCACCAATTCCATATATTTTTCATATATTACGGGGTATCAAATAGTGTAATATTTGTGTATTACGTATGTATATATCTGTATTTATATGTATATGGATATCTATATAATCTAGATGGTGTTCGGTAGTTAGTGATGAGTTTTCGTGGTGGAGGAAGGGAGAGAGATAGAGTGGGATATTAAAGAAAGATACATAAAAGAATGTAGGAGAGAGAGAGTAAGATCAGAGAGAGATAAAGAGAAAAATTGGTGAGAGAGAAGAATGAAGATATGCATAGAAGAATTGGTGAGAAAGAAGAATGGTGGAGAGAGAGAGAGTAAGATGAGAGAGAGATAAAGAAAAGAATAAACAACATTAAATTTAAATTTGTTTGGTATGTTTTTTATAATGAAAAGTTGTAAGGGTATGTTTTTTGTAATTTAGTTTAAAAAGTAGTATGTTTTGTTAATTTATCCTATTTTATACTATACAATAAGTTGAGATCTCTTGGCCAGATGACTTAGTGCATTCAGCAATGTAGTTTTTAAGAAATTTCCTTGCATTTGGATGTTTCTAGATTCAATCAAAGTCGGAAGACAATTTTAAGCCGGAAAAAAAAAAGGTTTCCACTAACTTATTTGTAGGAAAGGAATCTACTGTTACAAGTAAAGTCTTAATCCCACAGGATTTCACAGTACTTGTGATGGAGATTAAGTTATAAAATAAACTATTTATCTTATTTATGATTTAATGTATTAGAATGTTCTAGGTAATTAATGAGTATTTGAGAGTCTTTCTCCACTTGTCCTACAACACCTTGAATTTTCGTTTTTTGAAGATGAATTCTGTTATACACTCTTCAACTCTTTTATTTTACTTTAAGTTTCTCGATACTTACCCAGTAGCTTTACATGGCTTTCTTTATCTTTTAGCTGAGGTAAGCTAGATTTTGGAACTTAAGCTTAAAAGTACTCGTGTGTCTGCAGGCTGAGCTTTTTGACAAATTTCTTCATGGGTCAACCTTAGAGGAATGCTACTCTGCTGTCGCTTCTGTTGCAAACCGATGGCTTGATCTTCTTGATGTATGTGAAGGAAACAACTAATATCTAACATAGAATATGCTTTCTGAAGGCACAAATAACCACCTTTATTAATAACCTTACTGGCAATTGGCAAAGAACCTTACTTTATGAAATTTTTTTGTTAGTCTTAAATTCTTTTGAGTAATTCAAATTGGATAACACTGTTTATTTTCTACATTCTTGCAGAATGAAGGCAGAGATGTTGCAGACAGTGAGTTGCTTGATTATATATCAGAGTCTAGCACAATGAGCAAGTCATTAGCTGACTATGGCGAACAGAAATCTTGTGCAGTAACCACTGCTAAGCGCCTTGCTGATTTTCTAGGTGATGCGATGGTTAAAGACAAAGGATTACGGTGCCAATACGTTGTTGCCTGTGAGCCAAGGGTAAGAGCTTGCTTTGTACTTGAACTGTAGCAAAAGAAATTCCACATTAATACTAAGCATTCAAATTATTACTTGAATTATAATGAGTACATTCTCTTTTGTTATTATGTGATGTTATTTCCCCCTATAGTGGGCTGGATCTTTTAATCATAACATAAATTACCTATGACTTACTGACTCTGGTGCTTCATGCGATGCAATCTCCTTACCTTTGTAGCCTTTTTGTGTCGTCTTCTTGTGACAACACTTTTGGCATTCTGATCTTCGTCTTTTTAAACCATTGTATTTTTCATGTATAATAGATGTACACAAAAAAGAGTAATATATTAAATTTAATATATTTTTTAATCTAAACAGGGCGCTCCAGTAAGTGATCGTGCTGTACCTGTTGCAATATTTGAAACTGATCCAGGTGAGAATTCTAAAACATTGTAGCTCTACATTTTTTACGCTAATTATAAGGATGTTAAGTACTCATGTTTTGGGTGTCTGCTTGTATGGGTGTGCGCTTGTTGGCTTTTCTCTTTATTTTTCTTCATAGACATTGCAAAATTCTACATAAGGAAATGGTGCAAGGTCTCATCAGATGTCGGCATACGTTCCATTATCGATTGGTCCTATTATAAACAACGACTTAGTTCTTCTATTCAGAAAATTGTAACCATTCCTGCTGCTATGCAAAAGGTACCAACACTTCGCACTCGTATGACTTTTACAGAAAAGTAATCCTATTTTATTCACCGATAACATTCAAAAACTGTTATTCAGGTAGCAAATCCTGTTCCTAGGGTAGTTCATCCTGATTGGTTACTTAAAAAGGTCCGAGAAAAGAACGATAAATTTCGGCAACGGAAATTGGTTGATGTTTTTAACTCAATGAAGAGAGAAGTTGCTGTTAAATTGAACAGCGATGAGCAGCAGCTTGATGATTTGGAGGACTTTGGGAACAGAAGTAAATCTTCTGTTTCTGGTCTTAAGCCTATTGTTCGTTCTTTTGAAGGAAATAATGCATCGTCACACAAGGAAACTTGTGCTGGAAACAATCTGGAGAAACAAAATGATGGGGACAAGAATGTGGGCCCTTCATCGTTGCTAATGCAACAAAGTACAATTATATTGGAAGACATCGACCAAAATGTCGACTATCAAGGATGGCTAGAAATAAAGAAGAGAAAGTGGAAAGACACTCGTGAGAAGAGAAAAAGGCAGAGGTACTTTATGATTGTGACTTGTATCATTCCCATGATCATATGTGATTCATTAGTATGTCGGTTTCGTCACACTTAATTTTCGACTCATTTACTTGCTCAAGTATTGTAAGTCTTCTTTGCTTATGGCACAACTAGAACGACATGAGGATTTGGTGACTCATTACTTTTACTTAATTCTTTTTCATTCCTACTTTAACGATCATTAGCTACTCACCTATTTTCCAAAACATAGGACAATGGCGCACCTAACTGTTATGAATAATGAGAACTTTTTGGTCTACTTAGGTAAAAACAAAATAAGGAAATCAGAGAGTTCACTGACTACCACGTTCCGCCTCATAGGCATACCTTTGGTTCATTTAATAAATTTTCAATTCATCTAAAAAGGATCAATGAATGTTCTGTTTTAATTTTCGGCTACTATAGACTAATATTTTGGACGTTAACATTTAGGTCGGACAAGTCAAAGACAAGTCACCAAGTTAATGGTGTTTCTGACATTCCCCAAAGCATGAATAACCGGAAACAATCTCGGGTTGATAAAGGGGTCAATTCATTTTTTGAGAAGCATGAAGTAGTCCTTACACGCTCTCACTGGCAGGTCATGCAGCTTCCATGCATTAAAGAAACTAAGTCGACCATTAAAGTCCATGCTTTTTGAATGCTAAATCCGTGGTTATTTTGTTCAGATAATTCAACTCATACCAGATTTACAACATGGACAACTTTTTGCATGGGTTGTTGTTGAAGGCACCATGCACAAGATACCTATAATCATACCCAGAGTTTTTTTTCTCAACTCAAAAGCTCCTATAACAGAAGAACTTCCTGGACGACGTGTCAACAAGGTTCTTCCTCATGGACATCATGTCTATAATCTAATCGAGGTATGTATCCTTAAAAAATAATGGTATGAAGGAATGGTATTCAAAAATTCATTTCTTATTATATTTTATTATATTTTTAGGTTGTAATTGATGAACCTCAATTCAGAACAGAGAGCAAGAAACTTGCAGCTCTTCTAGCAGATCCAGAGGTTGAGGTACGCATGCTGAAAATAATTATCGTCACACTATACGGACATGTGATTTTGGGAAAACCCATGTTATGTGATGAAACTATTATTATATATCCAGCTATATATCTACACATATTGAGGTCATAAAGTAATACAGTACATTCTACTACAAACAATAGCTTCTCCACTTAGCTATCGTAAAATTTCGAACAGATAATTTATTTGTAAGATAGGGCTAGGGTTACTTTTAGTTCCTTTGAGCTGGCCTTGTTGTAATGATTGATAATCTTTAGTAGCTACTACCTGAAGCAAATAATTCAAACTTAAGTCCGTGAGAAGTTACTCAAAAGTCAGATCAGATGGACATGTTCACCTATTTTAAAACACATTTGGTTTTAATGTATCTTCTTGTTAGTATCAGTAAACAGAGCTTCTGTTGTAGAAGTACTTTTAGCTTTGGAATTATAATTTGTTTTAAAAAAAATCATGTTAATTTAGTCGTTAGAAACTTACTCCATTTGCTTGGAGTAGATCCATCTAGTTAGCAAATTCCTTCTCTTTTCAGTGTTAACTTCCTTTTCTTCCCTTATTGAAACGGGTTTATACTTGTTCAGTAATCCCTTATTTTGGTTAGATTTGTATCTAACAGAGTGACATTAACTTTAGTGGGTTTTTTGAGCAGGGAATATACGAGACAAAAGTTCCATTGGAGTTCAAAGCTATCCTTCAGATGGGTTGTGTTTGCAAGGTTGATAAATCATCCAAGAAACGGAGCCCCCAAGATGCTTGGAGCCTCAATGAATTGAATATGAAGACCACAACGGAATGTTCTTATCTTGAACAGTCTGTCACTTTTTTCTACTTGTACCATAGGTAATACTGTTTATTCCTGTCAAAGTTCATAAATTTTATAATATTGCTGCACCTACTTTATTATAACTGCTTACACTAGCTAATGTTTGAGGAAGGTATGAATTTAATATTAGGGGGAATTCTATATAGGTACCTCGTACCAACTTATATTCTCTATATGCCTCCGTAAGTTCACATTCCCCATAGGTACAACTTTTTAATTATTTACTTTATTTACCAAAACGTCATCATACAACCCAAAACATAATATACATATTTTTCTCTCTCTAGAAACCCAAAAAAATAGTTTTAAATTACAAGAAAATTCTATAAAACCGAAAAAATCACAAAAATGAAAAAAAGCACAAAATTATAAAAAAAAAAGGTATATTTCTGAAAAAAAAAACACAATTTTAAAAAACCGAAAAAATCTCAAAAAATGGAAAAAAAATCACCAAAAATTATAAAAAATGAAAAATTCACAAAAAATGTATTTTTATTAAAAAATCACAAAAAATGTATTTTTATTAAAAAATCACAAAAAATGTATTTTTATTAAAAAATCACAAAAATTGTATTTTTTTTTATAAAAAACACAAAAAAATCACAACTTTTTATAAAAAATGAAAAAATCACAAAAAATAAAGGAAAAAAAACTCACAAAAAGTTTTAAAAATTAAAATTAATTTTTTTTTATAAAAAATGTTTTTTTGTCAATAGACCACTTTACACCGAAAAATCTATTTTTTCATCAAAAAGTGGCATTTTCACCTAGAATAGCAGAAAGTTCATATAGTTCAGTCGAAACTGTGTCTATTTCAGTCGAAACTGCATCTAGTTGAGTTGGATGTGCATATAGTTCACTAAAAAGTGCATCTAGTTCAGTCGAAAGTGCATTTAGTTCAGCTGAATGTGCATCTGGTTCAGCCGAAAGTGGATCTGGTTCAGGCAAAAGTGCATCAAGTTCAGTAGAAATTGCATAATGTTTGATATAAACACAATACTTCCTCCGTTCCCATTTAATTTTCCACTATGAAACTACATGCAATTTTTACCGGCTTATAACTTGTATCAAAATTGTCGAAATGACTTTTTTTTAAATCTAATCATAAAATTTAACATTTGAACTGTATGATCTAACTTTTGAAAATTTTCATTCCAACAATTTTGATACAAGTTCTTGACCGGTCAGAATTGCATGTAGTTTCGTAGTGGACAATTAAATAGGAACGGAGGGAGTATAATTCACCACAAATTGCATATATTTAAAAAAAAAAATATTGATTCGAACCACCAACCTCTTGAACATTGGTGTTGGTACAAGCGCTCTTACCATTTTGAGCTTACGGATGTATATAGTCACTAAACAAAATCATCCCGCCTTCGCCTAAAAATGAACGATAGAAAACAATATAAATTTTCAAACACATGGCGTGCTATTTAAGGATTTTATCAAGATATGAATATTTACACTATGAAACTCTACAAAACAAACCTTTCAAAATAACAGGCTTTGTTTTAGCCTCTAACGAGCTCCGATTCGGACCATAATTTTATGAACTTTTTTATTGTACATAACCTACTCATAAACACGCCAAATTGAAGCGATTTTAAACCATAATATCTACAAATAATGCCTCAATTCTTTTTAAATTGCAACGTTCCCTGATGTTTTAAAATTCCAGATTTAGAAAACAAAAGATGTTAATCTAATTTTTTAAAATACCAATCTAATATCCCGCGCAAGATATCCCAGGTCTACAAAATAGAAACATTTGCAATTAGGCTTAGGTCTTGTATGGCTGGAGCTTTTGATCAAATAAGTTGTGGCCTAATTTAGATTCGTAAAAAAGCATTGTCGTCCCAGCTTAAATTTCTATCTTTTCTCAGGCCAGCTTTAGAAAATCACATCTTTTAAGCTTATGCTCGCCAACCAAATGCAATTGAACTTTTCAGCAGGAATTTAAGTAAGCTATGCTTAAGAAATACAAGCAAACAAGATCTTACTTGAAAATTACACCTGAAAAAGAGCTAAAGATTTAAGTCCAGCATACCCTATGATATATCTTCTCAATATGTTTTTGAAAATTCCGGACACCTGGTTCTCGACAGTAGTGTTCTAAGCACTAATTAATGTCTCAAAACACGGGCACGTGACTTAAAACTATAAAATCTATCATACGAAACTCGGATATTTCATCAAACACTTGAACGGTACTGCATTTTCGTGCAACCATAACTAGACACATGGTTGTATACATTCTGCCAAATATCTCCTGAACTAAGCCTGTTTTAATCTCGAACCGAAATCTGTTTCAGCCCTGAACCCGGAGTCCGATTCAGCCCTAAAACGGACTGCATTTACCACCAAAACAGACCCCAAACCAGCACTAAAACATGCTCGTTTCTGCTCCAAAACGGACCTTAAAATCAGCCCTACAACGGGCTCGATTAAGCACCAAAACACACCGCAAAACAGACGTAAACAGCCCTAAAACGAGCCCTGTTTTAGCACCAAAACAGCCAAACTCGAAAATAATAACTCAAAACAAATACCCACGCATACACTAAAATAGAAATATTAGCAAAGAACCCCACAAAAGTAATGATCAATTGTTGACACTTAATCAACAATTTGACTTACCTGGTCGTGTAGCTAGGCATAGGCGCGCTCTTCGGTCGGACTGCTAACCAAATCCCCATAAACTCTCGCCGAGTCGAGTACAGTTTGATGTCCCCCACCGTCTCGATCGTTGTCGGCAGATCCATAACTGGAAACCCCGCCAACACCGACTTGTTCCCCACACTCTTCGCCTTTAAACCATTCCCATCCATGTCATCACCTCCGTGGACGAGAACGGCGGCAGAAAAGACGATGATGAGTTCGTGATCGGATCTCTGCTGCAACCTCCGGAGACGATGATCCCCTGCTGCAATCGTCGTCGTTGAATTGATCTCCATCATCTTTATCGGGGAGAGAGTGAAACAGATCTGGTATTTTATTTAACGCATGAGCAAAAAAATAAAAAATTAGGGGTATTTATATTTTAGAAAAGTGGTACTTATAAGGCATTATTTGTTAAGATTATTAGTTTTTTAGATGATGGGCAGACTTGAACTTTGCAAAAAAAGTTTTTTGTTCCATTTTATACTTGATGTTGAATGTAGTTTCAATTTTCTTGCATAAAGTCTTTTCCTTAGAAACCTACCACCCGCATTCCATTTTAAGTGTCCACTACCTCGAAAATAGCAGAAATGTATTGTGTAACTTTACAGTTTTGCCCTTCTCCCAAGAACATAGTCAACGTATAATTTAAATACGAAGTTTCAGTTCTAAGAGTGAAATTCAGTTTAAGAATGGATATCTTCCTTCAAAAAAGTGCATACATGTATGTAAAACATAATGGACAGTCTTATTCGAGTGATTTATTTCGTAAGTTGTGGCTTTTAAGTTTCACAGATATTGTAGGAGATGTTATGATTAGAACTATGTTGCACGGATATGAGTATTGTATCCGATACGATACGGATACACAGATGCCATTTTTTTTGGGTAAAATTTAGGATACGATACGGTTAGGATACGTCCATCATTAAAATATTAATATATATTTATATATAATAAAAAGTAGCTACAAAATATTCAAATCAAAAGTAGCTCACCAATTGTACATAGATATGAGGTGAGGAGGAATAGTAGGAGAGAGTTGGTCTTAGAGAAGAAAATTTCCCATCAATACCCCCTTTCTCTCTCTATATTAATGTGTATCTATACGTTTGTTAATGTGTATCTATACGTTTGTGTGTATAAAGGTAATGTGTATTAGTAAAGATAATGTAGATCTGTAAAAGGTGATGTACCTTTTATCCCATTATTACAAGTTTGATCCTACTATATTTTAACTTTTTGTTTTTCCCCAAATTTTTAAACAATATCATTTTCACCATGCTGTATCCAAAACGTATAAAAAATGGGCAAACCTCAAAATAGTCAACGATTATCTACATCATGTATCGGATAGCGTATCGTATCTGTATCTGATACTTCACAAAAAAAACGAAGTATCCGTGCTACATAGGTTCAGAATCAATTTGCAGTTCCAGCAAATAATTTTTTGACGCCTAGAAGTACAGTTACCGTTTACATCTTGAAGTACACTGATTACGACTTCAACCTTTTTAATAATTCAATCAATGAGAACTTGATATGTACGTTTTTTTTATTCTACAGTATATTTACCAAAAGCACTAATAGAATTCTAAAGAGGTCCAGCAACCCGAAATCCTAATGTATAGTGTGATTCCCCTTTTTGTACAGTATCTCGGAGGGACGAGCTATATATGTTGGATACTTTCCTGCATCTATGACAGTTTCAACTGTGGTGGTTAATCCATTCCAGAATAAGGAATTATTGCCTCATATTCTTGAAAAACAGTTTCGAGAAGCATGTCATGCACTCTCCATTGAACCTTCCATGCCCAGAGATAGTTCCAATTTTAAGGTGAATCCATTATTTGATTTCTTTGCTTATTTTTTATGGTGATTTAACACTTAATCTTAACATGTTCATGCATGCTCCTGGTTCAGGTGGACTATGTCGCAAGTGTCAAGGATGCAGAAAAACTGTTACAGAGAACAATCAACGCGTACAGGTATTTGTGTTAATTTGATTTACTCATTTACATAAATCCCACAAAAAAGCATAATGATGATCTTGGGGGTGTTGGGATGCTGAGCTTGAGTTGCATTTAATATATGATATCGTAACTTACAGTATTACAACTAGACTTTATATACCATGTCCTAAATTATAACATGGTGCTTTTTATTCTAATCCGGGTTTGTTGTTAATGCATCTTCGTCTTACCTGTTTAGAGTGCGGAACTGAAAGAAGTTTGAAGGCTTTTTATTATGGGAAAATAACGTATTGTTCTAGTCACCAAATGTATAGCTCATAAAATTGCTATGATTCTATATGCACTTAAAAGGCTTTCTGTAACTTAACTTCTATATTTTAGAGTTTCTTGCAATTATGAATATTTTGTTTTGATTGTGAAGGACCATGCCAAGTTAAAGTGCTTTGTATCATTTTATTAACCCACAGAGTAAGCCATCATGGACCTGCGATTGCCGTCCTCGAGTGCCCAAACGTTCAATTGATGAAATCTGGCATACGTGTTCTGGACGATTTTCCATGTGTAAATATTCCTTGTAATGCTCGAGATAGTAACTATCAGGTAGTGCATTGTAAGATCACCGTATACTGTTCAGTTTTCTTCATGTTCTTCACTTCTATCATACATTTTGGATATGAAAAGTTCTGTTTACCATATGTAGGTTCTTGGGTGGCAAATTGTGGCTGCAAAAATTGGAATGCAACGCTGTGCTGCATCGTCTCAATGGTTAACTGAGAGAATATGTCTGTCAAGATATGCCCATGTAAATGTTTCACTTAATATATTAATTTCCTGTTCTTTAAATGTGTACTTTAAGTATTTACTTAACGCCAGAATTACTTGTGCAGCTTCCACTAGGGAATTTCGAACTCGATTGGCTTATGCATACAGCAGATGTGTTCTTTTCACGAGCATTGCATGATCAGCAGCAGGTTGACTTTGGATATCTTATATTCTGATAATTTGAACCCCATTTCTGCACTTGAATCTTTACTGTCACTTGGGCCCCATTCACATTTTTAAGCTGCTTTTGGAACAAGACTTTTTCATGTTTTTTTTATCCTTAGATTCTTTTGTTCTCCTTCACCTATTTTTTGACAAAACATCTCTGGAGCATACAACATTTGCATGTTTTATTTCCTATTCCCTTTGGTTCTGTACTTTATATGGTGTGATTACTTTGTTAGGGTTGTTATTGTAAGTCTTCTGTGACATATACGCCGTATAAGTATTAAATTTGATTTACTCAGGTACTTTGGATATCCGATAATGGAATTCCAGATCTTGGAGGCATCACAGAAGGAGAGTCATGTTTTTCTGATGAGGTATATTTTTGTGAATGCATCTATTTGATGACTTATTGTATTGTTGCTTTTCTAACAAATAGTCTTTATAACAGGTCAACCAACCCGTTCTAACTTACCCAGGAGCATACAGAAAAGTCAGTGTAGAGTTAAAGGTGAAAATTTTTCTTTTGTGCTTATCTCTTATATTACCATTTATGTATTCAAATATTTTCAAATATTATTTACTGCTTGTGTAGATCCACCACTTGGCTGTAAATGCACTTCTAAAAAGCAACATGGTTAATGAATTGGAAGGAGGTGCTCTCTTTGGATTTGATCAGGATTCGAATTCCGAGATACATGGTTCAATTGACCAAAATTGCTTTGATGAGCTTACCTCATGTGCACCGGCATTCCGTGTTCTCAAACACTTGATTCAAAGATGCGTTACAGATGCTGTTGCATCTGGGAATGTATATGCTGATGCTATATTGCAGCACCTATATCGTTGGCTTTGCAGGTCATCATTAATTCTTTAGCACAAATTTACCTGCTCAATCCTAAATTCAATTCCTTATTCAATTATTCCATCTTTTTACATGCAGCCCACTGTCAAAACTTCACGATCCAGCACTTCACCGGATGCTTCACAAGGTACAAAATTATTTAAGACTTACCCATGCAAAATAAAAAACATTTGCAGTAAAGTTCAATAAAAAAATAAAGATGTCGTTAGTTTTTGTTAATAGTCATAGATAACCATTAGCAAACCATTCTCTCTGGAAATGTTAGATTTTGTCTCCTTGATTTTTTCCCTTGGGATTTTGTGATGTTTGGACTTTGGAGTTTCCCCTCTTCTCCTTGTATTTCTGTCCAGAATGAAAACCTGCATACTCAACCACAGATGGACGTATCAGAGAAATAAGTGTTGTAGTGAGATGGTCTTACTGTATCGGTCATGACATGGTTCAATTTTGTTTTTAGGTCATGCAAAAGGTCTTTGCTCTATTGTTGGCCGAGTTCCGCAAGTTGGGTGCCACAATTGTATTTGCCAACTTTGCAAAACTTATCATAGACACAGGAAAATCAGACTTATCTGCGGCCAAAGCTTACTGTGATAGTTTACTCAAAACTCTGCAAACAAGGTCTGCACCCCCCTAACACATACACACACACACACCCCACACCTACAATAACAAGTTTCAGAGTTTTAACCACCATGAAGTTACGTGCTGATTCTCATTCCCCTTATTTCTTTGTTTCCTCTTACAGAGATCTTTTTGAGTGGATTGAGCTTGAACCACAGCAGTTCTGGCATTCTTTGCTGTTTATGGATCAGGTTGGTGACATCTCATTTCTTTATGGAATAAGTATAGATCTTTTATAATGTATGAGCATCTAAGTGCAGTTAGAAATATTTTCCTGATCCAATTCACAGGCTATCTAGAACCTTGATCTAGCGTAAACAGACCCTAAATCAATATATAGTATGATTTAATTGCTGTCATACTTGCTAACACTGTGATCCATCCACTGCTCAATACAGGTTTTCGTATAAGTATTTTGGTTTCAGTCATGTTGGCAAATTGGATTTCATAGGTGGTTATAGGAAAAGTTACAATTCTAATTATGAAGACCCAAATATTTTAGCTTTTTTTCATTTTTGACAACTCAAAGGTGTAAAATTTAAAAATAGCTTCAGGATAACCTTGTTTAATACCTAATTCCTAGTCTGATCATTCCATTATGTTGCTTTACCTTTTATTTTATTTTTCTCAGTACAACTACGGTGGAATCCAGGCTAGGACAAGTAGTGATTTATCAGAAAATACTTCTAAACAAGAAAATGGATCTGTGGATTCTGAATCTCAAGTTGATATTGTTTCAAGCTGGAATATAGCAGAAAACTTACCAAAAGAAACACAGGTAGATCTCTTAAATTTGAGATGGTGAAGATGAATCAGCTAACCACGAGCTCTGTTCAAATTGCTAATTTGGTTTTCTCGTCTATTTCTTGTTTTCTTCAACAGGATCACTTCATTTTGATTATCTCAGAATATATGTATATCCCATGGAAATATGCACGAGAACAAGCTGCCCTTAGAGCATCCATGAGTGCTGCCAACTTATGCACTCCATCTATAACTGCTGGAGCTGCTGAATCTTTTGACTTACTCATCACAAATTATCTTACAGAGCAGGTATGGAGTAGTAATTAGTTACAAATATATGTTCAAGTGGATTACTAAATAAGTTACCACCGTTTCATTAGTTCTCAACCATCCATTTTTTTTTTGCAGATTAGTACTTACTTCGCAGATAAGCTTCTAAGGATTGTGCGTGATACCATCCTTCATATGAAGGGAACAAGCAAGGCTAGAGCCGACGAAAATATTGAAAATATTTCTCAAGGGAACCCGTACATGAATAATAACCATATTGCGGATCCTGCATTAGAGTTCATTAAGCATACTTGTGCTGTTCTTGCTCTCGACCAAAATGTTCAGCATGATATACTGGTATGTGCTGTTCCAAATAATTGTGCTGTTCATGAATTTTTAGGTTCTCCAATTTCTTCTCGTGTCACCTTCCCCGTATACAATTTGTAGTCAGTGATGCACTTTAATGATGTCTGCTTCTTGAGTATCAGAGTATATATAATAACCATCATTAATAAGCCATGATCTGTGTAGATCTCCAGTGCATAGAAATGATAAGCCGTTGCTGGGCATCTGTAATTTTCTGTTCTAGTTTGTCTTAAGGCATCTACTTTTTCAATATGGACTCGTGTTAAGAAGGCATTGGTTTGTTTTTCAGTACTCAGTTATGTTCCTTTTGAAAGCGCAGATTATGAGAAGGAATTTGTTGAAGTATGTACGTGTCAAGGAATTCTCCCCGGAAGCAGAGTTTCGAGATAGCTACCTGTCTTTCACTTTACCGAACGTTATTTGCAGGTAACCTGAAAAACTCCTGTCTATCACTGGCTAAATAGAAAAATTCATACAATATCAAGTTTCAAATTTAGGTTCAGTTTCCTATAATTTGGAATTCCTGATCTCCAACTGGGGCAGTATAAAGTCCTAAGAGTAAACCATACTCCTGTGTTTAGAGCACTTTCAACCATTACTTTACTAGTTCTATATAATTTAGTTATATAATCACTGATTTAATTAGAACCTTGAAAGAGTTTTTTTGTTTTTTTTTATCTTCATTACCTTTTTTTTCGTTGCGACGTGCAAGGCATGTAAATATTAAATGGTGTAGAAAAAACAAAAGCAATCAAGAAGCATTTTGGGTATGTTTTTAGGGACAGTGTTTTCATGCTTCCATAACTCAACATTCTTCCTTTTTCTGGAAGTTAATTTTCCTACTATTTCTTATGGAAGATGTACCTACTTATCCAATGGAATTGAATATTGAAATAGTTTCCATTTTTTTTCCTATACTTTTCCAGCTACTGCAACGACTGCAGAGATTTGGACTTGTGTCGGGATAGGTCTCTATTGGCTCAAGAATGGCGCTGTGCTGTACCACAATGTGGACAACCCTATGACCGAGAAGTAATGGAAAATTCACTATTTCAAATAATAAGACAAAGAGAACGTCTCTACCATCTTCAGGACCTGTTGTGCCTTAAGTGTCACCAGGTTAAAGCAGCTCACTTGTCCCAACACTGTTCTTGTGCTGGATCTTTTACTTGCACAGAAAATATATCCGAGTTTCGCAACAAAATGCAGGTTTTTTTGAATATTGCTGTTCATCAGAAATTCCCCTTGCTCCAAGAATGTACCTCATGGATTTTAGAAATGAATGAATCTTAGAAAGGGATCAATAAATTCGTCCATTAACAGAAATGGACCGATTCAATTAATTCATCCCAATTGTGATTTTATTTTTAAAAAGTGCTTATGATAGTTGTGGGTGCTCACTGATTAAACCAGAGGGATTAGATAGAGAGAGAGAGAGGTGAAGCAAGTGACAGAAGGTGCAAGGTACCAGTTAATGTCTGTTAGGCGCATAATCGTTTTCTCCGCTAAAAAGGACTGCAACTTAAATAATTTCTATCAGCATTAGCTAGCATTAATATAAGTCAAAAAATGGGCATGGCCAGAATATTGTCATAATATACGGATCTCTTGACCCAAATTAAGTGTTTTATATTTTGAAATATTATTTAAATAGAACACATAAATGCCCGAAGTCCACATTTACATACATTAACATTGTCATTGACAACATCAAGCCATAGATTATCACTTTTGGGTTAAGAGTAACATGACCATTAGTATATCAGCATGAAATAAGCACTGTACATATATATTTTTTTATAAATTTTTGAATTCAACTCGAATTTGGTTACTTGATGTCCGTAGCAGATATGATTAAAGTACATAGAAATTAGAATTGAAGGACTATCCAAAACAGAGCATCGAACTAAGTAGTACAGTAAAATTTAAAAGTTCATGTCACATGAAGATCTTATTTTAAACAAAGAAAGTGCATAAAGGTACTTATACTATACAGAGTTTATTCGAAAATCACCCATAGTACATGTGGGTTATTTGTATTTTGCCCTTTCAGTTGTAACAACTATTCGTCAAGAAAGCCGCTTATGATGAGTAGTGTCTGGCGAAGGAATGTCGACATTCTCTCGTCCGGGCCGATATCACCGCGGCAACATGCTATCCGGGCCTCTCTACCATGGGTGACACATCACCCCGGTTCTGGAGAGACCGGGTCGTGCTTAGGCCGGCCTAAAGAAGCTTGTTAAGTACACTTCCCCCATTAATGCTGCTGCCCCCTTGGGGGACCCTTTATGTGTTTCGTCGACGTGGCCCAATCACAGACAAGCCCTTGTGGGCCCCGACGAAGGACAGTACCCTTGTCAGAGTCATAAATGACCTGGAGCCGTTGGATCAGCACCAAACAGTACAGCGATCCAAGGGCTAATACACCTCTGATTACACTATAAATACCCCCACTAATACCACTTAGAGGGGGACGCACAAATACAGAGAGGAGGGATAAAGCTTAAACAACTCGGACCCCCAGAACACTATCTGTACCATCCGATACCACGACTTGTAACCGGCCCGGTCCATCACCCTTAATTACATCCTTACTTTCAGTTAACACTGATACTGACTTGATCGTTGGAGAGGGAAAATCTGGTACCGACCCCGGGCCCCTGTTTGTTTCTTGCGCAGACACGAAGGTCACCTCGTCACCGTAGCCGACATAGTCCAGTCCGGATACCTCGGAAGATTGGAGCCGACGCGAACTGATTAAGCCGAGGTTGGGAAGAAAATCAGGCTCGCCAATTGGCGCCGTCTGTGGAAAATTGAACACGTTAGCTTCGACTCCCCGTCCTTAAAGGAAACATGTCTGGCAATAACCGATTTGACACCCCATCGTCTCGACCTCCCCCCGTCTTTGGGATGCCGAGGGCGCTTTCTTTTGATGAGACCCCTAGAACCGCATCTACCAGGGAGCCCGCTCCCTTGATCGCAACAGCTCCCGCACCCCGATCGCGGGCCGAGCTAACAGAGATGATGATCGATATCCACCAAAAAGAGCTCGTCGCTCTTGCGGCCCAGAAAGCCTTAATAGCCTCGCTGATGGAGCCGGAACTCGAGCCCGTTCAAGGCGCGAGTCAAGACAAATCGGTCCCAGTCCCCGTTAAAAGCGTGATGTCCAGGTTGGGACCCCTCCGACGACCCCCCCTAGAGACTCCCAGGGAGCCGACTAGGGGTGCGGAGTCGGAGCATTCCCAAGAAGGAAATTCTCGCCGCGATAACGAGCGGAGTATACAATCTCGGCTCCGTTGGCAGGATGATAGTCGGGACTCACGGCCGGAATCTAGTCATGCCCGAACTGATAAGCCACCTCGGACACAGAGACGTGGCCGCCGCGGACGGCACGATGCAGCCGGCGAAGCAGCACTGAAAATTGTGGCCTCGACCCGTAGCACCCCGTTCTCGGACGAAATTGAATACAGTACTCCCCCCCGAAACTTCGTTGCCCCTATCCTCCAGACCTTCAACGCGGACTCTGACCCGGAAGCTCATCTCCGACACTATCGATACCAGATGAACCATTGGTCACACCTAGACCAATTAATGTGTAGGTGCTTTCCCGCCAGCCTGGGAAGGCTCGCTAGTAAATGGTTCCAGTCCCTGCCCGTCAACTCCATCCACTGTTGGGACGACCTAGCATATGACTTCGCACACCGGTTCATAAACTTGAAAGAGAGAGCTGCCCAACCGGAGCAACTCTATCAAGTGAGGGTCCAGTCCAAAGAGACCATCAAGAATTATGATAGTCGGTTTTGGCTGAAGCATGCAGAATGCGCGGACTGTCCCGACTCCACTGCCATAGCTGCCTTCAGTCAAAACATGGTAGTCGGGAGCAGGATCCGAAACGAGATGATTGCGACCCCCCCTAACTCTGTCCCTCAACTCAGGTCCCTCATAAAGCAGTATATCGACATAGAGAAGGACATGAGGTCTGCTGGGGCAACACGTTCTGTAGCCCTTATCGACCAGCCAAGGGATCGGTTCGTCACGACGAGCCCTCGAAGAAACCGGCCCATTGCGGAAAGGATGGAGCGGCCACGAACGGGAAGAAATCCGCAACCGGCCCCTAAAAGAAGAAAAGAGGACCCCCGACTGGGGCATCAAACCCCTATCGCCTCAGGGTCGGGCACTGCCTATTCCACCACCTTTCGCCTACCTCTCGTCGACCTTCTTAGCAAGATTGAGAACGAGCCTTTCTTCTCTTGGCCTCTCCCTCTACGGAATGAGCCGGCCCAAGGGCCTAACGACAAAATATGTGAATACCACAGGGGTCGCGGCCATCACACCAGCGAGTGCCATGGTCTGAAGGCCAGGCTCGAGGGATGGGTCCGGGATGGCCTGATGGATAAATATGTCAAATCACGAAAGGAATCCGATCGAGATGGAGAAGGGGTTGATGAGAGGCAGCGGGACCTCCCCCCACCGGTGATGATCTGCCATGTCATTCACTCTGGGCCGAAAAGGTCTAGCCAGAATGGGGCAGAAAGAACCTCAGCACGGGAAGCAGCGATGAAGCAGCACGTCTGCCTCGCAGAAAGCTCCAGCCCTCGGAAAAAGTATAAGCGCGATGCCAAACCGGATGTAAGCTTCACTGACTTCGACCTGGTGGGGGTGGACGTGCCCCACGCTGATGCCCTCGTTATCTCGGCCCAGATAGGCCTTTGCGCAGTAGGACGGATCCTCGTTGATCAAGGAGCGTCGGTCAATATACTCTTTGAAGACCTCTTTCGAAAGATGGGACTCAAAGAGGAACAGTTGGAAACCGACGTCCCTCTCCTGTACGGATTCAACTCGGAGGCGGTCCAGCCCAGAGGAAACATAACCTTGCCCGTGAAAACTGGTACAAAAGTTATGGGCGTGGAGTTCACGGTGGTGAATGTCCCCTCTGTTTACAACGTGATATTGGGGCGCACGTGGCTCCATGGAATAGATGGAGTCTCCTCCACCCTACACCAAAAGGTTAAGTACCCAACTGATTCTGGTGTGGAAACCATCTCGGGAAATCAGAAAGTCTCACGCAGCTATGCCATGGCCGTGTATTCCGGTGAAAAGATGGTGCCGGTCCAAAGTGCCATGAACATCGAGGCAGAGGACCCTAAGCTGCTGAGGGAACTAAACAAAAAAATGGGGCCTGAGGCCGAAGACAAGGTGGAGGAAGGACTGCTGAAAATCCAAATCCCGGGGTATGACGAGGACCACTTTTTTATGGTGGGGGCAAAGCTTACCAAGCCTGAGGTCACCGACCTCGTCGAACTCCTTCTCCAATACCTCGATAATTTTGCATGGGGTCCAAGCGAGATGTCAGGCATCAGTTCCGACCTCGCCTGCCACCAATTAAACGTCAACCCGGGTGCCAAGCCCGTGATGCAGAAGGGGCGCCGTGTCAGTCCAGAGCATGCCGATGCCATAAACGAGGAAGTAGAGAAGCTTCTGCTGGCCGGGGCCATCAGGGAGATTTATTACCACAGATGGCTCGCCAATCCCGTAGTGGTCCCCAAAAAGAACGGAAAGCTGAGGGTGTGCATCGATTACACGAGCCTCAACCGAGCCTGTCCCAAAGATCCTTTCCCCTTGCCCAAAATCGATCAAATAGTGGACTCTACGGCCGGGACCGCCAGAATGAGCTTCCTGGATGCCTGCTCCGGCTATCATCAAATACCTATGTCGGAGGCCGACCAAGAAAAAACTGCCTTCATCACCCCAAGGGGAAATTACTGCTACAAAGTGATGCCCTTCGGGCTCAAGAACGCCGGGGCAACCTATCAGAGAATGGTCACCAAGATATTCTCTAAGAACATAGGCCGAACCATGGAAGTCTATATTGACGACATGGTGGTAAAAAGCACCCAGGAGGAGCACCACCTATCCGACCTGAGAGAGGCGTTCGAAACAATACGAAGGCATGACCTGAAGCTGAACACCTCTAAATGTGCCTTCGGGGTAGGTGCCGGCAAATTCCTAGGGTTCATGGTGACCCACCGCGGCATAGAGGCGAACCCGTCCCAGATCTCTGCCTTGAAGAATTTGAAAACACCTGAGAAGAGAAAGGACATACAAAAGCTAGCCGGGATGGCCACCGCCCTCAACCGATTTATTGCCCGGTTCGGGGACCGATGCAAGCCGTTCTTTACGGCCTTAAAAGCTCAGAAGAAATTCGAATGGACCGATGAATGCCGGCGTGCGTTCACCGAGCTGGCAGACTACCTCGGAAGTCCGCCCCTTCTAACCAAGCCGGACCCAGGCGATGTCCTTACCCTATACCTAGCCGTGTCTGAGATAGCCGTCAGCGCCGTCCTCATCAAGGAACTCGACAGGGAGCAAAGGCCTATCTATTACGTGAGCAAAACTCTCCTCGATGCCGAGGCTAGGTATATGTCTTTGGAAAAACTCGTCCTAGCCCTCGTTGTGGCCTCACGAAAACTTGCTCACTATTTCTCTGCACACAGCATTTTGGTCTATACTGATCAGCCTGTACGAGAAATACTCCAAAAGGGGGATCTCTCTCGACGAATGATGAAGTGGGCCTGCCACTTGAACGCCTACGACGTTCGCTATGCGCCGCGAACGTCCGTCAAGGGACAGGCCCTGGCCGACTTCATGGCAGAATTCACTGGGACGACCCAATGCCCCGACATCACAGGTTGTGCCCCCGAGACCTGGACCTTGCATGCGGATGGAGCCGCCAATAAGAAAGGGTCCGGTCTCGGCGTCGTACTCCGATCTCCACAAGGGGATGTGATCGAGAAGTCAATCCAACTTGGCTTCAGAGCCACCAATAACGAGGCCGAATATGAGGCCGTTATCGCCGGCTTAAAAATGGCCCGAAGCCTCGGAATCAAGAAGATACTGGTGCACACGGACTCTCAATTAGTCAGCACCCAGATCAGTGGTGAGTTTCAGACGAAGGACGACATAATGGCCAGCTACGTGGCTATCGCTTCCGGAATACTCCAAAGCTTCGAATGTCAAGAAATCGTCAACATCAACAGAAACGAGAACACCCACGCCGATGCACTAGCGACCCTGGCCTCGGTCATGAGTGATAAAAAAGAGAGAGTCATCACCATAGAATACGTCCCTTCGCCTAGCATCGAGGCTAAGGCAACAATTAACATAGTGACCGACCTCCCGCCGGAGCCGAGCTGGATGGACCCCATAATCGAATACCATCGCTCCGGTGATCTTCCCAATGACAAGAAAGAGGCCGAGAAAATAAGAAGAACGGCACTGGGATTCTGGGTAGCTCCCAACGACAAGCTCTATAAAAGGTCGTTCTCTGGCCCCTACTTACTCTGCGTCCACCCCGACATGGTAATAAGGGTCATGGAGGAAATTCATGAAGGAACGTGTGGGAGCCATACCGGGGGCAGATCGCTGGCCAACCGAGCCTTGACCCACGGATATTGGTGGCCCCTCATGCAAAAGGACGCCAAAGCCTTCGTACTCAGGTGCGAGAAGTGTCAGAAGTACGCTCCCATACCCCATGCCCCGGCGCAGAAAATGAGCAGCATGACCTCGCCCTGGCCCTTTGCACAGTGGGGCATGGATATCGTCGGACCATTCCCCGTGGCCCCGGGGGGGGGGGGGAAAGTTCCTCCTCATGGTCATCGATTACTTCTCAAAGTGGGTGGAGGCCGTGGCCTTAGCGAAAATCATAGAGGCCGAAGTGATACGTTTTCTATGGAGAGACGTGATCACCAGATTCGGAATCCCCTACTCGATCGTCGCGGACAATGGGGGACAGTTCACCGGGGTCAAATTAAAAGCGATGTATGCAAAGTATCACATCAAGAACTACTATTCGACCCCGTCGTACCCCCAATGCAACGAACAAGCCGAGGTATCAAACAAGACCGTGCTCGACGGAATCAAGAAGAGGCTAGACGAGTCCAAAGGACGATGGGCCGCAGAACTGCATCACGTCCTATGGGCCTACCGAACGACAAGAAGACGGGGCACTCAACAGACACCCTATAGCCTCACTTACGGAATGGAAGCTATCATCCCGTTAGAAATCGGGCTTCCTTCTCTAAGGACGGACATGGTGGGAAACGGGCTGAACGAAAAGATGATGGGGCTCGAGCTAGACTATGCCGACGAAAGAAGAGAGGTTGCGGCCATCCGTAACGCCGAATATAAAAACGAGTTGGGGCGTTCCTATAACAAAAGAGTGAACGCCAGACGTTTCCAAGACGAAGACCTCGTGCTACGAAAAGTAAACAACAACACCAGGGTACAGTCCGACGGCAAGCTAGGCCCCAATTGGGAAGGCCCCTATCGAATCCTCGGTGCAGTAGGGAACGGGGCCTACCTGTTGGGCCGTCTTCCCAACGACGTCCCGGTGGACCGACCTTGGAACGTCAACAACCTAAGGAAGTACTACCAGTAGGGCTCGGCCTTTATGTCTTTGTGTAAATAAGAATGTGTTGTAAATTTATGCCTGTGGGCTTTATAAATGAAAACTGTTGTTATAAATTTCCTCTAAGTGTTTCAGAGCACGAGCCTATACGGCACCCCGGTTCATATTTACTTGAATTTTTCAGTTCATTTAAATTTTCTCTAAGTGTTTCAGAACACGAGCCTATACGGCACCCCGGTTCATATTTACTTGAATTTTTCAGTTCATTTAAATTTTCTCTAAGTGTTTCAGAACACGAGCCTATACGGCACCCCGGTTCATATTTACTTGAATTTTTCAGTTCATTTAAATTTTCTCTAAGTGTTTCAGAACACGAGCCTATACGGCACCCCGGTTCATATTTACTTGAATTTTTCAGTTCATTTAAATTTTACAAGTGTTTCTACACGCGCCAACTCGAATTGTGATGTATATAAAATGAGTGCCCCAACGCCGAAGCATAAGGGCCCCCTCATTTGGGAGCATGTATACAATGAATAATGAATAAACACACAGCGGAGATAAGGACAAGAAAAAGAATAAAGACAAATCCAAAATTGTTTTTCATTTCATTTCATGAGGAGCTATTACAAGCTAAAGTACAGAAAGAAGATTACATCGAAAACTACAAAGTCTGAAAACTACAAAAAGCCCTAGGATACCCCCTCATCATCATCTGCATCGTTGTCCGAAAGGGCTCGAGGGGTTAAGGGGACCACCTCGGGAATGGGAGCAGAGGGGACCGGAACAAAAATGTTTTCCATGTTCCACACCGGATGATCCGGTCCCGCCCTCATAAAAGCAGCTGCCTCAGACCAGCCATCGACATAGAAGGAATTAAAGTCCTTCTGTGTCGATAGTTCCAAGGCGGCGCTCATCTCTGCCTCGGCGGCTTGAACCGCAGCCTTCACTTTTTCGGCCACCCCTGCCTCAGCAACTTCGACTGCAGCTTTCACCTTATCGGCCACGCTCGCTTCAACCTCCTTCAGAGCCGTTACCGCAGCTTGGGCACGCTCCTCGGCCTCAGCACCGGCCTTCGCGGCCTCAGCTCTCCGAGCTTCCAAGGATTCGACGAGACCCTCGGCCCTCTCCGCCCTTTTTGGGCCCCCTCCGCCTTCTTCAGGGCGTCTTCGGCCTGCTTAGCATTGGCCTCGGCCTTCGAAGCCCACGACCTCACCAGTTGCCCTTGCTGGTAGACGTATTGGTTCATCGTCAAGTAGGCCTACAAAAGAAGAGAAACACTTAGCAAAAATTTAAGAAATAAACAAAGAACACTCAGGAATGGCACAACGAAAACAACGTTTTACCTGCGGGATCATGGCCATGGCCGACGTCATGGCGGAAGCAAGGTCGCGACCGCGATGGTCGGCCTCGATGGTTTGCTGCTGAAGCGCGGCCAGAGCAAGCAGGCCAGCAGAGGGATGGCCCTCCATAATGCTCCAAACCCCGGTCGTCGCCTTGACCTCCTCCGGAGTCTGAATAGGCATCCTTGGAAACGGGGAGCCAGAGCCTGAACTTGAGCCCGAAACGCTAGGCATCGGACCCTTTGCCTGAGTGGATGACATCGCTCGCTCTTCAGCGACGACCACCTGCTCCCTAGGCTCCAGGATGGATGTGGCATCCTCCCTCGGCTCAGAATCCCCGGCCCGGGCTTTCTTCGCATCTCGAGGGGCCTTCGCCTCCTCCCTCTTCCTCTTGGCAGCTTCGGCTGCTTCAGCTTTACGAGCGGCTCGTTCACGCCTCAACTGCCCCGCCAAGCCTCCCAACCTCTCCAAGGTCTTTGCCTTAGCGTCTGTGGGAGCCACTTCGACCACCTCGTCGTCCCTTGTCCCGACGACCCCCTCCTCCTCCTCGGCCTCAGGCTCCAAAGCCTCCACCTCCTCCACCCCCTCGTCCCTTGCCCCGACGACCCCTTCCTCACCAGCCTCAGGCTCAATAATCTCCGCCTCCTCGCCATCCAACCCCGCCTCCTCCTCAGCCTCTTCGTCCGCCTCCTCCTCCTCGTCAGAACGGACCACCTACACAGGCCACACAAGAAAGGAGTTAGAGAAATTAACGAAATCTAGCTAAGTGTAAAAACGAAAATTTGAGGAAAACAAGAAGTGACTTACCCTGGTCCGTGAGGTGCCCAAGGCTGGCCCGGAGGGTTCTGCCTCAGATGGGCTGTCTTCTAATCGAAGGGGGCTCCCCACAACGGGCTCCCTGGAGCTCAAGGGAAGAACCTCTGTCAGAGGCTTCCCATGCACATCAATGTAGGTGCGGGTACCGTCCGCTCCTACCCGGTAGTGGAGGACGGTACCATCAGACCGGGTCTCAAAGAGAACCCCGGCCGTCGAAGGAGCGAAAGATCTCGCCTCGACGGCCTTCGCCCTGGTACTCGGCTTCGGCCTCGATTTCACCACCTTCTTCAAGGTTCTTTCAGCAGACCCCTCGACTGCCTCAGCTTCTTTGAGAGTCTTAGGGGGTAGGGTGGACTCTAACCCCTGCTCCTTCTCCCATCTGTCCCGGGAGTATCCCACAGGACAGAAGGTCCTGTGGGGCCATTTGAATTCGTTCCCCTTGCAACTGGTAGGGGAACCACATACCAGCAACCGCTCCGCGTCACGCGCGCCGACGTCATTTCCGTCCGGGCCCCACCAGTTTAGGGCCCTTTCGAGCGACTGGACGTTGGCGTCGCCAAGGCCCCGCAGCTTCATGGCGACTGTGGCCTTGAAATCCTTGTTGCTAAGGACCCTTCCCGGCCTGGTGGGTAGAACCAGGTCATCTCGGCGGAGCCAGTCGCCCTCCACCACGATCACGTCTTGGGTATAACCCCGATTCGAATCGGAGTTACCCGTGATCAATTGGTTGTAAGCCCGGCACCGCAGGTAGGGTTGCCTGCTTTTGGCCTGGGAGCTTGGCTCGCTCTGAAGGAACTCATAGCAAGCCAAGAGTTCCCTAAGCCCCAACGGCTCTGGCAGGGACGAGCCCAGGAGTTCGTTGAGGGCTTCCATTCCGGCACAGATCCGGTGTGCCTGCAGTGGCCACTGGCACGGAAGAGTCTGCGTCCAAGCGCAGAGCTCCGCCAGTAGCCCCGGAATGGGGAGGTGGGTACCCCCATACAGAAGAGTAGAAAGGGAGAGTGTTACCATACTATTGGGATCCGCTACGATCCCGTTCACCTCGTCAGAGGTCAGGCACTTGCGAAGATGGAACCCTTCGCCGATCCCGCAGAGCTGACAAAACTCTTTGAGATTGGGCCCATGGAGCCTCACCATGATGCTGTTGTCGTTGACGTCGACGCTCAGGGCCGGGTCTAGGACCATGGCCCGAAACGAAAGTGAGTTGGCCGTCACGGCTAGGCGTTGTGGTCTAGGGGCAACCATCGGGCCCTTGCCAGCTCCGTGTTTAATAACCATTTTGGCTGGGTGTTAGGTAAGTATGAGAAGAAAGGAAATCTATTTGCGGTGAAAATCTTGAGAGAAGAAGGAGAAAGTGAAAATGAATTTTCACTGAGGGTATTTATAGACCCCCCACCAGAAGATGAAAAGACATTTACCAGAAGGTGAAAAGACAGCGACGGTTCATTACACGAACTCCCACTAATAACCGCCGCCACTCAATCGACACATTACACGTGTACAGCAAATAGAGGTAGACTGCCAAGTGTCACACGTCAGCCGTTTTAGCATTAATGGCATTGATAGAATCGAAGAGACGGGGGCGGCGCCCCATAAATGAACACCATGCGTGCTCCACGTGTGAAGAATGCATAAATACCAGAGACACGTGTCACACGACCGGCCCTGCACAGGCTTCTCCGCACCACCAAACCTGAGAACATAATGACCGGAGCCCCCGTAACGACTGGAAGGTCCTTGTCAACCTCGTTCTTAAACAGCGACTCCGGACAGGGAGCTGTTGGCGAGGGAATGTCGACATTCTCTCGTCCGGGCCGATATCACCGCGGCAACATGCTATCCGGGCCTCTCTACCATGGGTGACGCATCACCCCGGTTCTGGAGAGACCGGGTCGTGCTTAGGCCAGCCTAAAGAAGCTTGTTAAGTACGCTTCCCCCATTAATGCTGCTGCCCCCTTGGGGGACCCTTTATGTGTTTCGTCGACGTGGCCCAATCACAAACCAGCCCTTGTGGGCCCCGACGAAGGACAGTACCCTTGTCAGAGTCATAAATGACCTGGAGCCGTTGGATCAGCACCAAACAGTACAGCGATCCAAGGGCTAATACACCTCTGATTACACTATAAATACCCCCACTAATACCACTTAGAGGGGGACGCACAAATACAGAGAGGAGAGATAAAGCTTAAACAACCCGGACCCCCAGAACACTATCTGTACCATCCGATACCACGACTTGTAACCGGCCCGGTCCATCACCCTTAATTACATCCTTACTTTCAGTTAACACCGATACTGAGTTGATCGTTGGAGAGGGAAAACCTGGTACCGACCCCGGGCCCCTGTTTGTTTCTTGCGCAGGCACGAAGGTCACCTCGTCACCGTAGCCGACATAGTCCAGTCCGGATACCTCGGAAGATTGGAGCCGACGCGAACTGATTAAGCCGAGCTTGGGAATAAAATCAGGCTCGTCAGTGTCATGCTCACTTTCCTCCCCTTCTTCATACACTATTTGCATGGGGAGTGAAAACAAAAATATTATAGGACAAAATATATGGATAATATAAGAAGAGTGGAAATATCTTACTCACTTATGATAAACTTGCTATAAAAGCCATATAAGTACTAAGTGGAGAGTGAGTGAGGTAAAAAGGCCACTTGATTCAAAACAATTTATAAGAAATATAAATTATTTCTTATCTTTATATATAAAAAGTCAAACTGTTTAATTGTGTAACTATCTGTTGAACGTGCGAAGTGAATTTGTGATGCATAACATTTAAAAATACCTATTAATACCATTTACAAACTATTTATTGCAAATCAGTAACCATTTCTAACACACATAAGTCCAACACATTTGGCACAATAAAACGTTGACCGTCGGTCTTCGGCGTTGACCGCTAGATTCCGTTGTGACCAAAAAAAAGAAAAATATTTATAAAAAAACTCAAAAAAAAAAAAAAAAAAAAACCAGAAAATTTGGAAAAAAAAAAAAAAATGGAAAAAAAATCTTAAAAAATCCTTAAAAAATCCAAAAAAAAATCAAAAACAATTTTTTTAATAATCTAATACAAAATATTGACAATCTAATACAATTTTTGTGAGAATCTAATACACATTTTTTGACAATCTAATGCATTTTTTTTTACAATCTAAAATAATTTTTTTGAAAATCTAATATAATTTATTTGGCAATCAAATAGACAATCTTATACAAAATTTTTAACAATCTAATACAATTTTTTGGCAATTTAATACAAATTTCTTGATAATCTAATACAATTTTTTTTGACAATATAATACAAATTTCTTGAAATTATAATGCAAATACTCGATAATCTAATACAAAATTTTGACATCTAATAGACATCTAATGCAAAATTTTTGACAATTTAATACAATTTTTTTAAAAATATAATACAAAATTTGACATTCTAATAGACAATCTAATGCAGTTTTTTGTGACAATCTAATACAAAAAAAACTGACTATATAATACTCCCCCGTCCCTTTTTAATTGTCTACATTGAAAATTAAGACTTTTGAAGAGTTAAAAATTTGATATATAAACTACATATATTGCCTTTATTAAAAGCATAATTAAATTCATTTATGGTAATTGAATATGTCATTAATGGTAAGTCTGTCACATTATTATGTTTATTTCTTTTTATGTTCTTTTTTTATTTTAATATTATTTAAAAGGTAAAATAGTAAATTTGTTACTTTTTAATTACCAAATTGAGAAAGTGGACAATTGTTTTGGGACAGACCAATAAAGAATAGTGGACACTTAAAAATAGACGCAGGGAGTACAATTTTTTTGACAATCTAATACAATTTTTTTAAAAATTTAATACAAAATTTAACAATCTAATGCAGTTTTTTGTAACAATCTAATACAAACAAATTGAGAATATAATACAATTTTTTTTGACAATCTAATACCAATTTTTTGATAATCTAATACATTTTTTTGGCAATTTAATACAAATTTCTTGACAATCTAATACAATTTTTTTTTTACAATATAATCTAAAATTCTTGAAATTATAATGCAAATACTCGACAATCTAATACAAAATTTTAACAATCTAATAGACATCTAATGCATTTTTTTGACAATCTAATACAATTTGTTTGAAAATATATAATACAAAATTTGACAATTTAATATACAATCTAATGTAGTTTTTGAGACAATCTAATACAAAAAAACTGACAATATAATACAATTTTTTGACAATTTAATACAATTGTTTTGAAAATATAATACAAAATTTGACAATCTAATGCAGTTTTTTGTGACAATATAATACAAACAAATTGAGAATATAATACAATTTTTTTGACAAGCTAATACAATTTTTTGGTAATTTAATACAAATTTCTTCAAATTATAATGCAAATACTCGACAATCTAATACAAAATTTTGGCAATCTAATAGACATCTAATGCAATTTTTTTTACAATATAATACAATTTTTTTGAAATTATTATACAAATTCTGACAATCTAATAGACAATACAATGCAGTTTTTTTGTCACAATCTAATACAAAAAAACTGACAATATAATACAATTTTTTTGACTATCTAATACAATGTTTTTGATAATATAATACAAAATTTGACAATCTAATAGTCAATATAATACAGTTTTTTGTGACAATCTAATACAAAAAAATTGACAATATAATACAATTTTTTTGACAATTTAATACAAATTTTTAAAAATCTAATACTAATTTTTTGACAATCTAATATGATTTTTTTGACGATATTATAGACAATCTAATATATTTTTTTAATGATTTAGTAGATAATCTAATATATTTTTTTTGATAATCTAATACGATCGTTTTGACAATCTAATACAATTTTTTTATAATATAATATAATTTTTTTGAGAATATAATTTAATTTTTTCGATAATGTATTACAAAAAGTTTGACAAACTGATATATAAAAAGGACAACAACAAAAAAAAACCAAAAAACTCAAATGAACCGACTAATACTTGACTATTATCTTTTCCACTTTCTACAATCTAATTATGTAGCTATCATCTTGGTCCCCCATGAAAATAGAATAGTTTAATTTTATTATTAGTATTGCCTTACATTGGTTCAAAGTGTAGAATTAGATTATGTGGAAAACACGAACACAACATAGTGAAAAGAGAGGAATTTATCTCCAGCGACTCATCGGAGATCGTAGGGGAGGAGATCGTCACTGGAAATCGCATGGGAGGATATCGTCGTCGGAGATCCAATATAGAGATGATGGAGTTTAACATATTTATATCTATATCTATATATATGTATGCATATATTGCGTAAGAGAGAGAGATCCGACGTCAGTATTGATGTCAGCACCACCGTCGTGCTGAATAAGTCGCCATCGTCATAATCATGTCTATATCTCTACCAACAGATCTGATCGGAGAGAAAGACGATGAGACATATATATATAGAGAGAGAGAGGCTGTAGATAAAGATATATCGTCGTAATCGTCACTGTGCACTATCAATCGCCGTCATGGTGATGGTGGTGCACCACCAAATTTTAGACAGAGATGAGAGAGAGACAGATGTGATAAATATGTTTAGATAGAGAAAATGACAGGGGTAATGAGATAAAATATAATCTGAACCCCTTTTATATTTATGATATATGATACCAAAAGCAAATTAAAATGTTTTTTTTTTTGAAAGGAAAATTAAAATATTTAAATACGATAACTTATCATAATAAAAAAATATAAAAGATAATAAAATTTAATAATTCTATGAAAAAAGCTACATGCGTTATACCCACATCTGCGTGTACGATCTACTAAGTCATGCAGTAATTTCCCCGGGCTTAAAAAGAGCCGCTTCATTCTATTCCAATTTACATAATGGTTCCTATAGTTTTATAACAATTCCATTTAAGGTCTCTGTAGTTTATATTTAATGCAATCCACGTCATGTAGTAAAAAATGGTTACAGAAATGGCTCATAGTTTTTGTAAAACTTTTCAGTTGCAGTTCAAAAAATTTAAGAACAACGATATATTTTCCCTTTTACGTTCTAATGGTATAAAAAAAAAATACTAGCATGAGTAAGTTTAAAATATATTCCTACAATTATCATTATTGACTACACAATTTTTTGAACATCTTGGAAATTCTTGAATTTAATAAGCAGAACGGTCTGAATTAAGATTTTTTTTCCAACTTATAAATTAGTTTCATTTTGCAAACAATTACTCCTATTATAATTAAATAAGTCTCAAAAAAGTTCCATCAAAACAAATATAATTAATTTACCGTAGTTTCGAAAAGAAAAAACACAACAAAGATCTAAACACTTAACACAAAACATACAGCTTATATAGTCTTTTTTTGTCAAGGTATACTTTTTGAAATTCCAAACATAATTTTTTTTTTTTACCTTACTGATTTTTTTTTAAAGTTTAAATAATCGAAATAGAAAGTCCACCTTCAGAAGACGCTATGTAAATTTCAAAATTGATATTTTTTGAATCAAAATAAATAGTAAAAAGTATAAATTACACATGTCAAATTAATAAACTTTATTATTGCAATAAAAATAAGATTCTAAAAATATTTTGTCAAAAACAAATTGACACTGACAAAGAAAGTAATACTTATAATACTTGTAATAGTCGTATCATTGCCAATTCTTACATGCCGTCAGTAAATTTAACCAGTAATTGTGTAAGTTTTCTAAAGGAAATTTGTTTGCTAGCATATATATATACTCCCAAATTGAAGCGCAAAAGTTCTGCATGAAAATCTTTATCATTTTCCCAAGGGGAATTTCACTTAAGATACAATTTAGCCAACTTATTTAGAAAAAACACAAACCCATAATCTTTCTTTCAATTAGGTCACTCACTACTGTCAAATTATTTATTCATACTGTCAAATTATTTCCTCATACTGTCTAATTATTTTCACATACTGCCTAATTATTTTTATAGTAATTTCATAATATGAAATAACAAATTGCAGATAACTTGATCAAACAATCCACTATATATATATATATACATTTAAATACAAACATGGAGATCAGATGCACTATCAAATAACACATATATACTGTCAAATTACTAGCAATATACTGTCAAATAAAAAAACTCAAATATTGCATATATAATTAACACAATTAAATTAAGTTGTTTATGTCTTCTTCCTTTTATGTATCACATTTTTACACACATGCCCTAATCATTGTGAAAAAACTGTACTATTTTGATCGATGACAAAAAAAGAGAGTTTTAATTGTACAAATACATATCATTAGATCTACCAAGAAGAAAGAATAATATCAGAGTCATCTTGGCAGTGGTGGCGGTGGTGAGATCCGGAGTGATGGTGGGGGTTTCTCCAAAATGTGGAGTTTCTTTTTACTGTTTTGACTAATTTGAAATAAGTACGGCACGTTTGTTTTTGCTAAATAAGTCTACCATATTGTATCCTAGCTTAATTATAAACTACTTATAGGGAACAAATATGCCGAGAATGTCATTTAGGGTCATAAAGCGAACTTCAATGGCATGCTACCTTTTGAAAGCGAGATTATATGCATATATGCTTACTGTACACTACACACTATTTTGTGAGAGCAAATTGTTTATTCGTTTTTCTTTTTGGTATACTTTATTAGTAGAACCTCTCACAAGCAGCCTGTCTGAGTCCGTAGAATGCGCTTTCATCAAAGTCTTATTATGAAACTGCAAGCTAGAATTGTTTTCTTACAAGATCTTTATAAGAAAATAAAGATGTCATGAAGCTGGAAACAAAGTCTGACAAATTATGCAGCAGTAATTGTTCCGAAGAGATCGAAACATCTGAAATTGGTTAGCAAGTTTTTCCGAATCTCTAAAAATTTTCTGAACCATTATACTTCATCAGTTGAGCAGAACATGACTAAGCTTCTCTGTTTCAAAGAAAAAAAATGGTACTTGACTCGTTCCACTATCACAAGCGCTCTAAAAGATACCACGGGCTATATATTGTAATTAACTTCAGGCTCAAACTATTATAAAATCAAAAGAACTTATTATACATCAGAACTGACACAGAAATATGCCTGTAAATCAAAATGAATTGTTACAAACCAACAGTACAAAGTGAAGTAATCATTATGATGGGGAAGGAGCCCATATAAGGAGGTTTCCAATTTTAATATACACTACTATAAGGGTAATAATCCTACAAACCAGCTATTTGCTAAAATAAAATTCCGGAAAATGTAAAACTCTTCTAAAAATGAGACTAAAATTACACAACCGAACCAAACATGGCTTCATTTAGTACAAAGGATGACACTAGATCCTGCAGCTGTAAGCCAAAACTCAGGCAGCTTCATTCAAGATTGCACCATCGTGTAGATCTGCTTCTTTCAACTATGATTCATATGTATCTGGTACACTACAGCCCACTACGGTTACCATGGGGGTGCAATCCATATTCTCATTCCCTGGTAAAGGACAAATTTTATCTATAACTTGATCGGAAGATCTCATTTGAACGGTTTTTGGAGAGGTTTGGTCTAAGATGTTCGTCGGTGAGGGTTCTATTTGAGGGTGAGATATTTTGTTGGGGACGGGGTTAGTTTCGGTAACTACATATTCAGAGAGTATATCCATGAATTCGTTGAGTAAACGTTGAACTTTTCTGTTTGATGCCATTGCGGGTAAGATATCTTCTCTTAACAGTTTGTGCTTTGACATTCCCTGCACACATCACTTTTAATCATTGGTAGCAGAAACAGAAGAGAGGAATAAAAAATAAAAAATAAAAATTAAAAAGGCATTGACAAATTATACCTGGTGACAATATAATATAAAACCAGATATTGCAGTAAAGTCGAGGGTAATGACCTTTAAGGTTTTCTTAGTTTTTTTCTTATGTTCTATTCTATAAAACAGCTCCTGTTGTCCAATAGTTTAGGGTGTAAGAAAAGTCCGGTATTATTTTCTAGACCAATATCTAACAAGAAAGTCAAAGTGGATAACGGGTGAGAAATCCTTGATAACTAGTATTGTATTCTTAACTGTTTTCACATGCATTCTATAAATTTATACTCTTGTTCAATTGAAAGAATCCACCATGATAGTATATAAACAACCAAAAGAAGTATGCATAAGAATTTCACTCAGTTTAATGGGATAAAGGATGCAACAACCGATATCAACATCCAGCTAATTATACAAAAGAGAAAACACCAGTAATGCAAAGACAAATTTTGTTACTTTTTAGAGACTGCAAGTCCAAATCAGTCTCACAAGCAAAAATATGGACAATTCTTATAAAGTCCATGAAAAGCTTATATTACTGAAATTTTTATCATTCCCAAGACCTGTAAGACATAATAAAGAGGTAAACGAGCCTTACCAGAACACAAGGATCCCATACGGGGTTCTTAAGATCAGCAGCAACTGCTTCAGCCATCCCAGTTGGAGGTCCAAGAAAACTTTCACAAACTTCTCGTAAGCGGGATTCATCTGCTTCTCTAAAATTACGACACCAAAATAGATTATAATCAGTACCACATACTTTGGAGCACTTTAGCAGATCCATATACTACAACAGAGAGAGACTCTAAACAGAAATTATATGAATTTAATATAATACTACAGCAAATAAAGTCCTATCCTAGAACTTTGCAGTTTCCTAACTAGCAGTTTCAAGAAAGAAAGATTGCCTAACATTCTACCATAAAAAAGACAATCCATAAGCGCGACTATTATTATGACCTTCATTTACAAACAGATAGTTTTATACTCTAATAAATATGTTTAGATGGGGGTGTACTTCCAATTTCAAAAGTAACAGATTTTGATACGCAACAATACCTCACTTTCTTGTCACAAACAAACTACCAGATTATTTATTTAACCTCATAATATCATCTGAAATATACCTTGACAAAAACCGTATGTACGAAAGGAGGCACTGGCGATATTCATTAGGGGACTTGAGCGCTAGTGCAGATGCTAGCTGTGTTTCCAAATGAGCACGGGTCTGCACTCCATCATCTGTAACCCTGTAACACCAGCAAATACAAAACATCAGGGAGTAATTGATAGATAATTATTCATTTAACCAATGTCAGCGTTACATTTTATTTTTTCTTCATATACAAACATTATATTGAACCTGTACAATGACCCTACTGAAGGTCACCAAAATAAAATTTGATAGAGGGAGAAGTAGAAGAGTGGAAAGCAGATGCTGCCAGAATAAGGGAGGTGAAGATATTCTTATTCAACAGAAATCAAGAATTTTATACTGAATAAAACTGTGGGAACTCTCATGCCACACCACATGAAAAAATACGGAGTGATGTATGAATGTCGTGATTCGTGAAGCAAAGAACCATGAGAATCTCCCTCCATAAAGAAAGAGTATTAGAATTGGTATCGCCTACTATATACTTAAAATCAACTAAAGTTCAAGGGTCTCGCAACACTGGTCAATTAAGAAGGAGATGAACTGATTCTCTTAATGTTTAGACTTTATAGCACCGTTACAATAATGCATGCCTACTTCAATACAATACACACAATACAGCTTCAATGAACTATTCAAGGACATCATTAGTTATTTCCAGGTATCTTTTTATGTATTAAACGAAGCTATGATTTCATAGTTATGAGTACGATCTTCAGTATAAAATTTAGATCCTCAAAATACTATTTCAAAGCGTGACATTCCATATGATATTGCTGCTCTCTCTTTTACTCTCATGTCCTCAATAGCACAAACAAAATGCACAAGTCACAGCTAAAAGAGCTTTGTTAGCATGACTACTCAACGGAAAACGATAATTGAGGAATCAGCTTTACATAGTAACTGAAGGTATAGATATGTCCATTTGTTATCTACTTAATTACCTCTCTCGCCTTTGATACATGTCTTTAATTAAAACGAAAATATTTTTGAAGTTAGTCTGGTGTAAACAGTTCAACTTAGCCACATCCACTAAAAAGATTCATGATTTCAGTCCTTTCATGTGTTTGGAACTAGCAAGTAGCAACCATCATGAAAATTTAGACTAATTTAATTTTGTGGCCTTGAAGAGGGGAAAATTCCATTCTCAGACGAAGTAAAAGCAATTGAGTTTTTTTTTATCAGGTATCCAGATACATTATTACATAAGTCAGGCTCCACGGAATTCTCGATCTAATGAAAGATTTGCAAAATTTTCATTATAAATAGAGAAACTTAGAAAAAGAACAAACCTACTCCAACCTGGCTTTCTAGCCAAATACTTCCTGACATCCACTTGTAAGGCTGCAAGCTCACCACTCTGTATCGGACCTAAATTCCACGTGCTTGCGAAATTGGATGCAGGAAAACAATCATCAGCTATTCTTAGCCAGCACATGAGGCTCATATCATACATAAATGCATGGCGCGTCGCTAGAACAACAAGAGGAAACCCAGCTTCCGATAACTTTGCTGATATGATTTTGATCGTGCCTGAGAAAAGAATGAAACAAGAAAAGGCCATAAGCCATACATACTAAATACTTCACTTCAAGTCCATTGGAATGGAAACAATGTTAAAGCTCATTGAGGTGGTACCGAATTAAACCGAAGATTTGCCAAAATTTTATATACTCCCTCTGTCCCTAAATAATTAATCACTATTCTATGTTGGGACGTCCGTTAATAATTGCTCACTTTCCTATATTCGTAAAGGAATCTTCTTAAAATTATCATTCTACCCTTTACATTTCAAAACACAAAAAGTATTGATGTGATAGTTTGTCTTTTTGTGGGTATTATTGTAATTTCACACAAGAATCTCCACTCTTAAATTTTACACTCCGCCAAATCTATTTATTAATTAGGAAAAACAATTATATGAACCCGGTCCACTATTATTTAGGGTGTGCCAACCAATGGTATTTTTTAGTTTTAATTTTGAATTAATTTTAGGGTGGTTATATTTGGGTTCATTAATAGGTGTTGGGTTTTTAGTGGGTGACACATCCTAAATAATAGTGAACCAGATTCACGCTAGTGTTACTCATTAATTAGGGATGTAGGGAGTACATAGGAACTTTACTACTCGACCTTTATAGAAAGTTAATGCATATTTCAACTATATGCAGTTATAATTATTTCAGACTAGGTATATTTCTCTACTACGTATTACATTTTGATAGAAAATCAGGTAAACCTCTATATCTTCCTTAGTATTAAATTTACTATCTACCTAAAAAGCAGAGAAGGAAAATCCCTGTAAACTACATGATTTACAATAGTATATCTGAAAACAGTGGAAAATAATCAGAGTAATTAAACTCATGTTTCTGTAATCAATTCGATTGGATCGGGGCTAAATGCTTACGAAAAGATCGCTTGGATTTAAGAAAGGGTCGCTACATCTAACTATATAAAAAGCATGGATGTTGACATGCCTGATGTTCGGTCATCCCTACTTAGGTTAATATTGATTTACTTTATTATTATTTCTTTGGTCCTCATAATTTTGGCATATATACTTATGACTCCTTTGATTTAATATTGTCTTCCTTTGTTATTACTTATGGTCCCCCTACTTCCAACATAAATACCTATCGACTTTTATATTCACTTCAGTATAATACTAATCATTTGAATTTGAGTTTGAGCTTTACTTGAAGCCTTAGATACCATAAAATATCAGCGCTTGGAACAACGATTGTTTGGTTAAACGATAGTTTAAATCCAAAATTCTAATGGTTTCTATAAGCGAATTGTAAGAATATGAAACTTCATGTCAAGTTCATATTTGGTCCTTAACATTACAATTATGATAGTAATATATATTCTTACATAGCACAGATATGGGTATGGGTACCCGACACGATATGGATACGGCGACACGATAAAATATGAGAGTATTAGACACAACATTGTTGGACGCGACAACTATTAGTTTATAAATATAGTAATAAACATTTAAATCGTATAACACTTGATAACAATCTTACACACCTAAGATTTTCCCTTCCCTTTGTAACTCCATAGTGACAAGTACATAAATATACAAATTATGATATGTTTATCAGCTTAATAGGTGACTTGACAAGTAACATATATCTTTTAACTTAAGTACGAAAAGATAGGCACCAACCATTTATTTATTTGTAAACCATTTGATTGTTACAGTATTACATTATAATGTGTAACAAATTATAAACGTAAGGTCCTATTTAATCCCGGATGTGCTACAAGGCTAAAAATTCCCAATTTATTATAGTAAAATAGTCCATTTATTTTTATATTATCAACGAACTACGCCTTTATGCTAAGAAATTTGGGTCGTCTATATGAAATTATGTGAGAAATCATTCTTTTTCGCTACAATTAATTTTCTCCATTTTGTTCATCGATTTACCTAACACTAACGGAATTTATTTTTTATAGTATGAAGTTTTTATGAAATTAAATTATTCAAACTATATAAAAAGTGGGCAACGGGAAGATTGTGAGCAACTATATATATACAAGTGATTATTATATAACGTGGATTGCGTAAACTACACTTTACTCCTTGCAATCTTATTAATTTTATTTTCTATCTATAGATTTAGGTGATACAGGGTCAATACCCGAATTTTATTTTATAATGTTGAAAATAATCAAAGTTTTTTAAATAAAGAACCCGGGCCTTGACCGGGCTCCTTTCCTAGTATCATAAAAAGCAAGAGAAACTCCTGAATATCTCTTATTCAACAAAATCCCCCTAGCTATTAATCAAAACTACATTATAATTTACAGCCTCACATTTAGACCCTGGACTAGACTGTTAATGCAGCGAGGTTCACATATTGTGTGTTCGAATGGATAAATGGCTTAAGACCAATAGTGAAGTCTCCACCAAAACAACATGAAACTTGGGGTACTTTTGTTAAGGCATGGGGACAGCTTTCAATTTCTTTGATACGGACAGAATATTAAACTGTCCAAAGAATCCCATCTTAAGTAATTAAACTCGGTTTTTGACATTTTAATTTGGATTTTAAGTAAAGAAGCTATTTGGTACGGAAACAAGTTCGACTCTAAGCAAAATAATCTCAGCTTTTAGGCAAATAACTCAGCTAAAATTTTAAAAGACAGGACTTGAAGGAAATAAACAGGTAATTTAGGCAGATAAGCTAGATTATGATGAAGATCTCAACGCACATGAATGACAAGTTCTAACACAACATCAACGCTAAAAAATAACAACTTAAAACATACAGTATGTAATTAAAGGTCCAAATTAGGTCTTTTCCAAGTTACCTGCATCAGTAACCAGGGAAGCTAATGAATCATGAAGAAGACATTTCATGTGAAATAGATCCCAAACAAATAAAGATCCCTTCTTCGTGACAAGCAACAACTTCCAACACTCATCGCAATCGACAAATACAGCTGAAGATCCCATCATCATTGCCGGCATTGCCCGCCTTCCACATTTTGTGTATACCTTCACAATCAATTGATCTTTAGCTAAACTTCTATACTGAATTATGGCCAGTAATCAGTACAAACTAAAACCTACAAAAGTTTCTACAAGGAAGGTACAAGGACAATCAAGTGTGACTACTGTGTGAGATATGTGCAAGAGTCCATCAGTCTAAATGCTTGTGTCTGGTCCGTATAGAAACATGGAAACTTGACCATATTTAACAGTTTTGGCAGATAGATAATGACACAATAAAGTCAGGAAAAATAGTTAACCTTATAGCTAAGCATCATGCACATAAAAAGGTTAAAAGTAAAATAAGAAATACTTTTTACCCCCGACAAACTCTTATGATAAGACTTTATAAGTTGGTACTCTCTTTATTAGTTTCAGCATATTCGACAATCATCTCAATCTAAGTTATCAGCTTTGGAAGAAAAAAAAAATAGAACTGGATATGACCATATGTCTAATAGCTTGTCATCACCGAAATGTTCTTAGACCTTCTCAGTTTTGAAGTGTCCCAAGTTTACATAATTTGGGTTGATGATTTTCTACGATTAGGCGTCTAGAAGATTTAAACTTATTTAGTCTGATGTTGTCCACCCAGAAAATGACGTTATGTCTGAAAACAAGAAATATCTTATCTTTTAAGTATCTTGATGATAGGTGTGTATTTTATGGGTAGACAGAAGTCACATCATTTAGACTAAGATTTAAAAAAAAAGACACCGAGTGTGGCTTCAGGTTAGGAATCAACTAAAATTAATCAAAGATGAGAGGAAGCAAAACAAAGAAAAATATCATTCCAGCTGCTAAACAAGAAGAAACATATACCACAACGCACTCAAGGAAGATAAGACACAATGAGTTGTTTGATCGTAGTGATATCATTTTATTGGGAGAAATGAGTGAAAATAAATTGAAACAGTCAAGACATCTACAGAGAAGACGGCTATAATTGTGTCAAGGATCCAAAGAAACTGAATAACAAACTACAACTAATCAATTAATTTCTGAAAAAGAAGACATGTAGAAAACTGTGTAGTTCGAGAACAAAATACTAACCTGAACGCACCCATTTTCACAACCAATCACCCAAAAGTTGGCATTACCAGCCAAAACTGTGACTCTACCTGCAACCCTATCAGACCAAAGTGTTTGAACCTCTCTTGTACAAATTATTTCTGTTTCCTTCACCATAAATGTGCTCCCAGAACAGACAATAGAATCATTAACAGCTTGCTCTCTGGGCCGGGCTTCCAAACAAACAGGAGTGTTATCTCCCCCTTCTTTTTTGTCAAATACCCTAATTCTAAGTATATCCGAAGCACCGGAACCCTTCACAACTCCCAACTGCTCAACATTACCGCCTTTATCGGGATTAACGAAATCCGGAACCTTCTCAATCACCAAGCTATCACTAACGGTAGTCTTAGCAGTCACACCGGTACTTTCTCTCACCTCAACTGCTCTCCTCAAGGACCGCTCCCCATTGCCATGATTTGCGTGATTCGGTGCCATGACGAGAGCTTGAGAAGTTAACTCACTGGATATATTTTCCTTTTCCACAGACACACCAACTGCCTCCGGGATTATCCTCTTTCTTCCGTCAGGCCGTCTATATTCTCTTTGTTTTACCGGACTAGTTATCCGAGCCGTACTTGGTGCCTTATTCACTGAATCATCACTGGGTCCAATCTTTTGTTTGCCATCGTTTAATATAGGGTCAGAAGGTTTTGTTGCAATACCAGGATGGGATGATGATTTTAGAGCAATTGGGTTTTGTAATAGTTCTGGGGTGGGATTTTTTATCGGGGTTTGTTTTATGGAAGCTGCTTCTTCGAGCAATAATTGTGCAGCGCTTTCGGCTAAGTTCATTTGTCTACCTCTAACATCCCCATAACGATTTTTCTTCAGGTCATCTAGTTCCGAATCACTGAGCCTCTGGCCCAACTCCCTCTCATCAAAATGAAAAGTAGCAACCGTCCCGTCCAGTGAACAAGCAAAGAGGGAGTAGCCATCAGGACTCCTATCAGCAGAAAGAAAGGGAGGATATAAAATAAAATTCGTTAAGAGGGTAACTAGGAACACAATGGGAAGATTTAAAATAAAATGGAAAACTCAAATCTGTCCCCTTCAACTTCTTCACATCTTTTTAAGATGAGTATGTTCACATAAACAACCCACACTTGAACCAGAACTAATAAATTTATCTCTTCAAGCATGTTCCAAATTCTATATTTTAGCTAAGATGTTAAACTTCACAATGAAAAGACTAAAAGGTAGGCAGAGATATTAAAAATCTGTCTTTAACTGCGTTACATTTAGGACCAGCAATTGTTTTTAGTAAAAATATGTACTTTGAATTCCAATGGCAAACAGTGTGGGGCCAAATGCAGAGCGATTGTGTTCAGGGGACAAACAAATGTCTAACTAGTAACTTAAGATTTCCAAAATATACTTTCTTCTATTTAAAAATAACTCACCAAGTTAAATCCACAACACTTTGGGAAAAGAAGTGTTTGGCCACAAAAAGAGGTCGAGGACTTGAGGTAGTCCACACAGTTATAGCACGATCCTGACTACCAATCGCAATTATGTTATATGGTTGTATCTCTTTCCCTTCTGCCATAGAATCTCCGTTACTTTGTCCAATGGGTGCACCTTTTATTTCCGCGGCACATGTGGAATTCTTCTTGAACATCGATTGATTGAATTTAACGACGATAATTGGAGCATTGTGTCCTAAGAAATCAAAAGTAGCAGACCATTCACCTCTCTCTAGAACAGGAGCAGAGTGTTTCGGCTTTTGAAACCCATGAGTAGTAGTTAAAAAATGTCCACACGGCGACCATCCAAGCCTCCTAAAAAAGGTTGAACCAAGCTGAAAGGTACACTTTCAGTTAGTGATACAAGAAAAGTGACGAAAAAAACAAATTAAAAAAATCATGTTTATATTTCTACCCTTAGTTTCCACGCATCAATTAACTTTCACCCATAATCTTGAATCAAAATAACCAAGCTCACAAGGTTCTATTTAATACTGTACTCAGAATGATAGTTTTTACTTTCAATTTTTTTTTTTTATAATCATTTTTCATTCTCATTTTTCTCTCTTTCTGATCAGAGAACAATGATACATTTGAAAATTCCACTCTGATATTTTCAATCTTGTACCAAGAAAGAATATGGATCCAGTGAAAACAGTTTTCTGTTTATAATAAATGCCATTTTCAGGAGAAATCTATTGAAGGAGAAATCTGTTTACAAGAAATCTTGTACCAACCCACTATTGTATTACTAATAAAAGGTTACTAAAATAAAAAATTGGAGAAAAAACCAACAGAAAGCAAGTATACCTCACTCAAACAATAATCTGTAGGAATTCGGATAAATTAAAAACATACCGATTTTTCCCAGTGACCCACTGCCCTGTGAGCAAGGCTCCAATCGCTGGTACGCCAAATAATCACAGTCTTATCATCCGCTTGGCTTGCAATGAAAGAACCAACTGGATCCCACGTGACACCTTTAACAAGACTAGAATGACCTCTAAGAACAGCAGTGCAAATTCCATTACTCATATTCCAAACATGGACTGTATTGTCCAAACTACCACTAGCCAGCATGGAGTCATCGGGAGACCAATTAAGATCCACCTACTTTAAGCATTAAATAAATAATTCATGGATTACATCTGTATACACCTGTGTGATTGGAATGTAAACTAAGGGAGCATATGCTTGAGTGTCATAGAAAGTAATGAAATTACTTCATCATACATATATTCTGCATGAGCTAAAGAGTACGTATTTTTGATAGTATATAAGGATTTTTTGGGGGAAAAGCATTCAAAATAACAGTCTACTATGCTTGTTCGGATATGATACACACACTATAGAAATCGTTTGATCTAGAATTTCTGGTCTTTGTTTAAGCTAACATCGAGAAGATGCAACTGAATGGCAAACAAAAAGCTGCCTATCCGGTGGAAACTCATGTCATCGAGAAAGGCCAAAAGTAAATTCTTCTCAAAGCTATGATAAAAAAAAATTATGAACATTGTCTTCCTATCCACCTCTTACAACTGAAATTTTGTTCAAAATGAAATTTGAATCCATGTCATGAAAATCTAGAGATTTTTTCCCCCTCATAGGTGGGTGAATTATTCGTGTCTTTCTTGCCAATTTCATGTTCTCAACAAGAGATAACCAAAGTAAAAACTATAAATATACAGTAAGAAAAAATTACCACATCGGCAGTGTGTCCTCGCAGAGTCATGACAACTTTCCAGTTTTCAACATCGGGTGGCTCTCCGCTGCCAAATTCAGTGGTGCCTGAGCCGGGTTTTCTCTCATGAATTTGGATCACCTGGTCATCAGATCCTGAGGCTACATAGCGACCATGCTTTGCCCATCTAACACAATTAACTGAACCAAAATGGTCTCGAAGAGTTGCAAGAAGTTTTTGTGTTGAGTCTTCAGAGTTTCGCGCAACAGGTTTCATGCTCCATATCCTGACCTGTTTGCAAACCAAGAAAAAAATTAAATTAACAAAAAAAATCGCTTAAAAAAAGTGATGAAACCCTACACTTTGTGACATAAGCAAATCAAGTAACTGTATAGTAAGCACAAAGACAGATGAATACATATGATAAAAAAAGTTGACCCAAGTGAATACAAAAAACGAATGTATGACTCGAACACCATAAACAACAGGAGTGTATCTGTCTTTTGCACGTTTTCCTGAGTGTTGCGCACGTCAATATAGGATATAAAAAAGTAAAGTTAACCATACCACAATCTTACGTATCCAACACATAACCTATAACAATGCATTGTAAATTATTGTCTTTTACATTACACAAAATAGACCATCAAATAAAGTAGATTCTTCTTGTATTGTATCACGGGAGGAAAATGACTTCGACCTAATAATAAAAATAAAAAATTATTTATTTGCGCCTATTCAGGACCGCCACCTAAGCTATCTAGCTCACTTGGCTTATGCCAAGACCGGCCCTGGTGGTAAAAGGCTACAATTTGCAATGTCTCGAGTGGAAAATAAATGGTTAAAAATCGTTTTTTATTTCTTTTTCTTGTAACGGGGGGCTGTAGCACTCAGCCTGCTTCTAAAAACTAATAAGTTTAAAGAAAGATGAATCAGGTTTATTCTCCCCTACAATTATATCATCATATCTACTTAAAAGCTGTAACCAAACAACCCATACACCATGGACACTAAAATGGTTTTATTGGTTTGGTCGAAAATAGTGGTGGAACAAAAATTCCAATTCATATGGATTTTTGTTTGTTTGTTATTATGTGGGGCGGTGAAAGGTTACAATTTGCAACATCTCGAGTATAAAAATTAATGGTAAAAAGGTAAAAAAATTCCATGTATCTTGATCAAGAATTGATCAAATTATATAGAATATCGTCAGCTCTCATTCAGAATTCCTGATTCTGTCACTCGGTTTTTTCTACCCTTCGATTACATTCACTTAAAAGCTGTAACCAAACAACCCATGGACACTAATATGGTTCTTCAAGAAATCAAATATCAAATCTTAAAATAGTAAAAAAGAAATATATAAAAATAAAGAAAAAAAATACCTTGTGATCACCTCCACCAGTAGCAAACCTAGAACCACTAGGTTGAATATCAATTGAGAATATTTGCATACCCTCATGCCTTATCCAACTTGGTTTCTCTGCTATCATCTTCAATTCCCCACAAAAATTAAACTACAAAAAAAAAAATTCAACTTTCTCAAAATTCAGCTAAAAGGGTACCCAAAAAAACCATCTTTCTTCAATTTCCCACAAAAATTAAACTAAAAAATATATTCAACATTCTTAAAATTCAGCTAAAAGGGTACCCAAAGAAACCATCTTTCTTCAATTTCCCACTAAAATAAACTCAAAAATATAATCAACTTTCTTAAAATTCAGCTAAAGGGTATCCATTTTTTTTCAATTTCCCACTAAAATTAAACTCAAAAATATAATCAACTTCCTTAAAATTCAGCTAAAAAGGTATATCCAAAAAAACCATCTCTCTTCAATTTCCCACTAAAATTAAACTAAAAAATATATTCGAGTTTCTTAAAATTCAGCTAAAAGGGTATCCAAAAAACCGTCTCTCTTCAATTTCCCACTAAAATTAAAATTAAAATATATATACAACTTTCTTAAAATTCAGCTAAAAGGGTATCCAAAAAAACGATCTTTCTTCAATTCCCCACTAAAATTAAACTAAAAAAATATTCAACTTTCTTAAAATTCAGCTAAAAGGGTATCCAAAAATACCATCTTTTTTCAATTCCCACTGAATTAAATTACAACAAAAATTCAACTTTCTTAAAATTCAGCTAAAAGGGTATCCAAAAAAAACCATCTTTCTTCTGTAAGTTAGCTCTTGAACATAAACCCAAGAAAGTAATTAAAATTGAAAAAAGAGTTAAAAAAAAACAGTTTATATTGTTTTGTTTAATATTATTTTGTGGGTATCTAGTGAGAAGAATATGTACCAGAATATGAAGTTGACGAGATTAGGGTAAGAAAGTGACAGCCCACTATATGTTGTTATATTAAAGTACTATTTAAAGAAAGATAACTTAGGTTTTTGTTTTAATAAATTAGGTTTTTGTTTTAATCAGAGTTTTGTTTTGTACATTAGTACTAATTTGTTCTAATAATTTCTTTTTGGCACTCTATCTTAGAGAATTAGAAGATTAGTGCAATGAATTTGCATATCTTGACAATTTAACACTGAGCTAGAGCTAGTAATACTTGTATATACAGAAAATTATAGACTGAGATACAATTTAGATAAGTATTAAAATAAAATGTGGATTTTTTTTATTAAAGAATATTCTTATGCGATTTTTTCCTAATGTTTTAGTAATACTACCAATGTATAAAAGAGAAACAAAATGTTAGGTTCAAGTACTTATATTTCTAATTTGGTGTATGAAAATGAAATTCAATATACGATCGGTACAAAAGTATAACACCGATAAAAATATGTCGAATCAAGTGACAATGAAGTTATCAGGTATATAAGAGGACTACATCTCTCCGTATTTATTCTTAGTTGTAGGGGAAGTAAATTATAAAAAGGTAAACATGACTCTAAAAACGAGACAATAAAAAAAACTTTCAAAATGTTCAAAACAATATAAACTGTTTGATTAGAAGACACCCTAACGGTGATAAAGCTACCGCCTCCTTGAAGACTCCTTGAAGAGACTTGTTGCAATTTGAGGCGATTTGAGGCGGGGCGGGCCCAACATGAACAATATAAACTGCTACATTTTGAAACAAAACAAGAAGTTTTCAACAAATGTTCAAAGAGTTTGCAACAAGTCTTTTCAAGGAGTTTGCAACAAGTATGCAACTGCTACAAGTTTTCAACACATCTGCAATGAGTCTACAACAAATCAACGAAGCTCTATAACAAGTTCAATAAATCTGCATTCTATCTTTATGAACGACTAAAAGCGACAAAGAACGCGTTTCTATAGATCAAAATACTTCAAGTTCTTCACCAAATCTAAAAAACCTTTACAACAACTCAACATTCGATCTTCAAAAACTAAGCAGCAAGCAACAAATTTCTCAATATCAAAGTATTCAAAAAATTTCACCAAATCTGAAGAATTCCATCAAATAAATCTATAATAAATCAACCTTCGATCTTCAGGAACAACTACAAGTAGCAAGAAACGCGTTTCTCTAGATAAAAGTGTTCACCAAATCTGAAGAACTCTATCAAATAAATCTACAACAAATCAACCTTTAATCTTGAGGAACAATTACAAGCAACAAGCAACGCGTTTCTCCAGATCAAAGTATTCAAAGTTTTTCATCAAATCTGAACAAATCTATCAAGTAATCTACAACAAATCGACATTCGATCTTCAATACCGACTACAAGATGCCAAAAGCCATTTTCTCAAGATCAAAACATTCAAAGTTCTTCACCAAATCTGAATAACGTCAAGATCATCAACAAAATCAATAAAGCTGGAAAATTCTTTATCAAATTCGAAGAACTCAAATCAAGTTCATCAAACTCAAATTGATCGTCAAGAGTCTAATTCAACATTTTAAACCATCACAAATTGTTTGAAGAGAAGAATTGAATGAGTTTTCAGTTTCTAGATTTTAGAAATTATTAGAGATTGTACCCGCAAATTACTGATTAATAAAAATCTAATTTGCTTCGCATTTCATTTTTTCTGTCTTCAGCTCTCAAGAAATTTTGTGTGAAACACTTCATATATCTCTTTGTATTGCTTGTTTGTTGCTTCGGGTGAGATATGAATAAAAACCTTTTGAACATATTCGTCCTCTCAAGCACCTAGTTGATATCATGATAACATTATTTGGTAGCATTAAAGATATTATATTTAAATCTCAGTAATTCTTCAAGATCATGTAGGATGAAATTTGAGATGTGAATGATGTGCGGTTTGACAAAATGTTGCATACATTAATTATTGCAAATTGGGTGAACAAGCGAAAAAGAAAGTGGCCGGTATTAAAGAAACTCGTACGAACCAAATGTAACATGTCATATAGCCTATTCTTACACCGAAAGCACACTAACACCAATAGGACTGCGTACTATGTGAACGCCATTGGTCCAAATTAACGCTCCAAACACAAAGCTTCCATTTGTACTTTTGTAAGGTGTCAAATCTATTCTATAAGTCGTCTTTTCCCCAGCCTTGGAAAACCAGAGTTTTCTTGGTGTGACACTAACTTTTATACCGCTAGGATATTCTAATAGTGGATAGTAAGTTGTAGACCCGTTGCCATAGTAAGTAACAGTACGTTGCACTGATATGCTACCATTCATGTTAGAAATTCCGAGTGAAGGGTAGTTAAAGTTGTATGTGGGCGTAGGAGGGTACTTGCAATATGTTGTCTCCCCTGTGAAATTAGTTAATTGGGGAGGTGTAGAACCACTACTGCAGAGAAAATCTATTATGTCCTTAGAATCATAATCGTAAACTAGTCCGGGATCTAGGGATGCCATCAGGTTTACATGTCCAGAGCCATAATCAAAAGGTGTAGCTTTATCACCGTTAGGGTGTCTTCTAATCAATTGTGCGGTATTGTCCAACACTGAAGCTGTAATTCCATTGTTTCAAGTGACGTTAGTATAATTTAATTAGATGACTCTTGAGCCAAAGGAAATTATATGGAGTAGTTAATTCAAGAAATTAATGTTTGAATATTAATAATTACCATATTAAAATATGTTGATCTACTTGAAACGTTAAGGATGCTAAAGAATGAAACATAGTTATTAAAACATGTAATTTAACTTTAATAAGAATGATTTAATAGACGGTTGTTAAATAATACATGTGGAGAGGCCTTTAGGCAATGTCTTAGTTCTTCAAATAGCTAGTACCCCTGGGGATTAATTGAGATAATTTATGTACTTCTACTTTTACTTCTAAATAACTCAAGAACACCTAATATAGTGGAAATATGGTTTTAATAAAAGGAGAATTTGAAGATGATATTACTTTGTGATAAAGTAAAATTACCTGTGGTCATCATTGCTGATTTTATTGCAGCAGGGCTCCAAGTAGGGTGAAAGGATTTTACAATAGCAGCAATTGCAGAAGCATGAGGACAAGCCATTGATGTACCAGATTGTATATTATAGTCGGTAGATTTTGCAGCGGTGACACTAATTCCAACAGGAGACCAGGCAGCCACGATATTAACTCCTGGGGCGGTAATATCAGGCTGCAACAGTAATTTGGATTGGATGAGAAATATAGGGGTAATTCTTTCATTTTTTTTGTTTAATCTCTTTTATAGAATTATAAAGCTTACTTTGATGATGCCTGAAGATATTGTGCTAGGACCCTTTGAGGAAAATGTAGCCATCATTGGAGCAGGCTTTGTATACAGACTCTCGTATGTCTTCTTGATAGTAGCTACCGGTTCCCTGGCATTACAACAATTTTTTACCAATAATACAAGAGTGTGCCAGAATTTTATGGACATTAAAAAACCAGTTTGTTGAAACAAAACTAAGATACGCAATAAATGAAACTAAATGATAAATTGATTCACAATAATGATTGGAGGTCTTAATTAGACTTACTTTTCATTTGCCAAATATGCATAAAGCTTCTCCGACTCTTTTGGAAGAATAAAAGTTGTAGGCATTCTAAATTGGTAGGTATCATCTTTAGCCTCTGGATCAATAACTATCAACCCTACACCGCCGTTTATTTTAACGCTATATGCCTTAATTCTTCGATCGTCGTTTTCAACTGACTCAACATTGCATACTACAATCTTCCCCATGATCAAGGTAGAGTCCAGGGTATTGTTGTTGCAGAAGCTAGACACATGCAAATTCGAGAATAAGCAAAGTGAAATATTGTGACACGATTTTCAAACTATTTTGCATATAGACATCATGCTCAAGCTAATCTATATTTACCGTCAGTCTCATTTTGTACATATAAAAGGAAATATTGATTGTGCTTTAAGAATTTTCTTTTATATAAATGCATTTCACTATTACTAATGTACCTTGCGTTAGTCGAAGGGACTCCTGGCGCTGCTGCGTCACTCGCAAGTATCAGATCATAATAGCCCATCATGTCGGAGGGAACAAAACCAAAACCCTAAATTAACAAAGTTGAAAGGAAAAAAACTTGTTATCACTTTCAGAGAACTTTCACTGAATATCTGCCGTGCTCATATTCCAAATGAAAATCTAGATAAGTAGACGGCTAACTACACTTATGTGGCAGTGACATTTTCACAATCATATCTCAACCTTGATCCGTCCATTCTGAAATAACAATTTCTAAACAATATATAGGTCGTAGAAATAACCTTCAAAATTGTAGTATTCCCCAAGTAGACATCAGAAGAATACTCCTTATCGATGGAGCTAGCAGCAACAGTAAGTATCCAAGGGGCAGCATTGGTGACGGATCCTGGTTCATGTTCATTCCCACCCGCAGCAGAGAACAGGATTCCTTTCTGGAAGGCATGGAATGACCCGATTGCCATTATATTTGTCATGAAATCATTCTCTGGAGGTGAAGGGCCGAAAGACGTGGATATTATATCTACGCCATCGTGTATGGCATCATCTATAGCAGCCAGCACATCAGCAGAGTTGCACTTGCCATACCAACACACCTTGTACATCGCTATCCTAGCTCCATGTGCGCCACCCCTGGCGGTGCCCATATCTATTCCTCGGATTGTTACGTCAGTAACCAATGATCCTGCAATAGTTGAGGCGACATGGGTCCCATGGCCCTCGGCATCACGGGGTGACCTGAAGTAAGGTGCTTGGCCATGAGTTATATTTTCCAAAGATCCAAGGTCTGCTTCTACTCCTTTCGCATAGAATTTTGCCCCTATTAGTTTGCTGCAGCAACAAAATGGACAAACATTTATTCAAAACAAAAAAATATACTTTTATATAAAAAATTATAAACTTTATATCATTTACTAACTTCAAATATACCATTAAATGTAGCTAAGAGAAATACTATTATTTACTTTGTGCATACAACTTAATTAGAACGACATTCGATAAAGCATAGGTAGCTTACTTATTACAGTCAAAATATATAAAACTCTCCCCAACGGTGCATCCTCCTTTGAATTTAGCAGGAACTGGGCCCAAGCCTTCATCAGTGAAACTCCTAGACTCTGGCCAAATTCCTGAAAGTAAATGAGAAAAGAAATTATAGGTATATATAGTAGTATAATAAACAAATACTGCAAATCGAAAAGGAAAATCAAGAGATGGTCTTCACTTATAGAATTGGAAATTTGGTTATAATTACGGGGTCAGCGTGACAAACATGGTATGATCTGTCGGTTTTTAATAAAAAGGTAAAAACTGAAATTTTCAATTTGTGTTAGAAGTAGAACAGGCGGATTATATCACCCCTTATACCCACCTATCTACTCCGCAGTCAATGGGTAAATATTCTACAGGGAAATTAGTTAAATGACATATAGTTTAAGACTAGAAATAAATAAACATATTTTTTTTTCTCGTAGCGATTCAATTACCTGTATCAAGGATGGCAACAATGACATCAGATTGGGCGTCCATCGTTTGTTGATTTTTGTATAATTGGTTTACAGAGTTTAGCCCCAAAAATTCCCAAGAGTGTGTGGTGTGAAGAACATAATTCTCACTCTCAAACACAGATATAACTGATTCTTCTCCTACAACACAAACCTAAATGTTAACCAACACTATAAGCATATTATAAAGAGCCTGCATATTGATTAAAAACTCAGCAAATTAATCTGATACAAACCTGACAGCTTTTTAGCTTCGAGTGAATTAAGCATAGCTGAGAAACCTCTGAAGGTTTTCGTGTAATGATGAACGGTCACATCTCTCGCTCCTTTGGAGCTGAAAATGATCCTCAATATGTTAGTACTCAGGATAATTTTGTCTTTGTTAAATGGTTCTCAATATCATTAGCTACATTTATCATATTTCTGTAACAATTTTTTTTTTAGAACTATCGAAAGTACGATACATGCCTTCCGACAACTGAAGCAAGCATGTCATGATTAGCTGTTATAACAGAGTCTGAGTCGGGGTGCGAGTGAAGTCCCATATACACAATGTAGTGCTGCAAGCATTTAAATTCACAACCTTGATTAACAAGCAAGTAAAATAATTGAGTAAGAATCGCTCTTTTAACTTTTTGTGCAAAAACAGTCCCTTAAGAAATTTCGGGAAAAACATTTTGCTACAAATAAATTTTGAAGCTGTAGAATCTCAGATTACGTCAATATATGCATATGTATACATATAGATATAGATAGAAAAAGAAGAAGGGGGAAATTTCTGTTATTTTAAAGTGTTAGTTATTCTGTTACATTGCAGCTCTATATATAGAGTTTACTAATTACAGAAAGGTCCCTATAGTATTAGAAAACAATACAATTAAGTACACTATATAGCTCTGTTTTAAAATTCGCGCTACATAGCGCTAGGTAGCGCGAAATAGCGTTTTTTTGGTAAAAAACGCAACGAAAAATCACGATTTTGGGTGGAATTGCGCTAAAATCACGCTATAGGGGACCAAACGCGCAAAAATCGCGAAATTCTGGACCAAAAGCGTAAATAGCGAGTTAAAAAAAAACAGCGGATCTAAATAATTAATATATATTGTGCAATTTTCATAAAAGTGTCTGTAGTCCAGATGGTTAAGACAGTGCTGTAATTTCCAGCAGACCCAAGTTTGAAACTCAGCAACGACAATTTTTTTTTGATTTTTTTTATTACTATCTAATATAACTATACATTTTTTTTTTTTGGTTATATATTCTAAAGTTTAGTGCATATTTAGGCAAAAAAAAATACACCGCAAAGCGCTATATAGCAACGCTATTAGCGCTTTTAGCGTTTCTCTCAAAAAAACGCTACGATAGCGATAACGCTATTTAAAATACTGGTATATAGCAAAACTAAACACATCACTCCAAGTATATCAACACTCCCTCTCAAGATGGAGTGAGCAGTGAACAAACACCCATCTTGGAAATCATCTGTTGAAACAAAGGAGCATTGAGAGACTTTGTGAATATGTCAGCAAACTGGTAACTAGAATAAACATGAAGAGTATGTAAGATGCCTTTTTGAATTTGCTCTCGAATATAGTGGCAATCAATTTCAATGTGCTTAGTTCTTTCATGGTATACTGGATTAGCTGCTAAAGCAAGAGCACTTTTACTATCACTAAATAAGACAATAGGGGCAGTAAAAATGACACCAAAATCTTGTAATAAACCCTTCAACCAGACTAGCTCACGAGCAGCAATAGACATGACCATGCACTCAGCTTCTGCACTGCTCTTAGAGATCACTGCTTGCTTATTACTTTTCCAAGAAATTAAGATATCCCCCAAAAACAAACAAAAACCACTAGTGCATCTTCTAGTATCAATATAGGAAGCCCAATCAGAGTCTGTGAATCATTTTAGAAGAGGAGGTACTGAATTAGAATAAAATAACCCTTGAGCAGGAGTATCCTTAAGATATCTCAGAATTCTCAAAGCACCATTCATGTGTATATTAGTAGGTTTAGCAAGATATTGACTTAACAAGTGTACAGAAAATAATATATCAGGCCTAGTGATAGTTAAGTAGAGAAGTCTATCAATGAGCCTTCTGTAGGCCCTTATATCAGTTAATGGAATACCATCCATGGCACTATATTTTGTCTTTGTATCCATTGGTGTATCAACAGGTTTTCAACCTAGTAAACCAGCATCAGCAAGAATTTCCAAGTATATTTTCTTTGGCTAAGATGAAGACCATTCTTTATCCTTGCAATTTCTAAACCAAGAAAAAACTTCAAAGTACCAAGTTCCTTGATGTGAAATGAAGAATCTAAAAAAAATTTCACAGAACCAATCAAGTCTTGATCATTACAAGCTATTATAATACCATAAACATAAATGAGAAGATATAAACTCAGTGTCCCTTGATGCAGTATACAGAGAGAGTGATCAAAGTGAGACTAAATAAAACCATAAGTAAGGGGTAAATTAGTCTTTAGTGACCTGGGTTTTGGCCTATTTTAGGATAACTGACCTAAATTTTTTTAATTTCGGTTTTGTGACCTAAGTTTAACTCTGTTAGCAATTTAGTGACCTTGCGTCAATTCAGTGGACGGAATACGTTACACGTGCAGTCACGTGCCCTAACGTCCGTTAACTAAAAGGGTAAAACAGTATTTTCCGGGTAAATTACTCTTTAGTGACCTGGGTTTTGGCCTATTTTAGGATAAGTGACCTAAGTTTTTTTAATTTCGGTTTTGTGACCTAAGTTTAACTCTGTTAGCAATTTAGTGACCTTGCGTCAATTCAGTGGACGGAATACGTTACACGTGCAGTCACGTGCCCTAACGTCTGTTAACTAAAAGGGTAAAACAGTATTTTCCCAATTAAGTTAAACAAAATGACCAATATACCCAGATTAGGGCTTATACAGACACATATATACTCACATATATACGGGAGATTCTCTTTTACATATCCAAAATGCTAATAAATATAACAGACGTGGGATTGGCAATCCCACGTCTACGTGGCAGCCAATTTTTTTTTTCTTTTCTTTTCTAATTTCGTTTTTTCTGTTATTTGGTTTTCAGATTTCAAAAAGTTGCCCAATTTTACCCAAAAACTTTTCCAATTTTATCAAAAAAAAACTCTAACCATCAACCATCAACCATCAAATTCCTATATCAAATTAATATATTTTTTTATCAAATCAACATCACTCTACCACTACAAATTATCCCCAATTTTACCAAAACAAAAAACCTCTCTCAGTTTACCAAAAAAAAAAAAACTTCCCTAATTTTACAAAAAAAAAACCCTAACCATCAACCATCAACCATCAACCATCAACCATCAAACTCCTTCATATATCAAATTAATATATTTTTTTCTCAAATCAACATCACTCTACCACTACATTTATCCCCAATTTTACCAAAAAAAAACCTATCCCAATTTACCAAAATAAATTTCACCCAATTTTACAAAAAATAAACTCTAACCATCAACTGAGTGAGGTTTTATTTTGGTAAATTGGGATATATTTTTTTTTTTTTGGGTAAAATTGAGGATAAATGTAGTGGTAGAGTGATGTTGATTTGAGAAAAAAAAATATTAATTTGATATATGAAGAAGTTTGATGGTTGATAGGTTTTTTTTTTTTTGTAAAATTAGGGAAGTTTTTTTTTTTTGGTAAACTGGGAGAGGTTTTTTGTTTTGGTAAAATTGGGGATAATTTGTAGTGGTAGAGTGATCTTGATTTGATAAAAAAATATATTAATTTGATATACGAAGGAATTTGATGGTTGATGGTTAGAGCTTTTTTTTATAAAATTGGAAAAGTTTTTAGGTAAAATTGGGCAACTTTTTGAAATCTGAAAACCAAATAACAGAAAAAACGAAATTAGAAAAGAAAAGAAAAAAAAAATTAATTTGGCTGTATATACAATTGGAGGGAAAACAAACTGAAATTTCCCTCCAAAATCTGAGGGTATTTTAGTCATTTTAGCAAGAAATATGTTTTTTTTCCGAAAAATAGGATGACAGGTCACTAAATTGCTAACAGAGTTAAACTTAGGTCACAAAACCGAAATTAAAAAAACTTAGGTCATTTATCATAAAATAGGCCAAAACCCAGGTCACTAAAGACTAATTTACCCCATAACTAAGTAAGGCTATAGTTAGCTTAGGGTACCATTGCCTGATAGCATGTTTAAGTCCATAGAGAGATTTCTTAAGTTTGCAAACCTGATCACTATTAGTTTGAGCAAAACCAGGAGGTAGATGCTTGTAGACTTCTTCATATAAATCCCCATGTAAAATGGTATTATGCACATCTAATTGTTCTAAAAACCAATTTTTATCAGATGCTATTGATAGCAAAGTCCTAACTGTAATCATTTTGGTGTAACCTTTGGCTACTAATCTAGGTTTATATCTTTCCATAGAGGCATTTGACTTGTATTTGATTCTAAACACACATTTGCAGCCAATAGGAACCTTTCCTGGAGGTAGTGATGAGATTTCTCAAGTATTATTTAGTTCTAATGCTTTTATTTCATCAAGCATGGCATGTTGCCAGTTAGGATCAATAACAGCCTTTTTATAGTTTTTTGGCTCAGTAGTGGAAGAAATAGTACATAAAAAATTCTTGTATGCAGGTGAAACATTAGAATAACTCAAAACTGATGCCAAAGAGTGAGGTGCAGGGGATGTACCATTATGAGATGATTTAATAGAATTACAATGGTAACATTGTAAGTAAGATGGTTTCTTTGTTGTTCTAACAGGCATTTGTTGAGTAGAGGCTAAATGACCAAACACATCAGTCTCATTAGTAGAAGAACAACCAGGCACCTCAGTTGCAGTGTGATAAGGAAAAATGTTCTCATAAAATTGAACATCTCTAGAAATGAACAATTGATGAGTAGAAAGATCATAAACTTTATATCCTTTAACATTAGAAGCATATCCAAGAAAAATGCATTTTGTAGCTTTAGGGTCAAACTTGCTTCTATGTGAAGCCAAAGTACTACAGTAGCAAAGACATCCAAAAGCTCTTAAGTTTGCAAAAGAGGGTGTAGAACCATTAAGAATTTCAAGTGGACTTTTATTCTGTAATAAGGTACTGGGCATTCTATTAATAAGATATGCTACAGTAAGAACAGTTTCTCCCCAGAGAGATAGAGGAATTTTAGAATGAAACACAAGTGTTCTAGCTACATTGAGCAAATGTTGATATGTCCTTTCCGCTACACCATTTTTTTGTGGAGTACTAACACAACTGGTTTGATGAATAATACCATTAGAATGATAAAACTCAGATAAGAAGAATTCAGTGCCATTATCAGATCTAAGAATCTTGACATTCTTCTGAAATTGAGTTTTAACCATTTTGCAAAAACCAATGAGGTCAGGACCAGTTTCATCTTTGTGTTTCATCAGAAAAACTCAAGTTACACGAGAGTAATCATCAAAAATAGTTAAGAAGTAGTGATAACCTCCAATAGAACATGTAGAATATGGACCGCAAAGATCACAGTGAATGACATCAAAAATAGAGCTAGTCTTTATTGAGCTTATGGGAAAGGAAGCTCTATGTTGTCAAGCTAAATGACAAACATCACAAAGATCTACAAAAGAGACCTTTGACAACTCTACAACACTTTTCTGAAAATTTCTCATACATTGAAAAAAAGGATGGCCTAGTATAGAGTGCCAAACATCAGATGAAATACCTTTATTTACAAAAGAAATAGGTTGAGACCAACTTGCCGTAGATAGAAGTTGTGACTTTGTTCTAGAAGGATGAAATAACATGGTGTCTTGCAGAAAATAGAGACCATTATGATGTCTAGCGATCCCAATCACTCTCATTGAAACCATGTCCTGTATGAGACAGTGAGTGGCATAGAAGGTAAGAAAGCAAAGACTAGAGGATGTCAATTTGCTTGCAGAGACTAAATTGAAACTGAATGTGGGCACACACAACACATCAGTCAATTTCAGGCCAGAAAATAGGTTAATTGTGCCTCTATGAGTTACTGGCACAGTTTTACCATTAGGTATGGTCACAACAGAATAAGCACTACCAGTTGAACCAAAAGAGGAAGTGGGAATAGTACCACATGTTGACCCAAAAGAAGAGGTGGGAATAGTACCACCTGTTGATCCAAAAGAAGAGGCCGGAATAGTACCACCATTCAAGCCAAAATGAGACATTTTAGCAGCTTTAGACTCCCTCCCCCTTAATATGAGTTTGCACATAGCTACACAAGCCTTTTGTTAAAGTAATTGCACAAAATAAGCCTAGCATTAAAAGCCCAGCAATAAACTCTAACCATATTTGAGTTTTGAATTAGCTAAAGATTATGATAAGTTTTTGATTATGTAATCAATTTTATTTATTGCAATTGTAAAGATCTCCTGTAATTACGCCTGGTTTTAGCTATATATTGTACTGATGAAATTTTAATATGATCAATAAAAATACAGTTTCTACATGGTATCAGCCTAGGTCATAGTTCTTCTCAGTTACTTTTTTTTTCTTTTCTTTTCCTCCCCTTGCTGTTACCTTCTTTTCCTTCTCCTTCTTCTGTTCCTTTTTCTCCTTTTTTTTTTTCCCTTCTCCCATGGCCTCTTCATTTTCGGCTCCTACCCAAAACACTGCCCAATTCACCAAACTCACTGAGACAAATTATCTCACTTGGCTTCGACAAATCAAACCGTACCTACATGATGCTAAACTCTGGGGTTATATAGATGGTTCCATACCGGAACCATCTCAGACTATTGGCACACCTGCTACGGCAACTGCAGCAGCTACAACTATCTCCAACACCAAATATGAAGAATGGTTCACCGTGGATCAACAAATCGTTAGTTTTATCACCACTTCTCTAACTGAGAGTGTATCGCAACTTACCATTGGATTCGACACTTCTAAAGGAATCTGGGATTGCCTCACTCGCCACTACTCGCAACGTTCTGCAGCTAGTGCTTCTAGTCTTAAGCTACAACTTCTTGAGCTTAACAAAGGTTCTAAATCAATTGACGAGTATCTTCGTCATGCGAAGTCAATTGCTGATCAATTGGCAGCTATCAAAAAGCCGGTATCTGACGAGGATTTGGTTCTTGCAACAATCCATGGCCTTGGATCTGATTATCTTATGCTCCGTACCGCTCTTTCCCAACACTCTTCTCTCCCTGACTTCACCGAACTTAGATCTCGCATTTTGTCTTTTGATTCCCAGCAACCTTGCACTCATGAGCACGGATCAGCCACTGCTCTCTTTCATAATAGCAATACCCGTCGCGATAATCGTCCCCAATCTGATCGGAATTTTAGTTCAAACAGCCAGAATTTTGGTCGCCCGAAAAAGTACAACAATGCACGCAACTATCAACAACACTACAATGGATTTCCGTCGCCACAATTTCCTGCACAATTGCCACCATCTAATGCATTTGGATGTTACACATTTCCCAATTCGGCCCCTCGATCTCAGCCCTCCAATGGTCTACTTGGTCCGGCTCCAATTTGGTGCTCCAATTGCCACACAAATCAGCATGGAAACAACTAGTGCCCTCATCGATATCCACGCCCAAACACTGCTGCACCTTTCGCTGGAGCTCACTTCACGACAGATCCTAATTGGTATCCGGACACCGGAGCTACGCATCACATGACCTCCATGCATGTCAATAATCCGCAACAATATGCTGGTCTACACAATGTTTTTATGGGTAATGGGGACTCAATGCCCATTTCCCATACTGGTAACTTGCCCATTTCTGTAGGATCATCCAATTTTTCTTTACAAAATGTTTTTCGAATCCCTTCCATTCGTAAACAAATTGTTATATGTTGCTCGCTTTACTAAAGACAATCAAGTTGTATTTCTTTTCGCACCTGATTATTATCAGATTTTTTGCTTACATTCCGGTCGTTTATTGTTTCAGGGCCCTTGTAAAGACGGGCTATATCCTCTTCAACTGTCGAACGTTCCTTCCACTCCACAAGCTCTTGCCACCATTCACTCTTCCATCTGGCACAAGAGACTTGGCCATCCTTCATCTGATGTCTTGTTTCGTTTAGGTTCTTCTATTGGATCTAAGATTTCTTTTCGTAATTTTTGTCATGAATGTGCTCTTAGCAAGTCTCATAAATTACCTTTCCAGTCTAATAAATTGTCCACTCATTCTCCTTTTCATATTATTCATAGTGATGTATGGTCTTCATCCACCCCCTCTACTTGCGGTTTTAAATATTACGTTCTTTTTACTGATGAATTTTCACGATATTCATGGGTTTATCCAATGCGCCGGAAAAATGAAGTACTTACCCATTTTCAAACTTTTGTTGCTAAAATTCAAAATGACTTTGGTGTCGTCATTAAATTTCTCCAAAGTGATAATGGCACGGAATATGTTAATAATTTATTCACTGAATACTGTAACTCTTTGGGCATTCAACGACGACTTTCATGTCCACACACCCCTGAACAAAATGGACTTGCCGAAAGAAAGCATCGTCACATTGCCACCATGGCTCGAAACCTTATACTCACTGCTAGTGCTCCGCACAAACTTTGGGTCGAAGCTGTCCTCACATCTGTTTATCTTATTAATCGCCTCCCTACATCTGTTTTAAATTGGGACACTCCTCACCATCGCCTTTATGATACTTCTCCTTCCTACTCATCCCTTCGAGTCTTTGGCTGTTCTTGTTTTCCTTATCTTGGTCCTTATGTCTCCGATAAATTATCAAGTTGTAGTATAGAATGTGTCTTTTTAGGATATAGTCCCCAACATAAAGGTTATCGATGTCTCGATCCCACTACCGGTCGTCTATATGTCTCAAGACATGTTATTTTTAATGAAAGTTATTTTCCCTACAAAAATTTGCAGGTACAACATACTACCCCGTTGGAATTTGCTCTCTTACCATGCCCAAGCCCTATTCCTGTTTCACCAACTCCAGCATCACATTGTGAGCCAATAATTACATCACACCTTGAGCCCATTGACCTGCCTATACAATCTATTCCAGAAACAGAAGCCTCAACTTCTAATATTAACCAAACAGACACATCGACTCAACCCCATGAAACGCCGCCGCTTCATGTTACTACATCCATATCAATTCAAGAGCCATCATCCATCAATAAACCTCTAAAGACATATCATTGCCGTGCTCGACTTGTAAGAACCACGACAGATGAAACACCCCCATTAGTGGTGATGGAAACCAATGATGTTCAATCTTTGCAACCGTTCCTCTCGGACTCATTAACAGCTGTTACGACTTCGGCCACCAATCCACCGCCTCGACAACCCTCCCGACATCCAATGACCATCCGATCCAAAGACGGTACGCTAAACCAACAGAATCGCCATCCTTTACCTCGAGTTCTTATTACTGTCATTGAAAATTCAGAACCTACATGTTATACTGACGCTTCCAAACAAGCAGCTTGGCGTAGTGCTATGGCAGATGAAATTAATGCTCTCCTGAAGAATCAGACTTGGACTCTTGTGCCCCCCTCACCGTATCAAAACACAGTTGGTTGCAAATGGGTTTTCCGCATCAAGCGTAATTCAGACGGCACAATCGATCGACACAAAGTACGACTTGTCGCCAAAGGATTCCATCAACAACAAGGTATTGATTATGAAGAAACGTTCAGCCCGGTTATTAAGCCCGCCACAATTCATACTGTTCTTAGTATTGCTGTCTCTGAAGGATGGTCTCTACGCCAGTTAGACGTCAAGAATGCGTTCCTTCACGGGTTTCTTCAAGAGGACGTTTATATGACTCAACCACCTGGGTTTGTCGATTCTTCATGACCCAATCATGTTTGCAAGCTTCACAAAGCATTGTATGGCCTTAAGCAGGCCTCGCGATCTTGGTTTCACCGAATCACATCATTCCTTATCTCCGCTGGTTTTATTCAGAGTTTGGCCGACCCATCTCTCTTTATTTTTCGTCGTGGCATTCAAATTATTTACTTTCTTTTATATGTTGATGATATCGTAGTTACGGGCAGTGATAATACGCTTTTGGAAGGGTTCATTGATGCACTTAGTTGTGGTTTTGATATAAAAGATCTTGGTCCTCTACATTATTTTCTAGGCTTACAAGTTTCTTCACAAAACGATGGCCTCCACATCAGCCAGCTCAAGTATGCTAATGACCTTCTAGTCAAGCATGACATGCTCCTCTGTAAGCCTGTCACTACACCTATGTTGGCCAAAGAAATTCTTGCTTCGACTGATGGCGACATACTTGCGAATCCCACTGCTTTCCGAGAAATTGTTGGTTCTCTCCAATATTTGACGATAACTCACCCCGACATTGCCTATGCAGTCAACTCAATATCTCAATTTATGAGTCAGCCTCGTACCTCACATTTAGTTGCTGCAAAGCGTATCCTGAGGTACATAAAGGGTACACTTGGTCATGGACTGTTTTTCCATCCCCAACGCCAACCAACTCATCTCAGCGCCTACTCCGATGCTGATTGGGCAGGCTGTCCTGAAAGCCGCCGGTCAACGTCTGCTTACCTTTGCTATCACGGCACCAATCTCGTCTCTTGGTGTTCCAAAAAGCAGCCCACAATCGCCCGTTTCAGTGCCGAGTCTAAATACCGAGCTCTCTCTCATGCTAGTGCTGAAACTACTTGGTTAGCTCTATTATTATATGAACTTGGAGCACAGGTGCAGTTCCCGGTTCTTTTACACTGTGATAACTTAAGTGCAACATACATGGCCTCCAACCCAGTCTTTCATGCGCGGACAAAACACATTGAACTAGATTACCATTTCGTGCGTGAGAAAGTAGTTTCCGGTAGTCACCGCGTTTGTTATATTCCATCTGTTGACCAGCCGGCCGACCTTCTTACCAAGCCTCTTCATAAGCACCGGCATTCTCTTCTTGCTCTCAAACTTGTCCGTCAAGGTCCGTCCAGTTTGCGGGGGGATGTTAAAGTAATTGCACAAAATCAGCCTAGCATTAAAAGCCCAGCAATAAACTCTGACCATATTTGAGTTTTGAATTAGCTAAAGATTAGGATAAGTTTTTGATTATGTAATCAATCTTATTTATTGCAATTGTAAAGATCTCCTGTAATTACGCCTAGTCTTGGCTATATATTGTACTGATAAAATTTTAATATGATCAATAAAAATACAGTTTCTACACCTTTAAACTGCTGCTGAGAAACATGTATCTCAGTAGACCCAGTTCCCAAAGTAGTTTAAGCAAATAACCCTTGCAAACCATTCACATCAGTCCCATTGTAATTACCATAAATCACATTACATGAGCATTAGGATTTTGGCCTAAAATCCCTTTTGATTTGTTTTTCCAACCCGGAGGATACCCATACAATTTGTAACAATTTTCTCTCAAATGATTACCGTTACAGTGAGAACACCTTACTGGATTTATTCTCTGTGGATACTTTGGACTAAACTGAGTATTTAAGGCCATTGAATCAGCAGTTCCACTAATCAGAACTTGATTGTTTATACCAACTTTTCTATGCTTTTCCTCATGAGTGAGCATAGAATACATTTCATTAATTGGTGGCAATGGTTTCATCATAAATATAGATCTCCTAGTTGCAGAATAGCTATCATGGAGACGCATAAGAAATACCATTTTGAAAACCTTTTGATCTCTCACAAATTAGCTCAGCTAGATTACAAGTACAAGTGGTCACAGTTCCACAGCTACACCTAGGTATTGGACTAAGCAATGAAATATCATTCCAGCTAGTCTCTAATGTGGTGAAATACTCTGCTATGGACTGAATGCCTTGCTTTGTAGAATGAAGTATTTGATGTAATTCATACAACCTTGCCTCATTACCTTGTGAAAATCTCTCAAAAAGTTCTTTCCACATTTTCAAAGCACTCTCAGAATACAATATAGACTGCCCAATTTATATGCTTACAGAATTCAATATCCAACCCATTACAATTAAATTGCACTCTAACCAATTCCCATATAATGCATAAGTACTATCTGGACAGGGTAAATTGTCATTTATGAACCCTAGTTTATTCTTTGATCACAAAGAAATTTCCATGGCTCTCCTCCAAGAGTAGTAATTTGAGCATGTTAATGGCGGATTAACTAACCTTAAACCACTACTATCATTATCCCCAATATAATAAGGACTGGTTGGCGCAATATTATAAGTAGAATTCATCTAAGATAAACCCTAATTTCATAATCAATTGCAGAGAAACCTTAATTTCAGAAATTTCTAATTTTAACAGCAAGAATTCATGAAATATAGCAAAATAACCCCAATCAAATAGATCACACGATTATTAAGAAGTTTCACTATTTCTTGAAGATTTAGTCAAGAAATAACACAAATAACGGCAAATTCTGAGATCATGAACCGTAAAAACCTTAATTAAGGAGTTTGGGTAGATCTTACTAGAAAATCAGCAATTTGTGTGAGAAATCGAACCTATAATCGAGTATAAAGCAGCGGATTTTGCTCTGATACCATGTAGATGTTGGTTTTGATGTACGTAAAAACAATAATTTAAAGTGGAAGGACTAAAAAGAAATCAACAATTTTATTTCTATTAAACGGAATGTAACTCTATTACAATATTCCGACACTTGCAGAATGTAAATGCAATTAAATAAAATTCCAGACAGAATAATATAAGTTATTAAACTGGTGGACTGGTTTGTAATTAAACGAAACTGTCAGACAGAATTGTATAAAACTAAACTACTGGACTGTTTGTTAATTAAAAGAAACTGCCATACAGAATAGTATAATTACTAAGCTGCTGGACTATTTCTGTAAATAAAATAAATTACAGAACAGAATAAGAATTACAAAAAATGAAAGACAGAATTGAAATTACAGAAAGTAAATTGCTGGAATTAAAATACATAAAAGAAAAGTACTGAAATTAAATTACAGAAAAGAAAAGTACTGAAATTAAATTACAGAAAAGAAAGCTACTGAAATTAAATAAATAAATAAGAACATGAAATGAGAACAAAATTTTAAAAACAGACGAGGCGACTGTTAAACAGTCTGCCCTTAACCAATATTAGCCCGATCACCTTTAAGGTTTCTGGTCGTGTTGGCGTTTCCATCCCAAGATACAACGTCTCGGATGACTTGTTGGAAACTGACGACAAGTCAAGGTCGAGCTGTTGGTGGTTGGCTCTCTCTTATTAAAATGTAATGATTTTTGAGAGATTATGTGTTGTGTAAAATGATGTGGAGGAGCTGCTTATTTATAAGCTTAGCTTGTAAAATGTCTTCACATTTTTTCAATTTGGGATAGTTAAAAGAGGGAACCCCATTTAATCTACTTCCCATCATTTTCCAGCATTTCGGATTTTACCTCCTCGAGACCCAATCTTTGAAGCCAATTTCCATTCATACCCATTCTCCAAATAGGTCATGCGACATATCGTTACGAAGCTCGTTACACGAGCTACTCAACCATCTTGAGTATGGCATCAAAATCCAAAGGTTGTCGCATGGAATCTTGACTCAAAGTTGGTCACGTGACCATTCGGATTTTTGCCTCCTCCGAGACCCAACCTTTAAAGCCAATTTTCATTCACACTCATTCTCCAAATAGGTCATGCGACATACCGTTACGAATATCGTTACACGAGCTACTCATCCATATAGAGTAAGGCATCAAAAGCCAAAGGTTGTCGTATGGAATCTTGACTCAAAGTTGGTCTTGTGACCATTCGGAAATAACCATGCTTTTACATGTTTTCCAACAGTAGAATCTCAGATTACATCGATATATGCATATCTTATTAATATAAGGGAACTCAAGAAAGTTTGAGACTGCCCAATTTTACATATTTTTTCCAAAAATGCCCCTATTCTAATTTAATAATTACTCAAATAACTTAATGCAATTTAAATAAATAAATAAATAAAAATTTCCACACACATCAAATCATCTCCCAAACAAAATCATCATACATGTATTTTTTATATTACTATACATTATATTTTTACGATATTCGTTCAATTATTTTTGCAAACTTTTTAAAAATGTTAAATTTATCTGTGTCAGATCATATTTATGCAATTATGTGTCACACACGCAACGCGTGGACTACATTACTAGTATATATATATACATACTATTAGTTTATGTGTAGAGGGATTATGAATCCTTAAAACAATTATTTATAAAAGAGTTCTATTAATTTACAAAATTACAAAATAGTAGTAGACACCTTTTACAGGAAAATTAAAAGAAAAATAACTGACATCTAATTATTAACTTATTTTTTTAACTTCATCCTCTATCTCTCTCTCTTAACCATAATTGTTCCTCCATTCATCGAAGATTCTACCAGGTTACATATATATTTTTTTTTTTTGGATTCACACATATCGGGTGGACAGGTCCGCTAGTACATATAGATATAGAGAAAGAAAGAGAAAAAATAAGGAGGAATTTATGTTATTTTTAAGTGTTAGTTATTCTGTTATATCGCAGCTCTATATATAGAGTTTTCTAATTACAGAAAGCTCCCTATAGTATTAGAAAACAATACAATCAAGTACATTATGTAGCAAAACTAAACACATCAGTCCAAATATACCAACAGGAGACAATTTAAGATACCATACCATTACAGACAACGTACCGGTCAGCTTAGAGTTCGCTCTTAATTTGATTTTCTAGTTTAAAATAGTTAGAAGCGCTATTGCGGAATATACAATGACCTTTTCTTGTTCACAAACTCAAATAAATTTCTTTCTTGTTTCATTAGTTACCTTTTTATCAGTGGTTGCTCCATGTAGTACCGGTATCCTTAAGAGCACAAATAAAATGAAGACTTTAGCTACAATGTTATCAACCATCATTGCACAAACTAAAAGAAAATGAAAACTTAGAAAGGTGAAAATGTAAAGGTGGTAATTGATTTCTTATTTCATTTGGTCTGCATATATATACGTGATTTCTTAGGATACTACAAAAATGAATCATTAATTATCACGCCGGCTTAGTTGAGTTTCAGTTAGCCTGCACTAGTACTTCTAAACTTTTGTTTTATTAATGCCACTTCCTCATTATATATATTCTATATTAACATAAAAGTGCATTTTCATCATAAAAGTGCATTTTCATCATGAAAGCACTTGTTCATTAAAGAAAAATGGATTTTTTAAGAAAAAAGAGGGAGTTGAAAGTAAATATATAGATTCAGTTTAATTTACATAAGGTTCATTGAAAGTATATAATATTCAAATAATGCCCCATAGGTACCACTTTTGAAATTATATTCCTCCTAGGTACCTCAATAATTTCATATTCCCTATAGGTACAATTTTTTAATTATTTACTTTATTTACCAAAACGTCATACACATATTTCATAAAAAATGGAAAAAAAACACATAAAATTATATAAAATGCAAAAAATCTCAAAATAAATGAAAAAAAATCACAAAAAATTGTAAAAATTAAAAAAATGTATTTTTATTAAAAAAAACATAAAAAATCACAAAAAATCACAAAAAAAAATCACAAAAAAATATAAAAAATGAAAAAAATCACAAAATATTATAAAAAAAATCACATAAAATTATAAAAAATGAAAAAATCACAAAAAATCACAAAATTTAAAAAAATTACAAAAAAAAAATTATAAAAATGGAAAAAATCACAAAATATTATAAAAAATGAAAAAAATCACAATATTATAAAAAAATAAAAAAAAATGAAAAAAAATATAAAAAATCACAAAATATTATAAATAAATAAAAAAAATAAAAAAAATAAAAAATTTATAAAAAATGAAAAAAATCACAAAAAAATTAAAAAAATCACAAAAATCACAAAATTATAAAAAAATTTTTTAAAAAAAAATCACTTTTATTGAACTTTATGCACTTTTCGACTGTACTAGATGCACTTTCGACTGAATCAGATGCACTTTTAGCTGAAATATATGCACTTTTAGCCGAACCAGATGTACTTTTAGTTGAACCAGATGCAGATTTTACAGAACGATATGCACTTTTATTGAACTAGATGCACTTTTGTCTGAACCATATACAATTTCAGGTGAACCAGATACACTTTTAGCTGAACCATATGCACTTTCAGCCGAACCATATGCACTTTTAGTTGAACTAGATGCACTTTCAGCCAAATCATATGCACTTTTATTGAACTAGATGCACTTTTGTCTGAACCATATGCACTTTCAGCTGAACCAGATACACTTTTAGCTTAACCATATGCACTTTAAACTGAACCATATGCATTTTCAGTTGTACCAAATGCACTTTTAGTTGAATCAGATGCATTTTTAACAGAACTATATGCACTTTCGACTATACTATATTCATTTTCGACTACACTATATGCACTTTTGACTTAACTATATGTACTTTTCACTAAATTAGATGCACTTTAAGCTGAACCAGATGTACTTTCAGCTGAACCAGATGCACTTTTAGCTGAACTATATGTATACTCACTTTTATTGAACTATATTTACTTTCGACTGAATTGTATGCACTTTCAACGGAACTAGATGTACTTTCAGCTGAATTGAATGCAATTTTGACTCAAATTTATGCATTTTTGACTAACTATATACACTTTCGACTGAACTATATGCACTTTTATTGAACTATATACACTTTTGACTGAATTATATGTATTTTTGACTGAAGTAGATGCACTTTCAGCTCATTCAGATTAAAAAAAAACACATTTATCATGGAAAAACCATTTTTTTGTATAAAAAAAATCACTTTTCGGTATAAAAAGTATTATATTGACAAAAAAAATAATATTTTTTGTAAATTTTTAAAAAGTTTATGATTTTTTCATTTTTTTTATAATTCTTTTTTTTTTGTGATTTTTTTCATTTTTTATAATTTTTATAATTTTTTTTGTGATTTTTGTTATTTTTTTTTATAATGTTTTGTGATTTTTTGTGATTTTTGTGATTTTTTGTGATTTTTTTATAATTTTTTCGTTTTTTTCATTTTTTTTTCATTTTTTTATAATTTTTTATAATTTTTTGTGATTTTTTGTCATTTTTTATATTTTTTTTTGATTATTCGGTATAAAAAGTGTTATATTGACAAAAAAAATTATATATTTTTTTGTAATTTTTTAAAAAGTTTGTGATTTTTTTTTAATTTTTTGTAATTTTTTAAATTTTTTATAATTTTTTAAATTTTTTGTAATTTTTTAAATTTTTTATAATTTTTTGTTATTTTTTGTTATTTTTTGTTATTTTTTTTGATTTTTTGTGATTTTTTGTGATTTTTATAATTTTTTTATTTTTGTGATTTTTTATAATTTTTTTTTGATTATTTTAATTTTTTATAATTTTTTATGTTTTTTTTTTGTGATTTTTGTGATTTTTTTTATGTTTTTTTGTTATTTATGTTATTTTTGTTATTTTTTTTTATATTTTTTGTGATTTTTTTCATTTTTTTGTGTTTTTTTTTATTTTGTTGTAATTTAAAACTATTTTTTTGGGTTTGTAGAGAGATAAAATATGTATATTATATTTTGGTTTGTATGACAATTAAGTAAAAAAACTAAATAATTAAAAAGTGGTACCTATGAAGATTGTGAAATTATCAAGATACCTATGAGGAATATAATTTACTATGAGAGGTACTTATAGGGAATTACCCCTATAATATTTAGTTGAAAGTGCATATGTTTTAACTTAAACTACATTAGGTTTACTTGGAAAAATATATAATTGAGTTGAAATTGCACACAATACAATTAATAATATATATGATTCAGTTAAAAGTATATATGCTTGAGCTGAAATTACTGTTAAAAGTACATATGGTTGAGGTGAAATTACTCCTAAAAGTCCGTATGATTCAGTTAAGAATAGATCGGGTTCGGTACATAACGCCTTTCCCCTCAAACATCCGCCCCTGGTTGTAAGACGGTATTCTTTGTCAAATACCATTTTTATATATAAAAAATCAATGAAAGTATAGTAATCTTAAGGAGGATAGGAACAGCTATATAAGCGGCCAGGGGCGAAGTCAGGATGTGTAAATGGAGGTACCAAAATATAGCTATAAATATATGTACAAGTAACATATTTTTATGGGGGTGCCAAATCTACACCTAAAAAGAAATTGTACTAAAAAAAATATTGCGTCACTTGGGATTTCTAAAATTATGGAGGATGCCGTAGCACCCGATCGTCCCCACTTAGCTTCCCTTAGTAAGCCTATCAACTAATACGTGGTATTTGGCAAAAAAATATACCAGTCTACACAAAATCTAAATTAGTCAATAGATTGATGTACAAAGGACCAAGACCCTTTCTATCTTCCATGTGCGCAAAGATCATGAAATTAAGGGTGTATTAACTGTATTGTTTGTCCTAGTCGACATGCACACCATTTGTTTTAAAAGAAAACCTTAATTTCCAGGATAGGTGTTAATTAAAGTTAGAAGTAGAGCGGAGCCAGGATTACTATTATGGGGTTCATAATTAATTTAAAAAAATGTTATATAACGGGGTTGCAATACACACTACTTTTTTATATTTTTCAAAATCTTCTAATAGAAATTATTATTATTTTGTTAATTGTGGGTGCATTACATAAACTCATGGTTAAAAGTTCTTATATACACACACACATAAATACATTAAAACCAAAACTCTAAAAGAGCTAGTCAGAGGCCTCTGCTTCCCAATATATATCACAACTTCATACTCAAACATTTCCCACATAAATCAATAATAAGACTAATAAATTAAACCTTTATGTGCCAACAAATAATTTTGTTTCATTAGTAAATGTGAGAACACATTGCATAAAATTTTATGAGGATTGCATGTTGTTTTCCACAACATTGCTATATCTGCAATCAGGGGCGGAGCCATATAGGCTTAGTGGGGGCTTCAGTCGCCGCTGAATTTAATATATTTACTATACATTGTATATTTTTACACAAATATGTTTCTAGTTCAGTTGATTAACACACTCTTCTGTCAACTTATTGGCAGGACTTCGAAACCCCTCTGCTATGTTTTATTGTTTGTATATTTCTTAATATTGTATAAGTTTCTATTTTGTATTCAATATTTTTATAAGCTCTTTTGTATTCAATTAGGATATATTACTCATTATATTTATTACCAATTCGTTTTAGTTTTAGTTAATAAAATTGTTATTAATCAATTTAAGTGGGGTTATGAATTTCCATTTTTAACCTATAATTTAATACATGACAATTCATTCAAACCACTATTTATTTAATATTTGTTGCTCGAAATACTAAATTCGTTTCTTTTCTTAGATCAAAGTCAGTAAGTTGTTCATAAAATTCGGTTTATTTGTATTCTATTAACATATTTAATGTTAGATAATTTATCATTTACTAAATTTCAATATATTGTTCATTAACAAGATTCGGCGCCGATTTATATTCTAATTGTGTCCCTACTGAACCCAATTTCTAGCTCTGCCCATGTCTGCAATTCTATACAGCTGCCAAACTAGTATATTTTTTTTAACAATTGACGTACCCTTGCGAGTCACTGTCAGCTTAACTCATTAGATAACAGGTAACCCGCTATAATTCGACAATTTTGAGCACCCTGGAACTGACCAAACACACTGTTTTCTACCTCCTTCAACTGTTTTATTATTGCACATCACTAATTAAAAGTATCAAAACACACAAACCATAAAGTGATATATATATATGTAATAATTTTAGTTGTTTTCGTTATTAAAAAATAAAATTGATTTATAGATGGAAGTGATGGAACACTAGACCTTTCCGGCGCTATGCCATGCATTTTACTTCAGTTTGTTACACCTTAAGGACACGATTCAAACTATGTATGCCAGATTGAAGTATTACATACGTGTATGGATTTAAAAAAGGTGATAAACTGATAATATTCAGTTTTATGATTTATCTTTTTAATTTACTAAATATACATACATATACTTTGCGCCCGCACACATATATATACCTTTGAAATAAATATGTTCCAAATTTTAAGTACTTAATAAAGTTGGCCCTTCCACTATAGGGTAATGCTATAGCTACATGACTATATATGCTAAACTAATTATACTTGTGAGGACGTAATTAGTTTGAAATCCATTTGTAGATAGCTAGTTGGTTTGACTTGGCTTAACTTGGCTTTTCTTCTGAGAAATCAAAGTGAATGTTTGGTTGAAAATACCATTGATATAAACGATTAAAGATACGAAAACCCATGATTATTCATTTGGAAAATATATGCCGACATTCTACTAACCATAGGTCCATAACTTATCTGAAAATTCTTTAACCGGCAGAGTATTTAAATCAGATTTTAATATTTTATAACTTGCATGTCATTTTTCTTGCATATACAATGTATGGACCGATAAAGTGCAGGCCGACCGAAATTTAGAAGATATCGACCTAGTTTAGACCATGATAATTTTGACTAGAATATATATATATGTGTCGAAGGAGAATTATGTAAGGTTAATGGGGAATGGAGTTGTTGTTAGGATCTGTGATGTCTGATGACATTTCGACGGACGATATGAATAGTGCAAAAAGACTACCATTAATTTAACCCTATCATCGGTTTATTGTAATCCAAGGGTTCAAATGCTATATATAACTTCAGCCGTTGAACAACTCCATTCCTAAAAATTGTTTTAACCTCGTAAGACTATGCACATTGTTTAAGTTAGTAGTCACTAGCTAAATGTTGCCAAATCAGTCACAAAGCAACCCCTATCTTACATTATCACTAACTAACTTTAACTTGCATATTTTTGGTATATTAAACAAGTTAATTTGACTAGCAAAAATATATACTATAATAGTATTCTTTTCTTTTGTATTTTTTTATTCACCGAAACGAGGCATAAAGCAATGATGCCACATCACTAGCTAAGTTGGTCTTTACGGTTAACAAAAAATTTAGCTATTAGTTGCCACCATGGCATTTAACGAGTACACTATGCAGTCCATCTGAGCCAAATTAAATAACACCCACTACCTAATATCTGACATAAGGAGTCAGAGTTAAGTAGTATAATGTAGGTTCTTTACCTCTTGGACTCAATAATATATACTTCAATAGTATATTATATTTGCCTTAATTCTATAAATTGTTAAGCTACTTTAGTTGTTACTAAGTTGTAACGAGAAATTCGATTAGTCTTAATTTTGAAAAACTATTAAGCTACTTCCGTTGCAACATGGTCGTAACTAAATTTTGTGTAGTCCCGCATTAATAATAAACAAAAATCAAAAGGGCGCCAACTATTCTTCTTTGTTTATATTGTGTAGTCCCGCATTAATAAACACATCAGTGTTTATTGCATGTGAAATTGTGGTTAATTTTTCGAAATTTCTACTTATTATTGTGTTAAATAAACCCATTATTGTTCTTTTCTCTTCTTCATATATCTCACTTTTGAGAGTCTTTCAGAAGTTTATTATTTATTACTCCTGCACATAATTTCATTTTTTGAGTTGTTAGAAATATAATCTTGTATAAATAAAAATACCCCTAAATTTAAAGATACATCAATCTCATTCTTCAGTTTTTCTCCCAAATAAATCAATCTAAAAAATGTGGATAAGTTTAGAATGAACCCGAATGTAGCTATTCAACTAAAGCGTAAGAGTGAAATTGGGACTCATTAATATAAACTGCTCCTAACATTAAATAAAACAAAATAAATATATTTAGTATATTGCACTATTTTTTACGTGTTCACCCAAGATTTTACCCAATATTTTATAAATATAACAATATGTGTCTATATAAATAATATTAAAAACTTGAAACAAATGTACAATAATAAAACACCTTAGAGGTATTTCGGTCATTTCATGAGGATTATTTTTGGAGGGGGGGCATGTGCCATCCCATTCCGCATGATAGATCCGTCCAGGCCCGACACACTACTCTCTTGCATTTTACTTTCCCTTCTACTATTTTATATATTGCCAAATGATGGTGGGATGGATTTAAGAACGCAAGTGTAGAAATTAGACTTAAATGAAAGTAGAAAAAACACTTAGCAGAAATAAAATTGAATACTTATACTTAACTACTCCAACACTTAAAATGCGGCACATCTTCTATTGTACATATGACAGTGGAGGCACTATATATATGCCCTAGATTGTTTAGATTTTTACCGTGGGACACATCATGGTGGTGTAGACTATGAGAAATCTCACCAAATAAAACCGAGTTGGTCTAGCCTTAGCCGGAATACAAAATGGTCAAGTAGAATTTTTCATGTGACACCAAATAGAAGACTTCGACAACTTTAAATCGTACTCTCAATTTCGACGTCGGCAATTTCCTCGGTTGGAGATTTTTATGAGACAACATTAACTTATTTTCCTTTATTATAATATTTTCTTGCACGTATTTAGGAAATTTATTTTATTTTAATAATTTGGTAAGATTCAGTTGTTTAAACTCGAGGTAATTGCTTGTTAGATATTTTATTGATGTACACAACTTCATTAGGCCATTTCCTAATTTTTATTACTTAAAAAACATTACGCCAAAAAAAAATATAGAAGGAAAAAAAAACTAGTAGAATACTTTCATAGATTATAAGGAGTTATATTCATACTTCACCAAAAGATGACACATTTACCGAGTAAATTTTGCTCGTGCACTTTCAATAGTAGCCGCCACCGATTGAGTCAACAATAGAAGACTTGACAATTAGGAATTTTACGAAGGGTTAGGTAGACTTAACACACAAAATTACTCCGTCGAGCATTAAGAAGTCGAATGTGAGCTATTTTGAGATTGAATGGTGTGACAAATGTATACCTAAAAGGAGTACTTCATCCGTGATCCGTTACTTGACTAGTGGTAGACTTGATACCAAGGGATAAATTGAGTTTAATTTTCATATTTGTTTTACCCGCTTAGTTTACTTCTTGTTCTTACTTGTCTATGCTAACTGATTTAAGTATCGTTTGAGAAAACTATTTTTCATTAAAAAAAATGGGAAGTACAATGGAGATATTTGTAGGTAGTGTCCTAGTAAGCCCTCACAAGAGAATACTATCATTTAATTAAGGACCCTTAAATATTTACTAGTATGTTGCACAAGTTAACTACAATAGTGAATTAGATGAAAGTAATATATCTTTATATATTTTTAGAGATGATTTAATAAATTCCCATAAAATAATCATGCCTAGTATAATATCGGTTAGTGACACTCGATGATGAGTATCGGGCTAGTTGGAGTGTGTTATTGGTCTCATAACTAAAAGAAAGAATAAAACTAGAGACCAAAATAGGAGAACAAAAATTCTAAATTGGCCTCTAAATAATAGAAATAGAAGCCATTTTCTCTCTCTCTAAAGATACCTATTTACTCAACCTATGAGTTTACTATTTAAAGACCAAGAAACAAAAATATGATTGTAAAAGATAATCTATTAAAAACATTAGCCGACCATGTTATTATGCCTCTAAAACATGTAATTATACATCTCGAGAAAAAAACAATACACATATTTGTGTTTCCATCGTGAAACCATGGAGATTTGAATTAATCAAATTTTGATTTGGAGTGTTTTTGTAAAAAAAATATCAAAGTTGATATATATATAAATCTTTGTTTTTCCAATGTTGCATTGTTTTATTCCAATATTTTGCAAATAAATCAACATCCTCATTATCGAGGAGATCGTCTTCTGTTTGATTAGAAAAAGCAGGACTTTTCTTTACTTTAACATCATCGCCAAACTTACGACCATTCAAGATCATCATTTCATGAGTTGAGAATGATCCTTGAAATTCGTTCAAAATGTACTTTCAAGGATAGCAATCACTTTGTATTTAACTTCTCAAGATTTTCATGATCATTTCGTTATATTTAAAAACTTTTCCAAGTGATCTCAAACAATTTGTGATCTTAGTGAAGCGACCCATCATATCAGAAATGCTTTCACAATCTTTCATGCGAAACATTTCATAATCATGCACAATCATGTTGATCTTGGTCTCATTTACTTGGAAAGAGCCTTCATGTAATACGGTTAATTTATCCCACATCTCTTTTAGCAGTCGGATAAGAAGAGATTTTATCATACTCGCTTTGAGATAGGGCACACATGATGGCATTTATCTCTTTGACATTTGTCTTATTCATTCTCATCTTTTGTGTATTTGTCCAAATCCTTTTTGCTTGATGATCCATAAACGGTGGGAATCGTGTATCCAGAATGAATAATTCTCCAAGCACCGAGATCATAAGATATGACAAAGATTTGCATGCGGTCTTTCCAATAGAAATATCCACAGCCATCAAAATATGGCAGTTTTCTAGTAGACTTAATTTTTTTTCCGGAAATCCCCTCACTAGTTGTTTTGTAAAAACTCCACCTTAGACTAAACAACTATCTAATATATATATATATATATATATATATATATATATATATATATATATATAGCAGTTAGATCGATTCTAGCTATCGATGTAAATATAAGATCAAGGATGAAATGATCTAGACATTTGCTTTGGTTTCAGATCTATTTTGCACAAAGGCAAGTTCCAGATATATACGTATAGACAAGATTAAATATATGCATAGGTATATAAGAAATTACAATAAGGTAAAAGGAAAGAAAGTAAATGACACACCAGATTTATCCAGATTTGCCTCAATCGAGACTACGTCATGTCACCAAGTCACAACGGATCTTAAGATTTTAGTACTCTTCCTTCAAGGGCAGCATAGCCTACAACTTCCCTTATTTAAAGGCAAAGATACCATTTAAAAAAGGTTTTCCTCAACGAGCAAATCAGTCCTTACGCTAAACACAAAGCCCTTAGCAAGGTGTAACCAATAGATTTACAATATATGAAATCTCTTAACTCGTTGATTGAAACACAAATGTTATGAATCAATCAAGAAGTTACAACCAATCAAACTTTCTGTATAATATGTGTATAAAGTGTATGGAGAGTTTGGATCACTCGTCGAAGGCTTTATGAATGAATTTTTGGCTTCGAAGGATTGAAAATAAGCAATGATTGAAATATAAAAGATTGGGCTTGTTTGCTCTGAAGAGGTGTACTGAAATGTGAAGGGAAAGTTCTCTATTTATAGTGCTGTAGTGGATATGCCCGTTATAGTTTGAAATTAAAAATTTCAGAGTAATCCCATCGGTTGGATTATTTTCTAATCGGTTGAATTGTGTAGCTTTGGTTTAATGGTTGATTTTTTTGATTATCGAATATCATGCGCTTTGATGGTCCAAATATTGTACAATATTCACCATAAAACTCTTATGATCCTTGAGATCAATCTCCAACATTTCAGAATTTTCTTCAAAATTAATTTCGTTCTCATCCAAGTCTTCAAATAACGTTTCTGACCTTTCCATATATACATGATCTAATCGGTTGGATTACAGTCCAATCGGTTGGATTAGTCTGTATATTGAATTTTACTTTAATTCAATTTGGTCTTTTGAGTTTGGTCTTTTCCCTTACATTTAATACGTATTTATCATACTCTTAAATTTGAAATACATTTAGTTGTAAATGTTAGTACGACTAATGAACTTTTATTAAGTTAAATTATATGTGTTTTGTTATTTATCAAAACTTTCGTTAATTACGAATTAGTTCTCAAACTATCATTAATTACGAAGAGCTTCAACAATATATATTATATGCAATATTATTATGCATCTACATATATTATTGCAAATAATATAAATTTCAGATGAACATTTTCTTCCTATATAAAGGATGTTTGTGCATAAAAATAAATTATAAATACTTAAAAAATATTTTCTATTTAAAAAAATTAATATTATTTTGAAAAAATAACAATTTTTCTACCGTTTTTTCCATGAAAGTATTTAAATAATGATGTGACCTGAAATAGTTTTTGCCCAAATGTCATACTTTTAAAATTTACGTTATCTTCGCTTTAAACAAAGTGTTAATACTTTTTATTAAAAAAAAGGATTTTAGATAAACAATTCTTTCAAAGAAAATTTATTCAAATAATATATATTTTTTAATTCAGATACTTAGAATGTATGTATATGTATGTGTTTTACTATAAATATTATAAATTATAACATTTCGAAAAAACATGACTAAATTTATACAATTTACAAACAATATGACCAAAATGAAAAGTGAAACTAATTTCCATCCACTTAAGTTAACGGCAGTACCTGAATTGTTAATATTTTGATAGATCAGTACGTCAATCGTTAATTTTCGTAGTTTGATAACTAAATCGTTAACATATACATTAAAGAACTTAATATTAAAAAAAAAAAAATCGCAAAAAGTAGTAGTTCAGCACACTTGATCTGGATAAACAATTTGCTCACCTAGATAAGGCTCATACAAATCAGAAAAACGATGATCCGGATAAAGAAATTTTAAGCTTTAGTTGCTGCTGCTGCTGTTTTTTTTTTTTCTTTTTTTTTTTTTTTCTTTTTTTTTTTTTTAGATGAACCCTATATATATGTACTAATATTCAAAATTTTGGAGGCCGTCAATTCTGTACATAATTTTATTTACGAATTATTTTCTCAATATTTCCATAGTTTTCTCTCCCTCCTCTATTATTTAATCCATTTTATATTGTTTTTTCTACATCTTTAATGACATCAAATGGCTCTTTTACTCCATTACTTTGCCCAAATGCACTTATCTATTACACTTTTAATTATCGCTTATTATTTGTTATTTAATTTATCGAGACTATCAACTCATTAACACAGATTGATAACTCATGTGTGTTAAGTTTTGCTCAGTGTTGCATGTTAGTTTATGACAAAAATATTGTAAAACAACAGCACAAGCGAAATCGACATATAAACTAAAAAAATCGTGTGTGTATATATATTTCTATTGTATTACGTAATCTCTGTGAACGACCCAATATCTTACCGCTTTTATAAATTTTATTACTATTATGGTTGATACTCGTATTTTTTACGAGTTGAAAAGCTCACAGACACACTTTTATTAAGCCGATCAAACTAGTGGTGGGGTTAGAATTAATATTATGGGATTGCACAAAACAAAATGTTATTTTACGGGGTTGCAAAACTTATTACTTTTAAATAATTTTAAAATTTTCTTAAATAAAAGAAAAATTCTTAAATTGTTGAGGTACGAGTGCACCACTTTGTGCTAAATAAACTCCGCCCATGGACCAAACACCACCAACCGGCAACCAAACATGTGCTATTGGGATGAAGACTTTGTCTTTATATATGGTCAACAACAGCGAAGGTAGTAAGAGCATCAACAAGGATTATATTATCTCATTTGTTAGATAAAATAGTTAGTTAATACACATTTTTTCATTCAAAATTGTATTGTTAGCGAACCAATTCAAGTATATATTGTTGTTTTTTTTTTTGTTAAATTTAACAAAAAACTTAACGGATAATGTGACATTTTGGTTTAACGCACTCCTAAATTAAAGGGAAAGTAACCCAATCTCTTTATTTTTATTTTTATTTTCAATAATATATTATTTTTCCTAAATGAATTATCTATATTTTTAAATATTAGATAACTTTGTTAATAAAATGACACAAATACAAGATTTAATTGGTGGTTAATATTAATATAGATACGTGACATTTAACATATATTTGTAACACTATTTAACGATTGAAAATTAACAATCGTAGATGTTTTAAGGTTTCCCATGGATACTCTTGAGTCTTGAGGAGTGTCAACCTACTTTTGGAGGGCTAAGAAATTCTTCTTTGCGCCAGTTGAAGAAGTGATAAACAAGCTGCTGTGGTGTAGTGGTTATCACGTTTGCTTTACACGCAAAAGATCCCCAGTTTGATCCTGGCCAGTAGCAACCTTCTTATTATTGTAACTTTTTTTTTATTAAAAATAGAAGATGAAGAAGAGGTTTACATACGTACAAATATATATATTATACGCAATCAGTGTGATATGGCTTCTTAAAGTTACCACCCTACCTTTAGAGTAAAATATTTTACCTTCACATAAGTTATCGAGTTGATTATTTGGCCACCTTTGCATCATTGCATGGATGTTGTATTAAATCGCCTAGAGCTACTGGAGGGATGAGGTTCATTGGTCTCACTGTTGTATAAGCAATTCGGAACAGGACACGACGTATGTGCAACTAATTTTCAAACCAAATAGTTGAATTACTTCCAGAGCCAGCCGACATGCCCTCTTTCTAGCTATAGTTTTCTCTCCCTTTTTATATTGTTTTCTCAACATTGAGATCAAGTGCCTCTTTACCTTCATTACTTTGCTCAATCATGTAACTGCTAGTCATTACGCTTTTATTATTGTTTATTACTTATTTTTTAATTTATCGAGGCAATCAACTCATCAAGACGGATTGACTCATGTATGTTTAGTTTTTCTCTGTGTTGCATGTTAGTCAGGACAAAAATATTGCAAAACAAAGGTGCTAGCAAAATCGATATAAAAACTAAAAGATGTGTATATATAATTATTTTGTTGTACTGTAATTTTTGTGCACGATGAGACACATATTCTTACGAGTATGAACCTAAAGATAGATAAACTTTTAGGCCAAAGAAACACCATCTTTACAATACTTATAGTATTTTTTCAATAGCTAAAGCATTTGGTAATCCTTTAAAAGTAGATGCCCCTACTGCTAATTTTTCTAGGCCAGGGGTGGCTCGAATCTGTGTAGGAATTGATTTAAAAAAATCCCTAGTTCATAGAGTGAGAATAGGGTATGATGATTCCGAGGGATTTTGGCAATATGCTGATTATGAGGACCTTCATAGTTATTGTTCGTTTTGCAAAAAAGCAAGATAATCAGCAAAAGGAAGGTAAATAAGTAAAATGGAAACGAGGAGTGCAAACTGTATGTAACAAGTAGCTTTTTTTATAATGGAAGTTCGAGTTGGCAATAACTTTCGGATAGGTAGAAAGATTGGAAGTGGCTCGTTTGGGGAGATCTACCTTGGTACTAATGTTCAGACAAATAAATAAGTTGCTATTAAACTTGAAAATAGTTCGACAAGACATCCTCAGTTGCTATATGAATCAAAGTTGTACAAGATTCTACAAGGAGGAACTGGGATCCCGAATTTGAGATGGTTTGGTGTCGAAGGAGAGTACAATGTCCTTGTAATGAATTTGTTGGGGAAGAGTTTAGATGACTTGTTTAATTTTTGTAGTAGAAAACTGTCCTTAAAGACGGTTCTTATGCTCGCAGATCAAATGATCAACCGCGTAGAATTTATTCATTCCAAGTCATTCTTGCATCGAGATATTAACCCAGACAATTTTCTCATGGGTTTAGGTAGACGTCAAAATCAGGTTTACGCAATTGACTTTGGTCTGGCTAAGAAGTATAGAGACACCACAACACATCAGCACATTCCTTATAGAGAGAATAAAAATTTGGCTGGCACTGCAAGATATGCAAGCATGAATACTCACCTCGGGATTGAACAAAGTCGGAGGGATGATTTAGAATCACTCGGTTATGTTCTTAAGTATTTCTTACGAGGAAGCCTTCCCTGGCAGGGCCTGAAAGCGGGAAAAAAGAAACAAAAATATGATGGAATTAGTGAAAAGAAAGTTTCTACCACAATCAATAAAGAAGCCCGTCGACTCAACGCATCAGCCACTTTATTGAGTTGCCCCGACTTATGTTTAAGAGAAAAAGTAAACCTTTGGATGTAAGCAATCCACCTCGCATGCATTCGGTTCGGTTTAGTAGCATTTTGAAGATATTTAAGGGCTTGATGATCACTATTAAGAACGAAAGCTCCTTGAATCAAATATGGCTCCCAATGGTACAAACACCTCACAACCGCATACAATTCTTGTTCGTAAGTTGTCCATTTTTGTCGAGCTTCACTAAGTTTCTCGCTAAAGAAGGCTATGGGCCTACTCTCTTGAGAAAGAACGGCTCCAATTCCGACACCGGAAGCATCACAGTCAACTTCGAATACTTTCCCAAAATCAGGTATAGCTAAAATAGGCGCTGACGTCAACCTCTCTTTTAAAAACGTGAAACTTTCCTCAGCCTCCTCGGTCCATATAAATTGTTTTTGTTTCATGCAGTCGGTAATAGGGGCAGCGATGGAACTAAAATTCTTTACAAAACGTCTGTAGAAGGTCGCCAAACCGTGGAAACTACGAACCTGTGTGATAGATTTAGGGGTAGGCCACTCCTGAATGGCTCTCACCTTTTCCTCGTCAACTTTAATCCCGTCGGCGCTAACAACGAACCCCAAAAAGATCAAACTATCCGTCATGAAACTGCACTTCTTGGAGTTTATGTATAATTTATTTACTCGTAGAACTTCAAAAACTTCTTGCAAGTGTTGTAAATGTTCTTCGTTATTACGACTATATATTAGGATATCGTCGAAATAAACAACAACAAACTTTCCGAAAGGTTGGAATACCTGATTCATCAAGCGCATAAAAGTACTGGGTGCGTTGGATAATCCAAATGGCATAACAAGCCACTCATATAACCCATCTCGCGTCTTGAATGCAGTTTTCCACTCATCGCCAGGACGAATTCGAATCTGGTGATAACCACTTTTCAAGTCGATTTTTGAAAATACTTTCGAACCGGCCAACTTATCAAGCATATCATCTAGCCTCGGTATAGGAAATCTGTATTTTACAGTAATCTTATTGATAGCTCGACTATCGATACACATCCGCCAACTTCCATCTTTCTTGGGTGTCAACAAGGCAGGCACCGCACACGGGCTCATACTCGTCCTGATAAAACCCTTTTGCAGCAAATCATTAACCTGATCTTGGAGGATCTGGAATTCCTTCGGGCTCATCCTGTAATGTGGCAGGTTTGGTAAGCTCGCACTGGGAACAAAATCAATCTCATGTTGAATATTTCTCATGGGGGGTAATTCGGTTGGCAATTCGTCTGGCAGGATCTCTCTAAACTCAGATAATAACGTTTTAACACATTCCGGCATACCCACACTAGAATCTTTTTGCTCTTCACCTTTGATCACCAAAGCATAAGCGTGTCTCGTCTCCTTCACTTCTCTAACAAAATCTGACACAATCAGAAAAGAATCGACTTTGGTAGTTGGGGAAGTCGTAACTCTTCCTTCACGCTTCATAGGGGCCAAGACAATCTTTTCCTTATTTTTGTAAAAAGTAAAAGTATTATCCTTTCCTCTATGAACTGTGTTCAAGTCGAACTGCCATGGCCTACCCAACAACATGTGACAAGCATCCATATCGACAATGTCACATAATACCTCGTCTTTATACTTTGAGCCAATAGAGAAAGGAATCACGCATTGTTCTGTCACCTTCGTTTCACCGACCTCTTTAATCCAACCAATACTATAGGGGGAGGGGTGTCTTGTCGTTGGAAGTTTCAACTTCTCTACCATAGTTCTTGACACAATATTCTCGCTGCTACCTCCATCAATGATTAAATCGCAAACGCGTTGGTTAACAGTACAACGAGTTTTGAATATGTTGTGCCTCTGAACATCCTCTTTGCGCGGAGTATACATCAAGCGTTGCACAACAAGTGATAAACCTTCGTCTTCATGGATCCACTCGGATGGATCGTCTTTCTCCAAGTTCTCAATTCCTTCTTCTTGTTCCCCACTCTCGTACCCATGTTCGACTAAATTGGCAGCACGTCGTTGAGGACAATTATTAGAGTAGTGCCCAGTTTTATTGCAACGATAACACTTGTCAGCTCGTGCCGGAGCATAAATGTCTTTTTGAGAACCTGAGCTGCTTGCACCATATTTAGTATTAGTCTGACTTTTCCAATGTGGTTTATTTTGACTTTGAGTAACCTGGTTGTTGTTTACTTCAGTTGAAGGGTTTCCTTTAGCTGACTCGACATGATCTGGGACCGAAGAAGTATTTCTTACAAAAGTCTGGTTTCGAGAACCCCCGGATCTGGCCAATTGCATCTCAACCCTTGTAGCTAGCTGAATTGCATCTTGCAAAGTATGAACCGGCTGCATATTAACAGGATTTTGTAGATTGGTACGCAGGCCATTGACAAACCGTGCCACTAGTTGACCTTCTGTCTCGGGTAAATCATTACGGGAAGAAAGCCGCTGAAACTCGGAGGTGTACTCATGGACAGATCTAGCTCCTTGTTGACATCTCTGGTATTGATGGAATAAAACTTGGTCGTAATCTGGAGGGAGAAAACGGGCTCTCAATAGTTGCTTCATCCGATGCCAAGACCGTACTCTGTTTTTGCCTTGTCGTAACCGTGACAACTGCAATTGTTCCCACCAAGCAGAAGCACCACTTTTCAGTTTGTACGCAACGAGTTTTACCTTTTTCTCCTCCTCAATATCCATGTAATCAAAAAATCGTTCAACTTCGCTTAACCAGTCCAGAAAATCTTCGATATTCAGCTGTCCATTAAAGGACGGCAAATCCATCCTCATACGGTAATTATTAGGGCGAGTGTCTTCTCTGGGAGTTTCACACATCGCCGCTTGCTCGAGATCATCGTCACTCGAATTGTCATCGTAAGTCTGATAATGCCAAGGGCCTCCTTGTTGTCTAAAACGGTTGTTTGGTCTGGGCTCACGAACTCCTTCCCTTTGATGGGGATTAGGATCTTCATTAGGATTCGGTTCGCCACCTGCATTCGGTCCACCGCCTGCAGCACCATTGAGGTTCATTCTCCCTAAAAGACCAAGTATTTGATCTAGTTGTTGTTGTTGTCTTTCTGATTGTTGTCGCTGAGTCTCGATCGCATTCATTACAGCTCCAATATCAAACCCCTGACTTCCGTCATTCTGGTTTGAAAGATTTCCTCCACCGCCGTTGGTCATCGAGACTAGGGACAACCTGCTCTGATACCACTTGACGCAGCGTTAGCTAAGGAAGAACGTGACTAGATATCGTTCTAGTAGACGCAACTAAGATATCGTTCTTCGGACGCAAAGAAATCTGGAATCCACCAGAAAAATAACAAGTATTCTCCTAGAAAGAGAAACTCTAAATTATATTTTATTTTGATAGAAACTTTTTGTCTCCTTTACATCATGAACCAAAGGCCTTTATATAGGCTAACAAGAATGCAAAAGGTCCTAGAAGTAGTAAATTCAAGAATGTAAAACAACTTATGTTACATGAATATAGACAGATCATGAACAGACTCATGATATGGACTTAATATTCATGTACCACTTTATTAATGTTCATGTATCCTACATCATCTGTCGAGGTTATCCAACAGAGTTTGCATCTTACTTTCATTATTGCCGATCCCTAAGGTTTAACGACAAACCAGATTATGCTTATTTGAAGAGAATATTCCGTGATCTCTTTATCCGTGAAGGCTTTCAGTTTGATTACATATTTGATTGGACTATTTTGAAATATCAACAAGCACAGCTTACGAATCAACCTTCCCTTACTCTTGCTTCTGGAACAAGCTCTGGAATGCCTCATGCTGTTGGGAACATTGATAGACATACTGGGGGTGAGGATGGCCGAGTTGGTGGTTGGGGTTCAGAAAATATCCCTCGCAGTCGAGATAATGGGCCGCCTTTGATGGTTGTTGGAGGATTGACCAAGCATAAAAGTACAATTTCAAATGACTTGTCAATAGCAAAAGCCCCAATGTTACCTAGCAGTAGTTTTGTGCGGTCAAGTGGGTCGTCAAAGCGACCTATCGTATCCAGTAGCCGGGACCCAGCGAGAGCTCTCGGTGAATCCGACCTTTTCCGTAATCAAACCACAGAGGCTAGTGTTGGATCTATTAGAAGAATTCCCAGCTCAGCACAAAGAATGCAGATTTTTGCATCATCGGATACTAATAAACATGCTGTTTCCAGTAGTAGGAGAAACACCTCCGATATAAAGAATCTGGAAGCTGCTCTTAAGGGGACTGAAGGCTTGCATTTTAGTGGCGATGAAAAGCCGCATTCTTGATTTATGTCTCGAAAAGTACATTTTATACTGTTTTTCGAGTATGGTTTATGATCTTTTACTCAAGTGAATTCTAATTTGGGCATATGATCCTTTAAAAACCTTAGAAAGTAATAGATTGGTCAATAGATCTTCCCTTTAAAAAAAAAAAAAGCAAAAGGATTACCCAAAAAAAGCTGGGGAGGAACTAATCGGCTTAAAAACGTGTTATTAAAAATAAAACTTTTTTTTCCCAGCAAGAGCAGTATGACCAATCGTAGTAATAATATTTGTAAATTTGTAGCAAGTACGAGTACTCCCAAGAGATTAAGTAAAATAACTAAAATATATTTAAACACAAGTTTTTTATAGTTTTTTTATAAACGTCTTTGGCAATGAAAAAATCCGTTGCTTAAAGTTCAATTTTCGTTGTTAAAATGGATCGACAACAAATTATTGTCGTTGCCATGCCATTGCGGACGCTCCGTTACTGAAAGTTTCTCGCAACAGATAGAAGAATTGTTGCCAAAAAAAATTATTTGCAACAAAAAATTACGTACAATTTTGAAATAATATTGTTGCAAAATTGAAACAAGTTGGTGATCCTTTCATATTTCCGTTGTTAAAAGTTACAATTCCGTTGCTGATTTTTTACTAATTTGTTGCATTCGAGAAATAAAATGTTACCGAATGTGGAAAAAATTCATTGCAATTGCAAAATTGGTTGTTGCTGATTCAAATCTCTACCGTTGCACATACATAATGAATTTTTGTTGCAAATGAAAATAATGGTTATAAATTTTTAATTCAATTTCATTCATACATAATACAAATATATAAATTAAATTAACTTTCAATTGCTAGAATTAGTCAACGCATAATTACTAAAAGATTCATCATACACACTTATCAAAATAAAATATAACATATTCGTTACAAAATTAACATTCTCCAATCACAGAACATATGTACATATTATAAAGAAAAAACAGTAGTCGTAACATGCTACTGATTACAATGAACATGAAGCGAATGCAACTTTATGGCGAATTGAGAAAGTAGGCTCTTAGCCAAGAGCGTAAATGTACTCATCAGCCTTTAAAATTCAAAACAAAAGAAACACATCAAATTATGCATCAACATGTAATGTAATGTCACCCGTTATTAATATATCATACAACCACAAAGCTGCATATTAAGGAATTTTTTTACAGTTAATACAAGGATGTGATTAATATCTTTTCACTAAACCGTATTATCTCAACAACACAAAAAACTACTAGTTTCATCATGTATGAAATGAAAATTTTGTATATATATATATATAAATAGAAGTAAAACAGAGCAATCCAAGCATCTAAATCTGGTGATTATTGCCGTTGTTTAATATAACGGACTATTTCTCAAAAAAAAAGTCTTGAATAATTCCATCTTAGTCTTTAGAGTGATGATATAATGAGAAACTTTTTTTACATAGACTCTCACGGATACTTAATATGGATTATTGATTTACCCTCATATATATGATCTGATGGTGCACATTGAGTCTCTACGAGTGTGTGTCAAAAAGTATCTATTTAATATCATTAAAATTGTAAATGGGTAGTACCTAATGAGTCTAATTTTTGAAACTTGCATGGAGAAATCAAATATTCAAACCCAAAACCAAACTTAGTTTCCATTCAGATGAATCGTATTTTGGAATTAAAATTAAAAACATCATGTGAATATTAGGCTGGGAATTTGATCGGCACTCTATTTTCCATAGTTGATCTTGATCAATTTTTGTAAAAAGTAAATAACAATACCTAAAAGTCTAATTCTGGAATACTCTCATCGACAAAAAGAACTCGAAAACACCGTGGGTCAGCTTGTAAAATAAACATCTTTTGAGCTTGAACTGATTTAACAAACAAACAAAAAACGTCATTAGAGTATTAAACTAATTGAAGACAATTATGAACAAATTTTTTTGGAATAAGAAGCGTTTAGAAACGTACCTAGCGTGAATGTCTCTAATCCGGTTTCGGCGACTTTTCTTTTAACAATGTTAACATAAATAAAATCAGAACCATCATCTCAAATCTAAATCCAACAATTCATATTTCAGAATCCTTTAACTACCTTAAAATTAATTAAATCATGAAAGTTTACTAAAAATCCAAGCAACTAAGGATCATTAAGAACATATATTCGTAAGTGACAAAATAGACGAAATCGATAATGTACCTCTAAGTTGTTCTTGATCAAGTTGAACAGTTCTGCTATGTTTTTTTTTTCTTACTTACATGTATGATAAAAATATGTAACATTAAACATAAATTTCAAATTTGTGAAGAATTAATTAAAATATACGGATGGAGAGCCAAAAAATAATTGTGTTGATGATCTAAACACTAACCTGTCGGAAGATTCTTGCTGATAGTCTTTTAAACTCGGTTTTCTAAGCAGATCAACTTTAGTAACCGAAAAACAATTAAATCTGCAACCAAACAAGTATTTAAGCATACCGAGAACGTGTAAAAGGAAAAATACACATGTCTCCTCCAATAATCCCCTTATCAAAACAATTTCACATTTACTAAACATCTTATATGATGATATGAGTATCTAAAGACAAGCTGATAGAGTCATATTAGAGGGTTTTCAGTGACTATTATTGAATCAATCCTCTAATATGTATACATGTAAACTATTAATATGAGGGGGGACGTTAGAAATTCTAAGAAAGAGGAATGCCTTTGGTGGATACGTATGCCTGAGGAAAGGAAGTGCGTGTTCAGAGTTGGAGGATTCCAGGCCTGAGGTTCCTGCCCGATGCAACGTTCTGAGGAACTAGACAGATCAAGGTTTATTTCCACATACGCTTTAGTAAGGTCTAGCTGACGTAATTGATTACAAGAAAGGTGGTACCCAGTGCCAAGGGAAAACTACTAGTACTCTTATAACCAGAAAACCAACTCCTTTTCATCTTTAGCTTTGAAAAAATACATAAGACCCAATTCCTTAAAAAATGTCATATAGACACATAATGCAATGGAAAAAAAAAATCATAAGATCCAGTTCTAGAATAAGAACCAGTTTCAAAACATGCCACATCTCCTGAAAAGATAGCATATAAATAGTTTAATTCAATTTTTTTATAAAAAGAATAAGACTCAGTTCCAAAAAAGATGGCATATAAATACATTAATTCAATTACAAAAATGAATAAGATCCAATTTATAAAAAGTATATATAACCCAGTTCCTAAAAAGATGGCATACAAATACATAATTCTAAGTTTCTTTTAAAAAGCACACCAAGACAAGTCCAAAATCCTAAAAAAAAGATGGGATATATATACACAAATGGTATGAATAAAAGATATAGGGTTAATAATACCTCCTCCGACTCCGAAGAGATTAGGGTTTGGAGAGGGTGGTCTGAGAGAGATGACGGTGGAGGAAAGGGGATTGATGAGGTGACGTGTCGGCGTGGATCTGTAGAAAGAGACTTAGAACCCATAAATTTCCTTTATTTATCAATTATTTACCATACACACAGATTAATCCTACTCTCTTTGTTTTAAGTTGTAGTTATGGAGAAAATCAAAAACATACGATTTGAGAGCTTTAGTTGCTGCGTAGAGAAAATAGAGAGAGAGGGGGGGAGTTATTTGGGGAAGATCAGAGAACGTGTATTTCAGATGGCGGTAAATTTATTATTAGGTATTTGCCTAAATACTTAAGAAGTAGCTTTAAAATTGAATATCCACCTTCTTATTCCTACTGTAAAAATGATATTTTTAGCTTTTTTTATTCAAATTATTTAAGACTTCAAAACATTTGTGTTCAAAATCCAATTTTAATTTGAAATTATTCCCTGTTTTTTCCTTTAAAATTAGTATGAATGGCAAAATAATTATATAACAGAAATACGGTGATAATGATCCGAACTTTTTCCAATAAAATTCGTGTCCGGGTCATAAAATGTTTGGTTCGTGTTCGTCTATTTTCTTAATGAACTAAATATGCTTAAAATATTTAAGTTGTTTAGTACATAAGACAATCATGACCAAAATGTTGTTCATCTTGTAAAGTTTTAATTCATCCGATCAATTATCAATACATACACGCAAAAATTAAATATAATAATATATATTTATACAATAAATAAATAAAACATATGATATTAATGAAATATAATTAAACTTAATATAAAAAGGGTTTTGTACTATAACCACAAGCTAAATGAGTTGTTTACATTTTTTTTTATATATATACAAGTAATAATTTTATTTTGATATGATAATAACTCCTAAACTCTAACCCCTAAACCATGAACATAGTCTGCATCAAAAGAATAAAAATATATATAGAGCCTTTCCAATTCGTTGTACTTAATTTTATATTTTAATCATTTTTTAGTGAGTGAGATATTTTTACTCTTGGATATATCCAACTCCTGAATCAATATACATTTTAATTTTTAAAAATATACCGTTAAATAGTTCTTATTATCATAATTTAAAGAAAAAATGATCATTCACTACAAAATAATGTTGATTTTGTGAGATTCAAATTCTGTCACAAATCTGTCACAAAATGACTTTCCTGTCACAAACCTGTCACAAATTCACTTTTCTGTCACAAACCTGTCACAAAACCCGTAGCTAATAGGCTCGTCACAAAAAAAAGTCATCACAATTCCCGTAGCTATTTGTATATATTTTTTTTGTAGTGATATTAATAGGGTCGGCCCTAACCATAGTAAAAAAAAACTCATGTTGTTAGCTGCCGGCCGGTTAGATGCCACTCATTTCTTAATTTTGAAAAATTAATACACGTGTGTTGCTTGTTTACTGTGAACTTTGGAACATATATCAGGAGATAATTAATGTTAAGTGTATCAAACTTTGAATTCATTTCGATTTACTATACTCAACTATCAACTTTTTGATTTAGTATACTGGACTAAATAAATTATTTCCATTTAGTATATTTTTGTTGAATTTAACCAGAGAAAGCTTGTAAAATGTGGAAATGACCAATATAATTAAAGAATTCCCTCAAAAAATGACTAAAAATTTTCCCTCCAAAAATGACTAAAAAATTTCCCTCCAAAAGTAACCAAAATTTTCCCCCAGTCTGCCTACTTATTTCTATTTCCGCACACACAACTCACACATGCTTATCTATCTCTCTCTCACACCAACACAAAAACACACACACACACACACACCCCATGCTCTGTTTATGCAAAGAACCAGGTCTTTTAACAATATCTTGGACGGATATTAATTCAGGAAGAAGGTAGTATACTTGCAGAATCAAATGCTGTAATTTTTTTCATTGGTATGACCCACAAATGTGTGCTTGAACAGTTAACATAATTCATGGTTTACTGAAATAAAAAGACACACTGAAGGAGAAAATTTTGGTCTTGGTTAATGAGAAAAACACATTGAAGGAGGAAATTTTGGTCTTGGCTAATGAGAAAAATACAATGGAGGAGAAAATTGCAGTCTTGTCTAATGAAAAAAACACACTGGAGAAAAAGAATACGGTCTTGGCTAATGAGAAAAATACAATGGATGAAAAAAATGTAGTCTTGACTGATGAGAAAAATACATTGGAGGAAAAAAATGCAGTTTTGGCTAATGAGAAAAAACAGCTTGAAATGATGATTGAGGCATTGAAGTAGAAGAAATTAGGGCTAAAAGAAAATAATGGGGTTTTAAAGATTTTTTTTGGGTGTTTTTGGCTATTTTAGCTTTATTTCTAGTGATGATGGTGGTCTGTTTGGATGATGAAAAAGAAAAAAAGCAGTTGTATTAGAGCTTATTTAATGTATGGTTGTGATGTATGAGCTTGACTTTGAGTGAAAAATGTAAAGAATTATGTAATGTGGAATGAAATGAAATGTGTTTTTTCATGTTTCTATTTATGTGTGTTCATGTGTTTGTACTGTAATTTCATAGCAAATAATTATGATAAAAGTAAACAAATTCTGATTACATTTACTTACCTGCCATTTCAAGATCTTTTCTTACTGAAATTTGACAATTCTGATCTCACCTAATAGGACCTGCAAATTGTTGAGCACCCAATAGGACCTGCAAATTGTTTAGCTTCCCAATAAAACCTGTAAATTGTTTAACACCCAATAGAACCTGCAAATTGATCACAAATTTGATCATAAAATGAAATTTAGCACCTGCAAATTGTTTAGCACCCAATAGAACCTGTAAATTGATCATAAATTTGATCATAAAATGAAATTTAGCACCTGCAATTTTGTGACCTGTTTTTTCTAACAAACTAGACATAAACTGACATCAAAGTGACCTGAAATTTAATAAACACTTAAATTAACAAGAAATTCCATAATAGCAAAGTGATAACAAGTTCAAAATACCAAAATTACACATAAACTTCCATATCAGCACGTTTACAACTTGTCCAAAACACAAAACATTTAAAGTAACACAACTTGTCCAGAACACCAAACATTTAAACTAACATCAACTTCAAGAGCTCACACATGCTCACAAAATAAAAAAGTTTTAACATGTTACACATGCTCACACATGTCCAAAATACCAAACATTTAAACTAACATAAATTTTAAAAAATACCCTTACAAAATGAAAAGTTGATACTCATTGGACCCACTCTTTTGCCTTGCAATTCTTTCATGTTCGAGTGCCACTTTGAAGGCTGCTGGTGAATCATAGCGCTTTCCATATTTGTAGATTTGGCCTTTAAGGAAGTCTTTGGGCCTTTTTTCTGGTTTATTCATTATACCAGCATGTATGGTGCCATCATTTGGTCTTTCATCTTATAAATCGACAAAACTCACCTCATTTGACTGTTTGTTTGGTGAGAACATGATTCTTGTGCTCCTCCTGACCTGTACATATTAAAACATGATAGTTAAACAAATATTATCAAAAGTAGTGCACTAAAAACTTAAGATAAATAAGAGCATGTTCACTAAAATACTATACTTACAGGGAGTTTTTTCTTAATTTGTGGATCTGGTTGGACTATTTCTGGTGTAGTTTGAAGTTGCTCATTACCAAAACATTTCCACTAGCTTGTGTCACACCACTTTCTTGTGTGCTAAAACTATTATCATCCTCATCATTTTGACTATCAAAAACCCCAATATTCTGATCATCACCCCACAACCTCTCCCTCTCTTCTCTCTCACACATCATTTCAAAAACATCAAACTCTTCTATTTGTTCTCTAGCAGCAACTCCACTCACATTAGCCTTCACAAAATGTTCTAAACCATCAATAACTCCTTGTAAACCCTCCCTAGCTCCCTCCACTTGAACAGAATCAACCCCATCATTAGCTTCATTCGCAGAATCACTATCACCACTTTCATGAACAAGTTGATGTGGGGATACAACATTTTTTTTAGCTTTCTTTTTTGGCCTGCCACATGTTTTTTTTTTGTGTCCTTCTTTTTTACATATGCTACACTTGATAATTGTGCCCACTCTTGGTATTTTTGTTGGATTTTTTGGTTCTCCAGGCCCCTTTTTCCTAGCTTTCTTAGGCCTACCAGTCATTACAACAACATCTGGTGGTAATAACTTAGTTTTTCCATTTTTACTCCACATATCCTTGCCATTAATTGGCATTAACATGTTAGCATAAGTCTTTTTGTACACTTCCTTACTATAACACAAGTGCACATAATTTTCTAAGTTGTAGCCTATATAATTTATACATGCAATTGCATGTGAGCATGGGATACCACTTAATTGCCAACTCCTACAACCACACCATCTATGATGGAGATCTAATGCATATGTTCTAAAAGTACCTGCCACCTCAAATCCATATTTACCATTAAATGAAATAATATACCCATGTGATATTTTTTCCCTTTTCTCAAGTTTTTCTGCTATTATTGGGCACAATGTTGACATGCTTTGGAATCTTTCTATGGCTATTTTTCTTTTCAGTACAAATTCCATCAAGTATAACCTAAAATCCTCAAGCATTTCTAAAATAGGTTTACACCTTGCTTATTTTATAGCACCATTAAAAATTTCACATAAATTATTTAATAGCAAGTCACACTTAGAATGAGTGGAGAAGTGTGATTTGCTCCATTGTTCACCTGGTTTGGAGGCTAACCATTCATAAGCAGTTGGATCAAGTGCCTTCATCTCCTTAAGAGCAGCATTAAAGTATGGTTTTGTTGTGGCACCAGCTGCCTTCCAAAGTAGATTCTTCAAAGCAACACCTTTGTGCAATAATTTGAAATTATTGTAGCGATGTCAGACACAGAATCTGTGTTCACCACCAGGTAGGATTTTTTCTATTGCTTTGATTAAACCCTAACATTATTACAAAAAAAATACATTATAACATGTAATAAGGTAAATAAATAGTGCAAATAAAAAATATATATATCATGAAAAATATTACCTTCTGCTTGTCTGAAATAAATGTGTAATCCTCAGCCATTTCTATGTTTAAATCTTTCACAAAAAGCTTGATGAACCATTTCCAGGTTTTGTAATTCTCATTACCAACAATTGCATATGCAAAGGGATAAATGCAGTTGTTGGCATCAATAGCCACTGCTATGAGCAAAACCCCTTTGTGAGGACCACTCAAATGAGTGCCATCTATACCAATAAAAAGCCTACAACCCTCTACAAACCCTCTTTTAAGAGCACCCCAGCAATTTTAAATACTCCTAAACACATCTTCACCATTTTCCCCAGCCCCCTTTTTCACTTTCATCTGAATTGTTGACCCAACATCGGTTCTTCTTAACTCAGTACAGTAGTCCCAAAGTAGCCCATTTTGTTCCCCTGTTGTACCTTGAAGTGTGGTTTTGGCAATTCTAAAGGAACTATAAGCTTTTGACAATGAAACATGAGCCTCAAGTGCCTTTGCTACATGTATCCTAAAGTTTTTTACTGGCCATTTAGGGTTGGTTCTTATCATTTCTAAGAACTTTTTAGTAATGTATCTAGGCTTAACACTAGCAATTTTATAGGCTCTGGTACATGTGTGGTTATCAACATATGTTTTGATTTGTACAATCAATTCATTTGGCAATTTACCACAATACATTGACCATTGACACACAACCTCTTGCTCATTAGAGTTTGAACAATATAAATACATTTTTTCCTTAGCATGTACTTTGTATTTAATGCTCTTACCTTGCTGAACAAAATACTCTCTAATAGCTTCTTTAAATTCATTTGCAGTAGCAAACTTCATACCTAATTTTAGTTGTACATTGTCTAAGTCAGACTTTGCAAACACAAGGGATATCACTTTATAATTTTCTTCATCAGTATCTGAACCAACATGCTCAGTAAACTACTCATCAGAATCAATTATACCTTCATTAAGAACAACAATTTCACCAATATTCTGAACAAAATGCTCATAACTTGGCATTGAGGCACATCTAGGTTGTCTCATATCATATTTCTCCCCTACATCAACTATAACATCACCTATTTTTCCCATTTCTTCCCCATCACTATCAACATAATCAGAAAACTTCTCACTTTCACCCATGTCAACCTCTTCTTCACCGGACCAAGACTCATCATCAGAACTACTACTTTCTCCATTATCATTCTCATCATGATAATAACCTTCACAATATATTTGAACAACCCTATTAGCATCTATAAATTTTCTTATTGCTTTGGCATCATTATCGTACTGAATTTTAGTAATATTAGTGTCAAATTTTGCACCTACCCTTTTAAAATACAAATACCTGACATCCATCCAACCAAAATTAGCTGTCATTCCTACTATAGAGAGGTAATTAAGTTCATCAACTTCATAATTATCAACATAACCTATCAACCCATCACCATAACCTACAAGATTTCCTCGCTTTTTTTCCCATTCAAAAAAAACCCCATGATGATATTCAATAGAAAACTGAGAACTGTTCATGTCTGGAATAAAAATATTACGAGTAAATTAATTTTCTCAAATATTACAGATTTTTAAGTACATGTTTTTAATTTGAAGTACACATTTTTAATTTCAAACTTAAACTAAAAATCATTAATTGAAAATCCTAACATAAACCCTAACATGTAAATTTATAATTTAGATAAGAAGAAAAGACGACTTACCATAAGTTGGAGCGCTATCATTGTCACCCCTAACTCTCCATTTAGGTATGGCATTAAGCGACATTGGAACTCTAATTTAGATGTGATTGCACTCAATACAACTTTACTTTAGCTGTGATTGCACTCAACAATATTTTAATTTGCCTGTAATTGTGTTTTAATTTGCTAAGTTGGTGAAAAGACTATTTTACCCTTCACACCGTCAATTAACAGGCACGTGAGGTCACGTGCAGAGCTTCTCTCTGTTAAAACAGACGAAATTATACTAAATCGAAATAATTTATTTAGTCCAGTGTATTAAATCAAAAAGTTGATAGTTCAGTATAGTAAATACACTTAACATTAATTATCTCATATATCAGTTTAGCAAACTTTAAAACATATATAATAAGGGGTTGAATTGGATAAATTGTGTATCTCTATAAATAGGTCACAATTTTGAGTTTTAGAGTTGTTATTTTTTGCCCTTTTCATTTGAAGGTAAAAATAAAAAACAGGGCAATTGATTAGGTTCAAAGCGAAGCTTTATTGATTGTAACCGACAAGTAGGAGTACTAATTAATTGGAGTATTTCTATTAATACCATGCATGATAATTTTAAGACTCGTAACGAGTTTCATTTAAAATAACCATGAGCATATGATTCTATTTTATGATGTGTAAATCTATGACACTTTTATGCATAAATATAATATATTCCTTTTAATTTCAAATGTTTTCTTAGTTGATATGTATAAACATAATTAAATAGGACTTTTAATTTCAATCAAACAATATTCACTTATTAATATATATTTTTGTAACAAATGCATCTATCATGCATTTAGGCGAACACTTAAATTGCGTTCGTCGAAAGGTTGTTCATTATACCAGTCAAAAGGTTGTACATACATGAGTTTATTAGAAATGAAATCAAAATTGCGTACTTTTCTTAAATATCTAACACACATTAAGTTTCTTACCATTAATGAGTAATAAAAAAAGAATATATATGAAATCAATAAAAGTATAATTATATTAAGGCTCGTTCATATAAAAAGGTTCTTAATTATATTAAAAACTTATAGTATTTTTCCAAATTTTGTAGTTAAAATAATATAATTATTATTAAAAGAAAAAAATTGCCAACAAAATACACGTTGTCAAAAACACTTATTTGCAACATAAGCCATTCAGTCTGCAACGCCATTTGTGTCGTTGCCCAAGATCACTTGTTCGCAACGTAAGTCATTCAATCTGCAACGCCATTTGTGTCGTCGTCAAAGATTTCGGGATTCAATAACAATATTTTCTACTTGTTGCAGATAAAAAAGATTTTCAGCAACGTTCACAGCATTTCGTTGTTGATGGACCACTATTCAACAACAAAATTTCTTCTATTGCAACAAATATTATTCAACAATGAAATGCAATTTTGTTGCTAAACGCTGTATTTTCAGCAACAAATTTTGTTATCGTTGCACGACTTCGTTGCTAAACATGTATTTTCTTATAGTGGATGTGGCTCGCGCCTTTATTGTTTAATCTAAACTAATAAAAACAAGAACAGCTCATCAACGAGGGTTGTCAATCCTCACTTTTTATTATTCTCAAAAATAGAATCTATGTTAAAACAATAATAAAAAGCATAAAGATAAATATAAACAATTAGATAAAAGAAATAGGCAAGAAGTATATTACCGATTAGGCCAAGTTTAGGGAGATAAATCACCATTGAAACTCAGTAAAAAAGAAGAAACAACGATGTTCATAAGGGTGAGTCATCGTAAGGGAAGAAAAAAACAATAAAAAGAACGATTATAATTAAATTAAGATAGAGAGTATAGAATTACGGGTTTCTGTCCGGAGGCAGAGCCTAAAAAATAGGTTTACATCACTTGTATTTATAGTGTTGAACTCAGAAAATTCTAGAACTTAATTCCTAAAAAACTCTGATCCGAATCAGAGGTGTCTAATTCGAATTAGAAGGCATTGACCAATCAGATTGCACCACGTCATTAATTTATGGCGATGGAGAGTGTCTGATTCGGATCAAATATGTCTGATTCGAATCAGCTGGCGGAGAACATATTTTTATTTCTTTTTTGGCATGATCTCTTCCTTGTTCCCGAATTTTAGCTACTTTGACCGAATATAATTTTAATATCCTCTTCTTTTAGGTGCTTTAGCTTCTACAACTTGTATTTTGAGTCCTTTAATCTCCACTATTCACATAAATGCACTTAAAAAGGGCAATTTTCATTCATAATAGATAAATGGTCTAAAAATTACTTAAAAACAATAAAATGATATAATAACACCTATTTACTCAATATAAAGTTGGATTTAATATCATAATTAAGGCCTAAAAATGACAGTTTCTAGGTCGAATCACACTCCCAACTAGCTCGATACTCGCCCTCGAGTGTGTCAAGCGGTTACTAGGTGGAATTAAACTGAGTATCTAAATAATAAAACAACAAAAATAAAATCCTAACTCACTTTCGTAGGAATCACGGTTGCACTTAGCATGTGCAACAAGCCTTTAAAGCGTTTAAACCTTTAAAGAACAAAAGAACGAGTTGTAGTCTCATGAGAGTTTACTAAAACGACACCCACAAACACATTAGTCTCCCAATGCTAACATAATCCTCCCTAATCTTACAAGATCACATGAATGCAAGAAAGTAAAAACATTTCATAATCCATATCAAAACATGGTAAGACCTCTAAAAATACCTAGGGCTTGTTAAAAATGTCTCTCGGCCCAAAATAGCTTGGAGTAAGATTACATATGTTGTTGGTCCATTTACCGTCAAGTGTATATTCGCTATTCGTAGTTCGACGGTTATTTTAATAAAACATTTGCAAATCACCATTTTATTAAACTAAATTATTACTCATATTTTATCAAAGTAATATAATATGCATACCTCCATCCTAGTTCGCTTAAGAGTTTCTATTTTTTATGCTCGTGAATCCATAAGCCCCTCTGCTTTTGAGCACTTAGGCTTTTTTTTGTTCTTTTTTTTTTTTCATATATATATTTTCTACCCTCTTGGCTTTTCATTGAGCACTTTGGCTTCTTTTATCCTCCAACAATTTTACTACGTCGTTCCTCATTTATAGCTTCATGCAACTTTTCTGCCTTTATCTCCCCAAACTTTTCCCTGTTTGCAAACAAGTACTAGGTCTAGAGACAATATTCCCTCAATCCTCGTTCACACTTGTGTGCAAATAAAGACTTATTGGGCATTGCTACAGATTCTTAAAATATTTCTATATATATGCCTGAAGGCTTCGTGGTCGTTTAAATCAAACAACATGATCCACTCCCTAAACAGAATTTCAAGACAAGAGTAACCAAGTCAGACTCACTTCATAATTAAGCAAGTAATAATTAGGTTTTATAAAACAAATCTTATTTGCAATTTTTAGGGACTGTCGCATGAAAATTGATAATCATCAATACACTATTAGAATATATTTAGCATGCAACTTACACAATATTAAACCTCCCTAAATTAGTGTGAGCAAAAAAATTAATAACAAACGAGGCGTATCTAAATATTTAAAACCATAAAATGATAAAAGTATTTTCCGATTTCCAAATTCTCGCCACATATTCACATATAAGAGTAGATTTCCTATTTTTTCATTTTCTATTTTATCATGAAAATGTGACACATACAATTCTAACACAAATATATACAACTAAACAAAAATAGCTTAAACACGAAAAATATATACAAAAATAATAAAAGCAGGAGTTTATAGATTGAATACTCATTGATGTGCAATGTCGCATTGAAGAGCAGCTACTATTGGAAGATCTCGCTAGCTAAACTAGATCTTCATTCCTTGTATTCCAATGCTATTTTTCTTGCGATCTTGATTGGATTCTCCATAATGAACTGTCTAAAAGAACAACTCACAAAAAATATGGAACGCATGTGTGGAAGAAATCCATATTTAATAATATTAACTCAACTCTCTCAAGTGAGAGATACAAATAAAATAAAACAAAAATATGGGGGTTTTGAGACACAAAAAACAAGTAAAATTTTAAAAATTCTTCCCATTTAACATGCAATCAACGGTGATGTACCTCACCCCCCAACTAGCTCGGAGAGTGTCTCCACTGACTAGAGAGATCATTAAAACGTCAATGTTGATGTCATAAAAAAAACTAAAAACTACATGCAGACTTAAACACAAGACTACACAGAATATATAAAAAATAAATAAAACAAAAAACAGATAGACGGCTCACATTTTATAAGAACAATTAGGAACGCGAACTTTTACTTACCTCCATCAGGCGGTAGACTAAACAAGTTTTGCCACCCTTTCTTTCGGGAAAAAATATATTTGTATTGTACTATCTGTTGTTAATGATTTTGGTATCAGACTACCAAAGTTAACAATTGACGTACTGAACTATCATAATGTTCACAATTCAGGTACCGCCGTTAATTTAGTTGGATGGAAGTTAGTTTCAGTTTTTATTTTGGTCATATTCTTTGTAACTTGTATAAAGATGGTAAGAAAGAAGAGCATATTATAGCAGCAGAAAATAGGGCTGGAAAAAATTCCCAAAACTCGACCTGATCTCGTCGCGCAACTTTCTCGACCCGACCTAATCCCGGCCAGACTATATCGGGTATTCTCCCGGCCCGATCACTTTCGGGAACGAAATCGTGAGTAAAAAACAATTACCGATTATTATCAGGTCGGGACGCGGGTAGATGCATTTTGGGTCGGATCCCGACCCGATCCCACCGCTATCAGAAAAAATGATAAATATTGAACAAGAAATTGAGAAAACTTAAACTGCTATTATTAGGTCATCTGGAGATCAAAACAAGGAATTAACAATTTTTTCCGAAGTTCCTTTCTCTTTCTCTTCAGAGTTAGGGCGTAACATACCACTTTCGATGGTCTCTTCTAGTAATTAGACCAAAATTTTAACGGATTTTCAACCAGACCCTGGTGACTTTAACTATGATGTAGAGTACGATTCTTCTATCTCATATCTAGTTGATGCTCTCAATCTTCACTCAAGCCAAATTCCGGGTTGCTATTATAACGTGAGGACAGTTTAACACCCGTTAAGAAAATCAAATGAAAAGGGGCAAATGTTCCTAAAAGAGAAAAAATGGTTCTAAGATCTTTCTCAAAAGCATTTTGAAGGTATTGCAATTGAAGATTGGAAAAAAGAAAAGTTAACTATGATCCGAGAAAGTTCGACGCATTTTGACTTTTTATTTTATTTGTTTTCTATTTTGAATGTTTCTTAATAATGTCTTTTTGACCAATTCTTATTAATGAAAAAAGTGGGTCTCTTACAATTTATATAAAAAAAATAACCACGATATTGGGATGAAGCATTTGTCTTTATGCATGGTCAAGAGCGAAAGTCGTAAGGTTTCCCTATAGGTGTTTGAGAATGCTACTTTTGGAGGGGCAAGGAATTCTCTTTTGCGCCAGTAGCAGAAGAACCTAGGTAAGTGAAAATTAACAAATGTAGGTGTCAAAGTAAAGTGTTATACTTACAGACTACAAATATAAAATACGCAAGCTGTTGTGTTGTAGTGGTTTTCACGTTTGCTTTACACGCAAAAAGTCCCTAGTTCGATCCTGGGTAGTAGAAACAACCTTCTTACTTTTTAATTCTTTTTCTTTTTTATTCTTTTTCTTATTTTTTAATCAAAAAGAAGAAGAGGAAGCGTACATAGTACATACAAAGATATAATACGTAATCTTATTTAAATTTTATTCTTTTTCTTTTTTTTAAACAAAAAGAAGAAGAGGAGGCCGTACATAGTACATACAAAGATATAATACGTATTCTTATTTAAAAAAAAGAAGAAGATATAAATACGCAAATCAATTTCAAATAAAATAGTAAGTGTTGTAGTATATTATTGACTATCTTAGGTCTTATTTTATTGGGCCTATTTTGGTCTTTTCTAGCATATGTAACCCTACCATCTATTATACAAAGAGGGTCGGGGGTCTCGTGATGTATCTTTCTGTACACTCATATTAATGAATAAACATTTCGTCTTGTTGTCTCTCTCTATATTCTCTTCCTATATCTATATACATATATATGTGAGCTGATATGTCACACAACAGTAAACATTTTTTCATTCAAAATGGTATTGTTAGTGAACCAATTAAAGTTAGTACAGTATTGTTAAAAAAATCGTTAGATTTAACAAGAAAATTAACGGATGATGTAGTGATTGAACGAATAAATTGGAGTGCAATATCACAATATTTGTAGGTTTTAGGACCACTGAACTTTTTTATTAGTATATGGTACTGTTTGAAACATTTTAATTGCAAATCAGGACCAATTCATTAAATTAACAGTTAATTAGTTATTCTCCACTTTTTTTCTCTGTATATATACACCGGTTGTTATAGTTAATATTTTTTCTAAATTGGCCTAACGGCCCACATAAATTACTATTTTGGCCTACTTTATTAATAAATTATAAAATTGGCGTACTCTATTCCACTTATCGGATCAGCGAGATAGAGTTTAATAAAATATCCTAATTTTCCTTCTTCTCCTACCACTCTCCCCCATTTTAACTAAACAAACCCACAGACCCACAAGCTCACAGACAAACCCACAAACCCACAAACCCTGTTAAACCTGTTTTTAATTTATTCAAGTTACTTACATCATCGTAGTTCCTACATTATTTTGTTTTTGGGGTGGTGAAATGGTTCAAAATAATGAAGAAGGTTTATTCTATACTATTCCGCATCGAAAAGTTTTTAAGGTATGTAGAAACATTAGATATGAACAATTATTACAAAAAATGTTTGAAAAAAATAGGGATTTCTTCAAATTCTAATCGGTTGAAATTAACTTGTCGTTTTCCATATCCGACCACATTTAATCATTTCAAATACATGCCACTTTGTATTGAAGATGATGACACTGTCACTGCGATGTTGGATTTAACCAATCAAAATGAAAGAACATTTGTTGAGTTATATTTCGAAATAGAGCAATTGTATTCCCCATCTCAAAATTGCTAATCTTTTGCACATACATCTCTTGACATTTCCACATATTCTAATGCACCCAGCGAAACAACATATCCTTTTTATACACCCGTAGATGAAACAGGTAGCTCGAGAAGGAGAAACCCCCTTCGTAAGACATCACATGGTACTTCGACAACACCTTCTTCCAAGGCAATTAGGCGATTGGCAGAAAATGATAACGTTGGGGAGGTGGAAAATTTTTCATATGAATATATATGGGGTGATTTAGATGAGAACGAGTACGATGATCCTGATTTTAGAGAAGACGAAGAAGACGAATATGAGAGCGATGAGGGGGAAGAAGAACAACAAAATATTTTACCTACTAGGAGTTATGATACCCCATTTCAATTGCCCCTAAATATGAGTTATGAAAATGATAGAGTTGGTGGTTTTGAATGGCCGGAACATATACCGGATGGAATTCCACTACATCAAGCAATGTCAAGTCACATTACTCAACCTGGCACCTTTAACATGTATAACCAGTGGGAAAAACAATGATTTGTAATCTATCCTGGAAATTGGGATCCCGAGTTTGATGAACCATTTGTTGGTCTTTGTTTTAGAGACCAAGATATGATGAAAAAAGGGATGAAATTATGGTCTATCAAACGAAATCGACATTATATCTCACACAGGAGCAAAGGAGATTTTTGGGAAGTACGATGTAAATATTTTGCGGAATCAGAAAATAGTTGTAAATGGAGGATTCGAGGGTCGTATAGGAAAAATCATGGCTTTTATGAAGTTTCCAAATACCAGGGTCCTCATACTTGTGTCCATCGGGTTATAACAAACGACCACCCACAAATTGATGCTAATCTTGTTGCATTAACAATACAAAAGGCTATTCAAGAGGATCCCACGGTTAACCTCAAAGCACTTAAGACTATCGTGGAAGGACGTTTTAACAAATTGGTTTCCTACAAGAAATTATGGGTAGGTAAACAAAAGGCGGTAGCAAACATATTTGGTAATTGAGAAAGTTATTACCGAAGTTTATGCTAGCAATTCAGAAATACAATCCAGGAACCGTAGCTCATTACGCAACGAAGTCATCTTATGACACAAATGGAAAATTTCTCGATGAAGTACTGGATAATTTTTTTTTACATTTCCAACAGTAATTCAAGCTTTCCAACATTGTAGACATGTAATCGGGATTGACGCAACCCATTTGTATGGAAAGTACAAAGGAAAGTTGTTGTTAGCAATGACTTTTGATGCGGATAATCGTGTATTTCCCATTGCTTGTGGTTTCGTTGAAGAGGAAAGCTCGGAAGCATGGAGTTATTTTCTGCAAAATCTTATGTTTCACATGATTAAAGACCGAGAAGACATATGTTTGGTTTCACATTGTCATGCAGGTATTTTAAGTGCAGTTAATAATGTTTGGGAAGGCCCTGGTTTTGTTCACCGATATTGTGCAAATCATTTTTACGAAAATTTTAGAAAGGCCTTTAGAGGAGAACCTGGTTTACACAAAATTGTAAAAGATGCTATTTGGGAGCTTCAAGAAAAAAATGGGTTAAAATTATGTCAGAAATTGAAAAAATGAACCCTGCAACACACATATGGTTACTTAATGAACCTATACAAAAATGGACCAATTTACACGATAGAGGTCGAAAGCATGGCGCAATGACAGCAAACATGGTCGAAATATTTAATAATGTTTTAAAAGGTGCTCGTTGTTTACTGATCACAGCTACTGTACAACTTATTTTTTATAAGTTAGTGCAACTTTTGTTGCGATAGAAGAAATCTTGTGGTTGCGATGAGAAACAATGGCATAAGATTTGGTCCCAAAATTCAAGAGAAAATTGATAAACGTATGTCTCGTAGCGGACACATCACTGTAGTTTTTTATATGTCCACTGGAAATTATTCGGTAAAAATGTCTTGAAGGTTCTCTCGGGGAGGAAATATATAAGTAGTGAATGCGTTTACTTCTGAATGTGACTGTGGGAAATGGCAAAGTGATAAAATTCCATGCTCGCACGTAAATGCCATATGTGTAACATCCCGTATTTTTATAAATGGTTTTATTTATGATTTAATTTATCCAAAAATGTTTTATACAAAATTTTACCAAAAACCGGTCACTCGACTAATTTTTAGCCAAAAACCGAAACTCTTCCGAAAAACTTTATTTTAAAAACCTGTTATTAATTTTACTAATAAAAAGGACCCAATAGATTTGTTTCTAAAGATTTGTTATTTTTGAGTAGTAAAACAATATTTTTGGATTAAGAGTTAGCTTTCAGAACTTTGGGGACCAAATAGTTCGCTTCCACAAACTATCTAAAAACAGTTTTTCTAAACCTAAAAATTAGCCCACTTTCAATTCTTTAAACCTAAAACCAGCCAAATACAAGAGAGAAAGAGAAGAAGAAGAAGAAGAAGAAGAAGAAGAAGAAGAAGAAGAAGAAGAAGAAGAAGAAGAAGAAGAAGAAGAAGAAGAAGAAGAAGAAGAAGAAGAAGAAGAAGAAGAAGAAGAAGAAACCACGTTAGCGGGTTCATACCGGAAGCATCTCCTCTACGCACTAAGGTAACGGGGGTTATCCATTGCGACTAGACGAGGGTGTATGTTAGGTTTTGGTTTTGTGTTTATTATAAATTGGGGGTTTTTGCCGTTTATATTAATTGTGTTCTTAAATTGTTAATTGGGGTTATTTGATGTAGTTTTAATTCCATTATTTAAATTGTAGAGGTTGAGACCTTAGATATATTTATTTCGAATTAGCGAGATTATGGATGGGTTTGCATGATTTATTAGTTGTTTATGGGATTATATAGTTGTTGGTGGAATTGGATAAATTTATGTTGAATAATGGTGAATTGTAGTTTATGCATACAAGGTGTTTGTTAAAATGCCTGAAAGTGATTTTATGTTGTGTTGGCATTTGGCTAGTTGTGAATTTAATACATGTGGTTATGTGTTATGTTGTATTACGTTAAGTGATGTATGAGATGGCGTTATTTGAATAGTATAATATTGTTGGCCGAGGCCTTAATATTTATACGTATGAGATTGTGTTAATTGGATGATTTTATATTATTGGCCGAGGCCTTGTGATTTAGCTGTAGTGGCAATGGTCTCTGTCTCTCCCTAATTCCGGGGACAGAAGACGGCCGAGGGGATAGGGAATGACTCGTCTTACGGACTGGGGCGAGTGGCGTGAGAGGTCCCAGTGTGCACTATATTTACTTTTATGTTAGCAATGGTCTATGTCTCTCCCTAATTCTAGGGACATAAGACGACCGAAGGGATAGGGAATGACTCGTCTTACGGACTGGGACGAGTGGCGTGAGAGGTCCAAGTGCGCACTATAAATCTACTTTTATGTTGCTATGGTCTATGTCTCTCCCTAATTCCGGGGACATATGACGGCCGAAGGGATAGGGAATGACCTACCTTACGGACTGGGGTAGGTGGCGTGAGAGGTCCATGTATGCTATAGATGTGTGTTCATGTTATTTGATTTATTTAATTTATCCCGTGGTAGAATCTCATTATATTTCTTTTTATACGTCGATTATCGTAGTTGTAGAATTTGTGAGCTCTTGCATCTATGGGATGGAGTGACGGTATTTAATGGTGCCGTCCCGTCTAGTTATGTGCGTGGGACTCACCGTTACAGTTTTGTATTTCAGGTACATTATAGGTTGAGACGTTTGGATAGGAGCCATTGGAATGCATCACATGGGTTCGGGGCTTTCACTTTCTTTTTATTTTAGAACAGTTTTGAGGTTGTAGCCTACGGGTAAATTGCATTCGTTTAGTTCTTCTTATATAATTTTGTTAAAACCTTTTAGTCGTGTAGCCGCGTTTGGCAATCATTTTATTTATTGTTTAATTGTTCCTTTAGCTCGCAAGTCTTTTTCTTTTAAAATTTTTAAATTTTGTACCAACAGGTTCTCTTTTCTTTTATTTAAAAAGGTCATGCCTCGATATCCGTGTTTATGGAATTTGGGGCGTGACAAGTTGGTATCAGAGCTAACTAGGTTCTTGTATACTTTGGGACGACGGGAAGATGGGTAACCATTGGACCAAGATCCATCGTATCATTTTTACAAAACTTTTTCCAAAAACTCAAAACTTTTTCAAAAACGGGGGGTTGCATTTAGCTTAAGACATGTAGCTTGAAGTTTGTAGTAGTTGATGTAAGGAAAGTCCACATGTGAGGCAAGTTGGGGACAATGAGGACGCTCGTTGATCCCGGCTCGCCAAACTAGTGGGTAGACCTTTCGTCGGTATGTGTGAAGGAATACCTTAGCGATGTGGAGTTCTAGAGTATGCGAGGACGCTCGGGTGCTTTAGGATAACGTATCATGATGGGTTATCCCTCGCATTTTTGTGCTCTTTGTATGTGTATGAACATTGATTAAGTGCGTATGAGGTATAAGTTGTATGTCAAGTAGTAGCAAACTATTAAAGTGCGTGAATTGTGCCGTGGATGGTTTTATGTAGCATGTTTCAAATTATTTAGTTGAGTGGTAATGAACTTTTTATGCGAATCGTTGTTGTCGTAAAAATGTTGGAGACTAAATGATGTAGTTGTGTGATATGTTCCATGTAAGGAAATTTACAAGTGTTGAAGAATTTTACATTTTTGTAACATTATATTTTCTGCAGAAAAACAATCGGTCGTTTACAAAAACGATCGGTCGTTTGTCAAAACGATCGGTCGAAAATTTAGATTGGGCTGGTCCCTAAGTCTGTTGGTTTCTGAAATAGAAAATTGTCTTAACTGAACTGTTCATGTTGACCTTGGTAATATATTTGGTTTATATCGAATGGCGACAGAGAAGTTACTATTTAATCATCGGTGGCAAGTTAGTATTTAAGCATCGGTGGCAAGTTAGGTGTGATACAATTGATTATGTCATTATTATGTATGCACGGACTTGTCTAATTTTGTATGACTAAATTTTTGTACATTGATTGATAATTTGAGGTTTCCGTATAGGCATGGGGATGATAGTTTGAATCATTTGAGCGAGCGGTGAGACAGGGTTATGGGTGTGTGATCCATCTTTATACTGTACAGTACTCGGTTATTGTTTGCTTGAAAAATTTATGAAAGTTGGATATAGGAATTTATGAGAGTACCAAATTTTGTTGGGTTGATTACTGATATTTTAGTAGGTGGCATGTAAGCAGTATTTTAGTAAATATGCAGGCCAATTATTAGTAATTCATTTTTGGCAGGAAATTGTTAGAGCAATTTTTCTAGTATGTTAAACTGTGTAAGAATTGTCATTAGGGTCGCCAAGGTTGCTAATTTATGGTTGTGTTGGTTTTAGTACTTGATGCTAGTGATTATAAACTATAAAAGACTATTCAGTTTTAGAGATTCTTCTTTTCTAGCATTGGAACCAGATTAAATCGCGAATTGAAGGAGACTACTAACTACTTGGTGAAACAATGAATGAGAACTGTAAAAGGAAAGGTCTGTGTCTGACCCGCTTTTGGATTGAGGATTAGATTAGGAGTATATTTTGTGGTGAATGAGAATGTAAGTTTAATGACAGAATTTTTATGCCTAAGGTTTGGAAGTAGGTCGATGAGCTGATTTCAAGATAAGTGCGCAAATTAACTTGATGTTAGTTTACGTGAGATTAATTCAGGTATGGTTTGTAGTGTTCAGTTGGATAAGTCGTTACATGATTGTTGATCATGATGATAAGGTGCAGTACCCGAAGTTTGGTTTGTTGTGAGGTTGTTTGTTCTTGTTTTCATGATTGAATGGATTAACATTAATTAGGTGTTTTATTTTTATTTTTGGAGATGGCTGATGGTTGAAGAATTGTTATTTCAACTTGCTTTTATCAGGTGGTGTTGGTTGTGGTTTGAACATGTAAGAATAATGTTGAACACGCACGGATTTAGATTACCCAGGTTCCTTATTGAATGCAACTAAGGGATGTTTGTTCAATTTCCTCATTTAGTACAGAGAAGATTATAATTTTTAAGAGGATCTGTAGATTGATTTAAAATTTCATCCGAGGCAAGTAACAACCTAGAGAGAAAGAAAAAGGGGTTGGTTGAACAGCCTGGTTTTTATGCGCTTCTATAATTGAATGATTGTGCTAAATTATTGATTTTGGATGACTAGATTATGGAGGGAAATATTAGGAGTGTTCCTTTCGCCGGTCGAATCGGAACTCAGTTTTAAAGTCGGTTACGGTAAGTAAGGCTAGTCATGAGTTATTATAATTGCTTGGAGTGTTGGCAGGCTATTCAATTGTATTATAACAAATTGGGTAATATTGAATTATGTACATAAGTTCAAATCGTGTGGATCTATGTATGTTTTTTTTTGTTTGTGTGATAATGAATAACAACCACGGAAAAAAAAAAAACAAAAAAAAACAGCTCTTATATGTTCAAGTTAAGCTTTGGAATATCTCAGGAAACAAGAAGTTGCAGGTTTGATTATTCTTGCTAATTTTGGAGTTGATTGTGAAGGATCTGTATATAAGTAGATTCGATAGAGAACATAGGAATACGAGATTTGGTACCTTTTTCTAAGGATAAAGAGTACTTATATTTAAAGTAGTTGTTTTGTTGATCTTTTGCTAGTTGTATAATTGTTTAACACTTAAAGGGTGAATTTTTTTTTTTTGACATTTCAGCTTGTGCGTAGCGAAAGTACAGGAGAAGAAAATAAATAAAATATATTAGAAGTGTGTACTGGGATTCGGTTAATAGCCCAAAATACGTTCTTTTTCTTCTTTTCTTTCTACCATCGAAGCGACGGGAAGGTGATAGTTGCAATTGTTGTTCGAATTTCTATTAACTATTTGTTTGTTCGGATTGCATGATACTTTAAATAAAAACATAGTGAATATCGTGATTGGGTTTGTGATATCAATAAAGGTTATGTTCCTGATTTTTTTTATTTTTTTTAAACTAGTGAGTTCTTCCACTCTGTTATATCATAGGTGAATCTGAATTATTAATGGTGCATCTTTTGCTGGGCAATCTAGTACAATTTATGCCCCTTATAAAGGGTAAGGATATCAAATGGATTATTATGACCGTTATTATGAAGCTTAATTGGATAACATTTTCTTGGTGGCGTGTGTTGTGGGTTAAAAATTAGAAGTGTCTATTTAGTTTTCAAGAGATTCATGTTTGAGCATATGCAAAAGTTTATGTCCAGGTTTGGGAAAGATTTTTTTTTTTTTTTTTTACTACTTCGTGAACTATGAAAGAAAGGTGGTAAAAAGAAAGGTCATGGTAGAATTTATACATACAAAAGGAATTGGAACAGTGTACCTCGAGTTTGCTGAAAATCTGAGATGTAATTCAAGTAGATGCTAGCCTTGTGTGATTAGCTCACGTCTTGTTCTAATAGAATAATTGGTTAAGTCCTTGCGTGATGATGGTTCTCAATGATGAGTAGGTATAATTTTAGGTGGTTATAGAGAAAAATTGCTTCTTTTATTTGATTGGATAGTTTATAATGATATTGAAACTGATTAAATGGTATTTAGGCATTAGATTAAAGGATGTATTCATTGAATTACGTAGGAAATATAAACCCTGGTCTGTTTATAGTTGTTGTTTGTATTTGTAGGGACATGTTAGGAATAAGACGTTTAAGCATAGAAGGAATTGGTTACCCGATGTTTCTGATTGGATGTTAACTAGGGAAAAATAAAGAGCGGAGGTTAGTAGGTAACTGACTGTGGAGATAAATTCAAGGGACGAACCCTTATCAGGGGAAGAATGCGACACCAATAGTTGTTGATACCTCGGTCATGAATTTATTTATTTATTTATTTGTTTGTTTTTATTTTTTATTTTTTTTTCTCTTCGTACAACACTGATATTGATTGTTAATCAACATTTTTGAGTAAATGTTTCACACATTTTAAGGAGTGGCATCTTTATCGAGATAGGGTGATAACAGAGTTTGAGTTATATAAGGAGTTGTTATCTAAAGACATTTTTGCATCTGGTATATATTCACCGAGACTTGAACTAAGGTTAAGTTTCGGGACGAAACTTCTTTAAGTGGGAAAGAGTGTGAAATCCCGTATTTTAATTCTATTTTATATTTGCTATTAGTGTTATAATATGATCTTCTTGGGACTATTTTTGATATTATGGATAGATAGCGAGATCGTTTGGTAATTGACAATAAGTTAGGATTCATGTATTAAGATTATGTTATGCTATGGTAGTTAATTAAATGAGAAGACAGAGAGTTTTGTAACAGATGAGTTATTAGGACGCATAATTGGGACTTAAAGAGTTGGTCCTTTCATTTTTTTTACAAGCTTATATATTCCCTGTATAAAACGTGGTCACCATAAAATCAGCACCATACCTCTGTGTGTGTATATACATAAAAAGGCCGAATTTTGAGTTTTGTAGACGTTGTGGAGTTGTTGAGGTAGAAGCATGTCATCTTAGTTGTTGAGCTAGAAGCATGTTATCTATGTTACATTATTGTCTTTTATTCTGTTAGATATTGTATACAGGCGGTTATTCTTACATGGTGCATTATCTGGAGTTTATTTTATTTGAGTTATGGAATTGTTACGAGTTGTGAACCCTGCGTATATTATATTTCTTAAATTATGACACGAATTGGACGTTTAAAATTTTATGGTCTTATTTGTAAAAGTTTATCATTTCTGGGTATAGTTGTTTAGATAGGAAATTTCGGGACGAAATTCTTTTAAGGAGGGTTAGTTGTAACATCCCGTATTTTTATAAATGGTTTTATTTATGATTTAATTTATCCAAAAACGTTTTATACAAAATTTTACCAAAAACCGGTCACTCGACTAATTTTTAGCCAAAAACCGAAACTCTTCCGAAAAACTTTATTTTAAAAACCTGTTATTAATTTTACTAATAAAAAGGACCCAATAGATTTTTTTCTAAAGATTTGTTATTTTTGAGTAGTAAAACAATATTTTTGGATTAAGAGTTAGCTTTTAGAACTTTGGGGACAAAATAGTTCGCTTCCACAAACTATCTAAAAACAGTTTTTCTAAACCTAAAAATCAGCCCACTTTCAATTCTTTAAACCTAAAACCAGCCAAATACAAGAGAGAAAAGAGAGAAAAAAGAGAAGAAGAAGAAGAAGAAGAAGAAGAAGAAGAAGAAGAAGAAGAAGAAGAAGAAGAAGAAGAAGAAGAAGAAGAAGAAGAAACCACGTTAGCGGGTTCATACCGGAAGCATCTCCTCTACGCACTAAGGTAACGGGGGTTATCCATTGCGACTAGACGAGGGTGTATGTTAGGTTTTGGTTTTGTGTTTATTATAAATTGGGGGTTTTTGCCGTTTATATTAATTGTGTTCTTAAATTGTTAATTGGGGTTATTTGATGTAGTTTTAATTCCATTATTTAAATTGTAGAGGTTGAGACCTTAGATATATTTATTTCGAATTAGCGAGATTATGGATGGGTTTGCATGATTTATTAGTTGTTTATGGGATTATATAGTTGTTGGTGGAATTGGATAAATTTATGTTGAATAATGGTGAATTGTAGTTTATGCATACAAGGTGTTTGTTAAAATGTCTGAAAGTGATTTTATGTTGTGTTGGCGTTTGGCTAGTTGTGAATTTAATACATGTGGTTATGTGTTATGTTGTATTACGTTAAGTGATGTATGAGATGGCGTTATTTGAATAGTATAATATTGTTGGCCGAGGCCTTAATATTTATACGTATGAGATTGTGTTAATTGGATGATTTTATATTATTGGCCGAGGCCTTGTGATTTAGCTGTAGTGGCAATGGTCTCTGTCTCTCCCTAATTCCGGGGACAGAAGACGGCCGAGGGGATAGGGAATGACTCGTCTTACGGACTGGGGCGAGTGGCGTGAGAGGTCCCAGTGTGCACTATATTTACTTTTATGTTAGCAATGGTCTATGTCTCTCCCTAATTCCGGGGACATAAGACGACCGAAGGGATAGGGAATGACTCGTCTTACGGACTGGCACGAGTGGCGTGAGAGGTCCAAGTGCGCACTATAAATCTACTTTTATGTTGCTATGGTCTATGTCTCTCCCTAATTCCGGGGACATATGACGGCCGAAGGGATAGGGAATGACCTACCTTACGGACTGGGGTAGGTGGCGTGAGAGGTCCATGTATGCTATAGATGTGTGTTCATGTTATTTGATTTATTTAATTTATCCCGTGGTAGAATCTCATTATATTTCTTTTTATACGTCGATTATCGTAGTTGTAGAATCTCATTATATTTCTTTTTATACGTCGATTATCGTAGTTGTAGAATTTGTGAGCTCTTGCATCTATGGGATGGAGTGACTGTATTTAATGGTGCCGCCGTTACAGTTTTGTATTTCAGGTACATTATAGGTTGAGGCGTTTGGATAGGAGCCATTGGAATGCATCACATGGGTTCGGGGCTTTCACTTTCTTTTTATTTTAGAACAGTTTTGAGGTTGTAGCCTACAGGTAAATTGCATTCGTTTAGTTCTTCTTATATAATTTTGTTAAAATCTTTTAGTCGTGTAGCCGCGTTTGGCAATCATTTTATTTATTGTTTAATTGTTCCTTTAGCTCGCAAGTCTTTTTCTTTTAAAATTTTTAAATTTTGTACCAACATGTTCTCTTTTCTTTTATTTAAAAAGGTCATGCCTCGATATCCGTGTTTATGGAATTTGGGGCGTGACAATATGCGCCTCTCAACATTTTAATTGGGAAACATTTGTATCTCCATTTTACAAGACTGATCGGTACGAGGCAACTTATGCACCACAGTTTTATCCTCTACGAGATGAGGCGTACTGGGACCAATGAGATAGGATACTTCTTCCCGATATTTCTCGGATACATAGAAAAGGACGTCCTAGATCTACTCGTATTCGTAACGGAATGGACATTCTGCAAGAACCAGACAAATAGCATGTAGTAGTTGTCAAGTACAAGGACATGATACCAGAACTTGTCCTAACCCATCTGCACATCGTCGATGATATTAGATTACTTTTCCAAACTTATTTTGTAATTGAAATTTCTTTATTTATTTTCTATTCAGTTTGTTTCTGTGTGTATTTCCTATCCGTGTATTTTATTATGTATCTGGAATTTCAATGTATCGCTATGCAAAAGTCACCATCATTTTAAACAAATTAATATGTTTTAGAGTACTTGATAAAATGATTAGTACTCGAAACGACCTTTTATCATGTTTTAGATTTATAATCAAACACCGACAGGAGTATAAATCAAATTACAAGAGATTGGTAAGTAAATGTCGAGCGAAAAATTCGCCATAGTTTTGCTTAAAAATGGATCGCCACAAATAAAATTAACAAAATGATCAACCCAATAATTTACATATAATACCAACAAACAACACCAACACCACAATAATAACATTTAATATGACGAACACAAGAATAATAACACGTAATAACAACAAAATTACCATTCGAACAAACCATTCAACATAAGATAAAATAATAAAGAAAATTAAACATTAACGATTATAATGATCAACCCAATAATTTACCTCTACTCACGAGACGACCAACTGGTCTTTTCCATTTTTGAGACATACCATTTTACAAAATAACTTAATCATCATCGTTTTTAAAGTACTGCAATTTCAAACGACAATTTAACATATTAGTACATAACCACTACTAAAATTTAAAATTACACCCACTTCCTCCAACCTTTCACGTGTTGCCTCTCATCTCGACTATGACACAATCCCGACGAGCCACCATGTTCATAAATATTGACAGGCATGCTTTCAATAAACATATTGTCAACCCACTCATTATTTGAGTCTTCTTGATTTTCTTGTGATTCCCGGTGATGGTTATGTGACTCGTGTCGATTATGTTGGTTTAGTTGTGGAATATCCAGGTGCAGCTGTGTAAATACACCTTCAAGATAGGATACCATTCGTTGATTGTTAACTGCCTGAAACTCGTTATAGGAAACCTCAAGGGCCGATTGCTGAGAAAGAAAAAAACAAATATTGCAATTATAATCAAATCAACGTTACGCATTCAGCCAAAATAATGCTATGTTTAAGAGGGCTACAGCTAATTTTTAATTCAAATATGAAATAGGACCTTGCAAAATCCAAAACTGAATTCAAATTGAAGTCACACACACATGCTACAGCCACATTAGAATGAGAAAATAATCATACCATCAAGGTAATTGTCGAGGCCATGGCTGAAAACCTATCTCTGGCACAAAATTAACTTGGCGCATAACTAGATGTGTAATTTTCTTATACCGTGGCATATAGTCCATATTTACTGGCATCCAACCTTGATGGTAATCCCCCTCTACAAGTGAGTCATGTCGGTTATCCCATTGTGCTACAAAATCTTTTCACTTCTTTGCCCATTTTGTAGTTGTATTACCTTGGCCACTATGTTCATGTAATGTATAGTTTTTCAAACATGCTTGTGGAATACCTTGCCTCATACCAAATTGTTGTAGAACTCTATCAGGATTATAGTGCTCAACAAACTCAAAACAAATAAGAGGGACTTTCACACTCCAAATTTCTTTCCCAGCACAACAATAATTGGGCAGATCGTCTAAAATATCATCACAAGGCAACCATATCACCTATTTAGAGAAAACAAGTCATATAGGCATGTTGTCTAAACAAGTCATAACTGAATGATAAAATATAGAGATATTACTCTATCAAATTTAATATATTTAAAAGTACACAATTAATAGTTTATAAAGGATTAAATGCTAAAATACTCGATCGTCTCTCATCAAGTCAAATTAGTCTCGGAAATGTTGCAAGTTATGTCATACTACGTCAGGGTTATACATCTTTCTAGCAAACACCCACCTGAAATATATACATATATATAATTATATATTATGACTATCGATTAGTAAAACATACATAGATTCAGGAAAAAAGAATACTAAATCTAGTAAACAAAAAACTTCACTTGTATCCGTAAGTATAGATATGCAATCAAGGGTCTTCTATAGCGAGAAAATCTATTAACTTATTCAATTGGACATGCCTAATAGAAGGAAAGCGTATCCAAGCCCATAGTTGTAGCAATATTAGTGGTCTGGCAATATCACTAGTACCATTCGCTGCATCACACATCTAACGGTACATGACTGCCAATATAGCATATCCCCAACTATAATCCTTACAGTGATCTAAATCTTTGAGAAAATAAAGGTACCTGAGTTTTACCGAGTTACCACTTTTATCTGACAAATATTGACCCCCAAGTAATAATAAAATTATGGCTCGAGTACGACATCGAATCTACTCTTCGGTAGCATTCAGTTGCAATGGATTAACTGCAATCCAATCACGTAGCCAACTCATTTTAAGTTTCATACCAACCACATTGTCCCCAGGATCCACCCCAATCAATTGACGAAAAATGCCTCTCCATTGATCTTTTTTAAACATGCAATCATCCGAAATTATCAGTTTTCCATCAATTGGCACTCCTAATAATATTTTCACATCTTGTAATGTTACTGTGATTTCCCCTGGGGGCAAGTGAAAATTATGTGTCTCAGGACACCACCGTTCTACTAAGGCGGTTACTAACAGCCTATCTATACTAGTAAACCCTAGGTGGTACATACCGTAAAAACCAGTTGAATATAGATACCACTCAACTCGAGCATCCACTTCATAAACTTTATCATTGTTTCGGGTTTGCAAAGTATGTTCTACCGCTTTCTCCCAAATATTTTCTAATCTATGTAAATCTTGTTGCCACAACACAGATGGATCAATTGGACCCGGGTTCATGACAACCTAAGTATACAGTATAACAATTAAATTAAATAAGTTGACTGTAATGGTAGTCGTAACTTAATGAACTTGCACCTTTATATTTGAAGTCCTTTATATCTATTTTTCCAACTCCAAACATTGCAGTATCATGGTGTTAAGAGAGTTTTTAACAAAAGTAATGTTTTTTTTTCCTATTATACTTGATTGATATAAACATAATTTTTTTAGATTATCAATTTGTTGGAAGAAACTAATACTTTTTTATTCAGGAAGAAACTAAAAAAAGTTAGGTACTAAAACTTTTTTTTACTAGTCAATTACCACAACCTTTATAAACAATATCTGAAAAAAAAACCTTAATTAAAAAAGGCAACAAGAACAAGCCACAACAATTAGTCTACATGCTCTGAATTTTAATTTTGAGCAATTATTATACCAGTATAAACAATACTAGAATTTCATTAGATAATTTTTATTTATTACAAATTTACGAAATTTAAGAGAGGGAGAAAATTATCTCGGATAATTGGACAAATAAAGAGATTAAATTGATTCAAAGATAATCCCGATGAGCAATCCAGGGAAAAAAAGTTTGTGGGTTTGTGAGTTTGTCTGTGAGCTTGTGGGTATGTGGGTTTGTTTAGTTAAAATGGGGGAGAGGGGTAGGAGAAGAAGGAAAATTAGGATATTTTATTAAATTCTATGTCGCTGATCGATAAGCGAGATAGAGTAGGTCAATTTTGTAATTTATTAATAAAGTAGGCCAAAATAGTAATTTATGTGCGTTAGGCCAATTTAGAAAAAATATCGTTATGGTTCGTATCACCTTCTCTATATATCGCCTTCTCTCTCTAGCTCATATCTCGCATTTTTTCTTTATAATTCATATATTACGATTGCTCTCCCTCTCTAGAACAGCCGTTTGGTGATTTTTCTGTATAATTCATATATTGTCTCGCAATTTTAGTGGTGATTTTTTCGATTTTGGTGATCTAAGTTTCTTCGACATAACTGGTATGCTTTTAATCTTAAATTTATTTAATTTTATTCGATTTTTTTACTTTTTTTCTCCTTAATTGCCTGGTTTTTGTAATTAGATTGTCTCGAATTTGTTAAATTATGTTTTTAATTTTGTTTCCATACAAACATTCTAATTTAGACTGTCATTTTTGAAATTATTATAGACTAATTATGTTTAGTAACAAATAGAACATGTAGTCGACAGCTTCTAATTAGATTGTTGCTATTAGTCTGTTTATAGTTTAGTTTTCTCTTAAATTGACTGGTTTTTGTAATTAGATTGGCATGAATTTGTTAAATTATGTTATTAATTTTGTTGTCATACAAACATTCTAATTAGACTGTCATTTGTAATTATTATAGACTAATTACAGTAAAACCTCTATAAATTAATAATGTCTGGACCGTAGAAATTTATTAATTTATAGAGATATTAATTAATCGATAAATTAATAATTATTATTTTAAAGAGGTTTTATTGATCGGACGATTAATGTTCACCGATCGACAATAGCAAATTATTTTCGACACTGCAAAATTTGTTCGGACAATGAAGTTTCAGTTAATAGATAAAACCACTATTGAGAAACATATTTATGAAATTGAAAAATGATTGATAGTCTCGGTTATCGCAATAAAACGGATACCAATAGATTGTTGGATTACACAGGTGAAAATGATACATGTTTATTGGCGCAGACCTTAAAAAAAACTATGGATACTGTCTTTATAATTCTTTTTTAGTGCAGTTTGAAAAGACTATATCATAACTTTTGATTGCAATTAGAAAAATTATGAATAAGATTCAAGTATATTTAAATTTTAATTAAAACAAACAACTATAGAGTCATACATCACTAAGTCGCCCGAGTAATATTTATCATTTTTAATGATTATTAATTTATGATTTTGTTGGGACCAATATTTATATAAGGATTTTCAGAAAATTTATTATTTTATTAATGTATCGAGATTTGTGATTTTTTTACATTGGCCCAAGTCGGGACAGGAAAAAAATATTATTTTAGAGAGTTTATAAATTTACCGAGTATTAATTTAAAGAGTATGTTTAGTACCAGATAGAATATGTAGTTGCAGCTTCTAATTAGATTGTTGCTATTAGTCTGTCTATTAGTCTTACATTGGATTGTCTATTAGTTTTGGTATTGTTATTAGACTGTCTTCTGTTGTATTTTAGTGAAATAATATTAATTTTTTAATATGTGCAGAGTTGATACCGTTATTTTTCATAGTTCATATCCTTATTAAATTGTTGCTATTTGCCTGTCTATTAGCCTGTCATTGGTATCTTGTTGTATTTTAGTGAGGTGATGCCCTTTTTGCAAGGAGATACCCTTTTTTTAAAGGAGATATCCTTAGTTTACTTAGTTGGTAGCTTTATTTTTATCCTTATTTTTTTCTCCAAAGTTCATTCCCTTATTTCGCAATGTTAATTCTATTTATTTGTTGAGTTGATGCCCTTTTTTCAAAGTTCATTCCCTTATTTGCATAGTTGTCCTACTGATTACAGTTTATATACTGCTGTTTAGTTTATTTATATGTACCAGGCTATGGATCTGTGTTCTATTACATTGTTGCTATTAGTCTGTTATTGGTGTCTTGTTCAATTTTAGTGAGTTGATGCCCTATTTCCAAGCAGATATCTTTATTACATTGTTGCTATTACATGTCTATTAGTCTGTCATTGGTATCTTGTTCTTTTTTTAGTGAGTTGATGCCCTTTCTGCAAGTAGATACACTTATTTTTCGTAGTTGATACCTTTATTTTTCATATCCTTATTTTTTTTTTCCAAACTACATTCCCTTATTTTGCAAAGTTAATACTATTTAATTGTTGAGTTGATGCCCTTTTTTCAAATTTCATTCCCTTATTTGCAAAATTGATACCATTATTTCTGATAGTTCATATCCTTATTTTTTTACTTTTGTATTTTTGCATAATTGTCCTGCTGATTACAGTTTATATTCAACATTATGTGTCATTAAGTTGCTTATTTAGTTTATTTATATGTACCGGCCTATGGATTTGTGTTCTACATCCACACCAGGTACCTCAACCATTCCCTCAAAACTAACACATTTTATACATTTTAAGGAACCGTTTACATTTACACAAAATTTCAGCTTCTTTATTAATTCCCTTATAATAACCCTACATTTTTTTTTATTATCTTTTAATAATCATAACAATATTACAACCACAAAAATATGGACCTTATGATAGTTTATTACTATTATATTTCCTCCGTCCCTAAACAAATATCCCCTACGAAAATACATGCAATTTTGACCATCAAAATTTTCATATCAAAATTACCGAAATGAAAAAATTGAAATTTTCATCATATAGTTCTAACCATAAACTACGTGATTAACTTTTGAAATAATTTTTTCCGGCAATCTAAATATGAAAAAATTATCGATCAAAATTGTATGTATTTTCGTAGGGGACATTTGTTTAGGGACGGATGGAGTATTAATCTAGGGAATCATATGCATTTCTCATATATGAGGTGAATTTTGTGTTTACTTAAATTTAGGAAATTTATAGGGTCCTGATGCATGTCACTTTTTATACCATAATCATCAAATTTTAGGGAAAAGTATGTTTTAAGAAATCAGATACGGAGTAAACTAAGGATATATCCTTTCAAAAAAGGGTATCTCCTTGCAAAAAGGGCATCACCTCACTAAAATACAACAAGATACCAATGACAGGCTTTAAGTCTGTCTATTAGTTTGTCATTGGTGTCTTGTTCAATTTTAGTAAGTTGATGCCCTATTTCCAAGCAGATACCCTTCTTTTTCATAGTTAATCGCATGTTATTGTTGAGTTTATGCCAATTTTTTTCAAAGTTCATTTCCTTATTGGCAAAGTTAATGCCCTTCTTTTTCATAGTTCATACCCTTATTTCTCATAGTTGTCCTGCTAATTATAGTACTGTTTATGAGAAAGCAACATTATATGTCATTAAGTTGCTTATTTAGTTTATTTATATGTACCAAGTTATGGATCCATGTTTTTTGGTGTTATATTGCAAGTTCAAAGATCAGAGGGTTCCTTACACTCTACACAAGAACACATGCTATGTTGATCTTGTTCGTGTAGTTTGTGATTGATTTAAAATCATTCCAATTAATGTTTCTCTTTCCTATTTGGTTCGGAATGATGAGAGAAATCATTTGAGAAACAATGATGAGCTCGGTGATATGAGGTGAAAAGACATATTCCCGAAGTTTCGAGTGCAGTTACGCGTTTCCAGTTGTAACCACAGCTGCAACTGACGAATATAATGAAGTTAATAAAAAACATTGAACACGAGATGTTTTTAAACGGAGTTCGACATGATCACCTTGTCTACATCTCTGGAGCCCTCACTCAGTATTTATTGATATTGAAAGGAACAATGATAAGACTCGAGACTTACGATAACATGACGCCCTCACGTATATGCTCATCTTACCATCTCTAACTCACAACTATCAATTTCTAATGGCATCCCGCCATGATATTTTTAAGTTTGTTTCTCTCTCATGTACAACTGGTGTTGTTGATCTATAATATCAGTATATCTACATTGTATTCAACACATAAAATACTAAAGACTAATAGGCTTTATATATAGCCTTTACAAAATATCGTAACTTGATCATTAAGGAAAATATTTCTTTTATCTTCTTTCCTTGCCCGACTCAGAGATCTTCAAATATATATCTTCTATTTAATTAGTTTTTATCTTTTAACAAATCAGATCTTGTTTAATTCAAAATTATACAGATCTTTAATTTAATTGTCTTCAAGATATCTCCAAATGATCTTTCCTTCTTTGATGTTTCCTTACTTGATAATGAGTCTTCCTTTTAAGTCTTCTATTCCAATAAGAAAAGATCTTCAATATATTCTTTCTATCATCCAGAGATGCCTTCAAATCATATAAATTTGTTCAACACGTTTTGATTCTTTTAAAATATATTTGACCGAATATTACAGAATCTGTCCAGCATAGTCAGATCCAACTGCGGTTGCAACCGAGGTTCCAACTGAATGCACAAATTGAACTTAATCGCTACACAATACATGTCTGTATATTGAGAGTTTATTATGAATATATAAAACTATATTTTACAATATGATGACAAACAATATGTCACTAGAATTTCGGATCTAGGACCTAACAATCTCCCCCTTTGTCATTATTTTGGTAAAACTTTGAATTGCCGAATCGATTATAAACAAAACTCCCCCTCAATTGAAGCTTCTCATCTCTTCAGAATAACCATCTCACACATGTAATTATTACGCTTTGATAAACACCGGTATAATATTTCATAACGCATAATATTTCAGTTTACCTTCAAGTATGAGATTTATAGAAAGATTCTCCTTCGCTTCTTAACTTCATATTCCCAGAACACAGGATCCACACCAAGTATATCTGATGTAAAGCTCTGATACCAATTGAAAAAACATATTCCCGAAGTTCCGAGTGCAGTTACGCATTTCCAGTTGTAACCACAATTGCAACTGACGAATATAATGAAGTTAATAAAAAACATTGAACACGAGATGTTTTTAAACGGAGTTCGACATGATCACCTTGTCTACATCTCCAGAGCCCTCACTCAGTATTTATTGATATTGAAAGGAATAATGATAAGACTCGAGACTTACAATAACATGACTCCCTCACGTATATGCTCATTTTACCATCTCTAACTCACAACTATCAATTTCTAATGGCATCCCGCCATGATCTTTTTAAGTTTGTTTCTCTCTCATGTACAACAGGTGTTGTTGATCTATAATATCAGTATATCTACATTGTATTTAACACACAAAATACTAAAGACTAATAGGCTTTATATATAGCCTTTACAAAAAATCCTAACTTGATCATTAAGGAAAATATTTCCTTTATCTTCTTTCCTTGCCCGACTCGGAGATCTTCAAATATATATCTTCTATTTAATTAGTCTTTATCTTTTAACAAATCAGATCTTGTTTAATTCGAAATTATACAGATCTTTACTTTAATTATCTTCAAGATATCTCCAAATGATCTTTCCTTCTTTGATGTTTCCTTACTTGATAAGGAGTCTTCCTTTTAAGTCTTCTATTCCAATAAGAAAAGATCTTCAATATATTCTTTCTATCATCCAGAGATGCCTTCAAATCATATAAATTTGTTCAACACGTTTTGATTCTTCTAGAATATATTTGACCGAATATTACAGAATCTGTCCAGCATAGTCAGTTCCAACTGCGGTTGCAACCGAGGTTCCAACTGAATGCACAACTTGAACTTAATCGCTACACAATACATGTCTGTATATTGAGATTTTATTATGAATATATAAAACTATATTTTACAATATGATGACAAACAATATGTCACTAGAATCTCGGATCTAGGACCTAACACGAGGTCATTGTGTACTGTTTTAGGGAAAACATTAGTTGATTTAATTGTTAGTGGAGATCCACTTTCGGGATCGAAATGTCAATCAAGCGGTGCCAATTCTTTTTCATCATGCATTGATGAAGCTGATGATTGTGAAGCGGAATCCAGCCTTAAAATTATGGGAGGTGTATTACTAGTATTGGGCAGGTTTTTATGGGAGGTGCAGATGAGTTCAGGACTGCCTTGCGGAAGTATTGTGTATTCGAGGGGTGTGAGTCAGTGTTTCTGAAAACCGTCCTGGTAAAGTTCATACTATTTGTAAGACGAGGGGTCATACACGATGTGACTGGTATGTGAAAGTTGTTTATAAAAATAAGAATGGACTGTTTTCCATAAGACATTTTAATCTGGTTCATACATGTGAGAGGATGGGTCCTATAGATCCTAACAAGCAGCTCAACAGTTTCCTTATGGCAGATTGTTTTAAAGAGATTGTCCGAAGTGATCCCAAGTACAATGCATCTTCTGTTATTAAAGAGTTGAGACGCGAGTATAGACTTCATGTTTCTTATTATAAAGTATGGGACAGTGTTAACAAGGCGAAGATTATTAATTTTGGAGATATTGAGGAATCATATAATCAGCTTGAGGGTTATTTAAAGGCTCTTATGGATACCAATCCCGGAACACATGTTGTGTTGGAATTGGATGAAGAATCCAGCAGTAAGAAGAGATTCAGAAAGCTATTTTTTTTCATACGGTGCTTGCATTGAAGGGTTCAAACATGTTCGCCCCTTGCTATTTATAGATGGCACGTTTCTTAAGGGCAAATTCAAGGGCACGCTGCTTTCGGCTGTTGGTAAGAATGGAAACAGAGGTCTTTATCCGCTTTCCATTGTTGTTGTTGATGTAGAAAACATTGCTAGCTGGGAGTGGTTCTTAATGCAGTTGAAGCTGACTATCGGGAATAATCGTCCTCTGACTTTTCTATCAGACAGGCATGCATGTTTATTGGAGGGCATGGAGCGTGTGTTTCCTAATTCTATCCATTGCTTCTGCTTGCAACATTGAAAATCCAATTTGAACACAAGATTAAGTGGTTTTGATGTGAGCAAATCTGATCTTTGTAATCTACTTCATTCATGCGCTATTGCTCCGACTGTACCACTCCTTGATTACTATCTTGACAAGCTTTTTGCCTTGGGTGGTAAGAAGATGGAAGATTTTATTAGTACTATTGATCTTGATAGGTGGACGGAAGCGTATTGTTGTGTTTGTCGTTACGGATAGACTACCTCTAATGCAGTTGAATCATTTAATGGTTGGATATTGGATGTTAGAAGTATGTCCTTGACTGATATGTTTGATACCTTGAGAAAAAAATTGATGAAGTGGTTTGACGAGAGGAAGACATTATCATGTATCCATTTTTGACTTGTTCCTAATTTGTTGGTATTAGACTGTCTGTTAGTCTGTTTATTAGTTTGACATTGGTTTTCTGTTTTAATTTATGGAAATAATATTAATTTGCTAATTAAACTGTGTATTAGTCTGTGATTGTGATTTTTATTAGTCTGTAGTTTAGACTGCCACATTTTACAGTAAGTTTTACATTGATTATAGGAAACAAACTAAAGTTTTAGAGTTACCAGAATAGCAATTATAAGAGCCTGTTTATCTTGTTTCAATAAAAGCCTTATTCCATCTTGTAAAATCCTTGAAGCTTAAGAGTTCATATCCTAATAATTAAGCTTCATAACCTAATTATAAGAGAGACCAATGAAAAACTAATATGCAGGCTAATACCAAATATTGTTGTGATTGTTGGAAAATAATAAAGGACAACATATTAGCAATTAAATATTATTTGCAACAAGCATGGTAATAGAGACTAGTTGGAAACATTTCAATATCGTTTTATAAGAGAAACTAATAGATTTGTACTCTAAAAATTGTTAATGATTTCTCTGTAAGCTTTTTTTGAATTGGTTTCGTTTCGCAATGCACAACATCTAATAGCATACAAATAATCCAGATTCATTACTGAAATAACAAAAAAACCTATAATTTAGACAACATTTACATATAAATCATAAACTAAACTCATACACTTGTGAGACAAATACATCCCTTAATTGCCAAGGTTACGAACTTATGAAAGGACTGTATGAACTCCACAATTAGGGTATAAAGTTTAAAAATTAGGGAATGAAAGTTTTCCAAGTAAGGTATTTAGTTTCAAAACAAACTAATGTGTATGTTATTAAACTCTTCCAATTAAGCTAATTATAACCTTGTTACATGCTATTTGTTTTCAAAACTCGTACTCTTATCTTTGAAGTCTAAACCCATATTTTTGCATCAAGTACATATCCTAATTTTCTAATTTAATTTGTTGTTTTTTTTATACCTGTTTTGTGCTTACTGTTCAACGTCAACACTTGTTTTAGACATGTTCTTTTGTTCAACTCTAGCATTCTTCTTAGCTGTAGCAATAATCCAATCCATTACACTATCAACTTCAATGGCCTATAAGTAAAAAAAAAAATGTATATTGGTAAGCATGCTGACCTAGTAATTTTAGTTTTATATACATTAGTTGATATGATGTTAGGACCAGATTTCTGCCCCATAAACTATTTTTTGTCTATTGGTTTGAACTAAATAATTTTAGTTGATTGTTAAGAATTGAGACAGGTTTAAGTTTACAAGTGAGGTTGAAACCTCAGTTGCAACCACAGTTTCAACCTGCTGTTCTGCAGGATTCTGTCCAGTTATGTATTTCTGCATTACTATTCTTTAATAATGTTTATTTGTTTTAAAATATGCAGGATATATTCTCATATGTTCTTAAAGATTTAGTTTGTTTATATTGAGAATATTAAAGTGATAAGGAAATATGTTGCCTAAAGGATATAAGGAGATTAGTTTATAAAGATATGTTTCCTTTAATTAGGCAATCTAGATCTCTATTTTCATGCAAGTCTTTATCACTTAATTCAATCTATGGTTTCTATCAAAATCAGTATGATCTATTGTAGATTGAATAATATATGAAGTTAATGTTTCAAAATATATTCAGAAAGATTTTATCTCTAAAAAGATACTATCTTATATGTTCCTTGTTTTAGGAAAAGGCTAACTCCTATTTCCAAGCTAGTTATTAACAGGTATTAACTTATGAAGATTGAGGTCAATCATACGCTGAAATATCTCGTGCAATATGGAAAGATTGAAGTCAATCAAAAGAGTCAAAAGCAATCATCAAGATCTTGAAGAAACAAGATTGTTTTACTCCTATTAATAGTTGATAACTCAACTAAGGTAAACACTTATATGCAATAACAAACATGATAAAAGTCAACGCAACAACTCCGTAGACTCTAGGTTTTACCACAAAAATAAACTCCAAACTCTAGGCATTACAACCCTTCCCCGATAAATAAATTTCATCCCGAAATTAGAAAACATCTAAACGAACGTACCTAAAGAAAAGTCGAGATTAGGATACTTCCTCTTCATCTCATCCTCGCGTTCCCAAGTTGCCTCCTTGGCCCCGTGGTGTTTCCAAACCACTTTTACTAATTTAATTGTTTTTCCTCGAAGTTCCTTTTCTTGCACGTTGATAATCCTCGTAGGTCCCACTTCGTAGGTCACATCCGCACTAACCTCAATGTCCTCAAAGTCCACCACATGTGAAGGGTCGTGATGGTACTTTTTCAACATTGACACATGGATTAGACAATTTAATAAATGTGTTTGCCAAACGCGGCTACAAGACAGGATTTATAAAAGCTAAAAATAATGAACGAATGAATTTGCCCGTAGGCTACAACCTCAAAAACAATTTAAGTAAAAAGAAAGCAAAAGCCCGAACCCATGTGATGCCTTGCTAAAGCTCTTAACCATACGCTTCAACCTAAGTTGTACCTGAAATACAAAATTGTAACGGTGAGTCCCACGCACATAACTAGACGGGACGGCACCACAAACACCGTCACTCCATCCCATAAATGCAAGAACTCACAAATTCTACAACTACGGTAATCGATGTATAAGAAGAAATATAATGACATTCTACAACGGGATAAATTAAATAAATTAAATAACATCAACACACATCTATAGCATACATGGACCTCTCACGCCACCTACCCCAGTCCGTAAGGTATGTCATTCCTTATCCCCTCGGCCGTCTTCTGTCCCCGGAATTAGGGAGAGACAGAGACCGTTGCAACATAAAAGTAGATTTATAGTGCGCACTTGGACCTCTCACGCCACTCGTCCCAGTCCGTAAGACGAGTCATTCCCTATCCCTTCGGCCGTCTTATGCCCCCAGAATTAGGGAGAGACATAGACCATTTCTAACAATAAAATAAATATAGTGCACACTGGGACCTCTCACGCCACCTACCCCAGTCCGTAAGGTAGGTCATTCCCTATCTCCTCGGCCGTCTTCTATCCCCGGAATTAGGGAGAGACAGAGACCATTGCCACTACAGCTAAATCACAAGGCCTCGGCCAATAATAATAAATCATCCAATTAACACAACCTCATACGTATAAATATTAAGGCCTCGGCCAATAATATTATAATATTCAAATAACACCATCTCATACGTCACTTAACATAATACAACATAACACATATCCACATGTACTAAATTCACAACTAGCCAAACGCTATAACAACATAAAATCACTTTCAGCCATTTTAACAAACACCTTGTATGCATAAACTATAATTCACCATTATTCAACATAAATTTATCCAATTTCATCAATAATTATATAATCACAATAATCAACGCATAAAACATGCAAACCCATCCATAAAACCATTAATCCAAAATTAATATAATTAAATCATCAACTTCTCCCATTCAAATAAGTGAATAAATCATACAACAATTAAACCCAATTAACAATTTATAAACCTAATTAAGATAAAAAGGCATAAACCCCCAATTTCTAATAAACGCAAAACCAAAATCTAACATACACCCTCGTCTAGTCGCAATGGATAACCCCCGTTACCTTAGAGCGTAGTGGAGATGCTTCCGGTAATAATCCGCTAACATGGTTTCTTCTTCTTCTTCATAAGCTTTGGTTTCTCTCTTTTTCTCTCTTTTCTCTCTTGTTTTAGGTCTTTTGCTTTGAAAAAGTGGGCTGAATTGAATAGATAAAAACTGTTTTGACAAAGTTTGTGGTAACGAACTATTTGGTCCCAAAAGTTCTAAAAGTTAACTCTAAATCCAAAAATATAGTTTTACTACTAAAAAATAACAAATCTTTAGAAACAAACCTATTGGGTCCTTTTTATTTATAAAATTAGTAACAAGTTTTTAAAATAAAGTTTTTCGAAAGAGTTTCGATTTTTGGCTAAAAATTAGTCGAGTGACCGGTTTTTGGTAAAATTTGAATAAAACATTTTTGGATTGATTAAATCATAATTAAAAACACTTATAAAAAATACGGGATGTTACATAATAATATATGGAGTTAATGTTTCAAAATATATTCAGAAAGATTTTATCTCTAAAAAAATACTATCTTATATGTTCCTTGTTTTAGGAAAAGGCTAACTCATATTTCCAAGCTAGTTATTAACAGGTATTAACTTATGAAGATTGAGGTCAATCCTATGCTGAAGTATCTCGTGCAATATGGAAAGATTGAAGTCAATCAAAAGAGTCAAAAGCAATCATTAAGATCTTGAAGAAAGAAGATTGTTTTACTCCTATTAATAGTTGATAAAGAAGATTGTTTTACTCCTATTAATAGTTGATAACTTTACTTGTAAAAAGTGTGTTCTATATTATAAAGAATTCATTCTTGAGAGATACACCGTGAGCTTTTAAATGGAAAAAAATGGTGGGATGCCATTGATATTTTGAGTGATAGTTATAAGGTAGAAGCAATATAGAGATAGGCAGAAAAACCTAGAGTGAATCTGAGAGTTTTTCATTAAGAATTAAATCCTATATTGTAAGCTTTTATAATATTATAATCTGGATGAGTGCCCCGGAGACGTAGCCCAGTTGGGTGAACTCCGTTGTTAAATATGCGTGTGATTTAATTCAAGTACATTTAACTTTACTGTTCTGTCCATCATTATACTTAGGTTCCAACTATGGTTGCAACTACACTTGGAACCTAACTGCATAACAGCGGATAGGAATTTTAATTGGTATCAGAGCTTCACACTAGATCTTACTTAGTGTGGATCCTGTGTTCTGGTAAAGATGGACTTAATGAGGGAAGGAAACGCATTCAACAAACCTCCACTACTTGAAGGAGGAGTTAACTATGGAGTATGGAAAATAAGGATGAGATCATTCATCAAATAGCAAAATGAACAAGCATGGAAATATGTACTCTATGGATGGGAAGTTCCAACTGTTACTGATGGTGATGGTGAATTAGTCTATGTGCCTGAAGATAGGTGGTCTGCTGATGAGGACAAAAAGTCAAGTGCAAACTCTACTGCAATAAACTTAATCTTTGCTGGTGTAAATCTAAGCGTATTCAGATATATCTCTCATTGTGAAACTGCCAAAGAGGCATGGGATATCTTACAAATAACATTTGAGGGAACTGTTAAAGTAAAAGCCTATAAACTACAACAGTTAACTACTCAGTTTAAAAATCTTAGAATGGAGGAAGATGAAACAATTGAACAATTTAATGGTAGAATTTGTCACATTGCTCATCAAGCTGGAACCTTAGGTGAAAAATATAGTGATGACAAGCTTGTAAATAAAACACTTAGGTCTCTTCCAGAAAGATTTGAAATTAAAGTAATTGCCATTAAGGAATCAACTGATTTAGAAAACTTAAAACTTGAAGAACTTATGGGAAATCTAAGCACTTATGGACTAAAATTCTTCAAACCTAAGAGAACAGAAAAAGGAATAGCCTTCCAAGCTAAGAAATCTGAACCTAAACTCTGTGAGAATATGCATGATGAAGAACAGTTAGCTTTCTTTGCTAAAAAGGTCTACAAAAAGTTTTATAATAAAAGACAGGATGATCCTGGTATGTCAAAAGGCTTTCAGAAAAGAGATACTCAAGATAAGTTTAATAATAATCCTAAAAGTAAGTGGAATCCAAAAGAAAAAGATGATAGAGACTATCAGCCCAGAGAAATTCAATGCAGAGAGTGTAGAGGATTTGGTCATATTCAAGCTGAGTGTGCTAATACATTGAAAATAAACATAAATGCTTATATAACCACTCACAGTGACAGTGAATCTGAGAGCAACAGTGATGAAGAGAATGAATCTAACTTTGTTAATTTTATGGGAAGAATTACTGAAAAAGAACCTGTGTATGAAAGTGATTGTGAGTCAGTTTCAACCCTAGTTACAACTGCTCTTAAAACCTATAGCAGTGATGAAGAAGAGCCCTCTGATGAAAATATTACTCAACAGTATCTTGTCCTTTATGAAAAATATCAATGTTTGAGTAAACAATCCTTGATCATAAACAAACTTAATGCCAATCTAAAGGATGAGGTAAAGAATCTCACTGAGCAACTCAACACACAACTGGTTGAGTTAACTAAGACCAAGAAGAAAATAAAACTGTTGAATATGTCTGCATCAGATAAGTTAGATGACATGTTGTTCTATTCTAGAGGATCTAAAGATAACAGTGGTTTGGGTTACTATGGTTATGAAAGCACTGGAAAAACCACTTTTGTTAAAGCTCTTGTTAAAACTGAAACTCATGTTATGGATACTAAGGTTAGAAATACAGTTGCAAACAAGAAAAAACTGAATAATTTTAAGGGTAAATCTACTTTTGATTTAAAACTGTGTAACTTCTGCAAAAGACCTGGACATCTAGAAATCAGGTGCTATTTAAAAATGCACAGGAAGTATATTTCTCAGAAAAATAGATTGATTCCAGCTTGGAATAAAAAGATGAATTGGATTTGGAAAGTCAAAATTAACAATAATCCAGTTACCAACAATAAAGCTGTTATTACTTCTTTAAATGTAGTTACTACTAATGATTGGTACTTTGACAGTGGTTGTTCTAAGCATATGACAGGTAATGCAAGTGCTCTAAAAAATGTCATTAATCTTACAGGAAACACTGTTGTGTTTGGAGGTAGAGATACAGGTAAAATTATTGGAAAAGGAATCCTAAACAAACCTGGAATACCTGATATTAATGATGTGTTTCTTGTAGATGGTTTGAAAGCCAATCTTATCAGCATTAGTCAACTGTGTGACAACAAGATGGCTGTTAAGTTTAACAAAGATAAGTGTCTTATTACTGATCTAAATGATGATTTGGTCATGACAGGAGTAATATCAGCAAATAGTTGCTATATTTTTGAAAATTTTGAAAAGGAATTACCTCAGAATAGGTGCAATCAAGCTATTACTAACAATGTTGATATTTGGCATAAAAGGCTTGATCATGTAAACTATAAAACCTTAGATAAACTTGTTAAAGAAAAATTGATAAGAGGTATTCCCAAACTCAGTTCTAAAACTCAAGGTGTGTGTGGTGATTGTGCAATAGGTAAACAAACAAAGAGTATTCACAAGAGTACTAGTCAAATCTACACTAAGATCTACACTAAGAGAGTCTTAGAACTTCTTCATATTAACTTAATGGGTCCTATGCAAACTGAAAGTATTGGTGGTAAGAAGTATATTTTGGTAGTTGTAGATGATTTCTCTATATACTCTTGGGTGGTGTTTTTAAGGGATAAAACTGAAACCTTTGAACTCTTTAAAACCCTTTGCTTGAAACTGCAACTTGAAAAAGGTTCCACTATTGGTAAAATTGTTAGGGTCAGAAGTGATCATGGAACTGAATTTGAAAACAGCAAGTTTAGCAACTTTTACAACTCTCTAGGTATAAGTCATGAGTTTTCTGCACCAAAAACCCCACAACAAAATGGTATAGTGGAAAGAAAGAATAGAACTATTCAGGAAATGGTTAGAGTCATGCTAAATTCTAAGAAACTTGCCAAAAGATTTTGGGCTGAAGCTGTTAACACTACATGCCATATTGTTAATAGGGTTATATTACAAAAGGTACTACCATGACTGCTTATGAAATTTGGAAAGGTAAAAAACCTAATGTCAAGTATTTTGGTGTATTTGTTACATTCTTAAAGATAGAGAACACCTTGGAAAATTTGATTCTAAGAGTGACAAAGCGGTATTCCTTGGATATGCTCAAAACTGTAGAGCCTTTAGAGTCTTTAATCTGAGGACAAATTGTGTCATGGAATCATATAATGTGATATTTGATGATTTAAAAGATGTTGATGAGACTACAGGTGATGATGAAGAGTCAGGAATTACAGGAAAAGAAACAAGAGAAATTCAGCAAACAGGCAGTCCAGTAGTGGTTGGAAGCCCAGTTGCAACTGAGGTTGAAACCCAGAATACAACAGATTCTGAACAAGAGGAAGAAAGATCTCCAATTCAAACTACAAGCAAGCCTCGCTGTGTGAGGACTCAGAAAAATCACTCTCTTGATAATGTCATAGGAGAAGTTACTTCAGGTATGAAAACCAGAGGTAAAAAAAGTGATGTTGTTCACTTTGCTTGCTATACTTCACAGTTAGAACCTAAGAATATAAAAGAAGCATTGGAAGATAGTGAGTGGATTTTGCCTATGCAAGATGAACTGTCTCAATTTGAGAGGAATGATGTTTGAATATTAGTACCTAGACCTAAGAGTAAAAATATTATAGGTACAAAATGGATCTTTAGAAATAAAAGTAATGAAGATGGAATCATTGTTAGGAATAAAGCTAGACTTGTAGCTCAAGGATACACTCAAATAGAAGGAATAGACTTTGATAAAACGTTTGCTCCTGTAGCAAGAATAGAATCTATTAGAATGCTCATCTCACTTGCTTGCTTATATGACTTTAAGCTGTTTCAACTTAATATTAAAAGTGCCTTCTTAAATGGTAACATTCAAGAAGAAGTTTATGTTAGTCAACCCAAAGGATTTGAAGATCCAAAATTTCCTGAACATGTTTATTTACTGAAAAAGGCTTTGTATGGCTTAAAGCAAGCTCCTAGAGCTTGGTATGACAGGTTAACTAAGTTCTTAATTGAAAAAGGTTTTAACAGAGGGGGAGGTGATAAAACTATATTCACTAAGAAAACTACTAAGGATATCATCATTGCTCAAATTTATGTTGATGACATTGTGTTTGGCTCCACATCTGATAATAGAATTTTTGAATTTATCTCTGATATGAAGCATGAATTTGAAATGAGTAGTGGAGGAGAATTAACGTACTTCCTAGGATTGCAAGTTAAACAAAATGAAAAGGGCATTTTTCTATGCCAAAGTAAGTATGTTGATAATCTTGTCAAGAAATTTGGTTTAAGTGATAGTAAAGAGAAAAGAACTCCTATGAGTACTACTTTAAAATTGTCCAAGAATGATAAAGGTAAGAGTGTCTGTCCTAGTCTTTACAGATCTATGATTGGAAGTTTTCTCTATTTAACTGCTAGTAGACCAGATCTTTGCTTAAGTGTAGAAGTATGTGCCAGGTATCAGGCAAACCCTTTAAAATCTCACCTTCTAGCTGTCAAAAGGATTTTAAGATATATAAAAGGCACTATTCATCTTGATCTATGGTATTCTAAAGATACAAATCACTTTCTTGTTGGTTAATGCGATGCAGATTGGGCTGATAATATAGATGACAGAAAAAGCACTTCTGGTAGTTGTTTTTATTTTGGTAATAATCTTGTTTCATGGTTTAGTAAAAAACAAAACTGCATTTCTTTATCTACTGCTGAGGCAGAATACATTGCAGCTGGAAGTGGATGGATGAAACAAATGTTAAATTATTATAATATTAAACAAGAAGTGTTAACTCTGTTTTGTGATAACAAAAGTGCTATAGATTTGGCAAAGAATTCAGTACAACATTTCAGAACTAAACATATTGATCTAAGACACCATTTTATCAGAGAACTAGTTGAAGAAAAGAGTTTAATTTTAGAACATGTTTCAACTGAAAGACAATTAGCAGATATCTTCATAAAACTCCTTGATACAAACAAGTTTGAATCTTTAAGAAGTGATATAGGGGTATGTCACTATAAATCTAATTGAATACTCTTGCTATGTATGTTTGTTTTGAGTACCTTTAATACTTTTTTATTTCTAAGGTAAGTCTTGATTGAGCTATGACGTTTTTTTCTTGAAAAAACCGCTAATTGGTGTCTCAAAAACAGATGTGGGATAACTTGTCTTAAAACCTCTCTGGTAATAGAGTTGCAAGCACAAAGTGCAAATTTTACAAGAAGGTTGCAAGCTCAGTTGCAATCCCAGTTGAAACCTCATTCTCAAATACAGAACAGCTCAGTGCTTGTCTAAAGATTGTCATGCTGCCTATGATAATAATCATGGTGAACAACACAAATGAAAAATCCAAGACAAAGTCTTGATATTTTTGGCATCACTTATACTCTTTCCTTGATGAGGTCATTAATCTAGTTTTTGTGTCGAGGAAAAACAGATCTGCTCAATATAAGTTCCTAAGACTTAATTTCTATTAAAGATATTCTATGAGAAATATATCTTCTTGAGTAAATGGCTAGAATCTTGTTTTCAAAGTTCTACATCTATATATTATTGATATCTTTATCTTGAAACAAATCAAAATTATCTTCAAAACTTCAACTCCTTAAAATTCGAAATATTGGATAAATCTGTTTATTTTTGGAATGTATATCTAAATTGTTTGCTAAATTTACCTTAATAAAAATAGTATCCTTCTTGATTAATTTGAATTTCAAATTTTCCATATCTGCTGCAAGGTAAGTTTCTATTTTTTAGGAAATTTGTTTCAAAAAGAGATTTGGGTGTATCTTTTCTTATTTTAAAAAGATTTGGGCTTAATTGCTATTAATACTAACTCATTTACTATCCCAAATTACTAAACAAATCAGGATTACTTTCTTTCTCTTTCAATATTAAAAAACCCTAGGTTCTCTGCAAACCCATTCTTCGAAGTTCCAAGTCCAGTTGCAACCTAAGTTCCAACTATGTCTTCTACTTCTCCTAATCAATCAAATCTCAACTATGAAGATGACAGCACTCTTAGAGACTTCATGAATCAATCCAAAACCAGTACAGGTTCTAAGGCCAAGTTAAGTGAGACTTCTTCTACCCAACCTAAGAAACGTAGGGTTAAGAAACGTCCTCGTAGAAACCTACAGGCAACCCTATTTCTGTTAAATATGTTTATGACACTCTCTTTAATGAGGTTGATCCTAGGTTTTGGAATGGCATTATGTCTGACAGGTTCAGTGCACTAGCTAATAGGGAGATTCATGCTGAAAGGCAATTAAATTTGGCTAGCTATAAGCACATTCAGGTGCATGTTGAGAAATTATTAAAAGATGTTGGTTTAGAGAGAACTATCAGCTACCCTGACTCATACTTTTCTGAACTAGTTAAGGAATTCTATGCCAATTTAAATGCTGGTGTGTTTGATGAGGGTGATACAGCCTATGGGAGAGTATATGTGAGGGGTCTCACTCTAGATTTTACCCCTGATTTGATCAATAAGTTTCTAGGTAGTCCTAGTCCTTCTGAGGGTGGTGGTGATTATGACATTCATGCTGTAGCTCTTGCCATTACATGCAAGGAAAATCAGTTTGATGGAAATTCCATTAAAACCTCTTCACTTACTCTAAGTGCTGCTATGTTGCATAAGATTGCTAAGTTTAATTGGACTCCAACCAAACAACCTTCTAAAGTTAACAAGGATATGGCAGTCTTCATCTATAGGATCATGTCAAAAATACCAATTAACTTTGGTAATCATGTATTCATCCTCATCAAAGACTTTTGTGATGTCAAAGCTCCTTCCATTCTGCTACCCTTTCCTTGCTTAATCAATGAGCTAATTTTGTCTCAAGTTGTACCCACATCTTCCATTCATCCTATCCTAAACTCATTTGAAAAGCTTACCAAGTGTCCTCCTGCCTTGTACATCTCTGCAAATCTTCTAAAGGAAGGCCATGTGAATGACATCACTGGTGAGAAAGGGAAAGAAAAAGTGTCAACAAGTGCTGCTCCTAAAAAGAAAGGAGTTAGAAAGTATCTGGAACAGCAGCTTGCCATCAATCAAGAGAAGAGGGTTGAGCTAGAAACTCATGATTATGAGATTAAAAGGTTACTTGAAAATCTAAAAGAAAATGACAATGACAGCAGCAGTGACAGTGGAAATATATGGAGTTAATGTTTCAAAATATATTCAGAAAGATTTTATCTCTAAAAAAATACTATCTTATATGTTCCTTGTTTTAGGAAAAGGCTAACTCCTATTTCCAATCTAGTTATTAACAGGTATTAACTTATGAAGATTGAGGTCAATCCTACGCTGAAATATCTCGTGCAATATGGAAAGATTGAAGTCAATCAAAAGAGTCAAAAGCAATCATCAAGATCTTGAAGAAAGAAGATTGTTTTACTCCTATTAATAGTTGATAACTTTACTTGTAAAAAGTGTGTTCTATATTATAAAGAATTCATTTTTGAGAGAATACACCGTGAGCTTTTAAATGGAAAATAATAGTGGGATGCCATTGATATTTTGAGTGATAGTTATAAGGTAGAAGCAATATAGAGATAGGCAGAAAAACCTAGAGTGAGTCTGAGAGTTTTTCATTAAGACTTAAATCCTATATTGTAAGCTTTTATAATATCATAATGTGGATGAGTGCCCCGGAGACGTAGCCCAGTTGGGTGAACTCCGTTGTTAAATGTGCGTGTGATTTAATTCAAGTACATTTAACTTTACTGTTCTGTCCATCATTATACTTAGGTTCCAACTGTGGTTGCAACTACATTTGGAACCTAACTGTATAACAACAACTAGAACAGTGGATAGGAATTTCAGATGCCCTTACCACATCTTTTAAAGCTCTTTCTGAAGCGTCTGTTCCTCCATCAGGATTTTTGAGACAAACCTCCAGATGTTTTTCATGTGTTCATATTCCACAAGACTTCAGTTCCCATTCGAAAAAACAGGTATGACTATGCGTCCAAATGAACCATCATATATAATTATAGAACTACCTTGTCTAGAAATTTATTTATTTTCCCTTTTGCTTCATTCTTTACAGACAATATTAATTCCTGCAAATGGAATTTTTTTTTTTCTATTCTTGCAATGTGAATTAATAAAACGAAAATGGTAAATTATGTAAACATACCCAAAGGCAACCACGCAAGATAACAAATCTATTGTTTTGCGCTTTATACTTCTTCATTAATATAGCAGCATAGAATCAATAGTCTGCAATAATTGTATTTTTGCATTAGCTAGTGTATGAACTTTTCTAATTAGACTATGACACCTGTTTTTAGGGTATCAACCATGTTAATCTTGATATAAATTCTGAAATTGGCTAATAACAATTGTATAAATCTTATAATGTGGGTATAAATTGTGAAAATAAAGATATGAACTTATAAAATGGGTGTATGACATCTGTTTTAGGTTCTCAACCAGGGGTAGACCCAGAGGGAGGCTGAGGGTGGCCGTGGCCATCCCGGCGGCAATTTTTATTTTTCATATCCTAATTAACAAAGTTCATATCCTAATAATTGAGCATCATACCCTAATTATTAACAAAGGACAATGACAAACTAATACATTGCAAATACCAAATTTTGTTGTCATTGTTGGAAAACAATAAAGGACATGAAAATAAGCAATTTAATATTTTTTGCAACAAACAGGCTAATAGGCATGCTAATTAGAAACAAACAAACTATTGAAACATTTCAATAGTATTTTATTAAGAGAAACTAATAGACAATTTAATAGCAAATATTTTGTGTGTCCTTGTTGGAAAACAATAAATTACATAACAAACTAATTTCCAGATTTCATACAATTCAAATAGTCCATACGCTTTGTTTACAGAGTTGATACCCTAAATAATAGACAGTTTAATAGGAAATATTTATTGTTATTGTTGGAAAACAATAAATTACAGGACAAACTAATTTGCAGAATGTATACACTAATTCAAATAGTCCATACAATTGTTTACAGAGTTGATACCCTAAATAATAAAGTAGATACCCTAATATCTGACTTCATACACTGCCAAATAAAAAAAGTTCATATCCTAAACAGAGACCGATGACTAACTAATCTGCAGACTAATACCAAATAAAGGTCAGGCTAATTAGCAATTTAATATTATTTACAACAAACAGGCTAATAGGCAGCCTAATTAGAAACAAAAAAGGTATGGAAACATTTCAATATTATTTAATTAGGAGAAACTAATACACAAACTAATAGACAATTTAATAGGAAATATTTGTGTGTCATTGTTGAAAATAAACAAATTACATAACAAACTAATTTTCAGATTTTATACACTACTTCAAATAGTTATACGCTTGTTTACAGCGTTGATACCCTAAATAATAAAGTTCATACACTAATTATTAAACTTTATACCCTAATATCTGACTTCATACACTACAGGAAAAAAAAAAAACTAATATCCAGAAAATGCCTCTATCGCCATTATCCTTTGTTGGCGTTTTTTGTCACTATTTCATTGTTAATAGAGAGAGAGAAAGAGATTTTGGAGGTTTTCTGGTTTTCTTCGTATGAAAAGAGGGGGAGGGGGCGAGTACGTTGTAAATATGTAATAGACGCGTGTCACAATATTAACCGAGGTTATTTTTGTAATTAGTCAAGTGGTACTGATTTGCAATTAATAATCTCGCGCTGGTACTAAAGTTTAATAACGAATTTCAAACTGGTACTGGTCTAAAATTCTCCTGTGATTTAACTCACTCCTAAATCAATTATATATATATATATATATATATATATATATATATTTCAAATATTTGATAACTTTGTCTATAAAAAGACACAATTACAAGACTTAATTAATGGTTAACTTTAATATATATATAAATGGCATAATGGCATTTAAGATTTAACGGGTAAAAAGTAACAATTGTAGATGTTTTAAAGTTTTAACGGGTGCTCTAAGTATTGAAGTGTGTAAACTGTCAACCTACTTTTGGGCAAACTAATATATATATCTGTGTGTGTGTGTGTGTGTGTGTGTGTGTGTGTGTGTGTGTGTGTGTGTCATACTGGCATTTAAGATTTAACGGATAAAAAGTAACAATTGTAAATGTTTTAAAGATTTAACGGGTTCTCTGAGTATTGAAGTGTGTGAACTGTCGAGCTACTTTTGGGCAAATTAAGAATCTAGGTACCAGTACTACGGTGGATATATAACAACGAGTAGGTCTACATTTGTACATACAGAGATATAATAAACAAGCTGTTGTGGTGTAGTGGTTATCACGTTTGCTTTACACGCAAAAGGTCCCCAGTTCGATCCTGGGCAGTAGCAGAAACCTTCTTATTTTTATAACTTTTTTAAAAAAGAAGAAAAAGAAAAACGTATCGCGTACCTACGCACAAAGATATAATACACAATCAGTGTGATATGGCTTCTTAAAGTTACCCCCCTACCTTTAGTGTAAAATATTTTGCCGAGAGCTTCACATAAGATATCAAGTTGATTATTTGGCCATTTTTGCATCTTTGCATGGATGTTTAGGTAAATCGTCTAGAACTACCGGAGGATGAGACTTTGAGAGTTCATTGGTCTCATTGTTGTATAAGATATTCGGAACAGGACGCGACATATGTGCAACCCTGTCATATCATACTTGGGTTTGGGCTACCCGTCGATTTTTATACCAAAGAGGTTGAATATCCACGGATAGTTGACCATAGAGGTTTGATTCGTGTGGGGTCGATTCGATTGGCACGAATCACTTTTAGAGCCAGAAGACATGGCTTATGTACTCATTCGGCTTTTGAGAGTCTTGTTTCGTGAACAGGGGCGGAACCAGAAACAAATGTGTAGGGTTGCCAAAATTAATAAAAGCGTATAATATTTTTCAAAATATAAAACCGGAAAAGCCGGATTTTTATACATTTTTTACCCTCTTCTTGTTTTTTTTACCTTGCATGTTTCTTGATTAAAATGTATTTGATTTCTATTTTTTTTCCTTTTCTCTCAATTTCGACTTTTTTTCCAAACTGCAAAAAAATCTACAACAGTAATGTCACGTGCAGTCATGTGTCGAAAGTTTCAGCATTTCAAAATTGACTAAAAAATAAATAAAATAGAAACACAAAAGATACAAAAGTTAAATTTAATAAATCAAGCTATAACAAGTAAAAAATTAAGACACGAAGGTAAACAAATATTAAAACAAACCTGAAAAATCCAAACGTATATTAAATAATAGATATATACGAATAATTAAACATCTATTACACAATTTTAGTATATTCACTTCAATTAAAATACAAACCACCAAAAAAAATTATAAATTTTGTTTGCACTCACCACTACTCTAATTCTTATTTTTGTTTAATTTTTTTAAAGATATGTGTTACGTGTCAACATGATAAGTTGGTGTAAAATGTATTTTATAATCACTTGCATATGTTAATTTTTTAAGTATTACTTATATTATCAGCACATACAAAATTATGGTACGTTATTGCACTAACAATATATAATTTTGGGATGAGTTGCCAAAAAAAATATTTAAGAGGTTGCCAAAATACCGTATATATAAATTATTATGAAAAAAATTAATAAAAAAATTATTTTTCAAAATTGTGGGGTTGCCGCAGCAACCCCTGATCATATGGGGGTGCCGCCCCCTGTTCGTGAGCTTAACCTAACAGCTAAAGTGTATGTTTTCTTTCGAGGTATGGGTGTAATAACAAGGGAGAACATCGAAGGAGCATCATACTCGCCCCAAGTTACTGGTGATCTACTAATTTATTGAGACAATCTTTACCTTTTTAACTGTTTATCATTTTTTGTCGTTTTCACTAAAATAAAATGTTAAAATTATTGGTAAAGTGATTGTGTAAGTTTTAGGAAAAACTTAGTAACATAATTAGTTGCTATTTTGTTGCTAAAATCTAGGCACACTCACTTTATTAATAATTAAAAAAAAAAAAATGTTTGTTCCTATCCCGACATTTTCTCATAGTGTTTGAACTTTTGATATTTATGTTTTATACATTTTTGTTCGGTAGTTGGCCCATGAATTTGTTATAGGTATTCGAACCTTTCTCTACACCTTGTTAGATTGAGAAAAATTAAAAGAAAATACGATTTGTGTAATCAGTCTCTTTCTTTTTCTCACTCTCAATCCATATGGGAAATACGAAAAAAGGAGCGACCTTATCGGTCGTTCATTGTACAGTTGAATTACTCGATCGTGTACTAGTAAGCCATTGACTAGTGATGTCATTACAATTTTAAGGTATGGTAGATGCACTAGAAGTCGTGCCCCCATTGCACACATACATTTTCGCGCATACTCATATATTAAAATCAATGAGCTAACTAGCTAGCGCCTCCTAGGAGCTGAGCCCCTTTGTGCATTGAAGTAAACAGCAGCAACCGGGACTCCCAACTCCTTTTCTTGAGCAAAAGCTCTAGTGTTGAAACCGTCCCTCGAGATTGAAAGGATCATAGGAGAACAGGTCATCACCGACTCTCTACTCTTCTGCTTGAACAGAACAAACACATACCGGTGGATCCCTACGTATGGGTTCGGCATCTCATACTTCACCACCTCTCTTCCTACATACATATTTAAATAGAAGAACTTAAAAGTGTAAATGACTTGCTTTCGTGCTTGTTTTATGAGAGACAGTTTAAGAGATTGAGAGACACATACCAAATGAGGAATCTGTTGTGCCCGGAATGTCTGTGACAATCCTGAGTCGACATGATTGTTAAAAATAGTTTCAATATAATAAAAGAATATTTGTTGTAATTTAATAGTTGGCTGAAACCATGAAGTACAGGAAATTTAGGTAGTCTATTGTTTCTAAAATGTTCACTTATTAATACTCTATTTGAATGCTCCAATTCTAGCTAGCACCTAGAATTTTTAATATGATGGTTAGGTAATTCAACCAAATTAAGTCAGCCTATTGTTTCTATAAATGTTGCTTTTACTAGTCTATTTGAATGCAACTCTATCTAGCACCTATGATTTTTGATATGAAAGTTGAGGAATCCAACTAGCTTTCCTTCCCAAGCTAATGTTGTATAAGTTCTTGATGGTCAACAAGGGATTTAAAAAAATCTTATGTCACAATTGCTATTTATGGGGGAGCAGGGCAGGTGTGACATTTGGTCTTGTATAGAAATAGAAACCTCATACTGTACTTATCAAGTAGCTTGCCTATTATAAAACCTAATAAAACTTGACATCCTTTTAGTCCTTGTTTTGAAATATTTACATTTTCTACTATATAAGTATCTACTGCAAAAGAAAGGCTTTAAACAAGGGGTTGCTTCATATTTTGATAGGCATTCACCTTAATTTTTCTCGCACAATGTTATTATATTGAGAGGCTTCCAATCCGACCAAATATGATAAAATGCAGGATATACTAATAATTGGTGTGTCTTAATTGAACCAAAACATTTGGTTAACGTTTCTTTGTAAGTCACTTTGCTTAAAGTTCTCTCTTTCAAGACTACCAATATAAATTTACAATAATTCTGTAGAGAATTCTGTGAGAAAATCAATCGATCGTCATTAAGAATGAACACAAATAGTAACTATAGTTATTTAAAAATAAAAAATTGCTAAGTTTTCTTTTACCAATGCAAGTGCTCTTTCAAGAAGGGATCACTAGGTCCTGGAACATCTGGGTCAGTCATAATCTGCAAAATACCACGCAAAATAGTTAGTCACTATCCAATTATCTCTTTTAACTGTTTTACATTTACACCAAAAATGGAAGATAAAAGTAGAAATAGCTACACATACCAATGTGAAAAAAGATCTCATTTCACCTCCATGAACTTGAACTTTTGGTTTCATAGTGACAAAGGAAGGGAATATCTCATGTCCATTGTGTACTTGCTTGTTGAAGTTGTAAGTGACACTCATTTTTACACTAGGGTAGAAATTATCAACAACATCTCCTATCACCTTTCCAACTACAAGAGGATCTGATGATATTGTTATATCCTTCATGGTTATAGATAGATAGGACTTAGGAAAAAGTCCTCGACATTTTCCTAGTTGGAAAGGTTTATCATAAGATCTCGTATTTATACAGGAAAAAAAAAATAGAAACCTAACAATTAAAACAAACAAATTGCATGTCCTTTGTGTAAAACTTGAAAGAAAGTTTTTCCATTATATCATGATCGGTCAGTTTGTTTTTTGAAAACTGTTGGTAAAATAATTGTCGTTAAATTTTAATAACAGAATATCAACTAATTATGTTACTAAAATTTAACGACACTCAGTTTATCAATAATTTTAAAAAATTAAACAATTGATAAATAAACTTTTTATTGTAATGGGTCAGCTTTTGGTGGAGTTGATGTACGTTTGCTTGTTTTGTTGTCAGCCTGATATAAGCGCAATGAGCTAATGGGAAACTTAAAATAGTACTAGTAGTACAGTACTTGTATAGAAACGACAGGTGTATCTAATTTCTATCTAATTTCATAATATATATGTTGGGAAAACATGTTTTACAATGGTGTTTCCGAATGGATATATGATCAATTTCGAGTCGATATTACATATGACAACATTGAGTTGTTAATATCGTAATCAACGCGATTGAGTAGCTCGTGTGACGAGTTTCGTAACGGTATATAGCATGATCTATTCAAAGAATGGGTGTGAATACTAATCGGCTTTAAAGTCGGGTTCTCGAAAAAGGAGAAAACCTCAATGCTGGAAAATAGAATAAATAAATGGAAAACCAAGAGATTATCCCATATTGGAAAATTAAGAGTTAATTTTATAATATATATACAACTCCAACCCATATATTTGTTAAACTAATATGTCACATACACTTAAGTGTATTAGTGTGTACCGCACACGCTTGCTCGGGTCTCGGGTCAAATCTAAAAAGGGAGTTTTGAATAAAATACAAAAGTAGTCCCTAGAGTTTCCAGCAAATTGAAACGCCAGCATTCAATGCTCTTAAATGCTGCATGCGTTACCTCTTCTTTTTAATTCTGTTTATTTTATTTCAGTCCTTTTATATTCTGTCAATTTCATTTCAGTACTGTTTAAATTCTGTAATTTAATTTCCAGTACTGTTTACTTTTCTGTATTTACTTTTCATTCCTTTCCATTCTGTAATTTACACTCTGTAATTTATATTTCAGTCCTGTAATTTCTTTTATTTACAAAAACAGTCCAGACATTTAGTAATCATACTATTCTGTCTGGCAGTTTCTTTTAATTGACAAACAGTCCAGCAGTATAGTGTTTATACTATTCTGTTAGATAGTTTCGTACAATTACAATTCAGTCCAACAGTTTAATAATTTATATTAAATCTGTCTGGAATTTAATTATTGCAATTTAAATTCTGTACGAGTCAGGAATTTTGTAATCGGGTAATATTCCTTTTTAAAGTAAAATAAAATTGTTTATTTTAATTTCAGTTCTTATTATTTAAATTATTGCTTTTCGATATAGTACAAAACCAACAATATATAGGTATTTAAGATCGCATATTGACAGGATGCTGAAACAAAGGATTGTACGTTCTAAACAAAGTAATTAAAGTTTCATTTGTCTTATGGTATGGGTGAGCTAAAAAAATAAAATAAAAATGTCATTAGAATTCTAAACTTGTACCATACTTTTCCGTATGCATTGGGTTAAGTTAGTAGGATAAATCAAACCGAATTATGCATCATGAACTTTGTGATGCGCCCATCACTTTGACAGATTGTAGAAATTTAAGTAATGTCAGAGGGCGTGAAGAAATCGAATTTGAACCAAAATACAAAGAAAATGAGGGGATCCTCTTTTTTTTTGTAAACATTTAACCCAAAGGCTTAAACCCAGAACCCAAAAGTTAAAACTGTTGTTCTGGAACTAGGGAAGCCATCACCACTCCTCCCGTCTCAGACGCCTTCTCCCCTCGCCATCTTTCCCCTCTCTCCTCAACCGTATTTTTGTTTGTCTCCTATCCTACTCCTTACCAAATCAACTATCTTATCTCGTTTTCGTGAAAAACAGTTCTGTTCCGTCAGAGGATGGGTATGGCCTCGGGCCATTTCGTCTGGTAACTACTCACAATCCCAGTTTAGATATCATATTAACTTTTAACCAAAAAGGTTTATAAAGAAAGTGAAAAAATCAATAGCGATAAACAATTCACAAAAAACAAGCGGTACTAAATCATATATCGGGTCTGTTCGTCTACATCCATTTGAATTAGATTGGGTGTTTGGCCGTGCTTTTCGGTTCTAATATTTAGTAGTAATGTTTACATCGGTTAATTGAGTTGACATCCCGATGTAGCTTAATGTGAGTAATACTAGTTGCACATTTAAGGCCATTTGTTACCTTCTTTAAACCCAAAAGCAAATTAGCGATCCAAGAAAAGCTAGTTACATATAATCTATGTCTCTCTCTCTCTGAAGTGGTAGTATGACAGATGAAAATCTTAAAATTATTTTATTTTCTTAGCACTAATATTTCTTCTTAAAAGTTTTTATTTGTTTTTATTTAAATTTCCGTTATAATAAGGTCTTTTCGACCATTCATTATTATTATTAATAAAATATTGGGTCTTTCCCACCAGTTAATATGAAGAAAAAGGTATTTCGCATCTGTTGTATGTAATCAAATCATGTAATATAGCCAAACTATGAATGTAATTAAATTTGACCATGGTAGGGTGCTGATGTTAACTACTTTAAGTTTTAATGTTAAAAAACTTTACTCAGCCTCTCTCATTTTTATTTTCATAGTAGTATCCACATAAAAAAAAATTATTAAAAATTTACGTATGCAAAAATGGTAAGTTTTACCTATTACTTGGATGGTTACAAGATAATTAGTAAAAGAGGAATTCTGAATAGGTATATGTTTTCGGCCTTGTTTCCCCATTAGGTGCAAGAACGATCTTTTTTAACGTACTAAGGTCTCATAAGAGCACGGGAGAAGTTGCAATAAATACTTGGATAAAATACCAAGAATCGAATTCGAATAACTAATGTTTTTTTACTGGCGGAATAGATCTCGTGTTTAGGGCTATAAATTAGTAAATTAAAGATGAACTTGTTACAATGATTAAGTTTCTTCGACTCTTTAGGTAAGTCACACTCCGAAGGTTTGGGGATTTAACCCTCTAAATATGGTCACTTTTCGAATGAGATCAAACAATCATAATTTTCACGGCGCAATGTTAGCTCTTCCTCACTTTCAATTGTGTCACTCCACCCAACATCATTTGAATTCGTTATTTTAGGCATAAGCCACATTTCTCACATTGGGCATAAGTCACACTCGTTCTCACACTTTTGGCCTTCAAAGTATTATGGCCACTGATACTTCAAAAGACGAACCCCGATCCTAAAATATTAATTCGTTAATTTAGGCATAAGCCACATTTCTTTAATTCTATTTACTCATTCCGTTACACAGTATAAGTCTTGTATACTATTTTGGACCGCTCACTTTACCAAAATAGAAAATAATATTATGTAAGATTACATATTTGACTATATTTTATTATTTCTGTATAAATGTGCATTAATAAGATAAGTAAAAATGGATAGTGTAAAAAATTCCTCAAGATTATGTTCACTTACTAAGCACCGTTCACTTATATTTCAAACGGATATATATTAAGAAATACTCATCCGGTTGTTTGTATCATTTTTTTTTATAGATAATGACGGAGTAGATACAGTTGTGGCCGAGAAAATGAGACATTAGGACTGTTATATTATGTATGAAACACTCTTGTAAAATAGTTTTCGGAACGACGTTCCTTCTTTCAGTATTAAAATAAAATATGATTCCGCTGTAACATGATATGTATGAGATATGTTATAATCTAATCAAACTTTTTAGAATAACATTTTGTTTTATATAATTTAAATAGTTGCTATAATAACAATATCAGAAAAAGAAATGGCGTTCCTTACACTTTTGGTATATATATAGTTATATATTACGTCCGGTCCCAATTAATATGTGTAATTTTAACCGGTCAATAACTTGTATCAAAATTGCTGAAATTAAATTTTTCAAAAGTTAATCATATAGTTCAAACATTAAATTATATGATTTATTTTTTAAAAAATTTATTTAAAATTTTTTAATACATATTATAAACCGGATAAAATTATACATGATTTTATAAATAAAAATTAATTGGTAATGGAGGAGAGGTGTGAATTTAAACTTTTTGATAAGTGAAGGACGATTGACGAGGTTTTCCAACCATTAAATTTCATTTTGTCAGAGAATCTCTGCGTGTCAAGCTTGAGGACGGACAGCAAATAACAAAATTCTGGACCCCTTACCAAAAAGTATTTAATCTCTGTAACTTCAAAGAGGCATTAAACTGTCGCATCTCATTTACTTTATTTCCTTGTACCAACTAGATTTGGAGGATACAGTGATGAGCTGTATTTTCCTGTTGCACTTTGTTTTTTTAAAAAACACACAACTTGTAAAAAAAAAATTACAAACCGCACGTTTTAATTAGGCATAATTTATTATAATTATATCATAGTAACTTATATTGCTTCTAAATATCTTGATAAGTTCATATTACTCATAAGTATCACTTTTTAATTATTTAGTTTATTTACTAAATTGTCATACAAACCAAAATATAATATATATATATATTTATCTTTCTACAAACCCAAAAAAATAATTTAAAATTACAACAAAATAAAAAATAAAAAAAAAATTATAAAAATCACAAAAATCACAAAAAATAAAAAAAATAACAAAAAATCATAAAAAATTATAAAAATCACAAAAAATCAAAAAAATTATAAAAAATCACCAAAAATTATAAAAAAATCACCAAAAATCATAAAAAATTATTAAAAAATACAAAAATCACAAAAAATGAAAAAAACCACAAACTTTTTAAAAAAGTACTTTAGAATGATTGTAATAGATACTGCTATGTTTACTTAATGAAAAAGTACTAGATACTGCTATGTTTACTTAATGAAAAGTAAAGACGATGAGGGAAAAAGTATTTTATCACATTTATACATGATTGTACTAGATACTGTTATGTTTACTTAATGAAAAGTAACGAGAAAACGGTAGAGAAATTCGTTATTTATAAGACCGAAGTTGAAAATCAACTCAATGAAAAGATTAAAACATTGAGAAGTGATAGAGGCGGTGAATATGAATCACCGTTTGAGCAAATATGTGCTGAAAGCGGCATTATACATCAGACCACAGCCCCATACACTCCTGAGCAAAATGGAGCTGCCGAGCGTAAAAATAGAACGCTAAAGGAAATGATGAATGCTATGCTAATTAGTTCTGTATTATCCTAGAACATGTGGGGGGAGGCGATACTTTCCGCAACCTATATTTTAAACAAGTTACCACATAAGAAGCGAGATAAAATACCATATGAATTTTGGAAAGGTCATCAACCCAGTTACAAGAAGCTGCGGGTTTAGAGTTGCCTCGCGAAGGTCCTAATTCCCACTCCTAAGAGGATGAGAATTGGTCCTAAAACGGTGGACTGTGTGTTCATCGGATATGCACATAATAGTAGTGCATATCAGTTTTTCGTACATAAGTCGGACAATCCTGATGTGCACGTAGATACGTATATGGAAAGCCGAGAGGCCTCTTTCTTCAAGGATATATTTCCCCATAAATTACCAACATCTGTACCAACTCAAGAGTTGAACAATGAACGAAATGTGGGGGCAAATGAACCGACAGAGGAAGAGGAATAACCTCGGCGTAGCGAAAGGGCAAGGAAGGAAACTTCCTTTGGACCTGATTTTTTAGACTTCATGATAGAAGGCGAACCGGTGACATATAAACAAGCTATGTCAACACCGGATTCCCAATATTGGGAAGAAGCTATCCAAAATTAGATTGAATCAATCATGCAAAACCACACTTGGGAACTAGTGGATCTTCCACAAGGATATAAGCCCCTAAGTCACAAGTGGATCTTCAAGAGGAAGTTAAGGTTTAATGGTACGATTGAGAAATACAAGGCGAGACTTGTAGTCAAGGGGTTCAGCCAAACTGAAGGTGTTGATTATTTTGACTTGTATGCTCCCGTCTCCAGAAAAACGTCTATCCGAAACGCCATTACTCTCGCAACATTGTTTGATATGGAAATACATTAAATGGATGTCAAGACGGCTTACTTAAATGGAGAATTAGAAGAAGAAATTTACATGGAACAACCGGAAGGGTTTGTAGTTCCTGGTAAAGAGCACCAAGTGTGCAAACTTATAAAATCTCTATATGAACTCAAACAACCACCTAAACAATGGCACGAGAAGTTTGATAGAATTATGCTATCAAACGGCTTTCGCATTAATGAGTGCGATAAGTGTGTCTACAATAAAGGAAGTATAAGAGACTGTGTGGTAGTCTGTCTCTATGTGGATGACATGATTATAGTTGTGAGTACTGATAGGATCACCTCCACAAAGAAAATATTATCACAACACTTTGATATGAAGGATCTAGGTATAACTGATGTAATAATTGGTATGAAGATAACCAAAACATCATAGGGATATGCCCTGTCACAAAGTCATTATGTTAAACAAGTACTAGACAAGTTTGAGAAGGGAGTAAGGCGATGTCAAAAACCCTAATTGAGTTCAAGTGTAACATGAAAAAGAATTTCGGTAAGAGTGTGAATCAATTGGAGTTCTCTCGGGTCATATGCAGTCTCATGTACATAATGAATTGCACTAGATCAGACATATCAAACTTAGTGAGTAGACTGAGCAGGTACACTAGCATCCTAATGAGGAACACTGGAAGGCCATCATGAAACTTCTCAGATATATGAGGTGTACAGCCGATTACGGGCTGCACTATACCAGATATCCAACGGTACTGAAAATGTACTCATATGCCAACTGGATATTAGACTCCAATAGCACAAGGTCTACGAGTGGATATGTGTTTATAATGGGATGAGCTGTCGTGTCTTGGAGATCCTCAAAATAGACATGTATCGCAAGGTCAACTATGGAATGAGAATTTATAGCGTTAGACCTAGCAATTGAGGAGGCAGATTGGCTGAGAAGTCTATTGAAAGGAATTCCAATGTGGCCGAAACATGTTTTCGCGATAAGCACGCATTGTGATAGTCAATCAGCTATTGCGCGGACTCATGATCATATGTATAATGGAAAGTCTCGACATATACGTTGGAGACATAAATCCGTGAGAGAGTTGTTATATAACGGTGTGGTATCCTTAGATTTTGTGAGATCAAAGGAAAATATTGCGGATCTATTAACAAAAGGCTTGACTCAAGAAGGAGTCGAAGCGTCATCGAATAGAATGGGATTAAAGCCCATTAAATTGGTAGCCCTCCCATTAAATGGAAATTTTCCTTCTAGGTTCAAACGAAAACTGAACTGTGAGGGCAATCAAACAAAACACTCGGGAACCTGTAGTTCCCAATAAGGTGAGTCAGGACACATTCTACTTGGAACCACCTATAACAAGTGTGTAAGCACGATATCATGTGATGAGCTTGGGCTAAATCACTCAGTTGAATTTGTCAAGGCAGTCCAGGCCAAATATGGACAACTAAAGGGCCTAGTACCTGGGCAGAAAGGACACTATGCGGGTATCATATTGGGATACACAAAGTTAAAGTTTTCAAAGCATTTATACTACCTAATAGCAGTATTCCGGTTGGTATTACCCTACGGTAAGTTCAAGGCGTGCGCTACCTGACCTTAGGCAGTAAACTTTTACGGTTCTCTTGATTTGCATTTAGGACATGGGCTTTCGAGCCAATTGCATTCATGTGGGTGATTATTGGAAAAACATGTTTTCATGGGTTTTTTTGAATTGGTCATGAGTCCAAAACTTTGGTCAAATTCCATGCGAAGAATCAAAAGTTTAGACACCGTACTCAAATGGTTTGAGTAGCTCGTGTGACGAGCTTCGAAACGGTATATCACATGATTTATTCGGTGAATGAGTGTGAATGGAAATTGCCTCCGAAATTGGACCATGAGGAGAGGAAATCTGGAATTTGGGAAGATTGGGAAAAACAAAGGGGTGGGAAATCTACCCAAATGTTTATCCCACGTCAAAGAGGAAAAACCATTTTGAATGGTTTATATACATATTCACCACTTGAGAGTGGTAATAGTGTGTAGCCTCATATGTGGGTGTAGGCAAGAGCACCACACGTGCACACTCGCTGGGCTCGGACACGGGCATGGGCTCAGGCACGGCCGCGGACTTGGAACTTGGGACTTGGGACTTGGGAAATGTTCCGATTCAGGTTCTGGTTCCAAGAAATTCTAAGAGTTTTGAATAATCACAAAACAGTCCCCAAATTTTCAGCAAGCTTGAAACTGATGCAATTAAATGAGAATAATTGCACAATTAATTCAGCAGTTTTGATTGCTGAATTAAGTGACCATTTATGGATGATATTACAGCCCAGCCTATAAACATGAAGCCCCTCCCCCACTCTCTACACTACATTTTTTACATTCTGCATACTTCTTTTCCCATAGCATCTTAGAAAGAGAGGAAAACACCCACCAACAGCTCGATCTTGACTCGTCGTCAATTTCAGGCGAGTTATCCGAGACGTTGTACATTGGGATCGAAGCGTCAACGCAGCCAGGAACTTTAATGTGGTTAAACGAATATCGTTTAAGGGCAGACATTTTAATAGTCGTCTCGCTATTTTATTTCTGTCATTTCATTTCAGTAATTTAAATTCTGCAAGTTCATTTCAGTATTTTAAAATTTCTGTCCTTAGCTGTAATAGTTTAATTTTATGTCCTTAGCTGTAGTATTTCAATTCTGTTTTTACCTTTATGTAATTTCCTTAAAATACTTTTTCTTTCCTGCAATTTCAATTATGTAATTTAATTATGTAATTAGAATAGTTTCATTTCAATCCTGTAATTCTTTTCCAATCAGAACAGTCCGGCTATCAAGTTTATACTTTTCAATCCGGCAGTTTCTGTTTTATTACAATTCTGTCCGTCAGATTATTAATTAATAATAATATGACTAACGTTTTTTGCTTTAATTACCAGTTAGTCTGTACAGTTTGTAATATGTAATTTCAGTATCAATTCTGAATTAATAAAGATTACACTGTTGTTTATTTATTATTTTTAGTCATTTATTATTTATTAAATTGTTATTTCGTATACGAAAACCAACCGTCATGGGTGGAGTAAATGGCATGAGTTACAAATGCTATTAAAACAATCCTAAATGCCCATAATTTACAAATGCTATTATACAAACATAAATTACGGCATTCAAACATTTCAAAACCCGTACGTTTATTACTATATAAATATGGTGAAAGTTACCAGCACTTAATATCTTCACCAACATTTATATTTGTTATAACCTCCCACAATTTTATATAATCTAACATTTAGATTTATTATTTCTCAAAATTTCTAATTAAACACATTAATAAACATTTCACTAATTGTTTAATTTCCTTCGCTATTCAAGACAAAATCATTCTATTGCATTTGACCCTTTAGGCCCGGCGGTACTAGGTAGTAACGTATAACGATAAACATTTTAATCCTTATACTAATTTACTAATCGTGAGTGACACCTAGCAGCATATCACGAAATAACCCTAGTACTCCATGGTTGTATATTTCCATGCACTTAATTCAGATTTGCATATTTCCACAATCTTTAACGTTGTATCAAAACCATGGTTTTAAAGCATCGCCTGGAACTAAAAGGGGATATTCAAGTCTTCTGAATGTTACAATCAAATTAGTAATTACACTATTAATATGGTAAGGTATAACAACTAAGACTAAGAATCAAAATTTAAAACTCTCAAAAACTAAAGTCCAAAAAGAAAAATCAGTCTGCACCAGTCTTCCTATAATCTACAGTTGCTTGGCGAATCAGGTTGCCAAAAGAGGTGAAATTAAAAATAAAATAAAAAGGTCAAAAAGTCAAAACCGTACATAGTAAGTGCGGAATGCACTAAGAGCATTCTCAACAGTCTATTTAAAATTTCTTGCTAGATTTGACTATATACAAAAATCTGAAGTATGTATAGGGTCATTTTTTAAATAGTGCACAACAATGCTATATAAATTTGATATCTATAAAAAGATAAAAAAAAAAATTTACAATTTTCTTTCTTAAGCTTTTTCTACTGTCAAAACATTTAAATAACAATCCATAAACTTTACTTCTTGACAAAAACAAAAGACAATTTTTTGTTTTAAGGTGGTCACCAAAGTATAATTTGAATATCACATAACCAAGGAAGAAATCCTACTTTCAAAATAATAAATAGAATAATACATAATCTTTGAAGATGCAAACATACAAAATATTGTCATCAAATCCATAGTAAAACAAAAGGATGAATTTTATGGGATCTGTAAGTTTATCCCATGAGAACCAACGATGGGATATAAAAAACCGTAGTAATTAAAAAAAAAATAGCAAATAGGTTTAAACTTTAAAGTTTGAAGATGGATGCAGGATAATCTCATACATGATTTCTTTAATGGTGACAGGAATAGAGAGGTTCGGTTGGAAAAATCACCTTTGTTTAGAGAGAGAGAGAATAAAAAAGTGAAATAGAAAAGAACAGCAAGTACTTTTTGAATAGCAAATGTAAATTTATGGAGGGCTCTAAAAAAAAATTTATAGAGGGCTCTTCACATGTGAATAGCAAATGTAAATATATTTACATTTTGAAAATAATTTAAAGATAAAGAGCAGTATAAATAGGCTGATGGGTAACCAAATTGTCCCACATCTCTACATGTAAAGATAAATAGCCAAATTGAATATACTGTTGAGAATGCTCTAATATGTACTATTTTGGACTGTATTTAGAATTGTAGCACCGGAAAAAAGTACCCGTGTTTTATACCAATACCAAATAGGGAAAAACAGTAACGTAGAAACATGTTCCAATTAGAAATATATTATCCATAAATTGAAATAACTGTCCATAAACATGTTTCGATAACCATACATGACATTAAGGGATTACAACATATGTGATTTAACAAATAAGATCAAATGGAATCAAGTTAAGATATACAAGATTCTGGAAAATATATTAACATCTATTTCTTTAAAAATAAACCACGGTGTATTGTAGGAGTAAAATTAATATTTGCTCTTACTAGAAAGACATGTTATTCACAAACATAAACATGCTTAAATCAAATAGAAGTTATCGATTAGGTACATGTTAAATCAAATAGAAGTTATCGATTAGGTTGAAAAAAGACCCAATAAGTAATACTAGAGTGAAAAAAAGAAGATAAAGCAGATAACAAGTAAGGGCCATCTCACCAAACCACATCAATCTAAGGGGGCTCTGGCCACCAATCGGAAGAGATAAATATAAATATAGATATACATAATATATTAACAGAAAGGAAACTATTACACAAGGCTAGCGCCTTAAAGGTTTAGCTTTGCAGCGTAAATTAACCAAACAACTGAACAATTCAAACAAACTGGGTTGTCCGCATTTTGTTAGCCTATGGAAGCAACATGTGTACAACTTTGGATCAATGATTATCAGTACGTCTTAAATAGTTTGTGTTGCCTATTACTACTCATAAGCAAATATTTCAACTAAACTTGGTTAGAAAATAAAAGCATATGTACTATTACTACTCATAAGCAAATATTTCAACTAAACTTGGTTAGAAAATAAAAGCATATGTACTATTACCTTACAACCGGCATGTCCAGCACAGATCTATCAGGCATGAGATATTTAAGTAGGCCAGTGATAAACTTTACATTTTATCGACAACAACATCAATTTGCCATCAACTCTCGGTAGATACAACACAGCTACAGTGAAGAAGATTAGACATTAATTTGTGGAGCACATCTCTTCAAATCAATGCAACTTGTATTTCTTTCAACACCAATCTTCTGCACCTATTCCATATAATAAACAAGTACAATTGTTAAGAGTTCCTTTTAATTCAAAGCAAAACATGATACCGTTAAAATAAAGTCAGTATCATGGACCAACAACAAAAGGATAATCGCAATAAAAAAAAGTTCAATATAAATACACCTCTTCACAAACTAAATGGCTAACGGATACTATTATTGTGTATCTGGAAAAAAAAAACATGTTACTAAATTCAAGTTTACCTGCAAAACGTCAAGACCATGTAATCAAATATCCTAAGACCCATCGACGTGCCATACATATATTGAACACTTCTAGCTCAGCATATTTTACTTGCTCTCCATCAACAGTACATGTACAATGCACACATAAACGAGAACAAAGTTATCTTGAGAACAAAAACATGAATGAAAACACAGGACAGAAGCACAAAGACACATGCACAATCTACCCACAAATTTATTTTTTGTACCACTAGCATGAATATATTCGCACAATACAAATGATAATATTAAAACTTTTAGCTGCATATCCAATAATAAAAGAAAATATGAATCTCCTAATGAAGAATATGCAATTGTGCTTACACATTTAATATCATGTTTACTTTTATAAACCATAACTATACCCATGTGTTGTGTCTATTTTTCTTTATTCTGGAAGTAAAATTGATAATACGTTCCCTAACTAAGTAATTTTCTATGATGCTATTTTCTTTAAAATGATTCTCAGCCAAAACCCAAATGTTGAAATATAAAAAGAAAGTCAACTAACTTTGTTTCTGGACTAAAAGCCACTATCGGATTTGAACCAATGTACGCCTTATGACGTTACTCTACCACTGAGTTAAAAGGGCCTTCAAGTTTTTAAACCATGGAAAGACTTAAAAGGTTCTTTTTTTCAATTTATGTTTTCTGGCTCGTCAGTGACCGTGCTTGTAAAACAAATATGTAACAAACAATATTTTCTGGGCCTTCTACCAACAAAAATATATTAAGGATAAAAGAAGGCATTCTAAGACCTACTGATCGATATTAAATATTTAGATCAAAGATGATTTACTCTCTGTAAGATCAGAGGGAAAGAGAAATGCATACTAACATTGTCATACCGTGATGGAGATTAAACTCTTGCCACATATTACAAATACAAAAAAAAGGAGAAAATTAACTAGCATGGCAATGTCATTTTTAGGCATTAAGACACCAATCAATATCACTACATCAGAAAAGTCAAAGCCAACAAACATTTCTACACATGGTTCTTCATACTACCTGAAGATCAAGTCACTGAAGTCGTTTATTCCGATCACAGTTGTAAGCAATTTATCTATAAAATTCTAAATTCAGTATTAATGTATAAATTTTGAATATCCTTGAGGGTACAAAAATGTCCAAATGAAAGAATATCTATTACCTTGTTCGCCTTCCTGGGCAGGTATGTTCTCCAAGCAAAATGTTCTTTTCTGCCCAATAGGCTAAGAGCTATGAAATACATGAAAAAGTACAATCAACAAATACATGTGGTTTAGATCATGCTAATGGCACTTCAATGCCAACAGTGATTTAAGGATCAGGGACGAACAAAAAGAAAGGTCAAACAATGGGAGATTTTAGAGCAAGTTCTGCTGAGAATCATAACTGGTTTTGAGTATATAAAATTTGGGAATAAAATCGATATGTTCTTACTAAAAAGATTTGTTTGGCTTAGATTTATTCTAATATTTTATTTTATTTCGTCTAAAAAAAGGTTTCTCAAGATCTTTTACTCTGTTTGAAAACGGTCCCAAATTCTGCGCAAGCCAAGACTGAAAAAATGGATTAAAGATAAACCAGTAGATCATAAGTATATCTTTTTGTTGAGGGAATAGGAGACAAGCTAATTCCTGTTTGTGCAAATATTGAACTAAAACTTGGTCCGCCAATTGCAGGACCACATCTGCAACTAAAGCAAATACTTATCAGAAACCCGGAAGAAATAATACAGCATTCAAACTAAATATAAGAGTGAATAACATGCATAAAAAGGAGAACTTAACAAAGTCAAGAGAAAACCTTGATACTACAGGGGTATGACCTTCGAAAGCTGAATAAAGGAAGGTAAACAAATAACTTCTCATAAATAAACAAATCATAATACCGCTGACATTGAACTGCTGTCATTACTAATCATGCACCAATAGGCAATTCGAATTTTAAAAGGATTAGAACAAAGTAATCGCTGTTCTACAGGAAAGAATTTTACCCGCTAAATCAATAATTATATTCCAATCCAACTGTTAAATCTATATATTTTCTCATGTACAAAGACCACACCCATAAGTTTTTCTCTACATTGCATTGAAGGTGAACGGGTCATAAAAATAGAACCAGTGTATACTTTATACCAAATGAAAAAGTGTCGTATAAATAAATATCAGATCTTAGATTGATGAAAGCATGATTTTTTCTCAATGGATAAAAGATAGAACCAAAATGCCAAAACATAGTAAAAAAATTCAAATGGCAAAAGATACAAAAGTTCGGAAAAGTTACCAAGACTTCACTTTCAACCAAATCCAATTTGAATAGGGCCCAAACGTTTGAAATTCAGAAAAGAAAGTTTCATAATTTCAATAAACAATCTACTCAAAACATAGTGCTGTAGCGCAGCGGCATATCTTTACCTGAGGTAACGTTTGCTGGTTTGGAAACCTCATGCCCTATCAGCTTTTTCCAAGGTAGCACACTACACATTAGATTATTACATTAGACCACCTGTTCATAAAAGCAAATGTCCATTTTATCCAAGGACGGGATACGGAAAAAAAATTGTCAGTGAATAGATAGCAGAAAGCAATTATAATAACTAAACAGAGGAGTTGAAGATACAACAAAAAAGATATTACTCCAGGTTGGTTTCTCATTTCAAGTTGTGTTAGTTGTTTACTAAAGAATCCAAGTTACAATTGTTTCTCTTCAACTATTGACTAGATGTTTGTTAAAAGACCTAACAAGTGCACCCCAGATCTAGAATACAGCAAGCAGTTTTCCTAAGTTTTGAAATTATCGGTGCTTCATAATAAGAGAGGAATTTTAAACCACTTAATATAAAATTATGCAGAAGTTCTCAAACATCTCATGGGAGCAAATTAGAGCATGGTAAATTGTGAAGAATCGAACCAAATTCCCATCCTCTCCTTTAGAAATTCGCAATTTTATCTTGTACAAAACAACGATCCTAGGAGTAAAAAAATGATGAATTGTTTATCATGAAATCATATTCTGTGAGAAAAATATAAATACAGCAAAAAGAGTTTGGGCTTTGTCAGAAAAATAAAAATACATCACTACATGACATGAACATGAAAGTTAAGTGATTTATCGTTTCTGACATGAAAGTTGGGTGATTTATTGTTTCTCCTAAACTGATTAACAATTACAAAAGGTCTAAATTGTTTAGGATGACATAACATACTTGAAGCCACACACACAACCTTCATAACAGTGACACGAGCTATATGAGCTAGTCCAGATCCGTATTCTGTCGAAATTCAATTTCCTACTAGGATAACTTGATGTTCTTTCCACTTATGAATGCTTGATAACAAAAGGTCGTCATCGAGTATAATTATAAGTTCAAGTCAAGTTTATATTCAATTTAACTTCTTAAAACATGTTACTTATCAAAAATAATTCTTTCAAGTTTTTAACCAACAAATGTGTTTCTTCACAACCTTTATGAACACGTCAAAGACTGCATATTTCAGTCCACATAAAGCTTAAAAACATCCTACATCAATCTAGAACTATATACAAAAGAAAGAAGAATACATAAAAGTAGTAACGCCTTTAACAAATATGATCTTTAAGTTGATAGAACCAATACATTCTATTAGAAAGGTGCCAGACAACCACATATGCCTACATAGTTCTATCTTACCTTGATGGGCTGAATATAGAAAATTGACCCCAGCTCTACGAGAACAGAGTGACCTTATGGACTCCGTGGACTGGTTTACAGACATCACACCAGAAAAGCAACAGTACCGCCTCAATATAGCACAAAAGAGTTCAAGATAAGCATTAAATTAGTAATTCGTCCATTAAGTTACTAAGTAACGATAGATTTCCGACATATCCCTCCCTATAATATCTAAGCAATCCTACATTTTATTTAAATAAATAATTGTATAGTTTCACTACATCATAGATTCATGATGAATAGTTGGAGAAAAATACTTGCATCACAGAAAACAAAATAATACTTCATATGATTTACACCAGTTAGACGTAAGAAATCACATGTTCAGGTTTAAAATAACTATTTTAATCATTGGAAAGGCACTAGGAGAATAGCTATACTTTACAAAGAAAAACAGATGATAAGATTACTCCTATACTGTAAAAGGGAATAAGATATCATAGGTAATTTAGATGCTATCGGACAGCAAAAATCAGATTCGATAACAGAAAAGTTATTAAAAAAATTGACGAATCTGAGAAGCATGAGAGCACCAAATTATATTCTTAGGCCTATAAATACCATTGCCGGATATGAAAATGTGGCTGGCACTTAGCGCACGAGAATTTAATCACCAACTTGGCATCCGAAATGATATGATATGATCACCGAGTGTGGTAAGCAAAATAAGAAATGACCTGAATTTATATTTTAGCGGTGATCACAATGAGTTGCACAGTGGAAAATAATTAAGATAGTAATGCATATTTACAAAGTCAAGAAAGAACAATCTACCATATATTGCCTATGCATTTATGAAAATGAGAGAGAAAGAAATTCACATTTCATCTCCGGCACAGCTGTGACTTTGGTCCATCACGCAACTCCAGAACAAGTACAACTGGAAGACAACGGATTTGAGAAGAGAAAAGAGAAGTACATTGATATTGAATACCAGACACAACCCTCACTATATTATTTGGATGACATTCTACAAGTGGAGATATTTTAACATCGACAGCAAGTACTAATACACAACATGAAAGTATTACAGAAAGAAGTGAAACTAGTAAAAGCGTAAGAAAACTAGAAATCATGATCAATAAATATATACATAAATAAAAAACTGGAGATGAAATACAAAATAAACAAAAAAACCTTGATCTGTAATCTAAACTAGTCGACCACTTGTCCAGCAAAGTAATGATTACTACGAATAGAGTGGATGAGAACATATATTAAAAAAGAAAGATACTAATTCAGCTTACTTTCTCATTTCAGATACGAGCAACCGACATTGTATAATGTATATCTTCTTTGTTTTAGTTATTTTCTCAATGCATGCGAAGTTACAATCCTTTTGTAATGAACTATTAACATTACGTGTCACAAATTTTGTAAAAGAAAAAAAAGAGCTGGAGACCATAAAAGGGTGGAATTTCTATAATATAATGACTCCATATAGTTATGCAAAAGTCCTTGAATCTCGAAACAAATAGAAGCACATGTGGTTTAGGCTGTTGCAGCTCTATAATCAAACATGCATGCGTGTTTTTTATTTTCAAAAGAAATTAAGAAGGAAAAAACCCATGCATTCTTCAAAAAACAGTCAATAAGAAACATACTATTGAAGAAAGAGAATAAAACGTTGTTGTGTAATCTACGCAGGAGTAGCTACAACGCATGATTTTCCCATAAAAAGACATTTTATTTCTTTCATTTGTACACTCGGATTGGTTTTCTGAAGGGGTTTTTCCCCCACTTTTATTTTTCTGGATCGTCTATAAATAAAAAGTTTTTCCCACCATTTATATATATAAAAAATGTTTCTCAGTGCAAGAATCTACCCATAAGTTCTTCTCTCCACTCCATTAAAGGTGAATAGGTCATAAAAATACAAGACATTATATATTTTACCGTATGAAAAGGAGCCTTATTTTAAAAAAATTGATCTTAGTTTGATGACAACTTAACTCTTTGTCAATGGATAAAAGTATAAAACCAAAATACAAAAACATAGTTAAAAAAATTATAATGGTAAAACAAATATTCATAAAAAATACCAAGACTTCTCTCATCAGCATGAACCGCAAGATGCTGTTTTGTAAAGCAAGCATGCTATCTTGGAAAAAGCTGATAGGGTAATGAGATTTGTTTTATTGAATATATGCTTGTTTATAGATGATACAGACCAAGCTGTAAGTAAAGGTCTGTGATTATTGAATAAATACTGGCATTTGCAACAAACCACAAATTCAACAATTTATGCCTCACGTACCCTATCGGAATACTAAGAAAAACAATTGAATACAAGTAAATGTTTCTGATTCTGGTAAAAACATAACGAGGAAAAAAGGGAAAGGCATATCTGTTAATTGTGTCATTAGACTTTTGGATCTCTATGAAACAAAGAGTATATACTTTATCAGGTTTACGGAAAAATGGGGCATACTTCAGCTACAAACATTTGAATAAAACAAATACAAGGAGAAGTTTTTCCCATTATTGAATAACTGAGACTTGGTATGCATTTCGCCTTGTTCTCAACTTATTATTTTCCTTTATCCAGCAGCATAAGACTGGATGTAAATATATTAAACAGTGAAAAAGCATCTTCATCGGAAACTGAAAATCTACTTGTCACTTTTCTTTATAAAAACATATATATATATATATATATATATATATATATATATATATATATCCGATGCAGAGAGGTATCTTAAAAATTAATTTCTTAAAACAAATAATCCATAAAGGATCGACGTTTGAGCTTACTGTGTAAGTTGAACATATACATTAGGATTTAGATTGACCAACAATCTTGAAACATATTTATAGATTTTTACTAGAAAAAGAGAATTTTTACTATCACCATCTAATCATCGTCCGTATCTCAATTCCGTCCGCGACGTCAACATTGTATCCATTCATATATTATTTGGTCGGGGACCAAATAATAATTACGAAATTACATATGACCGACCACTTTCACAAAGTATCATATGTTTATTCCATTTTCTATTTTTTTTCCATGTATATACTTAAAACCGAAGAAATTAGGTGGAGACAAGGGTGTAAGCCCTCCCATTTTAATAAAATCCTTTTAGCTTTTGAAAATAAATAAACTGATTAAAAAAAATGGTTTTAAATAGTGACAAAGATCTCTAAAGCAACCAAAGAGGTCCACACTTCAGGTAAATTTACCTATCCTTGTAGAAAAAGTTTGCAACAACAAAGGTTCATAAACAACATAGATATATTATAATAAAACCCATCAAAATCACTAAAGGCAAGGTTCATAAACCGAAGAAATTAGACGGATACAAGGACGTAACCCCTCCCATTTTAATAAAATCCTTTTAGCTTTTGAAAATAAAAAAATTGATAAAAAAAAAATTGGTTTAAATAGTGACAAAGATCTCTAAAGCAACCAAAGAGGTCCACACTTTTGGTAAATTTACCTATCCTTGTAGCAAAAGTTTGCAACAACAATGGTTCATAAACAACATCAATAAATTGTAATAAAACCCATCAAAATCACTAAAGGCAAGTCCCTTTCAAAGATAAACAACTGTAGGCACATTATAATCTCTACATTACAGGTTTACGGCAGTTATACACATAATAAGATAACATAAATAATAATGAATTGAGTGGGACACACTTTGAAAGCTACTACATTTCAGTTTCAGCTATTATTTATTGCTATATCTCATACATAAGGTACTTTGGATTCGTACACTTAGAAGACCTGAGAACCATTACACGAGGATGTTATCAATAAATATATAAGATGAACTATCTATCGCCTATTGGTAATATATTACTAGATCGAAAAAATCAGTGGAATAAAATAATGTGATGTCTATAAAATATAAATATCGTGCTACCAAAGACTGGGGTTTCTCGCAAGGTTCAGAAAGTAGAACCCGGTTTTTAAAAGATGATTTATCTTGGAAATGAGTTTTCATTGCCATTGAGATTCTCTATAAAAGTAGAGAAAGTAAAAGACCTCTAAATAAATCACTAGAAATCCAAAATTCCTAGTTCACACAATGATAGTGGAGAATATGGAGTGTTGAATTTACGAATAATGATCTGGTCCGTCTAAAAAGAATGTGTAAAGAAAATGAAAACTCCACAAATGGCATGGACACTCATGGATCTGCTCCTCATGCGTTAACAGCAAAAAATTGAAGAAAAAAGATAAATAAAGAATTTACCAGGTCAGGTTATGAGCCACGGGAGGAAATGTAAAGGTACTGGAAAAAGGAAAGGATCTTACAGAGAGCTCAATACGGTGATCATGTTCATATTAACTGCACATCTATATCTTGTACTGAGAAACTTGCCAAGTGCTTCTGTGGAGAAAAAGAGAAGCAATAACAAAATCCAGATACTACAAGAAAAAAAAAACGAAAATTCATCACAACAGGTATGTTCTGCTATTTAGGGAAGGATTGTTACGTGCAAAAGATGAAACAAAAATAGTTCCAAATATTTGTAGGCATACTCTGATATAATTAAACTATGACTAGGATATTATCAGGTCAAACATGCTTAACATGTAAAATAATATGATGACAAATCACTAATCGCAAACAATTCTAGTCAGATAACATGAACGGGGCATAAACCTGAGCAAGCAAATACAATGCTACAATAAGTAAATCTCAGCCATAACAAGAGAAAGAAAAACTATGAATTATGCATATAACTATCAAACAGCACACTACTTTCTGCAAAATTAAACAGTTTACAGTGACTACGTATATTTGTTAGTCTACAGAATTGAAAAATTGTTACAAAAGAAACAATTCCCACAATGTCACAGTAAAATATAGCTATGACTAGAAAAAAAGCAGTTCAGACTACTTATAATAGGACAATAAATCAGAAAATAAAATTCAGCAAAGATGAACATTGGTTTTTCTGTAGGGGTTTTTCCGCTACTTTTTTATTTTTCTGTTTCATCTAAATAAAAAGTAAGTTTTTCCCACCATTAATATATATAAAAAATGTTTCTCAGTGCAAGAATCTACCCGTAAGTTCTTCTCTCCACTCCATTAAAGGTGAATAGGTCATAAAAATACAGACATTATATATTTTACCGTATGAAAAGGAGCCTTATTTTAAAAAAATTGATCTTAGTTTGATGACAACATAACACTTTGTCAATGGATAAAAGTATAAAACCAAAATACAAAAACATAGTTAAAAAATTATAATGGTAAAACAAATATTCAGAAAAAATACCAAGACTTCTCTCGTCAGCATGAACTGCATGATGCTGTTTTGTAAAGCAAGCATGCTACCTTGGAAAAAGCTGATAGGGTAATGAGGTTTGTTTTATTGAATATATGCTTGTTTATAGATAATACAGACCAAGCTGTAAGTAAATGTCTGTGATTATTGAATAAATACTGGCATTTGCAACAAACCACAAATTCAACAATTTATGCCTCAGGTACCCTATCGGAATACTAAGATAAACAATTGAATACAAGTAAATGCTTCTGATTCTGGCAAAAATATAACGAGAAAAAAAGGGAAAGGCATACGTGTTAATTGTGCCATTAGACTTTTGAATCTCTATGAAACAAAGATTATGTACTTTATCAGGTTTACGGGAAAATGGGGCATACTTCAGCTACAAACATTTGAATAGAACAAATACAAGGAGACAAGTTTTTCCAATTATTGAATAATTGTGACTTAGTATGCATTTCGCCTTGTTCTCAACTTATTAATTTCCTTTATCCTACAGCATAACACTGGATGTAAATATATTAAACAGTGAAAAAGCATCTTCATCAGGAACAGAAAATCTACTTGTCACTTTTCTTAATATATATATATATATATATCCAATGAAGAGTAAGAGGTGTCTTAAAGATAAGGACTTACTATGAGACTATTAATTCGCAACAGCAGCACGTTGTATCTGTACTCTTGACCGTAATGACGGCCACCAAAATCGCAATCTAATCTGAAATTAGCATTTTTATAATTCTTTCATAATAGCATCCTTTCTTCCCATAATATTTCTCTTAGTCGCTGGAGCCTCTAATCAGCAATCGAGATTGATGCGGAACTCAAATATTTGTTTCTCCGCGAACACCGTTAAAAACAAACCAACCCAATCAGTAATCTAAATAATAGTACCAAGATTAAATAAGGCAATATCAAGGTCTATGAGTTCATCCAAAATTAACAATGTTACAGCAGATGCAAAGAAAATGAAGAAAGTGGACTCGGTAGTTTTTCAAAACTCCAAAGTGAAGACCGAACAGCAAAGAAACAATTAAATTCAATTTAAAGCTCAAGACGCCAAATTCACAAAACCGTACTGATTCATATCCCCTCAAATCTAACCCTTGCCAGTAATACTATCAAGAACATAGCATAAAGATTGCAAAATATATTTTAGAGCCCTGGTGTAAAAGATGAAACAAAAATATGTTCCAAATATTTGTTGGCATACTCTGATATAATTGAACAGCTACGACTAGAATATTACCAGGTCAAGCATACTTAACATGTAAAATAATATGATGACAAATCACTAATCGCAAACAATTCTAGTCAGATAACATGAACGAGGCATGAACCTTTGCGAGCAAATATGGGTATACCTCTAAGAGCTGAACAACAGAAGTAAGAAGGGGCGTGAGAGTCAGTGGTGCGCCAATTACTTGTAACTTATAAAATATTGTTATTGTTCTCCTATGCAGTAGGCGGCTCTCCCCACTGTGTCTCTTGCCTGTCCTCCCACTGGCTCCCTCTCCCTTTCTTTTTCTTCCGACTCTTCCTCTCTTGCTCTCTTCCAGAAAAATCATATTAAGGATAAAAAGGGGCTACATGCTAATGGCTTTTTAAATTAATCCGTATTAAATCAAAGATGATATACTTATGAAAGAGACTTGCCATATATTACAAATATAAACAAGGACGAAATTAGCTGGTATGGCAATATCATTTATATGCATTTAAGACGCCATTCAATATCATAAAGGTCAGTAAAGTTAAAGTTAGCAAGCATTTCTACAAATGGTTTTTTAATACTCACTGAAGATCAAGTCCCTAACGTACAAGAGTTATTCCTACTACAGATGTAAATAAGTATCTACATTTTTTTAAAATCCAGTATAAATGAATTAATTTTGAAAATCCTGAAGAGTACAAAAATCACCAAATGGAAGAATAATCATTACCTTGCTTGCTTTCAATAGTTCACTATGATCCGAATATGTTGCACTTTTCATCAAGGCTATATTCAAATGTTCAACTCCATTGGCTGAACAAGATTAATCCAACAACACAACATATTGAACACCAAGGCAACTTTCTCCCACAAAAATTATAAAAACAGCTTTTTTTATAAATAATAAATCTACAGAATAGCATTAAACGTTGGCAGCAAGGGTTTGATAATTTTGTTGATACAACACCACATAATCGGCTAATCAGAGTCCATGTTATTTCAAGTGGAAATGATGTTGTAACAGGACTAGCCTCTCATTTTTCGGTAATGCTTGTTTAAGGTCACTCAGTTTCCCAAATAATACAATACTGATTTACAGCAAGGTGTTCCTTAAGCGCCTACTCAAATTGAAAGAAATTTAATGGTAATAGGAAGAGCATACCATTTTGAAGTATAACCTGTGTACTTTGGCCTGAAGGTACTCTAATCCTGCCTCGAAAAATACGTAGGACTGTTCTTGTGGTGTGCATCTCTAATACAAAGAGAATGGGGTAAAAGAAATATGAAGCAACAAAATTTACTAACAGCTATGAAAACATATATATGTATATATACATATGCATCAAAAAGTACAATCAACGGCATGCTATGATTGAATCACGCTAATTGCACATCAATTTCCAACAACGATTTAAGAACCTGAGACCAATTGAAAGCAAGGTAAAAGTCTAAAACAATGGGAAATTTTAGACCAGTTCCTGGTGGAATCAAAACTGGTTTTAACATGAACATTTGGGAATAAATCGATGCTTGTTCTTACCAAGACTTGTTTGGTTTAAAGCAATGCAAAATTCTAGACTACTTCATGGTGGAATCATAACTGGTTTTGGCATGAAAATTTGAGGGAAAATCGATGTTTGTTCTTACTAAAGACTTGTTTGCTTTAGGATCTATTTCATAATTTTGGTCAGTTAAAGCAAAAATTATGATTTTTTAATAAAATATACACATTAAAAATTAAAATGTATGTAAACAAATAATTCCTAAGACCTTGTACTCCGGAGTTTAAAAATGGCAACAAATTATGCGCATCCCAGGCATTAGAAGAGAGAGACAGTAAGAGTTCGTAGTTGAATGACCAAAAAAAGTGTGAATAAAATGCTTAAAAAAAGGATAACAAAATGAAGTCAGGAGAAAACATTCATTTTTAGGAGTAGGACCTTTGTATCAGCAAAAGAACATAGTAGATGACACCCAAAGCTGAATATAGAAAGTAAACAGATAATTTCTCATAAATATACAAATCATTATACCGCAGACATTAAACTGCTGTCATTACTAATCAAGCACCCATAGGCAATTTCCGATTTTTAAAACGATTGGAACAAAGTTACCAGGTTCGATAAAAAAGAATTTCACCCACAAAACCATAATTGTATTCCAATCAAAACTGTAATATATTTTTAGTTTCTCATGTACTTTGCGGATTATGTTATTGAAGATTAGAGTTTACTGTCTTTATTTTCAAGACTTGTATTTTTACTTCTTTCATTAGTACACTCGTATTAGTTTTCTGTGGGCTTTTCCCCCACTTTTTGATTAGTCTAAATCATCTATAAATAAAAAGTGGGTTTGCCCCACCATTAATATAAAAAAAAATAGTTTATCATGTGCAAGAAGAATCCACCATAAGTTCTTCTCTCCACTACATTAAAGGTGAAGGGATAATAAAAAAATAGAGTATATATTTTACCGAATGAAAAGGATCCCCGTATTTAAAAAACTTGATCTTAGCTTGATGGAAACATAACTCTTATCTTAAAACTAGAGAACCAGACTACCAAAACATAGTTAAAAAATTATAATGGTAAAAAAAAAAAAAAAAAAGTCAGAAAAATTACCCAGACTTCTTTTGTCAGCAAATCTAATCTGAACAGGCCCAAACGTTTGAAATTCGGCAAAGAAAGTTTCACAATTTCAATAAACAGTCGACTCACAAGATAGAGCATGTAGCAGTGGCATATCTTAGCCGAGGTAACGTTTATTGGTTTGGAAACATCAGACCCAATCAGCTTCTTCCAATGTAGCATGCATTCCTCACATAACAGCATCCTGCAGTTCATACTGAAATAATTTATCCTTGATTCGTATCCACAAAGTTTTCTTCCCCACGTCGGCTAATCTAACTTGAACAGGACCACAACCTACAAAATTCAACAAATCACCGGTTCATAAAAGCAAATGGTAATTTATCTTAGGAAAAACATATAAGAGGAAAAAAAACAGTAAACAGATAGAAGAAAGGATTATAAAAACTAATAGGGTAGAAGATACAACACAACAAAAAAGTTATTACTCCAGCTTGGTTTATCAAAAAAACTACAAACACTTGACTCTATATACATTTCCTTCGTATTAGTTGTTTACTAAAGGATCCAAGTTGCAATTGTTTCTCTTCAACTATTGACTAGATGTTTGTAAAAAAAAAAAATAGTTTACTCGGGCTTTCAAAACTATTGCTACCTATAAATATTATAAATAAGATTCATAAGATACAAATAATGCAGAAGTCCTCAAACATCTCCCGTGAGCAAATAAGAGCATATTGATGGTAAAATGGGAAGAATCAAACCGACTTCGCATACTGATCTCTTTTAAAAACTCAAACATTTCTCACTATAATGTTTCAACAACCCTACAGTTCATATGGATGAATAATTGCATATTATTACTACATTGTAGATTCATGAGGTACATCCAGTTTAACAGCCAACACAACAAAAAAGTTATTACTCCAGCTTGGTTTATCAAAAAAACTACAAACACTTGACTCTATATACATTTCCTTCGTACTAGTTGTTTACTAAAGGATCCAAGTTGCAATTGTTTCTCTTCAACTATTGACTAGATGTTTGTAAAAAAAAAAAAAGTAGTTTACTCGGGCTTTCAAAACTATTGGTACTTATAAATATTATACATAAGATTCATAAGATACAAATAATGCAGAAGTCCTCAAACATCTCCCGTGAGCAAATAAGAGCATATTGATGGTAAAATGGGAAGAATCAAACCGACTTCGCTTTTAAAAACTCAAACATTTCTCACTATAATGTTTCAACAACCCTACGGTTCATATGGATGAATAATTGCATATTATTACTACATTGTAGATTCATGAGGTACATCCAGTTTAACAGCCAACTTGGAGAGGAATACTTGCATCACAGAAAACAAGATGAATAGTTCATAAGCTTTAAAACAGTTAAGACCTAAGCTGCATCATGTTCAGGATCAAATACACCTATTTTAATCATATTAAAAGCACTAGGAGGAAAAGCAATACTTGACAAAGAAAGGCAAATGATAAGATTGTTCCTATCCTGTAGAAGTGAAAAATATATCATTGGTAAGTTTAGATGATATCTAACCATTGCAAAAAGCAGAGTCGATGACAGAAAAGATATCAAACAAAAAATTGATGAAGCTGAGAAGCACATAAAAAGGACACTAAATAAGCTGTTGGGTAAAAAAAAAGTTTCTATCTGTTTTTCTACTAAAAAAACTTGTTTGGTTGAAGGATCCATTAACTAGTTTTGTGAATTAGAGCTAAAGACATGATAATCTAACTATATAAATGTGTGTATTAACAAGTAAAGCTGTAAAGCAAGTCCGAACTACCTAGGCAGAGAAACATGTGCTAGTTTCTTTCTTTTGTCGATGTGTTATTTAGCTAACAATTTGTTTTCTTATGCCTGAAAAAGTAAGCATTAAAATGAACAATTTTCTGTCATCTGAAAACAGAAAGAGAAAAGAATGTACAGGGAGAAAAAAGGGGCACTTCTCAATGGATATATGTTATGGGGAGACCTTCGAACCAAAAATATGAAAATAATTAATGCTAAAAGAGAGAAAGGAGTTTGTAAAACCGGTATAGGAAAATTACGTTTGCTAACATAACTTCTAATAGAACAAATATACTGAATAAAATTGATGGTCTGTGATTATTAAATAAATAATGCTGACATTTGCAACAAAGCACAAATTCAACAATTCATGCCTCACGGTACCTCCCTAAAAGAATACTAACAAAAATTGAATACAAGTAAATACTTCTGATTCTGGCAAAAAAAACATAACGAGGAAAAAAGGAAATGGCATACCTGTTAATTGTGTCATTAGACTTTTAAATCTCTATGAAAACAAAGATTATGTACTTTATCAAGTTTACGGAAAAAGGAGGCATACTTCGACTACAAACATTCGAATGGAACATATACAAGGAGACAAGTGTTTCCCATTATTGAATAATTGATGACCTTGCAAACAGAAGACACTTTAAAAGTCATCATTTATGTACATAAAGGAATATCACATATAACTAGCAATTTTCAGTATAAGAGACTTGGGTACCTTTTGCCTTGTTATCAACTTATTATTTTCCTTTATCCTATAGCATAAGACTTGATGTAAATATATTAAACAGTAAAAAAGGCATCTTCATCTGGAACAGAAAATCTACTAGTCACTCTTCTTTATAAAAAATATATACATATATATATATAGAAATCCAATGCAGAGAACAAGGTATCCTAAAGATAAGGAACTTACTGTGAGATTATTAATTTGCAACATCAGCACGTTGTAGTTGTACTCTTGACAGTAATGATGGCCTGCAAAATCCCACTTTAATTTGAAATTAGCATTTCCTTAATTCCTTCATAATAGCATCCTTTCTCCCCATAATCTCTCTCTTAATCGTTGGAGCCTCTAATCAACAATCGAAATTGAAGCGGAACTCAAATATTTTTTTCTCCGCGAACGCCGTCAAAAACAAACCAAACCAATCAGTAATCTAAATAATACTACCAAAATTGAAATAAGGCAATCTCAAGGCCTCTGAGTTCATCCAAACTTAACAATGTTACAGCAGATGTAAAGAAATTGAAGAAAATGGACTTTGTAGTTTTTCAAAACTCCAAAATGGAGACAGAACAGCACAGCAAAGAAACAATTCCATAAGCTTGATTACATGCATTTCATAAGCATAGAGGAAAAAAGAACACGACATATGGACAGGTATTTTTAAAATAACTTAAATCAAAGCCAAAAAATTTCACCAATTCAACCAAACAGATTATGACAGTAGATATTAAAATATTTATAGTTAATCATAATAGTCAGGATCAGTTGTTATAAAAGCATCACAAACCCAACGCATGCCATGATGAATCACCTATTTCAATCAAGGGAAAGAAAAACAATCACCCACGTAGATGAGGAAAGATTTAAACTAAATTAGCAAGGGACGATAAGGAATAACAATTATAAGAATGTGAAAGTAATCCTAGACCAATGATGATTGAATTAAATTCAGTTTAAAGCTAAAGACACCAAATTCAAAAAACCGAACTGATTCAGATCCCCTCAAATCTTAACCTTGCCAGTAAAAAGATCAAATACTGTCAATAACAGAGCATAAAGATTACCAAATAAATTCTAGAGCCTTGGTGTTCATATAATAAACGATACCCCCAACGCATATGAGATTATAGCTACACATTCACCTCTTTGGTCTTATTAATTAAATCCCAATGGGTTCCCCCAAAGTGTTTTGATTTGTCTGAATGAGTTGCCAAAGTTCACCCCATGAAAAAACCAATACGTTCATTAAACAATGGAAAATAGGAGAAAAAACAATGAAATTACATTCGCTAAAAGCATTACCATAGCAGGTAAACCATAAATTGTTGGGATGTTACAGTAATATAACTTCTCTGATATAATTAAACAACTATGACTAGAATATTTTCAGGTAAACATATTTACATACTTAACATGTAAAATAATATGATGACAAATCACTAATCGCAAACAATTCTAGTCAGATAACATGAACAAGGCATGAACCTGAGCAAGCAAATATAATGCTACGATAAGTAAATCTCAGCCATAACAAGAGAAAGAAAACTATGAAATACACATATAACTAGCAAACAGTAGACTGCTTTCGGCAAAAATAAACAGTTTACTCATGAATATCTGTTAGTCTACAGAATTGGAAGGTTGTTACAGAAAGAAACAATTCCCACAATCTCACAGTAAAATACAGCTATGACTAGAAAAAAATCAGTTCTGCCGGACTTATAATAGAACAATAAATCAGAAACCAAAAATAAAATTCAGCCAAGATGAACATTGATGCATAAACCTAAACTAGCAGCTATAATGCAATAAAAAAAAATCTAAAGCGCAGATCATAAATCAATTCAATACACGGATAACTGGCAAACAAAACAACAATTTCCATAAAAGTCAGCAGTAAACAGTGATTACTAATATCTGATCTTCTACAGAGTTCGAACGTCTATACAAAAATATACACTTCGGATCAATTGCAGGTCCACCACTCTTAACATGTCGAATAATGCAATAAAAAATCACAAAACCAAATGCATACACTCAATAGCATAATCAGTGAGGGATAAACATGAGCTAACAAATAGAAAGCTACATTAAATTATTCTCAATTGGAAGAAAGGATATAAAATAATGAAATGCACATACATATAACTAAGCAAACAATTCAGTAATTTCCATAAAAATCAACAAGAAAATAGTGATTACGAATACTTGTTGGTCAACAAAATTAAAGGAACACATCAGGACCACAACTGTGACTGAAGCAAATAATTATCAGAAAGACGGGGAAAAAACACAGTATTGAGTAGTCAACTAAAACTAAGAGTGAATAAATTGCATAAAAATGATAATTTAATAAAATCAAGCGAAAACCTTGATTCTGTAGGTGTAGGGACCTGTGCATCAGCAAAAGAACAAATGATATATGCAACCAAAGCTGAATTAAGAAGGTAAACTAATAACTTCTCATAAATAAACAAATCACAATACCGCTGACATTTACTAAATCAGTATGCAATTCCGAATTTCAAAATGATTGGAACAAAATGATCAGTGTTCCATAAGAGATAATTTCACCCGCTAAATCATAATTCATAATTATATTCCAACCTAGCTGTTATATCTATTCATTTTCTCATGTGCAAGAATCTATCCATTAGTTCTCTCCATTGCATCGAAGGTGAACAGGTGATAAATATACCTGTATATAAATTTTACCGTATGAAAAGGAGTTGTATAATAAAATACTTGATTTTAGCTTGATGAAAACATGATTTTTTTTCTCAATAGTTAAACGATTAGAACCGGAACTAATAGTAAAAAAATTACCTCTGGGTGAATTCTTTATTAAAGTAGCCTATCTGATGTTTGACCAGTTATTACCTTTGTACCTTGGGTAAACTGTTGGTATGCATACAGAGCCTGAGTGCTAAGTGATGAAAAGTATACAAGAAAAGCTGGAATGACTAAAGGTCCTGGGTCAAATGGGTCACAAGCAGTATCTTTGCAAGCTCAGCCTAAAACATTTTCTCAAACGTTAAATTTCTGAAATCAAGCAACTTGTTGATATAAATATGGGTATACCTCTAAGAGCCGGACAACAAAAGTAAGAAGGGAAGTGAGAGTCAGTGGTGTGTCAATTACTTGTACCTTATAAAATATTGTTATTGTTCTCCTATGCAATAGGCGGCTCTCCTCAGTGTGTCTCTTGCTTGTCCTCCCACTGGCTCTCTCTCCCTTTCTTTTTCTTCCTACTCTCTTCCCCGCTTCCCCCCTCTCCTCTCTCTCTCACAGTCTCTTCATCTATTTACCTTTCAAATCAAGTAATTTTGAATTCAGATGGTCGAAGCGTATGTCTAAACATCGGTTTATAAAACACTGCTACAATGTTGAAAATTACAAAATGAATTCACCTTAAATGACATATAGTACCAATACCATGAATAGCGAATACATTCGCACAATACAAATCATAAAATTAATAGTTTTCGCTACAATATCCAATAAAGAAAATATCGAACTACTAATAAAAAATATTTAATTGTGTACATTTAGTATAATGTTACATTTAAAAACTATAAGAGGCTTTAAGCAGGTGACAGCAAGGTAAAACCATAAGAAACGTTACCCTGTTTTGTGTCTATTTTTCTTTTTCCAAACTTTGGAAAGAGATATTAGCAATACGTTTCCTAAGGAAGCCTCTATGATGCAATGTTCTTTAAAATGATTTTGTGCAAAATTCCATATGTTGAAGTATAAAAAGGAAGTCAGATCACTTTTTTTCTGGACTGAATGCCACTTATCGGATTTGAAACAATGACGTAGGCCTTGGGAAAACGTTACTCTACCACTGAGTTAAAAGGGAATTCAAGTTTTTAGGCCGGGAAAAAAACAAAAGTTTTTTTTCTCAAATTATGTTTTCTGGCTCATCCGTGAACCTGCTTGTAAAACAAACATGTACACAAACAATATTTATGGGACTTCTCTTCCAGAAAAATCATATTAAGGATAAAAAGGGGCTACATGCTAATGGCTTTCTAAGTTTACTGATCCGTATTAAATCAAAGATGATATGCATACTTATGAAAGAGACTTGCCACACATTACATATATAAACAAGGACGAAATTAGCTGGTATGGCAATAGGGTTTATATGCATTTAAGACGCACCATTCAATATCATAAAGGTCAGTAAAGTCAAAGTTAACAAGCATTTCTACAAATGGTTTTAATACTCACCGAAAGATCAAGTCCGTAGAGTACAAGAGTTATTCCGACCACAGTTATAAATATCTAATTTTTTTTTTCAAATCCTGTATAAATGAATTAATTTTAAAAATCATAAAGAGTACAAAAATCTCCAAATAGAAGAATATTCATTACCTTGTTTGCTTTCAATAGTTCACTATGATCCGAATATGTTACACTTTTCATCAAGGCTATATTCAAATGTTCAACTCCGTTGGCTGAACAAGATTAATCCAACAACGCAACATATTGAACACAAAGGCAACATGCTCCCACACAAAAATTATAAAAACAGCTTTTCCATAAATAATAAATTTACAGAAAAGCATTAAACGTTGGAAGCAAGGGTTTGATAATTTTGTTAATCAGTGGAAATGATCTTCTAACAGAACTAGCCTCTCATTTTTCAGTAATGCTAGTTTAAGGTCACTTAGTTTTTCAAATAATACAATACTGATTTACAGCAAGGTGTTCCTTAAGCACCTACTCAAATTGAAACAAATATAATGTTATAAGAAGAGTGTACCATTTTGAAGTATAACCTGTGTACTTTGGCCTGAAGGTATAACCTGTGTACTTTGCCCTAAAGGTACCCTAACCCTTCCTTGAAAAATACGTATGACTGTTCTTGTGGTGTGCATCTCTAATACAAAGAGAAGGGGGTAAGAGAAATATGAAGCAACAAAATTTACTAACAGCTATGATAACATATATATGTATGCATCAGAAAGTACAATCAACAGCATGCTTTATAGATTGGATCACGCTAATGGCACATCAATTTCCAACGGTGATTTAAGGACATGAGACCAATTGAAAGCAAGGTAAAAGTCTAAAACAATGGGAAATTTTAGACAAGTTTCTGATGGAATGATAACTGGTTTTAACTTGAATATTTGGGAATCAATCGATGTTTGCTCTTACTAAGACATGTTTGGTCTAAAACAATGGGAAATTTTAGACCAGTTCCTGGTGGGAATCATAACTGGTTTTGACATGAAAATCTGGGAAAAAATCGATGTTTGTTCTTGCTAAAGACTTGTTTGCTTTAGGATCTATTTCATATTTTTTGTCAGTTAAAGCTAAAATTGTGATTTTTTAATAAAATATACACATTAAAAATTAAAATATATGTAAACAAATAATTCACAATACCTTGTACTCCAGACTTTAAAAGTGTCCCCAAATTATGCGCATCCCAAGCATTAGACAGTAAGAGCTAGTGGTTGAATGACCAGAAAAAGTGTGATAAATACTAAAAAAAGATAACAAAATGAAGTCGGGAGAAAACATTCATTCTTCGGCAGTAGGACCTTAGGATCAGCAAAAGAACATAATAGATGACACCCAAATCTGAATATAGAAAGTAAACTGACAACTTCTCATAAATACACAAATCATGATACCGCACACATTGAAATGCTGTCATTACTAATTAGGCACCCATAGGCAATTTCCAATTTTTAAAACGACTGGAACAAAGTTACCAGTGTTCGATAAGAAAGAATTTCACCCGCAAAACCATAATTGTATTCTAATCAAACTGTAATATGTTTTTAGTTTCTCATGTACTTTGCGGATTATGCTATTGAGCATTAGAGTTTACTGTTTTTATTTTCAAGACTTGTATTTTTTATTTCTTTCATTTGTACAATCGGATTGGTTTTCTGTGGGGGTTTTCTCCCACTTTTTTATGTTTCAATATTATCTAAAAATAAAGTGGGTTTTCCCCGCCATTAAAATAATAATAATAAAAAATCCCATGTGCAAGAATCTACTCATAAGTTCTTCTCTCCACTACATTAAAGGTGAAGGGGTCATAAAATACAGACAGTATACATTTTACCATATGAAAAGGAGCCGTATTTAAAAAACTTGATCTTGTCTTGATGAAATCGTAACTCGTTCTCAATGGATAAAAGTATAGAACAATATATAATTAAAAAATTATAATATGGTAGAAAAATAAAATTCAGAAAAATTACCAACACTTCTCTTGTCAGCAAATCTAATTTGATTAGGCCCAAACGTTTGAAATTCGGAAAAGAAAGTTTCACAATTTCAATAAATATCGACTCGGGAGATAGACCATGCAGCAGCGGCATATCTTACTCGAGGTAACGTTTGCTGGTTTGAAAGCTCATACCCTGTCAACTTTTTCCTAGGTAGCATCCTGCAGTACACACTGAAATAATTTATCCTTGATAGGACCACAAACTACAAAATTCAATAGATCACCAGTTCATAAAAGAAAATGGTAATCGATCTAAGGAAAAACAATAAGTAGATAGAAGAAAGGAATTATAAAAACTAATAGAGGAGTAGAAGATACAACAAAAAAAGTATTACTCGAGCTTGTTTTCTCATAACAACTACGAACACTTGACTCTATATACCTCTCCTTTGTGTTAGATGTTTACTAAAGAATCCAAATTGCAATTATTTCTCTTCAACTATTGACTAGATGTTTGTAAAAAAAAAATCTAACAGATACCCCCAGTTCTAGAATAAAAGTTTGTTCGAGTATTTGAAACAATTAGTACTTCTAAATAAGATTCATAAGGGGCAAATAAAGCATAAGTCCTCAAACATTTCTTTTAAAAACTCACATATCTCTCACTATAATGTTTCAACAATCCTACAGTTCATATGGATAGATAATTGCATATTTTTACTAGACTGTAGATTCATGATGCGCATCCTGTTTAACACCTAACTTGGAGGCGAATATTTGCATAACAGAAAACAAGTTGAATAGTTCTTTAAGCTTTAAAACAGTTAAGACTTAAGCAGCCTCATGTTCAGGATCAAATACACCTATTTTAATCATATGAAAAACAACTGAGAGAAAAATCAATACTTGACAAGGAAAGGCAAATGATACGATTGTTCCTGACCTGTAGAAGTGAAAAATATATCATTGGTAACTTTAGATGAGATATAACAAATGCAAAAAACAGAGTCGATGACAGAGAGAGATCAATTAAAAAATTGATGAAGCTGAGAAGCACATAAAAGAGGACACAATAAGCTGTAGAATTCAGCCAATTTTTTTATTTATAAATAAGTTTCGATCTGTTTTTCGACTAAAAAAACTTGTTTGGTTTTAAAGGATCCATTAACCAGTTTTGTTAATTAGAGCTAAAAACAAGACAAGGGTAAAGCTGTAAAGCAAGTCAGAATTATCGAGGCAGAAAAACATGTGCTAGTTTCCTTCTTTTGTCGACGTGGGTTTTTTAGCTAACAATTTGTTTTCTCGCGCCTGAAAAAGTAAGCATTAAAAGGAACAATTTTCTTTCATTTGACAACAGGAAAAGAAAAAAATGCAAGCAAGTCAGAACTACCGAGGCAGAAAAACATGTGCTAGTTTCTTTCTTTTGTCGACGTGCGTTTTTTAGCTAACAATTTGTTTTCTTGCGCCTGAAAAAGTAAGCATTAAAAGGAACAATTTTCTTTCATCCGACAACAGGAAAAGAAAAAAAGGCACAAGGGGCCCTTGCCAATGAATATGTGTTATTGGGAGACCTTCAAACCAAAATATGAAAATAATTAATACTAAAAGAGGAAAAGGAGGAGCCCTGCTAACCTTGTGAAACCGATATAGGAAAATTACGTTTGCTATACTGAATAAAACTAATGGTCTGTGATTATTAAATAAATGCTGGCATTTGCAAAAAACCACAAGTTCAACAATCCAATGCATAAAAAAATATATAGTATATAAATATACATATCCAATGCAGAGAAAGAGGTACCCTAAAGATAAGAATTTACTGTGAGATTATTAATTTGCATCACCAGCACATTGCAGCTGTACTATTAACCGTAATGATGACCTCTGAAATGCCACTCTCATCTGAAATTAGCCTTTCTTTCATAATAGCATCCTCTCTCCCCATAATCTCTCTCTTTGTCTGTTGGAGCCTCTAACCAACAATTGAAGAGGAACTCAAATATTTTCTTCTCCCCGAATGCCGTTAAAACCAAACCAAACCAATCAGTAATCTAAATAATAGTAGCAAATTTGAAATAAGGCAATCTCAAGCATAACAGAAGAAAGAACATGACATATGGACAGGTATATTTAAGATAACTAAAATCAAAGACAAAATTTCACCAATTCAGCCAAAACAGTTTATGACTATAAATATTAAAAGATTATGAGATTAGATAGGTAATCATAATAGTCAAGATTAGTTGATGTAAAAGCATCACTAACCAAACGTATGAATGACATGATGAATCACCAATTTCAATTAAGGGAAAGAAAAACAATCACCCTCGTATCTGAGGAAAAATTAAACTAAATTGGCAAGGGACTATACGGATTAACAATTCTGCGAATGTGAAAGTAATCCCAGGCCAATGAAGATTTAATTAAATTCAGTTTAAAGCTCAAGATGCCAAATTCACAAAATGGAACTGATTCAGATCCCCTCAAATCTAACCTTTGCCAGTAAAAATAACAAATGCTATCAATGATAGAGAATAAAGATTACAAAATAAATTCTAGAGCCCTGATGTTCATATAATAAACGATACCCCCAACTCATATAAGTTTACAGCTACACATTCACCTCTTCGATCTCTTTAATTAAACCCAATGGGATCCTCCACAGTGTTTTGATTTCTCTAAATGAGTTGCCAAAGTTCAAGGACCCAATGAAAAAACATTCCTTAAACAACGGTAAATAGGAGGGGGAAAACTCAAAAACAATAAAATTACACTCGCTTTACCGTAGCAGGTTTACCGTAATTTGTTGGGATGTTACAGTAATATATAACTTATCTGGTATAATTAAACAACTATGACTAGAATATTTTCAGGTCAAACATACTTTTAACACGTAAAATAATACGATGACAAATCACTATTCACAAGCAATTCTAGTCAGATAACATGAACAAGGAATGAACCTGAGCGAGCAAATATAACGCTACAATAAGTAAATCTCAGCCATATAACTAGCAAGAGAGAAAACTATGGAATACACATATAACTAGCAAACAGTACATTACTTTCTGCAAAAATAAACAGTTTACAGTGACTACATATATAGCCTACAGAATTGAAAGGCTGTTACAGAAAGAAACGATATCCGCAATGTCACAGTAAAATACATTTTTAACAAGAAAAAAGGAGTTCAGCCGTACTTATAATAGGACAATAAATCAGAAACCAAGAATAAAATTCAGCTAACATGAACACTGCTGCATAAACCTAAACGAGCAGCTACAATGCAATAAAAAAAAAAAACTAAATCGTAACAAGGAACAGAAAGCAATCAAATACACAGATAAATGGCAAACAAAACAACAATTTTCATAAAAGATAAACTTCCGATTAATTGCAGGTCCACCATACTTAACATGCAAAATTAATACAACAAAAAATCATAAAACCAAACAAATAAACTCAGATAGCATAATCAGTGAGGGACAAACCTGAGTTAACAAATAGATGCTCCATTTAATTATTCTCAAGCAATGAAATGCTTATATAACTAGCATACAATTCAGTAAATTCCATAAAAATCATAAAGGAAATAGTAATTACGAGTACTTGTTGGTCTACAAAATTAAAGGTTCTTACTCGTCGCCTGGCGCCTAATCTCGCTTAATCACCACATAATCACCTCCTAATCCACGTATTCCTGCCTAATCTCCTAGGCTTCTAGGCTCCACCTAATTTCAGCCTACACTCGCTTTAGAACACCCAGGACCACATCTGTGACTGAAGCAAATAATTATCAAAAACGCGGAAGAAAGGATACCGTATTTGAGTATTCAACTAAAACTAAGAGTGAATAAATTGAATAAAAAGAAGAACTTGATGAAAACCTTGATTCTACAGATGTAAGACACAATAAGTTAGGACTGGGGGGAAAATCCGGAAAAACCGAACCGATAACCGAACCGAAAAAAAATTGGGTCGGTTTCGGTTTACAATAAAACCGAACCGGAAAAAACCGAAAAATCGGAAAAACCGAAAAAAAACCGAAAAAGCCCGAAAAACCAAAAATAAAACCGAAAAATAACCAAAAAAGCTGAAACAAACCGAAACCGGACCGAAACAAACTGGTTCGGTTCGGTCCAAAAAATAAAAATACCGAAACCAAAAAAAAACCAAAATAATTGTAATCGGTTCGGTTCGGTCCAATTATTAGAATAAATTGAAGTTGCAATTAAATACCCAAAATAGTTAAGTTGCAAAAAATTAGACCCAAAATCAATGCATAAAAACTAATTAGGAATTTCAAAAACTAGATCTGAGTTTCTTTACGGAAAATAGTAGCCAGATTAGAATAAATTGAAGTTGCAATTAAATACCCAAAATCAATCTTGTATAAATTAACTAGGGTTTATAAAACACTAGATATAATTACTACAGACAAAACACCATATCAAAATCAATTTAAATAGCAATAAGAGAAACCAATTTCAATGGATACAAATTAATTAGGGTTTTCAATCAATTACTTTACAGAAAACAGGAACTAGGTCGAAATCAATTAAACTTGCAATCAAGTACACAAAATCAATCAATAGAAACCCAAAATCAGTAAAAGGTTGAGTTTAATTAAAGTTGCAATTAGAAACCCAAAATCAATCGGTAGAAACTAATAAGTAAAGTAGAAAGAAACAGGGGATGATAAAGAGTAGGCGAGTATATAATCTTGCGAAGAAGTATCTCTCGCTGACGAAGATGAATCGTCTCCATTCTCCACTGCAGGTGTATATATATATATATATATAGAGATGGAATAATAAAAGAGAAATTATGAGAAAATTAATGAGAGAAATATGCGCAGGCTAATAGGTTATATAGAGAGAGGGGGCGAGAATGTTACCGTTTGGCAAATATAAGTCGGTTGCTGCTTTTTTAAATTAAAAATTAAAAATAAAATATAAAAAAAACTATAGAATAATAAATAAACTACATTTGGTGTCATTTTATCTTTATACCCTCAATATAATAAATAAACTACAGAATTCACATTTGCCCACTAAATAAATATATATAATTACTATTTCCCAACTAAATATATATATAAATATATTAAAAATATACGACCAAATAAAATATACTAAGTTTATTTGTATATATATTAAATTTTTATATATATCAAAATATACATCAATATATACATAATAAATTTATATTTAAACATATAAAAACATAAAACCAAATAATATACTTAGATGTGTATATATAAACATATAAATTCATAAGGGGAAGGATATATACACACATAACAAAACACATTGTCTTTACACATCAATCACAATCCTCCATTTACTTACTTTTAATGATCAGATTAATTTATCTAATAACAAGAATAAGCACATAATCTTACCATTAAAAGTTAATAAATAGAGGGTTGTGATTGATATGTAAAGATAATGTGTTTTTTTTATGTGTGTACGGATCTTTCCCCAATTCGTAAATATATAAACTAAATTTATGTAATATATAAACATATGCATATATATAGACACATATATACATCCATATATATATATATATATTGATGTGTGTATATGTATTTATATATATATACATATATAAACAACCACTCAACCACCACGGTTAGTCGTCGCCCCCATCCACCATCCTACCGCTGCCGCCCCTAGCCCGCCGCCCTTACCCCAACAGATCTCTCTATATATATACACACCGATATATATATATATATATATATATATATATATATATATATATATATATATATATATATATATATATATATATATATATGTATTTATATTTATTTTTTATTAAAATATATAAATTTATGTATATGTATATATATGTAATGTGTGTAGAGTGGTATATATATATATATATATATAGATTTATGTAAGTATATGAGAAAGAAGGAAAGAGAGAGAGCGGCTGAGAGTTTTTTATTCTTTTCTTTTTTGGTTTTTACAATTATCCATTAACCTAAAATAAAAAATAATATGCTTGTAATGACGTAAAAAAATTGGATGGAATAAACTAAATTGGTCTGATTTGGAAATTGGTAATTTACATATTACATGTTACATTTAGTTAGAGTGCATAGTAGGTCTACTAATTGGGTATTAACACTTAAAAAATTAATATATGTTAATTTAATCCAATACAATATTAACGGTTTATTTGGTAATTGGTTGTTTTTACATAAAATAATTACATTTACAAGATAGATAGTAGTCGTTAGTTCATGTCAGACATTTTTTAACAACCGCATAATTTTTTGCGGGCTTTCAAAACTTTATCGAGTTTCTTTTAGTTTCGGCATAAAACTTTATAAAAATCAAATGCAAGATTATACTTATTATTACAAATATTCTCTTTGCATAAATACAAAACAAAACTATCTGAAATAATAGATCACGGGTAAATTTTGAATTATTATCTTATCTATAACTTAATTATGGATTAGTCTATGAAACTGAAATTAATTAAATATTGGTCCATTTTCCATAACTAACCAATAAAAATGTAAAAAATAAGAAAAAATAGAAAAATTCCAGAAAATAAAAATGGAAAATTGAAAAAATAAAATTTAAAAATCCTTAAAAAACAAAAAAAAAATCCAAAAAAATATAAAATCAACAAAATTCCAAAAACGCAATAAAAACAGTTTGGCTCGTCTTAATTCGTATTAAAAATAGTTTGAGTCATTATAAAAATAGTCTGGGTCATTTTAATTCATTTTAAAATCAGTCTTGAGCCGTTTTAAGTCATTTTAAAAATAGTCTGAGTCATTTAAACTCATTTTAAAAATAGTACGAGTCATTTTAAGTCATTTTAAAAAAGTCGGACTCATTATAAGTCATTTTAAAACGGTCTGAGTCGTTTCAAGTCATTTAAAAATAGTCTCAGTCGTTTCAAGTCATTTTATAAATAGTATTAGTAATTTGAAGTTATTTTAAAAACAGTCTCAGTAACTTTAAGTCATTTTAAAAACAGTCTGAGTCGTTTTAAGTCATTTTAAAAAACAGTCTGAGTCGTTTTAAGTCATTTTAAAAATAGTTTGAGTCGTTTTAAATCATTTTGCAAAAACAGTCTGAGCCGTTTTAAGTCATTTTTAAAACAGTCCGAACCATTTTAAATTATTTTAAAAATAGTCTTGAGTATTTTTAAAAACAGACAGAGTCGTTTTAAATCATTTTAAAACTGTCTGAGTCGTTTTAACTCATTTTAAAAACAGTATAAGTCATTTTAAAAACAGTCTGAATCCTTTTCATTAATTTTAAAAATAGTCTGAGTAATTTAGAAATAATGTGAGTAATTTTAAAAACAGTCTGAGTTATTTCGAGTTATTTTAAAAAGAGTCTAACACATTTTAAGTCATTTTAAAAACAGTTTGAGTCATTTTAAGTAATTCTAAAAACAGTTCGAGTCATTTTAAAAACAGTCTGAGTCATATTTAAATCATTTGAAAAACAATATGAGTCATTTTTGATAAGTTTAAAAATAATTCGAGTCATTTTAAAAAATAGCTCGAATAATTTTAAAAACAGTGCGAGTCATTTTTAAGTCATTTTGAGCCATTTGAAAACAATTGCAAGTTATTTTAAAGTTTTTAATATTTTTTGTAATTTCCGGCTTTTTCTGAATTCTTCAAAAAAAATTCATTTTTTTTTTTATTTTGAATTTTTTGATATTTCTTGGGTTTTTTTAAAAAAATTTACCATTTTTTGAATTTTTTTCTCGTTTCCGACTTTTTTAATGTTTTTTGAATTTTTTTTTGTGATTTTGGATTGTTTCACGATTTGGGAACTCCAAGTCTAATTCAACCTACAAAATAAATTACGGGTTAGAACATGTTGAGTTGATTTTTTTTGAATATTCAACTCTCTCTAACCTGCACTGGTTGGGTTACGGTTTAACTTTATGGGTTTTTTTCCCACCCCTACAAAAAATTGTGGGACATCGAATTTTATTTTAGTTAAATATAAACAGCGAGTCTGAGTTTAGATTTATACTAAATGAAAAGAACAATAGATTTATACTAAATGAAAAGAACAAGATTCCATTGCGACTCTCACAAAAGTGTATTGATTTTCATGAACATAAAAATAATTACACGACCAGCAATAAAAATTCGTAGTCCGACATGTTTGCGCAAAATGTATTGTTATCAAATAAAATTCACAAATAAAAGAATATCTGACAATCCCGTGGTTCTTTAACCAACCGTAAACTCGTGATTGGATAGACGTATACCATGCTTTGAGATTACTCATAGAATGAATGAGTTGGAGCACGCTAGACCCGGTAGTCAGGAGATCAACATGCCTAACAAAAACAAAAGACATAATAAATGAATGTGTAATTATATACTCTGAGATATTCCGAAGAATGATAAATACACCGTTAAGCATTATAGGTCTTCAACCTACATCAACATACACAAGCTATTCCCTTTTAAGATTAAATCATCGGGGTTAGTTGCATATAACGTAGGTAGTTAGTGAATGGAGGTGAATTGCAAGTTTTCTTATTTTACAGAGGCTATTAGCAAACCACCCATAGTTTTCGGGGTTGTTTGCAGTTTATCCTATAAGAGCATGCACATCCGTTTCTCTTGTGATTCCGTTAAATTTAAAGTAAAACTTGCACTTTTAATGATTTTAACTATATTTTTATAAAACTTAGCTTCACTACTAATTCTTCTATTCTTTTTAAATAATATAATTTTATCTTGTAGAAAAATAATTGAATGAAGATTGATTGATTGATTCGTTGGTTTAAATAATTAATAAAATGTGAATTATAATATTATTATAATTATGAGAGATACACATTCCGTAACACAAGTAGAAGTATGTGTTAACTTAATTTTAAAGGTGAACCAACCATAGGGTAATTGATGCATGAGTATGTTTTTGATAAAATCTATAACTTTTAGGAAAAAGTATCATTTGAACGAATTGACGTGGTAAGCATCGCTAATTTAGTACTCCAACGTCCAAAAACAAGGGTCATGCATCACAAAAAGCGTGATTAAGGTTTTCAACCAAATTTACTTCAAATTTGATAAAAAAATATTAAAAATCAAAAAATAAAGATTTCAAAAAATAAATAGTCTTGGACACTTATTTTTTTATATGATTTCTTACTTATAGTTTTGGACACTTAAAATTTAATATTTGTACACTTCAAATTTCAAAAAATCATATCATATTATAGTTTTGGACACTTAATTTTAAAAAATCATATCATATTATAGTTTTGGACACTTAATTTTAAAAAAATCATATCATATTATAGTATTGAATACTTAAAATTTGGTACGATTTCACTACCAAAAATAAAGATTTCAAAAATAAAAATAAAAAAATTTACTAAAAAAAAGTAAAATGAATATTTATATTTTGTGACGTACTAAAATGTATTTCGGGACGGAGCTACTAGTAAAAACAAAAGCAAAAAGGCAGAAAATTGAAAAAAAACAGGGAATGAAATAAAATAAAATAAATGGGTAACTTTAACATCGAATTTTAATTTTATTAATTGCTTCTCTCTCTGCGGTGACTGGTAAATTCGATAAACATCATTTACTTAAATTTAATTAATGCACGTGTTTATTATTAATCTCTAAATTGTATAACTATTATTGAATTTGTAATATGTTATCATCATTTCATTTATCTAAATGATTAGCAAAATTGAACTCAGATTAATGCCAGTTTGGGTTAAGAAAGTTTTAATTTTAGTTGAGTAAATTTTAATATCTTTTTTTAATAATCATGGGAAAGCTTTGTAATTAATAATGAAATGCAGAGTGCATAAATCCCAATTATTTGAGAATTGGTGTTATAATCTATTGATTTACTAGTTTTTATATGATCTTATGGTTAAAAGACTTGCATTTTAAAGCAACATAGAGAAATATGAAAAAAATTCATGTGGGTTTTGATATTGAGTCTCATATACTTTGAGGGTCAGAATCATTTTTTTTTTGTGGTAAATACTAATATTTGTATTGATCGGTAGTTCACGTGCTCGATGAAATGCTCAAAAGGAGAATTGATCATTTCATTGCTTTTGAAGTGTAAAAGATATACCTTTTGGGTTGTGAACACATTGAGGTTAGAATAGTAGTGTAATGCAGGTATATTCTTGTATGGGAATAATATAGATGAAGAAATTTAGCGAAAAATGAAACTTTCCAGAGCTCGAGGCTATGATTAATTATGCTTTTACTTACTGCGACGAACATTCTATTTTTTTCAAAAGAAGCAACTAAAAAAAAAGTACTTCTTGTATGGTTAAAACTTTAACCAAATGATCAATGTTTTTCTTGTGTGCTGTCAAATGGAAGTTTTCCAGTCTGGTTTCTGCTGTAAAAATTTTAAAACGATAAACACCTTCTAGTTCTCCGACTCTTTCGTGTACTACCAATCACCTTTTAGTTGTATACTTGTATATGTCTGCATTAAACAATAAACACATAATAATGATCTCTACAGAGATTTATATAATGGGAGATACAATTGACTGTAAGGAGCCAAAAAGAATGGTTTTTGTGACTGTTGGAACAACATGCTTTGATGCTCTTGTAAAAGCTGTTGACACTAAAGAAATTAAAGAAGAGCTGCTTAAAAGAGGTTACAATGACCTAATAATCCAAATGGGCAGTGGAACTTATATTCCCAACAAGGTACTTAAAAAAACAAGTCCTTTGTTTCATTAACTAGATAGCTTTTACTTTTGCGAAACTATGAAAGAATAAAGATAGCATTTAAAAGATGACATTAGCCTATCTATATGGTTCTCTTGTTTTTTTAGGTTAATGCTTATAGAAAATTAGATTAAAAAAATAGGTTATGAATTACATAAGGAGAAGTTATAAGTGAAGAGTCTTTGTAGTGAGTTTCTTGTATGCTAAACTTACAGAGGGCATTTAAAAGAAGATAATATTATTTGTTTAGATTTCTTAATCTTTTATGTCTACTCTTATAGAATAGTTGATGAAAATGCGTAATAGATTAAATAGGGTGAACCGGAGAAGTTATAGGTGATGAGCATTTGCGTTGCTTCTCATTTCTGGTGAACTATGGAAAAGATAAAGACGAGATTAGTTGAGTGTATCTTACTGATTTGGAAGAGTATCTTAAGAGTTATTTGGGATACAAATGTTGTTATAACTCGTAGATCGAAAAGTATATAGGCTGTATGTAAAGATTTACAAGTTAGAACCAAAAAAAACTAACGAGAATGCACTCCGTATGAGGCATTTCATCATGTGATCTTCACATTATTGTAAACAATCAGTTTGTGATATTGACAAGCTCAAAACCCACTGGTGACACCATAGATGGACTTTTTGAATTTTTTTTAATCCATATAATTCTATGTTTTGATACCTCTCATGCCTCCAATTTGAAGGGTTTCATGGTAGATTGGTAGTCGTATTTGTCAATGAAATAAATTTAACATATGATTTTATTCTAGAGTTAAAAATTATGTCTTCTAATTAAACCTTTTGTTCTATCAGAAGCTCTTTTATTATCTTTCAATACATGCCTTCTAATGTTTTGTTTTTTGTTTAGTTCAGAGGAGAGTCTGGTTCGCTATCAGTCGATTACTTCACCTTTTCATCCAGCATTGCAGATTATCTGAAATCTGCTTCTCTGGTAATTAGCCATGCAGGTAAAACAGTTTGCCTTCTTGTTATTTGGCCTTTTTACACGTCAGCAAAAGTGAATGCTAATTCTGATAGTCTTCACTTTCTGGAACTACAATGACATAATTTGTACTCGTAGTCATCAACAAACTACTCCTGTTGAATTGTCTTCTCCATTAACACCCTTTCCAAAGAGTTGAATTGAGAAAATCTATGGAAATTATCTCCTGAGTTCCCATTGTCTCTCATTTTTTATCAGCTGATTGTTCTCTTCTTAGTAGCTTGTTTATTTATTTGGTTTGTTCTGAACATGACCAGTAACTTGTTTCTCAATTGAGCTTATTGTCTTAATAGAAAGTTTTCCACCGTCACATAAAAAAAACTGAATTGGAAAATAAAGAATCTCTTTTCAAATTTCAGTAATGTTGAGGGAGTTGCTGTTTGGGAATTGCAGAATTTTCCTTTTGTACTGTTTGTGTGAGTCAGTTTTAAGTAGCAATTCTCTGTTTATATGTTCAAAGAAAAGGTTTTTGCTATTCCCACAACATGGGCACACTACATTACGAGGGAAGAGGACAAAATCGTAAGATGGCTGATATACCCGTGCCTCACATTGTTGTGGCAATTAAATGGTTGATGTAGTGTGAGTCTCATTTTCTTTTAGAAAAAAAAACTAGCACAATACTGATGTTAAAGATCAGTCGGTGCAAAGTATGGTTGGACATATATCAGTGATTTTCATTCTAAAATCACAGAGTTTCAACTTTCGCCTCGCAAATTTCCTGAATCTATCATATTATTCTTCATTTAGTCACAAAAGCAAGCATTAACCTTCAACTAAAAGATCATTTTCATCAAGGATAACCATATTTCCCATGTTTCATTTCTCAAAAGACGAAACCTATATATTCCTTATTATTTTGTGATATACTGCAGGGTCTGGAAGCATATTTGAGACTCTAAAGTTACAGAAACCTCTTATCGTAGTGGTAAACGAGGACTTGATGGGCAATCATCAGAGTGAGCTAGCTGATGAATTAGCCGATAGAACGCGTTTGCTCTGTTCTCGCCCACAACAACTCTACCAAACCATACGTACTATGGATTTAACATCTCTTGTTCCGTATCCATCTGCGGATGCTAGACCAGTTGCGAAGCTAATAAACACCTTTCTAGGGTTTCCCCAAGATTAGTCATAGTATGATTTTTAACCTTTTTCGCTTTGTATTAGTGAGATTAACAGAAATTCATATCTTCATGTTGTTACAATGTCAAACTTATGTACATACTTTTGGGGGTTTCCAAGATTTTTCACTTTTCTTTTGCTTAACAGTGAAATTAACAAAATTTATATCTTCATGTTGTTATATGGCATTGCCTGAACCTTTACTAAAGTTATGCAGATTTCTTTCATGCTAGGGCTCAGGAGTTGTTTGGTTGTGTTTTTTTAGCTCAACTTATTTGTTTATTTCTGACCGTGGATTTACAGTCTTTTCTTCCATATCTAACTGTCCACGCTACCAAGCTTTCGAGGCAGAATTTTTGGGTTTCCTCAAGAATACACATACTATGTTTTTCACATTTCTTCTACCAACAGTGAGATTAACAAAATTTATATCTAATATCTTTATATGTCATTTTCTGAACTTTTGCACAAGGAATTCGTACATGCTAGGATTTGGGGATCGTGAGGTTGCTTTTTTCTGAGATTAACTTTTTTGTTTACCTTTTATTTTGCTTATAATTAGGTGAATTTCGTGTTAAAAAGATGCGGATGCGGTGCCTGTTTTGTTGGCCGGCTTAAAGCTTAAGCCTAATTAGCAGTGTTTTGTTTGTTTCATAGACAGTTTGTAGTTGGTGAACCCAATTTTTGAAGTCATTGTCAAATTGGCTTGAGTTTCTGCCAAACAGGTTTCAAGTTGAAGATTACCCAAATTATTTGAGGAATAGATTTCCGTGTATGGACAAAATGTGTAATATCTTCTCCAAATCCAGCTAGGTGTGACAGTATCAATGTCAGCAAATCAAATACATGTTTTTCACAAATAATCAAAGCCTATGTTTTGATAACATAAATCTGAGGCGTCCAGGTCCAGGCCAAAATTGAATGTTCTTGTCTGCCTTAATCCATATCTATCCCACACCCTTATAAAAAGGAAGATAAATTATATCTCGTGTTTTCGTATTTTACATGTCGTTCTCTTAAAGAGTCACTACATGTGAAAAATAAGATGATTAGAATGAAAACGAAATACATTTCATAATACACTCATCTTACAATGTAGTGGTCAATTAAGGATTATCAATTTTGCTTTCCGCAAGTTTTGCTTAATACATTTTCGACAGGTTTCTTTTGTTGATCTCTGTCCCTCTCACTTGCAATAAATCAGTTTCGCTTATAAGTTGACAATCTTCCTAAATCGCGTCGTTCTCTTGAAAAAAAATAGCATCTCTACGACCGTATTTGTATCTGTATGGTTGCTTATTACCTTTTCAAAATTAGGATAACGAGTAGAACTATAAAAGGAATGCTTAACGTAATCTATAATTGAATTTTTAGTCACTCGTCACTATGAAGCCGGAACTGCAGCAAAACATCAAAATTTACATTTAACAATCGCTCCGGGGTAGCTCTGAGTAAATAAATTGGTATATGAATTATTTTTCTCATATTATATCAATGGGCAGAAATGTAAACTGTCAATAAAAATAGGGATCAAATCTGTTACTTTTTTGTACTTTCAGAGTGATTAGTGTTTCTATCAGAGTAAAAGGACCAAATAGTATTAGCAATTAAATAATGTCGACAATTAGTCTGATTAATCCTTTTCAAAAATGTTGTGTATGTTCTCTCTTTTTAAATGTACAGCTAATGCTGAGCTATTTTTGGACCCACGATAACAGCATGCATACCGATTTTATAGCTTTATATTTTATTTTTTTCCATACTTGCACCTTAAGTCACGTCTCATTTTGAACCACTACGGTAATTGTCGGCATTTGTACTGTGAAAAATAGAATTTATACATTTATATATAATATATTTGCAATTTGCATCAACGTCGTCAAACCATATATAGTGTTCTGCAACACGATGTCAATTAAATTCACCACTAAGAACTTAAGATTAATTTTTCTGTAAATTTGTATGACAGGTATATAACACGAGCAAAATGTTTATACAAGTTTATGATAACATGTCCTCATTCGTCAAACAATTAAGACCATGAAACATTCCACACTTGCAATAGAACATTTATTTTCATGATGTTTTTCAAACTTGAAGAATAAATGATACTGCAATTACTAATTATATATATATTCCTATTTTTATTACCTCTTATATTAAACAAGTTAAAGTCGAAAAGTTTCTGAGTATGTATACAAAGTCATGTAATATAAAATCGGATTAAGATAGAAAAAAACAAAAGTATAAATAGACTGTCACAAACCATCATTCCACAGTAGCTAGAACATTGTTATAATATTTATACATTACGACCATTATTACCATATATATAAAACACCTTAAATTTAAGTTTCTGAGTATGCTTATACAAGTTACAAAGTCAGTAATGGAATTTAAAATCGGATTAAGATTAGAAAAAAGTATAAATAGACTGTCACATGACCATTATTCACTACAAAATAATTTCAGATCGCATACGAAAATAGTGACAGATTTTGTTCCCCAACGCTTTATTCGGAGACGGATTTCAATTTTAATATTGTAATTTTGCGACAGATTTGTAATAGGTTTGGCCGTATCTGATTAGAATTTTTTGTTGTTGTAGTGATTCCATAGTATCTATATACCATTATTATCTCATATATTAAAACACCTTAAACTAAAGTTTCTTAGTATGTACACAAGTTACAAACTCATGTAACATAATTTAAAATCCGATTAAGATTTAAAAAAGAGAGTATAAAAAGACTGTCACAATCATTATTCCACAGTATCTATATTGTATAGTTTATATACTATTATACGACCATTATTAACTCATATACAAAACACGTTAAAGTATAGTTTGTAGTAATACAAGTTACAAAGTCATGTAATTATGATTGTGACAGTCTTTTTTATACTCTTTTTTTAATAGCTATATATTACGATCATTATTACCTAATATATAAAACACGTTACATTGATTTTTCTGAGAATGTTAGTAACAAAGTTACAAAGTCATGTAATATAATTTAAAAATGGGATTAAGATAATAAAAAAAGTACTATAACAATACTGTCACAATCATTATTGCACAGATAGTAGTATTATATAAATTACACCAAAATCAGCCAGGTAGGATAATGGATGGCAAGACCTGGCTAATTTAGAGAGAGAAAGTATTTTTGCTTGACCTCTCCTATGCCAGCCTGTCACATAACTCATATCTCTGTCTGCTTCTATGTTTTATTTATTTATTTATATATGTATCTATTATCTATAAATGTGTAACGTGTTATAATGTTATTCAAATTTTATACATATATACACTAGTGTCACGTTTTTACACCCACCTTCGTTTTTTTCTTCTTGAAACTTGTCTCTTTTTAATCTCTCTTTTTTGCTTTTGTATTTTTACGTAGAGACTAGAGAGAGAAATCAAAAGTTTTACTATAATCTCATTATTTGTAGAAACCATGAGTCTTTTTGGGCTTGGAAGCAGGTACTTTCTACATTAATAACTTGTCCTTTGTTTGGTTATTTATTCTTCAAGTACATAATTCTACTTCTTTCTTGAAAGTGAAAAAACAACCTATTTTTATATCTGTTTTTACTTTTTATGGAGAATTAAGAAGTTGTTGATATATATTAGGGGTAAGATTGTCGAGAAGTATATTTAAAAAAAAAATAAGATCTCGCATTATTTGTACAAATCATGAGTCTTTTTGGGCTTGGAAGCAGGTATTTTTTTCACGCATAGTTTATACTATAGTAAACCTTATTCTTTGTTTGGTTATATTCTCTAAGTAGTACATAATTGTATTTCTTTTGTTGTAGGTGAACAAATAAACTGTTTATATATCTGTTTTTATATTTTATGGAGAATTAAGAAGTTGTTGATATTAGGGTAAGACTGTTGAGAAGTACATTTTTGGAAAAAGATATGAAACCGTTTATTCCAATGATAAAATTAATTCTTTTGTTGAAGGTGAAAAAATAAACTATTTTTATATCTGTTTTTACTTTTTATGGAGTAAAAAGTTGTTGATATTAGGGTAAGATTGTTGAGAAGTATATTTTTGAAAAAAAATATGAAATCGTTTACTCCAATAAATATACTTTTGAATTTTATGTTTCGCTACAAGAAAATAACACGATAGCAACATATGTTGTGTTGCTAAAAATTCAGTAACAGTAAGTATCAACACTTCGCACCAGTTTTGTTGCTTTAGTGTTGCTAATTTTAGCAAAAACTCGTATAATATCATAAGTTCAACTGTTATTGAACCTAAACTGTTATCCTGATATTTTTTGTAGTGTATGGAAGAGTTTTATGTTAACCAAGCAATCGTTTTTATTTTTGATGCTTTGAATTAAAAAGTAAGAAAAACTTGGTTACCAAACAAAACTACATATTTGAGTTTTTATGAGAAAGCTTGAAAATTGTACAATTGTTGTGAAGTTTTATAATTTTCAGCCCCTTTATGCATTTTGCTTAGCTCAACAATTATATTGATTGCTTAGTCAGTATTTGAAGCAGATCTCATATAAAGTTTTTTCACTATCTTATGTTAGGTTAACTAAAGTTCTAGAAAACAGTGCACACTAACACTAGTCCTTGAAGCATACCAAAAGTTAGATCGAAGAATAACTAGCTATCGTTTAAAATCAAATAATAAATAGAGTAATATTAATGCGAATGCATATAATTTTAGTTTTTGGAAGGAAAATTTGGTGATGAAATTAAAGTAAAGAAATGTTTAGCTATCTGGTTTCTGTAGTTTGAAATTCATAGTTGCACGAAGCGGGAGCATGTAAGGGAGCGGGAGTGAGAGAGAGGAAGCGGATGGTGTAAAAGTGAGGAAGCATGATCGGAAGCGTCTAAGAGAATTTTTATTTCTATTTCTATAATTTTATTTAATAAAATACTATTAAACGATAATAACTCTTCCAGTAGTTGAAAAACTAAAAAGAAAAATGTAGTAGTCTTTCAAGTTAGCATAGAAATATGAGCCGATGTGTTAGGGTTGGGCTATATATGGATGTAGAAGTTTCCGCAAGTTTCCAAAGTGCGGAAGCGTGGGAGCGAGCTTCTGAGGCGGAAGCGTCGGCAGTTCGGAAGCTTTCTGCAACTAAGGTACTTTGAATGATTGAGCCTGTTGAGAATACGCGTGATCATAATTGATGGTGTTACCTTATTTTATTCATTCCTGCTGGATGATATGAATCTATCTATCATCTCATCTTCATCATCACCCTGTGCCGTTAAACCGAAAAATTCTTAGAGCCAGCTATATAAAACCATATGAGGATGATTTGAAACTGTAAAAGGCGAATATATTCTGCAAACGTTTTAGAATCAGTGATGACTGATGATCAACCTAAGTCTTACAAATATATAATAAAGCTAGCTGCGTAGATTACTAATCGTGTAAATGACATAATCTGTTCTTGATAAATGCATGAAATAAAAGCATTTAATTCAACATCTGAAGTCCCATTGAATATATATAGATATTAAAATTGATTAACAGAGGTTTCTACAAAAAGCACGAGTTTTCTCTATTCTTCTTTCTCAAATTATGTACTTACAGTCGTTCGTGTTTGTCTATTTCCTTCAACTGAATCTCATAAAAAACATAGATCCTTTCTTAATTCATTCTAAGTTGGTTTGTGCTCCCAACCTTGCTAACTAATCTAAGGTTACCGTATTCTGAACCCTGACGTCCATTGGTTGCGAATCTAGATACTAGGTTGGTGCTATCATTATCTTTCCTAAAATACACATCGAATCCTAAATCTACTCAGTTGAGAAGATGTGTTCTGAGTACCCTTGGGGACAAAAGATTTGTGATCAGATAACAAAAACAAGCTTGGAAAAATAGTGAAATAATGGAGATAAAGTAATTCAAGTGTTAAACCTATTGTTGCACTTGAGCCTTTATGGACGTTTTGCACATACATGATACGACAAATTGGCGTATACAAACAAAAACAAATCATTAGATACGTATCTTTAGGCTTTTGGTGACTAAGACTAATCTTTAATCTTTGGTATTGGATCTTGTCTCTGACATGCAAGGTGTTATTTGTTTTCACTTTTCATTGATTGCAATACTTGTGTTTTATTGGTCCCGAAAATTCTGGAATGTAATAGTGAAACATTAGGTTAACAGATATTTTAGTAATGAAGTTTCCACATGAATTTAGTTTCTTTTATTTAGTGTATGAGTAAATCTACATGATATTGTCTCAGAAAAAGCTTATGAATTAGTGCACAAGAATAGTATTGCCGACATCTAAGCATAGTTATTGCTTCAGATTAATGTGATTAACTGAATAGATTTTTAGTATGTTCATAACATGTAAAACCGTTTCGCGAATCATCGTTGTCTTTTTGTCGTTTAGTGTTCTGTTTGGTCATGTCTTTTCCCCCAACTTTTCCACATTGTAGCTTACTGTCTTTATTTCTTAGTATTGTTTTTATTTCCTTCTTTACCTTTGGTTCCGTGCATCATGAAGCTTGAGAAACAACATCTCTAAATTCGTGACTGAGATATTGCTTGTACACTTCCTTTTAAACATATTCGACCAAGATTTGTTATTGCTTTTAGTCACTTATGTTTCTTGAATTCTGCAGAAACCAGAAAACATTCCGGCCGAAGAAGAGTGCTCCATCAGGAAGTAAGGTTGGTGCCTGTTTGAGGCTATTAATTTTTTGAAAATATATTGTTTTTGATGTTTTTTTCCCTTACATAGTTACATGTTGCCTAAATTATTGGTTTCTCTTAATTTGGTTTTATTCAAATCAAGGGTGCACAGCTTCAGAAACACATTGATGCCACTTTGGGTAGTGGAAACTTAAGGGAAGCTGTTAGGCTCCCCCCTGGAGAGGATCTCAACGAGTGGCTAGCAGTAAATAGTAAGAAATATTTTCCAAATTATGCCTTTAAGTTTTTCGGCTTGGTACTCTTTCGGTTTTCTCTTTTTCATAATTTCATTACTTATCCGAATATTATTGTTGTTCAAGAGACCACCAGGACATTAAAAGAAGAACGTTACAACTAAATCAAAATGACTTTTTTTTCATCCTAGAATGCCACTTATCTGATATATTTTTTGAAAGAGTTGTTTTCAAACTAACAAGAATTTGCAACTTGTTTTTGTCATTCAAGTTTATCAAAGAGAAATGTTCTATATTTGGAAAAGACTCAAACATGCATCACTAGATTGTCGCAATTTTTTATTTTCTTTTATTTTGTTTCTCTTTTTTACAGCGGTTGACTTCTTTAATCAAGTGAACATTCTGTATGGCACTCTTACTGAATTCTGTACACCCACAAACTGTCCAAAAATGACAGCTGGACCAAAGTAAGTTTGTCTAGTTTCCTTAAACTTCGTCCCTGACTTTCATCGATTATTATTTGATGTGCCTCTGCTTGATATACTTGTTGTCATTGAGGTCTGTGTTACCGAGCTCGAATTTAGATTCTCCGAATCAACTGACAAATAGAAACGGTAGTGTGCTAGAAATGCCTTAAGAACGCTACACCTGAAACTCTTTCAGTTGTTTGGAGTTTGAGTTTAATATTTTGCCTAAGTGTCAAAAAGAAAGTATATGAATAATTCTAGTATATTAGCAGTTTACCATCCTAAATTTGTCAAGCCAATCATACCTCTGTTGATTTTGGCACAGTGGATTTGCTTTAAGCATATGTATTTCATATGATACATTCATGTTTCAGATGTTTATTTTGATAGAATTTACAATCGGCAGATACGAGTATAGATGGGCTGACGGTGTCACCATAAAGAAACCCATAGATGTGTCTGCCCCTAAATATGTCGAGTATTTAATGGAGTGGATAGAAACACAATTGGACGACGAATCTATTTTTCCTCAAAGATTGGGTACGTCTTCCTTTTACCATTCTTCTTTCTGGTATTATTTTTTACTTATTAAGTATACGGTATATCTGTTTTCACAATTCTTACTTTCCCTCCGAATTCGTGCAGACGCACCATTTCCACCAAATTTCATAGATGTTGTCAGGACAATTTTTAAGAGATTGTTCCGTGTGTATGCCCATATTTACCACTCACATTTTCAGAAGATAGTGTCTCTCAAGGAAGAAGCTCATCTCAATACCTGCTTCAAGCATTTTGTTCTTTTCACTTGGGTAAGTTAAAATTCAGTTTTTCTTTTGTCTTATTTTTGGAACATATTCTCATACTTGATATTGTAGTGGGAAAAAAATAGTTGTAAAGCTATGGTAGAAATTATTTTAATGTGTTTGAGAGGCGTAATTATGAATTCAAGTTGGATTATGAAAGCCAACAGTTCATACTCCAATGAATGAACATTTAAGAAATACATACAAAGATACATTCAATTCTTACTTAGCTGTATTGGAAATTTACGTGCACCAACTACCAAAGAAACACAAGAAACAATATCTTGCGTGCGAACTAGTAAAGTTCCAAAAGCATGCCCGTTAGAGGAAATCAGTAAAAATATTGGAAGAAAAATACTCTCTGAAAATATCTAAATTATCAATTAAAGTCACTTAATTAATATCATAGATCTTTTTGATCAACTTCAGTTCCTTTCTCCTCGTCTCTCTTTCCTTTTTAGTTGTTTCCACAATGGATTGTTGGTCTATTGCTTGCATTTATCACTTTTATCAGTTCCAATCAGCATCTTATAGGGAAGACTAAACAAACTTTGGCCCTAGTCACGGTTGTAATTATTTATATTTTCACTGTTTAGGGCTGTTATCCCTCAGCAAATTTAGCTGGTATATTAGGTATATCTATTAAGAACATGCAAGTTAGTTTAGTGATGAGCAAATGCGCAGTGTTGGATTTGTGCACAGTGGGAGGCAATGGGCTCTATCATGTTATAGATATTCTATCACAGATTAACTTTAAGCTCTATTGTTGTCTTAAAAGTAAAACATTATTTTTTGTGAAAGGTTATATATCAGCCAAACGGACTTCATTAACCTTCATTTGGTGAATTGGTGTTGTTTATCAGTAGTTATAGTTGGTACATGATAATTTTGTGTAATAAACTGTATTTTCTTTATTTCCAAGTTCATCTCGTCTAATTAAGTTGTGTTTGATTATGCAGGAATTTCGGTTGATTGATAAGGCAGAACTGGCACCTCTATTTGAGCTTGTTGAGTCGATCTTACAGTTGTAGCGTCTGGTTAATTTAATAATTTTCTCAGCTACCATTTCTCAATGTTAATTTGTTTGTTTGTGCTTTTGTGATGGATAGAACTTTTAAATCTAGTTTGTGCACATTATTAATAAATAAAACTTTATGCTTCTTTGCTTAGTAGATGGTATCGACATGTAACAATTTTAAGGTTGATAATCTTATTTTCTAGAAGCTTGTTTGATTGCAAAATTTGAGCATACAATCTGGCAACGAAATACCTTCTTAGTTGGCCAAACACACATACTAGCGTTTAAAAACAAAAACCAAAAGAGCCGAGCTTAAATATGACAAACAAGCTCAAAATTTCTGACTGCCATTACATGATTCATTGCCCTACTTCCTTTACTTCCAAGTCCCAAGTCCCAAGTCCCAAGTCCCACAACATTATAAGTAATTCATTATGGAAACATTTACAGAAAGATTAAAACGCTTATCATTCATGAATCAGCAGCGAAATTCGTAGCTGTCTTGAGCCTAACAACGGGCAGCTAACTTTTACTTTCACCTTGAATCTAGGGGAAGCTCATGTTTAGTTATGATTTGTACTTCGTTCTTTGCTTTGAAGGTAAGCACTAAAAAATCATATATGCCAGAAGGTTTGGATCGGATAAACTGATAAACAGATTTAGTGGACTTACTATGGACTTAAACATCGTTACAGATACAGAGTATATATAGGTTTCTTTTTTAACCATGAAGAAACTAGCTAAGAACAGCTTGCTCATACTGTATGTTAGGGGAAAACAGGCAATATTTTTCTATGGAAAGAATGCATCACCTTTTTTTGTCGTAAATAATTTAATGTTATGGGATAATGCGCCTCTTCAAGACAAACTCTCCTCACTCTGTTACTCCGGTCGCTACGGCGGTGTTTACTAATCCCTTAAAAAAACTCTTGATAGCTTACAAAAGAAAATTGTACTTAAATGTTTTTCTAGTGTAATTTATGACACTTGCCAACTAAACCAATTCCCATGACAAAACACATTTTAATTTAGAAGGAGGAGTACATATTTACATTTTAGCTACAGTAAAAAAGATATACACTTCAGCCTTCTTTGGCAGCGTCATCTGCGGATCATTTTTTATTTTTTATTGGTTTTCTTCCTTGTAACCATTGGAAGATCGTTCTTGGACTAGCAATCTCGTAACCTACAAATGATGTATTCGGATACGTGAAGTGCAAACCGTACGCTGAATCTAAAGGATTTACTGCTGGATAGATACCTTTGGAAGCAGTGGCTAGTTTGAATCTTTTGATATTGGGTTGTTGCTGCTGTTTGTTTTGACATAACAATTTCTTTCGATCGGGTTTTCTATCACCCGATGGCGCATCCTCAAGCTAGTATGCATAGTGTTATTATTGGCCGCCCTACACCCATAATGGATCTGCACTTCAGCTACTATGCTTATCTTTGCTTCGACAGGCGCACTCGACAATATTTCATACTTTTTAGTTTGATAGTTGAGATGTTTTTAGTATGTACGTTTTTACTTAAGCTCTTGGAGTATGTTTCAGGGACATAAGTATTCTGTATTCTCGTCCGCTATTTACAATAATAAGTAGCATTTGCTAAAGAAAAAAAAGAGATACATTCGGAAGCCGGATCACAAATGATATCTTTTATGTGCTTTTCTATTACCCCAACTAATTGATATAAGGCCTGGTTTGATTGGGCGTTTCCTAGTCCCAGGGCTAAAAGGGCAAATGGGATAAGACTTTGACAACAAACACTCTTTTGCTTTCCCATGAATTAGTCCCATGCTCTTTCATTCTTACGCCTCGTTTGGTTGCGGGACTTGTAGTCCCGACATTACAACTTCGGATCGGATTAGGATGGATTTCAAAAGATGGTGGGATTACTAGCACAAGCCAAATAATCCGGTATTATGTTTGTTTACATATTTCTTGTAATTGGACTATTCTGCAAATTTACATTTCTGCCCATCCTTAAAATAAGTAAAAAAAATATAAAACTTCAAATTTTAATCGGACATAAAATGTAAATATTGAAAATATAAGTTAAAAAAGCTATCCTTAATTTTTTTTTGAATTAGAAAAGAGTAAAAACTGATAATAACTACAATAACGAAACAAATCATAAAATTAACAATCAAAAGTTATCCTCAATTTTGTTATAGAAATACCGGTGCATAGAAACAGTTTTTAAACTTTTTCTCAACTTTATTGCGAATTAGAGATGAGGAAAAGCTGAAAAAAGCGGCTTATCTATACTCAATATGTAGCACATACAAAAACGTATACGTATTTCAGAGAAAAAAAAAGCTGAAATTTTTTGTGATTTGCCATAGTGGTTATTGGATGTGTGTATCTATGTATATATCTCCCTGATGTGTATCTTATGGGTGGAAAAATAGAGACAGAGAAAAAAAAAGAAGGGACATGGGTGTTAAAAAGAGAAGGGTAAGTTGGTATATTTTAATTAAATTATGTACATGTATTTGCAATACCACTCTCTCTCTGATATTCTATATACCTTTACAGTTTAATGGTATTTGTAGTACAAGGTCACAATATATTGCCAAACACCGTATTAAGTGGGCACAGTATTATTTTTTATCCAATCCTTTTATCCGGTATCAACCGAGGCCTTAGTTTCACCTCTATGTAGTACTCTAAATACACCAATTCAATAATAGTTGATACTGCATGTGCGTTTGTAGCACAAAGTCTAATGGACCAACCACATACCGGATTTACGGACCCCAGTAACTGCACTAATAGTCAAATCATATGCTCGCTGCTATCAGTATCCAAACCAAACAAGGCATACTGGTCAATATTATTACAGCTTAAGTTCGTATCATGTGCAGGTTGTGCAATCGAGCCATGAACCAAAAATATCCTCTCGGATTATGCATTCACCTGTTCGTCTGCTTGATTATGTGACGAACTAGTCACTTTTATTTACTTATGGGCTGTTTTGCAATTTATTATTAGTTTAATGTCCAGATTAGTTTGGCACTCTTTTATTGGAGCTATGTGCTATTTCCATTGTAGAAAAATATACCAACTCTCTTGTTTTGATACATTTATGCATGTCTATTGAGCAAATAAAGAACTAGTTTCTCTCTCACCAAGTGAATATTTATTTTATTTATTGTTTTTCCGTGAATGGATCAGTGGTTCTTTCTATTTTTTCAATGAACTAGCCAAAAAGCCCCCGGCCTCTTTCATTTGTTGATCGTGTATTGAAATGAAGCTTTGGTAGAATTTTGATGTAGCCATGCATGTTTTGTTTAATTTGAAATTTTGATGAAATATATATAATCATGCTTGTTCAGTTGAATAAATAGAGCTTTTTAGACACCAAGCTCATGCTTTTTATATAGTAATAAAAATTATCACATATCAGATTAACAAGTATAGATAATAAAGTGACTTCAGATTATTAACTAGATAATAAAGTGACTTCAGATTATTAACTATGTTACAAAAATGTTATATATTGAAACCCGGTTATTAGATTAATGTAGCATTAAAACGACTGGATACAACATTGTTATAACTAAAGCATTTATTTTACTAATTAAATGGGAAAGCAAATCAACAATAATGCATTTCTACGTAAGAAGTAAATATAAAAATAGTGAAACACGGATACCATATATGTTACATCTAGAAAGTTAAAGTAACATGTTCAAATGAACCAGATCTGAGGGGCTATATTTTGTAGGAAGACTTATAAATAACTACAAATCAATCATTTTAATTGTAAAAAACACATTCATATGTACTTGTTTATAATTAATTACATATATACTTATTTACAATTAAATACATATATTATAAAAAATAACAAAATATACAAAAAAAAATTGAAAAAATTGAAAGAAATATTAAAAAAATAAAAAAAATTGTACATAGTATCAAACATGATTAGACATGATTAAACATGATTAGATATGATTAAACAGGATTAGACATACAAGATTGGATATGATTAGACATGATTAAACAGGATTAAACATACATGATTGAACAAGATTAGACAGTATCAGACAGAATCACACATATTTTTTGTATAAAAAATGTATTTTTTTTAATTTTGGTTTTTAATTTTTAAATATTTTTTTAAATTTTTTAATGACACGTGTACCTATTTATAAATAAGTTCATAAAATATGTATTTCTTTTATAAAAGAGTCATCAATTTCAAACAACCGGCTTTGTAAATAAGTTTCTAAATATTTACTAAATTATCATTTTCCCTATTTTGTAACACATGAGAAGTAGTACTATGATTAGTATAAAAGTTGTATTAACATGTGCCATCCATATTCTCTAGCCTTTTTTGTGTCATCTTACTTATTTTCGTTTAAATTTTAAATTTTCACAACTTATTCCGTAAATTTATAAGCTTTTATAATTATTGTATTCAAATTTTAAAATATTTGGACATAATATTGTTTTAGATAATTTTTCTAAGATTTAATATTTAATTTACACTAATTTATACATTTATTCTAAAATAAATTGCGTGTGGATTTCCTTTTAAAAATAATTATTGTAATGTATTGATATATGTATTATAGTAATTGTACAATATTTTTCAATTTTTTGGATTTTTTTTCTGAATAAAATAAGTAATAGGGCACGGAAAGAAGTAGATAACTCCTATATCCTATATGTGCTGAAACGTGAATGTTAAGATTAAGATACTTAACGTACCCTGTACAAATAATTGGAGTCCGGTACCACTTTAAGATAATTTTTATGTTTTAGTACCACTTGTAATTTTTATTAGCATAAAATACTTTTTTGAAACATTTTAATTAGATATTGGTATCACCAACTTAAATATATAAATGAGTCAAATTCTATTTTGATCCATGAACCCAAAATACTTTATCTCTCTATAAACTATCTCAACAATTCACCACCACCACAGCCGTCGGAGAACGACGTCGCAGCCTACCTTTGCTGCACCGCCGCGTCGCCATCGTGATCAGAGGCAGCTCCAACGTCTTTTCTCTCCCTCTCTGTATATCTTCGCCATGTATATATGATATATATATACACACACACATATACGGATATATATAGATATATTTATATATCTACAATCTACGATCTATATTTATATCTATATCTATATCTATATATATATATATATATAAATCGATAATAAAAAATGAGGGTACTGTTCCGTTCAAAAAAGAAAATAATATATATATATATCGTTGAAATTGTGGCCGTTGTCGGGGTCGAACAGCGGTGACGGAGCTTAGTACTTGTTAAAGGCGGCGACGGCTGGGTTTTCGAAGCCCTAGCTGCTTTTAATGGGTGAATGACTTGATTTTGTAAATTTAATGATAAAAGAGACTAAAATGTAAAACTTAATAAGTTTTTTTTTTAGGTTGATCCTTCAGTATTGTAATGTTTTGTAAGTGGGATTTAAAATGTTAAAAACATACATATTTTATCCAGAACTCTAATAAGAATTACAATTTGAAATCTTAAAAATTAAATAGTTTCATTTAATGAACTTAGATTGTTTTTACATATTAGATTGTTCATAAAATGTTCATTAACCTGTCAGTTTTGTATTAGATTGTCAAATATATGGTATTAAATTGTCAATTTTTTTGTATTAGATTATCAAAAATGTTGTATTCGATTGTCAAAAAAATTGCATTAGATTGTCAAAAAAATTGTATTAAATTGTCTATTAGATTGTCAAAAATTTGTATTAGATTGTCATAAAAATTGCATTAGATTGTCAAAAAAATTGTATTAAATTACCAAAAAAAAGTTATTAGATTGTCAAAATTTTGTATTAGATTGTCAAAAAAAATTGTATTAAATTATCAAAAAAATTATTAAAAAAATTGTATTAAATTGTCACAAAAATTGTATTATATTTTCTATTATATTGTTAAAAATTTGTATTAGATTGTTGAGAATTTGCATTATATTTTTGAAAAATTTGTATTAGATTGTCAAAAAAAAATGCATTAGATTGTCAAAAAAATTGCATTAAATTGCCAAAAAATTGTATTACATTGTCAAAAAATTTGTCTAAATCCAATACAATTATTAAATTGAAACCAATTAATACTTTTCTACCAGTTGTGAAACGTATGAAGTTAGATCCAAAACCCAAAAGGACAAAACAGCAAGAAAAAGAAGACGACGAGAATCTTGAAAAAGAAATAGATAATGACATTGTAGACACTGAGGAGGCGATGAGAAATAGTACCGAAATTCCAGAAATTCCAACAACGTCTCCACCAGCTATGAAGACAATTAGGGTGGGAAAACTGGCCGGTTCAACAAGGACAAAAAAGAGAGCGAATAGACCAAAAGAAACAAAAACCAACCAAAAAGATACAATAGATAAACTTATAGAGGTGTAAGTGAATTTGGAAGATACACTGCAAAAAACGATGAATGCGTTAAATGAACAATACAAGATATTAGAGAGACACAATGTGATGAAGAAGATGACTGATTATGTACACCAGCTACGTACCATGTCTATTAAATTGGTATGGATTTTTATAATAGTTATAAAAATTGAATTATATTGTCTATTACATTGTCAAAAATTGCATTAGATTGTCAAAAAAAAAATTAGATTGTCAAAAACTTGTATTAGTTTGTAAAAAAAATTGTATTAAATTGTCAATTATTTTGTATTATATTGTCAAAAATGTTGTTCAAATTGTCAAAAAAAAAACCGTATTAGATTGTAAAAAAAACCGTATTAGATTGTCAATTGTTTTTGTATTAAATTGTCACAAAAATTTCATTAGATTGTCAAAAAAATATATTAGATTGTCAAAAATTTGTATTAGATTATAAAAAAAAATTATATTAAATTGCCAAAAAAAAGTTATTAGATTGTCAAAAAATTGTATTAGATTGTCACAAAAATTGTATTATATTTTCTATTTATTGTCAAAAATTTGTATTAGATTGTCGAGAATTTGCATTATATTTTCAAAAAAATTGTATTAGATTGTCAAAAAGTTATATACGACTGTCTATTAGATTGTCAAATAAATTATATTAGATTTTCAAAAAAATTGTATTAGATTGCAAAACAAATGTATTAGATTGTCAAAAAATGTGTTTTATTGCATTAGATTGTCAACAAAAATTGTCAAAAAAAAATTTGATTTTTTTTTTTTAATTTTTGTAAAAAAAAAGATTTTGGATTTTTTAAGATTTTTTTTGGATTTTTTCCAATTTTTTAATTTTTTTTCAAAATTTTATAAATTTTATGAATTTTTTTATTTTTTCCGGAATTTTTATATATTTTTTTGGTATTTTTTATTTTTCCGGAATTTTTATAAATTTTGTAGGAGATTGTTAAATTTTTTTAAAGTTTTTTTTGGATTTTTGTAAAAAAAAAATTATTTTATTTTTTATTTTTTTTGTCAACGCTGGAGACCGACAATCAACGCCGAAGACTGGTCAACGGTTTTGGTCTTGGTCAAAGTTTTATTGGGCCAAATTTGTTGGGTTTATATGTATTAGAAATGGATATTAATTTACAATAAATAGTTTGTAATTGATACTAACTCTTAAATATATAGTTTCAAATGGTATATATGACAAGTTCACTCTATTATAAGATATTTCAATGGTTAAACACTGTCTTAAGCAACCGACTACAACCCAAACATGACATATTCGAGCCGACTCAAATTGAAAGGCATCAGCCATGCAAAATTTATTATAACGGATTAGTGGGTCCTCATTGAGTTTAATTTTCGGTTGATGAGTTCTCTTAAAAATAGAACCATTATCAATCGCAACCGGTTTGTGATTATTTCTCAATTTTGGTTACAAGTTGTAACATTTGTCAATTTGTGACGAGGTTGAATTAAGCCATGAAAATAAGTAACCTTTTAATTTTTATACTCCTATCATTTAATAATTTGATTCTCAGAATATTTAGTTTGCAAAGGACAAAGTTCTTACTATATATTGGTCTGCATGAGCGAATGAAATTGAAAATATTATTGGTGAGTCACTAACTTATACTCGAGCTAACATACAGATGTTTGGGAACAAAAAAAATGGTTTCCCGACCAAACTTTTAGGTTAACTGTGTTTTTTTAGTGAATTGTATGAATTAGTATGGAGAGTTTTGTAACTCATATCATGATAGGTTTCTAATTAGCGTTAGACGGCTAACTCCTAAACTTGTTGGAAGCTAGCATTCGCCATTCGTTTCATGTTCTTGTAATTTGGTTGCGCTTTCGGGCATGAGTTCTACCTAGGGGTGGCATCGAGACGGAACCCGACCTGAAAACCTCTAACCTAAATTCCGACCCGATCGAAGTCGGGAATCAATTTTCCTTCCCGATCCTGAAAATATCGGGTCCCGATAATTTGGATACCCGATACTTCGGTTATCCAGCGGGTCGGGATCGGATAATCCCGACAAATTTTATCAAGACCAAAAAAAATACCGAAAAGTAATAAATTTACCATTACTTAAATTAACAAGTTATATTTCATTATTCAACAAAGTAAACAAACAGAAGAAATACAGTAAGAAATTTTAATGAATATATATTTGTTGAGTTATTCATAAAAACAACAACACATGCGATGAAATTATTTACAAAACAATAAACCAAACAACAAATTAAACTTCAACTATCATAAGACAAACAGCAATAGTCATAGTAATATTATAATATCTTAATACATATTTGGCTAATCTAATACTCAATCTATACATTATTATATATATTATATATATGTATGTGTTTACAAATTTAAAGATTAAATTATTTGTCGGGTCGGGTCGGGTATGTCAGATATCACATTTTACACCCGATCCCAAAAAAAGTCGAGACGGGAAATACCCGACTAAGTCGGGTCGGGATTGTGGCGGGACGGGACCGCAACGGGTGGCGGGATCGGGTCGGGTGGCGGGGATTTTTTCCACCCCTAGTTCTACCCCTCTTTTAATATAGTCGGTCCTTTTTGTTTTTTTTAAAAAGCTTACTAAAATACACTGTGGGAACTTATCAGTAAATATGTTAGAAGCAACTATACCATCAATTTTGTAAGAATAATTTTTTTTTTCCGATTTTGCTAACCGGTACACTCAGACATCGTTTAAACATTTAAATAATACAATATCTAATACAATATCGTTATAGCATTACCAAAATTATGTCTTTGATTTTCTTAAAGGAAGTAAATGTTATTAATGACTTACTTATACTACTCACTTCGTTCATATTTTATTGTCCATTACGAAATTACGTGTAATTTTAACCGGTCAAGAACTTGTATCAAAATTGTCGGAATGAAATTTTTTAAAAATTGATCATATAGTTCAAATGTTAAATTTTATGATTAGATTTAAAAAATTCATTTCGACAATTTTGATACAAGTTATAAACCGATCAAAATTGCATGTAGTTTCATAATGGACAATTAAATGGGAACGGAAAGACTAACATTTAACATTTAAGAACACAATCCAAGCATTCTTAATCGATGCATATGGGACCATTGGAACCAATGTTGGAGCATTGATTAGGAGTCTGAATCATATGTCTCCTACTGTAATACTCCTTATTAATTTTCGTCCAAATTTTAATTTTTTACAATTTGTTTCGTGCTTTTACATAATTTTATAATATATTCTATGCAAATTTTATAATATCTAGCCATAATATTACTCGAAACGATTTTTTTTAATTTCATAATTAATTTATACTTGTTTTTTAATTTATTCCAAATCTAATTGTGTGTGACTTTTATTTTAAAAATAATTGTTGTAGTGTATCGATATATGTATAATCGTAATTGTAGAATTTTTTTTAATTTTTTTTATCAAATATTTTGGGTTAAAAAAGTAAGTGGGCACAAAATGGGACAGAGAATAGGGGACAAAGTATCCTGACTCATTCCTTAGCTTTATTGTAACCCCATCTAAGAAAATGGGACTGACGGACAACCTAAAATTTAATAAAATGGACAATTTGGTTGATTTATTGCAACCTTAGCTATACAAGAAACAACTTAATCGTATCACACAAAATTGAATTTACCCCTCATAGCCATCTTATAACCCTCCCACATGGATCCATTTTTGTTGTCCTACTTGTTGAACCATAAGTTTAATAATTGATTTGGATTATAAGTGTAATTATGATTTAATGATTTTACAAATCGATGATATAATGTTTGATCTTTTCCAAAAAGAGAAAATGTATATTTCAGGACTTAAAGGGACAGAGCATTCAATAATGAAGCCAACTGTTCAAACGGAAGTCGATTTGAAATCTGAATGAGGGAGCATTTCAAGAGTTTTGCCAAACTGTTGCAATGATAGAAGAGGTTTAGCTATTCAAACCAAAACCGTTCATCAAACTTCTAAAAATTCCTACAAAAAGTCATATAATTCTCGTTATGCGAAAAAATGTATGCATTGTAGTAGAAATGAGCATATTTCTTCTAAATGTACTTATCGTTTTCGTATTACTAGAAGCAATTTGAAATGGATAGTAAAGACCCATAACACTAACAATGTCGGAACCAAAAGAAATTGGTGATCAAAGGACAAAACACGTGTTGTAGATATCTCCGTTCAAAAGGAGAAAATCAATAATTGGCTGACAACACCGGTAAAATTCATGGAAGTCAAGAAAATCGACTACACCATAAAGAATGAAGTATCATTGATCGACAAAAGTGGAAGGCATACCAACAAATAGTACCATATACTTGTACTTGGAAACGCTCAATGCAAATGCCATTAAAGAGTGAACTCGACATCACATATTCGGTACATTCTACTCTATAATCTTTACATATATGTGATTAGTTGGGTAATATGCATCATGATAACATTTTTCATGTTTTATTAATTCTTTCAAAACCCTACACAAAGCCCCAATTTTTATTGCATTTTGATAATGCCAAAGGGGGAGAAAATGATGTTTAAAGAAAAACGATTTGTTAAAATAGAGGTGATATATTTTATACTTGTAAAATCATTATTATTTTGTCATAATCAAAATGGGGGAAATTGTTGAACCATCAGTTCAATAATTGATTTTGATTATAAGTGTGATTATAATTTAATTATTTTACAAATCGATGATATAATCTTTGATCTTTTCCAAAAAGAGAAAATGTATATTTCGGGACTTAAAGGGATAGAACATTCAATAATGAAGCCAACTGTTCAAACGGAACTCGATTCGGAGTCCAAACGAGCAAATTACGAGTGTTTTAAAAAGTAGAAAAAATCAGTTCAGAAATCTCGATCCATCAAGATAAAATCCGATCGATCGAAAATGGTGCAAAAAGTTATAGTTCATTTCAACTCATCGAGATACATGTCGATCGATCGAAAAATACAAGCAACACACTTTTCCAGAAATCTCGATCGATCGATCGAGATTCAGTCCGTTTGAAAAAAAGTTATTTTTTGCTCTTTCGAAAATATACCATTACTCATTGTATAATACACACAACAACTAAAAATGGTCATCTATGGACCAATGAGCATTTTGTTTCTACAAAACACTCATAATATATCTTCAAAACATACCAATTAACATCTATCAATCTCTTTCTATTTTAAACAAAAAAAAACTCCATTTTTGAACAAAAAAGCTCAAAAAGAGGGGAAAAAAAGAAAGGTGATCAAGCTCAAATAAGATCAAAAACTTACTAAATATCATATTTAGACGCAATAAAATAGTGAGTGTGGTTACATTGTTGTAACAAAATTGTAAAGTGCAAACTTATAAGCTCAATTGTGAGTGAGTGTTCGGATATAAGTTTTTAAGCCAAAGTGTTGGTTAAAAGTTATAGGTTAAACACTTGGGTACTCATAGATTGAGGGAGAGTCGTTGATTCACATTTTGTGTACTATTGCACTTATATCAAGATTGTATCCTCGGTTAGATGGTGAGCAAATCAGTTGATTAGCTCGATAGGATTTGTAATATTAGGAATATGATTATAGTGAATTATTCGGTAGAGTCAATACCGAGAAGAGTACGTAGGCGGATTTGCCGAAACTCTATATACCGTTGTGTCAATCTCTTCTCTTACTATTTACTTTCGCAACTTATATTATTTGTGATTGTGCGCATGTTTCAATTTATTCATACATTATCATCGCATATTTATTGTCGCAAATATATATTGAGGTAGTTGGGTTGATAGTTGCGCTTAGAATTTTAATTTCGTGAAAAACACCTAAAACCTTATTCACCCCCCTCTAAGGTTTAGCCGCACGGGCCAACACTATTTTTTTTAGGATAGCATATCCTAATTTTTTTAGGGTCATTGGATGAAAATCAATCTCATCCGAGGTTAAACAAAAATTATAGAAATATTACTATGTAGGATTGACTACATACACTCTTCGGTAACACGAGTAGTTAAAAAAAAAAAAAATTAAGTTCCCAATTTTAGAGTAACACTACCGTAAACCCGATAAATGTGTGTCAGCCACTAAAAACCCAACAACTATTGATGAAACCAAAATAACTATAACTGTGAAATTAATTTAAAATTAAAACTAAAATATTTTATTGGTTGGCACACCCTAAATTATAGTGCACCGTATGAAGAAAAAAATAAAAATCAAATTTATTAACTGTATCGAAAAAGTATTGGATCGATGCATTTCAAGTACGTTACGTAAAAAATAAAAATCAAATTTATCAACCGTAGCGAAAGAGTATAGGATATGTAATCGTGTCAACCTTTTTTTACTTAACATTTTTTTTTATAGTTTTTGTTGACCATTAGATTGCATTGTTTTTTATCCAATAACCCATAAAAAAGTAGGGTAGCAAAAATGGATCCCTCCCAAATGCCACCACACTTCTTTCGTGTTCACACTCGTATAGTCTAGTGGTTAGAGCCCGTGTTATCACTAGAAGTTGTAGGGTTCAAATATTGTTAATGAGTTAGGTGCGAAATTAATTGATCCTCTTAATAAAATATTTTGAAAAAAAAAAGAAAAAAAATAGACAACTCAAAATGTCATGACCTTGTTACCGTGACTTAGTGGCAACTGGACACTGTTTAGAGCTAAGCAAATGAGTTAAATTAGGGGTAAAAGTTGGTGGTGATGATAATAATAGGGGTAATTACTAACCCTTCATCTGTTTTCTGCTTTTGACTGTTGGAATTTTCCTCTAGTCGCCCTTTTCTGGGCTTTTAGAGATTTAACTTCTAATGTAAAAAAGCTTTACAACCGCCTATTCATAAATTGATTCAGTAAACGACATTTTTTGTTGGTTAAGGAAAGTTAATAGGGTTGAAGAGGTTAGTTTGATATTTGAATGAAAGATAAATTAACAAAACATAATACTTTTTAAATTTAATTAATAAAAACATATTGAAAACATTTATAATTAAAAAAACATATTCAAAAGTTTATATTTTAATTTGTATATTTTCTACTGTTATTGCAAAAGTTCATGCTGTTATTTTAAAAGTTCATACCCTAATTTATATATTTTCATACCTTTATTCTAAAAGTTCATACGCTTATTTTAAAAGTTCATAACCTAATTCGTAAAGTTTATACCCAATTTACAGAATTCATATACTTATTTATATAATTCATATACATAATTTTCAACTCCATAATCTTAATTCACATAGTTCATCTACTTATTTTTCAAGCTTATACACTAGTTAACAAATTCAATCCTTACCCGTCCTCCGATCTCGAACTTTCACGTCATCGTCGTGTGCCTCTTATTCGACGACCGCATCTTCATCGGCATCAACCTCGAGTTTTCGACCTTACTGTACACCCTCGCTGTAACGACCCGACCCTACGGACCGAACCGCCACGCCCGTATCAACAATATTGTCCGCTTTGGCACAACTTCCCAGGGGGGTCACCCATCCTGATACTACTCCAAGCTAAGCACGCTTAACTATGGAGTTCCGTCCTCGCTGTTGTGCCGCACGGCTTTAAAAGGCCTTGTTGAAAGGAAATTGATCTTTAAGCTCATATACCACACGAGTACTCTCATATCTAGGCGATGTGTGACTGACGCACAATACCGCACCATAGAATTTCCTTCCTGGAAATCTGGGTCGTCACAATCACCCTCCCTTTAGGCACGACGTCCTCGTCGGGCACGTCATCCTTCAGGGGCTCACACACACGTGCTAGTCCCCATATTTCCGGCCAGATAGAGGCTCTGATACCATATGTAATGACCCGGCCCTACGGACCGAACCGCCACGCCCGTATCAACAATATTGTCCGCTTTGGCACAACTTCCCAGGGGGATCACCCATCCTGGTACTACTCCAAGCTAAGCACGCTTAACTGTGGAGTTCCGTCCTCGCTGTTGTGCCGCACGGCTTTAAAAGGCCTTGTTGAAAGGAAATGAATCTTTAAGCTCATATACCACACGAGTACTCTCATATCTGGGCGATGTGGGACTGACGCACAATACCGCACCACAGAATTTCCTTCCTGGAAATCTGGGTCGTCACACTCGCCGTCCACTGCGACGAATGTATCCGTCTCAATCTCTACCGAAAAGAGAGATCGGAGAGACAGATGAGAGAAAGATCGAAAAAAGAGAATAGGCTGGATTTTTCCACTGTAATTTATCTGTTTTCACATTCAAATCGTGATTTTTTTTGTACGAACCGTAAGTCAAATTTACGGTTCGTAAATCTAACTTACGGTTTGACTGTGAAGGTACCAAATTGCCTCTGTGTTGAAATCTGAAAATTTTACAGAGGTCAATCGATCGGCCAAACTTTTTGGAAAAATTTCCGGAGAGCTAGTTAACTAAAAAAATAAATTTACGGACCATAATCGTGACTTATTCATATTTTTTTTCGATATCGTATATTGTGGAACTATAAATTATTCGTTCGGACTCACTTCAAATTTAGTTCCGTTTCAACCGTTATGTTTGTTATTGAATCGCCTATCATTTTAAATAAATTAACCATTTTTTTAAATGATTAGTATTCGAAACAACATTTTACCATGTTACTCGAAACAAATTAACTTATTGACCTTTTATCAAATTGTAAGTCACGATTACGGTCCGTAAAAACATTTTCAAAAAAATATTTATAGATCGTAATCATGACCGACGGTTTGATAAAATATCAATAAATTAATTCGTTTCGAGTAATATAATAAAATATCGTTTCGAGTATTAATAATTTAAAAAAATGGTTAATTTGTTTAAAATGAAATTGGGCTACTTATATCAAAAAAAATATTTACGGATCATAATCTGACTTATTCAAAATTTTCCAAAGAGCTTGGAAGTCCGATTGATCGGCCTCTGTAAAATTTTCAGATTTTAATGCAATGGCAATTTGGTAATTTCACAGTCAAACCGTAAGTCAGATTTACGAACCGTAAGTCAAATTTACGGTTCGTAAATTTGACTTACGGTTCGTAAAAAAAAATTCACGGTTTGAGCGTGTAAACTGATAAATTGCAGTGGAAAAATCCAGCTTCAAAAGAGAATGAGGAGGAGAGAGAGGCATCAGAAAGAGAGAGAAAAGAGGTGAGATCGGAGAGAGAGATCAGGATGAGAGGAAGAAATAGGAGGAGAGAGAACGGAGAGAGAAGGAGAGAGAAAAGAAAGAGAGTGAGAAGAGGAGAGAGAGTGAAAGGAGGTGAGAGAGGAAAAAGATATAAATAATAAATGATATTTTTTGTTTTTTATTAATTATTAATTAAGGGTATGTTTTTTATAATTTAACTTTTGATGGTATGTTTTTGTTAATATAATATATGTAGGATATGGTTATGTAAATTACCACTTATTAATAATTTGACTCGGTCAATATTCAATACTTAAAAATGTAAAAGAAGCTAGATAATATAATAGAAAAAATGTGGTTTTCTCTTCATAATGATAATTGAAATTTGAAAATCCAAATCCCGATCCGACCCGTGTTCCGACTCGTACCCGATTCGAAATTTTTCAACCCGAAAATGTTGGGTTTTGTCCCGACCCGACAAAATTCGGGATCCGATTGCAATTTTGATTTCGTCGGGTGTCCCAACTCGATCCGATTTTTTAATTAATTTATATTTCATATTATATAACATGATTTTTTTTTTATTTCAACACTAAAATATAAATTAATTAATATAAAAAGCAAGTGATGAGAATTTAACACTTTAGCATACAATGTAAGCACTCTACCATATGAGATACAATCATTTTTGTTTAATATATTAGTTATAATTAGACAAGTATAATTAATATATGTTTATAGTTTTGAATATATGAAACTATTAAAATAAAACATATACTTAAATTAAAAAGTTATATTGTTACTTCAAAAAAGATAAATGATCATTATTTTTCGACTATAAAAATTATAATGATAATGTATCTCATTTAGTATGATAATTGTTGCTTATGTGAATAAAACTAAATACTAAAAAAAATCAGATAAAAAACGTATCAATTTTTTTATCTACTCAATTATTTGTACTTTCACACTATTTTTTCTACTACATGTTAATTATTTTTTTCATTTATTAGGAATGTTATTTTTAAACTATAATTATGTTTCGTGTTAATAACATGTTTAGACTTCTCAAATTAAAATTGTTAATAAAAAATGACGTTGACGTAAAATAAAAAAATATGTCGGGAGATTCGGGATAAACCCATCCCGACCCTACGGGATCCCGAAAATTCGGGTCCCGAAAAAGTCGGGTCGTAAAATAAAAAAACATGTCGGGAGATTTGGGATAAAGCTATCCTGACTCTACGAGATACAGATCGAGTGTTTACGAATCGGGTTCCGATCCTAACCCACCACTGTATTAAAGTACTGACCAAAACTTTGTGAAGTTAGTTGGATCGAAAATAGAGGTGAAAATACGCAACATAATGCAAAAGCTAATCCATGAAAATCCTTCCGATATGAACAGCTTATTATATAAGAAACCACACTCTTCAAAAAGAGTTTTTTGTCAAAATGGTACAGTGGACCACTTAAATTCCCAGAATGGGCTACCTTTCTGAAATATTCCCAAAATGGTCTACTTTTGAAAAACGACCGATCGAAATGATTAAAACGACCGGTCGTTTTATTATTGAACTCTCTGGAACAATTTGGACAATAAACGATCGGTCGAATTGGACAATACGACCGGTCGTTTTTCAGACAAAAACGATCGGTCGTTATGTTAATTTCGATCGGTCGTTTTTCAGAAATACTTGTACTTAAAAAACTCATCTCATTTCCCCAGACCACTGTACTCATCTCATTTCCCAGACCACTGTAAAAATAAAAAAAACAGAGCTCTTAGATCATTTTAGGGCAAATCTCAGATCTCTTCCAAAACAGGTAAAAGCTCAATATTTTGTGTTGTTGGAGTATTATTTGAGTAAAATTGTTAATTTTACCGTGTGGTTATCGAAATGAAAAATCCTACAATTATGTGTTATTGGGGAGGTACGATAATGGAAACTATTAGCGAGGGGTTATCTTATGATATTTCTTATAAAAAAAATTTTAAGGTATCTAGAAACACGACATACGACCAATTTTTGGAAAAATTGTTTAAGGTACTTGATGTATCATCGACTTCAAATCGTTTGAGTTTAACATGTCGTTATCCATATCTGACTACACTTACTGAGTTTAAATATATGCGATTGGCTGTTGATGATAATGATTCGTTGGAAACCATGCTTGAGTTAATAGAAGAAAATGGAAGAACGTTTATAGAGTTATATGTTGAAATTGAGCAAGTTTACTCTTCTGATCAAGATTACGGGTTGTATTATAATATTCTTTCCACTAATGAAATCGGTACATCAAGTAGAACACCCATTCGACAAGAGCCAATGCTAGAGGTATATTCTGAGAACAACGAACCAGATTTGACACATTTGGATGCAGTGTGTCGATTGGCAGATAATATTGGTTGGTCGATAGAACTTGGGGATGAACCAGAGGATGAAGATCCGGACTTCAATATTAGCGAAAACGAGTCTGACGATGACGAAGAAAATGTACAAGAAGTTGAGTACGAAGAATTATCATCTGAAATGGGCTTGTATATGGATGAGGATGAAAACGACCAATCAAGTGGGTCACAATTTCCGAATAATACTATTCCCGATGAAATTCCTATGCATCAACCAATGTCAAGTTTGTTTAATGAACCGTTCGACACTCAAGAAAATTATAGTAACCAGAGACGAAATTATATGATGTATCCTGGATTTTGGGATCCTCAAGTTAATGATCCTTTTATTGGTCTTTTATTTAGGGATAAAGAAATGTTGAAAAAGGGAATAAAACTTTGGTCAATCAAACGTAACATCCATTTTTCCACTAAAAGTTCGAAGGCAAAATTTTGGGAAATTCGTTGTAAACTGGCCGAAACTCAACAATGCAAATGGAAACTACGAGCTTCACTAAGAAAGAAACATGGATTTTTTGAAGTGTCGGTGTACAACGGTCCTCATACATGCATTCATGCCGAGCTTACAACTGATCATCCACAGTTAGATTCCAATCTTGTTGCCCAAACCATTCGAAATGCCATCACAACTAATCCTATGATGAAGATTTCATTAGTTAAAGAGATTGTGAATGCCCGCTTTGAAATGTCAGTTTCATACAAAAAAGCTTATTTGGGTAAACAAAAAGCAATCGCAGAGATATTTGGTAATTGGGAAGACTCGTATAAGGTTTTACCTAAATTTATGAAAGCGCTTCAAAAGTATAATCCCGGTACCGTTGCTTCTTATGAGACCACGCCAGTTTACGATGTGGTAGGAAATCCAGTGGGTGAGGTATTGAACAGATTTTTCTTCACATTTAAGGCCGTTATTGATGCATTTCAGTATTGTAGGCCAGTTATCGCTATTGATGCTACTCACTTATATGGGAAGTATAAAGGTAAGATTTTGTTGGCCATGGTATCGGATGCAGATAATCATGTTTTTCCCATTGGTTGTGCATTTGTTGCTGAGGAGAGTACAATTTCGTGGAGCTATTTTCTTTCTAACATTATTCGACATGTGATTAAAGAGCGCGTGAATATTTGTCTAATTTCGGATAGACATGCTGGTATTCTAAGTGCAGTGAGAGGAGTTTGGCGTGGTCAAGGTTTTGTTCATCGATATTGTTCAAATCATTTTTTGGATAATTTTAAGAAAGCTTTCAAAGGAGATCCTGACTTACACAAGTTAGCGGAGAACGCCATTTGGGAATTACAAGAAAGAAAATTGAAAAGAATCATGGAAGCAATAAAAGTCATGAATCCTCAAGCATATCAATGGTTGATAAGAGAGCCTGCGGAAAAATGGTCATATTTTCATGATAAAGGGAGGCGACATGGTAACATGACCACAAACATGGCTGAAATTTTCAATAATGTTTTAAAAGCTGCTCGTAATTTACCAATCACTGCTGCTGTGCAGCTTATTTTCTATAAGTTGGTACACTATTTTTGCGAGCGGAAAAAGATAGTAATCGGGATGAGAAACAGCGGCACAAGATATGGTCCCAATATCCTTAAAATTTTAGAGAAACGTAGGTCGGACATTGGTCATACCAATGTTACTTTCGATTATGAAAGAGGGGTTTATTCTGTGTGTACAAGTTCAAGAAATTCCAGGGGAGGCAATACTCAAGTTGTCGACTTTTCACTTTGGCAATGCGATTGCGGTAAGTGGCAGAGTGATGGAATCCCTTGTTCACATGTGTTTTCCGTATGCGCTGCAAACCGTCTTGATTGGGAAGCTTACATAGTAAAATATTACAGTCTTGAATCATACGAAGGTACGTACTCGGCGCAATTTTGTCCTCTTCGGCATCAAGACTATTGGGATTCATGTGATAGATTATTTCTTCCGGATGTTACTCTTTTAAGAGAAAGGGGTCGTCCAAGATCTACTCGTATTCATAATGGTATGGATCAGTCGGAGAGACGAGCACTTATGAGATGTTCTAGTTGTCAAGGGCGAGGACATGATTGTCGTAAGTGTCCGTATCCAATACGTGCTCGACGCTTATGATTTTAGCTGTAGCTTAAACGAGACAATATGTATCTTGTACTATTTTAATTTTCCGATTGTAATTGTCTTTTTTAATATGAAATATCTATATTTATTCTCAGTGTTTTTTCATACTGTTTTTTGAGAAGATAAACTGTTTGTTAAGTATGAGAGTAAATAAATAAGTGCAATTAACATAAAAATTAGAATGAACAACATAAATAAATAAGTGCAATTAACATAAAAATTAGAATGAACAACATAAATAAATAAGTGCAATTAACATAAATATATATATTTGATTGATTTTATATATATTTTTATATTTTTATATATTTTTCTTGCCAAATCAGTGTGGGAAAGTGCAAACGACCGATCATAATTACAAAACGACCGATCGTTTTTTAATTGTGCTCACTGGAAGAATTTTGTACAAAAACGACCGATCTCTGTGAAAAACGACCGGTCGTTTTTACACAGACGACCGATCGTTATGCAAAAACGACCAGTCGTTTTTTAAGTGTGCTCACTGGAAGAATTTTGTACAAAAACGACCGATCTCTGTGAAAAACGACCGATCGTTTTTACACAGACGACCGATCGTTCTGCAAAAACGACCAGTCGTTTTTTAAGTGTGCTCACTGGAAGAATTTTGTACAAAAACGACCGATCGATTCCTAAAACGACCGATCGTTTTTCTGTATTTCAGCCTTCTAATTGTTTCAAACCCTAAATTTTTCATTATTATCTCTCTCTCTTATATATAAAAAATTCGCCCCTCTTCATCAAATCACCCAAAAATCCCAATTTTCTATAAATATATTACCCAATTCCTCTTATTATCCGTATATTCACTCTCGATTCATTCCGTTTTCTTAAAAATCCCCAATTCTTCAAAACCCTAATTCTTTTTTCAACTATGGTTCGTACAAAGAGAGCCTCACTCAACCTCGCCGATGAACATGAGGACGAGATCGTGCCTCCGCCCCCTCGTCGTCCGGCTATTCCTCGCGCTCGGCGCACCGGCTCCTCCTCCGCTCCCGGTTCCTCTTCCGGCCCTCTTCCTCCTCTCTATCCACCCGAGATGGGTAAAAGAGGTATATTGACCAACTTCACTCTAGACATGCCTCTTTTCCGTGAACGATTTTCCGATGTTATGATAGATTTATGTTTTCACAAACTCGATACCATTCTTACTCTAAAAGAGCTATTTTACAAAGAAAACGTTTATGAATTCTATTACAACCTCGCTCTTGATAGGAATGATGGCGCACTTCGCTTGCGTTCATCATTTAATGGACAACCATTCGTCTACGGTATAGACCGTTTACGAAATTTATTACGCCTAGATAATGACGGTGTTCATGAGTCTAGTGAAGAGCTTTGTGAGACTCTTCAGATCGATAACTTCAATGATCTCAAAGATGAAATTTTTCATCCTAACCATATGAATCGCTCCAACAAAGCCCATGGCCTTCTATTCCGCAACAAACTAACCTACCACATCCTCTCTCACATCGTCCTCCCTCATACGTCCAACTTTACGGATGTTACTAACGAGTACATCTTCCTTCTTGGGTGTATCCATCGCCGAGTCAAACTTGACTTCGCGACACTCATTCTCTTTAAGATGGATTCGCTTAAAACAAAATCCAAGAATGGGTTACCTTACGGTGCCCTAATTTCGGCCATCTTGAAAGACCAAAATCTCGTTCCCGGTGGAACGTTGTTCAAAAATAAGGACAAACATATTTGGGACACTTCCTATCTTTCCCAAATGTCCATAAAATTCCATAATACCGACAAGTCTATAACTTGGTTCGGTAAGCGGGTGTCCGGCCCCGGCTATACCTCTCTTACCCCCGAAGAGGAAGAGTATGTCGGCCCTAAGCCAACACCGCGAGCTTCTCATGAGGACGTAGCTATCTCCTCCGATTCCATTCCCCCCACCGATATCCCTACCTCCTCTCGTCCCTCTCGAGTTCGGGGCAAAGGAAAAGCCCAAGTCGGATCCTCCAACCCTCCCCCGCGCACGGACGACTTCTACAACGCTCTCTATATAAACCAATATTGCAATGCTCAAATGACCCGTCGTATGTTTCGATTCATGAACCCGGGTCAAGAAGAACTCGAAGAACTTGATCGAATGAGCACCGAGCAAAGGGCCGAGTTCAATCGCTTCTTTCCCAACCTTGCCGGGCCAAACAACGACGACGACGACGAGGATGATGATGCAACCTCCCACCGCGACTAGGCGGATATTTTTTTGTTATTTTTGATGATGTATTTCTCATTTTGTTTTTGCGTTGTATTTCTCATTTCTTTCGATTTCGAACAACGTTGGTTTTTGATGTAATAAGTAGCAAACGCTTTATTTTATGAATCATTATTATGTTGCTTATGCGTTGTGAGTTTGTGCACTTATAGTATGCGTTTTTATCTTTTTTATGTTGCTATTTATCATTACGTGTTAAATTGTATGACGTTGTGAGATTGCGTATTTATAATTCTACAAATGCGATTTTGATGTTATTATAACTTGTGCGCATATATATCTAGTTGATTGGGTTATTTTTGTTGTTTTCATTTGTGGCGATTGACCGTTTTTAGGCAAAACTATGGCCAATTTTTCGCTTGCATTTGATCGTTCGTTTTCCTTAATCGTTTAGATTTGTTTAACTTCGTTTTAAATCGGATGTTGTGACATTTCCTTGTTTTAAATCGGATGTTTAGTAAAACGTCACCTACACATCTTGTACCTAACATATTAATTTACATCATTTTATGTGATAATACTAGTCTAGTGCATAAATCTTTCGAAAAATCCGATCCAACACTCTCGTACTAAACATATTAATTTACGACATCATTTTTTAAGAGATCATGTTCAAAAAGGGGATCATGTTTTTATATATTTTTTGTCAAATCAGTGTCCAAAACTGCAAAAAATCATTGTTCTGTAAATTCTTTACAGTCGATCGGTCGTTTCTGAAAAACGACCGATCGTTTTTCAACAGACGACCGATCGTTTTTCAGAAACGACCGATCGTTTTAGGTATGATTTCTTCCAGTGAGTTCAGACCAAAAACGACCGATCGAAATTAACATAACGACCGATCGTTTTTGTCTGAAAAACGACCGGTCGTATTGTCCAATTCGACCGATCGTTTATTGTCCAAATTGTTCCAGAGAGTTCAATAATAAAACGACCGGTCGTTTTAATCATTTCGATCGGTCGTTTTTCAAAAGTAGACCATTTTGGGAATATTTCAGAAAGGTAGCCCATTCTGGGAATTTAAGTGGTCCACTGGACCATTTTGGCAAAAAACTCCTTCAAAAAACTAAAGCCTAACGGTATATTTATCATGATACTCCATTTCGAAATTTTACAGATTCAATTACGGAATTACGGTAACTTAAAACTGTCGGAGATTACACCATACATGAAAAGCTTCTCAGTGTGATACATACACACAGCTTGGTTAATTTAGGGTTAACAACTTATAGGAAGTTTTTTTTTTCCCTATCAACTACAGTAACTAAAGCAAAATGTTGAATAATCTAAGAGATTGGATCGAGAATAAGGTGAACAATCCAATAAATGCCTTCAACAAAATAAGGATGAAGACGAAGTTGCATATTTTGATAGAAAGACTGATCCTTAGAAGATTATCAATTAACAACTCTAATTATAACAAAAGGTTGCACATTTTATAAAGAAACCACTCTTAAAAACTAAAGACTTCATTCATGATACTCCATGCCAAGATGTTACACACCCTGGAAGGACTCTGCCCTAGGCATACCAGGCCTCGAAGATGTATGTCTCCTACGCTTTGGGACAAACTTGCGCATCCACATATGCCTACCCTTGATGGTAAATTTTGCCTTTTCTACACCATCTAGAACAGATTCGATCACATTAGGCGTATAAAACACTATACGGGCATATAGAGACTCTTCAGCAAATTGAACCTTTTGCATGTGTACGGATTCAATACAATCCCCATATCTGAGATTGAAGAACTCGCGTATATCCCGTTCTAGGACAGGGTATCCCCTCGAGAAAGTCGCGAACATGGATCTATCATCCGGATGCACTGCCCCTCCTAGTGGCTTAGTAATCCTTGGATTGAAGCTCATCCTACTGCCAAAGTAAAAATAAAAAAAATGCAGTGAACAAATTATACTGGAAGAAAACTATTTTAAACTCAAAAATATACCAGAAAAACACTGTCCTGAACAAAATGAACTGGAAAAGGCTACCGAGTTTCTCACCTACTGCCAAGGTTGTTGATATTTAAGCGAGAGAATCCAGGCTCAATAAACGATGCCATAGCGATTTGTGTCTCGGTCAAGGCCCGAGCGGTGTTTCTCTCTATGGCCTTTTGCAATAAGTCTGGAGCTCCGAGACAAACTCCAGTCAAGGCTTTTCCGATGCCGTGAATAGCTATGGCTCGGTTTTCAGAAAAGAAGTTGGGAGACACGTCAGCACCAAGTAGGCTTTGGGTAAGTGGGAGATTGACTGGTTCTGGGAAAAGGGTGAATAGGTTAGAGTTCGAGAGGTAGTTAGTGCACAACATGGCCTCGTTGGCAATTTCATTGATTAGGAAGTGGGGTAGAGATGAGATTGTTTTGACAATGTTGTTGAAGCCGAACTGGTCCAGCCAGAGCCATAGGGCCATCACCCTCAAGGACTCAATTGGGTCCCGGCAAAGGTTAGTGGTAAGGAGAGAGAAGAGGATTCGTTCCATTTTTTTAAAAAGTTTTTGATTTCTCCTAATGTGATAGCTGAGATGAGGCTGTGATGGGGAACATGGTGATAGTGCCTTAATATACCGAAAACCTGCTAAAAGTTGGTGACCTTTCATCAAATATCAAGAGAACAAACAGAAAATCAGACGTTTACAGAAGACATGCAACTAAAAGCACCAGAAAACAAAGGAAGTAAGTAAGAACGGTGAAGTGTCGTCACAAGGGCATCAAAAGTAGAAAAATGCTTTTAAAAAAAAAGTTTATTTGTTTACATTTAGGAGCTGGCTAACAGGGCAGTTGCAGTTTACTGAAAAAGAACAGAAGCTTACGTTCTCAACTGAGGAGCTTTGAAAACTGATAAAAGAATACAACCAAAAACACCAGAAAAGGGGGACTTGCAAAATAAGGATAAGAGTTAGAAAGTACGATATGGTAACTGACTGAAAGAAAAAAACATAAGAATTTGTTGAGTTTTTAGCATGTAGTATCAGGGGAAAAAACTCAAAGCAGAAAGGGATTAAGCATTAAAGGCACCAAATTGAGAAAAGAAGAAGCAAAATAGGTTTGGTAGGAATGTACTTCTTTCTCAAATATCTTTCCCAGTACTTAAAATGTGGCTTGCACAAATATAATAACAAAAAACCGTATGTGATATATTATTTGATTTTTATGAGGAAAAGCTATGCTGGATGAAAAGAGAATATAAAAAGTGATTATACAAATAAAGAAGAAGACTTGATGGAGACTGTCTTATATCTATCTCAATAATCCTTGATTAGCTTGCTCTAACTCAATCGCATCATGCTACTTTATACACAAAGTAGGACCATCTATCCAACTGATCGATTAAATTTTCTTGTTTGTATTAGTCTTTTATTGCAATGAAGTGTCGTTATTGCATGAAATTCAAAAAGAAAAGAACTAGCAACGGTAAACGTAATTAATGTGTTGAATGCGATCTGTAATCACATTTACGGCGTTGCCAGAAAATCTTTTTAGTTTATCTAAAGTTCACAACAGGTGTATTTGGCTAGACCAAAAGTGAGACACTAGTTAACACAGAGAGACGGCCAAAGAATCAAACGCAAGTTTTTCAAATTACTACAGAAATTATATAGGCCAGCAGTTGAAACGCTCTAACAAATTTTTTCCTTCAGTCTAGAATTGTGCTGCAACTGCTTAATTTACCTTAGAGAAAACTATCCAAAATGGAATCCGTATATTCTTTTTGTAATCAAATGAAATTTGTTATATGTTCGCAGCAAATTTCAAATCTATCCAGATTGGGTAACTCATTAAATTACATTGCCTTATTTGTAATTAGCTGAACTCATGACCTGATTACACCTTCTTCGAGTCAAACTACGTCAGGTCTATTACATTTTTGTCCAGGAGAGGGATCACACAAGGAGTTTTTCACCCACTTCATAATAACTGAAGCTTTTAGGACTTGGGAGATAAATAATAGTCATAACAGGATTACAGTTTTAGTAAAGGTTAAAAAAATATGAACTGTTTGTTTCACTGGCCACGTAAACTGTGATAAAATTTTACAAATAAAAAATAGGGTGCACATGTTACATAAAAATACGTCATATATTTGGCCTAACATAATTAACATATTTAGACCTGGTTAAATAATGCTATTTCACCGTACGAAAAATGTGCTCCTAATGTGTTTTTCCTTTTTAGATATTACCATTTGTCGTCTTCAAACTAATTTTTTGTCGGAATTCAACCCACAAAATCTACTTTATACTACTTTTTGGATACCAAATAAAGGAAATTACAGAATGTTTTGTTGGCATAAACGACAAAATATTTTGATTTGTCGACAGCCTAATCGCCAAAAATTTGAATGTTTAGCGACTACTAGCTATTTTGTGGAAACATTTTGAGAGTTTCATTTGAAAAAGTTACTACTTGTCCACATTCAGTTATTGTCGTTACCGTGTATTTGGCTACAAAATCATTTAAACCATCCCACAACGAGATAAACAGAAATGTCCAACACGAGGGGTGACGTTAACTCTAATTTACCAATATACCTTCTTGCGTCACCTAAATATGAGGCTTTCTCAGTTATAATGACGCATTCCTTTACGTCATCTCAGTGAAGATAATTACATGTAATTAAACAATTCAGGGTAAGCTTGAAACATGCCAACTAAAGAAGAACATGAAGAAAGAAAAACAGTAAAACCAAGTTCTAAACAAAAAAATGAATAACAATTAAGGCAAGGAAAAGTGAACAAGCGATAAACCTGCGAAAGTTGCTTTATTTGGCATAATGAATTCGGCAATAATCAGCTAGTTTTCCCCAGGAAGCAAGAAGAACGCTTGATCACCTAAAGATTGTCATAGAAAACTAGACATCCCTACATTATAGACTAAATTTAAATTCTTTTACAGGTGTAAGACCATAACCTGTCGACCAAGACACACTGTGCAACATGTACGAAAGTCTACTTTCCTTCCTTTTCAGTTGAAATTGCATAGTGCATACTGGAAGAAAGCTGCCCGTGGAGAAAATATACAATGCTACCATGCTTTACGCCATGTCCCCATGTGGTGTCGCCAAAGATCAAATTATATTTAATATGAAAACTTAGATACAAATACTAAATCTGTAGTGTTGGTAGAACCACCTGTCGCATGCCGTAACATTGTATATTTCTGTCTCCACAAACAGGGAGTTACTAAGAGCCCTACTAAATTTAATTTCTCTAATACATTTCATCCACAACGAAAACTAATTCCAGCAGATTTTCTACACCAATAAAATATATTTTTGATAGTAGGATAATGCAGTAGCGGATTTATTTTTCCAAAAGAACTTTTGATGGGGAGCAAAAAGATACCTGCTCCAAAAGTGTGCCATCTCTCAATTCCTAGGAATATCTATACCAGAATCTGTTTGTCTGAAACATCCACAGTATTTTGGCATAAAACCGCTATTTCTCTTATCTCAGTATCAAACCAATGCCAAGCAAAATGTTTCATTCAAAAGAGGTGAGAATGATAACCACAGATCACATGGAAAGAAAAAAACAACTCATTGTTAAAACGATTGATACAACAATCATATGTGAAATGTCAAGTAACATTTATCCTGTAAGCCATTCAAGAAAAAAAAATGTGATTGTATGAAATTACAAAAGACATTTAAACTGCTCTTGTTAATGATTTTTTTTTTTAATCTATAATGTATCAAGTAAAAAAGAGAACACACTTTGCTGCAATCATTATGACGTTAAGTGCCGCAACAAAGCTGATAAGTACGCTTATGCTAGTATTACATTTGTGACTACAGTAAAACCAAGATCAACACTATGAATCATCTTTCAACTTCATTTTATTTTTTTGCCCTGAACAACAAACGGAAAAAACAAGTACAAAGGTTTCTAGACCAGCAACACCTATTTGAACTTCAGCTTCATAATTTCCAGGTCTACTCGACTTAAACTTGCTTCCACGTGTTCTTTTGATGTGGACTCTACTTGAAAGTTGACAATACTATATACTGCAGTTTTTCTTCTAATGTGGTTTTATGTTACTGAAATTTCTTTTTAGGTAAGTAAATTATCTCTTTTTCTTAATACTGAATGACCCAAATCACAGGGAAAAAAGACAAAAACATTTACAAAACAAAGTAAGCAGGCATCCAAAGCATTCCACAATATACAAATGAGATAGTTTTCAGCTAAAACAGTGTAATTCATGTATAAAGACACAATACTGTAAGAAACAGCAGTACAGGCTATATTACTCTCTTATTTGAGTTAGAATTCTTTACAGAAACAATGAGTATCTATCCTTGATCATCGTGTTTACGTCTTGTAATACATAAGGAAGAAAACTAGACAAGGAAAATGTTGTGAAAATTGAAAATTTACCATTTGGAAAACAGAGGAATTCAGGTTACACTGTTCTCATTAGAAATATTCTAAATAAAAATACACTCTTTTGTTTAAGGTTAAGCTATAAATTTAAATATGGGAGTTACTTAAAAAGTCAAGCAAAGTTGGTTCATATCATTTACCTGTCTTCTTTTCACGCCATCTTGCACTTTTTTCGAACCAGAAAATAAACCGTCATTTTTGAAGTCATTATCTGTTTGTTGCAATTTCGGTTTCCTTCTTTAATCGGTCAGGCATGCAATTTGAACTACAATTAAGATGGTTCACATTAACCAAGCCTCGGCTGACAATGCAGCAGGTACATTTTATATCAACATGATTTATAAAGTTGCTTTGGTTCTCAGACTGATATAACATCATCTTCACTGATATCACAGCTATTCGTTAAGGGCCTGCAATACCATTTCGACAAATAAAGCTTTAATTAAGCTGTAAAAGATAAGTCTTTATATGTAACAGCATTAAATTATTTGAGACTAGCATGAGCTGGATTAATGCTCCATGTTGGATGTCTATGAATAGCAGATATTAGTAATATATCGGGTTAATTCTGCCGAAAGGGATTGGTAATCCTATACTAAAAACTCATCCAAAATAATAATAATATCGCTTCTAAAATCCAACATAATCAGAGCACAACCCATCAATATTTCTCAACAACAACATTCTTACATTCCTATCATTTTCCAATAAAACTACATTACTTAATTTATCATACTTTGTCCTTGTAAACGCGAACTATAAAGCCTGTAATTAAGTCTTCAAACTATTTAAGTTTCTTGATGAACAATCGTAGCACTCTGTTTGTGGTGATAGACTTCCCCGCATGAATCGAGAAAAAAATAAATCCAGTACTAGTTCAAAGATGAATGCATAAAGAAGCCCATAAATTTTTCACCCACCTTTTATCCCTTGTTTTAATAGAAAGCAGAAGAATAATAAAAAAAATTAACCACCAACCAAAAAACATAAGGCCTTCGTGCAAACCAAAGAAACTTCTGTACTAAGATCGTCATATTCTACAATGCTCTTTATTAAAGCTGAGAAACCGTAAGTCATGCTGAGTATCATACCAGTGTCGTATCGGCTCCATAAACCCTAATAATTTCTAGCTTATTGCTTCGTTCAAGCTCCTTAGTCCATAAACTCTGAAACAAATTACAAAACCACAAAAAAAAATTCCAACTTTAACATTACAACTAAGCAGTACAAAACCACATAGAAAGCCAAAGCAGTGTAAGCCACAATTTACACTAGCTTATTGCTTATTTAGTTAGTCTAAAAGCTACAAGCAATCTGTGATACATACACATAAAAAAATAATGAAATATACACACATACACCAAATTCAAATATTAAAACCAGTCAATCATGCCCAAAAACAAGTGTCGGCGATTGGCTCCGTAAACCCTAATAATTACTTGTTTTTTTTTTATCACTTCTTTTATTGCCTAACTTAAGCTCCATAAACTCTAATAATTTCTACCTTATTTTATTGCTCATTTCAGGTTGCTTATAATATTGCTCATTTTGAATTGCTTATTTTATTGCTTAATTTAAGCTCTATAAACCCTTTTCTTGCTTATTTTAAACTACAAAAAACCCTAAGTTAACAATCACTTAACTACTTATTTAATCAGCTGAAAAGATTTAAAAAAGGATTAAAAAAAAAAACATCAGCAAAAAATCAATATTCTTATTCAAATAAACAAAAAAAAAAACATTTTAGAACACCAAACCCGTCCAACTAAGCGCAACTATAACATATATAGATACAAATACAATCTCATTAACCATAAATGGTGCTTTAAAATCGTACCTGTATTGGCAACCTAGAGAGAGAGAGAGAGAGAGAAGACAAAATAGCAATTTAAAAAAAATAAAAATAATAACTGGCGGGTAGTAGAAAATATCATTTATATTTCTAATAGTTTCCCCTCGTTTAAATTCTTAGACTTTGTGATTTATTGAATAAATAAGTCTCGAGTTACTAAAGTTTGGATATAAATAGGTGAACAAAATTTGGGAATGCAGAAATTATGTATTAAAATGTCAAAATTACATTTTTCAATTACTATGTGAACAAGACCAAGACTTTTTTATACTAAGTTTTGGGGCTACTTCTAAATTTGTCTGGAAAAGTTCATAACATGCGTAAAAAAAAACATAGGAAATATACAAAAATCGAGTCTTGCCATAATAAATCAAATGAATATTGTATTTTACGTTACACAAAACGGAACATAAGTAAAATAGATCCATAGTGTATTGTATTGTATCATGGAAAAAACAACTCCTTTCTAAAAAAAACAAAAAAAAGATTTTTTTTTCCCATTTTAACGTCTATTCACGAACCGACGCATAAGTTAATCTGCTATTTGGCTTACACAAGGACTGGTCTGTGAATAGCTTTTGCAAAAGTCATATAATTTAACATTTAAACTATGTGTTAAACTTTTCAAATTTTGGATTTTAATTTCGAGAATTTAAATATGTGATTTTGCAAGTCAAAGTTGAATATAGTTTCGTACTGGAAATTTAGGAAAGGAGTGAGTAAGAAGTTAATAATGTAATCATTTATAACAGTTTTTCACAATGTTATGAAATTCGCATGGCGGATTCAACGTTGTATAATTCTTTCTAATCCCGTTTAGTAATTGTCTAATTCGTCTAAAATTAACTAATCATGTAAGCTCATAGGCTTCGGCTACCGCATATGCATCCTATAATTTTTGCTTTGGCTGGCGTATTCAAACATTGGTTTTCTCTCATTTTAATTCTTAGCTTGGTGATTATTATTTATTCAATGATAAAGCAATAGACTTTATGGAAAAATCCGTGCAGAAATTTAAGTAAGTCGAGGACAAATATGACAAACTGATTAAAACATTTATTATTATTTGAACAAATAACATATATTGTTACATAATTGGTAGTGGGAGTCAAAAACTATGATTTAATAAATTATATGGAAGAGATTCGAGTTTTTATTAAGACGGCCATTGTTGGAGGTGCTCCCATACCTCATCCACTCTAATGAGTATAAACTCGTTTCCTATTTAAATCATCGCTTCTTTTCTTGTTTTTTATACATTTCATGTTACTTAACTAAATTGTTATTTTTAGTCACGTTTTGTGTTTTCGTTTCTTTTTCTCATATCGATTTATATTTTCGCTTGTATAAGTCATATCGTCAATATATAATGGTTCAAAAATAATTATATACTTGGGTAAATATGTTATATGTAAACTAACTTAAATGTTCTGCTTCTCATAAGTCATATCGATCGTGAATAATGTTTCATGGTTATTTTACGATACATAGTTCCACTGCGACCACACCACCAATTTTTTTTTTACATATTTGTCTAGTCCTGTTTTTTTAATCAACAAGGTGTATTCACGATAATCCAACGCTTATGTTTTTTCTTATACTTTCTATATTCACAGCCAACTAAAGGTCACTTCGTTTGTAAATTTATTTATTACAAAATCAGTTAAATTATACGTTACAGATCAATATAGTAAAACACGAGAATATTAGGACTCCAAAAAGAACATTCAAAGTTCATAACAAACTATAATTAAAACTTAAGAAAAAGAAAAGAAGATTATAACACTATCAAACAAAAAATTAGAAAAGATCAGAAAATTTTGGACAGGTGTTGATGAAGTGTCAAAAATCTGACCATAAAAGGTCAAGTCTCAAAACCATTTAATAAAAGTATGAAGTCAGTTACAGCTTCTATTTTGTCTTCATTCATAATATTTCCTTATAATTCTCACAGAAAGGTTAGTTCGTGCTTATGAAAATTGTTGACTCGTTTGATCAGCTTATTTCAGGTTAGTATCAAGTTTACATTTTTAAGGAAAAATTTACGTTCTTTTCTTCAAGTTTCTTGATGATTTGATACATATAAGTAACTCAAACTTCATTGTTCAAAGCAACAAATTTCCTTTATATATATAGTTTTCCTTCTTTACATTCAATGCAAGGCAACTAAATTACTGGTTTTTCATATGTAAATGTTAAATTCATCTGGGGAAAAGACAATTTAATTTCGATCTAGAATTGTGACTTTACCAAATCAAAATATCTTGAGTAAATAGTATAACCTGTCCTTTTTTTTTTTTTGGAAAAGAAGTTTAACCTGTCCTTTAAAACACCCGATCAAATACTAATTGCAGTTTGTGTTTTCTACGTGATATTATTTTCAATTCATGTTCTTATATTGCTTGCGGTAGTAAAAGATGCATGCATTGCTTTGTTTAGCATTTAGCTTTCTCTCAGTCTCTTACTTAAATCTTACATAAGATTGTTTAGAACTGTTTGGAAGTGTATAAATTTGAATAATTATTTGCAGATCTTCATACACTTATATATCCGTACTCCTTTTGAGAGCATCTGAGAGTAGTAAGGACACAAATACAATTTTATCGTTAGACAATCCCTTCATATATAAATTGTACAACTGCGCCTTGGGAAAAACAAAAAAAAAATGACCTAGAGAATATAGGCAATCGATCATCGATCACACATATAAATAGCCCCCTCGAGGTTTGAAGAAATGACACTACAATCCCTTAGTGCCTTAGTAGAATCTCACCCGAGTGTGGCGTGGCGAGTAGAATCATTAAAATTCAAATGTAAAAAAGGTATCAAATTCTTTTAAAGAAAGTCTTTCATGCCTGAGTTTCTATTTTATTTAGGCTTTGGTTGCTTTAAAGGGAAAAAAGAAAAAAAAATGATTTCTGAGCAAAAGGATTTTATGATTGATTGCTTATTAGGAAAATTAGATTTTCATGAAAACATTTTTCATATCTTTATGAAAACAGGGGAAATTGATTTAACTCAAAAATGGACGGAAAATAATTCCCTCCGCAAGGAAAAATATACTGTTTTTATGTATACTTATACAAATTCAAAGATATGTTTTTTCTTATTTATATCATTATCCGGGAACAAATACGTTTGTTGCGTTGTACTATATATATCCGTTGTTAGCGTATTAGGAACTATACTACCAAATTTAATAATTAAGATATTCGTCTACCAAAAAGATCACAATTGAGATACTGTGGTCAATTCAATTAGATGGAAGTTGGTTTATTTTTCCATTTGATCATATATATACTTCATATTATATAGAAAATTTATCCCGATTTTTTTTAAATGTCACAATTTAGTACTATACATGACTTAATTTATGAAATTTTGTGATCGTCATTAATTGTTACACAATAAAACAAATAAAATTTTAGACAACATAACACAATATGTCTTTTGAACTTATGTAGATCAGTCTTAATGTGACAAGTTTTTCCTATTATTACAAAAATCTAAATATATCATGTAAACTCTTATTTACTAATCTATGCGAGTTACTTTTTTTTTATAGAACTTCTTCATAAAATCCGACTTTTTATCTCTAACTTCTATTATTGTGTATATATATATGTGTGTAAAAATAATCTATGACTTTATTACACCCTTTTTTAACCTTTATTCAACTCTTTATCTTCATAAATATGTCAATCAAAGAAAACTATAAATATAAATAACAGAACAAGAGTTTGTTGGGTTTCCGTGTAGGAAATAACAATTAACAATAAATAAAGGACTAAACAAAAATAGACAAAACCAGTGTAATTTTTATTAATTTCGAATTTGGAATACAAATTAATGATTATAACATATAGGTACTGAATAGTAAATAAAGCAAACGTTATCAGATTATTATTAATTAATAATCTAATGTATTGAATTGCAATAAATAGAAACTGCCGGACTGGAAAGTATAAACTTAACAGCCGGACTGTTCTGTTTTAAATTGAAATTACAGGACTGAATTGAAACTATTCTAATTACTGAATTAAATTACAGAATAGGAATTACAGCAAAAAATAGAACTTTAAACTAATTACAGAAAGGTACAAACAGAATTAAAAGCTACAGCTAAGGACAGCAATTGAAATACTGAAATAAAAAAGGACAGAATTGAAATACGTAAATGAAATGGACAGAATTAAAAGGCGTAAAAGAAATGGACAGAATGTAAATAAAACAAGACGAGACTACTGTTAACAGTATGCCCTTAACCGATATTCGCCCAACCACCTTGATGTTTCTGATTGCGTTGGCGCTTCGATTCCAAGGTACAACGTCTCGGATGACTCGTCGGAAACTGGCGACGAGTTAAGGTCGAGCTGTTGGTGGGTGGTTCTCTCTGGTTCTAAAATGTAATGCTAATTTTTGGAGAGATGATATATGCTACTGGTGTTTGATTTCAGAATGTTGTGTATGTTGTTGACTTGATGTTTCTGATTGCGTTGGCGCTTCGATTCCAAGGTACAACGTCTCGGATGACTCGCCGGAAACTGGCGACGAGTTAAGGTCGAGCTGTTGGTGGGTGGTTCTCTCTGGTTCTAAAATGTAATGCTAATTTTTGGAGAGATGATATATGCTACTGGTGTTTGATTTCAGAATGTTGTGTATGTTGTTGACATGTGGGGGGGTCTGCCTATTTATAGGCTTGCTGAGTATCTCAGCCATTAAAGTCACTTTACTACTGTCAGTTTTCGAAATTCGAAACTGCAGTATTAACTTTGCAATGAATTCATATTTATTGCAACAGTTACAGCTTTGCTGGAAGCTTTTCCCGAACAGGCACGCGTTTCCCGAACAGGCATGCTTTTCCCGAACAGGCACGCTTTTCCCGAACAGGAACACTTTTCCCGAACTGGAACAGGCGCACTTTTTCCGTTGAGCTAAAAACCCGATGAGCAAGCCCGCCCGACCGAGCAAGCCCGCCCGACCGAGCAAGCATGTGCATGTGTGGTACACAATACACACATGTGTATGTGGACACACTACTTAATATCCACATGGGATACCTTAGTATATATATTGTAAAAATCACTCATGATTTTTCAATGTGGGATAACCCTCATGGGTTAAATCCTATTTCTTTTCTCATTTTCCAGCATTGGCTTTATTGCCTCTTTCGAGTACCAACCTTCGAGTCCAATTATCATTCACACCCTTCCTCCGAATAGGTCATGCGATATACCGTTGCGAAGCTCATCGTACGAGCTACTCAAACGCTTTGAGTATGGCCTCAGAAAAACTGAGTAGTCGCATCGAAAATTGACTCAAAGATGGTCCCTGACCACTTGGAACAACCATGTTTAAAAACATGTTTTCCTACAATTTTTCCAACAATCCCCCACATGAATGCAATTGGCTCGAAAGCCCATGTCCTAAATGCAAATCAAGAGAACCGCAAAAGTTCACTGCCTAAGGTCAGGTAGCGCGCGCCTTGAACCTGCCGTAGCGGAGTACCACCCAGAATACTGCTATTAGGTAGCTGTAAAGCTTTGAACCATCAAGCTTTGTGTATCCCAGAATGGCACCCGCACAGTGCCCTCTCTATCCACGTACTAGGCCCTTTAGTTGTTGTCCATATTTGGTCTGGACTGCCTTGGCAACTTCAACTGAGTGCTCTAGTGAATTAGCCCAAGCTCATCACATGGTACCGGCCTTACACACTCGTTATAGGTGTTCCAAGTCGAAAGTGTCCTGACTCACTTTACTCGACCGTCGAGTTACTTGGATCATTAAGAGCCTCAAGCTCACCTTTACAATGGTACAGGTCTATCACTCTGTCATCACGGAAATGGGCTGGGAACTCCAGGTTCCCGAGTGCTTTGTTCGGTTGCCCCCACAGTTCAGTTTCCCTTTGAACCTATCAGGAAATATTCCGTTTAGGTTGGGTTGCCTATGGGGGGCCACCAATTTAATGGGCTTTAATCCCATTCCGTTCGATGACGTCTCGACTCCCACTTGAGTCAAGCCTTTTGTTAATGAATCCGCTATGTTTTCCTTTGATCTCACAAAATCTAAGGATAGCACACCGTTGGATAACAATTCTCTTACGGATTTATGTCTCCGACGTATATGTCGAGACTTTCCATTATACATATGATGCTGAGCCCGCGCAATAGCTGATTGACTATCACAATGCATGCTTATTGGGGGAACAGGTTTTGGCCATATTGGAATTCCTTCCAATAGACTTCTCAGCCAGTCTGCCTCTTCGGTTGCTAAGTCTAACGCTATGAATTTTGATTCCATAGTAGACCTTGCAATACACGTTTGTTTGGAGGATCTCCAAGACACAGCAGCTCCTCCCATTATAAACACATATCCACTCGTGGACCTTGTGCTATTGGAGTCTGATATCCAGTTGGCATCTAAATACCCTTCCAGTACCGCTGGATATCTGGTATAGTGCAGCCCGTAATCGGATGAAAACCTCATATATCTGAGAAGTTTCATTATGGCCTTCCAGTGTTCCTCATTCGGATTGCTGATGTACCTGCTCAGTCTACTCACTAAGTTTGCTATGTCTGGTCTAGTGCAATTCATTATATACATGAGACTGCCTATGACTCGAGAGAACTCCAATTGATTCACACTTTTACCGAAATTCTTTTTCAGGTTACAGTTGAACTCAATTGGGGTTCTAGACATTGCCTTACTGTCCTTGTCAAACTTGTCTAATACTTGTTTAACATAGTGACCTTGGGACAAGGCATATCCTTCTGATGTTTTGGTAATCTTCATGCCAAGTATTACATCAGCTATACCCAGATCCTTCATATCGAAGTGTTGTGACAACATTTTCTTTGTTGAGCTGATTCTATCATTACTCCCAATTATGATCATGTCATCCACATAGAGACAGACTACCACACAGTCTCTTCCACTTCCTTTAGAGTAGACACATTTATCACACTCATTAATGTGAAAACCGTTTGATAGCATAATTCTATCAAACTTCTCGTGCCATTACTTTGGCGCTTGTTTGAGTCCATATAGAGACTTTACAAGTTTACATACTTGGTGTTCTTTACCAGGAACTACAAACCCTTCCGGTTGTTCCATGTAAATTTCTTCTTCCAGTTCTCCATTTAGAAAAGCCGTCTTTATATCCATTTGATGTATTTCCATATCAAACAAAGCTGGGAGAGCAATGACGATTCGGATAGATGTTTTCCTGGAGACAGGAGCATACGTGTCGAAATAATCGACACCTTCAGTTTGCCTGAAGCCTTTTACTACAAGTCTCGCCTTGTATTTCTCAATCATGCCGTCAACCCTTAACTTCCTCTTGAAGATCCACTTGTGACCTAGGGGCTTACAACCTTTCGGAAGATCCACTAGTTCCCAAGTGTGGTTTTGCATGATTGATTCAATCTCATTTTGAATGGCTTCTTCCCAATATTGGGAATCTGGTGTTGACATAGCTTGTTTATATGTCACCGGTTCGCCTTCAATCATGAAGGTTAGGAAATTAGGTCCAAAGGAAGTTTCCTTCATTGCCCTTTTACTGCGCCGAGGCTCTTCCTCTTCCTCTGTCGGTTCACTTGCCCCCACATTTTCTTCGCTGTTCAACTCTTCAGTTGGTACAGATGTAGGTAATTTCCGGGGAAAGATATCCTCAAAGAAGGAGGCCTCTCGGCTTTCCATATACGTATCTACATGCACATCGGGATTGTCCGACTTGTGTACGAGAAACCGATATGCACTACTATTATGTGCATATCCGATGAACACACAGTCCACCGTTTTAGGACCAATTCTCATCCTCTTAGGAGTGGGAACTAGGACCTTCGCGAGACAACCCCAAACCCGCAGGTTCTTATAACTGGGTTGATGACCTTTCCATAATTCATATGGAGTTTTTTCTCGCTTCTTATGTGGTAATTTGTTTAAAACATAGTTTGCGGAAAGTATCGCTTCCCCCCACATGTTCTGGGGTAACCCAGAACTGATTAGCATAGCATTCATCATTTCCTTTAGCGTTCTATTTTTACGCTCAGCAACCCCATTTTGCTCGGGAGTGTATGGGGTTGTGGTTTGATGTATAATGCCGCTTTCAGCGCATATCTACTCAAACGGTGATTCAAATTCACCGCCTCTATCACTTCTCAATGTTTTAATTTTTCTATTGAGTTGATTTTCAACTTCGGTCTTATAAAGAGCGAATTTCTCTACTGCTTCGTCTTTACTTCTCATTAAGTAAACATAGCAGTATCTAATACAATCATCTATAAAAGTGATAAAGTACTTTTTCCCTCATCGTGTTTGTATAAACTTTAAGTCACATACATCTGTTTGTATTAGACCGAGAGGTTCACTTTCTCGTTCAACATGTTGAAACGATGATTTCGTTAATTTTGCCTCTACACGAATCTCACATTTGTGTTGCTTATTAAAAACGAAATTTGGTATTAGTTTTAGTGATATTAATTTCTTTAAAGAATTATAATTCACGTGACCTAATCTACCATGCCACAAATGAAATGACTCAAATAAATAATCAAAATTAGAATTTTTATTGGCCTCTTGGGCAACAGTCATTACATTGCTAGTGCTAGCCTCAGCTTTAGCACCTTTATTGGGAGCAGGTGTCCCCACGTTTAACTTAAACATGTCGTTGGTCATATAGCCATGGCCTACATAGACACCATTCTTGGTGATTACAATTTTATCGGATTCTAAAACTAGCTTGAACCCGTTCTTCACCATCACCGATCCGGATAACAGATTCTTACGGATATCCGGAACATGGAGCACATTGGTCAACCTCAGCTCTTTTCCCGAGGTCATCTTCATCACCACCATTCCTTTTCCTTCCACCTTGGAAGTAGCAGAATTTCCCATGAAGCAGCTTTCTTCCTCTACCGCTTCGTAGGTCTTAAACATCCACCTTGTTGAGCAGATGTGGCTTATGGCGCCGGTATCCAGCCACCACTCTTTGGGGTTGCTCCCCACGAGATTCACCTCAGAGACCACAGCAGTAAAGTGGTCATCATCTCGTCTTCTCTCGGCCAGATGTGCTTGAGCTGGAGCTTTCCTCTTTCCCTTGCCCTTGAAGTTCCTGGGGGGGGGGGGGGGGGCTTAGGCTTAACAGCGCCTTTATTGTCATAACAGTCCGCGGCACGATGTCCGGTCCTGTTACACACAAAGCAGGTTCCTGCAAATTTCTTTGCGACAACAGCACTGCCTCCATTGTCAAAACGTTTTCGTTTGACGTTGGAGCTTTCGACCACATTGGCCTTTGCCATCGGGATGTTAGCACCATCGACTCTCCTCACGGAGCGACGGTTGCTCACCTCGATATTGAGCTTCTCAATGAGCCCCTCCAGCCTCATTTCCTTTCGCTTGTGCTTAAGGTAGTTTTGAAAGTCTTTCCAAGATGGTGGCAATTTCTCAATCATGAGTGCCACCTGGAAAGGCTCGTTTATCACTAGCCCCTCAGCCTCAAGGCGATGGTAAATGAGTTGGAGCTCCTCAACTTGCTCCATGACACCCCTGCTGTCAGTCATACGGTACTCATGAAAGTTCGTGACAACAAATCTCTTTGTGCCAGCGTTATTCACTTTGTACTTATTTTCGAGAGTTTCCCATAGCTCATTTGCAGTAGCTTTGGGCTCGAAAACACTGAACAGCGTGTCATCTAGAGCACACGGGATATAGTTCTTGCATAGGTAGTCGGCATGTCTCCATGCCTCAATCGCAGAGAACGACTGCTCGTCCAGATCGTCCTCGCTTAGGACGGGAGCAGTCTCCTTTAGAAACCTGGTCAGATTCAGGGTCGTGAGATAAAACAGCATCTTTTGCTGCCAACGTTTAAAGTTGTCTCCCCTGAATTTTTCCGGTTTCTCCAGATGAGAAGTCGACAAAGTAGGCACAGCCGGATACATCGGTGCCTTGCCCTTGGCCGCAGCCTTGGCTCTTGCCACAGCCTTAGCTGCGGCCTTGGCCGTGGCAGCTGCTTCGGCCGCAGCCTCAGCTTTGGTCGTAGCATCCGCCATAGCCGAAGCCGCTGCGGCCTCAGCCGCTGCAGCTACGTCATCGGCGTTAGCCACCACATTCGCATCGCCCCAGTGTTATGAACAGGCCCACCAACCACTGGGTCATGCTCACCCCCGATAGGCAACTGAATAGGTGACGTGTTTGTCATCTGAAACGACAACACAACAAAACGTATGAGATACGTGTACAATAAATTCTATAAACAAAACACCAAAACTGATATTTGGGTTTGTAAAATAATTATTAAACAAAGAATAAAATTAAACTTTTTATCCTTTTGAATATCAATACAGTTGATATTAAAAGGATTTAAACGGTTCTTATTGAATACCAATATGGTTGGTATCAACAAGAAAATAAAATAAAATTAAAACTGTTCGGAATTTTCCTTTGTAATTCAATTTCTAATATGATTTAGAATTGAAAACAAAAAAGCATTATTCCTTATAAAAAATAAATAATTGTATTAATCAATACACGAAAGAAACAACAGAGTGTATCGGTTAAGATTGTTGGGTTTCCGTGTACGAAATAACAATTAACAATAAATAAAGGACTAAACAAAAATAGACAAAACCAGTGTAATCTTTATTAATTTCGAATTTGGAATAGAAATTAATGATTACAACATGTAGGTACTGAATAGTAAATAAAGCAAACGTTATCAGATTATTATTAATTAATAATCTAATGCATTGAATTGCAATAAATAGAAACTGCCGGACTGGAAAGTATAAACTTAACAGCCGGACTGTTCTGTTTTAAATTGAAATTACAGGACTGAATTGAAACTATTCTAATTACTGAATTAAATTACAGAATAGGAATTACAGCAAAAAACAGAACTTTAAACTAATTACAGAAAGGTACACACAGAATTAAAAGCTACAGCTAAGGACAGCAATTGAAATACTGAAATAAAAAAGGACAGAATTGAAATACGTAAATGAAATGGACAGAATTAAAAGGCGTAAAAGAAATGGACAGAATGTAAATAAAACAAGACGAGGCTACTGTTAACAGTATGCCCTTAACCGATATTCGCCCAACCACCTTGATATTTCTGGTTGCGTTGGCGCTTTTATCCGAAGGTACAACGTCTCGGATGACTCGTCGGAAACTGGCGACGAGTCAAGGTCGAGCTGTTGATGGGTGGTTCTCTCTGGTTCTAAAATGTAATGCTAATATTTGGAGAGATGATATATGCTACTGGTGTTTGATTTCAGAATGTTGTGTATGTTGTTGACATGTGGGGGGTCTGTCTATTTATAGGCTTGCTGAGTATCTCAGCCATTAAAGTCACTTTACTACTGTCAGTTTTCGAAATTCGAAACTGCAGTATTAACTTTGCAATGAATTCATATTTATTGCAACAGTTACAGCTTTGCTGGAAGATTTTCCCGAACAGGCACGTGTTTCCCGAATAAGCACGCGTTTCCCGAACAGGAACACTTTTCCCGAACTGGAACACTTTTCCCGAACAGGCACGCGTTTCTATTTATTTTTGTTTCAAATTGGTCCCGCCCGACAGAGCAAGCCCGCCCGACCGAGCATGTGCATGTGTGGTACACAATACACACATGTGTATGTGGACACACTACTTAATATCCACATGGGATACCTTAGTATATATATTGTAAAAATCACTCATGATTTTCCAATGTGGGATAACACTCATGGGTTAAATCCCATTTCTTTTCTCATTTTCCAGCATTGGCTTTATTGCCTCTTTCGAGTACCAACCTTCGAGTCCAATTATCATTCACACCCTTCCTCCGAATAGGTCATGCGATATACCGTTGCGAAGCTCATCGTACGAGCTACTCAAACGCTTTGAGTATGGCCTCAGAAAAACTGAGTAGTCGCATCGAAAATTGACTCAAAGATGGTCTCTGACCACTTGGAACAACCATGTTTAAAAACATGTTTTCTTACAATTTTTCCAACAGAGTTAACGGGGAACATATATATGTTTTGATATGTTTGTATTTATGTATATTTATCTTGATAATTTAGATAGAACTCGAGTGAATAAAATATTATGAATGATTCTTTTTATTTGTTTTCCTAAATAATTTGTTCACGGGGTGTTACATGTTTTTTGATTTATTATGATAATTTTTCAACTTTTTAGTCACTATTTTTTTTTAACCTTAAATTAATAGGAGTATGAAATAGTATTAGTTAAGAAATTTCGATGAAACATTAAGTACCACCAAACATTCAGAAAAAGAACAGACAGAAAATAATTTACAGGAAAATAAATTCCCGAGATTTTTTTTTTCCGGCCCAACCAAAACGTTAATAAGAGATCTTGTTTGAAACTTCAAAAGGAGCACTTGTCTGGAAATACAAATGGAAATGATGTATCCTTCCATACTCACCTTACCACCTTATTCTCCCGTACTCTTATAAATTAAAAATCACCGGGCTATACTCCAAAAGCCGATTGGCATTGTCTTGGCTTTCGAGACAAGAGCCTTTTATCGAAAGTGAGAACCCTAGACCGTTTGTCTTCTCAAACTCTATTTTGGAAATTAACAATACATGCATGCACATGATTTCTCTTGTCGACATATATTCTGGATGAATTAAATCTCCAGTATATATCTTCGTAAAGGTGTGAAATTGATTAAAAATTCTAAGGTTTAGAGGAATAGTGATTCTTTTTTGCTTTTTGATTTTTAATCGGTCAAAGATTTCACAAACCAGGAAATTCACAAGAAATGCATAACATATATATACTTAAAAAAAAAAAAACACTTGTGAAATCTCATACCGAGTCATCTCTCTCGCCTTTGACTACAAAGAAAGAGTGAATACACACATCAAAACATATAAACCATGTGAATTGCCTACTCCATTGGCCATATATATCTCCCTCTAGAAATAAGCCTTACAATTTTATGTAAGAATGCGGATGATTATGAGTTTATATTTATATAATCATCTAATATTGTTATATATAGTTGATTGGTCTTAATTATTAGAACAAAAAAAATAATATAAGTACAAGTGCAGCCAAACACCACTGCTGGCGAAAATATAAAAGCAACATATATCGATCAAACATAGGACTTATTAACCTAGTTCCTTAAAATTGATGGTATATAAATTAAGTTCATGATATTTGTCTTGCTTCCTAACCTGCAGGATATCCGAGCCTCTGATTTAGAATACAAGTACCTTACGAAGCTCATATACTGTACTTTATTAGTTAGTTAGCTTGTAACCATAATGGCGGGCCCTTCCATTAAAATCACTCCCGGGATAGTTAAACCCGAAATGACACAATTTGAACAACCCCAAATACCTCTGGAGGATAACCAAAATGTATATCCAAACAAAAGAAATTCCGTTTACTCTCTTACCCTTGATGAATACAAAGACAAGAGTGGAAAAAAATTCGGAGCGATGAACATGGACGATCTACTAAATGATTTGTGGAATGCTGAAAATAATTCAAATAACAATCCAAACCTAGAAACGGTTCCTACCACTCTTTGCAACAAGACATTGGAGGAAGTTTGGGATGAAATAGCTACAAATGGTTCCTCACAAAATAGCCATAATGTGAATGTCAATGAAAATGGTAAAGGTCTTCATAAAGGTCAAGAAACTATAGGTGAAATGACTTTGGAGGATTTTCTAGTAAAGGTTGGTGTAATTCAAGATGGATCCGTCCTTTTTCCCCGACCAAAACCAATAGAGTCCTACCAAAACTCGGACCAGAGTCTTATTAATAATGACGCAATGTGCTTGAGTCCTAATTTTAATGGACAAGTTTCAATAATGAGGGGTCGTGAATATTCCCAGTCTAATGGTTATGTGTACCCGCTATACAAAACTAGTGGATTTTTTAAGGGAGAAGGATCAAATAGAATTCAAAAGAAAGTGAATTGTGACGAAGTACAAATAAGTGGAAATAATAAAGGTGGGGAAAATAGAAGGCCACCAATTGATGTTACGAAGCTTGCAATGGAGCGTAGATGGCGCAGGATGATAAAAAATAGAGAGTCAGCTGCGCGGTCTCGAGCTAGGAAAACCGTAAGTCTTTTATTATTACAAAAACGTGTTGATAAGGTGTGTACGTTTACTTGATCGCGTATGAAAACTCACTCAATGTGTCTATTAAGCACAAGAAGATGTAAAAATCCACATGCATCGTATAGGGAAAATAAAATATTTGATTAGCTGAGGGAGTCTAGGCTCTTTATGAAATATGAGATATCATCACAAAAATTTTATTTTGGCTCATTGGAGTATGTGTTTGTGACTTGAATTATGTTTTGTTCATTACCTAGTTAGTAGTTATGCTGTATTCTTACAACTCATTACTACGTGATTCTTATTATATTGCTGAACTCGTTTAACATCGTGTCATAAGATTGTGAAAAGCTTCTAGCTGAATTCTTTGGCACTTTTTGCCATTTCGTTATGTTTCCTGAACATGAGTAACAAACTTTAGACCTCAATTGTTGCGACCATGTTATACTTTGAAAGTATGTTTCCACAATAATAAGCTCATTAAGCTGTTTTTAAGACAAGCTGGAAATTGACTTTTATTTACCTTTAGTTTTTTTTTTTTGTTGAGAATATTCCTGAAGTACATAGCAACGACGGGAAATTCTATAATACTTTGGCATTGGTAATTCTTTAAGAAATAAAATTACATCAATTGGAAATTGAAGAATTTGGGGGTTTTGATATGAGACATGAGGTGTTTGTTTGCCAGGCTTATACATGTGAGCTAGAACATGAACTAAACGCGCAGAGGAAAGAGAATGCAATGCTCAAGCTTATGTTGGTAAATAAATATTTTTCTTTGTTCATTAAGTAAAAAAATTATTGTTAATTTTCAGATAAACTAATAACACACTTTTTTCCATACTATGGCACAGGCGGAATCTGAGAACAAGAGGAAGCTAGCGGTATAACTTCTATTTCCTTTTCCTTCAATAGATATTTGATTTTATTTTTTTTAGGATTTCACCCTAGACGTACGGGTAAGAAGAAGAAAAATGAAATCATGAGTTTATTCACCAATAAACTTGGGACTTGACCTCCAAATACTAACAATAAAACTATCTCTAGTTACTAAAACTTTTGAATTTATACATACAACTTACTACGTAGAATCCTACTAATGGAAATAGTACTTGACTGGGACTCAACTTCTTGCTGTCGAAGTTTCTTTCTCTTCCTATCCAATAAATCGTTGAAAGAGGTACCAGATATGTGTAGTACGGACACGAATACGGGTGTCGGACACAATACATGAGTTCAACGTGCAACATAATTTTTCTTTGAAATTAATGCACACAACATAGTAAGGACACAAACCTTAAAAAAGATTATATTATATAACTGAATAATATTTCGGGTTCAAAGGGTAAATTTTTTAGTATTTTTTTGTAATTTGTTTTGTTTTGCGTGTTCCAGCCATGTCGTCTCTCAGTGCATGAGCTACATTGTTTTGTACTAGTAATCCATGAATGTAATGTTTGATTATGTTCCCTTCGTATGGCGAGAAGCGGCGAATTTGTGCAATTCTATGATCATAAAACACTAAAAAATGTCGGTTGCTAAACTGATGGTAAATTGAGTGTCGATAGATATAGCAACATGGCAGCAACAAAAACTGTTACTAAATTTAGCAACACTATTTTTTACTATTAGTTTAACAAGAGAGTGTCTAATGCTATCATGACAATTTATTGTAGTGGGATGAGTGAGAATTATAATATTCTAAGTCATTCGTTTTATTTGTTAATTAAAGGTGCTGAAAAATCAAGCTTTTAAAGAGGCGCATCAGAGAGAAGAGGAGCATAAGCTGATAACGAGGACTTCAAGCCTGGGCTGGTGATCAACAGAAGCGAACAAAATTGGAGTTGTTTCATATAGTATATACATAATCAATTATAAGCTTTCATGTCTAAACCTTTATAGACTGCCATGAAGTTCCTACGTCTGGGCATATTTCTTTCTTTTTCAACAATTAAGTTTGGGTACATTTCTATCTTTTATAACAATTTGAGTTAAGATAATGAAACTCCATTTGCATAGTCTTTGCTGAATACAATTAACCATACAAACCAATAGAATCAAGCCATAAAATCTTTAAAAACAAAATATTGTTGTAAGATATTATTGGACTATTGAGCTTGTACTTTATGGGCTCAAGTGGGCTTATAACCCTACCCCTCTATCTATATAAAGAGGGTTAGGGGTCTTCTATTTGAGATTCATTCATACATTCTGATTAATAAAGTCTCCCTTATTGTTGTCTCTCATACCTCTCTCTATATCTATACATATCTCTATATATATCTATAACGAGCTAATATGTCACACAACACGTTATCAGCAATTTGCTCGCGGAGAATAGGATATACGCTTACGGATATTGGAGATTTTTGGTAAACGCACGGATATTGGTTATATATAAACCTTGAGGTTTATCCGGTTTTTTTTTAGGATTTTGCTATATCGACCTTCACCAACATACCGTGCGTAAGGTACCGAATTCAAAACTTAATTTATTCCATATATGTGATCGCACGTATTATATTGTAGATAACTACGTGGTAATATGCTTACTGATTGATACTATATGTATGCGTACATTCATGGATAGGCAGGCTAACTACATATATTAAATTCTCAATAAATCACTAGCATAAACAAATTGCTTATGTCGACAATATTGTTCCCATAAATTGTATGAGTATATGTAGATAATATCATATAATTAGTGGTAATATAGAACGTTTATAAAAGTGATAGTCTTGCTGTAGTAGTGCTTATAATCCAGAACATGGCAGAATAACTAAATTGATAAATATGTAGATAAACTTGGAGTATGATTTAGTGAAATACATTGAAAGTCAAACATAATAAAGATACACTAGTGTTTTGATAGCAATACTGAGATATTGTAATTGTACATTAACTTACGGACCTATGACAATCAATCATGAGATATTGTAATTGTACATTAACTTACAAATTGCATGTAAATTTGCTATTACCATAAACCAAATACTAATATAACGTATCATTGTATGTAAATTTGGTAACTGTTTGTAAATTAGCAATGAATTGAAACGTGATTAATATGTTGATCTATATTGTACTATTAACATACCATGCTTGGACAATATTTGTAATAGTATGTGTTAATTATTTGTATATGTAAAACATATAGTGAATTGCATGTTAATTAAACTTGTAGAATCAAAACTGTTTTTTTCGAAACAGTAGGGACCATATTGCATCTTACTGATACTTATGTACTACCTATGTATAAAACTGAATTTAGTTTAATTAAATTACAGTGGTGATCCACATAGTGTACCTTACATTTAAAACAGTATATGTGTTTGCATATATATAAAATCGGTCCATATCTACATAAATACATTCATGATAACTGGTTAATTGTCTAGTTAATAACCTTGCATGCTAATCAAACTAATTCTTGAATTACCATGCTATAACCACTACCATGTAATATTATTACTGTTGTTATGTATAAGATATATAAAAAGCGAGAATCGTATATATTCACATTTAAGTTGGAAAAATTATGAATCTTCCCCAAATAGGCTCACCTATTTGGATACGATGTCTAGGAAAGATAAAGGCGGAAGTCGTTCTCCTAATGAGGTCGGTTTTTAAGAGGCATTCGTGCCCACCCCCCTCACCGTCTTTCCTGGTCGTGTTCAAATAGAGCTACCGAAAGGGGTTGACTAAATAATAATTTTCCCGAGTGTGTTTATATAGTGATGTATGTTTCGCTGAATTGGTGTTTCAGTATCGACCCGTCGTTCGATCAATGAGAACCGATTCACATGAAAAGCAAAACTAATGTTTTCGAACCTGTCGTTTCGAAAAAAAAAGTTTGTGCTTGTGCAAACCATAAACATATAAACCAGTCGTTTTATATGATAAATAATCCAGAACTCCCAACACATGTTGGATGCCATCTATGATGAAAAAAATCGCAAAACATACTTGCGAAATGACTGTTTAGACGTTGATCTTATCCGTCACCACATGTTAGTCACCCTGATATGTGAAAATGTGATGCCCGAAATTTTTTTTGGATGCCATCTTTGATGAGTAAAACACGAGTTTGTTGTTACCATCAGGATGAATGCTAAGGCGTTGACTTTATTCCGCCGCCACATTTGAGACGTGATGACGTCTATGGTGAACAAATGTCTGAAATTGACATGTTGGAGCAATCCTTCACCAAAATACTAGCTTGGAAATTGTATTCCATGAGTAGTATCGTGAATTTATATTCACCATGTTTCTTTATCGCCCATCGTGAATTTATATTCACCCTGGTGAGAAGTTTTAATCCTATTGGGACAATGGCGAATTGTTTGCCTGATATTAATGCTCTCCGTGTACATTTTTTTTTCCACGAATCGAGAACCGAGACAAGTGTTATTTGTCTCGAACTGTCGCGATCCTGATGAATCGCCTAGCCAAGCGAGATTTTAGACAATCGTCAAAATCGAGAACCTGTGGCTCCAAGACAGTAATTGAAAGGAACAATATGGCACATTGTCACAAAGCAAGAGATAATGCTCAAGGAGGCAACTCTATGCTATAAAGACAAGATCATGCACGGTTACTCCTTAAATAGTTCAAAACTATTATAAAGGTGAAAAACCCGATGCTAATGTGGTTAATGTAAATTGAAAGGAAACTCTTGAGACCCCCGATTTTGTGGCTCAAATGAGTTTGATACCTTTCTTTATTGATTTTGATAAATCATTGAGCCATTTTTTCGCTTATCTGGATTATGTTTTTCCATTTGGATTATGATTTTTCCATTTGGACATACTTTTGGATTATGGTTTGCCTGTTTACGAAATTTCTCGAAATAATTTAAAGTGTTTTGAGCAAATTCCTTTGACAAATGTGACCAAACTTTAAATTATGAAATTTTAGGCAATACTTGTGGGGTAGTTGATTTTTTTTTAGAAATAGTGGGTAACAATGTACCACATAATTTCACCAACTATTTGCCTAAAAGAGTACTCAGTGACAACGATTCTGGACCTGTCGTTCCAAATCAAAATCTTTGGTAAAACCAAATTGATTTGTCAAATATGAGGTCTTATACTCATGTAGGTCCTGCCGTACCTTGTTGAGTTATAAAATATTCGAGAAAACCAGTGTTATCTGGTAATAGCTCATGAAAAAAAATTAAAATTTCTTTACATAGCCTCCATTCAATACGACCAAAAGCGTATTTTAGAGGAGTTGAAATGTCTTTCAAGTGGTTGCTACCACATTCTTTAAAGCATTTAAAGTTACCTTATCATTTCGCCTGTCGTCGAAATGATAAATGATTTAGATGCTAAGACATGATTGTCTATACTATCATTCGCCTGTCGTCGATTGATTAGAGCATTTTGATATTGTTGCATTGACCGGATGAGATATTCCCGGGTCAAAAGACGATGCTTGATTTATAATCGCATCGTATTTGGATTCTCTCTGAGAATATATTTCGTGATTAATCCGAAATTCATGCCACTAATGCTCACTTTGAAAGACTAATATGTGTAAAGATCACGAAATGGACTCGTAGAATTCTTGTAAAGAATTGAAGGAGTTATTGTGGACTTATCCAACCATAAGACGGACTATAAATATAAATGATTATGGTTGATGCATCGACAATATGGTCACATTTTAATGTTGTCCACATAAATGCAGCACTTTCCAAACTTTTAGCCCTATCATTAAGTTGATGGCTCATGATCCGGATTATCCTGAAAAGTCTAGTCGACTTGATAATTCCGAAGAGTAAGAATCGAAATTTCGATTTGAATTACTTGAGTTTGGAAATTGAAATTGAACATCCTGTCGATTATGTTCAAACCCAAATGGACTCACGGAAAGTTTGATGATGCGACTGCAAATGATTGCACGCATTTCTTGGTCTTGTACACCAAGATTTATATTTCCATGTGGGGTTATGCTATTTTGCTGCATTGGTCCGTTATGAGGCCCATAGACACTCAAACACCATATGCGTACCAGCTAGTTATTGGTTATGAGCCAGACGCCTCATATGAACGCGTGTTTGAGTGCTTAATATTTTGATTGAGCCACTATAGCGTTCAAAATATGGACCTCTGAAGGGGACATAAGTCGATTATGAATCCCCTGCCTATCATTTGATAGAGTAACCTTGGCAAGCGATCTCTTTACCGCATGATATGCGAAAGTGACATCGCTAAGACTGTTCTCCCCGTCGTTAGGGGGAGATTTGCACGTTACCGTTGATAAGGAACGACGTGAAGTAACGTGGCATAACCCACTCAGTCTTAGCTTGATCCCCAAAACTGCACTTAGTGATAAGTAAGTGCATAGACTCCCTCAAGTCTAACTAAATGTCAGACGCATTTAATGACTTTATGAGATGTCACGAGATCATTTATACCTGCTGCAAAATGCTTGCAAGGATAGACGTCCGTGTCGGACGCCGTGTTCCTGTCGTAACACGTTGCTTTGGCCAAACCCGCCAAGCAAAGGACGCTGTCATCGGCCGTCAGTCTGTCGTCCTTCCCAAGATATGAGAAAGTTGACCGGTTCTTAATTTGTTCAGCCCCAGAGGTGGTGAACTGAAACTCGTTTGTTGCACGAGATTATAAAGGATCAAGGAGATGTGTGATTTCCTCCTCATCCTAAGAATCTCGAAATATCTGTCGATCATGATATCTTAGACGATATTGAAGCGAAACGAGACTGTCATTGATTACTTGTTCATATATTCGGTGACGACTGATAATATGAACAAATTATGACAGAGAACCATGTACCGTTGTCTGAAGTCAACGTAGAATAGACTGTACTAATGGAAACTTGCAATCCAAGTAGACTCCTTAGCGAAAGTGTGTTCGGACCTGTAGTTCCAACACCACCAATGTTAAACGAGTTCGTTTATTTGGTTATTCGTAAGGAAAAGTGATGAGAATAATGAGATTGTAGAATGCTCGCCTAGTAGCGCAAGGCTTCTCTCACACCTTGGAATTGATTACGAGATGGTTGATTTCCTCGTAATGGACATTATAACAGTCCCCTACTTTACCAGTTTAGTAGTTTCTGAAAAACTGAGTATGCTTGAATGTGGTCACGGTTTTATCTCTATGGGGATTTAGACAAAGAGATATAGATGAAGGTCCCTGTGTGACTTCATGTGCTTAAATCAAGTAGTTTCTGACCACGGAACACGATCTCAATTGACTGAGACGTTCACTATATGGATTAATATAATCCGAGCGGATGTGGTATACCGCCTAAGTGAGTACTTGATTAGCTTGGGATACTTGAACAAGTATTATGCCCTTGCGTGTTTTATTACGCGATCCATTTTTGGATTTGCCTTCGAGATGAAGGATTTTGGGAAGACACGGTAGTGACTCAACCTGATGATTGAGTCCCGTAAATATTGAATCTAAGTCCATGATTCAGACTACACCCAGAAGGTGTTATGACGTTTTAGTCATCATGACGCTAAGTCGTCAGATTCTCCCATGATCGTTCGATCACTAGACATTGATATAGACCTAGTCCGTCCCTGATGAGACGATGAAGAGATATTGAACCATAATGTTCATATCTAAGTACAATAAGCGCATCATTGTACTTGGTCTAATGTGCTAGGACGAACATCTCGTCTGTTATGAATGGTATAGCTCGACACAACATCGCGCTAACACGCTGCCATCGAAATGGCACTAAAGACACATTCCCTTACCTTATGGTAATTTTGGAAGTGGGCTAGTTTATCCCATTTGCGTCATCGAGTGTACCTACCCCATTCGGTACTCGAACTAACGCAACCCTTTTTCGGTTATACCGATGCCGGTTACTTATCAGACCCGCATAAGGGATATTCCTAACATGGTATGTCTTTACCATTAGGAATAAGGCGACATCTTGGAGGTCCTGGAATGACTCCAAGTGAATCACTCTGATCTATTCGTGCTCTATGAGACGACTAGAGAGTGTATATGGCTTCGAGCTAGTATTAGTCATATTTGAATTACATATGTTCTGTCTCACGATCCAGATAAAACACTTGTCATAGAAGACAACTTGTTGTTATTGATCAAGAGAGACATGACTACATTATGCTATTTAGCATTTCTCGCCGAAATTAATCTTCACAAATGAAGTTTAAGAGCATCTAGTTGAATGCTCGTTCTATTCCACGTTAGATTTTCTTGCATCCAGTCGTATGTAAGTAAATGAGGCATCCAGTCGAATGCTCGTACTCTTTCTTGGAATATGAAATCTTTGCACCCAGTCGTGTGCAAGTGAGGGGGAGCATCCAGGTGAATGCTTATTGCACTAATTACTACTTAGTCGAAATCTTCGCACCCTGTCGTGTGCAAGTGAGGGGGAGCATCCAGTCGCATGCTCGTGTACTCTTTTTGTCCTTAGACCAAGGTTTTTTCCCACTGGGTTTTCCTTGGCAAGGTTTTTAGCGAGACACGTTCCCATCATATCTCACTTAAGATTGCCGAAATTAGGGGGAGTATCCGGTTGTATACTTCTTACCACTGTGTACTCTTTTGTCCTTCGACTAGAGGTTTTTCCCACTGGGTTTACTCTAGCAAGGTTTTGATGAGGCACCTGTTTTGTGGTTGATCCCCTACTACTACCACTGTTGCACTCTTTTTCCTTCGATCAGAGATTTTCCCATTGGGTTTGCTCTGTCAAGGTTTTGATGAGGCACACTGTTTTGTGGTTAGTTACTTACATGATATTTCGGCCTATATCATTCGGCTACACAGTTTCTCCTAGGTACCGGTTTTGTCCCACACTGGGTTTTTCGGCCCTAAGGTTTTTATGTGTTTAGCACTGCGAATGAACTCGACTCAGATCGACTGCATGAAGACGAAGAATTCAAGACGTCCAAAGGGGGAGTGTTGTAAAATATTATTGGACTATAACCCTACCCCTCTATCTATATAAAGAGGGTTAGGGGTCTTCTATTTGAGATTCATTCATACATTCTGATTAATAAAGTCTCATTTATTGTTGTCTCTCATACCTCTCTCTATATCTATACATATCTCTATATATATATCTATAACGAGCTAATATGTCACACAACAAATATGATAATGTTTTTACTTGAACCCGAAAACACAATCAGAAGTGGATCGGGGATTCCGCATGTATTATAAGAAAAAGTAAAAAAAAAACTCTGATGATATTTGTTGGAAATTATTCGTACTAATGGCACGTCGATTGTATTGCTCTCCCACATGCACATGTGGTTTAGATTGTTTCCATTTCGTTCGTTGTTGCAACTCAAATAGCTTTATTTTTCTTTTTCTCTGTTGAGACAGAACCATAAATTCCAAACGGGGTTGGCCAATATTCTATATAAAATTTTATATAAGTATTTTTTTCGTAATTTTTTGGGGAGGAGAGAGTGCTAATTTTTTAAACATTTTTATCAAAACATAGAAAAAAAATTATTTTCCATTAAGAGGGGGGCTAATTATTCCCATCTAACTAGTAGACGCGTATGGCGACAAATAACCCCACAATTAGGAAAACTTTGAAGTACAGTGAGCAAATATGGTATATGTTACATAATTTCAGTGATACGATAAATGATGTGCGTGGTGATGCTAACTGTGGATTTCGAGTAATTGCAAAAGTGTTGGGTAAAAATGGAGGAGAAGAAAATCAATTTGAAGTTAGATGGGAGTTGTATCAGGAGATTTGTCGAATGAGATGTGTTTATTATAATATGTTTCAAAACTTAAATTCAGAAAGTTTTAATTATAATTAAATTTTATCCAGTTTGGATTATAGCAATACTCAAAAAGACGTCCGATCGATAAATGGATTAGATTTCCGGCATGTGCTTTTCTAATTGCATCTTGTTTTAATATACCACTTGTAGCATTGAAAAATATCAATACCGGTTGGGGTGTAGTTTGTTGGAACACCATATATTTACCTCTTTACACTGCGCCTCCTAAACTAACACATTACATCTATGTTGTAATTGTGTTTTTCAATGGATGCCATTATGCTGAAATTGTTCCTAAAGACGAGAATTTCCTGATGCCAGCTATTACAGGTCAGTGGGAGAAGAACACACTGCAGATGCTGATCCGTGGAAACATATATTTCGACCAAACAACTTTTACATATCATTGCAAAGGCAAGATGGAAAAGAAATCGATACTGAAAAAATATAGAATTGCGATCCATATTAGTTTTTCATGTATGATACTATTTTTCATGTAACTGATTGTAATGAGCCGAAGTTAAATTATGTAATGTTTCATATTCTTAATAATTTTTTCTGCTTTAACAAATTATTATGTGGTTAATATAGTTGTTTTTATCTTTAAAGTTTCACTCTAAGAAAACTTTACTCAGAAGTTACATAAAGTTAGTCCGATCGATCGGCCATGACCCCCGATCGATCGGACTGTTTCAGTTTTGACTGAAAATTCTAGGGAGGTAGTCCGATCGATCGGCCATGACCCCTGATCGATCGGACTATTTCAGTTTTGACTGAATATTCCAGAGAAGTAGTCCGATCAATCGGCCCTGACCCCCGATCGATCGGACTGTTTCAGTTTTGTTTTGAAAATTTCAGAGAGAATGGCCGATCGATCGGCCATGACACCCGATCGATCGGCCAATGGTGAATTTTAACAAATCTGTGAAATACATATACATACATAACATATATATCTATATATCTCTATCTCTATATTCCACCCTAAATCGCCAATTTGATATAAATCTATCAAATCTTCATCAGAACAACTTTTTTTTTTTTTTTTTATCAAAACCCCTAATTTCCAACACCTTAATACACATATTTCACATCAATTCAACATTAAATCCATTGATTTACCCCAAATCAATTTGGTATATTTTTATAAACCGTAATTTTCAAAAAAACCAAATTTGTCTAGTTTGTGAAAATGGTTCGTAAGTCAAGCTCTTCTCAAGACATCGGTTCCTCTGCTCCTCATTCGGGCAATATTTCTAAATCTAGATTCGACGATCCTATCGCTAGTAGGAAAATCATAAATCGTGTTTCTATTCATAGGTCATTTCTCGATAAATTTCATTTCTTTCGAGAGAATATTACATTTCAAAAATGGGATTTTATGATTTCTCTATATTATGATATATATATATATATATATCAACGAAACATATCAATTTTATGAAAATCCTCACGGTCATTGTAATCATCATAATCAGGATCATCGTCATCCTGGTTGTTGACATTCTCCTCAAACAGTTCATCACTCGATCCTTTTGGATCAATGCCCAATTCAGTCATACAAGTAGCTAAATATTGCACATCCTGTTTAATTTTGAGACGTTTAAAAGTTTTGTAACTATAGCGTAACAAATTTTTCTACAAAAAATTAAAAATTAAAAATTAAAATATAATTTAGTAATAAATATTAAATTTATGAAATAAAAAATAGTATTAGTTTACTAAATTGGTTTTTTACCATTTTAGTAATCAAACCCGCTGTCGCACGAACACCATGTTCCGGCACTTCGAGAAGAAGTGGGTTTATGAGAAGGCGTGTCCGAGGTCTGTACCATTGTAGGTAATCCAGTGACGTATGTGTACCTAATTCGCTGTTAATAAGTAAATGGTGGCGATCATTCCACTGGCTTATAAATCCGTGGAATATTTGAGTTCAATCATAATTTTGTTATTTTACAGCTTTCTTATACTTGTCGTGGCCTTCTGTGGGATTCCAAATCTCGGTAGGCATAACCTGAATAAACCCAAACTGCCTCATAATCCTCCACACGGAGTGCCACTCAATCTTCTCGTTGCATATGAGAGGAACATACGAATGCCACATATTATGATCTCGTCTACAGTATTCAGGATGAGCATTGATGTACCGTATGGCTGCTAGTCTATTTCTAATCCAAAAACAATCATTATGGATGGATGTAAACATATACAACATATATATAACAATAGTACGTAGTAAACAAATATTATAATTATACTTGTTCAGGCGTTAACTGGTCAAACGGGTCCCGTATAAAAACCACATTATGATGGACCACATATTGACCAGAGTGCGTCAATTTTTTCCACCTGTAATAATACAAATAGAGTAGATAAACAATATATATAAACAAAAGACGTAGCTGCTAAATATTCACAATTTAATAGTAATCGAGTACAAAAAATAAATAATACTATACCTGTAGCCGAGAGGAAATCTAGGCAATCCCGACGAAGGGGGAACATCAGGAGGCAATCCACGACATGGTCTAACAGGCTGTAGCCTGGTTATCGGCCACAAAGGAACATCACCGCACCGCTTATTCCATGAGGTTGCCCTCAAACAAACTTGCAGAGGTTGGACTTCAATCAAGCGAGGAGAGCTGATCACCAACTATACTCCCCACACGTATCGAAATCTTCAAAAAACGGTAGAGGCCAAATTGCAATTTGATCACTGCCCTTATCAGAAAAAACATGAGTAGCTAGTAGCAACAACATGGCAGCTCTGTACTGATATAACAACCTATCCTCAGTAGGGTTGGCAGGTAATTCCGAAAATGTTTGTCTCAACCATCTAAGTTTAACCGTTAAACAATTTTTATCAACCATATCGTCATCGGGTCTGCTACCCAACAGCCTCTCCATCAAATCCAACCTGCTAGTTCTATTATCATTTCTCTCCGACCGAGTTACAGGGTGACCATCCACCACCTGTCCAGTAATGAAACATGTGGGTCTCATCACACCACCTGTCCAGTAATTATGTAAGCAATCCTCGAACTACATTATAACTCTTTATGACATATACACCGTAGAAGTCCGCTCTAATAATATTTTGCATTACTGTTGGGTGCGAAGCTATCTCCCAACTGTAATTGTACAACCGCAGTTTATTCTCATCCGCTCTGCCTGCCTCTTTTACACGCACCCAAATCTTTTCTGATTTATGACCAGACTGTCGTAAAATGCCCCGATTGCCTCTAAGAATGAGACATGGATGAGTTGGATCACCCATAGAAACCCTACATAAAAAAGTTATCAAATTACATAATTTGTACACTCATTCACACACATATATATAGATAAATACCCTATATTCTTTTATTTATGCTCATCCGGCCAAAGAAATGAACTCATGGGCTACTTATAAAAACGACCAACAAATAAATGTTAATTGTTTATACAACCAAAAGACAAATAAAAAAATATATACAACAAACGCAACTAAACAATTACTAATTATCATACAAATAAAATGAAAACAAATTAATGTCAACTAAACAATTATTATAAATCAAGAAAATTGCATAAAAACATAATTGAAAATGGGTAATATGTGAAAAACCATAACTTAGTCAAATTTATGAAAGTAAAAATAAGATAAACATATACAATCAAATGTAGCTAAACAATTAGTGATAATTATCTAAATTAATAAATTTACATAAACTCCCTAATTTTAATGAAAAGGGACAAATGTGTGTAAATTGGTATAGTTTCTATGATTTATTCATAAATTGGTATATTTTCTATGATTTTTTTCATAAATTACAAATTTAAACTATATAAAATAGAGAATAAAGAAATACCTTCAATTGATCTATGTGATTCGGAGTAAAAGCAAGAAAGTTGGGTTAATCGGGGTCAAAAACTTATTAAATGCTTGTAATTTGAGGGATATTTTGAAGAGAGAGAGGGGGTGAGCGTAATTTTTAAAATGTAGTTGTTTTTTTCACTTAAATATGTTATGTATATATCTGTAATTTCTCATCCGATGGACCGAGATTCACAGCCGATCGATCGGAGAAGCAGTCTGTAACAAATTGTAATTTCTCAGCCGATCGATCGGCCAAGTGTTCTGAAAAATCTGTTGATTTTCAACACAGGGGCATTTTGATAATTTTACAGTTAAACCGTAAATTTGACTTACGGTTTGACTTTTTACATAAAATGTAAGTCAAATTTACGGTTTGTAAGTCAGATTTACGATCGTAATTTATTTTTACGGTTTGCTTGTGAAAACATATATTTTGCATTGGAAAAATACCGCCTCAATTGTGTTCATGTTCTCTCTCCTCCTCACTTTTCTCAATTCTCTCTCCTGTCTACTCTCTCGTGTGTAAAATTTATTAATTTTTATATATACCCTGAGTCTAATAAATGGTAATGACCATTTCACATGTTATTATTTAGCTGGAGACTTTAAATGAAAAGTTTGTTTATTTTTTTCAAAGATAGTTTTCTCTAATAGATTTGTAAATGCAATGTGTATGGCTGTTGAACGTTATTTTTTATATATTAATAATCCTTGTTTATTTTTGTGTTACAATTAAATTAAAAAAAATGGGTGAGATTTTTTTTAAGTTACCATGTATTTTATCCTTTTGGGAATTGTAAGTAAAAAGAAGTATATATTTTTAAAAATATGTATATATACGTATTTTAGATGATATGATGAAAGAAATGTATTATATAAACAATATTTTAATAGATATATGAAGGTAGGATGATATATAATAAATGTGGGTTTTGGATGAGCTGTTCCAAATGCTGTAACAAGTAGACAAATTAGTTTTAGGGTATATTTTTCCAATCAGATTTCGCTACACGTCTCTCTCTCTCTCAGACACCCATATAGAGGCTGTATTTTTTGAATGTAATTTATCTATTTTCGTCCTAAAACCGTAATTTATTTTTACTGTCAGATTTATGGTTTGATTTTTGGTTAAACTGTAATTTTGTCTTACGTTTTGTAAGTTAGATTTACGGTTTTGACTGTAAAATTATCAAATTTCCCCTGCGTTGAAAAACTGAAAAAATTTCAGAGGCCTGAGTACTGTAAATTTGCCTACTCAAAAAAAATATTTACGGATCGTAATCGTGACTTATGATTTGATAAAACCTCAATAAGTTAATTTGTTTCGGATATGATAAAAGTTCATTTCGAGTACCAATCATTTAAAAAAATGGTTAATTTATTTCAAATGATAGACGATTCAATAACGAACATAACGGTTGAAATGAAACTAAATTTGGATTGAGTCCGAACGAATAAGTTATATTTCCACAATATACGATATCGAAAAAAATATATGAATAAGTCACACCGTAAGCCACGATTACAGTCCGTAAATATTTTTTTGAGTTAATTAGGCAAATTTACATTACTCAATCCTTTGGAAAATTTTCTGCAGGGCTTGACCGATCGATCGGCTGTCAACTCCGATCGATCGGTCAAACCCTCAGAAAATTTTTCAGATTTTCAACGCAGGGAAAATTTGGTAATTTTACACTTAAAACCGTAAATCTGACTTACGAACCGTAAGTCAAAATTACGGTTCTTAAAAATAAATTACGGTTTGAGCAAGGAAACAAATAAATTGCAGTGGAAAAATCCAGCACTTAAAACCGTAAATCTGACTTACGAACCGTAAGTCAAAATTACGGTTCTTAAAAATAAATTACGGTTTGAGCAAGGAAACAAATAAATTGCAGTGGAAAAATCCAGCCTGCACTCATATATACTATATGGTAGGGGTGGCATTTTTTACCGACTTGTACCAACCGACCGTTTTTTGAGCCGAACCAATCAAGTCGGTACCAAAAGTTTGGTATACCGACATTACAGTACGGTACAACCGAATCGATCTTTGAAAGTCGGTTCGGTTTCTGTATTCGTTTGGTAAGTTCGGTATGGTACCGATTCAAACCGAAATATTAAAATATACAATATAGACAAATAAAATAAAATACTTATATACACTTAATTATTAAAGTTGTTATAATATACTTATATTAATTTTTCTAGTGAATATTTATAATATTTAAGTGTATATAAGTATTGTTAATAAAATATTTTTATTTATTTATAATTTTTACTAAAAAAATCTAGTAGTGTTTACTCTTTTATGCAAAGAAAAAAAAAGGGTAAAAACAATATAAATAAATATATATATTTAATCTATTATTTTTAAAACTTTATATTATGTTTTTTTTTCAAAGCGCAAAATTTTTATATTATCACTTGTAACTCTAAAGTTTGATATAAAATCAAAAACGAAACGAACCAAACGAATAGTTTGATATAACGAAATTGAATTTTTTAGTTTGGGTAATGGAATAAAATTTATCAATCCAAACTAAAATTAATTTGGTACGTATCCGTAGTTAATAAAAAGTTCGGTAGCGTATGTATGTATTTGTATCTATAAACTAAATAAATCTCTCTCTAGAACACTCCGCCAACCTTTTTCACCTCTCTTTGGGACTTTTCGCTCTCAGTAAGATTATCACCCCTTCTTTAATTACTTCCTTTTTTTCTAATTCCCATTTATATCTGAATAGGGTTTAACTTCTATTCGAACATAACAAATATGCCTCTCTTTTTTTTTAAATCAGAGTTATGTGTTTCTATTTGCATATATTTCTTTTCTAATTAATTCTGATATTAACTTACTTTTCAGTTTCTTTTCATTCTGAATTGTATTTTACTTCTTAATAAGTTGGGGTTAATTCGGTTTTTTAATTCTCATTTAGATCTGAATTGGTTTTATGATTGAGTTTGTCAGATTTTTTTTTGTTTTTGATTAAATTTATCGGGTACTTGAATTTCAATTATACCAAATATCTCTTTTTTAATCAGAGTTTTGTGTTTCTACTTTCTATTTGCGCTTGCATATATTGCTTTTGATTATTCAAATTTTGTGATCTTTGTAGTTAATTCCTGAGATTAAGTCTGTTTGCCAAAAAAAATTAATTTTTAGCTGATTTTTGGAATTTTTATTTTAAAAATCTGTGGTGTTTGGACAGTAGATTATTTAGCTTTTGAAAAGTAGTTTTTTATATCTAAATTGGGTTTAACATGTAAATATTCCTTACCCTTTGATGATTTAGTTCGCGTTTTTTTTTTTTTGATTAATTTATTTTGAACATGAATTTGGAACATACAAAAGATGTCTTTTTTTTTTTAGCTGATTTTTTATAGCTGATTTTAGACCAGAAAATCTGTTGCCAAACATAGCTTTAACATAATATTCCAGCTTGTTCGGATTTCAAATTGTAATTTACTAACAATTTGCTTTTTTGATTCCTGCTTCAAATTTGGTGCCTGCTTTCCCTTTAGATTTGATTTGGGCTTTACCTGAGTTGCTTAACTTTGTTTTTGTTTTGTTAGTAGTTTGGTGTTTTCATGATTAAGTTTAGTGATTTTTGTTTCTCCTTTGAGTTTATTGGGGTTTACATAAATTACTTATATTACCCAATTGCGAAAAATGTCCTCTATAGAACGGTTGGAATTTGCTATCCTGCAGGTACCTTTCGATGATTAGATTCAGTGATATTTGTTAGTTATGACTACTGGTTTTCACTTTCATGAGATTATGGTTACTTTTCTGTAATTCATTATGGAAATTATAGGGATTCACAGCCAATTTATATTTTTATAAGGCTAATGTTTGTTTTCTTTCTTTTGAAAGGTTTGATCTTGGTACTGTATGTTTTTATTTTATTTTTGTACGGTAGAATTGGAGATGATTAGCATCAACCAATAGTTTTCTCGAACTTAATTTTGTTGAATTCTCTCCATCAATTGTGCTGAAGTTTTGTGAACATGTAGTTTGGCGTATATATGTTATTGAATAAAGAGATTGTATTTTTAGGTAGTTGTTATTAAACGTGGAGCCTAGATTGAAGAGCAAATAGCTTTGTTTCTTCTCAAAATGATCCTACAGTCACTACCTTGTTGAAAGGATTAGATTGCAAAATTCTTTTTCTTTTTTATATCTACGAGGGGATTTAGGATATTGTACATGCGGACATGCTAGTTGTACTTCTTAGTGTTACCAGTGAACATATACAGCGAGAATAAAAACTTGGTACTTTTTGGTTACAACTTCAAGAAAATAACTCGTGTTTGTAGTGACAGCGATAAGACAGAAAATTGGGGTTTTCTTATTTGAGGCTTGAGCTTCTAAATGCACTGAAGCTAGGATTGAGTTAAAATGTGATCTTATTAGTTTACTTGTTCAAAAGTTTGATCAAAACCTCTTGGAGTCGCGAAATTTTGGATGATATGTAGCAGACTAATTTTTTAGAGTAGTGTGCATAAGTGACTAACAACACCTTGTTTTACGTATTTAAAGTTTATGGGAGATTCTTTCTGCTTGGATCTGTAGATAACATGATCCGTAGTGTTTTCTAGAATGATACTTGGATGAATATATGATTGTTTTCCTACAAAAGTGAATTTAGGATAGTTGTTTATTTTTGGATGACATGGAGCCTTAATTGCCTACTGGCTTTGCTTCTTCTCATAGTGCTCGGTGCTCCAGCAGTAATTGCCTTGTTCTTTCGGAATATTGTTTCTATCTCTATTTCCATTAGAATTTAAAAGGGCACGGCAATATGCTCATTTGGCAGCCTGCTTTCGGGAATTAATAGTATGACACAGTGAGAAACAAGAGGAAGCTCAATAAATAAAATGATATAAAGCAATAAAGGGGATTGAGATTTCTTGGAATTAGTTCTTAACACCTATGGTCAATATCGAGAAAGACTAGCTTTATTGCAATTCACAACAGGTGTTAGTCGTTCCTGTGATTGATGGTAAGTAATGGATCTATCATCTGTAGTTGAAAAAAGAATCTATAGTGAAGAGATTTTTCAGCTGAATGGCATTAATCTTCTAGTTATGTTTAGGCTCATTGGAAGTGCAAAAGTTTCTTGTCAATCTAGGTTGGATTTGGTGGTCAGTTTTATTTGTTTGCAAAGGGTAATAAAAAATGAGTTATTTTGGATAAAACTATACTCCCTTTGTGACAATCTCATTACGGGTATTCTTACATGATCAAATAATGAAAATTGGTTTTGCCTTTTATTTTCATTGTGGTTCTTTGAAGATCTTGGGAATCTTTAACATCTTATGCTTTTTGTTCTGCTGGAGATTCGAGTGAAGAGCAGAGAGCATTTACTTGCTCCTCTTATAAAGTTTCAAACATGAACTCGTTGCTTTTAGTTGGTGATTGATAATTAAGTTCCATTCCCTTGTAGAGAACTACGTAGGCAACATTTACGTACCTTCTCTCGTTTCTCAATGCACGAGGAAGTAGAGTTGTTAAATGTGTTATGACAATAATCTTCATTTTGTATATGAATTCTGTTATGAGTAGACTCTTTAGGCTTTTTCACAAGGTATATGATACTGAGGTATCAGAAGACTATATTAGTTGCAATTGGGCAATTTCGCTAGTAGTTATGGTCATATTACCCTCAAAGAGTCGAGCTCAAATCATCAACTTGATAGTTTTATATCTTGAATATATCAGTAACCAACTTGGTAGCTAGCAAAGAAACATAAGTAATAGTCTGTCTAATTTTCAGGTAAACATGTCTTCTGCATTGAGACTCCCTTCTCCTCATTATGCATTGATCACACCAACTCAAAAGGCCACTCCTTTTGCAAAAAGCCCCAATTTCCTTCCATCATCAAAGAGCGTCTCAAGAATCTTTGGACTCAAATCAATCCGCAATTTCAAAACAACAGCAATGGCAGTTTACAAGGTGAAGCTGATCACACCAGAGGGCGTGGAGCATGAGTTTGAAGCCCCCGATGATGTGTACATTTTGGACTCGGCTGAAAACGCTGGAATCGACCTTCCCTACTCTTGCAGGGCAGGTGCTTGCTCAACCTGTGCTGGGAAGCTGGAAAAAGGTACTGTGGACCAGTCCGATGGGTCTTTTCTAGACGATGGACAGATGGACGATGGTTATGTACTCACTTGTGTTTCTTACCCGACTGAGGACTGTGTTATTCACACTCACAAAGAAAGCGATCTTTATTGAGGGCGGATGCGTAGTTGTATGGATGATCTTTGAGTGTGATAGTAAGAGTGGGTTTGAGACTATGATTGTTGGTGTTATTTCCGATATTCCTTCAATAAAAATGTTCTCAGGTGGATGGAGAATGACCCCATCTTTTTCCCACCCTTCCTTTTGTTCTCTGTTTAGACTTTGCTTTTTGCAGCTTTCAATATCTACCTTATTTGCATATTATGATTATAGCAAGTTTTTTTCTATTTGATTGACCAGTTTAAGAGCATTGTTTTTAGATATCCTTCCTGTAGAAGCTAATTTAAAGTTTTAAGCTGGATGTACCGAAAGGTTCAAGTGACCCCTGGTGGATCTTGGTTTGGGGTTTTGCCAACGGTGTGCTCGGGTGGTGAGATACAAAAAGAACCTTTCAAGAACTAGAAACTTATTTGGTGGTATAAATTACTTTTTCGGAATGAATCTTGTAGGGTTGAGATAGATTTAACCAGGCTTATATAATTTTAGTAATCAAAAGGTCATTTTTTGATTGAAAAAAACTACATAGTTTAGGGTACCGCACACTATAGTTTAGGGTATTAATATCATTAATTAATTTCTCAAAGTTAAATATACTAACTGTTTACTAGTATTAAACTTTTGATAAATTGATAACGGTGACGTCATGTATTGGAAATGCAAATATCATTAAATATTGATCGTTAATTTATGAGATGTACCAAAATATTTTTATTTTTTTTATGATAGATATCAACATGGCCACTGTAACATCATGTATTATTAATGGGAGGAAAACATGTTAAATGTACTGTATTAACAATGTAAGTACGAAGCACCACTTTTAATTACAATTTCCACTCCAATTCAGGGTATAACATTATAAGTCGATAAAATTTCAGTCACTATATCTCATATTCATGAATCTATTTTTGACGTATATTGACAGAATTGTATTCACTATATAATAGTTGAGAAAACGTGTATGCAATTTTATCATTTTTGCAATTTTATTGACTTTTTATGCACACGTATGCATTTTTAATGCACGTGTATGCATTTTTTATGCAATCATATGTACTTTTGTTGACCCGTATATACTTTTTATATCATTTCAATTAAGCCGTATGGTTTTTTTATTTATTTATTTCGGGTTTTTTCGTTTTTTTTTTATCTTTTATATTTTTTGACTTTTTAAGCACCCATATGCATTTTTATTTACCTTTTTTACACCCGTATCAAATTTTATGCACTTTTTATGTACATGTATGCAATTTTATTGACCTTTTATGCACATTTTATTCACTTGTATGCATTTTTATTGACATTTTATGCACCCGTAGACACTTTTTATGCATATTTTATTCACTTTGTATGCACATGTATACATGTTTTATGTATTTTTATACAATTTTATTGACTCGTAATATTATTATTTTTTTCTTGATTTTATTTATTTATTTTCGGTTTTTGATTTTTTTTTTGATTTTTTTGTGGATAAAGTAATTTTTTGTAAAACTAATTTTTTTGTGAAAAAACTTTTTTTTTGTGAAAGAATTTATTTTTTTTTGGTGAAAAAATAGATTTTTGTGAGTTTTTTTTTTTTTTTTTGTAATTTAAAAATATAGTTATTTTTTCATATGTATTTTTTTTTTTAGATTTTAATAGAGAGAAATAATAATTTCTAGGTTGTGATAATGACAATTTTGTAAATTAGTTGAATTTTAAAAAGATGTGACTTATTGAGGACGTAAATATTAAAGTGTCATTTTTTTTGGATAAAGTATTAAGAGTGTGAGTAATATGAAATTACCCCCTAATAGTATGTAATTTTGATAGTAAAAAAGATTTGATTTTTAATATTTGGTAATAAATTATAACATAAAATAAGATTAACTATACTAATTTTCTATTTTATACATGTTAAAATGTAATTGGTTAAGTAGAATAATAGGTAAGTTTCATTATTGTTATTGTTAGCATATTGTAGATTACACTAAACATATATTTATCGGTTATCATTATTATAATAAGTCAACTCAAGTGGGTTGCTCAATTTAGGCAGTTTTTTTTAAAAATACCTGTATACTTTTTTATTAATTATCATAATAACTAATTTCATAAAAAATAAAAACTAATTACATTATTTCTCTCTCTTTAACCATACAAAATTTATTATATAATTTATTTTTTTCTCTAAATATGTATATCATAATAATAATTTATATAATATTTTATATTTTATATTTGTGTTATTGCCATGATTTATAGCGTTACACATGTAGCGTGTGGATATAGTATATATATATATATATATATATATGTAATGATTGCAATCAAATTTATTTTTAATCCTATACCCCCTCTCCAAAATTGTTTATTAAAATGGAAGAAGAGTAAAGTTGTTCATTAAAAAAAAAAAGAAGAAAAAAAAGAGTAAAGTTGAAGGAATATTCTAAAGCCAACACCCACTCACTTCTTTCTAAAAACATAACACAAATACACACGAGTTTTTCAGCTGATTGGTACTCTTAAGATCACCATGGGATCTGTTGGCAGCCCAGTTTCATCATATGCACCAAATCCAAATGATATTATAACAAGCTATAATAATAATAGCAAGGATTGCTTACAACAAGTATTTTGCAGTACAAGCTGTCCACAGAATTGTATTCTTAATAATATTGATGATGACAACTCAGGTATGTGTGACTCTCTGGACAAACAATTTGTTTTTTTTTTTTTAATTTTAAATACAATAAAAAAAACCAAGTTGTTTTGATCATAAATATTAAGAGAGAAATTTTCATTTATGCAAGAAAATCTTTTGTTTTGCAATTCAAAGGCCTAGCGGCGCAGCTTGTTTCTCGCTTGATCATTTTATTGCTTACTAATACAAAAAACCCAGAAGATGAACTAAGTAAAATCTAAAAGGGGCACCCCTCGAGATTTTTTTTTTTTTTTTTTTTATATTTTGCTGAAAAGTTAACAATATAGCATTTTAGCACCCTCGTAATTACAAAAAAATATATAAACATGTAATTCTGCCCCACCCACATTCAAATCCTAGCCCCGCCACTGAAAAAACCAAGCGGTTTTGATCGAAAAATGATCATGACAACTCCGGTACATATCAGACTGGTTCTAGGGTGCAACCCAATTGAGGCGCAATTATTTAATATAAAAAACAAAGTTGTTTTGATCGAAAATATTTAGATTTTTTTTTCCCGCAACTGAGGTGCTAATATCTCTAGTGCCCCCCTTGCTTGCAGGTACCAGTTTCTCACCTCTCATCATAGCACTCATCACCATCTTGGGAACAGCTTTTCTTCTTATAATCTACTATTTCTTCATCTCTAAATATTGCAAGAGCAGGAGGAGGAGGAGGAGAGAGAGTGATCATCAGGCCCCTCTGAGTGATCACGATGGTCTTGAAGAGAATCTTGACCGTCTGGTGGTGCTGCGGTCTGGGCTGGACAATGGTTCGATCGAGTCGATAACGGTGTTCAAGTACAAGAGAGGGGATGGGTTGGTTGAGAGCACAGAGTGTGCTGTGTGTTTGAGTGAGTTTAAGGAAGACGAGAGCCTCAGGCTGCTGCCTAATTGTAGTCATGCTTTTCATATCCATTGTATCGATGCTTGGCTCAAGTCGAATTCTAATTGCCCTCTTTGCCGCGCCAATGGAGACCCCTTTTTGCCCCCGCCTCAACCGCCTTCTCGCCAAGTCTATGCCCTTTGATGTGCATCGTAAGTGAGGAACTACGGGTTTGTTTGGCAACATATTTTAGCTTTTAAAAAGCATATTTTTAAGCTAAAAACTCTAAAAATAAAAATATTGGATTCTCAATGGATTTTTGAAATAGATTTTTTAAATCTGAATTTGACCAGACAATTTGCTGCCAAACATAGCCTATGTAGGACATAAGAAGAAGGTTATAGCCCACTTATTGAGAGAGATTTGATCTTTTACTATGTATTATAGCTAAAATATGCCAAGTGTAGCGTTTTAGCCTCTGTATAATAAAAAGAAGTTTATAGCCCCATAAGAAGAAGTTTATAGCCCTCTTATTGAGAAAGATTCAATCTTTTATTGTGTGTTATAGCTAAAATACGCCAACTGTAGCGTTTAAGCCCCTGTATAATAACAGAAAATAAATTAAAAGCAGATGAGGTACTCCCTTTTCTATTTGCGAATCCTGTTGCGCCACTGTTTAGTGTTAGTAGTGGATAGTTATAACATTTGAAGGAATGAAAATGTAAATATATGTGATTAGTGTAGCTGTTTCTGGTAAAGGTTGAAATAAGTGAACTGATGGGTTTGTATTTGGAAGTATATATGGGTGGTCGTGAGAAGAGCTGCTCGAGCTGGGTTACTATCTAGAAGAGGCCGAGATTAAGCTAAACTGTGAGCTGAGCTGACTGGCTTAAAAGCTGGGTCGAATATATGTTATATTACTGTAATTTCATATGCTGGGAATGAGATAGAAATTGGAACAAAATTACTATGCATAATCCTCTGGAGTTGGTGTTTAGCCTAAGCAAACCAAGTTCACAATGTACGAACAAAATCTACTAGTTTCGTTCTGCTTTGGAGCATGGGATAAATATACATAAGTGAGGAACAATGGGAATGCCACCACCTTCAGCATGCCAAGTCTATGTCTTGTATTTGAGTTCATCTGATGAGATGTTATACTCTGACTTAGTTTGGTTCTTCTTTGGAGCATGGGATAAATATACATAAGTGAGGAACAATGGGAATGCCCTTTTTATTCCGTTGGCCCTTTGATTCTTGACCACCTTCAGCATGCCAAGTATATGTCTTGTATTTGAGTTCATCTGATGAGATGTTATACTCTGACTTAGTTTGGTTCTTCTTTGGAGCATGGGATAAATATACATAAGTGATGAACAATGGGAATGCCCTTTTTATTCCGTTGGCCCTTTGATTCTTGACCACCTTCAGCATGCCAAGTATATGTCTTGTATTTGAGTTCATCTGATGAGATGTTATACTCTGACTTAGTTTCGTTCTTCTTTGGAGCATGGGATCAATATACACAAGTCAGGAACAATGGGAATGCCCAATTTTTTGCCCTCGGCCCTCTGATTCTTGACCACCTTCAATGTCATGTATATGTCTTCTATCTGGTTTCATCTGATGCCTGTTATACTCGATGGGATTGAAAGGTATATTATTGTATTTTGTATACAATATGTAGTAAATACTGTTTTAAAAAGCGCGCTTCGTAGTGAAAAAGCTTGATTCGAAGCTCGATAAAAACTCGATTCAAAGCTTAGAAATTCGCTTTTCCGCTTTTTGGGCCTCTAAAAGCTTACGCTTTTTACGCTTTTTACGCTTTTAGCATATCTCTTGCAAAAACAAACTCGATTCAAAGCTTAAAAATTCGCTTTTCCGCTTTTTGGGCCGTTAAAAGCTTACGCTTTTTACGCTTTTAGCATATCTCTTGCAAAAACGCTTTAAATAAGATTTCTCTTTTTAAAACACTGAGTAAACTAGTAAATCACACAAATGTTGCCTTTCCACTCTTTAAGGTTTCTGGCTTTACCCGCCACACATGTATACAAAGATAGGCCTCAAAGATTATCTCTGGTGCAGTGCAAACTAACTCTTCAAGATATACAAATCAAACCACTTCCCAAGCAAAATTACGGTACTTTTAAGAGTCGATACGTTTGACCATTAAATGAGGCTCAACTCCGCTGAAAATATTGATCAAAAAACAATGAAATTCTGTCGTAACACATCTACCAGCAAAAGCTTGAACTTTTCATGACCTTGTCGGGAGTAAGAGCTTCGAAATTGTTATAACATCTCGTAGGATGTAGTCTTTATTGATTTGCCATAACATCTGAAAGTTTACCCACAAGTCTGTGACTACTCACTACCACTGCCACAGATTTAGATTGACTTCCAACTTTCCAATGATGCTTCCAGAAAATATCAGGTGTCTCGGGATAGATCGCTCTGGAATAGCTTCGCAGTCACAAAAGTTGTGTGGTAATATGATGGTTAGATGTTTTCCCACAATGTTGGGAAGTTTTAAAGTGTTTCGTTCCTAAGAAACTAAATAAATAACTACAAAAAAATATAATTAAAGCATATTTCACAATGATCGGGTATGAGAACTGATCAAATCTAGAGCTATGGTTGTTGTGTTAGAATATAAACACCTAAAACAGTAGAAATATAAAGGAATAGAAACTTGGTGAAACTGCAACTTTGATTAATAATCAACGTACCGTTACAATTTCTAACTGCTAGACTTTAATCAACCTTAAAGTCTAACTTGATAGCTTTTATTCTGACTATCTAACTCAGGGAAAAGACTAAGTATTTATAGGCTATAACTAATCATATTACCATTAGGATTATGACCAGAACTGCGCCTAGTTCAACAAGGAAAATGATTATAATTTAATCCTAATCCAACAAGGTTTAGTCCATAACAGCCATAACCATCCTAATACTAATTACTAAGGGGTATCCTTCTGGATCACGGCTCTCCCCTCAAGAGCGATGAGCTCCTACTCAAGCTAAAAAAGAAAGTTAGGAAATGCTGCAGCGACCATTTCCTTGCTGTACCATTTCGATTTACTAGGAAACTGGCCAAGTCTCCCAACTCGATATAAAACAATGTCTCCCTTTCGAGTATTTTTTGTCTTCATCTCGAGTATGTAATCGGACAGCAGCAGGTCTTCCCTCTCCATTGCCAAGTCATCAACCGACGGCAAAACAACTTGAACTTTCGGGTCAACATCCAATAAAGACGGTTCAAACAGCTTCAAAATTTCAGCATTAACAACTGAATACATCTTCATCTACGGTGGCAGGTCCAGCTCAAATGCATTGGCTCCAATTTTACACAGAATCGTGAAAGGACCATAACGAATAGGCTTCAATTTTTTTCTTACCCATTTGAGTATGTCCTTGCCCAAATGTAACCAAACCAGGTCACCCTCCTCAAACATGCACTCGACACGATGCTTATTATGTCGAGTCTTGTACTTTGCTTGAGTCTTCTTCAACTGCTCTTCAACTATCGCATGTACCCGACTGATTTTCGCCATAAACCTTTGAGCTTTCTCAACCTCATTTCTGTCTTTTCCTTCAACATCTCCGCTTGTAACCGAAAATGTCAAATCAAAAGGACCTTATAACCGAGACACCCCTCAAATGGCGACTTCATCGTAGACCCATGAAAAGCCCTATTAAATGCAAATTGCATATACGGAAGACTTTCATCCCAAGTTTTAGGGTGCTTGGAATGAAAACCTCGCAATAAATGAACCAGAGTGCGATTCACTATCTCTGTTTGTGGATGGAACGCAGTGCTCATTTTCAACCTAGTATCCATCATCTCCCATAAGGACCGCCAAAAACTGTAACAGCTTGTGATCAGTGTGCACGACCACCTCCTTCCCCAAAATATAACACCTCCAATGATTCACATCTTGGTGCAACGCAAAGAACTCTTTTTCATAGGTAGGATAGTTTAAAACTACACCTGAAAACTTCTCTGAATAAAAAGCAACCGCCTTTTTATCTTGGAGCAACAGAGCACCCATAGCGTAATCCGACGCATCTGTTTCAATCGCAAAAGGTCGTTGCAGGTTTGGTAATGCTAGAACCGGTGCTTCGGTAATATTCCGTTTCGACAAATCAAAAGCTTTATCATGATTTGTTTGCCAAACAAAGGCAACACTCGCCTTGGTCAGACCAAATAACGGACTCGCCAAGATCGAAAAAGGACGAATAAACTTTCGCAAATACTGACATGCACCTAGAAAACTTCTAACGTCCGTAATAGACCTTTGTTTAGGCCAATCAACAATAGCCTTCACCTTATCTGGATCAACACGTAATTCACCACCTCCGACAATAAAACCCAAGAAACACAACTCTTTCATACCAAACTCACACTTCTTTTCGTTTAGCAGTAGATGACCCTTCGCTAGTGCTTCAAAAACCTTTCGCACATGCACAAGATGCTCGTCCCAAGTTTTGCTATAAATTAAAATATCGTCAAGATAAACTATGACGAAATCATCAATAAAAGAACGAAGTACCTCATTCATCAATCACATAAATGTCGCTGGAGCGTTACACAACCCAAAAGGCATAATTAACCACTCGAAAAGACCTTGTTTAGTTTTGAATGTCGTTTTCCAGGTACCATCTTCTCGAAAAGACCTTGTGAAAAATCGCGTACCTTGCAACACATCTAGCAAATCATCAATCCGAGGCAACAGATAACGATTCTTAACTGTTATTTTGTTCAAAGCACGATAATCCACGCACATCCTCCAAGACCCATCATTCTTCGGAACCAGCAAAACCGGTGATCCACAAAGAGAGCTACTTGGATTAATAACTCCTTGTTCAAGGAGTTCCTGCACCTGTCTTTTAATCTCTTCTGACTCGGTAATCGACGTACGATACAGACCAATATTAGGTAAAAGTTCCCCACTGACTAAGTCAATAGCATGCTCTACATCATTTTTTGGAGGCAGACCACCAACACATACGAACAATCTTCCAAATTCACCCTTTAATTTCTCCATGGCGGAGTCCTGCAAAGGTGACATCGCTAAGACCAACAAAGTTCGTACTCTCACCAACTCCACGGACCGTACCAGTAACATCATGTATCTGGCACCATTGTTGACCATCCGTTTGACTTGAGTTGCTGTAACTAATGGATCATGTGATATTGGTTATGTACTTGCATAAATCTTAAAGTCTTTCCCATCTCTCTTAAACCGGTAATACCGCTCCTTAAGGAACAAAACTGCATCCCGATCCCACAAATAGAGCACTCCAATAATAGCTTGACAAATATCTAACGGAACAACCTCACACAATATCGTATCCACGAACTTTTCTGTAATAGCAAACTTAAAAGTGCACTGCTTCGTAATTTGCAAGCTAGAATCTTTCTTAATCCACCCAAGCCCATACGACCTAGGATGCGGTGTTGTAACCAATCCCAATCGTTTCACCTCTGCCTCGGAAATCAAGTTCTTCTGGCTTCCTGGATCAACAATGACATTAACAATGTTGTTCTTTACCTAAATCTTCACATGAAACAGCTCCACCCGCGCATCCGCAAGACTTGCGGATGTAGCTGCCTTGCACATCAAAGACAAGTTCGGGTCTGACTTGTCCACTTGATCTAGTTTGGTAACATTAGCAAATAACGCTCTCTTATCCTTCTCATTTTGCAAGTGTCTAGGAACTAAGGATGCAACTTCCAACACATATCCTTAGTATGACCATCTTTTTTGCAGTGCTCACAAACGACGTCTCTCAGGACCTTGGATGGTTTATCTCCTCGATTCTCAACTGTCTTTGGTTCAGATTTCCATCTCTTCTCCCGCGATATTCCTGGACCTTCTTTCATGTTCTTTCCTTCAAGTGCAACGACTTTCACCGTGGCCTGCATAATTGTCTCCACTTCAAACATAGCTAATTCCTTCCGTAAAGATGTCAACAAGCCACCGGTATATTTCATGAACACGTCTTGGTGATCAACATCCGCATCAAACGCCAAAGCTTGATTGTGAAAAGCAGTCGTATATTCTTGAACAGATTGTCTGTGTCGTTGGCGCAAGTGTTGTCACTTGTACAAACATTCATGTTCATAGCCCATTGGGTAAAACTGTTTCCCATCAGATCCTTGAATTCTTTCCACGTAATCATCGCCACGTCGAATCTCCCGGTATGTGATTTCCACCGAGTATAAGCCGATTGCTCAGAAAAGCAGAAAAATATCAGGAGCATAGAGAGGCAATTATAGCGGAGGTTCGAAAGCTACTTCTGGCAGGGGCTACAAGAAAATTGATGTAGCCTAGGTGGTTGTCCAATTCGGTGGTGGTCCCTAAGAAAAATGGGAAGCTGAGAGAGTGTGTATAGACTTTACGAGTCTAAATAAGGCTTGCCCAAGAGATCCATACCCACTACCGAGAATAGATCAACTAATTGATGCAACGACAGAGGCAGAAAGAATGACTTTCCTAGATGCATACTTGGGGTACCATCAGATCCCGCTAGCGCAAGAGGATCATGAGACGACCTCATTTATCTCACCCTTGGGAAACTACTGCTACAAGGTTATGTCGTTCGGATTACGAAACGCAGGAGCTACATACCAAAAAATGATAACAAACGTCTGTCAAAAGCATATTGGGAAGACAATGGAGGTTTACATAGATGACATGGACATAAAAAGCGAAAAGGCCAAATCCCATTTGCAAGACATAAGAGACGTATTTCAAACCTTGGGTGAACATAAGCTAAAGCTCAATGCAACAAAATGCGCGTTCGACATAAGCAAGGGCAAATTCTTGGGGCACATGGTGAGCCAAAGAGGAATCGAAGCAAACCCCGACCAAATAACGTCCCTGAGAAACCTAGCCGCACATAAGAGCAAAAAGCAAATACATGAGCTCACGGGAATGATGACCGCACTAAGCAGATTCATCAGCCGATCAGCGGATAAAGGACGCCCCTTCTTTGAAATGATCAGGAAAGATAAGAAGTTCGTATGAAACCCCGAATGCGAAGCTTCTTTTCACAGCTTAAAGGAATACTTAAAGACACTACCTTTGTTAGTAAAACCAAACAAATGAGATATACTGCCATGCTACTTGGCAGTGTCAGCAACAGCTGTAAGCGTGGTCATCTTAAGGGAGGAAGGCCGAGAACAATTCCCAATCTACTTTGTAAGGAAAACCCTTTGTCGAAGCGGAAACAAGATATTTACGGTTGGAAAAACTATGCCTAGCACTGGTAGTAGACAAGGAAGCTGCCACACTACTTCATCGCTCACCAAGCCCAAGTCTACACCAAGTTCCATATCAAATAGTCACTGCGGAGAACTGATATCAGTGGCCGGGTAGCTGCATGGGGGGTCGAGCTCTCCTAATTCCATATCGAGTTCGTACCCAGACACACGATAAATGGACAAGTGTTGGCAGGCTTTGTTGCAGAATTTACCGAAGCTTACGACAAACCAGCGGTAATATCGAGACAATCACACTGGGAAATACACGTCGACGGGTCATCTACCAAAGATGGGTCAGGAGCAGGAATTGTGCTCCAGTCTAGAGAAGGAACAATCATCGAAAAAAACATAAAGTTGGGCTTCCGAGCTACCAACAATGAGGCTGAATACGAAGCTATGATAAACGGCATGTTCATTGCACGAAAGCTCGGCTGCACCCACTTGATTGCTAGCTCAGATTCTATACTGGTGGTCAACCAAGCCTCCGGCGAGTACCAAGCTAAAGATGATCGAATGATCATATACCAAAAGCAGGTCCAAAGCATGATGGTGAAATTCGACAAATACGAGTTTATAGGAATTAACTGCACTGAGAATACCCATGCCGACGCATTGGCAACCCTAGCTTCAACACTAGCAATGACAGATACTCGAACAATCACACTGGAAACATTTGATAAACCGAGTATAATCAAAAAAGGATAGGATAATGTCAATACAATACGAGCTGGGTGGATGGAAGAGATGGTCGAGTACTTAAAAAATGGGACCCTCCAGACAAGCAAAATAAAAGTCCTCAAGATCACAAGAAAAGCTCCAAAGTTCTGGCTATCCGAAGAAAAAAAACTGTACAAATCAAGATATCAAGGACCTCATCTGCTGTGCGTCCAAACAGAACTCCAACAGAAAATCTTAGAGGAAATCCACGAAGGATCATGTGGAGCACACATAAAAGGAAGGCCACTAGCCAACAAAACGATCACTCAAGGGTATTGGTGGCCATACATCAAAAGGGATGCCGATGTATACGTACAAAAATATGACAAATGCCAAAGATTCACCAAAATACCTCGGCTCCCGGCATCCATGATGACCCATGTATCAGCACCATGGCCATTCGCCCAATGGGCAATCGACTTAGTCAGGAAATTACCGAAAGTACCAGGAAAAGTTGAATAACTAATCGTGGCAACAGACTATTTCACAAAGTTGGAGGCTAAACCACTTCGACAAATCAAAGCCCAGAACGTCAAACAATTCATCTGGGAGCACATCATAACCAGGTTTGGAATACCATACGCCATCGTCGCAGACAACAGAACCCAATTTAAAGACGCTAAGCTGCAACTTTGGTATGAGGAATTAGGCATTCAGAAATTCTACCCAACGCTGACATACCCACAGGGTAACGGTCAGGCTGAGGTATCAAACCGAACCATCCTCGATGGTATCAAAACAAGCCTGGAAAAAGCAAAAGGTAAATGGCTGCAAAGGCTCCTCAATGTGCTATGATCATGCCGAACGACGCCCAAAATGGGCACAAAAGAAACTCCATTTAGCCTATCATATGGCGTCGGGGCCGCATCCCAACAGAAGTCAGAGTCCCCATGCTTTGAACCGCGTTAGTCGAGCAAGGACTAAACGAAGAACGAATGAGGGAAGAGCTCGACATGCTGAATGAAAAACATGAGATGGGTGCCTTAACCCTAGCTAAGTACCAGCAAAGCGTAAAGCAAACCTACGATAAAAGGATAAAAGACTCCAAAGAATTTAAAATTGGCGAGCTGGTATTACGACGAGTCACCACTTACACAAGAAACGAGATACACGGCAAGCTGAGCCCAAATTGGGAAGGAGCATATGAAATTATCAAGAAAACCAGCCCAGTCTCGTACAAAATCAAAAGCGTCCAGTTTGAAAACAGCAGAGGAGAAACAAACTCATGGAACGTAGTTAACCTTAAAAAATACTACGTGTAAAATAGACAAATGCTACCGACATGTGGTATCTTTCATTTTTTGCAATTATCCAAGAAATGAAACAAGTTATGTTATTAACAAAGGCTAACAAAAGACATTCGACGAACTGAAGGCACTTGAGTTAAAGTCCCTTTATAACAAAAAGACCTTTAATGAACTGAAGGCACTTGGGTTAAAGTCCCTTTATAACAAAAAGACATTCAACGAACCGAAGGCACTCGTGTTAAAGTCCCTTTATAACAAAAAGACCTTTAACGAACCGAAGACATTCAGGTTAAAGTCCCTAACAAAAAGACCTTCAACGAACCGAAGGCATTCGTGTTAAAATCCCTCTCTAGCAAAAGACCTTCGACGAACTGAAGGCACTCGTGTTAAAATCCCTCAAAAGACCTTCGACGAGCCGAAGGCACTTAGGGGTTAAAATTCTTTTCTAACAAAAGACCTTCGACGAACTGAAGGCGCTCGGTTTAAAGTGACCTTCAACCAACAAAAGGCACTTGTGTTACTTTTCTATTAAAAGACATTCGACGAACCGAAGGCACTCGGATTTAAGTCATTTACAGAACATATCGTAACTAAACACGTTAAAAGGAAAAAAGAGAGAACAATCGAAATAAAGTCCCAAGAAACACAAGAAAGAATAATATGCACAATTCCGTATAGAAAAAAGAATGTCAATTCACATGAGCAAATACATAAATGATAAGTAATACGAGCCCGCGTTACGGAGGCAATGGTACTTAAACGGTTAAGACATGTATCAAAAACGAACAAAGAGAAATAAAGAAAACGGCCTAAGTAGATGAAGAACTACTACACGACGAATTAGAAGGAACTTGACCAAGGTCGATCGCCTCGTCGTCCGTAGAGGTATCCACATCAGTATCTTTGCCTTCCAAGATCTCATGGGGAAGAATAGAATCAAAATTTGTGGTATAAGATCCCACCATACGACCGACAGAAAGTCGAGCGGTGAACTCATCGGCTTTAACCTTATTATGGAAATTGGTAGTCTCAATACGTCGAACATCCTCAATGGGTAATGATCGGACTTGGCCTAGGGAGGCCAATGCATCTTGCTGTGTGTAAGAAGCTCGATAATACTTCACTAATGCATTGGCACGAGGTACCAGCGCCTTCAGTTTGTTAAGCCATATATCCTTCAACCGCCAATACCGATCTAAACAACGCTCCTGAACCACAAAAACATGCTCTGTGCACTTCACATAGTCCATAAAGGAGGCCGAACGGACCCTTATTTTTTCCCTAAGACGGGGGCACTCGGCATGAAGGTTATCATTCTTCCCCATCAATTCAACAAAAAGCCAACTGGCACGAGCTTCATTCGCCGCACCAGACGAGGGCCCAACATGGGCAGCACCAGTAGGTCCCTGCCTAGGATTAACAAGGGCCGGAAAACCAGTCTAATGCAACAAAGTAGCATGTGCCTATAAAGATAAAGAAAATCACATTAATGAAAGCCGTGAAACCAACAAGCGAAATCAGAAACATCGACATTTATACAAATTACATATCGAAAAAGTTCAGTTCAAATACAAGTCAGAATCCTAATCTAATTTAGTCGGACAAATGAGCAATAAGTTCACCGGGAGACGCTAAGGTTGCACCAGTATCGGCAAAATGAACCTCTCTTGACGATGTAACTTGCGCCCCCACACGCCTCCTTATCTCAGCATCAAGGTTACGAAGAGCAGCGGTGGTCTCATCAACACGAGCCATGGCACTAACCATGCGCTCCGCTCGGGTTATACCACGGGTACCCTTTATGTACTCGTATTGTTCTAGCACCGTAATACGAGCCCAATGAGCCCTAACGAAGGAGAGCAGCAGATCGACATTCTCAAAAACAGCCTTCAACACTAAATGTAAAGTAGTTACTCGACCCCGGGCATTATCGCGAGATCGACGAAGTTCACTTAAAAGCTCCTTCGCCTTTCCCTTATTCGCAGCATAATGGACCGTCTTTCTACTAAACTCCTCACCCAAGTCGTGTTAACGAGTCGATGGGTTCGAAATATGGATGTTAAGATCATCGAAATAGGGCACTTATTTCGATGGAAGTATAGGCTATAGAAACTCACCGTACTCAACTCTAATGTGATTTTAAATTGAGTGGGGAGAGAGAGTTGTGATAGATTGTGATGGTTTTGAAATGAATAGAGAAAAAACTGTATTTTTGGAAAGAAATGTTTAGTGTAGTACTTTTTGAAAATATAGTTTAATATATGGAACTTTTTTAGTATACTAAACTGGAAAAGCGGTAAACTATAGTGAGCTGTCCATTGTACCATTAATGATAATAAAAAGGTTTGATTAGATCACTTTTTCTAGTTAGATTTGACGAAATTATACTCATCCGAAAAAGATCAATAGTTTACTATACTAATCAAGAAAATGTACGTACAATATACTAAGTCGAAAAAATATGGTAGTCTAATTCAATTGTGATTTGTAGGGCACTTATTTCTCAATATGAGAATTTCATTTCATGTTTCCAAAGTAGCAATGACATGCTAATCCTTTACATTGAATTCAGTTTAACAGGGGATAAAATACGTTTAGTTTACTCTACTAACAGTTTCTAACGATTTAGATACTGTACTGCCAATTTTAACAATTGACGTAACAAAGTATGAAAATTTTCACAATTGAGGACATACGTACCGTCAAACAAAATGATGAAATTGCACTCAAATTCTCTTACCTATCAAATAGTGAGTCTAATTCTATCATCATTTGTCAAAGATAGATCCCCAAATGTGAGATATAGTGACTGCAATTTCGTAGAATTATGTTAGTCTCTTAATTGGACAAAATTTCATAGTTTGGTACTTTAATTGTTAAAATGGTTAGTGCACTATCTAAATTGTTAACAACTATTAGTACAGTACACTGAACGCATTTTTTCCCGTTTAATAATTCAAATCAAAGAATAAAACACTCATCTCTAAAATAATTTGTTAAGAATAATTTATAAAATTCCGTAAATATCTATTTAAAATCTTTACAATTTGAAAGAATATAGACAAGTAATAATAATATTGTAACTTTATATACACGATATTATAAAATTTAATTATTAAATACTACTAATTTTGACTCTTAACGTTCTCTTTATTAATTGTATTTTTGATCTCGTTTTTTTTTTCTAGTTTATCAACAAAGAAAATAGGCTATTCTTTTTGGCGGAACCGACTCGTTAGCTAACCAAAAAACTCGGTCATATAGGTGACGGTCTAAAAATATAATTATTTTGAAAAAAAACACTACAAAAAATGGTTATTTCGTTTTTGTAATAGTGAGAATTTTCAACCGATCCTAATTTGAGTAAATTGGGATTGATGGTTCTTTTTTGGCAATTCCAAAAAATTATTGTTCTAGCTCCGCCCCTATAACTTCATAACTTGGCATTTCCCAAAAGTCACATTTTTTAAATGTTCATCTTACTTACAAAAACACTCTTATTAAAATACAAGACACGTAATTTCTCTCCCCAATAACCCCAAAAAATAGTATTAAATATATAAAAAAAAAATGCGTTAAAAATTATATAAAATCATAACAAATAATTTTTAAACAAAATATAGAAGAACTGTTTTTTTTTAAATCGAATATTATTAAAGAGAATTTTTTTTCACCAAAAACGCGTTTTTCACCGGAAATCAGGTTTATCTCATAGAAACATTTTTTTCATCAAAAAGCAGTTCATTCATCAAAAATCATTTTTTTCAACACAAAACCATTTTTTTATTATTAGGAAGCGATCCTTTTTCATTAAAAAACATGTTAATCGGTGTGAAACGTCTTTTTGCCTAAAAAAAATAACTATTTTCTGCTAAAACGCGACATTTTCACCTTAAAAGTGGTTTCCCATCAGTAATGACCTATTTTATTTCACAAAAAACCGACTATATCTTTGATTAAAGCAACTCTTTTCACCGGAACAACTTATTTCACCGGGAAGCGGGTTTTTTCCAGCATGAAGTGACTTTTTCCATCCGGAAGCGGTTTTTTCATAAGTAAATGGTTGTTTTAATCATAAAGGAGGCATTTTCAACCATATACCGACTTTTTTTCTTGAAATTTCGGAGATTTTCAATAAATGCTCGACTTTCTCATCAAAAGGAGGATTTTTCACTAAAAGGTGTCTTTTCGCACGAGAAAATAGTTTCTTTCTTTCGAAATGTGTATTTTTTTTTCTTTGAAAGGAAACTCTTTCATGGAAAAAAGGAGTTTTACATTGAAAAATGGCCTTTCTCGCCAATAATGAGTTTTTTCAAAGGAAAGAGTTCATCTCTTTAAGTGCATTCATTTCAGTTCAAGTGCATAAGTTCAAGTAATTTAGTTGATATTGCATATAACTCAATTGAAATGGCATATATTTCGGTTAAAAAGTGCATATGGTATAGTTGCAAGTGCATGTAGTTTATAAAGGGAGGTAGTTAGTTGAAATTGCATGTAGTTCGCTATAAAGTACATATAGTTGAGTTGGAATTGAATATATTTCGGTGTACAAGGTGCATATAGGTTGATACAAAATGTATACAGTTTGGTACAAAGTATATATAGTTTGATATAAAACAAATATAACTCAGCTTAAAGTGCGTTTGTATAGTTCAGCTTAGAGTGCATATAGTTTAACTGAAATGATATTTAGTTCAGTTTATAATACGTATAGTTCACCATAAAATGTATATGGTTAACCGTAAAGTGCTTATATTTCACCATAAAGTGCTTATGGTTCTCCAGAAAGTGTATACATGCGAGTGTAAAGTGCAAAGTTCAACTTAAATTGTGTGTAGTCTGGTTTAAAGCTAAGGAGTTTTGGACTCGAACTATCAATCTCCTAAACCCAAGTTTGGGTGCAAGAGATTTTATCATTTTGAGCACTGGATATAGTTTCATTAGTTGCTTCATTCTTTCTTTATTAGTATTCGACTATTAGTTTCCTTTGGTTTCTTTCTGTTTTAGTATTTTCTTCTAGTTTTATAGTGGTAAGTAGTTCTTTGTGTGTTTGTTGCTATTATCAACTTTTCTTCCCTTTTTCTTTTCTTTTTACTCTAAATTCAGTGGCAGAACTAGAAATGTTTTTTTACTAATTATGGGGGTCGATAAAAGTAGTTCAAGATAAATGTAATTATGGGGGTCGATAAAAGTAATTCAAGATAAATGGTAAAAGATCGGATTTTTCTCAATATTGGAGTGCTCGACTTTTTTAACCTTCTCAATATGGTTTCATTAGTTGCTTCATGGGATGATAAGAAATTACCCTTTCTTTATTTATTAGTATTAGTTTCCCTTTGTTTTCTTGAGCTATGATTCTTTGGGTCTCAGCTTTTACCTTCTCTTTAATGGAATTTCGCTTATCAGTGATTGGATAAATTAAAATACTTTTTCAGAATTTAGTTTGGGGATAAACTTCTTGATTTATAAATACTGCTAGTTAGTTACCCTTTGTTTTCTTGAGCTTTGATTCCTTGGTCTCAGCTTTTATATCTTTGTTTTTTCATGGATTTTGGTTAAAAGTGATTGAAAAATTGAACTACTTTCTCAGAAAAAAGTTGCGACAAATTTTTCGGCTTATATTGGAAACCTTACATCGATCGGAGAATGGAGAAAAATAGTATATTTTGTAGAAAATGATGTTGTGGCAATAAAGGGGTAAGGCATGATTGATCACGGTGATATTTCGTACTTCCTTTACTTTTCATATTTTTCATTCTGTCTTTCGGCACTGTGTGCTCATACAGATTCGTCAAACTCACATATAGCCATCACTCACTTAGGATCATAATGAAAGCTGCTAAATTCTAGTATAAATAAGCTAGGACAACTTATTGTTGGAAAAAGGAAGGGAAAAATATGTTTTAGACATGATTTTCCAAAGTGGTCAGGGACCATCTTTGAGTCAATTTTCGATGCGACTACTCAGTTTTTCTGAGGCCATACTCAATATGTTTGAGTAGCTCGTATGACGAGCTTCGCAACGGTATATCGCATGACCCATTCGGAGGAAGGGTGTGAATGATAATTGGACTCGAAGGTTGGTACTCGAAAGAGGGAAAAAACCGAAATCTGGAAAGTGGAGTAGAGAGTGGGAATAAACCATGAGAGTTATCCCACATTGGAAAAACAAGGTTGTTTTTTACTCTATATATACAGGTCCATCCCATGTAGTTGGTAAACTAATTAAGTCCACATACCCATGAGTGGGTTAATGTGTACCACACGCGCGCGCTCGTTCGGGTCTCGGGATGCGGGATTTGAGATTTGGGGAATGTCTCGGGTCTTGTACTAATCTGAAAAGGGACTTTTGCATAATTGGAGGCGGATTCTGGGGATGTAACTCACAGAAGTAAATGACCACATTTAATTCTGCGGTTTCAGAATCCTCTATAAAGAGGCAGCCATCCCTTCACATTTCATACATTCAAAATCAGTCTCTCTTCTCTCTAAAGCAGCATATATTTTTCCTCATAGCATATTAGAACCAGAGAGAACCACCCATTAAAAGCTCGACTTAGACTCGTTGCCAGTTTCCGGCGAGTCTTCCGAGAGACGTTGTACCTTGGGATCGAAGCGCCAACGCAACCAGAAACCTTAAGGTGGTTGGGCGAATATCGGTTAAGGGCATACTGTTAACAGTAGCCTCGTCTTGTTTTATTTTCAATTCTGTCCAGTTTTTCAATTCTGTCCAGTATTTTAATTTGATGTACTTAGTTGTAGCTTTTATATTCTGTTTGTACTATTCTGTAATTAGTTTAAAGTTCTGTTTTGTTGCTGTAATTACATTTCTGTAATTTAATTCTGTAATTAGAATAGTTTCAATTCAGTCCTGTATTTTAAATTCAAAACAGAACAGTCCGGCTATTAAGTCTATACTTTCCAGTCTGGCAGTTTCTTTTAATTACAAATCAGTACATCAGATTATTAATTAATAATAATCTGATAACGTTTGTTTTAATTACTTTTCAGTACCTACATGTTATAATCAGTTTATTGTATTCCATTTGAAAATTAATAAAGATTACACTGGTTTTATTTAATTTTGTTTAGTCCTTTATTTATTATTAATTATTATTTCGTACACGGAAACCAACAATCTTAACCGATAACGTGTTGTTTCTTTCGTGTATTAATACAATTATTTTTATAATAGGAATAATGCTTTTTTGTTTTCGATTCTAATTTATATTAGAAATTGATTACAAAGAAAAATTCCAAACAGTTTTAATTTTTATTTTTAATCTTGTTGATACCAACCGTATTGGTATTCAATAAGAATCGTTCAATCCTTTTAATATGAACCGTATTGATATTTAAAAGGATAATAGTTTATTTTAATTTTTGTTTGGTAATTCTTTTACAAACCCAAATATCAGTTTTGGTGTTTGTTTATAAATTTTTTGTACACGTATCTCATACGTTTTGTGTTGTCGTTTCAAATGACTAACACGTCGCCTATTGAGTTGCCTATCGGAAGTGAGCATGACCTAGTGGTTGGTGGAAATGTCCATAACACTGGGGGCGATGCGAATGTGGGGGCTAACGCCGATGACGTTGCTGCAGCGGCTGAGGCCGCCGCGGCTGCGGCCATGGAGGATGGTACGGCCAAAGCTGAGGCTGCGGCCGAAGCAGCGGCCACGGCCAAGGCCGCAGCTAAGGCTGCGGCCAAGGGCAAGGCACCGATGTATTCGGCTGTGCCTACTTTGCCGACTTCTCATCTGGAGAAACCGGAAAAATTCAGGGGAGACAACTTTAAACGTTGGCAGCAAAAGATGCTGTTTTATCTCACGACCCTGAATCTGACCAGGTTTCTCAAGGAGACTGCTCCCGTCCTAAGCGAGGACGATCTGGACGAGCAGTCGTTCTCTGCGGTTGAGGCATGGAGACATGCCGACTACCTATGCAAGAACTATATCCTGTGTGCTTTAGATGACACGCTGTTCAGTGTTTTCGAGCCCAAAGCTACCGCAAAGGAGCTGTGGGAGACTCTCGAAAATAAGTACAAAGTGAATAACGCTGGCACAAAGAGATTTGTTGTCACGGACTTTCACGAGTACCGTATGACTGACAGCAAGGGTGTCATGGAGCAAGTTGAGGAGCTCCAACTGATTTATCACCGCCTTGAGGCTGAGGGGCTAGTTATTAATGAGCCTTTCCAGGTGGCACTCATGATTGAGAAATTGCCGCCGTCTTGGATAGACTTTCAAAACTACCTAAAGCACAAGCGGAAGGAAATGAGGTTGGAGGGGCTCATTGAGAAGCTCAACATCGAGGTGAGCAACCGTCGCTCCGTGAGGAGAGTCGGTGGTGCTGTCATCCCGATGGCAAAGGCCAATGTGGTCGAAAGCTCCAACATCAAACGGAAATGTTTTGACACCGGAGGCAGTGCTGTTGTCACAAAGAAATTTGCGGGAACCTGCTTTGTGTGTAACAGGACCAGCCATCGTGCCGCGGACTGTTATGGTAATAAAGGCGCTATTAAGCCTAAGCCCCCCCCCCCCCCCCCCCCCCAGGAACTTTAAGGGCAAGGGAAAGAGGAAAGCTCCAGATCAGGCACATCTGGCCGAGGGAGAACGAGATGATGACCACTTTACTGCTGTGGTCTCTGAGATGAATCTCGTGGGGAGCAACCCCAAAGAGTGGTGGCTGGATACCGGCACCACGAGCCACATCTGCTCAACAAGGTGGATGTTTAAGACCTACGAAGCGGTAGAGGGAGAAAGCTGCTTCATGGGGAATTCTGCTACTTCCAAGGTGGAAGTAAAAGGAATGGTCGTGATGAAGATGACCTCGGGAAAAGAGCTGAGGTTGACAAATGTGCTTCATGTTCCAGATATCCTCAAGAATCTGGTATCAGGATCGGTGATGGTGAAGAACGGGTTTAAACTAGTTTTAGAATCCGATAAAATTGTAATCACCAAGAATGGTGTCTATGTAGGCCGTGGCTATATGACCAACGGCATGTTTAAGTTGAACGTAGGGACACCTGCTCCCAATAAAGGTGTTAAAGCTGATGCTAGCACAAGTACTGTAATGACTGTTGCCCAAGAGGCCAATAAAAATTCTGAGTTTAATTATTTATTTGAGTCATTTCATTTGTGGCATGGTAGATTAGGTCACGTGAATTATAATTCTTTAAAGAAATTAATTTCACTAAAACTAATACCAAATTTCGTTTTTGATAAGCAACACAAATGTGAGATTTGTGTAGAAGCAAAGTTAACGAAATTATCGTTTCAACATGTTGAAGGAGAAAGTGAACCTCTCGGTCTAATACACACGGATGTATGCGACTTAAAGTTTATACAAACGCGAGGAGGGAAAAAGTACTTTATCACCTTTATAGATGATTGTACTAGATACTGCTACGTTTACTTAATGAGAAGTAAAGACGAAGCAGTAGAGAAATTCGCTCTATATAAGACCGAAGTGGAAAATCAACTCAATAGGAAAATTAAAACATTAAGAAGTGATAGAGGCGGTGAATATGAATCACCGTTTGAACAGATATGCACTGAAAGCGGAATTATACATCAAACCACAGCCCCATACACTACCGAGCAAAATGGGGTTACTGAGCGTAAAAATAGAACGCTAAAGGAAATGATGAATGCTATGCTAATCAGTTCTGGGTTACCCCAGAACATGTGGGGGGAAGCTGTACTTTCCGCTAACTATGTTTTAAACAAGTTACCACATAAGAAGCGAGAAAAGACTTCATATGAATTATGGAAAGGTCATCAACCCAGTTATAAGAACCTGCGGGTTTGGGGTTGTCTCGCAAAGGTCCTAGTTCCCACTCCTAAAAGGATGAGAATTGGTCCTAAGACGGTGGACTGTGTGTTCATCGGATATGCACAGAATAGTAGTGCATATCGGTTTCTCGTGCACAAGTCGGACAATCCCGATGTGCATGTAGATACGTATATGGAAAGTCGAGAGGCCTCTTTCTTTGAAGATATCTTTCCCCGGAAATTACCTACATCTGTACCAACTGAAGAGTTGAACAGTGAAGGAAATGTGGGGGCAAGTGAACCGACAGAGGAAGAGGAAGATGAAGAGCCTCGGCGCAGCAAAAGGGCAAGGAAGGAAACTTCCTTTGGACCTGATTTCCTCACCTTCATGGTTGAAGGCGAACCGGCGACATATAAACAAGCTATGTCAACACCGGATTCCCAATATTGGGAAGAAGCTATTCAAAATGAAATTGAATCAATCATGCAAAACCACACTTGGGAACTAGTGGATCTTCCGAAAGGATGCAAGCCCCTAGGTCACAAGTGGATCTTCAAGAGGAAGTTAAAGGTTGGCGGCACGATTGAGAAATACAAGGCGAGACTTGTAGTGAAAGGCTTCAGGCAAACGGAAGGTGTCGATTATTTTGACACTTATGCTCCTGTCTCCAGGAAAACGTCTATCCGAATCGTCATTGCTCTCGCTGCTTTGTTTGATATGGAAATACATCAAATGGATGTAAAGACGGCATTTCTGAATGGAGAACTGGAAGAAGAGATTTACATGGAACAACCGGAAGGGTTTGTAGTTCCTGGTAAAGAGCACCAAGTGTGCAAACTTGTAAAGTCTCTATATGGACTCAAACAAGCGCCAAAGCAATGGCACGAGAAGTTTGATAGAATTATGCTATCAAACGGTTTTCACATTAATGAGTGTGATAAATGTGTCTACTCTAAAGGAAGTGGAAGAGACTGTGTTGTAGTCTGTCTCTATGTGGATGACATGATCATAATTGGGAGTAATGATAGAATCAGCTCCACAAAGAAAATGTTATCACAACACTTCGATATGAAGGACCTGGGTATAGCTGATGTAATACTTGGTATGAAAATTACCAAAACATCAGAAGGGTATGCCTTGTCCCAAAGTCACTATGTTAAAAAAGTTTTAGACAAGTTTGACAAGGACAGTAAGGCTGTGTCTAGAACCCCAATTGAGTTCAACTGTAACCTGAAAAAGAATTTCGGTAAAAGTGTGAATCAATTGGAGTTCTCTCGAGTCATAGGCAGTCTCATGTACATAATGAATTGCATTAGACCAGACATAGCAAACTCAGTGAGTAGACTGAGCAGGTACACCAGCAATCCGAATGAGGAACACTGGAAGGCCATAATGAAACTTCTCAGGTATATGAGGTTTTCAGCCGATTACGGGCTGCACTATACCAGATATCCAGCGGTACTGGAAGGGTATTTAGATGCCAACTGGATATCAGACTCCAATATCACAAGGTCTACGAGTGGATATGTGTTTATAATGGGAGGAGCTGCTGTGTCTTGGAGATCCTCCAAACAGACATGTATTGCAAGGTCAACTATGGAATCTGAATTCATAGCGTTGGACTTAGCAACTGAAGAGGCAGACTGGCTGAGAAGTCTATTGGAAGGAATTCCAATGTGGCCAAAACCTGTTCCCGCAATAAGCATGCATTGTGATAGTCAATCAGCTATTGCGCGGGCTCAGGATCATATGTATAATGGAAAGTCTCGACATATACGTTGGAGACATAAATCCGTAAGGGAATTGTTATCCAATGGTGTGGTATCCTTAGGTTTTGTAAGATCAAAGGAAAACATAGCGGATCCATTAACTAAAGGCTTGACTCAAGTGGGAGTCGAGACGTCATCGAACGGAATGGGATTAAAGCCCATTAAATTGGTGGTCCCCCCATAGGCAACCCAACCTAAACGGAATCTTTCCTGATAGGTTCAAAGGGAAACTGAACTATGGGGGAAACCGAACAAAGCACTCGGGAACCTGGAGTTGCCAGCCCATCTCCGCGATGACAGAGTGATAGACCTGTACCATTGTAAGGGTGAGCTTGAGGCTCTTAATTATCCAAGTTACTCGACGGTTGAGTAAAGTGAGTCAGGACACTTTCGACTTGGAACACCTATAACGAGTGTGTAAGGTCGGTACCATGTGATGAGCTTGGGCTAATTCACTAGAGCACTCAGTTGAAGTTGCCAAGGCAGTCCAGGCCAAATATGGACAACAACTAAAGGGCCTAGTACGTGGGTAGAGAGGGCACTATGCGGGTGCCATTCTGGGATACACAAAGCTTGATGGTTCAAAGCTTTACAGCTACCTAATAGCAGTATTCTGGGTGGTACTCCGCTACGGCAGGTTCAAGGCGCGCGTTACCTGACCTTAGGCAGTGAACTTTTGCGGTTCTCTTGATTTGCATTTAGAACATGGGCTTTCGAGCCAATTGCATTCATGTGGGGGATTGTTGGAAAAAGGAAGGGAAAAACATGTTTTAGACATGATTTTCCAAAGTGGTCAGGGACCATCTTTTAGTCAATTTTCGATGCGACTACTCAGTTTTTCTGAGGCCATACTCAATATGTTTGAGTAGCTCGTATGACAAGCTTCGCAACGGTATATCGCATGACCCATTCGGAGGAAGGGTGTGAATGATAATTGGACTCGAAGGTTGGTACTCGAAAGAGGGAAAAAACCGAAATCTGGAAAGTGGAGTAGAGAGTGGGAATAAACCATGAGGGTTATCCCGTATTGGAAAAACAAGGTTATTTTTTACTCTATATATACAGGTCCATCCCATGTAGTTGGTAAACTAATTAAGTCCACATACCCATGAGTGGGTTAGTGTATACCACACACGCGCGCGCTCGCTCGGGTCTCGGGTCTCGGGACTCGGGACGCGGGATGCGGGATTTGGGATTTGGGATTTGGGATTTGGGGAATGTCTCGGGTCTTGGGTCTTGGGTCTTGGGTCTTGGGTCTTGGGTCTTGGGTCTTGGGTCTTGTACTAATCTGAAAAGGGACTTTTGCATATTTACAAGAGCAGTCCCTAGAGTTCCAGAAGGTTTGAAACTCCAGCAGTAATTGGAGGCGGATTCTGAGGATGTAACTCCCAGAAGTAAATGACCACATTTAATTCTGCGGTTTCAGAATCCTCTATAAAGAGGCAGCCATCCCTTCACATTTCATACATTCAAAATCAGTCTCTCTTCTCTCTAAAGCAGCATATATTTTTCCTCATAGCATATTAGAACCAGAGAGAACCACCCACTAAAAGCTCGACTTAGACTCGTCGCCAGTTTCCGGCGAGTCTTCCGACAGACGTTGTACCTTGGGATCGAAGCGCCAACGCAACCAGACACCTTAAGGTGGTTGGGCGAATATCGGTTAAGGGCATACTGTTAACAGTAGCCTCGTCTTGTTTTATTTTCAATTCTGTCCAGTTTTTAATTCTATCCAGTTTTTCAATTCTGTCCAGTTTTCAATTCTGTCCAGTTTTTCAATTTTGTCCAGTTTTCAATTCTGTCTAGTTTTTCCAATTCTGTCCAGTTTTTCAATTCTGTCCAATTTTTCAATTCTGTCCAGTATTTTAATTTGCTGTACTTAGCTGTAGCTTTTATATTCTGTTTGTACTATTCTGTAATTAGTTTAAAGTTCTGTTTTGTTGCTGTAATTACATTTCTGTAATTTAATTCTGTAATTAGAATAGTTTCAATTAAGTCCTGTATTTTAAATTCAAAACAGAACAGTCCGGCTGTTAAGTCTATACTTTCCAGTCTGGCAGTTTCTTTTAATTACAAATCAGTACATCAGATTATTAATTAATAATAATCTGATAACGTTTGTTTTAATTACTTTTCAGTACCTACATGTTGTAATCAGTTTATTGTATTCCATTTGGAAATTAATAAAGATTACACTGGTTTTGTTTAATTTTGTTTAGTCTTTTATTTATTATTAATTGTTATTTCGTACACGGAAACCAACACTTATAAGTGCAGAATGTTGAAAACACAACCAAAGAGACCTGGTTTATGGTTTATTTTTATTGAAAAACCATGTAAGGGTTAATTATGATTTGCTGACCCGTGTTTTGTTTAATTTTATAATTGTTGACCTAACTTTTAACAATCTCATTTTAGTGACCTAAGTTTGTAGTTTGACTTATTTTAGTGACCCGTCGGTACATATTTTGGATGTAAACCGTTTTCAAATTTCAATTTAGTCTGTACAGTTTAAAAATTTACGATAAACGCTTAAAATTTAAAAAAAATTGCACACATATAAAAACATTTATATGAAATCTTATAAAACTATCAAATGCAAATTACATCTTCATATGTAAATTGAAAAAAAAAACAATTTTTGTTAATGCAAATTTAAAAATGATATAAAACTGTCAAATAACATGCTACAAATGAATTAATATAAGCTAAATCGTTTTTTTTTTCGTGTTATGTAAGTTCATTATTAAACTTTTTAAACACTAATGAATTTTTTGAATAACGAGTCTTATGCTAAAATAAAATAAGAGTCTAATTAGATTCTAACCCTTACATTGAAATTGACTTGTTACTAAGTATAATTTCAATTCAATAGTTTTATAAATATATATTTATATCATCCCAACTAATATAGTTCATATGCTGTTAGATACTTGTATTCATTTTATTTGTTAATTGTGCAACTCATTTAAACGCATATTTTATATAAGTGTGTAATTTAAATGAACTTATATAAGTGTGTAATTTAAGTCAGCTTATATAAGTGTGTAATATTTACATTTTTTAAGTGTTTATCGTTAAGTTTTAAACCATACGGACTAAATTGAAACTTTAAAATGATTTTCATCTAAAAAATATAACGGCGGGTCACTAAAACAAGTCAAACTATAAATTTAGGTCACTAAAACAGGATTGTAAAAAGTTAGATCACCAATCATAAAATTGGCCAAAACACAAGTCAGCAAACCATAATTAACCCTAACAGGAATGGTCCTGAAATTTTACAGCAAGTTGTGACTGATGTAATAAATGAGAATAATTGCACAATTAATACAGCAGTGTGACCTTAATGCTGAGTTACTCAGTGCCTATAAATAGGCATACCCCCCACAGCACAATAACAACATTCTGAAATACAATACAGAGAGAGTCACCCACCAACAACTCGACCTTAACTCCTCGTCAGTTACTGACAAGTCATCCGTCGAGACGTTGTACCTTGGAATCGAAGCGTCAAATCCAACCAGAAACCTTAAAGTTGGTTAGGCGAATATCGGTTAAGGGTAGACTGTTTAACAGTCGTATCGTCTTTTAATTTTTTGCATTTTCTTTTCTGTACCTTTTAATCCTGTAATTTCATTTCAGTATTTTTTTTCTGTAATTTCATTCTAGTACATTTTCTTTTATGTAATTTCAATTCTATAATTTTATTTCTGTAATTTACATTTCAGTTCTGTAATTTCTTTCATTTACCGAAACAGTCCGGCAGTTTAGTAATCATACTATTCTGTCTGGCAGTTTCTTTTAATTAACAAACAGCCCATCAGTTTAGTTTGATATTATTCTGTCTGACAGTTTCGTTTAATTACAAACCAGTCTAGCAGTTTAATAAGTTATATTAATCTGTCTGAAATTTTAATTAATTGCATTTACATTTTGCAAGTATCAGAATTTGTAATAGAGTCATATTCCATTATAGAAATAAAATTTGTTTATCATTTTTCAGTCATTCCACTTTAAATTATTGTTTTTACGTACAATAAAACCAACAAATTTTACCTCAGCCTTCAAGTTCAAGGTAACGTGTCAAAGGAGGATTTTTTATGGTAAAAAATTCATTCATTTAAGTGATTTCACAACAAAAAGAAAAAGAAGAAAATCCGGGGTCTGTTGAATTCCAAGATGTTGGCTTTTAAGCTTCATGTGTTACAACACATAAAGTAGTTTCCTCTTATTTCCATAAGGTGGCTATAATGAGTAATACTGTACACAGGCATATGGACCGAATGGTTTAAAGAACTGCCGACATGGGTGGGTTCTGGATTCCCTCTCATCAGAACACAGGTGATGCAGAGGAAGATTATTCTAATCTGGTGAAGCTCTTACCCTCAACAGAAGCTGCATTATTGGACTGGGCTACAAACTTGATTCCTGATATTAATTGTCCAACACCGAACACCTCAACAAGATCAACTCACGCAACATTGCCATGGTTTTTGCCCTAAACATGACCCAGGTCAGTTTAACATAACTTCATAAAAAAAAAACTTATTCTAGAAAGTGGGTATACAATTTTTACTGAAGAAGTAATTAAAATGGAGTCCTATGTATAGTCTGTCTTTCTATTGTGTGTTAATTTTATTATTTATATCAATCAAAATTTGTTCTTCTACTCCATATTGAGAAATATTTATGGTTGAACCACCAGGTCTGCATACTCAATACTTTGCAAAACCACTTGATTGCAAAACCACTTTGTGAAACACGTACCCTTGTCAACTCTATCATCAACGGAGAAGAAGGAAAAGGGATTAGTGGAAATAAAGTTTGCTTACGAGATTTAATTGGCAACTTGAGCCGCATAAACTCAATAACATAAAAGATAGAAGCCTGCCGATGATTTTATGACTGAGGGGATGTTGAATGACAGAATTGAATATTTTAGAGATTGTGAATACCAATATTTTAAAAATCGCGCTATATAGCGTCATATACCGCAAAATAGCGTTTTTTGGAAAAAAAAAAAACGTAACGAAAAACCATTATTTGGCTGAATTTGCTCTAAAATCGCGCTATAGAAGACCAAAAGCGCAAAAAAGCATGAAATTCTGGACCAAAAACATAAATAGCGAGTTAGGAAAGAAAACAGCGGATCTAAATAATTAATATATATTGTGTAATTTTCATAAAAGTCTAGATGATTGTGACAATGCTTTAGTTTTCAGCAGGCCTAAATTCGAATCTCACCTACAACAATTTTTTTTTCGTTTTTTTTATTATTATTAACTAATATAGCTATACATTTTATCTTTTATTGATATATATTATAAAATTTAGTGCATATTTAGAAGAAAAGAAAAAAAATACACCGCAAAACGCTATGTAGCAACGCTATTTATGTTTTTAGCGTTTTTGTCGAAAAAACGCTACGCTAGCGATAACGCTATTTAAAACATTGTTAAATACTGAACAGTACATGTAGGTAGTAGTGATGTAGTCTAAATTTTTGACTGTTCTGTTTGGCAACAATGGATGTACTATTTTTGAGGCTGCGTTGTTTGATTAATCTGATGGTCTGTGACCCTGTAAAAAAACAATTTGATTTGTACTATGACTACTTGCGCAAATTCGTTGATGGCTTCTTAATCTTCATTTTTTTACTATCTGTAGCTGATTTAAGAAGTGGATGCTTAGTTGGTCACGTACAAATATATTTGTTCCTTTTTGGCTTTGCTCGAGTGCCATATGTTGCAATTTGTTTGTGTTTCACTTAGCAGTTGACAGTTTGTTATGGGTTTTGATGGTTTATGATGTAAAAATCAATGATCTCTGTAATACCTTCATTGTTTGTTGTCAATTCAAGTGTTCAAAAAAGAATGCCAAGTCTTTTCTCTTAGATACAACTTTCGGTGAAATTGAATGGTGAATCTTGGGATTAGTTTAAAGAAAACTCGCCTACTGACCAGTTGGTTTCATACTTTTATCTACGAATGTATAGAGTAGAAGACTCGTAGAATTGTCTAATCCCATCTTGGTTGTTTGCTTCACTGGTTTCCGCTTGAAAAAACAATGGTACTTTTCAGAAATATCAAACTTTCCACAATAATTATATTTAGGACTAGAAAAATATGCTTCTCGATATTTCCTACACCAGGAAAATCGATTCTATAGTATGGTTTTACTACTAAACTAAAGAACGATTTTTTGAAATGTAACTATACTGATATGCACAGGTTATATAGGACTATATATTGACTGCTAAAGTTTGTAGCGGGGGGCTAATTATATATGGCTCAAAGTTATATATACGGCACACAAAAATCAAAAGGACCACTATTGTAGATACTTCTATTTGAGGCCCTTTTGTAAATGATATTTCATGAAGCCATAGGATTGTTGTGGATGAGAAATAATAGTCAATCAGCTTCCCAGACCCAATGTAAAAGGATCGCATTAGAATATTCTGGACATTTATTCATAAACACTGGTCCACTTAGGGTGTCATTTATTCATAAACACTGGTACAGTTAGGTGTCAATTTTAGCCGATTCTATCCGATCCGACTCAGTGATTTTTAGCTATTTGAGTAACGGTTTTATCTGTTCTCTCGTTATCTACGGGTCGGGTAGGGTCGGATCTATATAACTTTTTGTACTTATTTTACCCGACTAATACCCATATTTGTAATTAGTATAACGTTACGTATGCGACGCGTGCTATATATACGATCCGGGTAAATAAATTTTTAAAAAGCATATTGATTAATGAATATATTAAATCAGAAACCATGAGTAATAGAATGTTTTTTTTTTATACAAAATACACGTAAAACGATTTTATTTGTTATATGATTATAATTGTTTTGAAAAATAAATGATTTTTGTGTGTTTTTTATATTTTGAATTGAATAAATGTAAATTAGTAATTGGTAAAAAAGAGTTGGGGTATTTTCGAAAAAAATGGGCAAACCATTTATCTTGAATTGACTTATTATAATAGAATGATACATATATATATATATATATATTTATGTTGTCTGTATATATATTTTGTTGGTGATGGTGACGACATGACGTCACAGGAGATCCATCGGCGATGGAGTTGACTTCAATGGAGGCCACTAACGGCGGTGGTGATTGGATTGAAGATGGTAGCGTTGGTTTGTTTTTAAACCAGATCCATTACACGGGAAACAATATTGGCAGGAACCAATTTTCTAAATTTAAGCAAATATGTTAATTATAATATGATCCTTTACTAAACCAATAATTTATAAACAATCCAAACATTTTAACCCATGACTATCGTAATACTCATTTGTTTTATTTTTAATTTTTAGATTCTTTTGTATGTATTTTTATAATTAGACTGACATTTTTGTATATCTATTAGATTGACATTTTTGTATATCTATTAGATTGTCATTTTTGTATTAGAATGTCATTTAAAAAAATGTATTAGATTGTCAAAAATGTTGTATTAGATTGTCAAAAAGTTTGTATTAAATTGTCAAATTTTTTGTATTAGATTCTCAAAAATTTATATTAGATTTTTAAAAATGTATATTAAATTGTCAAAAAAATTATATTAGATCGTCAAAAAAATTGTATTAAATTGTCTATTAGATCGTCAAAAAAATGTATTAAATTTTCTATTAAATCGTCAAAAAAATCGTATTTAGATTGTCAAAAAAAAATTGTATTAGATCAAAAAGATTGTTTAATATTGTCTATTAGATTGTCAAATAATTATATTAGGTTTCAAAAATTTTGTATTAAATTGTCAAAAAAATTGTATAAAATTTGTCTATTAGATGGTCGGATAAATTATATTGAATTTTTAAAAATTTCGTATTGTATTTTCAAATATTTCGTGTTAGATTGTCAGAAAAAATCATATAATATTGTCTATTAGATTGTCAAATAAATTATATTAGATTTTCAAAAATTTCGTAATAGATTGTCAAAAATATTCTATTAGATTGTCAATTTTTGATATAAAGTTGTCTATTATATTATCAAAAAAATTATATTAGATTTTCAAAAAAATTGTATTAGATTGTCAAGAAAATTGTAATAGATTCTGAAAAAATTATATTAGATTTTCAAAAAAATCATATTAGATTGTCAAAAAATATATATTATATTGTCGAAAAAATTGAATTATATTGTCAAATAATTTGAATCATATTGTCAAAAAAATTGTATTGCATTGTCAAAAAAGAATATTAAATTGTTAAAAAAACTATATTAGATTTTCTATTAGATCGTCAAAAAAACCGTGTTAGGTTGTCTATTAGATTGTCAAAAAAATTATATTACATTGTCAAAATTTTTGTATAAGAATATCTATTAGATTATCAAATAAATTATATTAGATTTAAAAAAAATATATATTAGATTATCAAAAAATTTGTATTAGATTGTTAAAAAAATTGTATTATATTGTCAAAAAAAATTGTTTTATTTTTAATTTTGTAAAATATAATAATTTTTTTATTTTTAATTTTTACTCAACGTCGGAGAGACTGATAATGCTATTGGTCTTGGTCAAACTTGTATTAGATTGTTAAAAAAATTGTATTAAATTACCAAAATAAAATTATAAAATTGTCAAAAATGTTGTATTAGATTGTCAATTTTTTTTTTGTATTAGATTGTCAAAAAATTGAATTATGTTGTAAAAAAAATTGTATTGGATTGTCAAAAAAATTGTATTAAATTTTCAAAAAAAAATTGTATTAGATTGTCAAAAATGATGTATTATATTGTCAATTTTTTTATATTAGATTGTCAAAAAAATCGTATTAGATTGTCAAAATTTCTTTATTAAATTACCGGAAAAAATGAATTATATTGTCAACAATTGTCTATTAGATTGTCAAATAAATTATATTAATTTTTTAAAAAAAAATGTATTAGATTGTCAAAAAATTATATTAGATTGTCATAAAAATTGCATTAGATTATCAAAAAAACTGTATTGGATTGTAAAAAAAAAAAAATTGATTTATTTTTTATATTTTTTTAGTTTTTTCCACTCTTTTTTAATTTTTTGGTCAACGCCGGAGACCGATGTTCAACGCCGAAAACCGGTCAATCGTTTTGGTCAAACTTTTATTGGGCCAAATGTGTTGGGATTATGTAAATGTGTTGGACTTGTGAAACTTTTTTAAGTTAAAGTCACACGGCCCAATAAAAAAAACTTAAAAGTTGTTTTTAAGTTTAAAAAATTATTTATAATTTATACGGAAAAGATATTAAAATGTAAAAAATAGCTTAAAAGTTGTTTTAAAACTTAAAAAATATATTATAATCTACACGAGAAAAATATTAAAGTGTAAAAAAATAACTTAAAAGCTGTTTTTTTTTAGCGTTTTTAGCTTTTTTAGTGTTTATTTGAATTATTAAGTAAAAAAATATATAAAAAAAAGTTACGAAAATAATATGTTTTTTTATCATTAGTAAGTCTGAATTTAAAAATATTATGAGAGTATGACATATGAATAAAAATATTAATGAAATATGACATTCAAGCAATGAGCCTAAAAAAAATTAATACTAATTTGTAATAATTATTTTGAAAATAGTACTGAGTAGTAGTTTGAAAATGTACATGTATCCGATTCACTTTCTTTTTATATAAAGCTAACTTGTTGTGGCTAAAAGGACAAAATGACTATTTTCCTACTTTTTAAAGCTTGGGAAATTAGTCAATCTACTTTTATCATATGCAAAGATAGTATACTGACATTTATTTTAAGATGAATAATTTGAGATTTTGAAGGATATGCTTGGCAACATCCTTTCTAGCCCAAAATCACATCTAAAGATAGTATACTGGCTATGTTTGGCAACATCCTTTCTAGCCCAAAATCAACTTAGAAAAAAATTTGTTTCAAAATTCCACTAAAACAGAATATTCGATCTAGATTTTTGCATTTTTTAGCCTCAAAATCTAATTTATTTATTTATTTTAAAAATAATGTGATTGTTCAGACACACAATTTTTTATAATAAAAAACTGAAAAATCTGCAAAAAATATTTGTTAGCAAACGAATTATAAAAGGGATGAAAGCAAAATAGTTATAAAACCCTGAGAGGTGTTGGTGTAATTAGACCCAAAAACTAGAACCACCAGATACATACCCATCCTATAAACCACCCAATCCATATACCACTCCCCTATTGATAAATAAGAATCCTCCCACTCCTGATATGTAGCATCACCATCCAAATAAACTCCCAACCCTCCACCCTCATACCATTTTTTTTTACTTCATTTTTTTCTTGTATTAATATTTTTGATCTAACCATGGCTGCCTGTGGAAGCCTTCACCATATCTTTGAAAACCCGATATCCGAAACCCCGTCTCTTCTTGAATCCCTTTCTCCTTGGAACCAAATCAAGTCGACCAAACCGGTCGATGATCATTCTTCGTTTACCGAGCTCTTTGGCGAACTACATTTTAAAGAAAATCCCAGATCAATTATGTCATCTGGTCTTGAACGACCAGATGACATAGTTGATCATGACAATTATAGCCCATCTAACCAGACACATGTAAAGAGTCCACTTTCTGATTATTTTTCGGTTACCAAACCAAAATACCACAAGAATAGTGACAGCTTCTCCTCCATGAACTCGGAGAGCCTGCAGCTATGCACGGAGGGGCTCGGGTTTGAGAGTTTTGACGACGTGGAGGATCTAAAGATGGAATTTGAAGATGATTGGAAATATAATCATGAGGAGACAATGAGGGTTTCTAAAACGGTTCGCGAAGTGAGTTATTCAGGAGAGGTTAAACGGGGTACTAAAACAAGTGAGGTTCAGTTTCCACCTCCGATTTCGTGTATCGGAAAAAGTGGGAAGCCTTGGGTTTGTTTCAAGTCTTATAGGCATGATGGGAGATTTGTTTTGAAGGAGATTAGGATACCTACACAAGAGTTTCTTCATGCTAAAAGAGAAGATGGGAGGTTGAAACTGCAATTTTTTCAATCCGAAGACAAAACTATCAAGGAAGATGAAGAGGGTGAGGAAGAGGAAGAAGACTATGAACAAGCGGATCGTTATTCCGAAGAGAATGATTATGTTAATGAATCAGATGGAGAGAAAGCCGATTCGGTTAAAACTAGTGAAGTCGAAGATGATACATAACGGTCCCTGAAAATTTTGATAAGGTTAATAATGAAATTTTGTTTTAGGATTAGTCTGTTTTGGTTTTTCAGTTTTGCAAGTTCCAGTTTTGATTGAATAACGGTGGTATGCCCAAGTTGTATCTTAGCTTAAGGGTTTTTGTAAGTGTCTTTTTTCTCCTTAAGTTTTTCAGTCCTTTATAGGCAATCTAATTGTGGAAAAAATTTCATTTCAAAGGTAGAAGAGAGCTGTACTTTTGATTATTAATTTAATACATATAGGCTTCTGTGTCTTCACTTGACCCCTAATTTCAACCTTTGTTTTGAAAGGCTCGCTTCGTAGTTAATAAATTCGATTCAAAGCTTAAAAAACTTGTTTTTCCGTTTTTGGGGGCGTTAAGAGCTTGCGCTTTCTGCGCAGCTATTGTAAAAAATGCTCTAGTTAAGTTTTTGCTTTTAAAAACGATGATTTGAACCGAGTATGGACTTAGCTCCCCAAGCCAGTATGAATACTTTATTATTATGAATACTCTGCATTATCAGCATGGAGTTGTGTGTTGTTTGAGATAAAAAACAATACTAAAATGAGGTCTTTGGAATTTGGAGACTTGTAACTTTGGAAAACGAAATACCACAATACTAGAAATCCAGTTTGCAAATAAAATGGGAACAAATTTGGAAAGAAAAGGGGCATATGACTTCAGAAAAACTGTGTTTAGGTCTGTACCGTCTGATCCTTTGAATATAACTGGATCAGACGGTCCACACCTAAACACAGTTTTTCTGACTGTGTTTTAAACCGTCAGGGGCAACTCTTCCAATTTGGATAGAGCTGCTGCTGTTGTAAACAATCTCAGCCATCCATTTTAATCTAAGGACTGAAATTCAAGAAATTTTGAGCAGTAACTTTTCTAGAAGCCATCCATTTTAATCTAAAGGACTGAAATTCAAGAAATTTTGAGCAGTAACTTGTCTAGAGAACAGAATTTTAAACAGGTGCTGAAAGTCACCGGTTACCTAAGTTTATACTATCAAAAAACATTTAATCGTCCAAATGTGTTACTCCTATCAAGATTTTAGCCATGGTATATGTAACTGGGATTCTCATTATTAGTACTTGCAAGCATGATTTGATACAAAAACAAAACGGCAAAATACCATAAGAGGATTTTATTTTATTTTAAAAAAATCAGTGGAGTGGATCTTCATGGTTATTATAGATTTTCAGCAGTCGGGAGATTTGCCTTTGATTTTAATTTAAAGGAGAATTAAGGGAGGGCTTACATGAATACAAGTTGCAAGCATATGATTTGATACAAAAACAAAACGGCAAAATACTATTAAGAGAATTTTATTTTATTTAAAAAAAAATAGTTGAGTGGATCTTCATGTTTATATCGCCACTCTTTAAGAGAATTAAGAGAAGGCTTTCATGAATATAAGACGCATATAATTATATACAATCAAACAAACTACAGACAAAATCAAAACAAATGTAGGTAGCAGTTTTGCATTTGACATTGTATTTTAAAGTCAATGCAATGCTTCCATATAAGTTTGTTTAAGTTTTTGTCTGCATATCAACTTACTTTTTATTAGTATTACGTGTACTGTTGTGTACAAACGAAAATCAACAAAAGAGGGCAAAAAAATACGACTTGTGAAAGATCATAGTTCAGCTACTCAGCTACCAAGCTTTAAATACGAGAAGTATAAATAAAGCAAAAGAATAACTTTCCATGATGTCATCTTTCAAGATTCTACTCTAGAAATAGTGAAGTGTCCCCTTTTAAAGTAAAAGAGCTTGTTGTTTCAATTGTTTTATAGTAATAAAAGTCAAAAAAGATTCCCTCAAGTTGGGATCATAGATTGAAAAAAAAGTAATTTTGGGTGCACAATTTCGTCATGTTACATTCATTAAGTTTTCTTCGGTTTATGGGATTTTTTAATTATATTTGTAATTATTTTTTAAATTGATATTCCATATTATTTATAAAGTGTTTGTTAAAAAAATCTGTAAAATTTAGCATTTTATATATATTTTTTTGGTATTTAATTGTTTGATTGGTAATTTTTAAGTATTAATATTAATAAATACCAAAAATATATATAAAATATCAAAATTTACAGATTTTTTTAAACAAAAACTTTATAAATAATATAGAACGTTGATTTAAAAAACAAAATCAAAACATAATTACAAATATATTTGAAAAACCCGATAATCTGATGAAAACATGATAAATGTAAATATGAGTAAATGTTCACCCAATATCGACCAAAGCATGTTTGTAAAAACATTTAAAATTAAGTATCGACCTAAGAATGTTTGCAAAAACATTTAAAAGTAATCCGAATATAAATTAGAAATTGGTTACATTTCAATCCCAACTGCATGGTTTTCAAAGTCAAAAGTAGGTTAGATATTATGGATTTGGTACATGACATGTGAATCCGAAAGGTGCACCTAATAATGATTTTGCTATACAGATGTAAAGATTTTTGGAACAACTAATTGTGGTCCTTATATATATATGCCTGTCCCTAATCACCCAGCTGAAAACAGATTCTTGAAAAGGAAATTGAAGAATCACATTATATAAAGCAGTGTAAGAAAATCAAAGAGAAGTTTATAGAAGCGCGTAGGAAAAAGTCTTGGTCCCCTACATGACCATGTATTTGATTCATGCAAATCAAAAAAAAGGAAATTAAATTTCTACCTGGAATTTTGAGTAAAAAGTATCTAATCTTGTTTTAGTATATGAGATTTTATGCACCACCTTAAAAGTTAAGTTGATATACTTAATTAGATCATATTTAACGGTTTTGGTTTAGAAATATCGATTTAGATGTGATAGCGACTTCTGGTTCGTGAAAAGCGCAAATGGTCAAGTTTATCGGTGTAAGTTTAGATATGTTACTAAGTTTTTTTATTTAAAATGATACTAAATACAAAGCTATACATAAAAAATGGAGTTTACTTAAAGAAAGTTTTGTTTATTTTTATTTTTTTTATATGAATTAGAGAATATTTTTAATGTATAAAAAGTTCTTTATAAATGAAAAAGTTGTTTATGTTTTCGATTTTGAATTTGAATTTTAAAAAACATAGACATTTTTTTCGAAATTAAACATACACTTTGAAGAACCAACACTTTGAGATGATGGTCGATAAGGGGAGGAGAAGAGAGGGAAAGCAACACCAGTCCACAATGCTAACAACAACTAAAACCGAAAAAATAGATTTCAAGTTGGGGCATTGTTTTCAGAACGACAACCAAACTGTTAAACAAATTCTAAGGTCATGACGAGGCTTATTCTCTACTCCATAGAGTTTGTATAAGATATGGCATGATAAAACTTCATATTGCGATTATAATAACAGCAATAATGTTTTGGAAACAATATTTAACATGATAACCGTGAATCTGAAACTCTTAATAGAAATCCGATTCGAAAACTCGATTCACACATGTTTCCATAATACACTAGAGGTTACTAAAAGCTATCAACAATATTTTTGATAAATAAAATTAGTTTTTTACGATAAATTGATAAAAAATACTAAAAGGTCAAACAAACAAGGCATTTGTTTTGTGGCATATTAGCTCGTTATAGATATATATAGAGATATGTATAGATATAGAAAGAGGTATGAGAGAGAACAATTAGGGAGAGTTTATTAATCAGAATATCTCAATATAAGGAGACCCTAACCTTCTTTATATAGAAGAGGTTAGAGTTATACAAGATAGAAAGTCCAACTTAGTCCCACTATGAGTAAGGCTCAATAGTCCAATAATATCCTACAACACTCCCCATTTGTACGTCTTGAATTCTTCGTCTTCATGCAATCGATCTGAGTCGAGTTCATCGCAGTGCTAAACACATAAAAACCTTAGGGACGGAAAATCCAGTGTGGGACAAAACCGGTACCTAGGAAAAACTGTGTAGCCGAATGATATAGGCCGAAATTCTATGTAAATAACTAACCACAAAACAGTGTGCATCATCAAAAACTTGTCGGAGCAAACCCAATGGGAAAATCTCTGACCGAAGGAAAAAGAGTGCAACAGTGGTAGTAGTAAGGGATCAACCACAAAACAGGTGCCTCATCAAAACCTTGCTAGAGTAAACCCAGTGGGAAAAACCTCTAGTCGAAGGATAAAATAGTAGACAGTGGTAAGAAGTATACAACATGATACTCCCCCTAATTTCGGCAATCTTAAGTGAGATAAGATGGGAACATGTCTTGCTAAAAAACTTGCCAAGGAAAACCCAGTGGGAAAAAACATTGGTCTAAGGACAAAAAGAGTACACGAGCATGCGACTGTATGCTCCCCCTCACTTGCACATGACAGGGTGCGAGTATTTCGACTAATTAGTAATTAGTGCAATAAGCATTCACCTAGATGTTCCCCTTCACTTGCACACGACTGGGTGCAATGATTTCATATTCGAATAAAGAGTACGAGTATTCGACTGGATGCCTCATTTACTTGCACACGACTGTATGCAAGAAAATATAACGTTGAATAAACCGAGCATTCGACAGTATGCTCTTAAACTTCATATGTGAAGATTTATTTCGGCAAGAAATGCTAAATAGTATAATCTAGTCATGTCTCTCTTGATCGATAACAACAAGTTGTCCTCAAATAAGACAAGTGTTTTATCTGAATCGTGAGACAGATCATATGTAATTCAAATATGGCTAATACGAGCTCGAAGCCATATACACTCTCTAGTCGTCTCATAGAGCACGAGTAGATCAGAGTGATTCGTTTGGAGTCATTCCAAGACCTCCAAGATATTGCCTTATTTCTAATGGTAAAGACATACCATGTTAGGAATATCTCTTATGCGGGTCTGATAAGTAATCGGCATCGGTATAACCAAAAGAGGATTGCGTTAATTCGAGTACCGAATGGGGTAGGTACACTCGATGACGCAAATGGGATAAGACAAGCCCTCATCCACAGTTACCTTAAGGTAATGGGAAAATGTCTTTTATGCCATTTCGATGGCAGCGTGTTAGCACGATGCTGTGTCGAGCTATACCATTCACAGCAGACAAGATGTTCATCCTAGTACTTAGACCAAGTATAATGATGCCCTTATTGTACTTAGATATGAACATCATGGTTCAATATCTCTTTGTCGTCTCATTAGAGACGGACCGGGTCTATATCAATGTCTAGTGATCGAACGATCATGGGAGAATCTAACGACTTAGCATCATATTAACTAAAACGTCATAACACCTTCTGGGTGTAGTCTGAATCATGGACTTAGATTCAATCTTTACGGAACTCGATCATCAGGCTGAGTCACTACCGTGTCTTCCCAAGATCCTTCATCTCGAAGGTAAATCCAAAAAATATGGATCGCGTAATAAAACACGCAAGGGCATAATACTTATTTAAGTATCCCAAGCTAATCAAGTACTCACTTAGGCAGGTATACCACATCCGCTCGGATATATTAATCCATATAGTGAACGTCTCATTTAATTGATATCGTATTCCGTGGTCAGGAACTACTTGATTCAAGCATTATGAAGTCACACAGGAACCTTCATCTATATCGCTTTGTCTAAATCCTCATAGAGATAAAACCGTGACCACATTCATGATTGCATACTCAGTTTTTCGGAAACTACTATGAGTAAGGCCCAATAGTCAAATAATATCCTACAACAGCCTTAATGTATTAGTAAAATTAGTTTCTTATGATAAATTGAACATGGTAATATAATTATCCTTTATCTGTCAAATCAGAATTAAGTTGTCTATTTTTAAGTCGAGCTAATTCTAGCTTCTGTTCTTCTTACTGTCGTCTTTCTATTGCTTTCTTTTGGCGAATTCGGTTTGACCGAAGGATCCTTCTATATGATTAATGAGAAAAAATATGCCTTCATAATTTACAAAATGAAGATATTCGGAATCTTGGAACATAATTCTTTCGTTAGCATGTGTAGCAATATTTTTAGTGTCGTCGACAAAAACCAATAGATGTACAAAGAGGTCTTGCAAAGGTATAATTCGTTTTACAAATATTAGTGTTATTGAATTCTTTGTTTTTACAAAAGCTTCCATTCTCTCTATAACCAAAAATCCTAAAGAACTCACCATAGTCGCCGCTTGCCTTGAGGCGGAGGAAGGCAGTGATGGCCCTTTCTCCTCGCGCTGCCCCATGTTCGTCTCATATCGTTTATCTCCCCTCGTCACTCTCTTTAACTCATCTTGAATCTGTTTCTCTCTTTTCATCACCTTCCATTTTTCTCATCTAAACACATGTTTAACTATTTATTTTTCAATTTATAACTCACTTTCCCTTTATTACGATTTCCTCTCTCACCACCACAATCATGAACGGATCCATCTTGGGGTATAGGTAGGGGTGTCAATTTTACCCGACCCGACCTTACCTGACCCGATCCAACGGTTTTTGGGTATTCGGGTAACGGTTTTAGCGGTTCTCTCGTCATCTACGGGTCGAGTCGGGTCGGATCGGATCGGGTCTATATAACTTTTTGTACTTATTTTACCCGACTCATACCCGTATTTGTAATGGGTATAACGGTTCTCGGTGCGGGTATTTACCCAAAATATCCAAAATTCGTAAAATTTATTATATTTTTCTATATGTTCTTTTCTAAATGGTATTTTTACATATTGATAATGAATTTATTTTTCCAAGTTATTTCTTAACTTATTTGTAAAAAATAAACAAAGTAATGAGAGAGTATGAATTTTTTTTGCTTCATATTGATCAACAATGTGGTAATCATGATAATAATATGTATATATATTTTTAAAATATGGGTATATATTACCGTTCTACAATTCGGGTATGCGGATCGGTTTTACGGGTCGGTTCTACGGTCGGGTCCGCGGTATAGAGTTGAGAACCATACCCGCTCTAAGAACCAACGGGGTCGGGTTGGGTAGATCCAAAAACGGTTCCGTGACGGGTCGGTTCTTGCGGTTTTTAGGTATTTACGGTGCGATTTTCGGGTATTGGATATTTTTGACACCCCCAGGTATAGATGGCACATGCCCCCTCAAAATTTACTCACTTGAAATTACTATCATACCCCATTGGATTGAACTAGTTACAAATTTGTCACTCACCCAAATAGTAAAGCTGGTATTCTTTCTTTTATATTTATATTTCTTTGTAGGTCATTTATGTTTTACTTGATTCCTACTTTTATGAGTTGCCTTAGGCCCTAATCTAGGGTTTTCTATTTGTAACCTTGTAGTCTCTACTATATAAAGAGTGCTAGAGTTTTGTTAATATGTACTCATTGACTAAAACACTCTCTCTTTATCTCTCTTTATACTTATCTCTCCACGTTAATATATAGAGCTAATATGTCACATAACACGTTATTTTCTCTCATTTCTTTAAGACATAAACCGGTTTATTGCTTATTTGGTCGTTTAGACTTAGTTTAATATTTATTGTAACTCTTTATAGGAAAATCTTACTATCTTTGTTTGGAAAACAAAAAAGCATACCGGGTAGGACAAGCATGTCATATTTTTGCTCACAAACATTCCTTTTATGATTTCATTGGTATCATTTTTGCAGTTCAAGCTAATGCCCTACAATGTCTTATTTGTAAATTACCAATTAGCTTGTATTTATTCATTAATGTGGTGTTGATTTTTTTTCGATATGGAATTTATAAGACTTGCTACATGTATTTTGGTTTGTCGATTTTCTGTGTTTCCTTTGCATCAATATTATGCTCCCCAAAAAATAATCCCTAAATCCGCCCCTGGCCCCAATCATCTTCAACTTAACATCACCCCTTTATTTTCATGTTCTTCGTCCCCCTTTCGTGTTACTTGATAACTACCCTTTGCATTTGGTTGCTTACTTGCATATCAATTGTGTTTTACCTTGTTGTAGCACTTATTTTTTCTGCGATTAGAGTCTATACTTGAGAGTAGACAAGGGTAACTTCAACCCGGGTATTGATAAGGATGTGGGCAATTTTTGTTTTTGGACTTCGTAAACCTGACTAGATTGGGTCAATTAGTGTGTTGGCATCCATCGCAACTACACTGCCGGACCAAGTTGGATACTATTAGGCTCAATCTGCCTACCCATACTTGGGTTCTACTGTGTCACATCTTCTCATTAAAAAGAATTTCGATTATGGATATTGCTTAAGAGCCTTGTGGTTTGGTCACTTGCGACTTCTATACCCTAATTTTTTTTATTTTTTTATGGTTTCATTGCGTCTTGATGGTTGATACATCAGTAATCAGTGTTAGCGGAGCTTGGTATGCAGATTCCATCAGTAAATTGAGAAGATCACTTCTCAACGCGATATTTTCGGTTGTTCACACCGCAAGACACCTAAAATTTTAATTTCATATCACTGAGAGACCAATATCATCAAAAGTAAAGAAGGCCCCTTAGCCCATAGTAAAAATTTACTCCACACAACCTTTATAAACCGAATAACCTTTCTTATTAGGGTTAAAAATACCAAAGTAATAACTACAAGAACCAAAAGTACAACGTAGCTAGCTGAAAAAAAAGAATAAAGTAATATTAGGAATGACCATTCTTCACTATCAGAAAATTCCAAGGTTTGAGATTATTGCAGATTGAAATGCACCAAAGTTACTTGCAAACACGTTGCGATTTAAGTAATATAATGGCTTAAACTGATTAAAAGTGCTCACATTACGAAACCTTCTTCGCCTTCTTCAAAACAGCAAGTATTGCCCCAACTACCGCGACAACCGCACCCGAAATGATGACCACTGTCTTCAAAGTTTGCGTCACATCTTTACTCCTTTTGTTGGCTGCACCAGAATTTATTGCATTCTGTCGAAGGTGAGGATCAAACATCAGCCACAACATTGTGATAAATAAAATAACAAAACAATGGCATATATAATCACTGCCTTATTGATAAAATCGCAAAACAAAATAATAAGTCAAGTTGTAAAGTTGCCTCTTTTTTTTCGGTAAGTAAGTTGCCTAGTTAATGACCTATACAACTCAAAAAGAAAGAAAGAAAGAACACTTGATCTAAAAGATTCACATTATTTGGATCATCAAGTTCTCTCCATCTAGTTAACAAGAATTATATATGGTATAGATGGCTCCTGATTGAAATATAAATACATCAGTCCAGGCAAGACAATTAGCAAGGAGGGTAAATTAGCAGGAAGGTAAACTAAAGTAGGAAAATATATATCCATTCGCTAATATTTTAGCAAAAGAATGAACCCCCCTTGGAGATTACAAAACCCGATCCAACTACCCACTCACAGCCGACACCGTCAGATTCTGAAAGAGGGGGCGGTTTTTGGTCAACCGGCTTCAATTGGCGCAATCCAAAATTCTGGCAGTACTATTTGGCAGCAGTCGTCGAGTTTCATTTGTCATTCATACAAGACAGATGTATGTATAATCATACTTTTCAAATGACTAGTTACAACTTAGGTACTATAATGTAAGATTTATTTCTTTCAAATGACTAGTACAACTTTTTAAACCAACTCACCATCTCCATCTCACCCAATAGGCATGACCGAACGCCATCTTCTCTATTCACGAAATTTTCCTGAATTTTCTGCAATGTTGTATTTTGGTAACAATGAGTTTCAAATTTTGAAATATGGACCCACTAGGTCAGGTCATATATGAAAATGAAAACTTTAAGGGTTTTAAGTTGATTCTTGGGGTCAATTCAGTCATCTAAGTTTGAGAACTAGACCGATATTTGAGAAATCTCTGATGTGACCACCAATAAATCCTGCCTTTCTTTCTTTCTATTTACACTTTTTGTTTTTCAATTGTATCAAGATATAAGTTGTGAAGGCGGTAATGATGTGTGCTTTTGATGAATAATCTTTAACGAGAAAAACGTTACCTCAGGAGCAACTTCAACGGAACAATCCCAACTTAGCAACAGGAAACTTGTAGTTCATTTTAATAATAACTAATAAGTTAGTGGCTTGTTGTATTCTATGTTTTTTTTTTTTTTTTTTTTTTATGTATTATGAATGAAGGAATTAATAAGTTAATAATATACCTGAAGAAACTAAGTACAGACCATCAAGTGACTGCATCCTTATAATTTTGAAAATTATGATTTCTTCAATTTTTGACTATACATTTTCACTTCACTAAACTTATGTTAAAAATGATGATTTGATGCACCACAAATTTTTTTTATTTTACTAAATTTAGTTGAAGATGTAAATTTTGACGCCTTATATGGCTTCTCTCCTAACTATACCTGAAAATGTTCAGAAGTGGTATAAGCAGGATCCATTTGAAAATCATAGCTGAGTTGTTCACCATCACCATGATCAGAAACTTGGTCCATCGAAGCCGCAGTTGCCGCAGTAGCTGCCTCTGCTACTGCTACCGACGCCACCTGTACAACATCAGGGCCTGCTTCTGCAGCCGTTTCAACTGGCTCTATTTTCGCCATTGTTACTTTGTTTTTCTGTGTTTATTGTTGCTGTAATGGAAACGTGAAGGAAAAGAAGGAACTAACAGGAAAATAACTCACTTGCTAGTTGCTAATCATGAGTTTCAAAGTTACTTCAAGTCAACACGTGGATGACACGTGTCGTTTGATTGCCATGCACCTACACATCCTTCCAGGGTTTTACCTACAATGTTTCCGAAAGTCTCATCCGAAATTTTATTTGGTTTTTCAAAATTAAATTACAAAAAATAGACCCTCGGCCTTGACCGTTACAAAAAAAATGTCTAGGTGACTAGGTCTACTTTAAACTTCGATTTTTCTAAATCTGATATACTTTTTGGTGTTACTATAACAAACTTAAAAATTAGGAAACTCGTTTGCCTATTCATTAATAAAAATTGGAATTGGGACACACTATTGTACTACCTACCACATTAGCTTATTTGTATAACCTCTGTTGTATATATATAGCCTTGGCAAAGTAAAATCTACGGCTAGAAACAAACATGGACCTTGAAAAGTTGCAAATTGACATTTAATTATAACCCCATGATAGAAATGATTGATATTCGATTATTTAGCAAAATAACCTGTAGAGCCGAGTTCTCAACCTGCACCTCATGAACTGTTCAGAATTTTTTCTTACGATTCTTGTCAACACTTCGGGATGTAGAATCTAGAAAATGATTATAGGTGAACGAATTAATTTCTTAACAAGTGATTAATTTTCAGAATATGTAGTCTTTATCGTGAGATTAGCTTAATTATTAGTATATTTGATGAGGATGTAGATGAAACCTAGTTCAATCCCAGAAGGATTATCTAATGAGGAAGAGTTAAAACAATTGTGTCACATAAAAACGGGACGTGTCCTGAAGAAACAATCGTAATGAGGAGTTTTTGGCTGAAATGGCCTATCTGAGACTGAAAAATCCTAGAATGGGCTACCTTTCTTTAAAATTTCCAAAATGGTCTACTTTTGAAAAACGACCGATCGAAATGTTAAAAACGACCGGTCGTTTTTATCATGAACTCTCTGAAACAATTTGGACAAAAAACGATCGGTCGTCTTTAACATTTCGATCGGTCGTTTTTCATACCAACAACGATCGGTCGTTTTGTACATTTCGATCGGTCGTTTTTTTTTGAACTCTCTGGAAGAAATCATACCTAAAACGATCGGTCGTTTCTGAAAAACGATCGGTCGTTTTTCTTGTGAACTCACTGGAAGAAATTTGATCTGAAACGATCGGTCGTTTTTTCAGAACGATCGGTCGTCTGTGGAAAAACGATCGGTCGTTTTTCACAGTCGACCGATCGACTGTAAACAATTTACAGAACAAGAATTTTTTGCACTTTTCGACACTGATTTGGCAAAAAATATATAAAAACATGATCCCCTTTTTGAACATGATCCCTTAAAAAATGATGTCGTAAATTATCGTAAATTAATATGTTTAGTACGAGAGTGTTGGATCGGATTTTTCGGAAGATTTATAGCACAAGTATTATCACATAAAATGATGTCGTAAATTAATATGTTTAGTACAAGATGTGTAGGTGACGTTTTACTAAACATCCGATTTAAACCAAGTAAATCTCACAACATCCGATTTAAAACGAAGTTAAACAAAGCTAAACGATTAAGGAAAACGAACGATCAAATGCAAGCGAAAAATTGGCCATAGTTTTGCCTAAAAACGGTCAATCGCCACAAATGAAAAACAACACAAATAACCCAATCAACTAGATATATATGCGCACAAGTTATAATAACATCAAAATCGCATTTCTAGAATTATAAATACGCAATCTGACAACGTCATACAATTTAACACGTAATGATAAATAGCAACATAAAAAAGATTCATAACATAAATGCAAAGCGTTTGCTACTTATTATATAAAAAACAACGTAGTTCGAAAGGAAATGAAAAACAAAGTAAATACAACGCAAAATAAAAGAGGGTATTTCTCTCCCTTTGACATCATAAAAAACATAAAAAAAATAACCGCCTAGTCGCGGTGGGAGGTCGCGTCGTCCTCTTCGTCTTCGTCGTCGTTGTTTGGCTCGGCAAGGTTGGGAAAGAAGCCGTTGAACTCTGCCCTTTGCTCGGCGCTCATTCGATCAAGTTCGTCGAGTTCTTCTTGACCCGGTTTCAAGAATCGAAACATACGACGGGTCATTTGCGCATTTCGATATTGGTTCACATAGAGAGCATTGTAGAATTCTTCGGTACGCGGAGGAGGGTTGGAAGATCCGACCTTGGCTTTTTCTCGACCTCGAGAGGGATGGGAAGAGGAAGGGATGTGGGAGAGGGAAAGGGACTCGGAGGAGATAGGCACATCCTCACGAGCGGCTTGCGGTGTGCCCTTAGGGCCGACATACTCTTCCTCTTCGGGGGTAAGAGGAGCATAGTCGGGGCCGGACACCCGCTTGCGAGACCAAGTAATGGTCTTGTCGGTAATGTTGAATTTAATGGACATTTGGGCAAGATAGGAGATGTCCCAAATGTGTTTGTCCTTATTCTTGAACAAGGTTCCACCGGGAACGAGGTTCATGTCTTTTAAAATGGCCGAAATCAAGGCACCGTAAGGTAACCCATTCTTGGATTTCGTTTTTAGCGAATCCATCTTAAAGAAGATGAGACTCGGCGAAGTCAAGTTTGACTCGGCGAATTCATCTGCCCTAGAACGAAGATGTACTCATTGGTAACATCCGTGAATTTTGAGGTATGGGGGAGGACAATATGGGAGAGGATATGGTAGGCTAATTTATTTCGGAAGAGAAGGCCGTGGGCTTTGTTAGAGCGATTGTTATGGGCGGGATGAAATAGCTCATCTTTGAAATCGGTAAAATTAACGATGTTGAGCATTTCGCAAAGTTCGTCACTTTGCTCGTACACCCCCTCAGCATCGAGGTGTAAAAGATTTCGTAAACGGTCTATACCGTAAACGAAGGGTTGGCCATTAAACGATGAACGCAAGCGGAGTGCGTCATCATGACCCCTATCAAGAACTAGGTTATGCTAAAATTCATATATATTTTCAATGAAGAAAGGCTCTTTTAGAGTAAGAATTACGTTGAGTTTTTGGAAGTTTAAATCTTGCATAAGAAGGGGAAAACGTTCAAGAAATAAAGGCATGTCTATGGTAAAGTTAGTCAATATAGATCTTTTACCCATTGTAGGTGGATAGAGAGGAGGAAGAGAGCCGGAAGAGGCACCGGGGCCCGAAGGTGGAGCGGTGGAGGAGTCGGTTCGTCGACCGCGAGGAACATGCGTTGGAGGCACGTAGTCGTCCTCATTTTCATCAACGAGGGAGGGTTGCGTCGCTTTCTTGGTACGAACCATATTGGAATTTATTACGGATAAAAAAATTGGGTTTTTGAAGAATTGAGATTTTTTAAGAAAACGGAATGAATCGAGAGTGATTATACGGATAATAAGAGGAATTGGGTAATATATTTATAGAAAATTGGGATTTTTGGGTGATTTGATGAAGAGGGGGCGAATTTTTTATATATAAGAGAGAGAGATAGTTTTGAGATAATGAAAATTAGGGTTTTGAAAGAATTAAAAGACTGAACGACAGAAAAACGATCGGTCGTTTCCTGAATCGATCGGTCGTTTTTGGAAAAAATTGTTCCAGTGAGCACATTAAAAAAACGATCGCTCGTTTTTTCAGAACGATCGGTCGTCTGTGTAAAAACGATCGGTCATTTTTACAGAACGATCGGTCGACTGTAACCAATTTTCAGAACAAGAATTTTTGCACTTTTCGACACTGATTTGGCAAAAAAATATATATAAAATTAGTAAAATATATATAAAATCAATCAATTATATATATAGATATACAAGTCACACATCAAACATGCCTAACTCTCGTCGAATAAAACAAAATTGTTCCTCGTTAAGTGGTTTTGTAAAAATATCGGCTAGTTGCCTATCGGTACTTATAAATTCAAGTATAATATTCCCTTTTCGAAAAATTAATATGTTTATCTTCTCAAAAAACAGTATGAAAAAACACTGAGAATAAATATAGATATTTCATCTTAAAAAAGACAATTACAAGCGGAAAATTAAAATAGTATAAGATACATATTGTCTCGTTTAAGCTACAGCTAAAATCATAAGCGTCGAGCACGTATTTGATACGGACACTTACGACAATCATGTCCTCGCCCTTGACAACTAGAACATCTCATAAGTGCTCGTCTCTCCGACTGATCCATACCATTATGAATACGAGTAGATCTTGGACGACCCCTTTCTCTTAAAAGAGTAAGATCCGGAAGAAATAATCTATCACATGAATCCCAATAGTCTTGATGCCGAAGTGGAAAAAATTGCGCCGAGTACGTACCTTCGTATGATTCAAGAGTGTAATATTTTACTATGTAAGCTTCCCAATCAAGACGGTTTGCAGCGCATACGGAAAACACATGTGAACACGGGATTCCATCACTCTACCACTTACCGCAATCGCATTGCCAAAGTGAAAAGTCGACAACTTGAGTATTGCCTCCCCTGGAATTTCTTGAACTTGTACACACGGAATAAACCCCTCTTTCATAATCGAATGTAACATTGGTATGACCAATGTCCGACTTACGTTTCTCTAAAATTTTGAGGATATTGGGACCATATCTTGTGCCGCTGTTTCTCATCCCCATTACTATCTTTTTCCTCTCGCAAAAATAGTGTACCAACTTATAGAAAATAAGCTGCACAACAGCAGTGATTGGTAAATTACGAGCAGCTTTTAAAACATTATTGAAAATTTCAGCCATGTTTGTGGTCATGTTACCATGTCGCCTCCCTTTATCATGAAAATATGACCATTTTTCCGCAGGCTCTTTTATCAATCATTGATATACTTGAGGATTCATCACTTTTATTGCTTCCATGATTCTTTTCAATTTTCTTTCTTGTAATTCCCAAATGGCGTTCTCCACTAACTTATGTAAGTCAGGATCTCCTCTGAAAGCTTTCTTAAAATTATCAAAAAAATGATTTGAACAATATCGATGAACAAAACCTTGACCACGCCAAACTCCTCTCACTGCACTTAGAATACCAGCATGTCTATCCGAAATTAGTCAAATATTCACGCGCTCTTTAATCACATGTCGCATAATGTTACAAAGAAAATAGTTCCACGAAATTGTACTCTCCTCAGCAACAAATGCACAACCAATGGGAAAAACATGATTATCTGCATCCGAAGCCATGACCAACAAAATCTTACCTTTATACTTCCCATATAAGTGAGTAGCATCAATAGCGATAACTGGCCTACAATACTGAAAAGCATCAATAACGGCCTTAAATGTGAAGAAAAATCTGTTCAATACCTCACCCACTGGATTTCCTACCACATCGTAAGCTGGCGTTGTCTCATAATCCGCTACGGTACCGGGATTATACTTTTGAAGCGCTTTCATAAATTTAGGTAAAACCTTATACGAGTCTTCCCAATTACCAAATATCTCTGCGATTGCTTTTTGTTTACCTAAATAAGCTTTTTTGTATGAAACTGACATTTCAAAGCGTCTATTAACTCAAGCATGGTTTCCAACGAATCATTATCATCAACAGCCAATCGCATATATTTAAACTCAGTAAGTGTAGTCAGATATGGATAACGACATGTTAAACTCAAACGATTTGAAGTCGATGATACATCAAGTACCTTAAACAATTTTTCCAAAAATTTGTCGTATGTCGTGTTTCTAGATATTTTAAAAAAAAAATTTATAAGAAATATCATAAGATAACCCCTCGCTAATAGTTTCCATCATCGTACCTCCCCAATAACACATAATTGTAGGATTTTTCATTTCGATAACCACACGGTCAAACTATCAATTTTACTCAAATAATACTCAACAACACAACAAAATAGTGGAAAAAACCGAGTCTTTACAAAATATTGAGTCTTATAGAAACATAGAGTCTCAATAAAATATTGAGCTTTTACCTGTTTTGGAAGAGCTATGAGATTTGCCCTAACATATGATGCGAGAATAAAAATGATCTAAAAGCTCTGTTTTTTTTTTTACAGTACAGTAGATCTGGGAAAAGAGATGAGTTTTTTTAAATAAGAAGTATTTCTGAAAAACGACCGATCGAAATGTTAAAAACGACCGATCGTTTTTGGTCCAAATTGTTCCAGAGAGTTCATGATAAAAACGACCGGTCGTTTTTAACATTTCGATCGGTCGTTTTTCAAAAGTAGACTATTTTGAGAATTTTAAAGAAAGGTAGCCCATTCTGGGATTTTTCAGTCCCAGATAGGCCATTTCAGGAAAAAACTCAGTAATGAAAACAAAGAGAGAAGAGAGCATAGTCGCACGTGTTGTGGCACACAACGACACAATCACATATTCAGATAGTGAGTAATAAATATGTACATATTACAGTATTGGCACTGCACAGTGGCACTTGTTACTGATCAAATCATCTATTTTTATGTTTATATAAACGCACACAGGATCAGTGGACTTTAAACCAGCCGGCGAAAATATTGATAAAATAAAAAAAATTAAAATTAATAAAAATAAAACTGCAAATGGTCAAGCATTGTTACTTAATTTACAATCGACTCATATGGTCACACATATCTTGAAAGCGATGCATAATCACATCGTTCGACAAACTTTCAAATATATCATTTTCAATATAAACTACTAAATCATATAAATAAGAAAAAAAACCCAATGGAGTTAACTAATTAAGTTACAAAGTTATTCGAAATAAACTAAAATAAGCCAAACAGTAAGTTTAGCCAACTTAATTAATACGTGTAAATAACAAGTTAGACATTCTGTAAACAATCTATTAAACAACTAACTAATTTAAAAGACACAATTGATTTATACACGTTTCATTAAGAATTTATCTTAATAAAGAACTAACTAAAAATTTTCCAAATTTATACAGTATCTAGATTTTTCTAATAAAAAACTATTAAAAAGTACCTTTAACCTTTTTAACTAATTAACAATTGTTAAGAAGATAAGGATAGAATTAATAAATTACGGTAGATTATTAATTTTGCAAATCAGTTATTAAGTAGTTAGGATAAAAAAAACGAAAAAATAGAAAAATAAGAGTTGTGGCTCCAACTTATCTTGTATTGAAAATAACATGTATGACTTGTCATCGTATAAGTAATTGAGTTTGGGGTTTATTAGTGTTAAAGTCATCGCTTATATATATAGAGAATTTTGTGTATGTATAAAACAAACTCTCTATTTAAATAGAATGCTAATTTTGTAATTAACTTAATAACACATGAATATTTTGGTAAATTTTATATAAAAGTCAGGGGGGTCAGCTGACCCCCTAACCCTATAGCAGTTCCGCCAGTGCACATGATCGAGGAACTGGGCATTGGTGGTTAATAGTGGGTGCAACTATAGTAGGGTACTGGCCGACTAGTATATTTATCGGACTCAAAAGATATGGTGACCGGGTAGATTGGGGAGGCGAAATTACGAACTATAAAAGTGGGGGGAAACACACCACCACTGATATGGGCAGTGGGCATTTCCCAAACAAAGGATATCGCAAAGCTAGCTACTTCAGAAATGTTGGAATTATTGATGCATCCAATATTTTAAGGATGCGAAGATTAACCACAACTATGGACCCTTCTGCAAAGTGTTAATAGTATAAAAATTGGCACCCTCGCGGTTTCTAGTTGGGGAAGGTATTTCTACTATGGGGGCTCCGGACGAAACTCAGCTTGCCGTTGACCATTTAAATTTGGGTTGGAAAAAAGTTACATGTGGTTGTTATAAACAAATAAAAGTGAATAAAATGTAACCAGTATAGTAGTATGTTACCTGAGAATGAAGTGTTCCTATATGGACGGCAATACCATGTGTTAAAAAGGAAACGGCCGCAAGTATAGTGCGACTGTGTGAGTGAAAGTGTGTAAACTTTTTAAGAAATTTCGATGAATATTAATATGTTGGCCAAGTGATAAGTGTAGATACATTTGTCACCATGTTAATGCTGGTAGTTGTTTTGTTTAACTGATCGTTGTTTAAGTGATATGCTGTTGTTAGATTTTGCTAGTAATTCCTTGCCTGAATTCTAGAAACCGACACCATCATAGCTTGGTAAAAAATTACACATTACAACTACCAGCATTTCTTGATATCAATAAAATTATAGTGTAAAATAGAAAGTAAACACCAAACAGGTACCAAACAAGAATAAGATGACTAAAAATTCACTTCCAAACTTCCATGAGGGTAAATTTTGGATTGGTCCATGAAAACACAAGTATTTAAGGATTGGTCCATAAAACTGAAACTAATTAAGGATTGGTCCATTTGCTGACATCATTAAAAAATTGCTGACGTCATCATAACACAATTAAAAAAAACAGAAACTTTTTTTTTCTCTCTCTCCTCTCTCTCTCATCTCTCTCTCCGAAAAAACTGAAACTTTCTCTCTTTAAACCGCCAACAAATCCGGCTATCAAACTGAAAAACCTCTCTTCGTTGATTTCAGAAAACAACATGGTGAAGGTAAGTTTATTAATCGTTGTTTTTATTAAAACAGTCTGAAAAATATATAAATTAATTTAATTAGGGTAAGTTCAGTGACATTTTACATAAATTAGGGTTATTAATTGTGTTTACCCATTTTATATATAAATTAGGGTTCATACTCTATTGTTCATACTTTATTTTTAAATAAAAATTGCGATTCTAATAATATTTGTTGAAAATATTATTCAGACTGTTTATATTCAGTTGTTTTGGGAATAAAAACATAAAACAGCCTGGAAAAAAGTATTCAGACTGTTTATATTCAGTTGTTTTGGGAATAAAAACATAAAACAGCCTGGAAAAAAGTATTCAGACTGTTTAGTGATTCAGACTGATCTATATGTAATTGTTGAAAATATTATTCAGACTGTTTATGTTTAGTGATTCTAATAAAATTCGTTCAGTGAGAGAGATATACAGCTAATAGTGTATATAGATGGTTTAGAGAGAGAGAGATGGAGAGAAACGGTTTAGAGAGAGAGAGAGATACAACTGTTTAAAAAAACAGAATATGTATAATATATATAGTGGACCAATCCTTAATTAGTTTCATAAATAATGGACCAATCCTTAAATGAATTTTATAGCTGGACCAATCCTTAAATACTTTTGTTTTCGTGGACCAATCCTTAATTTTCTCAAAAAAGAAAATGGCTAAGAATTGAAGTAAAATTTTGCCATAGTCACCAAGCACAAACTTTGCTTCTACCAACTGCAACAGTCACATTCTTCCCACTTCACATTTAAGTGACCCATCAACGTACAAAGGAAAACCATACACGTACAAAATTATTTATGTACATAATGTGGCCTCATTTTGATCCACAATTCTGCAATTTTGAAAGAAAATACTTATGGATGCTCACATTTCAAAGAAATTGGGTGCTTGTCAAATGCCAACTAAATTACCTACTTAATAATTATTTCATAGACCATACAAATAAAAAAGGAAATCAAATCATGAAAAGGATAATCAACAACTTAGGACCAAAAGGATAATCTCAATTAACTGTCATATCGAGAGAGAAACCATACGTATCAACAGTCGAAGAGCATAAGAAACTGCTGCTTGCTACACAGCCAAATATTATTGTCTTACAAACTAAAGTACGCAAAACCAGCAAGTCAAACGCGACAATTTCCAATACCATTGTCTTAAGAGATATATAGATAAATGATATATCTCTCTCTCACAGGATCAACCACTAATCCTGCACTTCTACAGGCTTCTTCTTGTCCTTCGAAGCATAGTACCATCCAGCAGCACCCAAAAGAGTAACAACACCAGCTACAACAGCATAGTTTCTGTATTTATCGGTTGAAATTTTGGGTGTTGAAGAGGTGGAGCCCGAGCCAGAGCCAGAAGCTGGAGCATCAGTCTTGATATCAGTTGCTGTTGCGGCTTTTTCTTCCGGTTTAGGACCCTAATCCAAAAATATATAATTAGTACAAACCCTGGTTCTTTAATAGCCAATGGATAAAAAAGTAACAGAGAAATTTAAAACAGATATCTTTATCTGTCAAACGAACTCAAGTTGGATGAACCCTGTATTATATGGATATATAGGAGGGAAATGGGTGTTTGACTAAAAGAAATTGGATTCAGGAAAAGAGGGAAAACCAAAGCAAAATTGGCTTACAGAATAATTATGTACGAGTAGTAAGTAGCACTGTAAGCTAACAGTGCATATTTTAAGCAATTCCATTTAAAGTTTAAATAGTATGAATGACAGGCTGATGAGTCGTCAATCACCAAACCAGTTGGTGTATAAACATAAATATACACTCCTTGCTCTTTATAATGATTCTTTCAGTGCTTACATTATTAGTGCAGATGTTCTCTTGAAATTCTCAGTGAAACCTAGCTACCAGATTCCAAGAGTATTAATGCTATTTATCTATAGGCATTTAAGCTTTACATCTTTTGTATAGTTCTACATCTAGAGGGTCTCTTAGGTATGGTTCCTACTTCCTACTCGTTGGCCTGGAACAACTTTTATTTTTCAAAACGGCAATAGCATTGACCTAACAAAATCACAAAGAACACAACCATTTAGAAAGAAACCAAAGATAATGTTTTGCAGCCACTACAAGTTAAGTAAAATTCATACAAATAACTCACATTGGATAACTAACTACCTCATATCATATGTATGAAAGGCAAAGGGCTGAGAAAATCGAGGACTACTCGTCACGGATGCAAGATTTGTGGTAAGTATGAATTTTTTGTAACAAAGATGAATTCTTATATTCTAATATGAATCTAATTTTCCAATTGGCACATAAAAAGGGTTACAGTAGTAGTAATTTCAAAGAAAAATTAATTATGCGACAAGGAATAAACTTCTTTCCTTGGAATCAGGACAATCTCAACTCATTACAGAGTGGTAGAAAAGCCCTTTGAAGATTCCCTATCTTATGCTACAAAAGAGTGTTTCTGTTTGGCTGTATTTTTCATTTATTATATCACAGGAGTTCACTAATTAAAAGCAATTACCACTAATTAAAAGCAATTACCACTTTACCGCATAATATCACCAAATGAGTACATATGCACAATGCTTTAAACATGGAAAGGGAGAATGTGGGAACATCAGCGATCATGTGGCACATTTACGCAAAAGTAATGATCTAAAAATTTAAGATGTAGTTGGTCAAGTTCGAGCTACAAATGTGCCAAACAGAAAAATTCATAAAAGTTAATCATCATTAATGAGTGCTTCCCAGTGATTCATGGTAGCTACATCTAGAAAGGCAAAAAAACGACAACCACCTTCAAACACGACAAAAGTTGCAATCTAGATTTTTAAAGCTAGACTTCGCTGAAAAAACCCCGACAAAGATTTGTAGGAAAAACTATCATAGCTAACAATTTCTAGTGAAATTGGAAACAAGTGAACCTATTGAAATGACTCGAGGATAATGCAAATATAATTCAGAACATTACCATGAAATTATGCAACTACAAATTGCTAGTAATTGGTTGACAATATAATCGCAGTAGTGAGTGAAACATGCTACAATAAAAACACCTCAATTCCAGCCAAACAACGTGACTTGAAAGAGTAAGCAACACCCTCATACCTGGCGAGCAAGCTTTTCCAGTTTCTCCTTCTCAATTTTCTGTGAAAGAACAGAACAAATATTACATCAAAACGGTAATAAGCCAAAATTCAGGAACGAAATGTACATAAATAGGGCAACATGACAGCAAAGAAAGCACTAGCACACACCACAATGTCTCAACTCTCAAGCTAGTAAACTATGACTCTTCTAGATGCTCCGGTGTGGGATAAAAGAACTCAAACAAGTAAATGTCACATGATATATTTCACCTCTTAACTAGGAAGAACACACTTTCCTCATCATGTTTGTTACGTTTACCAACCGGTGATAAGGTTAATCTTGTAAATTCAAAAAGAGAATAGATGCACAATACATTAAATGTTTCTGTAGTGAAAAAAACAAGTTAAAGAAATCACCAGTTGGTTCTTCTTAGTAAGTCATTTTATGGTTCAAAGTTACCTATGTAAAACTGTGGATACATAAACGAGTTCAGGCATAGACAACTATGATACTGGGGGAAAAAAATGAGCCAAGCATTTCCCGTAAGTATTAAATGTTTGTAAAGAAAAAAACATTCTAGCCCTCTTCTGAAGTTACTTATTTAACCCACAACGTGGAACATAATTTTAGGAAAAGGTAGGAATATAATACATTACTTCACCTTAACTAGAAAATTATTCATATGTTTCTGGTCTGAGGAATAATCATGAAAACAACATAAACAGAGAGAGAATGTATGCTGAAGAAATTCTCGGTGCAAAAGGAAGCAGAAAACAAAATACTCCTAGTACAGAAAATCTATGTAAATCCACAAAATGATGTTAATGAAGATAATGTAAGTCCTTAACAGAAATACCATACGAGAAATTAGATTAGAAAGCTTAAATTGTTTCTTTATATACAACAAGCAAGCCAAGATAAGGGCAATGCAACCATTGGATGAAAATACACGCACGCAACACATGGATATATATACAAAACAAATAGGGAAAATGGAAATGACCACCCAGTACTTTATTTGTGTTTAACTTATCCCCTTTAATGTAATTTGATCATTTGCAATCGATCATTTCTACCTAACTTTCCACCAGGTGACTATTTTGGACGATTTTCCTTTACAATTTCAAAATATTTCGAGAACCAAGCACTGAAAATAGTGTGTACAGAAAACAAAATCTTTTTTTTACAGATATTTGTGGTACAAAAAACAACTGTCTGCAATGCAGCATTGTGTGACACTCTAAGGGAGAACGGGGCGCAATCATATCTGATTTTAAAATTGGATGGAAGTGATTAACTGCGCATTCATATAGTACTTGTTGATAAATTGCACAAAGTCAAATGACATTGTGACACAATATACAAACAGTACAAGGTGGTTAATCCCATATAACCCACAATAAGCAAATGATGAACTCAAATCTAACATAGGAGAGACAACAAAGAGAATAAGAGGCAGACTTTGATGTAGACGTTTTCAGCAGCTTTTTCCTCCTCCCCGAGAATTTTTCCACCACTCGAAAACCTACGTGGAATGTATCTAGCAGGCACCCTCATCAAACGGTACACCATGATATTCCAAAGGCTATTCGCAGTAATTTTCCTGTATAAAAACACAAAATCTCTTAATGAGCTAAAAGGTGAAACTATTTCATATCCCAATAAGTTAATAAGTGGCGTATCTATAAACCTTGAAAACTGGTAATAGCTTGTATGAGCTAAAATCTGAAACTAATTCATACCCCAAAAAGTTTTTAAGTAGAATATTCATAAAACTCGTAATAGGTATATGAGCTAAAAAAACTGAAATTACTTCATATAATCATATCCCAATAAGATAATAAGTGGCATATCTATAAAACTTGAAAACTTGTATGAGCTAAAATCTGATGACACTAATTCATACCCCAAAAAAGTTTTTAAGTGGAATATCCATAAAACTCGTGATAGGTATATGAGCTACAAAAAACTGAAACTACTTCATGTCTCAATGAGTGAATAAGTGGAGTATCTATAAAACTTAAAAACTGGTGACAGCTTGTATGAGCTAAAATCTGAAACTAATTCATACCCAAAAAAGTTTTAAAAGTGGAATATCCATAAAACTCATGATAGGTATATGAGCTAAAAGAATTGAAACTACTTGACATTTCCATATAAGTTATAGCTTATATACACTCGAATAGTCATACAGACAATTGTAACAAAATCTCGGAAGACACCGATGTAACAGCCATCTCAACAAAAGCAAAATTAATCCAGACTTACTCAAATATATATCTAATAAGTTTTTACGGTCATAAAGTGTGTAAATGAGTTGGGTCGGTTTATTTTTTGATAGAAACCAAAACCCACTTGATTTTGAGTTGTTTGGTTTCGTTTGGCTCAGAGAAAATTGCAAAAGCCAAACTAAGGCTATGTTTAGTACTAGATTTTCAAGTCCAAAATCAACTTTAAAAAATCTGCTTCAAAAATCCACTAAAAATCTAGATGTTTATTTTTAGATTTTTTAGCCAAACACCCAATTATCTTGTCCAAAGATCTAAAAATATTCTTTGTCCAAACTAGTGCTCATACGGACCCTACTAAAAGGCTAATCATTTTAATTTCGTTAAAGCGGTTCTGTTCTGACAAATATACGAAATTAAAGATCTAAAGAAAAATATTTCCACACAAAAAAGAAAAAAATTGCATCCAAGAACGTGAAAAAAATACATTTAAACAGGAAATTTAGTTTCAACATACATTGGTTTGGTTTCAAAGAGCTTTAAAAGTAAAACCAAACAAAACTAAAAAATATATTAATCATTAGGCCTTTAAGAACACAAAAAAACTGCATTTTAAAACAGCAAAATAAAATAAAATAATAAAAAACAACATAGGTGTAGCTTAGTTTGAGCATACCTTGATTTTATTTAGTTTAAATGAGGTTTAAAAGAAAACCAAAATAAACTAGTACTTTTGTTTCTAGATTAACAAATAAAAATTTAAAAAATAAATATAAATATTTCCGTCAAAAGACAACAATCAGCCGTTTCGGACACAAATTACAACACATTAAAAACAGCAGAAAATCAGAGTTTTTCAGATGATAATTAGAAAAGTAAATAAAATAGTACTACAACAAAGATAATAAAGAGCGTATTTGGAAAGAGTGAGATAATTAAATAAAGATAATAAACTGCATTTTTAAACAGCAAATAAATAAATAATGATAATAATAATATATATAGGTGTAGCTTAGTTTGAGCATACCTTGATTTTCTTTAATTTAGAGTAGATTTATTAAAAGAACAAACTAGTCCTTTTCTTTCTGGATTAACAAATAAATAATAAAAAAATAAATATAATAATACCGTCAAACACTTTTGAAGAAGCAGAAAGAAAATCAGAGATTTTAAGATGATAATTACAACAAAACAAATAAATAGTAGTACAACAAATATAATAATATTTCTGTATTAAAAAATGAAAACTAAAAAAATAAAAATAAAAATGCTTAAACAGCAGAAAATCAGAGTTTTAGTAAAATAATAATAATAATAATAAAAAAAAGAAATATAAAAAAAAGTAGTACAACAAAGAGGAGTAATAAAGAGCTTATTTAGAAAGAGTGAGATAATTAAATAAATAAAAAACTGAAAATCAGCAGAGTTTTTTAGCTCGCCTAAGTCAGATATGCAATCTCAGAATAAACACTAGTTAAAAAATTATATAATACTCTATATATATATAGATACATAAATAAATAAATATATATATATAATAAGAAAAATTCGTAGTACGAAAAAGATAAAAGAGAGCGTATTTAGAAAGAGTAAGATAATTAAATAAAAAAACAGAAAATAAGCAGAGTTTCAGTCAGATATGCGATAATAAGCCCCAGTTGAACAATAAATAAATAATAGATATATATATATATAGAGAGAGAGAGAGAGAGAGTACCTGAATCGTGATTTAGAGAGAGAGAGACAAAGATGCGGAATGAATTGTGTGAAGAGTGATATTTATTTTTATATAAATGAAATAAATATTACTTTTTATTATTATTAGTTGAAGGAGGGAGTCGCTGTTGTTTTGTTTCATCTAGGCTCTCAATTCTACCGACTCTATCCCCGACCCGACCTATAGCTTTTTAGATATTCCGATAAGGGTTTTAGTCGGATCTATATGACTTTTTTTACTACTCATTTTACTTTATCGATATCCGTATTTATAATGGTTATAACGGTTTTCGGTGCGGGTATTTACTCAAAATACCCAAAATTCGTAAAATGTATTCTAGTTTTCTATACGTTGATAATGAATTTATTTTTTCAATTTATTTCTTAACTTACTTATGAAAAATAAACAAAGTAATAAACGACTATTATTTTTTTTATTTTACATTGGTCAACAATGTTTTTGCTTGATTAATAAATCACGTAAATATTACACAGTCAATTAAACATCACAAACTAATATAGTAATCATAATAATAATATGCATATATATTTTTAAAATATCAGTATATATTGCGGTTTTACTGAATTATGCGAGTCGGTTTCACGGATCGGTTCTATGGGTTGGGTCCACGGTATAGAGTCGAGAACCATACCCGCCCCAAGAACCAACGGGATCGGGTTGGTTAGACCCAAAAACGGTTCCATGATTTTTTAGTATTTACGGTGCGATTTTCGGGTATCGAGTATTTTCCCTTATTTTATTTCAAAATTGAAATAATAGTGTTACTTCTTCTTTTTTATCGAAATAACAGGTTGTGCTTATGGGTAATGCTAGACACACAATTTGCATACAACTACCATCCTATTAGTTAATGAAATACATATTTATCTCTCAAAATATAAATAAAATACAATATATAATTTGATAAACCAAAATATAAATATTCAACATAATAAAAATCCAACCTACTAAAAACACAAATAAATTTTTTATAAAACTCTATTTGAGCCTATCCTAAATTTAAATATTAATTAAAAATAATTTTTTTTATTAAATCTAGTATTAATAATATATATATATAACTCTCACACTCCATACATTTATATTTGAAGGGATAAAAATATATTTTTTAATAAAAATGCATTTTTTTAACAAAAATATATTATTATATATGTAAGTGGGCGTACAATACATATAAAGTAGTAAAATAGTATAAGTGAGTGACAAAGTTGTGTAAATATTATTTCCTATGCTTATATATGGATTTATAAGTTTGTACAAATATATGGATTTATCTTCTCGTATCTGTTTTACCCTTCTTTTCTTTTTCAGAAAAAAAAAAAAGTGCATGTTTGTTTGTTTTTGATTTTTTTAAATGTTACGTATGTTTTACCCTTCTTTTCTTTTTTCGAAATAAAGTGCATGTTTGTTTTTATGTTTTTTGTTCTTTTAATGTTTCTATTTAAAGGTAATATCTATCAAAAATAAAGAAAAAGAAGTGCATGTTTAAAGATTGATATAATTCTAAAACTAATACATACATTAAGCTGTGTTTGTAATCGGACACTATCAAACTCATTTTGACAATGTCAAGGATGTCAAGTTGAAATACTAAATCATATATTTAATTTGCCTAATCCATATAAAGATTACCAATTAGCCTTAACCAATGCTTAAAGGGTTTGACTATCATCTCTCTTTTTGTAACGAGCTTTCACTACCAATTTTTATATACTAGTATATCACGTTCACCACCAGGGTTCGAACCCCGACGCCTGCCAAGCAGGTTTACTCTTGTCAAAAAATATATACTAGTATAAAATTAACTGTCACTTTTGAGTATCCTTACTTTTGAGTGATTACCAATAGGTCCCAAATTTTTGTAAGCCTTGGCATCTCATCATACCAGGCCGGGCACCCCATTTACTATAATCTAAAAAGTGTAAATCTAGAGGTTCTGTTAAACTTCTTTTTTTGGTTGTCGAAACAAACAGTGAAACTGGTTTGTGACTTTCGAAATTAACAGATAGTCAAATACTGATGAAAGTTGAAACAGAGCCTTTTATAAGTAGTAATAGTTAATATTAGCCAATGTTATGAATATTATTACTGCAAACAAATAATTAACAACACCAGGAAAAACAAAACAGGCAATGTCCATAACTTGATGCATATTCCAAATTTCACAACGAAACCTTGCTACTTCCAGAATCCATCGGGCTTCCGATGCTGCAAGAAACATATAAGATTGTTCAACATAAAGTTAGAAAATACTTTGTTCTTAAATGATTGAGTAGAACAAGGCCACAAAAGATGCTAAAAAATGTTAGATTCACCAACATACTAGTATTGTTTTAGTTTCTCAATAGTACGACAGGCATAACATTCTTTTGTGCCTTAAAAACCGATTTATCATAGCCCCTGGTGTCTGGCCTCTTGCTGTTATTTCAGTGTGTTTTCCCAGAACAATAGTATTTTCAATACCATTCGTACTCCTACGACTATAATCTAAGCGTTACTCCAGTAGTACTCTTAACGGAGTTCATCCAGCATTAATTAGGAATAATCATTCACTAAATGAAAAAACAACTATGCTAGAATCGACGTATCTTGATATCAAGGCCTAACTGAAAAAGGGAAAAACACACCGTAGAAATTGGCATTTTTGCTCTAACTGAATCAAGCAGGGAAAAATCGATATCAGCAACTGTAATACCTGTTGATAGTCGGTCTGATACAAAAATTGAAGCATGAATATCATCAGAGATCATACCATAAATGTCAGGAGTACTTCACAAGTTGTAAGATATAACCAACAGATCCTAGAGGAAAAATGTAGGTACGTGTTGGGAAAGAGTTTTTACCAGGAAGACGACTAATTACACTACCCCATGGATCAATTATTAAAGTATCACCATAGCTTTCTCTTTTGTCATTATGCTTTCCAGCTTGTGCAGCAGCTATGACCTGCAAACATGTTCCATTTATTTGCAAAAAATAAAGCCATTCCACAAATATAGACGAGACAGAAAAGTATTGTACACGAAACAAAGCTACACCCTACAGACTCTTACCATATACAACACTTGAATCATAAAGTAAAAAGAAGAGAGTTGTCTTTCATTACCATTCAAAGTTAACCAGGTAAAATTGGCTAAGAACCACTAGGAAAATTACAACTTTTACTCGTATGCTCAGTTATTAAAACAGATAGCAAGTGACTTTGGTCTTTAGCAACACATGAAGACCTTTAAACATGTTAAATTTGTTTGCACGCTATGCCGTGATCCAAAATCTTGAGCCATGAAAGGAGATGGAAAAGGTAAGAGGATTACGAACTGTCTAGACGAGGAAATTAATAAAATCATGTAAAGGAGGAAAGGAGGAGTGTGTGGGCTAATCTTTTAAAATATTGTTTTCAACACAAACAAATAATATAGGTTGCCAGGAGTAGAAACTAAATACGGTAGTAGTACACGAAAGAATTAAAATGCATTAAAATTTAACTTCTTATCAGTAAAATTCTGTAAAACTAAACAAGGGTGGTATTTGAAAAACCTTCTTATCAGGAGTAGAAACTAAATACAGTAGGTTTTACTAAACAAGGGTACACCAACCCTTGCAACTAAAATACTCCCTCAGGCCTCAGTTCACTATTATCCTTCCAAAAGCTCTTACAAAATTCTCTAAAAAGTAAAACCTAGGTAATAAGAGCACTTGTTGTTATACCAATTACATTTAGGTTCCCCAATTTACCCTCTAATTGCTGATGTTACTATGAAGACTACTGTTCATGCTTACTGACTAAATTTGAACATTGAATTTCAAACTACAAACACGCCAGTCTTCTAAATATAAGCTTTCATATTTTAAGGGTACCATTGCTTTATTAAGAAAAAAAATACACTATCAATGAAGAAATAGCAGGCAGCATTGCAAAAACACTTTATTTTACAACTTTTTCGAATGGGAGAAAAATGAGTAACACTTGAAATCCATAGCTTACATAACACTGATTCTCAATTGCTCGAGCACGCAGAAGAGTTTCCCAGTGGGCCGCCCCAGTTACTTTCGTGAAAGCCGCAGGTACCAATAAAACCTAGAGATCAGAAAATTTGAGTGCAAAAAGAGAAATCTCACCAAATATCGAAGTATGAAGCTTGGGTTGTCTGTACCTGTGCTTCATGCTTGAATCGTAGTTGCTGATAAAGTTCGGGGAATCGCAAATCATAACATACTGTGAGCCCCAATCGGCCAACGGGGCTTTCCACCACAACAATTTTTTCTCCTGGAAAAATTAAACCATATATAATATCCCAAAAGTTATAAGTATATCTTGCGCATTATAATAATAAAAGAGCCAATAAGTTATACAGATGGTCTTTTCAAAATAGAAAAGTTGGTGAATTGTAAGAGAAATTCTAAGTAATGAGAGATGACTTAAAGAATAAAGTCGAAATGATTGTAGAGACAAACATGTTTAAGTGAAGAGAAAAATACATATAATTTTTTTAGTGGGCATGTTAGATTTCCATAATAGGGCTCAAGAGATTCAAACAAGGTAAAGAGACGATTGTGTTTCAGTATCTCACTATCAGCTCTGTATTTCCTATATGCTCTGAATGAAGAAATCACAATAAGATAGAAATATTATCTCGCATAAATGATATATCACCAAAAAATGGGGGAAAGGGAAAGGCTGTTTAGCACCATGTACCATTGACTTGAGAGTATTGCACTCAGTATTCGTTAGGTGAGAGCATGTGACTGCAATTCTGTCAATTTTTTTAACACATGTCCCTTAATTGGATGCAAATACGTACGTGGGGACCGAAATTGTAAAAACATACAGAATAGGTATTAAAATGGTAAAATTTAATAGTTTGGGTGGTAAACAGCTTCCCCCCCTAAAGATGTAAAAGCAACTTATATACCTGCTTCTGTAAAGCTGCTCTCTTTATACACTGCGCCTCCAGGTATATCGACATCAAACCTTTCAGCATCAAAATTCTACTTGTTTAAGCGTTAAATCAAGTTAAATCTTTAATCCCATGCACAAGAGAAACTAAGCTTTAATAATACTGGAGTTTTAATAGCTAAGGGAGGTAATCATATCAACTTGCTTCAGTAGAATAGAATAAGAGTCAAAGGTATTCGAGTGAAAGAAAAGATCAAATCTTACAGAAACATTTTCGAGTACGTGCTTATGATGTTCCCAGAATCATCAATTATCACATGAGTGTTACGCAAGTGATAATCATCTGATCCTTTTTCTTGGAATCCTCCAAGAGACAGCCAAATACTTGATTCTCTGTAAAACATGTGATAGTACAACTAAAAAGCCTTCGGACAGAAAAATGAATCAATAGGCAGAATATATATATACGTTAAAATTATTAGCAAAAAGTATATATTTAATTAAAGATTATCTTTTTAATTGGAAATGTAAGCAGAAATTAGAGGGTAAGAGACGGGTACCTTGCAAGAGATCGATACCCGTTCATAACTGAACCATCTAAAGGTTCTGCAATTTTTAGACTATCACCATCTTTGGCACCAACATAGGAGAAGTTCTCAGGAAAACAAAGGAGCTTTGCCCCGGCAGATGCTGCTTCCTATGATAATTATATAGAATTAAATGTAGTGAAATCATAAAAAGTAATAGATTTTATTAGGCTTAACCGACTGTAGCCTTTTTGAGCAACAATGATAACTACAACTGCGAGAAGCAAATTATCGAACAAGTATACTGTATCCTTTAGCTGACTACTAATATACTGCTGGTATGGTTTACCTTCCAGAAACACACATTTATAGTTATATATATTCAAAATTAGTATCATTTCCCTGGAAATTCCTGCAGTGCAACCTTTGAATAAAAAATTCTTATTTTACAAATTAAAGTTGATGGTGTTAAAAGGGATTGCTTTCAATGGTACTATCAACTATAAAAATAACAAAACTATCAAAATTTATATCATGATCATAGCATATGTCGTATCTTATAAAAATTATGCTATTGCAGATCCCTGAAAACTCTAAACCCTCGGAATGCACAAAGTTAGGTATATATGTTGAATGATTATAAATTTGTTTTTAACTTCTTATTCAGTAAATTAAGCTTTGCCATAACAATAAACTGAAATAACATCCAAACGTTGCATATGACAAGGGAAATATATTTGCTTTCAACGATTAGGTTCAGGCCTGGCCCTAAGGGGGTACGGGTAGTCCCCGAAAAATGCACAACCCAATCCTTTGGGCAAAATTTATAGATGTCGAAAAGTTCTAGTGATATGGTATATCTTTCTGTACAACCACTCACTGCAAAAAACAACAGATACCTTTTTGAAAACTGTTTGGTAAAGTGTGTCCCACAAAATTTTAGCAACAGTTTAGCAACATAATTAGTATCTATTCTGAAGCTAAAATTTAGAGACAGCTTTACCAACAATTTTTATAAGGTGTTAATTGCAATCCTAACATTTTTCTTATAGGACTCCTCTGCACAAGTGACAAGCACACTAGTTCTATATGCTTGAGGTCTCGGGTTCGATCCCTGTATTAAAGTACTCTTTTTTGCTTAGGTCACAAACAAATGACACTGTTGCTCCCCGTAGTTTCAGAAATACGTCAAGTAGACCATATGATTTCAAATTCGACAACCTCCCACTTTAATACTACTACTTTATCGTCCTCTACTGGTATTTCTGGGTCGGGTTAGTCGTAATAAACCAAAATCCGGTTAAGTAACTGAGGTCCTTGGGGCAGCTATGAGTAAATTCTTTAGTACCAAAGGTTAAATAAGCAACGCAAATTCAGTATCAGCCATCAGGAAGTTGTACCATAGAGTAGTGTGAGTAAAGTATCAAAGAAGTGTAATTAGATAAAATATTATGATAATAGGCAAATGTTTGGGTTAATTGGGTTTTTTAACTGTATTGTCGCGTTTTTTTTGTTTACTTCAATTTTCCTATTTTGTAACATGTCTTCGCATTTTTATTACATTTTGAACTTTTCCATCCATTTAGAGCAGATGTTTTCTATCTATAATTGGATGGAAAAGTTCAAAATGTACAAATAATACGAATCCAGGGTTCTAACCGGGAAAACTAACAATGTAAGGTACTAATCAAGAAACACACAACAATACAAGGTACAAAATTGCTTAAAACCCGTAAGGTATCAAAGAAGTGTAATTAGATGAAATATTATGATAATAATAGGCAATAGTAGCAATGTTAAGGATAAAAAATCTGCAACCTTGTTAATGTTCGTATGCGACTAACAACTGTACACTGTAGTGTGCATAATAATAATATCGAGATCAGATAATTAATCAAGCCAAAACAAACAATTTTGAAAGTGAGATGGAGTGAAGACAACTGGCTAGAAGGGGCTACAGCACCTCTCATATTGAGAAAATTTCGAAAATTTTCCATATATTTTGCTGAAAAGTTAACGATTATAGACTTTCATCACCCCATAATTAGAAAGAAAAAAAAATGCAATTCAACTCCACCCACATATTCAAGTCGTGGTTCCGCCACTAACTGAAGATGATGATCACAGCAGGGGGAAAGCTAAGTGCAGATCATCAGTAGCAACGGCACCCCCATAATTCTAGAAATTGTGAATTTTTTTAAAAAAATTTGACCATGTATTATTTTCACTAAACTATGTTAAAAACGATGATTTGTCACCCCTCATTATTTTTTATTTAACTTAATTTAGTAGTTGATCTACGATTCCTGGCTTTGCCCCTGATCACAGCTAAGAGGGGGAATTAGCTTTTAAATTAAAAAATAAATAAAATAAAAGCGGGCGGTGACAGAATCAAGATTGTTGTGAAATGAGGGGCTGGTTTTCTATATAAAAAAGTATACCTTAGTTATTTTAAGGAAGGAAACAGTTAAATTTAAAGGTTTTGATCAAAATACATAGGAAATACTAAATTGAAAGAATTTAATAATAAAAGCGGGAAGTGACGGAACCAGGATTGTGAAATGATGGGGCTGAAGCTTCCGACTGTCGCTACCTAGTTACTTTACTGAAAGCGGGTTAGTCCCTCGTAATTTTATATAAAATCCTAGTTCCGCGATGATAGTAGTAAGAAAGTAAAATTGATGGGTGTGTTTACTTTGACGAGGCGTTTACAAGTAGCGAAATTGAGAGAAAGGTCGTTTACTGATGTCATCTGCACCGCTGCCACTCGAACTATCGACGAGCTCCCCATCATCATCCCCCCCTCCCTCTTTTTTTTTTTTTTTATGCTTCTCTCTTTGTTTTAGTGGTAGGTCTGGTGGAGTAGTACTACCCACCTCCGTTCCAATTTAGTGGGATAGTATTGTTTTTCTGTAACAATTTATTGCCGTCGTTTACTAAAAATATAAACTAACTTTTTTCTTTTTTTAATAACATAAATATTATGTTACAACCATCCGTTCACAATTAATTTGTTCATTATAAAAATACGTGTAATTTTAATCGGTTAATAAATTGTATCAAAATTATCGGAATGAAATTTTTTAAAATTTAATCATATAATTCAAACATTAAATTATATGATTTAAGTTTGAAATTTTTCATTTCGACAATTTTGATACATGTTATAAATCGATCAAAATTGCACGTAATTTCATAAATGATAATTAATTAGAAACGGAGAGAGTAATAAAAACATATTTTAAAATTTTACATTATCAAAAACATAATTTGAATTAATAATTAATAAAAAACAAAAAAATCATTCATCACTCTCAATCTCTTTGATCTCTCTCCGGCTCTCACTCTCTCGCCTACTCCTCGTTTTCTTTTATCGATCTCTCCTCGTTATCTCTCTTTTCGATCTCTTTCTACTATTTATTTCTTTTTCCGATCTCTGCTCCTCGCACTCTCTCTCTCTTCCTTCTTCTCCCTATCTCTAATCCCTCCTCATTCTCCTCTCTTTCCGATCTCTCTCCTCATCCGTCTCTTTTTTCGACCTTTCTATCATCCACCTCCTCTCACTCTCCGATCTCTCTGTTCGATGGAGATTGAGACGGAGACATTTACCGAAGTGGTCGGCAATAGTGTAGAGCGAGATCAAAAATTCGAGATTGATGTTGATGAAGATACGGTTGCCGAAGAAGAGGCACACGACGGCGACGTGATAATTCGAGATCGAAGAACGGACAAGAGTTGAATTTGTTAACTATTGTATAAGCTTGCAAAATAAATGTATGAACTCCGTGAATTAAGATTATGTAATTGAAAATTATGGATATGAATTATGTAAATTTGCTTATGCAATTTGAAAATAAGTGTGAATTCTACGAATTAGGGTATGAACTTTTGAAATAAGTGTTTAAACTTTTAGAATAAGTGTATGAACTTTTAGAATAAGGGTATGAAAATATACAAATTAGGGTATGAATTTTTGAAATAATTGTATGAAATATACAAATTAGGGTATGAACTTTTGGATATGTTTTTATTAATTAAAAAAAATTGGGTATGTTTTTGTTAATTTAGTTTCAAAAGTAGTATGTTTTATTAATTTATCTTTTTTTAATTTTCACATCAAACAATAAATAAATACAAAAACCAATGTAATCATCATTTCCCCTTAATATTTGCTACTCACCATAATATCCCAATAAAACGAGACGGATGGAGTAATAACTTACACAATTTCATACAATATTTCATCTGTGTGTTTAACTATTATAATTTGATTTGTGTGTCCTTCTTATATTTTTTTGGCAGATATAAGAGGTATAGTCGAATTTAAATTAAATAATTATTATTGTCAATTTTTATAATGTATTAATTGCAATATTTAAGCATGTTATATTAATTTTATCATTTTTTCATTGATAAATTAGCAAACTTAACACTTATTTTACAAAATAATTGACACTTATTTAGTGACAGAGTGAGGATAATGGTTTTGCTAACGGATGTACATGCATCGTTTAGCCGTTCATTATATTTCTATAATTGGAGAATTAAGCATATCCTTCAGAAAAACTAATCCAATCCATAAAGATGTACCGGAAAAAATAACATTTTGTTACTCGACCAACCGTCATGAAAAGCGAATACAACGGGTAAAAAACGAAAAATAATAATATTATTGGAATAAAAGAAATTAGTAAACAAGTACCTCAATGGTCATATAAATTAAACAATTAATTAGAACAACAATAAGGATAGAATGAGTAAGAAGTGCATATGGATCATGAAATTCGTTCAAGAAAATTTAAGCTTAGTTGCATTTATAACATAATATTGTAATATTATCATTTTTGTGTATTTGATTTACTTGATTAAGTAAATACTAACAATGTATTATTATAATAAACAAATTATATACATTATTAATTGGGGTGCACTTCTTAGCTTTTCCCTTATTATAATTTAATTATCTTAAAGTATGATAACCTTTTCGTTTAAAACTATAATTTGTGAACTTTTTTCTAAGTATCGTTAACTTTGATTTTTTTTTTTTTACTTTAGTACAATTCCGCCAACTCTAACTAATTTTTGGATGGAATCTGTTAAAATAAAGGGTATTTTGATCATTTCATTATAATAGTCTCAATAAGACTAACGCTTTGTACACAAATAATGGTATAAAAAACTAATGTTTCAATAGTTTAGGGTATTAAATGGAAAAAAGTCATAGTTTATGGTATCAAACGAAACAGTGACTATATTTTAAGGTATGAAAGTATAATGAACCCCAATTCATTTCATAAAATGATTTTATCTACGACTTAACCAACTTAGACAATCAAAAACGCAAAAAATTATAAAAAATCATAAAAAATTAAAAATATCATAAAAATGAAAAAATCACTAAAAAATTAAAAAAAAAAATTAAAAAAATGTAAAAATCAAACAAAAAAATGTATCTTATAAAAAAAAAAATATTTTTTCTATAAAAAATTAAAAAATTAAAAAAATTACAAACTTTTCAAAAAATTAAAAATATATATATATAATTTTTTTTTCAATATACTACTTTTTACACCGAAAAAGCTGTTTTTTCATCAAAAAACACTTTTTCCATCAAAAAGTGAATTTTTTTTTACCATAAACTGGGTTTTCCATGAAAATGTCCTTTTTCTTTTAATCTAAATGAGCTGAAAGTGCATATAGTTCGGTCGAAAATACGTGCAGTTCAGTCGAAAGTACATATATTTCAGTCAAAAGCGTATATAGTTCAATAAAAGTGCATATAGTCCAGTCGAAAGTGTAAGTCGAAAATGCATATAGTTAGTTGAAAGTGCATAAACTTGAGTCGAAAATGCATTCAATTCAGCTGAAAGTACATCAAGTTCAGTTGAAAGTGCATACAATTCAGTCGAAAGTAAATATAGTTCAATAAAACTAAGTATGCATATAGTTCTGTTAAAAGTGCATCTGGTTCAGCTAAAAGTGCATCTAATTTAGTCGAAAGTACATATAGTTAAGTCAAAAGTGCATATAGTCCAGTCAAAAATAAATATAGTCTAGTCGAAAATGAATATAGTCTAGTCAAAAGTGCATTTAGTTCAATAAAATTGCATATAATTCTGTCAAAAGTACATATGATTCAGCCGAAAGTGCATATAGTTCAGCCAAAAGTGCATATAGTTCAATAAAATTGCATATAGTTCTGTGAAAAGTGCATCTGTTTCAGATGAAAGTGCATTTGGTTTTAACCTCCCAAAAAATTGGCTTTGTTTCAACCCAAACGAATTGCAATTCGGACAAAATCTCATAAACCTTTCTATTTTACATAACCTACACATAAACATACAAAATTCAAGCGAATTTAAAACAATAAAATCTATCAGACATTTCATCGAACACTTTAAGGGTATTGGTGCAAAAACAATTAATTTTCAAATTGTACCTCAATATCAGCCACAAACACGTTCCGTCCCGAATCGAGGTATATTTCAGCCCCAAAAAGAGCTTAACTTCATCCCCAAAGCGAGCTCCGTTTCAGCCACAAACGGGCTCCATTCCAGCCACAAAACATGTTTCGATTTGGCTCCAAAATGGGCTTTGTGTCAGCCCTACAATGCACTTGTTTCAGACCACTTGTATTTGAAAAAAACAAACCCTAAATAGTTACATCTCAACTAGAAACAAGCCCTAATTTATCAAACAAACCAAACACGATATATATGTATACATGTAAATATGTAAATTAAACAAACATTACCGTAAACGTGGCTATGATCCTCGACTACCATCACCTCTAATCCATTCACGAAATACCCCCGCGATGAGCCTATTCTACAAGTCGTTGGAGTTCCGATCGTTTCAGATCTGACGAATCTATGTCACCATCAATACAGGCATAGAGAGAGAGAGAGAGTAGAACAACGGAGCAAAGTTGTTAGAGCCTCGCAACTTCGTCGGAGGAGGGATCATCGATTCGTCAGAGGAAGAGCAAAGTCGTTTTCGCCATTGATGAAGAGAGAGAGGGAGAGAGAGACTAATGGTTTAATATGATACTTAAAAAAATAGAAAATTTAGATTTTACATAGTATAAAAAGTGGTATATATGGGGAATGCAACTTATACGAGGTACCAAGGAGGAATTAAAGTTTAAAAGTGGTACTTGTTGGACATTATTTTAAAGTAGAAACATATATTGAAACAAATTTGAGTAACTAGCTGTTTATATCTATCTATTTATCTATCTATCTATCTAACTATATATTAATTAATTAATTACCCAATAAAAATAAAAAGAAAATGGAAAAAATAGGGAAAACTCAAAAAATGAAAAAAATAAAATCAGAAGAAAGAAAAAAAATAAAAAAAAAAACCTGAAAAAACTTTTAAAAAAGTCGGAAACCCGAAAAAATCCCTAAAAAATGCTAAAAAAACCAAGAAAAATTTAAAACACAAAAATCACAAAAAAAATGAAAAAAAGTTCAAAAAAAAACCACGAAACCAAAAAAACCCAAAATTGGTAAAAAAAAATCCTAAAAATCCAAAATCACAAAACAATGAAAAAACGTACAAAAAATTCGGGAAGCCGAAAAAAACCTGAAAAATAGTAAAAAATTTAAAAAAACAAACAAAGAAAAATCCAAAATCACAAAAGAAATGAATAAAACATTCAAAAAAGTTGAAAACCAGAAAAAAAATTCAAAAAATGGTAAAGAAAACCCAAGAAATAAAAAAAAAAAAAATCCAAAATCACAAAAAAATGAAATTTTTTTTTTCGAAAAAGTCGGAAAAAACCGTAAAGTCCAAAAAATGTTAAAAACTTTAAAATAACTTGTAATTGTTTTCAAATGATTCAAAATGACTAAAAAATCACCCAGAATGTTTTTAAAATTATTCGAGTTGTTTTTTAAAATGATTCGAACTGTTTCTAAACTTATCGAAAATGACTCATATTGTTTTTCAAATGATTTAAATATGACTCGGTCTGTTTTTAAAATGACTCGGACTGTTTTTTAAAATGATTTAAAATGACTCAGATTGTTTTTAAAATTATTTAAAATGACTCACACTGTTTTTAAAATGACTTAAAATGGGTCAGACTCTTTTTAAAATGACTCGAAATAACTCAGACTGTTTTTTAAAATTACTCACATTATTTCTAAATTGCTCAGACTGTTTTTAAAATGGCTGAAAATGATTCAAACTGTTTTTAAAATGACTTAAAACGACTCAAACAGTTTTTAAAATGATTTAAAATGACTCTGTCTATTTTTAAAATTACTTAGACTATTTTTTAAAATAACTTAAAATGACTCAGAATGTTTTAAAAATGAATTAAAACGACTCAGACTGTTTTTTCAAAATGACTTAAAACGACTCAGATTGTTTTTAAAATGACTTAAAATGACTCAGACTGCTTTTTAAAATGACTTAAAACGACTTAGTGTGTTTTTTAAAAGGACTTAAAATGACTCAGACTGTTTTTAAAATGATTTACAATTTCTCAGATTGTTTTTAAAATAACTTAAAATTACTAAGACTATTTTTAAAATGGCTTCAAATGACTCAAAATGTTTTTAAATGACTTGAAACGACTCAGACTATTTTTAAAATGACTTATAATGAGTCAGAATTTTTTTTAAATTACTTAAAACGACTCGTACTGTTTTTAAAATGACTTAAAACGACCCAGACTATTTTTAAAATGATTTAAAACGACTCAAGACTGTTTTTAAAATGAATTAAAATGACTCAGACTATTTTGAAAATGACTCAAACTGTTTTTAATACGAATTATGACGAGCCAGACGGTTTTTTTTATTGCGTTTTTGGATTTTTCTTAATTATATATTTTTTGGGATTTTTAAAATTTAGCCGTGTTTTTTCGGCGTTTTGCCTCTTTAAAGTTTATTTTTTCAGATTTTTTTTTTATTTTTTTTTATTTTTTTTATTTTTTCTTATTTTTTACATTTTTATTGGTTAGTTAGGAAAAATGGACCAATATTTAATTAGTTTCAGTTTTATAGACTAATTCATAATTAAGTTGTAGATAAGATACCAATTCAAAATTTAGGCGAGGCCTATTATTTCAGATGGTTTTGTTTTGTATTTTATGCAAAGAGAATATTTGTAATAATAAGTATGATATTGCACTTGATTTTATAAAGTTTTATGCCGAAACTAAAAGAAACTCGATAAAGTTTTGAAAGCCCATAAAAAATCATGCGGCCATTAAAAAACGTATGACCAACGTTGATTGAACTAATGACTATTATCTATCTCGTAAATGCAATTATTTTATGCAAAAACAACCAATTACCAAATAAACCGTTAATGTTGAATTGGATTAAATTAACATATATTAATTTTTTAAGTGTTAATACCCAATCAGTAGACCGTACTATCGCCCTTTAACGAAATCTAACATGTAATATGGAAATTACCAATTTAGGCAATGTACTAACCGAATCAAACCAATTTAGTTTATTTTGTGCACGTTTTTTTACGTCGTTACAGCCATGTTATTTTTTATTTTAACAATAAGGGGGTGTTTGTTTAGGATGGTATTATGGTAGTATGAGATTAGAAATACCGTCGGGCCCATAAATACCGCATTTGGTACGAAAAGTGGAGGCGGGACTATTAGTAACGTGGGATTAGAAATGATGATAAATGAGGGTATTCGGGTCGGTTTCGGTTTTCAGTAAAACCGAACCGAAAAAGGCCAAAAAATTAAAAATAAAACCGAAAAATAACCAAAAAAACCAAAATTGAACCGAAAAAACCGGTCCGGTTCGGTCCAAAAAATAAAAAGACCGGAAAAAAAAACCGAACTAAAAAATATGCTCGATTTCGATTTTGTCAAAAATCGAATCTTACCGCATCGAACACAGCCTACATGTTACTAGTAACATTGCAATGAAACGAGTCGCAAGCATAATAGGGTAATTGCAACTTCAATTTATTCTAATAATTGGACCGAACCGAACCGATTACAATTATTTTGGGTTTTTTTCAGTTTCGGTCTTTTTATTTTTTGGACCGAACCGAACCGGTTTGTTTCTGTGCGGTTTCAGTTTGTTTCAGGTCTTTTCGGTTATTTTTCTGTTTTACTGTTGGTTTTTCGGGCTTTTTCGGTTTTATTCAGTTTTTTCGATTTTTCGGTTTTTTTCGGTTCGGTTTTATTGGAAACCGAAACCGACCCAAAAAAGTTTCGATTTTTCGGTTTCGGTCTTTTTCGGTTCGGTTATCGGTTCAGTTTTTCCGGGTTTTCGCACAGCCCTAACTTATTGTGTCTTTTATCAACTTAATCGAATAGTATATTGTTTGATTTAAAAGCATGTTTCTATTTGTGAATAACAGGTCTTTTTGGTAGAAACAAATATTGATTTTACTCCCATAATCCACCCTTGTTTCTATTTCCATGTTTTCCACTTTATATTTCTTTGCTTTTATGTTTATTTAAGTTCATGTGTTTCTATCACTATTAAGCGTTTCTATTCTAAAATATCAAACGATTCAGTAGAGAACAACTATTGATTTCACTCCCAAAAATACGCCGTAGTTTATTTTTTAAAGAAATACATGTTAGTAGTTTTTTCCCCGTAATCTTGTATATCTAAACTTTATTCCATCTGATCTTATTTGTCAAATCACGTGTTTTTGACAGTTTATTCCAATTTATGGATAACATACTTCTCACTGAAACATGTATACTTAACTGTTTTCCGGGTTTCCCCTATTTGGGATTAAAATACACCATAATCAGTGTTACTAGATATTTTCTTATTTCTTTGATCTTTTGTGTTTGTACTGTGTATTAGGTGTATCTTTTTAGAACCCTAGTTGGTCCAGGACTTGAAAAAAATTATGGGTAATGTATGTGGAAGATGATTTAGTGTTTGTTTTTACTTTTCTTTTGGAGTAAAATACGATCCATAATGCACTTTATCTAGATTTTACAATTAATTATTGTTAATAAAGATTCACATGATGGATTTCAGGGAATGCCAATTTGTTATTATATAAACTACGCTGCGACAGAGTAATAGACTTTTAAGTACTTCTTACAGGAAAATTATGGGCTGTATCTACTTCTGCGTACATTACCTAATACTGGTTTATTGACTGACATGTTTCTTATTGAATGATATGTTTTTACATAAGACTTTGTTGAATGCTGTGTTTCTTATTGATTGTTGTTGAAGTTAGCATGGTTTTTTCCTCATAAAACTCATGCATGTTTGTTTGATTATAGAGTTGCAACCCTCTAAATAATATGCTTCTATTTGTTTCGAGGTTCAAGGACTTTTGCAAAACTTTATGAAGTCATTAAATTATAGAATTTCCACCCTTTCCTGGTCTCCGTTTTTTTTTTTTTTATCGGTACTTGCTGTTGATGTTAATGTTAAAATTACTCCACTTGTAGAATGTCTCTGCATCGAAAAAACTTAGTGAGGATGTTGTGTCTAGTTTTTGTTTATATAGGACTCCTTTTCATACGGTAAAATTTATATAGTGGTTGTACTTTTATCACCTTTTCACCTTCAATGCAATGGAGAGAAGAACTAATTGGGTAGATTTTTTTGCACAAGAAAAAATTAAAAGATATAACAATTGGGTTGGAATATAGTAATGAATTATGATTTAGCGGGTGGAATTATTTCTTATGAAACACTGATAACTTCCAATCTTTCTAAAAATCTTGTTTTCATCAAGCTAAGACCAAGTATTTTTTCATTCGGTAAAATTTAGAAACTGGTTGTACTTTTACACCTGTTCAACTTCAATGCAATGGAGAGAAGAACTAATGGCAGATTTTTGCACATGAGAAAATTAAAAGATACAACAGTTGGGTTGGCCGTTGGAATATAATTATGAATTGTGATTTAGCGGGTGAAATTATTTCTTATGAAACACTGGTCACTCTGTTCCAATACCTTTGAAGTCCGGATGGGTGTCTAATTAGTAAGTCAATGTCACTGGTAATATGATTTATTTATTTATGAGAATTTATTAGTTTATATTCTTAATTCAGCTTTGGTTATCATCTATCATTAGTTCTTCTACTGATCCACAGGTCCTACATATGTAGAATCAAGGTTTTCGCTTTATTTCATCAAGTTCTTCTTTTTATTCAATTTTCACTCTTAGTTTTAGTTGAATACTCAAATACTGTATCCTTTCTTCTGTGTTTTTGATAATTATTTGCTTCAGTCACAGATGTGGTCCTGGGGTGTTCTAAAGCGAGCGTAGGCTGAAATTAGGCGGAGCCTAGGAGATTAGGTGGGAATAAGCGGATTAGGAGGTGATTATGTGCTGATCTGATTAAGCGAGATTTGGCGCCAGGCGACGATTAAGAACCTTTAATTTTGTAGACCAACAAGTACTCGTAATCACTATTTCCTTTATGATTTTTATGGAATTTACTGAATTGTTTGCTTAGTTATATAAGCATTTCATTGCTTGAGAATAATTAAATGGAGCATCTATTTGTTAACTCAGGTTTGTCCCTCACTGATTATGCTATATATCTGAGTTTATTTGTTTGGTTTTATGATTTTTTGTTGTATTAATTTTACATGTTAAGTATGGTGGACCTGCAATTAATCTGAAGTGTATCTTTTATGAAAATTGTTGTTTTGTTTGCCATTTATCTGTGTATTTAATTGCTTTCTGTTCCTTGTTACGATTTAGTTTTATTTATTGCATTGTAGCTGCTCGTTTAGGTTTATGCAGCAGTGTTCATGTTAGCTGAATTTTATTCTTGGTTTCTGGTTTATTGTCCTATTATAAGTACGGCTGAACTCCTTTTTTCTTGTCAAAAATGTATTCTACTGTGACATTGCGGATATCGTTTCTTTCTGTAACAGCCTTTCAATTCTGTAGGCTAAAAGATATATGTAGTCACTGTAAACTGTTTATTTTTGCAGAAAGTAATGTACTGTTTGCTAGTTATGTGTATTCCATAGTTTTCTTTCTCTTGCTAGTTATATGGTTGAGATTTACTTATTGTAGCGTTATATTTGCTCGCTCAGGTTCATTCCTTGTTCATGTTATCTGACTAGAATTGCTTGCGATTAGTGATTTGTCATCATATTATTTTACATGTTAAAGTATGTTTGACCTGAAAATATTCTGGTTATAGTTGTTTAATTATACCAGATAAGTTATATATTACTGTAACATCCCAACAAATTACGGTTTACCTGCTACGGTAAAGCGAGTGTAATTTTAACACCCCCTCCCTTCCTATTTACCGTTGTTTAAGGAATATATTTGTTTTTTCATTGGGTCCTTGAACTTTGGCTACTCATTTAGAGAATTCAAAACACTTTGGAGGAGCCCATTGGGTTTAATTAAAGAGATCGAAGAGGTGAATGTGTATCTATAAACTTATATGAGTTGAGGGTATTGTTTATTATATATGAACATCAGGGCTCTAGAATTTTTTTTGTAATCTTTATTCTCTATCATTGCTAGCATTTGTTATTTTTACTAGCAAGGGTTATTTGAGGGGATCTGAATTAGTTCCATTTTGTGAATTTGGCATCTTGAGCTTTAAACTGAATTTAGTTGGCCTGGGATTACTTTAAATCTTCATTGGCCTGGGATTACTTTCACATTTGCAGAATTGTTAATCCATATCGTCCCTTGCCAATTTAGTTTAATTTTTCCTCAGATACGAGAGTGATTGTTTTTCTTTCCCTTAATTGAAATTGGTGATTCATCATGTCATACGTTTGGCTTGTGATGCTTTTATATCAACCGATCTTGACTATCATTACCTATCTAATCTCACAATCTTTTAATATTTATAGTCATAATCATAAACTGTTTTGGCTGAATTGGTGAAATTTTTTGTTTTTGATTTTAGTTATCTTAAATATGCCTGTCCATATGTCATGTTCTTTCTTATGCTATGCTTATGAACATGCATGCAATCAAGCTTATGGAATTGTTACTTCGCTGTTCTGTCTCCATTTTGGAGTTTTTAAAAACTACAAAGTCCATTTTTTTCACTTTCTTTGCATCTGCTGTAACGTTGTTAAGTTTGGATGAGCCCATAGGCCTTGAGATTGCCTTATTTCAAATTTGCTACTATTATTTATATTACTGATTGGTTTGATTTGGTTTGGTTTTAACGGCGTTTGAGGAGAAGAAAATATTTGAGTTCCTCTTCAATCTCAATTGTTGATTAGAGGCTCCAGCAGACAAAGAGAAAGATTATGGGGAGAAAGGATGCTATTATGAAGGAAAGGCTAATTTCATATGAGAGTGGCATTTCAGAGGTCATCATTACGGTCAATAGTACAACTGCAATGTGCTGGTGATGCAAATTAATAATCTCACAGTAAATTCTTATCTTTAGGGTACCCCTTTCTCTGCATTGGATATATATATTTATATACTATATATATTTTTTTATGAGGAAGAGACGAGTAGATTTTCTGTTCCGGATGAAGATGCATTTTACTGTTTAATATATTTACATCAAGTCTTATGCTGTAGGATAAAGGAAAATAATAAGTTCAGAACAAGGCGAATGGCATAGCCAAGTCTCTCATACTAAAAATTTCCAGTTATATGTGATTTTCCTTTCTGTACATGAAGGATGATTTTTAAAGTGTCTTCTGCTTGCAAGGTCAGCAATTATTTAGTAATGGAAAACTTGGCTCCTTGTATGTGTTCTATTCGAATGTTTGTAGCTGAAGTATGCCCCTTTTCCCATTTTTAAGTAATGTTCTATATGTGTGCATTTACACACATTTATTTATATACATCAGTTGAGATAAAGATTAGGATTTTGTACCGTCTTTTGATTTCTTTCTCATTTGTTTAAGTTTGTAACTTGTTACTGCGGTACTATTCTCTTTTTATGGTTCTCCATTAGAAAACTGTTATGTTGATTGTTGGTTTAACCAATTTTGTGCTTTACTGTTCCTCAGGCCCAATTTATGTATATTGCTACCTGTTTTTTGCCGGAATGATGTTTTGCTTTTCTTACAATATTGGTTATCAGGTGCCCTTAAAATTATCCATAGTTGATGGATTTGATACCCTTTTTAATAGGGAAGTGAGGCATGGATTGTTGAAGTTGTGGTTTTTTGCAAATGCCAGCATTTATTCAATAATCACAGACTATCAGTTTTATTCGGCATAGCGAACGTAATTTTCCTATATCGGTTTCACAAGGTTAGCAGGGCTCCTCCTTTTCCTCTTTTAGTATTAATTATTTTCATATTTTTTGGTTTGAAGGTCTCCCAATAACACATATTCATTGGCAAGGGCCCCTTGTGCATTTTTTCTTTTCCTGTTGTTGGATGAAAAAAAATTGTTCCTTTTAATGCTTACTTTTTTCAGGCACAAGAAAACAAATTGTTAGCTAAAAAACACACGTCGACAAAAGAAAGAAACTAGCACATGTTTTTCTGCTTCGGTAGTTCTGACTTGCTTACATTTTTTTCTTTTCCTGTTGTCAAACGAAAGAAAATTGTTCCTTTTAATGCTTACTTTTTCAGGTGCGAGAAAACAAATTGTTAGCTAAAAAACGCAAGTCGACAAAAGAAGGAAATTAGCACATGTTTTTCTGCCTCGATAGTTCTGACTTGCTTTACAGCTTTACCCTTGTCTTGTTTTTAGCTCTAATTAACAAAACTGGTTAATGGATCCTTTAAACCAAACAAGTTTTTTTAGTCGAAAAACAGATAGAAACTTAATTATAAATAAAAAAATTGGCTGAATTCTACAGCTTATTTTGTGTCCTCTTTTAAGTGCTTCTCAGCTTCATCAATTTTTTAATTGATATCTATTCTGTCATCGACTCTGTTTTTTGCATTTGTTAGATCTCATCTAAAGTTACCAATGATATATTTTTCACTTCTACAGGACAGGAACAATCGTATCATTTGCCTTTCTTTGTCAAGTATTGCTTTTTCTCTCAGTTGTTTTTCAATGATTAAAATAGGTGTATTTGATCCTGAACATGAGGCTGCTTAAGTCTTAACTGTTTTAAAGCTTCTGAACTATTCATATTGTTTTCTGTTATGCAAATATTCGCCTCCAAGTTAGCTGTTAAACAGGATGCGCATCATGAATCTACAGTCTAGTAAAAATATGCAATTATCTATCCATATGAATTGTAGGATTGTTGAAACATTATAGTGAGAAAAATGTGAGTTTTTAAAAGAGATGTTTGAGGACTTATGCTTTATTTGCCCCTTATGAATCTTATTTAGAAGTACTAATAGTTTCGAATACTCGAATAAACTTTTATTCTAGAACTGGGGGTATCTGTTAGATCTTTTTTTTTACAAAACATCTAGTCAATAGTTGAAGAGAAATAATTGCAATTTGGATTCTTTAGTAAACATCTAACACAAAGGAGAGGTATATAGAACTGGGGGTATCTGTTAGATCTTTTTTTTACGAACATCTTGTCAATAGTTGAAGAGAAATAATTGCAATTTGGATTCTTTAGTAAACATCTAACACAGGAGAGGTATATACAGTCAAGTGATCGTAGTTGTTATGAGAAAACAAGCTCGAGTAATAGCTTTTTTCTTGTATCTTCTACTCCTCTATTAGTTTTTATAATTCCTTTCTTCTATCTACTTATTTTTTTTCTCTTATTGGTTTTTCCTTAGATAGATTACCATTTTCTTTTATGAACCGGTGATCTATTGAAATTTGTAGTTTGTGGTCCTATCAAGGACAAATTATTTCAGTGTGTACTGCAGGATGCTACCTAGGAAAAAGCTGACAGGGTATGAGCTTTCCAAACCAGCAAACGTTACCTCGAGTAAGATATGCCGCTGCTGCTGCATGGTCCATCTCCTGAGTCGATATTTATTGAAATTGTGAAACTTTCTTTTCCGAATTTCAAACGTTTGGGCCTAATCAAATTAAATTTGCTGGCAAGAGAATTGGTAATTTTTCTGAATTTTATTTTTTTACCATTATAATTTTTTAACTATATTTTGTTCTATAGTTTTATCCATTGAGAAAGAGTTATGGTTTCATCAAGACAAAATCAAGTTTTTTAAATGCGGCTCCTTTTAATATGGTAAAATGTATACTGTCTGTATTTTATGACCCCTTCACCTTTAATGTAGTGGAGAGAAGAACTTATGTGTAGATTCTTGCATATGTGATTTTTTTATTTTATTTTAATGGTGAGGAAAACCCACCTTTTATTTTTAGATAATATTGAAACATAAAAAAGTGGGGGAAAACGCCCACAGAAAACCAATCCGATTGTACAAATGAAAGAAATAAAAAATACAAGTCTTGAAAATAAAAACAGTAAACTCTAATGCTCAATAGCATAATCCGCAAAGTACATGAGAAACTAAAAACATATTACAGTTTGATTAGAATACAATTATGGTTTTGCGGGTGAAATTCTTTCTGATCGAACACTGGTAACTTTGTTCCAGTCGTTTTAAAAATCGGAAATTGCCTATGGGTGCCTAATTAGTAATGAAAGCATTTCAATGTCTGCGGTATCATGATTTGTGTATTTATGAGAAGTTGTCAGTTTACTTTCTATATTCAGATTTGTGTGTCATCTACTATGTTCTTTTGCTGATCCAAAGGGTCCTACTGCTGAAGAATGAATGTTTTCTCCTGACTTCATTTTGTTATCCTTTTTTAGTATTTATCACACTTTTTTTGGTCATTCAACCACTAGCTCTTACTCTCTTATCTCTTCTAATGCTTGAGATGCGCATAATTTGGGGATATTTTTAAAGTCCGGAGTACAAGGTATTGTGAATTATTTGCTACATATATTTTAATTTTTAATGTGTATATTTTATTAAAAAATCACAATTTTAGCTTTTAACTGACAAAAAATATGAAATAGATCCTAAAGCAAACAAGTCTTTAGCAAGAACAAACATCGATTTTTTCCCAGATTTTCATGTCAAAACCAGTTATGATTCCCACCAGGAACTGGTATAAAATTTCCCATTGTTTTAGACCAAACATGTCTTAGTAAGAGCAAACATCGATTTATTCCCAAATATTCATGTTAAAACCAGTTATCATTCCATCAGAAACTTGTCTAAAATTTCCCATTCTTTTAGACTTTTACCTTGCTTTCAATTGGTCTCAGGTCCTTAAATCACCGTTGGAAATTGATGTACCATTAGCGTGATCCAATCTATAAAGCATGCTGTTGATTGTACTTTCTGATGCATACATATATATGTATGTTATCATAGCTGTTAGTAAATTTTGCTGCTTCATATTTCTCTTACCCCTTTCTCTTTGTATTAGAGATGCACACCACAAGAACAGTCCTACGTATTTTTCAAGGAAGGATTAGGGTACCTTCAGGCCAAAAGTACACAGGTTATACCTTCAGGCCAAAGTACACAGGCTATACTTCAAAATGGTACGCTCTTCTTATAACATTAAATTTGTTTCAATTTGAGTAGGTGCTTAAGGAACACCTTGCTGTAAATCAGTATTGTATTATTTGAAAAACTAAGTGACCTTAAACTAGCATTATTGAAAAATGAGAGGCTAGTCCTGTTAGAAGATCATTTCCACTGATTAACAAAATTATCAAACCCTTGCTGCCAACGTTTAATGCTTTTCTGTAAATTTATTATTTATGGAAAGGCTGTTTTTATAATTTTTGTGTTCAATATGTTGAGTTGGATTAATCTTGTTCAGCCAACGGAGTTGAACATTTGAATATAGCCTTGATGAAAAGTGTAACGTATTCGGATCATAGTGAACTATTAAAAGCAAACAAGGTAATGAATATTCTTCTATTTGGAGATTTTTGTACTCTTTAGGATTTTTAAAATTAATTGATTTATACTGGATTTGATAAAAAAATTAGATACTTATTTTTAACTGTGGTCGGAATAACTCTTCTACTCTAGGGACTTGATCTTTCAGTGAGTATTAAAACCATTTGTAGAAATGCTTATTAACTTTGACTTTACTGACCTTTATGTTATTGAATGGTGTGTCTTAAATGCATATAAATGATATTGCCATAGCAGCTAATTTCGCCTTTGTTTATATTTGTAATATGTGGCAAGTCTCTTTCATAAGTATGTATATCATCTTTGATTTAATACGGATCAGTAAACTTAGAAAGCCATTAGCATGTATCCCCTTTTTATCCTTACTATGTTTTTTCTGGAAGAGAAGTCCCATAAATTTTGTGTGTACATGTTTGTTTTACAAGCACGTTCACGGATGAGCCAGAAAACATAATTTGAGAAAAAAAACTTATGTTTTTTTCTTGGCTTAAAAACTTGAATGCCCTTTTAATTCAGTGGTAGAGTAACGTTTTCCTAAGGCCTACGGTTCAAATCCGATAAGTGGCATTCAGTCCAGAAAAAAAGTGATCTGAGTTCTTTTTTATACTTCAACATATGGAATTTTGTACAAAATCATTTTAAAGAACATTGTATCATAGAGGCTTTCTTAGGAAACGTATTGCTAATATCTTTCCAAAGTTTGGAAAAAGAAAAATTGACACAAAACAGGGGTAACGTTTCTTATGGTTTTACCTTGCTGTCACCTGCTTAAAGCCTCTTATAGTTTTTAAATGTAACATTATACTAAATATACACAATTAAATATTTTTTATTAGTAGTTCGATATTTTCTTTATTGGATACTGTAGCGAAAACTATTAATTTTATGATTTGTATTGTGCGAATGTATTCGCTATTCATGCTACTGGTACTATATGTCATTTAAGGTGAATTAATTTTGTAATTTTCAACATTGTAGCAGTGTTTTATAAACCGATGTTTAGACATACTGCTTCGACCAGAATTACTCGATTTGAAAGGTAAATAAATGAAGAGACTGAGAGAGAGGAGGGGGGAAGTGGGGAAGAGAGCGAGAGAGGAAGAGTAGGAAGAAAAAGAGGGAGAGAGAGCCAGTGGGAGGACAGGCAAGAGACACAGTGGGGAGAGCCGCCTACTGCATAGGAGAACAATAACAATATTTTATAAGGTACAAGTAATTGGCGCACCACTAACTCTCACTCCCCTTACTTCTGTTGTCTGGCTCTTAGAGGTATATCCATATTTATATCAACAAGTTGCTTGATTTCAAAAGTTTAATGTTTGAGAAAATGTTTTAGGCTGAGCTTGCAAAGATACTGCTTGTGACCCATTTGACCCAGGACCTTTAATCATTCCAGCTTTTCTTATATACTTTTCATCACTTAGCACTCAGGCTCTGTATGCTACCAATAGTTTACCCAAGGTACAAAGGTAATAACTGGTCAAACATCATATAGGCTATTTTAATAAAGAATTCACCGAGGTAATTTTTCTACTATTAGTTCCGGTTCTAATCGTTTAACTATTGAGAAAAAAAATGTTTTCATCAAGCTAAAATCAAGTATTTTATTATACAACTCCTTTTCATACGGTAAAATTTATATACTGGTGTATTTATCACCTGTTCACCTTCGATGCAATGAAGAGAGAGAACTAATGGATAGATTCTTGCACATGAGAAAATGAATAGATATAACAGCTAGGTTGGAATATAAATATGAATTATGATTTAGCAGGTGAAATTATCTCTTATGGAACACTGATCACTTTGTTCCAATCCTTTTGAAATTCGGAATTGCATACTGATTTAGTAAATGCCAGCGGTATTGTGATTTGTTTATTTATGAGAAGTTATTAGTTTACCTTCTTAATTCAGCTTTGGTTGCATATATCATTTGTTCTTTTGCTGATGCACAGGTCCCTACACCTGCAGAATCAAGGTTTTCGCTTGATTTCATTAAATTATCCATTTTATGCAATTTATTCATTCTTAGTTTTAGTTGAATACTCAATACTGTGTTTTTGCCCCGTCTTTCTGATAATTATTTGCTTCAGTCACAGATGTGGTCCTGATGTGTTCTAAAGGGAGCGTAGTTGGAAATTAGGCAGAGCCTAGAAAGCCTAGCATATTAGGCCGGAATAAGCGGATTAGGCGGGGGATTAGGCGCTATGCAGCGAGTAAGAACCTTTAATTTTGTTGACCAACAAGTATTAGTAATCACTATTTCTTGTTGATTTTTATGGAAATTACTGTATTGTTTGCTAGTTTATATGTATATTTCATAGTTTTCTTTCTTTTGTTATGGCTGAAATTTACTTATCGTAGCATTATATTTGCCTGCTCAGGTTCATGCCTTTTTCATGTTATCTGACTAGAATTGTTTGCGATTAGTGATTTGTCATCATATTATTTTACATGTTAAGTATGTAAATATGTTTATCTAAAAATATTCTATTCGTAGTTGTTTAATTATATCAAAGAAGTTATATTTTTCTGTAACATCCCAACAATATATGGTTTACCTGCTATGGTAATGCTTTAGCGAATGTTATTTTACTGTTTTGAGTTTATCTTTTTTTCCCCTCCTATTTTATGTTGTTTAAGGAACGTACTGGTTTTCTCATTGGGTCCTTGAATTTTGGCAATTCATTCGGACAAATCAAAACACTTTTGAGGAACCCATTGGGATTTAATTAAAAAGATCGAAGAGGTTAATGTGCATTTCATTGTTTTATATCCTTTCTTACAATTGTGAATAATTTAATGTAGCATTCTATTTGTTATCTCAGGTTTACATGTTTGGTTTTATGATTTTTTGTTGTATTATTCTACATGTTAAGTATGGTAAACCTGCAAATAATCCGAAGTGTATCTTTTTGTACGGATATTTGAACTCTGTAGAAGAACAGATATTAGTAATCACTGTTTACTGCTGACTTTTATGGAAATTGTTGTTTTGTTTGCCAGTATCTGTGTATTGAATTGATTTCTGATCCGTGCTTAGATTTTTTTTATTGCATTATACCTGCACGTTTAGGTTTATGCATCAGTGTTCATGTTAGCTGAATTTTATTTTTAGTTTCTGATTTATTGTCCTATTATAAGTACGGCTGAACTGATTTGTTTCTAGTCATAGGTGCATTTTACTATGAGATTGTGGGAATTGTTTCTTTCTGTAACAACTTTTCAAATCTATAGACTAACAGATATACAGTCACTGTGAACTGTTTATTTTTGCAAAAAGCATTGTACTGTTTGCTAGTTATATGTGTATTTCATAGTTTCCTTTCTCTTGTCATGACTGAGATTTACTTATTGTAGCATTATATTTGCTTGCTCAGGTTCATGCCTTGTTCATGTTATCTAACTACAATTGTTTGCGACTAGTGATTGTCATCATATTATTCTACATGTTAAATATGTAAATATGTTTTTCTTGAAAGTATTCTAGTCATAGTTATTTAATTATATCAGAGTAGTTATATTTTCGTGTAATATCCCAAAAATATATGGTTTACATGCTATGGTAATGCTTTAGCAAATGCTATTTTATTGTTTTGAGTTTATCTTTTTTTCCCCTCCTATTTTATGTTGTTTAAGGAACGTATTGGTTTTCTCATTGGGTCCTTGAATTTTGGCAATTCATTCAGACAAATCAAAACACTTTTGAGGAACCCATTGGGATTTAATTAAAAAGATCGAAGAGGTTAATGTGTAGCTATAATCTTATATGCGTTGGGGGAATCGTTTATTATATGAACACCAGGGCTCTAAAATATATTTTGCAATCTTTATGCTCTGTTCTTGATGGTATTACTGGCAAGGGTTAGATTTGAGGGGATATGAATCAGTTCGGTTTTGTGAATTTGGCGTCTTGAGCTTTAAATTGAATTTAATTAAATCTTCATTGGTATAGAATTACTTTCACATTCTTAAAATTGTTATTTCTTATCATCCCTTGTTAATCTAGATTAAATATTTCCTCAGCTACGAGAGTGATTGTTCTTTTTTCCCAAAGTGGTGATTCATCATGAAATCCGTTGGGTTTGTGATGCTTTTATATCAACTGATCCTGACTATCATGATTAACTATATAAATCTTTTAATATCTATTGTCATAATCTGTTTGGTTGAATTGTTGAATTTTTTTGTTTTTGATTTTAGTTTTCTTAAAAATTCATGTCCATATGTCATGTTCTTTTTTCCTCTATGCTTATGAACATGCATGTAATCAAGGTTATGTAATTGTTTCTTTGCTGTTCGGTCTCCATTTTGGAGTTTTGAAAAACTACCGAGTCTACTTTCTTCATTTTCTTTGCATCTGCTGTAACATTGTTAATTTTAGATGTAGACCTTGAGATTGCATTATTTTAATCTTGGTACTATTATTTAGATTATTGATTGGGTTGGTTTGTTTTTAACGGTGTTCGCGGAGAAACAAATATTTGAGTTCCGCATCAATCTCGATTGTTGATTAGAGGCTCCAGCGACTAAGAGAAATATTATGGGGAGAAAGGATGCTATTATGAAGGAATTATGGAAATGCTAATTTCATATTAGAGTACGATTTTGGAGGCCGTCATTACGGTCAAGAGTACAGATACGTGCTGCTGTTGCAAATTAATAGTCTCATAGTAAGTCCTTATCTTTAAGACACCTCTTACTCTTCATTGGATACATATATCTATATATCTATATCTATATCTATATATATATATATATATTTATTTATTTTTATAAAGAAAAGTGACAAGTAGATTTTGTGTTCCCGATGAAGATGCCTTGTCACTGTTTAATATATTTACATCCAGTCTTATGTTGTAGGATAAAGGAAAATAATAAGTTGAGAACAAGGCGAAATGCATACCGTCACAATTATTCAATAATTGGAAAAACTTGTCTCCTTGTATTTGTTCTATTCAAATGTTTGTAGCTGAAGTATGCCCCATTTTCCCGTAAACCTGATAAAGTACATAATCTTTGTTTCATAGAGATACAAAAGTCTAATGGCACAATTAACAGGTATGCCTTTCCTTTTTTTCTCGTTATATTTTTGCCAGAATCAGAAGCATTTACTTGTATTCAATTGTTTATCTTAGTATTCCGATAGGGTACGTGAGGCATAAATTGTTGAATTTGTGGTTTGTTGCAAATGCCAGTATTTATTCAATAATCACAGACCTTTACTTACAGCTTGGTCTGTATCATCTATAAACAAGCATATATTCAATAAAACAAATCTCATTACCCTATCAGCTTTTTCCAAGATAGCATGCTTGCTTTACAAAACAGCATCTTGCAGTTCATGCTGATGAGAGAAGTCTTGGTATTTTTTTATGAATATTTGTTTTACCATTATAATTTTTTTAACTATGTTTTTGTATTTTGGTTTTATACTTTTATCCATTGACAAAGAGTTAAGTTGTCATCAAACTAAGATCAATTTTTTTAAAATAAGGCTCCTTTTCATACGGTAAAATATATAATGTCTGTATTTTTATGACCTATTCACCTTTAATGGAGTGGAGAGAAGAACTTATGGGTAGATTCTTGCACTGAGAAACATTTTTTATATATATTAATGGTGGGAAAAACTTACTTTTTATTTAGATGAAACAGAAAAATAAAAAAGTAGCGGAAAAACCCCTACAGAAAAACCAATGTTCATCTTTGTTGAATTTTATTTTCTGATTTATTGTCCTATTATTAGTCTGAACTGCTTTTTTTTCTAGTCATAGCTATATTTTACTGTGACATTGTGGGAATTGTTTCTTTTGTAACAATTTTTCAATTCTGTAGACTAACAAATTTACGTAGTCACTGTAAACAGTTTAATTTTGCAGAAAGTAGTGTGCTGTTTGATAGTTATATGCATAATTCATAGTTTTCTTTCTCTTGTTATGGCTGAGATTTACTTATTGTAGCATTGTATTTGCTTGCTCAGGTTTATGCCTCGTTCATGTTATCTGACTAGAATTGTTTGCGATTAGTGATTTGTCATCATATTATTTTACATGTTAAGCATGTTTGACTTGATAATATCCTAGTCATAGTTTAATTATATCAAAGTATGCCTATAAATATTTGGAACATATTTTTGTTTCACCTTTTGCACGTAACAATCCTTCCCTAAATAGCAGAACATACCTGTTGTGATGAATTTTCGTTTTTTTTTCTTGTAGTATCTGGATTTTGTTATTGCTTCTCTTTTTCTCCACAGAAGCACTTGGCAAGTTTCTCAGTACAAGATATACATGTGCAGTTAATATGAACATGATCACCGTATTGAGCTTTCTGTTTCCTTTTTCCAATACCTTTACATTTCCTCCATGGCTCATAATCTGACCAGGTAAAATCTTTATTTATCTTTTTTCTTCAGTTTTTTTTACTGTTAACGCATGAGGAGCAGATCCATGATAGAGTGTGTCCATGCCATTTGTGGAATTTTCATTTTCTTTACACATTCTTTTTAGACGGACCAGATCCTTATTCGTAAATTCTACCCTCCATATTCCCAGATCCTTATTCGTAAATTCAACCCTCCATATTCTCTACTATCATTGTGTGAACTAGGAATTTTGGATTTCTAGTGATTTATTATGAGGTCTTTTACTTTCTCTACTTTTATAGAGAATCTCAATGGCAATGAAAACTCATTTCCAAGATAAATCATCTTTTAAAAACCGGGTTCTACTTTCCGAACCTTGCGAGAATCACATTATTTTATTCCAGTGATTTTTTCGATCTAGTAACATATTAATACCCGGTAGGCAATTCATCTTATATATTTATTGATAACATCCTCGTGTAAGGGTTCTCAGGTCTTCTAAGTGTACGAATCCAAAGTGCCTTATGTATGAGATATAGCAATAAATAATAGTTGAGACTGAAATGTAGTAGCTTTCAAAGTGTGTCCCACACAATTCATTATTATTTATTCTATGTTATTATGCGTATAACTCCTGTAAGCCGGTAATGTAGAGATTATAATGTCCCTACAATTGTTCATCTTTGAAAGGGACTTCCCTTTAGTGATTTTGATGGGTTTAATTTATTATAATATATCTGGGTTGTTTATGAACCTTTGTTGTTGCAAACTTTTGCTTCAAGGATAGGTAAATTTACCAGAAGTGTGGACCTCTTTGGTTGCTTTAGAGATCTTTGTCACTATTTAAAACCATTTTTTTTATCAGTTTATTTATTTTCAAAAGCTAAAAGGATTTTATTAAAATGGGAGGGCTTACACCCTTGTCTCCACCTAATTTCTTCGGTTTTAAGTATGTACATGGAAAAAAAATAGAAAATGGAATAAACATATGAATACTTTGTGAAAGTGGTCGGTCATATGCAATTTCGTAATTATTATTTGGTCCCCGACCAAATAATATATGAATGAATACGATGTTGACGGTCCGGACGGAATTGAGATACAGACGATGATTAGATGGTGATAGTAAAAATTCTCTTTTTCTAGTAAAAAGCTATAAATATGTTTCAAGATTGTTGGTCAATCTAATCCTAATGTATATGTTCAACTTACACAGTAAGCTCAAAAGTCGATCGTTTATTGATTATTTGTTTTAACAAATTATTTTTAAGATACCTCTTTTTAAGATACCTCTTTCTCTGCATTGGATATATATATATTTGTTTTTATAAAAGAAAGTGACAAGTAGATTTTCTGTTCCCGATGAAGATTTTTTTTACTGTTTAATATATTTACATCCAGTCTTATGCTGTAGGATAAAGGAATATAATAAGTTGAGAACAAGGCGAAATGCATACCAAGTCTCAATTATTCAATAATAGGAAAAACTTGTCTCCTTGTATTTGTTTTATTCAAATGTTTGTAGCTGAATTATTCCCCATTTTCTCGTAAACTTGATACTCTTTGTTTCATAGAGATCCAAAAGTCTAATGACACAATTAACAGGTATGCCTTTCCCTTTTTTCCTCGTTATGTTTTTGCCGGAATCAGAAACATTTACTTGTATGCAATTGTTTTTCTTAGTATTCCGATAGGGTACGTGAGGCATAAATTGTTGAATTTGTGGTTTGTTGCAAATGCCAGTCTTTATTCAATAATCACAGACCTTTACTTACAGCTTGGTCTGTATCATCTATAAACAAGCATATATTCAATAAAACAAATCTCATTACCCTATCAGCTTTTTCCAAGATAGCATGCTTGCTTTACAAAACAGCATCTTGCGGTTCATGCGGACGAGAGAAGTCTTGGTATTTTTTATGAATATTTGTTTTACCATTATAATTTTTTTAACTATGTTTTTGTATTTTGGTTTTATACTTTTATCCATTGACAAAGAGTTAAGTTGTCATCAAACTAAGATCAATTTTTTTAAAATAAGGCTCCTTTTCATACGGTAAAATATATAATGTCTTGTATTTTTATGACCTATTCACCTTTAATGGAGTGGAGAGAAGAACTTATGGGTAGATTCTTGCACTGAGAAACATTTTTTATATATATAAATGGTGGGAAAAACTTTTTATTTATAGACGATCCAGAAAAATAAAAGTGGGGGAAAAACCCCTTCAGAAAACCAATCCGAGTGTACAAATGAAAGAAATAAAATGTCTTTTTATGGGAAAATCATGCGTTGTAGCTACTCCTGCGTAGATTACACAACAACGTTTTATTCTCTTTCTTCAATAGTATGTTTCTTATTGACTGTTTTTTGAAGAATGCATGGGTTTTTTCCTTCTTAATTTCTTTTGAAAATAAAAAACACGCATGCATGTTTGATTATAGAGCTGCAACAGCCTGAACCACATGTGCTTCTATTTGTTTTGAGATTCAAGGACTTTTGCATAACTATATGAAGTCATTATATAATAGAAATTCCACCCTTTTATGGTCTCCAGCTCTTTTTTTTTCTTTTACGAAATTTGTCACGTAATGTTAATAGTTCATTACAAAACGATTGTAACTTCGCATGCATTGAGAAAATAACTAAAACAAAGAAGATATACATTATACAATGTCGGTTGCTCGTATCTGAAATGAGAAAGTAAGCTAGATTAGTATCTCTCTTTTCTAATATATGTTCTCATCCACTCTATTCGTAGTAATCATTACTTTGCTGGATAAGTGGCCGACTAGTTTAGATTACAGGTCAAGGTTTTTTTGTTTATTTTGTATTTCATCTCCAGTTTTTTATTTATGTATATATTTATTGATCATGACTTCTAATTTTCTTACGCTCTTACTAGTTTCACTTCTTTCTGTAATACTTTCATGTTGTGTATTAGTACTTGCTGTCGATTTTAAAATATCTCCACTTGTAAAATGTCTCTACATCCAAATAATCTAGTGAGGGTTGTGTCTGGTATTCAATATCAATGTACTTCTCTTTTCTCTTCTCAAATCCATTGTCTTCCGGTTGTACTTATTCTGGAGTTGCATGATGGACCAAAGTCACAGCTGTGCCGGAGATGAAATGTGAATTTCTTTATCTCTCATTTTCATAAATGCATAGGCAATATATGGTAGATTGTTCTTTCTTGACTTTGCAAATATGCATTACTATCTTAATTATTTTCCACTGTGCAACTCATTGTGATCACTGATAAAATATAAACTCAGGTCATTTCACACTTGGTTATTATATCATATCATTTCGGATTCCAAATTGGTGATTAAATTCTCGTGCGCTAAGTGCCAGCCACATTTTCATACCCGGCAATGGTATTTATAGGCCTAAGAAGATAATTTGGTGCTCTCATGCTTCTCAGGCTCGTCAATTTTTTTGATAACTTTTCTGTTATCGAATCTGGTTTTTGCTGTTTGATAGCATCTAAATTACCTATGATATCTTATTCCCTTTTACAATATTGGAGCAATCTTATCATCTGTTTTTCTTTGTAAAGTATTGCTATTCTCCTAGTGCTTTTCCAATGATTAAAATAGTTATTTTAAACCTGAACATGTGATTTCTTACGTCTAACTGGTGTAAATCATATGAAGTATTATCTTGTTTTCTGTGATGCAAGTATTTTTCTCCAAGTATTCATCATGCATCTATGATGTAGTGAAATTATACAATTATTTATTTACATAAAATGTAGGATTGCTTAGATATTATAGTGAGGGATATGTTGGAAATCTATCGTTACTTAGTAACTTGATGGACGAATTACTAATTTAATGCTTATCTTGAACTCTTTTGTGCTATATTGAGGCGGTACTATTGCTTTTCTGGTGTGATGTCTGTTCATCTTTATGCATTTAGAAGCTGTAAACCAGTCCACGGAGTCCATAAGGTCACTCTGTTCTCGTAGAGCTGGAGTCAATTTTCTATATTCTGCCCATCAAGGTAAGATAGAACTATGTAGGCATATGTGGTTGTCTGGCTCATTTCTAATAGAATGTATTGGTTCTACCAACTTAAAGATCATATTTGTTAAAGGCGTTACTACTTTTTATGTATTCTTCTTTCTTTTGTATATAGTTCTAGATTGATGTAGTATGTTTTTAAGCTTTACGTGGACTGAAATATGCAGTCTTTGACGTATTCATAAAGGTTGTGAAGAAACACATTCGTTGGTTAAAAACTTGAAAGAATTATTTTTGATAAGTAACATGTTTTAAGAAGTTAAATTGAATATAAACTTGACTTGAACTTATAATTATACTCGATGACGACCTTTTGTTATCAAGCATTCATAGGTGGAAAGAACATCAAAGTTATCCTAGTAGGAAATTGAATTTTGACAGAATACGGATCTGGACTAGCTCATATAGCTCGTGTCACTGTCATGAAGGTTATGTGTGTGGCTTCAAGTATGGTATGTCATCCTAAACAATTTAGACCTTTTGTAATTGTTAATCAGTTTAGGAGAAACAATAAATCACCCAACTTTCATGTCAGAAACAATAAATCACTTAACTTTCATGTTCATGTCAATTAGTGACGTATTTTTATTTTTCTGACAAAGCCCAAACTCTTTTTGCTGATATTTATATTTTTCTCACAGAATATGATTTGAGGATAAACAAATTCATCAATTTTTTACTCCTAGCTCCGTTGTTTTGTACAAGATAAAATTGCGAATTTCTGAAGAAGAGCATGTGAATTTGGTTCGATTCTTCACAATTTACCATGCTCTAATTTGCTCCCAGTAGATGTTTGAGAACTTCTGCATAATTTATATTAAGTGGTTTAAAATTCCCCTCTTATTATGAAGCTCTGATAATTTCAAAACCTGGGAAAACTGCTTGCTGTATTCTAGATCTGAGGGGCAGTTGTTAAGTCTTTTAACAAACATCTAGTCAATAGTTGAAGAGAAACAATTGTAACTTGGATTCTTTAGTAAACAACTAACACAACTTGAAATGAGAAACCAACCTGGAGTAATATCTTTTTTGTTGTATCTTCACCTCCTCTGTTAGTTATTATAACTGCTTTCTCCTATCTATTCACTGACAATTTTTTTTCCGTATCCTGTCCTTGGATAAAATGGACATTTGCTTTTATGAACAGGTAGTCTAATGTAATAATCTAATGTGTAGTGTGCTACCTTGGAAAAAGCTGATAGAGTATGAGGTTTCCAAACCAGCAAACGTTACCTCAGGTAAGATATGCCGCTGCGCTACACCACTATCTTGTGAGTAGACTGTTTATTGAAATTATGAAACTTTCTTCTCTGAATTTCAAACGTTTGGGCCCTATTCAAATTGGATTTGGTTGAAAGAGAAGTCTTGGTAATTTTTCCGAACTTTTGTATCTTTTGCCATTTGAATTTTTTTACTATGTTTTGGCATTTTGGTTCTATCTCTTATCCATTGAGAAAAAATCATGCTTTCATCAATCTAAGATCTGGTATTTATTTATACGACACTTTTATTTGGTATAAAGTATACACTGGTTCTATTTTTATGACCCGTTCACCTTCAATGCAATGTAGAGAAAAACTTATGGGTGTGGTCTTTGTACATGAGAAAATATATAGATTTAACAGTCGGATTGGAATATAATTATGATTTAGCGGGTAAAATTCTTTCTTGTAGAACAGCGATCACTTTGTTCTAATCCTTTTAAAATTTGAATTGCCTATTGGTGCGTGATTAGTAATGACAACAGTTCAATGTCAGCGGTATTATGATTTGTTTACCTTCCTTCATTCAGCTGTCGAAGGTCATACCCCTGTAGTATCAAGGTTTTCTCTTGACTTTGTTAAGTTCTCCTTTTTATGCATGTTATTCACTCTTATATTTAGTTTGAATGATGTATTATTTCTTTCGGGTTTCTGATAAATATTTGCTTTAGTTGCAGATGTGGTCCTGCAATTGGCTGAGCAAGTTTTAATCCAATATTTGCACAAACAGGAATTAGGTCGTCTCCTATTCCCTCAACAAAAAGATAACTTATGATCTACTGGTTTATCTTTAGTCCATTTTTTTAGTTTTGGCTTGCGCAGAATTTGGGACTGTTTTCAAACGCAGAGTAAAAGATCTTGAGAAACCTTTTTTTAGACGAAATAAAATAAAATAAAATATTAGAATTATTCTAAGCCAAACAAATCTTTTTAGTAAAAGAATATATCGATTTTATTCTCAAATTTTATATACTCAAAACCAGTTTTGATTCTCAGCAGAACTTGCTCCAAAATCTCCCATTGTTTGACCTTTCTTTTAATTGGTCCCAGATCCTTAAATCACTGTTGGCATTGAAGTGCCATTAGCATGATCTAATCCACATGTATTTGTTGATTGTACTTTTTCATGTATTTCATACCTGTTAGCCTATTGGGCAGAAAAGAACATTTTGCTTGGAGAGCATACCTGCCCAGGAAGGCGAACAAGGTAATAGATATTCTTTCATTTGGACATTTTTGTACCCTTAAGGATATTCAAAATTTATACATTAATACTGAATTTAGAATTTTATAGATAAATTACTTACAACTGTGATCGGAATAAACGACTTCAGAGGCTTGATCTTCAGGTAGTATGAAGAACCATGTGTAGAAATGTTTGTTGGCTTTGACTTTTCTGATGTAGTGATATTGATTGGTGTCTTAATGCCTAAAAATGACATTGCCATGCCAGTTAATTTTCTCCTTTTTTTTGGTATTTGTAATATGTGGCAAGAGTTTAATCTCCACCACGGTCTGACAATGTACAGAGAGTAAATCATCTTTGATCTAAATATCTAATATTGATCAGGTCTTAGAATGCCTTCTTTTATTCTTAATATCATTTTGTTGGAATAGAAGGCCCAGAAAATATTGTTTGTTACATATTTGTTTTACAAGCACGGTCACTGACGAGCCAGAAAACATAAATTGAAAAAAAGAACCTTTTAAGTCTTTCCATGGTTTAAAAACTTGAAGGCCCTTTTAACTCAGTGGTAGAGTAACGTCCTCATAAGGCGTACGTCATTGGTTCAAATCCGATAAGTGGCTTTTAGTCCAGAAACAAAGTTAGTTGACTTTCTTTTTATATTTCAACATTTGGGTTTTGGCTCAGAATCATTTTAAAGAAAATAGCATCCTAGAAAATTACTTAGTTAGGGAACGTATTATCAATTTCACTTCCAGAATAAAGAAAAATAGACACAAAACATGGGGTATAGTTTCTTATGGTTTTACCTTGTCGCTTGGTTAGGTTTCTTATGGTTCATAAAAGTAAACATGATATTAAATGTGTAAGCACAATTGCATATTCTTTATTAGGAATTTCATATTTTCTTTTATTATTGGATATGCAGCTAAAAGTTCTAATATTATCATTTGTATTGTGCGAATATATTCATGCTATTGGTACAATAAATAAATTTATGGGTAGATTTTGCATGTCTTTGTGCTTCTGTCCTGTATTTTCATTCACGTTTTTGTTCTCAAGATAACTTTTTTCTCGTTTCTATTGTGCATTGTGCAAGTAAAATATGCTGAGCTAGAAGTGTTCAATATATGTATGGCACATCGATGGGTCTTAGGATATTTGATTACATGGTCTTGACGTTTTGCAGGTAAACTTGAATTTAGTAACATGTTTGTTTTTTTCCAGATACACAATAATAGTATCCGTTAGCCATTTAGTTTGTGAAGAGGTGTATTTATATTGAATTTTTAGTTCGATTATCCTTTTGTTGTTGATCCATGATACTGGCTTTATTTTAACGGTATCATGTTTTGCTTGGAATTAAAAGGAAGAACTCTTAACAATTGTACTTATTTATTATATGGAATAGGTGCAGAAGATTGGTGCCAAGAAATACAAGTTGCATTGATTGGAAAAGATGTGCTCCACAAATTAATGTCTAATCTTCTTCACTGTAGCTATGTGTTGAATCTGTCGAGAGTTGATGGCAAATTGATGTTGCTGTCGATAAAATGTAAAGTTTATCACTGGCCTACTTGAATATCTCATGGCTGATAGATCTGTGATGGACATAGCTGGTTGTAAGGTAATAGTACATATGCTTTTATTTTCTAACCAAGTTTAGTTGAAATATTTGCTTATTAGCAACAAGCAAACAAACTATTTGAAACGTTAGCTTGCAAATATACTGATAATCATTGATCCAAAGTTGTGCACATGTTGCTTCCATAGGCTAATGAAATGCGGACAACCCAGCTTGTTCGAATTGCTCAGTTGTTTGGTTAATTTACGCTGCAAAGCTAAACCTTTAAGGCGCTAGCCTTGTGTAATAGTTTCCTTTCTGTTAATATATTATGTATATCTATATTTATATTTATCTCTTCCGATTGGTGGCCAGACCCCCCTAGATTGATGTGGTTTGGTGAAATGGCCCGTATTTGTTATCTGCTTTATCTTCTTTTTTTTCACTCTAGTATGACTTATTGGGTCTTTTTTCAACCTAATCGATAACTTATGTTTAATTTAAGCATATTTCTGTTTGTGAATAACAGGTCTTTCTAGTAAGAACAAATATTGATTTTACTCCTAAAATCCACCGTGGTTTATTTTTACAGAAATAGATGTTAGTATATTTTCCAGAATCCTGTATATCTTAACTTGATTCCATCTGATCTTATTTGTCAAATCACATAGGTTGTAATCCCTTAATGTCATGTATGGTTATCGAAACGTGTTTATGGACAATCATTTCAATTTATGGATAATATATTTATAATAGGAACATGTTTCTACATTACTGTTTTCCCCTATTTGGTATTGGTATAAAACACGGGTATTTTTTTTCGGTGCTACAATTCTAAATTCAGTCCAAAATAGTACATATTAGTGCATTCCGCACTTATTATGTACAGTTTTGACTTTTTGACCTTTTTATTTTATTTTTTAAAAAAAAAAACCTAAAAAAAATTCTAATAATAAAACTGTGTTTATAAAGGTTATAAAGTGAGTTTTAAAAGTTATAATATGTTTTTATTTTTGTATTTTTTGACTTCTTAAAAAAAAATTATAAAGAAAAATCATAAAAAGTAAATCAAACAAAAAAGTCAGTAAATTCTATAACAGTTACAAAATGTGTAAAAATTTGAAAATAATTTTTTATTTCTTTCACAATTTTATTTATTATTGGTAATTTTTTTGATTTTTTTTATAAAAACATTTAAAAAAGTCAAAAAATACAAAATAAAATCAAAAAACAACTTATAACTTTTGAAACTTCTTTTATAACCCCAGTTTTATTATTAGAATTTTTTTTCTGATTTTTATTTTATTTTGAAAAAAAGAAGTTAAAAAGTCAAAATCATACACTAATAAGTGCGAAATGCACTAATGGGTACTATTTTGGACTGGATTTAGAATTGTAGCACTGGAAAAAGATGCACCCATAAAACACAGTATAAATGAAACTAGATGAGTATTTTCTTTTTGCTAAGTTTAGGTGTTTCCATTATCTATTAGGTGTATCTATTTGAAAGCTTTTTTTGGAGAAATCCTAAAGTTCGGGATAGACGATTCAGTATTTGTTTTTACTCTTTTCTGGTATCAAATATGATCCACATTCACCGTAGTTTTTTTAGAGTAATTAATGTTTCTGTATTTAGACGTGATTCTATGTGATCTTATGCCAGAATCCACTTGTTGAAAACCACTCATTTATGTTATTATAGCTTGATGCATCTTTATCTAGATTTTAGAAAAGAAATAAATTGTTAACAACAGATATCTAGGAATGTCAAGTTGTTCTTATGTAAAAATAAAACTACGTTTAGACGAAATAAAGGATCTTGATTACTTGTTACAGGATAATTATGGTTCGTAGCTACTTCTGCATACATTACTTGAATTCTTAAACACTGTTTTATTCTCTTTGTTACCTTTGTTTCTTATTGAATGTTTTTGAAGAATGTTTTTTTTTCTGCATGTTTGATTAACTTGTAGAGTTGTGACACCTAAACCATATGCTTCTATCTGTTCAGAAGATCTAAGACTTTTGAATATTATATGAAGTCATTATACATTTTCCTCCCGTCTGTGATATCTGGCTCCATCTTTTTTTTGGCAAAACATGGAAAAACCCAAAAAAGGTGCAACTTCAGTGGTAGATCTGCTAAAATAATGTCAAAAGTTGATTGTAAAACGATTGTAACTTCGTATGGCATTAGAAAAATAACTTAAACAAATAAGTTATTTAATTGCTGTTAGGAAGAACCCAACATTTAATGTCAATTGAAGGTATTTGTAATAAGAAACCAAGCTAGATTTTACTTTTTATTTTTATTTTTTTATGTTATTTATTCTCATCCACTCTAGTAGTAATGATAGCTTTGCTGGTCAAGTGGTCCACTAGTTTAGTTTAAAGGTCAATGCATTTTTATGTTTTGTATTTCATCTCCGGTCTTTGGTTTATGTACATTTTAAATAAACATGGCTACGAATTCTAGTTTTCTCACGCTCTTACTAGTAGTAGTTTCACTTAATTTTTCTGTAATACATTGATGTTGTTTAGTACTTGCTGTCGATGTTAAAATTTTCTTCACTCGTAGAATGCATCTACATTGAAATAATATACAAATTTAGTGCGGGTGTTGTGTCTAGTATTAAATACGACTGTACTTCTCTTTTATCTTCTCAAATCAGTTGTCTTTAAGTGGTGTATTTGTTCCCTTATAGGCCGAAGAAGATAATTTTGTGTTCTTTTTTATATGCTTCTCAGTTTCATCAATTTTTTATTTGATATATTTTCTGTCACCGACTCTGGTTTTTGCACTTATTATATATCATCCAAAGTTACCAATGATATATGTTTCATCTACGGGACATGAACAATCTTATCATTTTCCATTTTGCCTTTCTTTGTAAAGTATTTCTTTTTCTTCCCGTGCTTTTCTTATGATTAAAATAAGTGTATTTGATCCTAAACATGAGGTTGCTTAGGTCTTTAACTGTTTTAAAGCTTCTGAACTATTCATCTTGTTTTCTGTGATGCAAGTATTCTTCTCCAGGTTGGCTGCTAAATAAGATGTACATCATGAATCTACAATGTAGTAATAATATGCACATGTTTTATCCGTAGAACTGGAGGATTGTTGAGACATTATAGTGAGAAATATGTTAGAAATCTATCAAGTAATGTAGCTTATTAGATGAACTACCAATTTACTACTTATTTTGAACTCTTTCTTACTGTATTGAAGTAGTACTGTTGCTTTATTGGTGTGATGTCTGTTCATTTTTATGCAAATAGAAGCTATACATATATGTATGTAAATCTATATCTATATCTATCTAGTCCCCGATTAGACACCATAAAATCATAGATTGACGTGGTTTAGTGGGATGTCCTTTCAATATGTCCCCTCTCTCTATATATATATATGTATCTATATCTTCCGATTGGAGGCAAGAAACCCTAGAATGATGTGGTTTGGTGAGATGACCCTTAATTGTTATCTGTTGTATCATTTTTTGTCATTATAGTATTACTTATTCGGTCTTTCATCAACTAAATCTATAGTAAGTTGTTTAATTTAAGCATGTTTCTATTTTTCTGTTTATCCTTTATGCCGTGTCACTTGCAACTCTGAATTATTATATGATGTATAATTTTTGTCAATTTGGTATTACTTATTGGGTCTTTCATCAACTTAATCAATAGTGAGTTGTTTAATTTAAGCATGTTTCAATTTTCCTGTTTTCCCCTTTATGTTGTGTGATCTACAGTTACAGTACGATTATAAACAGATCTTTCACTCTGTTTTTTATGTTTTTTTTTTTTTTTTTATAGTTTGGGTGTTTCTATCATCTATTAAGTGTTCCTATTTTAAAAGATTAAAAAGTATGGGTAATGTTTGGAAAGTACAATTCACTCTTGTTATTTTTAGTAAGAACAAATATCGATTTTACTCCCGAAATATCCTCCATAGTTTCTTTTTAAAGAAATAGTAGATGCCTGTTTATTTTCCAAAATCCTGTATATCTAAACTTGATTTCATCGGAACGTATTTACGGACAATTTATTCCAATTTACGAATAATGTATTTATCACTGAAACATGTTTCGACTTTACTGTTTTCCCCTATTTGGTATTAAATTACTCTATACGTGTTACTAGATATTTTCCTTTTGCTTTTAACTTCTGATGTTTCTATTATCTATTAGGTGTATCTATTTGAAGCTTGTTTCAGGAGAAACACAAGTTGCTCCAGGACAAAAAAATTTAGGGTAATGTATGGGAAAGACGATTCAGTATTTGTTTTTACTTTTTTTTTTAGTCAAATACAATCCATATTCATTGGGGTTTATTTAAAGTAATAGATGTTTCAATAGTTAGACGTAATTCCAAGTGATCCTATATGATGTATCCACCCGTTTGATGCATATGTGTCTAGTTTCTTTGTTGGTTAATGAACATTCATTCGATTGATCTCAGGGAATTTCAATTTATTTCTTATATGGACCTACGTTGGGACATAATAAAGGATCTTGAGTACTTCTTGCAGGATAATAGCTACTTCTGTGTAGATTATGTAACACTGTTTTGTTCCCTCTGTTGATATGTTTATTATCAATTGTTTTTTAAGATTGCATGATTTCTTCTCTTCTTAATTTTTTGAATAAAAAAAACATGCTTGTTTGATTAATGATTATAGATCTGCCACACCCTTAACCATAGTATCTATCTGTCTCCAGTTTCAAGAACTTTTGCATAACTATATGAATTATAAATCTTCCACCCTTTTTTGGTCTCCGACTCCGTTTTTTGTTTTTTTGGAAAAATTGGGAAACATAATGTCAAAGGTTGATTGTAAAAAGATCATAACTTCGTATGAATTAAAAAAAAAAAAAAAAAACTAAAACAGAGAAGATATACATCAGCTGCTTGTATGTGATGAGAAACCAATATATAATATCAACGGACCGTATCTCTAATGAGAGACTAAGCTAGACTGGTATCTTTTTCTTTCACGTTATCCTTATCCTCTATTCGGACTAATAATTCAATGTTTTACTGAACAAGTGGTCCACTAGTTTAGATTACAGGTTAAGGCATTTTTATGTTTTGTATTTCATCTCCAGTTCTTTTGTTTATGTACGTTCTTAATTGATCATGACTTCTAGTTTTATTATGCTCTTACTGGTTTCACGTCTGCCTGTAGTACTGTTGATGTTAAATCTCTCCACTTGTGGAATGCCTCTGCATCGAAATAACTTAGTGAGGGTATTGTGTCTAGTTTTTAATATGACTGTAGTGCTCTTTTCTCTTCTCATCTCAGTTGTCTTCGAGTTGGTGTGTTTATTCCCCTTACAATCTATTGCATTTCATTTGACTCCATGGTCTATCTTGTGATTGACTGGTTATTAAAATTATGAATCTTTCTTCTCTGAATTATAGAAGTTTGGGCCCTATTCAATTTAGATTTGCTGACAAGAGATGTCTTGGTAATTTTTCTGAGTTTATCTTTTTGCTATTTTGGTTCTAATTTTTATTCATTGAGAAAGAATCATGTTTTCATCAAGCTAAGATGAAGTGTTTTTTTAGAAGACCCTTTTTCATATGGTAAAATTTATTTACTGGTTGTACTTTTATCACCCGTTCTCTTTTCATGCAATGGAGAGAAGAACTTATGGGCAGATTCTTGCACATGAGAAGATAAAAAGATACAACGGTTGAGTTGGTTATATAACTGTGACTTATGATTTAGAGGGTGAAATTATTTCTTATGGAACACCGATCACTTTGTTCCAATACTTTTAAAGTCCGTAATTTCCTATGGGTGCCTGATTAGTAAGTCAATGTCAGTGGTATTATGATTTGTTTATTTATGAGAAGTTATTAGTTTACCTTCTTAATTCTGCTTTGGTTGTCATCTATCATTAGTTCTTTTGCTGATACACAGGTCCTACACCTATAGAATCAAGGTTTTCGCTTGATTTCATTAAGTTCTCTTTTTTATGCAGGTTCTAACAGGTTGTTTTATATGCCATCCTACTTCTCATGGTAGTTTATCCTCACTGATTGTCAGTGTCTGGTATGCACTGCATCTTCCTCTACAATTTTTATTTATTCATCTTTATTGCTATTTTTTCTTGATGAAACTGAAAATGTAAAATGGAAACTAAAAGCTTTTTTTTTTGGAGGCCATACTTTCTCAGTAAAGTTGAAGCTCTAGTCGCAAGTACCTTAAAAGTATGAAGTATTTTGGTTACGGAGTGTTTTTTCTTCCATAAAGTGCATTTTTGTTCAATTTGACTTCATTGAATTAATCCTGTTTAGTTTGTGATATTACTTTGAGATTAGACTTGACCAACTGACAGTTTTCTACTAATTGACCCCCTTAAATTAATCATGTATGTGTTTCATTACCCTGTTTATATTCTGGTTTCAACTCTGAATTTTTATATAGAAGATGTCTCTATTTATAGTAGCCTATGTTAATATACAAGTCCAAAGACTGTTTTTAAAAAAGAATTATAAACTCTGTTATTTGAATATGTATCGAAGACACTTCCCAAGTTTAAACATCAATCAATAAAAGTTTTCGCTTGTCCTTTTATTGATAAGCTTCAAGTCAAGTCAATATACCATTGTAAAATAGTTTTAATGTAAAGTACAAAAGTTAAATCGTACTCGTGACTTTCAACGATATTTGCTATTGTTGTGATGCTCTTTGATATTGATTTACTTATTATGATGTATTTTTTGCTTCTCATGTCCACGTCCATGCTTGTTAAATTCGGGTTAAATGCTACAAGATTTTGATCCTGATTTTTTGTAATGGTTTGGAAATTTGGAGGTGGAACTGTTTCTTCTTATAACATGGATTAGCTCGAGTATTGGTAGAATTGGAGGTACAACTGTTTATAACCTGAGTTGTCAGTTTTTTTATATTTTTTTAAATCCTACTCCGAGTTTTAGGAGCAGCTTTATCTAATTGTATTCAATGTCTGATTATTAGTGTTTTTTCCTTTTGCAATTTGCCGGACTTGCTTGGCTTGTAACTCAGTCCTAATTCACATATATATTACCATTTACCAATAATTTTCAAGATATAAACCTGGAACCATACGAGAAAGAGAACGATGGTATTACCTTCCCTTATCCCCCTTTTTATGTCATCATGTTTTAGTCAATCAAATATTATCTTACCACCACCACCAAAAGGGAAATACAGAAAGGGGAGTCCCTCCAGAAAGTGGTAATTTGTTATGAAATTTATTTAGTTTTCTTACGAAGAGAGCATGCCACCATGCAGACTCGAATAGAAGTGATTTAGCATTGCTTTCTAAGAGCAGTTTGCGTAGTGGGTTGCTAAAACTTTCAACTTAATGTAATATGTTGTCAGAAATAATTAAATTGATGACTTAAATTTATATTAAGTTGAAGATTGGTTTCTTTTAGTTTACGTCATCACTTCATTTGACGTGGGCCTTTAGTCAGATTTCTCCTCTTCAGAATTAACCTGCTGTAACCAATTAGTTTATAAACCTTAAGAAACTTATATAACCAATTTTTTGTGGAATTCTTTATAGTCGTCATCCTAGCGGCTGGCTAGTTACTTTAATGTGTTACTTTCAAAAGAAAGGTTCTTCATACTTTTCTCAAGGCTAAATAATTTTTTTCCTTGATTTAGTGAGAATTTAGTTTAGACAGATCCAACTCAATGTTAAAAGGAAAATCTAGTTTAGAGTTTAGACTGATCTAGCTCAATGTTAGAGACTCTTAAATCCTGATCAATGATGCAATTCAAGGGCTGGGTAAGCCCAAAACCATGTTTAGGAAAATCCATTATTCATATTAAATGCTTAAATCAGTAAATATAATGGGGTGGTGACCAAAGTTATTTGTTTTTTAATACTACATCCATTGAGCTTTTCGTACGTGTATTGGTGATAGCTAATGAATTGGACTATTATCTGTAGGATAAGGATGTGACTTGTGAGTATGGTTAAGCAGCGTTTTATAACCAAATTGAACCATTATCTGAAGTGGAATGTTATTTTCTTTTAATCTAAGATTCAATATGTTTATGCATAATGGGAAATATAACTCAACTTATCAGAGGTTCATTTGGCTTCCTATTTGTCCCTCTTTTCTATTGACAGGGAATTTCTTAGAAGTTGATTCAAGGCAACCTTCAGACGGAATGTGGGATCTTGACATATTTGTGGCTTCCAAAACTTTATTTTAGTAGAATTGATGTTTTGAAATGCTTTTATAATGCCAGAAATCTTAATTATTTTTTCGTGCTTCTCAGGTAGATGAAGTTCAGCCGTTGGTAGTCTTGAAGGTAAGTTGGTAAATTTGCAAGGGATTTGCTGCTTTTAAATAAAACTGCAGCCCCTGAAATTGCAAGTCTTTTTCGTGGGATCGAGATTCCAACATTCGAGATGTGATGCACTAAAAAACAAGACAAAATGTGCCTTTTAATTACAACACATCTCGGTGGTTGGAACATTGACTCAACAGAAATTACTGTACTTACAGCCGTTGTAATTATGTGTAACTATATCCGCTGCTATGTGTAATTGCAGCCACTTGTCATCTGGTAAAAAAACAGTTTTAGCTTACTTCCTTATGGTACTTTGATTTTTATGCTCATTTGAGTAAAGTTCATTTCGTAGAATGTGTATTTAGTGTTCTCAAAGTATTTTTGTTTTAAATTAACTCTTCAACAAAAGCTAGCTTTTTAAAAGTACGTTTACTTTCTTAAAAAAACTTCAACTAAAAAACTCTTCCTCTGCTCCTTACTAGTTCCTCACCTTCATGTGGTCACCAAAGTCATTTGCAGTAACACTAAAATATAACTTATTTGACAAGCCGCTAAGTTCATCGTCATTTTTTCTGGTCAAAGGCTGAGTTGATATGATTCGAGTATCTTCCAACTCCTAGTTAATTGCAATCTTTAGATGATGCATATGAGTTTTATGTTACGAGTCATTTCACATGCTTGGTCGCAGGAGTGAGGTTCCACTCGTTGATTGCCTTTGTTGTTTGACTTTGGGAAAGGCATATTTACTAAGCTGATATATATAGTCCTAGTAACAAATTGGACTAGTATCTGCAGGATACGGAAGTAATGGTGCATCTGATTATTTCCCTTCGACTATAGCAAATAATGTTCATGTTATCATTATTCCCCCCATTTTTTGATGTATGTGAGTTTCCCCTTTAGGATGATGGTTCTGAAGTGGAACAGGACATGGTCACAAAAAGCTAAGGACTTTTTTGTTATATGTGCATGCTGCAGTGAAGATGATGCCAGTTCTCTCAAGGCATGTAACGTCCTACTGCAGAAATAATGTTTTTTCCATGATTCGCGTATTCGGTAATTAGTCGTTATATGCATTTGCGGTGTATTGCAGGTCTGGCTTGATTACCCTGTCAAATAAGGTGAATGGGGTATTTGGTTTAGCACATAGTTTAATATTTTTCTTTACAGATTTACATGTAGTTGGTTATGTTGTTCTTGGGTGAAATTTTGTCCTTTCAATCTGTATAACGTATGGTGTGAAAGATTTGGATATTAGAAAACGTGGATATTGTAGTTCATATTGTTGCTAACACTTAAATGAAGTCACTGTGTATGTACAGTAAACTGTTTACTTGGAAGTTACAAACTTCTCTCTTCCAGTTGACTATGTATCTGAACTGGAAAAAATATTTTCTTTTACTAAGATTCAATATGTTAATGCTTGATGGGATATATAACTCAACTATTCATTTTAGCTTACTTTTGTATTCATAATTGTCCATCTTTTCAGTTGCTTCTTTTCTATTGGCAGGAAATTATTTAGCAGTTGGTTCAATGCAATCTTCAATTCGAGTATGGAATCTTGACATGCTTTGTGGTTCTAAAACTTGTCACAGTAGAGTTGATGTTTTCAAAGGTTTTTGAGTTGCAAAAAATCTTAATAGTTAATTCATGCGTCTTAGGTAGATGAAGTTCAACCATTGTTAGTGTTGTGTGACTTTGTTGAGGAGGAAAAAGAAAAGAAGAAAAAAGTGGAGAACGTAAGTTGGTTATCATCCTCTTAGCTTACTGGCTTCTTTGGATTTTATGCTCTTTTGAGGAAAGTCTTCTGGGTTTAGGTGGTTCTTCACAATGCTTTCTTACTCGCATGATCGTATCCAACTTCTGATACTTAAGTTGTACAGATTTTTAGAGGAAGACCTTCAATTGTCTAAATTGGCATTTCTCTACTCAGGTTTGGATTGGAAATCGTTCAGCCTTGACCAAACTAAGCAAATGGAAATGTTGCAGGTGTCCTTAGTTGAAGCGTTGTTTTGTTGTTGCTTTTTACGCTCAGTAGCTGGATAGACTCAGATTTTTGCTTAACCTAAAACTACAGCAGCTCATTTGCTTAAAAACTATAAGCAAATAATCCTCATGTAAGAGACATTTTTTTCTTTTGCTTTTGGTGTAGTATTACTATTACCCTTCCGAAGATAATGAATTTTATATACAGGTTAACATCACGGTTCAAAGATGTATCGCATCTGCATTAACTTTAATGGTACCAAATTGTGGAAGACGCCATGTAACATGACTATGTATTCCGGCACTATGCCACCCATCAAAAAATTACGGAGCAAATCAGTAATGTATCACGTTGGATCCAATGGCATGTTGAAATTCCGGTCATATAGATCCCTGTTTCTCCAAAAGCAAAACATAGCAATACTTCCTAGAAATAATTTATCATGATTTTCAAGTACAAACCAATCTCTCTTTGATACTCCCCAGTTGACCCATGTTTGTGTATGTTTTAGATGGAAGGTTTCCTATAATTTTGTTGTTTACCTTTTTGGGGCCTCAGTTGGGGGAGGGTGACATTTTCATTTTGTTCGATATTGTTCCGTATGTGGCGTATGCTTTGTGCCACTTTTCTGGTCCTTCAACTTTCAGCTTACCAAGAATAAAAAAATCAATTTAAGCAAATAATTATTCCTTGTATAATTTTGAAATTGCTAGATAGACTTATTTAAGGTTATGTGGCATAATCCTGAACCTGTATGGAACTAGGCAAAGTATTGTGTAGACCGGCTGTATAGTCAAGGGCACGTACACACATCATCTTTGTACTTTGGTAATTATGCTGTTTTTATTCTATCCAAATTGACTTGATATTCTCTATAGCATGTTTGACTGTCTGGTCTTGTTAAACTGTTGTTTAATTTCAAATGTTTATTAAAGCTTGTCACAGAAATTTGATTGTTTGCCCTTGTTAAGGGATTAAGAAGGTTTATAATGATGAAAATGAAAGGGTTAGCAATTGTTACATATAAGTTTTAAGTGTGTAATTATAGTAGGGCTATTCCTACACAAATGTAGTTTAGCTTGTTTAGAATTAAATTATAAATATAGTGATTTATGTCTTCTCATTTATTGACTACTGATAGCATTTTGTAGTCAAACTAATCCTTTTTTTTCTTTGTTAAGAGATCTAACTTTCTACTAATTTATTGATTGTGATAGCATTTAGTGGTCGTAATAGTTATGGTTTCATTTTTATGCTTTTGTTCAAAGTTTCAGGTTTCTTTGATAAATTCCATGTTTGTTATAATTTTATTGAAATATTATTAATGGAGATATATGATGCCTCCTATAGTGTCTGGGTTTTACGTATTAGAATCTGAAAACATCCTCTAGAAATGTCATGATGATCCAAGATTATTGTTTCTTCATGCAGTCTGAATCTTAACTCTCAAGATATAAGTTATTTTTTCATTGGCTCTAGTAAGTGAAGATGTATGTCGTGCAGTATATTTCTTTGTTTATTCTGTACTTATTCAGAGTGTTAATAACTTAATATTATAGAAACCATATACTGAGATCGGTCATAGAATTATGGGAATGTCAAAAGAAAAGGTCTCATGCATAAGATGGCTATCATTGGGCTTCCTACCTTCTTTGGTCATTAAATTTTTATGTTTGGAAGCCTTAGTTTTGCTGTCATTTCTTTGAAAAATCCCATTTGAAGTCGTACACTGTTGATTAAGGTCCTCACCTTGTAACTTCACATGACTGTGAATCCATTATCTTTATGGCTATCTTTTGTATCTTTCTTTGATCTGACTCTCTTAGTTATTTATGCGTATACTTTTTGTCGTAATTTTTACAGTATTAGAGACCTTAGCCAGGATCAGACTTTATGAGATTAATAACACCAGTACCTATTCTCGGTTCTTTATTCGTTAGCTATAGAGATGTCAGAATCTTCATTAAACGAGTCATTTAACCAGGCACCCTGATATTGTGATCTCATTAATTTACTAATAAATTTTAGAAAGAAAAGTGTTGGTCGATTGCAGAAAAAATATTTTAGTATGATTCTTAGTAACAGTGATGTTCAAAGTTGCACTGGCAGAGGACGAGGAAGCATGAAGAGTGATTGTTCAGATATGTTTCCCTGCAAATAGTGAAGGAATGATTTTGTTTCCTTATTATTTGAACTTACCGTATATTCCCAACAAACTGGACTCAATGGAGGATGTATTAATTTACCAACTTCTTAGAGTTGGAGAATATTCGAAATTTCGACCACATTCATTGCCAGACGCTCCCCACTATCCGTCTTGAAGAAATGTCAAATCTTTTGTCTAGGTCCATTTCGGTGTTACCTATTTTATAAAAAAATGAAAAATAACACAAAAAATGTATTTTATAAAAAAAACATATTTTTTCTTAAAAAAATTACAAAAAATTACAAAAATTACAAAATTTTTAAAAAATTAAAAACATATATATATAATTTTTTTTTTCTCAATATACTACTTTTTACACCGAAAAAGTTGTTTTTCATCAAAAAACACTTTTCCCATCAAAAAGTAAAATTTTTTTTACCATAAAGTAGTTTTTCCATGAAAATGTGCTTTTTTTTTAATCTAAATGAGCTGAAAGTACATATAGTTCAGTCGAAAGTACATGCAGTTCAGTCGAAAGTATATATATTTTAGTCAAAAGCGTATATAGTTCAATAAAAGTGCATATAGTCCAGTCGAAAGTGTATATATTATAGTCAAAAGTGGAGAAAATTGTTAAAATGGTACCCAACCTATTAATTTTTAGTGATTTGGTACCCAACCTAACACACTTTCTAAATTGGTATGCAACCTATACATTTCGCTCTAATTTGGTACCCAACCTAACACTTTTTTCTAATTTGGTACCCGACCTAACATTTTTTTTCTAATTTGGTACCCAACCTATAAGTTAAAAACCGATGATCGAAGACAGATTGAGTCCCTTAATTGGACTGTATACGTATAGGTTGGGTACCAAATTAGAGCGAAACGTATAGGTTGGGTACCAAATTAGAGCGAAACGTATAGGTTGGGTATCGAATTGGAAAAAATGTTAGGTTGGGTACCAAATTAGAGCGAAATCTATAGGTTGGGTACCAAATTAAAAAGTCTGTTAGGTTGGATACCAAATTACTAAAAGCTGATAGGTTAGATACCATTTTAGTATTTTTCCCTCAAAAGTGCATATAGTTGAGTCGAAAGTGCATTCAATTCAGCTGAAAATATATCTAGTTCCGTTGAAAGTGCATACAATTCAGTCGAAAGTAAATATAGTCCGATAAAAGTGAGTATGCATATAGTTCAGCTAAAAGTGCATCTGATTCAGCTGAAAGTGCATCTAATTTAGTCGAAAGTACATATAGTTCAGTCAAAAGTGCATATAGTTCAGTCGAAAATGAATATAGTCTAGTCGAAAATGAATATAGTGTAGTTAAAAGTACATTTAGATAAATAAAAGTGCATATAGTTATGTTAAAACTGCATCTGGTTCAGCTGAAAGTGCATCAGGTTCAGCCAAAAGTGCATATGGTTCAGCCAAAAGTGCATCTAGTTCAATAAAAGTGCATATAGTTTTGTCAAAAGTGCATCTGATTCAGCAAAAAGTGCATATGGTTCAGCTGAAATTGCATCTGATTCAGCTGAAAGTGCATATGTTTTAGCCAAAAGTGTATCTAGTTCAATAAAAGTGCATATACTTCTGTCAAAAGTGCATCTGGTTCAGCTAAAAGTGCATCTGGTTTCAACCTCCCAAAAAATTGGCTTTGTTTCAACCCAAACGAGTTGCAATTCGGACAAAATCTCATAAACTTTTGTATTTTACATAAACTACACATAAACATACAAAATTCAAGCGAATTTAAAACAATAAAATCTATCAGACATTTCATCGAACACTTTAAAGGTGTTGGTGCAAAAACAATTAATTTTCAAATTGTACCTCGATATCAGCCACAAACACGCTCCGTTCCAACCACAAATGCATATAGTTGTAACATCCCGTATTTTTATAAGTGTTTTAAATTAGGAATTAATTTATCCAAAAACGTTTTATTCAAATTTTACCAAAAACCGGTCACTCGACTAATTTTTAGCCAAAAACCGAAACTCTTCCAAAAAACTTTATTTTAAAAACTTGTTACTAATTTTATAAACAAAAAGGACCCAATAGTTTTGTTTCTAAACATTTGTTATTATTGAGTAGTATATTAATAATTTTGATTAAAAGTTAACTTTTAGAACTTTGGGGACCAAATAGTTCGTTTTCACAAACTTTCTCAAAACAGTTTTTCTAAACCTCAAATCAGCCCACTTTTAATTCATTAAACCTAAAACAAGAGAAAAAGAGAAAAAGAGAGAAAAGAGAGAAAAAGAAGAAGAAGAGGAAATCACCATTAGCGGGTTCTTACCGGAAGCATCTCCTCTACGTTCTAAGGTAACGGGGGTTATCCATTGCGACTAGACGAGGGTGTATGTTAGGATTAGGTTTTACGTTTATTATAAATTGGGGGGTTTTGCCTTTTATATTAATTATGTTCTTAAATTGTTAATTGTGGTTTAGTTGTTATATTTTTAATTCAATTATTTGAATTGTAGAAGACGGCCGAGGGGATAAGGAATGACCTACTTTACGGACTGGGATAGGTGGCGTGAGAGATCCCAGTGTGCACTATATTTATTTTATGTTAGCAATGGTCTATGTCTCTCTCTAATTCCGGGGGCATAAGACGGCCGAAGGGATAGGGAATGACTCGTCTTACGGACTGGGACGAGTGGCATGAGAGGTCCAAGTGCGCACTATAAATCTATTTTTATGTTGCAGTGGTCTCTGTCTCTCCCTAATTCCGGGGACAGAAGACGGCCGAAGGGATAGAGAATGACCTACCTTACGGACTGGGGTAGGTGGCGTGAGAGGTCCATGTATGCTATATATGTGCGTTGATGTTATCTAATTTATTTAATTTATCCCGTTGTAGAATGTCATTATATTTCTTCTTATACATCGATTACCGTAGTTGTAGAATTTGTGAGCTCTTGCATTTATGGGATGGAGTGACGGTGTTTGTGGTGCCGTCCCGTCTAGTTATGTGCGTGGGACTCACCGTTACAGTTTTGTATTTCAGGTACATTATAGGTTGAGGCGTTTGGATAGGAGCCATTGGAATGCATCACATGAGTTCGGGGCTTTCGCTTTCTTTTTATTTTAGAACAGTTTTGAGGTTGTAGCCTACGGGCAAATTGCATTTGTTTAGTTCTTCTTATATAATTTTGTTAAAACCTTTTGGTCGTGTAGCCACGTTTGGCAAGCATTTTATTTATTGTTTAATTGTTCCTTTAGCTCGCAAGTCTTTTTCTTTTAAAAAAATTTTAAATTTCGTACCAACATGTTCTATTTTCTTTTATTTGAAAAGGTCATGCCTCGATGTCCTTTACGGATTTTGGGGCGTGACAATAGTTTAGCCCCGAATCGAAATATATTTCAGCCCCAAACGGAGCTTAACTTCATCCCCAAAGCGGGCTCCGTTTCAGCCACAAACGGGCTCCGTTCCAGCCACAAAACATGTTCCGTTTTGATACCAAAATGGGCTTTGTGTCAGCCCTACAATGGGCTTGTTTCATACCACTTTTATTTGAAAAAAAACAAGCCCTAAATAGTTACATTTCAACTAGAAACAAGCCTTAATTTATCCAACAAACCAAACACAATATATATGTACACATGTAAATATGTAAATTAAACAAACATTACCGTAAACGTGGCTATGATCCTCGACTACCATCACCTCTAATCCCTTCACGAAACACCCCCGTGATGAGCCTTTTCTACAAGTCGTCGGAGTTCTGATCGTTTTCAGATCTGACGAATCTATGCCGCCACCAACACAGGCATAGAGAGAGAGTAGAACAACGGAGCAAAATTGTTAGAGAAGGAGCAACTTCGTCAGAGCAGAGATCATCGATTCGTCGGAGGAAGAGCAAAGTCGTTTTCGCCATTGAGAGGGGGGGGGGGAGAGGGGGGAGAGAGAGAGAAGACTAATGGTTTAATAAGATACTTAAAAAAATTAGAAAATTTAGGTTTTATATAGTATAAAAAGTGCTATATATGGGGAATGCAACTTATAGGAGGAATTAAAGTTTAAAAATGATACTTGTTGGACATATTTTGATTTTTTAATATTTTTTTATTGAATTTTAAGAAAAAATGATTAAATTTTTTTTATAGTTCACTGAGGTTCTATATCCTTATCAGACTTTCGCAGCTTTACAAAAAGGCAATATCATAGGTCAACCATGCTCTGCCATCCTCACAATAGAAACTCTATTTATCTAATTAACGAAACCATTAAAAAGTATTAATATGATCCACTTTTGTATTAATTCGATTCCATCTGAGCAACCTTTATATTGACTTTTGTCAAATTCAGACCAATCAGATTAACTTTTCTATTGATTTCAGCAATCTTCGATTCCATCTGAGCAACCTTTGTATCGACTTCTCTCAACTTCAGACCCATCAGATTAACTTTTCCATCAACCTCATCAATCTTCGATTCAATCTGAGCAACCTTTGTATCGAATTTTGTCAACTTCAGACCCATCAGAGTAACTTTTTTTTTGCCGTAGCTTTTGAAAGCATACTTAGAATCTGTTAAAAAGAAGTTATAATTTCTTAGATTGACCAACAGTACCAAACTAAAAATCCAAAATAAGCCAAATCCAGAACATGAACAAAGCAAGTCTGAAACAAAAATCATCAAATCCTTAATTTAAAAATTGCCATTCACAAGTTACGACTTTTTTCATGGCCTTGGGTTTGCAATCAGAGGATAGCATATGGAGCAGCTGGCAAGACGCGTTCTCTCGATGGTGAAATTGTCGTTTTACACGAATGACAAGATAGGGTGTTGAGTCATACCCTCCTCCAATGGGCTCTCGGTAAGTGTAAATGGAAAGAGTGGTGCGTTTGTTAATGATAAGGTTGTGCATTAGGTCACGCCACCCCTGTGTACTAAATTCCTAGGCCATCGACCTTCATGCTCTGTGTAGGTGACATCAACTTTGTTATTCCGATTGGCAGAGTCAAACGCGACGATTTGATACATGTAGAGAACACCGGGGAGAGCCATACGGCTACTGTTATATTGAGAATGATCTTAAATCTCTTGCAACTCACGTACCATAAAGGACCTCTACATGACATCAGACTTGTTGAGTTGTGGAGCCAAATGAGATTTGGCCATGTTTTTTAATTATCCCACATCGCCTACAATTGTAATATGACCCACTAAGGGTTCTATTTATATGCCCCAATATCTTGTATTGTAATTACACCTACACAAACACCTCTATATTATAAAGAGAGAGTTCTATTTTCGAGAGAACCATAGCTTTGTGTTTAGCTAGATTACGTTTGTAATCCTCTATATATATATATTAAGTGCCACGTGTAGCGGCCCGGAGACGTAGCCAATTTGGGTGAACTCCGTTATCAAAGTGTGTGTGTGCTCGGTTTGAGTTCAAGTTTCTATCTCTCTTTTCTTTTTCTTTTTCTTTTTTTAATTTGGGTTCGACTTGATCGGTCCTAACAAGTGGTATCAGAGCCCGAGGTTCGCAGAACTAAGGCCGAAAACCGAGAGGAAGATCGATGGCGAAAGAAGACAGGACCGCACACGGGATCGAGAAGTTCGACGGGAAGGACTTCGCATTCTGGAGAATGCAGATAGAGGAAGATGCATCAGCCACTTCTCCTTGAAGAAAGGCCGACCACGACCACCGAGGAGGCGTGGAAACTCTTAGACCGTCAAGTGTTAGGAGTGATCCGCCTAACACTATCTAGGAGTGTCGCACATAACGTCCAAGAGAGACGACGACGATGGGGATGATGAAAATCCTCACCGACATGTATGAGAAACCATCCGCGAACAACAAGGTACATCTCATGCGTAAGTTGTTCAACCTACGCATGGCTGAGGGGACACCTGTCGTGAGTCACGTGAACAAGTTCATCAACACCGTAAATCAGTTGGATGCGGTGGAGATAACTTTTGAAGACGAAGTGAGAGCCCTTATACTGCTAGCATCTCTACCGAACAGTTGGGAATTCATGCGAGCTGTTGTTAGCAACTCAATTGGAAAGGAGAAACTGACTTACAACGGCATCCGAGATCAAATACTCGCTGAGGAACTCAGGAGATTAGATATGGGTGAATGCTCAAATGATGGAGCAGCCTTGAACATGGGTTCAAGAGACCGGGGTAAAGCCAGGGTATGGGACGTTAGAGGACGTTCACAATCCCGAGGTAGAAGAGGGCTAAGCCGAGGAGGCAAAGATAGCGACCGAAGTAAGAAGAATCTTCGGTGCTATAACTGCCAGGGTATGGGGCACTTCAGTCATGAGTGCAAGCAGCCGAAGAAGAGTACCGGCCGTGATCACGGGGCTAATATTACGAGCGACGAGGATTCGGGTGACTGTCTAAAGCTTGCCGTGCAGAGAGATATAAATTCGTGGATTCTAGACTCTGGGGCATCATTTCACACGACCGCTCAGAAGGATTTACTCGAAAATTACATTGCGGGTAATTTCGGTAAAGTGTATCTAGCCGACGGAGAAGCGTTGGATGTTGTTGGAATGGGCGATGTGAAAATTCACATTCCAAACGGATCGGTATGGAAGCTAACGAAAGTGAGGCATGTCCCGAGGTTGACCAAGAATATGATTTCAGTAGGTCAACTCGATGCCGAAAGGCACTCCATTTCGTTTAGCTGTGGAGCTTGGAAAGTTTCACGAGGAGCTATGGTTATAGCCCGAGGGAGTAAGGTCGGTACATTGTACATGACGACCGATGAGGAGCGTACAATTGCGGCAGCTGTGTCGCAAAACTGCTCGGAACTGTGGCATCGACGGTTGGATCACATGAGTGAGAAGGGGATGAAGGTGTTAGCGATTGACAGCAAACTTCCAGGCTTGAAGTCTGTCAACCTCGACATGTGCGAAGGTTGCATCTTCGGAAAGCAGAAGAAAGTGAGCTTCCGGAAAGGTGGAAAAGCTCCCAAGGAGGAGAAGCTAGCACTGGTCCACTCAGATGTATGGGGACCATCTCCAGTAACCTCACTAGGAGGAGCTCAATACTATGTGACCTTCATCGATGATTCGACGAGGAAAACATGGGTCTACTTCTTGAAACACAAGTCTAGGGTGTTTAAGAAATTCCAAGAATGGAAGGTCATGGTCGAACTAGAGACCGGGAATAAACTCAAGTGTTTGAGGTCCGACAACGGCGGAGAGTACATTGATGCGAAGTTCGTAGAGTTCTGTGCTCAGAAAGGCATTCGAATGGAGAAGACCATCCGAAGAACGCCACAGCAAAATGGAGTGGCCGAGCGAATGAACCGAACAATCAATGAGCGTGCTAGGAGTATGAGACTGCAAAGTGGGTTGCCCAAAGCCTTGTGGGCACATGCAGTAAGCACGGCGGTTTACCTCATTAACCGCGGACCCTCAGTGCCAATGGAAAACAGAATTCCCGAGGAAGTCTGGATAGGAAAGCCTATCTCGTATGAACACTTGCGAGTGTTCGGTTGTCTGTCATATATCCATGTCAACATAAATGATCGTACCAATCTTGACTCGAAATCCAAAGTGTGTTACTTTGTGGGGTACGGTGGAGCTGAGTTTGGATATCGCTTCTGGGATGGTCAAACAAAGAAGATCATTCGCAGTAAGGATGTCATCTTCAACGAAGGCATTTTGTACAAAGATCGACAAAATGCAGTGGTGGAAGAAGATGCACTCCCGTCCGAGGAAAGTGGTATGATCGACATGAATGTGTTTCCAAGAGAGTTGGAAAATGATACTAAAGATGAGCCAGTGGTGTTCGACAACCCTCCAGCAGATGCTGAAGAGGACGAGGAGCTGCCCCAAACTCCCCGACTTGAATTGGGCCGAGGTCATCACGAGAGGAGACCTCCTGCCCGGTACTCTCCTTCCCTGCATTACATATTGCTCAGTGATGCAGGCGAGCCCGAAAGTAGAGAGGAAGCTCTAGAGCTGAAAGACTCGAGCAAGTGGGAGCTCGCGATGAAGGATGAGATGAAATCACTTGAGAAGAATGTGACTTGGCAGTTAGCCGAACTGCCCAAGGGGAAAAGGGCACTGAGCAACAAATGGGTGTTCCGTCTAAAGGAGGAACAAGATGGCTCGAAACGGTATAAGGCACGATTGGTAGTCAAAGGGTTCCAGCAAAAGGCAGGAATTGACTACACCGAGATCTTTTCACCAGTCGTAAAGATGACGACTATTCGGCTATTGTTGAGCATTGTTGTAAATGCGAATCTTCATCTTGAGCAGTTATGTCACGCCCCAAAATCCATAGAACACGGACATCGAGGCATGACCTTTTTAAATAAAGGAAAAGAGAACCTGTTGGTACGAATTAAAAAAAAATTTAAAAGAAAAAGACTTGCGAGCTAAAGGAACAATTAAGCAATTAAATAAAAGTGTTTGCCAAACGCGGCTACAAGACCAAAAGGTTTTAACAAAATTAAATAAGAAGAACTAAACAAATGTAATTTGCCCGTAGGCTACAACCTCAAAACTGTTCTAAATAAAAAGAAAGCGAAAGCCCCAAACCCATGATGTTGCAAAGCAACCGCTCTTATCCAAACATGCCAACTTATGTGGTACCTGAAAGACAAAAATTGTAACGGTGAGTCCCACGCACATAACTAGACGGGACGGCACCACAAATACCGTCACTCCATCCCTTAAATGCAAGAGCTCACAAATTCTACAACTACGATAATCGACGTATAAAAATAAATATAATAACATTGTACAACGGGATAAAATTAAATAAATTAAATATCAACAACACACATCAATAGCATACATGGACCTCTCACGCCACCTACCCCGGTCCGTAAGGTAGGTCATTCCCTATCCCTTCGGCCGTCTTCTGTCCCCGGAATTAGGGAGAGACAGAGACCATTGCAACATAAAAGTAGATTTATAGTGCGCACTTGGACCTCTCACGCCACTCGTCCCAGTCCGTAAGACGAGTCATTCCCTATCCCTTCGGCCGTCTTATGCCCCCGGAATTAGGGAGAGACATAGACCATTGCTAACATAAAAGTAAATATAGTGCACACTGGGACCTCTAACGCCACTCGCCCCAGTCCGTAAGACGAGTCATTCCCTATCCCCTCGGCCGTCTTCTGTCCCCGGAATTAGGGAGAGACAGAGACCATTGCCACTACAGCTAAATCACAAGGCCTCGGCCAATAATATAAAATCATCCAATTAACACAATTTCATACGTATGAATATTAAGGCCTCGGCCAATAATATTATACTAATCAAATAACACCATCTCATATGTCACTTAACGTAATACAACATAACACATAACCACATGTACTAAATTCACAACTAGTCAAACGCTATAACAACATAAAATCACTTTCAGGCATTTTAACAACACCTTATATGCATAAACTACGATTCACCATTATTCAACATAAATTTACCAAATTCTATCAACCACCATAATAATACATAATCAACGCATAAAACACGCACGCAACCCATTAATATTCTCATTAATTGGGAAACATAAATACGGCTAGAACCGTGTTTGAAAAGTTGTTTATGAAGAAAGAAAATTTACAAGATCTTCATAAATCTCCTCTCATACAAGCTTAAGCAATGTTTTTCAGTTCGTTACTAACATTTTCCACAATGAGCAAACCAAAATAGCAAGAAAAATGAAGTTTCTAAAATGTCAGCATCTTTGGTTAAATGCCTTTGAAAATAAGAATAAGAAGACCTTATATTAGTCATTAATTTGCTGTGGTGCACATATATGTATCTAACGTCTTAAATCCTCAGTGTCATTTCTTAGCAGTACATAGAAAGAACTTAAAAATAAAACTAGTGGACAATCTTCTAATCTGGTTCATGCTCCCTTAGTCAATATCCTTCATACCGTATAATTTTATAGTGAAAAAAAAAAAGGCAACCAGGGTATATGTCTTCTTGGGACTATGCTATAATATCATGGTGAAACGATTTAAAGGTCCAGTTCAACCACCCAATCTATAACGTACAACAAATAAACCCAATTAACAATTAAAGGAAAAACCCCCCAATTTAAAATAAACATAAAACATAACCCTAACATACACCCTCGTCTAGTCGCAATGGATAACCCCCGTTACCTTTGAGTGTAGAGGAGATGTTTTCGGTAATAATCCGCTAACGTGGTTTCTCTTCTTCTTCTTCTTCTTCTCTTTTCTCTCTTTTCTCTCTTTTTCTCTCTTGTTTTTAGGTTTACTGAATTAAAAGTGGGCTGATTTTAGGTTTAGAAAAACTGTTTTTAGATAGTTTGTGGTAACGAACTATTTGGTCCCCAAAGATCTAAAAGTTAACTCTTAATCCAAAAAAATATAGTTTTACTACTCAAAAATAACAAATCTTTAAAAACAAAACTATTGGGTACTTTTTATTTATAAAATTAGTAACAGGTTTTTTTTTTTAAAATAAAACTTTTTGGAAGAGTTTCGGTTTTTGGCTAAAAATTAGTCGAGTGACCGGTTTTTAGTAAAATTTTGAATAAAACGTTTTTGGATAAATTAAATCATAATTAAAAACACTTATAAAAATACGGGATGTTACAAGTTAGATGTGAAAACTGCCTTTCTCCATGGAGATCTATAAGAAGAAATTTACATGCTCCAACCTGAAGGGTTTGCCGAAAAGGGAAAAGAGAAACTGGTCTGCAAACTGAGGAAGAGCTTGTACGGGCTAAAACAAGCACCACGACAGTGGTATAAGAAGTTTGACAGTTTCATGGTAGATACCGGGTTCGAAAGAAGTGATAGTGATCACTGCTATTTCGTGAAGAGATTTGCGAACTCTTCGTACGTCATACTACTTTTGTATGTAGATGACATGTTGCTCGCCGGGTCGAGCCTTGTTGAGATTAACAAGGTGAAGCAACAGTTGGCGAAACAGTTCGAGATGAAAGATTTGGGTGCCGCAAATCAAATCCTCGGTATGAGGATTTCCCGAGGAAGGGATGGGTCTTTGTTTCTGTCGCAAGCCGAGTATGTGAAGAAAGTGTTGGCACGGTTTAGCATGAGTGATGCCAAGGCTGTAGGCTCACCGCTAGCTGCACATTTTAGCTTGTCGAAGAAACAATCACCCTTGGACGAGGAAGGAAAGGATCGTATGTCGAACATACCCTACGCTTCAGCAATTGGTAGCTTGATGTACGTTATGGTGTGTACAAGACCGGACATTGCCCATGCAGTGGGAGTTGTCAGTTGTTACATGAGTAACCCATGAAAGCATCATTGGGAAGCTGTGAAGTGGATATTGAGATATCTCTCGGGTACAGTGGATTTGGCATTATGTTTCCGAAAGACCTCGAAAGGCCTGCACGGCTATGTGGATGCTGACATGGCCGGTGATCTGGACAGCCGAAAGAGCACAACGGGATGTGTTTGTACCTTCGGTGGTACTGCTGTGAGTTGGACATCTAAGTTGCAAAAGATTGTTGCATTGTCGACCACAGAGGCTGAGTACGTCGCGGTGACGGAAGCAAGCAAAGAGATGATTTGGTTGCAAGGTTTCTTGAAGGAGCTCGGTCAGAAAACCGACAAGGGAGTTCTGCACTGTGATAGTCAAAGTGCAGTTCAGCTAGCTAAGAATCATGTATTCCATTCACGCACAAAGCACATACAGATTCGTTACCACTTTATCCGGGCTGTTCTAGAAGATGGAATCTTCGCGCTAGAAAAGATTGAGGGCGCTAAGAACCCCGCCGATATGCTAACGAAGACTGTTACAATCGACAAACTGAGGCTGTGTGCAACCTCAGTAGGACTCCGAGCATGAGGCTCAGGGTCGCCGCTACACTAGAAGAATGAGTAACTCGCCGATGACGGCAGAGTATCAATTACTATACAACGATACCGATGGGAGCATTCTGCTCGGAGGAGCACAGTGAGTTCGGTGGTCGGGGATAATTGGAGTTCTTTTGAAACACTCTACATTTGACTCCAAGTGGGAGATTGTTGAGTTGTGGAGCCAAATGAGATTTGGCCATGTTTTCTAATTATCCCACATCGCCTAGAATTGTAATATGATCCACTAAAGGTTCTATTTATATGTCCCAATATCTTGTATTGTAATTACACCTACACAAACACCTCTACATTATAAAGAGAGAGTTCTATTTGCGAGAGAACCATAGTTTTGTGTTTAGCTAGATTACGTTTATAATCCTCTATATATATATATATATTAAGTGCCACGTGTAGCGGCCCGGAGACGTAGCCAATTTGGGTGAACTCCGTTATCAAAGTGTGTGTGTGCTCGGTTTGAGTTCAAGTATTTCTGTCTTTCATTGATTCGCCTGTATCGACCCTAACAAGACTCTCAGAGTAAGTATCATTAGCAAGGTAGAGAACCCTACGTGACATGTCCAACTCACCAGGAATGATTTGTTATGATATGTTCATCATTTTCAAGGACAATTCTTCCCGTCTCTTTCAATGCTAATCCTACTGCTGCCATTTTCAACTGGAGGTGCTTTGGAGTTTTCAGCCATCAGAGCAACTTTTCCATCAACCTCGGCAATCTTCGATTCCAATTCAATGACTTTGACATCCAACTCATCCACCTTCTGAGTATCGTGAATCATCTTCTATAGATTCTCCGGGACGGTAGACATGAAACTAAAAAAAACCAAAAAAACAATACTCCGTATCAGTATTTGATGGAGGTTAGGAAGAGGAATAAGTTTTAAATCCTTAAATTTCAGTATTTTAGAAATAGCACATTTATTTTGGGATGGATGCAGTACTTTTAACACATTTTTTGCCTAAATCACCGATTACCCTTTTAATTTCATCATATAATATTCCATTTATCCCTAATATTTGATCATTATACCTTTTTGGGATGTGTATGAAAAGTCAACCGCCTTCCCTTTTTAGTTAATAAATCGCAAGAATCATCCATTTATAAATATAAAACTAGATATTTTCAAATATGAAAACATAAACGTGATTTTCACAAAGCAACTAATATTAGAAATTTTTACTTTTTATATTACACCTTAGACTATTCTAAAAGCAAAAGAGGGGACACTAATCAAGGGCATAAAAAAAAAATCTCGACTACGGGATAATAAGTCTTGAAAATGCCGCGTCTTGTTAAATTTCCCCCCAAATGGAAAGGGACATTCTTATCTATTGACCAAAAGTTTGGGTATAATTTTGTCTAGAAAAGATACGAAGATGATATTCCATCAAAGAACTTAATTTATAGTTTGGTGTAACATGTGACAATTAGTTGTGTTTGTTTATTCCAAGACATGGATATTGGATACTCTATATTTTTACTTAGTGTATACATAATAGAGTAGGATATGTAGCGGATCACAACATGAATGCACGTTCCATATTTCTACTCGATTTACAAATTATTCGTGCAAAGCATTATTCGAATAACACCTAAATTAGTACTACATCTTTCCTTTTAAATAGAGACTATATACAGACAACAATGATATTATTACTAATCGTTCATTAATCGATAAAAGTTGATCAAGAGACCAAAATGGCAAGGGAATCGTGCATGGCACTTGTACTTTGCTTGTTATTCATGAACTATGGGTGCCAATGCTACGGGGCACTAGAGTTCGGGTTCTACAAAGGAAAATGTAATGGCGAAGATGTCGAGACCATTGTAGGTGGGGTCATAGCGTCGTTGATCGATAAGGACCGTTCAATTGTGGCTGCACTCCTTCGCATGCAGTTTCATGATTGTTTCGTAAATGTAGTCCATCTTTCTTTCTTTCTCAATCTCCTTTTCTTGTCAATTAATTTTCCGAAGTTTACAGAATATCTAAACATCAATGAAAATCTTACAGAATTGTTTATTTTCATATCTACAACAGCAAATTAATACTATTACTATAGTTTCAGAAGATAAAACACTTTCAACATGACATTATGTAAAATATGTAAAACATTTAGAGGTAATACCGCGTTTACATGTGTCTGTTATGTTGACTGAAGCTACAAAATTTAAACCTAAGTTGTACTCTAGATTTTGCAAACTTGTGAGATGTTCCTTTTAATTTGAGTATCTTCTAGTTGCCGATTTGTGCTAAATTTCTTGAGTCAATTAACTACTCAGCTAACGTCGTTTGATGCTTACATTGGCAATATGGCTGTTGTTACTCTTTTGGAACTTTTTTTATTTAAGATAAACTCTATCAAATCTATTACAGATATAGACTTTGATTTCTAATTAATTATTTCCTTTATAACTACGAAAAGGGTTGTGATGCATCGATACTGCTGGACGGGGACAACTCTGAGAGAACTTCAGATTCAAATAAAAGTGTGAGGGGTTTCGATGTCATTGATAAAGTTAAGGATGCTTTGGAGGAAAAGTGTTCTGGAGTAGTCTCTTGTGCAGATATAATCGTCATGGCTACTAGAGACTCGGTCGCTCTTGTAAGTTGAATTTTACGTACATGAATTGAAATTCTTTAATTTGGCTTAGTTTTGTGACTTTTGTCAAGGTTTCAAGGTGCTTTTTCTTAAATAATTCTAACAGAATAGTGTTTGGCAAGAAAATCTATATTGCTGATCCTCAACAGATGCTAATGTAAAAAAAAGTGCTCCAGAAGTAAATCAATTGTTCTTTCTAAAGATATTTGCTTCTACAATCAAATACTCAATCTAATTTGGAATAAACCCTAACCATGAGGCATGTCTACTAAGGCCCGGCCTAACCACTTGGGCAACACACATTGCTCGATATCACATTTTATCACACCGAATTATTTTGCAGAAGAACTTCCAATTTATTCACATAAATACAATCTTGAAAGATTACATCTAATTTAAGTTTATGTTACAATTTAAAACACAATTGTAGAATGGAAGCTAATTAATTTCAGATAAAAGATAACGCCAACGAAAATGCACGGCGGGACACTGGAATCGCGATCCAAACAAGTTTTGGAGCTCTATGTAATCTTTTATTTGGACACAACAGTTCGAGAGTAAATGAAACAAATTCATCAATATTATATTTTTCAATTGCTTATGAGTATCAACGGTGTGGATATGGGAAATAAGCGATGAATACTACTATAATATCAAAAATTGATTCTTGAAGGGCATTAATCGCAGAAAACCTTTTAGTTTATTAATTTGTCTCTTGCCCTGAGTCAATACGGATATTATGGTACATTGAAAGGCAAATGCAGCTGATAAGAAATTGTAAAAAGGGAAAAGAAACATGATGCTCAATTTTTTGTATCAATACTATCATTTAGATTGTAAATGAAATGATCGATCTCACCAAGAGAATAAGATACATTTTCTCACCTTTTGATCAAAACTTTTTATGTTGTGATTTTTATTTATAACGTGAGACTGCAACTATATTGGTTTACCCATACAGAGTGGAGGACAGAGATACTCTGTACAAACAGGGCGACTAGATGGTAAGGTTTCACTAGCATCAAACGTGGATCTCCCGTCTTCTTCTATATCAGTTTCTGCTGCTGCTAACATGTTTGCCAACAAAAAACTTTCTGCTAGCGACATGGTTATTCTTCTCGGTAATTTTTCAATATTCCCTGTCTGCCTTAATATTCTCATTCATCAGACTCTATTTTACGACGATAATTTATCAATGATTATAATCATTAGGTGACTTTATGTGAAGAGTGAAGACCTTCTCTAACATTTATCATTACAGTATTGCCGGCAATAATACATCATACGAGAAAAATTAAAAATTAGTTATGACTATAATTTTAATTTTCCTATGAGGTAGTTAAAATATTTTTATGATACAACATTGTCTCGCCAATAAAAAAATACAAGTCTTGTGTTTTCTTATTATAGCAAATGTTTTATTTTGTTAACATTTCGTTTCTTTTAAAAGGGGGTCACACTGTTGGTGTAACACACTGCTCTTTCATCAAAGACCGACTTTACAATTCCGGAAATAGTGACAACAGCATGGACGTCACCCTGCAATCCAAACTAAGAACAACTTGCCCAAATAAAAAAGATTCCGACAATGTCGAAGTAAATCTTGATCAGAACCCAAATAGTGCCTTTACAGTGGATAATTCTTACTACCAAGAACTATTAGCTGGCAAGGCTGTTCTTCAAATTGACCAAAGGTTGGCCTCAGACTCATTAACCAAGGCCATGGTCACAAATGCTGCTAATGCTAATGATTTTTCAACCAAGTTTGGCCAAGCTATGGTTAAGTTGGGTGCACTTGCTGGTTCTAGCGATGGGGAGATAAGAAAATCATGCAAGGTTGTGAATAAACGCACAACCGAGAATAAGGATACTAACCAGAAGAAACAGACTAGTGCAGAAAATGGTGGCAACACTATCTTCCATAAAAGAAACTTTTTCCCAGGAAGCTGGTTTTAGGAGAAGAAATTGCATTTTCTGTTTTCCATTATTCGATTTAGTTTTTTAAACTGTGAGAGTTTCATGGTTCCTCTTGTATTACGGAGTGTAATGCTTATTTATTTCATTGTGTTTGAAAAATCTATTCTTATCACGACGATTTTTTCCAAATGCTAGTTTTCTGGTTTATTTGCTACAAAATTGGATATCAATGTGATTCACTAAATTTATGAAACTGCTTTAAGCAGAAAACCAAAATTTGAAAATCAGGCCTCAGTTCAAGAATAACCCATAGTCCCGCTCAATCGATCTACTTCCATCTAGCAGTCAACTTTGAATCTTGCAATTAGCTGCCAAAGTAATTCAGTTATACAGTTGGTAAGAGTCCAGTTTTTTTGCTACATGAATATCCCATAGTCCAATATATATCAAGAAAAGAAAATTACTTTCTCGAATCAGAAGCACACAGACAGTTAAACTAAAAGAATCCGAAGAGGGATTGAGAAGAAAAGCTGACCTGTTCTTTTTTATGGATGCATCATTAAAATACAACAATAAGTTACACATTTAATTGTTCAAAGAGTTCACACAGCTCCCCTAGAGATAATTCTAGATTAAAAATTCTTGAAAATTGATTAACGTTTAAGGGTTCAAATAAACTATTTTCACTTGAGACGAGGCACGTCCAAATCCTTGAATTTCTTCAAAAATCTCAAACCCTTTCCTTGGGTAAGCCTATCATGCAATTTAAGTACCATAGTCTCACGCATACGGGATTTGGCTAAAAGAATCTCGATGAACAGCAACTCTGATTGCTTGCCAGTGATATTCAAAACACACGCTTGTCGAAGTCCATTTAGAGATACATCTGTTAAGTTTTCCGTTTGCCAAAATTCAGCCGCAGGATCAAAAGCTGGTCGCTTGGTACATGTTTTTGAATTGTGAAAGTAAATAAATAATAGTCTAAAGACTTGTTTGCTGCAGATTTTAAGAAAACAAGCAGTTTTCTTTCGGTTGAAATAACCTAGGTTCATCCAGCTTACTTCTAAAAGACCAAAAGAGTTGCTAGATCAACCAAATGCTATCCAACTTATAAGCAGAAAAAAAAAAAGTTAAAAGAAAAAAGTTTTCCAAGCAGCATCCCAGCAAGACCTGTATTAAAATCAAAACCTGTACATGCTAAAAAGAGTAACTTACCGTAATGACAAGTGCCCTTATGGTTGGGGAACGATAATCAAACTGAGAACATTTTTCAAAATCAAACCACAGACAAGGCTTACCATGAGGAAAAGACCGTCTAACGCCAAAAATTTAATTGCGGATATATCTCCAAAAGGCACAACCATATTTACCGAACCATCTGATCTACTAACTCATCATACTCATTGTACACAGAAATCATCATTTTTTCAAGACGGGGTAGATTTTAAACAAAAACTCAAGAAAAATCCCTTGCAACTAAAAACTCCAAGGCTGGGAGCGACAAGGACAAGCTAACAGTAACATTGGAGATTTTCGAGGTACAAGGTGTCTAGCAGAGGGCAAGTTGAGACTAAATTTTATAAATCACCTCCATTAATTTCGACATTATTTGGCTGGTAATTGTACATCAACCGAAAACTGCTAATAGAATGTTTGACAAAATTGGTTTGATAACTTCCAAATTTAAAGAAGACTTTCATCATATTTGCAATTCTGTATCTAAGGTTACATGTTATATTGGCAAGTGGAGCTGTATAAACCAAAGAACAAGATTGGTTATAAAACACAAACGTTAGACTAAGAGTCACTAATACTGCTCTAGCTATTTCACTTAATAGAGACGTTGAGGACATAGGTTTGTTCGAGAGGTGTGATCTTTGCATGGTGAATTTCTTGATTAGTTTTCTGTTCGGAAATGGGGGTAAGATGTCAATATGTTAAGTTGGCATATCATAAATCAGGTGTCTTCGAAAGAGGAGAACAAGGATTGATTGTTTTGTTTTGTTTTGTTTTGTTTTGTTTTGTTTTGTTTTTTAGCAGTGTTTTAAAAAGCGCACTTTAAAGTATTAAAAGCTCGATAAAGCTCTTTGCTAAAATAATTTGCCCACGCTTTTTCGCTCTTTGGCTGGTAAAACGCTATTAGTGTGTTTTTTCAGGACTTTTAGTTTATTTATTTATTATTATTTACCCAAAAAACTACGAAAACAATATTGTTTTACGGTTAGCAATTTCACAAAAAAAATAATTTCTAACAAATTTTACTACCTGTGCTAGTGATATTTAATCACTCATTTTGACGAACTACAACATTGGAAAATTAGAAGTACTAAAAGATTTAAATCCGTATATTTTTGCTATTTATAAAATATTTCAATTTTTTTATATAGAAAATCGTTTAATGATGTTTTCAAAATATACATTAAACACGTATATTTTTTTAGATATTTCTAACATGTATATTTTAATACTATAAAAAGTTTACGCTTTACGCTTCAAATCTAGCTTTTAGCGCTTTAAGCGTAACTCTCGTAAAAACGTTTTGATCAACTTATCGCTTTTTAAAACACTGTTTTTGAGTTAGAGCGAAAGTTTGTTCAGTTAAATAAAAGTGAAGATATATTGACTCAATTTGATTTTTAAATCATGAAGAAATCCTTAATGGTACAGAACTTAAAACTCATTCACTACCTAGCTTCTCCACAGATAATCTCTTCATCAGAACTTACATATACTAACACATTTGGTGTAAACAATCCTATGAAGTTGTACCAGTTCTTGATTCGGTTACGAACATATAACTTATACGCGTAAATCACAAACATCTAAACAGGTAAATGTCAAACAAATGCTTCGATAATATACCCATAATTCTAAATTGGAAGTACCATACCTAGTTTAAATAATAAAATAAATGATAAACTGTTGTGTACTTATTTACCTTTCTTAACTGATATCCAGCACATCAAATACTCTTTAGTGTTCTCCATTTACAAGCGCCTTATAGGCAGCGTTCACCATTTATGCAACCATAGATTAATTTCAAATAAGTCAAATCTTTAATTACACTTTTCTTATATGATGATGATACGAATCGTTCAGGCATACTAAACCTTCAAATCTCCTGTTATCTGTATTTTCACTTGTTTTTTAAGCAGAGCTCCATCTTTGCTTCTTATATACGAATGTTCCACATGAGAAATCCAAATAAGTTTGTTTATCTTGTCATATTAAGCAGTATACCAAAGAGGAAAAGAGTAACAGACAAGATCTAGTCGTCCAGAATATTGCCACGAGCATCTGGTGCAATTTCAGGAAGGCAAAACCAGTTGATGAAATCAAACTAAAATCAGTTGATACATCTCCGTAATGCAAGCGCTGAAGATAGGTCTACAAATATAAATGCATGTATAAAAAGTGACCAAAAGCAAAATCAAAATATAATTCTATAAACACAAATGCTCTTCTATAAAAATCAATCACAAATAGAGAATGTGATCTAATAGAAGATTACGATGTAAGGAAAATTAGGAAAGGTTATTCATGATATACCGGAGATTTCAAGAAAGAATTTGAGAGGCATCTGTACATTCAACGTTTCGTATAAGGTCACTTCGCTCTAGCCTCTATGTAGGAAATGGGAAAGTAGATGCATGCAACTACACTGGTCCAGAAAAAGTGGAACAAACACGCATGACAGCAGTGAACGCGTACATTACAAACATGTTGAGATGAGACGTTGTGTCTCGTCAACCTCTGATATTTTCCTAAATTACGTTTACATGCAGGTGAGTGAAGAGGGAAACCTTATTTGTGAGAAAGACACCTGTCTATTTCAGATTGGTAGGACACAAATTCGATACAATCAATGTGAAGTATCTGAAAAATCTCAATTTGCTAGGATTTTCTTGAGAAGATGTAAACCACGTATTTTATCTGCCGTGGCAAACTTCTTTGGAATATCGAATCCGACCCGGGCTAAAATTTCCCAAATCAACCAGTACATATTCGGAAAGTCAAAAGTGTAAATACTGATTGTTAAAAGAAACAATAGAAGCAATCGTCAAACTAACATGTCTTAAATCAGTACAAATCCTAATGGTGGAAAGGGAAAACAATGGTTGATATGGTAATTTCAATGAAAACATTCACAGACTACCTCTTAAATACCTAAAAAAAATTACATAAACTTCTTGTAATTTTTTTAGGGTATTTAATAATTTACGCGCAAAATAAAACATATTTTAAATGTCCAAACAAGTACTGTACTCACAAATGAGGTATCTCTCTTCCCTCATACATGTAAACGTAATTTAGGAAAATATCAGCAGTTGCCGAGACACAATGTGCCATGTCAGCAAGTCTATAACATGTTCAATGCCGTCATACGTGTTTGTTCCACTTTAAGTTCTAAACTAATGTAGTTGCATGCATCTACTTTCCCATTTGGCATATAAAGCGAAATTACCTTATGCGAAACGCTGAATGCACTGCTGCCTTTCAAATTCTTCCTTGAAATCTCCGGTATATCACGTATCACCTTTCCTCATTTTCCTTACACGCTGGCACATACATATATAAATTTTGCACCTATTCCTTTGCATGGAGACTGATTATTTTTTCAATTATTCAATTCTTATGAACACAACGGTATCATATCCATATCCACAGTCCAGGAAATCATATACATTCACTACAAGAAAATGACCATATACCAACTAAAAACTCTTAACTTATTTGGTAGTTAGTAAATATCAATTGATTTACTAACTAAATTTTACATTTTAAATAGTTACTAACTAATTTGTAACTATAATAATTTCAGTTGCTATATAGTAACTGAATACCAACTTATAATTTTCAGTTGTTAAATAGCAACGGAAATACTAACTAATACTTTAACAGTTAGTATCTACCAACTAATTGGTGACTACAACATTATCAGTTGCTAAATACTAACTGATCACTAACTAACAATTTCCAGTTGCTAAATACTAACCGATTAATAACAAATAATTTTTAGTTGGTAAATACCAACCGGTTTAACAATGTTTGCTCTTTTAGTTACTATTACCAACTAATTTTTGGTTGCTAAATAATAATTTAATATCTAATATCAATATATTTATCCTTATATCCGCAAACTAATACATCCACATATATGTTTTCCCCATATATTCAATTAATTATGTCAATAAACTTTCACATAACTCACAAAATATTGAGAACCCGTTTATTAATAATCTCGCTAGAGGATTACTAAATAAGTTGGTAAATATTTGAAATAAATAAAAGTTTACCCCATCAAAACTAGAGTAATTATTGAAGCACTATCGATAATTGATAGAACAACTGCTGAAAAACATGTTGCGTTCAAAGATAGTGAATAAATTGTAAATGTTTCTTTTTCATATATTTGGTTGAAAAAAGACTAATTATCAAACACAATGGTCGGAAACACATACATGTATATGTATTTATTGATGAAACCGAATTTGGAGATGAAATCAAATAACAAAAAACATAAAAAGTATTACTAAGATGGGATGGAAGATTGCAAATAATACAGTATATTTATATTTATGTTAGAATTATGTTTACTATGCATCTAATAGATTGGTGTTTAGTGTTGTATATCACGTTTATTTTTTGTATATCTTAAACCATGAGTTAAATAATTGATTTTGATTATAACTGTTTTAATAACTTTACAATTTCTTTGAGTATTTTCTACAGAGATAAAATGTATATTTCAGACCTTAAAATGATATAGCGTTTGATAACAAAGTCAACGGTTAATTGGCTCATAAACATGTATACTCGCACTTGTACCGAGATGAGAAATCTCGGATTAAGAGGGAACAAATTGTTTAGACTAACTCGGGTTAGAAAAGTTGTAATGATAATATTCGATTAAATAATTCGTAGGATAGGATTAGAATTTAAGTTGAAAATCTATATGTCACGTTGTCATTTTCCTTTCCCAATTTGTACTATTGACAACTTATAATATTGTGATTTCGTGAATATTTATTTATTCATTTATTATCATCACACAATTTTCATGGTTAAGATAAAAAATAAGTTAATTGGTTGTTAGTTTCACCGGAAGAAAAACGTTTAAAAATGTTGTTCACCCCTCTAAAATTTAGTTGGGGCCAATAGTATCAAATAATAGGAACTTTTAAAATAAAATGATAATTGGAAATTACAGTAAAAGGGTCATATTTGTGATCTATATTGGTTTGAATATGTCAATATGTTTTAAACAAGTACCAATGGATAAACCGTTACAAATTAGAAAGCAAAATCTTGTGTGATAAAATGAAACAAAATAAAACAATTGGGCTTAATACAAACTTTAAAAATATATAGGTTTAAGGGTTACACACATAAACTTAATAGTATAAGCTCCAACCAAAACAACAGCAGAGAGAGAGAGAGAGAGAGAGAGAAGGCGCCGCCTCCCTCATCTCACCATCTCCTTCACCGCTAGTCGTCGTTTCTCTCTCCCCATTTGAAGGTAAAACGTCCTTTCTCTCTCTCTGTTTTTATGTGTTAAGTTACTTTTTCATATACATAACTCGGAATCTGATCATTTCTGTTTTGTTTTATGCTTTTGTATTTTCATTTCAGATTTAGGTCTTTTATTTATCATCTTGATACAACATATATCATATTTTTTGGTACTTCAATTGCGTTTTAGCGCTTGGATTTTGTTCACTGGTTATTAGTGTTTTTCTATAAAATAATTTCGAATTAAGGTTTATTTTTTAGTACAAATAGACATGAATCTGTTAATTAGATCTGATATTTTATATTTGAGGATCTATGTTTGTTGTACATTTGTATTAATCTATGTATTTTGATATTTATGTTTTGTTGTTTTTTACAATTGTAATCCATGTGTCTTCTTTGCTACAGATTTAAGCAAATAAGCTGTCTTGTTTTTGAGTATGTGATTTTGTGTATCTTGTTTAGTTGTACAGATGATGTGATTTTCTTTCCAATATTTTTAGCTTCTTATTATTGTTTATTAACTCGGGCAAAAGAACAGGAGGTGCTGAAGTTCTTCTTGAAGTAATTCACTGGACTCTTGCAGCCGTTGAATGTTTAGCAATTTCACTGTGTTCTTTTGGCTGAATAATAACCATTGCCTTACCTTAAGAAGTCTTATTAACAAGATTATAATTGAAGTGGCTCTTACAACATCGTAATTACGAGGAGCTAAAAGTGAATTGATGATTTAGGGATTATTTTGTGCTTAATGCCGTTGAAGTTTCTTTTTCTGTGCCTTCTATTTTACTAGTTTGTTTGGGTTGGTTAGATGCTTAGTGGAACTTGTTCTTTTATTGAAGGTTGTTCAAAGAGAATGAGAAGAGAAGCTTACTGAGATTTTGAAAGGTCAACTTAATTTATATGTGCAAGGAAACAACGAGGAGTTTGTCCGTCAGGCAGAAGATGAAGTATCAAAACTGTCAAATGCGGGTACTTGTTGGCTATTGCAAATGTACATATTGTCTGTATATATTTTGGCTTGTCACTTTCTGGTTTTCTATCTCATGCTGCTGTCTTGGCTGTGATGTTTTTTTAAGAAAGTGTTGTTGAACCTTTTCCTTTTCTTTCTTTGTTTGCCCAAGAACAACAATGTAACTGTAACACTATGAATAAATATAGAGTTATAGGAGAATGTAAGCTCATCGGTTTACATCTAGTATCGAATAGCAATATCAATGAGAAATCGACTTAGACCACTCGTGGCAACTTATTATACGCGCCAATTTTACTTGCTTATATAAAGGTCAGTTCAAGCTAGGGTAATGATTAGTGTAAGTACTTCACCTCCCTTTATTGTAAAACTTTGTTAAATTTCACATTCTTTTAAATCAAATTTGGGAATGCATTGTGTGCTCTACTAAGACACTGCAGTGTAAGGGTCAACTGAATAAATCTATATGTTATATTAACCTCAATTATCTTTCGTCGGGAGTCTATTTCGATCTTTAACCTGTAAATTCTGTACTGAACTGTTGAGTCAAAATATTACTTTGCTCAGTGCTTTGTTGCACCGTTATTTACCAGAGCTGGTTCCTCTTGGGCTCATTACTTCTGTTGACGTTGGATTTGTTACGAATGCATAGTGAATGATTTCATGTGCCATACATCTGTCTTTTAATTGATTATTTCAATTTATCCTATTAGGTGTTGTTAAACTTTTGAGGTATCGTTCAGATACGGTTGAAAAAAGTAAATGAAATAGTAGTCGAGGCTACTTTATTGGCACCAGCTGGACTTAAGCATCTGAATATGAGTGAAAACGTTCCTTCAATACTGTCAATTGAGAATATGCTTTCAGCTGTTGCTCAAGGGGCTAAATGGAATTGCTTGTCGCAAGAAAGATGAGAAAATGGTATGAGAAAATGATTCGCATTGTCTGCAAAAGTCGGATCAAGGACTCCACAACAATGTCATAAGGCCAGACGACAGACCGCCATGCACTCTTTACCATCTTGGGCATCTGGTTATCAGCTTAAAGACAAGGATGATGCTGAACATGAAGTTAAAGAACCAGATGATGACCAACATGGAAGAGAAAGGAATCAGAGGAAGAATACGAGAACGATGACCACCCCGAGATTGATAGTAATAGCCATTACAATTGGCCTTTTGACTGATTTTATATGTAGTAATAATGGTTGATATCGACTTATTGTATTTGAGTCTTGTGTTTATATTGTAATTTGATTTCGAATGATAATTTTGATTGGAGATCGTTATTTAATTTTAATGGAATGTTGTTCAGCGTAATTGTTTTTGGGTTTTTAGATATTATTGTTTTAATTACAATTATTAAATCTAATTAGCTAATTGCTTTATTATTGAAGTTTGCTAATTGATGTGTAGTTAGTAATGTTAGTTGCTTTACGTTAGTTGGTATTTTAGTTACAAAATAGCAACTTCTTTTGGTTAGTAAAATCAGTTGGTATTTGTAACAAATTGAATTCAGTTAGTAACTTGTAACTGATATAACAGTTACTACATTAGTTATTAAAATACCAATTGAGTCTTATTTAGTTAGTAGATTTTACTAACTAGCCTTTTACTAACTGATCGGTTAGATAGAAAATCAGTTAGTAAGTGGCATATACTAACTGATTTAAGGGTTTAGCAACTTATTTTGTAGTTAAGAGTTTGGGAATTTTCTTGTAGTGATTTGGTTATGTATTTATAGCATTGTTTTTAAAAATAGACCTAGGCGCTAGGCGAGGACTACGTGCCTAGGCATTAGGCGGACCTATGCAGGAAAAAATAGGTCTAGACGGGAAAAAGGCGGCCTAGGCGGCCAATTAGGCGCTAGGCGGATCCTTTCCGCCTAGAACCCGCCTAGCGCCTTTTGAAACCTTGATTTATAGGTTCCAGTGACATTTAATTAGACTATGTAGTCTTCTGCAACAATTAAATCAATTATCATTCTTCGTTCAAACGTATTTGTGAGGAAAAAAAAACTTTACTTTGTGGGTTCTCATAGGTTTAAATTTTAATCTACAAATAATATATATTTTCTCTTTCCCTATAGCCTCATTCAATAAACCCACAACCTTAAGCCTTCTTAACACTCCAAATAGAACTTAAAAAAATTTAAGACATCGTCACCATCGACAGGTTCTGCAAAATATCTCCTTTTCTTTTATCTTTCATAGAAAATTTAAGAACGGCTGAGAGAAAATTGTATGCATGAAAATGAAAATTAAAGTAATATAGTGCCATGTTTTTTTTTTTGAAAAAAGATATTATCATCACCTGTGTCGTATATTGATGACTAACCCGAGTACCCTTTTTATCAGGAGTCGGCGGATTATTTTGCAAAATAGCTGTCTGCATTACATGTAAAAGATGTACCTAGTTTTTTAGTTTACCAAATTTAATTAAAAGAAAATTAAGAAAAACAAAGATTTCATAAATATGCAATACCTTTTCATAAGGAAGAGAGAGCTTCATGGTTTACCATTCCTTCTCCCTGCAAGTTGAAAAATATGATTTAAGTGAAAGTGGCATCCTAATTCAACATAAATTCAAAAAAACAACAAAAAAAGATAGTGCATTATGAAATGCAGTTAGTCTAAAAATATACCCTGCTGACTTGTCGGGCCAAGCATGGTATCTTTGACTACATCAAGTCTTTTCTTTTTTGGACTTTCCGACTGGGAGCATCAATATTTGAGGCTTCATGGATTTGTTGTTGTTTTCGTTCTTTGAGGCCTATAGTGCCAATAATCGGGAAGTCTTCCTAGAAAAAGGTTAAAAGAAGACAATATTAGGATAACAAATCAAATGTAAATAAAGACGGGAACATTTAATGTTGTAACTTATTATTTTAAAATGAAATATACTTTTCTTATAGAAATAATTCGTCTATTATGAGTCATTGACAGAATGAAGAAAGTATGCTTTTGACGGCGAAGACGATTGGTTAATGGCAATCCGAGCGAGTCACTGAAAAGAGATTAACTCTGTTCCTTTTCAACAAGTAACCCATCGCCTTTGCTCTTCATACTTTCTTATCTTTTAAATCTTTTGCGACAACCAACTTGCTTTATTATTAACTAAGCTTAAGTGATAGAACTAACAAGGAGAAAGTGTGGCAAAGCCTCTCACACTCAGATGAACAATCAAGTCCTTGAAGCCATTGTCCATGCATGCCGTTTTCGTGAAATCATGCGATTCTCAACTCCTACTTCTCAAATTTTCTTAAATTCAAGTATGACAACTTAACAAAGAAGCATGAAAAGAATATTCCTCGTGAAAGGGAAGTGAGAGGACTAACGAGAAGACAGCATGGCACAAGCCGTGCACTCTCGGATGAACAATCAATTCCCATAAACTCTCAATTCTTGATATTCAAGTTTCAAGTACGGCAACCCAAATAACAAGCTCAGATCAAAGGCTTAGCCTAGTAAGTACTACTTGCTAATACAACATTGACTTATAGTGTTTCCAAGACAAGCTCAATGTTATTGAAATCATATTTATTGCTATGACAAAGGGAAAGACGTAAAAGATGAAGAGGAGCTAGATGTTCTATTTGTTTCCAAGACAGCCTTTAATGTTAATGAAGTCTTATTCAATATTATGACGAAGAAAAAACGTAAAAGATGAAGAGGAACTAGATGCGTCTAAGCTTCTTACTTACTTAAATTTGTGGAAGGTTTCCATGTTATGAAACAATTGTCATTACTAGCTAAGCTCAAAAGCAAATTAAATTTGTGGGAGGTAATTTCTCAGTAAATTGATGAAAAGACAAGAGTGCTATAAATACACCTGAAAATTAACCAAATTTGAGACCTGAGGCTCTGGAAGGATTAAACAGAAGACAAGCAAAGTAGATAAAATCTGAAACAAAGAGAGATGAAGACCAAAGACGGTCCTTGATTTTGAAATATTGGGCACATATTTTGAACAACTATTGCTCAATAGACCTGTTAAATTGCTTTACTAAACGTTTCCTAGATTCTAAAAAATTGGTATAGAACTTGGGGGAATTCTTACCCTCCCCGCTGATTTACTAAAATTTGTATTCCTTATACTTGTGGTGTTTGAATTTGGGGCTAATTAATTGGTTTGCCATAACATTCTCAATGTAAAAATTATGTTTGGAAATTAAAGTGAGAGAAGAAGGAGAAAAAGTGAAGCAATAAAACACCCACAGAATTCAAAACATATAAACTTCTACTCAAATGGTTGCACCTATTATAAGTAAACACAATAATACAAAATTAATTTATTCCGATAAATATGATATACATGAAGGAAAAAAATGAATTTTCATCATTTAAAATTTAGACAAAAGAATTTATTTAACTCACATCGGCAGCTACATCATCCTTTTTTCTGTTGCTCTCTTAAACAGATTTCTCTTTTTTACTAGCCGCAGGGCTTTCAGAAAGTTGCCCTCTATTAATAAGAGAAAATTATATGGGTAAAGACATGCATGCATATTGATATATTATATATATATAGAGAGAGAGAGAGATAGAGAGATTTTACCAGGATCGGTAAAGACATGCATCTCTATGCAGAAAGGGCAAAATGTGAGTGAGAGTTTGTATGTATAATTGTGTATGATGAGCTTGGTATTTATAGGGCATATTATAATACGTTTCAATTTATAGGTAAACCCTAATTTCTCCGCTATATTGCTTTGGAAATTAGCGCTTGTTTTAAAATTTTATTCAAGTCAAACTTTTTATAATTCATCTCCAATACTTCAAACTTTTAAAAAAAAAAAAAAAACTCAAGACTCCAAATAAACTCAAGACTCAACATAAAAAAGGGTTTATTTATAAAATAAATCGAATTTTTACCATAAATGGGACTAATTAAACCTAAAGCGGCTTTGTTTAGAAAATATTGATTTTTTCAACCGAAAAGTTGTTTTTTTAATAAATAATTGCTATTTTGTAACAAAAATAAAAATAGTTACTTTGAGCTAAAACTGGGGTTTTCATTAAAAAAAAAGACAAATACATTAAAAAAGTGATTTTATTTCATCGAGAAGCCACTTTTCTCCACATGAAGCGGCTTTTCTGAAAAAATGCCGAAAACAAGTATTTTTTTTTTTTTTGTTTAAAAAGCCGTTTTTTTCAAAAGACGCTTCATGGGGCGAAAATTCGATTTTCGATGAAATAAAATAACCTTTTTAGAGTATTTGTATTTTTTATATGAAAATCCTAGTTTGAGCTGAAAGTGCCTATTTTTGTTATGGTTATTTTTTTGGGACAAAAATAGCCATTATTTATTAAAAAAATACTTTTTGGTTAAAGTTAAAAATCATGAACTTTTTAATTTAGAGAAAACGATAAAGTTAAAAATAATCTAAAAAAAACTAATATTGATAAATTTGTTGTTCATAAATTATCAAATTTGTTAAGAATAAATTATAAAATTCTGTAAACATTTCTTTAAAATCTTTACAATTTGAGCGAATATAGACAAAAAAGTAATAATATTGTAATTTTATTTTACACGATATTATAAAATTTAAGTATTAAATACTACTAAGTTTGACCCTTAATGTTCTCTTTATTAATTATATTTTTGAGGTGGTTGTTTCCTAGTTTATCAAAAGAAAATTAGGCTATTGTTTTTGGCATAACCAACTCGTTAACTAGCCAAAAAACTCGGTCAAATAGGTGACGGTTTAAAAATATATTTATTTTGAAAAAAAACACTACAAAAATGGGTGATTTCTTTTTTGTAAGAGTGAAAATTTTCAACCGAACCTAAGTTGAGAAAATTTGGACCAAAGTTTTTTTTTGCAACCCTAAAATTATTGTTCTGTCTCCGTCCCTGTTTAGTAGTATGTATTAGATTCACAACCAAAACCAAGACGTGCAATCTCCAAATCAACTAACCATATAAATTAAAGAAAATGAGAATTGAAAACTCAAAATATACATACATAGATACATGCACATACCTGACATCTTTAGTGCTTGGGAGCTTGTAATACCTAGCCTGGTGACCTAAATCCTGAATAGATTCCCCTAAACCGTCTCCGACTAGCATCGGAAACCTCAACTGCTTTTCAACCATCAAGGGAGATAACTCAACCTCGTGTGGTCCGGCGTTGATATCATCCTAAGGGAATAGATTTAATCCCCTAATAAGCCTCTCTGCTTGCGACTTCGGCGTCGAAAGTTGTTGAACCATGGGGTTCAATAATTGATTTTGATTATAACTTTGATTATGTTTTTAATGATTTTACGATTTCTCTATTTCGATGATATAATGCTTGTTTTTTCCAAAAAGAGAATTTGTAAATTGCAGAATGCCAGAAAGATAGAGCTCGGAAAAACGAAGCCACAGGTTCAAGCGGAACCAGAATCGGAGCTAAAACGAAGAAGTTATGGGCTTTCGAAGAAGACCGGAAAAACTGCCAGAAGAACAGTCGACCGATCGACTGTACAAAAACGACCGATCGTTTTTGTACAGATTTCTTCCAGTGAGCAGGTCGAATATACGACCGATCGTTTTTCAGAAACGACCGATCGTTTTCTGGAAAACGACCGATCGACTGTAGAAAACGACCGATCGTTTTCTGCAGTTTTCGAAAACAGCTTTTCAGCTTATTCTGGAAAATAGCTGTTAAAACCCTCAACGGTCATAACCCAGAAAAACAGACTTTGCTGTTATATATACCACCTCAAATCTCTCTCCAAACACACTAATTATCATCCTTCAATCCCTATATACAAAACCCTAAATATCACCATTTTGGTGTATATACTCAAAAGAGGGAAAATTGTAGATAAAGAGATACAAGCTCCAACAAAGATCAAACATCATCGAAACCACATATTAGCTTATTTTAGAAGCAATCGATTGTGGGTGTTGTTTCAATTTTCGATAAAATTGTAACGAGTATTTTATAAACTCATTTTTGTGAGCGAGTGATCGGGTAGAGGCTTTGTAAGCAAGTGAAGCTTAAAAGCTCTAGGTCTTTTCATTTCGGGACACTCATAAAGTGAGGGGGAGCTTAATCGGTTGATTAGCTCGATAGGATTGTAATATCCGTAAGAAGATTTTTTAGTGAAATACTCGGTAGTACCGAGGAGAGGACGTAGGCCGTTTGCCGAACCTCTATAAATCTTGGTGTCATCTTCTTTCCCTAAACTTTTACTTTCCGCAACTTTATTATTGCTTATATTCTTGCTTGCGTTTATGATTTCCAGCATTTCATTAAGTTTATTAAACGCTTAAGTTTAGAATTTACATAAGTTGGGTGGTTAGTTGCATAGAATTTTAATTAGGCGAAAATCGCCATAAAACTTATTCACCCCCCCCCCCCCCTCCTAAGGTTAGCACACGGGCCAACAATTGGTATCAGATCCGAGGCTCTTGCATATAGGAATTTAACGATTCTATAGTTAAGATCCCGATGGCTAATCTATATAATTTTACTTCCGCTATTGCTTCATCACCCAATACTCCACCATACTTTGATGGGGTAAATTATTCATATTGGAAGGATAGGATGAGTATGTTCCTACAAAGCTATAATGTTAATCTTTGGAAGATTATTAAAGTAGGATATTCCGCTCCTAAACACGAAAATAGCGAAAACCCAATCCCCGTAGAGGACCTAGATAACGCTCAACTAGAAGCCTACTCTACTAACGCTAAAGCGATGTATGCTATTGTTTGTGCCGTTTCTCCTAACGAGTACAACAAAATTTCCGCTTGTAAAAACCGCTAAGGGTATGTGGGATAAGTTAGTAGTTATGCACGAGGGCACTAACCAAGTTAAGGATTGCAAACTCCAAATTCTAGTGCACGATTACGAACTTTTTAAAATGAGCGAGGGTGAAACCATTTCCGATATGCTTGCTAGATTTACTACTATTACTAACGGATTAACATCTCTTGGTAAGCATTTATCTTGTAAGGAAATGGTCTCAAAGGTGATTCGGAGCTTGCCGAAGGAATGGGAACCAAAAGTCACCGCAATTCAAGAGGCGCACGACATGAATACTTACACTCTTGATGCATTGACGGGTTCACTTATTACTCACGAGATCACCCTCAATAGTCACAAGCCAATCTCAAAAAGGAGGGAGATAGCTTTCAAAGGAACAACTTGTGACGAAAGCGATGAGCTATCCAATGACGACGAAAATTCAATGCAAATCATTCGAATCGTTAAGGAAATACTCAAGCTAAAAGACCACCGCAAACATAAAGGTAAATCGTCAAATAATTCAATTTATTCTAACGATTTTGTTTGCTATACTTGTGGCAAGGAAGGACACATGGCGAGAGATTGCCTAAAGAATCGCAAGAGCAAAGCCAAGAAGAAGATATTCGATTCAAGCTCTAGCGATAGCTCCGACCAAGATGAAGTTGCTCACCTTGGTTGCTATATGGCCATGGAAGAAAGCCATGAACAAAACCTCTCTTCTTCAAGCGAAAGTGAAAGCGAAGCCGATGAGGTAAATGATCCTTCTTATGATGAATTACTTCATATGTGCGATATTTATTCCGAAAAATTTCCTAAGCTTGTAGAGAAGGTCAAATCTCTTAAAAAGATAAATTCTTCTCTCAATGAAGAAATAAGATCTTTAAAAAGAGATAAAATTGAAAATGAGTCTATTCCAACATCGTCATTCTCTTTACTTGATATAGATGACGAAAAGGAAGACTTGAAAGACAAAAACAATGATCTCGTCATTCATAATAAGTCTTTACAAACCGAGATCAATTTTCTTAAAAATGAAGTCTCTAGACTTACTAAAACTCTTTCAAAACCATCTTCCTTAGATTGTGATTTATTAGAAAATTTTGAAGAGTTGAAGGATGCTTTCGATAAAGTTAAAAGCAAAAACAAGGTTTTGAGTTCTCATGCTTTTAACTTAAATGACAAGGTCAAGGTTTTAGAAACCGAGAGTGAATCGTTGAAAACTAAAAACAACGATCTTGTCATTTCCATTGAAAAACTTAATTTAACTACTTCAAAGTTTTCTAAAGGTAAAACCGTTTTAGAAAACATTTTGAGTTGTCAAAAAGATTTCAATGATAAGAGCGGTTTAGGTTTTGATTGCATTGGGTCTACTTCTAACAAAGCCCGCTTTGTTAAAGCCTCTAAGATTTCTACAACTCCTATTCCACCTAAACAAGAGGTTGTTTTTACTAAAGGGAGTACTTCCAAGATTTTTCAAAAATCTTTTAATGATAGGAAAGGTATAGGTTTTAAAACCAAAATGGATACTCCGAAAAACCTTTCCAAAACATCGTATAACTCTCGTTATACTAAAAAGTCTAAGCATTGTGTGCATTGTAGTAGAAATGAGCATATTTCTTCTAGATGCCCTTATCGTTTCCATGTTAGTAGAAGCGATTTGAAATGGGTAGTAAAGACCCGAGCCACTAACAATGTCGGACCCAAAAGAAATTGGGTACAAAAAGACAAATCTTGTGTTGTAGGTATCTCCATCCAAAAGGAGAAAATCGACAAGTGGTTGGCAAAACCGACAAAAGGTATCTCCATCCAAAAGGAGAAAATCAACAAGTGGTTGGCAACGCCGACAAAAGCCGTGGAAGTCAAGAAGATCGACTCCACCGTCAAGAATGAGGTGCCATTAATCGACAAAGGTGGAAGGCATACCAACAAATGGTACCACCTATTTGGACTCGGAAACGCTCAATGCAAATGTCATTAGCGAGCGGACCCAACATCACATATTTGGTATACTCTAACCTTTATTATCTACATATATGTGATTAGTTGGGTCGGGTATATGCATCATATTTACATTTTTCATGTTTTGGTTTTTCTTTAAAAACCCTTCACATAACCCCATATTTTTCGATTGCATTTTGATAATGCCAAAGGGGGAGAAAAATGATATATTTGGTGTAATGCGTTTTGTTAAAATGGAGGAGATATTTTTCTTGTAAAATCATTATTAGTTTGTCATAATCAAAATGGGGGAGATTGTTGAACCATGGGGTTCAATAATTGATTTTGATTATAACTTTGATTATGTTTTTAATGATTTTACGATTTCTCTATTTCGATGATATAATGCTTGTTTTTTCCAAAAAGAGAATTTGTAAATTGCAGAATGCCAGAAAGATAGAGCTCGGAAAAATGAAGCCACAGGTTCAAGCGGAACCAGAATCGGAGCTAAAACGAAGAAGTTATGGGCTTTCGAAGAAGACCGGAAAAACTGCCAGAAGAACAGTCGACCGATCGACTGTACAAAAACGACCGATCGTTTTTGTACAGATTTCTTCCAGTGAGCAGGTCGAATATACGACCGATCGTTTTTCAGAAACGACCGATCGTTTTCTGGAAAACGACCGATCGACGGTAGAAAACGACCGATCGTTTTCTGCAGTTTTCGAAAACAGCTTTTCAGCTTATTCTGGAAAATAGCTGTTAAAACCCTCAACGGTCATAACCCAGAAAAACAGACTTTGCTGTTATATATACCACCTCAAATCTCTCTCCAAACACACTAATTATCATCCTTCAATCCCTATATACAAAACCCTAAATATCACCATTTTGGTGTATATACTCAAAAGAGGGAAAATTGTAGATAAAGAGATACAAGCTCCAACAAAGATCAAACATCATCGAAACCACATATTAGCTTATTTTAGAAGCAATCGATTGTGGGTGTTGTTTCAATTTTCGATAAAATTGTAACGAGTATTTTATAAACTCATTTTTGTGAGCGAGTGATCGGGTAGAGGCTTTGTAAGCAAGTGAAGCTTAAAAGCTCTAGGTCTTTTCATTTCGGGACACTCATAAAGTGAGGGGGAGTTTAATCGGTTGATTAGCTCGATAGGATTGTAATATCCGTAAGAAGATTTTTTAGTGAAATACTCGGTAGTACCGAGGAGAGGACGTAGGCCGTTTGCCGAACCTCTATAAATCTTGGTGTCATCTTCTTTCCCTAAACTTTTACTTTCCGCAACTTTATTATTGCTTATATTCTTGCTTGCGTTTATGATTTCCAGCATTTCATTAAGTTTATTAAACGCTTAAGTTTAGAATTTGCATAAGTTGGGTGGTTAGTTGCATAGAATTTTAATTAGGCGAAAATCGCCATAAACCTTATTCACCCCCCCCCCCCTCTCTCTCTCTCTAAGGTTAGCACACGGGCCAACAAAAGTGACTTGAAAGAGTTTGGTTCAAGAGTCCTTCCATAGGAAGAATGTAATGATATCAAGAAGAGAAATGTGAAAATTGTACAAGTCTTTGCCATTTCTTTGCTAGTGAAAAAGGTGGGTTAAGTGAATGGTTGTACAATTAGAATAGTACGTGTGTTTATAGAATACAAATCTTCTACCCCTATTTTTCATCTCCTTCCGTGCCTCATTGCTTATTTTCGTTCAAATTTTAAATTTTTATAACATTTTCCGCAAGTTTATAAGTTTTTATATTATAGTGATTTTAAATTTTAAAACATTTGGACATAATATTGTTTTAAACAATTTTTCTAAAATTTAATGTTTAATTTACACTAATTTATATATTTATTCCAAAATAAATTGCGTGTGAATTTTATTTTAAAAATAATTATTGGAATGCATTGATACATGTTTTGTAGTAGTTGTATAATTTTTTTAAAGTTTTTTAGAACAATTTTTTAACGAATATAAGCAATGAGACACGAATGAGATAGAGAATAAGTGTAAAAGATTTGGAGTCGTGTTTTATATAAGAGTTGATAAGGGTTAAAGAAATAAATAAGTAAAGGCTATGATATATAACGATATCGTACGTCCCGGTGCAGATGTCCCATCTGTATAGAGAGGAAAATTATTTTGTTTGAATTTTCATGTCTTTTTGCAGTTATTGTTTATTATTAAGGTGGTATATGTTAGCTATTCTAAAGAAATATATATTGAATATCACTTAAACTCCCTACCAAATTCACTGCTAAACTTTTTAGGAAACTTTATAAATGTAAATTGGTTAATTTAATTTTATCACATTTCTAAATTTGCCATGCATGCACTTATGATTTATATAGTATAATAAATTCAGTAAATACTTTATTGAATGTAAACGTAGCAAGATCGTCCATTCATTTTATTTAGTATCCACAAGTGTTCTGATCATTAGTCTTTTCGATGAAAGAATATCAGCCGTATTAGTAAGACTACAAATATTTTATCCTATAAATTGTATATCATTTTGTACCTGATTAGCTATTTTCATTTAAATTTTGAAATTTTAGATTTTTGTTGTGTGTGTTTATATATTGTTACGATATATTTTACACATATTTTATTATATTGGTACATGTTGTTAAGTTACATAATTTTTTAAGAATTTCATATTTAATTTACACAATTACTTAATTAATTGCAAAATAAAACATATTTGAATTTTTCGTAACTAAAAAATTATTGAAATGTACTCATACATGTCTAATTGTAATTGTATTTTTGTTTTTAAAATTTAATCAACTATTTTGTGTTTAAAAATCGATGGGTACAAAATAGGTTAGAAGATTTGGACTCGTCTTAATAATCGCTTAGTATTTTCCAAATGTGAAACTTCTTACCTTTTTTCTTTTTTGATGCGCTTAGTAGATTCGGGTCCCATTGGTATCTCATTTTATTGTTCAAAATCATATTTTAAAAATATATCTTCAAAATCTATTAAAAATGTAGATTTTAAAAAATATGAATTTTTTAACATTTTTAGCCTTAAAATAAGATTTTCAGAAACTAAATAATCTGATTATACAAACATCTATAGATTTTTAAAATCAAAAATCCCCTTAAAAAAAACACCCTAAATTAAAAGCATATAGGTTAGAGCTCTATAAAACATGCAAGGTTAATAATGCAAAAACCGGGGATAGTTTGTAAGGAAAAAAACTGTTGTTCTAGTTCAGTATGTGGACAAAAATGGACAGATGGTGAGACGTTCAATGGAATATTGATTAACGTGTCGCATATGTATCGTTGACACTATTGGTTAGATACAAATTATGGACTAATTCATTGCTAACATCTTGGATGTACCTAGGGATGGACACGGAGCGGATTGGTTTCAATCCTAACCCGTTCCGTAAAATAAATGGCGGGACGGATTGAAACGGATTAGTGAAATTCAAATCTCAACCCAACCCAACCCAACTCATTATAATTAAAACTCTAACTCAACCCAACCCAATTCAAATCAAGTGGGACGGATTAGGTGCGGATTGTTTCTTAAATTTTTATTTTAGTCATTAATTTTTTATTATTTCGCATAATTTATCTAAATATTTTTTTAAAAATAAATCTTTCAAATAGAAATATAAACTAAAAGTCAACCAAAATACGTTTAAAATGTTCGGAACAAGTAACAAATCTAAAACAAAACAAAACAAATCAAATTGTTCTTCATCAACATAATCAAAATCAGAAAACTACATAACAATTGAAATCAAAATTAATAATCCACTGAGTATGACCATCAACCAGGATTATTTAGGCAATGTCGAACAATTGTTTAAGGCTTGAGGGTAGTGACATTTTTGAACTGTAAAAATTTATAATGAAAAGTTGAATTGGTATGTAACAGCATATTGAAATTCTATTAAGAGTTTACATCAATTTTATTACCTTTTGCATCTCGTTTTGTTGTCTCCTAAGAAAGTGTGTTTGTACAACTCTCCGCAGATGATATTTCTACATTTAATGACAAACAAATAGTTATTATATGCGGATTGAAACGGGTTGGAGTGGATTAACCCGTGGTTTGGAAACCCCAACTCTAACCCAACCCACGAATTTTTTTACGGATTGGGACGGGACGGATTTAACTTTTTTTGACACCCAACCCGTCCCAATCCGTACGGATCGGATTACGGGACGGGGTTTACGGATTTTTTGCTCACCCCTGGATCATGTACCTTCTTGGAGTTTAAGAAACTTTTTAATTTAAATTCTGTTTACGTAATTAAGTTATTCTTGGAGTTTAAGAAACTTTTTAATTTAAATTCTGTTTACGTAATTAAGTTATTCTTGGAATTTAAGAAACTTTCTTATAAATTCAGTTTACGTAATTAAGTTATTGTCTGTTTCTGAAAAAAAGAGTTAAAATATTTTATTTTTTAAAAATAAGTTTGTTACTCTGTTGGTCTTTCATCTTAATTAATCATTTATTAATAATAACATGAATACATTAGGTGCTTCAAATAAGCATGATCACATTTGACAACCCATCGACATATATAGCAATATAGCACCCACAATAGTAATGCTATTGAATATGTTTTATCAATGATAAGTGATATTATATTGTCTCATTATTTCAAAATAAAAAACACTTCTAACAAGAACCACTTAATTATTAGAATTGTAATTGAAATGTTATTCATCATGACTGTACCGATCATATGAGATATATGGATCACTGTTTTAAATAGCATTATCGTTATCATAGCGTTTTTTCGAGAGCTATGCTAAAAACACAAACAGCGTGGCAACGAATCACTTTGCGGTTTATTTTTTTTCCTATTAATATGATAATACAATACTAGGTAATCATATAATTTATGTTAATTATATTAACATTTAAATAGTTAAATATAATAAAATGTGTATGCCGTTATAATTAAACAAATACATAATCCAATACAACTAATTTGATCACAAGTCATTCTTTAATCATAAAATTTGCAAACAAAATATTTGTAATCCTCCACTTCCGCTATCTTAACAACTCACTAACAAGAAAAATCACTCATTTTATCTATTTTGCTCTCTATAAAACAAAATAAAAGCTCATGATATATATTAAGTTTAAGTATAATTTAGTCGTAAACAAACACGTGCGTACACATTTATTCATTTTTTTTCTAAACAAGATAAAAGCCCATAATGCAAAATCGAAATATATAATATAGTATGTTTCTAGATAAAAATAAACAATAGTTAGCAAATATTCAGACTTAAATCTATGTCTCAATTAGTTGATCTTAATTAATAAGGGAAAGGACTGACTCATTCATGATTGACCTTCATTCGGAGGCGGTGAACATCGGGATTGGGTGTACGTCGGGGTTGGGTGGCGGTGGATTGAAAAGAAATGAAGTGAAAATATCCGTTTGTTTGTCTAATACTGTTAGGATATTGATTTTATTGTTTACAAAAGAAAAATATATTTCAAACCAAAACGGCGTAGTGCAATATTGGTTTTTTGTTTGTTTTTTAAATACTCAGTGGTTAGGATTTCGGTCCAAAATATCGTCTTTTTTGCGCTTTTAGACCCAATAAAGTGATTTTTTCGTTTTACCACCCAAATAGCGTTTTAGAGTTGCGTTTTTCTTTCAAAAACCACTATATCGCACAACGTTGCGCAATTTTGCGAGCTTTTTAAAACAGTGGTATGGATTGTCATTATACACAGGAGAAAATTAAAGGCTGCATAGAGCATTTGATGAATCAAATGGAGACTTAAAAGTCTTTTGGTGCTTAAAATTTTCATTCTTCCAGTTTTCCTTTAGAAATGTCATCTTGACATCCATTTGATGTATTTACATATCAAACAAAGCTGTGAGAGCAATGACGATTCGGATAGACGTTTTCCTGGAGACAGGAGCATACGTGTCAAACGGCTGTTCCATGTTGTTATTTGTTGCTAAAATTTAGCCACAACCACTTTAGCAACATAACCGGAAAAAAATTATGATGCTAAATGAACTTTTTATTGTAGTGAATCCTAATGATTGAAAAGGGAAACCAATGTTTGATATTGTAATTTCAATGAAAACATTCACAGATAACACAAGATTGGAGGACCGAGAAACGCTGTAGAAACAGGGCGACAAGATGGTAAGGTTTCACGCATCAGAAGTGAATTTCCCATGTTCTCCTATATCAGTTTCTGCTGCTGCTAACATGTTTGCCAACAAAAACCTTACTGCTAGCGACATGTTTATTCTTCTTGCTAATTTTTCAATATTCCCTGTCTGCTTTAATATTCTCATTCATGAAACTCTATTTGATGACGATAATTTATTAATGATTATAATCATTAGGCGACTTTACGTGAAAACCTTCTCTAACTTTTATAAATACATCATAGGAGAAAATTAGGTCATGATTGTTGGAAAAAACCGTAACGGTTTTGAGTTGTGAATGCAATTTAATATTTTAACTTATCTTTCCCATTATGTCATTAAAGGCATGTAACTTCTAACTTGTTTTTGATATAAAAAATATATAGTTATCTAGCTTTTCACAAGAGAAGAAAAATAAAGAGAAGAATAAAATACATGGCATATACATATTCACACACATTCACATATGCATACATATAGAGAGAGAGTATCGTACCACCAACGGCCCGACCGTAACTCGGTGCCGTTTCCGCCGAGTCACGTGTGATAGACGTTGTACATTGGGAACGAAGTGTCCTATTTAGTCAGAAGCAGAGGTGGCGGAACAAATATCGTTTAAAAGAAACTGCGTGCAGTTAACTCATCTCGGACTTTAGTCTATTTCGGTATCATTTACATTATTTTATGTTAAATCTTATATTTGATATTTATATATTTGAGGAAACCATTTTCTGTTTATTTGTCCATTTATTTTTCGTAGAAATTATTGTGTTTATTTACAACGTACCCAACAATCTTAAACGATATCTTTTATGTTTCGTACGTTAATACAATAATTTTGGTGTTTGGATAAACAGAAAATTATTTCCGTGGCTAAGACGGTTCTTTGGAAAATCTTTTTCTAACAAACATTGGTTTTAAGAAATTGGTGTTTCCGGTTGAATTGTGGAAAGCGTTTTGTGTTTACTTTATCTTGTTTGGGATTTTTGTGAAATTCCAATTTTTCGGCATTTAACCTTATCGTATGTATGTTTATGATATATATTATTGTTCGCATACGAGCATGTTGACTGCGTTTTGATAATATGTTTTATCATCGTTTAGATTTGGAGAAAAATATATTTTTTGCTTGGTGATAATCTAGGTGATATAAATGGTTAATCATGGATGATGTTTTTAGCACGATGGTGTTAGAATATTTTTTCCTCATGTTTTGAGTGGCTAGATAAATTAAGTTAATCTATAATTGATTTGGTTTTGATCATGGTCAAACTCTCGTATGTTATGCTTTTGATAGTATTGGAATTATTTGGTTTGTGATTATTTTAGTTTATATTCATAACTTGTGTATATGAGTTTAAATGGGCGTTGTAAGCATGCTATTGTATTTGGTTTTGAAATATTTATGATTAATTCATGAATGAATGTTGAAAGACTTTAATATATTGGTCCAATTGCATATTGTCTACTTCTATTAGTTATGGCCATATGTTACGGTTCATGTTTGGATGTACCTTTTTGAATTTACAAAGATTCTAGGGGAAAAAAATACTGAAATATGTTTGTGCGTATATGAATTTGTTACAACTTGCATGGTCAGAGACCTGCTTCATGTGAGCTTAACTGCATTTGTGTGTCACTATATATTATTAAATGTGAAGAATGATAATCTTTCAAAGTATGTGACATAGCCACATGGGTTAACCATTTGAGGTCAATTATTAGTAAGAGTTATTTGTAACTGCTTTATTTTATGATATTCAAAACCATACTAATTATGTTTATTGGCATGTTTAATATTGAAACGTTTGGGATGCTGATTGCTTATATAGTTTCTGATTATACTGACGAATTCGTTTGGACACTAAATAAGGTTTTATATTTACTTTCAAACACACTGACATGCCACTAAATCATGTAATTTGTTTGTGAAATTTACTTTGGGTCATTACTATATGTTATGTGATATGTATCTTGGTGTCACTTCATTGGTTACATAAACTCAGATTTATTGGAAATTAATTTGGAAATCGTTTTGGGTTATTCTATTTGTTACTGATTGTATGACATTTAAAATGTTATTTTAGTAATGCTTGTCGAGGAGAATCGGTTATTTATTTTAGTAACTTTGAGTTGCTAATTATATGTTCTAGAATTCTTATTTATGGTTAGAGACTATATTAATTATATTATTAGTGGATTTATACATGTTTATTATTTTCATGTTAATAAAATTACTAACAATTTTCGATGAGTATTTGTGTAGACATGAATTTCTACCATGGAATTGGAGGATTGGGGATTATTCGAAACAGTTCTAGTAAAAGCCATTAAATTGGGGATTACGACAGAACTGGTTTCGAAATAGTTCTTGTAAAACCATTTTCTGATTTTCAGAATTTGGGGCTTACGACAGAACTTGTTTAAATTCCGAGATTATTCTTTGTAAAATCAGATTTATCTGGTGTTTACGGCTGAATAAATCTTTCAGAATTTGATAATTTTTTTCGGGAATAAACTAGAATACTCTTGCAAAATCAGTTTTTTGAAACCATGCGTGATTATAGAAATTTGGTGTTTGCAAAGGAGTAGTTTTAGTTTCATTTTTTCGAAATTAGATTGTGCGTGTTTCTTATTTGAGATAACAAACAGTTTCCTGCAGGAAATGTCCGGAACACAGTGGGTGCTGGAACAGACCAGAATAATGTGGGTTCCAGTGTAACTCCTATTAATTTTGCATGAGTGCATATTAATGATGGGGGTTACCTTAAAGACACTAATGTGCTGCGTGGTATCCTTATTAATTGTGATTTACTGTAATTTAATTTGGATGATTATAAAATTTGCAACGGTAATCATTAATAAGATTAATGACGAGTATTTATAACTTCTTATTAATTGTGATTAATTGCAATTTAATTTGGAGAGTTATAAACTATTGTAACAACAGTTGTTGTTGGCATGTATGGAGAGATTTATTAGCTACCTACGAATTGCAATGACGAGTAGGTTACTTATTTGGATGAAAGGTTATTTAATAACCAACTTTGTTCATCCAAGAGCAAATAATTTGATGATTAAACAAATTATACATGTTCGTTGAGTTTTATTTTAATAATAAACAAATATCAGCTAATTTATTAATTTGTTGTAATAACATCTTATTATTTTAGAGAAAGAACATTTAATAATTTGTTGAAATAACATTTTATTAGTTTCTTGAAATAACATTTAATAATTTGTTGAAATAACATTTTATTAATTTGCTGAAATAACATTTAATAATTTGTTGAAATAACATTTTATTAAGATTGTTTAAATAACATTAAGTTGTTTAAAGAACATATTACGAATATGTTGAGATTGCTATTATTCAGAATAGTAATTGAGTAATATTATATTACGATTATTAGGGGAGAACCCCGAGAGTCCCACAAATGTGAGGGTAACCCATCGATCATGTAGATCGAGAATCTAGTCGTGCCCCATAACGTCTGTGGGCAAGTGGGAGAATATCTAACGTTTTAGTGGTATGGACTTAAAACGTCTAAAATAAATGATATTGTTCAATTATCATCTTGAAACCGATTAAGTTTCTCTATAACAGTGTGCATGTTCTGAGTGAGGACAAATGGAATGCACGAACCGTGGAGGCGTTAATGTGTGGAAATGTTTTAAACGTTTGGAAATCCACTAACAAGTGCAAGCATACAAATCTGAATCATAACTAGTGGTTTTTGAAAATTAAGTGCAGTAGCCTTTCGGTAGCCAGAACACTGGGATCAAATTGTGATAAGTTTGCTTGTTTGTGGCAATACATGAGTAACTATTTGGTCAAAATGAGCATTTAGTCGATACTGTTGTGTTTAATAATGACATGTTGAATTATTCAACTAAGTCACTGATTTGACAAGATATAGTAGGTCATGAAAAATATAAAACCATAAAGGTTTTGTTTTCTAAATCTATTATTTAAATTGAAACACAAATATAAGTTTGCGTTTGAAGCAATGTATTGGTAAGTCTTCGATTCAAAGTTTCGAACGGAGTACATAACCTAATGGTTTGGTGCATTTGAGATGCATGCAAACCAAAAACGGGTTAAAAGATATTTCCTCAATTTATTGATGGTTCTACTAAACACTGATATGTCTACTGTCACGCCCCGGATTTGGGTAAACCCGAGTAGTGAATATTATTTAAAAGAAAAAGGTTTAAATAACAAAATATGCGGAAGCATTCGACCACACACTAAATAAAAACCAAACGGATCCTTCAGGACATGCCGATAGTCATATTTGAGTCATTATTGGCCTAAGGGTAGCCAACAACGCTCAAATGTGACAATACGAAAAGAAAGCAATTTTAATAAAATGATTTATAGAAATTTCGGCATGACCTTTACGTATCTATTTGTTTCCACAAAAATCAACCTGTTCAACAACATGATATAGATAATTAAAACTCGCCAATCGCGATATTTCTAAAAAAATCAATCCAAAGATAAAATGTCACATCCAACCCAGCTAACCATCAAGCTCCATAACATATAGTCAAAATAAATGAGGTACGAATAAAGTATTTGTATGCAAATAACGAACAACTCGCGATAACACTTATTAGGCCAACATGGCTCAACTAAATGAATAATCCAACATGAATAAAAAGTCTAACGTGCACACGATCAAGTGTAATCCGATAACTGAGCCACTAGCAATCACTCTAAGCTTCGTCACGGCTTACGTCGGCACCTGTACGTCGATTGAAAACAAAACGTACAGAAAACAAAGAAAGGAGGTAAGAAAACAATCTCGCTTAAAAAGCGGCGCATGCTACTAAGCACGCACACACAATCCTAACATGGCAACTATATTATCATGATAAATAATGACAAGGCAATTTTTATGGGAAATGTAACCACCTCAGTAACTTACACATTCACAATAAATGAACAAATGAACAAGGTTTAAATAAATAGATTATGATAATAAAAATAAAACTCAACGAAAACCAAGTCGGGATTGCTCACATACGTACCCACCTTTAGAGCCACTGCTCAAGGACCCATAATACAATGGTACCCCCACCCACACGCTGACACTACCGTATGTGACTAGAGATATGGGGCCGGCTTTAAGGGCACTACCCCTATGGTACCGATACACCTAATACTTGCGCAAGTTTCCGGGCTCTCACCGTAAGCCTCCGGGGCTCATCCTTAAATCCACAATGGTACAAATGTACCCACCTTTAGAGCCACTGCTCAGGGACCCATCATACAATGGTACCCCACACACATTGGTACTACAATCCCAGAAAATATATATATATATATATATATATAAAAGCTCCAAAAGGGCAAAAAAAAACAGTAAAGTCCACACACCGAAAATAATACACAACACTTTGATATGTTATAGTTAATTAATTATCAGTTAATTAATTATCGAATGTCATTTGAAACACATTATTTTAATCACAATACCACCACATATGTATACACATTGCCACCACCTTCAACACTTCTCAAAGGTTTAATTTATATCTTATTTTCACGAATTATATGTTAAGCATAGTAAATACAAAATCATTAGTTATTATACTACAACTGCACCACCATAATTGCCATAACAACATATATCAATATCCGAACCTAAATTAACATGCAACAAGCAACACATAAATCCCGCTTTTAAAGCGAAATCATATTCTTCCCCCTTACCGAAACAAACGAGAGCTCGTTTGTAAAAACTCCCAAACTTGAGCCGTACCACCTAATAAAATCTGGACAGCCTAGCGACAGTCCTTAACAGCCCCTATTATGTAATTAAAAAGAAGCACGGATCAATATAAAAGACCCAAATTCGGATTAGGGTAAAACCCTAAAAAAATGACTTTTTATAAAAGTGAAAATTGGAAGAAAAGACTTACACCGATAGATAGGGCTCGAAGAGTAGATAAAAAAAAAGTATTTGATTATTAGAAACGGACACCCGATGACCACCCAATCGACTCCCGAAGTCGCTGCCCGAAAAACACGAAAACGAAACCGATCACCGCTGCTTTTCGCGGCAGCCTGCCCAGACCTCGTTATTACCTTGTCGCTGATCACTCCCTCGATTCTCTCTCTAAAATCTCCGCTGGTCTCTCTCTCCTTATGTATTATTATGTATATGCGGCTATATATGTATATATATGTAACATAAGTTTATATATGTATATATATACTGTACTTTTATTTTAGGTTATAAGTTTATTTCATTACTAGTCTAGTCCACCATTTATTATTTTATTACAAACAACACCCAAACCTATTATTTATCTTTTTCATTAATATATCATATATTTTCCATATATACACATGTACACAATAAATAATCATTACTATAAATTTTATAACAACGAATAATAAATACATCAATTTCCGAGTCGTTACATTCTCCCCAACTTATAAAAAATTTCGTCCCGAAATTTAACACACGCTAGTATAGCCCAAAAACTATTCGAACCACTATACATGATCTCACAACTCAAAACTTTCCATAGAAGAACGATTTTATCTATTAAGGAACCTGCTTGAAGAGTAGAAGAAGCATTACATCCGGATAATAGAAAAGGGGAAGAAAAATGAAGTAAACTTAAAATTGAATGAACGGTTGTTAACAGTTAACCACAGAACAATCAACACACTCCATATTACCGCACCCCACCACAAAAGAGAACATTTTCATGTACTACACTCACATTAAATCTACAGCCAAAGATATTATCGTAAAAATTATAGAACAACATGAATCTCTATACTCTAGCAAAAATATAATCACATCATTTCAAATATCCGTAACCGGAGTCCCATTATATCATCTCACAAATAATTCATCCAAGCCAAACAACACATGCAATCGCTAACATCTTTTAAGAGCAAAACTTATAAATCTATTGCACAAAATTGTCTAAGAAAAAACTTCCTGTAAATACTGTTTTATAGTTCAAAATTAGCTATAAATAATTAAGCAGACACTGCATAGATAAATTCAACAAGTATAAACACACCCCATAAGAATAACATTGAACATATAAGAAAGTCAATAGTATGAACACACAAAACGATGACTATGTACATAAACTATTAGATGTCCAAACACCAAATCATTTAGTTTAATATAAAGAACATCATGTGATATCTAACTCACGAATTTTGAACAGAAAAGAAATGTAATTTTTTATGTACACCACATCACGTCTAACTGCAAAAAATATATATATATACATATACCCTTTTTTTTTAAAACAACACAAATTTTATTTTTTCAGCAATACTATAAATAGATTTACCAAACGACGACAAAAAATTAAAGTAAATACACCAATTTATAAATTAAAAGCGCACATGTAGTCAGGTTATAGTTCCACCACACAATGATCACCATTGCAGTAATGTTCATAAAACTATCATACCTATATCCAAATACACGTTACAAAAACTCATCACAATATTATTCGCATAGCCTTACATCATCATACACATACATCATAAGCACATAGCTCCATGGAAAAAACATAAAAATCATCACTATAAAACGCAGTAAAATTACTAAAAAGATATTATCCCAACACTTCTTTTCTCAAATAAAATAATATTAAAATAAAACTATATCAACACACGTACGAAGACCGGTAGCTAATCGGTATCTCGTTTGTCCGTCGATATAAAAAAAAGAAAATCTTTCATCTGAAAGTTTTGGCGTGTCCGACTAACTCGCAAATGATTTTTTTTTTTAAATGCACATATATATTTATATATAGATAACACTTCTCAAGAATATTTTAAGAAAAAAGAAAAATATGGTACTTTTGATCAAGTCAAAACCATGATAACTAACTCTACCGCACGCCAAATTTACATACACGTGTTTAGTATTTACAATTTAAAATAACTATAAAAGAAAAGAATGAGTTATGAAAATAGCATCACTGAGATAAACGCGAAGCTCATACACCTTTCTTAATCATGACATGCATCTCTCATAAGTATATATCGAAGGATTATAAAACAAATATAGACATAAGAACGCACCAAATGACAGGTTCGTAAATTCTCAATCAACTCTAACAAACATATATTACATACACTTGCTATTACATTAAAGTTTTCAACCAATATTATTCTAACAAATTTTTAGTACAAGTAACAAAAAAAAACGTACCAAAAATATAATACACACCTAACACTTTTCACATCACTCGATCATAAACAGTAAGTTTGTAATTACATCCTTTAATATAGCACACTTAGATCCTGTCCTTCGGGTTTCAAGAAATGAATCGACACGGATCGTCACATAAAAACACATATTAAACACAAGGGTGGCGTGATCAAAGTTAAGCAATCCATCCAAATCCATCCAAAAGAAAATTAACTAGATATAAGTTAACATCTCCACAAATAAGGCCTTTGTTTTTTTTTTTACACAAAATTTCCTTACATAGAAATCAAACTCTAAAATACAAACCATTGACGCAGCTCACGAAAACGTAACTATTGTTAGTCAACAGTTTCCAATTCAACATATATAACGGATTACAAAATTACAATGTTATGCACTTGAACACCGTAGAAAGCACAAATGTAATGCTAACCATCTACAATTATATGATAATAACATGCGAGTACAAAATTTTAAAATATATAAAAAATAAAAAATAATAAAAATAGAGCTGAATGACTAACTAATTCACATTCCTAGTCAAAATCTTAATTTTTTTTTTTTAAACATTTTTTTTTTTTCAATAACAAAAGTCAAAAACTTCCATCAGAGGTTACGCACACACTCAATACACCATTACAACTAACATGACTAACCGTAAAACGAAACCGAGACTTGTATTTCCTAAACCACACTAACATTTTCATTTTTCACAAGCTCATTTGGAACGTCATCAACTTATTTTAATATTCATCAAACATTCAACAGAAACACTTCACCATGAACCTCAATTATGAAAACCATATTGTCTACAAATACACCGCTCTTTTATTTTCTTTTAAAGTTATGCAAATCAAAATGCACAGGTAACTATATATGTACTAACACAAAATTTTAGAACACGTCATTAATAAGAAAATTTCCCAAGACCTAAAAATTTAACACGAAATAATAAGGCTCACCAAGCAACACAAGATAAGTACGTCCTCTAAAATTGAAAAAAAGTCATAGGTAAATATATCAGCTAACCGAAAGAAGTCAAACTTTCAAATTTATTTGAAACACTTCATATTAAGACCATAAATACCAACACTCCTATATGATAGAGTAAGTCATCTAGAACACTAATTATTATTTTTGTCTCAACAAAGCGAAAATCAAGGCTATGCAGGATTGAAACGTCAACAAAATTAAAAACTCAAATTTATTCATAAAACATTCACATGCTTTAAACACAACCAAGTCAAGTATGTGATTACAACATAGCCTACTAAGAGAGTTATTCATGATGCACAACAAAGTCCAATTTCAATGATTACCCACACTAAATCTAAAAAATAGCATCCAAAAACAATCACAATTTATAAATCTTCGTATCCTCAAAAGTTTCTCTATAAACATGTAACAAGGAAATTAAATACATAGCAATACAAGTAACTATTTTACAATCTCATGTAATCTGCACACATGACGAATTCCAAATTTGAAAGAATAAAATAACCAAAAAAAAATACACACACAGCTCCACTTCACTTCACAATCAAAACTTGTTATCACGCTTGCACAACGCTAATGGTAGACAGATAACCCACTAGAGTAAAAAGAACAAAAATCAAATAAAATCTATCCAACACCAAACATAATTTACACACGAATATATAATAAATGCATAAGCAACCAACAAAGTAAACGTCGCCAATAAATAAGCAAAACTATTGCGAAACAAATTTGAAATGTCAACAAAAGCAACTAGTCAAAGGAATAACATTATACTCACATCATTTAAAATAATAAGAAAATCGACTAAAATCTAAGAGTCATTGCTTGCTATACTAATTTTCAATAACTCCGCCTACTTAATCGAAGAAACTATCATTCGAACATACCACCACATAATAAAATATTCCCGTGATCGAATAAAAGAAAAATAAACGACTATACCACACAAACAACACTTGAAAACACTGTAATCATACTTAAATCACTATAGTCATACTAGTGGTTAATCATAAAAATAATCACTTGAAAAACACCACCACCATCTCCAACCAATACAAATAACACAAACACTATTTCAATACAATCACACGAGTACTGCAACACTATATACAAATATGTGTCCATGTACAAAAACAATTCACATTCTAGTTATAAACAAACAAACACATTATGAAAACGAAGGCTGACAAATTATTGAAAGAAAATGCAAGCAGGACACTGCAACAATAACAAGAACTAATCGCATATTCATGCAACGGACAAACACTCACATGCAAACAAGATATGCAGATTTTTATAAAGGGTCTTACACCATCTAATCTAAGTCCCTAACCTCATTCCCGTGTGTGTCTAACCTACCCAACAGGCCACCAGGGTAATCGAAACCCGGTTAGCTCTGATACCAAGCTGTCACGCCCCGGATTTGGGTAAACCCGAGTAGTGAATATTATTTAAAAGAAAAAGGTTTAAATAACAAAATATGCGGAAGCATTCGACCACACACTAAATAAAAACCAAACGGATCCTTCAGGACATGCCGATAGTCATATTTGAGTCATTATTGGCCTAAGGGTAGCCAACAACGCTCAAATGTGACAATACGAAAAGAAAGCAATTTTAATAAAATGATTTATAGAAATTTCGGCATGACCTTTACGTATCTATTTGTTTCCACAAAAATCAACCTGTTCAACAACATGATATAGATAATTAAAACTCGCCAATCGCGATATTTCTAAAAAAATCAATCCAAAGATAAAATGTCACATCCAACCCAGCTAACCATCAAGCTCCATAACATATAGTCAAAATAAATGAGGTACGAATAAAGTATTTGTATGCAAATAACGAACAACTCGCGATAACACTTATTAGGCCAACATGGCTCAACTAAATGAATAATCCAACATGAATAAAAAGTCTAACGTGCACACGATCAAGTGTAATCCGATAACTGAGCCACTAGCAATCACTCTAAGCTTCGTCACGGCTTACGTCGGCACCTGTACGTCGATTGAAAACAAAACGTACAGAAAACAAAGAAAGGAGGTAAGAAAACAATCTCGCTTAAAAAGCGGCGCATGCTACTAAGCACGCACACACAATCCTAACATGGCAACTATATTATCATGATAAATAATGACAAGGCAATTTTTATGGGAAATGTAACCACCTCAGTAACTTACACATTCACAATAAATGAACAAATGAACAAGGTTTAAATAAATAGATTATGATAATAAAAATAAAACTCAACGAAAACCAAGTCGGGATTGCTCACATACGTACCCACCTTTAGAGCCACTGCTCAAGGACCCATAATACAATGGTACCCCCACCCACACGCTGACACTACCGTATGTGACTAGAGATATGGGGCCGGCTTTAAGGGCACTACCCCTATGGTACCGATACACCTAATACTTGCGCAAGTTTCCGGGCTCTCACCGTAAGCCTCCGGGGCTCATCCTTAAATCCACAATGGTACAAATGTACCCACCTTTAGAGCCACTGCTCAGGGACCCATCATACAATGGTACCCCACACACATTGGTACTACAATCCCAGAAAATATATATATATATATATATATAAAAGCTCCAAAAGGGCAAAAAAAAACAGTAAAGTCCACACACCGAAAATAATACACAACACTTTGATATGTTATAGTTAATTAATTATCAGTTAATTAATTATCGAATGTCATTTGAAACACATTATTTTAATCACAATACCACCACATATGTATACACATTGCCACCACCTTCAACACTTCTCAAAGGTTTAATTTATATCTTATTTTCACGAATTATATGTTAAGCATAGTAAATACAAAATCATTAGTTATTATACTACAACTGCACCACCATAATTGCCATAACAACATATATCAATATCCGAACCTAAATTAACATGCAACAAGCAACACATAAATCCCGCTTTTAAAGCGAAATCATATTCTTCCCCCTTACCGAAACAAACGAGAGCTCGTTTGTAAAAACTCCCAAACTTGAGCCGTACCACCTAATAAAATCTGGACAGCCTAGCGACAGTCCTTAACAGCCCCTATTATGTAATTAAAAAGAAGCACGGATCAATATAAAAGACCCAAATTCGGATTAGGGTAAAACCCTAAAAAAATGACTTTTTATAAAAGTGAAAATTGGAAGAAAAGACTTACACCGATAGATAGGGCTCGAAGAGTAGATAAAAAAAAAGTATTTGATTATTAGAAACGGACACCCGATGACCACCCAATCGACTCCCGAAGTCGCTGCCCGAAAAACACGAAAACGAAACCGATCACCGCTGCTTTTCGCGGCAGCCTGCCCAGACCTCGTTATTACCTTGTCGCTGATCACTCCCTCGATTCTCTCTCTAAAATCTCCGCTGGTCTCTCTCTCCTTATGTATTATTATGTATATGCGGCTATATATGTATATATATGTAACATAAGTTTATATATGTATATATATACTGTACTTTTATTTTAGGTTATAAGTTTATTTCATTACTAGTCTAGTCCACCATTTATTATTTTATTACAAACAACACCCAAACCTATTATTTATCTTTTTCATTAATATATCATATATTTTCCATATATACACATGTACACAATAAATAATCATTACTATAAATTTTATAACAACGAATAATAAATACATCAATTTCCGAGTCGTTACATCTACTTGATGAGAAGTAAAACAAATCATTAGACATATTCATTCAAGTAAGAATGAATACGAGAATTCTATTGTTGAGGATTAAGGCTTGTCAGAAAACATGTTTAATCATGGGTGTTCTGCTGTGTTAATCTACCAACTTTAATCCAATGATTAAGTGTTAATCATTAAATGATTGACTATTCTTGGATGTGTTAGATATTGTCTAACTAGTTCTGAAATGTTATATTCACATGGTTATAAATATATGGTCAGTGTGAATGAAACGGTGAACATGAGACACCGTTCACACAATTGTGTTGTTGGAATGACACCAATCGTTAAAGAACGACTTATTATGCTCTCGAGCAAAATGTAGTTGTTAAACGATGAATGTCATATTGATAAGTTCAGGGTTAAACTCTGAATTTGTGCGGGAAGTGAGCTTTTCGCAAGATATGTGTTGAATAAACTACCGCTTAAGAAGTTGGACCAAACAGTTAGAATTATATAAGGCATAGTGCCTGACTATAAGTTCGTGAAATTTTGGTGTTACCTAAGAAAGGTCTCAATTCTTGTTCCTTGAAGGACTTGGATAGGATCGAAAACGGTATATTGTGTGTTCATCGAATAAGCACTGAATATAATACTGATCGGTTTCTAGTGAATAAGTCAGATGACTTTAAGGGGCATATAGAGTTCTATGTCTGAGAAGCATATTTTCTAAAAGAGAAGCTTTCCCGCAAAATTCTACCGCCCGGCGAGTGTGATTAATACGTTGAGTGTTCAAAGTATTATGCTACCCAAGACAATTGAACACTCAAACGGTGCTGGAAAAATGGGGGTAAGTGAATCTTATAAGGAAGATGAAGTGTCTCGGCGTAGTAAAGGGTGAGAAATGAAACTTTATTCGACCCTTGACCTTCATTAGTGAAGGTAAATCGATGACATTGAAATAATCAATAATATCCATATAATGTGTATATGGGAAGAAACCATCAACAATGAGGTTGATAGGCGCGTGAGACATATAGTCAACGACTATAAGTAAATTGACGATGTTGATAATTTCAATACATATACTCCAGTGTCATGGAGGTTTTTGTATAGATCTGCATAGTTTGAGAAACTATAGAGTCTAATTCATAACTTTGAATCTAGCTAAAAAAAGGTAGATTGGCTAAGAAGTCTTGTGAGGTATTCCAAGTGGCCAAAATCTGTTCCTGCAATAAACGTGCACTGCTGCAGTCAGTCATTTGTTAAACGGAATCAGAATAATTTGTATAATGGAAAGTCCCGACAAAGTCATGACATATTCGTCGGAGACACAAATCCGTAACAGGAATTTATGGCAAAAAAATTGTGGTATCCATAGATTTTGCAAGGTCTAATGATAATAATGCGGATCCATATACAAAATACTTGACTCGTGGAGGAGTTGGAGCATCACCGAGGGAAATGGGTTTAAAGCCCAATAAATTGGAAAACTTCGTATAGGTAACCCAACCTGAACTGGAAACTTCAGTCTCGGGTTCAATGGGAAACTGAATTGTGCGGGTAACCGAACAAAGCACTCGAGAACATAAGTTCTCAACTCATTTCTATGATGAAAGAGTGATGAAACTGTACCATTTTAAGGGTGAGCATGAGACTCTTAATGAATCAAGTATCTCGAAGGTCGAGTGGGGTGAGTCAGGACACCTTTGACTTGAAATCACCTATAACAAGTGTGTATGGCCAATACTATGTGATGATCTAGGGCTAAATCACTAAAGCACTCGGTTGAATTTGCCAAGACAGTTTAGGGCCAAATATGGACAACAACTAAAGTGCCTAGTAAGTGGTGTAGAGAATGCAATGTGCGGGTATTATTTTGTTATACACAAAACGCTAAAAATTCAAAGCATTACGCTACCTAAGCCAAGTATATCCGAAAGGTATTTCGCTATGCCATGTTCAAGGCGCGCGCTACCTGTCCTTATGCAGTGAATTCTCGTGGTTCTCTCGATTGCATTTAGGATGCATGTTGCATGTCATTTGATTGCATTCGTGTGGGGGATTGATGGAAAAAAAACGTAACAGTTTTGAGTTGTGAATGCAATTTAATATTGTAACTTATCTCCCCCCATTTATGGCATTGAAGGCATGTAACTTATAACTTGTTTTTGATATAAAAAACGTATAGGTATTTAGCTTTTCACAAGAGAAGAAAAATGAAGAAGAATAAAATACACGACATATACACATTCACACACATTCACATATGCATACATATAGAGAGAGAGTACCGTACCACCAACGGTCTGACCGTGACTCGGTGCCGTTTCTACCGAGTCACATGTGATAGACGTTGTACCTTGGGAACGAATTGCCCCATTTAGCCAGAAGTAGAGGTGGCGGGGTAAATATCGTTTAAGTAAAACTGCTTGCAGTTACCTCGTATCCCGGTACTACTCCAAGCTAAACACGCTTAACTGTGGAGTTCCGTCCTCGCTATTGTGCCGCACGGTTTTAAAATGACTTGTTGATAGAAAATGGATCTTTAAGCTCATATACCACATGAGTACTCTCATATCTGGGCGATGAGTTACTGACGCATAACACCGCATAACAGAAATTACTTTCTGAAAATCTGGGTCGTCACATTAACAGTGGATAATTCTTACTATCAAGAACTATTGGATGGCAATGCTGTTCTCCAAATTGACCAAAAGTTGGCCACCAATGCTGCTAATGCTACTGATTTTGCAACCAAGTTTGGCCAAACTATGGTTAAGTTAGGTGCACTTGCTGGTTCTAGCAATGGGGAGATAAGAAAATCATGCAAGGTTGTGAATAAACGCACAACCGAGAATATGGACACTGACCAGAAGAAACAGACTAGTGGGGAAAATAGTGGCGACACTAACTTCAGACACTTTTTCCCAGGAAGCTGGTTTTAGGATAAGAAATTAGATTTTCTGTTTTCCATTATTCGATTTGTTTTTTTATACTGTGAGAGTTTCATGGTTCCTCTTGTATTCCGGAGTGTAATGCTTATTTATTTCATTGTGGTTGAAAAAACCAATTAACGGCTGATTTCTATTCTTATCGCTAAGATTTTTTTCAAATGCTAGTTTTCTGGTTTTTTTGCTCCAGACTTGGATATAAATGTGATTCACAATTTTTAAGAAAAGACTATTTTAAGCAGAAAACGAAATGCTGAAAATTAGGGATCAATTAAAGTTATTCCTAACATTAGTCCTATAAATATCACAAGAGAAAAACACAATCCTGAGTCAGAAGCACGCAGATGATTAAACTAAAAGAATCCGAAGAGGGATTGAGAAGAAAAGCTGACCTGCTTTTTATTTATTTATGAATGCATAATTAGAAACAACAATAAGTTACACATTTGAATGTCCAAGGAGTTCAGACAGCTCCCCATAAAGGTAATTCTAGATTAAATAATCTTGAAAATTGACTAACAGTAGAGGGTTCAGATAACCGATTTTCACTTGATACGAGGCAAGTTGAAATCCTTGAATTACTTCCGAAATCCGGAAACACTCTTCACGGGTAAGCCTATCATGCAGTCTAAATACCATAATCTCAAGCATAGGGGATTTGGCTAAGAGCATCTCGATTAACAACAACTCCGATTGCTTGCCAGTGATATTCAAAACACACGCTTGTCGAAGTCCATTTAGAGATACATCCGATAAGTTTTCAGTTTGCCAGAATACAGCCGCGGGATCAAAAGCCGGTCGCTTGGTACATGTCTTAACAATGGTGAAAGTAAATAAATAATAGTCTAAAGACTTGTTTGCTTCAGATTTTAAGAAAATAAGCAGTGTTTTTTGAGTTAAGAAATAGCCTAGGTTCATCCACCTTGCTTCTAGCTTTTTCAGGCTAGAAAACCCAAAAAGCTGAGCCTAATTAGCCAAATGCTATCAAACTTATAAGCAGAAAAAAAAAGTTATAGAAGAAAGGCTTCTAAGCAGCAACCCAGCAAAACCTATATTAAAATCAAAACCTGTACATGCTAAAAAGAAGTAGCGTACCGTAATGGCAATTGTCCTTAAGGTTGGGGAGCATTGAATCAAACTGAGAATATTTTGAGAAACTTCGATTAACTCAAAGGGAACATCCGTTAACTTCATGGCTCTGAGGTGTTTTAAAACATTTCGACACCTAGAAATTTGCTTCTGAATGCCAACATTCATATACTGTAAAATTTCAAACACAGGAGATAAAAAATACATACCAGCATAAATTAGAACATCTTTTTCGAGATCAAACCATAGAAAATGCTTACCATGAGGAAAAAACCGTCTTAACGCCAAATATTTAATTGCGGATATATCTCCAAAAGGCACAACCATATCTACCGAACCATCTGAATCTACTAACTCGTCATACTCATCATCGTACACAGAAATAGTCATTTTTTCAAGGCAAGGGGTAGATTTTAAACAAAAACTCATGAAAAATCCCTTGCAGATAAAAACTCTAAGGCTGGGAGCGACAAGGACAAGATAGCCGCAACATTAGAGACTTTCGAGGTACAAGGTCTCTAGCAGAGGGCAAGTTGAGACTAAATCCGATAAATCCCCCCCATCAATTTTGACATTATAAAAGTTGATGTATGTCAGCTTAGTGAATCCTTTAAACTCACAAGGAACTTTGATTAGACAAGACCTCAGAGTAAGATGCTTAACAGAATGCAATTGTTCAAACGAGCGTAATTCGTAAGTCTCATGGTTTGGAATCTCCAGCTTAAAGCACTCAACGCCATTATTACATACATAATTCACTAGCTGGTCGATTTTGAAGCTCGGCAGACCATTTAAAGAAAAACTGAAGCCAGGGATAGGTTTAAAACAACGAAAGACAATGTCAGCAATTATCAGAAAAACCCTGGCTTTATCTTTTATTTACGACCTTCTACAAAAGAACTTATCAAATACGAGTTTTGGGATATAGGTCCACAAAAATTCCCATCTTTTGGATAAAACGCTTGTTCTCACTATCTCCTGAAGCGGCAAACGGTCCAGAATATTAACAAGTAGACAGTCAGGAAGGAGACTAATTATGTCTGAACTTGGAGCGGTCATTTTCTTCTTTTTATTTGATCTTCAAAAAGGTAAAACAAACGAGTTTATATTCCTCTTTCAATGAGAAAACGTTAAACTTGACAAAAGACAAGGAGGAGAATCAGGCCTGATTAACACCCAAATAAAATATGAACTGTTATATGAACTGTTTTTGATTGATGTACAGGCCTGATTAACACAAATTTGATAACAATATTTCTTAAACAAGCTTTGTAAAGCTGAATGATTGATTAGGTTGGCTTTTGAAAACTTTGAAGCTCTGTTGCATATCTAATTCGATTGATACATTCTGAGGAATGCCATGAAATATACAAGGGAAGGATTTATTTGGCTGGTACTTGTACATCAACCAAAAACTGCTAATAGAATGTTTGACAAAATTGGTTTGATAACTTCCAAACTTGAAGAAGACTTTCATCATATTTGGAATTCTGTATCTAAGGTTACATGTTATATTGGCAGGTGGAGCTGTGTAAACCAAAGAACAAGATTGGTTATAAAACACGAACGTTAGACTAAAAGTCACTAATACTGCTCTAGCTATTTGACTTAATAGACACGTTGAGGAAGTGGTTGGGGGACACAGGTTTTTTCGAGAGGTGTGATCTTTTCTGTTCGGAAAATGGCGGTAAGATGCAAATATGTTAAGTTGGCATCATAAAACAGGTGTCCTCTATAGAGGAGCAACAGGAATACTGGATTGATAGTTGGATCGATATTATATTCAGTCATTCAGTTTGTTTTGTTCTTGAGTTAGAACGGAAGTTTGTTCAGTTAAACAAAAGTTCAGATATACAGACTCAATTTGAGCTTTAGTTCATACTTCATACAGATATCCTTCCTGGCACATAAATTGGTATTCTTCAAGAACGTCAATAGATGACAAAAGTCGATTTTTTTTTAAACAACCTTCTTGATGTTATGCCTTTTGTAGAGGCGAGTACCAAAAACAAACTTCTATAGGTGCTTTTGGTTGAAAATTTGAAATACTAATCCTCAACTAAAACTCATTCACTACGTAGCTTCTCCACAGATAATCTCTTCATCAAAACTTACATATACTAACACATTTGGTGTAACCAATCCTATGAAGTTGTACCAATTCTTGATTTGGTAACGAACATATAACATATACGAGTAAATCATGAACATCTAAACACGTAGATGTCAAACAAATGTTTCAATAACAGACCCATAATTCTGAATTGGAAGCACCATACTTGGTATAAATAAATGATAAATTGTTATGAGTTTCGTACTTATCTACCTTTTCTTAACTGCCATCATTGCACATCAAATCAGTGTTTTAAACAGTGAAATCTTAGCTAGTGTTTTTTGCAAGAGCTACGCTAAAAGCGTAAAAAGTGTTGGCCTTATAAGGCTAAAAAGCGGAAAAGCGAGCTTTTTAAGCTTTTTTAAGCGTTGAATCGAGCTTTTATCGGCCTTTGAATTGAGCTTTTTTACGAGCGCGCTTTTTAGAACATTGCATCAAATACTCTTTTAGTGTTTTTCAATCACAAGCGCCTTATAAGAAGCGGTCACCAATTATGCAACCATAGATTAATTTCATATAAGTCAAATATTTTACTTGTAAAACTTATTTCTTTTAGTTTACTCATATGATGATGCGTACCGTTCAGGCACAATAAACCTTCAAATTTTCTGTGATCTATATTTTCACTTATTTTTTTAATCAGAAATCCATATTTGCTTCTCATGTATGCATGTTCCACATGAAAAATTCAAATAAGTTTATTTGTCTTGCCATATTAACCAGTATATCAAAGAGGAAAAGAGTTATAGACAAGATCTAATCGCCCAGAATCTTGCCAAGAGCATCTGATGCGATTCCAGGAAAGAGCATCCATAAAAGAGCCCAAACATAGATTTTCAGATATAAATGCAGATCAAAAGCAAAACCAGAATGCTGAAATCAAACTAAAACCAGTAATGCAAGCACCTAACATAAGTCTACAAATACGAATGCATGTATAAAAAGTGATCAAAAGAGAAATCAAATTCAAAAGATAATTATATGAAGTATGAACACAAATGCTCTTTTAAAAAAATCAATCATAAATGGAGAATGTGATCTAATACTTAGAAGATTTCAATATAAGGAAAATTAGGAAAGGTTATTTGTGATATACCGGAGATTTCAAGGAAGAACTTGAGAGGCATCTGTACATTCAGCGTTAGGTCACTTCGCTCTATATAGAAAATGGGAAAGTAGTTGCATGCAACTACACTGGTCCAGAACTTAAAGTGGAACAAACACGCATGACAGCTTGAACACGAACGTTACAAAGTTGCTGACATGACACGTGGTATCTCGTCAACCACTGATATTTTCCTAAATTATGTTTACACGTAGGATGAGTGAAGAGGGATACCTCATTTCTGAGAAAGACACCTGTCTATTTGAGATTGGTTGGGGACAAATTCGATACAATCAATGTTAAATATCTGGAAATTCTCAATTTGCTAGGATTTCTTGACAAGTTGTAGACCACATATTTTATCTGCTGTGGCAAACTTTCTTGGGAATATCGGACCCGACTCGGGCTAAAATTACGCAAATCAACCAGTACATATTCGGAAAGTTAAATGTGTAAATAGAGAATTTAAAAGAAACAATAGAAATAAGCATCAAATAAACTAATATGTCTTAAATCAGTACAAATCCTAATAATTGAAAAGGGAAACCAATGGTTGATATGGTAATTTCAATGAATTGAAAACATTCACAGATTACCGCAAAATGAGTTTGCAAATGCACTGACCACAAGAGGATATGGGCCATCTTCTAAACCTGAGTTTTGTGTAAAGTTTCATTTATGTCACGATGAATGATAATCTAAAGAACAACATTAGTACTAACTTCAAGGCCTTTTCATTCTTTCACTACTTCCTTTCGTTTATTTCTTTACTGATTTTTTGTTTCTTACACTTCTATTTCGATTTTCAATAGTCATATCTCTAAATCCCAAACTGTTATACTGATAATTTACATGATCATGTTATCGTAGGTGAACTTTCCATGCTTGAAAAATGGAGCACTTAGCTGGAATTTATGGCAAAATTATAGACAGATGATACTGTTTAAACATAAAAAGACTGCTTAGCCACCAAATAGTCAGTTTTAGAAGACTTAGATTACTATTGTTCGAATTGTAAAACTTGTCACCATCCAGTGTGTACTCTTCGCTACGACTCACAACCTGGCATTCACATCAATTAGATACAAATCATGTCTTTATTTATCTATAAAAGTCCTCGAGCCAAAAAAAAAAAAAAAGAGGACAAGAAATTAACGTCGATGATACTCAGCACTTTTGTATCGGACAATTACAGAATCAATTATGTGAAGGTAGAAAATTGAGAAGCAAAAAAAAAAAGTTCAATTGTTGATAGTCTCCATAACTGTTATTTGAAGGATAAAGTGCTGAGTTGTGGAGCCAAATGAGCTTTGGTCATGTTTTCTAATTATCTCATATCACCTGAAATTGTAATATGACCCACTATGGGTTCTATTTATATGCCCCAATATCTTGTATTTTAATTACACCTTTACACATCACTGTGAGAATATTATAAGTGAGAGAGTTCTAGTTGCGAGAGAACCATAGCTTGTGTTGAGCTAGATTACGATTGTAATCCTCATTATAATAATATTAAGTGCATCGTGTAGCGACCCGGAGACGTAGCCAATTTGGGTGAACTCCGTTATCAAAGTGTGTGTGTGCTCGGTTAGAGTTTCTGTCTTTCCTTATTTGCTCGACGTGATTTCCCAACATAAAGGACCAACTAAATTACTAGCCAACAGGCTAAATTTGGGAAAATAAATGAGAGACGGTTCTAGAGAATAAATATCAACCAAAGATGAACGTAATCAACAAAAGGAAAGCAAGAGATGATGACTTTTATCCTTGCTGCATAAGAGATGATAGTAATGATAGATATTTTTGTAATCTTGTGATTTGTCCTTTCGTTTTTAGTAATATCTCCCTGAAATCTATGTGAAAACATTACTTGGATAAACTTTACTATATCATCTCCCTTTTATACATTATTGTACATTGGAGGTGTATATTATCAAATTCCAGTTGTTATATTAGTCTTATCAAAATATAGTGCTTTAAGTTGATGACTGTTGAACCAGAAAAAATACGAAAAGGAAAAAACAGAAATTACAATAAGAAACTAACGAATCTCAAAGGTTGGAAACGTTTAGACAACAAGAAATAGCTCTCGGGTGGTTTTGATTCTTTTTTGTTCAGTGACTGTGTTATTTCTTTCACAGAGAGAATTTTGGTGAGTCTTCCATCTTTTTCTTCTCATTCTCATAGTAATTCATGTGGGAAGACTACTGATTTCCCCAACTTCGGATCCGGCTTCCTCTTTGAAAAATTCTGTAAAAATGGATTCTTCGTATTCGAATAGATATATAGGCAGGATTGATTTGGTTTATTAGTATAGTCAAATTAAATGGTACCAATATATTTTTGTTCTGATGCATAGTTGATCGTTCTCCGGGTTGCTTTTCGGTTCCTGTCAATTATGAAATCCCTTTTCCATTTTAGCAACATAAACTTGTTAACTTTGCGAGTGAGCTCCTCCCATGAATCTCAAATACTCTATTTTATTAAAAAGTTTGTAAATTTATTTCATCGAATACATCCTCCGTAATACCTTAAAATAAGTACAGAAGCAGATTAACTGGAGAACAACATTATTCTTGAATCGAAATAGTAATCCAACAAGAAATACAATGATACGAAGAAGTGAAAATAGAGAATTTTGAAATTATTGAACCGTCCAAGTTGTTTATGTGGTAACACCAAGACCAGCCTTGATCTTCAGGATAGTACCAACATTGGTCTTAAAACTCTTAGCAAGAATAGCATCATCGATTCCACTAGCAAAGATAGTTAAAGGTGAGGAAACAGTTCCTGCATTGGCGCTACCAAAAGCAGAAATAGCTCTTGCCTCTATATTAAGATCCGCATTGAATTGATAATGCATGAGCCCTTTAGGAAAAACAAACATGTCACCAGGTTGAAGCGTTTGGGTGAATAGTTTATTAGTGGTATCCACAAAACCGACCTCCAAAGCACCTGCAGTGACAAAGAGCAACTCAGAAGAACGAGGGTGCGTATGTGGTGGGTTCACAGTGCCTGCTGGGAACTGAAGGACAGCCATCGATACGCTTAGCCCATTCAGAGCCGGAAACTCCTTCATTGTAGCTTTGGTAACTGTGAAAGCCGATGTTGTTTGGTTTAAATGCATTGTGAATGTGAAGAAGTTTCCATCAATGAGGGCATTTGAGTCTGCTGGGATAATGAAATCGGTTAAAATATCTGGATCCGAGGCATGACAAATTGATGAAATCGCAAGAATGGATAGTAGGAAGGGGAGAATAATGTGCCTGAATATGATTGTGGCCATTATTTTTGACAGATTTTTAAGTGCTCAAGTCTTAGTCGAAACGAGACTATGTTAAGTTATTTTGCGATGATTATTGTTCAAATTTTGTGGTGCAATTTATAGGGACTAGTTGTTTAGCTTTATTAGAGAATATTGCAAAACATGGTAAATAGATATTGCCGGCAAGGCTTGATGTTAACTATGTGTTGTTACATGCATACTAATGAATGAAAACTGGAACATTTGATATTGTTTCAATAAAGGTTAAGAAATGAGCTCCAATGTGCTTAAGAGTTATCATCAGAGTTGTATGTTTTCAAAAACATTGCTCTTTGTAAACAGTACTACGAGGTAAAATGAGAACAAAAATAAAAACAGGTATTTCTTCATAATAGTTGTTGACACCAAACATTACAAATACAATTACCCCTTTTCCTGCATGTTATAGTTTTTATAATTTTTACAAAGGAAGTTATTGTATTAGATCGGATACTGATCATTAAAAACGAATCTGTATTTGCAATAATATTTTAACTTCAAAAAGTTTCACTTATTTAAAATGAGTTATTTAACTTAGAAATTTCCCTGAATAAGCCATTTTTTTATATACTTATATCAACAAATTCATTTGATAAATATTTTCCCACTTTATAGCATGTTTAAGTTTAACGATGCATCTAAGTAGTAAGAGGCGGAGCCCGAAATTATACTTAGCATGGAGACATTATAATTAATGTAAGGAAAAGAATTAAAAAAAACTGATCCACGGAAAATATATATATATTATTTTCACTACAATTTTTCTTTTTAATTGATGAAATTCTTTCATTTTTTAAACTAAGCCTTGATTTTCTCATCCAATAAAATGAATTTATTTTTAAAAATGGATACAACCAAGCTGGGAAAATAACCTTTTGAAAAGGATTCCTCCGCTGTTAGAAGATATATAATCATGTTTACTAGCAGTGACATCAAAATTATGTGGCAATTAATACAGCCGAAGTCGTGCATATATGAAAATAGATAAATTTGCAATGTTTTTACGAAAAATAACCATTGTTTAAACCATTTATATTGCATGCTTTATATATTTTATTTCAGGATAAATTAACAAAACATACTACTTTTTAAACTAAACTAACAAAAACATAACCAAAAACTTTTCATTATCAAAAACATACCAAACAAATTTAAATTTAATGTTGTTTATTCTTTTCTTTATCTCTCTCTCATTCATTTTTCTTTCTCATTCAAAAACATACCAGAAAAATCGAGACTCGTTCATTTTACAAAAAAAAAAATCCAACTAAACAAGTCTCGAGGGGGCATTTGTTGACACGTAAAATTTACAGTCATTAAAAATACGCCACATGTCTTTTAAACAAAATTAAATTGATTATTAATCTCTGAATTTAAATAGAAAAGAAGTTATTAGTAATTTAAAAGAAAAGAAATTATAATTTATTATCACATAAAATTAAGATAGTAAATTAAAATAAAATAAAAGTATTTTTTTTACTAAAACTCATTTAGTATGGAGCAAACAAAGAGTTTCTTAAAATTATGGAACTCATTAAAATGTTTCTAAACCACAAATACTAAATTTAAATCAAATGATAAGTCTTGGTCTTATATGATAATAAGCCGAAACTTAGGGAGCTGCCCTTCCAATTAAAAGTCCACCCCAAAAGCTATAAATAAAGGGGTGGGGGTGCCATAATTCTGACAACAATCAAAAAGTCTTGAAGACTAGAGAGAGAATCTCCTCCACAGACGCCAGGAAATCAGCTCCGCTCCTCCACGGCCGCCAGGGAATCAGCTCCGCTCCTCCACAAACGTCAAGAGATCAACTCCTAGGGGAAGCTCTACACACTCCGGCCTCAACGAACGCCTTCAAATTCTGCAACAAATCTGCAATAAACTTGGCATTCGATCTTCAAGAACGTCTAAAAGCAGCAAGGAAGGCGTTTCTACGGATCAAAATCTTCAAGTTCTTCCCCAAATCTGAAGAACTCCTACAACAAATCTGCCTTCGATCTTCAGGAACGACTATAAGCAATAAGCAAGACGTTTCTGCAAATCAAATTCTTCAAAGTTCTTCACCAAATCTAAAGAAGTTCTGCACAAATCGGCATTCGATCTTCAGGAACGACTACAAGCAATAAGCAAGATGATTCTGCAAATCAAAGTCTTCAAAGTTTTTCAACAAATCTGAAGAACTCCAACCAAGAAATCTACAACAAACCGGCATTCGATCTTCAGAAACGACTACACAAAGGCAAAAACACGTTTCTCTATATCAAAATCTCCAAGTTCTTCATCAAATCTGAAGAGCGTCAAGATCATCAACGAAATCAACAAAACTACAAAGTTCTTCATCAAATCTGAAGAATTCTCAAATCTGAAGAACGTCAAGATCATCAACGAAATCAACAAAACTACAAAGTTCTTCATCAAATCTGAAAAATTCTACTCAAGTTCAACAAATTCAACAAAATTCATCAAAGAGTCTACAACAGCATTTCGAGCCATTACAAATTGTTCGAAGAGGAGAATCAAATGACTTTCATTTCTATATTTTCTTTTAGAAATTATCAGAGATTGTACCTGCAAATTAATTGATAAATAAAATTTACTTTGCTTCGCATTCATTTTTTCTGTCTTCAGTACTTGATGAAAATTTGTGTGAAACAATATATACATACGTAATACATAAATATTACACTATTTGATACCCCGTAATATATGAAAAATATATGGAATTGGTGAGATTGTTTTCTATTTATTGAGTTTTGAGACTATTGTAAACATTATGGGTTTCAAGTTGAAAGAGAAGAATTCATATGTACAATATTGAGAGAAATTCATATATAGGGCATGAAGTTTTAAAATTAGATTATGAAATTTTAAAATTAGGGTATGAATTTTTGAAATTAGGGTATGAAGTTTTAAAGTTAGAGTATGAAGTTTTGAAATTAGGGTATGAAGTTTTTGAAATTAGGGTATGAAGTTTTGAAATTAGGGTATGAAGTTTTAAAATTATGGTATGACGTTTTATAATTAGCATATGCATATTTTGTGAGTTTTTAATCATTTTTAGAGAGAGGTGGGTGATTAGCATGTGTTAGAAAATGGTGCGATTATCGTGTGTTAGAGAGATAGGTGCGATTAGAGAGAGATATGTTAGGTTAGAGAGATATGTTAGATTAGAGAGAGATATTAGGTGAGAGAGATATATGTTAGGTTAGAGAGAGATTAGATTAATAAATAATAAGTATATATGGGTATGTTTTTGATAATTTAAATTATTAAGTTATGTTTTTGTTAATATAATAGGGATATGGTATGTTTTTATTAATTGCCAAAAAATGCCTAGACAATAATTTATTATTTCACTCGTGTTCTTACCCTTTGGAACTAATGCTAAGAAATATGATACCAAATAGCCAAATTCAACTTTAACCCTAAATATACACCAAGTGACACATAATATTACTTAATAGATCCCAATTGGGGAAGAGTTGAAGGGGGCACCGGGCACGTGACCCTCAGGCCTCTTTCTGGCTCCGCATGCATCTAAGATTCTAAGGCATGTGTCTAGAGCGTTGCGGAGGCGCACACTTACCTCTGTCACATTTAATGATGGCAGAGTTCGTGGTAACGTGCCGATCACACCTTCTCTTAAATAAAATGAGAGATAAGCACAACGAAATTTTTGTGTATCCAAAATATTATGAGTTTTTGGTAATTAGGTTTTGAGAGTTGTACTGATTGATAATTTACGCATAATATTATTATAGAAAGAAACGTTCATCTGGTTTGATGTTTGATCTTTTATTTTCCATAGTACATGTATATAACTTTTCTACCAAGTACCCATTACTATTGTCATGACAAGGATAACAAACAATCTCTTGTCAAGATTACTCATATGGGGTTCAGGGTGGTCTGTTTCCGGCCATATCACCACTTTAGCTTAGAAGCCGACAGATTAACAAGTGACGATAGAGATTTTTTTTTTTAAATATGTGATTTTAGGATGATGATATAGGTAACGAAATTTTTACGAGGATGAGGTACTAAAATCTTAAAGATGGGGTTGTAATGATGGAGTCGGGATTCTTCGTGGCAAGAGGGCTCGGGTGATAGGGCCGTCGTGTCCAAAGACCGTAGTTTTATTTGGGTTTCTATTTCATGACTCTTAATTATTTTAGTATGTACTCTTTTGTTTTTTACGGTTCTCGCACTTTAGGGTTCCAAGTTGTAACTCTGATTTTACTTGTCTTCCCTCAATACACAGTGCATACTTGATGATAATTGTCATCTTTAATTTACAACATTAAAAAAAGGGTACAATTTATAGCGATTTGTTAGCCGCTCAACTGCATCCAGTCGTTGTAAGGTTTAACACATTAACTGAATTTGCCTTTACTAAAAGCCATTGCATTATTGTGTGACTTATATCTCAATGAACGTCATATCATTATGTTCCTCGTACACATTCTGATACACATTTAACTTTTAAGTTTAAAATACTGCTATTAGTTATTACTCTATTAGTGAGGAGTGATGAATCATGATTTACAAATTACAACTCATAAGGATAGTCAATAATATTCCTCATTTAGTTAAGACCAGCTTGTAACCGTAAGCCATTATGAAACAAATACATAGTAGTAATAGGTTGGAGCCACTTAATTAACACACATGGACTGGGAAATGAAGTTATTTGATCTAATAATTATTTGGTATGATTCAGTGTTTTAAAAAGCGAAAATTTAAATAAAGCGTTTTTGCAAGAGCAAACCTATGTTTTTAGCTGCCTAAAAAGCAGAAAAACGAACATTTTAAGCTTTTTATCGAGATTTTTACTATAAAACACGCTTTTTAAAACAATGGTATTATTACAACCATCAAAATTCGTAAAACTATGTAAATTATTCTTTTTTATAGGGTAAAAGGCCCCACAAATCAAATACATAAAGGGAAGGCGTAACTTTGTTAAAATATAAACTACAAGTTATTTCTTAGGTAACTTTACACGACTCAAGACTAGTCAGCGACAAATTCGTGACCTAGTGTCTAATGCCTACCGATAAATCTATTTCTAGCATCATTTTTTACATTACGTAACAGATTCATTTTATTTACAACATAAAATTTTATTGTTTTGATCGCATTCGACGACATTGATACTTTGCCTTCTTTCACTCACACGTTCCTTTCTCTCCAACTGAAGATGTTAGAAAATCCTTTCTTAACCTATCACGCGATTTTTTACCCCTACATGTGACTAAGACCCAGTTTTGCCACTCATTCAACGTAGAACACGAACTGATAAAGTCCAACTTAGAACAATCTATTGACAAATTCGCCTTGAGAACTGGCATTGGAAAAACAATGAAAAATGTTTTACGGGCCCTTTTGACATAGTGTGCAACTATTAACTCTCACAATCCCCAAACATAGTAACTTTTTTAAGACAACTAGTTATGGGATAAACCGACACCTTTGTGGCGAAATGAGATTATTTTTTTTTTGTAAAGTTGAGAAACATGCCGTTATTGTGATAGGATAAGGGTATAATTTTTATGATCATATTATTTTGATTCAAATAGTATAAAACATGTCGATTAACAGTTTTATCAAGAGCCTACATTTTATCTAGAATTTTAGATTGTTCACATATTAAAAATTTATCATATTTAATTCGTCTTTTGAATTAACCCTCTGTTGTAATTGTTCAGTTGTGTGTCCGACTCACGTGTATAACACTACAACAAACTTAAAAATTAGGGATAATATTTTTAAAATCAATCAAATTTTGTCTGTAAATGATAACTTTTCGGAACAAAAATAATTTTTTAGGCATAAAAATAATTTTTTGTCCTCAAATCTAACTTTTAGGCACATAATTTGAAGAAAATTTTTTTGAAGAAAAGACAATCACATACGAACATAAGAAGACAATTAAAATTTGTCTCCAAATAATTTTTGAGACGAAATTAAATTATCTCCTTGTGTCCGTATGTAATTGTTTTTTCAAATTATGTGTCTAAAAGTTAGATTTGGAGATAAAAAATTTGTTTTTGTGTCTAAAATATTGTTTTTTCCTAAAAAGTTACTATTTAAAGATAAAATTTGATTGTATCTAAAAAAATATTGTCACTAATTCTTAATTTTGTTAGTGTAAGTTGTAAACAGAAAAATCATAAAAGACAGATATTAAATCAAATCGTGTCGCAGATAACATTTTCCGTGTCACAGTATGCGTGTTAGGTCTCTAAATCTCTAATTTATTTATTTTCGAAGATATCTTACATTATCATACTAGGGATTGTAACGATTCTAAGGTGATGTAGTGTAAAGTACTACATTATCTCACATCGGTAATGTAGCTATATTTGTGTTATATATAACTCTTAGCCACCTTCACTTATATAACCGGTTTTATAGGGTGAGTTATACCTATGAGGTTGTTACATTTTGTATCAGAGCCGACACCACAATCCAACACGTGCGTCACGCAGTGCGCCAAAAGGGAGAAGCCGGGATTGCAGTGTTCGACCGGGGCTAGTTTGTAGTGCAAAGCCGATCCACGAAGCGCAAAAGGGATGACGCCGGGATTGCAGTGTTCGACCGGGACTAGAAATCAGCGCAAAGCCTGCCTGCGTGGTCGCAGGTTGCGGAGAGTGGTGAATTGTAACTATTCTAAGGTGATGTAGTGTAAACTATATTATCTCATATCGATAGTGTAAGCTACATTTGTGTTGTATATAACTCTTAGACATCCTCCCTTATATAATCGATTTTATATGATATAGTGAGTTCTAACTATTGGGTTGTACATTTGCCTTCCGGTAGGGGTCTCCTTGCCTCGTGAGAGTATCTAATGTTAAAATTGTTTTGGTTTTATTTTTAATCATAGCACTGACAAATTTATTGCAATTGAATTAAGTGTCAACAACTAAAATCAGATATTGGGACCATAGCCTTAAACTCTTGATGCTATATAATTTGCTTCAAATTCCAATTTTCGTATCAACTATTTTGCTGGGTAATAGATCTGTTTCTCTACAATGGCTATTGGTCAATTTACCACTTCAAAACTTGTGTTTGTTTTGGTTATAGCATTATGTGTTGAGTTCTCAACTTGTGTTCTCTTTAAGGGTTCTGTTTCATGCCTTGATTGCCCTGCCCATTATGATCTTTCAGGTTTACTCTTATCATGTCTCAATCATCAATTGTTCAAACTTATGCTACAGTTTTATGAGTTTATTATGTTTTATATACATTAACTATGAACGTTTTACCGTTTAGTACCATCAAATTTAGTATTTTATACAAAAACGTAACTAAAAGTGTGAAATTATCAACTATACACCATTTTAATATCATAAATTATCAATTCTACAGCATTTTAGTATACACTAATACACCATTTTACTAAACGATAAAACGTGCATGGTTAATGACATTGACACTACATCATAATAATGCCCATTTTTTTGAGTGAATATGTTTTCAACATTTCATTTTTGGTTTGCACTTGGCAGAGCCAAAATCTTGAAATTGCCTTAATTTTGTTATTTCTGGCTTCCTTTTAAGTTCACATAGTTTTGAACGAAGTTTTTGTTTCTTGCTGCTTCTTCCGTTGCATCTTACAAGAATTACTGGTTGTTTCTTCAATTTTTCAATTTTGTTTTGTAGTTTCTTCCAAAACACAAAGAGGCTACACTGCCTGCCTTTAGGAGAAAAAAGATTGGCATTATAAAAACCACTGTTTTAAAAAGCACGTTTCGTAGTGAAAAATCTCAATTCAAAACTTAAAAAAACTTAAAAAGCTCCTCTTCCGCTTTTTGGGCCGCTAAAAACTTAAGTTTTTTTACGTTTTTAACATATCTCTTGCAAAAACGTTTTAGCAATTATATAAGATCACAAATTCACATTTCAAAAGAAAAGCTTAAAGCCATCAAGTTGAAGTAATTAGTTAACAATGGCAATCCAAGAAGCTTTAAATCAGAATTAGTATATAAATTATCATTATATAGAACATTACTCTATTTTCCTAAGTTATCCATCTCAAATTTTTTTACGCTATTTCAGATATTAAAGTTTCAATCAAGTGCAGCCAAGTGAAAAAACTAGCCATGGCAACTACAGAAAAAGACGGAACCTTCGTGATCGATCTTCCCTCAAACACTCCAACACAGTCTTCTTTACCCAACTGCCTTGCAAAAATCGTCGGAGGACCAAACCAACTTTACGTAACAAATAAAAACATGGTATATAAAGTAGTAAAGGCTTCTCAAGACGATAATGTGTACAATATCTCATCTTCCCTCGAGTTCTACTCATTGTGCCCTTTACCTGAAAATATGGCAAAAAGTGGAGCTCAGCATGGGAATCTGATCGGATCATCGAAGACTGTTAATTTACCTTTGCCAAGAGAGTGGGGATTGGCTCCAACCAGCTACTATGTTCCTTTCTTCCCAATCGGAGGGATTCCTTAATTGTTCTTTTATTTTGTTTTATGTAGCATTTATATTATTGTGTGTTTGTGTATGATGTTGAGGCTGCATTTGTTTGCGCTAAAATCCTCTTTCTTATTGTCTTGCTAGAAGTTTGAGAGTATTGTTTGGTGTGTGCTTAGTAAGTGCACGAACTAGCTATTGTTGTGTGTCTCTAATATGGATCTTGAGTGTATTTCTTATGATTTTATTAAACGCAAGGTCTTGAAATTAGAATATTGTTGTTGTCGATGTTGAGTTTTTTTGTGAAATTGGTTGCAAGTGACAGTTCCACTGAACTTGGAATTTGGTGTTCAATGTCTTCTTTTGTAATTTTACTATCTACGTTTTTGGGGACCTGTAATCATGGAAGCTAAGTGCAGACCATCGGGATCGGGGGTCATGCCACCACCCATAACTCCAAAATTTGTGATTTTTTATCATGTATTTTTACTAAATTTTGTTAAAAATGTTATTTTGGCACCCCGCATAATTTACAATTTCACTTAGCTGTAATTTCAGCACCCATTTAAGGTTTCTAGCTTCGTCCCTACTTGTAACTCTTCGGTGCTTATTACACTCTAACGCAATTACATGACGGAGTCGTATAACTTTTCAAAACTTTGTAGAGTGTATGTCAGTACGTACCTTATATAGTATATTCATAATATGAGGCATAATTACTTGAAATATCACCAAGTTATGTTAATTCATTTCAAACGATAGCTATAGCAACTGGACAACAATAATTATTCTCCATACTACAAAGCTGCATATCAATTTCGGATATCCAGGATAGTAAGAAAATTACTCGCAAATAGATCATGTTGTAGTACTTCATTCACTAGAGCTCAGCAAACCCTCGTCTACCTCCTCTTCAACCCCTTTACATCTGTAGAGCCAAGCACAAATCAAATAGTAGCCAAAATTAATCAACGCAATGAGGCTCAAAAGCCAAAACACCTTGTCCATTCTTCCTTGATTGATATCATTTGGTAGCCACGTCGTGGCCCTCTGAATGAGTCCAATCAAGGCCGTGCTTACGTAATACCCAACACCAACAAATAGTGACATTATCGATGTGGAAGTAGTTTTGAGAGAAACTGGAAATTCCCTATAGAAGAACTCTGTGCTCCCTGGGACATGAAATGCCTCTCCAATTCCGGATATGGCTAGCTGTGGTACTAGCCACATCACCGACAAGTTATCAAAGTGGTCAGCTTTAACCTGGCAAAAGGCAATATTAGCTTAGTTAATGAGACGAGGTACTAATAAAGAACCAAATGCGGAAATGAAAATAGAAATAAATCTAGTCCGATTGTTTTTCTTTTGTTGAAATGGCTTAATAACTCAGAATAGCAAAGTTTTTCTTCTGGAGAAACTTTAGGCATGGTATTCTAAGTCATCTATGTAAAATGTTTTGCAAGGTAAAAGAGGGTTCAGAAAGGAACCTTATTAAGGCGCTTGATCTCGACCAAAGCAGAAATGACCATGCTAAGAATGGTGAAGATGTGTCCCATCCCAAACCGTTGCAGAGGTGTCATAGATCTACCAGTGAGCTTCTTCCATGTGGGGCCCACAAAACAATCAAATATAATAAGCGAAATCGCTGTCGGTGCTAGAATGAAGACTATCATTGAACCAGCTGGGATCTTAAACCCGTGCCCGAGTTGGCGGTCCATTTTGAGAGCTTGAAGGATTGTTAGGCCCAGCTGAGTGGTAAGTGGGGCAAGCAAAAGAATACCAGTTGACCATATTGGGACAATTTTTATTAAGGTTTTTAGGTCTTCTACTTGCTGGACACTACATATTTTCCATTTCTTTGTGGTTGAACCGTCTGGTTTAATGTCTCCTTCGGTTTTTAAAGCAGCACGGTTCAGAAACCTTTGCAAAGAACAAGAAAGTTAATTCAGTAACATTGTCATAGTTCCACTCACACAACTTCAATAGGATAAATCATAAAACATACGTGAACAATTGCAATAAATGACAAGAAGGTAGTGTAACTATCACCACAAAAAATGTCAGATGGCATATGAAAATACTTACAGATTTTATTTCCAAACACCATAATCAGAGACGATATGGTATGGTGAAAGATTTCAGTTTTCTAACAGATACTACGATAGGTTTGTAACAGATTTGATCGTCCCTCATTAGAAGCTTTTTTTGTAGTGTATGTAAATTACATACAAAAAACACATTAAAGATTTAAGATTTAAAGCTAATGTTTTTCTTTACTTGTTCATTATGATGGAGACACGTTTGATTTTGCAGCGAAAAAGTAGCATTTGATCCTGATTATAGTGTATATGAATTATATAAAAACGATACAGAAATAGCTCACGGGCAGAGATAGATTACACTTATCTTCTACCGTATTCCTATTATACTTCTTATTTTTTAAAGAGATTGCCTCACATATTACTAGAAAATCTAGAAAACTGTTTTTATGAAACTGTGTCATCTTTTCCAAAGTATAAGAGTGTATTTATAGGCTATTGTAGTAACCTAGTGCATAAGAAGAATAAGACTTCTACTTAACTTAGATGTCTAACTCTATTTAAATTATAACTTAATTAATTTTATTTTTTTAACTTCATATACACATCAATTAAATACAGCAACAAACGTTTGATATATATAAGGCCAGTTCCAAACCTAACCACTTAATTAGCATCACAAGAAATGATACAAGTGTTGGTTTCCGTGTACGAAATAACAATTAACAATAATTAAATGACTAAACAATAATTAAACAAAACCAGTGTAATCTTTATTAATTTCCAATTGGAATAGAATAAACTGATTACAACATGTAGGTACTGAATATAAATAAAAGCAAACGTTATTCAAATTATTATTAATTAATAATTTGATATACTGATTTGCAATTAATAGAAACTGCCGGACTGGAAAGTATAAACTTAACAGCCGGATTGTTCTGTTTTAAAATGAAAGTACAGGACTGAATTGAAACTATTCTAATTACTGAAATAAATTACAGAATAGTAATTACAGCATAAAACAGAACTTTAAACTAATTACAGAAAGGTACAAACAGAATTAAAAGCTACAGCTAAGGACAGCAATTGAAATACTGAAATAAAAAGGACAGAATTGAAATACGTAAAAGAAATTGACAGAATTAAAGATGTAAATGAAATGAACATAATAGAAATAAAAAATAAGGCGAGGCTACTGTTAACAGTATGCCCTTAACCGATATTTGTCCAACCACCTTGATGTTTCTGGTTGCGTTAGCGCTTCGATCCCAAGGTACAACGTCTCTCGGATGACTCGTCGGAAACTGGCGACGAGTCAAGGTCGAGCTTTTGGTGGATGGTTCTCTCTGGTTCTAAGATGCTATGAATAAAAAATATGTTATTTTAGAGAGAAGAGAGACTGATTTCGTGTATGGAATGTGAGGGGATGGCTGCCTCTTTATAGAGGAATTCTGAAACCGCAGAATTTAGTGGTCATTTAATTCCGGGAGTTACATCCCCAGAATCCGCCTCCATTACTGCTGGAGTTTCAAACTTTCTGGAACTCTAGGGACTGCTCTTGCAAATATGCAAAAGTTCCTTTTCAGTTTAGTACAAGACCCAAGATCCGAGACCCGAGACATTCCCCAAATCCCAAATCCCAAATCCCAAATCCCGCGGCCCGCGGCCCAAGGCCCGAGTCCCGAGCGAGCGCGCGCGTGTGTAGTACACACTAACCCACTCATGGGTATGTGGACTTAATTAGTTTACCAACTACTTGGGATGGACTTGTATATATAGAGTAAAAATCAACCTTGATTTTTCAATGTGGGATAACCCTCATGATTTATTCCCACTCTCTACTCCATTTTCCAGATTTCGGTCTTTCCCTCTTTCGAGTACCAACCTTCGAGTCCAATTATCATTCACACCCTTCCTCCGAATAGGTCATGCGATATACCATTGCGAAGCTCGTCGTACGAGCTACTCAAATACTTTGAGTATGGCCTCAGAAAAACTGAGTAGTCGCATCGAAAATTGACTCAAAGATGGTCCCTGACCACTTGGAACAACCATGTTTAAAAACATGTTTTCCTACAATTTTTCCCAACAATCCCCCACATGAATGCAATTGGCTCGAAAGCCCATGTACTAAATGCAAATCAAGAGAACCTCAAAAGTTCACTGCCTAAGGTCAGGTAGCGCGCGCCTTGAACCTGCCGTAGCGGAGTACCACCCAGAATACTGCTATTAGGTAGCTGTAAAGCTTTGAACCATCAAGCTTTGTGTATCCCATAATGGCACCCACACAGTGCCCTCTCTACCCACGTACTGGGCCCTTTAATTGTTGTCCATATTTGGTCTGGACTGCCTTGGCAACTTCAACTGAGTGCTCTAGTGAATTAGCCCAAGCTCATCACATGGTACCGGCCTTACACACTCGTTATAGGTGTTCCAAGTCTAAAGTGTCCTGACTCACTTTACTCGACCGTCGAGTTACTTGGATCATTAAGAGCCTCGAGCTCACCCTTACAATGGTACAGGTCTATCACTCTGTCATCACGGAAATGGGCTGGGAACTCCAGGTTGCCGAGTGATTTGTTCGGTTGCCCCCACAGTTCAGTTTCCCTTTGAACCTATCAGGAAAGATTCCATTTAGATTGGGTTGCCTATGGGGGGCCACCAATTTAATGGGCTTTAATCCCATTCCATTCAATGACGTCTCGACTCCCACTTGAGTCAAGCCTTTAGTTAATGGATCCGCTATGTTTTCCTTTGATCTCACAAAATCTAAGGATATCACACCGTTGGATAACAATTCCCTTACGGATTTATGTCTCCGACGTATATGTCGAGACTTTCCATTATACATATGATCATGAGCCCGCGCAATAGCTGATTGACTGTCACAATGCATGCTTATTGCGAGAACAGGTTTTGGCCACATTGGAATTCCTTCCAATTGACTTCTCAGCCAGTCTGCCTCTTCGGTTCCTAAGTCTAACGCTATGAATTCTGATTCCATAGTAGACCTTGCAATACACATTTGTTTGGAGGATCTCCAAGACACAGCAGCTCCTCCCATTATAAACACATATCCACTCGTAGACCTTGTGCTATTGGAGTCTGATATCCAGTTGGCATCTGAATACCCTTCTAGTACCGCTGGATATCTGGTATAGTGCAGTCCGTAATCGGCTGAAAACCTCATATACCTGAGAAGTTTCATTATGGCCTTCCAGTGTTCCTCATTCGGATTGCTGGTGTACCTGCTCAGTCTACTCACTGAGTTTGCTATGTCTGGTCTAGTGCAATTCATTATATACATGAGACTGCCTTAGACTCGAGAGAACTCCAATTGATTCACACTCTTACCGAAATTCTTTTTCAGGTTACAGTTGAACTCAATTGGGGTTCTAGACATTGCCTTACTGTCATTGTCAAACTTGTCTAATACTTGTTTAACATAGTGACCTTGAGACAAGGCATATCCTTCTGATATTTTGGTAATCTTCATACCAAGTATTACATGAGCTATACCCAGATCCTTCATATCGAAGTGTTGTGACAACATTTTCTTTGTGGAGCTGATTCTATCATTACTCCCAATTATGATCATGTCATCCACATAGAGACAGACTACGACACAGTCTCTTCCACTTCCTTTAGAGTAGACACATTTATCACACTCATTAATGTGAAAACCGTTTGATAGCATAATTCTATCAAACTTCTCGTGCTATTGCTTTGGCGCTTGTTTGAGTCCATATAGAGACTTTACAAGTTTGCACACTTGGTGCTCTTTACCAGGAACTACAAACTCTTCCGGTTGTTCCATGTAAATTTCTTCTTCCAGTTCTCCATTCAGAAACTCCGTCTTTACATCCATTTGATGTATTTCCATATCAAACAAAGTTGCGAGAGCAATGAAGATTCGGATTGACGTTTTCCTGGAGACAGGAGCATACGTGTCAAAATAATCGACACCTTCCGTTTTCCTAAAGCCTTTTACTACAAGTCTCGCCTTGTATTTCTCAATCATGCCGTCAACCCTTAACTTCCTCTTGAAGATCCACTTGTGACCTAGGGGCTTACGTCCTTTCGGAAGATCCACTAGTTCCCAAGTGTGGTTTTGCATGATTGATTCAATCTCATTTTGAATAGATTCTTCCCAATATTGGGAAGCCGGTGTTGACATAGCTTGTTTATATGTCACCGGTTCGCCTTCAACCATGAAGGTTAGAAAATTAGGTCCAAAGGAAGTTTCCTTCCTTGCCCTTTTGCTGCGTCGAGGCTCTTCCTCTTCCCCTTCCTCTGTCGGTTCACTTGCCCCCACATTTCCTTCACTGTTCAACTCTTGAGTTAGTACAGATGTAGATAATTTACGGGAAAAGATATCTTCAAAGAAAGAGGCCTCTCGGCTTTCCATATACGTATCTACGTGCACATCGGGATTATCCGACTTGTGTACGAGAAACCGATATGCACTACTATTATGTGCATATCCGATGAACACACAGTCCACCGTTTTAGGACCAATTCTCATCCTTTTAGAGTGGGAACTAGGACCTTCGCGAGACAACCCCAAACCCGCAGGTTCTTATAACTGGGTTGATGACATTTCCATAATTCATATAGAGTCTTTTCTCGCTTCTTATGTGGTAACTTGTTTAAAACATAGTTTGCGGAAAGTATCGCTTCCCCCCACATGTTCTGGGGTAACCCAGAACTGATTAGCATAGCATTCATCATTTCCTTTAGCGTTCTATTTTTACGCTTAGCAACCCCATTTTGCTCAGGAGTGTATGGGGTTGTGGTTTGATGTATAATGCCGCTTTCAGCGCATATCTGCTCAAACGGTGATTCAAATTCACCGCCTCTATCAATTCTCAATGTTTTAATTTTTCTATTGAGTTGATTTTCAACTTCGGTCTTATAAAGAGCGAACTTCTCAACTGCTTCGTCTTTACTTCTCATTAAGTAAACGTAGCAGTTCCTAGTACAATCATCTATAAAAGTGATAAAGTACTTTTTCCCTCCTCGCGTTTGTATAAACTTTAAGTCGCATACATCCGTGTGTATTAGACCGAGAGGTTCACTTTCTCGTTCAACATGTTGAAACGATGATTTCCTTAATTTTGCCTCTACACAAATCTCACATTTGTGTTGCTTATCAAAAATGAAATTTGCTATTAGTTTTAGTGATATTAATTTCTTTAAAGAATTATAATTCACGTGACCTAATCTACCATGGCACAAATGAAATGACTCAAATAAATAATTAAACTCAGAATTTTTATTGGCCTCTGGGGCAACAGTCATTACATTGCTAGTGTTAGCCTCAGCTTTAGCACCTTTATTGGGAGCAGGTGTCCCTACGTTTAACTTAAACATGCCGTTGGTCATATAGCCACGGCCTACATAGACACCATTTTTGGTGATTACAATTTTATCGTATTCTAAAACTAGCTTGGACCCGTTCTTCACCATCACTGATCCGGATACCAGATTCTTACGGATATCCGGAACATGGAGCACATTGGTTAACCTCAGCTCTTTTCCCGAGGTCATCTTCATCACCATCATTCCTTTTCCTTCCACCTTGAAAGTAGCAGAATTTCCCATGAAGCAACTTTCTCCCTCTACCGCCTCGTAGGTCTTAAACATCCACCTTGTAGAGCAGATGTGGCTCGTGGCGCCGGTATCCAGCCACCACTCTTTGGGGTTCCTCCCCACGAGATTCACCTCAGAGACCATAGCAGTAAAGTGATTATCATCTCGTCCTCCCTCGGCCAGATGTGCCTGAGCTGGAGCTTTCCTCTTCCCTTTGCCCTTGAAGTTCCTCGGGGGGGGGGGGGCTTAACAGCGCCTTTATTGTCATAACAGTCTACGGCACGATGGCCGGTCCTGTTACACACAAAGCAGGTTCCCGCAAATTTCTTTGCGACAACAGCACTGCCTCCGTTGTCAAAACATTTCCGTTTGACGTTGGAGCTTTCGACCACATTGGCCTTTGCCATCGGGATGTTAGCACCACCGAATCTTCTCACGGAGCGACGGTTGCTCACCTCAATATTGAGCTTCTCAATGAGTTCCTCCAGCCTCATTTCCTTTCGCTTGTGCTTCAGGTAGTTTTGAAAGTCTTTCCATGATGGTGGCAATTTCTCAATCATGAGTGCCACCTGGAAATGCTCGTTAATAACTAGCCACTCAGCCTCAAGGCGATGGTAAATGAGTTGGAGCTCCTCAACTTGCTCCATGACACCCCTACTGTCAGTCATACGGTACTCATGAAAGTCCGTGACAACAAATCTCTTTGTGCCAGCGTTATTCACTTTGTACTTGTTTTCGAGAGTCTCCCATAGCTCCTTTGCAGTAGCTTTGGGCTCGAAAACACTGAACACCGTGTCATCTAGAGCACACAGGATATAGTTCTTGCAAAGGTAGTCGGCATGTCTCCATGCCTCAACCACAGAGAACGACAGCTCGTCCAGATCGTCCTCGCTTAGGACGGAAGCAGTCTCCTTACGAAACCTGGTCAGATTTAGGGTCGTGAGATAAAACAACATCTTTTGCTGCCAACGTTTAAAGTTGTCTCCCCTAAATTTTTCCAGTTTCTCCAGATGAGAAGTCGGCAAAGTAGGCACAGCCGAATACATCGGTGCCTTGCCCTTGGCCGCAGCCTTGGCTCTTGCCGCAGCCTTAGCTGCGGCCTTGGCCATGGCCGCTGCTTCAGCCGCAGCCTCAGCTTTGGCCGTAGCATCCGCCATGGCCGCAGCCGCGACGGCCTTAGCCGCTGCAGCTACGTCATCGGCGGTAGCCCCCATAATCGCTTCACCCCCAGTTTTATGGACATCTCCATCAACCACTAGGTCATGCTCACTTCCGATAGGCAACTGAATAGGCGACGTGTTTGTCATCTGAAACGACAACACAAAACGTATGAGATACGTGTACAAAACAAATTCTATAAACAAACACCAAAACTGATATTTGGGTTTGTAAAAGAATTATCAACCAAACAATAAAAATAAACTTTATTATCCTTTTAAATATCAATACGGTTGATATTAAAAGGATTGAATGATTCTTATCGAATACCAATACGGTTGGTATCAACAAGATTCAAAAGACAAAAATTAAAACTGTTTGGAATTTTTCTTTGTAATTCAATTTCTAATATAATTTAGAATTGAAAACAAAAAAGCATTATTCCTTATAAAAAATAAATAATTGTATTAATTAATACACGAAAGAAACAACAGAATATCGGTTAAGATTGTTGGTTTCCGTGTACGAAATATCAATTAACAATAATTAAAGGACTAAACAATAATTAAACAAAACCAATGTAATCTTTATTAATTTCCAATTGGAATAGAATAAACTGATTACAACATGTAGGTACTGAATATAAATAAAAGCAAATGTTATTCAGATTATTATTAATTAATAATCTGATGTACTGATTTGCAATTAATAGAAACTACCGGACTGTAAAGTATAAACTTAACAGCCGGACTGTTCTGTTTTAAAATGAAAGTACATGACTGAATTGAAACTATTCTGATTACTGAAATAAATTACAGAATAGTAATTACAGCATAAAACAGAACTTTAAACTAATTACAGAAAGGTACAAACAGAATTAAAAGCTACAGCTAAGGACAACAATTGAAATACTGAAATAAAAAGGACATAATTGAAATACGTAAAAGAAATGGACAGAATTAAAGACGTAAATGAAATGAACAGAATAGAAATAAAAAATAAGACGATGCTACTGTTAACAGTATTCCCTTAACCGATATTCGCCCAACCACCTTGATGTTTCTGGTTGCGTTAGCGCTTCAATCCCAAGGTACAACGTCTCTCGGATGACTCGCCGGAAACTGGCGACGAGTCAAGGTCGAGCTTTTGGTGGGTGGTTCTCTCTGGTTCTAAGATGCTATGAATAAAAAATATGCTATTTTAGAGAGAAGAGAGACTGATTTCGTGTATGGAATGTGAGGGGATGGCTGCCTCTTTATAGAGGAATTCTGAAACCGCAGAATTTATTAGTCATTTAATTCCGGGAGTTACATCCCCAGAATCCGCCTCCATTACTGCTGGAGTTTCAAACTTTCTGGAACTCTAGGGACTGCTCTTGCAAATATGCAAAAGTCCCTTTTCAGTTTAATACAAGACCCGAGACCCGATACATTCCCCAAATCCCAAATCCCAAATCCCGCGGCCCGCGACCCGCGGCCCGAGTCCCGAGACCCGAGTGAGCGCGCGCGTGTGTGGTACACACTAACTCACTCATGGGTATGTGGACTTAATTAGTTTACCAACTACTTGGGATGGACTTGTATATATAGAGTAAAAATCAACCTTGATTTTCCAATGTTGGATAACCCTCATGGTTTATTCCCACTCTCTACTCCATTTTCCAGATTTTGGTTTTTCCCTCATTCGAGTACCAACCTTCGAGTCTAATTATCATTCACACCCTTCCTCCGAATAGATCATGCGATATACCATTGCGAAGCTCGTCGTACGAGCTACTCAAACACTTTGAGTATGGCCTCAGAAAAACTGAGTAGTCGCATCGAAAATTGACACAAAGATGGTTCCTGACCACTTGGAACAATCATGTTTAAAAACATGTTTTCCTACAATTTTTCCCAACAACAAGAATAAAGGGGAACCTTATGACCTAGAAGCAACGGCTAAAAACTTAAGCATTTCCAAGTTTCCCCTGACTATTACTACAATTTATTTGGGTTTTCGGACTGTCGCAAAATAAATCTCACCCTAAAGATATGTACTTTACAAATCACAATCATACGTATCGTGTTGGTCTCTTTAGTTCGGCTTGAAAAGCTGGTGTTGAAGTTAGAACCCGGCGAGCAAGAGCCTTTACGTCATCTCGTAAACATAACTTAATTAATAAATATTATATAGTCTTAATTAAAAAAAACTAATATAATATTATCTAATTAATACTTTTATAATCATATGATAATCTATCAGTAAATTATATTCATTTTCATCATAGAATATAATTGCACTATTATTCATTCTCAAAATAATATTTGATATCACGTTATTAAATAATTAAATATCTCCTTACATTAAGATTACAGATATCCACCGAGTAAATAAATTACTGACAGTTATTTTACTCGACATATTATTTCCTCGATTTCCACTTAACTTATTTGTTGTGTCGGATATAAAATCCATTTACAAGATTTGACACAAACAAAACTTATAAACTTCTCAAGTGGATATCATCAATTATTATTAAATGACATGAATTATGTCGATTATAGACACACACCATATAAATAATGTTACTGCCCAACGTACAGGTTTGTTGATCACAACAAATCTCACCCATTGTAAGTCAAAGCATTATACGTTATAAATATGTGTATCGAAAATAATATAGGGATTAAGAGTACAATTAATCATAATAATTTCTAAGTTATAATTATTTTATTCCGGTCAGTACCATAAAATAATAGTACTTTGTCCTATTCAATATACTCTAAGTATACTAGCATAGAGAGTCGGAACTCAACCGTTCCATGTAGTCAAGACGTACGTACTAAAACTCTATACTACAACTGTACCGATGGTTGTGCACTCCATCTAAAATTGTGAACGGTAAAATATAAATTCTGTAAAAACCAATGATCTGATTTTTCGCGTGTAAGTCGTACTGTACACACCAAACTATACAAAATAAAGACACATGTACACATAAGTAATATGTACAACATTTCTCATATGTATTCTCAAATAAATTATTCATTATTAATAAATAAATAACAAAAACGATAATAAATCATGTCTTTTAGTATACCGTTCTAACACATTGTACCAATAAAATCTATTGTTCCCCGTATGTAAACTGTAGTTGATACTGACACTAGTTATCTCAGCATCTACATACCAGGAACACCTACAGTTTGACAATATTTGGACTTTGGAGGGTTAAGTTAGCCGCACCAGTAAATGCTAAAGCTCTCACTCCTTTAATCGTTATTTTTGTTTGATATATCATGTCTGTTCTGTTCTTTATTTGTTGATAAATTTTAAAATTTGTTAGACAGGTCACTTGGGTGCGCAGAATATTAGTTATACCATTTAGCTTTACCTATGTTTGTCAATTGTCATCCCTCGATTCCATCACGAATTGTCGGCGAAACAATTGTATGAGAAGGAGTCAGTTAACACTATCTAATTACTTTTAAAGCTTCAATGAGAATGATAAATTAAACGAAATGGTAACTTGCAAGTTATAACAAAAAAGCTAATTAAACAAATGAACTTACTTGAAAGATTCTGAAGGTGGTGTAAGGTCTACCCCTGTGCCACCATCTTTTGTTTTATCATAGTAATAATCCTCCTTTTTTGTGCCCGAGAGAAATAGTTTCCTTTTCCTAAAAGAAGCAATAACCACACAAGCCAACCCAGTATAAGGGCTCCCTTTAGGCTTAACATCCCTATAATACCTCTTCCCTACCAAGAAAGCAATCAACCCGATCACATTTGCCACCAAACATATCTCGAACCCCATCCCAAAACCCGTATTTTCTTCCACATAAAAGATAAGAGTCGTGCTAATCGCAAAGGACACATATAGAGCACAAAATAACCAGTTGAATAAGGTGGACTGCTCCTTCGAGGTGCGAAACTGGGCAGCTCCCATTGCCTAGTGTTGAAGATATTAAAACATTAAAAAAAACAAGGAATGTTGTAAAAAGTTGCGTATCTAAAACTAAAATTTTGTATTTTGCACATTATTGAGAAGTGTGCATGAATATGCTACCCAGATTTATGCAGCATTTTAAAAATCATGCTATATAAAACGTTTTGCGTAAAAAAAAAATGTCTATAATTTTTTGCTTTTTGGCCGGTAAAGCGCGATTAGTGCGTTTTTTCCGATTATATCACGTTTTTAGGCTAAAAAACACGTTTTTCAGGACTTCTAGATTTTTTTTTTCCAAAAAAATATGAAAACGACGCTGATTTAGTTATAGCAATTTTATGAACATAATTGCAAACAAATTCTACTACACGTGATGTGATAGTGATACTTAATCGCTCATTTTGACGAACTACAACATTCGAAAATTTTAAGTACTAGAAGACTTATATTCGTTTGTATTTTTGCTATTTATGAAATATTTCAATTTTCCTTATATATAGAAGATCGTAAAATGATGTTTTCAAAATATATATTAAATAGGTATATTTTTTTTAGATATTTCTAACATGTATATTTTTATACTATCAAAAGTTTACGGTTTACGCTATAAATGTACATTATTAGCAGTTTTAGCGTATATTTTATAAAAACGCTTTGATAAACTTAGCGATTTTTAAAACAATGACAGTGTTTGATAATGTTGATAAAATCATTGAATACTAATTAGTAGCGTTAACATACAGTATATGGGAGTAGCATACTCAGATTCACCTATCTACAATGAAGATTCTTGGGTGCACAAATTTAAACCGAAGACCTAAGCATATACCAAAAAGTATTGACCGTGGAAAATACTATGTACATGTCTCTATGTTTTTGTTCTCAAAATAGAAGGGAAAAAAATCTTAATTCTTTTTTGGTATTTTCTTACCTGAATGGTGAAGCGCGAACCGCTCACTCCCAGGACACCGGATGCTAGGGATATGTATAAGAGTGCAATTTGTTGCTTTGTTGGGGAAATGCATGAATTTGGGGGTTTACATGGGGGTGGCCTCAATGACTCGATGGTTGCAGTGAGCATTAAAAGGAACGTCCCCTGCACGCAATTTTATTCACTGTTACATTGCTTACTCAATATATATTGTACTACGACAACAAAAAATTATAATGTTACCGTAAACAGCATATTTAACGTTAGTAGTCTAGGGTACATTCCTGTATTTTGATACTTGGAGAGTCTGGAAACAAAAAATACCTCATAAATTTAGCAACGGAAGTTCGTACTATAGGAAGCATATTAGATCGAATCAGGGATTGCCTAAGATTTAACCTGGCAGATAACCTATCTTTTCGACTAGATTTGTCTTCAAATGAACAGAATTACAGACACGATTGTGTTGAAAGAAATGAGTTCATCAAATATATAATATACACGTCGAACATGTTAAAAGTTGCTCATGTCATGTTTTGCTTCATGCTGTAAAGCAGATAGTCTAATACACCTATGTTCGAGACTGCGAAAAAATCGGCGTTAGAACTTCTAACTTTCTCATAGTCATAGCAAAAGAACCGGCAAAATAAATAAATTTGAAGTAGGCAACTAAATAGAGTGCAAATCTGTTAGGACCAGATTTCTGGTCTAAATATTGTTTATTGTCTATTGGTTTTTACTAAATAAATCCTAACTGTTGTTAAGAACTAAGACAGTATTGACAGGTTTCAAGCAATGTTGTAACCTCAGTTACAACCTACTAAGATAGTAGAATTAGGTTTCAAGTACCAGTTGCAACCTCAGTTACAACCTGTGTTGACAGGTTTCAAGTAAGTTGCAACCTCAGTTGCAACCACTAGTTCCAACCTGCTGTTAAGCAGAATTCTGTCTTGTTCTATAAATCTGCATAACTATTCTTTAATAATAATTATGTGTTTTAAAGTATGCAGGATATATTCTCATATAATCTTAACATGGTTAATATGCGTATATTGAGAATATCAAAGTGTTAAGGAAAGATGTTTTATAAAAGATATAAAGAGATTAGTTTATAAGGTTATGTTTCCTTTTAATATATATATCTCTATTCTTATGCTTGTCCTTATCACTTGTTTCAATCTTTTGATCCTTATAATATTCAGTAAAGATATGTTTAAAGATTGATTGATATGTGGAGTTAAATGTTTCATATGTTTATGAAAAGATATTATCTTTAAGAGATCATATCTTTATATGTTTCCTTTCAAAGGAAAAGATTAACTCCTACTTTCAAGTGTGTTACTAAACAGGTATTAATCAAAGATGATTAGAGTCAATCCATGCTGAAGAATCTCGTGATACTTGGAGAGATTGAAGCTAATCAACCAAGTCAAAAGCAATCAAAAGATATTGAAGATAGAAGATTGTTTTTACTTGTTTATATACTTAGTAACTTAAGCTTGTAAAGGTGTGTGTTCTAAATTATAAAGAACTTATTTTTCTAGAGAGAATACACGTGAGCTTTAAAAAGAAAACAATGGTGGGATGCCATTGATTTATAAGTGATAGTTATAGAGTAGGAGCAATATAGTGATAGGCAGAAAAACCTAGAGGGAGTCTAAGTTTTTCATTAAGACTTGAGTCATATATTGTAAGCTTTTTATAATATCATAATCTGGGTAAGTGCCCCGGAGACGTAGCCTAGTTAGGTGAACTCCGTTGTTAAATGTGCGTGTGAATTATTTCCAAGTACATTTAATTTTAAAACAGTTCTGTCCATTAATACACTTGGTTCCAACTGCAGTTCCAACCTCACTTGGAACTTCATACACTTGGTTCCAACTGCAGTTCCAACTCCACTTGGAACCTTACTGCAAAACTGCATCTAGAACAGCGGATAGGAATTTCAATTGGTATCAGAGCTTCACACTAGATCTTACTTAGTGTGGATCCTGTGTTCTAGTAACAATGGACTTAATGAGGGAAGGAAACGCCTTCAACAAACCTCCATTGCTTGAAGGAGGAGTAAACTATGGAGTATGGAAAATTAGAATGAGGTCTTTCATCAAACAGCAGAATGAACATGCATGGAAGACTGTTATGTATGGATGGGAGGCTCCAACTACCATGGATAATGAAGGAGAACTGATTCTCTTACCTGAAGACAGATGGTCTGCTGAAGAAGACAGAAAATCAAGTGCCAACTCAACAGCCATAAACTTGATTTTTGCTGGTGTAACTCTCAGCGTATTCAGGTATATCTCTCATTGTGAAACAGCTAAAGAAGCATGGGATATTTTGCAAGTTACTTTTGAAGGAACCACTAAAGTAAAAGCTTTCAAACTTCAACAGTTAACTACCCAATTTGAGAACTTAAGAATGGAGGAAGATGAAAACATTGAACAATTTAATGGTAGAATCTGCCACATTGCTCATCAAGCTGGAACCTTAGGTGAAAAATACAGTGATGCTAAACTTGTTAAGAAAACTCTTAGGTCACTCCCAGAAAGGTTTGAAATTAAGGTCACAGCTATTGAAGAATCAACTGACTTAGATAATCTTAAACTTGAAGAACTCATAGGAAATCTAAGTACTCATGAACTGAAATTCTTCAAACATAAAAGACCAGAAAAGGGAATAGCATTTCAAGCTAAGAAATCTGAATCTAATGCCTGTGATAAAATGAGTGATGAAGAACAACTAGCTTTCTTTGCAAAAAAGGTGTACAAGAAGTTTTATAAGAAAAAGGAGGATGATACTGGTTCATCTAAAAACTTTCAGAAAAAGGATAACCAGTTTAAGACAGAGTCTAGGTTCAATAATAACTCTACAGGAAAGTGGAACTCCAAAGAAAAGGATAACAAAGAATACAAATCTAAAGAGATTCAGTGTAGAGAATGTAGAGGTTTTGGTCATATTCAGGCTGAGTGTGCAAACACTTTAAAAAGAAACAAAAATGCTTATATAACTACTCATAGTGATAGTGATTCTGAGAGTAACAGTGATGAAGAGGATGGTTCCAATTTTGTTAATTTCATGGGAATAATCACTGAAAAAGAACCTACTTATGAAAGTGATTGTGAGCAGGTTTCAACCCCAGTTACAACTGCCTGTGAAACATATAGCAGTGATGAGGAAGAGCCTTCTGATGAAAACATTACTAAGCAATACCTTGTTCTGTATGAAAAGTATAAATGTCTGAGTAAACAATCCTTGATCATAAGCAAGCTGAATGTTGATCTAAATGATGAGGTTAAAAATCTTACTGAGAAGCTTAAATTACAACTGGCTGAACTTACTGAAACTAAAAAGATAATAAAATTGCTGAATGTTTCTGCTTCAGATAAATTAGATGACATGCTGTCATATTCTAGAGGCTCCAAAGATATCAGTGGTCTAGGTTACTATGGTGGTAAGAGTACAGGAAAAACTACTTTTATTGAAGCTGTTGCTAAAGCTAAAACTCATGATTTTGATCACAAGGTTAGAAGCTCAGTTGCAACCAGAGTTGCAACCAGGAATAAAACTCAGGTTTATGTAAAGAAGGTTGGAAGCTCAGTTACAACCAAAGTTGCAACCATGAACAAACTGAATAGCTTTAGGGATAAAAATAACTTTAGGTTGAAGTTGTCTAATTTCTGTAAAAAACCTGGTCATTCTGAAATCCAGTGTTATTTAAAAAGAAACAAAAAGTATATTTTCCAGAAAACCTGGTTGGCTTATATTGATAAAAATTTGAAATGGGTTTGGAAAGTTAAAGAAAAAGCAACTTTAGTTGCTAACAACAAAGCTGTTATTAACTCTTTGAATGCTGTTACTTCTAATGATTGGTATTTTGATAGTGGATGCTCTAAGCATATGACAGGTACTGCAAGCCTCCTAAAAAATGTCACCATTCTTACAGGTAACACTGTTGTGTTTGGAGGTGGAGATACAGGTAAAATTATTGGTAAAGGTACCTTAAACAAACCTGGAATGTCTGATATTGAGGATGTTTTTCTTGTAGATGGTCTAAAAGCTAATCTTATTAGTATCAGTCAACTCTGTGATAATGAAATGACTGTTAAATTTGACAAAGAAAGGTGTCTAATTACTAATCTTAACAATGATTTAATCATGACTGGAGTTAGATCAACCAACAGTTGCTATGTGTTTGAAAAAGCTGAAAAAGAATTGCCTCAAAGTAGGTGTAATCAAGCCATTACTAATAATGTAGATATTTGGCATAAAAGGCTTGGGCATGTGAATTACAAAACTTTAGATAAGCTTGTTAAAAAGGAATTGATAAGAGGAATTCCTAAACTTAGTGCTAAAACTCAAAGTGTCTGTGGTGATTGTGCTATAGGCAAACAAACCAAAAGTATTCACAAAAGTACTAGTCTAATCTACACTAAGAGAGTCTTAGAACTTCTTCACATTGACTTGATGGGTCCTATGCAAACTGCTAGTATAGGTGGTAAGAAGTACATTCTAGTAGTTGTAGATGATTTCTCTAGATACTCTTGGGTAGTGTTCTTAAATGATAAGTCTGAAACTTTTGAACTATTCAAAACTTTGTGCTTAAAACTGCAACTTGAAAAAGGTTCCACTAGTGGTAATATTGCTAGGATTAGAAGTGATCATGGAACTGAATTTGAAAATATCAGGTTTAAAGAATTCTGCAACTCCTTAGGAATATGTCATGAGTTCTCTACTCCTAAGACTCCACAGCAAAATGGCATAGTTGAAAGGAAAAATAGAACCATTCAGGAAATGGCTAGAGTAATGCTTAACTCTAAGAAACTTGCCAATAGATTTTGGGCTGAAGCTGTTAATACTGCCTGTCATATAGTTAATAGAGTTTATATTACTAAAGGTACTTCCATGACAGCTTATGAAATATGGAAAGGTAGAAAACCCAATGTAAAGTATTTTCAAGTTTTTGGATGTGTTTGTTACATTCTCAGAGATAGAGAGCATCTTGGTAAATTTGACTCTAAAAGTGATAAAGGGATTTTTCTTGGTTATGCTCAGAATAGTAGAGCATTTAGAGTCTTCAATCAAAGAACAAACTGTGTTATGGAATCTTATAATGTGTTATTTGATGACCTAAAAACTATTGATGAGATTACAGGTGATGATGAACAGGCTGAGACTACAGAAAAAGAGAAAGAAGAAACTCAACAAACTGGAAGTCCCAGAGTGGTTGGAAGTTCAGTTGCAACTGAGGTTACAACTGAGGTTGGAACTGAGGTTGGAACCACAGTTGAAACCCAGAATGCTGCTGAATCTGAAGAAGAAGAAGAAAGTTCTCATGCTCAATCAACTAGCAGGCCTCGCTATGTAAGGACTCAGAAAAATCATTCTCTTGACAATGTCATAGGAGAAGTTACATCAGGTATGAAAACCAGAGGTAAAAGAAATAATGTTGTTCACTTTGCTTGTTATATCTCTCAGTTAGAACCTAAGAATATAAAAGAAGCTCTAGAAGATAGTGAATGGATTTTAGCTATGCAGGATGAATTGGCCCAATTTGAGAGAAATGATGTATGGACTTTAGTACCCAGACCTTCTAATAAAAATGTTATAGGGACTAAATGGATTTTTAGAAATAAAAGTGATGAGGATGGAGTGATTATCAGGAATAAAGCTAGGTTGGTAGCTCAGGGTTATACACAAATTGAGGGAATTGACTTTGATGAAACCTTTGCTCCTGTAGCTAGAATTGAATCCATTAGAATGCTACTATCTCTTGCATGTCTGTATGATTTTAAACTGTTTCAACTTGACATAAAGAGTGCTTTTCTTAATGGTGTGATTAATGAAGAGGTTTATGTCTGTCAACCTAAGGGATTTGAAGATCCTAACTTTCCTGAACATGTTTATTTGCTGAAAAAGGCCTTGTATGGTCTTAAGCAAGCCCCTAGAGCTTGGTATGATAGATTAACCAAGTTTTTGCTTGAAAAAGGTTTTAAAAGAGGGGGAGTTGATAAAACTCTGTTTACAAAGAAAACTACAAAGGATATAATTGTTGCTCAAATATATGTTGATGACATTGTGTTTGGCTCATCTTCTAATAAGAGGATTGAAGAATTCATTTCTGATATGAAAAATGAATTTGAAATGAGTGGTGGAGGTGAATTGACTTACTTTCTAGGATTGCAAGTTAAACAGAATGAGAAAGGGATTTTTCTATGTCAAAGCAAGTATGCAGACAATCTTGTTAAGAAGTTTGGTCTAAGTGAGAGTAAAGAAAAGAGAACTCCTATGAGTACTACTCTTAAACTGTCTAAAAATGATAAAGGAAAAAGTGTTTGTCCCAGTCTTTATAGATCAATTATTGGAAGTTTGCTGTATTTAACTGCTAGTAGACCAGACCTTTGCTTAAGTGTAGGAGTTTGTGCCAGATATCAAGCAAATCCTTTAGAACCTCATCTTCTAGCTGTCAAAAGAATTCTAAGGTATGTAAAAGGAACACCTCATCTAGGCCTATGGTATTCTAAAGATACAAACCATTTTCTTAGTGGCTACTGTGATGCAGATTGGGCAGGAAACATAGATGATAGAAAGAGTACTTCTGGTGGTTGTTTTTATTTTGGAAACAATCTTGTTTCTTGGTTCAGTAAAAAACAAAATTGCATATCTTTATCTACTGCTGAGGCAGAATATGTTGCAGCTGGAAGTGGATGCACTCAACTAATTTGGATGAAACAAATGTTAACTGATTATAATGTTAAACAAGAGATATTAACTCTGTTTTGTGATAACAAAAGTGCTATAGATTTAGCCAAAAATCCAGTTCAACATTCCAGAACCAAACATATTGATCTAAGGCATCATTTTATTAGAGAACTAGTTGAAGAAAAGAGCTTAATTTTAGAACATGTTTCAACTGAAAGACAACTAGTAGATATTTTCACAAAGCCCCTTGATACAAACAAGTTTGAATCATTAAGAAGTGACATAGGGGTATGTCATTATCAATCTAATTGAATACTTTTGCTAAATATGTCTGTGTTGTGTACCTTTAATAAGTTTTATTTCTAAGGTTAAAGTCTTATGTTGAGCTATGATGTTTTTGTCTTGAAAAAGCCGCTTTTTGGTGTCTCAAAAACAGATGTGAGGTAACTTGTCCTTAAAAAAAAAAAACCTCTCTGGTAATAGAGTTGCAAGCACAAAGTGCAATTTTTTATGATGGTTGCAAGTTCAGTTGCAACATCAGTTGAAACCTCACACTCTCAATAGTTGGTTGGAAGTTCAGTTGCAACATCAGTTGAAACCTCGTGTTAAAAATACTGGTTGCAAGCTCAGTTGGAACATCAGTTGAAACCTCAGTCTACTTTATGACTGTCAAGACAAAGTCTTATTTTTTTTGACATCACTTATACTCTTTCCTTGCTGAGGTCATCAAACAAGTTTTTGTGTAGGGATAAAAACGGATTTGCTCAATATAAGCTCCTAAAATCTAATCTTTATTAAGGCTATTCAATGATAAACATATTCTCTTAGGTAAATTGCTAGATTTTTGTTTTTCAAAAGCTTAAATATCTTTCTAATTGCTATCTTTATCTTGAATCAATTCAAATTTCCTTCAAAGCTTCAACTCTTGTATTTTCAAATTTTGGATGAATCTGTTTTGAAAAAGGAATGTTTTATCTGTTTAATTGGCTGAATTTATCTTAATGCCAACTGTTTCTTGCGTGATCTTAGTATGATTTTTTTAAAAATTCTGTTGATAAAATATTTCCTATCTTTAAGCCAAAATCTGTTTCTTAATTGATTTGCATGTATCTATTTCCAATTTCAAAAAGATATGGTTTTTATTGCTATTTATACAAACTTCTCTTACAATCCAAAATCAACTACATTTTACAGAATCTCTCTCTCTCTCTCTAAACTGTTAAAACCTAGGTCTCTGTAAAATCCTCTTCAAGGTTCTAAGTAAGGTTACAACCCCAGTTGCAACCATGTCTACGAACCCCAACTCTGATGATGACTGCACTCTAAGGGACTTCATGAACAAATCTCCAACCAGTCCTAGCTCTAAGGCCAAGGTAAATGAGTCCTCCTCTTCTAAGAAACATAGGACTAAAAAACGTGCTAGGAGGAATCCTGAGAATGAGCCTATTAAAGATAAGTTTGAGTTTGTTCCTAGATTCAATGAAGTTGATCCTAGATTCTGGAGTAGAAAATCTTATAGGAGATTTAGGGCTTACTCTAGTAAAGAAATTCATTGTGAAAGAAGGCTCAATTTGGTTAGTTATCCACACATACAAGTGTATGTTGAAAAAATGCTCTTTGCTGTTGGATTAGGAGACACTATTTCTTATGCTAGTTCCTACTATCCTGCTGTAGTTAAAGAATTTTATGCAAACTTGACTAGTGGTGTCTTTGATAAAAGTAATCCTATGTTTGGAAGGGTCTTTCTGAGGGGAATAACTTTAGACTTTACACCTGAGTTGATTAATAACTGTCTGAATACACCCAATCCTTCTGTGGATAATGCTGAGTATGATATGGAGGTTATTGCTCTGGTTCTAACTGGAAAGAACACTAGCTTTGATGGTACTTCCATCAAAACATCCTCTCTCACACTTTGTGCTGCTGTATTGCACAAAATAGCTAGGTTCAACTGGACCCCTACCAAACAACCCTCCAGAGTTAACAAAGATATGGCCATCTTTCTGTATAAGATAATGTCTTCTCTACCCATAAACTTTGGCCATCATATCTTTAACCTTATAAGGGATTTCAGTGATGATAATTCATCATCCATTCTGCTTCCATTCCCCTGCCTAATCTCAAGTATTATTCTGGGTCAAGTTGCTTCTATGAATAGAGATTCTCCTATTAGTATCACTAATGAACCAATCACAGACTGTCCCTCTGCTATTTATATCTCTGCAAAACTGCTCAAAGAAGGGCATGTCAATGACATATCTGGAGAAAAGGGCAAAGAAAAAGAAGAGGAGACATCTACTGCTCCCTCAGACAAGAAGAAAGGAGTAAAGTGGTACTTACTCCAGAAGCTGGCTTATAATCAAGAAAGGAGAGCTGAATTGGATGCTGATGATTATCAAATCAATAAGCTGCTGGTGGATATTATTGAGAGTGAGGATGATGGTGATAGTGATGATTGTTTCTCTATAAGCAGTGAAGAAAAAAATGAAGAGGTGGTTAGAGACCAACCTCTCAGAGAAAGAGCTCCACATTCTGATATACCTCGTGATTGATTACAATGGTTGCTGACAAATAGGGGGAGTGAAGTTTATGTTGAAGTTTATGTTTTTTTTATTATTTCAATTTCAAGACTCAATGCTGCTGGTTTTAATTACTTTTTTAATTGCTGTACTAAGACATTGTTGTGCCATGTTTTTGGCCTTTAAATTTCTGCAATTTCCATTTTGATGTCTTTTAAATTGAATTTATGAATGGATAAATTCTGTGCGTATGAAGTGCCTGCAATTCTAACATACAGGGGGAGCTTAAACAGATGACTCTTTAGTATTGTTAATATACTATTTAAAGACTGTGCTGATATTGAATTTGCAGGTGGTTGGGATGATTTATAAACTTAATTGATTTGTCAAAACCAATGACAAAGGGGGAGATTGTTAGGACCAGATTTCTGGTCTAAATATTGTTTATTGTCTATTGGTTTTTACTAAATAAATCCTAACTGTTGTTAAGAACTAAGACAGTATTGACAGGTTTCAAGCAATGTTGTAACCTCAGTTACAACCTACTAAGATAGTAGAATTAGTTTTCAAGTACCAGTTGCAACCTCAGTTACAACCTGTGTTGACAGGTTTCAAGTAAGTTGCAACCTCAGTTGCAACCACTAGTTCCAACCTGCTGTTAAGCAGAATTCTGTCTTGTTCTATAAATCTGCATAACTATTCTTTAATAATAATTATGTGTTTTAAAGTATGCAGGATATATTCTCATATAATCTTAACATGGTTAATATGCGTATATTGAGAATATCAAAGCGTTAAGGAAAGATGTTTTATAAAAGATATAAAGAGATTAGTTTATAAGGTTATGTTTCCTTTTAATATATATATCTCTATTCTTATGCTTGTCCTTATCACTTGTTTCAATCTTTTGATCCTTATAATATTCAGTAAAGATATGTTTAAAGATTGATTGATATGTGGAGTTAAATGTTTCATATGTTTATGAAAAGATATTATCTTTAAGAGATCATATCTTTATATGTTTCCTTTCAAAGGAAAAGATTAACTCCTACTTTTAAGTGTGTTACTAAACAGGTATTAATCAAAGATGATTAGAGTCAATCCATGCTGAAGAATCTCGTGATACTTGGAGAGATTGAAGCTAATCAACCAAGTCAAAAGCAATCAAAAGATATTGAAGATAGAAGATTGTTTTTACTTGTTTATATACTTAGTAACTTAAGCTTGTAAAGGTGTGTGTTCTAAATTATAAAGAACTTATTTTTCTAGAGAGAATACACGTGAGCTTTAAAAAGAAAACAATGGTGGGATGCCATTGATTTATAAGTGATAGTTATAGAGTAGGAGCAATATAGTGATAGGCAGAAAAACCTAGAGGGAGTCTAAGTTTTTCATTAAGACTTGAGTCATATATTGTAAGCTTTTTATAATATCATAATCTGGGTAAGTGCCCCGGAGACGTAGCCTAGTTAGGTGAACTCCGTTGTTAAATGTGCGTGTGAATTATTTCCAAGTACATTTAATTTTAAAACAGTTCTGTCCATTAATACACTTGGTTCCAACTGCAGTTCCAACCTCACTTGGAACTTCATACACTTGGTTCCAACTGCAGTTCCAACTCCACTTGAAACCTTACTGCAAAACTGCATCTAGAACAGCGGATAGGAATTTCAAAGCAATTAAGCTATAAGTTGACAATTTATGAAAATCAATCTCTTCTTGATAGTAAAAGGTCATATAAGGATGACAGGGTCCTCTTTCCCTGGCATAACAAAACGTAATTTGTAGTGCTATATATACACTGTAACTCATGCACAATACTTGACAGAATATCCTAATTATTACGGTTTAATTATGTAAATTGATTTGAACACATGCTTATATAATTGACAATGCAGTGAACTTTAGTACTAGTTTCTAAAGAAAAATTCTGATTACAATGGGTCAAAATTTAAATAGTCCAGATTATATAAAATATAAATTGTTTATTGAAATTTTTTAAGACAAGATTTATACCCAAATGGTGGAAAATGAGTTGGATGTAGTTTGCAAGTTATTCAAATTTGTGACGTGCAAGATTTCGAGTTGTTATAGTGGGAAGGTAGAGGGGTTATCAATAATTGGAGAACCATATATTAGATCCACCTTGATACTAGTCCACTCAAGGTCAAAGGTACTTTTGAGAGATTCAAAAGAAAAGCAAACATAACCCATTGCACGTCACATTCAATTTTTTTATTTGATGGCCTTGTTTTTGGGTTCTAAGTCGTTGGGGGTGCAGATGATTAATTTTAATAAAGTATAGTAAAAATATATGTCAATACATATCAAAATTTATAATTTCAATATTAATGGGTGTGTCATGACCCTCAATAGTCAGCACTTAGTTTTCCCTGCTTGTGTAAGTGTGGCAGCATTATTATTGATAGTGATTAGTATCCTTTGAATATTAAGTTGGATGAAATAATTATTTGTTGTACGTAGTTGAAAAAAAGAGTTAGGTGCATGACCACTATGCAACTAACTAGTGGGACTTAAGAGACTTATATGTAGTTTGATACATTACCAAATACCTAATGAATATGGAAAAGAAAGAAATTAAACAGGAATTAGGTGAAAGACCTGTGTAGTTCCTTAGTGGAATGTGGCTAATCATAATACTACTTGAATTCAAAGTGTTCTGATTTTAAGGTTTTTCTCATTGGAAATAAATAATTAACTCCATTTGTGTCAAATTGATATTAAGATTGACATGTCAATCGTATATATATTTGGAACACTATTACTACTATATATAAATGAGAAAGAATTACAGGTTAGAATAGCACTAATTGTGTTTACAAAAACAGTTTAATATGGGACGAATTAATATATACTTTATCATCGTTATATTTTAGAAATTTGATTATAATTCATTTAAATTTTTGTCTCAAATTAGATATATATCAAAAACTCATTTGTAAAAATTAACTATTATTTAATAGATTTTAGTGACACAACACTAAACATTCAATAACTTTGATTTTGTACATTTATAAATGTTAGTATAAATGCACAACAGTTTGGTGCATGTAAACGTTCAAGTACATCAAATAATTTCTCACCTAACGTACCGATGATGGATAAATGATGTTGACTTTTTTTTCCCTTTTTACTTTTATACACAATGACCTTACATTAATTAAAATGTATCAATTCTTAACAAAAACCATAAATTCGGGTTGTTGATAGTTAAATCCAAAATTAATACTAAACATTAGGTTTCCTAGATAATTTTATTTGTAGACCAAATATGACCAAGAAAAACAAGTGTAAGTAGAAAGTGATAGTACTTACAAGCAAAGAGAAGAGTGAAGAAATGCAAATGACAGCAAAGGATCCCAAATATGAATCAGCAATAATAGCAGTAAGAAGTGGAAGCATATAAACGCATCCACTAACAACACTGGAAATTTGTGCAGAATCAATATTCTTGACATGAAACTCCTTAATCATGTACACTTGAAGATTATTCATCCACCCTGCTGCTGCTAGTGTCATCCCCACCATACTAACTGTTTCACATTATTCACTTCCAAACTTTATTATATGCTCACTTTTTAAAGTTTGGTGTTTTTGTCATCAATTTTAGAGCTAGTTCTTCAAAAGAAAACGGAAAAAAAAAAATACACTACAAAAATTGTTCAGGATAGATAGCAACAAACATTTTTTAAAAAATTGTTGCTAAAGCGAGAGTGTTGCTAATTTTAGCAAACATAATAACAATTAATTATGTTGTTAAATTGTTGTTATCTTGTTACCAACAGTTTTTAAAAAATGTATCTATTGCTATCCTGTTTTACCAACAGTTTACATTTAATTAGCGATACTCATTTTACCAACTGTTTTAGAAAAATATGTCAATATTGCTATCCTTATATTTTTTTGGTAGTGTAATATTCAGTAAACAGTTTCATAATGTTGCTTTGGATTGATTAAACGTGTATATATATGGATGAATGATGATGATACGGTTTAGCATAACCAAATTGACATTATATTTGAGTTTGTTGTGACTTTTCAACAAATTTGGACTTATGGAAAAGCTAAAATATAAGGTCTAAACTCTAAACACACAACTCCTTTGAATTTCTCTCAATTGAACAAGCCATCTTTTTTTTCATAACATACGTGAACATGCACCTTCTTTTTTTTTACAAAGTGAAACTTACTCAATACCGCAAATAAAACTATGTATCTAGACCATATATACTATTTTCTTTTGAAAGGTATGTATACCGTGATATTTAATTACTTATAACAATTATAGAAATCATCAACGTATTGTTAAGTTATGCATGTACCATTCGTCTCCAAAAAATAGAAAGGATCGAAACAAAACTCAATTTGCCTATTTGAGTTTCATTTTAGCACTTTTGGTCCTTGTGAATGTAATTCACGTGTTTGAATAGTTCTATCAACAAAAAAAATGGTTAATACAATTTACCTTAGGCCAAAAAAAGATTGTGTTCATCAGCGTACGTACGTAGAAAAATTCTAATTAACATTACAAATATTTTCCATCACAAAAAGATCCTGAGCCTAAAATAGAATCAAAGATAATTGTATGTATGTATGTATATATTTATGTATTTATGTATGTATATAAAATAAAAATAAAAAATATGGCTGGCTAGATAGTAAATGAGATATTTGCTTTTCCTGCTGACTAATTATTAATTTACCCTATCTGTGTTTTTATTTCATTTTCTTCACCAATTCTAATTAAGTAGGCTGTAAACTTAGTATTATAAATGCTAGTAAACTAACTTAAAAATAACTGAATTGAATGATACCACAGACACAGAAATCATTAATTTGTTTGACCTTAAAATTAAACTACACTAACTAGTGAACGATTCTAAAGAAATTATGATGCGATTTTCACTAAACAAAGAGTTAGCAGTACTGTTAGGCTTACTTGTAAAGTGATCGAAACTCGAAAGAGAAATAAAGTTAATCGAAAGAGCCAAAAAAGATAAGTGAAAACCGAAAAAAAGTACTGCCCTCACAGCAAATTTTAAAGTTGTTACTTTTTCTCGTACTCTATTAGAGCCTGAAAATTTTCTAATATCGTTTAATTGTAAATTTCTACATAAAACCATGCACTATAAAACTGTTTTTTTCTTAATTGTTTAGTAAGAAGCCTTCAACACTTGACTACACTAAAGTGTAACGTAAAATGGAAGATTAGCAGCTTTCAACTTTTTTATGGTCTTAATTTGCTTGTTTCAGTAAGAAAAAGAATATGCTCTTAATATAAGTTTAATCAAGAAGGACATGAGAAACCTGAGATGAAGGGGAAAGTGACCCAACCACCGCGTTTATTGCGGGAATTCAGCTCCGACGGTATTTCTCCGAAGGCATCACGAACTGAACTCTCCATGATGCAACCGAGTTGAATAAGTTTAATAATATGCTCAACACGGTGGTGTGTCTTTACACATATATAGGGGTGTGACTGTGAGGAGTATTAAAAAATAGTAATTATATTAAAGTAACATGGGCCCTTTTAATGCAATGGCATACACTAAAACGTAGGGGAGATATTAGTTTGATTTGAGAATGTTTATACCATTACCGAACCAAAAAATCGGTATACCGAATTATTCGGTTGGTTCGTTTCGATTTTATACCAAACTTTAGAGTTTACAATTGATGATAGAAAAATTATGCGTATTGGAAAAAAACATAATATAAAGTTTTAAAAATAGTAGATTAAAAATATATATTTATTTATATTATTTTTACATTTTTTATTTTTTTACATAAAATAGTAAACACTACTAGACCTTTTTAGTAAATGTTATACTCCTTTCGTATCAATTTATATGTCATATACGAAATCACGTGCAATTTTGACCATTATATATTACTAATATTACTCGTTAAACTCGTTAATAAACTTTAATACACTACTTCACTTACTAAAATATAAATTTATTACATCGTAAACCGTGTGGTAAACAAAGAAAATATATTAATACACTTAATTAGGCATGAGCTTAAGTATATATATTTAAATTTAAAGAGTAATCAAATGAATATAGAGTTATCGTTATAATAATGTTTATCACTTTTAATAATTATTAATTTATGGTTTTGCGGAGACCATATATTTATATAAAGATTTTTCAAAATTTTATTATCTTATTAATTTATCAAAATTAGTCATTTTTTATATTGGTCTAAGTCGTGATCGGAGAAAAATATTATTTTACAAAATTTATTAATTTACCTAATATTAAATTATAAAGGTTCTACTTATGACTCTAAATATTTTTGAATTTAATGAAAATGTCTAACCAATGCTATATAGTTATACATATTCTATCATTTCTTGATTATAGAGAAATACGAAACACAAACTTTACAACGATAAGAACAACAATATTTCACCCAACAATTTAATTAATGGTGGCACAAGTTTGAACACTAATTAATTCGATCAATTAACACTTCTTTTTTAAATAATAAAGATCGCCTAAATATGTAATATTTTCTTATAATTTTTTTTGTTTTTTTTAATTACTTAAAATACAATCTATAATTTGATAAAACAAAATATAAATATTTAACATAATAAAAACTCAAATAAAAATATAAGCTCTAATTGATTCTAACCTAAATTATATTGGTTATGTTTCTTTATATTCTAAAATTAAGTCATAATATTAGATTAATTATTTCAAGATTAATTATGGTCATTCAATGCATTTTATATTTTCAATGACACTATCATTAATATATGTAATTTTCAATAACAATTGCAATAATTAAGAATATACTAAAATTACTGTTTATATTCACTGTTTCAACCAACTTTCTAACTGCATGAGAAGAAAACCAGGTGATCTGTGGAATGAAGAGACTATATACTACTGTAAAATTATTTCTCTACAAATACTTCCATAATTATTGTTTTGTAAGATATTCTTACTCCATAAGTACTCCCATAATAATTGTTATTCACCGAATTTGAACTTAAAACATTCCCGATTGAAAGAATTTTATTATTACCATCATATATATACTTTGTAAAGGCCTTGATACATTTAATTTTATTGGCTTGATTTTGATTAAAAAAATATCCTGCAATAGGTTTTTGTTCTTATAAGAACCCCAACAGTTTTAAACCAGAAAATTAAGTCCATCTTTAAACGTTTTATTTCGGCTAATATTAATATTGAATGAGCACATATTACACGTTAATACAAAGGACGAGCATATTGATTCAAAATTTACTTTTCCAGACGTATCAAAATTAGAAGGCCATATTTTCCTACGTTTGTCACCTAATTTTTTCTTTTTTCTTTTTCTCAGTCCAATATGTTGCTAATTTTTAAAATTTACTGCTTAAACTTCACATTGGCAAAAGATACCTCCAAAGTGAGGGTTAATAATATATTAAAAAACAATTTTAATTTCCTGCCCAAATGTATGTATTGCATATAAAAATTAATACACTATCAGAAATATTTGGATCGACAGAAATAAGTTCTTCGAGTACCAAAAAAGAAACATGTTTTCAAACTTAATATCACTATAATACTATCATCGTAAGCCCGGCATATTATAATTTAGGGTGTGTCATATACTAAAAACTCAACACATATTAATGAATTCAAAAATAAATAATCTAAAATTAATTACAAATTAAAACTTTGCCAAAACATACATCTTTTCAAGTCTAATTATCAAAAACTACAAATCAAAACTTTTATTTGCAAAACATACAACTCTAATAAATATGTGTAATTGTATGTTTGTATATTTTGGGGAAAAAAATTTAACTGTTGTATGTTTTGATAATATGTTTTCGTTAATCGTATGTTTTGGGCATTAGTCTCAAATTCTATTAGTTGACACACCCTTCGTTATAGTGTACAGGATTGATATTAGTGTTTTTCCCGTATACCAATATTATTCATTTCGCAAAATACCTTGGGTGTTTTAGCAAGTGTGTCATGTTACCTGAGAGAACTATTAAAGAAATGAGCAATTAACATAAACATATGATACATCTATTATATTAACAAAAATATATTCTCAAAAGTTAAATTATCAAAAAAATAACATCAATTAACAAAAAACAAAAAATCTGATTCATCGCTCTCAATCTATTTCCTCTCCCTCCATCCTTCTCTCACCCTCCCTCCAATCTATCTCTGCTCTTCTTCCCCCCTCCATCTCCCTCTTCCTCCTTCTCACTCTCTATAATCTCTCATCCTTTGTCACTCTTTCTCTCCTCATCATCCCTCTATTTTTTTAATTTTTTTTTCTCCTTTCTCTCTCCGATCTCTCTCTTCCGTGTAGATTGAGACGAACACATCTGTCGAAATTGACGGCGATGGTGTACAGCAATGTCGAAAACTCGAGGTTGATGTCGACGGAGATACGGTGCTCGAATGAGAGGCACACGACGACGACGTGATAGTTCGAGATCGGAGGACGGGTAAGAGTTGAATTTGTTAATTAGTGTATAATGTTGAAAAATAAGTGTATGAATTACGTGAATTAAGGGTATGGAGTTGAAAATTATGTATATAAATTATGTAAGTTATAAGAATATGAATTATGTAAATTGGGTTATGAATTTTGAAAATAAGTGTGAACTCTACGAATCAGTATATTAACTTTTGAAATAAGGGTATGGAATATACAAATTATGGTATAAAATTTTGAAATAAGGGTATGAACTTTTGGAATAAAGATATGAAAATTACAAATTAGCGTATGAACTTTTAAAATAATTGTATGAACTTTTCGAATAAGGGTGGATATAAAATATACAAATTAGTTTATAAACTTTTTGATATGTTTTTAATAATTAGAAATTTTTGGATATGTTTTTGTTAATTTAATTTAAAAAATAGTATCTTTTGTTAATTTATCATTCAGAACTTATATATACTAAGAAAATCTCTATTAAAAATAAAATAGAAAAGACCGTTCATCATAATCAGTTTCTCGAAATCCAATTCTTTCTGTGATTTTACCATTGACTTTTTAATTGAAGCGCTTAAAATAGCGCTTTCTAGAATATAATATTAGATAACTTTTTAGTAAAAAATATCATATTTAATGGATTTGGATTAATTTTTGAGTTAAGCGGTATAAGTTTATTTATCAATTGTATTCTTCTGGTTGTTTATCATATAGGACTGTTAAATTGTGTATAAAATATTACTCCATAAGTTGGGATGTCCGATTATAATACAACCTCCGTAAATTAATACTCGTAAATTAATGAATTCTTTAAAATAATTTTTTTTTATCCCAACTTTTGTCAATGTAAAAATTACCAATTAAAATAATAAGGTATTTTTTTTTTAAAATCTTTATATAAATATTGGTCCCCGCAAAATTATAAATTAATAATTCTTTTTTAAAATGATAAACATTATTATGACGACTTAGTGAAATATAATTGTATACTCGTTTGCTTCTTATTAAAATTTAAATCAACTTGAATTTTATCCTAATTTTTGTAATTGCATCCAAAAGCTCTAGTGTACTCTTTTCGAACTATACCAAAAAATATGAAGAGTTTTATACGCGGTAAAACACTTATTTTCACGTGACTAGTTCCAAAGTTAATGTATCATCTTCAACTTCATCCTATTTATTGTTTCCAAATATTATATACACAATTTATTCTAAAATATGAGACTCTAGACATGTATATTCACCAAGTTAATCCAACAAGTTATTAACATCCATTTTATTACGATAACCGAAACCATGAATGATTTACAGTTCATGAATAATTTACTTAATATTTGTTTCATATATATTAATTGAAACTTTTATCGTACGAACAAATTTTGCAGTGTCGAAAACATTTTGTTATTGTCGTTTGTAATGAAACGAAAGTTGTAAATGATTTGTACTTACTTTATTCCTTAAACTTTATTTAAAATTGAAACTATACATATATTTGAACATACAGACTTACTAAAATATGTTCAATCTACATATAAACTTGTATAACATACAATTTACTAAAACATGTTCAATGTACATTTAAGTTATTCAATCAATAAAAACCATTTTAAGATAATAATTATTAATTTATCCATTAATAATGTACATTTAAGTTATTCAATCAATAAAAATATTTTTAAGATAATAATTATTAATCTATCCATTAATTAATAACTTTTTAAATTAATAAATTTTCAAGGTGCCGATAATATTAATTTATAGAGCTTTTACTTACCACTGTTAAAGCAATGTAATCATTGACGCCTTTGTTTTATTTTACTAATATTTATATTGACTAAAAACTAACTTCAATGTGGAATATAGTTGACTTATATTATTGACGATTTGGACTTTGGAGTATTAGAGCGATACCGGAATTGCCCAAGTAAAAAAAACACAATAATAATGTTATGAAAACAAGCGTATGGAAAGGTCATGACCCCACTGAGTTTTCTCAGAAGTACTCGATTATATGTACATAATAGCCCCCAAATGTTCAATAATATAAAACTAAAGATATCTAGGGCCGGGAAAAAAATTGTTTTCGTTTCGTTAAGTGCTCGTTTTCGTTTATTACTAAATAAAATTATAACGAAATTCGTTTCGTTAAATTTCGTTTCGTTTAATATTAAATATATCTATATCTATATATATATATATATATAAATTTATATGTTTGTAATATATGAATTAATAAAACATACTCCCTCCGTCCCTAATTAAGTGTACACACTAATTCATAATGAGTTGTCCCAAAATAAGTGTTCGTGTTTTCAATATGATAATTATAATGGAATAAATTTACTCTATTACCATTCATATACTTATCATTTATAACTACAACAAGAACAATTTTTAGGAAAGAAGTTACTCGTATTAACTTTAATTATGATATTTATAAGGCTAATATTGGTAATTTATAAATCAAAATTTAATATCCTTAAAAAGTAGCAATTTAGAATATGGACACTTAAAAGGTGACGGAAAGAGTATATAATATAAAAAATGGTTTGTGAGACGAAACAAAAATTCCATATATTTAACGAAACGAAATTTTCTATTTCGTCACAAAAACGAAATGATAACAAAAAAACTTAAAATTAAACAAAACGAAATAGACAGTTTTCGTCTCGTTTCACCTCATTTTCGTCTCGTTATAAATACCATATCCCCTCATGTAAGCTAGGGTTACTGCAAAACCAATCTACTGAAAAAAATGAACAAATTCAGTAAAAGCAATTAGCCTTATCCAAATGTCCTTTAAAAGCAAATGAACACTCCGACTCACAAAAAAAGACCCCCAGGTATCGTGGGGATTGGGGATCTCAATAGAGAAAAAGGTATAGCGGAAATAAGCAGAAACTTGGTTTTTTATTTCTTGTTCATACTGGAACCAAACTTGGCTGAAGTTTCAGATCATATTCAAACAGAAGAAGCAAGTATATTAGTATATACATTACTTCTGTCAAGTCGCAAGTATATTCAAACAGAACAATTTTAACTGTAGTTAGTCGCATCAATTCTGTCATCCTTAAAAATAAAGCATAAAAGGATCCTGGGAAGGGAAAATTTTAAATAATATCTTACACACCTATACTCCATACATTCCATTGGAGGAGTGAAGACAATAATGTAGTATTGTCCTACAGCGTTTTCGTCCTCATTCCTAGAGTGTATGACGGAATGTAATGGTTGTGTACCCAAAAACTTTTATGAGTGTAATGCAATATACAAGCAAACAATTCAAAGGGTTCCTTGATAAAACTACTTCGTGATAAAATGCTGTCTAAAAGTTAAAACTAATGAGCTCTTCACCACTTTGATATCAACTAACATAATCAAACTGCCTAAAACAAGAAAAGTTCGGCACACTGATTATTTAATAACAAATTGCTTGTCATGGATCGATATAGACGGACATTATTGATGAAATAAACAAAATAGATCATTCGGTAGCTTTTCCTTTGCTGCGTCTACTGCTATTCCCGGTCTCAAGAAGGTAACAAATCATGGAATCGACATCGTCTCCGAAAATACTGTAAGCTTCTATTGCTTGCAAATAGCTGAAACCCATTGACAGCACCATTTGCATGCTGCTACTGAGAGCACTCTCCATTGCTTTGCCTGCCTTGACTTCACTCACTGAAGGCCCTATCATTGCATAAAATACAGAAATTAACAGTCCGAAAATTATAACAAAAATATAAAAAAAGGTGAAAGGGTGTGGATTCCTTTAACAGAGGGACAAGTACAACCAGCAAGAAGTTCATAACAAAGAAAACCTGGCACATCTCTAAGACCTTCATCTTAAAATAAAGCAATTCCCACATCCACAAATAAAATGGAACTTTAGATCTTTCTTGCTTTTTAACTTTTCAATTATTGTTATTTCCAGTTTTCTTTAAACAAAATACTCCTAAACGAAAGGTAAAATTGAAATATCTATCTTAAGAAAGGTGCAAACAGGTTCTACAAGGTTGAGACCAGTATAAAACTTTGATAAGATTGAGGACTGGTGTTAGGTAACAAAGGAGTAAGAGGTAGACAAGAATGAGTGGATGCCTGTACTGTCTACAACCAACACTTCTGAAAACTGCTCTCTTCACAGAATGCATAAAAAGCACCACATGTGCCACTAACCATCTAAGACACCGTTGGATGCTCTAGAGCATCAATTTGACCCACAAAATAAAAGGATACCAGCAGTTATGGTCCTCAGAACTAACATGTTGTACGCACTAATTCAAAGACATGCTCACAAACAAAGTACAGAAAACAGAGAAATGCTTAAAATGTAAAGAATTAGCACACAAAGACAGTTTCAAAGGCATCCCTATTGATTCTCAAAACAAAATGAAACCAAATACTAAAATTAATCAAGCATAAATGAAGGAAGAGACTCACTAGCTCCAGAGGACGATGGTTCAGCGCTAGAAGTAGAAGATTCGCGATAACCAAGTTGTTGCTTGAAATTGTCATCTGCAATATACTCAGCTCTAGAAGCTTCCATCACCATTCTTTCAATTTCTTTCTCCGTGAGCTCAAGATCCGAGTAAAATCGACCTTCCGCTAACAGCGCCTTCATTAAGAGCCCCGGAAAACATTAAAAACAGATGGTGAAATGTCAAGTGAAAGCATTTGTACTTTCTGCCAAGATACAATAAACGTTTAATTACATTATCAATCTGCTGATCTTGTTGAGCTTTGATGGCAGCTTTGACTTGATCCTTGTCAGCATTTCTCTGTAAACAATAATAGAGTTCTGAAATTATCCAGTAACAAGTCATCACAATTCACACATAAGAATTTGATATTTAAAACATTACCATTCAAAAACCAAACGAATATCAGGCCGCTATGAATAACTGACAGTAATTGCAAAGCACATTTGTCTTAAATCAAGGTCAGTTCATAATAAGTAACAGAAAAAAACTGCCCAACTTAAATTAAGTCATAAGCGCCAACTACTATCACTTCGGCCAAATCTCAGGAATGACATTTAATCTTCTTATATCATCCTGGTCAATGTGAAAGTTGAACACGCATCTATACGTCATACTATAACTTCAAAGCATGTTGAAGCACGCACTTTCCCGTAATTACATTTTGCTGGAAAGCTCAGAGCTAAAGCTTTTTGCGTTCCAAAAAATATAAAAAGCTTAAGCTTTGGTTTGAAAAATCACTACTAATTTTTGTTATAGATGATGACAACATGATACCATAAAGCTCGTTTACCATCATCAGAATTCTTGTATAAAATTTCAATAATAATACTTCAAATTCTTTCTATATTCGCAGAATTTTTATTCAGTAATGTGTTTAGTGGCTTTTAAGTTGAACTCGTCAAACATTGTATACTTCTTTTTAGCAATAAACTGGTTTTATTGGATATAAAACAAATAAAACAAATTTTATGAAAAACTCACGTTTTAAGCGTCGATGCTTTTACTTCTATAGAACCCTTGGAAATATGTTTTAGCTACAATTTCGCACTTTAAAACATTGCCTACACAGCTTTGTGTTATGTTTTTGAATGAGACATGTATGTGTCTCTGTGTTTGTCCGTCCAAACATACATATGTATATATGAACATGTAATATAGCACAAGAACGGGACATTCATTTCTCTCCCTCTTCAAGTCAATTCAGCCTACTGCCATACTCAAGAAATAAACAGGACGCAAGAACGAACCAGACCAAACAATGAATGCTAGGCAAACTTACCCCTCTCAAAGAGCTAAAACCAAGCCCTGCACCGATTGTCAATCGACGTGGATCAACAAGTGAATTGTAATGATTTCCATGATGAAAACTAAGCCGAACCGGAGGTGTGTCAGTATCATAGCTACCTTGGAAAATGTTGATGGGCTCTGCACCCAAATGACATTTAGAGTGGGAAAAAAGGGATGGTCAAAAGAAAACATAGATAAAGGAATGAATGCAAAACTTCTTAAACATGTCGCACATTACCTGTGGAGTATGAGTAGATGTGTATGGGCCTGTTATACATTTCTGCTAATGCTTGGATCTCCACATTGTTTCCATAGACCTTTACATCGCAATGAAAGGGATATTACAAATAGAGAAAAGAGAACTATCCATGAAGAAAATCACATAGCAAATGAACCAATAAAACGACAACGAATCGCTAATCAACAGGAACTTCATTTTTTTCTCCTTAATTACCAACAAATAAGGCTATGACATATTCTAAATCTACTTTGATATGAAATTTCTAGTTATTACAATGAACTAAATATGAATATCGGGACAATAACAATTTGGCCTTGCAAGATGACTTTACTAGTCACCGTTTCTTTCCTGTCGGCAAGTGATCAGGTTAATTACAAATATAGATAAGTATACCTAAAGTTTTTAACCGAGTCCATAAGGAAAAAACTTTAAAGCATCTTCTATCAAACAACTGAGACCACATTCCAAAGTAATAGCATGAAACTTCCTAATAAATAATCATATCTGACAGATTGACATGAAAAACTAGCCTGTCGTTAAAAAATTTGGATCAAAACATAGCCCAGGATTAGAAACAATGCTGCCCAACAAGGAAAAAATACTACACATGGGAAGTGCCCATATAGAAAAATTTGACGGTTGATGATGCCTCTTTCAATATGAAATTGGAGAACACCGAGACCAAATAAGCCTCTATTGTAGCCAGAATTATGGCTCTCCCAAAAAAGTCTTTCAAGTCAATAAGATCGTGAAATTAAACTAATTATTTCAATCCCGTTGTGGTCTAAGGCATTGGCCATTTTACAGATTATAAATGCAATTGGTGGGAAATCTCCACATTCAAAGAAATAAAAGATGAACATTCATCACGAGGCAAACCACTAAAGAGACTAAGTAGGGGTAAACTCTTTTCCATCACCTATAAAAATATATATATATCTAAATACGCGCCAAATTCCAAATTCACGTACAAAAATCATCAGTTTATTATTCCAACTTAAAGCCCGTCATTCAAGGTGGTGTCAAACCCAATAACAGAACTTTAGTGTTTTCCATAGATCACACAAGGTAGGAGAAAGGAAAGGCATCTTCTATTGGATTATCCAGTCTACTATAAGAAGCACAACTAAAGAAGTACCTCACAGATAAAACGTTACACCAATCAAGCAGCATACTTGATAACCACATACCTTGTCTCTTCTTTTCCTCTTGCAGTAGGACATAAAGCCTTCTGTTATAAATTGAGAAAAATGATCTCTCTCCCGCTCCTGCATGGAAGTCAGGAAGTATTTAAGCAACATATATAAATAAGAAATTAAAGGCAATTAACCCAAAAGTAATGGACAATAAAAAATTACTCAAACTATAATAGAGGATAATTCTTTTGCTGCTGTCCTTCGTCATTGTTGCACACAGAAATAGATAAGACTAGAAGACAAAATCAAAACGATTGGCAAATGAGACCCAACTACAAATACAGGGCAATACCAATAGAGTTAAGAGTGAAAAGATGTTTCCAATGGTGCTTAGATAAAAACAAATAGGCACGGCAAGGTAAACCCAGACATCAGGATAAGACATTTGGTAATGAAACTTTGGCGTCAATTTAATAAAAAAGAAATAATACTGTATGAAAATTTCGTCTCTGAAGAAAAAGTAAAAAAGTAGCCATGGTGGTAACGTCTGAGTGTAATTCCAAATTTCCAACAACAAAAATGCATAAGGAATTCAAATGTTAATAAAAAGAGAATTGGGGGTACTCATGTAACAACACAACAACTCATGCATTATTGACACGCGAAGGAAGATAAAAATGCAAGCTTGTTTGTCTACTTCAGTACAATGACCTGTTTATACGTTATAAACGTGTAGATTTGTTGGCAATTATAGTAATCTTCAGCAAATCCACTTTTTCTAAACAAAATGGTGATGTATTTATGCATGAAAACAATATGTGCCAATCACCTTTGACAATACTAATCAAACAACCTGTTTGACTTTTGACCATTAAACTTCAATTGGAAAGCAATCCAGATTAACAAATTCCAAGACCACGATAATAGACAGATTTTCCAAGCCGAAAAAAGCTCTAGAGATGAAAGCGGGACATAACAACTAGTCACTATACAACTCCAGTCACCAATTAAATCAAATATGCGACTAGTTTATCACCAAGTGTCACACAAGTTAAAACAAGAAGTGCATTCTTATTTTGCAATCACAAGAGACCGCTAAGAATTTAAATGAGTTATTTTCTCTCTTGTCCTGTTTATTATTAGGAAAGCTGAGCTTGCTCTGTCAGCGGAAAAGAGGCATCTGGGATTGCACGAGTACACCACATGTTGCATAAAATGGTTTTGACATTAGTAGTGGTTGAATGAAAAAGAAGAGTGCAGAGAGCCAGAATTGACATGATTAAATAATTCTGGAGACAGAAAATAAATCCAAAAAACTATCAGAGTACAGAGTCTAGACACACCCATTTTACTACCAAAACGAGAAAAGGTACAACACAAAATGCACGTCTCAAAGGCTTACGTGTTCACAATAAATAACCAAATCGTATCCAGTCAATTTAAGTCATGTCAATGTCTGAAATGCAGTCTATAAAAGCACTCTTTAGTATATGCTCTAACAATTTAATAATTTTGAATGTTCGCTTAAAAAATCAGAAATGTCATAAAACACGTTTGATAGATATCTAAGAGGCTCTAACATCTAAGGTGCATTTACTCCAGACTAGAGGGTGCCAGGGTCAAAAAACAGCCCGAGGTTTCTTCCAAAGTGAGTTCACAAAGATAGGAATGATTCAAGGGAGTAACATTATAATAACAAACGAAGGTCAAGAAAGAGAAAATAACAATGGTCCGGCCCAACTTGAGATCCCTTGATCCCCGATAGAAAATCTTTCACGTGTACGTTTAAAAACAAGGATGTGTAGTAACACATCATGTCCTAGTTTAGGAATTTTAGTTATACCAAGTGACATTAGGATTAACGCTTCCTAAACTTAACATTCAAATGTATGCAATTTGTGCAGTATTGGTAATAACTAGTCATTATCATTAACTCACACCGGACATGAACACCACATTTACATGTGTTTTTTAATATTGAGAAGAGGCAACGCATACCACCGTATTTCCCAAATTACATCAGCATCTGATACTATCAGCATATATCTTTTGTATGTCAAAAAAGAAAGAATCTTGTACTGATCTTCGAGTATATGTAACAAATTTTCTTTGAAAGGTGGTTTTACATCACACAAGAAAAGGGGACATCCATGCTATCTTGGAATATGTAAAAATAACCAGAGACTCATTTTCCACTTAAGATCACCCAAAGATAAAAACATATTATGTGTTTGGTACTTCCTACAATTAAATCTCCCTATGTAAATCGAGATTTAAGCTTACAAAATTGGTTTTGACCTTTAAATCTTTGCTCCAATAAGCTCAGATTCCCGTTGAGTTCAACATTCGTGAATATTATGAAAGAAATTACCTCATTCCTAAATTTTTGAGAACTCACTTTAACAATATGGCTTATTCGTTAATATTCCAGTCAGTGATGTGCTATGTTTCAGTACCATAATTGCAAGCAAAAGATTCGAGTCATTGTTTCTATGGCAGTAATATACAAAATATGTTTCTGCTGATCCAAACATCATCTATGAAGTAAAATTTAGGGTTAAATAAAGGTTTCAAAATAATCACATGGCTAGCAACAATGATCACTACCCATAATCAGAAAAATATGAAGCATATTTAAGTTGATAGAAGTTAGAAAAGTCTCAGTTTTGCAAAACACCATTTAAATTTAAAAAAATCGAAAAAATCACGTCTGGGTAGGTGGAATTTTGAAGGATAAGTAATGCATAAAGCATAACAAGGAGGCAAAACCTGAAGTAAAATTCCTTGCATGTTGCTCATTAACAAAAAAATCATTTCCTGAGTTGCTTACAAATGTGTTGCGCGCACCATTCTAATTCAGTTAATTATGGCATCATTTCCTCCCTAATACCCCGTCAAACTCTATCCCCAACCTCACTCTAGGCTTCTAATTTATACAATCTTATCAATATCCTTCTTCATTCTTCATGACTTTCCAGCAATCTCCTCAACATAAAAAATGCTACCAATTTATATGTTAAGAGCTAAAGATATTTCCTTAAATTTAAACACGTGCTTAAGCCATTTGGTGCTTTAGCGTTATTCAGATAATCTTGAAAAGGCTACAAACTGTTAAAGGTTAAGGGCACTCTCAATAAGCTTGACAGGAGGTTTACATATATACACGAATTCATAATTTTGTGTAAAAACTAAAAAGACTACCCATCAGTCAATATAAACCTTTACTCCTTGTGCATGCATACACAAAAAAGGATTTGTAGCTATGTACAAGGATTATACTAGTATAATTTAATAAGTGGCCAACCCCATAAAATATCTGTCAAGTCTCAAAATCTACTTTTCCTTTCTCGCACTCTCCCCCACCCCAACTCGTCCGCCTGTGCTCTCTCTGTCTCTGCATTTGCACCTACACTCAAACCAGCACATCAGTACCAAATCCCTCAAACCCTAATCACAAACGGATCTTCACCTGCCTTCCTAACTCAGATCTAACTATACCGGCTTCAACCTCATCTCTCCTCTCACCTCCTATATGTTTCTCCTAAAATCAACCTCTTAAATGATTTGACGTTTCACCTGAGGTTAGAGTGTAAGGCGGTGAAGCAAAATGAAGTTGGAAGCATGGATGTAGCCGTGTTTAAATAAGGTGTGCAGTGGAGAGATTAAGATAAATAAGCAAAATAGTAATTAACTAATAAATATCTAAATTTTAATATACTTGCAATTATATAGACTGCTGTGCACAGTTATAAAAACCATGATAAATTCCTTTTTTAAAATAACGCTTGGATAGACAAATTCCAAATAAAACCCAGACATCACTAAGGTTCTTTGACGCTCATTTAAATGTCAAACATGCAATCCTCTAATTCATTAATTAACCATTATAAGGACAATAATTATTTTCTCAGTGATTTGCCAATAAGCCAATGTAAGTGCTACCCATTAACGAAACCACACATCAATAAGGTTAAAATAAAGATCCTTACATGGATCTAAAATACTGACAAGGACATACAGAAATGAACAATAATACTGTGAAACATAAGTTGACGCCAGCTGGGCAATGCAAATATTACAAATTTTCGAAACAACAAGTTCAAGCGGTATAACAAGAAATAGCATAGTTTCCATACATACCATGTAGTCGATGCACATTTGTCTGACTAAATCATAACCTTCGCAGTCCCCATACACTTGGTCTGCAACAGCACGAAATAGGCAATTTCCATCCTCCATCATCCTCCTCACGTCTAAACCTTTTGCCCTTCTGATCTCGATCTCAAATTGGCGCTCTCGTTCCTGAAATAAAGAAATATGAACACGGTTATTTAGAGTCATAGCTTTTCAGTTGAGTAAACTCTTGATTGTTTATTTCTGAAATAATGGCCCTCACTGGAATGGATTTTTCAGCAAGATAGTGTATGGTAAGATGCAACTATCTAGACTATTTGATTGCACACAATCACGATTTGAAGACACAAACTTTATCGTAATGCATCTATTTATTACAAATTTATCGAATAACTTTAAGAAATAGACATGACATGCAATTTCCAAAAAAAAAATAGACATGACATGACATGGCATGCCATATTATCCAAAAATTGTTTTAAACCCTTGATATGAACTTCAAAGTATTTAAGTTAAATAAATGAGCATAAAATTTCCATTTGCACTTATAGTAAAAAAAAAAAAGTAAAGCGGAATTACAACAAAAAGTATATAATGCACAATTATATGCTTTTTATGTTCTAAATTCAATGTACTTTCTTATGGCAAAGATCAAAAAGCAAAACAAGAAAACATTTATACTACAAAAAGAACAGCAATTTATGTTGACAGTAGAGCTCATGAAGAATATATTATAAATAAGAAGAGATTGATGAAAATAAAATATAGCTCATAGAACCAGCAAGCAAGCAACTTATAAGCAAAGCTCAAAGCTCCAACATTTTTAAATCACAAATTTGCAGAAAAGTTAAAAACTTGACAAAAGTAATAGAGTTACTCACGGAATCATCATAGCAGGAACCAAAAGAATGAGATTGCTCATCAGCACTATTATATCCTTCTGTTTCGCCATGTGATCTTGGCGAAGAAGGTCTAGACCCAGTTGGCGAACTCTTAGTTGGTACAACAGGCCAAGTAACAGCTCTTCTGGGTGACCCCACTCGCGGAGAATTTGAGCCACCTGGAATAATTCTTCTCGAGTTCAAACTTCCTGAAGAGGGTTTTGGAGGAGGCACCGGAGGTGGAGGAGGATGTGAAGTCCCACATATACTACCACTACCAGAGCCCTCACCCTCGTAATCCAAAAAATTTAATTCTCCTATTCCAGTTGCCAACTTTGTCGACAAATCCTCATCCCTAACCCTTTTCTCAACTTCAATAATTTGAGTAGTTTTATCTTTATCCTGGTCATCCACAAAACTTTCCAGTGAAAGATCATTAGCTCTAGCTGCGTTATCGTCATCCTCATCATCATCGAAAGATTGTGCAAAATCATCTTTCACATCCACTACCAAATTTTCTTGCACCTCCTCTCCAGTTTCATCTTCTTTCACAACAGTCACGGGAGAAATGTTAGTCTGCGGTTGTGAGGATGACGACGTCCTGTTAGAGTTAGAGGATGACGAACCACGCTGAACTAGAATCCGAGTCATGTCGAATCAAGAATTGTAACCTTGGTCTTATTTACTTAACCCAAAAAGGACCTGAGATTAGAGACCAGGGATCAGAGCTCCGAAAACCTAAGTTTCAATTTTCCGCGAGTCCGTGCCTTAGGCAAAGCCACACTCACGCCGATTATACGGCTGAATGATTTGGTAGAGCCAAGTTCCCTTTGCTCCTCACAAGTCGATCTGCGCATTCCCCTGACAATTCTCATAAGAACAAAGTCCAACCTTTTTATTCCTAAAATCAAAAGACGAAACTAATAAATCTTAAGTCTTGACCATTCAGAAGCAAAACCAGAAAACCTAAAACGAAAAAAAAAACTTTAGGGGATAACATCACTCAAATGTTTAATACCGACAATGACCAGAATAATGCATCCAATCCTGACAATGGACAAATTACTACGAATGTTATTACGAAGAAATACCTCCAACCCACAAAACATACAAATTTATGAAGAAAAATCATAAAAATCGTAACATTTGTCCTAAACCCCGCGCACTAAAACAAAGAAACACAAAAACCCTTAAGAACAAAGTCATACCTTTTTAAGCATGAAAGCAAAAAAAGATACCAATTAATCCCTAAATCCTAAGTAACTAAAAAGTAAAAGAAGATACCAACAAATTTTAGGGACAAAATAAATGAAAATTCCTCAAGCTGATAACAAATTAGAAGTTTAAGCCCTAAAATGAGCACAATCATCATCCAAACCCTCAATCATCAAATTAGAAATATGCCTCCAACCCCAAAAACATTCAGAAAATTAAAAAAGATCATTTTTTTTATTGGTTTGTTAACTGTTTTATGTACCAAACTTACCAAAAGTGTCGGTTTAGTACACCAATCTACCATTTTTCTAAAACTATACACCAACTATTGATTTTTAAAGTTGTTTAATGCACTTCTGTCAAACTTGACGGAAAATGATGACGTGGTTGACATTTTCCATCCAATTCCAAGGGCAAATCAGTCATTTTAAAGGGGTAGGTTGGGGTACTAAACCGAAACTTTTGGTAAGTTTGGTGCACAAAACTGTTAAAATACTCAGTTTAAAGTAACGAAGTGTACTAAAGAATCATTAAATTAAAATGTTGGGGTACAATATTCAAAAAGTGGTAGGTTGGGGTACTAAACCGAACTTTTGGTAAGTTGGTGCACAAAACTCTTAAAATCCCTTTTTTTATTTAATGTGGGAGTCCTAAAACCGCAGAATTCAAACTCAAAACCCTAAAACCAACAACTAAAGAATATCTGATACAAAAAAAATTGACCAAGAAGAAAAGACAAGATTTTTAATTCACCAAATAATCCAATTTCTAGTACAATAGATAAACAACATAAAAAGAAAAAGAAAAGGAAATATCACTTTTTCATCTCCCTAAAACATTCAGAAAAATAAAAAAGATCACTTTTTTTACTTAAATTACTACAACCTCACAATTCAAACTCAAAACCCTAAAACCAACAACTAAAATTCATCTGATACCAAGATAAGCTTTTAATTCACCAAATATTGCAATTTCTAGTACCCAACTAGATGGAAAGAAATATATTTATAAACTAAATAGAAAGAAAAAAAAATTCACATTTTTATCTAATTCAAAAATTGCTACGACCGCAACTCTAAACCCTAAAACCAACAACTAAAATCATCTGATAAAAATCGACCAAGAATAAAAAATGATCTTTATAATTCACCAAATATTGCAATTTATAGTACCAACTAAATATTGAAAATACATCCTTTTTTTTTTTATTCCCAAATCTTAATTTAAGCTTTTTTAATTCACCAAATATTGCAATTTTCTAGTACCCAACTAAATAGAAATAAATAAACTAGGTTAGAACCTAATTGTATGTACACCCAATTAATCCTAATTGTTTTTAATTTTCTCAAATCTTAATTAAAGCTTATAAGTCCAGATACCGACCTGAGAGATTGGGATTTTTTTGTAAATTGGGGAAAATCAAAGTGCGATGACGATCTGTATATATTTATAAATATATGTGTGTGTGTGTGTGTGTGTGTGTGTGTGTGTGTGTGATATAGATAGATAGATAGATATAGTATATTCGTAGATGTGTATCTATTGAAAAGAGAGAGAAAGAGTGATAGAGAGAGATTAGGGAAAGAGAGAAAGGGTAATATGCAAATAACCCCCTTATACTATGAGTTATTTTCAGATAACCCCCCAATAAACTTTGAAGTCTTCCCATTGATTGAAATCGGTTTTTATTATTGAGTTTGCTTGACTTAACAGATGCCTTTAAGCAAGCAAATTGGTTGATTCAAGTGTTTTGGATCCTATTATATCACGTTGCCTATCAGGATTCAATCATGGACGCTTGTAAATAAGATTACCTTCAAAAAGAAGGTTATTAATTATTAAAATATATATATATATATATGAGTTTTTACTGTTGTTTGCAATATGTTTGTAGTGAGTGTTTTTCATCTCATGTACTACCGCATTGATCTGGGTTAACATATATGTGAGATTTTTCTCATTATAAGCACTATTGTAAATCAACTTTCTCTAGGATGGTTGAATAAGTATAAAACTAAACTATGTTTGGTGCTATTTGTTTTGTGATATGACTGTGTTTACTGGTCGGTTCAAGTTGTATCTTAATTCCGCTTTTGTTGGACTATATACTCTTATACGTATTTAGTGTCGTGGGCTCGTCAGTTACACATGCTTATTATCCCAAAAAGAAATCTTCCAATTGACCCATATAAGACAAAAATGCAATGGGCATTGATGAATATGTAGATTGTGTACTTGTATAACAGTTGTATGGTGGATAAGCCACTACCATTTAAAATTCGTTAAAAACATGAAAGAATGCTACTTATATAAGAGCATGTACAATTGCAGTACTATTTTTTATTAGTTATAAGATAACCTCTAAGAAATAAAGTGATATTTTACTTACACATTTACATGTTAGTTTTGTATTGTTTGTCAATGCTACATTAGTATATTTAGTTTCAGCTATAAAAATATATATTTTTTATTTTTATATTATCAAATGGTCCACATACACTCAATATTTTATGTTTTTACAATTTCAAATTACCCAAAAAAACTCAGACTTTCATTTATTCAAGGGCCCACATATCATTGCTATTTTACTTGCTACAATTAGAGGAGAAACTAACATATGGTACAAACTAAAGTGTCACGTAAACTCACTAAAATGACAAATGCAACATTAACTCTTAACATTTTTAAAGTTTCTCACACTAACAAACATATATACTCAACCACCGGAGATGCTCTAATTCTACACATATAGATCATCTATGTATGGGGTTTGTGTAATGTCGTGTGCACATAACAGTAGTGTATAAACTATCTTAATACTGAAATTAACCAATATGTACACCTTTAACATGTCATTAACTAACTTATAGAATTTTGTCCTTTTTACATAAAAATTGGTTTGGTACATGTATTTGGTCAATACATGTGTATGATCTTTGAAGGTCAATGAAGAAAAACTATTTCAAGTGGTTTTTACATTAGTAGAAAATTTATTAACCAGATTAACGATTATTAAATAGAAATTATTGTATCAATCGCCATTTTGGTTGATTGAGTTGCATATATATTAAAGAAGACACGTAGACTAAAAAAATCTGAATCAAACCATCGAGTTAGGGTTGTCAATTTTACAAGACTCGACTCGTCCAGAACCACCGATTTTTGGTATGTTGGTTTAGGATCGTGCGGTTCCAACTTCATTTGCCCGTATGATTGAGTCGACTCTTAAGATGATTATTTACTAACCATACCCGAATCATAATCCTATGTAATTCAGATATTGCGGCTTTCGGTGTTGGGTATATATCCGTATATTGAAATGATACAATTAGTCACTTTTTTTAAAACACTATTAAATAGTAACAAAGTAAAGTAAACAGTTTTTTTTTTCTTCAAGCTAGAAACCCAAACGTGGATGGGTTAGTTAGTTGCCATTTTAAAGATGGATGGGTTACTTGCAAATGTTAGACGGTTCATGTGGCTAATTATACAAATTTAACCTTATTGTTGTTATTTTAAAAAAGAAAAAAAAAACATGTACTATTTATCTTTTACCATTTTAGTATCTAATTTTTAAGTTTTATCAAGTTAGGTCTCAGCCAATCAATTTTCATCCATTTAAGGATCTAAGAGTATAAATTGACGAAATTGCAATATATATATCTCATATTTGGAGATCTATTTTTGACAGATGTTGACGTAATTGCACTCAATTTGTAATAGGTGATAGATCGTGAATGGAATTTACTCATTTTGTTAAGTAGCAGCCCTTCATTGGATGAAAATAGATAGGTGTGGATATAAATAAGATAAATTAAAGGTTGAGAACCATGATGGTAAAAGCTAACAGTACATGATATTCAACCACTTTTTTCCCAATAAAAAATAAAGTTTGTTGGGGTTATTTACAAAGCATAGGGTTTGGGGGGTAATTTGAAAACAAACATAGTTTGTGAAGTTATTTGAATATTACACAATAAAGAAAGAGGTGTACTTTTTCTGTCGGAAATGAATGTCTTGGTTCAGTGATGACGTGTACATTGAGCTAGGAGGTGACGGCAACTTGCACACGTGTTGGTTAATTCTTAATTTTACTCTAAATATTATTTTTAGTGCATACACATTTACAGAGAATAGATGGAATTTAACCAGAGACTTACATCCATCTCGATCCATTTAATTATATTAAAAAAATTAATTATCTATAATTATTTATAATTATTTACATGTACTTATTTACAATTAGTTACCTATGTCATAAAAAATAATAAAATATACAAAAATAATTAATAAATAAATAAATCGAAAAAAATCAAAAAACTTATACATGGTATCAAACGGTATTAAACATGATTGACCATGATTAAATAGAATTAAACATGATTAGACATACAATATTGGACATGATTAGACATACAGTATTGAACAGAATTAGACAGGATCAGACAAGATCACACATATTTTTTGTATAAAAAAAGTGTTTTTTAAAATTTTGGTTTTTAGTTTTTAAATATTTTTTTGGATTTTTTAATGACATATGTAACTATTTGTAAATAAGTTAACAAAATATGTATTTTTTTGTAAAGAAACATCAAATTCAAAACAACTGTTTTTTTTTAAAATAAGTTTCTAAATATGTATTAAATTATCATTTTCCTAATTTAATAAGTGTTCAATATAATTACTATTTATAAATCTTTAATTATGTTTTAGACAGAAAGATACCAACTTCACAAGGATTCAATGTGACTATTTGTAGGTTTCGGTCAATTCTTAATTTTACTCTACGTATTATTTTTAGTTGACATTTAAATTTAATACGTTATTCAATATGATTATTTACAAAAGAATTATTGTTTTCAGACCGACGCATACTACTTCGGAAATGATTAGTTATACGTGTTGGTAAATTCTTAATTTTACTATATGTATTATTTTTATTTTTAGTATACATTATTTACCGATTACAAGGATTTTAATATGTGATTCAATGTGATTATTTTTAAATTTTTTGCTGTTTTTAAACCGTGATTATTTTTAAATCTTTTGTTGTTTTTAAACCGACAGATACAACTACACAGAGAACTTGATATAGTGGCCTTGTTTGGTTGGCACCAAAAGTAAAATACTTTTACTTTTACTTTTACTTTTACTTTTACTTTTACTTCTACATAGTGTTGTTTGGCTGTCAATTTTTAAGTTTATTAAGTATACTTTTGGCTTTACTTTTATTTTTACTTATATTAGTTTGTTTGGATGTCATCTCATAAGTATACTTTTGGTGAAAAGTAAATGTCAAGTAGACTTTTTAAAAGTAAGTTTGATGATACTTTTACTTTTGATGATACTTTTAAGTAGGTTTTAATCTGAATGTGCTTTTAAAGTACATTTCAAAACCTAGTTCCTATCATCATTATATTTTTCTAATTTTGTATTTTTTAATCTTTAAATAATAAAATATTTAATCACAAAAAATATAAAAAAATCACCAAAAATTATAAAAAAAATCACCAAAAATTATTAAAAAAAATACAAAAATCACAAAAAATGAAAAAAATCACAAACTTTTTAAAAAAATTAAAAAATATATATATAATTTTTTTTGTCAATATAACACTTTTTATACCGAAAAATCAAAAAATATATATAAAATGACAAAAACTTATAAAAAAACACAAAAAATTTAAAAAAACTAAAAAAAAAATTGTAGTTTTTTTATTTTTGTTGTATTTTTTTTAAAATTTTGTGATTTTTTTCATTTTTTATAAATTTTTTATTTTTTTTATTTTTTTTTTAATATTTTGTGATTTTTGTGATTTTTTTATAATTTTTGTAATTTTTTTTGTGATTTTTTTTTTTGATTTTTTTTGATTTTTTTTTGATTTTTTGTGATTTTTTTTCATTTATTTTGAGATTTTTTTATTTTATATAATTTTATGTGTTTTTTTTTCCATTTTTTATGAAATATGTATATGGCGTTTTGGTAAATAAAGTAAATAATTAAAAAGTAGTACCTATAGGAAATATGAACTTATGAGGTACATATAAGTTCAAAAGTGGTACATATTGTGCATTATTTGAATAAACAATTTATTTTCACTCAAAAAGTAAAAGTAAACATATTTTACCAAACAACATTTTTAATGAAAAATATACTTTTACGGTGTTCACCAAACAGTATTTACTTACTAAAAAGTAAACAGAAAAGTATACTTTTCAACCCACTTACAAAAAGTATACTTTTGAACATAAAAGACGCGACCAAACGAGGCCAGTATGTATTTAATTTTTTTCGCATTCAGGCAGTATACTAAATTACAATTTTTTTTTTGTCAAAATACAAAAATTATTGCCAATAATTCACAATTACTTTTTCGTTCTAGTATCTTTTGATTGTAGAAAATATTTTATGCGGAAATTTACTCTAATTTTTTTTTCGTATCTCCATCACTAATTTCCGGAAATTTACTTTTTTCGTCCGGGGAAAAGATTTTTGAAGGAAAAGATTTTCATGAAAAACAAATATTTTTTCATAATTTTCTTGGTGTTTGGTTGCGTGAAATTTTTTCATGAAAAATCTAAAATATATTTTATAATTTCTTTAACAAATATAATAATAGAATTACGTAATATTAGTAACAAAATCAAAAAATTTAAAACAACAAAATTAGAAGGATGAAATCTGAAAGATATTTCAAACACAAAAAATAACATTTTACCGAGCAAAGTCCGGTGACATGCTACTTAATAAACTCTAAAATTAGCGTGTAGTCTTCACCAATATTTATTTTGACGGCCATGGAGAATTCATTAATCCCATAAGCAATTTTTCGTAAATATTCAGAAAACTCTTCCGAAAAGGTATACTAAGATTAGTAGAAGAAGGTAATTTTTTTGATATGACAATAAAAATCAAGACCAAGTTGCATTTTAAAAATTGATCAAACAATCAACAATGAGGCGTTAATATATTAGACAATATAAATAAAATGTATTATGATAACCAAAGTTTTTGAGAGAGGAGAAGAATTTTTTTTATTACTATATAATATTAATATATAGTAGTTTTTTTTTTTCCGGTGCTATAATGTATAATGCTACTTAATAAAACTCTAAAATTAGTGTGTAGTCTTGAACAATATTTATTTTGACGGTTATGGAGACTTCATTAATCTCATGAGCAATTTTTCATAAATATTCGGAAAACTCTTCTGAAAATGTATACTAAGATCACTAGAATAAGGTAATTTTTTTTGATAGTTTGACAATAAAATTCAAGACCAAATTGCAATTTAAAAATTGATCAAACAATCAACAATGAGCTGATAATATATTAGACAATATAAAAAAAATATCTTATGAGAATCAAAGTTTTTCAGGGAGCGGAAGATATTTTTTTTTATTACTATATAATGTTAATATATAGTAGATTTTTTTTTCCGGTGCTATAATGTATAATGCTACTTAATAAAACTCTAAAATTAGCGTGTAGTGTTGACCAATATTTATTTTGACGGCTATAAAGACTTCATTAATCCCATGAGCAATTTTTCGTAAATATTCGGAAAACTTTTCCGAAAAGATATACTAAGATTAGTAGAAAAAGGTAATTTTTTTTGATAGTTGGACAATAAAAATCAAGAACAAGTTGCAATTTAAAATTTGATCAAACAATCAACAATGAGCTGTTAATATATTATACAATATAAAGAATATGTCATATGAGAACCAAAGTTTTTCACGGCGGGGAAGAAATTTTTTATTACTATATAATGTTAATAGTAGATTTTTAGAGTAGATTTTTTTTACGATGCTATAATGTATAATGGTATAATAGTATATTTTTAAATAGAATTTTGGATAAATTAACAAAACATACTACTTTTGAAACTAAATTAACAAAAACATACCCAAAAATTTTTAATTAACAAAAACATACCAAAAAGTTCATATCCTAATTTCTATATTTCATACCGTTATTCCAAAAGTCCATACACTTATTTCAAAAGTTTATACCCTAATTTGTATATTTCATACCCTTGTTCCAAAAGTCCATACCCTTATTTGAAAAGTTCATACCCTAATTTGTATTTTTCATACACTTATTCCAAAAGTTCATACATTTATTTCAAAAGTTTATAACCTAATTTGTATTTTTTATACCCTTATTTCAAAAGTTCATATCCTGATTCGTAGAGTTGTCACTTATTTTCAAACTTCATATCCCAATTTGCATAATTTATATACATAATTTTCAACTTCATACATTTAGTTCACGTAATCCATACACTTATTTTTCAACATTATACATTAATTAACAAATCCAACTCTTATCCGTCCTCCGATCTCGAACTATCACGTCATCGTCGTGGGCCTCTCTTTCGACGACCGCATCTCCGTCGACATCAAACTCGAGTTTTCGATCTCGTTATACACACTCGCCGCCAATTCCGACAGATGTGTCCGTCAAAATCTCCACGGAAGAAAGAGATCGGAAAGGGAGAGATGAGAAGAAAAATATCAAAAAAATAGAGTGAGAATGATAAGAGAGATCGGAAAGAGAGAAAAAAGATGAGAGATCGAAGAAAGTGAGAAGGAGGAGCCGGGAGATCGGAGGGACAGAAAAGAGAAGAAAGAGCAAAAAGATTGGGAGAAATAAATCAGATTTTTTGTTTTTTATTAATTATTAATTGAAGGTATATTTTTGATAATTTAATTTTTGAGTGTATATTTTTGTTAATATAATAGGGGTATTGTATGTTTTTGTTAATTGTGCCTATATTTTTTATTACTGTAATATTTAACAGTAGATTTATATAATAGATTTTTTTATAGTATAATAGTACATGCATGATGCATGAGGTAGATTAGTACATGTGTTATCTCTTTTTTTGAAAAATATTTTAATTAAGGGAAATATTTTACTATCTTTTAAAGAAAATATTTTTCAAAATTATAATTTATCAAATCAAACAAAAATCAGAAAATATTTTCCTTCCTTGCAAAAAAGCAGTAAGTGTTAAGACACTTTCATAAAACAATCCGAGAAAAAAACTTTTGAACCACTTGTTTATTCAAAGAAAAAAATGTTATCATAAATTGATTAGATTTTCTACAGTGTATTATATAGTCTTTTTTAATCTTATAACTCAAACTCTTATTTTTCATTTTTGGGTCATCAATGCGTGTTTTTTTTTTAATATGGATGAAATGACACATGCTTGATTTTCTGGGTTTTAGCATATTTCTAAAAAAAAAAGTTATTTTGCAGTTTTATAATATAAACTATAGTCATTCTGCAATTTTGTAACCCAAAGTACAAGTTTATATTTTTAAAGTACTCAAACTAAGTTTTTGCCTTTAAATCAGTACATTTTGTTAAATTTTTTTGATGAAAAGTTGTGTTTTATAAAAATACGCTCGTTTAATATCTTTTATTACATGGGATATACATATAGATATATACAAACATATACATACAAATATTCTCCAAAATAAAAATATACATATAGATGTATACATACATAGATACGTTACAAATTTTATCGCCTCCACCACCATACCGTCGACAACCTCCACTGGAAGTAGGGCCCACATCCACCACCTCCGAGCTCACTGAAACGATACCAGAGGGTTTCGGTGAGCTCGGAGGTGGGCCATATCAGCAAAGTATATTCGGCGGTGTAGAGCTCCATCACTGTGCTTAAACCAAACTACACCACCCTCACGGCCCACAAAACTCAACCCCTTAGCAATTGCTAACCTAATCAACAACTCCCCATCGTTGGTTTAAACCTCCACCACACATCGTTACACATTTCGATCGGCCAAAATAACACCACCGTTGAATCATCAACATCTGAGAACCCAAACTCTGTAATGGAATCGAGCTGATTTCTTACAAATCAAAGTCCTTCTTATTTATATAATTATAATTGTATGTACATGTATATATTTATGGGGAGGGATCCATACACACATAAAAAAACACATTATGTTTACACATCAATCACAACCCTCCATTTACTTACTTTTAATGGTCAAGATTATGTGTTTATTCTTATAATTAGATGAACTAATCTTTACCATTAAAAGTAAGTAATGGAGGGTTGTGATTGATGTGTAAACATAATGTGTTTTTTTTATGTGTGTATAGATCCTCCCTCTTTATTTATATATGTAAATATAATGATGATGGTATTCATATATGTATATGTATATGTATATGTATATATGTTTTTTTTTTCCTTTTTTTCTTAGCCATCGGATCAAATACAATGAGTTTAGATCGAAAAAAGAGTAAAATGACTATTTTGCCAATGAATCTGGATGAAACACTTTTGATGACATTAGTTTTTTCTGTTAATTTGGACGGAATGTACTGATTTAGAGGAAAACATTTAGTTTGGTTATTTAAAAAGAGAAACTCGTACTTTGGCTTACAAAACTAAAAAAACCCTAGAAAAAAATAAATTATCCCTCAAATCTTCATGTTTATTCGAAGAAATGTGATACTTCCTCCGTACTTAAATAAGTGTAGTGGTTCGAAAATTGTGATATTTAAGGTTTGAAATAATTTCACCTAATATTCAATAAAAAAAAATATTAAAAAAAAAGAAAATTTCAAAATATATAAAAATTAGTTAGTTAATATATGATGGTATAAGTGCAAATTTGACTTGACCATTAAAAAAATAAAAACGAACAATTATTTTGTAACGTTTAGCGATGGGTGATCAGTATTATAGACTACAGAGTGTTTAAGAAATTAAATTTGATAAATTTTAAAACTTTATGAGTGAATAGAGTTACTATTGAAACTATGGGAGAAGACATATAAAGTACTTATATTTTCCAAACTATTAAAATGGATGAAAAAGAAAGAGAAAGAGAAGAAAACCCTAATTCAGAAGAAGAAAAAAGAAGAAAAAGAAGAAGATGCAAATGGGTGTTATAAGCGTTGATGAGATATTGAGAGAGAAAAAGAGCAAAGACACAAACTCCATCACTTCACTTTCTCTTACACACAAAGCTCTCACTCATGTAATGTATTTTATTGCCCTTTATTTTTATTTATTTATAACTCTCATTTTTAAGTAGCTTTCTATAATAGACTCCAAATCTTCTACGCCCTATTATATACCCCCTTCCGTGTCCGCTTTATTTTTTAATCCAATTTTTTTTTTAAAATACTACAATTACAATTACAATTAGAATTTTTTCTTAATACTCAGTCCTGAAAAAAGTGGCCTGTTTTCCATTTTGGGATGTTGCAAAATAAGTGTTCACTTTCAGTTTTTAGTAATTTTTCTCTCTTTTTGAATTATCTATTTTTGGTAGTGAAATCATATCAAATTTACAACTATAATCTCATATTACAAGTAAGAAATAGTTTTTATTTGAAAATTTTGATTTTTTGATACATTTTTGTCGAATTTTAAGTGAAATTGGTTCAGATCCTTAAATATCATAACTTTTGAAGTTTTCGAAACAGACACTGATTTCGGGACGGAGGGAGTAGTCTGTTTTATTTTGGAATAAAAAATAAAAACTAGGGTAAATTAAATATTAAATCCAAAGAAATAATGTAACTCAACGATATGTCCCAATATTATGAAATTTGTCGTTGTAAAAGTTTATAAACATGCAAAAAAAGGTTACAAAAATTCAAAATTTGAGCAAAAATAGTTATGGAGGCACGAAATGGGTACAAATTAGTGGTAGAAGATTTGGACTCTTATGTAACATTACATTTATCAGTTATAATAAGAATACAATTTCTTTCATTCCTCCTTTTTTTTGTGTTTTTATTCTTTCATAGGTGTCTTGCTTGGGTGAGTTCAAGAACTTGGAGAGACTTGACCTTAGCTCCAACAATTTGACTTCACTTGAGGTAGGGCCTGCTTGGCATCTGATTTTTTAGTCAAAAGGGTGGTTTTAAAAGGCAATGAGAAAAAAAGCTTGCTTTTAAAAAAGCTCTCTGTGTATTGTTTAGGACCACTTTTATTTTATTTTTCCCTTACAAGTGTCTTTTAACTTATTTTTATTGATAAGTCATTGGTCAAATGTTTTAACTTATAAGTGAGTTGTAGATATACAAACTGGTTTTTTTTTTTTTGGAAAATTTAATGTAGAAGGTTTTAAAAATCACAAATTCCTAGCTTCTCCGCTTTTGAGTTTTTTTAGGTTTTTAACCCAAAAGTTAGCTTTTTAAGGCTAAAAAAAGTTAACATACCAACCACTCATGTAATTTTGTTATCCAAAAGATAAGAAAAAGTTTTGTTGTTAAACATGCACGTTGTACTTTTTTAATTTTATTCACAAAAATGAGGAAATGTTTTAAGTTTATTTACTTGTGAAGTTAATTTTGTAGGGTTTGAAGGAATGTGTCAATCTGAAATGGCTGTCGGTGGTTCAGAACAAGCTTCAGAGCTTGAGAGGAATCGAATGCCTCACAAAGCTCAATGTGAGTTATACTTTCACCTGAGGCGGAACTAGAATTTTTTTTCGTAACTAGGGGTGGTGATAGGCTAAAATTGATACAAAGACAATCAATATACATGATAAAAGGTCGGGCTTTTCTCAATTTAGGGTGCTGAATCCCTTTTAGCTTGTTACTAAGTTCCTCAGTACTTTCACTATCTTTTTTTTGGATGAGCACACAGTTTAAGTAGCATCAATTATTATTAAAGAGTACAGGGCTGGTCTAGCAAGTGAACACCTAAGCTATGCATAAATTTTGGTGCGTTTGATATTATTATTAAAAGGTATGGGGCTGGCTTAGCAATTCAACACCTAAGCTGTGCGTAAATTTTGGTGTGTTTTACATTTTTCCGGAAGGAAAATATTGACTATATAGACAGGAAAGAATATATTGCATAAGAAACCAACAAACCTAACAAAGATTGCATATGAATTAAACAAAGAGTTCCTCGTCAAAGTGACATAGAATTATTAGGACAGAAAAGGGTTTTTTTTTTCCAGCCTTTGGTTTGTGGAAGCGTTTGCTGAATGCCTCTTCTCTTTTGTCGTATACCAGAGCTGGCCCTGAAAGGGTATCTGGTAGAAACTAGAAAGTGAAGAAATTATGCTTTTCTATATTGGGTTTGTTGATAATGGTTTAAAATAAAAAAGGTTATAGAAGTCGCTAGGTGTTCCTCGTGCGTTTTATCTTGCCGACTAATTCCGACTAATCACCGGGCATTTTTTTTCAAAACAAATAAATATGTGAAGTATTCAAATAGCTTTCAAGTTCGATTGCTGGGTGACCCAACTAATCGCGACTAATAGGTTTCAAATGGCTTTCCGACTAATTGGTTTGACCCGACTTATCGCTGCTTTGACTGTCGTTGACTCTCTAACGACTTAATTCGCCCAACTAACATTAGTTGACTCGGATGGGGAACGACCGGTGACTAGTAGGCCTCCTGGAAGCAAGTTTTAGAACACTGAAAATAGATAAAACAACAGCATTTAGCTGTATCTATTTATATTTTTAATGTGTTTTCTGGACCATATCTGTCTCATAGCTACATGTGGGGTGTTTGTAATTGTGGTGCATAGGTTTTACAGCTAAACTTGAAATTTTCAGTTGTTCTATTCCGGCATCTTATTCTATTTGCTTGATTGTTGTTCTGCACGAGTTCGGATATGTGAATATATGGTAGGAATGTATGAATAATTTACTAGACGTCTAGACCATGTCTTTCCTTATCTTATCTTGAATAACCATGTCATTACATTTTTCAACAAAAACATATTAATTAAAATAAAATTTTATGAATTAATGTAACCAATCTCTACGTTTGAGAAAATCAATGTAACCAATCTTTTCAAGGTAACATTCCATTGGGAAATTTGGGTTGCAAGTTATAAGGTTTTTTCTTGAAATATTTTACTTGTATCTGAATCGTTTTTTGGGAATAGGTTCTGAAACAAAATTGTTTTGAACTTAAGTTTAAAATTATGAATCAGGATGAATCCTTTCCAAAAAATACTAAATAAAAGTCTTATTGGACAGGTGCTCAACGCTGGAAAAAATATGCTTACATTTATGGACGAGGTCAAGCCTCTTACAATCTTGGGTGCGTTGATTTTGAATGGTAAGATCCTCTTTGGCAAAGTTTCACAGTGCATTATTTTCATATTTATATCTTAACTGTCCATAGATTGAGAAATACACCTTTATTTCTCCCCCACTACTTCTGGTATTTGTGCAGATAACAAGATTGTCTCCATTTCCGGGCTTGATCAAATGAAAGATTTGAACACCTTAGGTATATGCACCCTCTGTTGATGTCAAACTATGTTCCGATGTGTTTTTTTATTATCTCAGTTGTGATGGGCCTGATGGCCAGTTTCTGAAATTCCAAATATTTTTATGTATAACGTAGTAATTCAAGCAACTGATTGTTATTTCACCATGCCTGACATATCTTATTATGAGGAAGCAGTTTTTATTTGATTTTCGCCCTACAGTGAAGGTTAATAGAATGTCAATGTTAAACTTTTGGAGCTACGTGTTTGTTCTGATACTAATAATTGAACCAATCATCTAAACTGCATGTCTATACTACTAATTCACTAAGCAACCTGTATTTTTCATTAACGGTAAATTAAAAAGTCATACCATTTGCATTTTGCCGTTAACCAGAAGTAAATAGGCAGGCCCTAAAATGAATGAACTCTTATCAAAATTATGATAGAAGCCTTGTCAAATTTAATTTCATATTGATTTGTGTTTCTTTTTAGTTTTTCCTATGTGGAGAAGTGACCACTCTTTTGAATTTATGATCCAATACTATTTCTCTCTTTGAAAATATTACTTTGTTATCAGGTATAAATGGATTTTGTAGGCTAATTGAATTTGCTTATGTATATGCTGCAGTTCTTTCTAGAAATCCTATTTCTTCAATTGGCGAGTCGCTTCCCAAGGTGAAGTCAATCACAAAGGTACGCTACATTCATGATGAAGAATTTGCAGAATACATGTTTTGTCCTACCGGCTTAATTCGTACCATGTTTATTAAATAGAGTTTTTAGTAGTTTCAATATGGTGCCACAAAATCAAGCTTTCTGTACAAGCTTATTTTGCTCGATTCATATCTAACTTTCAATAATGACAGGTGTCCCTATCTCATTGCCAAATTCAGACTATTGGCTCCCTGAAATCCTGCACTGAATTAAAAGAGCTCCGGCTTGCTCACAATGATGTCAGGGTATATATTTCTTTCCTGAACTTGATTGATAGGGCATGAACACTAGGGCCTTGTGTGGAACTCAAAAGACGTGTGGGTAAAATTGGTTTCCTAGGAAGCAATTTCTGGTGTGTAGATGTTAACAAGAAATCAAAGGAAAATGAAATCAAGAATTAGTAAAATAAAAACAAACAAGTAATATGGTAAGAATCTTTTTTCTACAAAGTCAAAATGATTGAAGCTGCTAAACTCAAAACTCACTGAAACGAAATATAGTTGGAAAAAAAAAAGGTGAATAAACCTGATAAATTTAGAAATCCATTAATAATTTTGCTAAAAAAGCTGAGAAAGTAAAAATAAATAGATAAAAGCCAAAAGTTCAGAATATGATTTTTAATTCATCGGCTCCTGGAACATTCACTTATACTTATCGCAAATATTTGATTTTTCCCGAAGCGTCAAACACAACAAATGAATTGTCTAGCAATAATACTCATTTTTCTCGTGGTTTTCCTAGTCATCCAAACTCTTGAGTTGAAAATTATTTCTTTTTTCCCCCTTTTCATTTTTTTATTCCCCTTGTGTTTTTATGAGTTTCAACCTGGCTTAAACGCTAGTAATAGTTCTTTTTTGTGCAATTATCTGCCATATGGAAAAGTGATGGGATAGAAAAGCGTTTTGGTTTTTGCATGCACATGGGAGACAGTTTTAATTTATTGTTGCTTTTACAATGGCAAAGATCCTGAACCCCAAATATAATGTTCTCATCAATCTTTCACCATATCGAACTTCAGTTTTAAATCTATCATAACATTGCATAATTTCCTGCCGTACTGACTCTTCAGACACTGCCATCTGAGTTGGTCCACAACTCAAAACTTCAACTTTTGGACGTGGGTAACAATGTTATCAGTAGCTTGTCAGACCTGAAGGTTAGCTGATGCTACAAAAAACAAATTTTGTTTGTAAAACTTGCAGAATCAATCTGTATTTGTTTTCTCAATTTTTTCCCGTCTTACTCTCTTAGGTCCTTTCTTCATTGTCAAATCTGAGAAACCTTAACGTACAAGGCAATCCGATAGCTGAAAAAGACAAGTCACTGCAAAAGGTTAAGTTACTAATTTTTTTGTTCTTTTTCATATAAGCTTTTTATGTTTTGATACTTACAAACTTGATCATTGTGGTAACAATGCAGATCAGAAAGCTTGTTCCAAACGTACGTATATTTAATGCTAAACCCATTGATCGAAGGGTGAAAAACAAAAATGATGATGCAGATGAGAGAATTAATGACTCTTTAATCAATGCTAGTGCGAATTCATGGGCTGAGAAAGTAGAGAAAATCGCCGATTTCAGTTTGGTCGATGATAGGAAGGTGAAAAAAGTTCAAGAAGATGAAGTTAATAAAATCGACAGTCAAGGTACTCGATTGAAAAAAGATCTTAAGCGTAAGAAAGATAAATCAAGTCGATCCGTTGAGGTAGAAACTGAACGTGGGGATGCTAGTGTTCAAAAGGGAAAGGAAAGCAAAAAGAAAAAGGTTAAACATAATGCAGTGAGCGGCATTGATGATCCAGATGTTCCATTTGCAGATCTTTTTGTTGACAATATTCAAAATGATGAGAACAATGAAGTAGTTTTGGATGAAAAAGTTCCTCGGGATCGGAGAAGCAAAAGTAACCTAATTTCCATCCCTGACAAGAAAATGAAACCTAAAAGGATAGATAAAGTCCACGCACTCCAATTATCCCCTGGTGCTGAAATTGGTTTGGGTGGACCATCAACGTGGGACGATTAAGAAGAAGTTCGCCTGAGATGATTTTGTGTAGCTAGTAACCTTTTTGTTGTTGGTTTTAATTTTAAACTACTTTCTTGTTATGTTTGATTGTTGAAACTTACCAGAAAAAAAATGTGTTTTTTTTTATAATTCAAGGTAAAGTATACTGGACCCGGGGAACATTGTTTGTTAGATTGTAGTTCCGTGTTGTAGAACAGGGTCCAAAATCTCCATTTCCAAAACAATTTCCGATTTTATTTTTCATATTGTTTGTCAGATTGAAGGGCTTCTCTAGAAAAGGAAATGAGGAGCTTTACGGGAAAAATGTTAAGGTGTTACCCAACCTATCGACTTTTAACAATTTACTACCGAACCTACTTGCTTTTCTAAATTGGTAACCAAGCTTTGTGCTTAACATCCAACACTCATGTCCAATTATAGATTTGTACAAAATTGTTAAGCGTTTGTAAGTCTTCATTTTAGTTTGGTCACATGTACCGTAGGTTGGATACCAAAGTAGTGAAAGATGATAGATTAGGCCTTATGATATTAAACGGTGTTTTTTCAAATCGAGTGGCAACAAGAAAGAGTGTATTGATTGAAGATAAATCATAAAGATTGTGTACCAATTTAGAAAATAGGTAAGTTAGGTTTCAAATTGTTAAAAGTTGATAGATTGGGTACCAATTTAGCATTTGGGTTTTTTAAATGGATCATTAAATGTTGCATTCCAAGTTCCAACCTAGCATTTCAATCTAATTCAAGCTGAATGTCAGTACAGAAATTAGATAAACACGGGTTAATATTTTTTTCACGAATTATTGTATGAGGTTTCCCTTTGGCCCTACATAAACGTTGACTAGTCATTTTTCTAAATTGTTTGCCCAAATAATTTGCAAAGTTGTAGAAATTAACTAATCAAAAGACTGAGCGACCAATTCAAAGTCTCCAGAATCCTTAAAAAGTCAATCCTTCATCTCTGTGTAATGAAACATTTACATAAATTCATCACTTGTTTCACTAAATACCAATCAACATTTAAAAAGATCATATATATAAACTATGGATCTAGAACAAGAGGAGCTTCAATTCCTTGGCTTTTTTGGCATCTTCAAAGAGTCTTTCAACATCATCACCTCATGGATAAGGATATTCTCCCCAGTAACTGTTGCCATTATTTTCCCTCTTTCATTCATTTTCTTAGCTCATATCGAAATTTCCCATCTCATTTTTAAGAACATACTCGTAAATGAAAATGCTTTGGACCATAGCAGATTCGGAACCCCTTTGTATTCTAACATTTCTGATGTTCTCACATCCGATTGGACATCCTATATTGCCTTCAAAATCGTATACTTTGTCATATTGGTTATCCTCTCTCTTCTCTCAACATCCGCAGTTGTATATACAGTCGCGTGTATCTATACCGTGAAAGAGATAACATTCAAGAAAGTCATGAGTGTGGTTCCCAAAGTATGGAAAAGACTCATGATCACCTTACTATGGAACTTTTACCTTGCCTTAGTTTACAATGTCGGCTCGGTAGTACTAATTGGCTCTTGGTATATTGGAACGGGATCCTACATGATTGGAAAATTAAGTTGTTTAATTTTAATAGCGGTATACTTGATGGGCTTGGTGTATGTAAGCATTGTTTGGCATATAGCATGCATTGTTTCAGTGTTGGAAAATGTTTATGGGATCCAAGCGATGCTCAAGAGCAAAGATTTGATAAAGGGTAAGATGGGTATCGTCATTTCCATTTTCCTAGCTTATTATTTATGTTTTTTCGGTGTTGAGTTGGTGTATGAATTCTATGTCGTTCTCACGGACTCGATTATATTGAGAATAGTTTTCGGGAGTGGTTGTCTCAATATACTAGCTATGTTGATGCTTTTCGGACTTGTCATCCAAACCGTGATCTACTTTATATGCAAATCGTATCATCATGAAAACATCAATAAATCTTCATTGGCAGATCATCTTGAGGTTTACCTTGGTGATTATGTTCCTCTAAAGTCCAGCAATGTCCAAGTTGAACAATTTAACGTGTAGACCTTTCACGTTCTCATTTAATTCGTCTTTGTTTCGTTTTGCGTTTTCTTGTAAAGAATGTCATCAGTTATACTATGTATTGGGTCTTATTTTAGCTTATAGATTCATTTACTTCACTCCCGTTTCAGTCTCCTGATTTGCTTATTTGCTAGGTATTAGTTTCTGGTTTACATGCACCATGAAGAATTATAAGTTACTTTGTCAACACATATTACCACATTTACCATGTCAAGACCACTTTTGGTGTAAACGACACCAACTTAAAAATTAAGAGTGAAAATTTGGTACCATACCGTTCATTTTTTGGCGATAAAATTATTTTTTCATCAAGCTTTATCAAAACTGGGGAGATGCTGCAGTCCATCACCTAGTTTCATCCCCTATTCATAGCATTCCAGGTTTTATTGTTTACTTTTTTGCTATATCAACATGTATGAATGTAACGGTAGATATATTGATCTGTTATTCTTTAGATTATTATCAATAGTCATTGCCCTGATCATGTCAATGCAAAGTATGAGCATATATAAATTGTATAGTTAAACCAGTACTTGCACAAAACAGCAACCAATGTAAAATAATCCCAGTCTTAATGAGATGAGGCCTTAGTCTACCCACTTGGGTTCGATCCGAAACTTCGTTAACTTTGGAGTACGGGTTAGTAATTTTCAGGGGGAAAACAACGACTTGCCAGAAATTCAACCTATTAATATTACATTTAGTTTATTAATAATGGTAAAAAAAACTGGGAAACCGGGTTTAGTAAAAACTGGGAAAAGCTGAAGTTGGTAAAAAAGAAACTCGTATGCATGAATATTCAATTCGTTTTTATTGCACAATGCAGTATTTTGATATTGAACTTAATTGATCCTAATTGTCAATAAATAATGGTAAAATTTTGAGTAGCCAGAGTAGTTGGAGACTTTTGAGTACATGTGGCCGTTGATCCCAGCTCTCAAACCTTAATTCGAACAGCAATAAATCTCGAACAAAGCTCAACTGGAAAAACTGATGTTTAGAACAAACTAATAACATATTTTAATTGTTCGTATATGGTGAAAACAAATCAAGTCAGTGGGTTTTTTAAGTGCTAATATTTGTCTTTATTTTTACACATGTTAATATCAACTCTTAATTTAAGATTTTTATAAAATTAATATGAGAATGATACATAGAAACCAGTTATTTCTTGTTTGTAAGAAGTTTAGCATAAATCTTGTCATTTAATTCAGAATTTGGGTACTATTTCTATAAAGTGTAAAGCTTTAGGAACCAATAAAGTAATTGAATATACTACGGAACTATCTTTGTTGTTTAGTACTTTAGTTAACGTATACAAAGTTGTAGGCAGGGCTATTTGTAAAATGGTTCAGTAAATTTAGATTCATATTCTTTAACATGATAATAAATAAAAATATAACGTTCGTTTATTATTGAATAAAAATATAGCGTTCGTCTATTATTGAACTGAATATGAACACGATTCTGTTCGTTTCGTATAAACTCGTGTTCGTGTAACTATATAAACTTTTATAAAATAAAAAAACTAAATATATTAGTGATGTAACAAAATGTAGCTAGTATCACTACAAATTAATAAACTTATTTATACTACAATAATATTAGTGATATGCTTGTATTATTTAAAAATTATTAAAGTAATTTATATCATCATATTATAAATACAGTCACTTATATATATTGTTAAGTGTTCGACTCGTTATGTAACAAAAAATTTATACACTAATAGAATATATAAACTTATAACTAACAAAATATTATGTTATAATGTCAAATAAATTAATTAACCAACGTTTTATATATTTTAAGACAACTTTATAATAGTAAACATTAATATAATAATAAATTATATAAAAAAAAATAAAAAAAATACTATTTTTAATTATTAAATGTTTTGAATTAATGAAAATAGACGTTCACGAACAACCTGTGTTCGGCTCGTCAAACATTTGATTCATGTTCGTTAAACGTTCGTTCGTATTTAAATGAACTGAACAAGTGTTTGAGAACATGAACATGAACATGAACAGAGACGTGTTCGGCTCGTTTTGCTTTATTTACGGCCCTAGGCGTAGGTGTACAATTATGATGAAACACACAACTCATTTCTTCTTCATCCAATCCCAGTTACTACGCTTCTTTTCTTTTTCTTTTGTTAACTGATCTGAAACTTTGCAAAATAAGTTGAAGTACAAGCTGGTACGTATTAACTTTGAAGCCGAGTGAATAAGGTGGATGCAGAACCAAGTTGTGCCTGCTTTTCCAGTGAGGGCATGTATTTCAGCTTGTTTGATTTTTGTTCACGAAATTCTGCTGTATTTGTATATTAATGGTGTCGTGTCATGCATTGTTTGTCTTTGGTAGGGCATGTATTTCAGCTTGTTTGATTTTTGTGTTGCTTCATCATGTGATTAGAGTTTTGGAAGATGAGTTTTTAATGTTTTTTGTGCAGTTAGGTGATAGATTTCAAAGTTTATCGGCAAAAATGCTAAATTGTTATTCTATTTATGGGCTTTTAGCAATTTACTATTCAATCTACCTGATTTTCTAAATTGATATCTAAAATTTGTGTTTAACATCCAATCAAGTCACTCATGTCTGAAAGCTGTTTACTTAGCGAAGTCTGAATGAGGGCCCACATCTGTCTTTTCTCTAATTAACCATTATAGATTGGTACCAAATTGGTAAACGTTGGTAAGTCTTGGTACTAGTTTGGTCACGTATATTATAGACCGTTGGGTATAAAATTAGTAAAAAATATACTATAGGATATCAAACGGTGTTTTACCAATTACCAAATAGAAAATAGAGCAACGGCAATTAGGGTTCGGTCCGGTTCGGTTTTTGGCAAAACCGAAACCGAGCATATTTTTCGGTTCGGTTTTTTTCGGTTTCGGTTTTTTTATTTTTTGGACGGAACCGGATCGGTTTTTTCGGTCCAGTTTCGGTTTTTTTCGGTTATTTTTCGGTTTTATTTTTTATTTTTCGGTCTTTTTCGGTTCGGTTTTACTGAAAACCGAAACCGACCCAAAAAATTTTCGGTTTCGGTCTTTTTCGGTTTTTTTCGATTCGGTTATCGGTTCGGTTCGGTTTTTCCAGTTTTTTGCTCAGCCCTAACGACAATAAGGAAGAGTGATTTGGTCGAAGATAAATCATTAAACTTAGATACCAATTTAGAAATATAGCTAACTTAGATCTTAAATTACTAAAAGCTGATAGCTTGAATATCAATTTAACATTTTTTTTCCGCATGTTTAAGTAAAGAAGATTGACAATCAAGTTATTTGTTTAAAGTCTATTAAGGCCTTTGTTTACGATATCGAGAAAAATTCACTTGTCTGAGGGTTCTCGTAGTGGGAGCTGCTAGCTAGCTCGTTAATTAGGACACGATTGGTCCGATGCTAGATGGTATCATCCGAGTTTGAGTTAAATTATAGAAAAAGGCTGGTCCGATTGAATTCTTGATTCTTTTATAATGTACTTTCCTATCTGGCATGTTTAGCAACGTATATCATGTAGAACCAAAATTATGTACATTAATATATACTCCATTTATATATTTTATAATGAAATTCTAAATAATTTAGTAAGTTGTGCCTCCTCCCACTAGGGAAACAATAAATTACAAATAGTGATAAAGATAAGTGGGGGTACATGAAAATGCTTACAAATTTCTGCACATGGGTAGTTTGTTAGTTGCTTGATCTTGTAGTCTCATTTTGTGACAATCTCATATTTCCCATTGTTCATTTATTCATCGGAGTGGGGCATTTTAAAATTTCAGATAACAAAGTTGTAATATTCCAAAATCTAAATTATGTAATTTGATATTCCGGTGAAAAAGTGGATTGATAATGATTTCTTTACTAAACTTTAACTCAAACCTAAATTTATTTATCGTTTTTTCCCTTTCGTGTATGCCCAAACCAGGGGGATGCCTTATATGACCCGGATTTGTCACGGAAACCCCACTAATTACGCTAATTTTATTTTTATGTTGTGTATTTTTAAAGATAGAACATTTTGACAATCCATCGAATTTTATTTCCGACAGCTGCTTTAAAATTTATATATTGTTCTTGTAAGTAAACACTACTACATTTCATACGGTGCATGAAATTAATAATTACATACCAAATTTCGAATAGTGATAGTATATAAAAATTCATAATATTGAATTATAAAAGCTAAATAGAAAAAAAAAAGTAACTAGAAATTCAAAAAAGTAGGATCAATAAAATTCGAAAGGGATTGTAGTGACATAAATTCAGGATCACACATGATCCAGCAAATCGTGCGTACATGATCACCCAAAATCGTGGAGACATGAAATTACATAGGATCACATATGATTGTGCGGATACATGATCATACATGATTCCGCATACACAATGTAGTAGTAGAACACACAAGATCACGTAGACACAATATCACACAGAATCACACGAACAAAGGATCACACAGGAATGAACAGATTTAAAAATACACATGATCGCATGAACACAAAATAACACATAATCACATACAAATATGCGGACACAAGATCGTGTGGACATAAAATTACTCAGAATCGCAAGGACACATGATCACATTCGGTCACACATGATCGTGCGACCTTACATCAAACAATATTGCACAGCTATAATATAACATAAGATCGTGCCGATCACTTAAGACAAAGGACATGATCATACAAGATCACATCATTATGCTTAATACATGGATACACACTATAATGACACAAACGATAATTATAGTAATGATTTTTTTCACTCTTTAATTCTACGCTCGAAACGATAATCCGAGACAAAAGCAAAACAATGATTTAGTTACGTGGCTTAAACCATAACATGGCAGCCTTAAGATTAATATCTACGCTTGTAAGAGTCGAACTAACAAAGTTGGTTTGGCTTTTTGTACAAAAACTGAAAAGGGTCGACGGAATTGTTGGTTCGAATGGTGCCATGGGTCTCAAAATGGTGCATCTCTTCATATAACTAATAAGCAAAGAAGTGCATGAATGTCGCCTTTTTGTCTCTCTGAGACCAATTATGGTCTCTTATTGATGTTGATGCTTCCTAGTTATGTTTTCAGTTAATTAAATAAACAAAAATCAATTGTCTCAAAGTTTTTAATGGGGTTGTATCGATTTGCCTAATCCGTGATTGAAGATGTCGAGTTTATTCGAAAAACTCAACCCCCAATGTTCCCATTTCCCAAGTATGCTCAAGTTCATACCAGATCAAACCGTTGAATATGCGTTGGAACATAATCTTTTGATACGATGGTAAATATGTAGCATTTATAAACAACATTGTACTATGAATAAATGTAACACAATCGCTTAGTTTGCATCAATGGCATGATTATAGGCGGAATATGTCAGTTGTCTCTTAATCACGCCTAAATTCGCTAAATTGTCGCCTAATCCGAGTAATCCTACCCAATTTCCATCAATGCTCGTTTATTAGAAAACCGCTCTGCACTATTGACTGGTACAAAATTAATTAATTGAGTTTTTGTACCCTATATTGCTGTGTTTTTATCATTTACTGCCCTGCATTATCAATTTCCTAACTTATACCATGTATTTGTGTTTTTTTTTTTCATTTTTAACTTTCTAATCCAATTATGTATGGAAACTCAGCATAATACAACTGTTTTCCATCCATAATTGGATTGAAAAGTTTAAAATGTAAAAAAAAAAGACGAATCTAAGTACTAATTAATAAACAAACAATGTAGATAATACTCCAAAAACCTGCAACAATACAACATACAAAATTACTAAAAACTCAAAATTTATAAAAAAAAAAGTCAATAATTGTATGTGAAAAAATTATTAAAGGCAGCTAGTAGCTCCCATATAAATACAATAAATACATAGACAAACATGCTACCCTCTCCGTTCCCATTTAATTGTTCATTACGAAATTACGTGTAATTTTGAATGATTTATAACTTGTACCATAGTTGTCGAAATGAATTTTTTTAAAATCTAATCATAAAATTTAACATTTGAACTATATGATCAAATTTTGAAAATTTTCATTCCGACAATTTTGATACACGTTATTGTCCGGTCAAAATGGATCAATTTTTGTTGCCCTACTTTTTTTATGGTAGGATAGCCTAATTTTTATGGGTCCTTGGATAAAAAACAATCAATCTAATAGTTAACAAAAACTATAAAAAAAAGGTTAAGTAAAAAAAGTGTTGATACGATTACAATCCGATACTTTTTCGGTACAGCTGATAAATTTGATTTTTATTTGTTAGGTAACGTACTTAAATGCATCGATCATATATTTTTTTTGGTATGATTAATAAATTTGATCTTTATTTTTTTCTTCATACGATGCACTATAATTTAGGATGTGAAAACCAGTAAAATATTTTAGTTTTAATTTTAAATTAATTTTAGGTTGGTAGTTATTTTGGGTTAATTAATACGTGTTGAGTTTTTATTTGTTGACACACATTTATCGGGTTTACAGTACTTTTACTCTAAAATAAGGTTACGTAATGAAATTTGGATTTTTTTTTAACTACTTGTGTTAGCGAGTAGTGTATGTAGGCAATTCTACGTAGTAATATTTTCATATTTTTTTGTTGAAAATTAGATGGGATTGATTCTGATCCAATGATTCTAAAAAAATTATGGTAAGCTACCTTAAAAAATAGGATAGTAAAAATGGATCTGATCAAATTACACGTAATTTCATACTCACTCCGTTCATAATTAATTGTCCATTACGAAAATACGTGTAATTTTGACCGGCCAATAACTTGTATCAAAATTGTCGGAATGAAAAATTTTAAAATTTAATCATATAGTTCAAACATTAAATTATATGATTTAATTTAAAATATTTTCATTTCGATAATTTTGATATATGTTATAAGCTGATATAAGACGTAAGTATAATATAATTAAATTAATTAGAAACCGAAAGAATAATAGACAATTAAATAAGGAATGACCCGTTAGTTGTTACAAAGTACATCAATAATGTAGGGTAATTTCAAAAAAAATAAAACCAAAAATAAAATAAAATGTAGGGTGATGAACCTAGATCAGATAATTGCCGAATCGGATCACGTGCATGCCACGTCCTTTTATATCTATATCTATCAATATATATATATATACTTCACAACCAAGCTTGCTAACTGTGTGTTATTTTTCTTTTTTTCTAAAAACAAAAAAAAAAGCTTAGTGTCTCTCACTTTGTTTTTGGTACAAAGATTATTAGTTTTTTTTTCCCTCCTTCCAAATTTGAAGCTCCAACCTCTTTATTTACAGCTGTACCCATATTTCGAATCTTTAAATTTATAACCCAAAAAAAAAAAGAGATAAAAATCTAACCTTTGTAGGTACCATTTTGGAAACTAAAAAAAAAGGAAAGAATATCATTACCAGTTTACCATATATCAAAAGATTCAAAACCCATTTCTGGATCTGCATAACAATCATTACCCAGAATTTGTTTAGTCCAAAATCATTTTTTATAAAATTTGTTTTTTTGAAAAACCACTGAAAATGCATGTTTTTTATTTTTAGATTTCTTAGCTTTTTTGGCCTAAAAATCTGCCTTTTACAGGATAAATAAACACTTTATAAATCAAGAATTAAAAAACCAGTAAAATAATATCTTTGAAGATTTTGATTACCAAAGTAAAGAAGGAATTTTTTTTTGTAACAATGCTTGGGCAGAAAGTGAATGTGGATGGTAATTTGTTAGTAGAAAAAGAGAGTAAGACAAGAAAAAGGGGCTGTTCTTCATCTTCTTCTTCGTCGTTGGCTCGCCATTATCGGTTGAAGAGAGCGGTTTTGGTTAGGAAGATAGGCGGGTCGACTACGCCTGTTCCTACTTGGAAAATGGGGTCACCGAAGAGTTTTCGAGAAAATGCTGCCAAGATCAGTGAATGTTCTGCTAGGAAACTCGGTGCTACTCTTTGGGAGATCAAAGACCTGGGTTCGCCGAAAGAAGACAGTGAGAGAAATCAAGGGCTTGTTGCTGAGGTGAGTTGGAAATTCCTTTTTTTCTGTGCCTTGGCTTTTTAGGTGCATCTTTTAAGCTACTATGTTTAGTGGCAGAACTAGAGATGTTTTTTTCGTAATTACGGGGGTGCTGAACGTCTAAACTTTTTTAGGTGGAGCTTTTAAGCTACTATGTTTAGTGGCGGAACTAGAGATGTTTATTTTCGTAATTATGGGGGTGCTAAAAGTCTAAAATCGATAAAAATAAATAAATCATGACACGGTAAAATATCAATTTTTTCAAAATATGGGGGGTTGTAGTCCCTTTTAGCCTGCTTCTAGTTCCTCCGATGTTTCTGTGTCTTGGCTTTTTCTAGGTGTAGCTTTTAAGCTACTATGTTGGCTTTTTTTAGGCTGTGAAAAAAAAGAAGGGATGTAAGGTCTTTGACAAACCAAAAAGGCATAGATCAAAGTTGGTCTGCTGACAGTGGCGGAACTGGAACTGTTTTTTTCGTAACCATGGGGTGCTGAAAGGGTAAAACCGAAAAAAAATATCAATTTACATGGTAGAAGATCAGTTTTTTCTCAATATGAAGTTATGTAGTCCCTTTTATCATACGAGTAGTTACTCCCATGTCTGCCAAATGCAATATAACTTTTATAAGCAAAATTAGACAGACTAAAAAGTTAGAAGCTGGAACCGGGCAAGCGTTTCTATTCTTTTAATGTAGCGTAAAGGCCGTGTTAGTACTTAGTAGCTTAAAAGCGATTCTGCCAAATGCAGTAAAACTTATTTAAGCAAAACTAAACAGACTAAAAGTTAGAAACTGGAATAGAACAAGCCTTTTCTATTTTCTTAATGTATCGATCTGTAATGGTCATGTACGTTTGTGTTGAGATTTTTGTAGAGGAAGGAGCGATTAAAAGATGCTAATCACCGGAGAAGGACTTCAGTTGATTCTCAATTGGAGGGATTGGTGACTAACTACAATGCTGACAAAATAGAGGTATTAGTACTTGTTTTTTAGTGCTGTTTTATTGGAGAAACTTTATCACAACTAAGTCTAAGCGAAAGAAAAAATGTTCATAAACATTCACTAATATGACTATATATACATGAAGCATATTCTTTTTCCTGTTAATTTTGCTTAGGAAAACCTTTGCACTAATCGTACTAGTTTAGGTACCTCATGATTATTTGCTTTCACATATTATCTGTGTAAATGATTTTTCTATTTTACTGAGGGCGCAAAATGGCGATACTGATCATTCCGTTATATAACCATTTTATTTACTAGTATTTTGTCACTGATTTGCTTCCCCTCTGAGGATATATGTAGATCTGTAGTGTATACGCTAAATTTTTGTTTTCCCCGTTATACTCCTCAAAGCTAAATTCTTTTCTCAAATCTAGAATGTAAGGCAGATCAGATTCTAAATAAAAGATGCAAATTACCTAGAAGAATCTCTAACTGATCTTAAAACGGCTCATCAAACCGAACATACGTAGTTTAGGTCCAGTGATGGTTCTAAAGTTGAATGATTATCACTTTTTTGTTGGGTGAAGATTGGTATATACGGGCCTTTTCATTTTTAATGGTACAACATGGGATCACTACCTTGAACATCTCGCAATGTGAAATAATGTTCGTTATTATGAAATCTTGAAACTGTGGAAGTCAATTAGATTATTAGATCAAGGAGGGAAGTACGTTAACCAATTGAAACTACAACAATTATCGTTTCCTATTTTCTACTTCCTGCAAACCAGGCATGATTCCAGTCTGTCCTTGCCATCCTGCTCTGACCTTGCCATCCTGCTCTGACCTCTCTAATGCAGTGCTATGTTTGCTATTAGCTTCTCTTAAGTACTTCCGTCAACTTAAAAAAAAAAAAAGGTGATTGCAGTCTATATGACTTTTGGGATTGATTTTGATGCAATTTAATTTTTTTCATGATGATTTGAGTACATATCGTTTCTTTTTCTTTTTGATATCGGTAAATCTTTATGGAATGAGTTAGAGTTGCATTATACTCTAGTTGGTTCACATCATGGTTTTGCAGACATTCAACATTTAAAGGATAACTGTAATGGTAAACTCGTTTTATACAAAAGGTCAAGATAAGTTCAAACTACTTGCGTACCCAAATATTTGTGGATCTCCTTTTGGAGACCTTTCCGTATTGCACAATCTACAATGGAAAGAAACAAATGCTGCATTAATATTAAAGGACAGAGAACTTGGAGCTATCCATTTGGCTACCCTACCAATATAACATTTCATGTGTGATGTTTCTACTTTCAGATCTGATTTTTATGTAGCAGAAAATAATTGTCTACTTCTGAGTACCAGTGAGCTCTGCCACAAAGCTAAAAGGTTTAAGCTGGATATATTAATTGATTTATTTGAACATTTAATAATGTACTTTATGCAGATTCAAACTCAGTCTCAAATTCGAACTCCAAGTTTTAATACTCGTTTGAAAGACGCAAGCAATGGCTTGGCTGCAGCTAAAGAGCTTCTGAAGTTGCTGAGTCGCTTATGGGCCCACGAAGAACAACGTTCATCGACTTTATCCCTTTTCTCAGCTCTACGATTTGAACTCGAGCGGGCCCACTTACATGTCGATCACTCAATGCAAGATCATCGAGCTAAAGATTACGAAATGAATTCTCTTCTAAAGATTTTCTCAGAAGAAAAAGCATCTTGGAAAAGTAAAGAGCATGAAAGGATAAATGATGCTATTACTTCTATGGGAAGAGAACTAAAGGTTGAGAAGAAACTTAGAAAACAAAGTGAAAGACTGAACAGAAAGCTTGGTAATGAATTGGCAGACACAAAGGCTTCTCTTTCGATAGCTCTCAGCGAGCTACAGGCTGAGAAGAGGGCGAGGGAGATATTGGAGCAAGTGTGTGATGAGCTGGCAAGGGGAATCGGTGATGATAAAGATGAAATGGAGGAAATGAAAAGGGAATCTGCTAAAGTTCGTGAGGAAGTTGAGAAGGAGAGAGAAATGCTTCAGATTGCGGATGTTTTAAGAGAGGAGAGAGTCCAAATGAAACTCTCGGAAGCTAAATATGAATTTGAGGAGAAAAATGCAGCTGTTGAGAGAATGAAGATTGAGCTTGAGGCTTATTTGAAAAACCAAATAGCTAACGAGAAAGGTGACTACTCTCCTAGTTTTAGCAAGATAAAGGAGCTAGAGGAGTACTTGTGGAAAACCCTCGGAGCATCGCTTCAGACCGGAGAAAGAAGATACGGAAAAGGGGAGTTTGTGTATGGGGAAGAGAATGAGGATGATGATTCGGCTGATAGCGATCTTCACTCTATAGAGCTAAATATGGATAGTAATAACAAGGGTTATAAATGGGGATATACCTGTGATGGGATTACACCAAATGACTCAAAAAGGAATTCGGTTGATGGAAAGATCAAAGGAAGGAGATCCATTTCTGAGAAAACTCAAAGGAATATTATTTGTTTAGACCGGAAAAAGTCGGATGCAAGTGAGTGGGATTTGGGGATTCATTGTCAAGATGGAATCGACAAAGGAAGATTGTTAGAATTGGTTGCGCATAATTTGAATAAAGGTTATCAAGATGAGATTGAGAGGTTCGAAATGGTAAAAGATCTTAGAGACCATATACTACTGTCGGGTGCAATATCCTCTTCCCCCAGGTTTCCTATGGCTCAACAAGTTCTACAGGGTAAATAGTTTCTCATTTTCTCTTGTGATTTTACTACAATAATATGTTTCCTACAAAAAAAATAAGCCAGATATATTCTCTTTATTTCATTTACATCTCTGCTGAATTTTGTATTCCACTTATGTGAATAAAAGCTTATACAGTACTTTGTTCCTGATTATTCCCAACCGTCATTTTTTAATGATTACATCTTTTGTAAAACTTATTGCTTTCAGCTACTAGGAAGTACTGAAGAATAATTTATCTTTTGATTTTTACCATGCACAATATACTAGATATTATAATCCGATGGAGTTATTTGAGTGCATACAGTCTTTCTAGAATGTGTCATTGGCAACTTGAACATTGAAAATTTTAAAATAGGGTGACAATTATTTGATTGCAATTATTAAGTGGAGTGGTTTAAATTTACTACATTTTCTAGTGGCCTTATTGCTAGCTTGGTTGAGGTGGATTTATAATATTGTCATTATGCAATGCAAATTCAATACTAGTATTTCAAAAGTTTCGGTGTAGAATCTGTAGGATAGGATACTATTCTGTCATTCTGTGCACAACTGCACATGCTTTCATATAATGCAGGGAAGGTACAATTATATGGTTGGTTGAGTGTTAGTTTTGCACTATGTTTATTTATTTTTGGAATCATACTTTAATAAAACTATTTGTTTCCTTTTTATTCCTTGCTTCTAAGTTCTAACGCTGGAACTTTATATGAAGAAATGCTCAGAATGAGATAAAAAACTTTTTGTGAGGAAGGTGGTGTACTCCATACTTTCTACGCGTGCTACTTTTTGTAATATCTTAAAATCTCTGTAATTTTTCTTGATTATCCTAAGATCAAAGACTATCGATACAAATGGAACTGTGAGGGTTTGAGTGAAAGTTTAGGGAAATTCTGTCTTTGAGATTCATCAGAAACTATGCAAAAAGTACTTTACCTCCATAATCAAACAGTCTCATTGTGGAAACTAGAAAAGTTCACTGTAATTACTATAAATAATGGTGGCCTCTTCAGTTCATGGATTAGGCCTGGAGTGGTTTCTTTTAATTTGAGGAATTCTCAATTGAATTTATCAGTGGCTAAAAAGGAGTTGAGGTAAGACATGCCCTACTTATAGAGTTATAGCATATGAATCGATGGGTATAAAATGCCTTTGTTCCTTATTACCGGACAAACATTATGCATCGGTTTCGTAGTAGTAAGTTACTTTTAAAGAGATGCTTTGATTCTCTTACACTCCCCATGTATTTGTAATGGAGTTTGATTTCCAATTTGCGATTCGATCGGATGATTCTGATTCTACGTATGATTAACCTATTGTGAGTTGAAAAATGATTTTGACATCTCAACACGAACCCCCTTTTCTTGTGTAATAATTTCTTTTTGTTCTCTCTCTCTCTTCCTCCTATCTAAACTCGCTCTATCTCTCCACTCCACGGTGTGAGTGATAATATGTCGTCACTGAGTTAGCCACCTTGCATAATATGTCGTCACTATGCCCCCACCACCAAAAAAAATAGTTTGTCAAATACTCCATAGAAAAGTGATGTTGTTGTCGAGTATAATGTGATGGTTCCCGAGACGACGCCGTAGTTGCCTTGGGGATGGAAGGTTGAGAGGCCCGTTGATGCCACTGTTGGTACAATCGATCATTTTTTTAGTCTCTTTCTATTTATTCCTTTCTAGAATGCCCCAATAACCAATCCTGGCATGAATTGTTAAGGATCAAAGAAGTTCAACATTGATTCCTTCCGATGTGTCAATTGGGCCAATACATCCATAGTGGCTAGGGTGGATATCCCGTATCCGAAAACTCGCAGTTCGCGCTGAGTTATCATGTATTAAATATTTTGCACGAGTGTAGTCAAAATTTGGCATGCAAATCTTTTCAAAGAAGTTTTAGTCTCGAAAAACTCTATACTATTTTTGAAATATTTAAAAGATCAAAATGTCGATATTTGTTATGTCACATTTTATGTAAGATTTTTGTTGTTTCAGAAACCAATATAATCGTTGTTAGTACTGCTCTTCTAAATAAAAGTTTTCTCGTAAATAGACACGCGTTTTTACTGTTTAGTGAATAGCTTGAGTCAAAAGAAACGTACTCCTTATTCCTAAATACTAATCCTATTTGTAATACTAGTAATCGTGGCTCACGTGTTTCGTGTGCGACACGTAATGTAATAAAAATATAGAAAATATGTATAATTATAATATAAATACGTAGATAATAATTAAAAAAAAACATAGTTTAAGATTTATAAGAATGTTTGGTTGTTAAAAATTAATAAATAATTTTATTAGTTTTTACATTTTATATTTTTATGGGAGTATATTATTATTGTAATTAATATAAAGTTGTATGGGTATTTTTGAAAAAAAAATAGCTAAATTGGACAGACTCATTTAACTTTGACTTATTATAATATAATGATATAGATGCTATTATTTACTCCTTTTTATGCTATCCAGGTGCTATCCAGCAAATAAACGTGCACCCCAAGTGTTTCGAAATAGTATGTATATAGTACTTCAAAATAACTTGAAATTCTTATCCGCTGTTTTAGTTGTTGTTATGCAGTTAGGTTTCAAATACAGTTGTAACCACAGTTGGAAATAATGATGGACATAACTTGTAAGTTAAATGTACTTTAACTAATTCACATGTACATTTAAGAACGGAGTTCACCCAATTAGGTTACGTCTCCGGGGCACTCATCTATATTACTGATATTATAAAAACTTACAATATATGATTCAAGTTTTAATGAAAAACTCTCAAACTGTCTCTAGGTTTTTCTGCCTATATCTATATTGCTGCTACCTTATAACAATCACTCAAAATATCAATGACATCCCACCATTGTTTTTCGTTTTAAAAACTCACCGTGTATTCTCTCAAAATTGAGTTATTTATAATTTAGAACACAAACTTTTTACAAGCAAAATTATTAACTATTTGAAGAGTTAAACAATTTTATTTCTTCAAGATCTTGTTGATTGATGTGGCATCTAGCTTCTAATTGATCTCAATCATCCCATATTTGCACGAGATACTGCTGCATTTGATTTATCTCAATCTTCATGTTAATACCTGTTAATAACTTATTTGACAATATGAGTTAATATTTTCTTAAACAAGTAACATATAAAATAATATGTTTTAGAGATAAAATCTTAATATATTTTGAAAGCATAACTCGATATAACATTCAATCTAATTGAATCATAACAGATTTTGTAAACACATAGATTGAATTTCGTGATAAAGACTTTGCATAATAATAGAGATTTAATTGCACAATAAAAGGAACAATATCTCCTAAACTAATCTCTATATATCTTTTAATCAACTTTCATTCTTTAACACCTAAATATTCTCAATATATATAAAGTAAATCTTTTTAAACAAATGAGAATATATGTTGCATACTTTAATTCAAATAAAAGACTTTAAAGATTAAGTAATACAATTAGACAGAATACTGCGTATTGGCATGTTGGAACTGTGGTTGCAACTGAGGTTGCAACCTCACCTGTAAACATAAAACTGTATTAATTCTTAACATTCAACTTAGATTATTTTGTTCAAAACAATTGACAACAAATAGTTAATAGACCAGAAATATGGTACTAACATAACTTCCTCTATTGATTAGGGTTAACACCTTTCTTTGGTTACAGGCTTATAGATACATTAATATCCGGAAAGATGCCGAAAAACCCTAGAACTACCATGTCTTACAAAATATCCGTAAAGCCTAATATCCGCAAGACAAGAAACTCGAACAAAGAATACCAAGAAATCTGATACCTGATGTGTCTAGAACGCCCTCACAATGCGGTTTTGTTAATCTGTTCTAATAACGAAAAAGGATGTCGCCCTTACCTATGCGACGCCCCATGCCAGTTCAACTGTCTCGATCAGAACACTGCCACATCAGCGCCACATGATCTCAAGTGCCCTCTTTGCCGCGGTGATGTTAGTGATAAGCGTGTCGTGGATGGGTCACACGAGTATTTGGATTTGGCAGTGAGGAGGAGAACTGTGGGTTTAGTGGGACACGCGAGGAGTTGAATGAGCATTGGTGGGTAAAACACTCAGCTAATAACTTGGCCAGGTTGATAGAGATTGGTTACGTGATCCCAAACAAGAGACGTAAACGCGTCAAGAATGACACGTCAGGAGGTGGTACAGATATAGATACGGGTATATTTGTTTCTAGTGACACATCAACAGATGTGGTTGCGACTCGACCGATAAGAAGGTCTCCAAGGATGAGCACACCTAGTTATTTAAGGGTCTGAGTTTTTCAAGGTTTTTACTTTTACCAAGAATATTTACTTTTTATATTTTGCAAGCAGAATTTTGGGTTTAATTTTTGATGTTGTTAAGACTATTATGAATGTGTATTGCAATGCAATGTTAACAGATTTGTTACAAGATTGAATTGGAGTCAGAAAATTACTTTTGTTTACTAGTTTAAGTCTTTTTTTTTTTTGCAATGCAATCGTATTAAAAAAGGGAAAAAACAGGAAAGCTCCTGCAACTTACGTACTACATCATTGTTTTGGCAGCAATGAAAATACGACATCAACCACTGACAAATCGTATCTAATCAATCCTAGTTGGCTATATTAATACTATATGCTTATACAGCAAGGGAATATTTCATTTTTTTTTTTATTTCTTAAACATAAAGTAGTTCGATTTTACTGAAAAACAAGGAGACTTTACGATCACAGATCATCAATTAGCATAACCTTTTAAGATACACTTAACATCGAGGAACAAGGATCCGCATAACTGTAATTTTGTATAATTTATACAAACTTTCATTTTTTATTGCTGTAGTTGTAATTAATTATCTATAAAACAATAAGCAACAATGTTATATTTTGGTTCAGGTAGAGATTTTGTATCCAAAGTGTAGCTATATAACAAAGAGAAATCAACAATAAATTAAGAGAACATTGAAACTGTCCAAAACTGGAAGATGTACATTACAACACTCATGATGCAGATTACGCCAATAATAATTGTGGCAACTAGAAAATATATACAGTAAAACCTCTTTATAAAAATACTCTATATCGGAATAACCTTTTTATAGTCCATAAAAAATTCTGGTCCCAACTCGGGTTAGTTATAAATATGAATAAACTATCTATTGTCATATTCCCATAAATTTTTACAGTACCATTAGTTATAAATTTATCTCCCTTATAGTAATAAATTGATATTTCATTCCAATATGTATATAGAAATAAACTCTCTTGTATAATTGCATGCTTTAGAAATTAAGGTAAAATTTAAAAATTCAATACATGCAATTATACATCTCGAAAAAAAAATAAGACGCATATTTGTCTTCCCGTCGTTGCATTAATCAAATCTTGATTTTAAGCGTTTTTGTATAAAAGTGTCTACAAAAGTGTCACTTGAACGTTCCTCATACATATATATATATATATATATATATATATATATATATATATTTGTTTTCTAATAAACTTAATCAAAATATTGTACGTTTCTTGTATTTGTTCATATTAACGTTCTACATGTATCTTATACTTATTATGTTATGAATTTATTTTATAAAAAAAATATTTTTTTATATGTAACCTTTATTTAAAAATAACCTTTTTATATAGTAAAAAATTTCCGTGGCTCCAATGATATGACTCTAAATAATGGTGGCCTCTTCAGTTCATGGATTAGGCATTGTGTGGTTTTTTTATAATTGTTCGAGGTATTATCAATTAAATTTATCAAAGGCTAAAAAGGAGCTTGAGGCAAGACCAACCCTACTTCTATACTAATAGTTTATGTGTATACCCCTAATGAAACCGGCAATTTTATTTGCAAAAATATCCCTGCAGAATTATAAATTAAAAAGATAAATAGAAGGAAGGTATGATTGTTGGAGGAAAAAAAAAGGGAGAATCTACATCCAGATTCATAAATTTGTACTTTAATTTATCTTTTCAATTTGATAATTAGCTCATAACACTGCCTTACACGTTACACTACGTATCGGGTGGACACGTTGTAAGTTAATTACAAATTATATATTATTATGTTATACATGTTATTAACATAATTAACTAGAATCTTTTCCTACATGATGATCATACAATATTAACTGTAATGGCTGTGTTGAAACACATACCTTGAGTCATGCGGAATGACGGTAAGCTCTTTAATTTAAAACGGCAGTATTTGAGAATTGGGTTCGTATGGCGGAGGTAGATCGCCGGGGAGGAGACTTGAGTTTCTACTCCTTAACCTATCACTACACTGCTTTATGTGTTGTTTATGTATGCATGTTTTTCACAAATTGAGTTGGTATTGTGTACTTTATATAGATAGGAGGAGGACCCAAGACTCATGGAATTCATCTAATCTTTACCGTCCATCAAGGTAAAGTTAATCATCACCGTTCATTATGTGAGAATATAAAAGGTCTTGAAACTCACACACTTATTAGTATTAGTCATTAGACTTGTAACTTATAGAGTGTTTATGGACCACAATAATGAGTTAGAATTAATTTCATGACTCTTGAGATAATGGGTAATACATTAATTCTTACACATGCCCGTTAGTATAACATATGTATCGATCGGTATAAAATGTCTTTGCTCCTTATTACTGCACAAACATCGTGCATCAATGCCCTGGTGGTAAGTTACTTTTAAATAGATCCTTTGATTCTCTTACACTCCCCATATATCTGTAATGGAGTTTGATTTCCAATTTGCGAATCGATTCTATGATTCTGATCCTATCTGACCTTGCTCTATCTTTCCATGGTGTGAGTGGTAATACGTTGTCATTGAGCTAGCCACCTTGCATATCATAATGTGAGTGACTGGCACTGCTACTACTATTATGCCCCCACCACACAAAAACAACACATATGTCAAATACTCTAAAGAAAAGTGATGCTACTGTCGAGGATAATGTGATGGTTCCCGAGACGATGTCGTGGTTGCCTTGGGGATGGGAGGTTGAGAGGCCTGTTGATGCCACTATTGGTACAATCAATCAACTGTTTTTTTAGGGACCACTTTGGTTCATTGTGGAGGTAGGAGAGGCATGTCGTGCCGTATAAAAACATTCAAGGATAAATTAATAAAACATATCATTTTTCAAACTAAATTATAAAAAACTTACCCTACAATTATTGAATAAATATACTTCCATAGTCCATTTGTTAATCAAATTAAATAATAGAACAAGAAAAAACCAAAACCCCCACTTCTCTCTCTCTCTCAGCTTTCTATTTCTATGTAGTCTACCATCCTCTTTCATTTTCCTCTCTCTGTGATCTCTCTCTCTCTCTCTCTCTCTCTCTCTCTATCTTAAAATAACTCTTTCTCTGTCTAACCTCTCTCGCTCTCGTCCTCTTCCTATAATCATCACCACCCTCACCCATCACCGTCGGAGATGACGGCACGACGACTGACAAGTCCTTTGAATCGCCGCCGCGGATGCATCAACAACGATGGTGGCAGAGACAACAAATATCTCGTGAGCGTGAAGCTTGGTCGTCGGAGGGGAGGAGGTTATGTAGTGGTGGTGGTGGTGGTGATCGTATTCTCCGTCTCCATTTTCAAGAGTTTGAGAATTGGAGATATTTCTATCTATATATCTATAGTTGCAATTGCACACTCAATGAGTTTCTTTGTGTTGTTTAACTTTTACTCCCTATATTTGATGGGCTCGCATAATGATTCTTTTTGGTTGTAATCTTTATTATATATATTTTTTTTTGAGTTAATACCTTTTTTTTTTAGTTTATATACTATTTTTTTTTTCGAATTCATGCCATTTTTTTTCATGTTTATATATATTTTTTTGTTCCTATTCCGTTTTTTTTATAACGTACCCTAATTTTTGTAAGTCATAACCCAATTTTTAAAGTTTATAACCTAATTTTTTAAGTCATAACCCAATTTTTAAAGTTTATATCCCAATTTTTAAAGTCATACCTCATTTTTTTTGAGTTCATACTATTTTTTCCGATTTTATACCATTTTTTTTTCTTCTGATTTATACCTTTTTTTCGTTTATTTTTTATTTTTTTTCATGTCATACGGTTTTTTTTTCCGACCTCATACCCTAATTTTTTTAACTTCATATCCCAATTTTTTCCGACTTCATACATCGTGTTTTTCCATGTTCATACGCCGTTTTTTTTATAGTTTATCATACCCATTTTTTGCAATTTCATATTCTTTTATTTCGACTTCATACCTCAATTTTTTTTGAATCCATACCTCCAATTTTTTGCGATTTTATACCTCTTTTCCGATTTGATACCATTTTTTTATTAAAATTATATTTTTGATAATGTAACTTTTGAGGATATGTTTTTGTTAATATAATAGGAGTTTTTGTTAATTCAGGAAAAAATCCCGAAATCCCGACCCGCACCTGACCCAACAAATTTCGGGATCGGGTGACAATTTTGATTTCGTCGGGTGTACCGACCTGACCCGATTTTTAAATCAATTTTCTATTTTATACTCCATCCGTCCCTTTTGAAGTGTCCTCCTTGTATTTCGGTAAATATTAAGATATATGATTAATTACATTAGAAAATTACAAATATAGCCCTAATTTAAATTAAATAATTATTATTGTCAATTTTTGGAATGTATTCATTGCAACATTTGAGGATATTATAGTACTTTTATCATTTTTATTGATAAATTAGGAAAATGTACACTTATTTTGGGACGGATGAGTATTATATAACATGATTTTTTTTATTTAACACTAAAATATGAATTAATTTATATCAAATGTGCAAGTGATGAGAATCGAACATTGTATCTCTAACCTGTAATGTAATTACTTTACCATATGAGGTACAATGTTTTTTGGTTCATATATCAGTTATAATTATATAAATATAATATACATTTGTAGTTTTGAATATATGAAACTATTAAAATAAAAAATATATTTAAATTAAAAAGTTATATTGTTACTTAAAAAAAGATAAATGATAATTATTTTTCGATTATAAAAATTATAATTATAGCGTATCTCATTTAGTATGATAATTGTTGCTTGTGTGAATAAAACTAAATACTAAAAGAATCTGATAAAAAACATCTAATTTTTTTATCTACTCCATTATTTGCAGTTTCACACTATTTTTAATATTACATATTAATTTATTTATTTATTTATTAGGAGTGTTATTTTTAAACTAGAATTATGCTTCGTGTTAATAATATGTTTAAACTTTTCAAATGAAAATTGTTAATAAAAAATGACATTGCCGTAAAATAAAAAAAATATGTCGGGAGATTCGGGATAAACCTATCCCGACCGTACGGGATCCCGAAAATTCGGGTTCCGAAAAAGTCGGGTCCCGAATTTTGTCGGATCGGGGTCGGGATTTTTTTTTCACTTCAAAAGTAATCGGGTCGGGATACATGTTAAGTGTTTACGAGTGGGGTCCTAACCCTAATCCACCCCAGATTGTTGGATCAAAATTAAAATAATAAAACCCGAAACTACCGTTAAGAATGACTAAAACACCCTCGAATAAACAGTTCCCGAGATCATATATTCAACTCCTACCAATTTAATTCAATCATAAATCGTAATTCAGGGTATCAAACACATTTTTTTAACACACGTCTCATTTTACTCCTTTTTTCCTTAACTATATTCGATCATTGTAATTAAAATCTTACTCATTTGCTTATACAGTTAAACCTTTTTAAAGTAATACACTCAAATTCTCCAAATACTGCTTATCGTCAGAAAAATTGCATAATCATGGTCAATATGCCACATAATTCTCATATGTATGCAAACATATTAATCTCACTTAGAGATTTCACCGGTGCTTGCTAGGACTGTCGGAATCAAAGAACTATATCTAACCAGAGAGAACGAAACTGGTCCATCCGTTGCGGGCAGTGGCGTATCCGATAGTTTGGAGACCCTAGACAAAAAAAATTTAAAAAAATTGAGGCCCTTTGTTTATTAAAGTTTGTCCATTAACAAAAAAATACTCCTTAATACTTGAGAAAAACTTAAAGATCATCGACGTCTAAATAATCTCACATAATAAGATTTACAATTTGGTATTTACCATATAAGCTTTTAAATTTAGATTTCACAAGGTTTCATATATAAAACAGTAACGACCCAGGTGCCCAATTCTTGAGGTAAAGAATTGGGACCTCCATAAAAACGAAGGCCCTCCTATTTTATATATGTAATTACATGAATACCCCCAAATAAAATTTTCTGTTAAAAGTATATCTGCTACAACAAGCAGCATATTGGTATATTTTCACAAAATTACTGTTTGAGGTCCAAAACGTAAATGGTTTACTTTCATCATCTTATTTCATTTAATAATCATCTGGTTCCTCTTTAAAAATGTTTTTTTCCAGTTTGGTTTAGCCAATAATTTGAGCATACAACAATAGCTTTCATAAACATCTTGCAATTCCTTTGTTGAGCAATGTCAGAAGTGTATTCTCCTATATTGTCTTCTGAAATGTCAAATAAGATGATTTTTGGTTGGTTTTAATATACCTTTTTTTTTTTATTGTTGTTTATTATGTTTACAATTAAATTGATAAATCCATGGCAGGGGGAAAGCGGGTATATAAAAACAAAAAAGGAAAAAACGAGAACAACATACAAAATCACTGATAAAATTTTAGATTTCATTGGTGATTTTTTTATTTTAACAAAAAACGGAGTATAAATTTGTGAAAATTTTGAAGTACTCGTTTCAAGATTTGATTTGGGTCTCCAAAATGCTGAAGACGACACTGATATAAAATATATATGAAAAAAAAAGAGAGAAAGAGATGGTTATTTAAAACATTATATGAAAGAGATGGTTATTTAAAACATTATATGTATATAATATGCCATATTAGAATTTTTTTTTGAAATTATAACATCGAAAATATTATAAAATACATTGTATATAATTTACCATTTGTGGGGTAGACTAATAAATGTCCAATTTTAATAAATCTATTACTATTTACTCACATGCATTTTTTCACTTGATTTTACAAAATATATACTACAATTTATATTGAAGGAAAAATTTGTGGCCCCATCTAAATGTGTGCCCTTGGAAAATGCTGGTAGGGCTTGTCTTAAAGTCGGCTCTGATTGCGGGTGGGTTACGATGATGCTATTTTCATTAACGGCGTTGATAGGTAATGGAGGAAAGAAAATGAGAGAGAGAGAGTGTGTGGCATATGGGGAGACAAGGTAGCAAATTAGTTTGTGAGATATTAAAAGATAGCTCGGATTTTGTGTCTTTGTTTGTGAGATGAGATAGATTGCATAATATGAAATTAGTTTGACGTGGTTTTGTTTTATTTATGATAAATTAATAAATTATTTAAAATTATAATTTTTCTCGGTTCTGACTTGGGCCATGGGTGGATCCATGTTTTTTCTTTTAGGGGCACAAATTCAATAAATTGAATACTGCTATAATTTAAAAATGTTCAAAAAATAATAATTGTTTCTTTCTCACATACCGATGGTGTATTCAGATTTTAGATGGATTACGGTTCATTTAATTCGCATACGCAAATTTAAAATGTAGATACCTTTAGAAGTCGTTTTACCTATTGCTTTGGTGTGTTTGATTATTTTTACTTAGAAGGAAACATTATCTATGAATATGTTTGCTATTTAAGCTTTACGTTACCCAAGAAATAATGAATCTTATAAACTGATAAAACATATAACTAAGATCTATGTGATTAATCCCTAGCTACACTGTAAAATGATAGGAAAAAAAAATTAAATTAAGAATCACAGTTAAAATTAGTTAAAACAATATAGATACAAAATTTTAAACAAGCCTAACATTGAAAGAACTCTACAAAATTCCTCCTAGAGAGAAGTAAGAATCCCGAGTCGTTACGTTCTTCATCCTAGAAAATGCTTGCTCCACCGTTACAGTTGCAAGCACTTATCCAATTCAAATTCTTAATAAGAATAATTCTAAGAACAAATCAAAGGTACACACTATGCACATATATAGAAACAAACTTAACCATAGACCGAAATAACATAAATATATTAAAGGGCTTTTCGAAATTATTTTTTTACAAATAAAAAAGCCTTAATAAAACTTAAAATGTGTAGCCGAGACTCGAGAGCGAGATAGGAAGAGATCCGAGAGAGGATGAGACTGTGAGTTGACGAAGATAACGAAGTAACGACCGGGAATCAGACGACGAAGGTATTTAAATTAGGTTATTATGTTTTCAGGTTTGTATAGAATAGAACGACAGCAGTATTGCAATAGAAGAAACAAAAGGAAACAATTCAAAGTATTATAATTAAACATATATGTAATTTTTATTAAAAGCAGGAGTATTTTAGTACTTTCCAGCTAAAAATCTAAGAGGGGTTTAAGCTCACACTCGTCCTACACTGCATCCGCCTAGGATCGTAATTAAACATTTTTAAAAAATTGGGGGCCCGCGTTATCCTCATTGCATCCGCCATTGCTTGGTCAAATGTAATAAATCGCTACTTTCAGTAAATTAATAAGATAATAAGTTTTCAAAAGATCCTTATATAAATATTTGATCACTAAAATCATATATTAATGATTGTTCAAAATGACAAACAATAATATGCCGATTTAGTGAAAGATGACTGAATAGTCATTTTTATTTTATAAAAATTTAAATCTAGTTGGATTTTCTCCGTATTTTAATCTATTTAATTTTAAAATTTAAATCTAGCTGGATTTTCTTCCTATTTTAATCTATTTAATGTGTATTCTTAGTTTGTAACAAAATTTATATATTAGTAAGTGAAGTACTGTATTTGAATTTACTAACGAGTATTTTTAATAATATATAATGAGTTTTATGTTATTAACCAGTATATTTATTGAATCAATAAAAAAACATCTTTAAAATAATATATTATTCTAATAACTCTCTAAATTAATAAATAAATCAAGTCCCAGCAATATTAATATATAGACGTTTTACTGTATATTGTACCTCTACCTAATAACCCCTTTATTTTATTCCCAACATATAAAAGTTCAGACTTTGTAATATCAAAATTCATTTCTGTAAATAAAAGAATATATTTTCATGAATAACTAATAAATCAAAAAACGGACGAATTGAATCGTAACAAAAAAATCAAACCAAACAAAATTTAGATCATCTAAATTATATATGAATTCTAATATTACTGCTTAAACATAAAGCAAAATCATATTATTGCCAAAAATTTTATTAAGAAGATAAATTTGGATCACATAATAGACCAAAACAGTTACTTCATGAAATGTGGAAAATATTTAATCAATGTTTACCACTTAAATTCGACAATCTGCGATGTGAACAAGGAGAATAAGTAAATCAATAAGATTCCATTATATTTGAGGTTTTTACACCGCTAAATTACAATGATTGAATATAGTTGAGGGAAAAAAGTGGAGTAAAAAGGAGACGTGTGTTGAAAAAAATAACGAGTTTGATACCCATGAAAATTATGATTGAATTAAATTGGTATCAAACTCGTTATTGAAGGGTGTTTTTAGTCATTCTTATAGAAAGGTAATTTCGGGTTTTACTAATTTAATTTTGATCCAACGATCTCTAACTATATACATATACATAATGGATTGTAAGGCTGAGATTGTTTATCACAAATCAATTGTGACATACTCCTATTTTCACCATGACTGATTTTATGCGGCATCCTACACCTCTTCTGATATTGCCCCCCCCCCCCCCCCCCCCCCCCCCCCCCCCCCCCTATTATTTACTATTTACAATTTCAACTTTCTATAATATGAGTCTGCTTTTGATTTAAACGTGAAAGGCTTACACGATATATATGACACCATGAATTTTGAAATATAGGATAACACACGCCCAATACACGACTTTAATATTTTACATATATATATATATATATTGTTTTACATATCTACTTTAGTCCCGTCTTACCATCTAGTCTTGTTATTCATGGGTTATCTTCATAAATGTTAAAAAAATTGTTAAATATAACAATATTTTTAATATTATTAATTGATGATGTGACAAATTATCATTTAAACTCTATTTCAACTACCCCTATTTTAGTTACTATAGTGGAGTTTACAAAATAACTAATTAATAATATTTCAATTAATAATTTATTTTAATTAAAATTAGATACTTTTGTTAAGTTAATACACTAATGTGAATGTTAAATTTAAATTAGATATGTGTCATTTAACAATTAAATGATGATATGTCAAAATTAATATTATTAAAATTAACACAACTATTATAGATGCTCTTATAGTATTTGCATCAATTCCTCTGAATAGTAATGTTTTTATGTCATGTGGAATTTTGATAAAAAAGTGAAAGTGCATATCAATTATCCTTGTATTAACGATAACAAAAAAAAAAAATAGCTTAAATTAACTTTTGCCAATTTCATTCTTTATAAATAAAGAGACTAGAAACTCTCCTTATAATTAAAATAATAAAATCTTTAAACTTCTTTTCCTTTTTGGCAACAATCTATCGCGGATCAATATACTCTTGATTAGATATGAAAAATGAAAAAAATAGAATGATTAGTGTTGGGATGTTGGTGTCCTTTTAATAATTTTTGTTTAGTTTCATGATACACAATAGTTAAGGTGATAGAACATACAAATTAGACCCGAATATGCTATTCGGGTAATAATCAACCCACTTTATAAATGGGTATCCAACGGTTAAATGGGTCATCTCATGCTTTTTATAGGAAATCAGGTATTACTATCAAAAGCCCAATCCCAATCAAATGGGGACCCATGTCTGAAAAACCCCTGGGATGAAGACATTTGTCAACATCCTAGAAGGCATAGTTGCCTATAAATAGCCAACTACCCCTCCTAGAAAAGGACCAGAAAATCTATCCAAAAAATATAGAGAGAAGTTGAGAAAAGAAAGAAACTAATCAAGGCATATCACGTCAAGAAATAAACCGAGCAGAGATAAAGCCGAGCATCGAATAAAAGGGGAAAAAGACCAAGAAAAGAGATTAAATAGTCAAATCGAGCACAATTGTAAAAAGAGATAGTAATCCGAGCAAGTGTAATAGTCCGAATAAGGATAACAATCCGAGCAATAATAAAGATCAGGAAGTGTCCATTATTTATAGTTGATTTACTATTATATTATTGTTGAAAAGCCTAACGCGACCGACCAAAGTTATGGCTTTATCAAATAGCGCCGTCTCCGGGAATCATCTAGTTCCCAACTGGTTTAGAATTCGAATACCAATACTCTGCCAGACGAGCGACAATGGTGACCAATGTAGAGGAAACCCATCCCGAGATAATAGAAACCAATAACCAAAACGCGCAAATTAGCCAACAAGACCTCGACGATCTGCTCGCCATCCGCGACAGATACGAAGCTATCCAATCCGGAAACCAACCAACAACCTCATACGTCAACCAAGAACAACCGGTCGAACCACCCCAACATTTCATTGAAGGGATTGTCGACGAACACCCTTCGTCCTCGGAGGACGAACAAGACGTGCCCGTATTAAGGCGTGCACGAAGACGCTTACCCGGGTCCCAGGCAGGGCCGAGTTCAAGAGTTCCTTTGCCTACAGCCTCAGTCAACTCCGGTGCTCGTTTACAAACGGACGAAGCTCATCAGTTTGGCATGCCCGAGGATCATGTACTCGGACAGTTGCCCCGACTACCAACTAATCCTCCGAGGATGATTACACCACCCACGGTGGAGGTACAACACGTTCCGTTAGCCGATGAAAGGAACTACGCCCAGCTACAAGCTCAGCTGGCGGCATGCATGACGGCCATGACAGCGGCCGGCATCGTATTGCCAGTTATCCAACCCGACAAAGACCCACGCCATGAAGTGGAAGATTCTGCCTACAGGGCCGCCCTGGAGGCAGCGGGTCGACGACCCGATACAAGAGTGCCCCACCAAGGGGGCAATGTCCCAATAACTATCGTCCATCCGAACACTCATATGGAACGTGTCCACACAAACACGAAGGACGGTAGATATCCCGAATACAGGATCGGGGAAGGATATGGCCCACCACCACATCAGAGAGGATACCCTCCCCCCTACCAAGTCACGGATGACGCGTTCCAACAGGCTTGGAATGTATGCCAAGAAACCCCATGTACCGAACAGATCACGCGGTACCGCAATCCTATGGGGTTCGTCATCCCCGAATTCAGGCTCTATGATGGAAAGAGTTGCCCTATCGACCATCTGAGGCACTACAAGACGAAGATGGAACTGTGGAGTGATGACCATGCACTGATGTGCAAATTTTTCAAAAACAGATTGGGACAAGAGGCTTCGTCATGGTATCACAACTTACCACGGGGCTCCATTAGAGACTGGGCAGAACTGCTAAGAGCGTACTCCACCCGATACACTGCTCATCGGAAAAAGAAGGTTAGCATCGAAACCCTTCTTAAAATGACGATGATGCCAAATGAAAGGCTCAATGATTACTGGATACGTTTTATCGACGTAGCAAACCAGATTCCATGATATGCCAATAATATAGCCATCCAGAACTTTATCAACTCCATCCCTAATGGCTATTGGGCGAGAAGGAAGTTCATAGGCAAAAACTTCCCGACCACTGATTTCCTGCTAGCCTATTGTACCCACCTCACCGATAAAAACGACGAACTGCGTTTCCTCAACCGAACTCTACCAAGAAGAGAGTCAGTCCGCGAGGCACAAGTGGGTCGCAAAAGAGTTAGGAATAACCAGGGAGAAGCATTCCAACCGACCAGAAAGGGCAAAGATCCCGAGGTCCATAGCAGGGTAGAGCGACCACGAGCACTAGAGCCCAAACCGCTCCAGATCGCGTACCCAACACCGACCAACGAACATAAACCGCTCCAGCTCACCTACCCGATGCCACCCAAGCCGTTTCAACAAGGTCGGCCCCAAGAGAGGGAACACAGAAACACTTCCGGACCGGTCGAGCTGCGATACACTTTCAACCTATCTGCTGAAGATATCCTCAAGGATATATGCAGGGAAAGTTGGTATTCCCGACCACAACCGATCATTTCTCCCCCCAATCAGAGAGATTCCAAGCTCTTCTGCGCATATCACGAGGATTACGGCCATCTCACTGAGCATTACCCTAACCTGCGATGGAGAATGAACCAGTGGGGTGATGCAGGATACCTAGCCAAGTACATCAAAGGAGCTGGGAATAAAGGCAAACAATTGGCCATCGAGGGATCCGACAACCGGCAAGGCAAAACGATCAACGTCGTTCATATGTCACGACCCAAGGGCCCAGGCGGGGAACAATCGCGACAACGGCAACTGGCCCACTTTGGCCAAGTAGCCAAGGCATCACAGGCGTCGACCTCTAAACGACAATGCACACCACGACGACATCCGCCCATTTCTTTCTCGGATCTTGACGAAGAAGGGGTGATTTACCCCCACGGAGACGCCATTAACCTCCGTGTTCAAATCGGCCGAGACACGGTCAGCAGGGTACTTGTCGACCAAGGAGCCTCTTGTGATATCATGTACAGGGAGCTCTTCGACAAGATGGAACTCAAACTGCAAGATCTACAGCCTACCGATGTCACACTGATCGGATTCATCTTCGAAACGACTAAACCGTTGGGTAAGATCGTCCTCAGCGTCACAACCGGGTCCGTGTCGGTTCCCGTGGAGTTCTTAGTGGTCAACGACCACTCCGGTCACAACGCAATATTAGGCCGACCTTGGTTATATGCCATGAAGGCCATACCCTCGACCTATCACCAAAAGGTCAAATACCCAAATGATAGGGGAGAGATCGAGACAGCCAGAGGATGTCAAGAAGATTCAAGACGCTGCGAAGACATCACCGCGACTCTCCAAAAACAACGAAGCATTGTGGAACAACCCACCAGCACAAAGAAGCCGATCAACCAAATATCCAAAACCGAAAGGGTGGTCGAAGAACAATTAGGAGAGACACTTAGGAAGGTGTATATTCCTGATATGGACGAGGATCACTACTTCCTCCTCGGAGATAACCTTCCAAAACCGGAATCCGAGGAGTTGAAAGCATTCCTTCTCAACAACATTGATAAATTTGCCTGGAGTCCTAAAGACATGCCGGGCCTAGACCCCAATACAGCATGCCACCACCTAAGTGTAAACGCCGAGTACAAGCCCATATCACAGAGGAGCAGGAAAATCTCTGTACAGCACAGAGCAGCTATAATCGCTGAAGTACAAAAGCTATTGGAGGCTGGAGCCATAAGGGAGGTTTACTATCCCAAATGGTTGTCCAACCCGGTCGTCATCCCTAAGAAGAACGGGAAGGAGTGAGTCTGTATAGACTTTACCAATCTCAACAAAGCCTGCCCGAGGGACCACTTTCCCCTTCCAAGGATTGATCAACTGGTGGACGCAACTGCGGGAGCAGAACGGATGACCTTCCTTGACGCGTACTCAGGATACCATCAAATTCCCCTCGCCCGTGAAGATCAAGAAAAGACTTCGTTTATATCGCCTTTGGGAAATTATTGCTATACGGTAATGCCGTTCGGTCTACGCAATGCGAGGGCAACATACCAAAGGATGATAACAAGGGTATGTCGAGATCATATAGGGAAAACAATGGAGGTATACATTGACGACATGGTCGTCAAGAGCGAAAAGGCCACATCCCACCTCCAAGACATTAAAGACGTCTTCCAAACGTTGGGCGAGCACAAACTAAAGCTCAACGCAAGCAAGTGTGCATTTGGCATCAGCAAAGGGAAATTCTTGGGGCATATGGTTAGCCGACGAGGAATAGAGGCTAATCCCGATCAAATAACGGCTTTACGGAACCTAGCAGCGCCTAAGAATAAGAAACAGGTACAAGAGCTCACGGGAATGATGGCCGCGTTGAGCAGGTTCATTAGCCGATCCGCAGACAAGGGACGGCCATTTTTTGAATCACTCAAGAAGGATAGAAAATTCGTCTGGGACCCGGAATGTGAAGCTTCATTCAACAATCTCAAAGAGTACTTGAGGACACTGCCACTGCTGGTAAGGCCGAACAAAGGAGACGTTCTAGCATGCTACCTAGCAGTTTCCGCTACAGCTGTGAGCGCAGTTATCCTAAGAGAAGAAGGTCGCAAACAATTTCCGATCTACTTCGTCAGCAAGACTCTGGTCGAAGCCGAAACACGTTATCTACCCTTGGAAAAGCTGTGTCTGGCATTGGTCGTCGCAACCAGAAAGTTGCCACACTATTTCATAGCTCATCAGGTCCGGGTATACACAAAATTTCATATCAAAGAGTCACTTCGACGGACGGACATTAGCGGCCGAGTTGCCGCCTGTGGGGTCGAACTATCCCAATTTCATATCGAGTTCGCACCCCGTCATGCCATAAAGGGACAAGTCCTGGCCGATTTCGTCGCAGAGTTCACCGAAGGCTATGATGAGCCTTTGGCACTCTCTCCACAATCACACTGGCAGATACATGTCGACGGATCAGCCACCAAGGACGGATCAGGAGCAGGGATCGTCCTAAAGTTTAGAGAGGGAGCAATCATCGAAAAAAGCATAAAACTGGGCTTCCGAGCTACCAACAATGAGGCAGAATACGAGGCCAGATAAATGGCATGCTCATTGCCCGGTCCCTCGGATGCTCCCACTTAATTGCAAGCTCAGACTCCATGCTCATCGTCAATCAAGCCATCGGCGAGTACCAAGCTAAAGATGACAGAATGATCCTCTACCAAGAGAAAGTCCAAAGCTTGATGGCAACCTTCGAACAGTGCGAGTTAATAAGAATCAATCGCACCGAAAATGCACATGCCGATGCCTTGGCCACCCTAGCCTCGACATTAACATTGACCGACACCCGGTCGATCACAGTGGAACTACTGCCGACCCCGAGCATAATTAAAAGGGTAGACCGGGTGACATCAATACAGTACGAACTAGGTTGGATGGAGGACATGACTCGTTATCTGCGAAATGGAACGCTTCCGGCCGACAAGATAAAAGCGCTGAAAATTACAAGAAAAGCTCCTCGCTTCTGGCTATCTGAGGACGATAAACTATACAAATCCAGTTACCGGGGACCCCACCTACTGTGCATCCCGACCGAGCTACAACTGCCGGTCTTGGAGGAAATCCATGAAGGATCCTGCGGAGCACACATCAATGGGCGATCCCTTGCAAACAAAGCAGTGACCCAAGGATATTGGTGGCCCTATATCAAGCGAGACGCCGATGCATATGTCCAACGTTGCGACAAGTGCCAACGATTCGCCAAGATACCACGGCTCCCATCATCTATGATGACCCCGGTATCGGCACCATGGCCGTTCGCTCAATGGGCAATTGATTTAGTCGGTAAACTCCCAAGAGCACCTGGGAGTGTGGAATATCTGATCGTCGCGACGGATTATTTCACCAAATGGGTCGAAGCTAAACCCCTCCGAGAAATCAAAGCCAGCAACGTCAAACAATTCATTTGGGAATACATCATTACTAGGTTCGGTATACCGTACGCTATCATCGCCGACAACGGAACCCAGTTCAAAGATGCCAATTTACAGCTATGGTACGAGGAACTAGGTATCCGAAAATTCTATTCGACGCCGACATACCCACAAGGAAACGGGCAAGCCGAAGTGTCGAACCGAACAATATTAGACGGCATCAAGACCACCCTTGAACAAGCAAAGGGGAGATGGCCCGAGCGGCTACTCAACGTTTTATGGTCGTGCCGAACTACACCAAAGACGGGCACCAAGGAAACCCCGTTTAGCTTGGCATACGGAGTCGAAGCCATCATACCGACAGAAATCGGGCTACCCATGCTCCGAACGACTTTAGTCGAGCAGGAAAACAATGAACAAAGAATGAGGGAAGAGCTAGACATGATAGACGAGAAACGAGAGATAGCAGCCCTTACCCTAGCCAAATACCAACAAAGCGTGAAGCAAACTTATGACAAGAGAGTAAGAGGATCCAAAGAATTCGTGGTAGGAGAACTGGTGCTGCGACGAGTGACGGTCTATACCCGTAATGAAATACATGGCAAACTAAGCCCTACCTGGGAAGGCCCATACGAAATCGTCAAGCAAACGAGTCCGGTCTCTTACAAAATCAAAAGCGTACTGTTCACCAATAGCCGAGGGGAAAAGAATTCCTGGAATGTGGCTAACCTAAAGAAGTACTACGTCTAGGCAATCTTCCGAGTACAGGTGCCACCTTACCCCTCCTATTTAATGGTATTATCTTGCGTATTTTTGAATGAATAAAATATATTGTCATACTGTCTGGCGAATGCTATGAAATTCCGTAAATGGCGTGTTTTCAAAGGAACGTCTAGGAATACTATGAAAATTCCCAACATGGCCGAAGTGCCTAGGAATGCTATGAAATTCCGTAAATGGCGTGTTTTCAAAGAAACGTCTAGGAATACTATGAAAATTCCCAACATGGCCGAAGTGCCTAGGAATGCTATGAAATTCCGTAAATGGCATGTTTTCAAAGGAACGTCTAGGAATACTATGAAAATTCCCAACATGGCCGAAGTGCCTAGGAATGCTATGAAATTCCGTAATTGGCGTGTTTTCAAAGGAACGTCTAGGAATACTATGAAGTTCCCAACATGGCCGAAGTTCCTAGGAATGCTATGAAATTCCGTAAATGGCGTGTTTTCAAAGGAACGTCTAGGAATACTATGAAGTTCCCAACATGGCCGAAGTGCCTAGGAATGCTATGAAATTCCGTAAATGGCGTGTTTTCGAAGAAACGTCTAGGAATACTATGAAGTTCCCAACATGGCCGAAGTGCCTAGGAATGCTATGAAATTCCGTAAATGGCGTGTTTTCGAAGAAACGTCTAGGAATACTATGAAAATTCCCAACATGGCCGAAGTGCCTAGGAATGCTATGAAATTCCGTAAATGGCGTGTTTTCGAAGAAACGTCTAGGAATACTATGAAAATTCCCTACATGGCCGAAGTGCCTAGGAATGTTATGAAATTCCCTAAATGGCGTGTTTTCAAAGGAACGCCTAGGAATACTATGAAATTCATATGCAGGTACAATGCAAGAAATAATTCAGGTCCACATTACGGCGGCGATACAATACAAAATAGCTGACACAATGAAGGAGAATCAAACTAAACAATGAAATATCAACAAGCATATCAAAAACAGGAATAACGAAATGACAAATGAATCAGCAAGGAAAAATCGATCCAATCAATCAAATAGCAATACGACAATGGAAAGGTACAAAACAGGAATAACGAAATGACAAATGAATCAGTAAGGAAAAATAGATCCAATCAATCGAATAGCAAGACGACAATGGAAAGGTACAAAACAGGAATAAAGAAATAACACAAATAGTCCTCGCCCGCATTACGGAGGCAACAAGAAGATCATCGACACTAAAGAAACTCATTTAAGAAGAGCTACTACAGGAGGAGCACGATGGTAATTGACCGAGCTCAATCTCTTCGTCATCCGTCGTCGTGTCCCCATCAGACTCATCACCATCAAAACTCTCCTCAGAAATGAGGGCATCAAAATTGGTCGTATGAGCTCCAACGCAAGTCAGCGTCTGGAGCCGCGCGTTGAACTCGGCTTCTTTAGCAAGCTCGTGAGCATCCGAGGCCGCTTTACGGCGATCATCGTCGAAGGGGAGATTACGGCGAGCTTCGATCATAGCCGCGGAAGCATCGTATCTGGTTCGGGACAAACGGAAATACTTCACCAACACGTTGGCTTTGGTTACCAACAACTTTAATTTGCCGAAGTATTTGTCCTTTGCACGCCAATATCTATCCAAACGACGCTCCTGAACCTCAACAACATGCTCGGCACGGCGAACGTATTCTCGAAAAGAGGCCGCCTGCGTTTTCAGCTTGGTCCGAAGTCGAGCACATTGGTCGATTAACTTGACATTTTTGCCCATCAAAACGATGTAAGGCCACTTGTCAGGCACCTCACTAGCCGCACCAGATGAGACCTCATCCCGGGCAGCACCAGTAGGTCCTAACCCCGGGCTAACTAGGCATGGAGAACCAGCCTGGTGCGACGTAGTAGCGCGTGCCTATAAAAACAAAACAAAAAAGGGGGAAGAACGAGACGAGATGAATATACAACCGCAAGAAACGAAAAGACGAAAATAGAAAAAACGAATATTTCCATACAAGCTAAAAATAAACCGACAAAACAAGCCACTCGATTATCAATCCGATAACCCCTCAACAGACGCCGAGGTCTCTACTACATCGGCGAAATGAATATCTCGCAATGAAGCAATTTGCGTCCCCAAACGCTCACGAACAACCGCGTCGACTCGGTTCAAGGCCGTAGTGGTCTCGGTTACGCCGGCCGTCGCATCAACCATGCGCTCTGCCCGGGACACACCACTCATTCCTTTTACATGCTCCAGCACCTCTAAAGCGCGAACTCGGGCCCAATACGCTTTGGCAAAGGATAGCAGCAGGTCCGCGTCCTCGAAAACGGCCCCTAGGACCAAGTTCAAGCTCGTCACACGACCTCGGGCTTCATCACGAGAACGTCGTAGGGCACCGAGAAGTTCCTTCGCTTTACCCTTATTTGCCGTATAATGGGCGGTCTTTTTGCTGAATTTCTCTCCCAAATCACGTAACCGAATCGACATGTTTGAAATGTGAATATTCAGATCCTCGACTTTATGATGAGCAGAATTCAGTTCCGCAGTTAGGGCAGCCTTAGATCTTTCCAGATTATCTATAACGTCAACTACACTACGACTAGGCGAGGTCCAGACCACCACAGCAAGGGGGTTATTTGGTACCTGACAATATTTTGTTTTCACATCCTTCAAAATATGACGACCCTCAAAAGAAAGTAATCCGAGAAGGCCCAACAGAAAGAAAACACAGCACCTATATTACCACTTCCCCAAAAGAATATGTTTCTAGATACAAAAGAGACCCACAATTCTAATACCAAAAGACTACACAAAAACAACAAAAATATATATATACTATCAGAAAAATGATCAAGGTTCCACCTGAGGAGATGCGGGTGGGGAAGTAACAGTAGCATCAGGACGCGGAGTGGACGTGGCCGACGTAAAATGAGGACGGAGCGCTGTCGAAATTGTCTGCCCCGGTAGCCGGGGAAGATCCTCTTCACGAAGATTCGCCCAGTCTAAGGGTTTCGGCGGTGCACCATGCAGACAGGGATACACCAACTCCAACCACGCCCTATCCGATATAGGAACATTCGCGAAATTGAGCGCCCGCACATGAGTGCAATAGACGGAGAAATTAGCCATCATTGCTAACCTTGTCCGCTCCTCCGCATGCGCCGTTTTCAGAGCGGCCACCTTAGCCTTTTCGGCTTCCACATCCTCCGCCAGCAGCAAGTTCTCCTCCTCTAGTTGGTCATACTTAACGATCAGGCTCTCTTTTTCAGCCATCAATTTACCGACATCCTCGGTCACGTGCAGAAAGTCCGCAGATAGCTTGTCATAATTATCGCCCAGGGTTTTATTCTCGGCGACCAGTTTCTCTTTCTCGGCCTCGAAAGCCGCAAACAGATCCTTTATCTTCTGATCGTTCTCCTCGACTATGGCTTTCTTTTCGGCCATCAGCTCCTCTTTCTCAGCCTCGAGCGCCTTCCACTGATCCCTCAGAACAATGGAACCCAAAAAAGCATGTCATCAAAAACAAAAATAGACATGCAACATTAGACAAAAAAAAAAAAAAAAAAAAAACAACACAAAAAAAAAACAACACAAAAAAAAAAAAAAAAAAACATCACGACCCGAAAAAGAACATCATTACCCGGAGCGCATCACTGCCGGCTTGCTCAATTAACGACGATAGCGAACGAGCAGCAATTTACTCGGCATCCTTGAAGACAAGGGGCTTCAGAGCCGTATACCCCATCCTTAACGCTTGAGGCTGCTCCAGCAATTTCCCCTTACACCGACCAATGTAACGGGTCATCGCGATCCCGTCCACTAACGCCTTTTCAGGTTCCTCGGGAACCTCATCCTCCCCACCACTTCCAACACCCACGGCAGTGTCTTCGCCGGCTTTCATCTCCACTTCTTCCCTCACATCCTTCTCCGAAGGACCGGTCTCAGGGGCCCTATACTCGGTCACCTCCTCAGTGCGGATGGACGAGCACACAGGCAGGACTATCGGGTCCTCGGTAGGCATAGGCGAGGTAACAGGCAGCGTCATTATATCATCGCCCATGTTCACCAAGAGATTCATATTCCCGAATACGTCATCAATCGACCCCTGAAACACAATAATACCCATAGACCGGGCAAGAGCAAGGGCAACCAATGAAGAAGTCAATAACTGAAACAAGATAACTAATGAAGCAAAGCACTAGAGAACAAAACGACAACAATCAAAAGACAAGAAAATCAAAATACATATACACATACATCGCCCGGCGCAGAGGCATCCTCGGTGGTATTCCCTTGGGAAGCAGCAAACACCCCCTCGCCCGAGCCAACGTTAGCATCCTCCTCGGTAATCGATGTATCGGTTCCCCTAGCCCTCTTCGTTGTTCCAACGACAGGGTCAGATGCACGACGCTTAGAACGAACGGTCTTTTTCCCTAGCCGAGCAGCACTTCGAGCCCGGACCACTTTCAAGAATTCCTCCTCAGGCTCTTTGGGGATCTCGGGTGCGGGATTCCCCTTGGTCACCGACCCCATAGGGTACCCGAGCAGCATGGGAGCAGTACGACTCGCAGGATCCGGCGTCGGTCCAGGCCCCCACCATTTCCAAAGAGCTAACATAGCCTCTACATTGGGAGCGCCGAGGTCTGGCATAGTGGGAGCATTGGTAGCCGGTCCAATAATCTGGTGTCCCGGACAACTCCATTCACCGGAAGCTATAACAATACCAAGATTGCGCTCTTTGTTGGTATCCGGCAAACCGATAACGAGCCGGCAAAAGGAATGCAAGGTCTTCAGATACGAGCTGTGACGCTCAAAGCTCAAACTATAGACTCCGAAGACGTCCTTCAGTTCAATAGGTATTCCGGACAACTCCGATAACCTTTGGATACCATTCAGAGTACGGTAACCATTTAGGGCCAGTTGGGCCGGAGCAATCTGGACGGCCTCAAAGAACGAAGCCACCCAGTTTGTAAAAGGAAGTCGAAGACCCCCAGTAAAGAATGTCGAAGAGCGCACAGCTACCTCGCCGGCAGGAACAAATCCCAGCACCTCCTCGTCAGAAATAGGAAGCCGAATGTGTATGTTGTCGGGTATTCCGGCAAGCTCCTTAAAATCCTTTTCTACGAATGTGCCAACTTGGGCCACACTTTGGGTCAGAATTTCCTATCCAAACATCATCAAAAGTCCATCAATATACTAACCAAATACACAAACAAGAACCACATCAATATAACGAGCGCCAACCCCCCCCCCCCCCCCCCCCCCCCACTCACATTAACCAGATACATAAGACTCATCAAACATATATAGACAACCTGAACCATATACCAACGCCACATCTATGACCACAACGACAAATCAAATACAACCCCTAACAAAAAAAAAAAACAACAGGGGGGGGGGGGGAGAACGAAAAATCACTTACAGTAATCATTATGAGCAAGCAAACGAGAACATCAGCAAGTCTTTTAAACAATACCACGAAACCCTAGATCAAGCGGCCGAACGCTTTTCCTTTTTGGCGGGAAGAATATACTTTAGAGAGAGAGACAGATATTTTCTTCAGCGAATTTTGTGATAAAAACAAAAGGGATTACTTGGCACAGTAAAAAGGAGTGGAGTCACAAAAAGAATAAAATAATAACCGTCCTTTCGTGTGACAGAGGTTTACCTTTTTTCCAACCATACAAGAGTCAACAACCGCTGCTATTTGTGACATATAAACGCTCCAGATTTTGCCACGTCAGAGCATATCCCACTACCCAAGGCAGTTCACATCATTACACCTAAATAAACGGCCAGTGGACCCTACCAGAAAAAGCTTCCCACATACGCTACCAATATTATCACACTGTGAATGTCCCCCGATAAAGTTCCTCGACTCCCAACCATTTCTTACCCAAAGGGCCTACCGAACAAGGTGGACGAAGACCGTTCCTAGCTTGACGGCATGAAGCATCAAGTCTAACAACGCTCTCCGGGGGGATAACCGGGCACATTGTTTGGTGTATACTGAGAAACATCAAATAAAATAGAATAGACAGAATCAAGTGCAAGACAAGTTTTATTCTTCCACAAAGGGGGAAAACACAAACAATACAACAGAAAAAGAAAATTTTTACAAGAAAATACACCCATCCTACTTTTTCGAACTATCCCCCATATCAACATCCTTCTTCGACAAAAGTTCCTCCAGACGCTCTTTTTCCCTAATCAACCGAGAAATCGCCATCTCAGCCTGTTTCAAGGCGTAAGACTGAGACTCGCATTTTTGCTCGGCCTTGAAACGAGCAGTGCCCTCCTCGTCCCAATATTGTTTAAACCTCCTCACTTCAGTCCGAGCACACATGAGATCATGTTTCAGCCATGACATCTCAATTTCTTTTAGTTGAAGAGGAGTCAAATCCTCCTCCCCAAAACCAGGGGGCCGAGGTAGCAAAAAAGTAGGCTCCTCTTCCTTAAGGGCTTTCTTTTTGGAGGCAGACCTAGTGATGGGAGCCATCTCAAACAAAAGCAAGTTAGAAGAAACAAATTATAAAACAAGAGAGAGAGGAAGAATTGGTAATGAGATACAGGCAATAGGGAGCATTTATAGAGAATCAAAAGATACAAAGTACGAAGCGTTACAATGGTTCACAAGACAGGCACGGGATACGAAAAGATACAACTGATTCATCAAATACAGAAAAGAAAACACAAATTGCAAAATGTGAAATACATAAGAAAACCAGCCCAATCTAAGGATCAATGGGTGGAAAAACCGAACTGTCAGACCGAGAGAAAGCAAAACGAGCAGAACAACTCAACCGAGCTTGGTAGGAATCATTCATGGTGACCAAATTGTCATTCTCCGAGGAGAGCTCGTTGTTCTCCGTGGTAAGAACCCTGACGCGTTCCACGAGCCGAGCATTCTTTACCATTATGCTAGCAAGGCCTTGAGGAGAGTTATCAAACTCATCTTGAGCATGGTCCCAAATCTCCTCGGCATCATACCAGGAGTTGGCCAGATGATTTCTCTGTGACAACAAGTGATCGAGCTGACGACTCAGTGCAGAAATCTCGGTCCATTTCACCGTCTCTTCGAGATGAGAGCCGAACAAGCTCAAGGGCAAAACGCCATACTCTTTCTCAAGCCTTGCCATCCGACTGCGGACCTGAGATACCTCAGTGTCCAAGCCCTTCATCTGAGCATGATATCTCACCATAGGTCCAGACATTCTGGGAAATTGTTATAGTACGGAAGAAAATAAGGGGCTGAGGGAGAAATAAGCAATAAAAGAAAAATGAGAGATGATAAACTACTAAAGAAAAGAGAAGTACTTATAGAACGAAGATAGCACGATATTTCTTGACATGCTTGGGAGCATGCATATTCCTGACCTACTAGGGAGCATGCACCTATATTCGACAGTGATGGGGACATCTACTGACATCTGATACAACAGTACAGAAGGAAATAAAGACGAGATATTCAAAGATCTAGCTTCCAGACAAACAACAAACCACAGGTGCAATATAAAAAGAAGTGCAAAAATAAAGGGGCAAAAATACTTTTCATTAATAAAGATGGGATATATCATTGCTCATTACATCAGAGTACATCCAAAAAGAAATCTATTACATCCGAAAAGAAAATCTGTTACATCCGAGATAAAGACCTATTACATCCGAGAAGAGCTAGTACAGAAGATCAGGCAAAGAAGATCAACTATATCAGCAGGCCGAGTGAGCAGGAGGCGCCAAAAGAAAAACATAAGAAACAAGAAAGGGAAAAAGAAAAGAATGAAAAGTAGAGAGAACAGAGTATATAAAAAAAAAAGAAACAAAAGAGGAAGAGGAAGAAATGAGGGAAACTGAGAAATAAAAAGAAGAAAAAGAAAGAGATGGGAAAAGATGGGGAAAAACAGAGAAAAATAAAAAAGAAGGGGGAATGTTAGGGGGAAGTCGATCGGTATTGGTGAGAGGGCCCGGCAGAGACATCCCTGTCCCTCAGTGTCGGGTTCCCCCGTAGCATCTCATTCTCTTCGACTAGAGCCTGACGAGCACGTCGGCAATAAGCCAGTTCGGATCTTAGCCAAGTTAATTCCCGAACCATCTCGGTATGGTGATAACGCATCACCTTCAGTTCCTCCTCGGCATCCCTCAACAGCCTTTGTACATGGTTATAGGAGGCTTCAAAGGCCTCCACTTGCAAAGCTAATGCTGATTGGGTGAAAGGACCAGACATCTTAGGGAAATTATAAGATGAGGGTCTGTATATGGGAGAAAATAATATGATGAGGATTGTGGATGTAACCATGCTGTAAGCAGGTATTTATAGATCAATTAGATGAGGGCTGGTATTGAGAGTCGCAACCGTTCGCCAATGGGTACTAAGAAGCGGCGGCAATTAAAAGATGTGTCTGTTCAAGAAAAAACGTTTGGATTCCCAAAATGTTCTAAAAAAGCGTGAGTAATTAAAAGCCACTCTTGTTTACAAAACGCTTGGATTCTCACCAATATTTAAAGGGGATAAGTAATAATGGCATCAAAACACGCGTCATTTTGGGGAAAGGCAGCAGTTCAAATAAATATCTAAGATCTTTTGCACAGAGCTCAAGAAAACTCTGGTGAATAAGATTTTTTATGCACAAGGCTCAAGAAATCCTATTGGTCCCCAGATATAAAGAGTAAGAAGGTCCAATGGATAAGGTCAAACGCAAGGCCCAAGAAAAAGTATTAATGAGGCCACAAGCGTGCGCAGTCAAAAGAAATTGCATTGGAAAAGTAATTCAGATATAAACAAGAGAAAGAAGTCTTTATTGATTGATTGATACTTCGTTACAGAAGAAGCAATAAAAGGAAATACAATAAAAAAAAAACAATAAAATCATTTCGTGGAAGGGCCCGCTTCGTCATTTGGCTTCCCTTTCGACCGAGCATACACTTCCTTAAGGGCCAGTTTGTAAGCCCTCTTGGAAGCAAGTTGCCTATCTCTGGAGGCCTCGAGCTCTTTGATCCGAGCACGAGCGTGAATACTGTCGAGTAAAGACCTCTGGTGCTCCTTCTCCAGGGCATCCAATCGCTCGTCTAGTTCGGCGCCCGACGAGCTTCCACCGACAGCCGGGCAACCCTCTTCTCGAGATAACGCACCTTCTGAACTTCCTCTTCAAGACGAGCAACATATTCAGGAAGGTTGTCACCATAGTTTTCAAGAGGAAAAGCCATTTGTTCGTTAATAAAGAATGAATTGCATAAAGAATACAGGGACAGTTTCCTTTTATAGGAAGAAACAAGGAGTAGATCAAAGGTCATCTCGAAGAAATACAACCTCTTGAACTTCCCAAGAGCGTTTACGGCAAATTAACCACAGTTCCAAATCCAATTAAAGTCATCCAAAAAGATATCAAGAAGATGAACAGACAAGAACAAAGATAGGGAAATATTTTATTAATTTCAAAAACTTCGATTACAACTGAGGAGAAGACTCCCCATTCAAAAGAAATTACAACAGAAATCACAAAAGACTAATTATTTCGAGGAAGAGCCTTCTTCATCGTCATCCGAACTCGGTTTAGACCGAGCATGCAACTCCTTGAAGGCAAGCTTATAGGTCCTTTTTGCTGCCTTCTGCTTGGCCAGATTAGCCTCGAGCCTTTTTATATGCTCGTAAGCCCAATCCCGATCGGCCATCGTCACATGATGATCAGAATCCATGTCAGACAACCTTTTCTTGTAATTTGAAACCTTGTCCACGAGTTTCTTATTCGCGGTACGAGATTTCTTGATCTCCATTTCTAAATAAGAAATATAATTAAAGGAGCTCTCACCAGTAGAACCAGAGGAAGCCATTACGCCACGAGCAAATTAGTAGTAAAATGCCTAATTATGAAGGGGGCACACCCCTTTATAGGAGTTTTCCTCGAAGAAAGATATTAGGATAGGAAACATTAAATGGGCCCCCCAGGGAACCGTCATGAGTCTATTGCGTTTCTCGATGAAGTATTGGGAACGACAAGACCGAAGTAATATCCTCGACAGACCGAACATGACTCCCCCGACATGGAAACCACGCCGAGGAAGTCAGGGTGCACTTGATAGAACATAAAAATTAGACCCGAATATGCTATTCGGGTATTATCAACCCACTTTATAAATGGGTATCCAACGCTTAAATGGGTCATCTCATGCTTTTTATAGGAAATCAGGTATTACTATCAAAAGCCCAAGCCCAATCAAATGGGGACCCATGTCTAAAAAACCTCTGGGATGAAGACATTTGTCAACATCCTAGAAGGCATAGTTGCCTATAAATAGCCAACTACCCCTCCTAGAAAAGGACCAGAAAATCTATCCAAAAAATATAGAAAGAAGTTGAGAAAAGAAAGAAACTAATCAAGGCATATCACGTCAAGAAATAAACCGAGCAGAGATAAAACCGAGCATCGAATAAAAGGGAAAAAAGACCAAGAAGAGAGATTAAATAGTCAAATCGAGCACAATTGTAAAAAGAGATACTAATCCGAGCAAGTGTAATAGTCCGAATAAGGATAACAATCCGAGCAATAATAAAGATCAGGAAGTGTCCATTATTTATAGTTGATTTACTATTATATTATTGTTGAAAAGCCTAACGCGACCGACCAAAGTTATGGCTTTATCATAAGGTTTTTGCTTTTGACGTAAAAAAATGTTTGAATTTGAGTTGTTTGACGTTTTTATACCGTGTATGTGATTCATTAAGTTAGACAAAAATTAGAGCGAGAAAATATTAATACAAGAGAACGCAAGAAATCTTGAGACTGCCTAATTTTATTCATTTTTTCCAAAAATGCCACTATTCTAATTTACTAATTATTCAAATAACTTAATACAATTTAAATAAATAAATAAATAAGTAAATAAATATTCTTTTTTTTCCACACATCAATTTATCTCCCAAACAAATCATCATATATGTATTTTTATATTACTATAACAATAAAACATTATATTTTTTACTATATTCATTCCATTATTTTTGCAAACATTTGAAAATATTAAATTTATTTGTGCCGGATCATATTTATGCAACTACGTGTCACACACGTAACGCATGAGATACGATTACTAGTGTTAATATACGAAAACTGAAAATGCCAGTGTCAAAGCGTGTTAATTTAAGAAAAAAATTAGGACGATTGATGAATGTTTTTTACTCATTTTTATTCCTTCTATTTCAGTTCTTAGCGTTTGGAAAACGGATCTGCAATATTTATATGTCTGATTATACAAGTTTAACTCGATTTTATGTGACCTACGTGAATAAAAAATGCCATTTTTCATCTAAGTGAAATCTTTAGCCGGTGATGTACTCCCGAAACATAAGACTCGTGATTTTGTTCTTGATTAACAGACAATGTTTATATTTAATTTCGAAGAAAAATTGTGTACCATACTTTGGAAATATTTAAATCAGTGATAGAATCTTGAGGAAAAAATCCAATATATTAACGATAATTAGATCCTTATAGTAAATATTTGAGTTAGAAGGTTGTTTGGAAAATCTCTATCAACGAGTAACTATAATTATTTCATGTTTGGATTTTCGAGCAAAGTATCGATAATGTTATGTCAATTATTAGGTTAAAGTGAATGTAAATAGATAGAAAAAAAAAAGTTGACAATATGTATCATGTGTACAAAACTAGAAATAATAAAGATTCAAATTTTTTTATATAATTGAAAGTTTGGATAGTATTTGTTTAAAAAAAGAGATTCAAATTGGACGGGCCTTTATTTCTTTGTTTATTACTAGTATGGTAATAAAAAGAAAACCCTAATTTTAAGTAGTACTTATAAAATAGACACGACACCACCACCAAAGCCACCTGCTTGCTTCTAAACACACACACACACACACACACACACACACACACACACACACACACACAGTACAAAAGTCTCAATCTCCATCAATAATAAGTAGTTTGATCATCATCTCTATCTCTATATCTGTTTTTATAATGTCGAGTTCATCGGAGAATGTGGATATGGACCCGATCCTACCTCCACAAGAAGTGCACGACCTCCCGCCCGATCCACTCCTCCAACCCGGCTCCTTCATCGACCCCGAAGAAGCGGCTACTGTTACTACATCCACCAATAAGAAAAAGAGAACCAAAAAACAACACACCCCCAAACGAAGAAAAACCGCTGCTGATAAAGATGCTTCTGGAGTTGGTGATGATTCTGGTTCTGCAGACAACAAGAAAAATAAGAGAACTAAGATTCTAAACTCTATTAATAACGAATGCGATGCTGATGAAGTTGATGATGCTGATGTTGGTGACGATGCTGGTGTTACAGAGGGCAAGAAAAAGAGGAGAATTAAGATTTTAAACACTCCCAATAAAGAAAGCGGTGCTGGTGCAGATGATGAGGTGGTTGTGGAGAGGCCATCGTGGTTGCCAGAGGGATGGAAAATGGAATCTAAGGTCCGTACATCTGGCGCCACTGCTGGTACTATCGATCGGGTACTCTCTCTCTCTCTCTCTTTCGCTTTTGTCTATGTGTGTGTCTATATTTAGGGTTTTCAATATTTACTTCTATATATAGGGTTTTCTATATTTACTTGTACGCGAGCCAGCGAAGCCAGTTTAACTAATTAATGGGGGAAGCCAGGAAATATAAGTGATAAAAATATCGGGGAAATCATTAATTTCAACCGAACATAGTCAACATGCATGTCAAAAAAAATTTAAAAAATATTGGGTTGGGGGGTGCCGTGGCTCCCAATAGTCTCCACTTAGCTTCCCCTTATTAGTATTATCATGGGCTTGCTAAATACAATATGTAACTTTGCGGGATTCTATATACACTGCTGGTACCGTCGTTCAGATACTCTTTCTCTTTTTCCTTTTTGTCTATGTGTCTGTCTCTTCTTACTTAGGGTTTTCTATGGGGTTTTAGTAATTTTGTATCCTGTATTGTTATGTGTTTCTCGATTAGTTCCTTACGTTATTGGTACCATCGATCGGGTATTCCCCCTTTCTCTCTCTCTTTTGGTATTTTTTTCCCCTTTTGTGTATGTGTGTGTGTCGACTTCCTTAGGGTTTTCTATGTTTACTTCTACGCGAGCCACTTCAGGGGTGAAGCTAGGAGGTATAAACGATAAAAATATGGGGTACCATCGATCGGGTACTCTCTCTCTTTCTTTATTTCTCTTAGTCCTTTTACCCATAGCCGTTTCCAAGATTTAAGGGGCCTTTTCTTTATTTAAGTTTCTATATGCACTAGAATTTTATGGATATTATTATGTGTAGTACATATTCTTCACAAGGGCGTCGAAATTTGAGGCCTAAATTAAGTACAATAATTTGGAGTCCCGACACAAGTGTCTATTGTGGGTGCCTGGAGCCGCTCGTGCTTTATCTTTTTGCCTTTTGTGTGTGTCTGCTTACGTAGGGTTTTCTATATTTACTTCTACGAGAAAGCTAGGGCGGTACAGATATTACTATTAGGGGCGAAGCCGGTATTACTTTTTATGGGGTATACATGCAAGTTGCCGACTACTGTAAATTACTAAATAACACGTGGCTTATGATTAAATGTTTATTTCCCTTATTCTCTCTATTAATTATCTAAAAAAGCCTAATTAAAATGTAATAGAGTGATTATGTGGCTTTGAATTTAATTTCAGCTGAAGTTGTGGAAACGACTAAACTATTAGTTAAGAACGCTTCCAATATTCATTAAGCTTGGGAGCAAAATATCCAACATGCCTATTATATTAGATCCCAAGAAAATTAGATAAAATGAAATTTCCCCTTACTGCCTAGGCCCCCATTTTCCACATCCTCGCCTTGAGTCCGCCTAGCGACTTCTGAAACTTAGGTTTTATACAACGCTATTCTGATTTACCTCCTTAAGGTCAGACAAATGTTTCTGCTTCTCCTGGGACATCTTCACTGTTTGCTCCTGAAACACTTTGTTTTGCTCTCTTAATATGGTTTGAATTTTTGAAGGCGCGTCTTCTTTTTGCCCGGTCGATATATTACAGTTTGGATAGATGTAAAGAACTAGTGGTATTGTTGTGGTACTCGTTAAGCAAATAAAGCTTGTGGTTGTGACAGACTTGTGACAAACTTTGTTTTGCTTTCTTAATATGGTTTGAATTTTTGAAGGAGCGTCTTCTTTTTGCCCGGTCGATATATTACAGTTTGGATAGATGTAAAGAACTAGTGGTATTGTTGTGGTGCTCGTTAAGCAAATAAAGCTTGTGGTTGTGACAGACTTGTAACCGGGAATTTCTATAGGTCAGGTTAGGTTATACCCACCATCCTTAGGTAATGTTTAAATAAGGATCTAAAACTTAATTCAGTTTGGGAACAGCCTTGTGATAATTGCTGCATTGGTAGTTCTAGGCCAACCTATAATACAGTTACTGAGGAGGTTGTGCATCATACATTGAAGAATCGAACTAATGAAGCTCTGTATGATGAGCTGATGAATGTAAATAGGAGTAGGCTCTGCCTCTTCAAGGTGTGAAAGCTACATATTTAGATTTAAGGTCATCCACAGTAATTAGTGTTCGAATAAGGATACAACATTTTCTCAACAATTGCTCTGTTTGTAGACCTGCCCTAATACTGTAATAAATGTACATAAGGTGTTCTGCATCGTACATGAAGGAAGCTCTGTCTAATGAATATGAATCAGAGCATTGGAAACACAAATTGGAAAAACGTTTAATTTTTTTAAATTTAAGTTTTACCAATATGATACAGATCAGATAGTATGTATGGATACGGAAATTTTCTTGAAAGATTGGGGCTAAAATTGGAAGTTATGTAACTATAATGCTGCTATAATATGTTGAACTGATAAAAATATCATCAGACAAACACACGTAGTCAAAGGAGAAGGGACCAGGTGATAGATCTCGAGCAACTCCTCTCCTCGACTCCGGTGACCTCTCTTCTCCCACACCGGCCTCTCTCCTCTTATTCCCCCGTCTTCTCCGCGCCATGCAATTTTTTTTCTAATACACGTGTAATATATATTCGAATGAATGCCGTGTTCTAGCCTTATTGTAACCTAAATTTCAAACTTTGTCACACTGCCATATCCGTATCATATACGAATACTATGCACGTACTTGTACTCATGCTACGTATGATAGGACCACACTGGACGACTTGCTTTGTCTTATTGGTTGCTTCAAATCTCTTAAAAGTTTTGGTGACGGAGGATTAGGTTGTTGATAGTGACCACTGACTTTGTGAAGCATGACACTGGGATTCACCTTGATATAGACGAGCATTTGAGCCAGCAATTGGAGGAAGTTGATACAAATAGCTAGACGGACCAAGTTGATTTCTGTTTAGGGATAGACTAATTGAGAAATAGTAGGCAGGAGATACCAGATTGTTTGGAGAAAAGTTTACATAACCCTTTTCGCATCCTCAATTTTTCTACAATTTCATCAGAGGCTAAACTTCAAGTAGGCTTCTTAGGATTTAATATCAAATTGAGGAAAAGGATCGAAATTGTTTATATTAAGATGTTTCTTTTTTCGTCTTGAGAGCATTTCTTAGGACTGTCTTCTGTAACGCCGCCAAAAACTTGGAATTTTCAAAACCGGTACTTTTATTGATCCAATGGCAAGCACACAAAGGCGTGGTATGGGAGTATTGCATTTAAACCCCGGGTCAGAGTCAAAATTGCTGCAAATTCAATTTTCTTTTGTAATTTTCAATTAAAATTAATTTAAGATACTGAATCGTGATGGGTTTGACTTTGTGGATGAACTGCTTTGATGTGTTGAAACAAAAACTTGCACAAGATGCAAATATCATTATGAACTACGCCAGTTCATACAAGATAAAGAATGATATAACTTAAGTAATTCATAATTACAAATTCAAGTATTCACCAAACAACCCCAAAATCTGCCGGGGAATGTGGATTTAAAGAACGGTATCAATGACTTATGAAAAGATATTGTTTTGGAGACCTTTCAGGTCGAGATTTATGAAAACTATATGAGCTGAGGCTGGAAAAGTTGTTCTTGGCTTGAAAGATAGTTAAACTAGATTTGGGATTGGAGAATTGTAATCAGGCTTTTGTCGGAAAAAGTTTTAGACTTGAAATTACTCTATCTGATTAGTGAATTATCTTTGTAATGAAAAACCTAAACAACTATCACCAAAATACTGATAATCATTGTTGCTCCATTTTTGGCAAAAAAATCCTGAATCTAAAAGAATAAATTTTCTGATCTCACATTTCCAAGTTTCCAAAACAATTTTGGGCTTATGATCTTAGATTTTATAAGATCTATAAATAAATAATATCGAAAAATGGAATCCATTCAAAAGAGAAGAAATCAAAATATGTTCAGTAAACTGTTAGAACTGGCTTATTCATCAAATATTAATTTACTAACGTGCAAAGGATGTTTCTAAATACCAATGTAACCCATAAAGGATATCAAAATAGATACTTGTGTGATATCAATTCACATTGAATACATACCAAAAGTTTGGATTCTTATTAAATCACAATCATACCATTTAGCAGTGTTCTAAAAATCACGATTAGAAGTTTACACATTGGAGTCCCGTGAAATAGGAAAATACAAATTTATGCAAAAAACTTAACTCTTTCGACGATGAGTTTCCATCGATCGACATTGGTTCAGCGTCCATGTTATTTATTTTGGTTCAGAATGGTTCAGCGTCCATTGATCGATATTGGTTCAGCGTCCTTGTTAATATCCAGAGTGAGTGATCATTGTTGCTTCAACAATAGCTTCTATTTTGGTTTGCCTATACATCTTTCACTTCCTAAATATTTTTGTAAGTTCTCCATCTCTTCTCAACACCTTTCTTTCCCTATTTTACGGGCTTAAAGGTTTATCTCAATAAAGTTTTGAACAATCTTAACACATAAACGTCTAACCTCGTACATAACCAATGTAATTAAAGAAATTTCTTAGACACAAATTTTAGCACTTAAATCTTTTAGTAATCTCAAATTGATTCCCGAAACTATAGGTATGAAGTGGTATGATTATTAGTAGGAGAGTTTGTAATTTGAAGGAGATTAAATGCTTACTCAAGTCTGCAAAGGTTAGCTTCAGGCAAATACATGAGAGGAACATTCGAGTTATTGGGTATAACTAGAGATTTAGGTTTATGATATTTAGGGATAAGACAAACATCCTTCAAGTAGGATATGATACATCACGGCTTTGACCGTAAAAAGCTGAAGTATGCATCTAACTTTTTTGAGATTACATGTCCACTAACGAGAGTCTACCTACCAAATTAAGAGGTCTTCATGATTTTGCCATTTTTGAAATTTGTTTTTAAAATTTCCAAGCCTATTTCGTTCACGCTTAATAATTTTTTAGCAAGAGCAAAACCGTAAAGTTTCTAATTTGTAATAATTAATGATTATTACAAAAAAAATAGAACATATAAGTCTAATTTTACACCATTTGTTCAACATCTCAGACAAACAACCATAATCTTGACATGCTTGAAACTCGGTAGCATTTGATTCATTAGTTGTAGCTGGGCTCATTGTCATATACGTTGTATATTGAAAATAAATTAAGCAACTTAATGTAGACTTTCCTTAGAAATATAAAGGTGTAGAAATTTGGCACATATGCTATGTTTTATAGCAAGCATTGATCAAGTGTTACTCTACAATTTCTATTGCATATATTGTTATAGCTTTCTCCTTGTAATTTATTTTGTTAATTCCAGCTCTGAATTTTTAGTAAATGTCCCTTAATGGCAGATTGGCAGTTTTTTAAAAGTCCTAAAGTGGTATCGGGTGCTAGGTTAATGTAAGTTCTGGTAAATGTGGGGGGCCATTCTGTATTATAAGAAAATTTGGAGCAGTGATTGTGTAATATACGCCTGTATATATATATATATGTTTTTAGGAACTAGATCTAGGGTTCCATCGCCGTCCAATTTATACCGCAGAGTGAGAGAAAAAGTGAGAGATATACCGCAGAGTGAGAGGAAAAGTGAGAGATAACATGGACGCTGAACCAATGTCGATCGATGGAAACTCATCGTCGGAAGAGGTAAGTTTTTTGCATAAATTTGTATTTTCCTAATTTACCGGACTCCAATGTGTAAACTTTTGATTGCGATTGTTAGAAGGCTGCTAAATGGTATGATTGTGATTTAATATGGATCCAAACTTTTGATATGTATTCAATGTGAATTGAGCCTATCACACAAGTATCCGTTTTGGTTCCTTTATGGGTTAAATTGGTATATAGAAGCGTCATTTGCATGATAGGAAATTGATATTTATGATGAATAAGCCAGGTTCTAACAATTTACTGAAAATATTTTGATTTCTTTCTCTTTTGAATGGATTCCAATTTTCCGATGTCATTTATTTATAGATCTTGTAAAATCTCAGATCATAAGCCCAAAATTGTTTTGGAAACTTGGGAGTGAGAGATCAGACAATTTATTCTTTTAGATTCTATGTTTTTTTTGCCAAAAATTATTTTGGTGATAGTTGTTCAGGTTTTTCATTACAAAAATGATTCATTAATTAGAAGAAAAGAATCAGAGGGAGTAATTTCAAGTCTAAAACTTTCTCCGACAAAAGTTTGATTACAATTCTCCAATCCCAAATGTAGGTTAACTATCTTTCAAGCCAAGAACAACTCTCACAGCCTCAGACCCAACTCCTTCACCTCATATAGTTTTCATAAATCTCGACATAAAAGGTCTCCAAAACGATCATTTTTTCATAAGTCATTGATAGCGTTTTTTAATGTCAAACGCTATAACTCTAAACAAACTCTTTGGAGAATTTCAAATCTCCAGTCCATTCAAGCTTTACCATTACAAGACAGTAAGCATAAACTAACGACCTTTATGACATATGTGATATGACCAATGAATCAACATTCTTATGGAATATGTGAATAGCTAACATTACAATGTCTGATAAACTTTATTGTTCCACTTTTCATGACAATATTTATATACTGATAAATTGTTTATATTTTCAAAATTATAAACAAATATTTTTAAGTCACAAAGGACTAATGAATCAACATTCTTACATGTTACTCTAGAATTTCCTTCTATGGCAACAGGCCTTGTGTTATAAGTCAAGAGTATATGTGTTTTCCCAAGTATCCCATCTTGCGTCCGGTTTAGAAATATAATAACCCAACGATACATGTAAGGGAATGTGTCAAACCGGTACTCATGGCAACCTTTCTAATATTCCCACAATTCTTGATGTTATGGAGGATTTATATTTTACGTAGCGTGTCCCTCTCTTGCGTAGTTTTAATTTGCATGCCACCATAAGTCTGGGCAATTCTCTGAGATTTTTCCTGCGAGTCGTGTTGGGTTGATCCTTTCCAAGTTATTATCGGATTTAATAAGCATTATTGTTCTTCGTCAAGTCTTTTTTCCTTGTCAATGGAAATCATAACATGACACTACTTGGGATGATCAAATGAACTTAAAATGGTTTCATTTTTTTTTTCATTATGAGTTGGTGATATAATAGTGATGCTTGATTCAGCTCGCAAAGAATTACTATTTGCATTAATTCTACTTTGTTAATACAGTCAAGTATTGATCTGCTTAATTAACGAGTTTTTGGGTGTATTTGGGGTTTCTCGCGGTTATTTACCTTTTGATTTGTTACTTCTCAGTTCTCACTGATTGTTGAAGCCTTTGTTACTGTATTTAATGTTGAAGGGCTCCGTTTGGTTAGTGTTATGTGAATTTAGTTTTTTGGTCATCTCCATTTTGAAAGAGAGGAAGAGAGTAACATATACTATTGGTATCAAATTTGTAGGGGAGGGATTTGTAAGGTGTGAGGTAAGACACGTAATTAATGGTTGTAGGTTAGGTTGCAGAGATTTGTGGAACAGGATAATGACTGCTGATTGGTTATGTCAGATTTAATTTTACCTTGAAAGTCGCGATCACGATGTGTAAAGTAAAAGTACAAGTATAAAAGAAATCTTCTTCTTTGTTTATATAAAAAAAAGTTCTTTCCCCGGGTTCCATCTGCCTACTAATGCTTTTAGTGAAGACGAAATTCTAACGCAAGTGAAGACGAACAAAACCTCCAACCTCGTACATTAAAATTTAGTTATAGGCCCAACTATATTTCAGAATCATGAGTCAAACAATTTTGTTTTTGAGACACTTCAGTTTGTTGTTATAAACAGTTTTAAGTCTCAGGCATGCGACTGTGTAATTACGTTAAACACTGCATTAGATGATTATTACTACTGTAGGTAGCTATGAATTATGTTACTGTAACTACTTATGTACAAAAAGATAAAAGGGAGGGCGCTGATTCTGCTTATGTAATGGCACACAAAGATTCGTTGCATATGTAGATTAATTTTTTGGATTTTTAATCGGTCAATTTGTGTTGCAAATTGTTTTCTGGTTAGTAAACCAGATGTTTCCGGAAACTTTACAATTTTGTTTAATAAAACGACCTGCCCCGCTATACACTGGCGTTTTTGTTTAATAATATACCAGTGACAATCAGTGATTGAAACAAGACGAGAAATTTTACGACCTAAAACCAGTATAAGTTCTCCGTGCACATATATTTAAAGTTGAAATACTTGTAATGTTGAGCAGTTCATATCCCATTTGATTTACCTCTCATCTTTGATATGTGTCAATGCAGTATTATTTTGAACCGAACTCCAATACGCGCTTCCGATCCAAAAAAGAAGTGGAGTTCTATCTCCAAACAGGGACGAAGAAAAAGAAGTCTGATCATCCTGCTGACGTGAGTTAAATAAAATCTTTTTTTGAAATTTTAGGTGGAGTCGCATTTTCTTGTGATAATATTTTTCCTTTACTTACAGGTAAACCCTTCTGAAGTCCCTGCAAGCAGTTCAAAGAAGAAGTCTGGTTCAAGAACCAAGACAAAGATCCAGGGTGCAGCTGCTGATGTGAGTCAAATATATACTTTTGTTTAAATTTTAACCGATATAGCCTCTTTTTTCTTCTGAATCTCATACGTAGTAATCTCTCGGAATAAAATTATCATATATACTTTTCTCTTGTTAATAGGTGGAGCCTTCAGAGAGCCCTGTGGCTAGTAAAAAGGAGAAATCTACTTCAAGGACAAAGAAAAATAAACATGATGAAGCTGGTGATGTGAGTAAAATAAACTCGTTTACCTAAATGTTTAATGATGGAGTTTGATTTTCTCCTATGTCATACTTCTATTTGGCAATATCTCGGAGTAAACTGTCTTATATACTTGTGTTTACTTATAATAGGTGCAACCTTCCGAGAGCCCTGCCGGAAGTAAAAAGAAGTCAAAAAAAGGCTCTTCTACTGGTCTACCTCAGGAGAAGTTTGACTTTGATGATGTTCCGGAGATGGTGACATGGAAGCTGACCGATGCATCGTTTATGCCGTTTATTGACGGTGAAATGGTTCCGGAGTCCGTTAAGGCAGAGTGGGATGCTGCAGCTGACTCTCTTTGCTCTGAAGGGCAAAAGTAGCCAATATCAGCAAATAAAATCTTATTCTGACGTATGGAGAAACTGCTGATTTGTCACATAGTTTTCTGGATTCAACTGAAAACATTTTCATTGCTTAGAATCTACCCTTGAAACTTGTGGGTTATGTCAACTTTTATGCTACCTTAATTAGTTTAATATAAGTTTATATGTTTTGAATTTTGATGGGTGTTTTATTGCTTCACTTTCTCTCATTCTTCTCTATCCACCCCAATTTCTTCCAATTCCCTTATTCCAAACCTATTTCTTACATTGAGAATGTTATGGTAAAACAATTAACCCAAAATTCAAACACCAGAAGTAATGAATACAATTTTTTGTAAATCAGTGAGGGTAAGAATTCCCCTAATTCTTTACCAACTTTTTAGAAGCAAGCAAACGTTTAGTAAAACTATTTTAACAGATCAATTTGACGTTTAGTAGAATCTCACATGTTAAAGAGCCTTGTCACGTAGAACTAAAAATGTATATTCCAAGTTAGTTGATAGAACTTTTCAATGATCGACATTTGAACCCTGTTTATAAATATTGAGAGAATGTGTTGAAATTGTGATAACTGATAACTGATTGTACGTACGAGACGGTGATAAACCTTCATGTGTCTTACGATTCTTCTTCACCAGGGCTGGGGTTATGTCCACTTGTGTCTAATCTCATTACCTATGTAACCGAGCCATTTTGATCATTTATGTTCGGGTCATATCCACATTTATTTGTATTTTCATGTTAAGTCGATTCATCTCCATGTGCACTCGAAGGAGTTGTATATGAAATAGAAGCAACTGCATTTGTACTCTACCCAGATGCATATGAACTCGAACCTCTGCCTATTTGTAGCCCGTTTGAGACACATAACTTCCAGATAATAGCGCTTCTTGGTGTACAACCCAATGATAGTCAAGTTTAAATACGATCAAGAAAATATGATATCCAACTAAATCAGGTTACAAGTATGACTTATTCCAATATCCTTTTCCGATACATAGATATTTTTTTATTAGTTCCAAAATATGATATCCAACTAAATCAGGTTACAAGTATGACTTATTCCAATATCCTTTTCCGATACATAGATATTTTTTTATTAGTTCCGCGGCATGCACATATTCCACATGGCCGGTCGGAAATTCGACACGCAGAGTATATTTATAACACTTTGATTGATAATTTAAATGTAATCTTGTTTTTAATAATATAAATGATTACGCGTTTGCATATATAGCACTAACGAATATGCCCACGCGATGCGTGGTGAAACGTGTGAATTTATGTAACATTATAAAAATATATAAAAAAAGAAACAATAACAACTCCATAGTATTAATTTGAAGAATAAATCAAATTAATAAACATTTAAAATTGAAAAATAGAATAAAAATGAGGATTGTACCTGTGAGAGGGATAACGAGAACAAATAAAAAGTTATAAAGTTTTAAAATAAAGAGAATGTAAATATGTAGTGAGCGGATATGAACAGTTACACTACTTTTAGAATTTCAAATTTCAAATATTTTCTTTTATTTCTTCTCTTTCCTTGATGTGCAGTTTTTTAAACTATTAAGGTTTTTTTTTATAAATAATTGTTTCAAGACTTCATAAGATCTCTTCACATAAATAATAGTATGATTCTAGTAATATAATATACTTTTGAAATTACAACTTCTTAGAAATATATTATACTGATTGACGAGTCTCAATACTTATTAGTAATATAATATACCTATTTCAATTATATATCTTTATCTATGTGTATTGACGAGTCTTATATTTATTAACATAATGAATATAAATAATAATTATACTATTTCACGGTCTTACATCGAGTATCATTCAAATAGACTTCCTTTCTTTTACTATTTATTGATTTATAGGAACTTACCCTATCAATTAAAGGAAATATAAACAATGTCATATTGAAAATTGGGTAATTCATTTGTTTTGAGTCGTAATTTGTAAATCCATGTTGGCCAAATATTATGAGTTTTAAGCACAATTGCGAGCTATTTAAGTACCGATACGTGATTTTAGAGTATTAATGCGCAACAAACGAGTTTTTTGGGCTTTTCCTGAAACTCAACAATTTTTCCCTAAGACTTGAGCTAAAGCAAGCTCCAAAGCGCATCAAGACGGTTTTTTAAAACACCGTTGATACGTACCCTATGATGCACGGACACTTTAAAAATTAACGACGTATGCGTGTCGACACATGTCCAATACTTCATTTTACATGTCTGACTCTTTATCTCTCGTGTCCTTGTCGTATCTTTGTCGTATCCTTGCCGTATTGACATGTTGGCAACACGGGCATTAGACACTTCCTATAATATCTTTTACATGAGAAACATAAATTATAGTACTAAAAAGTTATTAAACTTTCAAAGTTTACAATTTTGTCTCAATAATTAACAAATATTTAGAAAAATAGTGTAATTATTACAAAGATTTCTATGTTCAAATTAACAACATTATAATTTTTTATTATTTGTAAACAAGATATATATAAATCCATATAAATAATATAATTATTATTTAATTGCGTGTCCAAGCCATGTCGTGGGGGACACACGAATCCATTTTCCATGCTACGCAATGATATACCCTTATAAATATAGTATTTATGAAAAACCAACCATTAAAATTTTAAGTTGTAAAATAGTAAATCTAATAAATAATTATATGACATTTTTTAAATATGTAAGGATTTATTAATTCTTTATTCTAAAATAGTTCAGAATGCTAGAGATAAAATTACCTAAAATTGCTAAATATATAAGTAATAGCATAAACTAAAAGAAAATAATATTATAGATACTAAAGAGTATTAAAATATTTAACTTCTAAAATTAAAGCACTTTATATAAAAATATATATTTTTAATCATTTTTTCAAAATTTTGTTTTGATAACCACTATAACCGGTTATTAAAACGAGTCAGGCTTCTTACAGTTTGGCCTCCAAGTTTGATTCTTGTTTCATTTGGTCTTTGATCTTCATCTCTCTTTGTTTCAAATTTAATCTATGTTTTTCTTTGGTTTAGTCATTCCAAAAAAGCCCGTGAGTCTCAAATTTGATTAACCTTCGGGTGTGTTTTTCGTCAAAGTCTTATCATCGATGTATTAAGAAATACCGTGTTTGCCAGAAAAATACAAATTAACGACATTTATCTGAAAATACATAATTAACATAAAAACACATATGCTATTCAGGTTGAAATTACACACAAAGGAAGTCGGTAATTTGATTGTAGTCCATCGGAATTTAAACTGAAAAATAGAAGTTACAAGTTATTCAAATTTGTCCTCAATCTATTTGAAATCCTACTATATAAGGAAAATAACTGAAACTTTGGGCTGGTAAGTGTAGTTAATAAACTGATGCCCTTACGATCTTTGTTTGAATCCAACCTAGTTTAATCTGAGAATAAATTGGAGGTCGGTATTCTTTTAAAATACTTTTTAGGTATTAATACCAACGGAGAAGGGGCCACAGACTATACTTTTATGTATAGTTTGAAAAATTATCTCTGTTTTACCATTGAATTCTTACTAAGAAATAAATGGCTGTGATTAACTTAGTTTTAAAACATTAAAAAAAATAAAAAATAACTCTAATAAAAAGTGGCCATAGTCACTTTGGCAAGAATTGTTAAAAAAACTCACAAATCTCCACATTAGAAAGCAGACAGAGAATTTCCCAAAAATAAAGAACAGAACAGGACAACAGAAAACTATTCCATCGAGCCATCGTCACGACGCATCTCCAAATCAGATTAATACTCAAAGGCACATACAATAGTACCGAATAAGGCGTAAAAAAACAAAGAGAAAGAGTCAAGAGCGAGGATTTTTAGTTTATTTTTCATTTGGCTCTCCACAATTGATTCATCTATATTTTCTTCTTTGTTCATAGTATTTGTCTACTGGTACACTTTTTTTATTTATAGTTTACTTCGATGCATTCCAAGTGTTTGAGAAAATGCATCTATGAACCATTTTTTTCTTCTTTTGAGCTTAAGTGGGTTGCTTATTGATAAGCCCTTATATTGATGTAGCAACGACTCGTACTCATTCAATTGAAATGCAGTGCTTTATTTTGTATGAAGTATTGGACACATCTTGCTTTTGTACATTTTGTAAATTACTGTTTTTGACATTTTATATCGGTTCATCTCGTGAATGAAATCCAAACCTTTGGCAAGTTCTCTGCTCAACAAAATCCAAGTTTGGAAATTCAAAAATCTTAACCTCGGATTGTGGCAAAATAAGTTTAAAGGTGAGAAAAAATGGAACTGTATCAAAAACAGATTTAAACATTTTTACAAATTTTGTGAGCTAAAGTGTATTATCTTGATTCTTTAGAAAAAGTCTGGTTCTTGTGTTTGGCATGCTGACTTTTGATATGATTGACGCAGCAGATATGGAACTCATACAGTAAGTTCAGACATAACAAAGTGATTAATCACATAAATTACAACAACAACAACAAAAAATACACATTCATACACTGCCTTAATGGTGGCACAAAAATGCACTATAACTATAAGGTGCAACTGAAATAAAATTTAAATCGCAGTACACTCTCGACACAAAATATTCAACTTTCAGTAGCTCTATTCCCCAACATTTTGGCATTTAAAGGAATTGTATGACTGCAGATTTAAAGCAATAAGATGATATATCTGAAAGTGAGACAACATATGAGTTTAAAAATTCTAGATTTTTCAGGTCACAAAACCAAAAATATTAGCTTTTTTAATCATGCTATGCAAATGTTCTAAAGCTAAAAGAAAGCTTAAAAGCTGCAACCAAACAAGTCCTAAATAAGACCTCGCATTTTGCAAACTCTGACAACACTCTCAAAACCTTACCAAACTCTCAAAGTTCTCTTTTCTTATGTTACAACATCAAACTAAGCCTTAATCCCAAAAAATTTGGCATCGACTTGCCTTTCATCTGCTATTTAATGACATTGCAAAAAAGACAAACAACTTACTACAGTTTCAAACAAAAGAGTCACAAATAAAACAAAAATCACTGCAACAAAAAAAAGGAAAAATAGCACGCAGAATTGGGAACCACAACCAGATAAACCAATAACAAACATTCGAGCTTTTTCAGGTCAGAAAACCAAAAATCTTAGCTTTTTTTAATCCGGCTACGCTAATGTTATAAAGCTAAACAAAGCTTAAAAACTGCAACCAAACAAGTCATAAACAAGACCTTGCATTTTGTAAACTCTAATAACACTATCAAAACCTTACCTAACTTTCAAAGTTATCTTTTCTGCCGGTACAACATCAAACTAAGCCGTAATTCCAATATTTTTGGTATCGGCTTACCTTTCGTCTGCTATTCATTAATATTAAAAAAAAGACAAACCACTTGCTACAGTTTCAAACAAAAGGGTCACTGATAAAACGAAAATAACTGCCAAAAGTCACCAAATCTGCTACAAATATAGTTAAAAAAAAGATCTTTTAGTTATCCAACCATATTTCTTCAAAAGATATTCAAAATTCTGCAATGACAGTCTTTCTTCAACCACGGCTACTCGAGTCCAAGACCTGAAAGAAAATGCGAAATTAGATAAATTTCTTCAAACGAATAATCTTAATTTAGAAAATTAAATTTGTAAATTTGATTTACCTAAATAATAATCGGATGCTACAATTTTAAACATAGGTCAATTTCGTTATCTTTGTCACGGGTTGCTGTTTTTTTCTTTTTAGTGCTACACCCTTTCGATCTTTCCGTACAAGATTTTTCTCGTTTCTTTCTACCACATTTATTACCTTCTATTGGTTTCAAACCGGTCACTTTGTTATCAATAGCCTCATCTGCCACACCATCCACATTAATTTCCTACATCTCATTCTTATCGATGAAATCATCTTCGGCGGCTATAAGTTTCATAATACGATCAACATAAACATGCTTTCCTTTAGTCCGATATGCTAGACGGCTAAAATTTGACATCAACATTACAACATTTTCAGCATCCGACTGTTCGGGTACAGGGGAGTCAATGTTCGCGAATCCATTCCTAGCATTTTTTGTCTATCTCTTTTTTATATATCTATCAGGAATCGCACAAATACTGCAAACATCAAATACCCTTAAAATATGCGCACATAAGTATCCATATCTCTCAAACATACAACAATCACATGAAATAGTTACCAATGTAGGATCATAATTAATTTTATATATCCGATTACCGTCGGACACATTCCTAACATGTGGCCCGTGAACAATGTTCATCTCATCCAAGAAAACATTATGCATCCTATCAAACTGCTTACTAAATCGATGAAACAAACGTGGTGTATAAACTTGGGTGGCATGTTTTAGTATTTTAGAACTTGCTATTGGTATATGTGGAGAAGATTGCCTACACGTGAAGTCACTTTTCCTTTCTCGCTCTCTAACCTCATCTAAAAAATAGTCAAACCCCTTGAAAAACTTCTTGATAGTTATGCCGGTCCCCAACTCTCTTTTAAGTCTTCCATTCACACTTTCAACTAGTTGATTGCTCCGTACTCCCGCACTAAATATATCCATTCTATATGCAACACTCCAATATTTTTTGATGCCATAAAGCCCAATCAACCATTTATTACCCACCATATTGTATTTTTTTGCCATGTTTTTCCACATATGCTCAAATTTCTGCACCTCACAACTCTCGTACATGCATTCTTTGAGGTCTTTCACAAAAAAAGTCCAATTTTTTTGCAACACTCTTTGCAGTTTTTTTGTTGCATTTTGAATTATATGCCAACTACACAAATAATGTCGCACATTAGGCATTAACATTTCTAAAGCATTTTTCATCGCGGCGTCTTGGTCAGTAAACATTACTGTAGGACTTTTTCCACTATGACAATCAAGAAATACTTTAAAACCCCATGCGAACGAAGGTATTTTTTCGCTAAATAATAAACATCCACCAAATACAACGCATTGTCTATGGTTATTAAAGCCCGTAAAAATTCCTAAAGGTCGTGATGACTTATTAGTTCCAAATGCCGTGTCAAACATAACGACATCTCCGAATGTCTGGTAGTCAACAATCATTCGAGCATCGGCCCAAAATATATTAGTAAGTTTTCCTTTGTTATCGTATTCATAGTCACGAAAAAATGAGGGGAATATTTTTTTTTTCTGTCGAAAATACTTTAAAATGGTAGAGGCTTCTTCCAATCTCAAATTTTTTTGTCTACGCAAATATGATTTAATATCCTTCGTAAGAAAACCGACATTTGTTGATCCACCGGCTAGTATACTCATGTATCTATGTGTAGTTTTGGGACTTAAACCCACAGCTGCTGCAACATTAATGGCCTTAGCTTGAACATCGTTAATGTGTCGATGTGATTTGAAATATTGCGTTGTAAGTCGGTCTTCCAAAGGATGATTATGATCCTTAACAAATGTGGTTACTTTAAAATTACTCGTATCTTTGATTAATCTAATCCTCATAATACATAAGCAGCCACATCTTGTTTCAGAATGCTTTTTGGAAACAATCGTTCGCTCGTCCTTTTGCTTTTTTCCTTCCTTAGTACATGAATAGTCTCTGCTATTTATAACTTGAATTTTTCCTTTACTCTTTTGGGTAGAACGAATTTTTGTGTCAAATCCCGTAACTCTTCCATAGTTATTCCAATAAATGTGACTTGCTTCAAGCGAATCAAAAATCATACCAACACGGGGTTCACAAACAGAATTAGCTTCGGACTCGTCCTCAACCGAGACAAACTCTTTAGTTAGGTTATCATTATCATCTATTGGGTGCCCACTATCATTTCCTTGCCTGGTATCATCTTTTGTATGATCATTCTGGAGTAATTCATTCAAATCCATATCAATCCTATGAAATCATGTCAAAGTTGTGTCAAAATTATAATGATTTGCATTTAGTGATAGATACCAACGGATGACCATATATAATTCATCAAATTTTACATTTGTATTACATTAAAAAAAACCCTCAAGTTTTAAGCTCAAAAACTTTTAATGATTTAACCAAATAAAAGAAGTTTTAAAATTAATGTGTTTTACAAGGAGGTTAGCAACGTTTATACGTTTCTCATAAAATAATCAACCGATCTAATACTTGCTAATTAGACAATTAGGTTAGAGATCAAATAACTATTTGATATCAAAGGTAGCTATTTCATGTCAAATAGATTGTTTAAAACGCAACTAAAATATAAAAACTAATTAGACATTATACCTGTGTCAAAACGGAAGGTAAATGGATTTAAATTGCTTGTTCTCTCTAGTATATTTCTTTGTCAATTGCACTAATAGAGAGGTTTTGAAGATCGAAATAATATGCGGAGACATGGAGTAACAAGGTTTATGAAGCTGCATCGGTTTGGTAAGAAGTAGTAAAAGATTGTTTACACCTTAGTTTTCTGTTACCCTGTTCTGTTCTTTCTCTTTGGGAAATTCTCTGTCTGCTTTCTGATGTGGAGATTTGTGAATTTTTTTATCAATTCTCGCCAAAGTGACTATGGCCACTTTTTATTAGAGTTATTTTCTATTTTTTTTAATGTTTTAAAACTAAGTTAATCACAGCCATTTATTTCTTAGTAAGAATCCAATGGTAAAACAGAGATAGTTTTTCAAACTATACATAAAAGTATAGTCTGTGGCCCCTTCTCCAATACCAACAATCATATATATCAGCATAAGATACGTTTTATAAAATGTTAATTTGGTTTTGATACCATCTAAGATATAGCAGAGTCCAAATTATGTTTTCCTCAGTAACCTATAAATATTTCTCTGTCTAAAAAACTCACCCCATCAATTGCTTTGACGAAACCCACTACCGTCACCTACACCATGACTAGAGCTCGTCGCTGTCGGATATTTGCCACTTCCTGAGATCATTCGTTGTCGGAGCTCCGCTTCTCTCTCTCCTCGTAACTGTCCCCTATCTCTCTTTGTCTCTATGTCTCCCACTCCATGTCTCTCTCTTGCCCTCCGTCTCACCTCCCCTCTCTCTATACATATACATGAGTGGATGTACTAAGAGCAAGGGGGTACATACCCCCAAATTTTCTCAATAAAAATTACTAGAATACCCTTGATGTCTATATGAATTATAAAAATTTATCTTTAACTTGTGTTTTTTAACCATTTACTTACTTTTATTTATTTGTTTCATTTAAGTGTCTTTCACTAACAAAATTATGGGTGTGTATTCTCTTTATATTCACTACAATGAGTAAGATCGTCAATAATTTTATGTTTTCCGTAAGCGTCATTTGTAGTATTTTCAAGATTAATTAATAATGAATCTAGAAAATTTTGTTATCGATCCTATTGAAAAATTATATTAGCATTGTGCCCCCCAAACCAAAATTCCTGGATCCGCCCATGTGTAGATCTCCATATTTCGCTCTCTGTATCTCCTCTCTTTCTACGGCAACAATGCCGTTTCAGTAGTGGAGGAGTCCTCAGATTTATCTCTGTTTCCCTATCCTCGTCGATGGTGGACGAGTCCGTTGTGGACTGATGCATGCGGTACCTTTTTAGTTTAAATCAAACCCCAGGGATGTGGTTGTGTATTACACATGAATCAATTAGTAGGGCCAGTTTTGTAAATTTGACCAGTTTAATCCATAACTATAATAATACTCAATTATTTTTCTTTTTCTTTTAGAGACCTTTTTACATTGGTTTATCATTAAAGTGGCTAATAATTTATAATGATTATACTGTCCGTTAGAATGTTCTTTATACTTCTATTACAATTTTTATCAGTATGACCATTATATATCATTTTGTATACGTGTACCAAAATAATGTTTATTAGTGTATTAGACGGTCCATTATATTGTTTTTTTTTATCAGAATGTCTATTAGACCGTCTATTTATATTGTTATTTTTGTATTAGACTGTATATTAGATTGTCCATAAGACTGTCATTTTCGTATTAGATTGTCATTTTTTAATGTCCATTAGACTGTCATTTGTATTAGACTGTTATTTTCTAATGTCTATTAAATTATCATTTTTATACTCCATATGTCGCTAAATAATTTATCACTATTCTATTTTGGGACGTATCTAAATAATTGATCAATTTTCTCTTTTATGCAAAAGTTATGATTTGACTTTTTTTGTCTTATTATGGACATTATTATAACTTTATACACACTCTCTTAAATTTCACACACTCGTAAACATATTTATTAATAAGGGATGAATGGAGTATTAGACTATCATGTTTTTTCGGATTTAAAAAAAAAACTTTTTTGTAATTTTTTGTATTAGACTATATTTTTTGTATGCCCATTAGACTGCCTTTTTTTATATATATATTTAAGAAAAAAAACACTTGTGTATTAGACTATCATTTTTATTATTTTTTGTATTAGACTTTCATTTTCGAATGTCTATTAAACTTTCATTTTCAAATGTCTGTTAGACTTTCATTTGTGTATTAGACTGTCATTTTTTTTTTCTTAAAAAGCAAATGGCTTTTTTTTTTTAAATTAAATATTATTTTTTTTGATTTTTTTGATATTTTAAATTTTCGGATTTTCGGATTTTATGAGTTTTTTCCAAATTTTTTTTTATATTTTTAATTTTTAGTCAACGCTGATGAACACTGGAGACCGGCAGTCAATGACCGGGTCTGACGGTCAACATCGAAGACCGATCAACGATCTTGGTCAAACTTGTCAGCCCTAAGGTGATGGGCCTATTTGTTTTGCAAAGGAAAACAATTTACAATAAATATTTTGAAAGTAATACATTTTATTAAATAAGAATATCTAAAATACCGACCCAAAATTGCTATTGATCCTACAAATGAGAATAATTCAATTTGACTTCATCTAACGGTTCCTATTATTATACAGTAATACACATTATATATATACATATATATGTATATAGAACGCCGTCACACTCTCTCTGCAATCTACGATCTTCGTGACAAATTAGGGTTTCTCTCTTAACGTGCGGTTTGAACACCTCGAGCTAAACAAGGTATCATCACATAAACACATAATAATCGTGCGGTTTGAACACCTCGAGCTAAACAAGGTATCATCGCATAAACACATAATAAATCATCCCTAGACCCCCTAATAGGCCATAAACATGTAGTAAATCAATTCATAAATGCATAAACACGAAAAACCATTTTTGGGATCAATCAGTTTAAGGGTAGAAATGACGTTTTTAAAGGTTTTTTTTTAATAATTATTAAGCCTCATGACAGTGGGTATAATATACTAGGATATCAAACACTTGTACCAATATAATATTTATCAGTTACCTTTTGTTAATTATATACTCTACATCAATATTTTTATAAAATTATTTTTTTCTTAGTTTTAGGTTACGAAGAGTTTGCTGAGCATTGAAAAAAATTGGAATGCTTCTGGCATACTAATTTAATAAGTCAACCCAACAAATTGAGTGTGCAATTTTGACCAAATTTTTTTCAAAAATATGATCACTCGATTTTAAATGATTACTCATGTACACTTTCAAAGTTCAAAACATAAATTAATAACAAACAAACAAAATGCCATTTTCAACACAATTTCGTTCATGTCCCAAACAAATCGTCTTAGATGTATTTTTTTAAAATAACTTACATTATAATATATACAATTATTAATTTATTATATTAATTCAATCAATATTTTAAAAATATAATAATTTTATTTGACCGGATCATATATATTGCACTACGTGTCGCATACACAACGTATGGACAACGATTACTAGTATATATATATATATATATATCAAGCATGTTAAAAATGAATTTCTGCTAGGTTGGGATTTTATTGATAAAGTAAATAACGAAGGGCGAAGACGTCTTTTCACCCTTACAGTTGCAAGTAAACCACATTGGAGGTATTGATGGTGTGTTTTAAAACCTGGAGGGATGTATTTGATAAATCCAAAACGTATGGGGTGATTTTGATTATGATTACTCTTATTATAAATCAAGCAATCAAAACGTCTTTACAAAGTATGCATTTTTTCCAATGTTAAAGGAAACTTCATTTACTCATTGATTTCTAAAATATTCTTGACTAAAATGGCCAAGAGCCCAAAACTGAAACAGATAATAAAGAAAATTTCACCTAGTAATCACAAAATATTCTATAAATATGATTTGCATCATGCATTTTTGTGGCGTTCTTCCCATAGTCAAAGTTATAATACTCTCAAACCCTTCTATCTAGGCTATAAAATATGTTCCAAACTCATATAGATCTTTCAAATTCCTTGATGGAGACGTACTATTATCCTCATTTTCCAAAGGAGAAGCATATTGAAGAGGTTGATAAAATGAAAGATCCCTTTCCATCAAAGAAGAGGAAGAGAAGCGGTACTACAACGACGACTACAGCCCTCTTGCAAGATAATCCTTCGTGGTTGCCCATTGGTTGGAGGGTCGAACAAAAGGTCCGATCCTCTGGTAGGTCCAAAGGAGCAACGGATAAGGTAAGCGCTATTCAGTGTAATTATATTTATGTCCTTTTTTCATGGAATTTTGGTAAGTGAGGGCTGAAGAAATGCTTATGAAAGAAATATATAATGTATTTTAATTTTCTGTAATTTAGCAAAAAATATGTGTCCTTTTTGTAGCTACTGATTAACTATAGTTGTCCTTCTCTATTTACCAATGTTTTATAAAAAAAACTTGCTTCAAAAAACTTTACGTGAAACTGCGAAACTAATGCTTATACGATTTTCACGTTTTACGCCAAAAGGTGTCACCCTTTTTACTCTTTCAAAATTTTTTGTTGGATTTAACCTTTTTAGTCTATAACCGTTTTACATCTTATTTGCTTAAATGTCTCCTTTTCTTCTTTACCTATCTGGTTTCAAACTGAGGTTTTCAGTCACCAAAACCCATAGACAGAATATCGACGAAAATAGTTTTTATTTTATTTTTCAAAAGTAGCTAGCTAATTATTGTATTTTTTTTTTGCCAAGCTTTGAAGAAACATATATTAATACGGCTAATATCACAGGGCTCTTATATTATGTCATAATGTAAAATTGTTGTATGTCCTGTATAATTTCTCTTATATGCTTTCTTCTCCCACGGTTTTCTTGAATTCTTCCATGGAGATGATAGTTAAATAATGTTATTTCTTGTATAGTATTTCTGGATATGTTTGTTTATTAGTAAGGGCCACATTGGGAAAGAATTGGGCGTTATTTCAAGGTAATAACTAATTTTCCTAAATAGAATATCACAGGTACAAAAGTTCAGCTTTTCAACTTCAATAATTAGCTAGATCAAGTAAACTCATAAATTGACTTCATCATTGGACAAAATATATCATGAAACACAGTGATCACTCACTGACTTATTGGCCAAATTTTAATTTATTGTGTGTCGATTACATAGTTTGTATTCGACAACTTGATGAGAAAAGTGTAAAAACAACTGATATTATTTTGCAGTATTATGTTGAGCCAACCTATGGTAGGCGTCTTCGATCTAGGAAGGAAGTGGAATATTTTCTTGAGCATGGAGTTATGCCGCGAAAAAGGCATCCTTCATATTCTCCTAAGGAGAGAAAGGTGATCATAAATTTCTTTGATTCTATATATCTTCTTTCCTATCTACCTTAATTATGCTCGTTTTTTTTTTTTCAATATCAGCCTTATATTTTGTTAAAGACTGCATGAGCAAATTGGTAATGTATAGATGACTTTTTCCGCTTAATTGCTTAAGAAAAGGATCATAGGAGGAATAGAAAATAAGAAAATGAATTTTTTTTTAGCTTTAACTTTGTTTAAATTTGATTCAAGAATAAAACCCCTCAGGAATCATGATGAATTTGTACCAAACACTTTACCTGAACGGAGAGCAAGTTCTCATGGTAAAAGAATAACATGTTTTTATTTTTTAACAGAATCAACTTTCAGAAACATATTATCCCTGAAGGTCGTATACTTGAGCATAAGTTTGTTCGTCACTAATTTGTTTTCAACAGGAACAGAAAAACAATAATGTGGAAGCACCTACAACTCCGCCTATCACGGGATTTTCTGAATGTTCATCCAAACAACCCAACAAGGTGGAATTGTCGTATATGGACGAGCAATGGAGTACGCTTATTGCTAAGCTCAAGAACGGATTGGATGCTAATCTAATTAGACCATTAATTGGTGACCTTTAACAAGCCACCTTGTACAAGCATTTAACCTTTAATTATTTAGTTTCGTGAAATTACCCCAAAATTTCCTTTTAGTTTTTTACGTTTGAACTTGGACTTGCCTTCAACACTTTGTTAATTAAAACTTCGTCTATTGCTTTTTGCTTATCGTGTCGGTATCTGGTTTCATTTTCTCTGATTTACGCTAACATCTCAAGTTTTTATAGCGGTCTTCAAACTAGAAATAATCTGAATTAAGAATTCTCATTCTTTATTTGACAATTTAAATTATCTTCACTCCTCTTCCTTTATAATTATTATACGTATTGTCTGGATTTTTAGAATTTCAAAATAAAGAAAGAAAAACAGAGTTTAATACTCCTTGAAGGTTAAAAGGAACCAAAAAAAAAACGTAGGAAACATGCGCAGACTATTAGCTGGCCGGTGATATATATCAAATTGTTAAAGATCGTATATATGGAATTTATCAACATAAATATATGAGATCAATGCTATTAGAAAATCAAACCATGTCTTAATTGAGTCTCTATAATTTATTCCTAAGTTAGGTACGCATTTTCCTTTTGGAAGGTGTTGTAGTCTACTAGTCTGCAACCCAATAACATAAAATAAATAATAGTAGTTTATATTAGAAGTATGTTTTGAAAACCTCACTTGATAACGCCTATAAAGCCCGTTTCTAATCGTTGAGATAAATTATTTGTTGATAAAAGAGTACTAAAGTTATGCTAGCTACTATATCCTTTGAAAATCATTTTTTTATTTAATATTTTAAAGAGGACGAGTTTTGGCATATAATAACAGAGCGTGAACTGATATCACGGATTTAAGTTGCGAAACCAACGTATTGTAAAATTTGCAATTAAAGCATGTCTACATTAGACTCATAGTAGTTCACACCTCTGAACTCGGCACGCACATGTTGTGGGCACCGAGTTTGCCTCCTAATCTTTGAAAAGCTTAAGAAATGCTCTTTTTGAAGGAAGCATAAATAAAATACTTTTTTCACCTAGATGATTATGAATTATTATGTTATTGTTTGAATTTCAGATATATGACCTGGATTTCAAAAGTTTCAATTTCGTAAATATAAATTATGGAAATAAATAAAATAAAATCTAACAGTCGACTCTCATCCGCCCAACACCTCGTGCCGCTATCAATTTTGTCACCTGCAACCGTAAACCTAATCACTATCAATCACCAGCTCACCTATAGACTAACACCGCTTCCTTTCAGACCCCATCCCAACCACTCTGCCTCACTCTTACGTCATCAACCCATCTCGCATGCACCCATAAGTTTTATCCATGTTCTTCTATATTATACTAGTAATCGTGCCACATGCGTTACTTGTGCGATGCGTAATGCAATAAAAATATAGAAAATATGTATACTTATAATATAAATATATGGATAATAAAAAAAAAAACATAGTTTAAGATTTAAAAGAATGTTTGGTCGTTAAAGAGCGATAAATAATTTTATTAGTTTTTACTTTTTATATTTTTATGTGAGTATGATATTATTGTAATTAATATAAAGGTGTAAGAGTATTTTTTTTTTAAAAAAAATGACTAAATTGGACAGACTCATTTGACTTGTATTGTCTTATTATAATAGAATGATATGCATTTGTATATAAATATTATGTACTGTGACATTCACTTTTCCAAATGAATTACTACTACATTATAACTTATATATTCACAAAGATCAATGGAAATTATTGACGTGACAGTGACGACATCATAAATTTAAACATAACTGGACTGAATTGGCTAATTGTTTGCTCGTGCAAACTGGAAATGCAATTATTAGTAATGTTCAATTAACTTGATTATTAAACATGTTCTCTCTCTTTCTCAGTATGTCATCATACAATTCTATAGACAATTAAACCGTAAAAAATACCTTATCATAAAAGACAAAACAAATTATATTGTATCCTTGATTTTATTTTATTTTACTTCCGGTCAGAGATAGAGCTAGGCGGTGGTTGTTAGGAGCTAAAGCTCCCTCTTCCATATTTAAAAAAATAAATTTTATACAGTGTAAAATTTTATTTATATTATGAAAATAGTGATTTAGCCTCGTGTACTATTGATTATAGTGTATTTGTAAAGTGTATTTGTAAGTTGTAAAGAACTGTTTAAGACAGTTCTGGGATTCTTTGAACTAAATAGAAATTACTGTAAACATGAAGTACTGAATTGTAAAGAACTGTTTGTGACAGTTTTGGAACTTCTAGGACTAAATAGAAGTTTGTCAATATATATATATTCTTCCTCTGTAAACAATGACTTTTAAGTTGTTTTAATAAAAACTTTTCCTCTTTCTCTCTCTCTCTCTAACTTCCCTTCAATATATATATATACATGCGTTTTCCCAGAAAAGGTTGATCGCAAATACGATCAACTGAGTAAAATCCACCAGTACGTGGATTCTACTCTTCTACATGGTATCAGAGCTTTAAAGCTTCTTTTCCGCTGCGATTTGCACAGTTTTTTTTTAGGGTTCTTTATTGGGTTAATTGAAGAGTTGGAAAATTTTTGGGGTTCTTTATTGATTTCGTCTCTACAATTGGTAATATCTGTATTACTCTCTTTTGATTATCAATTCTTTGATTAATTGAAGAATTAGGGTTTTTAATTCTTTTGGGATTAATTGAAGACTTAGGGTTTTATTTGGGTTTCAAATTGGCTATTATACCCTCTTCTTGGTTTGTTTGGGTTTTTATTCTCCTTATTAAAAGATTAGGTTTCTTTTCTGAAAACAAGATATGTCAGAATTTGGTGATGTTCAACCTACGGTTATTTCTTCTATAAATACCATGAGTCCTTATTACATAGGTTCTAATGAGAATACTAGCACTAGTCTAGTTACTCCTGTGTTAAATGGGGTTAATTTCCATTCTTGGAGGAGGGCCATGGAGATTTCAATAGGGGCCAAATCCAAATTAGGGTTTGTGACAGGTACCCTACCTTGTCCATTAGATACTGACCCAATGAATGGGGCTTGGTTGCAGTGCAACCTGATAGTTATGTCTTGGATTATTAATTCTGTTAATAGTGATATAGCACAGTCCATTTTATATGTGGATTCTGCTTCTAAGATGTGGAGAGAGCTAACAGAAAGATTTGCTCAAGGGAATGAGGCTAGGATTTATGAATTACATCAAGACATGCATAAAACTGTTCAAGAATCACTTAGTGTATCTGGTTATTTTACTAAAATTGAGACTTTGTGGAATCAGCTGAGTGTTATAAGTCCTATTCCTAGGTGTTCTTGTGGTATTATAGGGGGGTGTTCTTGCAATTTTATGAATGCAATAGTGGCTAGGGAACAGAGGATTTTTAAGATGATTTTCTTGATGGGGTTAAATGAAAGATTTGCTCATGTTAGGAGTCAAATTCTTTTGACTAGGCCTCTTCCTCCTCTGAATGATATGTATCAAATGGTTATTCAAGAAGAGAAACAACAGAGTGTAGGAGTTCATGGTGGGATTTCTGAAAATAATATGGCACTTGCTACTCAGTATGATAAGTCTCAGAATAATCAAGGGGTTAATCAAGGGTTTAGACCTCATTCTAGTCATTTTTTTAGGTCTAATGGTTCTAACAGTACTTCTAGACCTTTTAGACCTTTATATAACATGGGTAGAGGTATGGCTATGAAGTGTTCTCATTGTGGGTCAAATAGACACACAAAAGATAGGTGCTATAAATTGCATGGGTATCCACCTGGGTGGACTCCAAGACCTAGAGGTTTTAGTAATTCTTTTTCTGGAAATAATATGGCACATTTAGTCACTTATCAAGATGGAGATGTTTTTGGTAATGATACAGGACAACATCATAAGAAGGAGAGTTCAGGAGAGGGTGATCTGCAGCAGCAGGCTGATAGTCAGCAAGCTGGAGTTACACCTCTCTCAAATATGGTTTTTTCTGGCATGTCAGGTAAGCAAAATTCTTCTTCTTCTTTTTATTCTAATGTATGTCATAATGAGAACATGCTAGATACTGATTTATGGATAATTGATAGTGGGGCTAATGAACATATGGTCAATTCTTTACATCATTTTAGCAATTTTAAAAAGGTTAATTCACATGTTAATTTGCCTAATGGACAAAAGGCTGTAGTTACTCATATAGGGACTATTGTTTTTAAAAATAATATAAGATTGTACAATGTTTTATGTGTACCTTCTTTTGGGTTTAATTTGATTGCTGTTAGCAAATTGGCTAATGACTCTGGGTTATTAGTGGTTTTTGATTCAAAAGGTTGTTATATTCAGGACCAGGTATCTTTGAGGATGATTGGTAGTGCACAGGCTAAGAATGGTTTGTATGTCTTCCAGAGAAAGGATTTTCCTCAAAAATCATCTATTTGTAATGTTTTTTCTTTAGAAAATAAGTCACATATTTGGCACTCCAGGTTAGGACATCCATCTGTTGCTATTTTAAGTATCCTTTCAAATGATGTAAATGTCAAGTTCAGTAATTTGAAATCAGTTCCTTGTGATGTTTGTCATTTAGCTAAGCACCATAGGCTTAGTTTCCCTGTAAAAACTTCTCATACTAATAAAGCTTTTGATCTTGTTCATTGTGATCTTTGGGGTCCTTATTCTGTTCCTACTTATAATAATTACAATTATTTCTTGACCTTAGTTGATGATTTTACAAGGTGTACTTGGATTTTCTTACTCAAAAATAAATCTGACACAGCTATTATTTTTCCTCAATTTCATAAAATGGTAGCAACACAGTTTAATTCCAAAATTAAAATTATGAGAAGTGACAATGGAAGTGAGTTTAATTTGTTAGATTTTTATTCTAAAACTGGCATTTTACATCAAACCAGTTGTGTTGAGACTCCACAACAAAATGGTGTTGCAGAAAGAAAACATCAGCACTTGTTAAATGTGGCTAGGGCTATTAGATTCCAGTCTAATTTGCCTTTGAAATTTTGGGGAGAATGTATTTTAACTGCTGCATATTTAATCAATAGAACACCTACACCTCTTCTGTCTAATAAAAGTCCTTATCAAATGTTGTATGATTTTAAACCTACTTATCATCATTTAAGGGTTATTGGTTGTTTGTGTTACTCCAGTACTTTAAGTAGAAATAGAACTAAATTTGATGCAAGGGGTAAAAAGTGTGTTTTGCTTGGCTATGGTGCTAGTACAAAGGGGTACAAATTATTAGATTGCATTACAAATGAGGTTTTTCTTACAAGAGATGTTGTTTTTTATGAAGATTATTTTCCTTTTAAACAACAACCTAATTTGATTATTTCCACAGAACCTTTGATTGCTAATGAATCTATAGTTCCAAATGAAAGTTTAGTTTGCATTCAAGATAATGATAAAAGTGTATCTGTACCTGTTAAGTCTCTGCCTAATAGGCAATCTATAAGAATTTCTAAAGCTCCTAAATATTTACATGATTTTCATTGTTCTGCTACTAGTAATAATATTTTGTCTGAAACTCATAATAAACCTGTTCATGATTTGTCTTCCTATCTTACTTATGAGAATGTTTCTTCTTCATATAAGTCCTTTTGTATGTTAGTATCTTCTGTTTCTAAACCTAAGACTTATAAGCAAGCTAGTAGTGATCCACTTTGGATAAAGGCTATGGAAACAGAAATTCAAGTTTTAGAAGTTAATGATACTTGGTTATTAACTAAATTACCACCTGGTAAACAACCAATAGGATGTAAATGGGTTTATAAAATTAAGCATAAGGCTGATGGATCTATAGAAAGGTATAAAGCTAGACTAGTTGCTAAAGGTTATACTCAATTAGAAGGTATAGATTATGAAGCTACTTTTTCACCTGTAGCAAAAATGACAACAGTAAGATGTTTTTTAGCTCTTGCAGCTTCTCAAAATTGGTTTTTAGCTCAAATAGATGTTAATAATGTTTTTTTACATGGTGACTTAGATGAGGAGGTTTACATGACATCACCACCAGGTTTTTTACAAAAAGATACTACTTTGGTTTGTAAATTACAAAAATCATTGTATGGTTTGAAACAGGCTTCAAGGCAATGGTTTTCAAAATTAAGTAGTGCTTTAGTACTGTTTGGTTTTAAACAGTCTGTTGCTGACTATTCTTTGTTTACTGTCATTAAAAATGGTTTTTTTTTAGCTCTTTTAGTTTATGTAGATGATATTATATTAGGTAGTACTTGTTCAGATTTGATAGATGAAGTTAAAACTTTTCTTAATAAACAGTTTCTATTAAAGGATTTAGGACCTTTGAAGTTTTTTTTAGGTCTTGAGGTAGCTAGAAATAAGACAGGAATACATATATGCCAAAGAAAATATGCATTAGATATTTTAGCTGATACTGGTCTTTTAGCATCCAAACCTTCTTGTTTTCCAATGGATACAAAACAGAAATTTACTAGTTTTGATTATGATTGTTTTGAAGATATTTCTTTGTATAGAAGAATAATTGGTAAACTTTTATACCTAACCATTACAAGACCAGACATTGCCTATTCTATTCATGTTTTGAGTCAATTTTTAGCTAAGCCCAGCAAGAAGCATTATGCAGCAGCTTTAAAGGTCTTAAGGTACATTAAGAAATCTCCAGCACAAGGTATTTTCTTTCCTTCTTCTTCTTCTTTATCATTGAAAGCCTATAGTGATTCTGACTGGGCAGCTTGTATTGACTCTAGAAGATCAGTGACTGGTTTTAGTATTTTCCTAGGGGATGCTTTGATTTCTTGGAAGAGTAAGAAACAAAATGTTGTATCTAGGAGTAGTGCAGAAGCTGAATATAGGGCACTTACAGTGACTAGTTGTGAGATAATATGGTTGATTCATTTACTCAAAGACTTAGGCATTACTCATAATCAACCTGTAGCTTTGTTCACAGATAGTAAAAGTGCACTTGCATTAGCTTATAATCCTGTAAATCATGAGAGAAGCAAGCATATTGAGGTTGATTGTCATTTTATAAGAGATTTAATACTTAAAAATACTGTTCATTTGTTACATGTTGGTACTAATGATAATATTGCAGATTTGTTTACAAAAGCTTTAGGTTCAGCTCAGTTTCAGCATTTGATTGTCAAGATGGGAGTGTTATCACTTCACTCTCCATCTTGAGGAGGGCATATTGATTATAGTGTATTTGTAAAGTGTATTTGTAAGTTGTAAAGAACTGTTTAAGACAGTTCTGGGATTCTTTGAACTAAATAGAAATTACTGTAAACATGAAGTACTGAATTGTAAAGAACTGTTTGTGACAGTTTTGGAACTTCTAGGACTAAATAGAAGTTTGTCAATATATATATATTCTTCCTCTGTAAACAATGACTTTTAAGTTGTTTTAATAAAAGCTTTTCCTCTTTCTCTCTCTCTCTCTAACTTCCCTTCAATATATATATATACATGCGTTTTCCCAGAAAAGGTTGATCGCAAATACGATCAACTGAGTAAAATCCACCAGTACGTGGATTCTACTCTTCTACATGTACTGCCCCATTTAGTGATCATGCGGTACTCATTTGAGAAATCGGGATGACGGAGTACTTAAATGAAGAACTTCGGTTACTATTATAGTATTTATTTAATAGTCCATCCATTCAAAAATAATAGTCCATCACAAAACCACGTGTAAAGTTTAACGGGTCCCTATTTTGTGTAGTCAATGTGTTTGACTGCACATTGTACCGTTAATTCGTGAACTGTTTTATCACTTTATATTAGATCTGAACCGTAGAATCTAAAACTCTATTAAAAAAAAAATCATTAAATTACTATTATACCCTTAAATTTAACTGTCTAAATCTAAAGTAAATGATCTAACGGTACTCTATTTAACGGTATAATATGCCGTTCAACAGTGAACGACACAAAAGAAAAACCCAAGTTTAACCGGCTAAAAACTTGTATTAAAATTGTCGAAATAAAAATTTTCAAAAGTTAATTCATTCAAAAGTTAAATTAATAGACTTTTATTTTATTTTGGGACGGACATAAAAATTATTTTCCAATAGTCGGGTATAGTAAACGGGTATCTATCCCTATGCAAAATAATGAGGATATGGGTAAAGTTTATGAAAGTAAAATGTAAGTTGAGTAACAAATAAATTGACAGTGACTAGTTCGTTCTGCGGATTAATAAGTTTAGGCTATATTTGTTTTGATGTAAAATGACGGTAAACAAACATTTATGGGTAAAATAAATTTTTCGGGTGATTGGTTTACAGTAAAACATTTTTTTTTTGGAAAACTTTTCCCACATATCCAGTAAAATTGGAAAAAACGATTATCCTGCAAATAAAGTTGTAAATAATTTACGGAGACTCTCTCCATATTTTCTAATACTATCATTATAACTAATATTAATTATAGGTCTACTATTTCAAAATTATTTAATAATTAGTCTAATTCTATCTAATTAACCAATAAAAAAAAAAAGGAGAAAATTAGAAATTTTCTAAAGAAATAACAAAAACTAAAAAATAAAATAAAAAAATTCTGAAAAATTCTGAAAAATCTAAAAAGTTCTAAGAAAATTTGAAAAGGCTAAAATTTTTATAAGTTACTATAAGTGACGTATACCACATGTGTTTAGCTCATGTTTCATAATTGTTAAAAAAAATAATTTGTATAAAAAAATTTGAGTTTATATAAAATTTTGGGTGAAAAAAATTTGATGCAAACAACAAAACGTAACAAAATCAAAGACAAACAAAAAAATTTTACATGTAAATATTTTACTTAGGTAAAACTTTTACTGTGAAGCCTTGGTATATGTTTGCGATCGAAATTGTGAAAAATGACGAAATAGATATAACTTAGTATTGATATATATAGATATTTAGAGAGAAATACAGAGAGAGATGGCTCAAATTCCGAACCTAAACAATTCCCCAATCAATCTTAAATCCATAAGGTTTATTATTCTAATTCCCCAATTCTTATTTATTCCCATTATCTATTTTAATTCACTTTTCTAATTACTACTATTAACATTTACTCTTTTTGTTTTCTTTCTTTGTGTGGAAAAAACAAAAACAAAAAACAGGGACCAATCTCACAAGGAGCTAATAAACATCCTCGTTAATGTCAGTTCTATACTAATAAACATTAATTACTGTAGTATAATAATGCTTCTTATATAACTAAATTAGTGTCACCTGCGAAAATACGTGCAATTTTGATTCGTGATATTTTCGTATCTGAATTGCCAAAATGAACTTTTTCAAAATTTAATCACATATAGTTCATGGTTAGAACTATATGATGGAATTTTTAAAATTTCAATCTAGGCAATTTATATACGAAAATATCGCAAGTCAAAGTATTGCGAAAATACTTGTAATTTTGACTCGTAAAATTTTCGTATCTCAATTGCCAAAATAAACTTTTCCAAAATTTAGTTACATGGTTCGTGGTTAGAACTATGTGATGAGATTTTAAAATTTCAGTTTTGGCAATTTATATACGAAAACTGTACAAGTCATAATTGCACGTATTTTCGCTATTTAGGGACGGAGTGATTAGTAAACTTACTCCAACCTTAAATTTCAAAAAAACAACAAGAATAAATTTACTGAATTATTTTGAATAGATTCGGGGGAAAAAGTGTTTGGTGATCGACCCAAAGCTGGGAGGATCGCTCTCCTTGATTGTCCAGACTTCAATCCTTAAGGCATTCTATTTTCCCTCTCCTTTTTGTTGCTTTGCTTTTTTTCTCTTTATTCTTTTTCATTTTATCTATTGTATGTATTTAGTAAGCAATAACCTTTGCATTGGACTTGGAGGTGATCAAGTCCCTAAACCACATTTGATTATATTTTTTGTTGCTCAACTGAACTTATAATTGTCCGGAATAAGATGATACATTAGAGAGACTTGTTTGGCTGCCGGTTTAGAAAATAAGATGACTTGCCTGAATTTATTGGAAAAAAACATGGGTTCTTGAAGCTATAAAAATGCATGAAAATACATAGTTAAAACCAACAGAAAACTTAGAGTTTCTTTTTATATTCAAATGTAATGCAGCTTAGAGGAGAAAAAAAAAACTAAAACGTTCTTAAAAGCTTCAATTTGACAAGTTCTTAGTTTCACGCTAGGGTGTTAATTGATCCCTTTTTTTTAGAATCGGAGGTCCCTGAGTATTCTGAAATAAAATCCGTGGGTGCAAAATGTGTATGTATGGATGTGTGTGTGACCATGCGTGAAAGATGCAAGAAAAATGAAACTTGTGCTTTTTTACCGTCTACGGATTGTAGGAGATGATGTGATTTTTTGTCGCCACCCATAGGTTTAAAGACTGTTAAATGTGCTTGCCTCACTGATGAAGTAATAAAGTTAAGTCAAATACGAGGTGTTAAAATAGTAACATGATACTTCCCATCTCTAGCTATTTTAACATTAAGCCGAGAAAATGGCTTAAAACTCATCTACATCACATAGTTTTCCTTTTTATCTATGCATTTATATTAGGCAAGCACTCAGAGTTTTGTACTAATTTTAAGCAGGAACATGGCGTTGAGTTGCGGCATCTTACAGCTGAACCTATTCAAACGGAATGCACCAAAGTGGTTTACCTTGTCCGATCTCAGATTAGTTTGATGGAGTTCATTTGCTCACACGTGCATAATGACGTGTCAAAAGGAGTTCAAAGGGAGTATTTTGTCTATTTTGTTCCTCGTCGTGCTGTTGCGTGCGAGAAGGTGAGCTTTTTTCTTTTCTTATTAGTGTAAAAATTTGTTAATGCTGTTGTTTTTTGTTAGAATTAGTACTCCTAACTACCATAAGTGTGTACAGTTTGAAAGAAAGCACATGTGTATGTGTCTGCAATATGACAAAGTTGAAAATTATCTTAAGCAAATTGTACCCTTGGGCCGAGCCAAATGGAAAGTATAAAATTGAAAACTCAGAAACTCAATATGTTTGGCTTACTAAACAAGATCCATCTGTCCAAAACTTGAAGCACCCAAAGCTTCTGGGATTTTCTCAGGAGTTCCCACTAGTGTATTGTTGGTTTTAAGAACTTAATTATCTCGTAGTCTCAAATGAGCATTACTTTTTGAAAAATTCTGGAGGTGAAGTGACATTGTTATATGATTTGAGACATAAAAAAGTTATTTTTCCTTTAGATGCTGGTGCAGGATGAAAAGAAGTTAAATATAGTTTACATTTGGTGTTTGTTCTGTAGATACTCGAGGAGGAAAAAGTACATCACTTGATGACTATTGGAGAATACCCATTGTACTGGGTTCCCCTGGATGAGGATGTATTATCTTTTGAACTTGATCTTGCATATAAGGCAAGATTAATTTCCTTTTGACTTGTCATTATATTATAACCAAGTTACTCTGATCTGCTCATATCTGACCCTTGTCAATTTATGCTGTAGTAGGAATCAGTTGTTGATGGAGATATGAGCTCTCTCTGGCATATAGCAAAAGCGATTCACAAACTTGAGGTTTTTATTTTGTTTAAATGTTAATCTGATCTTGAGAGCATTGTACAATTTTAAGTTTAATCGTGGCACCATTTGGCAACAATTTATTTGGCCAAAATTCACTTTAAAAAAGCGATGACAAAAGAGTTGGACTAAAAAATCTGAAATCTAGCTTTTATCAATTCTAGACTGTTCCTAAAATTCTCTCTATTTCTGGCAAAGGTGATGAGGTCATAAAAATGAGGAGTTATTCAACTAAAGGTTTGAGTTTTTTTTTAGTCACATATAATTCATTTAAACCCCTAAAAAAGTGGTGAAAACAAAACATCAAATGTCTAGATTTTTTATTTCCACATTGTTAGAAATTTTTTTATCTCAAACTCTGCTTTAGATAAGTTAAAGAATCTTGCTACCCAAACACTCATTGTGAATATATATTTCATTGAGAAAATGTCATCACTTGACTAAGTACTTGGGACCATTATGTATGTGCAATTTCATGTTCTGCAGTTTTCTTTCGGATTAATACCAAATGTAAGAGCCAAAGGCAAGGCATCAGTTCGTGTTGCTGATATTCTAAACCGAATGCAATCCGAGGAACCTGTTTCCTCATCCGACGTAAACATACTTTAATCAACTCTGTTTTCATGTAATTTGTGTACATAAATGTTAATAGATTATCTCTGATTAGCAAACCCCTTTATTTACAGATAGTAATGCCGGAGATAAATACTCTCATCCTTCTTGACCGAGAGGTAACGGTTCTTTCTTTCTACTTCTACATAAGAATTAATAGGTATAGTTGTTATAGGACTTTGTTTCGAGTGTTTTTTGTTCTGGTGTATGGCCATAATAATTAGTAGGTATAGTTGTTATAGGACTTTGTTTCGAGTGTTTTTTGTTCTGGTGTATGGCCCTCTTTACTCTGCTGAAAAAGCATGTCTAATTTTTTGTAACGAACCCAGATATTCAAAGGAAAGAGTGAAAACAAACACAAGAACGAGGGACTATTTTTGGTGATTTTTTCTCATATATATGATAACAGAACTTGATTGAAGAAATAACATAAACTGAAATTAAGAACAACCGAAAGAAAATTGCAGAAATTTAAAAGGCAAAAACATAAATCAAATTAAAAAATTTAGTTCATCTTTTTATATCGTCACGTGAGGTCATAAGAAGACTTCTTATACTGCTGTGGCCTTTTCTGTTGATTCAGAGTAAATATGAAAGATAGTTTTTATTTCTGAATACTTATTTTACATCTTATTCATCTCTACTTATACACAAGAAAAGGAATCAAATATCTGCAGTTAATTACAAGTAATCCCACATAATCAGCACATAATAATCCTAATAATTATTCTGATATTGACACATGTCAATATCACTGTAATTACTATCTGAGATTTCCACATTTTCATTTAATTACAAAAGAGCCCCCTCAGATTTTCATAATTTGCACTAAGCTCATATAGTTTTCAATTACTCCATAATCAATCCTCAACCTTCTTCATATCTCTCTTTCTTCCTCAAACTCGGTTCCTTACATTTCACCGCTCTTGAAAATCCACCTTGCCCTCAAGGTGGAGGCGCAGTTTAAGAAGCCTGTAGCGTGAATGCATGATGCAGCTCTCCGTCTGCAATACGGATTCAGTGAATACTCTCTCTGCTTACTTTTTCTTCCTTGGACTTCACACGAGAGCTTTATATAAATTTTACTCAGTCCTACATATCTTCCTTTATAAACCTGGAGCACCCAAATGCTTGTTTTCGAATCATGAGCTCTCTTTAATTTGATCACTTCTTTCCAAAAAATACATGTTGCAGCGGGATATTTGTCGAAACTTATTAGGTTTGATGGACCATGTAACTTAAGCAAGAGTGGTCTGAGCACATGCTCTTGTAAATAAGAAAGTTTCTTATCATTAAACTCCTGCATTGCTGCTTTTTTAACAACATTAAGGATTAATTCTAAGTGACTCAATCCTTCCTTCACTAGTTTTCGATTCTCATTCATCACTTCCCTTGGCCCGACTACAAAAGCGCTGTTAGTTTCAACCATGTTTTTCTCATCACTTGAAGGATATCTGCGTATATAACATTGTGTGGCAACCACCAGGAAAACTTTAACAGAAGCTATGCCCATGCTAATTCTAGTTTTTCTGGTTTTCTACGACCGGCACGAACCGACTTTAACAATGCTTGATAGCCGGGTAGGTTTTGAAGTGAGCTGTCATTAGAAGAACCATCTATCAGGTAGTATTTATTTTTATCAATGAATGTTTGCACATTCTCAGTCTTTGATGGGTCATCATCTCGCCCACTCTTGTCAACCTCAGTTACATTAACCGAGGCAAATAATTTACAGATCAACTTGTCTTTGCATTTTTTCCTCCATTTTTTCTTCTTGAATAACAAATCGAAATGAGAACTATGCTTGCCATCAGTAAGCACGCCTCGATTTGGTTTCTTATAAGACGAATGTTGTTCATGTTCATCAAGGATACTTCTAAAATCGAGCTTCCAATCTGGAACAGTTTCATTATTCAAGCTTGGTTTGTGATGTTCTTCCACTATTCCTCCCGACTCTCTCTCATTAAAAGCTTTTTCTTTGGGAAAACATGAAAGAGTTTGGGCTTTTCCAGATTCTATACCGACACCTGTTGGATGTGCTTCAAAAACAATCTCAAAGAAATCGGAATTATCCAAAGTTAATTTATCTACCATTTCGTCGCCGGTCTTGTAGTCATTCTCGAACTTCACTGCCACTTATAGTAAATGATTCTCTGAAACTCTTACTTCTTGGTCTGTTAGTAATCATACTCTCCTCCTCCTTGTCATTTACCTTGTCCCATGTCTGACCTTCTTCCTCTAGTAATTGGGGTATCAAGTGACCACAAACCATAGAACAGTTCATTGGGCTGGCAGAATCCTCGAAGACGATTGTGTTAATTGGACTGAAATCACTTTCAGCTCCTACCTCTTCACAAACATCATTTTCATTCTCTTGAAAGTTCTCACAAGTTCTCCTAATAATAGCCTCTGTTTTCTCGGCATGCTCTACAAAAGGGCATCTATTTGTTTTTTCTGATCATCAAATATCTCATTCAATGTTTCCTGCTCAATCTCCTTGTATTGTTGAATGTTTGGAAGTGGTGGGTAAGCATCATTATTAGCCTTGAAGGGCGGTTCTTGTGGCGGAGGCGAATATGAAGAAAATGGGTACGGAGTGATATGGGTTTTGTGGGCTGTTGTAGTTGTGTGAGATGGTGGAAAGTTGGTTGTGGGATCATAGATTTGATGGTAGTAGTGTGGTGAAATTGGTTCAGATAATGGTGTGATGCTATCAGGGTGTTGGAAGGTGGAGTTGTATTGTGGTTCGAGTGGAGGTGCAAAATAGTGTTGCTGGTGGGTTGGTTGTGGGTTTGAAGTAACATTGTAATGTGAGTAAGGGTTGTGAGTTTCAAACCGAGTAGGTAATGGTGGTGAATATTGATGGTTATGTTCATTGGAGGAGAACAACGGTTGCAATTGCGGGGTCGTATTTGGGTAACTAGAGGGAGTGTAAACTTGTTGCAGGTTGTGGTGGTTTGGCATGTGTAGCGGGTTTAGCTGTTCTATGTAGGGCTGTGGTATTTGTGTAGAAAAATGGGTCGGCGATGGTGACAAATTAGGCGGGGTAGCGTGAAAATTTGGAGTACTATGTCCTAGTTGCCACATTAGTTCATCTGGAGGCTGCGATTGTGATATTGGTTCGTTATTGTATTGTGGGAAGTGGCTTGAGTAGGGTTGTGTGTTTGGCTGGTAGTTATCCAGTGGCCTTGGTGGTGGTAAGAGACCAAAGGGGAATAGGAGTAAGGGGAATAGGTTGGCACATCATTTCTTGGTGGAAGTTGGCGCAGTTGTGTGTGCGGCATTGTATCAAATACTTGGCGGTTTTAATTCTGCCGTATACTCTTTTCTAACCTTTCCCCCCAAGTCGAATAAGCCATCTCGGACTGAAATGAATCAGAAAACATGATTCCGAGGAGGATCGTCGGCTCTGGTACCACTTGTAACGAACCCAGATATTCAAAGGAAAGAGTGAAAACAAACACAAGAACGAGGGACTTTTTTTGGTGATTTTTTCTTATATATATGATAACAGAACTTGATTGAAGAAATAACATAAACTGAAATTAAGAACAACCGAAAGAAAATTGCAGAATGTTAAAAAGGCAAAAACATAAATCAAAGTAATAAAATTTAGTTAATCTTTTTATATCCTCATGTGAGCTCATAAGAAGACTACTTATACTGCTGTGGCCTTTTCATTTAATTACAAAAGGGCCCCCTCAGATTTCCATAATTTGCACTAAGCTCATATAGTTTTCAATTACTCCATAATCAATCCCCAACCTTCTTCATATCTCTCTTTCTTCCTCAAACTAGGTTCCTTACATTTTTCTTGTATGCACATGTTTTTGTTACATCTAAACTTAGCCTCAACCCGATTCTTGTGTTTCCAAGGTCTGACGACCACCCATCAGCACTTCCATAGTTTTTCCATTTTGATTTTGAATATCCTTAACTCATTTTCACCAACAATTCATTTCTTATTAAAAAAGTTCATAGATGAAACTGTCCTGAAGAAATGCTTTATTAAGGTTAATAATGGACATGTTCTATATCTAGGTAACAAAAGTTTAAAATTGTGTACTGCATCTGTGACCTATTTATCTGCATTACTTTACACACGTGATCATTTAGTAGTGAATGTACAGCTTTTTCTCTGTAAAAGAGGATTGTGCAAAAACAAATAGTAGAACTGTAGAAGTGTACGAGGATTCAGTTGTTTTAGTGGGCATTTGACTTGTTCCCTTTTTCTATTTCTCAACATTGTCAGTTGATTAAATGAACAGTGTGCACCAAGTTTTTGAAAAAAATCAGTTTTAGCTTTTGTGTCTCACACGATTATTTGTGTCTCAGGTAGTTCCTAGTTTTACCTTACATGGATAATGTAAATGGTTCTTGTTTCTAGACTAGATACCTTCAGATTTCATGACTACAGGTTATTGTTTTGATTTTAAATTTCTGTCAATATTGAACTTATAGTCTTATACCAGTGAAGCCCCTTCTATCATAATTGATAAACAAACACTATACCTTGTTACGTGCTGTGTTATTATACTTACTTTTTTCCATGTTTATGGTCTATGTTCATACTATGTGTTCTTGGTAGTACGTAGCACCATGCTGTTTTGGTCTCTAGCGTGGTTCAGTGTAGTTTTTTCCATTCTAATACGTCACAAAATATTCTACCTGTGTATTTGTTTGTTTTTGAAGCCCTCACAAAGTACCTTTAGGCCAGAACATCTGAAAAAAGAATACATATATGGCGCTTTCTTCATAATATATATGATTCAGAGTTAATAATAGTTAGTAGATGGTAATTATTTGTTGGGTAACACATGTCCCATATGAATATTAAATCATAACTCATTTTGGTTTGCTACGGTTTACGACACAAAATCAGTTTACAAAGAGATTCAAGAGACCTTAGATTGAAAAAAATATTGGATTTTCATGCTAGAAGAGATTGGATCCATAATTGTAGCTTCCCCACTTGACATGAGTAAAAAACTTGACATGAGTAAAACTATTAGAATCCATATTCCTTTACCATTAAAAGGCCTCGTAATGGTAAGGATGGATATCTCTTTATAAATCACAGGCTCGATTATTATCAAGACAATTTGGGATAATTACTCTTAACACTCCCTCTCGCTCGTGGCCCGACATTTCAAGGGTTCTACAAGCGGACATATTAAATGGGTGGAGGTGAGCTCAACATCGCTAGACCTGCTCTGATACCATATTACAATCCATATTCCTTTACCATTAAAATGCCTCGTAATGGTAAGGATGGATATCTCTTTATAAACCACAGGCTCGATTATTATCTAGACGATGTGGGATAATTACTCTAACAAAAACCAACACATTTAACCACTTCACAAGGAGCAAGCTGTTGTCTTAATGCCAATGAAAGATGAACTTATTTATTCTCTCAGTACTTGTATTCATTTGTACATACATATTTATCCATAAGTTTTTTTAATTTCCTATTGTAGTTAGTATTAGGTTCTGTACTGTGTACGTCACTGTATGCTATGCGTGATTTTAATCCTTAGATTTTGATTGAATAAATGGATGTGGATATGCCTCTTTTTCCAACCCCCTTTATTTATATGTTTTTCCCTTGCTTATTCTACTTCTCTATCATATTCTATTTATTTGTAGCCTCATTTTGCTGCTCATTTCACTAGGGTTTATTACTCATCTAATGGTCATTGTATTGAACTTGAATACAGGTAGACATGATTACTCCTATGTGCACGCAGTTGACATATGAAGGCTTGGTGGATGAGGCAAGCATCATAATCAGGAATGAACTAGACATTTTTTTGGGGCTGCCCATCTCTAATATTAGGTTTTCTGCAGCTTCTTCGTGTTAATAATGGTGCTGTGGAGCTTGATGCGTCTATTATGGGAGCCCCGCAAGAGGGGAAAAAGACTAAAGTTCCGCTCAATTCAAGGTAAACCATCTCTACTGCTCTCTTCCTCTCGCCACCTTCCTGCAAGGGAAGGAAAAAGAAAATTCATTTTGTCTGTGGTCGGATGTTTCCTACATTTCCTTTTTTGACCTAATTTTTATGCTTATACTTCCTTTTGTGACATTGTATATAAAATATTTTTGTTGGGCTATGGCTATCTAATATTCCAATTTCTTTTGTGTTTTCACATTACTGTGATGTTACGTTCATTAAGCAGTTGGTTATGAAAATCTTGTGGGTTGATGCTACCATCCCTCAATTAGAGAAATTTTTAGGCATGCTTAAATTTCCCGAACTTAAAAAGATTGCATATACTTTAATGAATGTGTTTAATTTCTTTTTTCTGTCCAAAACAAGGATTACTTCAAATATAGATGCATAGGGATCTTGGTCTTTCTAGAGTTCTTTCCCTGTACTTCCCAATATATTTTGTTTAGGTTGAGTAAGCTGTTTCCAAAGGAAGACAGAAGTCAGTTTTAAAGATATCGATAAAGACAGAGCCATAGGCCTCGATTGCTTTTTCTATCATTTTTCCAACTCGTTTAAATGTCAAAACAGGGTTAGATGGTATTGAAATGCAAATTTATTGTTTAAAACAATTGCTTTATAACCAGTGTCAGTGCCTCATTTGTTTGGATCCTTTTGAAAGGTTATGCCGTGTGTGTGTGTGTGTGTGTGTGTTGGGGTTTGTCACTTTTTTTCCTGAGCGGTTTCCCCGTTTTTTCATTATTAGAGTGTCCACAATGGGTCTTGCATCCGAACATCATATCCAGCAGAACTTTTATTCAGAGTTAGCTATTAATTCTACGTTTATATTGTTACCTAAGATCATTCCTTTTCCTTTTAATACGAAGTATTTTTTTAGAGCTGTTTTTTTAGCTCCAAACCAACAATAATTGCTTGATTTTTATTTTTTTTCGGTTTCTGTTTCACAGTTTTGGACCATCTTATAGATTCTTCCTTTCCTTTTCTCCTCATGTTTTTTTTTTCCCATCCATCTAGTAACTTATTGTCGTTTTCTTGAATCCTTCCTTTTCAGTGACAAATTATTCAAAGAGACGAGGGATCTCAACTTTGAAGTAGTGATACAGGTTGATCTATTTCACTATGATATTTGTAAAATTCCACACTATGAACTTATTAGTCAATTATTTTCTATGCTTTCTAAGTGTGAACCTGTTTTATTGATAGGGTGGTCTGTTTCTTTGTTTGTTTTCTTGGTTCGTTATGATTGTGAATTGCAGTATTTGTTGTAGGTTCTACGTCAAAAAGCTACATCCATGCAGCAGGATTATACAGATTTATCAAAGAAAGTAAGTCCGTAGACAGTTCATAACTTGGTTTCTGGTTACAAATGAGATTTTTTTTGTTATTTCTTGATTGTCTCCTCAATTCTGATTTACTATTTAAATTAACAGGCTCAAACTCAGACTGTCTCTGACCTGAAGGACTTTGTCAAGAAGCTGAACTCATTGCCTGAAATTAGCGTACGTACCTTAGTTCGATATCTATGGATAGATATAGTATATAGCCGATTATAACCAATGTGTAGATCCCATTTTTCTTTATCACAGAGGCACATAAATTTAGCGCAGCATTTGTTAACATTTACTTCAAAGCCGTCATTTCATGGAAGACTTGACATGGAACAAACAATTTTGGAAGCTGAGAGCTTTGAAATGTACGCTTCATTATTTGTTTTCATCTTAGATTTTCCAAATTTTAATGGTCTTAGAGATGCATAGATGATCACAAATTGGTTTACAGCTGTAGTCCTCTAACTAAGAATGTCCTAATGCTTATGCTTTTTTTTTAAAAGGCTAATTTTTTTTGTTTACTTTGATCTTGTTACGTCTTTTAGTCCTGAAGATGTTACTTGTTAGCCATAGGATTTTTACAAATTCCTCAGGCTTTTACTCTGCCTTTATATCAACAATTGAGGAGTTTTTTGATACTGGTCGCATTGGTCTCTAAATTTGGTATATACCAGCTTTTGTCCTACTACATGTCTACATCATAAGCTAAACTTCTGTTTATGTTATTATTGTTACGTTAATATCTAAGATTTTCCAGTTTTGCTTTCTCTAAGTTACAATAGTTCCCATCTTAATAACTCTCGATATCTTCTAATTAACGACTTATTGTTATTTTTGATCTGTTGGGAGTTTCATGTCTTGCGATCAATGATGTAGATGCTTTGAGTACATTGAAGAGTTAATCCATAAACAAGAGCCGCTTACCACTGTCCTACGATTTCTTATCTTATTTTCTCTAACAAATGCGGGGTTACCTAAAAAGAATTATGACTACTTGAGGCAAGTGATGTTTACTGGCTTTGCCTAAGTTCTACGTATTTATTATTTCCGGTTTTATTTCGTTCAAATAGCTTCTTTTTCCAATGAGTTTGAATTAAACCCTTTTATTTGTACTTAATCTAGGCGAGAACTACTCCACAGTTATGGATTTGAGCACATTGCTACACTGGTTAATTTGGAAAAGGCTGGATTGCTTAAGAAACAGGTTTAATCTTAAAGCATTTATCACATGCTACTCTATTTATGTATTGTTTAAAAAATTCTAAGAATCGACGATAAATTCTGATATCCCTACTTTATCAATTTCTGAACTGGTTATTTTCTTAATATCCTTCATGCTTTTCCATGCAGGAATCAAAAAGCAACTGGTTGACCCTGAAACGTGCCTTACGTCTTATAGTTGATGATACGGACATAGCCAAGTATGTTCCTATCCTTACTCCTTGTTTCCTTCAATACAAGAATCATTCTTATAATCTATATCTATTGACGGTGAAACAACAACCTTGATAAATTCATTTTATTGGGGTCAATGACATATCAAAAATGTTAAGAAGTATGGTTTAGCTAATTGAACTTTAATAAAAAAATGATTATTTCTTAAACAGAAAGGGTGCATGTTTGTTGTACACTTGTACTCCTACATTTCATGGTAACTGCATTCTGAAAAAATCATAGGTAGATGGATAAACGTACTGCATGTGCATTCTGAAAAAATCATACGAGATCCATGTTCAATTCTCTTCAGATGCTTGCTACTTGGTTTTATAAGACCCAACAAAATTTAGATAAAAAAAATGCACCCTTTAATATATATGGTGTCTGAAAGGAAACTCTATGTTGTCGCAGTGTAAGCTACCAGTGAGTAGCAGGAGATAGGTAGTACTTTAGTATTTTGGTATCACAAAATGATTACTATATTTATTGGGACCTAAATCTGATGTGCCCGGGATGCTAAGATGTCGGTAAGTCGCTGAATTTTAGGAGATCTCAATAGAGAAACCAACTCTTCGTGTTTGATAAGCCGAAGGCGCCACAAACAAGATGGGTTGAGGTTCTAATGAAACAAGCTTGATAAGCCCAAAAGCGCCACAAACAAGTTCCGTTAGGATGATTCACCACACTCCGGAGAGATAAGAAGGGGAGTGATAAGAATCGGGGTTTAACTCGCCACTAACAATCTGAATTCCACAAATTGCAAGATAAGAGAAAAGGATAAACAAGCAAAAAGCTTAATTCTTTATAACATTCAAGTGTGTTTATAACTTGATACATATGGCTTTATATAGAGCCAAAAACGTCACCCTAATGACAGGATAAGATCTACAACTTAGATTACTTGAATCTAGTTAGATACATTCATAAAAACCTTTTACACTTATCTATATCATTAAGTATGGACTTTGACCACTAGATACACTTAATATAAGCTGCTTAGATTACACCCCCTTGGCAGATTAGAATCATTGAATGTGCAGATTCATGCATCGAATTAATCCACTCCTTGAAATAGCCAAAATTCGATGTATCGGCAAAGTTGCTGCTCAAAGCTATCAAATGAGTTAATTCCTTTGTCATAAGCACTTCATTACCAATTTTGAGCTTCTTAGATTTTGACCGAGTAACCGGACCCACATGAGGAATATTGAGCTTAGATTCATATTCGAATGCTACATGATGCACATCATCTCCTCTGGGTTGATTAGGATTTGCCCTCAAATCCATATTTTCATCGTCTTCAATGTATGAAGTCAAATCCCGAACATTGAAAGTGTTTGATCCTTGGTAACCTTCAGGTAGTTCAATCTTATATGCGTTATCGTTGACTTTAGACAATACCCGAAAAGGACCATCGGCCCTTGGCATAAGTTTTGATTTCCGCAGGTTTGGAAACCGCTCCTTCTTCAAATGCACCCAAACTAGATCGCTTGGTTTGAAAACATGTTTTCGACTTTTATTCGTCGCTCATTGATTTCATTTTGTTTCTCAATCCGTTCTTTCACCTTCTTATGTATCTCTTTAACCAACTCGGCTTTCTTTTCTCCATCCATACTAATCCTCTCCCTGATAGGTAACGGGGATAAATCCAAAGGTGTAATAGGATTAAAACCATAAACAATCTCAAAAGGGCTGAGTTTCGTAACCCTATGCACACTACGATTATAAGCAAACTCGGCCATTGCTAGAGCCCCATCCCATGATTTCAGATTTTTACCAATAAGACTTCGAAGTAAAGTAGACAAAGTTCGGTTTACTACCTCGGTCTGTCCATCGGTTTGCGGATGACATGCTGTACTAAATAGAAGTTTAGTACCCAATTTCTTCCACAACGTCTTCCAAAAGTAACTCAAGAACTTGACATCTCGATCCGACACGATTGTTTTCGGAATACCATGTAGTTTCACAACTTCTCGAAAGAACAAGTCCGCAATATGTGATGCATCGTCCGTCTTGTGACACGGGATGAAATGAGCCATTTTTGAAAAACGATCGACTACCACAAAGATCGAATCCATACCCCGCTGTGTTTTTGGTAATCCCAATACGAAATCCATACTCACATCAACCCAAGGTTGATTTGGTACGGGTAATGGCATGTATAACCCTTGATTTGCTTCTTTGCTCTTGGACTTTTTACAAACTACACATTTCTCAACAACCCGATGTACGTCTCTAATCATAGCAGGCCAATAAAAATGTTCTTTGACCATTTCCAAGGTCTTCTTTTCCCCAAAGTGTCCTGCCAGACCACCACTATGAGCCTCTCGAACTAACAATTCCCGAACCGAACAATTCGGAATTACAAGCTTTCCCATCCGAAAGAGATATCCCTCGTGGCGATAGAACCCATTCACGGCCTCTTTCTCACATGCCGAATAGATAGAGGACAAATTTGGATCTTCTGAGTACTGATCCTTGATGAGTTCGAACCCAAGCAAGTTCGCACTCATCATCGATATAAGAGCATGTCTTCGAGAAAGAGCATCGGCAACAACATTCGAATTTCCTTTCTTGAATTTGATAACATATGGAAATACTTCCATAGACTCGACCCACTTCGCATGTCTTCGGTTCAGTTTTGCTTGTCCCTTTAAATATTTTAAAGACTCGTGGTCGGTGTGTATTACAAATTCCTTTGGAAGTAAATAATGCTGCCATACTTCCAAGGCTCGTATCAAGGAATAAAACTCCTTGTCGTAGGTGGAATAGTTGAGTCGAGAGCCACCCAACTTCTCACTAAAATAAGCAATTGGTCGATTGTCTTGTATAAGGACAGCCCCTACGCCTACCCCGGATGCATCACACTCGATTTCGAAAGTTTTCGAAAAGTCGGGCAGAGCCAAAATTGGAGCCGAGCATAATTTCTCCTTTACTATCTCAAAACTCTTACGAGCAGCCTTATCAAATTTAAACGCACCATTAACTTTAGTACACTCAGTCAGAGGGGCTAACAAAGTGCTAAAGTTTTTCACAAAACGTCTATAAAATGATGCTAATCCATGAAAACTTCGAACCTCCGAAACACTAGTCGGCTCAGGCCATTCCTTGATTGCTTTTACTTTCTCCTCATCAACTTCAACACCCCTTTCTGAAACCACAAAACCGAGAAAGACGACTCGGTCTTGGCAAAAGTCAGATTTCTTCAAATTCCCAAAAAGCTTCTCTCGACGTAGAACGTCAAGGACCAGTCGTAGATGCTCCAAATGTTCGGCAAAGGACTTGCTATAGATAAGTATGTCGTCGAAATAAACAACAACAAACTGCCCAATAAACTTTCGTAAGGCATGATTCATCAAACGCATAAAGGTGCTCGGTGCATTTGACAAACCGAATGGCATAACCAGCCATTCAAACAACCCTTGCTTCGTTTTGAAAGCGGTCTTCCATTCGTCACCTTCTTTCATACGGATTTGATGGTATCCACTTTTAAGATCAACTTTTGAAAAATATATTGAACCATACAATTCGTCGAGCATATCATCAAGGCGTGGTATTGGATAGCGATACTTTACAGTAATTTTGTTGATAGCCCGACTATCAACACACATACGCATGCTACCATCCTTCTTCGGTACGAGTAATGCCGAAACCGAACAAGGACTCATCGATTCCCGAACGTACCCCCGCTCTATCAACTCTGACACTTGGCGATGCAGTTCTTTGGCTTCCTCGGGATTACAACGATAGGCTGGTCAGTTAGGTAAAACAGCACCGGGAATGAGATCGATTTGATGTTCGATTCCCCGAATCGGTGGCAAACCAGGTGGTAATTCCTCGGGAAACACATCCTCGAATTCCTCCAAAAGTTTTACAACTTGCGGTGGGAGTGAGGACTTGTCGGTGAGCATAATTTCCCGCATGAGCAACACAAAAATCTGATCCTTGGTACTCAAGACTCGCTCGACTTCTCTGCGACTAACAACCAGATTTTCCCGCTTCGTCTTGCCTAAAATATCATTTCGAATTTGCGCCGGTGTGAGTGGTGCAAGAGTATGCTTCCTCCCATCCTTTTCAAATGAATAAGTATTCTTGAATCCGTCATGAACCACCCTCCGGTCATACTGCCATGGTCGGCCTAAGAGTAAATGACTAGCACTCATAGGTACAACGTCACAAAGAACTTCGTCGGTGTACCGGCCAATAGTGAAAGGAACCTTTACTTGCTCGGAGACCCGAATATCACCCACCTCGTTAAGCCAACGCAGTTTGTACGGGCTAGGATGCTTCATCTTGGCCAATCCCAATTTCTCCACCAGCGTAGTGGATGCTACGTTTGTACAACTTCCTCCATCGATGATAACCTCGCACACCTTTTCACTCACTTTGCATCGAGTGTGAAATATGTTCTCTCGTTGTTCATCGGTAGTGACGGGCTGTACGTTAAGAACGCGCCGAACAACTAGGACCTCTCTATTTTCAGCCACATCTAAAGAATCCTCATCAGACTTTTGAACTTCCTCCTCGACTTCTTCTTCGCTCTCAATTTCAGATTCTCGGATAATCATAACTTTCCGATTTGGACATTCCGAAGCGATATGACCATGTCCTTGACAACGAAAGCATTTCAAGTCCCGATGCCTCGGGTTAGGCTTTGGAACCTCATCATTTTTTGGTGTAGCCATTGGCGCTTTCCCCATCTCACCACGTCCGACCCGGTTGGTGGTCGAGACAGTCTTCCCTTCAGTCATAGCATTGTTTGTGTATTTCCCCCCACTTGGCCGAGCGGAGTATGGCCGGGTGGTGACCTTTCGTTTTCTTTGACGCTCCACTTTCAACGCCAATTTAATTACGTCCTCCAAGAAAACAAATGGTTGCAATTCCACGGTATCCGCAATGTCATCATTGAGACCCCGTAAGAACCGAGCGATGGTTTGCTCTTGCGGCTCTTGAAGATTACACCTTATCTTCGCAGTTTCGAAATTCTTAACATACTCCTCTACGCTCATAGCTTCTTGCCGAAGAGATTGTAAATGTAGGTACAACTCTTGGCGGTAGTACTCTGGTACGAAACGACGTTGCATAAGCCGTTTCATGATCCTCCAACCTCGGGTACGTCGTGGTACTCAAAAAGCTTTTCAACACGCTGCTCCCACTCGAGGTAATCTTCGGGCGAGCTATTACCCTTGAATGGAGGCATCTTGATGTTCATGTTACGTCCGGGATTGTCATAATGCCTTTGGCGATGTCGCGGTGTCCCTTCATATTCTTCGTCGGCATAATCACTCAAGTCACTACGGTGACCTTGATTGTCTTGCTCAGATGGTGGTTGGTTTTGTTGGTTTTGGAGACGCATCTCCGTCATCTCCGCTTGCATGGCCTCGATTTGGCGCTCAAGCCGATAGATTTTGGCTTGGTCGAGCGTCAGGCCTCTTGGAATTCGACCTTCGTTTTCATTAGACTGGTGTGACCTGGTCGACATCCTTGCTCTGATACCAATATGATGTGCCCGGGATGCTAAGATGTCGGTAAGTCGCTGAATTTTTAGGAGATCTCAATAGAGAAACCAACTCTTCGTGTTTGATAAGCCGAAGGCGCCACAAACAAGATGGGTTGAGGTTCTAATGAAACAAGCTTGATAAGCCCAAAAGCGCCACAAACAAGTTCCGTTAGGATGATTCACCACACTCCGGAGAGATAAGAAGGGGAGTGATAAGAATCGGGGTTTAACTCGCCACTAACAATCTGAATTCCACAAATTGCAAGATAAGAGAAAAGGATAAACAAGCAAAAAGCTTAATTCTTTATAACATTCAAGTGTGTTTATAACTTGATACATATGGCTTTATATAGAGCCAAAAACGTCACCCTAATGACAGGATAAGATCTACAACTTAGATTACTTGAATCTAGTTAGATACATTCATAAAAACCTTTTACACTTATCTATATCATTAAGTATGGACTTTGACCACTAGATACACTTAATATAAGCTGCTTAGATTACACCCCCTTGGCAGATTAGAATCATTGAATGTGCAGATTCATGCATCGAATTAATCCACTCCTTGAAATAGCCAAAATTCGATGTATCGGCAAAGTTGCTGCTCAAAGCTATCAAATGAGTTAATTCCTTTGTCATAAGCACTTCATTACCAATTTTGAGCTTCTTAGATTTTGACCGAGTAACCGGACCCACATGAGGAATATTGAGCTTAGATTCATATTCGAATGCTACATGATGCACATCAAAATCGACAGTGGAAATCTGTATTGATAATCAACTTCCATGTGACCATTTACCAATTCTTTTTTAGATATTATAAACTCTCGCTGTTCTTCCATTTTCTCTGAGTAAAACTAAATAATTTTTCCATTTTCTTAGACACGGGTTTTAGTATAAATTTATGATGTCCGACTTGAAAAACTCTTCACTATGCGGACATTGTTGTTTATTATTATTATTTGGCATTTGAGTTCCTACTACCATTTTTATGTCTCGTAAGTACGTGAATTGTTATTGCAGCCCTAATGATATAGCATACGTTTTCTCGGGATACGCACCCCTAAGCATTCGTCTCATCCAGCATGCCATTCGATCTGGATGGTGAGTTTACCTCAAATTTACATTTATTTGTGGTGTCGGATTATTATTGCTTTGACTTTTGTTACCCTTGGCTGATATTTCCCCTTGGTAAAGTCTATAACTGAAAATACCAAAAATACAGAGAATGAAATTCTTCTCCTGATAGACTTGATTTAAGGGTCAGAAAAAGTCATTTGTAAGACAGTAGACATGTTTTAAATCAAACATATTAGGAGTTTGATGAATTTGAAGGATTCAGTTTTTTTTTGCTCGACTATTTGTAAGTTGCTTTACTGAGTTCGTTGTTTGTGGTATTTGAAACTTTGTTGAAGATTAAATGTTACAACTTGCACCCTGAAAATAGTTCTTATAGCATTTACCTGAAATCGTTAACTTCATACCAACATATCCTTAAAAGCAACAACTCAAAGTAGGTTTGTGCAAAAAAATGTCAGATATAGAAAGGGGCATATAAGTAAAATAAGAATAACTCCGTCTTCTTCCTTAGCTGGTTTTGGGATTTATATTTATACAGGAATTTCACCAACCTCAAAAATTAAATATATACGCTGATAGAGTAATAAGCAACATAATTTTCCATTTGCGACAACATATTTTTTTTACACATTTGATTTTCATAGTGTTAATCTAATTGTGGCATTGGATCTGAAACTATTCAATGTGTAGTGTCTCATTATATAGATCAGTTCATTACTTATCTAGTCAGATTCATAGACGCTGTAATCCACATCAATGTTATCATTTCAATGAATATATGGAAGCCCAGTTATAGCAAGAAAAAAAATCAACACACCAAGTATATGCTAAAGTGATGGTTGGCTTTTGGTGCCATCAATTTATTAGCAATGGCTCAACCGAATCAAGAGGACGTGAAGGGTGTAGTGATCCTACTAGCAATGTAAAACAAGTCGCTCTAGTGTGCTGTATGATATTTATATCTACAACTAAGAAGCTTATATAACTCTTAAGCTTCACAAGGGCCTGTCTGCTTTTGAGTTTCATGTATCTTGATGTATGATTAATAGCTTATATTGCATTGAGGTCTTGAGTTAGTGATATGTTCAGACAGTTGCACAGCATGTGTTGGTTATTGTAGAAATTGTCATTCTTGTTGTCTGTTGAGAATAATTCTAAATTTGTGCCATCTTCCTTGGTTTTATTTGTTAAAAGTTAGTTCTCCTATAGTATTAAAGATACTTTACTTTCACATAATGCAAATTTTCTAAAAACTTGGTCATTCAGGCGTTCTGTTGAAGAAGTACTGAGGTTGTTGCCGGGACCACATTCAGAATCAAAGCGAGTTAGTTTTCTTGTTTTCTGCATATATGATACTTCAGGCATTCGCTGCAAGTTATGATATTAACTTTTTGGTACTTTGTCTTTATATATCTACTGAAATACATACATATATATATATATATATATATATATATATATTATTCTTATTATCACAGAGTGGATTTGCCAGCAGTGAATCTTTTGAAACTCTGCCAGGTGCTGCCGCAAATATGGATAAGTGCGTATATTTACTCGTCCTTGATACGATTTGTGCTTTACTTTAATTTCTTGGACACCTTGATCTGCAAAATACTAACTCGTTCATGATCCAGATCTTCCCTCATTTAACTGAACTAATACAATTATGCTGCTCGCTTATTAGATTTGCCTTGTATTAGAAGCATGTTACGGTTTAAAATGGTGTATAACAAATTTGACTACTTTTTTTTTTCCTCAGATCTCGCTTTGTCACTCTTTGAAGAGAGAGAAACAGTTAACTCATATTAAGTAGTTTGGTCTAGTGTCCAATGAGTGAAAACCTGGCATAAAATAACCTTCGTAAAGATCGTCTGCACTTCATATTGACTGAGGCATTATGGTTGCTACTTAAGATACACTCGATTGATAACACTTAATAGTTGCCACTTTTGTTAAACTATCACCTTTTTTTTTGTTGCACAAGTTTGCTCATTATTCTTTCTAAGATAATCTTTAGGTTGAAAATAATTACCATATCTAACTCCAGCGTTATCAGTGTTGAGGTTTGTTCACAAGAGCACAAACAGGACATACACCTTATCTTAGGCAATGAAAACAAAATAGGCCAAATTTTGGAGTATAAGTGATATGAAACGAAAAGGAAATATATTTAGACATTTGACACCAAAATTGAGTGGTTAAGTCTCCTCTTTCACACACCTTTGAAACAACGAAATAAGTTTCCATTTCAAGTTCTTGTGATGATTTTTATGACTTGCTAATGAATCTCGATTTTCTTAAAAATCGATTCTTTTGATGGATGTAAAAATCCAATTATCGGAAATTTGATACACTATTAGGTGTTTCCATACTGTCTAATCGTTTTGCATTTATATTTTCTTTTCATTTCTTAAGTACTGCTGATCATATTGCAGGGTAAATGATGGAAGGCGCTCCGTGGTGTTGGTTGTTTTTATAGGAGGGGTAACATTTGCAGAGATTTCTGCCTTACGTTATCTAAGTACTCAGGTACATCACAAACTTGTTTTACTTTCCCTGTATCAAAAAATACCTTACTTCGCTATTTTCAGCATCTGCGTTGTTTCTGTATAGCCTTATCCTTATATGCAGTCGGTTACTTAATGAAGCATTTTGATCTTACATATGGTCTACAATTACTGACATTACCTGAAACAATTTTCTGATGTTGCAAGTGTTCTGCCTTGAGTTTGTTCATTTAATTACCGACTCGTTTGAGCAGGGATATTGTATCCGAACTTAATAAAACAAGTAATGCCGTTTCCCTACGACTGTCAAATCCGGAATATAATGTCTCAGGCTTTTGCTAAAAGGAGTAGTTACTCACATTTTTCATAGTGGGGAAGAATATTTGTTATTGACTATATTTTTTTCCCTTTTCTTTTTCAATTTAGACACCGTCTTTGAGTGCTGGTATATACTTAATTTGGCCAAGAATCAAAAGTCATCTGCTAAATCTATTACTTGTGCGAATTCAGTAACCCTGCTGTATTAAACCATGTTGAATTCCATGTAAAGATGGTTTCTTCCAATTGATATAGTACTTGTTTTTGACCAAAAAGGGAGTCGTACTGATTGCTAATATTTATTTCTCATTGCTTATCTTTTTTCTTGGCTGCATTTGTTCTTTTTACAGGAAGGGATGGCTTATGACTTGATTGTTGGCACAACTAATATTGTGAGTGGTCATAGTTTAACTGATACACTAATAGAGAAATTGGGATGATTGCTACCTTTCCCTGCATATAAAGTTTCCAACTGGTGCTATTCCGGAATTTCCTAGATCCGATCTCATCATCCTGTATTTTCAACATTGTTAGAAATACTGTATCCGTTGCCGCTAATGTATAAATTTGACTAGTTGTTTTCTTCTAGTATTAAGTTTTGTTACGAGTGTATAATATCATGTACAAGCTATCCAAGTGAACACTGAACTTTATTTTCATCCTTGTACTTGAGAACCCTGTAGCTTGAATGGTCTGAGTTTACGTAAGTACACAACCAATAGGGTATCGGGAATTATCATAATACACATTACAATGCAAAACCATAGTTTCTGAGTGCATTTTTCGGCCAAAGCTGCACTCTTTTAGTTCGCTATTTCTATGCCAGACATAACCGTGCCTTATTTAGCCTCTTCCTACATGAACTCTTGACCCAAATAAAATTGCCACCAAATATATATGCAAAACGGATTCCAAATGTCTTGGGGAAAAGTCGTTGGTAACACTTCATTATTGTTATTAGTTTTATTATAAAATTTAATATGGGTTGGTTGATTACATTTTATGAGAAAGCAAGTATACTAATTTGATAGTTGTGGAAAAATAAGTTTTTTAGTAAATGTTTAAAAAGTGTGGGGACATAAATTGGAAAGTGTATATTCTTTTTTCTTTTCTTTTTGAAAAATAAGGACACTTTCATTAATATTTATGAGATGAAATATACGAAGATGAGTCAATTGGCCAAACATTTGAGTGTATCCCATTATCCCTGGAAAAAGTTGTCAAACAATTAGCGGGCTTATTTGTCGATCTCGGGCCTCATGTGATGGTCCAATTTCTATTTTCCAGAAAGATTTGAATGTCATCAACAATAACTGAAGTGAATTTGAGACGAGTAGATTTTAAAATTAGTTATTTAATAATTAGTGTTATTTTCAAATTATTTATTGTAAATTAGTACGCTCTTTTTAATACACATAAACACAATACATTTTGTCAAATAAAAGTTTGATCAAAACCATTGACCGGTCATCGACGTTGACTGTCGGTCGGTCTCCAGCGTTGACCAAAAATTGAAAAAAGGGAAAAAAAAAAAAAGGAAAAACTCAAAGAAAAAAACCAGACAAAATTATAAAATTTGGAAAAAAATCAAAAAATTTGAAAAATAATTAAAAAACTATAAGAAATCAAATACAAATTTAATACAAATTGTAAGAAAATAATTACAAAAAAAATAAATCAAAAACAATTTCTTTGATAATCTAATACAAAATTTTGACAATCTAATACAGATTTTTTACCATCTAATATAATTTTTGTGACAATCTAATACAAATTGTTTGAAAATTTAATCCCTCTTAGCCGGTTTTATTGCCTCTCCTCGATTGCCCTGCCCTTTTTTTCGCTCGATATGTGCCTCCCTAACCGATTCCCTTCTGGGTAAGCTCCGGTTGAGGTTTCTCATTTCATCGTTCTTGTCCGTTAGGTGAGTGCAGTAAGTGAGGAGTGTATCGGCAGTTGAGAAACTTTTGCCAACAAACTTTCTTCACGCCCAACATCCGCTTGGGATGGAGTTGATGAAGTTTTGGATTGCAATGTTGCTGGCATAATGAGTGATTTGATTTGCTATGTCGATGAAGCGTATACAGTAGTCGTTTGGCCGCTCGTTTGGCAACATTGCCATTTTAAGTAGTGTTTCAATAGTGACATTCTTCTTCCTGTGAGCAGCGTATCGGTTAGAGTAAGGGTAGAGTAGACCCTTAGTAGTTCGGTCCAGCTCCCTATAGAACTCATCGATAAGTTGTGATACCAGGTTGAAGCCTCTTGACCCAGACTGTTCTTGAAAAACATGCACATTAAAATGGAGTCATCGCTCCACAATTCCATCCTAGTCTTGTAATGTCTCAGATGGTCTATCGGGCAGCTTTTCCCGTAGTACAACTTGAACTCTGGAATGACAAACCTTGTCGGGTTTTTGTACCGTGTTATTTGCTCTGTACATGGTGTTTCCTGGCAGACCTCCCACGCTTGTTGGAAGACTTCATCTTGTTTTTGGTGTTGCAACGTGTATTTTCCACCACCATACTTCGTGTTAATGGGGGCGTAATACTCATGTATTTTCCACCTCCCCTGCTCTATTCTCGCCGTATCCCCCGCTTCCCGGGGCTATGCCGTATGGCTGTCCGTCCTGGGTGCCTTGGAAGCCTTGCGCTGGTGTGAACGGCTGTGGTTGTGTTATTGTCGGTGGCCGTTCCCCTTGTTGGAACCTTCTGGCCTCATGCTGTCATCCGGCCACCTCCATGGCTGCCCTATAAGTGGCATCTTCCATGTGTTCGCCCCTCGGGAGTTCTTTTTGGTGGCCGATTGTTTGGTCTGTCGGCATTCTTATCCATGCAGCTGCCATGGCTTTCATGCACGCTGCTAGCTAGGCTTGAACTTGGACGTGATAGCTTTCATCGGTCGTTGATACCATTTTCGCATTTCCTGTTGGTAGGACTAACGGTTAGAATTCCACTGTGGATGGTATGATTATTTGTGGTAGAACGATTGGTTGTCGGGCTGTTTGTTGTTTCTGTGTGTCGATAGGTGGCCTTCCGTATTGGAATGCCACTGGGTTTCTCGGGCGTTACTGGACTTTTCTCATTCCCTCGACATAGTTGTTTTTTAATTGTAGTTCCCTGACTTCTTCATCATTACGTCAGAAACGAGCGACCCTCTCTTGATGTGAACTTGAGTTGCCCGACATGGTCGGCAGCTGGGGCCTGGAGCTTGGTCGTGTTGGGTTTGTTTGCCTCCTTATGTCGTCCATTTGTGTTTCGTTTGTCATGTGCACTATACTGTCCAGCTGTCGGGTCCTTTCTAGATGTCTTCTTGTTCTTCTTGCTGCTGACGTGGATCGCTCTTCTTCCGAGTCTGATGGGCTTTTGTCTATATGTCCACCATTGGAGGTTGGTCATGGAGTTGCAAATGTTTGTTAGGGAGGTTGGAGGTGGATGGTCGGTTTTTGGCTGTGAGAGTCTAGTATCTTCGTTTGATAGCTAGTAGTGCGTCTAGTTCGTTTTGATGGATTCGTACGTCGTTGCCATTGTTTGGTGTCGTTCCCACCTCATTGGGACGATTTTATTTTAGGGTGGTAACCATTTTGCTCGGCTGATGAATTTGTGTGTTCGACTTCGAAAGTAGTTAGTACTAGATAAAGCTTAGAGACGGCGTCATAGACTTTGGTCGGTTAAGTCGTGCTTCTCAACAATAATTATCTAAAAGGTTGAAAGTAATAATTTGAACGAGTATTGATTATTTAATAGTTTATCATTTACAAATTAATTTTATTACAAGTCTCAATTATCTAAAGCTCGGTATGGTGCTTCTATTTTCTTTTTCGGCATTGGTCTTCGGTCTTCGAATTGACTTCGTGAGTACGTGTACTTTCTATTCAGATAAGCTCTGAAAAGTCTCTGTACTGATACGCCTTTTTCTACTGGGAAATTAGATGATCTCACTGTACTGCTATTTAAATTTATTTATAGTGTACGTGCACCGCATGATGTTGACATGTGGCGCTTTCATCTGTTTGGTTATGGGTTTTTTGTGTAATGGGCTTCTATCAATTGTGGTTAGTCCAATGGGTACTTACCTTTCCTGTTTTATAAAACAAAAAACCATCGGAGCCTTATAGTGAATATGCTTCCCATGTTTGAAGCGTTGGTGCATACCCACTTTAATTATATAGGTCGGGTTATTGAGGAATATCACTTATCGGATATTATTTTCATGTCGTATCAATATAATACGTACATATATATATACAAATACATATTATCTGTAATTATGTATAATTTTTCTCCAAATCGGATATTATTTTCATGTCGTATCAATATAATACGTACATATACATATACAAATACATATTATATGTAATTATGTATAATTTTTGTCTTTCGAGTATGAAATTGTATTTGTTATATTTCACACCATTTTAATTATGGTAGCAAGTCTCTTACTAGACATACTTTATATGTACAAAAAAATAACCCAACATGGTATTGAACCATATCTATAATAATCCGAGCATAAGTTAACTAACACAATTATTAGAAATTAAAATGAAATGGACATTTGTAATCCATCTCTAATCCCGTCGAATTCATAAAGAGACTATTAATAGTAAATACCACAACCAACCGAGTCGTTAAAAATTCTTCTATTCTTTGCCATTTTAACTTAAAAATAACTCGACTAAGCAAAATCATTAAAAAGTCTATTTTATTCTTTACCAGTTTAACTTAAAAAAAACTCAACCAAACAAAGCGCTTAAAAAGCTTCTTTTATTCTTTGCCATTTTAACTTTAAAAAAAACTCAACCAAACAAAGCCTTTAAAAAGTTTCTTCTATTTGCCATTTTAACTTAAACAAAATTCAACCAAACACAAAGCCCTTAAAAAACTTTTTCTATTCTTTGCCATTTTAATTTTAAAAAAAACTCAACCAAACAAATCATTTAAAAAGCTTCTTCTATTATTTGCCATTTTAACTTACAAAAAACTCAACCAAACAAAGCTCTTAAAAAGGTTGTTATATTATTTGTTAATTTTCTTAAGAAAAAACTCAATCAAACAAATCCCTTAAAAAGCTTATTCTATACTTTATCAATTTTGTTAAGAAAAAACACAATCAAACAAAGCACTTAAAAAGCTTCTTATATTCTTTATCATTTTAACTTAAAAAAAAAAAAACCCAAAACAATAAAAGCCCTTAAAAAGCAAAAGACCTTTGACCTTTTTTCCAACATTGAATTAATAAAGATAACTTTATTTATGGAATAAAATAAAGATAAGTTCTTTCCCCACTATCTATCTATCTATCTATCTATTCAATCATCCCTTTTATTGTTTTCTTTTCCCTATTAATAATATTCATAAATTGCCCTAATATTATTATATCCCTTTTTCATCAACCGAAGTTCAATTCATTTTTTAATATTTCTCAATGACGCTTGGCTCAGGTGGATCCACTGTTGTTGGTAATAATTTCTTCCTATTTATTTATTCCCTTTTTATAAATATGTTAATAGTTTTTCCATCTGGGTTTTGCATCATTTTATTTATGGGTTTATTGAATTTTAATATTATAAAATATGTTAATATTGAGCTTTCAAGTGATTCCTGATTTGGGTTTTGCATCATTCTTTTTTATGGGTTTATTGAGCTTTTAATATTATAATTATGTTAATATTGAGCTTTTAATTGATTTCCCATCTGGGTTTTGCATCATTTTATTTATTTATGGGTTTATTGAGCTTTTAATATTATAAATATGTTAATATTGAGTTTTTAAGTGAATTTCCGATCTGGATTTTGCATCATTTTATTTATGGGCTTAATTAAGCTTTTAATATTATAACTATGTTAATACTGAGATTTTAAGTGATTTCCGATCTGGGTTTTGTATCATTTTATTTTTGGGTTTATTGAGATTTTAATATTATAAATATGTTGATATTGAGCTTTCAGGTGAATTCCCATCTGGGGTTTGCATCATTTTAGGGTTTAGTGAGCTTTTATTTAATATTATGAATATGTTGATATTGAGCTTTTGTGTTTAGCTACTGACTCAATCCTTTAAACACCTTTTAAATTAATTGTGAAAATTATACTCTGGAAAAATGTGATCTTTTTAATCTGGGTATTATATATTAGGGGTTTAATTGGTCTGATCACATTCCATTTTTTTTCCCCTTGTGAGATTTTGGGTTTATTTATTTCATGGGAATAAAAAGTTGCCCAATTGTTTTTTTACCAATTTAGTATCTAATCTTTAAGTTTTACCAATTTGGGCCCCAACTTACCGATTTTCGTCCAGGGATTGGTGTTTAACAGAATGACGAAATTGTAGTCACGTTCTCTCAGCTATCACATAGTGAGTACAATTGCGTCAACATCCATAAAAAATAAATCTCATGAGATATAGTGAGTGCAATTTCGTTGATTTATGTTGTCGGACCCTTAATTGGATAAAAATTGATAGGTTGAGGCACAAATTGGTAGAACTAAAAGGCTGGGTACTAAACAGTTTTTCCGGTATTTCATGGTTAGCTGCAGTGAATTTTAATTTGTGATTCATTTTCAAAATCGGAATATCTCTGTAATTCGCGCTGGGATTATGTTTAGCTCAGATTTGGGACCTATTTAATCTTCTAATCCTGACTTTAGTTTTGAACTTTAATGTGATTTTTAATCTGGAAAAGTGCTAATTTTTTGGGCTATATTTGTATGTTTAATCTCCATTTAGGTGTTCATGAGTATTTGTATTCATTGTACTTTCAGGATTTAGTGCTTTCTATCATTTTACAGTTCATTCTCAAACAGTCTTAGGCTGGAATAAAATGTATTGGGTTCTCTATGTCTACCTGGAGTTATATTTATGGATTAATTCATGTTTACTATACTAAATTATCATCCGTTAACAAATTCCCCTTTACCTGCAACTTCCATATCAAATAAGCAGAAATTAAACAATCAACATACTTTCGTCAAATTAATAAACATAAGTGGTCAAAACTGGATGAATAAGCATTATCAGTTCCATTTTGAGATGAAAAGCCACACATTCATACATCAAAATTGATCAATTCTGAGTTCAAAAGTGGTAAATTTGTAATACAGAACTTGTTTAATTTGACGGAAGTATGTTGATTATTTAAATTCTGGTTATTTAGTATTGAAATTGTTAAAAGTTGTAGGTTGGTATGGAATTTGTCAACGGATGATAGTTTGGTATTGTAAATATTTATTAACGGTACAATATATTTATTTATAGAAAATTGTGATTTGGACCTGATTCGTGTTTAACTATGATTGGATTTCGTGAGGTTGATTTACAACAATTAATTAAAAGAAAAAGAAAGTCCTTCATAATGTTAGCTGTGTAGCTCTTATTAGTGGTAGTTGTAGCTTTGTAGCTCCCGTAGGTGTTCATGGGTTATTGGACGCCCAATCAATGTGTTATAACGAAGACCATTTTGGTCGAGTATTTTCACATGAGCTTGTTTATTCTTTAAGGGTCTTCTGTTTTTATCCGCAAAGCCTCTTTTTGTGGATTCCACCCTCCCCCCCAATGTTGGTGATATTTATTAGAAGTGGCTTCTCTGGATCAGTGACATTGACATAGGAATTGATAAATTAATATTGCAAGTTGGATCATGTTCGAGTTTTTTTTTTCCATATTCTTTGTGACTCTTTATCTTGAGGAAATGTGTGTCTGTCTGCTTATGCTTTGTTGCTTTGTATTCGCCTTTTGCTGTCAGATAAGTAATTTATTATTGCTCTGCATACATAGTTGTGAAAGCATATGATTGAGTTTTTTTCCCAGCATGCCACAACAAACTTTTAAGATCTTGAATTCTATGCCTGATGATGCTTTGTGTCTTTAGATCACGTTAGTGCACCTGTTATTAAACTTCTTCTATTTTAGCTCGTCACCTTACTAACCGACTGTTATAAGGGATGTTGATGCGAGATCGACCAAGGTGACACAAGATCGACCAAGGGGTGGACCTATCTATCAGGTTTCTTGAACAAATGCGGAATAAAATCAATGATAAAAAAAAACAATAAATAAAAGTCAAACTAAAGACCGCGACCCGTCACCTATAAAGAGGTGGGAACCTTGGTATGATTAGATGGTATGGAACCTTGACCCGTCACCTATAAAGAGGTGAGAAACTTGGTATGTGAAGACGCCACAAACGGTTGCAGAATACCGATTGAGAAGTCAGTTTTGAACGCCACAAGGTAACCCCTTGATAAGTTCGGAAAGTTCAATGAAGAACCAAAGAGAAAACTCTCAAATATATTAATCAAAACTGTCTTTTTACAATCTGATTTGACCCCTATTTATGCTTGGAACAAGCCTCCAAGAATTGGGAAAGTCTAAAGAAGATAACTTCAAAATTAATTAAATTACAATAAATTCAGATATGTATCATAAAAATGAGTGCTTAGACTTCTCCAATACGTTCCCCTTGAGTTGTAGCATTTTAAGGCTTCAAATGCATTGAATAATCAGCCTCCATGTATTTAAATCTTCTAGAATCAGCCCCCTTTTGGTTCATGCATGTAAACCCACGAAATTATCCTTTAATGTGGTGTCTTGAATAGCTCCAATCAGGTTCACAAAGTAATCAACTTCGTTTGGACTTGTCACGGCCGTGTTTAAGCTTCTATCAACCTGGTTTATTCTAAGCGTGAGCGCGTTCTTTCCCTCGACATCGCGCATACCTTGCAACAGCCCGTTAAGCGCTTCCTTGAACCTTTTAGCTCTAGCTCTCGTAACTGGTCCGATTGGAACTTGCAATGCGTCTCTCGGTGTAGCGGTCATGATCACATCATCTCCTCCCTCTTGAAAAGGATTTGTCCTCAAATCGTAACCTATATCAAAAGGAGATAAGTCAGAAACATTAAAACTAGCGCTTACACTATACTCACCAGGAAGATCTAATTTGTAAGCATTATCATTGATCCTTTCGACCACTTGGAATGGTCCGTCTCCCCTAGGAAGTAACTTCGATCTCCTTTGAACGGGAAATCTCTCCTTCCTCATATGAACCCAAACCTAATCACCTGGTTCGAACACAACTTTCTTACGACCCTTGTTGGCCTGGATAGCATATTGTTCGGTCCTCCTCTCAATATTTTGCTTTGCTTTTTCATGAATTTGCTTGACAAACTCAGCCTTCTTTTTTCCATCTAAATTAGTACGCTCACCCATAGGTAATGGAGTCAAATCCAAAGGTGTTAAAGGATTAAAACCATAAACAATTTCAAAAGGTGAAAATTTAGTAGCTGAATGTACACTTCGATTATAAGCAAACTCAACATGTGGCAAACATTCTTCCCAAGTTTTTAAATTCTTTTGAATTATGGTACGCAACAGAGTTGATAAGGTTCGATTAACTACTTCGGTTTGACCATCTGTTTGGGGGTGACAAGTAGTTGAAAATAAAAGCCTAGTTCCTAACTTACACTACAAAGTTTTCCAAAAGTAGCTTAAGAATTTGGTATCCCTATCAGAAACAATAGTCCTTGGCATGCCATGCAAACGTACAATTTCTTTAAAGAACAAATCAGCAATTCGTGAAGCATCGTTTGTTTTATTACAAGGAATAAAATGTGCCATTTTAGAAAATCTATCAATGACAACAAAGACAGAATCCATGCCTCTTTTAGATCTCGGTAAACCTAGCACAAAGTCCATAGAAATGTAAATCCAAGGCTCGCTAGGTATAGGCAATGGCGTATACAAACCATGAGGTTTAACTTTAGATTTAGCTTGTTTACAAGTTATACATCTTTCGCAAATTCGTTCGACATCTCGTTTTAAATGAGGCCAAAAGAAATGTTCTTGTAAAACATCAAGAGTTTTAGTTATACCAAAATGCCCCATTAAACCACCACCATGTGCTTCTTTAACAAGTAATTCTCTTAAAGAACAATTAGGCACACATAGCCTATTTCCTCGAAACAAAAATCCATTATGCCTATAAAACTTTTCAAACCCAGTTTTCTCACATGCTTCAAAAACATTTTTGAAATCAGAATCATCAACATATAAATCCTTAATGTACTCAAAACCAAGTAATTTCGAATCTAGAGTTGAGAGCAATGCATACCTTCTCGAAAGCGCATCAGCCACAACATTCTCCTTACCTTTCTTGTACTTGATTACAAAAGGAAATGTTTCGATGAACTCTACCCACTTGGCATGTCTCTTGTTCAGCTTATGTTGACTCCTCAAGTGTTTCAACGATTCATGATCGGTGTGAATCACAAATTCCTTCGGCCAAAGATAATGTTGCCAAGTTTCCAACGCGCGCACTAACACGTACAGCTCCTTGTCGTAAGTGGGATAGTTAAGGGCTGCCCCACTTAGTTTCTCGCTAAAATAGGCCACGGGACGTCCTCCTTGTGTAAGAACAGCTCCAATACCTATTCCTGAGGCATCACACTCAATTTCGAAAGTTTTAGTAAAGTCGGGGAGAGTTAGCAAAGGTGCGTTAATAAGTTTATCTTTTATTAAATTGAAAGCTGTTTCTTGTTCATCTCCCCATTTAAAACCAACATTCTTTTTAATAACTTCGGTCATAGGTGCGACTAAGCTACTGAAATCTTTAACAAACCTCCTATAAAAACTAGCCAAGCCATGAAAACTTCTCACTTCAAAAACACTTTTAGGAACAGGCCAATCTTTAATTGCCTTAATCTTTTCTTCGTCTACTTCGATTCCTTTAGCACTAACAATATATCCAAGAAATACAAGTTTTTCCGTACAGAATTCGCATTTAGACATATTAGCAAATAACTTTTCTTTTCTTAAGACACTTAAAACAAGTTTCAAATGTTCAACATGGTCATCTAAGTTTTTGCTATAGATTAGAATATCGTCGAAGTAAACCACTACAAACCTGCCAATAAACATTCTTAAGACGTGATTCATTAGCCTCATGAAAGTACTAGGTGCATTTGTTAAACCAAACGGCATAACTAACCACTCGTATAAGCCATACTTAGTTTTAAAGGCTGTTTTCCATTCGTCTCCTTCTTTCATCCTAATTTGATGGTATCCACTTTTAAGATCAATTTTACTAAAAATAGAGGAACCATGCAACTCATCAAGCATATAATCTAATCTAGGTATAGGATGGCGATACTTTACGATGTTATTGATCGTGCGACAATCTACGCACATTCGCCAAGTCCCATCCTTCTTTGGAACAAGTAACACCGGTACCGCACACGGACTCATGCTCTCTCGCACGTACCCCTTTTCCATAAGCTCTCCCACCTGCTTTTGTAGCTCCTTAGTCTCTTCGGGATTGCTTCGATAGGCTGGTCGGTTTGGAATTGATGCTCCCGGCACGAAGTCGATTTGATGTTCAATTCCCCTTATTGGTGGTAAGCCATTCGGTATCTCCTCGGGAAATATGTCCTTGAAATCCTGTAAAAGAGATAGGAAAACACTAGGCAAAGTAGTTTTGTTAGCGTTTAAACAAGCCTCCTTGTACAAGAGTACAATCATCGGCTGATTTTGAAACAAAGCCTTTTTAACCTCGCTTTCTCTCGCATATATACTCAATTTTTTTTTCTCCTTTACATCTGATTTTTTTGAACTCTCATTCTTTTCACTCCTTTTCTTTTCATTCTCTTTCTTTTCACTCTCATAATTTTTTTCACTCTCTTTCATTCTCACTTGGTCGTCATACACCTGCCTTGGAGTTAATGGAACGAGTGTAATCGGTTTTGCATTGAATACAAAAGAGTATCGATTCGTATAGCCATTGTGTGTTACTCTCCTATCAAATTGCCATGGCCTTCCTAACAGAATATGCCCCGCTTGCATAGGAACTACGCCACACTACACTTCATCCTTATACCTCCCTATTGAGAATGAAACTAACACCTGTTTTAGAACCCTAACCTCGCCACAATCGTTCAACCATTGTAATTTGTAAGGTTTCGGATGTTTGGATGTTTTTAAATTCAGTTTCTCCACCATAATACTACTAGCAACATTGACACAACTCCCACCGTCAATAATCATACTACACACCTTATCGCTAACATGACGTCTAGTATGAAAGATGTTCTCGCGTTGTATCTCCTCGTCGTCTTCCCTAATCTGAACACTTAACGCCTTCTTAGCAACTAATACCACCCCATCGACCGGATGTTCTTGCTCGTTATCGTCTTCGTCTTCGCTATGTTCAGATTCGCCTTCCGATTCAATCTCACCATCTTCCCTCATAATCGTAGCCCTTCGGTTTGGACAATCACTAGCATAATGTCCCCTTCCTAAACATTTAAAACATTGTACATCTCGATTTCTAGTAGCTTTCGGTTCAGATTTACCTTGACTCGATGTAGCTTTATCATTCGTATCCTTCGGCGTTTCGGTTTTAGGTTTCGAATAGGTCTTTTCCTCCTTTTTATTCCAGTTTTGGTTCCATGAAGTTGAACCAGATTTTTGTCCTGTTCGTGTGGAACTCTTCGCCTTCAATTGTCTCTCTACTTTGATAGCCATATGTACCATATCTTCTAACTCCACATAGTGTTGTAGCTCTACTACGTTAGCAATCTCCTTGTTTAAACCGTTTAGAAAACGAGCCATAGTAGCCTCCCTATCTTCATCGATATCAGCCCGAATCATCGCTATCTCCATTTCTTTATGATAATCATCAACACTTTTAGATCCTTGGGTGATTCCTTGTAACCGTCGATATAAGTCCCTATAGTAATGACTAGGAACAAACCGTTTCTTCATAATGGCTTTCATCTCAGCCCACGTTTCGATCGGTCTCTCTCTATTCCTCCTTCGACTAGTAACCAATTGATCCCACCAAACGATAGCGTAATCGGTGAACTCAACGGCTGCTATCCTTACTTTCTTTAGTTCTGAATAGTTATGACATTCGAACACCATCTCCATCTTCTTTTTCCACTCCAAATATAACTCCGGATCGTTTTTCCCTTGGAACGCTGGGATTTTCATTTTAATACTACTCATGTTGTCATCAACCCTACCTCCATTTCTACCTCGTCGGTTTCTATGTCGATTATTAGCCCTAGGCAAAGTATCGTCCGACGCCCGATCATCTTCTTCCGCCTCTTCTCCATCGCCGCCATTGTGATTATTTCGTGGATGCTCGTTATGGTTATTTTGTATTTCCTCGATTCGTTCGTTTATTCGCTCGAACTCAGCCGCAAACAACCTTCGCATTTCTCCCATCATCGCCTCCATTTGTAATCTTGTGTCGCCTCCTCCCGAACCCATTCAAGATGAACGTCGCTGCAAATAAAGTATTAGAACCAAAAATTTAAATCCTCACGCACTCCCTCACGTGTATCGCTCGTAATTGTTCACTCGTCACTCGTGTATCACTCTATTGGCTTTTACCCTCTATTAATCTCACACTCTGCCTTTTTCCACTCAAATATGTTCTCACTTGCTCAACCTTACCCACTCGTCGTTTCCTCTATAGGTTCTCTATGAATTTAATAAACCACAAGACGTTTACTTGTAGCGTTTAAGAGTTGGTAATGCGAACAAATGTTTTATAGAATGAAGTGACACCTAAAAAAATCAGAATTTTAACAATAGACACAAGTACTCGAAACGACAATTAGACAATCCTCTTTCGTTGGCACTTATATATATATATATTTTTTTTTTGTGCTCTTTTTGGATCCCTTTAAATTTTATTTTATTTTTGTTTGGCACTTTTTTTTTTTTGTGTGCTCTTTTTGATTCTTCTCTTTTTTATATATATATATAAACGAGGATAACAAGACTCAACAAGAAATAGAAATGACTCCCCTTTTTGACAACCTTTCAATAACAAATCAGTTTTTTTTTTTTTTGTTGAAATAAATTTTTTTTTTTCTTAAAGAAAACAAAAATAACAAGACACTTAAAACCTTGATAGAGCCTAAGCCCTGATACCAAATGATGCGAGATCGACCAAGGTGACACAAGATCGACCAAGGGGTGGACCTATCTATCAGGTTTCTTGAACAAATGCGGAATAAAATCAATGATAAAAAAAAACAATAAATAAAAGTCAAACTAAAGACCGCGACCCGTCACCTATAAAGAGGTGGGAACCTTGGTATGATTAGCTGGTATGGAACCTTGACCCGTCACCTATAAAGAGGTGAGAACCTTGGTATGTGAAGACGCCACAAACGGTTGCGGAATACCGATTGATAAGTCAGTTTTGAACGCCACAAGGTAACCCCTTGATAAGTTCGGAAAGTTCAATGAAGAACCAAAGAGAAAACTCTCAAATATATTAATCAAAACTGTCTTTTTACAATCTGATTTGACCCCTATTTATGCTTGGAACAAGCCTCCAAGAATTGGGAAAGTCTAAAGAAGATAACTTCAAAATTAATTAAATTACAATAAATTCAGATATGTATCATAAAAATGAGTGCTTAGACTTCTCCAATACGTTCCCCTTGAGTTGTAGCATTTTAAGGCTTCAAATGCATTGAATAATCAGCCTCCATGTATTTAAATCTTCTAGAATCAGCCCCCTTTTGGTTCATGCATGTAAACCCACGAAATTATCCTTTAATGTGGTGTCTTGAATAGCTCCAATCAGGTTCACAAAGTAATCAACTTCGTTTGGACTTGTCACGGCCGTGTTTAAGCTTCTATCAACCTGGTTTATTCTAAGCGTGAGCGTGTTCTTTCCCTCGACATCGCGCATACCTTGCAACAGCCCGTTAAGCGCTTCCTTGAACCTTTTAGCTCTAGCTCTCGTAACTGGTCCGATTGGAACTTGCAATGCGTCTCTCGGTGTAGCGGTCATGATCACATCAGATGTGAGGATATTGTAGACTTTCACGTGCTAGATACTCATGCATGACAAAGATATGGTCTAGCCCGATATTGCATTCTTAGATTTAGATGGGGGAAAATTAGGACTGGAATTTTGATAATTTTAATAATTTAGGTAATTCCCATGAAAGACTTTTAAGTTAACTTACTGAAGTTCTCAGCTACTACTTACTCATGGATTTAGTTCCACCACGGCATCAAACATTCTTTATTCGAAGAGTTTATAGACTTGACAATGCTTGATTAATAGTTTCCTTCTTGACCAAATAATATAGGACAATCAGTCACTCTTTCAATGTGCCTAGTTGTTATTTGAGTGACTTTCGCATAAGTTCTTTTTGCCCATTTCAAACCAAACAATTTTAGGAGGCTAAGCTGTTAAATGTTATATGACATAGACTTCCTCTACATCTATGATCAATTAACTTTTTTTATAGCAAGTGTCAGAGCATATATAATTTGTTGTAGATTGACTTGAGGTTTTCTAATTCGCTTGGTTAATGGGGCCAGTTCTGGGCCCATGTGTTTTTTTTCCTGAAGCAAAATTATAGTGGAATATTTTTGTGGCAATTAATTTAGAGTATAGTTAGATGTATTCTTAGATGTCTTCAGTGTAAGCTGAGTAATAACTCGGTGAAACTGTTGGGCAATTTGAATATTTGTAGTATGAGAGATATTGATGTACACATTTCAGATGGGGACAATTCGTCAAACTAATTTAACAAAAACACAAGTCTTTAATCTTTCACTTAGGTCAGATATTGTCTATTTCAATAGATGTACTGTCTAATTAAACAAACATACTGTCAAATTCAAAGTACAAATTGAATGTATTAACTGTCAAGCTCGATTATATACCAGCTGATTTAAACATGTACGTACATATACATATACGGTGGTCCCAACTATGTAATCTAATTTATGTCAATTTAAAAACATGTACATACATATACATATAATCTAAGGTGGTCCCAAAATACAACCTAATTTATGCCAAATTGAAAATAATATAATCTCAAATTAGAATAAATACTTTCTAATTCCAAACATATGTCAAAGAAACGGTCATGTTTCTTACTGGATCTTAGCAGAGGAGTATTGACTGGAGACGGTGCGGTGGTTGCTGTTTGCTGGCATGGTGTGATGGTGGTGGCTATTACTCGCTGGGTTGGGTTGGAGAGGTGAAATAGAGGGAATGGGAAAAAGGAGATACTTATTAGCATACGTGTTGCATAATTATGTATTGTACATATAACTCAATTCAATCATTGCATAATGACATATATCGTATGTATACGTGCAATTTCACTGGAAGAGGGGATTTGAGATGGAGACGCTGGTTGCAGTGGGTGGCACGGAGGAGATTGGTGGTGGTAGCTGTGGAGAAAAGAGAGGAGAGAGAAAGAGAGGGAAGGGTGGGGAGGAGAGAGAGAGAGAGAGAGAGAGAGGGGCGGTGCTGTGGGAAAGAGAGGATTTATATGGATCTTGTGGTTAACCTTTCTCCAAGTTCTCCGGCCTAATAAGAGGATTGATTGGTCCATTTATCATAAAAAGGCATCATCAGAAATAGACATGGTCATTTCGCATTAGTTTTGGTTGGCTACAGCAATGTCTTGTATTCAGTATTCTCATACCCCAATGATAATGATAATTTCATGTTACAGATTATAGTGCTAATCTGAACTACGAACACAAGCTTATGATCTTATCAGGAATTATGTAAATGTGAAGATACAACTTATAAGGTGTCTGTTGTCACACTTTCTTATGTGACTTTCAATTTACTTTTTTTGTGTTCTCTCTGTTCAGTTGTCCACTAGCGGAGGAAAAATAGTGAACAATTTGTTCTTTCTTCAAATGCATCCTCAGTTTTTTGTTTGATTTCGGGTTGATTTTACAATTTGATTAATGGCTATGCAGTTCCAAGAAACTTCAGATTACTGGAAGAACTGGAACGAGGGGAGAAAGGTATCGGGGATGGTTCAGTTAGTTATGGAATGGATGATGCTGATGATGTATACATGCGCTCATGGACCGGCACCATTATCGGTCCTCACAATGTAATTACAATTTTTCTACCCCTTTTACTGTTATAAACTTCAACCTAATCTTCCTTTTTACAACTTTTGGGGGTCTCTGGGATTATAAATAAATTTTTGCTGTGGTTTTCTGTACCACCATCAAGTCCATGCTTGAATTTTGTGTTTCCACCTTCTGATAAATTGAACTGAGGTACGGTGAGCACAGTTTCATTAAAATGCATGTCTTTGTAAAACCTGAATGCATGTCAGGTTTGTGTCGATTCTATTCATGTAAATTGTAAAAGAGTGCTCGTTCATTGGTAGGAGGCTAGGAGCTCATTTAAGTCTATTAATACAAATTTTAAAACAAACTGTTCAATGGCACATGCAGAAGAGTTAGATAATTATGTGTTGTTTATCCCAAAAATTTAGATTTTTGTAATTACCAAGTAGAATTCTGTCTTTGACTTTCTGCTGTTGTTAGTATTTTGCTCTTTGGATCCTTCTCGATGAATAGTTTATACTGTAATACAATTTTATTTTTTAAACCCCTCATCATTAGGAGATTGGGATTAAATTACCTTTCCCACCTTCTGTAGTCCATGTACGAAAAGAGAAATTTATATTCAGTCTTTAGTTCTGTTCTAAAGTCCCCGCCTTGCTTTGCCTAGACGCCACCGTGCCCGGCCTTGGTCTTGAGCTGCGATTAATAATAGGCCTTAATATGGGTCAAACGTGTAAAGCCGGTTAGAATAGGTGAATTTTTTTATAAAAAGAACTTACACATGCTTAGTTCAAAAAATACGTTGATAATCAATCAAAGAAACACCTATTCTAACCGGCTTGACCCGTTTAGGTTTATTTGGGTTTATGTTTGATGGTAACATACAATATCTTGTTATCATAGCTTTTGTTAAATTCTTGATAGTACACAGATAAATTAATGGTGTAGAGTGTTAATTAAATTTACAACATATACCTAAGCTCCCAGGCCCCACCTGCCACCTTTAGTTCCCCCTAGCGACTTTTGTAACCTTGATCTTTTACCTGTTTGGAATGAAGTTTTGTCATTAACCTAGGGCGTGTGGATGTGTTGCGATTCGAGGATAATCATATAAGAATTAACAATCCTATGTATTTTGTAAACTAAAAGTGAAGCATCTCCAGTTAGCACTTGTACATATCTAGCGTCATAATAACTACCTATCTTGTGTGCCTATCCGTTTAGGAGAAGCATGGTTCTAGTATTGAAGCGTGGTTAGTTTAAAAAGGCCAAGGGATCTGTTATATTATGTTAGTATGCTTTTTTAACTTTGGTAGTTAGTACCTCTATTGACGTTGCTGTTTCATATCTCAGAGGATTGCATTCTCATTGCATCTTTTACTTCTACGTTCTGAATATTTTCTTAAGTCAGCCAAAACAATTCTTTTAATATCCAAGGAATGTTAGAAGGTTTCAGTAGTCAACAACACGTCCTTGTCTAACATGTGATTTTCCGGTTTCTTACTCGTTTGGTTGCAGTATTAGTAGTAACGGGACTATGAATACCTTCGGACTATGACGGGATAACAAATGAAGGTGGGATTAATAGTACATACATGAAATATCAATGAAGTGTTTGTTTGCTTTTTATTGGGGTTGAACTATTTTACAAATTTACATTTATATCCATAATAAATAAACTTGCAAAATACATATATATTATTTTAATATATATATATACACATATATTTTTGTTTTTAGATATATATGTTATTATTTTAATATATGTGTATATACATAACTATAATTATATATATTATATATATATATATATTTATAATTATTATCTTATTTATATGTATGTATATATATATATATATATTTCTTTCATTTGAAAGTAAATGGGTTGTACTTTATTTTCCAATACCACCCCCCCCCTAATTACTCCAAATACCCCCATTTCTCATCATTTCTAATCCCATGTTATTAATAGTCCCATACACAATTTGCCAAACAAACAAAGTATTTGTGGGACCTATATACTCATAATACAATCCCACCTAAGTAATACCTCAACCAAGGCTATATTTTTGCCTTTTAAACACCAGGCTATATTTTTGCAGCTCTGATGCGATCTTAGGTTGCTAATCATCACCATCTCATGCAAAATGTTAAGAGTTCTTAAGGAGAAGTTAACTAATGCATGTTGTAGGATATAGATTCGCCTCGTACAATCTGAGTTATTTAGTTAGTTCAAAACCAGAGTGATCATTTTAATATTGGCTTGTGCACTCTTGTCAAAGGTTTTATTGAGTGCTTCACTGAAAGTCATTATGCACTGTCTAGTACTTACATTAAAAAGTCTTTCGCACTGGATATGTTCTAACATTTTCTTTCTTTCTTTCTTTCTTTCTTTCTTTCTTTTATCTCCCTGTTTAACCCCTGTTACATTTTACTTCTTTTTTGAAAACCTTGATGAACGCCGAATTTATTTTCTTCTTTCTTTCTATCTACATCTCCATTGTTGTGTGATTTTTCAGCAAATATGTTTAAAATTATCTTAGAACCAAGTTTGTATGTAAGTTCTTTTTCAAATGACTCCAATATTAGAAAGATTTGACGAAGTTCTGATAAGTTTTCCACCTACTACCCTGCTGTCTGTATATTGTTCTGATTCGGCACTATGCTGCTGATTTAGTGGTCACAGTAACGTAGAGATGAGTTTTTGGTAAGAGGAGTAAGATTTAGCATCAAGGTCGTCTCACTGGCCAACCTTAACCCTAGTTTTTCAGGTGTCATGTCTTGAAAGAGCCCCCATTATATAACATTATCGTCAACTATCTTTGTCCAGCAATGATTTTAGTGACATGGATGACCACTATCAGTAGAGTAGTAGTGATAATGGTCCGTAGAAACTTTAATTTCTAAAGTAGTTTACCTTTGGTCTGCATCAGTCTTACTTACATGTTTCTCTTGACCCTTTATATACTTCCATGATCCGGTTCACATGTAAAAGAAAGTGGTACTCACGTCCCAGAACACCTGTTTTAACGAACCGTGGACCCCAAAATGTTGCTATCTTTCAAGGCAAAAGTCACCGAATAACTAGTTTGGTAGAAATTACTAATTTTTTGAGACTCGAGAGCTAAATTTATATGAATCTCCATTCATATAACTACTTACACATTCCCCCTTGGGCATAGTTTATCATTTCCGAGCATATCATACCTTGAAAAGGCATTCTAACTAAGCCCGCTCCCGTTGTACCTCATACAAAGGCAACTAATGTAGTAATGTACCATGTTCACATACTGTAACAAACCGCCACTCCTGTAACATTAATAATAATCTGACCCTACCAGCGAGATTGCGTAAAAGGGCAAAAAGCCTCAAAAGCTTAAAATTAAGTCGATGTTTCAGTGAAGTGTATGTTATAAACTTTATCTGCGCACACTTGTGTGTATGTTTAACATGTTTCCTATATGTTTCAGGGAGTTCATGAAAACCGTATTTACACATTGAAGCTGTTTTGTGATAAAGATTATCCCGAGAAGCCTCCAACTGTTCGATTTCACTCCCGCATCAACATGACTTGTGTCAATCATGAGACAGGACTGGTAATGTTCCATCTTGAGCATGTATTTGTTCTGTCATCTCAAATCTTTTTGATAAACTTGGGGGTTGGTCGGAGACTGGCCAGAAAATTATTATTACAAAATAGGCTAATAAATACATGGCGGTGAATATTTAGAGGTGGTTTTTTTGTTGATATTCGCCAGCATCTATTGCCCCTACTTTTAATGAATTTAAAGCATCAAAATGCAGCTCTATGCATCCAAAATTTTGGCACAAACGGTATAGTTGTATGTCACGATGTAAGTACTTATCTTTTGAAACATAAGATTGAATTGAAGCTCTTCTATATCTTTTCTGATTGCAACTATCATACAAGTCCAATACACATTTTCGTACGTTTTTCTAGAATTGAAACAATTTGTTCTTTATTACTGAAGAGGAGCAATTTGGACTAATAACAGGTAGAGGCAAAGAAATTTACTATGCTGGCGAATTGGCAACGGTCGTATACCATGGAAGACATACTGACACAGCTGAGAAAGGAAATGGCATCTGGTCAAAACCGAAAGCTTGCCCAGCCCCCAGAAGGCACTGTCTTTTAGTTTGTATTGGGCATCAATATTGCGTCTTTCATTACACCAGAAAACTGATATAAAGCTTGTTATTTGCATTCTGGGGATTGCAAAATATAATTGTTCTGAACCTGACTTTTTTTTTGGTGGAAATGTTATGGATTATTTCCACTCTTATCAGGGTATGAGTCGAGTCGGGGATTTCTGTTGAATTATTGTTTCTCATTGAACAAGATTCGTGTTAACTAATGTGGTGTACTTTGTTGAACCCTCTCTCTCCCCCTTCCTCTCTCCATTGGAAATCATTCCATTTGCTTATTACATGTTATTTTTGAAAGACTCGGGAAATTATCTCTCTAGTAGTGTAATTAGTGAGTAATGTTATTTTTTAAAAAGTGAGTAATTTTTGGCTTGCCATGAATTGATTAGGGTTAGGGGCCCTCATATATTGCAAACTTTATATCTTATTGGCGTTGCTTAAGAGTGGTTGGAAGGCTTGTTTGGGTTGTCACTTGGAACACAACCTATTTCTGAGACTGAAGAAGATGGGTTTAGAATAAAACTTTTAGCATTTTCAAGGTACAAAACATTATGACCAGTTATAAATTAGCTAACCAGAAATGCTATTTGTGATGGAGAAGGAAATACAATCCAAGCGGATGCGAGCAGTCTAATTAGCCTAGATTTATTGTTCAAATAGTTCTGCTGTTTGATTGTTCAACAACTTTGACCTTTAATGTTTCTTCATTTTTCAATACTGTGACAAAGAATAGATTGTAGTCAAGTTGGCTCGACAACCGGAAGATCTCATCATATAACATGTAGTTTATACTTTCGGTGCATGGAATGATCTTGATTCTTGAGTATGAGGCGTTGACTATCGTTTATATCCTGTTAACTGATAGAACAGAATCATCATAGAACAGAAATTTATGGATGTTAAGGAGACTTCCAATCACATTTTCAATAATTGTTCCCCCCTAAGAAAACGAGATGGAAAATGAAGCGACATAATGCTGAATTTACCTTTTTGCTCAATTTTACATTATACTATAGAAAGTTGTTAAAAATTCGTAAAGGAGAAGATAATAAGATTTGTCCGAATGGAGACAACAGTAGTAATTAGTTATGATATAAAAGATTTAGTTAGCGATGGGCACAGAAGGATTGACCTCTAACCCTAACTTAACTTGCAAATAAATGACGGGCAGATTAGTGAGGATCGATAAAATTTAAATTTCAACTCAACTCAAACCAATCCATTACAATTAAAACCCTAACCCAATCCGCAAAATAAATTACGGATTGAGACGGGATTGATTCTTAAATTTTCATTTTGGTCTTTTATTTTTCATAGTTTGAATAATTAACCTAAATTGTAAAATAAATTGAATTTTTCAAAGATAAATATAAATTAAAACCAATCAAAATATGCTTAGAACATTCATACACAAATAATAAAACTAAAATATAACAAGAATAGAATGTTGATATCTTAAAATACACACATGTATATAATTATATATATATTACGGGTTGAACTGGGTTGGGGCGGATTAATCCGCGGTTTGGAAAGCTCAACGCTAATCCAACCTGCAAAATATATAGCGGATTGCGCCTGGACGGATTGATTTTTTTTTTTTACACTCAACCCGTCCCAATCCGTACAGATAGATTACGGATTGGGTTTACGGATTTTTTACCCACCCCTAGATTTAGTTACTAAAATTAATTTGAAAGACCCAATAGTTCAGACATGTTGTATCTGACGCGGTTGTCGTGTTATTATTTCCCTTGTATCCGTTGAGCTTTTGAAGGGTTTGTGGACTCGAGCCTGGCCAATGGCAATGATGGGGGGTAAAAGCTTCTATACAATTTTTACCTCTAGGTTGGTTACCAAAAACAAAGACAAATATTTTGACAAAATAAAATTTCATAGCAACTCAAATGGTCTTGTATCATATAGGAAGCTTTAGCTTCCAAATCTAAAAAATAAGTTATTCAGCATTTCCGGTCTAGGTACTAAAACAAAAGTACAACCCATGACAACAACATAAACCTCTAGCGACGGAACAACAGGACCACAACATAAAATGTCTAGCGACGGAACAACAATACCACCACATAAAACGTCTTGCAAAGAAAAGTTCGATGAACCAATTACTTAAAATTAGGCTTGCGATATAACTCCACCACTAAGAACTTTAAATTGGAAACTAGTGGAGTTGACATCCCAGAACAACCCAAACTTATCGCCAGCAATAAGGCGACGATCTCTGACCAGATCCATGCACCCCAAAAGAAAATATTCGCACGTTGGACCGGCCTCTAAGTAGGTGTCTGGACTTAAGTAGCTCTTTGGGTTGTTTTCATTCGTTGAATCCCACACCACCACATTTTGCCTATTGCCTCTTAAAACGTTATTTGTCATTTCCATCGACCAGTACTGGAATATGTTGTTGAACGTCTCCGCATAGGATAGGACAATCAGTCCCTCCCCAGCTTCAGATGGTGAGACGGCCTGTACATCAAGAGTGCTAGTTAAACTTACCAAAAATAAGAAGAGTGCTAAATGAAGTTATGTCAAAATATGAAAAGTTTGAACAATTTATGATGTGGATGTACTATTAAAGTAAGTTATCATATGACTTATGTTAATAAACAGCGGATGTCACCAATTCTGCCAAGAGATTACGTCGATATTTTCTCTATAGTTGCTTTCAGGTGTCGATCACTTCAGAGACATCCGCAATTAATGCTAACAGAGTCCTTTTTGTTCAATTTTGAAATACTAAAATGTAAAACTAAAGAAGCTAATTCATTTCTTCTGAATAGCCAGGGTTTTATACGTTTTAGTATCCCCTACTAACACTTCATTTGCAAAAGGTATCCTGTATTAACAAATTTTTTGTTAAGTTCCCTCCACAAAACAAAAAAAACTCATACTGTAACCCTAAGAGTCAATTGTTGGATAGGAAATGAAGTTTATGAATACACATAAATCATAAAAGAAGACTACTTCCAGTATTTTGATTGTATTAGCGAGTGTCTTCTCGTGGTGTTAATAGATTAGCTTTTTGGGTCTTGATTGGTCTATGCAATTGCAGCACATTGATTTTAGTTTGGGCGTTTGATTGGAACTTTTGGGTTATATGTTTTTGTTGGCATATTTAAATCGAGTTATTAGTGTGTTGGCACCCCGATGGAGCTAATAGATCCGAACTTAGGGGAGACCTTTAAGACTCTCATTTGCCTTATTTTATCAATGTCTTATATGTTGCTTTGTTCTTATCTTGACTCGAGTTAGCGAATTTAGGTTTACAATAGAGTAGAGATTTATATTGGTCTTTCAGTAAGATTTGAGTAGTACGACTTTGGATTGCCCACTTTGTTTGTATTATATTTCATGATTAATATTATAGTTTTGCGCGTATAAATATATTTCGTTATGGGTACTAGGATCGATTGGTTTTGGTTAATAATTGAAGACGTCGTGATAGTGAGCGTCCGATTGATTTTTTGGGACTGTCTTGGTAGCCCTCGCATGAACGGGTTTTGTGTGTTGGCACCCCCATAGCGATTCCTTGCCAGATCAAGTCAATTACTTTAAGGTCTTTTTGTGTCTCAATGTCGCCTTGTCTTGTGTAATGCTGTCATCAGTTTAACTCCGTTGTTTCGACGGAATCTTCGTTGCTAATAGCAATATTTATCTTTCTTTTGATAGACAGTTGATTAGAACTTTGTTTGTATTTTACTTCTGGTTGGCCTTCTTTTGCTTCACTGTTCAGGGTAGGAAGATTCAGTTTGACAGTTATGAGTCGAGGGCTTTTGTGCCTGTATATTTTTTAGTCCATCAGAATTCGTTATAAGGGCAATGCCATTCTATTGGTGCACATTATTTCTAATAATAATAAACATGTTTTTTTTAAAGCATACGTTGATGTTATTTTTTTGATGAAACATTTCTTTTAGAGAGAGACCTCTCATATGTATCTAGCAATCTTAAATCGCTAATTTATCTTGGCCAGAAGAGGGTAACAAAGTGAATTAAATATCCAATCAGTAAGACTCATAGTAAGATCCATCAGGGTGCCAACACACTATTTAACCCGCGGTCTAAATGCTCATACTAAATATTAGGATCCAAAAGCTTGACAAAACACTCAATTCAATTAAAAGAGATATAGACGAGTTTATCAGAAATATGATTTACCGTCTACTTTTTATGAATTTTATCTTTAACAGTTTTTCCACTTTTGGATTATATATAAATCGGGATTGTGAGAAATTGTTACCAGGCGAACTGGTCTGATACCATATATGCTCTCCAACGAAGCAGATATGCTTTTTACGAAAAAACGAGAAAAAGGTTGTGATGGACATGGTGATCATATGCGACAAAGAAGATGAGGATGAGGAGAGAGAGGAAAAGGGATGAGGGAAGGAAAGGCGGTTTGGGGACATGAGGAGTGGTGGTGTTTTCCCGACCCGCCCCCTGACGGCGACTTTAGGTTTAATATTTGGGTTTTGAGTTTTAGGGTTAGAGAGAGGGGAAATTAAATCTTATCGTGTAATGGACATAATAATAAGGAGCATGTTAGTAAAAGAAAAAAAAATCATAAACAAAGGGGACAAGGTGAAACCAGGTTCAACCGATGGTGAATTATTTTAGATTCTTTTCTTGTTTGCCACAGTTAACACATTACACACTTGACAGTAAACCCAAAATTAACTACTCTTATTCCGCAAATGTACGTCTAGGGACTTGCTCACTAGCCATGAGTAATGAGTTCCCTCTATCTGTTTTGGCTTACTGTGTAAGACAATCAATTTTGAAAACATTCATTTCACAAGGTATCTAGTTTAATTTTCAGGAAGTTGCTAAGAAGATTTGAGCCTAATTTTTACATTAATTTCTATCAGACATGAAATGTTTTAATATATATAGTTTTGGTTTTTAGTAGACCATATATAGCCTCCCTCAGGTAGTTAGGGTTAGTTTACTTGTTAGCTAGCTCTATGATGCTAATTTTGTTGTATAGATTAGAAGCAGTTCTCTCCATGTAATCGTTTATACATACTTGTATCCCACTTCCTTTTTATCCTTGTCCCTTTATTTTAATATAATTATCGTTTGGCCGTTCATTTAGTTTAGGCACAACAGTTCCCAATACTTTTGATTAACCATCTTTCAATTATTGAATCGATAACTCCTTAACAAGCCTCAACTTTTTCTTTGAAATTCAAAAAAAAAAACCTAGCTGCTCTATTAAATGGCACAGGCTTTACTTAAATTTGTCGATCATCTTAGTTTAAGAAAAAAAAAACTTAGTTTAAGAAACATACTAAGTGCCTGGAGAAATGCTTTGATTCTTTTCTCTCGATGGAAAGATCACGAAATCACACATATATAAATTAAAAATTAGTATTACAACCATGCTTTGGTTTCAGATATGCTTTTATAAAATCCAAAAAACCAAACAAGTCAAGAATTAAAATAACCAAACATGAAAAAGTAAATAGAAACAAAAAATAAAAAGAATTAGAAGACCTTTTTGATGACCCAAGGGTTGAGTAGATCAATTGGTGGTGGTGGATTAAAGTCTCGAATCTCAACCAATGTCTTTGTGGGTCGATACACCCTACTTGTGGCCTCACAAGCTTCTTCGTCAGCCTTGGTAGGGATAAAGTCATAATAAAACGTTTTCTTAAACATAGTGCAACAACTCAACTTCTTCACTGATCATCAAATATTTGAACCCAGGGTTAATTTGTTCGCACGCCGTTTGCTTTAAACCCTGTCAAATTTTGAGATTAAGTTGCTCTTATATAGCACCACATTATGAACAAATAAGGTAACAAATGTGGGGAGATTAATTGTTTTCCAGTAAAACAAACAGGGGATAAGATTTGGATTTTCTTCTGTACTGTATTTCCTTTTTGCATGCAAATTAGGAAATATTTTATTACATGCAATGTATTGTGGTATGAATTGAGTATTGTGTTGAAGGAAAGTTTGCCCTATTTTTATTTTTCTTCTTAGATTCTTTGCGATTATATGTCATTTTGTCTCTTAATCTTGTATTGAATATTATCGTATTCATCATTGGTACCAGAGCAGGTCGATCATACGCCTAACTTTTACAGACCTAAATCTTATTCTCTCACCCTTTCACAAAATAAAACAAATAAATAAACAAACAAACAAACAAACAAATAAATATTCAAGTAGGGAGGAAGGTCTACGGTGTGGGACCCACCGAATCATGGACGGGGAACAAGGCGAGCCCCAACCACGGGTTGACAGTGGGCTCGTCGGCGACAGCAGGGAGCACCCCTGATGGGAGGTTGATTTTGGATGGGGCCCAAGCCCATGTGTTGGTGATGGGGCGATTATTTTTGTTGAACCCACAAAAGAATATATTAGGGTTGTGGTTTTTGATATATTGGTGGGTTGTGATCTTAATATTACTACTCTTGAAGATATTTTGAAAAAACTACCTATGCATTTTGTGGTGTGTTTTATGCACTCAAAAAAAGTTGAACGATCTCATAAGTGATATTATCAACAACATGAGTGATGATGAAGAAGGCAAGCTCAATGATGAGGATGAAGACGAGCTCGATGATGAGAATGAAGTCGGGCTTAGTGCTAAGAATTTAGCGACCAACGTGCCACTATCCGCTACGGTGACAAACGAGGTATATCTGGATAATTTATTGTGTGATAAACCTAGTAATGATTATATTGATTCCTATGTGATTGAGTTGTATGATAAATTTTGTGGTGATATCGGTAATTTTGTGAACCTTAGTATGAAATATGAAGAAAAAGAAAAACTATATGGGTTTTTATATGCAATTGGTTCGTCTAAATCTTTATCAAAGGTATATTTGTTAAAAGATTTAAATGATATGAAAATTGTAAAATAATATAAAAATTCGGATTATACGGATAAGGTATTCGGTGGAATGATCGATAGAGGTTAGGTTTGTAAATATGGTTATATTGGGGGAGAAATTGGTCTAAAACAATTATTTGATCAATTGTATGATTTGGTTGATATCGTGATGGTAAATTATACAAAAAGAATATTGATATGGTAGTATTTTCGCAGACAACCCTTATTGATTTCTTTAAATTTGGGACTGGGAATAATATGGTGTTTGTTGATTTCTTGGGTAACTATCAGGTTCTTACACAAAATATGACGATTTTGGGGAGTTCAAAAATTGTGGGCTTCGATATTTACGATGAAGACTATGTGTATCCGTTATTGTTTTTTGCTAGTCGTGAATGGAAATTGGTTATGCATGTAGATAGACGTTTTTGTAATGTTTTAGATGAATTTGAGGGCAATTGACTTTGACGTTGTTTTTTTTGGCTATGGAAGCAAACAGGCTGATTTTTTGGAAGCTATAGGACGAAATTTATACTCGACAGTAAGGAAAGTTTTGGACTTGAATTGGTCCATTTGGACAAATGGGTATTTAATTACGAATTTTCTTTCAAAGTTGAGTATATTCCCATATTTTTATTTTTTGACAGCTTGACTGCTGTGTATTTTTTTATATATGATTTGATGGGGAAAAACCCTCATTTTATTAAAAGGTAATAAAATAGGGATGAAAACCCCGACAAATTGCTAACAAAATACAATGTCTAGGTCCAACTTGTAAGAAAATAAAACAAAGGAACTTATTAGAAATTAATACAAATTTCAACACTAAAAAAAAAACATGCGTATCTATACTATTAGTTTATTTCAAGAGCCCTTATGAGGGCTTTAAACAAATAATTAATTAAAACTTCTCTAATTAACATAAATTACAAATAAATCAAATACTAATACACGGTTGGAATAAAAAAAATTGATGCACAGTTAAAAAACTGCCTCTCTCTATTTTTACTCTCTGTATTCTCTCTCTTCACTTTGGTTTGTAGGGATTTATGAGTATTATTTCTCAGGTATTTATTTTGTATTTTAATATTATTTATGTTTTTAAGTTTGTTTATCCATTTGAAGTTTTAAATTAGTTTACATTTGATTACTATTTTTGAATTAATTAATTCCAATGTCCTATGAATTAAAAATTCAAAATCAAACCAAACACGCGTTACAGCACGCATCGCGTGGGCAAGGTGCGTTAGTATCTTATCATCTCCAGATAGAGACTTTCTCTCTCCTCTCCCTTCTTGTCCACTGCCATTTTCATAGAAGCTTGATCCATCCATCTAAAACCTTATATTATTTACCCCTTGAACTTCAGTCTCTACTGTTCCTCAAAGAATTTGCGATAAATCTAGTAGATCCATGGATATTATTTGGTCTTGATCTCTCCCAAACTCAGCCAAGATATCTGCCCCTCTATTGCCTGAACAGGTTATTTCTTCCTATAAGAATTTCTTTCATTTCATATATTATATGTGATATTTTCCATGGCTTTGATGTTTTCCCTGGAAGAATTTGGATTATTTGTAGAGAATCCGATTCTATGTGGATATTGTAATTAGAATAAATTTGCAAGCCTTTATAGATAGTCATAGCTAGGGATGACAATTTTTCGGGTTTTGACCCGACCTGATCTGACTCGCAGGTCGGGTAAAAGTGCAACTTTATTAGGGTTGGGTCGGGTCGGGTCAAATTATGTAAACGTGTAACAGTAAAAGTGCAACTTTACACAACTTAATGAGGTTGAATTTTTCGACTAGATTTTATCTTTTTTCATGCTCAAACCGTCAAAAAAAAATTACGAACCGTAATTTTGACTTACGAATTGTAATTTTGACTTACGGTTATTGACTTAAGTCAAACTTACAGTTCTGATTTACGGTTTGACTGTGAAATTACCAAAAATTTTTTGCGTTGAAAATTAACAGATTTTTCAGTGTGATTAGCCGATCGATCGGCTCTTAATACCGATCGATCGGTTGTGTACTGTGACACATTTACATTGTGTTTCTCCGATCAATCAGCTTTGAACCCCGATCGATCGGCTGAGAAATCTGATCGATCGGCTGAGAAATTACAGACTGTGTATTTAACACATTTTAAAAAAAACAATTACATTTTATAAAATAACCCCTATCTCTCTTCGAAAATTCTCCTAAATTTTGCCTCTTAATAAGCTTTTGACTCCGATTAAACCAAATTTCTTGTTTTTACTCCGAATCACCTAGCCCAATTCAATTTATTTATTTATTCACTTCTTAATTCTTTATTCTATATTCTCTATTTTATATAGTTTAAAATTTTAATTTATGAAAAAATCATAAAAAATATACCAATTTATGAACAAATGATAGAAAATATATCAATTTTAAAGTTATGGATTATACAAACATTTTTCCATTTTCATTAAAATTAGGGGGTTTATGCAAATTTATTGATTTAGATAATTATCACTAATTGTTTAGTTGCATTTGATTGTGTATATTGTTTATCTTGTTTTGATTATGATAAATTTACTAAATTTAGTGATTTAGATAATTATCACTGATACTTCCTCAACGAGAAGAGAACAACTTCAAAAGTCATGACTCGAAGCAAGTCGACTAGCACTCAGTCATCAAATCAACCAATGAAAAATCCAACTCCTGCAGAAGGCATCAAACTTGGGGGCAACTCAAACCCAGCAGAGGATCTACGCATACGACCTCAAAAAGCTCTCCTTCGTGATAGAAAATCTACTGCGAGTATCATATATGAACAACTAAAGAAAGGTGAACAAGAATATGGTGAACAAGATGGTACCATTGCTTCAGACTCAGAGTCTTCACTTGACAGTCCGCAATTCACTGACTCAACTATCATGCCCGCCATGACTACAAACACTTTGGTATTGCAAGAACAATTTTCCATCTTAACAAATAATATAGAAGATCTCATGAAGGCAACAACAGAGCAAGACACCCAGTTCGCCATGCTAATGAACAAGGTAGAACTTATGGCTGAGGCTAGTGAAACCGTTGCAGACGATGAAAAACTGTCAGAAGTCGAAGGATTTTTAAGCAAAGATAAATGGAAGAGGAAAAACATATAGATTCTTCCCGATGGTTCGATCCCTGTTGACTTGCTTAAGGATTTCATACTTGGCACCATTAATGGATGTTACGAAGAAGTTTCACACACATCCTTAAGTTATGTTAAGCCTTACAGTAAGAGAATAGAGCACCTCAAAATTCCTATTGGATATCAGCCCCCAAATTTCAACAATTCGATGGTAAAGGAAATTTAAAGCAACATGTAGCTCAATTCGTGGAAACATGTAGCAATGCTGGAACAGAAGGAAAACTCATCGTAAAGTCATTCGTCCGTACATTGAAGAACACACATTTGACTGGTAATGTGACTTAGCACCAGGTTCAATTGACAGTTGGAAACAATTTGAAGATGAATTTCTCCTACATCACCCATCGTACAGTAAACATGATCGAGCTAACCAACACTCACCAATGGAAGGATGTGTCCGTCACCGATTACATCAGCAGATGGATGAGATTGAGTCTAAACTGCAAAGATAGGTTGTGTGAGTATCCCGGCATCGAAATGTGTATCCAAGGCATGCATTGGGGTGTGAGATACATCCTTCAAACAATAAAGCCAAAGACCTTTGGAGAACTAGCAAGTCAAGCTCATGATATGGGTTTAACATTTCAACATACGACGATGAAGAGTTTTCGATTCTACCAAGTCCAAAGGTCGAAAGTAAAGAAAAAGACACTGCAAGTGATAACTTAGATACAAGCAAAGATGATATTAAGAACGACTCAATCCACAAAAAGTTCTTGAAGCATTATTATCCCTGAAAATGAAGTGAATGTACTTCATGACGCATGAGTATAAACTGCATGTTACTCACTGTCCACATGAGTATAAATTGTGCAAGGTAGCAAATTGAACTACGTTTGTCTTGATCGATCACTCGCGGGTACGTATGCATCTTGATATTAAATTTGAAGATCAGTCATAAAAAAAACATTCCACATGTTCAAGAATAACTCAAGAAGACAAAGAAGCATAAAGAGAAATTGCAAAAAACAAAAATGTGAAACATTTCTTATTAAGTCAAGAATTGTTCAAGTACAAGGGAATACTCAAACCACAAAATATGGAGAAGTAAAAATAAAACTCAACATTGAAGCCAGAGAAATTGGATCATAGTCTTCAGCTCTTGAAGTCTGATCTTTAGTAAGTCAAAATGCTTCTTCAAGTTTCCATCCTCTTCATTTGCCGGTATTCGAGTTCTGGCACAACATAGCTTAAGATCGCAAGACTCTCCACCACGATACCCGGTGATAACAATGTCTAATAGAGTGGTTCTCACGTCAATAAGGGGGCAGCGATTCATCAATATTAACTACAAAATCAGCAAGTCTAGCGTATAGAGCTTCCTGATGTTTTCACTACTTTTGCTGTCTTTCCATTCAAGTACATGCGGCGAGATTCAATAGATGACATTTAAGTTATTCTTCCATCAAGAATAAGAAAATTTGCCACACCTGACCTTCTTTAGCTACAAATACTCATAGTATTACGTAAATCGAAAGATACAAGACTGTATATCAAAAAAACAATTGTAAATCAAATAAAATCCTTTATTTATCCACATGTTTATGGGCATGATTAATTCTCTCATATGTTGACACGTCGATATATTTGATCAAGAGTTTCAAGAAGTCAAAACTCATTTACGAAAATTGGAACAAAGACAAAGATAATGAAGTCCAATCCATTACAACAATATTCAAAAAATCCGACACTCGAAACGAAGCTATGAAATTTTCAAATTGCAACGGAGCTACAAAAATTGGAACGAACCTACGAAATTTAGAACGGATCTACGAAATTTGGAAATATAGTCTAATTTTTGACAAAAAAAACGATAAAAATTCCACACTCGTTGTACTCGAAAAAATTCAAGTAAACAAGTATCGAATGGGACATCTGTTGACACGCAAGTTTTATGTCCACTAAAAATGTGACACGTGTCATTCAAATAAAATAACAATTAGTTACTAATTTCTCAGTCTTAGAATAGACTTTTTATTAGTAATTTAAAATCAGAAAAAGAAAATATATTTTATCATTTCATAAAATTTAGGATGATAATTTATATAAAACAAATGTATTTCTTTTTCTAAAAACCATTAAATGTGTTACAAACAATGAGTTACTCGGATTATAGTACTCATTTATAATGTTTCAAACATAAAAGGGAAATAAATACATCTATTTTTAAACCATGTGTCAAAAACAATAATGAGCCCAAAATTGAGGAGTTGGCCTTGCAAATATGAGCGCATCCCAAAAGCTATAAATAGATCAGTGGAGTACCATTATTTTCATAATAAAAAAGACTTCAATAATAGAGTGAGAAGCTCCTCAACATCTTGAACTCTTCAAGATAGAGAGAGAAACTCCTCCACAACTATCAGGAAATCTACTCCGCTCCTCCACCGCCGTCAAGGATCAACTCCTAGGGAGAATGTTTTGCACGCTCCGACCTCAGCCTCTTCAAACACTCGACGAACGCTTTCAAATTCTGCAACAAATCTGCAACAAACTTGGCATTCGATATTCGGGAACGTCTAAAAGCAGCGAGCAATGCGTCTTTATGGATCAAAATCTGTATGTTCTTCACCAAATCTGAATAACTTCTCAAACAACTCTGTATTCGATTTTGAGGAGCGTCTAAAAGCAGCAAGCAACACATTTACATGGATTAAAGTCTTTAAAGTTTTTTGCCAAATCTGAGGAACTCCAATCAAGAAATCTACAATAAACCGACATTCGATCTTCAGGAATAACTACACAAAGGCAAAATCCTGTTTCTCTAGATCAAAGTCATCAAGTTATTCATCAAATCTAAAGAGCGTGCAAATTACAACATAATCAACATATCTGTAAAGTTCTTCATCAAATTCGAAAAATTCAAATCAAGTTCAACAAACTTAAGGAAATTTATCAAAGAGTCTACTACAGCGTTTCGAGCCATCTCAAATTGTTCGAAGAGAAGAAACAAAGCATTTTCATTTCTAGATTTTCTTTTAGAAATTATTAGAGGTTGTACCCGTAAATTACTGATTAATAAAATCTAAATTGTTTCACATTTCATTTTCTCTGTCTTCAGTCCTTAATGAAAATTTGTGTGAAACAAAGCCGCCGAGTAGATAGTATTGGGATGACTTGTTTGGGAAAGTCGCGACATGGTCAGATATTTGGGGATACATCGGTGTATGGGTCCATAATAGTCGTCGCGATATTATTATGTATCATTCGGACATGTATATTTTTCTTGATACTTACACATGGGATCTTGAGATTCGAATTCGGGGTTGTTTGTTTGGCCGCGCACCGAAAATGCGGGGTTATTTATCGGATTGCCATCATTTAATAAGAGTTGCACATGACTGTGGAAGGGGTCGTTCAAGAGGATGGAGAAGTGTATTTGACCATCCGCATGACTGTAAAAAGTTGTATGTACGCGGTTGTGATGATTTGACTCAACATTGAGAACAAACTTGTTTTTAAGGAGGAGTGAATGATGAACACGACCATTCGGCCATGTTTATTTACTGTCTATTTATTTATGATTATGTTTTGTACTTTTAAAACTACACTTTATACTTAGAGGGAATGTTTGTGTTATTTTGTTGGTGTAGGGTATTATAACCATACACCCAACCTTTCTCTTCTCAAATTTTTCATGATTATATGTCGTTTTCTCTCTTATTTTTGTGTTGAATATTAGCGTATTCATCAATATATTAAAGTCTCGAGTCTCAACCAATGTCTTTGTTGGTATGTACACCATGTTTGCAGCCTCGTAAGCTTCTTCATCAGCCTTGGTAGGGATAAAGTCATAGTAAAATGATTTCTTAACATAGTGGAACAACTTTTAACATGATCATCAAATATTAGAAACTCAGGGTTTTGTTTATAAGATGTTTGCTTGAAACGCCATGAAAATGTGAGGTTAAGTTGCTCTTATATAGCACCACGTTATGAACAAATTAGGTGACAAATGTGGGCAGATTAATTGTTTTCTATTAAAACAAACAGGGATAAGATTTATATTTTTTTTAATTCTATAATGTATTTCCTAATATGAATCTTGTGCATTTAAATAAGGAAATATTACTCCATGGGGTGTATTGTACTAATTATATAGTCAATTTTTATTTTAAAAGATAAAAATACTAATTATACTTTATTATTCCTTACGACAAAACCTGTAACCCGAGTTCAACCACTTAAACGACATTCAAAAATTTATCCTACCGATCACAGACAACGACGTGGTGATTAGTGCTTATCATACAAAATCAACAATAGCTCTTGATTTTGGCTTTCATTTGGTTATCTAATTAAATGTCATTAAGTAAAAATGTTGTATTCTGGTGGAGTTATAATTAGATTGTTTGACTGATATCATCTCGCTATTTATACGAAGACATCCACCCGATTTTATTATATTCAATCTACAAAACTTACTGAATCGAAGTGTTAAATATATACTTTGTATTCTTATGCTAAATTTGGAGTTTTTCATTGTACAATACTTCTGTGATGTATTTGTAGAACTAAGAGGAATAATACTGTAAATATCTTATTATGTTATAACTGCCACTATAATATATAAGCTTACATCTTATACAGAGATACAGAATTAAATAAATATTAGTTTATTTTGTTCACTTAATTCTCGTCTTTCTCTCTCTAGTTTTGTTTCTATAATATGTGGAATACACAGATTTTACATGGTATCAGAGCAAATGCTCGTTTATCCCGCAATTGTTTCGTGTTTGTTTTTTCTATAAAAAATTGAGAAAAATCTCAATTTTACCGTATAATCAAAATTTACAATATAATCAAAATTTACGTTGATTATATTGAGTTTTAATTGCTAAATTGGTGTTTCTCGTTGCTGAATTAGGGTTCTTGATCGCTAATTTGGGTTTTTTTCCTCACTGCAAGACTGAGTTTTGATCGTTGATTTGGGTTATTTGATCGAGAGATTAGGGTTTATTGATCTTTGATTTGGGTTTCTGAAGGTGATAATATTGGGTGATTGATTACTGGTTCATTGTCTTGTTTGAAAAATTAGGTTAATTTTGCAACAACTAGCGAACTTGCTCACGCGATGCGTTGATTTGACGGTAACCTATATTCATACATACTAATTAAATCGAATATAAATTTGACAACCATAAAATTGAAATCACATAAATTAATAACAATAATATTATTGGGAAAAAAAGGAAGTTTTCATACCTGAAATAGTAAAAAAAATTGGATAGATAGGGAGAGAAGAGGAGAGAGAAACCTAAAATAGAAAAATGAATTTGAAAGTGGGATGACAATTAACGTAACATAGCAGTTTTATTTAGTATTTATTTTATTTACAATTTGTGTAATTGAAAGGGTTTTTTTTGTAAATACTTGTTTCAAGGCTTCATAAGGGGTGTTGACATAAAATAATAGTATAGATAGCCAAATAAATGGATCTACTCCAAGAATGGAAATTATTCTCATCCAATGGTGGTGTAACCATAATAGAACCAGGACTATCACCAGGACTTAGATAATACGGACTTAGCAAAACATCAAAGATTGTTGTTTCCCACAAGTTCTATAAAACTATTTTTCCTTTTCATAATATTCATGTTGATATTTGGGGACCATATCATGTAAAAACTGTTAATCATTTCTCATATTTCTTGACTATTGTGGATGATTTCACAAGATATACTTGGATTTATCTCATGAAATTCAAATATGATGTGTCTTCTGTTATTCAGTCTTTCTTTCAATTTGTTTTTAACCAATTTCAAACTCATATAAAAGTTGTGCAGAGTGATAATAGATTAGAATTTAACCTAGATAATTTTATTTTTTCTAATAATGGTGTTATACACCAAACTTTCAGTGTCAATACCCCACAACAAAATGGAGTTGTTGAAATAAAACATCAACATTTTCTCAATGTAGCAAGAGCCCTTCTTTTTCAAGCACATTTGCCTATTTCTTTTTGGGGTTTTTGTGTACAAACAGCAGCCTACTTACACAATAGAACCCCTACCACTCTCCTAAATAACAAAATGCCTTTCGAAAATCTCTTCAAACATTCTCCAAATTATGATCATCTCAAAGTTTTTGGCTGTTTATGCTATGTTTCTACTCCATCCACACATAAAAAGGTTTCAACCCAGAGATTCTAAATACGTTTTTATTGGTTTTCCGTTTGGAGTCAAAGGCTATAGAGTTTTTGATCTCACCACTAAAAAGTTTTTTGTGTCAAGAGATGTGATCTTTCATGAGCACATTTTTTCTTATCAGTCAATTGTTAATACTTAATCTTCAACGTCTTATCCTTTATTTGAAAATACACAATCTTTCTTATGATCATTCTTTTACAGCTTCACCTCTTCCTTTATCACCTAATGACAATACGTCATCTTCTTCTCCTACACTTTTTCCCTCATCACCTTCTCCTCCTGCTGTTAAAAGACCCACTAGGTCATCTAATCCACCTACTTATATTACTGATTACCACTGTAAATTGTTACCAACTTCCAAGTCTGTTCATTCTAATTCTACTTGTTTTTACCCTATTTCAAACCATATTTCATATGAAAATTTGTCTCTAGACTATAAGATTTTTACTTGTGCTATTACTACTATTGTTGAGCCTTCTACTTATAATAAGGCTGCCAAAGGTCCTGATTGGGTTAGAGCAATGCAAAATGAAATATTAGCATTAGAAGCTAATAATACTTGGGAAATTGTTGATCTTTCTGCTCATAAAACTCATATTGGTTGTAAGTGGGTGTATAAGATAAAATACAAATCTGATGGTAGCATTGAAATATATAAAGCAAGGCTCATTGCTAAAGGGTACAATCAATTAGAGGGAATGGATTATACTGAAACATATTCTCCTGTAGCTAAAATGACTACTATTAGAACTCTAATAGTTGTTGCATCGGTCAAAAGTTGGTTTATTCATCAACTAGATGTGAATAATGCGTTTCTTCATGGTGAATTACAAGAAGAAGTTTATATGCATATTTCTCTTGGTTTCTCTCAAATACAATATGGTAAAGTGTGTAAACTAAATAAGTCTCTTTACGGCTTAAAACAGGCCAGTAGACACTGGTTCCAAAAGCTGACTTCAACCCTGATAGCTTATGGTTTTCAGCAATCTAAGTCTGATTATTCTCTGTTTACATACAAGACTTCAACAAGTTTTTTGGTTATGTTAATATATGTGGATGATATTATTGTGACTGGTACGGATCTCACTCTCATCAATAATATCAAGGATTTCTTAGATCACACTTTCAAAATTAAGGACTTGTGAGAACTTAAATATTTTTTTGGGTCTGGAAGTTGCTCATAGCTCCAAGGGAATTTGTGTTAATCAGAGAAAATTTACTCTCGAGTTACTTGCTGAAGTTGGATTTCTTGGTTCTAAACCAGTTGAGTTTCTATTGCCTAGTAATCTCAAATTAGCACATAATGATTGACCACTTTTATCTGATGCTACAGCTTATCTGATGCTATAACAAAACCTGACCTAGCCTATGTTGTCCATGTTCTTTCTCAGTTCATAGATAAACCTTGTAACAGTCATTTACATGCTGCACAAAAGGGTTTTACAATATTTAAAATATGCTCCTGGCTCAGGTTTGTTTTTTCCAAGAAGTTCTTCTTTGCACATTAAAGGATTTTCTAACTCTGACTGTGTTTCATGTTTTGAGACTAGAAGATCAGTTACAGGTTATACTATGTTTTTGGATGATTCTCTTATAAGTTGGAAGAGTAAAAAGCAGAATATAGTTGGTAGAAGCTCTGCAGAGGCCGGGTATAGAGCAATGGGAGCTGTTACTTGTGAGATTATTTGGCTACTCTCTTTATTAAAATTTGGGAATTCCTCATTTACAGCCTGCTTTGTTATTTTTTGATAGTAAGAGTGCAATTGCCATGGCTTCTAATCCGGCGTTTCATGAGCGCACGAAGCACAGAGAATAGACTGTCACTTTATAAGACAAATTGGCTGATGGTACCATGAAGACATTTTATGTAAGTACAAAATCTCAAGTTGCAGATTTGTTTACTAAAGATTTGGGAAGTCAGCAATTTCATTTTCTAAAGTCCAAGTTGGGTATGTTGAATTTGCATTCTCCAACTTGAGAGGGGGTGTTAAATATATACTTTGTATTCTTAGGCTAAATATGTAGTTTTTCATTATACAATATTTCTGTGATGTATTTATAAAACTAAAAGGACTACTGTAAATATCTTATTCTGTTATAACTGCCACTATATAACCTTACAACTTATACAGGGATACAGAACAAAATAAAGATTAGTTCATTTTGTTCACATAATTCTCGTCTTTATCTCTCTAGTTTTGTTTCTATAATCTGTGGAATACATAGATTTTACACCAAGATTATATAAGGGAAATTAAATTTGATAATGTTAATAACATAATTAATTTCATTTTGGCTGCTGCTAACCGGATACAATAGAAGCTCTCTAAATTAATATTTGGTAAATTAATAAACGCTCTATGAAATACTAATTTTCGCCGGTCCCGACTTGGTCCAGTATAAAAAATCCGCAATTTTGATAAATTAATAAGATAATAAATTTTCTGAAAATCGTTATATAAATATAGGTCCCGACAAAATCATAAATTAATAATTTTTCAAAATGACAAACATTACTATGACGATTTAGTGAAGTATGATTCTATAGTCGTTTTTTTTTTTTTTAAAACTTAAATTTACTTGAATCTCATCCCTAATTTTTCTAATTGCATCCAAAAGGTTTGATAGCCTTCTAACTGCACCAAAAAAAGATATAGACGCGATAAATGTTTACTTTCGCGTCACTAGTTCCAAATGTACGGTATTATCTTCAAGTATCATATTCAACTTTATCATCTTTATTGTTACCAAAGACAATATTCATAATTTCTTTTAAGTTTTTGGCCTCTGAACATGTATAATTTTCACCTGTTTAATCCAACAACCAATGACATCCGTTTTATTGAGATAACCGAGACCATCAATTATTTTTTCAAGTTTATAAACATCTTTCTAAATAATGGTTTCATCTGTTAATTGAAATTTCATTGACCGGACGAATTTTGCAGTGTCGAAAATAATTTGTTATTGTCACTCGGTGAACATTAATCGTTCAATTAATAAAACATTTTTAAAATAATAATTAGTAATTTATCGATTAATTAATACATTTCTAAATTAATCAATTTCTATGATCCCAACATTATTAATTTATAAATGTTTTACTGTAGTAAAAAATTGAACGATTGACACCACACGTTTTTCATATTGATGGTTTTAATTGTGCTCCGTTTTTTAAATTATTTTCTCTTACAGACCGAATGTATAAACAAATGAGTGCTTTTAATTTCCGAAAATATTATTATTGCTGTTAAGTTTTTATAAATAATCTGAAAACTATAAGTAGCGTATAACGTATTCCTCTAATATAACATTTTGAGAATTGCAATCTCAAAGGTTAGTATTCACTCTTCCCTAACATAAGTACGTAAGACCTTACTCAACAAAAAGGCCACAACCTGATTGATATTGAGCCTTAGAAATTAGATGCAGTGCGTGAGTTTTTAAATTTTCAAGCTTGGAAACCAATATGAAAATTCCCATTTAGGGTTTTGCCTGCTAACTTGGATGTTGTCACATGTCCTGCATAAACAGTAAAGATTAAGGTTAATTAGTGATTTACCACCGTTCAACCTCATTCGTTTTACGAAGTTGTAAAAAAGTGTGAACCTCTTAGAGTTTTAATAATAATAATAAAGTGTATTGAATATCAATAAGGTTTAGTGATATCCGATATTTAGTGTTTATTTATGAGTTCGTATTCTCTTTCTTCATGAATTATCAGCTCCTTATAATATAGGCAGATTAGGAGATCTAGAGCAAATATTTCTTGATAGATATTGAAATTCCTATCCGTTGTTCTAGATGCAGTTTTGCAGTAAGGTTCCAAGTGGGGTTGGAACTGCAGTTTGAACCAAGTGTATAAGGTTTCAAGTGAGGTTGGAACTGCAGTTGGAACCAAGTGTATTAATGGACAGAAACTGTTTTAAAATTAAATGTACTTGGAAATAATTCACACGCACATTTAACAACGGAGTTCACCTAACTAGGCTACGTCTCCGGGGCACTTACCCAGATTATGATATTATAAAAAGCTTACAATATATGACTCAAGTCTTAATGAAAAACTTAGACTCCTTCTATGTTTTTCTGCCTATCACTATATTGCTCCTACTCTATAACTATCACTTATAAATCAATGGCATCCCACCATTGTTTTTCTTTTTAAAGCTCACGTGTATTCTCTCTAGAAAATAAGTTCTTTATAATTTAGAACACACAACTTTACAAGCTTAAGTTACTAAGTATATAAACAAGTAAAAACAATCTTCTATCTTCAATATCTTTTGATTGCTTTTGACTTGGTTGATTAGCTTCAATCTCTCCAAGTATCACGAGATTCTTCAGCATGGATTGACTCTAATCATCTTTGATTAACACCTGTTTAGTAACACACTTGAAAGTAGGAGTTAATCTTTTCCTTTGAAAGGAAACATATAAAGATATGATCTCTTAAAGATAATATCTTTTCATAAACATATGAAACATTTAACTCCACATATCAATCAATCTTTATACATATCTTTACTGAATATTATAAGAATCAAAAGATTGAATCAAGTGATAAGGACAAGCATAAGAATAGAGATATATAAATTAAAAGGAAACATAACCTTATAAACTAATCTCTTTATATCTTTTATAAACATCTTTCCTTAACACATTAGTATTCTCAATAAACACATATACACGTTTAAGACCTTATGAGAATATATCCTACATACTTTAAAACAAATGATTAGCATTAAACAATTAGTAATGTAGAATAATGAAACAAGACAGAATTCTGTTTTAACAGCAGGTTGAACTGTGGTTGCAACTGAGGTTGCAACTGGTACTTGAAACCTGTCACCACAGGTTGTAACTAAGGTTGCAACCAGTACTTGAAACCTAATACTACTACTTAGTAGGTTGTAACTGAGGTTGCAACTGGTACTTGGAACCTGTCAATCCTGTCTTAGTTCTTAATAACAGTTAGGATTTATTTAGTAAAAACCAATAGACAATTAACAATATTTAGACCAGAAATCTGGTCCTAACAATCTCCCCCTTTGTCATTGGTTTTGACAAATCAATAAAGTTTATAAATCATCCCAACCACCTGCAAATTCCATATCAGTAAGCTCCCCCTGTATGTTAGAATTGCAGGCAAAATATATAAGCACAATGTATGTGCACACAATTAGTTTTCAGACCTGTTTCAAGTTTAAAGCTTTCATACTTCAACAAGATATCAAGATATTTGCAGAAAGAAATTGCAGAATGATTAAAGCCAAACAGGCATAAACTTGTCTTAATACAGCAGAATTGAAAAACAGATTAAAGTCTTGAAAACAAAACATAAAACAAAAGCATAAACTTCAAACTTCACTCCCCCTATTTGTCAGCAACCAATGGAATTAGTCACTTGGAATATCACATTGTGGGGGTCTTTCTCTTAGAGGATTCTGCCTGACCACTTCTTCATCTTCTTCATTGTCATCCTCACTGCTGATTGAGACACCATCACTATCATCATCATCCTCACTCTCAATAATGTCCACCAGCAGCTTATTGATTTGATAATCATCAGCATCCAATTCAGCTCTCCTTTCTTGATTATAAGCCAGCTTCTGGAGTAAGTACCACTTTACTCCTTTCTTCTTTGCTGAAGGAGCAGATGAAGGTTCTTCTTCCTTTTCTTTCCCTTTGTCCCCAGAAATGTCATTGACATGTCCTTCCTTCAGTAGTTTGGCAGAAATATAAAGAGCAGAGGGACAATCTGTGATTGGTTCATGAGTGATACTAATGGGAGAATCTCTATGCATAGAAGAGACTTGGCCCAGAAGTAGACTAGATATGAGGCAAGGGAAAGGAAGCAGAATGGAAGGTGAATTATCATCACTAAATTCCTTTATAAGATTAAAAATATGAAGGCCAAGGTTGATGGGTAGTGAAGACATAATCCTGTATAGAAAAATAGCCATATCTTTGTTGACTTTGGAAGATTGTTTGGTGGGTGTCCAGTTAAACCTAGCAATTTTGTGCAACACAGCAGCACTTAATGTGAGAGAGGATGTTTTGATGGAATGACCATCAAACCTATTGTTCTTTCCAGTTAGAATTAAAGCTAGAATTTCTAAATCTGGTTCAGCATTGTTGTCTATAGTAGGACTGGGACAACACAGATAGTCATTAATCAACTTAGGTGTGAAATCCAAAGTTACACCTCTCAAAAACACTCTTCCATACTTAGGATTACCCTCTTCAAAGACACCACTGCTTAAATTGGAATAGAATTCTTTAACAACAGCAGGGTAATAGGAGTCTGCATAACAAACAGTTTTGGCTAATCCAACAGCAGAGAGTAATTTCTCAACATACACCTGTATGTGAGGATAGCTAACTAAATTGAGCCTTCTTTCACACAGAATTTCTTTACTAGCCATTCCTCTAAACCTCCTATATGTTGTCCTACTCCAGAAACGAGGATCAACATTATTGTTTGTTGGAACATACTCAAACTTAGCAGTAACAGGGTCATTATCAAAATTCCTTCTAGCACGCTTCTTAGTGCGCTTAATTTTGGGAGAGGAAGACTCACTTACCTTTGATTTGGAACCTTGACGTGATGGAGATTTATTCATAAAATCTCTGAGGGTGCAATCATCATCAGAATTGGGGTTTTTAGAAGGGATTGATGACATGGTTGCAACTGGGGTTAGAACCTTACTTAGAACCTTGCAGTGGGTTTCTACAGCAAGCCTAGGGTTTTACAGAGATGAGAGAGAGAGAGTTATTCTGTAAAAAGTAATTGATTTTGGATAGTAAAAAGATGTTTGTATAAATAGCAATAAAGACCATATCTTTTTGAAATTGGAAATAGATACATGCAAATCAATTAAGCAGCAAATTTAGGCTTAAACATAGGAAGTATTTTATCAACAGATTTTAAAAGAAAATCATACTAAGATTACGCAAGAAACAGTTGGCAATAAGATAACTTCAGCCAATTAAACAGATAAACATTCCTTTTTCAAAACAGATTCATCCAAAATTTGAAAAATCAAACATTGAAGCTTTAAGGAAATTTGACTTGATTCAAGATAAAAACAAAACTTAAACAGATATCTAGCTTTTAGGAGAACAAAAGAAATCTAGCAATTTACTCACGAAAATATGTTTATCAAAGAATAACACTAATAAAGATTAAATTTTAGGAGCTTAAAATGAGCAAATCCGTTTTTATTTCTACACAAAAACTAGTTTGATGACCTCAGCAAGGAAAGAGTATAAGTGATGTCAAAATTTTACAAGACTTTGTCTTGACAGCTATAACAGAGACTGAGGTTTCAACTGATGTTTCAACTGAGCTTGCAACCAGTATTTTTAACACAAGGTTTCAACTGATGTTGCAACTGAGCTTGCAACCAGTATTTTTAACACAAGGTTTCAACTGATGTTGCAACTGAACTTCCAACCAACTATAGATAGTGTGAGGTTTCAACTGATGTTGCAACTGAACTTGCAACCATCATATAAAATTGCACTTTGTGCTAGCAACTCTATTACCAGAGAGGTTTTTAAGGACAAGTTACCTCACATCTGTTTTTGAGACACCAAAAAAGCGGCTTTTTCAAGACAAAAACATCATAGCTCAAAATAAGACTTTAACCTTAGAAATAAAACTTATTAAAGATACTCAATACAGACATATTTAGCAAAAGTATTCAATTAGATTGATAATGACATACCCCTATGTCACTTCTTAATGATTCAAACTTGTTTGTATCAAGGGGCTTTGTGAAAATATCTGCTAGTTGTCTTTCAGTTGAAACATGTTCTAAAATTAAGCTCTTTTCTTCAACTAGTTCTCTAATAAAATGATGCCTAAGATCAATATGTTTGGTTCTGGAATGTTGAACTGGATTTTTGGCTAAATCTATAGCACTTTTGTTATCACAAAACAGAGTTAATATCTCTTGTTTAACATTGTAATCAGTTAACATTTGTTTCATCCAAATAAGTTGAGTGCATCCACTTCCAGCTGCAACATATTCTGCCTCAGCAGTAGATAAAGATATGCAATTTTGCTTTTTACTGAACCAAGAAACAAGATTATTTCCAAAATAAAAACAACCACCAGAAGTACTCTTTCTGTCATCTATGTTTCCTGCCCAATCTGCATCACAGTAGCCACTAAGAAAATGGTTTGTATCTTTAGAATACCATAGGCCTAGATGAGGTGTTCCTTTTACATACCTTAGAATTCTTTTGACAGCTAGAAGATGAGGTTCTAAAGGATTTGCTTGATATCTGGCACAAACTCCTACACTTAAGCAAAGATCTGGTCTACTAGCAGTTAAATACAGCAAACTTCCAATCATGGATCTATAAAGACTGGGACAGACATTTTTACCTTTATCATTTTTGGACAGTTTAAGGGTAGTACTCATAGGGGTTCTCTTCTCTTTACTCTCACTCAGACCAAACTTTTTAACAAGATTGTCTGCATACTTACTTTGGCACAAAAAAATGCCTTTCTCATTCTGTTTAACTTGCAATCCTAGAAAGTAAGTTAGTTCACCTCCTCCACTCATTTCAAATTCATTCTTCATGTCAGAAATGAATTCTTTTATTCTGTTATTAGAAGTAGAACCAAAAACAATGTCATCAACATAGATTTGAGCAATTATTATGTCCTTTGTGGTTTTCTTAGTAAACAGAGTTTTATCAACTCCCCCTCTGTTAAAACCTTTTTCAATCAAGTACTTGGTTAATCTATCATACCAAGCTCTAGGAGCTTGTTTTAGACCATACAAGGCCTTTTTCAACAAATAGACATGTTCAGGAAAGTTAGGATCCTCAAATCCCTTAGGTTGACAAACATAAACTTCTTCATTAATCACACCATTCAGAAAAGCACTCTTTATGTCAAGTTGAAACAGTTTAAAATCATACAGACATGCAAGAGACAGCAGCATTCTAATGGATTCAATTCTAGCTACTGGAGCAAAGGTTTCATCAAAGTCAATTCCCTCAATTTGTGTATAACCCTGAGCTACCAACCTAGCTTTATTCCTGATAATCACTCCATCCTCATCACTTTTATTTCTAAAAATCCATTTAGTTCCTATAACATTTTTATTAGAAGGTCTGGGTACTAAAGTCCATACATCATTTCTCTCAAATTGGGCCAATTCATCCTGCATAGCTAAAATCCATTCACTATCTTCTAGAGCTTCTTTTATATTCTTAGGTTCTAACTGAGAGATATAACAAGCAAAGTGAACAACATTATTTCTTTTACCTCTGGTTTTCATACCTGAAGTAACTTCTCCTATGACATTGTCAAGAGAATGATTTTTCTGAGTCCTTACAGTTTGTTGTGTTTCTTCTTTCTCTTTTTCTGTAGTCTCAGCCTGTTCATTATCACCTGTAATCTCATCAACAGTTTTTAGGTCATCAAATAACACATTATAAGATTCCATAACACAGTTTGTTCTTTGATTGAAGACTCTAAATGCTCTACTGTTCTGAGCATAACCAAGAAAAATCCCTTTATCACTTTTAGAGTCAAATTTACCAAGATGCTCTCTATCTCTGAGAATATAGCAAACACATCCAAACACTTGAAAATACTTTACATTGGGTTTTCTACCTTTCCATATTTCATAAGCTGTCATGGAAGTACCTTTAGTAATATAAACTCTATTAACTATATGACAGGCAGTATTAACAGCTTCAGCCCAAAATCTATTGGCAAGTTTCTTAGAGTTAAGCATTACTCTAGCCATTTCCTGAATGGTTCTATTTTTCCTTTCAACTATGCCATTTTGCTGTGGAGTCTTAGGAGCAGAGAACTCATGACATATTCCTAAGGAGTTGCAGAATTCTTTAAACCTGATATTTTCAAATTCAGTTCCATGATCACTTCTAATCCTAGCAATATTACCACTAGTGGAACCTTTTTCAACTTGCAGTTTTAAGCACAGAGTTTTGAATAGTTCAAAAGTTTCAGACTTATCCTTTAAGAACACTACCCAAGAGTATCTAGAGAAATCATCTACAACTACTAGAATGTACTTCTTACCACCTATACTGGCAGTTTGCATAGGACCCATCAAGTCAATGTGAAGAAGTTCTAAGACTCTTTTAGTGTAGATTAGACTAGTACTTTTGTGTATACTTTTGGTTTGTTTTCCTATAGCACAATCACCACAGACACTTTGAGTTTTAGCACTGAGTTTAGGAATTCCTCTTATCAACTCTTTTTTAACAAGCTTATCTAAAGTTTTGTAATTCACATGCCCAAGCCTTTTATGCCAAATATCTGCATTATTAGTAATAGCTTGATTACACCTACTTTGAGGCAATTCTTTTTCAGCTTTTTCAAACACATAGCAACTGTTGGTTGATCTAACTCCAGTCATGATTAAATCATTGTTAAGATTAGTAATTAGACACCTTTCTTTGTCAAATTTAACAGTCATTTCATTATCACAGAGTTGACTGATACTAATTAGATTAGCTTTTAGACCATCTACAAGAAAAACATCCTCAATATCAGGCATTCCAGGTTTGTTTAAGGTACCTTTACCAATAATTTTACCTGTATCTCCTCCTCCAAACACAACAGTGTTACCTGTAAGAATGGTGACATTTTTTAGGAGGCTTGCAGTACCTGTCATATGCTTAGAGCATCCACTGTCAAAATACCAATCATTAGAAGTAACAGCATTCAAAGAGTTGATAACAGCTTTGTTGTTAGCAACTAAGATTGCTTTTTCTTTAACTTTCCAAACCCATTTCAAATTTTTATTGACAGAAGCCAACCAGGTTTTCTGGGAAATGTACTTTCTGTTCCTTTTTAAATAACACTGGACTTCAGAATGACCAGGTTTTTTACAAAAATTGCACAATTTCAACCTAAAGTTATTCAGTTTGTTCATGGTTGCAACTTTGGTTGTAACTGAGCTTCCAACCTTCTTTACATAAACCTGCGTTTTATTCCTGGTTGCAACTCTGGTTGCAACTGAGCTTCTAACCTTGTGATCAAAATCATGAGTTTTAGCTTTAGCAACAGCTTCAATAAAAGTAGTTTTTCCTGTACTCTTACCACCATAGTACCCTAGACCACTGATATCTTTGGATCCTCTAGAATATGACAGCATGTCATCTAATTTATCTGAAGCAGAGACATTCAGCAATTTTATTATCTTTTTAGTTTCAGTAAGTTCAGCCAGTTGTAATTTAAGCTTCTCAGTAAGATTTTTGACCTCATCCTTTAGATCAACATTCAGCTTGCTTATGATCAAACATTGTTTACTCAGACTTTTATACTTTTCATACAGAACAAGGTATTGCTTAGTAATGTTTTCATCAGAGGGCTCTTCCTCATCACTGCTATATGTTTCACAGGCAGTTGTAACTGGGGTTGAAACATGCTCACAGTCACTTTCATAAGTAGGTTCTTTTTCAGTGATTATTCCCATGAAATTAACAAAATTTGAACCATCCTCTTCATCACTGTTACTCTCAGAATCACTATCACTATGAGTGGTTATATAAGCATTTTTGTTTCTTTTTAAAGTGTTTGCACACTCAGCCTGAATATGACCAAAACCTCTACATTCTCTACACTGAATCTCTTTAGATTTGTATTCTTTGTTATCCTTTTCTTTGGAATTCCACTTTCCTGTAGAGTTATTATTGAATCTAGACTCTGTCTTAAACTGGTTATCCTTTTTCTGAAAGTTTTTAGATGAACCAGTATCATCCTCCTTTTTCTTATAAAACTTCTTGTACACCTTTTTTGCAAAGAAAGCTAGTTGTTCTTCATCACTCATTTTATCACAGGTATTAGATTCAGATTTCTTAGCTTGAAATGCTATTCCCTTTTCTGGTCTTTTATGTTTAAAGAATTTCAGTTCATGTGTACTAAGATTTCCTATGAGTTCTTCAAGTTTAAGATTATCTAAGTCAGTTGATTCTTCAATAGCTGTGACCTTAATTTCAAACCTTTCTGGGAGTGACCTAAGAGTTTTCTTAACAAGCTTAGCATCACTGTATTTTTCACCTAATGTTCCAGCTTGATGAGCAATGTGGCAGATTCTACCATTAAATTGTTCAATGTTTTCATCTTCCTCCATTCTTAAGTTCTCAAATTGGGTAGTTAACTGTTGAAGTTTGAAAGCTTTTACTTTAGTTGTTCCTTCAAAAGTAACTTGCAAAATATCCCATGCTTCTTTAGCTGTTTCACAATGAGAGATATACCTGAATACGCTGAGAGTTACACCAGCAAAAATCAAGTTTATGGCTATTGAGTTGGCACTTGATTTTCTGTCTTCTTCAGCAGACCATCTGTCTTCAGGTAAGAGAATCAGTTCTCCTTCATTATCCATGGTAGTTGGAGCCTCCCATCCATACATAACAGTCTTCCATGCATGTTCATTCTGCTGTTTGATGAAGGACCTCATTCTAATTTTCCATACTCCATAGTTTACTCCTCCTTCAAGCAATGGAGGTTTGTTGAAGGCGTTTCCTTCCCTCATTAAGTCCATTGTTACTAGAACACAGGATCCACACTAAGTAAGATCTAGTGTGAAGCTCTGATACCAATTGAAATTCCTATCCGTTGTTCTAGATGCAGTTTTGCAGTAAGGTTCCAAGTGGGGTTGGAACTGCAGTTTGAACCAAGTGTATAAGGTTTCAAGTGAGGTTGGAACTGCAGTTGGAACCAAGTGTATTAATGGACAGAAACTGTTTTAAAATTAAATGTACTTGGAAATAATTCACACGCACATTTAACAACGGAGTTCACCTAACTAGGCTACGTCTCCGGGGCACTTACCCAGATTATGATATTATAAAAAGCTTACAATATATGACTCAAGTCTTAATGAAAAACTTAGACTCCTTCTATGTTTTTCTGCCTATCACTATATTGCTCCTACTCTATAACTATCACTTATAAATCAATGGCATCCCACCATTGTTTTTCTTTTTAAAGCTCACGTGTATTCTCTCTAGAAAATAAGTTCTTTATAATTTAGAACACACAACTTTACAAGCTTAAGTTACTAAGTATATAAACAAGTAAAAACAATCTTCTATCTTCAATATCTTTTGATTGCTTTTGACTTGGTTGATTAGCTTCAATCTCTCCAAGTATCACGAGATTCTTCAGCATGGATTGACTCTAATCATCTTTGATTAACACCTGTTTAGTAACACACTTGAAAGTATGAGTTAATCTTTTCCTTTGAAAGGAAACATATAAAGATATGATCTCTTAAAGATAATATCTTTTCATAAACATATGAAACATTTAACTCCACATATCAATCAATCTTTATACATATCTTTACTGAATATTATAAGAATCAAAAGATTGAATCAAGTGATAAGGACAAGCATAAGAATAGAGATATATAAATTAAAAGGAAACATAACCTTATAAACTAATCTCTTTATATCTTTTATAAACATCTTTCCTTAACACATTAGTATTCTCAATAAACACATATACACGTTTAAGACCTTATGAGAATATATCCTACATACTTTAAAACAAATGATTAGCATTAAACAATTAGTAATGTAGAATAATGAAACAAGACAGAATTCTGTTTTAACAGCAGGTTGAACTGTGGTTGCAACTGAGGTTGCAACTGGTACTTGAAACCTGTCACCACAGGTTGTAACTAAGGTTGCAACCAGTACTTGAAACCTAATACTACTACTTAGTAGGTTGTAACTGAGGTTGCAACTGGTACTTGGAACCTGTCAATCCTGTCTTAGTTCTTAATAACAGTTAGGATTTATTTAGTAAAAACCAATAGACAATTAACAATATTTAGACCAGAAATCTGGTCCTAACAGATATGATATCTTCAATCATATCTTCATATATCTTCATTGCCATGCTAAAATATATTCAGCTATATTTTCATTTATTTTTCTAACGACTTGATAAACCTGAACGGCCTATTCCACTGTTGCTCGTTATTGAGTGCAACTTTTCGAGGTCCATGACACTCTTTGTATATATTCTTGGGGCCCTCATCCTCGTACATCTATTTCCTCGGATCCACGAATATATTGCCCCGGGGTGGCCATATCATAGGCTTCTCGCCCGGAATCAGGTCTTCGCTAATCGTCCTACATTCCTTATTGTACAAGAAATGTATCTCTCTGGTTTGATGATTATGATTTATTTGTATCTTTTTAATATTATCTCTCTGGAGCCGGAGATCAGAACCTCCGTCATCGTTGTATATGTATGTATGTATGTATATATATATATATATATATGTATGTATGTATGTATATATATATATGTATGTATATATAGATATAGAGAGATGTGCAGGGGGTGGGTGCATCGTCGTCCCAACCAAACTCCGGCTAAAAAGTCGTCGCAGCGGCGGAGTTCGTCTCAACGGTGGTGGGGGTGTTTTGTAGCTGAATTCTAGAGAAAGAAAGTGTGTTTTGGGTTAGTGGTAAAAAAAGAATTTGGACCAATTTTATATTTACGGTAGGTGATACCAAAACCAAATTAAAATGTTTGAAAAATGTAACTTATGCTAATAAATAATACAAGTAGTAATAAAACCTAATAATTCTATTAAAGTTGTACTAGACTCTAATTAATTATTCTTACAACTCTACCCTTTGCATTTCTCCAATTTCGATGTCTCCTAAAGAAAAATTCATATAAAGCTCCAGTATCGCTAAACACTCAATAAATAAACAGAGAGAAAAAATTCAGAAAATAATTTTACTGAAAAATAATTTTTGAAGTAAATATTTTCCGTCCAATCAAATAGAGCTAAGTCTTAAATTTCAAAGTTGAACGACTTTAAGATTTAGTGAGAAACTTTACTTCAATTTGCGAGTTTCACGAAAGACCGCAATGATATAATCATGTTTAATAGGGGGGGATTAGAACTTGTGTTTCTACTTAGATTATTTTTATAAGTTTATAAGTAAAATATTGTTTGGTAGAGTTTCATAATAAGTGGGTGACTGTAGCATGTTAACACCCTCAACTCCTCCCCGTCTCTCCACGCTCGATAGTCAACTGCTTCTTTTTCCTTTAAGGTTTAATTGTTGTCCTGTTAGGTTGCCGTCGACGAGCTTTTTTTCTCAAGATATCTAACAGAACATCATGAAGACAGAAAAGTCCCATGTTACCACAGGGAACATGATCCATACATGTGAGTCTCGCGTGTTACCATCACGATGGATTTCCGTAAAAGAAAACACGTGTGCACCACCTAGGAGTGCATAAAAAAACCCAAAAGATGTGAATCTGAACCGATCTGTTGGGTGGGTCGGTCTTGTCTGGTTTTTTTGTTATTAATTATATTTCGTTTAACTCGCGACTGGTGTTATATGAGTGTTGACGGAGCTTGTCTAATTTTTTACTATTATATGTAGTTGCGGCTATGGATGATATCCATGTGGCTAGTTTTGGATCTTTTAAGTATTTAGGTTGTCACTACCGATTCTTTTGACATGGATTTTGTTTCGTGTGTTTAGTTAGACCCTAACGGTGTTTTATCAAATTAGTAGGCATGGAGAACTTTTATGACTTTCCTACACTTTTTATGATCTGCACTTCACATACTGTGCTGACTTCATTTGTTCATCTTTTTACTTTGACTGACGTGTTTGATAATATTTTAATGATAATTATTTTGATAAGTGAGAAGCGTTTAATTTATATATTTCTCATTTTTTATTTCTATATTTTGATTTGTATGCCCACGAACACACCTACGTTACTTTGTATTATTTGTTTTTACTTATCCTCTTGACAAATTTCTTAGGTTATCTAAACTATTTATTCACCGACTATTTTCAATCCTCTTGAAACCTTTCTTAACGTATCTAAACTATTTATTCACCGACTATTTTCATTCAATAATAATGATCATGTTCGATTAAAAAAATGTTGGCACCGAGAAGAGTTAATTAATGGGAAAATTGGGTCATTTACTGTTGAGCCAAGTTGGGCAACTGTCGGTGAACATGAAGGAAAAAATGCATTTAGTTTACTATATGTTTTTTAACGATTTAGGTATTAGACTATCAAAGTTAACAATTGACGTATTGAACTATCATAATATTCACAATTCAGGTACTGGCGTTAATTTAGTTTCACTTTTTCTTTTAGTCATATTTTTTTTTAATTTGTATAAATTTATATACATACATATGCATACATAATAAGTATATTAGTTTAAAAAACATATTATTTGACTAGATTTTCTTTGATTTTTTTTTAAAATAAAAAAATTATAATTTTTTTTACACTTTCTTTAAAAGGAAAATAAAGTAAATTTTAGATTTATGACATTCGAGCAAAAAATATTTGATGCCACATCATTATTTGAATACTTTCATGAAAAAACGCCAAGAAAATTATTATTTTTTTCAAAACAGTATTCATTTTTTGTAAATAGAATATATTTGTTAAGTATTTATAATTTCTTTTTATACACAAACATCATCTAGAATTTACATTATTTGCAATAATATGTATACATGTATTATATTATATATATTTTTATACATACATTAATATAACATATATATATATATGTGTGTGTGTGTTTTTATTATATACATATATATATATACATACATATATATATATATATATACATATATATATATATATTATAATTATATATTTTTAAATTTATACTAAAATGAGACATTTTAAAAAATTAATTGTTAGATTTATACAACTTACAAATAATAGGACCAAAATAAAAATTGAATTTAACTTACATCCAACTAATTTAACGGTGGTACCTGAATTGTGAACATTATGATAGTTTAGTACGCCAATTGTTAATTTTGATAGTATGGTTGATATCTAAATCGTTAAAAACATGTAATACAATACAGTAAATGTATTTTTTTCCCCTACATTTACAAGTACTGTTATTGAACATCAATTTTTACATTCACAGTCAATAACAGCGCAAATAAAAGTTAAATTATACTCCATAAAAACACGAAACGATTCATGAATGGAATAAATAGTGCACGGTACGTACATTGCACCTTTAACTATTATTACAGATATAGAAGAATGGTTAATGATATTTGTCATTTCGCTTACTTTAGTTCTACCTACTAAGCACTTGCCTTTTTTTTTAATGTTAATGCAATGCATTATAATGATGCCAATATGCATGTTATCCAGCTTATTTTGTTCCACCAAACAAAAACGTGATCAAAGGATATTTAGTGACGAAAAATATATGATACAATCACACAAAAAGAACTGTCAAAAAACATTTAGACACTTTCGTAGTATTTTATTTGTAGTCAATATTGCCAAATCAAAATGTGGCAGTTGCCTTCTAAAGTGAAATTTTGAATGTAAATAGAGGTACGAATGAATTCACTATTACATAAACTGATAAACTAATAAAATTGGACTTCATTTTGTTATTAATATACAAGAGACTATTTATGATTGTGTTATCATCGTAACAGCTGACAACATGAGTTTCTCTTTGCTTAAAAGTCACAACTCTTACTGTATCTTCTTCCATATGAAAACTCAAGCCCTTCTGAGAGTTGTGTGAAAATACTTAAAAATGTGAATGGCATATACTACTGCATGTCTAGTATAAATTACAACAACTCCAATTTGAAACTAAAACTAACGCTAGTGGGTAGTGGCCATGTTATGGTAATGCCACAATAAATTCCATCTGAAATACGGGGGATTATCACACAACCACTTTTATATAGACTAGGACTATGATGCACTTTAACTATAATACCCCATATTGAGAAATTATGAAGGTCACGTCACCAATAAATTAAAACTATAAAAGAGGTTTTCAATTTTAGTTGCACTTATAGTACAATCAAAATAATAATAGAAATTAAATAATGAGCTGACCAATCAGTTTACAAACAGACACTGCTGATCACAATGGAATGTAGAAAAAAAACAATCTGAGCTTAAAAAAATTACATAGCAAAATGACAACTTAAACAAAAATTTCCATACTAATCTTTTCGTAACGTATTATTGTTGGATTTGGAAATGATCCCATCCCAAATCTCCATGAAAGCCTCAACGATAACCTCATGATGAATCGGCGAATTCAGCTTCAGGAAACAGTTCAAAAGCTCTTGAAGCTCGTCGATCGAACTTATTCCTCGCTCTAAAATCATTTGAACCATCGAGTGCCTGAAATCAAGATAGGGGTTATCGGAATCCTGCACAACCGCCACGCTGTCCGATATCTTGGGGCACGGGCTTACCATTTTTGTTTCATCGGGATAAGTATTGTTATGAGATACTTCTATTTTTGGTTTTAGTTTTGGTTTTGGTTTTGGTTTAGGATGGAATATGTCTGATTTGTTACAACCACAACTTGAGCTGGACTTGAAAATATCAGTAAAGAAGCTTATCTTATTGGAAGGCATGGAAGAGATAGAGATAGAGATAGAGATAGAGAGAGTGAGAATGTGAGAAAGTTGGCATAAATGGGGTTTGTATTTGGCAAGGACGTTTTCAGATATGGACAAGTGCCGTAACTAAGGAGGGAAGTATTCTTGTTTTGTTTGATAAATAATAACCAAAAACGGATAGATAAAAAACAAACATTTAAATTTTAAAATCAGGTTCCTATCCACACTTTCTTTCCAGGTAAATAGGTTTTTTGGATCTTACTCAATGGTTATTTTGTTTTTACAAACCGAGAAATTTAGGTTTGGAATAAATAAAATTCCATTATGTAGTTTAGACTTCAGATTAAATACAAGTATACAACGACATATAACTGGTAGCCCTACATGGCTATATACTCCCAAAAATATGGAGTACTAGAATATTAAAGAAATTATTTATATGAGTAAAAATAATTAGTGACGAGTACTCATCTTGTCTGTTATTCTTCCTCTCCATATTTTGCCATTTTGTGTTTGTGCTTTTTCGGTCACCTAGATCTAGGGCAGTCAAATTTCCCCAACACGACCCAATGATTATTGGGTATTGAGATATCGGCTTTAGTGATTATCTACGATTTGTATCGGGTTGAGTCTAAATAATTTTTTATCGTCATTGTATTCGACTCATATATGTATTTGTAATTTGTCTAACGATTCTCTGTGCGGGTATACCCTCAAGTCTCAACTCGTTTACATTGTAAAAAGTTCAGAAAATTAGTACTTTAGTGACGGATAATTGTTAAAGTTGGTACACATTACATTTTAAGATATTGTGAAATTTGGAAACATAACTAGTGAATAAGACTAGATAAGTTAGTTGATTTAAATTTGTAATGCCAGAAACAAAAAAAGTTGAAACATTATGTTAAAGTCATCGAGATCTTTTTGATTTATTTACTTTCTTTTTTATCAAATCTCATGTCTAATTCCCGAAAATATATATAATCTTTAATAGTATATTGTTTCACTTCATATATAATTGCCAAATATCATAAAAATATCTTCATTTCAGTAACATATGTTTCCATATATATAAATTTCTATATACATGGACCTAATATAAGAATAATAATATTTACATATTTATTTATATAGTACATATTGTTGCTTAAAGTTCCATTTCTGCAGGTCGTTCTGCGTTATAGAAATAAAAATCATATTCATCCCTAAAACATGTTGGATCGGGTGGGATAAACACAAAAACTGTTCTCAAGCGATGATTCTTACGTTTTTTGTGACTGTACGATGCGTTTTTCGGTGTTCGGGTATTTTTAACAATCATGTGGTCATCCATTTTGATCTCTATGTTTCCTCGATCTCATTCTCTCTCTATCTTCGTGTATGTACAAGAAGACACTTCACTACCTACTTGTTATGTGCCTCCATCATGGCTAGCCTCTCCTTTTATAGGTTTTTCGTCCCGACTAGTATCCTCCCAACTAGCATATGTACCTCCCTCTTTCTTATTCTCATTGGTAATATTCTTGGTTCCAATGTTGCAGAGACAGTCAACTACATCTGCCTACCTATAATATAACAAAACATGGAATATATTTGAGAAGAATAAGTCAGGTCAGATTCACCATGAATGGTATGATCAGTCAGTTTATGTTCAGATGAGGGTTCATCGGAATAGTCAATTCAGTCAGCACTAGCAAGACACCAGTATGCCCAATAGCCAATAGCAAATTGTCCATCATCACGAGGGTCGTGAGATGGAAAATACCATCCACTGGAGCATTACAATGCAAGCCCTGGTGTATGGCAAGTTTGGGGAAACGTCGGGTACATTGTTCTGGTAGGCCGAAAGCCATAGGAGCATGAACCAAAAGAAGACGACAGTATCCCCTTTCTTCCTCTCTTTATTGCCTAATCTTTCTCCACCGAACTTGAGCTCATGTAGGCGGCGGTGGTGTACCTCATACAGATCGACTGTTTTCTCTAAAAAAAAAAACAATCACCCATCCTTTTTTTTCTACTCTACAGGCGACGGTAAAGATGGGGTTGGAAACCCTAGCCACTGAATCAATTTCATAAGTAAAAACTGTAAATTTGATTTGAATGATCAATTACAGCTCTAGTCATCTATGTTTGTTGGTTAATCACAATTAGGTTTTAAAATATCTAAAACAAATAATTTCCACTCCAATAACTATTGAAGTTTAAACCCAAATGTTTCTAAATTTAACATGTATATATATATATATATATATATATATATTAATTTTACACTATTTCAGAACTAGTTTAAAAGACTTTAAGAGTGTATTTTGTTGTAACAACTCGCTAATCGAACTTCTATAGACTAAATAATAAAATAAAATGATACTAATTTTTGTAACAAAATACACTGCAAGAAAAAGTTAAAGACAACAACAGTTTACTTTTTCAAAACTGTTGGTAAAGTGAGTGTCGCTAAATTTAGCAACAATTTAGTAACAAAAATTGTTGCTAAATTTAGCGACACTCACTTTACCATCAGTTTAGCAACAGACGCTCTGATGGTAATGTAACATTTTTTTATAGTGATATCGGTTACAACCAAGCCTTCTCAGATACAATCAATAATCCAAAAGGTCAGTAGGGTTGGTTCTAGATCAATTATGTCTAACCGTTCCCTAACCGAATGTACATTCATACAACCAAACTGTTGGGGAGTGAGTCGGGGAGACTCAGTAAGCGCTATATCCATAATACGATAGAATAACGAAACGGTACGAATAAATAACCAAATAGCACAACCGTCATTTTAATAAAAGCTCGTATATGTCCGTACAACACAGAGATCAAGTATGCTTAACTGTACTAGTCTCTGCATAGTCACGCATGACATTATAGCCAAGAGAATCTCGTACCAGTTAACGAGCATGATCCGGTCCTGAACACATATACGTCCGTTTGTAAGCAAAAGCAATTCGATTATAACAACGAGGATATAAACATCGGAATCAAAAGGATACAAATACCAAATGGAGTACGAAATGTTAAATAATATCGAATAAAAATGACCATAACAATCAGTGAACTCAATCGAAAACTCTGACCAAGATGTACGTCAATTATAAAGTCTTAAGTCAAGTTTTTAACTTGATAGCAAGCATGATGCTGGTACGATAAAAATCTCTATACAGTCATATTATGCGGACCACGGAAAAATATTATTATAGGGTGGTTATTCCTATATAGAGCTTACATATTAAAAAAATAAAAAATATATGTATTTACATAATATTAGATACATATACATGGTTCATTATAAGTTAAAACAAACAAATGAATCTATCAAAAGTTTAGTTAAACAAATACATGTATGTACAAAACAAATACATGTATTTATAAAACAAATACATGTATTTTGAAATTTATAAAGTTAAATACAATTTTTCATATACCTTATTTACATGTATAAATAATAGGTATATTCTTGTAATGAAATGTATTTTATTACTATAAGGAGGTGAATTTATAACTAACGCTACCATAAAAAACTACGAAATATGACAATAGATAGTTTATTCCTATTTTGAACTGGCCCGAGTTGGTACCGAGATTTTTTATTACTATAGGGAGGTTATTCCTATATGGAGTATTTTTATAGAGAGGTTTTACTGTATTATGCTATGATATTCTCCCCCATAATAACGTAACGTATTATCATTATCATTCTATTATAAGTCAATTCAAATCAAATGAGACTGTAAAATTTAGTCAATTTTTTTCAAAAATACTTCTACACATTTATATTAATTATAATAATAACATAATCCCTTACAAATATAAAAAGTAAAAACTAATAAAACTATTTATTTATTTTTAACAACCAAACATTCTTTTAAATCTTAAACTATGTTTTTTTTTGTATTATCCACATATTTATATCATAACTATATCTATTTTCTATATTTTTATTGTATTACGCGCCGTACACGCAACGCGTGAGGACGATTACTAGTATTATAATAAATCAACCCAACATTTGTTGAAACTGCCAAATTTTATCCATTTTTTTTCAAAATTACCCTTACACTCTTTTATCAATTACTGTAATGACACTCTCATAAACAATAAAAAATTAATTAACATTTTGTATTCATCTTTTAACAACTCAAAATTATTTTAAATATTATCCTCTTATATATATTTTTTTTATTTTTTTACATATTTATATTAGAAATATACTTATTTATTATATTTTATTCGTGTTTACGGGTGAGGCATGATTAATTAATGCACAAATGATTACTAATTTATTTCAAAAAATGATTACTAATTTATTGATATGAAATGGGAGAATGTATAATTGTGATTAGTGCCCATGTAGCCATGTGGCTATTCCACGTGTGACATCGAGAATGAAACTGAAGTCGATCTATATGCGTAAGGACCATGTTGAAAACATATCTCCCAATTAATACTTTAATCATATCCTATCAAATATTTAAATGGATTAAAAAAAAACTGTATTTATATTTCCAATAGGTAAATATATATAAAAACCGGATGTTACAATTGAAATCAGGCTATTTCAAATGAGTATTGACTGTTTCCAAATGTCTATGTATAAGTCTGTTTTCAAATGTCCATATATAAGACTGTTTTCTAACTTTTGTTAATGTTAAAGTTGACACATAAGTAAAAAGTTGTAATTTAAACATCATTTATACTTTTTAATTTTAACTTCTATTTATCATCTACATTAGACACTTTAGTTTTTGCTAGAAACATTTTTATAATCCTTACAAATATTATAAGTTTATGGTCAACTTACAAAAATTTTTTTACTTAGGAAAATTAATTTAAAATACAAATAAACACAAGAAATTAATTTATAGAATTGTTCATGACCCACAGAGATATTGATAACTTTCTTGGTAGCTTTAACAACAAATCAATGGCGGAGCAGGTGTCATTTGAAATGAAATTATGAGGAGCTAAACTATCATTTTTGCATTTTTTATGTAAATTTTACACTGAATGGTAGCTGTTTTCACAATATAAACAGGGCTATAGCCCCTATCAGCCCCCATCTACCCCAACCTCTCCCAACAATGTTAACATATGACAATAACAATGTGATGACAAGTCATGTGTCAACCTGCCCAATGTAGCTACAAAAATCTATCATTCGGACTCATTTGTTTGCAGTATTAGTAGTAACGGAACTATTAATACCTTCAGACTATAACGATATAACAAATGAATGTGAGATTAATAGTACATGTTTGTTTGATATTTATTGGGATTGTGCTATTTTACAACCCCAATAAAAAATATTAGAAATTGTTTGTTTTTTATTGGTAGGATGAAATTAGAGTGGTATTATGGTAGGATGAGATTATAAATACCGTCGGGCCCACAAGTATCGTGCTTGGTATGAAAATCAGAGCTGAGACTATTAGTAACGTGAGATTATAAATGATGAGAAATATAATTATTTGGAGCAATAAATGGGTGTGATAGTGGAAAATGAACATATTTGGAGTAAATGTGATGTGGTATATATATACTAGTAATCGTGCCCCACGCGTTGCGTGTGTGACGCGTAATGCAATTAAAATATAAAAAATAAGTGTAGTTATGATACAAATACGTGGATAATACAAAAAAAAAATAGTATAAGACTTAAAAGAATGTTTGGTTGTTAAAGAGGGACACATAGTGTTATTAGTTTTTATTTTATTTTTATTTTTTTATATGAGGATGGTATTATTGTAATTAATAAAACAATATAGGGGTATTTTTGGAAAAAATGGGCAAAATTGAGCAGCCTCAATTCTCTTGGGTTGGCTTATTATAATAGAATGATTAAAATCACATATATACATACATATATATATATATATATATATATATATATATATATATATATATATATATATATATATATATATATACACACACACCGCACCCAATTTACTCCAAATACCCCAATTTTCCAATATCACACTCCCGCTATTACTCCAAATATATCAATTTCTCATCATTTCTAATCTAATGTTACTAATAGTCGCGCCTCCAATTTTCGTACCAAACACGGTGTTTGTGGGCCCGACGGTATTTATAATCTTATTCTATCAAAATACCACCACAACCAATCAAATAGTTAACGGTAACATTGAATTCAATGTCCAATTTCGATGCAAATATGGTGTGATACTACATGGATAAAAAAAAAAAAAAAAGGTAAGCGTGCGTATGTTTTCCAATGGCATATACTATTTGAGGTTGGATTTTTATACTACACTTTTTCTGAAAAAACGCACAAATCGTAGAAAAAATCTACGGTTTGCAGTGATTCTGTGCAAACCGTAGAAAAAATCTACGGTTTACAGTGATTCACTGCAAACCGTAGATTAAATCTACGGTTTACAGCGGATTGCTGCAGACCGTAGATTTAATATACGGTTTACAGTAGATTAAATCTACGGTCTGTATCAATTCTGCAGAAATTACACAGTCAGGCTCTGGGCAAAAATTACACAGACAGTCCCTGAAAAAACAGAATGTTACGTTTTAAAAAAAAAACAAATATTTATACTATTCTCTCTCTTTCTCTCTCAAAAACCCAAATTTTTTATCAAAAATAACCCAAATCAATCAACCACAATAACTATCAACTTTCTTAACAAAAAACCCCAAATCATCAATCAAATTTATCCCTAATTCAAGATATTTCTTTTATTCTTTAATTTATTATTTATTTTGTGTAATTTCAATTTGTAAAATAGGAAAAAATATATAAAATATGCAAATTGATTATTCACTTAGCTATATATAATTGTTTGTTGTTTGTTTATATTAATTATAGAAATTATAATAATTGTTGATATTTGTCCCATTTTTGCATTATTTATTTATTTTGTGTAATTTCAATTTATAAAATAGGAAAAAATATATAAAATATGCAAATTGATTATTCACTTAGATATATATAATTGTTTGTTGTTTGTTTATATTAATTATAGAAATTATAATAATTGTTGATATTTGTCCCATTTTATAAAAAAATTAGTGTTTTTATTCAAATTTGTTTATTTAGATATTTATTACTAATGGTTTGGTTATGATGCTTATTTGTTTTGATTGAGAAAAATAAAAATAGTTACGATTTATTAACATTTACCCGTTTTGAAAATTAGGTGTTTTATAAAATTATGTTTTTTAATTAGTTTGTTTGCCCAAATCACCAATAAAAATTGGGGTTGTTGATATTTTGCCCGTTTTATAAAAAAATTGAGTTTTTATTAAAATTTGTTTAATTAGAAAATTAGAATAATTGTTTGGTTATCATTAAATGTGTATGTTTCTATGTTATTTTTATTGTTAAAAATAAAAATAGTTAGGATGACAGAGCCAGATCCACAGATTAAAGGCAGGATGGGCATTTTATAACAGACTGGTCATATTTCAAATCAGACTTGAGATGCTGGAAGAGAAGCGGGTAGAGGAGATCCCATAAAGTAAGGTTTATAATTATAGTTGGCAGATACCGACGCCTGACATAGTAGTTGAAAATATGATTAGGGCTGGTTTTTATGATATTCACACTATATGTAATTATAGCATAGACCGAGGCTTGCTTACAGCCTTAGTTGATAGCTGGCGTGATGAGACGCACTCATTCCATTTTGTCGGTGGAGAGTTGGGGATATCATTACAGGATGTAGAGATTATGCTTGGTCTCAGGGTGGATGGTCTTGCTGTTACCCGATCAGAGCGGAATGATAACAGAGCGAGCAGGTTAGATATGATAGAGAGTTTGTTGGGTGTTAGACCTGCTGACCATCAAGTCGATACAAACTGTTTGACAGTTAGACTTGATTGAATGTTACATACCTTTGGTGAATTACCCCCAACCCTAGTGAGGAGCGTTTGTTATATCAGTCTAGGGCTGCCATGTTATTATTACTTGGGGCACATGTGTTTTTAAATAAGAGCAGTGATCAGATTCCACTATGGCCTCTGCCATTTCTGGAGGATTTTGACACATGTGCAGAGTATAGTTGGGGATCAGCTCTTCTGGCCTGATTAGAGGCTAATTTATGCAAGTTGGTGCGTGGTAAATCTACTGGAGTAAGCAGGGCCGTGATGTTTCTCGATATGTGGGCGATGACCAGACTACTGCCGGTTAGACCATGTGAAGAGCTGCCGGAAGATATCGAGCCACCTGAGGGCTTGCCTAGATTCCCCCTCGGTTACATGTATAATATTATTTTGTTTTTGTATTGGATTTGTGTTTTTTTTATTGTGTCATCTATCATTTACTTATCTTATTTATACTGATTGTTTATCGGGTTTTGTTTGTATATTACAGATGGAAGATTTGGAGGCTTACTAATGATAAGCCATATGTCTACGGACATAATGTGGTCCACATACGGGACCAGTTTGACCATATGTCGCATGAACAGATAAATTTTAACTTTCTTATTTATTACATGTAACTTACGTATTATATGTTGTATATGTTTGCATTGGTCTTATGTTCGCAGAATTTATTACTAGTATTTTTAAACCCTTGTTTACATATTCTAATAATAATTTTGCTGATTACAGATAGTCTGGCAACCTTACGGGAACCTCGATGACTATCCGGAATACTGCACGCAAGGCCGTGATATGTGGCATTGTTCTGTGCCTCTCATTTGTAATGAGAAGATTGAGTTCCACCCCGCGGACAGGTTCACGAGACAGTTCGGTTTTATTCAGCGGGTCCCTACATATATTTGGAAACCCAGACAAGGTCACGGCAATGATAGAAGATATGGGATTGGCCAAAAACACGATTGGCCTGTACTTTTTGCAGAGTTTATAACTGTGTGGAATGACCGCCATAACCGGCTTATTAACGGCGAATTATGAGCTGTTTGAGAGTCTTGATTTTGAAGGTTACCGCTATGATTATATTTTATCAAGTTTAAATTTTTTTCATCCTACAAATCCCGCCCCTTCTGATAAATGGATGAGATTTCCGTTTTATGGTTTTTTAATTGCTTCTCATTATAATATGCCAATTGTATTGTTGTCTTTATGGCCAAATAAAAATGGAGGAGTACAAATATGGAACGCCACCTTTTTACCTATTTATACTGGTCCGCCTCCTGGAACGACATATTACATCCCTACTGTAATAGTGTACATCAACAGCTGTCATTATGCTCAAGTTATTCATAAAGAAGGAATCTTCCCAATGCCAAGAATTATAGCACGGTGGGAACAAACACGCACTGAGGCTGCTGAGTCATGAAAGTAACTTTTTCGAGCAAATTTCAACTTATATAAGGCGCTAGAAACGCAATCGGGAAAGCAGATTGCAACTGAAGAAGAAGCTATAGACCTATCAAATCCATAATCAGTTTTTTATTTTTTATTTTATGTAAATTACTCTTTTTCCCATGTTGTTGTAAATTTATATGATGTATCATGTTTAATAAATATGTTTTATGAAATTTAGTTAATTTTTGTATATTGAGTTAATTTCTTTTATGAAATTTATATAATTTATAATTGTTTCATTCAATAAAATTGACGATTGACACCAAATTGACGATTTACTTAATGTTTCATATTGCGTTATACAAGTGTTAAAAACAAACCAAAAACACTTCACAAAAATTGACGAATTAGTTAATGTTTCAATAAATCTCAACTTATATACTTGACAAAAAGATAATATGAACCAAAAATATAAAATTTATCAAATCAACTTTTTTTGTGTAAATTTGTGTAAATTTTGTGTTTATTTTGTGAGATTGTTAGAATTTTGGTAATTTATTTTATGTAAAATTTTAAGAATAAGGCATTTAGTTTTTTTATTAAAAAAATCATGTTTAATTTGAAAAAAATATTCAGTATTTTAATTGTTAAATTTATTTTATGTAGAAATTCTGTAAATTGCTGCAAACCGTTGATTTAATCTACGGTTTACAATGATTCACTATAAACCATAGATTAAATCTACGGTTTACACAGAACCACTGTAAACCGTAGATTTTTTCTACGGTTTATGCGTTTTTACAGATTTTTTATAGTATAAAAATCCAACCTCATACTATTTACCTTTTTTTTTTGAAAGGTCATAGTTATTTACCTTTTTTAAAAGGCCATAGCTATTTATCTTTAGGCATTGTATAGCGACTTTGTCGTGTAAATTGTTTTACATACATTCTGAACGACTCAACGTATATTACTTTAGGGTTATTGTCTAGTGTGTTTTTTTGGTTTATACTATTTTAAAACGGTTTATACGAATTCTTTTAATGGTTTTGGATTTTCTGTGATTTTTATGATATTAATTTTTTTTTGCCATTGTAAGGTTTTTCGGACATTTTGGATTTTCGTGTGTCGTTTTCTTAAATTTTCTCACTTTATAGTGATTTTGGATTTTCTACTATATTTTCAGTTTTTGTTTCGTATTCTCTATTTTTAATATTTTTTGAATTTTTTTTTTCAGATTTTTAAATAATTAGATGGAATTAACATAAATCTTGAGGAGAGGCGCTATTTTATGTAATATAGTTTCAAAAGTATACCAGTTTGAAATTTACCTATATTTTCTTCAAACAATTTTTTTAGAATTTCCTTCTTTCTTAGAAAGATCGTCGTCGTCTGTTCAACTACTCCTTAGTCGGCCATTGAACCCACACACTTTAGATACTTGATCTTCAGTTAATTTGAACTAATATCTTTCCTTTAGCTAGGCAAGCGTTAGGCTAGAGGACCCTTTCACTTCCTGTCCGGCATGCTTTCCTGCCTTTTGTTAATATAATAAGTCTAAGCTCATATAATGTGGGAATGCGGAGATAAGATCTTTTACCTTCTAATCCCCCTCGAGCCAATACCTACGAAATTTGCCCAGTTTCACATTCTCCCTGAGCTGCTCATAAGTTTTATCTGCTGATGCCTGCTGCCTTATCCTGTCAATCAGGTTAGTCTCAACAGTGGATAATGAAGCAACACAAGAGTGGACTACCTTGCGACTTAGCGCATCAGCCACCTGGTTCTGCCTCCCTGGTCTATGTACCCAGGTGAAATCAAACTCAGCCAGAAACTCTTGCCAACGTGCCTGCATAGGGCTCAACTTTCTCTGTGTTTTGAAATAAGTGTTGGCTACATTATCGGTCACCACCACAAACTTCGTTCCCAACAGATGGTGCTTCCACACCTCCAAGCAATGCACTACAGCCGTCATTTCCTTCACATGAGCCGAATAGCGCAGTTCCGCATCCTTGAGCTTGCGGCTCTCATAAGCAATGGGGTGCCCCTCCTGGACCAATACACCCCCCCTATGGCTTTGTCTGAGGCATCAGTGTGTACCTCTAAAGGCAGACTAAAGTCTGGCAGTCTTAACACAGGCTCGAATGTGACTGCCTTTTTTACCGCCTCCTCACACTGATCTGTCCACTCCCACTTCAGGTCCTTTTTTTAAAAGGTCGGTCAATGGACTCACCATCTTGGAATACCCCTTAATGAACTTTCTGTAGTAGTTGGCCAAACCAAGGAATGACCGCAACTCTGAGAACTATATTCTATTCCACCTTTGCTTCCAGGAGAGGAAAATAGCAGAACTGGTGTTCTTGTGAAGGACTTTGTCCAGGCTACCTTTGGGTAAGTACTCATAGTCATAGATCAGGACTGATTCTGATCCTTCACAGCACCATCCTTGAAGCTGAACCAAATTCTTGTACCTTCTTGTTGAAAATTCAGTGATAAAAGGATTGCGAGTATAGTCAATCCCTGCGCGATCAAACCTTTTTAATAGCCACTTCTCCACCAGATGGAAGAAAAAAACCCCTTATAGATTATAGACATAGAAGGTCGCGGATGCCCCTTCACCAACAATTCTGTTTCGATCGAAGCCCTCCTGTTATACCGAAATGACTTGGTCCGTCCAAGCTTATACTCTAGCACCATATCAATCACAAACATTAAAAATCATCATTAACATAAAATAGTCGTTAGGCTTAAGAAAGAGTCGATATAGCAATGAAGGGAATCAAATGAATGAGCTAGTCACCAGGAAGCTAACCACCACCTCCGTTTTTCGGTCTACTAAAGTTCCCGATGTGGAGCGAACGGACTAAACCACCCATCAATGGGGCCAGGGAAGATGGATCTTCATAGAGAATACTCTACCTCTCGTTCCTTTTTTGGTCGCTCACTGCTAAATACTATTGTATTGAAACTGCTATCGCCTCTCATTCATGATCTCTAGATTGAAAGTCAGCCCATCAATAAAAGGCTCCTCTAGCCAGCGCCGTAAGCAACCTTTTCTACTACAAGCAAGGCAGACTTTACAAAGGCTATGAACGTAGGCCGGGGTGTACCGAGTGACGATTCCCCTTTCTATTTCTCGTCTACATATGGAAGATATGGATCAGATTAGAGAGAGTAGGGAATGGACGGAAAGAGGGCAAGACTATTAACATAGTCTCAGGCCTGTTCGTTTCCAGCCTCAATTAGCATTGCCTTTTCTTTTGTTGTCCGGAGGATCTGCTAAGGATCGTATTTGTTATGAGAGTGCCGGGCTGGCCTTGATGGAACTCTAAAAGTGAGATTTTTCAGGGCAGGTAATGTCAATTGAATAGAATCACCATAGGCTAAGGGAACAGCCGTAACCACTGCTAGTACACTCGCCCACCTACTAGATCTCCTCTTTTTTTTTGGGTATAAGTCCTCAAAACGGTGCATCTCGCCTATAGGAAAAAGCTAGCAAGACCAATTCCGCCCTGAGATGCGCTATCTTTTTGATCAAGTCCAGCATCATATAGATGTAAAAGCACTTTAATTTCTCTATTTTGGCACCTCTTTCAGAGGCTCGATGCCGAAAAAACACGGTTTTGCGTTTAGTACGAGTACGAGATCGCTTCACTATCGAACAGTGGAACACCTACTACTTGAACTGTCAGCGGTGAACTTCAAGCAGTGGAAAAATTCATGCCTTAGAAGTAAGCAAGAGCAAGTAATCCCGTCATCTAGTGCAAATGAGGGGGCAATAGATAGAGGGAGAGAAGGCTGCAGTTCTCAAGCTAAATGCCAAAGCAAATGCAGAGAATAAGCTCTGCAGATGAATTAGCGGTGCATGTCTTCTTGTTCTCGAAAGCACTCCCAGTCTCTCCCGGGCGAGCTCGACGGGTATTGTAGCCAAGATAGAAAGGCAGGAAAAAGAGATGTGCGAAGACTTTTCATAGTTGTCTGGTACCCCATTACTGCTTATGGCTTATTGGACTGGTTAATTGCAATGTTGAGTTGCTTCCTTGAAAGCACTTTTCTTTCCCGTGGACTTCACTTTGCCCAAGAGCTGGCACGGCAGGCTTCTATCTCTGATCCGCTAGCTTAGCGTAGGGAAAGGAAGGAAGGCTAGCTGTCCTATCAGTGCGGACAAGCCAGAAAAGGAAGAAGGTAAGGCTGATTCGATACTAAGAAGAGCGGCACCGGTTACGATCACAGTCAGAGTTCAACTAATCTTATTTATATACACGATTTCTTGCATTCAGTTGAATGTGCAAATTCCCTCTCATCTCATCTGTCGATTCAAAAGGAATTTATCGAAATGAATCCCGGTTTGAAGTCAAGTGCAAGAGTGGAAGCAGGTGGCATTCCCCTATTTGAAAGAGGCCTTTTCTTTCAATTGTGCACAAGCTGCTTCAGGAAATGAATTAAGAGCTTATTCTTCTTTCTTCCTCCAACAACGGATATTCCAACAAGACCAAGAGCAGCGGATTCTATAAGACCGGATTTGCGGCATCAGCCTATTCTCTTCCTGAGACACCTTCCTCCAGGTTTGAAGGGGGTAAATTCAATTCATAGACCGGGCCAGTCGCGCTAATGTGATACATATAGTCCTTTGTATTACGCAGCTTTTCTTTCATTCGTCTCAGTCTGATTGACTCTAAGAATCACCATTCGTCGTATTCCTTTCGGCGGGTATGTTAGGTAGCTATACCACATAAGGAGTTCTTTGAAGTTGAGGTAAGCGATAGCTTTGCTCGAGCGATGCTACTATAGCCAAGCCTTAACTTCCTGCATATTCGACTTATTTCCTTACTTTAATGTATCACGAAAGTAGAAAGAGCTTCAAATACAGGCATTTCTCGAGAGTTCATTGACCTGTAGTAGAGTAGTACCGAAGCCCGTTCTTCTTTCTCAAACGCAAACCATAAATACGAAACAGAAAGATCAAGCAGAAAAGAAGTCAAGCAAAAAGCACGAGATTTCGACCTGTGATTATAGCGGTTCCTTCTGATCCTATAAAAGGTCCGAAAACCCCTGCCAGTAAAATTGGCGAACCGGTAAAGAACAGCCATCGAACCAGATTTGTCATAAAATTATGATTCTTTCATAGCGCTATTTAACCTCTCAGGTAGGTCAAATGGCATCACCGCCCTCTATTAAAATGTTGGGCGAGTGGCTTGGGCGGGGTATTCAGTACGAGCAGAGTGGAAACAACTCATACCTTTCGTACTTTGGAATTCGCCTGTCACCCGTAATCCGAAAAGGAAAAGACTGACATCAATAATGTTCGCAATCAGACATTAGATCCGGATCGAAATAATACCCAATATAAGATTCATCTACGCTGGCTTCAGAGCGCGTGAAGATTTTGTTTAAGACAGCTTTTACGTTCTCTTACTTTTGAGTCTATCAGCTGTAACAAGTGCAGTGGGAACGAGTGCTAGTCCCGCCATATAGAATGAATAAGGAGAGGCCTATTGATGACCGAGCCACTCTTATACTACTCCTTACCTAACCCTCCTTGTCACTTAAAGGGCGAAGTCGCTGAAGCGAGTCTAAAGGCCAAAGAGTGATCTTTGAACGCTACTACGCATCCTATATAATAGTATAGTGTAAGGTAGGGATTTCTTAGCCTTCGCCTTCTTTCTTCGTCTATACCCTTTCTCGCCTTGTTGCTCCATAATGACCACTCTACTTCTATGCATACGGATTTCTTTATTGGGGAGGTTTTTTACGATCGAAGGTTGGTATCGAACGCTCGACTGCTTTGAAAGGAGAAGAGAGGGCTGTTGTGATTCTACGGTTTAGAGCATTACCAAAATAGCTAGTTAGCTCCTAGTAGCTCTTAGTAGATGGCCGGGCTTTATACTTCCCAACCACTTTTCTTGATTCCTTCCCAGCCTTGAGAAATGAAGAAGGGGAGATCCCTATCCCAACCAGATAATCTTTTACCAGAACATACCTTGTTCTATTATACGCCTCCGCCTTGGTCGAGTCAAAACATCTTCCGATACTACTTCAACTAGAGTAATATCCTTTGGTTGGTGGTTTCAGTGCTATCCTCGATCCTTCTTTCGCTACTGAACTATCTGGGGCAAGGAAAGCTTCTTCTTTAGAGGCGGGGAGTGAAGCTAGGATACTATACTACCTGGTATTGAGGGTAAGCAGTTAAAGCAGTTAAAGCAGCTAAAGACTTACTTCCCTTCATAGGAGAAGAGTTGAAGAAGCTACTAACCCAGGTATTCCCCCGAGGATGCAGGAAAGTATAGGTTCAAAGCTACTCGACCTACCAGGAGAGGAACGAGACTAACAACCAGATCGAAGGGATAAGGGGGAGGAGCTTAGCAGCTCTTAGAAGGGATAGGGGATAAGATGCTCTACTATATATAATATAAACTAAAAAGTCTTGGAATGGAGTTGGCTTACAGCTTTCCTAAGACTGAAAGGTTAGTATACGCTCGACTGAAAGCAGGAAAGGGTTCTGATCCTGTGACTGATGCGAGACTGAAGCTAAGAAGTTTAGGAATTTACCACCTCAACCGGGGTGAGATAGAATCAGCCAAAACCTGAGATTCCACTGGGCCGCCGAAAGGGATTTTTTTTAGGTATCCCGTAGGAGCTAACTAAAGGCATAAGCCAAAGACAGATAAGGATAGGGCCGGGGGTATGGTTAAATAGGAGTAGGAGCGAAACGTTAGCTTAGGGGCGAAAGAGTATCCCGATGGAGCTAGGAGAGGGGAAAGGGGAACTACTTTACTTCGGGAAAAGGAGAACTGCTTTACTTCGGGAGTGGAGCTCTTGCCACCAGTTCTTCACAGGAGAGAGGGTAGCTCAGCATCTATTTCAGTTGATTCCCTTGGTTTAGTCCGAAGGTAGGGCAGAAGGTTTAGGATCACAAACTTAATCTGGATAAGAAGATTCGACTGAAAGGTCTGGGGTTAAAGCTTTCTTTCAAGAAATGCAGCTACTCGGCTAACTAGGATCGTAGTTTAACTTAAACTTAATAGGGTTCGGCGGGGAAGACATAGATTCCGGGAACGAAGCTAAAGGCAGAGGGCTGGAAAGACATTCGCTCGTTAAGGAGTTTGGGATACTCGACAAAAGGGGATGCGGGGGTTCCCACCTCAACAGAATCAAGAAAGGGAGCAGGAACACGATCAGGTTTAGGCGAAGTAGTTAGGACAGGAAGCATAAGCTAACTCGACACTCGGCAGAGGGCCTCGAAAGAGAGGAGAGATAGGAATGCCCTTAGATTAGGGGTTAGTTTCCACACCTGAGGACTAATCCGGATATTAGCTAGTTCTTGGGAGATGGACTGATTCATCCCTTTATTTGGTTCGGGAGTATTTCTTTCTCTTTGGCTGTGAGGGAGAGTGGGAAGCGGCTAGAACTTCTCTTCTAACGTAGCTAGTAAGGCTGAAGGGTAGTGTAATACCTTATTGAAGCGGATAAAGCTCAATGAAGAATGAAGACTCAAGACGAATGCTAGCTCAGGAGTAGGAAAAGGTATTAAAGAAAGGTGCTTTAGGAAGTTTCGAAAGACGACCTCAATCAAACAAGTTTTTCTTTCCAAAAAGATCCCCACGCTGAGGGATGAACCTCGCCAAATGCTCTTATGGATCACCCATTCCATCTTTTAGGTTCCATTTTGTCTATATGTATACCGCTGGGTATGGCTCGTAGTAAACCTCTGTAAGAGTAAGATAAGGAGGATCATAGGGTAGGTAACCTTTTCACTAGCTGCTGCAGTAGCGAGCACGTATCGAAGGCTCTCATTTACTAGTTAGCTCAATAGATGCGAAGACCCACATTCGCGCTTCTTCGCCCCCCTCATCCTAAGAGGGGGCCTCGCCCTCTTGACTTGATAGATCAAGAAGACTATAACCGTCGGGGATAGAAGGAAGCGTTACGAAAAGAGACCTTCCCTCGATGAGAGTTCTTTCTGCATCCAGCCGGGAGAAAGCGGATAACCTTTTCAGCGAATGAGTGAAGTTAGGCCGACCTCCCATCTCTAGTAGTCTCTGCTGTCCCCATACCATTTCGATGAAAGAGTTGGTCCCCTATGTAAGATAAAGTTATCTTATTCCCGGGATCAGGGCATCAACTGCTTAATTTATAAGTGCATACCCAGTAGCAGTAGCAAAGGTCGGAATGGGAGCTGCTCTTGTGAAAATATCCCCTGCGGTTGCCGTTCTCTAATATAAGACAATCTCGGGGGCGAACCCCAGAGACAAAAGAGTCTAATTTAGACGCTCAAGCCCTTGAGCCAGGTCTTTATTGATTGAGGATGTTACTTGCTACGATTCCGAACCGCTACGGACCAGTCCTCTTTCTTTAGCCAGAAAGTCTTACTTACCTATTTCGAAAGAGTTCCACATCTATGGCTATGCCCGGATCTAACTCTCTATCTATTTCCAGCTTAGCTTAGTGAAGAAAGGCCCCTCTCTTACCTAAAGATCATTTCCCTTTCGACGGGTATGAGCTTCTAGGAGCCCTGCCTCCAACATCGCTTATTCTGACTTGCCTCTCTTCTATGCTAAGTTTCTTTCTTCTTCAATCGATTCATAACCTTTCGAACACAACCAATATCTATTCAAACCCCCTTTACTTGTAGGAGTACATCTTGGATCTGTCGATTGTGTTATGGCCGCAGTCCGACTCATGGTGACCTGGTCGAATTGGGAGAAGCCATAGGTATTATTGCAGGTCAATCTATTGGAGAACCCGGTACTCAATTAACATTAAGAACTTTTCATACCGGCGGAGTATTCACATGGGGTACTGCAGAACATGTACGAGCCCCTTCGGGAATCTCTTTTGATCAACCGAGTACCAAGCTCGATACTACTAATGCTTGCTTTACTAACAGCAGCACTTGTCGTGGGCTTTACTGACTAATGAGTTCTCTGACGGCACCTAATCGGAAAGAGATAGGTTTTCTTAATCTCCCTTGGAGCTGCCTGGAAAGATCCTCGTCTCACATCTCTTTTTCGTACCTTAAAGCATTCTTCAATGGTAACAATAGTACAAGACAAAGAGAAGAATGTAAGAATAGCAAGGAAAGTAGGCAATAGAAAGAGAGTATTGCTCCCAAACTACTGTAATTGTATAGCCAGTCTGAGGCTTCGTTGACTGAGAATACTGCCCGGTAGGGCCCGCCTCAAAGCATGAGAAAGAGAAGATGCGGCTGCTTGAGAAGCTGTTGGGAGTTAGGAGGAATGTGCTCTTAAAGAAATGCCACTAGTAGTAATAAAGAGGCTTAGTAATCATTCGAAAGTTGGGATGGAGCGTGAACTAATAGACAGATGGGATTCTTTGCTTTAAAGTGTCTATATACCAAGGGTTCTTGAAAAAAAAATAGAATAGGGGCCCAGAAACTCTTGTTTTAATGCCGGCCTTATCGAGCCTTTGAGCGAACTACTCATTGCTGTCTTGCCCCAGAAGGGCATTTGGTTCGTGTCGTGCTATTACCTATGGGGCGGATTCGTTCACATCGGATTTACTGCCCGCGGGTGCTATCTTAGACTTTTAGAGGGAAGGAGTTGGAACGCTTCTTTGCCACATGGCTCCGCTACGACTCATCAACCAAGGGACCGATGCTTGCCTAGAAGAAAACTCTGCAATCCTATCCTTTCTCTAGTTGAAGACTAATCTGGATATTTTCGAAGATGCTTGACTTCGAGTTCTTGGAGTGACAGCTTTGTAAACAATTACTCTATTACTTTTCAACTTCATTGATCTGAAAGAAGTGACAGAAGAAAGCTACGGGCATATACCCCTGCCCCGGGGGAACAAGTGCCACCTCAACAACTATATTCTAAATCGTTAAGCCTCGCAACCCTTTCCTTTGTATCGGACCTTTCCCGCTTTCCTTACTTGGCTAGTTCAAAAAAGGCTTTTTCCACTTCATACAAGAAGTAATAAAGAAGTTACAATTAAGATTCATAAGACTTCCCGCTCGGAAGAACTGGCTTTTCAACTGAAAGGAGGTGGAAAGGAGGGCACTTAGCTCGGCCTTAGGTAGTTAGGAGGGAAGGTAGTACGAAGCAGAGCTAAGACTAAGAGAGGATGGAACCATCAATACGTCAAGGAGAGAGTTTCACTATTGCCAGGTGGGTCAGCTTTACTTTCACGATTATCAGGGAATCAGATTGATAGCTTTTTTAATGGGGCGAGGCTAACGGTTCCGATAGAAAGCGATGCCTACTAGACTGGCTTGAATAAGCCTGCCTTTAAATAGTCTCATAGCTTCTTCACCTAGCAGAAGCAGAAGTAAGAGACACAAGGAAAGAAAAAAGCTTGTCCAAGGCAAAGAAAGAAGCAAAAAAACCTATAGATAGATATAGCCGTGGCTCTTACACGGATTCCCTTTGGGCCGACTAGGGGAATTTATCTAAGGAGGCATCTACAAAGAAAGGATGGTCGATGGGACTAGACCTCAAAGATGAAGATAAGACCTTAACCCCGAGCCGAGGAGAGGAAACATCCTGTTCACCAATCCGATCTTGTTGAAGAAGCAACAATAAAATAAGCTCTTGCTCACTTCATCCCTCTCCTTTCAGGTGCAGATGAATATGCTATGCTGTTTAGCTTGGGACTAGGGCTTATGATCCCGGTAGAACAAAAATAACAAAGGAGCTCTCCTAAGCAAGCTGTGGAGTCGTAGACTATTGCTTTAAAGACGGGATTGGATCTTTCCTTCTAATCCTAAGCTGTGAACTCATGGTCAAATGGCTTCCGAAGTGGGCTTATCTTAGGCTTTCTCTTGGTGGAGGAAGGGCTACTAGAAGCCTAGAAGGAAAATAAGTCTGGGCTGGACCTTAAACTGTAACAAATAAGAGCTTCAAGGACTGAACCAAGGTAAGGGAATAAAAACCTCTTATCTTCTGCACCGGTTCCTGATTCAATTGCCCAAGAAAGAAAGGGCTATGCGAAATGCATTAGACATAAGGTTCAAGGGAATCGAACCCATCTCCAGTATCCTATCGCCGGATGGTGATGCTCCAACAACCTCTCGCATAAAAGAGACTTCCGTTTCATTCTCACATCTCACTTCTTCTCTAAAGAAATTTCACTTGCCAACTCTCAACCCCTGGCACTCCATCCTGTCTTTGAAGTCTATTGCCTAAACCCTGCGCCAAACGAGAGTCGTGAAATAGAAAGCTTTCCATTTTCCCTTATTCTCTTTAAACCAACCCTTAAGCCCTTCTTTAAAGCTTTGAAGCCTAAACAAGACTTCCCCCTATCCTCTTTCGTAGGGAAAGAAAGAAGAGTAAAAACTGAGGCTAAGTACTGGATGAAAGAAGCTCAGCAAAGACTATGACGGAAAGGTTTGGGTATTGGAGTTTGGGGATAAGCTCTTCTCTCTGTCCTGTGTATGCTATTTATAATAAGGAAGACCTTGCTTTCTCTAAATTATTTCACTACTCTTTCTCTTGGAAAAGTCCTCCCACTAGTTCTAGAATTCATTCCTCTGCGTCTGCAGCTATTGATGCGTCCCCTGCTAGGTCACCGGGAGCTAGCTAGGGCTCTTTTTTTTTTTAATAAGAATCTGTGAACAATATAATAGAATGGGAATTTTTTTTTTAAAATAATAGGAATCATTGCCCGAGCAAAGCAAGCGAATCAACGATCTACGGTGAATTGGATTATGAGATGAGAGAGATTGGAACAACATCCAATCCTGATCTTCACTTTTCGAGATCGAATCATAGCCTAGTGAATATAGTAAAGTAGCCAAGCTAGGGATGAGACTTGACTTGCCAACGGAGATAGCGAGAATAAAGGAAAGGATTTAGACCAAATCGACTCGGAATTCTTATTTAGCAGTGAACGAATTCGATCTTTTGCTTTATCGTATAATAAAAAAATGCCACATCTGCTCTTCGAGAAGGACGCTTCTTTGAAGGAAGTCTGGATTGAGGGATTCGAGTAAGTGATGTTCCAATTCCCGTATGAAACTAGGGCTATTCAAAGCATCGAGAATCGTCTCTTTAAAGGCAGGATGCTAAGAATCGAGGGTAAAATGTCTTAAGTAAGGAATAAAAAGCAGCTTGAAGAGAGAAGAAGTAAGCGGCAGTGTTATCGCATCGCTTTGAAGCGGCTGTAAGAGCGGTACGGACTAGTTCTATGTACCGCTTAGCTCTCAGTCGACGAAGAGAGCAGCTAAGAGAGCTAGCAGACAATATGCAGCAGCAAAGAGCGGTGTCGGGTTTCTGCATGAAAACACAGGGGAAGGAAAGCAATGGTTAGAAAAGAAGGAGTCGTTAACGATCGGATGAGTGACTCGAGAAAGGGAGTTCGTGGCCTATATCTCCATTTCCTATTCGTTCATTTCTTCTTTCAATCGATGCCAATTCGGCTATTTACTGAATTGTCTCATCGCCTTGAGCCTGGTCCAGCAGGTGTGAGAGCTTTCCCACCCCCTCGCCACCCCTGCTCTTGATTCCCCACCTCCACTTACCCAGGTCCCCTCTCGCAGGGACTCTGAGCAGCCTCTGACAGTGTGTCATGATAAAGTTCTTGATCCAGAGCCAGTTTCTCCGACTCCGGCCCCGACTGAAGCACCTTCCTAGGAGGCTGATCCGCATATGGCACCCAGGTACGTCGTGCCCCAAGTACTCGCCTCTCTGTTCCTCCTGCTCATTTTGCTGATTATGAGATGAGACTTTGACCCATAAACACAGACCCTTTCTGGCAACTGTTCACTCCTATCATGAACCCCCTCCTGAAAAGGTCCTATAAAGAGAGAATCCGCCTTACTGGCATAGCAGCAGGCAATGGCTGAAGAACTGGTAGCACTACAGCAGAATCAGACATGGGACTTAATTCCTCTTCTTTCAGGATCAGTTGTGGTTGGGTCTATCAAGTTAAGACCCACTCTGATGGTTCTCTGGAGTGTTAGTTGGCCCGTCTAGTAGCTAAGGGTCTCAGGAGTATTGTGTTGATTATGAGGAGACGTTTGCACCAGTAGCCAAGATGGCGTCTGTACGTACTTTGATCGCAGTTGCAGCGATTCGTGGTTGGCAGTTGTTTCAGCTTGATGTGAAGAATTCATTTCTTAACGGAGATTTTTATGAGGAGATATATATGCAGCCTCCACCTGGTCTATCTACTCCGTCATCTATGGTTTTATTTTCTGGCCCTTTCTTTATTAAATGGGTCTAAAACAGGCTCCTCGAGCTTGGTTTTAGAAGTTCAACACCGTTGTCATCCAGGCCGGTTTTTTGCGCAGCAATCATGACGAAGACATCTTTGTCCACTCGTCTTCTCAGGGACGAGCTATCATTTGATTCTCTCTTTTAGTAGCCCCTCCACAGAAGTATTCATCGTCGCCTTAATTTCTGTAGGATTCTCTCGGCTACTTTCTTAGTGAGTAGTGGGAGACCTGAACAACCCACTCCCTCCTTCTCAGATAGAGATGCTGGCCGACTCGCTTGGCTCGCCTATCGAAGTTCTTCTCATACCTAATATGAGTCATCAAAGCCTTTCTAACCAAATTGGATGATCGAAACTTTTTGATTGTTAGCCGTAATTGTACGTACATGTAAAGAACTCAAACGTGAAAACGGTATGATAGAAAGAATGAGGCTTAGGTCGTGACGAAGATAACAGAAAAGAGCCTTATGCGGGGGGAGGTCGAAATGCCAGGTCTTTGATGGTGCATGGAGTCGACCTCTCCAATATAGGAAGGAGGTAAACCGCTTCGAG